>OW285221.1:10027500-12863750 GCA_935421205.1 Xylocampa areola | reverse complement strand
TTACTAAAACCTTCCTCTCTCACTCTATCTAATAAAAAAACGCATCAAAATCCGTTGCGTAGTTTTAAAGATCTAAGCATACATAGGGACTGACAGACAGACAATTGCCTCGTTGGTCTAGTGGTCCCAAGCGCAACTGCTGAGCATGAGGTCTCGGGTTCGATTCCCGGGTCGGGCAAAGTGTTATTGAGTTTTTCTGTTAGAAAATTAGAAAATTTTCAGTAACAGCCCGGAGTTTGGAATTGTGCCCGGTAGATGGCAATAGGCTCACCACCAATTACATGGGACTTAATAACAGGATTGGTGAAATGTGGGCGTACAACTGTGTACACCTCTGCCTACCTCTTCGGGGAATACAGGCGTGATGCTATGTTGTTGATGTTGACAGACAGCAGGAAGCGACTTTGTTTTATGATGATAATATAGGTGACGAAGTTGTTTTCGTGTAAAACAACTTCGCTCAACTGCTGCCTGCGAGCAGACTGCAACTTTGCGCGTTCGCTGCTAAGCTCATTAATCAGTTAATCATAGCCGTAGCTGGGGGAGGGGCTTTGGATGTAGGTAACCCCCCCCCCCCCCCCACACACAAATACCAGACAAAATAGGGTAGAACCACCACGAAATAAAGCTACGGCCTCGAAGTGGTCGTAGTAAGTAGAAATTAATTGGAAAAGTTGACCGTAACATTGGAAAATTCTAACTGTGAAAACAGCAGTAACGTCTGTCGGGTCGGTTAGTCAAATATAAAAGCATAATTATTTTTACTATTTACAGAGTTACTGAGGCAAATAGTCGTGTCGGTTATGTTACTCTGTACGCGACCATTAGATAATGATAAATAAAATTGTGCAAAGAAAAATATGGTCGTAAGCAGGATCCCTACGTGCGCCTCCCGGATACATACTTCAGGCGCTATGATCACTCGCCTTCTCGATCTCTGCTCGCTACCCGAACTCTTCTTACATACTTTAATAGATATGTCTGTTAGTGATTTCATCGCTATCCCTAACACATTGTAATCCTGCTCACGCCCGTATTTTCCTTTTTTGTATAAAAACTTTCGTGAGACATATTCATATCAATTAATGTTCACCGGTTACTACTCACGTACATTATTCGGGATTGCCCGGCTAGTTTCGAACTCGAATGAAGCCCTTAATCATGAGCTTAGCCCGCGGCAATGTCGAGAATCTAATTAGTCGAGCAATCCCGAAAAATGCACGTGAGTAGTAACCGGTGAACAATAATTCATACATATTTTCCTTTCCACAAAGTTTGTAATTTTAGATTTCGTTACACATGCGTTAATTCTTTTCTAAGATTTATCTGTATTGGACAAATCGATGTCCACCTTAAGACGTTTAATAATAAAAAAATCGGCACAGCTCTCAGCATACGTTCAAATTTACTTGCAAACAACTGTTGCAAACTTTGACAATAAGTACGTATAGATATAATACTAACAAAATCTAATAACATATCATTCTGCAACACCTATAGCAAACTTTCTTAATTAATCACTGCTACTTAATTAAAATACCAAAACAAACAATCGTGTGAATTTGAAATAAACAACATCTGGTGTTAGAACATTATACTTTATGAGAAGTTTCACTCGATCTTTGAATGCCACTGCATACTGATCTGGGAATTATATAAATAACCCGCGTTTTCACCCGCGTATAATTATATTATAATTAGCCTAAGTTACTCCTTATATAGTCAGCTACCTGCCAGTAAAATCTTATCAGAACCGGTCAAGCCATTTGTATAAGTTTAAAAATTTACTGAATGAGCTAAAAAATACTATTATTTTAACATTACAAACAGACACTTGAATTTTTATTAATTTGTATTGATGATATGATAATTTTCGGCGGAGTAAATGTAGCAGTTGAGAGTTCTTCTGCAGCGCCGTGTATCTCAGGGTTGATCTCCGTAAAGAACAAATATTTGTATGATCTAGAGTTGATCATTTATGGAGGTTTGTTTGCATATGAGATATTATTTCTGCAAATACTCCCGCAACACAGAAGAAACCAATCATGTAATACTTTAGTGAAAATCCCGATAGCGTCTAAAAACATGCTTTCAATGTAATTATTAGTATTGTGAATAAAGTAGAAGGTCCAAAACTAGGCTACTACTTGAAAAGCTGAAGAAATTATTTTGATTATTCAGATGTGTTAAATATATCTTGTTTTGTTTCAGATATCCCGATAAATGAGCTCAAGAGAACCCTAGCGTCTTCGTAAGTGATGAAGTTTGAGAGAACACACAAACATGGACACTATAGAAGGTTTAAGAAATAGCAGAACAAAATGGAGGTTTACTAACCTCCTTACTTTGTACATACTACTTCTTGCTGCACACTGCCAAGGAGACACCAGTCATACCGATAAAACCAAAACAGATGTAAAATTAGATAATAATGTAGATTCTATTCACTGCCATAGCTGTTATAGTAGTAGTAACAAAGAATCTAATGTAGAAAATTATTTAGATGTCGTAGACGATATTGTTGGACAACTAAACACGTTTACTGATGAACACTTTAATTTAAACAAAACTGTTGTATATTTAGAAAAGGCTGTTGAAGATATACTAGACAAAGCCCTTAGTAAAGATAGATTTAAAATTTTCGAAGGAGTTGAGATAAATTCTGTGGGTACTGAAAACGATACAAAGATTGAAGAGAAAAAAGATGAGGAAGGCAGAGCACTGTTTAGCAAATACACGTATGAATACAGAATGTATCAGAAGATTAAGAATTTTATCAACACTCATATACTATCAATTAATTTGCCGATGGCCGCAAAATGTGAGTATAATGTCTTATAATTATTTTCATCAAAACTTCAATTCAGACAAGTATTGGAACAACTTGTGGCATAAATTGAATTGTTAAAAATAATAACAATTATTTTTTGTTTAATAACTTTCGTGGTCATATTAATTATTGTTCAATGGTTATTACTCATTACGTGCATTTTTCGGGATTGCCCGACTAGTTTAAAACTCGAATGGAGCCCTTAATAATGAGCTGAACTCGCGACCCAAGAATGCACGTGAGTAATAACCGTTGAACAATAGTAACAAACTGTTCAAAATTCTAATAAATCTGCCAATAATTATTAAAAACTGAGACACACTTTCCCTATTATTTGACCTTACTAAAAATACAAAGTCCTCATCACTCACACTGAGAACGTACCAGTACTGATCACTACGCTACCCTAAATCATTGTGGGCTGGTGATTTCAGAGTGTGTGAGAAAAGCTCCTTGTTCCTGCTGTAGGATAATTATTGGCTGGTTATATATGTAATTATGTAAAATTGATGTAAACACAATGGCTAACTCTGTACCCGAAAAGCATAACACTGCAAGATAGGTCTTTACGTAATTTTACACTATCATATTGCCGTTTCATTCTCTACAAAGGAATAAAATTGTATAAGATCACTTATATAAAAAAAGGAGGTAAAGAATTTTCATCGCAATCGGGGTCAGTGCAGTGAAAATTTTTTATAGGTCAGAGAAAATATCTTCTCCTGTAAAGTTTCGATTTTGGTTCTTCCTGTAATATACTTCTCAGGTACAGAACTAAGAATAGTTTTAGCTAAAATGATATATGCCTTCGTAAACTCTGATATCCTGATTGGGAAATTGAGAGTCACTGGTTGCATTTGAGTTAGTTTACTCACAATATCCACGTTAGAAATTGCGAATTAATGTAAATTAGCACAAAGACAAATTTCACAAAAAAAAATGCCTTATATTTCAAAAATAATAATTTAAAATTCTTGGTAGACAACATATTTATTAATGTTCTTTTCCTTTTCAGCGTTCGGCTTAAACAAAATTTTTATACCAATACTAATAGGAGGACAAGTATTGATAAAAACTATACTCTTCGCGATGTTCCTGCCAAGCATACTGGGAAGTTTCGGCAAAATGCTTAGCAAAGGTAAGCTACAAAGTTCTAACGATGTTGTAACTTAAGATAACATTAAGCTGCTAGCTTTACTTAAGTGAGAAGGGTCTTATATTGAAGACTAAAAACATCAGAGTTAGGTAACTCGTAAAACTATTCTAAATTCAGAGGAATTTTGAAAGTTTCAAGGAGGTTGTTTTATTCTTATTTTTAAATGAAGATACCAGGATTATGATAACTTTCATATTATAAGTTAAGGAATAATTAATCAATATACATTTCTCTCTAATAGAGTATGGACTAAATATATAAATAAAACCTCTTTTTGGTGAAAATAAAAAACAAGAGAGGAAATGAATTGAAAAATCAACAGAGGAATACCAGAATTGGGTCACTACCATTGTAGGAGTGAACAAAACCTGTCAAATGGAAACCAATCTCGTTAAAGTGACCCATTTATGTTCCATCTATTGTAATCTGAATACCCCAATATTACATTATTTGGACGACCGCAATTTGCATGCGTCGAGATAATCGCCTGCTATGATTGTAGATTGGAAACCGTATTGACACGATTTGGGTCGTCTTTCAAAAGTTCCAAAAGGCACAGCATTATTTGCAATTCTCAACACTTTAACACATTAAACGTTCAGTGACTTACATTTGATGCACGGTGATTGTTTATTTATTGTATGTACTTCATAGAAGTGTTAATTTCGACTAAAATTAATTTATTCTGTAAGGAACATTTTCAAACCATTGACAAAGTTTCAATGATATTTATTGGTAAAGTTATTTTTATACGTCAATAAAATTTCACACAAATCACATATAAGTCGTTAATTCAATAATTAAATCAATAAAAAATATTACAATAGATAAAAATACAATTAGATTACATATTGAATTCATTAAATACATCGTTTTAGAAGTATTCAATAAATTATAGTAGGTCTACTCAAGAAGCCATCGTTTAAGACGAGACTTGTAACATTGCGAAATGTCAGCTGCCAATATACTTATAGGGAGTTTGTTAGATATATTTGGACCCATAACGTGAGTAAGACTGGAAGACTCATCTGTAGGATCACATCCTTCATAAAATGACTAGTCATTTCATCATATCACAATAATCACCACTACAATCGGTACAGTATTGATGTCTGTTGATTAACTTCTATCGCAAACGATGTAATATTTTAAACCAAAAACTTATTTTACACACATACAATCACATGCTGCTGATTTCAACCATTGAAACCTGTTTAAAATTATGATTCATCTTCTTTATCAGACACAGTACAGTATATTCACACTTCTGATATATCTCTACTATATGATAACTAGATACACTTTTAAGCTTGATTGCACATAATCTTTTGAAAACGTTATAAATGCGCGTTACCACTACGTCGTAACTTTATTTTTTAACGTTGAGGGACTATCGTCTGTAGTTTTCCTGAGTTATGCCTTAATTAACACAGGTGGGGTTTCAGCTGTTAGGCACCCATGGTTGCCTCCCCAATAACTTTTACCCATGTGGGTATCGGCCCTCTCACGGAGGTATCTTATCATTGTTTGTAAACTTCAGAATGTCACTTTTTGAAAATTAAAATCAAAAGGTATTTTTCTAAGTGGTTAGAGGTTGTGGGTTCAATACTCAATACTTTATTGCTCTCCACAATGTATAAAGTTCTTAAAATATAATGTTGGTATGTAACAATTGTGGACCCTGTCGGGCACGGCAAAGTAGGAGAGAGGAGGAGTAAGAACTGAACAGAATAGTAAGAAGGCATACGTAGTTAACAATGTAAGTTTATTATATTATAATTGGTGCCATGTTAATAGTATCAATGTAGTACATTTTATTTCATTTCATATAATTGTGATTATAGACATTCAGTGTTTTTATAATAATAATATGTTTATTCATAAATTCAAACCTGGCATGTCTAAAACATGGGAGACATACGGTGAAGGAAAACATCGTGAGGAAACCCGGACTTTAATGGTCTGAAATCGCACCCGCAGTGAGCTAACGTGTTGATCAATGCTCGTGCCTTCTCTGTATGAAAAGATGACCTTGCCCTGCAGTTTGACAATAATGGGCTGGTTATGTATTTATCTAAACATATAATGCTAGTCACGCTAAGACATGCGACTATTAAAGTCGTTACGACACAGTGGAAACGTTCACAGTATCTTCTCAATGGCGACGATGAAGCATAATGCCCGTTAACTTTGAACAGGTTGTTAAGTAAAAGGAGTTATAAATTCAGTTTAAAGAGAAAGATGAAACAGTTTTTACAGCATGTCGTTTTTATTTAAACGAGCTAACGAGATTGGCTCTGCTGTAATTTTATGAAGGAAAAGATAATTCTGTAAAGACAACAATTTTCGAAACGAGAGCAAAATTTTATTAGGTACGCAGAAAAAGTTTTTTTTTTTTTAAAATCTACTTGAAATTTCTGTAAAATAAAAATAACGTAATTTGGTAATAAAATATTGGTTTACAATTAACAGTGTTCTTCCATTAGTGAGTAATTAGCGAGTGGATGAAGTGAAAGATTCCTTTTTTATCAAACCACGGTATAGTTTTCTTAAGAGTCTATTCTTACATACATACATACAATCAAGCCTGTTTCCCATTGGGGTAGGCAAAGACTATCGATTTCCATTTGTTACGATTCTGACACACCTCTTTCGGTTCATCTATGTTCATTAACCTCTTCATACATGCTCGCCGATTTAGGTGGCTCCTGACCTGTCCTTTTTGAGAACGTCCTCAATTTTATTGCGGTACGTTCGTCGAGGTCGGCCTGCCCTGACTCTTCGATCCATAGTCTATTCTTGGTAGACTGAATACAGTTAACCTGTTTTTCTTAGATAATATTATTAATATCAGTGTTTCTTTCTATAAATCTCTATATTTGCAAAAGAACAAATTTGTACTTGAGAACAAAATATTTCTTTTGTGTCTGGTATTGGCGAGTGAACTGGTACTTCAAGTAACACAAAAGAATTTCCTATTCATTATACTCCTGATTAAGAGATATGAGCTTCGTCTCCTAGTCTCAATAATCCTACTAATACATCATGGGCCGGAGGGGAGTGCAAGAGGCTATTTCAGAAGTGTACACCTTGTCAATGACTTCAATATCTTGCCTTATAATATAATAAGATAAAATACTCTTTTCTATAATAAGTTTTAATGTTTAGATGCAGATGCACCTCCCTGAAAATAATCCTGCCGGCGAAATTTTGTGAGGATGGATGGATGTTTGTAACTCTTTCACGCAATAACTACTAAATGGATTTGGCACACGGTTTATAAACCTGGATTAACACACGGGATACTTTTTATCCCAGCTGGACCCAATTTTGAAGTCCACGCAGACACAGTTGTGGGCAGAAGCTAGTCTATTTTCACTTCAGTGTATATAAAGTGGAATTAAAGCTACACGGCATTCTCGCTAGTCAACCTTTACGTTTTAAAAAGAGCAATTAAAATTTATCCTAAATCCTTTATATTTTCAGGGTTGTCAACCGTATCAGCAGCATCTTCCCAAGCCAGCTATCCCCCAGCCAATGTAGATGACCAGGTCGGCTACAATTCTGACAACAAAGACTTCATGGGATACGAGACCAGTCAGACTGGGACGTTCGCGTATCCACAAGAGGGAATGTATGGAGCTGATGCCAATGACATCAATGATTTGGGGAATGTTGATATGTCCAGGTAAGAAATATAGAAGACTAGGTAGGATAGAGATCATACAGGAGGCAGATATTGTCATTATAGACCAAACTTCACAGAAAACTACTATAATATCAAATCTGGATAACTTAGCATTCCAGGGTTGAATCAACGGAACAATGTTCTATTTTTTTTTTTTATTAAACCCACAAATGACGACGAAGTGACATATTAGTGTTGATTTCTGCCCAAATCCCAAATGTTTAGAGGAAATGATAAAAAAATAAGCTTAATCATGTACAATTACTTCAAAAAATGCTACGGTTACATAATAGCCAAACATTCACTTCGTAATGTCTATTAGAGAATTTTTTTCAGAATAAATCCCGAACAGCTCTAACAATAAGACGTTCTTGGCGTTGTCAAAGAAAATTATAGGAGAATTCCGATGCCTATTTTTTGGTGGTTTTGCACGGGTTGTTTTTAATCTCGCACAGCACACGAGAATTTGTTTATTTACAAAAAAAAATCAATAGTAAAAATGTGTAGTATCATAACCGGTGGTATAACCACCTCCAAAAATACGGCACAAATTTAAAACAAATAAACAAAGAGAGAGTAACAAGAGGAACTTAATTCCATAAAATCTTTCCAACTGTTAAATGCTACTAAAATAACCATACTTCCTTAGCCGTAACATCTTCACATATAACAATAATCACATAACAGTGAATAAACACATAGATTGCAATTTTGCCATCGGATATAAATGACAATGGAAATCAATTTTCAATAACAACCTGTTCCAAATCAGTAGCATTGAATTTGGAAAAACCTATAATGAAATTTATTACATTGAATTTAGATATAATTTTCCTAAATATTTATTGTGATTTTATAGGATTGTCGGTTTATCGCATTCAAAGCGTTTCACGAAAGGAAATTGGTCTTGATTCGATCATACTTCTCAATTTAAATATCGCTATAATGAGTTTTTTTTTCTCAGAATATGCTTTTTGGTTTTCTGAACCAATTTGGGCTTTGATGTTAAGGTAGAAGCTATGTACATAGCGGAATTAAGTTAACAAATACAAGAATAATTTGTTGTTATATTATATCAAACATTCGTGTGTCGATTCTGAGTAAATTGCCGGAAATTGAAGCGTAAATAGTTAGTAATATTATGATTCATATTTATGCTGAATATATTTCTTATATTTTTACTTCTTGATGGTACCCTATTCATTAATATACTTTTTCCTAGCAATTGGCTACATCTAACGCATCACACTCATAATCTTGATGGAGTTTGTCATTGTGCAAGACAATCAGGAAGTTGTCTTGGAAATTTTTTATGTTCTGATCAAGCGCCACTCCTGGACACTGGAAGTGAAATAACAAACCGTTAAATTAAGATTTTTTCTTTAACTATTTCCTAATACTATCTAGGACGAAAAATACTTCAATCTAGTTACTTAAGTTTAGACCAGATTTTCTGGTATTAATAATGTTTTGTTTTATGGTTTCCAGATTCGGCGCAGATGCTCAAAAAGCAGGTTACCTGCCTTCGAAGAATAGCTACTATAAGAATCAAATGTCCACAGCCAATAATTACAAGGTAGGATTAATTTTACTGTTATTTTTTCCAATCAGCCGCAGATGATTCAACATTATTTAACAGCTCATAAAGTTCAAATTCATGTTTGTGTTGCCGATCGGTCGTAGGCTATTGAAAGTCTATCCATAGTCAACAACATTTGATACATTGATATTATTTATAGTATAGATAGTGTTAGTCCCTTTGAGTGAATTTGCTTTCGATATTGTATAATTGGCCCGGTTAGTGGAGTGTGATAGTAGGATAACATCAGAACCTGGCGCATGGATAACATTTGGTAACATAGCTAGATAGAAGGAAACCGTATTGGTGAGCGGTTACCTTCAACAACAGCATTCTAAATGAGGGTTGATGTCAGGCAGGCGGCCGGTCATAAAACATAGTCAAAACTTTTACATCATTCCAGTACAACTATAGAATACATGCTGCGTCGACCGAAAATAAATTGGTATAAGGGCAGGGGGAAGATGATCGATTCCAATACTATCGATAGTATTTCTCATTATTAATAGTATTGATGCATCCTCCACTATCGATAGGCCTAAGGATAGTGTAGCTGATTTTCAAGATCAACTTTTGATAGTGAAACTATCGGCAACACTAGTTCAAATTACAGCAGTTATTGCAGTGTTTCCTATTCTGGGTTCTTAGAGAACTCAAGGCTATCGCAATCACCGTCCAGAACTATCGTTTGAGGTGACCATAATTTCATATCAAGACCACTACGTGCCTCGGAGAGAAACCTTCGGTCTTATTGTGAAAATCTTGTTAGCAGAAATAGCCTTATCTATAATCATTCAAAATTGGACTTACGATAGTAAATCTCTGCTGAACAGTAAAGAATTAAACATCTTCCATTTGCAGGTGTTCCAAAAGATCCCAGCCTCGTCAATGATCTTGAGTAACTACGATCCGTTCTACTCGCCCTTGTTATCAAGATTAGATGGTATATTTGCACGACTTGGTAAGTTGAACTTAAAAGTTAAATTATATAAATAAAAAGGTCATCGGTGAAGGAAAACATCGCGCGGAAACCGCACAGGCATACCCAAGAAATGTCTTCGATGGGACGTAAAACCACGTCAGAGACGTACAGGTGGTTTGAGCTCTGTCACTACGTTACTCATCAACTATACGATAAGAAGAACAGTACTTTCCAGTACCTTATCATCAGCGCCTCTGGAATGTGTGTGTGTACAATAATCACAGTACACTACTTAACGCTTCATGTTATACATACTGGTTTATGTTTTTATAAAACAACTTTTAACCGGATTAATCGCGTGTATTATTGGATATTGTTTTTTTCTCACGTTTCGAACACTTTGTATCACAGGATGACAGGATGATTATGAATGCTGCAAAGTGTTAGAAACATCAGGAAAAACAAAAAACGATAATACACGCAATCGGTCAAAAATTGTTGCCTGATCTTGATGTGAAGTAAAGAAAAATCTAAGTTATGACTCAGGCTTATGTTTTTTGTTCAATAAATACCAAGGAAATACATCAACACAGTGATGAAAAAATAAAGAACAACAATAGTGCTAAACTTCTGTGCCATGTGATTTCAGGATTAGCTCCTGAAGCAGAAAACGCTGTTGATGAGAACATTGAGGCTTGTAGGGAGCAACTGATCTGCCTAATGTACGCCAGTCCTGCCAAGTTCGCGCCTTATAGTAATTTGGTGTCAGCACAGTTGAGCAGGTATGTTATTTATACAAGCTGTTGGTACCCGTGCCATTTTTACACGACTGCCCAAAAAAGAAGTGATATGTTTTTAGTGTTCATATATGTATGTAAGTTTGCGAGTTACTTTATTCCACCATAACTTCTAAAAGCCTGATCCGATTTAGATGTATGGGGTATTGTTAGAATCCTTACATTATCCCGGGTATGATTTAAAGAAATAGTAATATCGTGGCTAAGGGTTAGAAAAAAAACACACGTGGCAAGTGTGTTTTTTACATTTTTCATAAATTTAATTTTGTTAAGAAGATGACCTCTGATAAAAACTTCATTTTAAAGCTTTTCGGGATTTACTCTGAAAAACTTTTGCCAATGTTTTACGTGAAAATGATAAAGCATATTTTTTAACTTACTCTATAAATATTGCACAGGTATCACAATTCAAGAGCTTGTATTTTAGCTTTTTTTGTTAAATACCTAAGAGTTTTTAAGAGTGTTGTGAGAAATCTGTCTTTATTATTATCTATACTAATATAATAAAGCAAAAGTTATTTGTTTGTTTGAATTTGTAAGTCACTCTGTTCGGATTTGAAATTATTATTTTTTGTGTTCCATTGCTTTATTTTTGAGGACGGTTAGAGGCGGTAGTTGAGTAAAAAGAAAAAAGCGGATGAATCCGCGGGGCACAACTAATAATTTTTATATGATTATTCAGCCATGATCTTCATGTTGCAGGGCAAAGGCCTACTCTCATTTTACTCCTCTCTGTTAAAAACTTTTGACAGCCGATCCTTCTTTATAATTCCAGTTTATAGGACCATCAAACAAATTCAAATTGCATCACAATGTAAGAACGCTTTGAATAAAAAATGATTTTCTAAAGAAATTTGCTCCTTGAAAATGGAGCTGAAGAGAGAAATTTGAAACTAAAAGTAACTTCCTCAGTTCACAATCACGAATTCTGATTTACTTAGTGTCAATTTGGAAGTATCCCTCTAATATAAATTGGAGAATTGCTATCGTTTACAAAAATAACTATTATGAGTGAGAAGGTACAAATTAAGGAACATAAAATTCTAATTGAAAGGCATCAAAATGAGGGAACTTCTTCCTGTATCATGGCTGCGTTTACAGGCATATAATCTCACACACCCAAACCCGGACCAATAATATGTAGCTCATTCAAATATTTCTCCGAGCGGGAATCGAAACCTCGACATGCGAAGCAGCAGCTAGTCTCTCGACCACTGCGCCAACCACGTCATCAATACTTATAAAGATGCGACAAAAATGATTAGAAAGTTTAGCATAAAGTCCCGAAATTTGAATTTGACTCCCCTAATATTGGTATTAACTAAACAGGAAATGTCTAAAATTAATTGGACTGCATGCAAATCGACACTAATGTATGGAAGACTAGACTAAACATAATAATTAATTATATATGAAGACTTCTAGAATGCTGAAGTTAAAAAAATTACTTTGAGACACCAAATATGTTCGGCTACGTGTTTTTAACAATAAAAGCTATGGTGACTCTAACCTAACTTCTTATTTAACCTTCCTTACAGGGAATTGAACGAACTCCGACGACCAGTCTCCGATAACCCAGAAATCCTGAGGTTCTTCAAATACATGAAAGCGGCCAGAAGAGGGCAGGAAGCTTCTGACTGCATGTACTCTTACCCAACGTGTACCGCCACAGCTCCTAAGACCCATACCATGGTGGCAGCATACCACGATATCAACAAATTGGTCACGGCTAGAAAACTCCACTAAAGGAAGACTGTGGGTCTAAAGACTTAAAATCTAGTTCTAGGTACCAAAAGACCAAAAAAATTGGTCCTTCGATACAAATATGGAATCATTCAGTGCTTAAAAATGTTGATGACATTTTGTAACTTAATGTAGGTGACAGAGTATGTCTTACGGAAAATTTGATAGGAGATACTGTCGCAGACCTACTTTAAGTCGGTTAGAATCGATGACTGATTTATTGGTCCTACCTATCTAGTGTTATGGATAAGTTTATAAAACTTGGGTACTATGATCAAGTGCGTGTCTTTTTCAGTTTTTCGTGGTCTATATAGAAGGATACCGTTTCTATTTTTACGACCGTGCAATCTAAGACATTATACTCGTAATTATACAGGAAAAAAAAATAAGGTGTATTTTACCAATAAAACTAAACAACTTTCTGTATAATACATGGATTGTCAGACAAAAAACTTTTTGAACGGGAATCAAATTAGTTCCCAAACAAACAATTTTTAAATTGCTTTGTCTTGTTCACGTGTACACAAATTTGTAAATTGGAAGTTTACATAACCAGCTTCAGAAATCTCGTATCTTTGTTCTAAACTAATACGAGTATATAACACTTTTGTACATACGAATGTATCCTTGAGAAGCAACATTTTTAATTAACTAAATGTTCTCACACGTGGCTTTTGTGAGTACTTTGGAGGGAACGCAGTTGCTTTCTCTGAGAGCTTCGTTCTGACTTCGGCGGCAAAATATATATAGTCTGTAAAATTAATTTGCCTGCTAAATTTTTAAGGCTAATCTTTATATACGAACTTATATTCGAAAGGAATAGAAATTTTTTATTCTAAGTTGAAAAATTAATATTATTTAATTATTTATTGAAGTGTGAATGTAATTTATTGTGTGCTCGTTGTACGCTTGTTTTTAAGTTTACTTTGTTTATAATCAAATCTAATAATTTATTATCCATAATGTTTATATATTCTCTTTTAATACATACTTGAAGCTTCCGCAGACTTGCTACTTTTAGCATTGCGATCACTACTTTTAGTCGTTTCTCGAAATCTCGACACAGCGACTAAACGCTGTAACCGCATAATTTAGATTCCGTGACCGAACGCGTAGAATCGCCAAAACGCAAATTAGCATGTGTGTAATCGCCGATAACGTAGCAAGTTTTTGAAGAATCTAAATTAAATGTTATTTTCTTTAGAATTAGATATTTATAGAAGTTTTATGAATACCACCGTAGTCTGTTCAGAAATCTTTTAAGATAAGTATAAAAGATTCCCTTAATAATTTACTCTAAGTAAGTTCGAATCTAAATGAATCTTTAATTAATTATTCTTTAAATCATACTTATCAATTTTTTTTGCGAATACTCTCAGGCAGATTAGTTTGTTTTATTTTTCTGTTAAGTTCTACTTTTAAAATTAAGGATACTTATTTATATATGACTAATTTTACTATTCGAAATTAAATTATTACTAAAAAATATCTAAAACCTCTAATATGCGCATGCACATCGAACATTTAGAATCTAGCCAATCACTGCGCTAGATTTTACAAAATGGCCGCTCGGCAAACGATGATGCACATATTACAGAATTATTTTATTAAGTAACCCATCACTGTATGAACGTTTGATGGAGACGGGAAACTTTATTAATAAAAAATGCGAGATATGGTTAGACAGAGGTCAAATTGAAGAAGGGAAATCTTTAGGTGTTTTTTTTATACTTATTAAGTTTATATAAAGAAAAAAGTGCCTTAGAAGAAATAATCAAATCAAATCCTTTTTTATTTTTTTGCGTATACTACGTCGGTATTTTTTTCACACACTGCGCTGCTTGCAAGGTTGTACGCATTGGAGCAGCATTCTAGTACACGCAGTTTTGAGATATGCGTCAGCTGTTACGAGACGAATACGTCACTGACCTCTTGGTTATTATTTTTATACAATTTAAAACATGTTGATGTATATTTGTGTAAAATATGGCCACTGTTTAACACCACAGATTAACGATACAATTGAAAATTTAATTAATAACATGAAACTTGTATTTTGTAAATATCACCCTACTATGCTTATTCGATTTGATTGGATCCAATGTACAGTAAGCTGTACTAATTGCTTTCCCCTTACGCGAACGTGCGTGTACTGTAAATGGTAACCTATTAGTGCAGTCGTGTGTACATAATTTGGGAATTAATAAATGAAATAACTGTCACGTTTTGAATATTTATATACAAAGCACGCACAACACATTTTACTGAAAACGAAAATAAGGGTGAGACCAGATTATATTAATTGTGTGTAAACTTTTTTATATTATTTTTATATATTAAAATAAATAAATAAATATAAGGGTGAGTCCAGACTGCCTCGGTGTCTATTGGTCCAAAACGCGACTGCTGAGCACGAGGTCCCTGTCCTGGTGTCAATTCTATTATACATTGACTAAACTAAAATTAGAGAATGGCTAAAGCTATATATATAGTAGATAGTTTGCTACCTAAACATGCGAAAATGTAAAATAGTTTGTCTTCTGTTAGTTCACCCCTTTTCACTTTTAGTTTAGTACAGAATTGCAATTGTATTCATGTTATGTTAAAGTGTGAATCTATATTTACACAGATGCTGAAAATAAATTTATAAAAATAATATAAATATGTTTGCATACACAGAGTATAAAATATTAAAATTATAAATGTCATTGAATTTTGTGCTTTTGCGTGCTAAACAGTTTAATATGTTTGTAAATGTTGGTATGTTTTATTAACAAAGTTACTGTGAGGGACTAAAACTGTGGTGTTGTGTTTATTTATTTAATTGTTGTAGTCATAATCAAATAAATGTAGATTAAAATAAAGTCTGTTGATTGTAAAATGAATTTTATTTTATACAGTTCTCTGTTGATTCATTAATTACCAGAAACAATAGATTTTTATTGTTATAAAGTGCAATTTTGTACTTCTCCGATCAAAAGTGTTAAAAATACGCAACTGTTGTGTTGATCTAGTGATATCAAACACGACTGCCGAGCATGAGGTTCTGGGTCAGAATCCCGAGCCGGGCAAAGTATTATTGAGTTTTTCTGATAGGAAATTCTCAGTAGTAGCCCAGAGTTTGGAACTGCCTGGTAGATGGCAATGGGCTCCCCACCTATTACATAGTTACCTACATGTGAGTTTACAACTGTGTAAACCTCTGCCTACCTCTTTGGGGAATACAGCCGTGATATATGTTAAATAGACATGGACCACAACAGGCAAAAAACCTCAAACCTAGTTTATGGACAGCTATTCTAAACTAAATTTTGTTTTAATTTGTAGAACAACTCAAAGACTAACAATTTTTTTTATAAAATTTACTTTTATCCCCTTTTAAAATATTGCAATACTCAAAATATTTAAAAATAATAATGAAGAAAACTTGTAATTGATGACGTTTAATATTTCACTTTTATGCCTCATTACAGCAAAATAGCAAATATTTCGGAATTGTCTGATTAAGTAGAGGTCGGAATAAGCGACGCAAATAAAAAAACCTTCTATCTTTGTAGTATGCTGCCGTCGTAATTAGAAAAGGCACAACTAACATTTTACAAATGTTGAGAAAATCGAGATTAAAATATTTTATGAATTTCGTTAAAACCAACACGTTTAAAATGTGTTTTTTGAAATTGTGTAAATGTAAAAAAATGCGTTTTTTTAGTATGTATACAACGATAGCAATATCATATTTTTAATTTTAATGGATATATTTAATAATTAGCACATTTCTTTTTAACTTAACATAAAAAATAACATGAAAAGAGTAATATTATGTTTAAAAGGCACATATAACCAAATATGCCTTTTCAATTTAAAATTTTGAGTAAAAATTAAAAAAAATACGATAAAAAGGCATGTTTACTCGTTTGTGCCTCTTCACTGTAAATTATTAAAATAAATTACTAGGTACAGTAAATATTAGAATTAATTCCTAATATTTATATTTTATACTTTGTGAGTGTATTTTACTGTGTCTCCGCAGTGGGATTGTATATTTTAAAAGAGGCTGATAAATGTCATTGTATAAGAAATAAAATAAGGCAGATGTAAGAAAATAAAACATTTATTTCAAAAAGTTTACACAAACAAAATTTCAAAAGTACTATCAATTATTAATTATATCAATAATATTGAAGGACTCAACAGAACAAAAACAGAATTGTTTACTAAAAATTACACTTCAAAATCTCTCTTAGTTAAAAATTAGATAACACAGCCAGTTAGGAACTTCAATATATTTATCAAAAAAAGAAAACGAAGTTTACAAATACAATAATTATCATAACAATTATGTATCAAACATCTAAGTAGTTTAAATTTTTATCACAATCCAATGAATGGAATTAACTTCTTATTAATAAAAATGCCACTATGCATCTCTCTATCACAGTCTTGACAAAGTTACAAAATAGTACGAACTTTTTATTATCAAAATTAAACAAAAAAATTATTCTAAACCTGAAAATTCAAAACTTCAAAGCACCTAATATTAATTCTCATAATAATTGAATCGACACTAAAGCGAGTATAAAAAATCAGTCGCATTATTTCAGTCTTCTTGGATTTGAAACAAATCTACTGCTCGATCATTTACAGGTAAAGTTTCCCAAAAAACCCTCCTGTTAGTGGGCATAAGTGGACCAAGCCTTGTGAGTATGGCAGATTTCCTTTCACTGGTGATACCCCTCGGAACAAGCTTTTGTCGTGGAGGTGGTATCCCTTCTTTAATATTTTTTAACTTAAGAAAATCTAGCTCAAAGTATTTGTCAGTACCATGACTGCGTTTATAAAAAAGTAAATTCGATCCTCTTCGAAAATTTGCCTCAGAAACATTATTCATGTAAGCTCGCGGGTTGGAGTTTTTTATTTTATACGTCGAAGAGCAGTCTTCATAATCATAAAAGTCTTGAACTCCCATCTTCTTTACCATGGTGCGAACGCCAGTATCAGATACAGCTTTACAAAAGTCTTCAAAGACGTAGACACGCTTTTTTGTTTTCAAAGATCGTTCCACTGAATTCATCTGCAGCCATAAATGTATGACCGGTCTCCAAGTAGCGTAAAGTTATGGATTCAAAGTTAAATTCTGCAGAATTTACTAAATATACGAGATATGAATAAAGAGACCAGTTTTTATTCTGTGCTGCACAGTTATCCAGCCACAGAATTATATGTTTAAGATCTCGATTTTGTTTGAAAAAGGCCCAAAAGCAGCTAATGATGTCCTCTTTTTTTCGGCCTGATATGGCTTCATGCCATAGGGCTGCAAATGTAAGACCCATGTCATGTACATGTTTAACGCCAATTGGTACAAAACTTTAGTTGAAAACAATAAGGCGCGGGCAAAACATCATTGTTTTGAATTCCTCCATACGGGGTAACATTATAAAACTGTTCTGTGTTGAATTTCCTGTGAACATGGTATGAAGTCGGCATCCGAATCACTATCACTGTTATTAATATTTTGATTGAATGATTTGGGGACTTCGTAGTCTTTGTCTAACACTGAGTCATCAGAATCAAAATCTGACCAAACTTCCTCACTTGATTCTTGTAAAGAGTTTTGAATGCCACTTGTTGATGGGACAGAATATATTTGTTCGTCTACAGAGTCTCTGTTCCGTAATGCAGCTTTTACTAATTTTGCACTTCGTGATGACATAATTACTGAAAAAAAAATAAGTACCTATAATTATTTATTACAGGCGTGGATTCACTCGCTAAGCAATGGTAAAAAACGCTATTTCTATATCTATTAAAAAACCTATGTAATTATCCAGCCTTTAAAGACAAAGAAAAGTAAGTTAATGTTTTTAAACTTTCAATTATATTTACCAGAGCGCTGCACCGACAAGCATGGACTCGCCTCGACACATCAGGCACAACTAACGGCATTCCCTGCATACCTTGCCCCTCTCACTTCATCTCCGTTCAGAAATGTTTAGTAGTAAAGGCACTATCGCCAATGTGGCTTTTTTATATAACATTTATAAGCGTAGGGGTATATAGAAAGGGCATAACTGCCAATTGTGACTTTTCTTTCTACATTAATTGCTAAAGTGGTCGTATAAAAAATAAGCACAATTGCCACATAAGCCTTTTATATTTAACGTACGTCAGTTATGCCCTTTCCATTAAATATATCAATAATAAAAAGGTGAAATAAAAGTCATATCTCACAATATGCCTTTTTATTGTAATAAAACTAAAAAAATGATGCAGTTGTGCCCTTTAAGCTTATGTTATCTCTGTTTATTTTGTAGCTAAAAATCCACAAAAAAATCAAGCAGATAGGCCTTTTTTTCCTGATTCCTAATATATATATAACTCATTTTGACAAAAAGTGTTAGTTGTGCCCTTTTTCGGTAACACGGCAGTATGGGGAATGGTCACTACCAGTGGTAATGTTTTATCGATAAAATTAATTCAATTTAAGTACTGCCCTTAAAGTTTTATTACTACTAGTCTGGATATATTTTATATAGTATATTTAAATAATGTGTAGATAGTCTCAACCTTTATTATTAATGTTATTAAAATAGAATCAAACTACAAACATTGTCCACTAGTGAAAGCGAACCCCAAGTTAACGATACCAGGTGGAGTGATAACACAGTTCATCCAAAATTTCACACAACCAAAATTGTTAATATAAAAGCATTAAAAAGTAATTTCCAATGGCTAATAAAAACGAGTTAATTAATCAACGGTGTTGTGTACATAATGGACGCGATATGGTGAGATTAATTATTCATTCGAGGATAATGCTTCTATAATGAAGTATTTTGGTACCCAGAGGAAAGATAATTACTTCATTAATAATTTTAATTCATCCACCCTTTAATAAAAAATGGTTTAACAAAATAAGGGAAATATAAAACCGATTTTGTACAACATAAACACTAAAAGGCACATAAAATTTAGTATTATAATAAATTCCATAAAATAATAATATCGATGTGGATATTACCTGCTTTCTTCTCAAAAATTATAAATGATAGGGTAGGTACTTAATTACGACGGACCATAGAATGTTTGCAGTGAATGCAACTGCGATCCTGGGACACCGGTAGAGGTTCACACAGGCACACACTCACAGGCAAATAGATTTTAGGTACTATTATAGAGTATCACTCTCTCTGGTTTCTAATTCTGTAAGAGCTATCGCCGCGCTGGGCAAAAGATGGCCGCTACGACTGCCAACTCAAGGAGAACACTGACCAGTAGTTCTGAAGTCCATATAATAAATAAACACACTCCTCCCGACCGTATTTCGGTCACGGCGACCTGTCCCAGCGGAGATTAGCTAAGTACGCAGGAGATATTATAGTGCACAAGTGTATGCGCAAACATAGGGGCACTCCCTCTTTCTTAACTCTCATAGTCCGATGGGACGGCAATCCGACACGACCGGAGAGGGATCAGGCGCAGGGGACGTCTTTACGTGCTCTCCAAAGCACGGGGTTGTCACACCACCAACTTCCTAACACCGGGCTGCTTCTAAGAATTTGAAGAAGAAACCCAATAACACTTTGCCCGACCTGGGAATTGAACCCAAGACCACTTTCACGCTCCAGCCGCTGTTATTGAGTTTTTCTGTTAGGAAATTCTTGATGGCAGCTCGGAGTTTGGAATTGAGCTCGGTTGATGGCAATAGGCTGAACCCAAGACCACTTTCACGCTCCAGCCGCTGTTATTGAGTTTTTCTGTTAGGAAATTCTTGATGGCAGCTCGGAGTTTGGAATTGTGCTCGGTTGATGGCAATAGGCTGACCACCTATTACATGGGACTTGAAACAGCATTGGTGAAATGTGGGTGTACAAATGTGTACACCTCTGCCTACCCCCTCGGGGAAGGGATACAGGTATGACGCTACGTATGTTTCGAAATTCACAGTACAATAGCACAATAAATAAAATACAACCAAAATTCACAGTACAATAGCACAATAAATAAAATACAACCAAAATTCACAGTACAATAGCACAATAAATAAAATACAACCAAAATTCACAGTACAATAGCACAATAAATAAAATACAACCAAAATTCAATTTTCCCGATACCGAACACTATTTCACTGAACAAACATTAGCAAAACTAATATTTCGTTCAAATACTAACTAACAGTGTCACACATTTAACTTGTTAATTTATTAAAACTACATTCGTCTGTGTCTATGAGGTCTCTATGCTCACGTAATCCAATATGGCGGGTTACAATGGAATTAATGTTTCGTACAAAATTAGATTGTCTAATCAATCCCGTCCGGGGCTCGCGACTAAATAGATTACAATGTCGGTTATTAAAAATATTTTGTTAGAACTTTTTACTAGAGTATTATACAAAATATTAATTCAGTCCAGTTTAGTCCAGGATGCTAGGTTACAGCCTATAGTCCAGAATGCCAGGTTACCACGCCATATCCTGTTACCCAGTTACTTGGTTATTGAGGTCAAATAGGCAATCGATCCGATATGTAAAATACTTCTTATCAGATTTTTTAGGGTTCTGTACTTCAAAAAAACGGTATCCACTTCGTTGTCCGTCTGTCTGTTTCTGTCTGTCAAGACCCTTTTCTCAAGAACGTGTGGATGTCAGCTGAAATCTATATTAAATACTGAGATATACGGTCCCTTAGAGTTTAAAAAGATCAAGCTTCTAAGTTCTAAGTAAAGAGTATAAAAAAAATTGCAGATCTATGCCATGTATTTTGGCACTCGCCAAAAAGTCAAAACCTATTGGGTATTACCCGTTGACGTAGAATCATGGAATTGGCAAAAAGCAAAGTCTATCAGCATAAGTGAAAGAAAAACCCTAAAACCGTTAATTGATAGTTTATGTACTTGTTCATGATAACTATATTTTATACGGAACCCTCAGGTGCGAGTCCTACTCGCACTTGGCTGTATTTTTTAAACCTCTATCTCTACATAGTACAAAACAAAGTCGCTTTCCGCGTCTGTTTGTCTGTTTATCCGTTAACTCCTCTTAAACCACGCAGCGGATTTTGATACGGTTTTTTCCCAGATGGTTTATATAAAATATATAATAAGGCCTAATTAAGTTTTTTTGTAAGTAGAAAAAAAAATTGCTATTAAGTCCCCGAAAAATAAGCTTACGTATGCTAAACGTAACTGCACTCTTTTTTTCTAATTTATACTCGTGCGAAGCCGGGGCAAGTGGCTAGTATAATATATTTGGTAATAATGTTTTTAATTTATCTAAGAGTATCATTGACATATTCCCGCTTTGTTACAATATAAATTCCTTCATTAATTTCGTTCATGAGCAAGAATTTTAATCAAAGTTTATTTAGTAAATACGTCTCGTGTCTTTTCTCGTGTCTCGGCTTTCAAAGCCGATATCCTATTCGTTAACGACAACGCTAAAGCTCACATTAAACGAACGCGCGAACATGCCTTGGCTTTATATTGAAGAAGGTTACTAAAGGTTTTTTTTTATGATTATTATTAATTATTACATTACAACGTTTTTATTTAAAAAAAAAGAAAAAAACCACGTCATCCACTGACTTTTCGAAGTCATGTGCGTTTTATAAATTAATTATCACTTGCTTAAAACGGTGAAGGAAAACATCGTGAGGAAACCAGCACACCTGAGAGATGTTCTCGATGGTGTGTAAAGCCATGTCAAAAACATACGGGTGGTTTAAACTCTGACACTAGGTTGTTCATAAACCACACGATAAGAAGAAAAAGAATAAGAAGTACTTATGAGCAATTTTAATTACTGCATTTTTTTTTCCATTTTCCCGTTAAAAGTCAAAGCCTCCTGGCAACTAACAGGAAAACCTTTATTGTAAATAGCTGTCAATCTACAAACTGACAGGCCTTTCGGATAAACGCCATCGTGAAAATCTTCGCTATTATTTCTGGAAAAATCTAAGCGAATTAATGAATGAATCTTTATTTTACATAAATAGAGTACATAAGGCAATGGTATTAGAAACTAATAGATACGTTACCCGCGCTCAAAAATGGCGATACAAAAGTAAGGCAATTGCCCGACTTGTAGTCAGTCTAGTCCGAACCATTGTCGCGGTTACGTGCCACTATCACCCACAATTCTCAATGAAATACGTGGAAAAAACACGTTCCTGTGTTCGTAGAGTGTGTCCAAATTCCACTTTATTATTAGTAGATATAGTCACTACATAATAAAATATTTTTTTATATTTATTCCGAAATAATAAGATATAATTTTTATGAATCAAAACTTCGTAATGTTAAATTTGTCGGGAACATTCCGCTGACAGCTGCGTCACGCGTGCCGAAACTAAACGAAGTATGTTTATCTCTTTCTAACGACGGGTATGCTGTACGGGTCTTTCCTTTTCTGCGTGGATGCGCAGCGTGCTGTATGATTGCTAGGTAGCTATATCAAAGTTGCCGCTGATTTTTAATGCACTAATGTTCAGGTATGACGCCTCTATATGTAAAATCTTATTGACATTAGGTGTTACATGATACCTAAATATAGCCCTTCTATTTAGTCCCCAAGTGGCATGTGAAAGTTTGTTAGCAATAACAATAAGTCAATGCACTAAGACAGATAAAATTAATCACAGTTTCGTATCCTTAGTAGAGTATATTTGTATGCATATTTATTAGCTACTTACACAAATCATTTATATTATAATTGTTGATGAACAAATCCCAATTCAAAACCAACGAAATCATATTTCGTACATTTTAGTTCTACTTTTACAACTAGATGGCGTTGTCGTCGAAAGAGATCGTGCTATGGTTTCGTTGCAGCGGTTTTGTTAAGAGTGTAATTTTTTTTATTCAACTATGAGGTTTTATTTCAACCCTATTAGTAGCTACATTAGGTCAACGTTACTCCTGTATCAATCAATAATCAATACAAAAAAAAAATTGACTGTTTTTAATGGCCAAATAATAGTTTTTCTTTTAAGCTTATACAGTTATTTGCACGACAATTATGCCCAAAAATCAGTTTTTAAAATTTTTGTGTCTGTCTGTTTGTTCCGGCTAATCTTCGAAACGGTTGGACCGATTCTGATAAGATTTTACTGGCAGGTAGCTGACTATATAACGAGTAACTTAGGCTAAGAATAGATAATGCTAGTTTTGTGAAAAACTCTCTGAGAAATGTTTCATCAATACTAAATATTGTAAAGACGAAAGATTTGTTTGTAGAAATAAAAATACGGTCGTGAGCAGGATTCAAACCTGCGTTTCCCGGATAAATACTCCAGGTCTTTTAATCTGACCTACTATGCCATTTTGACTTTTATATTAGTTGGTCAGAGCGCCGGAGTATTTATCCGGGAGGTGCAGATTCGAATCCTCCTCGTCCCCGTATATTTCTTTCCGCAAAAAAATTAAACTTTAGAATTCGCTACGCATGCGTTAATGCGTTTAATAGATTTATCTCTAAGATTTGTGACATACCTTGATAAGAAGAAAAAAACATTGGCTATATATTTAGATCTAGCTAAAGCATTTGACACAATATCTGTCCCTGTCTTGATCAGGAAACTGGAAAACTTAGGTATTAGAGGCCTACCTCTACAGTTATTTGAGGACTACCTTAATGAAAGGAAACAGGTGGTAAAAGTAGATGGTTGGGTGAGTGATGAACTTCTGAATAAATATGGCGTCCCGCAGGGCAGTATACTCGGTCCAACGTTGTTTCTTGTTTATATAAATGATTTATGTCAAATAGAATTAACAAATGGGAAGATGATAACGTTTGCTGACGATACTGCACTGCTTTTCCAGGGTAACTCCTGGGATGACGTGTATCACTGGGCCCAAAAGGGCTTTGATCAAGTATCAAAATGGTTGCATGAAAACATATTAACGCTTAATGTAGAAAAAACCAAATATATGTGTTACAACTTAAGAAGTCAACCAAACCAACAAATAACAGCGCATTCATGCAATTTTATCGGTACGGCTCGTCAAGATACGTGTGGTTGTCCTAAATTGGCTAAAACTAATTTAATAAAATATCTAGGTGTTATTATCGACGAAAGGCTAAGCTTCCAAGAACACATTGAGAAACTAGTCAGCAGAACAAGGAAACTGATCTATATTTTTAAAACGCTCCGACATGTCGCTGATACAACAATATTAAAATCTGTGTACTATGTGCTGTGCCAATCTTTGTTGTCGTATTGTCTTACATCGTGGGGTGGAGCTGCTAAAACTCATTTACTCAAATTAGAGCGAGCCCAAAGAGCCATTCTTAAAGTAAGTTTGTTCCTTCCTTTTCGCCACCCAACAAGTGATCTATATCGGCGCTGGAAAGTTCTAACAGTACGACAATTATTTGTTCTTGCGATTATCCTAAAAAAACACAAGGAAATGACATATGAACCTAAAACACTCCTAGATAAAAGAAGAACTGCAGATGTATGTTCTAAACTTAAACACAAAAATAGATTAACTCAAAATTTCTTTACATTTCTTGGGCCATATTTATATAATAAAATAAACAAAGAGCTTACTTACCATTTACCCGCTAACTGCCATCAAATGTAAAAAACTAGTTTGTGAATGGCTACAAGGCCTGGACTATGACTGTACCGAAAGTCTTTTAAAGCCGTTGTTCTAATTTCTTTTTTCGTTTATTTTTGCTCTATGCTATATTTTCATTGCATGTATTGTATAGTAATTGCACCCTAACACACATTTCATTCAAATACAACACACATCAATCACATTCACTTCCACACTCCACAAGCATACTGTCCAACAATCAATTTAACTTAATATTTTTATTATAATTACCTACTCATTGCTCTAAGTTTAAAATCCTAACATGTAACATGTATTGCCGTTATAATAGTAAGGTTAATGTGTAGTTTCTTGAGTGGGAAGCCTGGTGATCTGAAATACAGGTCTCACCTACATCAGACACCAGTCTCTTTTTTAATGCTATTAATCTGTAACCTTGTAACGTGTTAAAGAGAAAATAAAGATTATATTATTATTATTATTTTTGTTTCTCTTTTATCTCGGGATTAAACCCGGTCCTTTGGAGGGCTTGCCTGGAGACACAGGTCTAACACACAGAGGCCCCTGTGAGAGTTTTAATCTAAATTGAGTTGGGACACCAACCGGAGACTCTCCGTGATTGTGCTATAGAAATACAGCCATGGAGAGTTCCCGATAGGTGCAGAACTATTGAGATAGGTAAAATTAAATTATTTTTTAAATTGGTCTATTGATGTGTTGTGCTACTTGGACTATTTAAAATTCGGTTGCCGGAATTAAAAACGGCGTCTGCCTTTCAACACTTAAAATATTGAAATGTATTGGCAGACGGTGACTCGCCAACTCACTGCATGGGCCCCTGAAACGCCGCCTTGATACAGGCAGAAGGGGCAAACATGGGTGTGAGCGGCTAGGGGTGTCGAGAGGAGCGGCCCCGGTTTCACCATCGCGGGTCTCGAAGACCCGGAGCGGGTTTCCCCGTTGTTACGCCATTACTTACATGACACTTCCACCCCCGAGCATATAGCTCTGGCGACCCCTCTCTGGCCGGCCAATTAAGGCAAGACAGAGTTGAGAGTCCTGCGGGCACTCTTGGGTTCCACTCCAGCTACCCAATGAAGGCAAACTGGAGGCGAGGCCCTGACCGACTCTCTGGGGTACTCAGGAACGCAGTGTCGCCACTCACCAACAGCTCGCCACAAGCTGCCCTGCGTTTTGTATGCTTCTCGTAGACTTTATGACACTTATGTTTTGTTTTAGTATCATTGGTCTTAAAAAGCTAATTTAATGTTCCCTCCGGTTTAACGTTAGTCTCATGAGACGAGGTAACGTCTACCGAACTGATCCAGAGGGGTGTTATTATTATTATTATTATATATTATTATTTGTTTGTTTGCAGTCGTAAGACTGTGAAACTACTGAACCATTTTTATTAATTCTTCCACGATTATTATGCTCATTATAATTATTCTTTCATCATTAGAATACTATATTATGCTACTATATCCAGAAGTAACATAGGCTATATTATATTTCAAACTAAATTTCACGCGGGTGAAGCCGCAGGCACAGCTAGTTTTTTAATGCGGTTCTTATAAATAGATAGAGTGATTTAAGAGGAAAGTTTTAGTATATAATTTGTCAAGATTTTGTATACATTGGCTACAATATAATGATACCTTATTATTGGAGGTGTCAGAAAAAAATAAGTCGTCTGGGAGCTTTCAACGAAAACGCTGCCTAAACACTTTGAGATATAACAAAATGATGTATGATGGAATTGTTTATCTTATATAGATCTACAGAAAAGTCCGCGATGGCATATGTCTATCTCTTAAGGATAACATACTCTATCCATTTTATTTTAATACTTTACAAAATGGGCAATTATAAAGCGGTAATTGGAAAGCGGGAACGGGATGAAAATTTTGTAGCGACATCTATCTCGCTACATGGTAACTACGCGCACAACACTCTGCATCGCGCAATCAAAGTTTGACGACGAGTGTGTATATATACCACCTCCCAACATTAACCGTTGGGCCGTGGCCCGCCAGGCAATATCACCCGCCTGGTTGGAGGATCCTCCCTTTTCTATGGAGGAACACCACACCTCGTTCCACCATACTGGTGACCCTGAGCACGAACATCAGTGCAGCCTTCGCTGAAGAGGATCAGCAGCAATCTCGTCGTCACTCCATCATCTCCACTCCCCCTCAGCATCGAATCGAGCAGCAAGCAGCGAGTCACACAGCCAGCCAGCATACTCGGCTTCAACGGGTACCCTGACCACCAGCCTGTAGCAGACGCGCAGACCTGGTCATCACCCTCAGCCACAACAGCGACTTCGGCACAGCTCACTGCACCTTCGGCCGGTCAACAAGCAGAGCCATTCTCTCCTGGTCGACGCAGCAGCCAGCCACTACGCACCACTGCACTACCTCGACTCACTGAGGATTACGCAGCATCACCGCTCTCAGTTCCGACTCACCGTGAACTACGCGGCATCCGGTCCCGACTCACTGGGACCTCACTGACACTGGCAAGCTCTTCAGACGCACTGACCGCTGACTCATCAACACGATCGACCTCCGGTCTCGGAGGGGAGTGATGTAGCGACATCTATCTCGCTACATGGTAACTACGCGCACAACACTCTGCATCGCGCAATCAAAGTTTGACGACGAGTGTGTATATATACCACCTCCCAACATTAACCGTTGGGCCGTGGCCCGCCAGGCAATATCACCCGCCTGGTTGGAGGATCCTCCCTTTTCAATGGAGGAACACCACACCTCGTTCCACCATAATTTCATGATTACTTTTGGTCGTGAGAACCGACATCCACATAGGCGAAGCCGCAGGCATCAGCTAGTGATCTTTATAGATCACTTGCTAATGATAGATTCATTGATAGATAGATATAGATTCACTGCTTCAGCTGCGGAGACCCTCAAACGGCGAAAATATAACAATCTTATCAGTAAATATATAACTGATTATTGATTTTTAGCTATAAAAAAACTAAAAATCCCTCTACTCAGCATTTTCATTCTTACAAAGAAAACCCATTTACCTTTTTAAAACGACCATAATGGACACTTTGTTGTCACAAAGTGATGACTTTGTGTTTCTTTTATGTAACAAATAGGACATAAAAGTAAAAAAGAAAAGAATATATTGAATAATATGATCTTTGTCTGAAAAGATTGGTGTAACCTTAATTACTTTTACGTCGTTCCCTATTTCCTAATGTTTAATTACGTTTATCTCAGTCATTTATTCTATATTTCTTTCTTTTCTCGTGAGATGAGAATTTGAACCTGGGACTCGAATCTGCTAATTTACGAATGTTTCAGTTGAATGTCGATAATGTGTTGAGGCATTTGGTATTTTAGTTCTAGTAGTGTGACTCGCGAATTCACCGCGAGCATTTCGAAACTAGTCGGGCAATCCCGAAGAATGCACGTGAGTTGAACAATAATTAATATGAAGGTATCTCACAAAAGTTATTATACATATATTTGGTATTCTGCTAGTTTATAACACTGATGTTTTTCCAATGACTTTCCACTGAATCAACATTTAACTTTAATTGGGTTCATTGCTTTTCTGCACTGCAGTAAGTATCAGTGTAATCTCGATGATTATCGGTACTCTACATGTTGTTCGCTTTTTTTAATCGAACTACATCAGAATTTTGCAGACTACCAAATCTGTCACAATTATAATGGAGTCTCAACGGTATGACAGTTAAATGGCAATTTGTTTGAAATCCCAGGTTACAGAGTTGTATAAGCCTAATTTAGATTTCCTCCTGAAAACATAAAAAAGAAACGGCTGTCGAAGACAGATACATTGGAAGATACTTTATTATTTTTATTTTAGAGATTACGAGACTATTTTTGCTGGAATCAAGATAATAATACAATGGTTCAACCTTTATTTTACCACATTTGGACTAAGTTCACCTTTTAAGTCTTTTTCTGTGTTTTTATCCTTTCAATTAGATAAACCCTTCTGAAAAAGATCTAAGTCATCACGCCAACGCGTGTTTTACCTCGACGAGGTTTATCCTGAGGCCCATCGACTTTCGTCCATCTTTTTCGACACATTCAACAGACAGGACCCGCCCACACTCATTTTTATAAAGATCCTACCTATCTTGAAGCGCGTAGGTGGATGCGAATAAAAGGTTATTATCATATATAATGTATTTTTTTATACATGTTTAGGCCATGTAATGCTACTATTTTTCAAGGAAACATTAAAAAATAATAGCCACGAACGGGGCTTGAAACCGAATAACGTAAATAATAATAAACCTAAAGTTTAGTAGATCTGTAAATCCAGGCGTCGCCTTAAGACGAATACACGAAAGAATAAAAATTCAATAGATTCGAACAATGACAAGGTAGCAGCTCAGTAGGTAGAGTGATGACACGGAATGTCAATGGGAAGCTTAGACCCTGGTCCCGATGCCAATGACCACCTATTTTTAATATTTCTAAATAATATTTTTTTATGTGTTCATTATAAAACAGTGTCGGAATTGATCAAGCCCGTAAGAGATATTTGTAATGAAAGACATATCCGATATTTTTCCATTCTAAGAGATGTTATATTAAAGTTATTATATTAAATGGAAAAAGAATACGGTCGCGAACAGGACTCGAACCTGCGCCTCCCTGATAAATACTCCAGGAGCTCTGACCACTAAGCCATCTCGACCTCTGCTCACCACCGCGAATTCTTCGTCACACTCTTAGACACTCTTTTTAAATAAATAATAAGTACAGTCTTGCTTTGTAACATTTTTGTGTTCAGAAATATCCGAGAGCAATGTAGGTTAATGCGTGAAATAATATAAAAAAAAAAAAAAAAACTGAGCAAACCGATACTAAGAATGCCATCTGTGATAGAAACACAGGTTAACGCAATTTCTTCAGAGACTCATTTTCTAGAACATTAATGACTACATTGAGCTCGCATTTATAATATGGTGATGTTGGAACGACTATCTTTACTAATAAATTTAGATACAATGTCAGTGCAATGGTGCTATAATGGAAATGTCAAACTTGTAAATTCAAGCGAATAATTGATATTATTGTCAAGACAAGTCAATAAAACATTGTCAGTGACATAAAGTTTACTCTTAGTAGAAACTACTAATCGCCAGGGAAGCCACATGCGCAGAAAAATTGTTAATGCCAAACTTCCTTATCATCAATGTAGTCTTTAATTTTATAATAAGCTTTCTTTATGAGAACCGATTTAACATATGATTTAAACTTTTTACCCGTGAGATCTGTGACAATTTTTGGTAGCTTATTATAGAAGCGTATACCATTGCCTAAATGTGATTTATTTGTTTACATAATTTTATAAACATAAAATAGTAGTGCCGAAATTTAGATTAACTATAATCTAAATTTCGGCACTACTATTTTATGTTTGTTTCTAGTATTTATGTCGTGAAAGTCACTGTTTATATTAAATTTTTGCAAGTTCTTTCGGACATACATAATATTTTCAAAAATATAAAGTGACGGTAGTGTAAGAATATTAATTTCTTTAAAAAAAAATCTTAATGTCTCACGAGGGCCCATTTCGTAGTTTGCACGAATTGCCCTTTTCTGTAAAATAAAGATTGAGTCTACTTCGGCCGCTGATCCCCACAACAGAATGCCGTAGGACATAATGCTATGAAAATAAGCAAAGTACACTAATCTAGCTGTAGCTACATCTGTGAGCTGTCTAATTTTTTTTACTGCAAATGCTGCAGAGCTTAACTTGCATGATAGTGATGAGATATGAGGGCTCCACTGCAGTTTCGAGTCAATAGTGATACCCAAAAAAACGGTTTCATTAATTGTGTTAAGTTTGCTACCGTCAAGAATTATATTCGATTCAACTTGATTTACATTGGGTAGAGAAAATTTTAAGCATTTCGTTTTTCTTGTATTCAGTAGCAAATTATTAGCAGTAAACCATCTGGATAATAAATTTAAGCTGTTATTTACGGCAACTACTTCACGGTCTTTTCTGAAAATTTTAAAAATGAGGGAAGTGTCGTCTGCAAACAGTATTATGTCCGATAATTCAGATATCAGGTACGGAAGATCATTGATATAGGCTAAAAATAAGAAGGAGCCTAGGATAGAACCCTGTGGTTCCATTTAAACAAGAGACCCGAAGGAAGTTACTTCTTTAATGCCAACTTTTTGTTGACGTCCAGAAAGATAAGACTATACAAGCTCACTAGATCGGCCTTGTATTCCGTAGTGGCCTAATTTACGAATAAGCGTTTTGTGATCAACGCAGTCAAAAGCTTTTGAAAGGTCACAGAAGACTCCAATAGCATCACGCGAGTCCTCCCAAGCGTCTAGAATATGAGATACATTAATTCCACGTTCATTATAAGAACCGCGAAACAGTGGAATGCGCTGCCGGTGTGGGTCTTCCCCGATAGTTATAATCTGGGTGTCTTCAAGACGCGAGTGAATCGGTTTCTTCTAGGCAAGCGTGCTCCATCGTGGACCGCATCATCGCTTAACATCAGGGGAGATAGCAGTCAACCGCAAGCCTAAAAGCTAATAAAAAAAAAACATTATTTGCTGTAACTAAATATGCTTTCGACAAATGATCACATATTTTGCTGTCATCTTGAGATCAGAAATTATGATTGAGTCATGAAATTATGATTGAGTCATGAAATTATGATTGAGTCATGAAATCGGATATTATTGCCGGACTACCCATGGTTATATACTTATGCGTGTGACTATACACACATTTCACCAATACTGTTATTAAGTCCCATAGGTCATTTTTATCGCAAGTCCTTGTCTAATAATAATACTCCTCCTGACCGTATTTCGGTCACGGCGGCCTTTCTCCGAGGAGATTAGCCAAGTACGCAGGAGATATTATAGTGCACAAGTGTATGCGCAAGCATAGATGCACTCCCACTTCCTTCACTCTCATAGTCCAATGGCACGGCAATCCGACACGACCGGAGAGAGATCGGGCGCAGGACTACAGGCTTTACCTGCTCTCCGAAGCACGGGGGCATCACTGCGTCACACCATCAACTTCCTAACTCCAGCCTGCTACTGAGAATTTCCTAACAGAAAAAACCCAATAACGCTTTGCCCGACCTGCGAACCCAGGACCTCACGTTCAGCAGTCACGATTGCGACCACTAGGCCAACGAGGTATTCAAACCAAGCAAGACCTTGTACACAAATAAATATTGATTTCATTTTTTTAAATACAAGAATATTTTGCCCGTCTCGGGTTTCGAACTCAGATGTCGATCTTGCGTCTAGTAGACCAGTGAGGCATTAAGTAATGTATCAAAACGGAAAATAGATATTCAATTTCAATCAACATTTTAAAGTATCTAAACTATTATAGTTAAGAAATGATCTAACTATCAATGACTCACAAATTTTTTTTTTGCAAAAAGCATTGTTGACAAATATCAAGTCGAATGAGTCACGCTATACGGACGAGACGAATCCGGTTTGAGACCATCCCTACCACTTTCTTAGTAGAAAGTTGACCTGTCTTGTTAACAAATTAACCTAACAACATCACACTCTATTCCTTTCGTGACAAAGTCTAAACTCCTTTGAGTCATAAAGAAAACTGACGTATTAATCTTCATCATGATCAAGCAATTGATTTTATACGTAAAATTTTTAGAGTTAAAGTTGAAATTTGCTTGGCGTTCAAGAGAATTAGTATCAATCATCAGTGAGTAATATTTTGTAACATATATGTATGTTTTTCGGTTAGTAGTGCCGGATTTAATGTGATTGCTTGCGGGCATTAGGTTCGATAAAGGTTGTTGACATTTGTGTTATGGTCACCGGATATAAATTGCATGAAAACCAGCATGGTACCAGGGAAAATACGAGTTAGAAGATAAAGTTAGGATCTTAAAGCTTTTTCAAATCAAAATCAAATCAGATAAACTTTTTGTTTTTTTTAAATGAAAGAAGAATTAAATTTATTCTGGCACACACAAGCTAACATTAGACAAAATGACAAAACTTATTTAAAAATTGCATTAAAATAGAATCCCTATACGTGGCCCCTGGGTGGTGCAAAACAGGCAACATAACTCTGGAGCGAGGCTTTGGCCGCGGCTGGTTACCACCCACCGGACGAAACCATGCCGTGAAGCGACCTAGTCGTGTTTCGGGATGTAGACCGATGCAACCGTTCTAGGACACGGGTCTGGATATACGTCTATTCTGAATATACGTGCTCCAACCTCGGCCACACCGTCGTTTACCATAAGGCGAGCCGGTGGCCAAACGTAGACATATTCAGGATAAAAAATAAAAAAAAGACGTAGATATACTTAGTTACAATAACAAAAAAAAAGTTAAGTAGAATGACCATAGCATGTAGCCTGTATTCCCCGAAGGGGTAGGCAGAGGTTAACACAGTTGTACACCAAGGCTGTTATAAAGTCCCATGTAATGGGTGGTGAGGCTAATGCCATCAACCGGGCACATCGATAGATATCGACAATTTTCGATACCCCAATAACACTTTGCCCGACCTGGACTCTGACTATGCAATTTCCAAGCCATATCCAATTCAATGCATTCCTTAATCGGGTAGACTTTGGCAATGTGACTTAACTATCGAATAACTGTATATTTGAATTACTGTGGAGACCACACGCCATAAGGCACCGTTCCAAATCTGTCTACCGTTCTAACAGCATCATATCGATATCGATATCCAATAGCTGGGTAGTTATAACTCCGGTCGTGTCGGATTGCCGTCCCATCGGAATATGAGAGTGAAGGAAGAGGAAGTGCACCTGCGTTTGCACATACACTTGTACTGATCTCCGTGGAGGTAGGCCACCGTGGCCGGAATAAGGTCGGGAGGAGTATTATAATTTTGGCCTGAAGTCTTAAGTCTCAATCTAAGTTTCTAGGCAGGTAATATATAACTAGAAGAAGAATTATAACAGATCTTCTTCTAGAAAAAAAACGCCTCCCGGATAAATACGACCTAAATAAAATATAGATAATGATGGCAAGTAGAGTAGCACTCTAACTGAAAGTCTACAAGAGATGTCTAATCAAGTTTTGGAAGACAAACAGCCAGATAAGAAGGACTTGAAAAGGATCAGCAAATCTGGACGCCATTAACACGGACCAGAAAACCGTAGCACATAACGCCAGCGGTGGATGGAACAAAGCTTGTAAGAAAGCAAAGTAGATGATACAAATTCAATCACAGTCAATAAATTTCTACCACACGCCAGCGCTTTACGAAACGGAAAGTACGCAGATTAAACTGACGGCACAAATGAGGTCTTTGTACCTGTATATAATACCACTTCCTAAAAGTTCTGTGACATAACTGAATGTGGAACATTTTAGGTTCTTATATTACACGTGTTTATAATATTATAAATTATGTACCTCTACGTAGCAAGAATAATGGTTACTAATAGTTCAATCATATGGTTATTAGACCTGGACAAGAGAACATGATAGTACAAATCTATTCAGGAGAAAAAACACCTTTGAACGTCTGCCTCATTGCTTTAATGGAAGCAAGTGCAGCCCCTGCGTTCGACTCCCTGGTCAGGGAAACTATTGTTGAGTTTTTCTGTTGTACAATATTCAACACCAGCTTGGTATTGGGTATTGTGTCCGATAATGAGCTCACCTCTTAATGAAATCGATGATATGAAGGATAGCAGATAACAGTACAGCATCATCATTAACAACCTATAGCAGTCCACTCCTGGACATTGTTCTCTCCCTAACACGCCATTGAGCCTGGTCTTCGAATCTCTGCGTAATCCTTATGTCAAGGGTAATACAAGCGTATTATGTATGTATGTATATTTCATTATCATCACGAGTTCCAAACTACAAACCCAAAGAAAACTTTTACAAATTACAACATGGATTGTGTCCTTGTGAATTATATATCAACCATTCACAAAACCCTGCTGTACATCTTGATCTAATACCTACCTAAAAGGTAGGTCCTTTGCCGAATTCCTTGAGATATCGGAATGCCTTAAATCAGAGACAGAATTCAGGAAATTCATCAGCTCCAACGTTCAAGCTATGAGAGCACGTATGTGATCGAACAGACATGTAACCATTGTAACATGAACAGGCAAAGTGTCAGAATTCGCTTTGGTAATTATGATACAGTTCAATTCTCTTCTTGATTGCTGTGCATCCGTGAATTTAATTTAATTGCATAAGGACAATAACAATGTATTGCTTCAATGTTTGGTAGTTTGTTGAACGGCAAAGTTATGTTTGAACTCTTGCTAGCAATAATAGTTATGATACATTGATGCCAAAAACATTCCATCTCACACCATAATAACAACAATATTATATAAGCATATGGCTTTAGTGCCATAACTCTCAAGGTCAATACTGACAAAATGTTTGTTACAAAACAATTAAGCAATATCTAAGGGTAATTCCTGATGATATCCATGAACTGAATTATGAAAGTGCACCAGGATATAACAAGTGGAGTGTGTGGTGATGCTAGCATGGAGACGGCTTCTGTTATAAGCAATAGGATTTTACTAGCGGTTTCTATCAAGTCTTGTTACATATAGAAAAAAAAATGTTACGTTTAGAAAATCTACCATGGTCACTGTGCCAGAATCTTACCGACTAAAAACCACTCGGTCTTCAGTTAACCTATGTCAGATCCCGAGATCGTAGTTGCATTCACCGCGATTCCAGCAGGTGGCACAGTAACATGGAGTATGACTATATTGATGAAAAATTATGTAGTTTTGAATCTGTATTTATGATTATTATTTACTTTCACCACCAGTTCAGTGCAGTTTCAATAACTTTCTTTTACCTTTTATGATCAGAAACTACTCATTCACATGAAAAGTAAACAGTATTTATTCTAAAAAGCCGTATTTTTTTATATAATTAACCAAATTTACGGTCATATGTTTTATTTGTAACAATTTATTACCAAACTCTACTATTATGAGTTATTCCTTAACATTAACATCTCATAAAAGAAATATTTGTTTCTTTCTAGTCTCAAAGCGCACTCCATACTTGTCAACTCACGTAATGTTCGCTGGGATATCCCACGTTGCGCTAACTTCATTCAAACTCCGGTTTGCAAGTTCTTAACTGTCATAATTTCAACAAAATGAAATCTTAAGTCATTGACATACCGTTCAATTTTATGTGGCATAATATTTTTCGTTGATGATAAACATAAGTTTGCTAAAACCTGTGACTGCTTCTCGAAAACAGACTTTATGTATGTAGCTTTAAAGCTTAAAATGTATTATATAAGTGAGTATAATCGACCGAAAGATAAAGCTGTGTTCAGACACAAAAACTTGAAGTTGCTGGTAAGAACTACCAAAGAGCCACGGATTGAATTAGAAATGTGAGAGAAACGACTTATGTCTGTATACTACTACTACTGTACTGTATGTGTATTTGTTGCAAGAACAAATATCACACAACCGAAGTTTTTGAAACTAAACAAACGAAAGATATAAAAAAAAACAAGCTTATAACAAAAAATATGCTAAGAATTAGCATTTTTTAGCTTAACGTCTAACCCAAAAACCTCAACAAAAAAGCAAAAGTTAGACAAGTGTATTATATGTACACATCTTGTATCAGTTTTATTTTTTAACTGTGTTGATAATGATGTCCTGCATCTACTAAAATAAAAATCTTCCTCAGCCTAACAACCAGTCCTACCACGAGATATGGTATAACCTCATGTAAAATACTGTCATAAAGCTGCATCCGGTTAGACTGTGATCAGACCTACAACCGATTAGTTGCCACTCTAACCAGAATTCGGAAAAACTAGATTCGACGTGGCATCATAATCTTTTGTATCATAATTAAGCAATGATAAAAACTTGTAAATACCTAGTAGTAGTGACTTTATATAACAAGTGAAGAAGAGAGTAGGAATTAAGTCGTATCAAAAGGTCAAAATGAAAGCAGAGGAGAGAGAGCAATGGCGGTTGCTCCACCTACAAGAGATAAATTAAAGAAGATCTTTCAGAAACTCAATAGCCAGGTTAGAAAAATAGCCATTTTAATAGGACCCTACCGGTGAAATTGCCATGGTAACTCTATGACAAACTACAATGTAGAACTCGCCACAACAATCCATGATAGTATATGAACATGATAGTATTCACTATGGAGGATGGTAGATGATCAGTTCAAGAATAGGAGTTCTAACTTCCTGGATACCTGCACGCTAAATCTTCTGGACACTACCGAAAACATTCGTAGCAATGCCCTAAATTTACTTCAAAATTTATTTTGCCACAGAAACGCGATGTCTAAAAATTTAAGTTATAACAAGCCTAGCTTCAAAAGCAACTAAAAGTAGCTCCGTGTGAACAAAACCTCACAAAGGTTTATGCAATTCTTATGTTTTGTTATTATATAAGGTTGTTTGGCTTTAACTGAGCCATTCTCGTCTGCAACGCTCAGTGCATTGAACGCGAACTAGATATTGAGATCACTAAGTTTTTCGTTAATTACTTTTAAGGTAAGATTTATTTATTTATTTGTTATGTAAATTCAGTGATTAGTAGCGATGTATTGTTACATAAGAAAGTTAGACATATAAAATATTAATCTGATCATTACGCCTAGCCTTTTCCCATTTACAATGGGGTCAGCTTCCAATCTAACCGGATATAGCATAATACCAGTACTTTACATGGAGCAACTGCTTGACCTCAGACTTTAAAGCATTTGACTATCGTAACAACTGATATAGAAATAAAAATAATTAAATTAAATCATCCATAACAATTATTGCAGCATAGTTATTTCGCAAAAGGCACATCAATAATATTGTTATTATAATAGTTCATAATGAAGTAGTTATTATGTAATCTTAAAAGACTAATTCAAATACTCAATCCAATATTTCATTTCATTTAGTAATAAAATGAATAAAGATTAAATTATTAGCCATAATTGTATCTTATAATACTTCCGTGGATCTGCTGTTTAAACACAAATAAAACTAATATCTAACAGGAACCCAATAAATTTAAAATGAATCTAGGATAGCTCATAGAAACAATAATTTAAAAAGATCTCTAAAAGGAGAATATACCACACCGGTCAAACAAAAGGGTGATCCTACTGATGTCGTTGCGTTTCAGTTATCGTATAGCGACCATCTGTAATGTAAAGTGTTCTCAAAGGGTCGTGGCAACAGTGAATTTGTTTTTTCACAGTATAATAATCCAAGAAAGCTATTAAGACCATGCGATATTTATTAATGAATAGCTCCATTAAAATATACACACGACTATCTATCGTCGACGACACATTACGAACGTACCCTAACTGTCTTTAAGGAGAGTGAAAGTATGTCGTGTGACCATTGTTGTGGAAGAACAAATTCCCTTGTCAAGCTTCTCGCTTTTATATCTTATATATAAAATTCTCTTGTCACAATGTTAGTTACCTTACTCCTCCGAAACGGCTTTACTGATTTTTACCAAATTTTATATGCATATTCAGTAGGTCTGAGAATAGGTCATAGGCTATTTTTTATGAGGGTGGCCCTATCCAGAAAATTTATATGGCAGAACAACGTTTGCGGGGCACAGCTAGTAACTGATATAATGTTACATAATAGTACTCCTCCAGAACGTATTTCGGTCACGGCGGCCTATCTCCGAGGACATTAGCCAAGGACGCACATTTCACAAGTGTAAACGCAAACATAGGTCCCTCTTCCTTCACTCTCACAGTCCGATGGGACGGCAATCCGACACAACCGGAGAAAGATCAGGTGCAGGACCAACGGCTTTACGTGCTCTCTGAAGCACAGGGGTGTCACACTACCAACTTCCTAACTCCGGGCTGCTACTGAGATTTTTCCAACAGTAAAAACCCAATAACGCTTTGCCCGACCTGGGAATCGAACCCAGGACCTCACGTTCAGCAGCCGCGCTTGCGACCACTAGACCAACGAAGCAGTCAATGTAAATGTTACATAATTATATGAATAGGAAGGGAGTAATTACTTTGATGATGGCTAATAGCGGTATATGGAAGAAATAGAAATGCTGCGCCGACCCCAAATAAAATGAGATACGGGCAGAGATGACATTGTCACTATTTTCATTGCCAATGGACCAATATTTTCACCATTATCAAAACTCGCATCTAATGCTACAAAATTACTATCACAAATACGATTAAAATATTTCTCAAAATTAAAGGGCTCGTGGCTAAGTAACAGCCGGGCGATCGATCGAGGTTAAGCTGCGCTTGCCGCAGTCGGTCCGTGGGTGGGTGACCATAATTTCATACCGAGACCGCTCCGTGCCTCAGAGAGCACGTTAAGCCGTCGGTTCCGGTTGTCAAATTAAGATCTATGACAGCCATTACGGGTAGTCAGAGGCCTGACAATTTGACAACCAGTCATACCACGAGATATGGTGTTACCCAGTAACTGGGTTTTGGAGGTCAGATAGGTAGTCGCTCCATGTAAAATACTGGTATCAAGCTGCATCCGGTTTGACTGGCAGCCGACCCCAATGTAATTGGGAAAAGGCTAGGCAGATGGAGATTTCTCAAAATTTAAGTAAAGCTTAGATTCATTCTTAAATTGGTCAGTTCACATTCGTCAATTTCAATGCTAGTGTATTGTAACAGAAACTTATCATCATTCATAATTAACTGTCTCTAATCTAATCTCTCTGTTCTTGTCTTAATTCATTCGGAATCAGCAACACACTTTTTTTTTTTCATTAGTCTTTCATCAGATGCCGTCATAGTTACAGTCACATACTATTTATTCGGCATACTATTGCCGTATCGATAATTTTACAGTAGTTACGAGTATGTTCTCAAAACTATGAGGACAGTCTTTATACGTACAAAACCTACTACTTCGATTTCTGCTTAGCCCTATAAGATGAATCACACTATGATGTCAGGACACTGCCCCACATAACGACCAGTAGAAAGTTATCCTTCGTCAATCGCATAGTGGGTCAAGAACATGGATGTTTAATGCAACATAGCCATTAAAAAATGTGATGTGACATAACCCTGTTAGTCACTCTTTATTCTCTATTTTGCAACCACTCATTTGAATATAGAATAACAATACTGTTGATGTTTTGTTTAAAGATTTAGGTCGAAAAACAGTTAGACTGAAAAAAAACTAGGCGAGTATGGTTATATTACCTACTGTTTTCTAAAGACACTGTAATGTATTTTACAAATAAATCTTGTTAATGCATTAACATATACGGAGCTATAAATTCTATCTAAAGTTATAAATTTTTGTGTAAAAGAAAATACGGTCGTGAGCAGGATTTGATCTGTGGTTTAGTGGTCATAGCGCCTGGAGTATTTATCCGGAAGGCGCAGGCGCATCTATTTTGATTATGAGTTCATAATCATGTTTAAACAAATAAAAAATAAACATGGCGTAAACAAAATGATGTAATATTTCATATTTTAGACACAATCTTTGAACCAATGTGAAGTATTTATACAAAAATTAATATGCCGTATCCATATCTCAAGTGTTTTACACATCGCTGTACCTGCAACTCAAGCATGCGGATCACATACTTACAGTTGAGTGCGTACTAAAGGTTTTTTGGTCTATCAGGCTCAAATGATTAAGTTCCTTTACTCCTACCTCATATTGAGGTCACAAATTAATTGAACACAAATGTGGCTATTGTTCCTAGAATGTCAAATTTTCATTGTAAATGATAAATGATATGTATCATAAATTTAATTGTCATTTTCTATTACTTTTGATTAAGTGTATATTTCAAATTATGAATTATAAACGACGGAGCGGTTGACAGTCGAGAGATCGGCTTCTGAAAAGAATATTTGGGTGATCTAGAGGTAGTTTTTCGAGTCTGAGTGTGTGTTCTTCTGAGATATGTGTCTGTTAAACTGCCACGACACAGGAGGAATTCCTATGTGGAATAAAGTTTATTTTAATGAACATTTCCCTTATAACATTGTGAGGGGCCTCGTGGCTAAGTTACAGCCGCACAGATCGATCGATAGAGGTTAAGCAATACCACTAAATCAATATAGCAGTTCAGTTTTTCTAATTAATATGATTACCAAAAGATCTCTGAAATCCTCGGAAGTGATAGCCTAGTGGTATGACCGTTGGTCTAACGAGTCAAGGGTCGCAAGTTCTAATCCAAGGCACGCACCACTGACTTTTCGAAATCATGTGCGTATTATACATTAATAATCACTTGCTTATAACGGTGAAAGAAAAGATCGTGAGGAAACCAGCACACCTGAGAGATGTTCTCGATGGTGTGTAAAGCCATGTCAGAGACTATGGGTGGTATAAACTCTAACACTAGGTTGTTCGTCAACCACACGATAAGAAGAAGACAAAAGTTATCAAAACTATCTAGCTATTAAAAATTGAGAGTCAAATTTAAATTTTCAAGAAATGGTTTGATATACACCAAATGAACGAAATGTAATTGCCAGGAAAATATACATCAGACATATCTTTAATAGTCGTCCGTGTTTAGCTTTTTTATTTGTTTTATTAGTGTTACTGTAATTACGAGAGGTATTGGTATATCATTTTAATGCAACTCATCAGTTGCATTAAAATGATATACCAAAACTGTTTACTAGGGGCTTAGCGAACCAGACGAGAGACGGCTTCTGACTAAATATCGAGCAAATATGCTCGCCTCTTTTGGCGGGGGGTGAGGTAACACACAAGTACAAAAGAACTTGCACTAAAGCAACAATACCTCTCGTAATTACAGTAACACTAATAAAACAAACAAAAAAGCTAAACACAAACATGACACGATTAAAACGATGTACTCTCATTAAAACATCCCATAGAAGTAAAAAGTATAAATGTTTGATTGGGAATCATATGCCAGTGGCAAGAGGGGTGCACCCACTAAAACTACTCCAGTACTAATTGCTTCAAAACTAGGGGCTTACTTTTCAATTTCCAGTTTTTTTTAAATATAGTTTTGGCAGTATACAAAACCTGTCAAATTTATTCGTCAAATAAATTATCTGGCCATTACAAACTGTCAGATTTGATAGCTTGTCAGTGTAGAAAAGCATCGCTACCTTAGACACGTTATTCGTTTCATTTTGACATGAACTACCTTTACTTCCAAATTAATAAGACCATGAAATTACACTCCAATTTCCTCAAGAAATATACCATCGCCTAATTACCTCGTTACATTTTGACTCCAACATGATGACCGTTATTTGCCGCGGCGCGCACGCAGTCTACCGTCGCGCTTCGTGCATCTCGCTCGCTCTTACAATGTGTTTTGAACGCAACGTATTCCATTTACAAACCGTGTCGTTGCGATTTTGAGTTTCGCCATGTGAAAACTGTTTTGCGTGTTCAAAAGTAAGCATTGTGTTTTTTGTGACATGTTTTTTAAAATAAAATCGAACTGTTTTCAACGAGAGTTTCGGTGTAACGTATTTGGAGTTTAGAAAGCCTAGGATAGTTTATAAATATTTTAACTGTACTTTAGTATCTCAGGGAGCATGCGTGATGTTACTTGAATTTAAATTAGAATTAGTATGCAAGAAAGAGTCTGAAAGTAGTGCCCAGTGATCGAGAATTGGTCCTTCCTTCCCCCTGTCCATGCTTAATTGTCTCTTTTTTTATTAGCTATCTAAATTTAGCGCTTTTTGAAAGTCAAACATTAAGACAGCCCCCAAAAAAGCCCACCCTTCACCGCTTCCTAGTTTTTTAGCTGGAAAGAAGAAGCGTCGCAACAAACTCCCCAATAACACGTCTGTCTGTATCATAATGATTTATAGATTCTATACAAATCAAAATCTCTCTGGTAAATCGAGTTATCAACCTACAGCTAGATTTATAGTAATAAAAGTAAAAACAAAATTACTCTAGTGATGCCAGCCAATGTACAGAAATAAATTCTACCATAGTAAGACATGATTCAACAATATAACAATATGAATAATTTGCTTAAATTAATACAGTTTTCTGGTTAACTTACAAGCTGCGTGTCACCACCGTAACTAGAATCATTGTTTTCCTTTTGTTTTTCAATTTCCTGTGTAAGAAGTGACTTTCTTGCATTATCAATTTTCCAGGAACCGTTTAGGTTAATGTCACCTAAAAGTATCACGTAGAAGTACTACTGCTTTCATATTTTTTTCTTTAGATCTAAAACGTATTTCCAACTTTTTATCATTTAAAATCGATTCACATTACATATATTTCAATTTATAAACACAAAGAAATTTGCAACTAATTTCACGCATGACTCGGTCAAAATAATACGCTTTCTTTAAATTGAATTGCACTTTCTTTACTGTCCTTACTTTTGCTGCTTCAGAAACTGTTTCCTCTGAATACTATATTTTATCCTCATTACTAAAGTATTTATTAGTTTTGTCGTTTTTTATTTCTTTTCATACTTCATGTGCATCATCATAATAATTAAAATTTTCGATATAAATTCTCCCTTGGGATTTAACTTTGTGTAAATGGACTAGCAGCCATTTTTTAGATCGGTCGTAAATATGTCGTGGTCGCTTAGTGGTTATGGAATCACTTCTTGAGCAAAAGAGTGGGTTCAAACCTGGCATATACCAATTTGACTTTCAATATCATAGTTCATTCTTCTTTAACCAAATACTATACAAGTAAGACATCCCAACCTCTGCTCACTACAAATTTGGAAGAAAAACCAAACGCGTTTGTAGGATTTATCAGTATTTGTTAAGATAATCGCACCTGTACGATATTTTAGCTGCTAAGTTAGTTGTGTCGGTTCAGTCACCTGTACCTGTAGGGACTTTAAAGATAGCAATGACGTGATCATAAGACTTGTTAAAATGTGGAAGAATAATTCGGAGTAGTGAGCCGAGGTCGAGTTGGCTTAGTTGGTCATAGCGCTTGGAGTATTTATCCGGAAGGAGGTGGAGGACAAGTTCAAATCCAAATTAATCTATACAATTTTTCTAAACTTTCGTGAGACATATTCATGTCAATTCAGTTAAACTGATACTCTATTCAATTGTTGTAACATCGTCTTTTAAATCGCAAGTTTGTCTTATCTTTCCTGAATCTATCATTCATACTTACACCACTCATACTTCGCAAGGAACGCATTTGTACAAAGGAGTACTTACCAGTCATATATAACTATATTTTTTTATACATGTTGAGGCCATGTGATGCCTATATTAATTACTATTTTTCAAAGAAACATTGAAAAAGTAATAGACAAGAACGTGGCTTGAACACGCGACCTTTGACGTTCTGGGTCATCACTCTACCAACTGAGCTGCCTTGTCGTGTTCTAAATCCATTGAATTTTTCAATCTTCTTTGTATTCGTCTTAAGGATAATACCTTTTTTTCTTGAGAATAATTACCTTTTTTTTCTAAATTTCTTAGAACGACATAATGCGATTAAGTACATAAAAAAAAATCTGGGAAAATTACTCGCTCAGTTTTTGTATAAGCCACTTTCATCGAATCCAGTCCACCCGCTACATCACGTATGTTATTGTCCTCATAAGTGGACCAAAGAAATTGAATTTACACACATATCTGGTTAAATATCTAAGGTTTTGCGCGATCACTTCACATTATAATGGAAAGAAAGAAATTATTTATTTTAGACTCAATGCAGAATAGTTATATAAACTAAATCAGATGTAAAATTAAAAATATTATTATAAAAAAAATAGAACAGAACTTAACTAGATACATTTTGCTACTTGCACGAGACCAAAAAAGGTCCCGCGGCAAAATCGAAATGTGGACGCGCAACTTTTTGACTGTCCTGTTGGTCTAGTGGTTAGTAGCCCTGACTGCTAGGCCGGAGGTCGTGGGTTCGATTCCCACCCAGGACAAATGTTTGTGTGATGAGCACGATCATTTGTTCTGTGTCTGGGTGTAATTTATCTATAACATGTATGCATTTAGAAATATATAAGTATGTTTATCAGTTGTCTAGTACTCATAACACAAGCTCTGCTTAGCTTGAGACTAGACGGCGTTGTGTGATAGTTGTGGAATATTTATTTATTTATTATTATTTATTTTACTTTTAACCGGATTAATCGCGTGTATTATTGGTTTTTTGTTTTTCCTGAAGTTTCGAACACTTTGCAGCGTTTGTGGTCGCCTTCTGCAAAAAGTTGTTTTTTTATAATGCATGGTTAAATATTGGCAGCTTATGCATTTCGAAGAATTCCACTAAGAACAATTCCTTATTCTGTTTTGAAAATGAACTTCTTTTGATCGTGTGGTTCATGAACATCCTAGAGACAGAATTTAAACCACCCGTAAGTCTCTGACATGACTCTACATGAAAAGTCTATATCATGGTCAGTTAGCTATTGAGTGGAATTCTCAGTAGCAACCTGGAGTTTATTACCCTGGAGAATTTCAAAACGGAAAAACCCGGTAACACTGCCCACTGACCTGGAAATCGTACCCACAACCTCATGACCAACGAGGCAGGTTGTACCTATTAACTTATAAACAAATTTTGTGCTCATAGCTGTAATTTACCTACAAGTGTGTGTGTGTGTGTGTGTGTGTGTGATGAAATTCTTTTTGATTTGATTATCATACAAGTCATATGCATAAAACATTCAATACATTTTGTTAAGGTACATATTATGTATATATATATATAAATTTAAATATATATATGTTATATTTTTCAATAATTTTAGCTTTTTTAGTAAAAATACCTATATATTTTGTTTATTTATGATTACCTAAGGCTCATGTAGAAGCTCCTGTTTCGGGGTCTATAATTTTTGCTGGAATTATATTAAAATTAGGAGGGTATGGGTTATTAAATTTAATTTTAAATTAATTTCTTGTAAAAAAATTATTAAACGCAAAAACCCATACCCTCCAAATTTTAATATAATTCCAGCTAAAATTAAAGACCCCGAAACAGGAGCTTCTACATTTATATATATATATGCATATACTATATATAGGTGCCTCGTTGGTCTACTGGTCCCAAGTGCGACTGCAGAGCATGGGGTCTCGTAGGTTCGAGGACGTAGAGTACGTAAGAACCGGGACGGGCCGTGTTATTAAATTTCTCTGTTAGTAAATTCTCAGTAGAAGCCCGGAGTTTGGAATTGTGCCCGCTAGATGGCAATAGGCTCACCACCTATTACATGGGACAGCATTGGTGAAATGTGGGTGTACAACTGTGTACACCTCTGCCTACGCCTTCGGGGAACACAGGCGTGATGCTATGTTATGATATGTTGAGGTACTACACAAGTGAAAAATATATAATTCTATACTATCTAAAAGAAAAATTATGTACTTGCAATCAAGATATAAAACTAAACTTCAAACTTCTAGAAAATCGAGCATGAACACAAAAGCAAGCAAGTTCTAAACAAGTACAGTTAGCAACATAATCAACATTTCATAATTTATTAATCAATTTAACGTATGAGATTATTATTATTCGAGTAATAATACGATTTCTTAACTTCCTCATTGGTCTATTGCCCGAGGGAGCTTAGTGTTTTGGATTCGATTCCCCAAGGAAGTGTTAACGAGTTTTTCTGTTTTTGTCCGGTAGATTAAAAAAGGCTCGTCATCTCGTCTTCTTTTCCATAAAACTAGCTGTTTGGAACCGAGCCACTAAAATCAATTAAAGTTTTACAAGCGCAACTAATTCGCTTATGTGAAACTAGCTGTTGCCCGCGACTTCGTCTGCGTAACAAAAGGTAGCCTATGCCCTTCTCCAAAGTCCAATCTCCTTGCCAAATTTCATTACGATCCGTTCAGCTTTTTAGTCGTGAAAAGGTAACAAACAAATATACAAACAAACAGAGTTACTTTCGCATTTATTATATTAGTATGGATGGCTATAACCTTTTTTCTTTGACTTTTAATACCAAACTAAATACCTTAGGTTAATAATGACATTGGTGAACGGTTAGTGTACAATAGTCCATTTCTGCATCATTCTTCGGGGATTAACAGGTTTGATGCTATATTTTTGTATTCTGCTGCACCTTCCCTTAAAGCATTCCTCTAGAGTACAATAATTCTTCTCAAAAAAAAAAGATTACTTTTTTATTTATATTTCCATTCTATTGAGTTTGACTTTATCATGTGGCTGATGCATAATCTAATGTCGAAAGTTTCTCGATACTTTAGTCGCCGACTGTACCTAAGTGCAATGTCGTGCTGCAACTTTAACGATGCGAGTAGAAAGTTCTATGAAGTACGACGCAAAAGTAGGAACCGTCACCAGGTATCGGTTCCGAGTTGTTTCATAATAACTGTGTTTTAGAAATAAATGACACATACTAAAGTATTAACATAAAAATGGATTTACGTTTGGCCACCAACTCGCCTGTTATTAAGCGACGGTGTAATGGAGCACGTAGATCCAGAAGAAATCTATTCACTTTAAGTAGAGTGGACAGATTTGGGGAGAACGACAGTTGGGGAGTTGATGCAACTGCCCAGACTCGTCTCCCACAACGATTGCACGGACTACATCCCGAAACACGACTAGGTCGCTTCACGGCATGGCTTCTTCCGGTGGATGATAACCAGGCACGGCCGAAGGCTCCCACCACAGTTGTGTTGCCTATTTTGCACCACCCAGGGTCGACGTGTAGGGACTCTATTTTAAGGGTGTACTCCTACGGACGCGGGTAACTCAGCCCCTAAACGTATGTAAGTAAAACGGTGAAGGAAAACATCGTGAGGAAACCAGCAGACCTGAGAGATGTTCTCGATGGTTTGTAGAACCATGTTACAGATTTACGGGCGGTTTGATCTCTGACACTAGGTTGTTCATCAACCACACGATGAGAAAGAGAGAGAAAATAAAATAAGACGACTCTCTATAATAATGATGTGATATATATAAAATAATAATGATCGGACAAGTGGTTGAGAGATCTGGGACTGAATCTGGGAAGACTCAGGGTCTTCTAATTTAAATAAAATGACATACGATTCAAGCGTCGTGAGCTGGATTCGAACCTCCCAGATAAATACTCCAAACCCTCAGTTCGCTAAGCCATCTCGACCTCTGCTCATTACCCCAAATTCTTGTTCGACATTTTAGTACGTCTTCTTGGTGACGCGCAGGTTCGAATCCTGCTCACGACCGTATTTTTTACCACAATGCATGCGTTAATGCTTTTCTAAGATTATTCTATGTTCGATGCTAATTTCAAAATGATTCAACTTACCTTAATGTTCCGTGGTCTTTTGTTATACGATCAGGGTTACCGAACTTTATCCCTTATGACTATGCGGTCAATCACCTGATTTGCGTAACAATGTTGAACATAACAAAAAAAAGAACCGACTCCAAAAATCTTTCTGTTAAGTAAAATTGCACTAAAAAGTAATAAAATAATTGCATTATTTACTTACTGCAATTTATATAAAAAAACCTTTTTTAATTTTAGAGGATTCTGAATAAATTAAATTTATTAGGACAATAATATACAATTATTATTATTTTTGGAGTCGGTGCCAGACAAACTTTAAAAATATTTAGGAAGTTTCCTAAAATTTGCAAAGTATATTTAAAGGTACATTAACCATCATTATTTTTACGATAATGTATTATACCTAATTGAACCTATTTACAAATGAACACATAAACTGCCTAAAGCGAACGTAATACGCTACTTCATGAATGTACTTACACGTTTATTATCCTTTACTGGCACCGACTCCAAAAATAATAATAATTGTATAATAATGTCCTAATAAATTTAATTTATTCAGAATCCTCTAAAATTAAAAAAGTTTTTTTATATAAATTGTAGTAAGTAAATAATGCAATTATTTTATTACTTTTTAGTGCAATTTTACTTAACAGAAAGATTTTTGGAGTCGGTTCTTTTTTTTGTTAAAAATTATTTTATATCTTACTTTTTAGTGAATCTTGCGTACCATCACTGATTTATCGGAAGTGAATATGGGTAGACCTATTCAACGCGCTGTCCATATATATCTGTCGCAGATGGATTGTAGAATCCACTGTTTTACAAAATCTCTAGCTGCTTTACAAAACAGTAGATACTGTTTTATAAAACAGCTGAACAACGTTCAGCTGGATTGCCATTGCGATACGTTTAACAAAACTGCTACCCACCCTTAGACGTAATGCAGAATGACATATCTACAGTGGGACAGGTTTGTTTATTGTTTAGGTATATTAAATGGATAGTCACCATTCAAGTAAAAAAGCGATACTGTATTCTGATTTGTCTTTCCGTGGCTGGGTCGACGGAGCCCCGCCTAGCGGGGCTCCTATTTTTGTGTCCGTAAGGTTAGAAAAAACCTAAACACGAAGAGGATGACGGGGGCTGTTCGCTCGCTACGCTCGCTCACGGGCCCCCGTCATCCTCTTCGAACCTAACCTGTCCGTGTCGGGATACACGAAACTCCCGAGCTCGCTTCGCTCGCTCATGGATCAATTTAATTTATTTTCTTTCATAATCCCGAAATATTGTCGACTATTATAGTGGTTTAGTATTTACGTCATTAAAAATTTTCATATTTTTTTTGCTATTGACAAGTAAAATAAAGTTATTGTTAGGACATACAGAGCCATATGCGACAATTTCGAACTAAAATCAACAATCTGACAGTTCATTTCACACTGTTTTACATAATCTCTGATCGTTGACCCGCTGCATTGATAAACGCAAAACGTTCATTCAATTCTGCGTTTTATAGTCCAGTAATTATGTAAAACCGCTAAACGTCGTTCAGCTGTTTTTCATAACAGTACTGTTTTTTAAATCAGCTAGCAGTTTTGTAAAACAGCTTATTCTACAATCCATCTGCGACATATCCATATCAAAGTAGGAAATTTAGATCTGAGGCTATTTCAAAAGAGAGTAATAAACTGCGTCAAACAAGATGAAATTAATTTAAAAACACTGTCCCGTGAGTAACATACGCTTGTCAGTTTTTCCAAGCGTATGTTACTCACGGGACAGTGTAAGGATTCTAACGATACCCCATATATCGAAATCAGTTCAGGTATTTAGAAGTTATGGTGGTATAGGTAAAGAAACTCACAAACATACTTACATACATACTCGTACATACTTATATACACTCCGTTTTTTGAGCACTCGTGTAAAAAGAGATGTTTGAGAACGCGGTCTTACACTAAAAAGTATTAAATAGCAAAAAAATTATGACGGATTTCCGGTGCTTATCTTCCGGTTTCATCATCATCATCATCTGATGATAAAGCTGGAAAATAGGCAGTTCATTAGAACTATTCTAGAGACCGTAAACACCACCGGAAAGTCACAAGAAAGCAAAATACACCATTTCGTTTACTTCGACGACGTATTATTTTTCAGTTATTTCGATTTAAATACCAAACTACTAAACCTATTTTCATAAAATTTAAATGGGACCAATCTGAAACTAAATCCTTTCAAATACAAAAATAATTTTCCAAATCGGTTCATAAATGACGGAGTTCTGAGGTAACAAACATAAAAAAAAATAAAAAAATAAAAAAAAAATACAACCGAATTGATAACCTCCTCCTTTTTGGAAGTCGGTTAAAAATATATGATGTTTTTTTTTCCCTAAGGTGTACTTAAAATAATTTAAATTAAACACAATACTGATACGCAAGTCAGCTATTTGGTCGACCAACGTCGTCATATGAGAAAAGTTCATTGATCTTTTAACAGTCTCCGCTCGCACCTTGAAACATCTATTCTTAGTTGAAACCACACGTGATTAGATCTGAAATATAATACTTCCCAACTCCCTTTGAGTATCATCAAAGGATTCAAAGGACATTTAACCAATTACATATAACAGCAATCAAGGTTATTTATTATAATATAATCTTGTTTCACATTAACATTTATTTGCAGAACTAATTATTGGCAAAATGTTGAACGTTGTGTTGAACGTAAATCACAGAATTCAAAAAGTAAGTAAAAATTGCGTATAGGGTGTAGAAACTGTTTTAATACAATTTTTATTTGATTCGTGAATAGTGATTTTTTATTTTTGGCAAATTTACCATTATTTTTAGAAGTGATTCTTTATCTGATCTGCGCAGTCCAGTAATTATGTATGCTTTTTATTCATTTCAAATAGATGGAACAATACTTAAGACTAGAATACAATAATGAAACAGTTTGGATGTTAATTATTTTATTATTCTGTTTCATGCCAAGTCAGTCAGTAATGTTACCCTACAATATAAAACAAACCCATACAATTTTATCCCTTTTATCCCTTAGGAAATAAGTTAAATAGCACAGACCTAATCTAAACTGTACTAAAGGGAGTACTAAATTCTAATACAATTTACCAAAAAACAAGTAGGTACGACACGCAATTGTTCGGCGCCCTGAGGGACCAGTATATTTTTATATATTTCCTAAAAAAAAAAAACATAAATTTTAAAATATTTTATTCTTAATACAAACCACAAATCAACGGTTTTCGGAGCTTTTCATTTTCTTTTGCTTGTGTTTCTTGCCAAATATCGTGATTCTATGTCATCGGGAAGTACCCCATAGGTTTTCATGACTGAGTTTTTGCATACCTAACAAAATATGTGACTTACTTAAATACCCACCATCTTTTAATTGCATTGATTTAAAAGTTTATTTCTTTTACTCCTCCAAGAAACGATACATTTAATATTTGGTGTTAATTTAAATTTGATACCTGTACCCGTTTCCAAGAAAACTATTACTCTTGCAAGACGGACAGACGAACAAACGGGCGGACAGCAAAGTAATCCTAGAAGGGTTTCATTTTTTCCTTTTGAGATACGGAATTCTAAAGAACTCGTATCCACAAAATCCCTAGTGTAATCGGAACTGAACGAACAAAGCCACCCTTATAAGTACCTACAGGACTCTTATTTGAGACTATTCCTATTTGAGACCTTTCATCAGCTGACCCTAATCTGTAATTCTAGACGCTTGAATCACAATTCCCCGAACTGGAATTTTATTGGCGAAAATATTTGGCCGTCTAATGAGCTTTAACCAGCTTACATGTTTCGTCTGGGTCTATTTTATGGAATCAATGGTCGAGATTTCAATTGTGTTTGGATCAACAGTTCTTTAATCTGTGGTGATAATGTCGGTTCTTGGAAACGTGCTAGGTTATAGTTTGAAGATACTTCTTTTTTATATGTATTTACTAGCTTCTAACTGTAACTTCATTTGCATGAAGTGGGTCTTAAAAGTATCCTATTTATTCATCCAAGTAATAAACTGTCAATAATTATTTCATGAAAGAGTAACAAACATCCATATATCCTGATAAATTTTCGCATTTATAATATTAGAAGGATACGCTACCGGAAATCACCGGACCCCCACTTAGTATTTTTTCCTGAACTATGTACAGATTCAGAACCAAAGCAACCTTTGCCACCTTTTATTAGTGATGAAGTGTTACAAATTCTTAGAAAAAAAAACGTTGTGTATTTGAATAAAAATAATATTGTGGCGGGTTTCGTGATCAATGAAATACCTATGCGTAGATGGTTCGGTAACAATTAGAGTCTCCGAATTAGTAATTTTTTAGATCCGCCACTTGCTTTATATATTTTATATTTCGACAAAGTCTGTCATAACGATACAACGCCCTTTAATACTCAGTATAAATAAACATTACTCAGCACATTTGGCTAAGCTATATTCCGCTTTTATTCTTGCCCTTGTTATTCAACATTGACAGTGACAGAAATAATCCTAAGTCAATGCATGTGCTAAAAGGTAGTCTACTTAGAGTGAATAGATTTCTTCTGGATATACGTACTCCATCCTCGGCCACACCATCCCTTACCATCAGGTGAGTTGGTGGCCAAACGTGGATACATTTTTGATAAAAATCTCATTTTTTTTTATTAATCTCCCCCTAAGTGTCCTTAAATTCAAAAATTAAGTCTCTTCTCCTCTTTACAGGTTCTAGTTCAAGATGATAGGTCAAGCTCGATGGCTGGTGCTGGTAGTAGCAGCCTTGCTCACGCTGCAGTCGAGAGGCGAGGGTGGCATCAGGCTCCCTGACCAGCCACCTAAAGAAGAAGGTGAAGGAAGATCTTTAAACTTCGGAGGGGATCATGGACGATCGGTAAGGGTTAAATAAATAAAATGTTCTGATGTTCACATTTTATTTATTAAGGTTAGGCTAAGACTATCTTTACGTATAGGACTTATATGCAGCTTCCAAATGAGCCTATCCTTCACCTCTTGCTAGTACTTTAGATGGAAGTAAAAGCAATAAACTACCCAGATTATAACTAAGTATAACCTTAAGTACAGAAACTAGGGTTCTCTGTTTTTGATTTTGTTAATCGAAGAATCACGAAGGAAACATAAAGAAAATGTGTTTATATCTTCTCTTCCTGAACAGTCAAATAAAAATATTAGAAAGGTCGCTCTTCGAATCATCTTGCCAAAGGCCGTTTTTCACTAGCCGGCCCAAAAGTCGTAGTCGTGGCTGATGGCACCATTAAAAAATTAGATACTTCTACCACATAATCATCTATAAATTGTTTATTTTTTACATCTATTTAATAGCTATCTCTAAACATTCCAGCCTCAAGCCCAAGGTCGTGGTCTCCTAGACTGGCTGGGTTTCGGAGAAGACCAGGATCCTTACATCCAACAGTCTACACAGCAGTGCATCAACGGAGACCTGGCTGACTGCTTCAAGGCTCAAGCGCTACGGTCCTTTGATGACTTCTTCGATAAACAGGCTTACCAGTAAGTTTTATCCTAGTTTAGTTTTATTGACTACTATCTGGTACTCAGGACTACTCCTTAAACTTTAACAATCATGATATCACCCTGCGGGAAATACAATATCAGCTCAGTAGTCAGTTTAAAATGCTCTACTTGGTAGTATTTATTCCTCTAGCCGGCCAGTGCAGTATTCAGTGCTTATAGCCTGTAAACATGATCAGTTGGTGATATACGCTTAGCACAATCAGTCAGTAGATGCGAGCTATAGAAGCATAAACATTTGAAGGTGTCATTACTTTCGGCAAGTTAATAATTTAGTACTGGTCATTGTCAACAAATATCAGCCGTAAAGGGAAGTAATCGAAGTCAGAATGGCTTGAATAATATTGTCAAAAGAACACCTAACCCACAAGAAATTTTAGCATTTGTAGTAACATGAAACCTCATTCAATTTCAGGTTATCTGAGAACGCAGTACTAGTGAAGGTAGAGTCTCAAGCTCGCGCTCTGGTCCGTGAACCTCCTCAGCTGGAATCACAGCCGCGAAGTGAAGACTCAGACTGGGAAGCACTTGTGAAGTATGGGATGAGGAAGATTGAAAGGTAAGTTGAATCAACAAGGGAAAGTCAACATAATCACAACCAGCCCATAACTGTCCCACTGCAGGGCAAGGACCTCTTTTCATACAAAGAAAGTACCCCGTAATCCGCAGTGAGCTAGAGCATTGATAACCGTGCTAACTCACTTCGGATTGTCGATTTAAACTATTTACGCCCAAGTTTCCTCACGATGATGTTTTCCGTCATCGTATGTCTGTGATGTTTAAGATTACTAAGAAAGTACATATTATATTATATTAAAAAAGTCGCATTATACCAATTCGATTCTTTAATAAGCCAGATTTAACCCATAACTTACGGCTCAAAGCGTAACCACTCGGCTACTCCAACTGCAAAAGGTAGAGAGTGCACCGAAAAGTCTTTTAAAATTGTTTTCATCCAATGAACTTTACAGGTCTGACTATGGTTAAACTTAAAATTATTATCAATAATTATTATGAAAACATATAAAGCCCAACTACGAAGATTTAGAATTTACGAAAACTTCAAAAACCTACAGCGTTTCCAAACATTTTCAGAACTAAGATATTAATTTAGTCCCCCAACAAAATCCTTTAAAACAGAGCAACACAAACCCCATAAATGTTCTAACTCCCATTAAGATTCCTATTACACACATGCCTCGACCAAGTAATTTCTTGAACAATCCAGAATTATATTCAACATAGGCTTTTGGCAAACTCAGAACATCTCATTGCCAAAATTGTAACACAACTACATAACTTCATTTGCATGTTAGAAGCCCTAAAATGTATATAAAACAGAATAACGCTTCACAAAATATTAATAGAAACAGTCTATGGGTGGTTCAGAATTTCATCTGAATTTGGAAACTAAAATATTTGCATTTTGCGCAAGCTTATTTTGGAGTTTACTAATAGTTAACTACAACAAATTGAATTTGAATGTCGAATGAGGTTTGTGATTAGCTTCGTTATTATTTTATTAGACACTAAAAAATGTTTGGGTGTTACTAACGAGTATTTATATAAATTTTGTTCTTTAAATATAGTAGTAGACTCATTTATTAACCCTTTTTCTGTCTTTTCCTTTCCCACAGCGATAATTAAGTTATTTTATTAGTTTTTGTGGACAGGGAACTGACAGAACTTAAGTGATATTTACTGTAACATATAGTATCCTATAGCATCACGCCTACATCCCTCTAGAGTTAAGCAGAGAAGCACGGTTATACATCTACATTTCATCGATACAGTTATTAAGTCCCATGTGCCATCAGCCGAGCATAGTTTCAAGTTAAAGGCTGCTATTAAAAAAATCCTCAATAACACCACTCAGAAATTAAACCCAAGACCGCTCAGAAGCCGCGGTTACGAACAGTAGACAAACAAAGCAATCTATTTTACTATATAGACCACCCAAAATCTTCCATCAGAGACTGTCTCTCTAAACGTATATATTTTCTACTACTAGGTTCTTAAGGTCAACAGCTCTAGAGATGCAGCTGGATGAAGAGGTGACATCTCGTGGTGTGATCGCCCCACGTTTCATTGAACAGATCGCTGATGAAGTGGATATCATTGAAGATAAGAAAGCACCTTTCCGTGAGTACCAAGTTTTTAGAAATAAGCGCTTAACTATATTGAAAGGGACTCTAATTACTGATAATACGACCGAAGAGAGCTGGTGAATAAAGTCAGGTTACGGATTATGGAAATTATCTGTACCCGCGGCATTGTTCGTAAGAGACTTGGACTTCGTATTTATATTAATATCTTATGAACTCTGCAAGATATTTAAATGGATCAGACACGAAAATTATTATTTTTGTTTTATACCTTAAAACTGACATTTAAATCCGTAGAGCCATTCTGCTCCAAATCACCTAATAAGAAAATCGTTCAGGCAGAAAAACAAAAATTCTAAAAACAATCATTTATAATTTGGTATTATATTGAAATCACCGCGTGATACTTTAATTATAGTTATTGGTATAGTTTCTAATTTGAAAAAAGGGAAATTTTTATAAACTATTTGCAGTGTATTTTGTTTTTTTTTCCATAACTATTTCTTACTTTATTTCTAGATTCATTGAAAGGTAATAATTATGACGTCGTTTAATATTGAGAGTGCACTGCGATGCGCGGTCTAGTACGGTCGCATTTGCGCTGCTCACTGTGAACGAATATTTATTCGCGATTTGCGTGGCTGTAGCCGCTGCACGATTTTCGTTGCTATGAGTTCACAACAGTTCATAGCGAACGAGCTGCTGGCATTTATCAAGCATGCCATCGACTACATGGACGAGGTCAGCATCTTGCAGATCTGCAAGTCCGCCTTCAAGGAGGATGAGATAAGCAGTGCCAAGTTGCTGCTGTTCCAGACGCTCGGCAAAGTAGGCCAGATGCCGTCCCGCCGTAGGGATGGTACAGAGAAGAGTCTCCAGGACATCGTCACCCTGATGAAGGAGACCGACCCGGATGACGTGCCCGCTTTTGTGGTGAAGGACCTGCATAAGCTTCCCCCCATCACATTCGATCACGTCGACGTCACCAGGCTGCTGAAGGATATAACAACCCTGAAAACGAGCCTGGCCGAGGTGCAGTCCAAGCTGGAGGTGTCAAATAACACCATTAGTGAACTACGTGCCGAAGTTGTGTTATTGCGCAACGTTGTTTCGGCAAGTAGGTCACCTGACGCCACTAATGTGAACGCACGTCGCGGAGCGCAAAACGCATCCATCGGCAGTTTTGAGTCGGCGAGCTCAACAACGTCACCAACAGTCGAAATCGCATGCGTTGCATCGCGTTCCGTCGTCGGCCCTGCCTCGACACCGGTAGAGGAAACAACACGTGTAGGTACGTCGACCCCTAAACGAGCCTACGCAGCTATTGTCGCCGCTAACCAACCTGCTGAGTCGCAAAATTTGCAGACAAGGCGAGCGGTAAAATCAATGGGGGGTAAACAGAGCTGTCCTAAATTGTTGGATAACAAGGATTTGAAACAGCGGGGTCCAGAAAAAGACACGTGCGATAAGGATGGCTTCATCAAGGTGGAGAAGAAGAAGAAGAAGAAGCCTCCTTCTCGGAACCAGTGCGGTACCGCGCTGGCAGGACCTAACATGCTTCTGCGTCCAGCAGTACCTACAACGCAGCTGTACGTGTCCCGCCTGCATTACTCCACGAAGGTCGAGGAGATCGTGGAGTACGTCCGAGTGAAGACCAACTGGAGTTTGAGGGTGGATCAGTTGGAGTCGCGCCACAACACAAATTTCAAATCGTTCGTGGTGCGAGTTCCGACTCAGCATCTTGAGACCTTCCTCAAACAAGAGTTTTGGCCGAAGGGTGTCGTTTACCGACGTTTTCGCGGCCGGCTACGCGACACCAGTCAGCGAAACACGATGCCGTCACTTCGTGTGCAGTAGTTATAAGTTTTATTGTAATATTAATATGTATTAGTGTATTTATAAATTGTTTATTTTTTGTGTATTTTATTTTATGGGCCAAAGTTGCCTGAAATAAAGGTTATATTATTATATTATATTATTATAATATTATGAACAGGCCAACACAAGCTGAAGAAGCTGATCATCCCCATGCTGCTGATCCTAAAACTGTTCAAGCTGAAGCTGCTTCTGTTCCTGCCCCTCATCCTCGGACTCGCCAGCTTCAAGAAGTTCCTCGGATTCATGGCCCTAATCATTCCTGGTATGTTATCTTAGCATTTTTCTCCCTACGAAAGATAGATGACCATATTCTATCACTATAAGTGAACATACTAGTTTTACACGAAATGGTGATCTGATTCAGATGTTCCTGAATACGGCTAGAGAGTAATTAAATTTAAATTTTAATAACTTGTTTCATTAGACAGATGATTCATATGAATTTTTTTTTTTTTTTGCAGTTAAATATTCTCACGGGAATAGAAATTGCTGCCACTACTTAAAACAACCCATACTTTATTACAATCATTTAACATTTCTACATTAGGATTGCCCCTTTTCTTTTGTTTCTTCTCAATAACATTTTCATTTTGTATTCCAGGTGTAATCGGCTATTTCAAGTTCTGCAAGCCCAACTCCTCTCCATTCTCGTCTAACCACTACTCCGGTCCTCAGTACAGCCCCGCTGGCATCGGTCTCGGACCCTACAGAGAAACACCACCGCAGTCACATTATGCTCCCTCACACTTTGATAATTACCCTGTAAGTGCACCAGATTCATCCTCATCATCATTATTGACCTTCGCATTGCCTTTGCGTCTATTATTTTCGACTAATTATTCATGTGACGTAGTTTCTGAAAAGTAATTCTGTTTAGTAATTTCAGAAAGTCTTAGCCTAAAATAATTATCCTAAATAGGTACAAGTTCTACTGTACTTACTTTTTGAGAAGCCTGAGTAGCAGAAACTGGCAGAAATTGGCTGTACTTGTAAAACCATTATTTTTCTTCTTGAAACACTAACTGAAGTAAAACAAATGACAGGTTATTAAAAGTTTTGTGATAAGTTATTGACATTGTTAGTATAATAAATCAAAGTTAATCGACTTCTCGGTTCATTGACAGATTACTTAAGGTTACTAGGCTTAGTCAGATGAAAATACTTAACTATTAAAATCATTAAAAAAAAATTAGTTTTACAACCAAGTTAGTTACTTTGAAAAATGATATAGCTCTACTCCTAAAACAGAAAAGCTAAAGCTTTTAATTGTAATGTCTTGTTGCAAATTCACACTCACTAATTTAATATGAGGTAACACAAAATATAATTGTTTGTCCATCAGTGAATATAATTACAAAATATACTACATCCATCTAACTACCATCTACTCGTAGCTACCATCTAACTACATCTAACTACATCTAACTCATTTATGTTGCGCTCATCGAAAGCACTAAATCTGCTCCTGAAATCCAAACACTTATCACTTGATCTGTTCACAAGTAGCCTACCTTATATTATAAATATACTATAATATCTAATAAATTTTCTGTATCCGATGTCGTCTAAAAATACTTTTGCATGCAATTTGTATATATTTTTCTTTTTTTTTTATAACGTAATATACATTAAGTAATCCAACAATACCTTATCTATAACTGTGGAGACTTGTAAATGGCTTTTTGTAATTTATTTAATTGTTATATCTTGTATTAATTGCTGTAAGCCACCCAAATAAAATAAAATTAAAAAGAAATAAATAAAATAACTAACCATTGTGTTTATTCCAGGGTGGTCATAAGTATGGATCCAGTGGAATCTCCTTCAGGGAGCATGACGTCAGTCCCCAAGACCTGGCTTACCAGGGCTGGGAGTACAGGAATAAGCAAGGAGCTGAAGATATTAAGGCTGAGCCAGCTTAAGACTGGCCACTGTTTTAGATATAATTTTTCAGAGTCAAACAAAGTCTTTATAGTGCATTGAAAATCAAATAAGTCAGACAACAGTAATTTAGATCGATAGATTCTCTATTACAAAAAAAAAACTATGCCTCATTTGCTTCATCTTAGTTGGTTTTCAACCATTTTAAGCCATGCCATTTAGAAAAATAATCATTTAAGCAATTTATTTTACTTTTGATCTAAGTATTTGACTTTTATTCAGACTTTCAAGAGTTCAAAATTTAATATAAAACGATATAATTCCAGTGTGTTAAATATTTAAGGGTAATTTAAAATTCACTGCCACGTGTCGTCTGTATTTCAACGAGACTTGTTAATAAGCTTTTCGTTTTAACTGAGCCTTCCAAATGAATTCGCAAAGACGCTTTTCATAATAAGGTACTAAGCCAATGTTCTGTGGCTTTTTCTATAAATAGAATCAAGTTATATGTGGATGATTTTGTTAAAAATGTTATATTTCGAGGATGAATTCAGTGTTAATTTTAGTCAAGCTCTATACAATTATGGAGTTTTAAACTATGTTGCTTAGTTTCCAAACATGCTATAAATTGCACGCAGAATTGCAGTTTGCAGTACATGTAAGGCTCAGAATGGACATTAATCCTCTAGGATTTATTACAATCTGACAAAATCCCGCGACCGAAGCTATTTGGGATTTGAAGTTGCTCTACACCAAAGAGCACAAGCATTTCAAAATAAACTCTGTACATTTATAACACAGAATGAAGTCAAATAAAGTTATGTATAGATACATAACTTAGTAAGATTTTTTTCCGTCATTGATTTGATTTCGTATGTGTAAGGTGCGAGCAATCGTGAAACATTTTGTTTTTGTTCATTCATTTTTTTTTTCATATCTATCGTTGAAAGGTATCACTAAAAAATTTAATCATAATGATGGTTTTTTACATGCATGTGCCATTGCTTCATTTTTTGTGCCACTTTGTAGATTTGGTGTTTAACTTATGTCTTGGTAACACAGCTTGCATTTACCAAATTAATCTTTCAACCAAAGTCAAAGCGATTTGTCGTAAATATGTTAAACTTTCATTATGCTTTTAGCCACAATTTAATAGTTAATTGAGAGTCCGTTTGAAGCCGAGTGCTTTTGGTTTATAGATCTTATATTAGTAATTGATTATTAAGCTGCATCCGGTTTGGCTGGAAGCCGACCCCATGTAATTGGGAAAAGGCTAGGCAGATATATTAGTAATTGATTAGGTCATGTAATCTATTACTCAAGTCTTCAATCGTATATTAATTAATTGATTGAAGCTCGCTTATTGCAATGAGCAAAACAAAATTATTTATAATTAAACATAATAATAAAGATTATATTTTAATTCTGTTGATTTTGATAGTATTAGTTTTAGGAACATTCTAAACTACTGTACGAATATTGATAAATTTTGCGATTTTTTCGTTATTATTTTAATATATACTTGTCTCTCGTACGACAGTGTTTCTTGAAACAAGATTATCAATATCGGTATTATAGTTTTTATTAAATCTTTTTCTCCACGCATGTATGCCATGGTTCTTATTGTAAAAGTAATAAAAGATAGTATCTATCTTTGTGTGTGTCAAGTTTGACATTGTAGCAATAATGTGAATTTATTGATTTAATATTTTAATTGATTAGTTATTAAAAGTCAGTAAGCGATGTAAATTATTTTTTTGATTATATGTGAATAAAATGTTTTTATTTGTTATATACTCGTTTGATATTTTTGCCTCGTTTGTCTAATGGTCGCAATCGCGGCTGCTGAGCGTGAGGTTCTGGGTAGAGCAAAATGTTATTGGGTTTTTTCTGTTTAGAATCTCAGTAGCAGATCGGAGTTAGGAAGTTGGTGGTGTGACACCCCCGTGCTTCGGAGAGCACGTAAAGCCGTCGATCCTGCGCCTGATCTCTCTCCGGTCGTGTCAGCCGTCCCACTGTGAGAGTGAAAGAAGAGGGAGTGCACCTGTGTTTGCGCATACACTTGTGCACTATAATATCTCCTGCGTACTTGGTTAATCTCCTCGGAGATAGGCCACCGTGACCGAAATACGATTTGGAGGAATATTATTATTAGTATGGATTCGTATGGGTGATGTAAATAATCAGATTTAACAGCCCTTATTTTTTATAGGTACTATACCTAAATCAAAATATTTTTAATTTCATAACGTATTAACGTAACAGAAAATGTAAACACATTTAAGTGACTACAGTTTCTTGGTATTTATCTAGTGTAATTTAGATCATTATCGCATATTTAATTATCTGTCAAAAAATGTTATCATCACAATTTACAGTTAAATTATTGAGCACTCTTGGCGTGTTTACCAACAATTATTTAACTATTAGGAATATATCAAAGCCAGCACGCGAAACTAGTATTAACTGCTTAGATACCAAACTAAAAAAATTACCACATTCAGTTTATTTTACAACACGCTTACGTAGGTATTTAATACGTTTTCTAATAAAATAATACATTTTTGTGATAAGAAAAATAGGCGGTTTCACCCGCCGTATATTATAATTAGCCTATCAGCTACCCGACAGTAAAATCGAAATAACAAAATTTTTAAAAACTGTTTCAAGCCTAGGTATCGTGCAAATAACTGTATGAGTTTAAATACTATTATTTTGACATGTCAAACACATTTCAATTTTATTTATTTGTATTAATGATGTGGAAAATACATCATGAACCGTGCCGGACTCCTACCGACTAAAAACCACACGGGTCACTCCTAACCCTTACCACGTTCGCGACTGCATTCACCGTAACCTTGGAAGGTTCTGGTCCGATCGAAAGTATCGACGAACCTTATCATCCAGAAAGATTCGGAGATCATTAAACGCCCTTCGCGCGGTAGGGGGCCTCACGCTCATTAGCCGCGCTTCGCATCTACTAAAGACAATCATTAGTCATAGCTTCACAATAGAGCCCTCTCCTGTAGATTTGAAATATAGTCTTCTGAGGATATTAAGACAAGTAAATACCGATGAAACAATTACATTTGGTCCATTAATTCTTCTTCTTCATATAGTGTGGTTGAACAACCTCATTTAAACCACCCATAGGTCTCTGACATCAGTGGCGGTACCTTCATATAAGCCCAAAAGCCGGCATGCCTTACTAAAATGCTCGATAGAGAATCAATATCAAACCCGAACTATTTAAAAGTTCGCGCGCTTAATTCTTATCAAAATAACACAAAGTATCTTACCTATGCCACACTACTACACATCGCGATTGTTCGCGCGCAGAGTTTCGCATTTGCAGCATCTACATATAGCTATCTCGCTTACACGTACGGGCTTTTACCGGGCTTTCAAATACTATCTCTGTCACTTTCGCACTTAAAGCGATGTGCCGTATAACGAGTATATACCTTGTGCGTCTACAAATCGATCAGTATGGAAGATTTAAGCCGTGCATGCCTATGAAGTTGCACGCGTATGCACACCTTGCCAACTCTGCAGTGTTGCCGTTTTAGCGACGTTGTGAGATCTTGGAGATTTTTAACGAGTTTGGAGACTTTTTTTAAGATTTAGCAACAATAAAAACTAGCGACTTTTTAAAATAATTAATAGTTTCGAGTCACGTGACACATAGATTAAAAATTATGAATTTGTTTATCGAATTAAATGTATTTACGAGTTATTAATATTATTTTCAAAAATACCAAAGAGTCAAATAAAATACATTCTATCATTATAGCTAAGTTTCATATTTTATTTCCATCAGTGTCAAATACCCTATTGCGACATCTAGCTAGATTTTTCATATACCTGGCGACTTTTTTTGCCTAAATGACAACACTGCAACTCTGCGTAAGTACCGAGTGCAACTCACTTCAGTTTCATTTGTTTGAGTGGGAAAAGTTTTGTTGTTAAAGTTTTTTGTGTGTTTTCTTAGATTTTCTAGTGATACAATTGTTTTGGTGACTTACAAGGGAGGTAATTGTACCTTGTGAGGATTTAAAATGCGTTCAAGTTTTGATTGGCGAAGATAAGGTAAAATCTTTAAACTTTGCTCAGAAAAAACAGTTAATTACTTCATTAAAACCGACGCCTAATTTGTGTATTTCTCAGACTTGTAAATCACATAAACGAAAATTTTATAGATCAGTGTATAAAACTAGTTGGATTGTTGGCTGTTCGCACACTAAGTTGTATTGCTGGTGCTGCATATTTTTTTCGAATGAAGATTCCGAATACATCTGGTTATAATGATTTAAATAACATATTTGGCGCCATTAAAAGACCCGCAAATTCCCATAAACACCTGTGTGCAATGGTTTCTTTCGGTAATTTTGGTAAACAACGAATTGAGACATCTATATCACGCCAGTTATCTGAGGAAATTTCAAAATATAACACGCGCGTTGATAACTACCGTAGTGTATTTCAAAGATTAGTCGATATTGTTTGTCATTTAGCACAACAGGAACTTCCTTTAAGAGGACATGATGAGTCCAAAACTTCATTAAATAAAGGCAATTTTTTAGAACTGGTCTCGTTAATTTCCAAATACGATGTCGTTTTAGAAAAGCATATGCAGCATCAGGAAAGTGACAAACCGGGGCCGAGAAGAAGACGGATGAATTCACTTTTAATTTATTGTACCTAACCAGTAGTTTATGAGAAAATTGCGATGATACATACGTAGGAACTTTCTTTTTTTGAAATCGGTTAAAATTTTATTGGGCTTGCCTTATTTTGAAACCCTAGGCATGCCACTGTCTGACATGGCTTTACACACCATCGAGAATATCTCTCAGGTGTGCTGTTTCCTATTTCCTATCACTGCTTGGTTCATTTATTAATGCACAAACACGAATATATGCATTTCCTTCTGTTCCGAATACATTACCTTCTTCTCCGAGTTTCCCTCATTATTTCTATTTTTCTCTGCGCCAGTTATTAGAGGAGTTATGAGGTACCATCCAATATTAAATATTTTATTTTGTAATAACTTCACTATTTACATTAATTAACTAAAAATTCTTCAATTAATTAAAGAAGTAATGCGGCACGTTCAATCAATTTTGGTCGCGAAGCAAACTACCAATTAGTTTGAATAAACATAGATATTTAATTAACAATCTGCGAAACATCACCTCCGCCATTTTGTTGAGATTTATCATTATAAAGCACAGTTCAGACTTGTTTATGGCTTGACTCGCGACATCGACGTGGAGTCATCATTAAGAGCGCCGTTTGAGTCCGAGATTTCCCCGTAAATTTGTCAAAATATAATATGTATAGCATGGCGTTCACATTATTATATGCTGTATGGCAAGCAAGTATGCTCTGTACTAACAACGACAACGCGGTAAAAATTTAAAAAATGGTGTAAAAAATATTCACATACGCTTGCGTAATGAACCTACATTCAAAATCTAGCTTGCGAATCAGACGAGATGTCGTGCGATATCGCTCTGAAAATCGCTTTTGTTCATAGCGTATAGCAAGCCAATGCTATATAACGAGTAACACAAATCCGTAGGCATACTTTTAGAGGTCATACACACGTATACAAAAAAATAGGACCAACTTCAAAAGCGAAAAAAAAACAGCCCGTGTTCCCTATAAATGTAGGTACCTATCTACACGACCAAATTGTATAGAGTAGCGAAATTTTGTTTCACGCTTTCGACGACGGTTCCATAGTAAAACTTGTTCATATACAGAGGTGCATTGACCCCTCAAAGTACTTTTGTTATTTTACATATTGTATAACATAACATTTTTTTTTTTTTTATGTAATTTTTCCAATCTCAATAGTTCTACATCTGTCGGGAACTCTCTATGGCTGTATTCCTATAGTACAATCATCTAGAATCTCCGGTTGGTATCCCAACTCAATTTAGATTAAAACTCTCACATGGGCCTCTGTGTGTTATACCTGTGTCCAGGCAAGCCCTTTAAAGGACCGGGTTTAAACCCGAGATGAAAGAAAAACAAAAATTATAATTTATAATTTACACATAGTATTAGCACCGCTTATGTGAACCGAAACCGTGTCCATAAAAAGTAATGCTGAACAATTGTTTGCTATTGTTGTTGTATTTGTATTACATATTATATTACATCGTAGTCTGAACTACGCCTAAAACAGAAACGTGTCATGACATTTAATTAATTAAATTATTACGCAGGAGCTGCGCTATTCGTGTTTATCAAGAACTGTCACAGAAATGTATTGTATATTTGGATTGTTTGAATAAGACTGAATTTTTGTACACACAGGTTTTTCTTTTGTGCATGAATGTTTACCTGCATATTAACATTCCTAGTACAGTCAACGACCTAAGTAGACAAAAATTTAGTAGTAACTTTCAAATTAATATATTACTATACTATATTATTACTCTACTTGTACTGGTTTGCTGCTAAAGTTTTGGCTATGTTTTATGACCGGCCGCCTGCCTCACATCAATTGCATTAACGCATGCTTAGCGAAATCTAAAGTTATAATATTAAATGGAAAAAGAATACGGTCGTGAGCATAAAACAAAGCCAAAACTTTAGCAGCAAACCAGTACAAGTAGAGAGTATGTATGGAAGAAGAATACAAGCTGAGTTGATCTCAAATAAATTTGGATAAGGGCAGAGGATGATGATGATGAATCGCTATATGGCAGTAAAAAAATCAAAATATAAAAAAACATAGAAGTAGTATTTTTTAATAACCTTTTGTGTCCCACTGCTGGGCAAAGGCTCTTCCTCATCTTTCCAGCGATCTCGGTTCTTTGACGCCTCCATCTAATCTCGGTTGAAAGCGTCAAGGTCATCCCGCCACCGCTTCATAGGACATCCTCGACGTCTTCTTCCATCGCCAGGTAAAGTAGAAATAATTAATCCTAAATCTAGTGTAGTGACAGGAATGGAAATAAAGGAATAAGGAGCCGTGTATATTGATGACAATAAAATAAGACAAATAATATCAGTTTCGTATTATTATAATAAAAAAACTGTAAATTGTTTTTAATATAAATGTTCTATCACATGTTACAATTAATAATAAACTTAACACTAAGCAAGATACTGACAGAGCGAGAAATTAACTATTCATTATAAAAAAAAGGCTACGTAGAGTATAAAAAAGGCTATAACAAGTAACTTAACAAACTAAACTTAAGCTAATCTTTACCTATAAGAGTAGTTACTTTTTGTTAAAAGCGTAAAAATAAGTATAAAAAGGGCTACTTTCATTAACATGCCTATTTGGAGTTCTTAATCTTTAGTTTCTTAGTTTTCTTTCTTATTTTACTCTATTACGGCTAGATTTTACTAACATTATATTAATTTTGTCTATGACATAAATTTTGGCAGCTTTTTTTACATCATCACCTGTCAAAATTTCAACTTCATTCCACAGATAGCGTAAATTATTCTTCCGTTGTCAAAATCTAGCTTAAATATTTCACTTCAAAATATTCGTTTACATTAACAACATCTCTAGGCTGTTTTGATCCTGCCGTATACCTTTTAATTTATTGTCATAATTACACATTTTTATATCAAACACATTTTTGTGACCAACTCCGCCACACGCGACAATGACATTAAATTCAAAGGTGTTAAAAAATTCAACAAAAAATAACTACAGTCTCAACTACTACCAATATTTCTTAAAATGAGCATTCACTACGTTATAATCTTTTTTCTCTTTTAAAAACTGCATTTCGTCTAAATCTTTCAATATAAAGAGATCTCTTGTGTCTCTCTTCTCTCGTTTGTGGTTGTTCTTTCTTGCCTGCATTTGATGGAAAGGCATCGGATATCGAGGAAGTTTTGAATTATATTTCCGAGCTCTCTTCTTCATATTTGACTGCGTGGTCGTCTCTTCTTTTCGGGGAGAGAAATCTTCTTGCGCATTCTCGAACTCAATCTTCGGCATCACCGTAGGGTAGCTTGTCATCTTTATTATATACAACTTCTTTATTTTTGACCTGTTCTTCTTAATAATCTTCTGTATTGTTCTTCTTGGCGACTTTTTCAGAGTTTTCCTCTTTGCTTTTCTTTCCTCGTAGTATTTGCTCATTGCTGGTAGCCGGATCAGATTCTCTGCTTTGTCAATGTACGTTATGTTATGGGGAGTCTGAAATCAAAATGTTTAAAATAAATACTGGGAAGAAGCCTCAATAAACCTGACGATAGTAGGTAGTAAACCACGGTAAGTGTGTTTGTAACTAAAATAGTTGTCAAAGATTATAATTTACGTCAACTCAACTGAAACACGATTTGAAACATTAAAACTTTTTTATATTGTAACCCTAAGAAAAAATTACTATACTATCTATACTTTAAAATAAAATAAAATATCAAAATTGTACACAAAGATCTTCAGGATAAATGTTTAATTAAAACAAGTCCCGTTGTCCCTTGTTTTTATTAACTAATTGGATAATTATTACGGAAGAATCCTTGACAGAATTCGGAAACTTACGAGCCACAATTTTGCGACTAAAGTGTGTAAGCCCTTTTAACTGAACAAGTCCTTAATTATAAGGATTGCGCTCGAAATACTACGTTACTTGCTCCGAGAAATATGCTGTCCTCCCTCTTGAGGGGTCCTCAACTTACAAAAGTAATTAGAAAATTTTGACATTATTGACACATCACGTTAAAACACAAAAAGATAACAAGCAAAGTGAGGCTAAGTTGCACAAAATTTCACAACGGATATTTTAGGGTCATCAAAAAAATGAGTTGAATATTCACCAAAAAAAAACCCCAAAACAAACAGAAAATAAACTAGTACTACTAAATCAGTCCAGACTAATAAGAAAAAAGGTAAGAAAGTCAATTTTGTAATATCACGCGAAATAAAAACTTAATCGAAGGACAAGCAGTGCTATTTTTATATAATATAATATAATATAATATTCCACAACTATCACACAACGCCGTCTAGTCTCAAGCTAAGCAGAGCTTATGTTATGAGTACTAGACAACTGATAAACATACTTATATATTTCTAAATGCATACATATTATAAATAAATTACACCCAGACACAGAACAATTAATGATCGTGCTCATCACACAAACATTCGTCCTGGGTGGGAATCGAACCCACGACCTCCGGCATAGCAGTCAGGGCTACTAACCACTAGACCAACAGGTAAGTCAAAAAATAAAATATATTATAAGTCATTTCTAAATTAAACGGTGCAGCTAAAAACCTTGCACAATATCACAATAAAATTGTAAAGAACGCGGAATACTTGACCAACTACCATTAGACACCACCTAGAAGAAATGATTACGCATCCAGATCACAAACAAACAACACAATATCGAAAAATCATCCAATCAGAGTGCAGAAAACAGCCGTGTAACTTTAGGACCAATTTAGAATAAGAAACAAAGAGAAAGCAGAAAACAGTTTCAAACGGTGTTAGAACAAACTATTAAAATATTATTACTCCTTTATGTGGCTTCCAGAAGTGTTGATGCCAAAGGTTGTAACTGGTTGTCGATTTGATCGCGCCCTAAGAGAAAAAGAGTGCCAAAAAGGGAGGTTAATTACAGCCGTACACTACACGTCCTACCCGTCTGCGGTAACTTGAGGCCTGAGCGCGGTGGCGTCACAACGCGTGCTTGTACAAACACGGTACAATACAAGCCGCCGCGGGGGACATAGCCGAGAGGAGCAGTTTCATTCCACGCAGATCTCAACTTATCGCTGACGAGTACTAAAAAGCAATTATTTTGCAGCCCCACTGTATCCAACTAAAGAGTGTCCCGGCTGCAAAATATGGAATGTGAATAAACAAATGTGTTACCGTATTGCTTCTGTCGTCACCGCCCACCATAGATTTGCTGTTCTCATTACCATATTTGGATAGATTCTGAAATTAATGAGAAGATTATGTTATTAAATAATAAAAATACGACGGTAGTACTTCCAAGTTGTGGTAAAATTACCATAACTTGGAAGATTTCTTGTTTCATATAACTTTAACATAAGAGACATCTCTGATGTCACTGTTTCTACATCTTCCCTACAACGTCTGTGCACAATTTACTCCCGAGCTACTGAACTATTTTTCTTTCGGTTTTCAATAAATTGACTTATGTCTCGTATTTCATGTCAACCAACATACTATTGATTAGATATCAACACCTGTCCAGATGATGTCAAGAATCACGCATGCAAGATTTCTTTAAACCGTTGGCTCGCTAATTAGCAGACACAATAGATTTTTATTGTTATGAAGTATTATTTTGTACGTGGCTGAGCGGAAGGGAGATAGCAAAATTATATCGACACCTGAGCACTAAAGTGTCGAATCTAAATATTAAATGAGAAATTTTAATAAAAAGACAATAATATTCGAGGATTTAATATTCATTTTGAACGTTAACCATGGCCGACGTGACGACGCCAGGCAATATGACCCACATAGTCAGAGACTCGGCCTTTATCCTTTTACTATAGGAATGGGATATCCCATTCCTACAAACACTTACAATAATTAAAATTTTAGTCTGATTCTTTATCCTCCTGTTCAAATAGAACACATATTATAAAACGTATTTTCGTGAACGGTTTTCTAATGGAAACGTTCCCTGTTCCCTTTTTAACAGATGTTTAAAAACCATCCGTGCGTATCTGTTAAGCCTACCCACCTCAATATTGTAATACATTAGAATAAAACCCTTTTCTTTTATAAAGAGCTTTTCACGAGCCGTCTAAAAACCTTCACAAATAACCTTTAACGTTTGGAGAATGAATTACATATCTTAAAGTTTTTTTTTATCAAAAATAGATCCACGCTTGGCCACCAACTCGCCTCATGATAAGTGGCCGAGGATGGAGCACGTAGATCCAGAAAAAAATTATTCACTCTAAGTAAAGTAGATAGATTTGGGGAAAACGATAGTTGGGGAGTTGATGCAACCACCCTGACCCGTCTCCCACAACGGTTGCACCGGACTACATCCCGAAACACGACTAGATTGCTTCACGGCATAGGTTCGTCCGGCGGGTGGTAACCAGCCGCGGCCAAAGCCTCCCACCAGAGTTGTGTTGCCTGTTTTGCACCACCCAGGAGTGTAGTCACAATATATCTTTGTAGGTCGCAGTGACTAAGCTTACGCCGTCTGTACGTCTAGTCTTCTACAGGCCTGTATTTTGTGAAGCCTAGCTAGCCAAGTTATACCTGCACCCTTTAGATTAGACTCCAAGTCATTCCAAATTCTACGTAATTTTTTTTATTACGTCGTATTATGTCAGGCTAGTATTTTGAGTACCTAAACCAATACAAACAACAAAGTGAAGTTATTGGATTGCTCTGTTAGAAAACTCGTAGCAGCCCGGAGTCAGCAAAATTGGTGGTGTGACACCCCCGTGCACGTGAGATGTGAGAGCACGTAAAGCCGTCGTTCCTGCGCCTGATCCCTCTCCGGTCGTGTCAGATTGCCGTCCCATCGGAATATGAGAGTGAAGGAAGAAGGAGTACACCTGTGTTTGCGCATACACTTGTGCACTATAATATCTCCTGCCTACTTGGCAAATCTCCGTGGAGATAGGCCGCCGTGACCGAAATACGGTTGGGAGGAGCATTATTTTTAAACCCCACGTTATTATAAATTTAGTGTTCAATTCGCTAATATATTTTTAAATTACTGTTATTAATACATACTAAGTATAAAACTTCACGCCTGTATTTCCCGAGACGTTAGGCAGAGTTATACAAAAATCTGTGACCCCAAAGGGCCGCCTGTCTTAAATCATACAGGCGGGGTTTCGGCTGTTAGGCGCCGAGGCGGTTGCCTCCTAGACGCTTTCTTCTCCGAGAGGGATCGGACCTCTCACAATCCCGCTCGACGCCCTCTTTCTGGACGACAAAAGTCTCATAAAAGGAAGCCATTCCTCTCAGCTTAGCCCTCACTACTGCCGGCAGAGACAGGTCTCCCCCGATACTAGCTTTTAGTACCCGTCGCTCAGCGGTCTAGGCAGGGCACACCTCAAGCGTGTGCTTAAATGTGGTTGGACAACCACATTTCGTCAATGCTAATTAGTTGGTGATGAGCCAATTGCCATGAACCGGACACAATTAAAAACTCCGAGCTGCTACTGATAATTTCCTAAAGAAAAACCCAATAACATTTGGGAATCGAAACCAAGACGCTAGGCAGTCGCTCTTTACGACCACGAGACCAATGAGGCAGTTTAGGAGCACATTTTGACTGGTAATGTTATCGCGAATGTTGCATAAAAGTCATAACATTCGCTGTTATATGAAATGGCTTTCAGCTTACATCAGATGCTTAAACAATAGTGTGATGCTGTAATAACCACACATGAAAATGGTCGTTAATAGTTTCCACATATTAACCAAAATATTCATCTGTAAAGTCTAGATGTAATAGTACGCCTCTGCTACACCTCCTGGAAATACAACTGCGATGTCATGTTAAACATTTTATTTATATATTTTTTTATACAATAAATTAAATAAAATGCTTAATAACCCTAAACCGAAATTTCGCTGTATCACAACATTAAAAACATATTTAAAAATGCTTGACTACGAATCTTTTATCAATCTTCTCATAAAACTAATTTATTACACTTTATCTCTTTAGTCACAACCGTTCCATCGCATCATTCTCACATCCATCATTACGCTCTTACATTCACTATTATCCATTCATATACACGAATCCAAAATTACACTCTTAACACAATAAACACATTCAAGGTTGATTCTGCTTTAATTTTTGCATCTCCGATACATTTCTTTTTAAATTAACTTTTTTTTTTCTTTACTTTTTCTCCTCTCATTGTCTGGTTAAATTAAGATTGTGCCTTCTTAATTATAACCGAGGGTGGGGCACTGGTGACCTGTAATACAGGCTTTAAATTAAAAACCTACATTAGGCACCAGTCTCTCACATAGGTGAAATTTAAGAGACTCTCATACATTATTTAATTATAAGACCTATACCTATTGTGAAGAGAAAATAAAAACATTATATTATTATATATTATAAACAATATCCAAAATAAAATACTAATATTTTTTTAGGAAACGTGAAAAATTCGGAGTAGTGAGCAGAGACTTAGTTGGCAGAGCGCCTGGAGTACTTATCCGAGGGGACGAGGTTAAATCTTGATCACCAGCGTATTTTTCGGTACACAAAGCATTATAACTTGTGAGATAGCGAGGCTTGAAAGTCTTGAAACTGTAGCAATGATCTTATCAACTGAACTATCGTATCCCCACACCTATACTATTACAAGTTAAGTTACTTATCCTCTTAAAGGATTGTACATACAAAAAAAATTTGTTGAGTTAGTGGAGTGTGATAGTAGGATAACATCAGCACCTGGCGCATGGATAACATTTGGTGTGACATAGCTAGATAGAAGGAGACCGTATCGGTGGGGGTTACCATGAACAACAGTATTCTCAATCAGGGTTGATGTCAGGCAGGCGGCCTGTCATAAAACATAGCCAAAACTTTATCAGCAAGCCAGATATAGGTATAGTGCGCCGACCCCAAATAAATTGGGATAATTGGGCTGGGGATGATGATGATCGCCAGTGCCTCGGAGAGCAATTAAACCTTCGGCCCGGCTGTCAAATGAAGATCTATGACAGCCGTTAAGGTTAGTCATATGCCTGAAAGTCTAACAACCCGTCTTACTACGTGATATCTTATTATCCAGTAAACGGGTTGTGGAGGTCAGATAGGCGGTACAGAGTAAAATACTGGTAAAGATGCATCCGGTTAGACTGGAAGCCGATCCCAACGTAATTGGGAAAAGGCTAAGCAGATTGATGAGTATAGTCAATAATATCCTTATTGGGCAATAGTCGAGGAATCAATCTGTCAGACCCATAATTGTCTTTACCCTATATTGAAAGAAAGAAAGAAAAGATAGAAAAAACATTTATTCAGCACTGGACACAGTGACAGCGTAAACAATTAATAGTAGTATTGCATTAACTTTCTCGTTGGTCTAGTGGTCCCAAGCGCAACTACTGAGCATGATGAGGTCTTGCGTTCGATTCCCAAGTCGGGCAGAATTATTGGAATTTTCTGTTAGGAAATTCTCAATAGCAACCTCTATTTTTATAGCCTTCCACATTTACATGTCCACATTATGTCGTTGGTGAAGTGATCGCAAGTGTGTCTTCTGAGCGAAAGGGATCGATTCCCAGGTCGGACAAAGTGTTATTGGGGTTGAAATTCCCAGTAGCTTTCTAGAGTTTGGAATTATGCTTACTTAACGACAATAGACTCATTGGTGACTGCAACACCATGGGACTCAATAACTGCATCGTTGAAATGTGGACGTGCAACAGCACTCCTCTGCTGACCCTCCGGGGATACAAGCGTGGTGCTATACTGTGCAAAACTATCCTTGGACATTTTCCTGTTATCCTTTAGACCCAGTAGTTGTCACTAAATATCTGAATGAAGTCAAGCCAAAGATCTAGAGAGGGCAATAACCACTCTGTAATCAGATTATGGTGGCTGAGTTCCCCGCGTCCGTAGAAGTGCACCCTTAAAATGGCATCCGTACACGTAGCCCCTGGGTGGTGCAAATTGGGCAACACAACTCTGGTAGGAGGCTTCGGCCGCGGCTGGTTACCAGTCACCGGACGAAGCCATGCCGTGAAGCGACCTTTTCGTGTTTCGGGATGTAGTCCGCTGCAACCGTTGTGGGAGACGGGGTCTGGGCAATTGCATCAACTCCTCAACTATCGTTCTCCCCAAATCTATACATACACTTTACTTAACAAGTGAATAGGTTTATTCACTCGTCAAGTAGAGTAGTATAAGTAGTGAGATTGAAGACAAAAGCAGATCCATTTTTGATAAAAAAAAACCTAACCACAAAAAAACATTTGCCACTTTTCCTACACACGTTGGTAAATGATGGACGTGGAATCAAGATAGTTTAGATAGTATCGGAAATAACGGAGATCGCTGGTGAGTACAGGAATAATGAACTTAAAGTCTCCAACAGATAATGATGAAGTTAGAAGTTATTAACACCTCAAGAGACCAAAAAAAAGAGCGCCGGTCAGTTTTATTTATTAAATATGGATCTACGTTTTGCCACTAACTCGCCTGATGTTAAGCGACGGTGTAGCCGAGGATGGAGCACGTAGATCCAGAAGAAATATATTCACTCTAAGTAGAGAGGATAGATTTGGGTAGAACGATAGTTGGGTAGTTGATGCAACTGCCCAGACCTTTCCCACAACTCACAACTGTTGCACTGGACTACACGTCATCCCAATTATCTGCGGTACTCGCAAAAAACAAGAGTGTTTTACTAAGGAAACTGTAAAAATACTAAAAGAACACGTTATACGCTATGGGTCACCGTCTTAATTAAAATATATCAAACCGTAAATTACTGACGAAGAATGTTTGTCGAAAAACCGCTTAGCAGAATTGGAACTGTAGAAATTTTTACAAGACAAGCTGAATTACTTCAGGAGTAACTGGCAAAAAATTAGGACAAAATCGCAGAGGTGGGGAATTCGGGAGTATTCAAGGAGTGTAAAACTTAAAATACCATAGCAACTACGCAATTATTATTATACGCAAACCGTAAAATAGGGTGAAAAATAAAAATTGACATCTTTTATTTACTTTCACATATCACATAGTGATAATAAATTCAAAAATATGTTAGTTTCGTCTCGAATATTTTTTTTAGTCTCGCGTTCATATCAAATCTATTGTAACAAGATAGTTTCTGCTCTTTCAATCAGCAGTTAAATAAAAATGTTCTTTGATATATCAGTCCAAAAATCCTTTGAAAGGTATCTTCTTTTCAGTTCTTCATAATGATATTTTGATAAATCCATCACTTAAAATAGAGAGATTAAATAATATAGTTTCACTAATTCTTACCTGTTCACCAGCCGCAACAAAACTAATTAAAACAGAAGAAATTATCAATTGTGGATACATTATATTCACATCTGAACTTTCAAATGAATGCTGCATTACTAAGAGTGAACTTTTATAAACTATCCTAGTCGTTTACTGCTAGGAGAATTCTAAACATCATTGTTCACGCGGCCATGTTGTAAAAAAGAAAGTAGGAATTAAAATCAAGCGGATATGACCTTAGTCGGTTTTCTGCCGTCAAAGGTTTTTATTATGTTTTGTTAAATTAAACATATTATAGTGGCCTAGAAACATACATACGAATGTTCATCAAATATTTACACAGTGGAAGTGTTATAAAAAAATATGTTGAATTGCGAACTTTTAATCGGAACTCGGAATATAAATTAATAGTTTTGCAACTATTTATTCGGAACTGTGATAAAGTTTACTCGGAATTGTGATTATTTAATTTTTGTCGTTTTTAATTTAATGAAGTGCTGTAAAATTTTAAATACTTCACGCAATAACAATTATTATAGTGAGTTTGACAAACAGCTAAAAGGTCACGAATAAAAATACTTTGTGGATTATTGAGTGCTGAGTTAAAATAATTTTCGGAAAATATAAGTGATTAACAGAAACTAAAACAAAATTAAATACAGTAGGTTTATCCCATGTAATCTTGTAAAAATGTTATTTTCAAAAGGACTTTAGTGATCATTATACAAAAGTTACTGAAACCTAATTAGAAGTGATTGTTTATTTAAAACCGTGTACTGACATAACAACAAAAATACAATATACTAAGTTTTTGAAACTCAACATGTTCCCATGTGTTTCGGTGAAAGCTCAAATAGGGCAGAACTGTGTTGATAATAATAGTTGAATTAATAAATATGTCTGCAGTGTGTTCACAAATATCAGCATGATTTTAAAGGTGAGAGTATTATTTTGTTCTAGATATTTTATTTTTAGTATTAACGTCATATTTAAAATCTTTGTAAGTGTTGATAAAAGAGATTGCCTCGTTGGTCTGGTGGTCCCAAGAGCAACGGCTGAGCACGAGGTCCTGGGTTCGATTCCCGGTTCGGGCAAAGTGTTATTGGGTTTTTCTATTAGAAATTTCTCGACAGTAGGCTGTAGTTTGGAATTGTCCCCGGTAGCTGGCAATAGGCGCACCACCTATTATTACATGGGTGTAATAACAGAATTAGTGAAGTGTGGGTGTCCAAGTATATACACCTGTGCCTACCCATTCGGGACATATAGGCGTGTTGCTATGTTGTGTTATGTTAGAAGGAACGCAAACGTGGCTGTGGTTCTGAGCTCAATTGTTAAGTAACATACATTTTAAGTTATACATTGTTTAGTGAAAAGAAAAATACACAGGATTTGAACCTGCACCCTCGTGTGAATATTCCAGGTTCTCTGGCAACTAAGCTATCCTAAATAAGGTCACTATTCCGAATTATTTTCCACATTCACATGTTTTATGATGACGTTATCGTAATTTATTCAGTAGGTACCTATGCAGTGACTGAACCTACACGATTAACTTTTAGTCAATATAAGGCCTGAATAGATAGCAATGACGTCATCAAAAAAACGTATTAAAACATGGAAAAGTATTCGGGGTAGTGAGCAGAGGTTGATATGGCTTAGTGGTCAGAGCGCCTGGAGTATCCATCCGTGCAACGTGCGAGTTCAACTCCTGCTCACGACCGTATTTTTCTACAAAAATATGTAACTTTAGGGATTAAATCGTCAGCAAGAATGGTGAGCAGTACCACAGTTCAGCGGACGTCAATCACGAAGTCTCAGAAGAAAGCTCAATGTACTCATAAAGTCTTTCAGTCTATGGTAACATTATCAAAAACCATTAACAATATTGTTGACCCACTGCTGAAACCTACACTAAACAAACAGCAGTGTAACGTTTTTCAGCGAAAAAAATATGATCGTGCGCAAGTCCTGCGCCTCCCGGATAAATATTCCAGGCGCTCGTAGGCGCAGGTAGCTATGCTTCGTGTGGCTCGACCGGTGTGATACCACGGCCTCACAGAAAAACCGGCGTGAAGTTTTGCCGAGTTAGTGATGGTACCAGAGGCACAAACCCTTTAAGAGGCCGGCAACGCACTTGCGACTCCTCTGGGGTTGCTGGTATCCATGGGCGGCGGTAATCACTAGCCAATCAATCAATCAACCGAGCAGATTGACCAGGCGGTCCGTCTGCTCGGTTGCCCCATAACCCTTAAAAAAAACAATCTTCCAGAGCCTGTACCAATTGCATCGAAGTTATTCCCAGTTTTCCTGATAGCTCTGAACTCTGTTCGCCCGTCAAGTGACCCCAGAGAAGACAGTGGCATAGTGGTCACGTACTACTGTGCACAGTGAGGCTTAAGGGAGACCCCTTTACAGTCTCCCCAGGGCTGTGCCTTATAAGCATTGCATAGCGGGGGTACTGGAGCTCGTCTCTTAAGAGGACCCCGTGCCCCCTTCCATATGCTGATGGTGACAACCGCTGTGGTTTTAGTGAGATAGGAATCCCACTCTCCCCAGTCTTACCCCCAAAGGCCGGATGCCTTTTAGAAAGTTTCCCCCCGAAAAGGTCTGCGCGTAGCTGTTGGTGCCTATAACTCATTTTACCTCGTTTGTAACCAGCTATAACTAGTCCACCTGCCAACACCATGTTATAGTCTTTACCTAACCTTTCGGAGAATACAAACGTGTTACTATACATATGTTACGTGGAAAGACCGAAAACGCTCACAGAGCGAAATAACAGCTCACAACGCGTTGTGGCCACTGTAAAACATCCACATCGCAAAATCGTGTTACGGCGCTTAATAAAACGCTCATTACGCGTTGTGGTAATCACAGAAAGACCATATAGCGAAATTCGTGTCGTGGCTATCATGCTATACGACCACGCCATAAAACGAATTTCGCGATGAAGATGTTTTAGACTGATCACAACGCGTTGTGAGCCGTTTTATCGATCAATGAGCGTTTCTGTGTTTGAGCGTAACACATACATAAATTCAATTCAGGTTTCAAATCTCCTTCAATCTCGACGACTGCAACTGATAGCATGTGCTTATAATGGGACCTTTCATTATTCTAACTCGTCAAAGTTTCTCTATATAAGTCAGAAACTACTTTAATCTGTTTCAGAACTGAATTTAATAGTTTTGGGTCCACCTATGTATTTATACCTGTTATGCAACTATTCACGTTTATAGATAGATTTACTTGTTTAAGAATTTGAGATTATGTAGAGGAATGAAGATCATGAGACGAGGAATGTTGAGGGTTACACGAGTAGAGGAAGACCGAGGAAAAGATGGATGGATTGTGTGAAAGATGATGTGGCTAGAAAAAAGTGGCTACCGAGATGAAGACTGACAGAGATGTATGGAAGGAAATAAATGCTGCGCCGAACACTATAATAATGACTAATAATGGATGATAATAACATAACATAACATAGCATCACGCCTGTATTCCCCGAAGGGGTAGGCAGAGGTATACACAATTGTACACCCACATTTCACCAATGCTGTTATTAAGTCCCATGTAATAGGTGGTGAGCCTATTGCCATCAACCGGGCACAATTCCAAGCTCCGGGCTGCTACTGAGAATTTCCTAACAGAAAAACTCAATAACACTTTGCCCGACCCGGGAATCGAACCCGAGACCTCCTGCTCAGCAGTCGCGTTTGAGACCACTAGACCAACGAGGCAGTTGGATGATAATGACCGTAATTATAATAGAAAAAAAAATTTACATCAGATTTTTCATCACCAGTTTGCATGATGCATCCTTTTTCTAAAAAACAACGCGCATTATAAACAACGCGTAAGTGTTGTTAACTTTATTTTTTCTATGTTTTGAACAAACACTACCTGAAAATCCAAACACTGGAAAATGGAAAGAAAAACATAACCCAATAACCGCTTATCATCGATTTCCAAATAAAAAAGTAATGTCTAAACAGTACTCTCGCGTAAAACCGTAAACGTTGTGATTTTTTCAAATTACCAAAACAAAGGTGATTGTTTTTAATTAAGAACTTCGGACCAAAATTTCTATCATTAAAATATAACAGCATCACAATCATTCCTGAAGGGTTAAGCTGAGATTTAGTATCGTACATTCTGTGTAATACTTACCACTTTGGCTGACCTCGAACCTTTGACTTGTGCTCGGCTAATTTATACATTTCTCAATTTTTCCAGCTGATTCTACTCTCGGTCATCACGCTGAAGGCGACAAGATGTTCGTTGGTTTTCGACACAATATCCCAGAAAGGGATATACGTGTCCGACTACTGCCCTTCCTCAAGGTTCTGCAAGGAAGGCTCTCATATTATGTGCATGTTCTATGATGCTGTAAGTATATATTTTTGAAGTTTTACTTTTTACCACTTAGAGAGGACGATGTCGTTCGATGTCGTGTTGGCCGAGTGTTATACGACTCCTTTCACAATAAAATAAATAAAAATAAAAATGGTTTATTGAAAATATCATACACAGCACCTTGTCTTAAATTAATCTTACAGTTCCACAAACATAATTCCGAGTAAACAATGAGTTAGTATAGCATAGCATCGCACCGGTTTTCCTCGAAGGGGTATACAGTTGTACACCCACATTTCACCAATGCTGTTATTAAGTCCCATGTAAAGGTGGTGAGCTATCGCCAGAGAACAGAAAATCTCACTTTGCCCGATCCTGGAATCGAACAGACAGCAACTATATTCAGTGAAGGAAAAAAACATGGGGAAACCTGGACTTTAATAGACTGAAGTTGCCAACCCGCAGCTGAGCTAGCGGGGTGAAATTTATTCTTGCATTCTCTGTGTGTAAATAGGCTCTTGCACTCTCTTGCCTTTATGGGACACTAGCTGGTGCCCGGGACTTTGACTGTATGACAAAAGGTAGCCTATGTCCTGCTCCAAGGTCCAATCTATTTCCTTACAAAATTTCATTACAATCCGTTCAGCCGTTTAGCTGTGAAAAAGTAACAAATAAACATACAAACAAACAGAGTTACTTTCGCATTTATAATATTACTATGGATTATTTGACATGGGGTTTCCTGCCCGTTCCTCTCCATTACAACCTACATTTTAGAACATAAACAAAAAAGTGCCTGTTAATGGTCTAATTGAAATAAAGCAGACTTTGATCATATCAGAATTTTGCCAAATAAAACCATACGATGTCAACCACATACCAAGACCTTGTATTGGAGAGTGATTTAGACTCCACTACGCAAATTTCTCCTCACGAATCCTCCGCAACAGTTACATGCTCATCATTTATTAATTTACTCCTAGGAAGAATGTGATATGAATTCTGGAATAATATTTTTACGGTGTTAATTTCAAACCATTCAAGGATAAAAGCTACTTTTGTTTCTTCACTCTAGTTAGAAATAGAAATGAGTAGTAAATTCGTGATTCACGATAGATCTTCCTCAATATCTTCGAAACACGTGGCTTGCTTTTAAACTGTAAAGTTTATCAGAACTTCCAAGTATAGAAATCCAAATTATTTATTCTCTAAATAGTTTTTTCGGAACTCTTTTACATTTCGAATTAAAATATAAAAAGCATTTCCTATGTGAATACCTCTGAAAAGAAACACCGAAACAAACCCAAAGGTCACAGTCTCTTTTAAAGTCCAGACATCAGTATATAAGGCTATGTGAGCGTAATCATGTAGGGCGTCTGGAGTGGCCTTTTGAAGAAAGAGCCATAGCAGTTTCAAGTTGACCTGTCCTAACTGACGGCACGTGAAAACATCGTTTAACCTGTTCCCTGTCTATTGTACCACATATGGCACATGTAAATTGTTTAACTATTGCGCCCGTCTGCTCCGTGGACGGGTAACCTGTTAACACGGTTATCGGTGAACGAAAACATCGTGCAAACCAGTACACCTAAGAGGTGTTCTCGATAGTCTGTAAAGCCATGTCAGAGGCCTGCGGGTGGTTTAAACTCTGATACTAGGTTGTTCATCAACCACACGATAGAAGAGCGAACACAAAAAAGAGCCAAGGATGTATCTTTAATTGTTAAGGTAATTGCATCTTTACGACATTGTATTAACTGCAAAGTTAGTCGTGTCGGTTCGGTCACCTGTATAGGGACTGAATAGATACCAAGAACTTCGCCAAAAGACGTGTTAAAATGTGGACTAAGAATTCGCAGTGGTGAGCAGAGGTCGAGATGGCTTAGTGGTCAGAGCGCCTGGAGTATCTATCCGGGAGGCGCAGGTTCGAATCCTGCTAACTTAAGAGCGAACACGTTTATAAGTAATTCTGGTACTAATATTTGATAGAGTGCCTTTGGTTTCCTATTACGTATACTCCCATTACATGAACGATACTATTGTTCTCGACAACGTTGAACAATGCCTGAAACGCCTCTGTACTTGTAAAACCAAACTACAAAACTCAATAAACAAGTAAAAAAAAAACACACCAAAGTTTATTGAAAATAATTTTATTTATAATTTAAAATAAATAACCTTATTACTATTATAATAAAATTTATAAATAAACACACAATCTTTGTAGTTTTAAAATAATTTTATTTATAATTTAAAATAAATAACCTTATTACTATTATAATAAAATTTATAAATAAACACACGTTCTTTGTAGTTTTTAGTCGGTGGGAGTCCCGGCACAACGTCCATGATGGATTTTCCACACTAAAAAAATAATTAAATAGTTTAAAGTATTTTTAAAGAAAAAAATTATGAATTTATAGTGATTTACTAGATATTGTGAAAATTTAAATACTTTATATATGAATTTATTTATTAATAATAATTCTTCTGTTTTCTTCTGCTGTCTGATTTTCAGATTTTTAATTCACTTCCGAGTATTCCATCAACCCAAATCGTACACATACCAATAAAATGTAACCATATCTGCGTTTGACAACAGGGACCGACGGTTAAATCTGGTCTCCGAAGCAGAAACGGTTTCGATATTATGAAATGTTATCACCCTCCCGCGGATTAAGCGCGGTAAGCACAGCTACTCGACCTAATCGTGCAGCTTCCTACGATCAATGAAAGATAAAACTCTCTCTCATTAAAATAATATATACCAACTCCAGTAAAAAAAAAACAAATACAACCAAATCGCAGCAATTTTTTCCATCTGTAAGCCTCCAACTTACCTTGCACGGAAACACCCAAATAAAAAAGATCCATCAAAATTTTGACCGCACCAAGTGTTGTTTAACCTCAACGTTCGTATACAATCACAGTATGCAACGAACTATGAGCAGCGCAAACAAACTCTCTGACTTGACGATTGACCGATGGTTTAACATACTGTCCGAAGCACGAAGACGCTTAGACGAAAAAGTTCCTATCGGTCACCCATCTACGAACTTGCTGAAATTCAGTGATCGTTCACCAACTACAGTCTACAACAGCAGTAGCAGATAGCCTAGTGGTATGACCGCTGGACTGACAACTCAAAATTTGCAAGACATGCACCACTGTCTTTTCGAAGTCATGTGCGTATTATAAACTAATTATCACTTCAAGATAAATCTTTGAAAAGCATTAACGCATGCTTAGCGAACTCTAAAGTTATTATATTATATGGAAAAAGAATACAGTCGCGAACAGGATTCAAGCCTGTTAAAGTATGGAAGAAGAATTCGCGGTGGTGAGCAGAGGTCGAGATAGCTTAGTGGTCAGAGCGCCTGGAGTATTTATCCGGGAGGCGCAGGTTCGAATCCTGTTCGCGACCGTATTCTTTTTCCATTTAATATAATTATCACTTGCTTAAAACGTCAAAAAAAGCATCGTGAGGAATCCAGCACACCTGAGAGGCGTTCTCGACGGTGTGTAAACCCATGTCAGAGACCTACTGGTGGTTTAAACTCTGACACTAGGTTGTTATTTGAGCACACGATGAAAGAGAGAGAGTCCACAACGGTCCAGGAGCGCCGCGAACATAAACAAACCGAATTAATAACAGTCCAGTAACTTTACTTACGTACACTTCGTTCCTAATTTTGGCAAACTTCCGCCAAACTTTGTCAAACAATATCGTGCACAAGTAGGGTTGTCAAGCTTTAAGCGGATATGTTGGGCATAACCGGCCCATGTCCCACTGAAGAAAAAGGGCCCTTCTCATACAGCTAAGGATCACCACTCTCGCTCACTATGGGTTGGCAATGTCAGACTATTTAGTCCAGGTTTCTTCACGATATTTTCCTCATCATCTGTCTGTGATGTCTTAGATTAACTAAGAAGGTACATATAACATCAAATAAGGCACATTGGTACTTGACAAGTTAGTTGAACCCACAACTTGTGGTTCAACAGGCGGGCCGTAATTGTGACCACTATTTTTAAGGTCGAAGTCAGCCAAATAGTTTCTCGTCCACCTGGCAAATCCTGAATATGACAATAGTTAAAGATAAATCATTGAAATTGCAAGCATGAACGCATGCTTAGCGAACTCTAAAGTTATTATATTAAATGGAAAAAAAATACGGTCATGAGCAGGATATTTATCATGACCTGGACCTGGAGTATGTATCCGGGAGGCGCAGGTTCGAATCCTGCTCACGACCATATTCTTTTTCCATTTAATATAATAACTTTATGATAATAGTTCATCGAACGCCTTCCGTATAACACGAATCCTAACGATGCAGAAGTAAACGCGTTCGACACACCTTCTTATCACGTGACTGATGAAAAAACTCACAGAAATTAAACCACCCGTATATCTACGGCTGACGTTATTTGACACACCATCAAGAACATTACCATTTTATCATATTATATTTTATTTATATTAACCATTTTAGGTGTGCTGGTTTCTTTACGTTGGGTCCTTTCACTATTTAAAGCACGTGGTTGCCTGGACTCACTGCACCGCTGGCGCCGCTTTTAGAGCAAATATCTTCCTTTTTTTTTCTGCCTCGTTGGTTTCGTGGTCCGTAGCGCGACTGCTGAGCAGGAGGTCTCGGGTTCGATTCCCGGGTCGGGCAAAGTGTTATTGAGTTTTTCTGTTAGGAAATTCTCAGTAGCAGCCCGGAGTTTGGAAATGTGCCCGGTTGATGGCAATAGGCTCACCACCTATTACATGGGACTTAATAACAGCATTGGTGAAATGTGGGTGTACAATTGTGTACACCTCTGCATACCCCTTCGGGGAATACAGGCGTGATGCTATCTTCCTTTTATGGTCCGGCTTATAACTTGTGAAACTGGCAATCCTGTTCACGGGTGTCGAATTTCACCAATGTTTCTGACTAAAGGGAGTGTAGGACGTATGTACGAACAATAATAAAAACAATATAATATTTTCGATCGTAATATTGGTTTATTTAACATTTCTGGTCAGATAAATCCTCGAGAAGCATGCATAGCGAACTTTTATTTCTGTTCGGTTCAGAATATAATAAATAGCCCACTAAAATAAAATAAAGAAAGTAATAAATGCGTGTTGATATGTATGTTTATATGACATTTACCGTGCACAATGCCAAACTCCGGGCTAGTATTGAGAATTTTCTAACAGAAAATCCCAATAACACTTTTCCCAAACTGGGAATCGAACCCAAGACCTTTGCTCAGCAGTCACCCTTGGGACCACAAGACCAACGAGACAGCAACACAGGTTTGATATACCCAATTAAACTTCGTGCATAGTGTGCACGATTAGAAGCCGAACAGAGCCTTAAATCATGGACCGCATTTGCATTTTCGTCTCCAATCGACGATATTGCTCATTGTTAGGCCTAGATGCCAATTGGAGCTTCACATTTAGAGCAATGTACGATTCGGAATTCAGAATTCCTGTTTGGCGTTTAAGTCATACATATATCTACTCCAAATGACAATGCTCATATTTTGGTGCAAAAACGAAACCGCTGTTATATAAATGTACTAATGGGTAAGCGCATCATCATCATCTGCCTAGCCTTTTCCCAATAATATTGGGGTCGGCTTCCAGTCAAACCGGATGCCGCTCAATACCAGTATTTTACATTGAGCGACTGCCTATCTGACCTCCACAACTCCGTTACTAGATAATACAATATCTCGTTGTATGACTGGTAGTCAGACTTTCAGGTCTCTGACGACCCGTATCGTCTGTCATAGATCTTAATTTGACAATCAGGACCGACGGCTTATCGTGCTCTCCAAGGCACGTAGGGGTTTTGGTGTGAAGTAATGGTCTCTCATCCACAGACCGACCGCGGCAAGCACAGCTTGATCTAATCGATCGATGTGTGCAGCTGTTACATAGCCACGAGCCCCCCTAATTCATTGAAATGCATCATTAAGGATAAACTATTAGAAAGAAATAAATTTATAAAGAAGATGAAATGAGGTGTGCTTTTTCAAAAATAAAATCACGCCTGTCTCGGGTGTTTTTTTTTTTTTTCGGGACCTTTTCTATATTCATATATCATAGCCACTATATTAGTTTGTTCTTTTTTAACTTAATAGAATATGTTGCCTGGGATAATATAAGGATTCCAACGATCCCCCTTACATCTAAATCGGTCCAGGCATTTAGAAGTTGAGGTGGAATAAAGAAACCCACAAACATACGTGAACCCTAAAATCATAACACTCCATTTTTGGGCAGTCGTGTAAAATAAATTTTACCTAAATTTTAATAAATAGTATCTGACATTTTGCGACCACGAACGCTACCAAGTATGCGAAACTCCAGGGAAAACAAAAACCAATAAATAACACACCCGATTAATCCGTTTAAAAGTTGTTTTATTAGCGAAATTTATTGTAGATTAATTGTATTGAAAATACGATGAAAGAAATTCCTTTACTCTTTATTCGACCTCATGATTCAATTCAAGATAAATCTTTGACAAGCATTAACGCATGCTTAGCGAACTCTAAAATTACAGGTTCGAATCCTGCTCACGACCGTATTTTTTTTTCCATTTAATATAATAACTCATGATTCAAGATTATCATATGAATCATGAGGTCAGTTTTTTATAATTCAGATTTGTCCACACATAGAAATAGAAATAGTTCCTAATAAAATAAAAAAATTGCGTTTTTTTATTAACTTCTTTATTTCTATTACCCTAAAAACATTGCATTCATAAACTTATTTCTATTTACCGAAATAGTTATATTTTTTAAGAACTAAACCTATTATTTTTCTAAACATAACATATCATAGCATCACGCCGGTATTCTCCACAGGGGATGCAGAGGTGTATATAATTGTACACCCACATTTCACCTATGCTGTCTTCTTTCTTTCTTTTCTATCTACCGGGCACAATTCCAAACTTCCTAAGAATTTCCTAACAGAAAAACTTTGCCCGACCCGGGAATTGAACCCGAGACCTCATGCTCAGCAGCCGCGCTTGCGACCACTAGACCGATGAGGCAGCATTTTTCTAAACAATTGCAAAAAAGAGGTTAAACTAATTTTCTTCTTCAAATAAAAACTAATATTCCTCATATTATGAGAGCAACGTACGATCCACTTACCTATACCTACATAAAAAGAAAAATTGCTGTCAATAAACTGATGACAGCACCACAATTCAAGATGGCGTCCAAAAACGGCTAATGTTTACGGGAATTATGCTGGAATTGATACGTTTGTCCCGATTATTTTATAGAACACTACCTATTATATATCTTTTGAACTACCATTAGGTAGGTACTTGTACGAAAGATATTTTTATTTTGTGATAAAAATGAGGCCTATAATAAAGCAGCAATTTTTTTTTACGATTGACGTACATTTATAATTTTGGAAATCTATTGTATAAAATGTAAACTTGTACATACATACATATGTATAGTCGACCACGAAATTGCTTTACCATATTTGACAAAAACTTCCAGTAAATTAAAATGTCGGGTAAAGTTAACAGTATCTGACTGACACTTTTATCTTGTAAGCGAAAATAGATGATGTCATATTATTCAGCAAGAAATTCAGCATTAGGGTGGTAAAGCAATTTTATGGTCGACTATACATACATGACCTCTAATAACATAACACAACTTTTTTGGGCAGCCGTGTAAAAACAAAAATGTATATGGGCATTAGGTACATACCTAAACATGTACAAAAAAAAAAACAATAGAAAACATTCACATTGTATGATAAATTATTTTATTTCTGTAAATTCATCTTTCGAAGACACTTTTGCAACAAATTTTTTTTTAGACGAGATGGCCGGCATTATTTAACTGTCTACCTTTGAGAAGAAATGCCGAAACAAACTCCCTTTTAAAGTCCAGACATAATACACGACTATGCACGGATCATCTGGAATGGCTTTTTGAGGAAAAAGCCATTGCATTACACATTACATGAGAAGTGATATTATATAATAATCATGCCCACTTCTTATAAAAACATTATCCCATTAGATTTACTATAACAATAACATGGCACGCTTCTAACATATAATATTTACAATTCTCTAACAAAGGATAGTCGACTCTGTTAGTACTTAGAAAACCTATTTAAAACAAACTTTTGTTTAATATTTCGTTTCGTAACCACTATTACTAATACTTTCTATTATATACATAATGATGCATAGATATGAGTAAGTAGGGGACGCTCACAAGGGCTTCACTCGCAGCGTCCGATCTGTCCCGCCGAGCTGATCCGAACTCATGTGTACCGCGGTGCCGCCCGACTGTGAGCAGTATATCCCAACGTATATATGTGCTCGCACGCTAATCATGCATTCTGTCTGATTTTGTTTTTTTTTTTTTTTAAAAAACGTTGGAATTTCTTCCTGTGTCGTGGGTGCGTTTACAGACATATAATCTCACAAGCACACTAACACCCAGACCCAGAGCAATTATCCGTAGATCGTACAAATATTTGTCCTGTGCAGGAATCGAACCTGCGACACGCAGCGCAGCAGTCGGTCTCTCGACCACTGCGCCAACCGCGCTATCAAATTTATTCGACTGTTCTGCGTTGCGTGCGGGTTTCTACGACGATTTTCTTTGACCGTCTCGAACGCAATCTTGAGAGGCCTTGCGATCCGATTCAGCGATCCGTTTTAGTATCATATTGGCGGGATATGGCGCTGTAAGTGAGGCCTACAGCCAGCTGCAACATGCTCTTGCTTTCACTGTGACAGAGTTCACTTGCAATATATATAAATATCTGCCTAGCCTTTTCCAATAATATTGGGGTTGGCTTCAAGTCAAACCGAATGTAGCTAAATACCAGTATTTTACATGGAGCGACTGCCTATCTCACCTCCACAACCCAATTACTGGGTAAAACGATATCTCGTGGCATGACTGGCTGTCATAGATCTTAATTTGACAACCGTGACCAACGGCTTAACGTGCTCTCCGAGGCACGGATGGGTCTGAGTATGAAATGATGGTCACCCATCCACAGACCGACCTCGGCAAGCGCAGCTTAACCTCGGTCGATCAATCTATGCGGTTGCTACTTAGCCACGAGCCCTTCACATACGCAAATACGGGGTAATTTACTTTGACAAAGTTTTACATAACAGGAATAAAAACAGAAAGAAAGAATTATTACAACAACCATTTTTTTTATCCCAAATGGATCTACGTTTGGCCACCAACTCGCCTGATGGTAAGCGACGGTGTGGGCGTGTGGTAGATCCAGAATAAACCTACTCACTCTTAAGTAGAGTGGATAGATTTGGGGAGAACGATATTTGGGGACAACTGCCCAGACCCGTCTCCCACAACGGTTGCACAGGACTACATCCCGAAACACGACTTGGTCGCTTCACGGCATGGCTCCGTCTGGTGGGTGGTAACCAACCGCGGCCGAAGCCTCCAGAGTTGAGTTGCCCGATTTGCACCACCCAGAGGCCACGTGCAGGGATTCCATTTTAAGGGTGCACTCCTACGGACGCGCACCGTTAATTTTTAACCTTATATCAAAATAATGATTCTTGAGGAATCCGCACTTTCAATTTAGCTATATTTGAGACTATTTATGTATTAAAATTATAAGACTTAATTTACTTCTTAAACATTAGTTGAGCTGTATTTACAATTTCTAGTTACGCGGAATTGGATTATCCGCGACGATTTGTGAAATGTCGGGGTACAACTGTGTATACCTCTGCCTACCCGGGTACTTTGGGGAATACAGGTGTGATGATATGTTATGTTTTTTTTTTAAATGGATCTACGTTTGTCCACCAACTTGCCTGATGGAAACGACGGTGTGGCCGAGCATGGAGCACGTCGATCCAGAAGAAATCCATTCACTCTAAGTAGAGTGAATAGATTTAGGGAGAACGTTACTTGGGGAGTTGGTGCAACTGCCCAGACTCGTCTCCCACAACGGATGCACCGGACTACATCCCGAAACACGACTAGGTCACTTCAGTCTTAAGCAGCGGCGGCCGTAGCCTCCCGAACTGTGTTTCCTGTTTTGCACCACCCAGAGCCACGTGAAGGGATTCCATTTTAAGAGTGCACTCCTACGGACGCGGGCAACTCAGCCTCGTTATACGTTACACACTTATATGATCTTGTTTTAACGTTCCAGAATCATGTGATGGGACCTCGATGCAGTAATGCCATGAACGTTACTATAACGGTCGACCTGGCCACCCAGTTACTGGATGTTATGAATGCGTAAGTTCAATATTACACAAATAAACTCACGCGTTTGCTCTATTAGAGTACGCAGTAACTACAGAACGCTACCCAAAACGATCCTTACATCGGAACTCCCTTTTGCTTCGTCCACGTTCATACATCTGGTGATACAGGTGTATCTGCAAGTACTACGCACCTGACCTTTTGAAGGTAGACTTTTAATTTAATATTAAGTCGTCGGCATGGGATGACATCTGCAGTCGGGCGTCGACGGTAGCCGACGAGGACGTCGTCGGTAACCGCCGAGCGTGTTGACGGCAGCCGACACCGGATTATGGTTGCAGTCACTCGTGTCGTCGACAGTCGTTCTCAGTGTTAATCTATCTTTTGATTTAAGTACTCACTTTTTCTCAGTTACTTGAGAATCTCAAATCTTAACTATACTATTATAATCATATACCTTCTCTAATTCCACGAGATAAATAACTATTTTCTCTTTTCAGGATAAGAAGCAAATTAGCCAACGGTATGGAAACAGGAAAAAATGGAGTCCTGTTGCCAAGGGGATACGGAATATTTAAACTGGTATGTTATGACTGATTTTTGTAAAACGCCATTTGTTCATCTGTTAGATCGTTTTGAGTTTGTTTCCCGGGTCAGGACAAGCGTAATCAGGTTTCTTTATTAAGAATAAGAAAATCCCACCAAAATCCCTGACCTGGCAATCGAACCAACCAGACGCTCAGCGGCCGCACTTGCAGCCACCAGAACAATGAGATATTTAAAAAAAAAAAACTAGATAATTCTATCGCTTCCTGCTTAGTGGGCATTTTTTGTATATTGCCGAGAAATATAAAAATTCCAGCTAGTTTTCATTAACATGGAACAGAAGTGTATGGAAAAAGGAAAGGGATGCCGTAGCCCTGCAGTGGGACAATGCGTCGACTCGATAAAAGTTTTTATGTATTGAATTTTGTCATTTTATCAATATCTTATGTCAAATTTGTCGTTTAAAATCGACAAATATGTCGACAAAAAGATCCATGCTCTCACCGCAGGCTAGATAAATAGATCCTATAAAAATAACATACATTATCATTTCAGAGATGGGACAATGAACTGGCGACTCTCGCGCAAGTGCTTGCTAACCAGTGCATGCTCAGACACGACTTGTGTAGAGCAACCAGTAAGTACTTGACCTTCATAATTTAAGATTAACTGCCTCGTTGGTCTAGTGGACCCAAGCACGACTACTGACTATGAGGTCTTGGGTTCGATTACCAGGTCAGGTAAAGGGTTATTGTTCTGTAAGGAAACTCTCAGTAACAGCCTGGACTTTGAAATTGTGCCCAGTAGGTGGCAGTAGACTCACGACTAGTTACATGGGACTTAATAACAGCATTCGTGAAATGTGGGTGTACAACGGTATACATCTCTGCCTACTCCATCGGGGAATACAAGTGTGATGCTATGTATGTATGTATAATATAAGATTGGGCAGGTAATATGTTTAAAATACACACGGATCGTGGGGCCAAAATTGCTACCTCCGGTGAGTGCATCGATATGGGATGTCGTCGTGACAGGCCGAGGAAACGCTGGCGCGATGCAAAATGATTTTGTTCCTTTAACGAAAAACTGCGTATCGGTTACCAACGAATTTATGATCAGTTGGTTGTTCATTGCACCGTAATTAAATAAATAACCAGCCCATCGCTGTCACACTGCAGAGCAAGGGCCTCTTATCAATCAGAGAAGGCACGAGCTTAATCACCACGCTAGCTCACTCCGGGTTGGCGATTTCAAACTACCAGGTCCAGGTTTCCTCACGATGTTTTCCTTCACCGTATGTCAGTGATGTCTTAGATGAACTAAGAAAGTACATATGACATTAAAAAGTCACATTGGTACACTCAGAAGGCAGGCCCGTATCCACTCGTCCACCACGACGATATTTTCATTAATTTCATTGCACCGTATGTTTTTAATATTTTTGCTCATCATAGACAAGTTGTAACTTACGTCGCAATGAATTATAAAGTGACCATAAATTCGTTGGTAACCGTCATAGCTAATAGGTACGCTGTACAAAATAATCGTTAGCCAGAAAGTCGGTGAACGTGTCAGTAAAAAAAAAAGAATAGAGATTTACACTCAACCTGTGTGGCCTATACACTGGAGAGAAAATGTCCCGCGACACATGTCAAAGTCAAAGTCAAAAGGTTTTTATTTCAAATAGGCAAATTACATGCACTTAAGAAACGTCAAATGATTCTAGTTGCTCGGTTCCAAAAAGTTGATCATATGGAGAAGAGCCGGCAAGAAACTCCATAGACACTCTTTTTAAATAAATATTAAGTACAGTCTTGCTTTGTAACATTTTTGTGTTCAGAAATATCCGAGAGCAATGTAGGTTAATGCGTGAAATAATATTAAAAAAAAAAAAAAAATATACTGAGCAACCCCGATACTAAGAATGCCATCTGTGATAGAAACACAGGTTAACGCAATTTCTTCAGAGACTCAAGTTCTAGAACATTAATGACTACATTGAGCTCGCATTTATAATATGGTGATGTTGGAACGACTATCTTTACTAATAAATTTAGATACAATGTCAGTGCAATGGTGCTATAATGGAAATGTCAAACTTGTAAATTCAAGCGAATAATTGATATCATTGTCAAGACAAGTCAATAAAACATTGTCAGTGACATAAAGTTTAGAAACGAATAATTATACTGACTTTTAGTAGAAACTACTAATCGCCAGGGAAGCCACATGCGCAGAAAAATAGTTAATGCCACACTTCCTTATCATCAATATAGTCTTTAATTTTATAATAAGCTTTCTTTATGAGAACCGATTTAACATGTGATTTAAACTTTTTACCCGTGAGATCTGTGACAATTTTTGGTAGCTTATTATAGAAGCGTATACCATTGCCTAAATGTGATTTATTTGTTTTAGTTAATCTAAATTTCGGCACTACTATTTTATGTTTGTTTCTAGTATTTATGTCGTGAAAGTCACTGTTTATATTAAATTTTTGCAAGTTCTTTCGGACATACATAATATTTTCAAAAATATAAAGTGACGGTAGTGTAAGAATATTAATTTCTTTAAAAAAATCTCTTAAGGACTCACGAGGGCCCATTTCGTAGATTGCACGAATTGCCCTTTTCTGTAAAATAAAGATTGAGTCCACTTCGGCCGCTGATCCCCACAACAGAATGCCGTAGGACATAATGCTATGAAAATAAGCAAAGTACACTAATCTAGCTGTAGCTACATCTGTGAGCTGTCTAATTTTTTTTACTGCAAATGCTGCAGAGCTTAACTTGCATGAAAGTGATGAGATATGAGGGCTCCACTGCAGTTTCGAGTCAATAGTGATACCCAAAAAAACGGTTTCATTAATTGTATTAAGTTTGCTACCGTCAAGAATGATATTCGATTCAACCTGATTTACATTGGGTAGAGAAAATTTTAAGCATTTCGTTTTACTTGTATTCAGTAACAAATTATTAGCAGCAAACCATCTAGATAACGAATTTAAGCTGTCATTTACGGCAACTACTTCACGGTCTTTTCTGTTAATTTTAAAAATGAGGGAAGTATCGTCTGCAAACAGTATTATGTCCGATAATTCAGATATCATGTACGGAAGATCATTGATGTAGGCTAAAAATAAGAAAGGGCCTAGTATAGAACCCTGTGGTACACCCATTTTAACAAGAGACCCGGAGGAAGTTACATCTTTAATGCCTACTTTTTGATGACGTCCAGAAAGATAAGACGATACAAGCTCACTAGATCGGCCTCGTATTCCGTAGTGGCCCAATTTACGAATAAGCGTTTTGTGATCAACGCAGTCAAAAGCCTTTGAAAGGTCACAGAAGACTCCAATAGCATCGCGCGAGTCCTCCCAAGCGTGTAGAATATGAGATACTAACTCTGCGCCTGCGTCCGTCGTTGACCTACCCTTCGTAAACCCAAACTGTCGATCGTGCAAAATCATGTTTGTATTAAAATGTGAAATAAATTGATCAAGAACAATTTTTTCGAAAATTTTGCTTAATGCAGGAAGAATAGATACTGGTCTATAATTTGAGGGATCATTTTTGCATCCGGATTTAAAAATTGGTATTATTTTACTATGTTTCATTAAGTCCGGGAAAGTGCCGCTTTCAATACAATCATTGAAAATCGCTGTTAGAATTGGAGCGATATTGACAATTATTGAGTTTAATACTTTGACAGATACCCCCCATAAGTCCTCCGTGGCTTTAATATTTAAACTTTTGAAGGATTTCATAATAGTGTTAACAGTTACAGGTTTAAATTCAAACTTTTTAATGTCTTTTGTAAATACTTGCTTCAGAATCAATTCAGCCACTAATGGAGACGAGTCCAGTGATTGAGTGACCTGTATCGGAATGTCAGTAAAATATTGTTCGAAAGAGTTCGCAACTTCTGTCTTATCTGTTATTGATTTGTTTCCGATGATCAAAGATAATTCATTATCCCGTTGTTTAACTTTGCCAGTCTCTGTGTTTATGATCTTCCATACTGTTTTAATTTTATTGCAAGATTTTTCTATTTGACTACTGAGAAGTTTTGATTTGGCTAATATACATACTTTTTTAAATAACTTTGAGTACTTTTTGACATAGTCATGAAATGCTCGACTAGCAGTAAGTGATTTCTCATAATACAATTTGTAAAGCGTATCCCTACTTTTTCTGATGCCTTTGGTAGCCCATTCATTGAAGTTACGTTTATTACAAGCTTTGACATTTTTAATAGGACATGAAGTGTTCAGAGCTTGGCATATTATATCAAATAGTTTACTATAGTTCGTATCGGGGTTTTTAGAAATAAAATGAGTAGTACATAAATTATTTTCGATTTGCTCTTGCAATGTGTGCAATTTATTTTTGGTCAGTGGCCTGACTTGGAGATTTTTATTTTGAAGTGAACCATTTTTCAATTTAATAGAAATTAATTGACCCATATGATCAGATCTCACGCCACTAACCAAAGAAAAGTTCTGTACCTCACTATTGGAATAACAATGATCTATACAAGTACTGGAAGTAGCCGTAATCCTAGTAGGCTCATTAGAAATGTGTTTCAGATTATATGATTTGAACAATGCTAAAAGTTTATATTTCTCGGGCGAATCAGTTATTAGGTCTATGTTGAAATCCCCACAAATAAAAATTATTTTTTTATTCTTAAATATTCTATTCAGAATAACTTCCATTGTTACCAAAAACGACGAAAAGTTTGATGAAGGAGGCCTATATACACAAGCAATAATGTGACTTCCTATCTCCGCGCATGCTACCTCACATAAGCGATCAACAGACAAACAGGTTACATCTTTCCTTTCTTTAAATTTTAAACTATTATTACATAAAATCAAGGTACCTCCCCCTTCAGCAGACAATCTATTAAACGCACTGGCGATTGAGAAATTATTTACATTGAAATGCATCTTATGTGGTTTCAACCATGTTTCACAAAAACATAAGATATCAATATTGTACCTATCTAATAGGAGGTCTACATCTAATATTTTGCTAGAGAAACGATTAATGTTTTGGTGATAAAGTAGAATGTTATCATCAAGCTTCTCTATTGTCGGCTGTAGTAGTTTAAACAATCTATCACAGTATCGTTAGAACAACTAAATGGTACTGTTGCGTCACTTAAACTATTTTTCGTTATATTTTCTATAACAGAATTAATATTATATGCTATCAAAGTAGCAATCAAGTGTTGGCATTTTTTGGGAAGAAACATAGCTTCCCCTGTCAATTTAAAACCACTAACAAACTTGTTAGTGTCAAAAAACAAAAGCTTGTCACTATGACGACATGTCAGTAAATATATTAGACTATTCAATTTATGAATATGGTTATTATCTCTATCTGATAACAAGTCTGAATAGGGCAAGGCACATAACATAATTTTTCCTATATTTAATTTTAATAAGGTGCTAATACCATTTACAATGTCACTTCTTTTTACTCCAATACTATTACCTAAAAGTAATACTACCATTGTTTGACTATCTAAATTACTATTAACAATTTTTTTAATAATGTGATTGTAATGCAGGTTTGGGTAGCAATGATTTAAGTTAGTTATGTTACTACTCAAAGAGCTATGCAAGAGGGAGCCTAAGCTGTTCCCAGAGACCTCTTCTCATACAGAGAAGACACAACATTATTCACCACCCCATCTCACTGCGGGTCAATAACAATATTTTACATGGTACGTCTGCCTACCTGACCTCCACAACTGAATAACAGGATATTTTGATAGAAGTAAAAGACGTAGTGTCATAAATTTTGTAGTCAAGTGGTCGTAAGCGTGGCTGATGTGCATGAGGTCCAGGGTTTTTCACCTGGGTCGGGCAAAGTGATATTGGGTTTTTCTGTGAGAAATTCTCAGTAGCAGCCCGGAATTTTAAAATTGTGTGCCTGGGACTTAACAACTGCATTGGTGGGATACATGCGTCATGCTATGTTATGATACAACCTTCTATCCCTTTTCAGAGAAATTCCCGCAACCTGGGCAAGCGGTAGGCCAGGTCCGGTTCACGTTCCCAGATTGGGATCCAATATCCAAAAACCAGGTCTCCTTATCTGCGGGCCTGACTGCCTTAAAACTAGCGTATGCCATCACTCAAATCATGAAGTCCTGGTACGGACAGAAATCAGCAGTTACTGAACAAATGGTCAGGACGTACCCTGATTGGTCACTGTAAGTCACGTTTTGATATTTAGATGTTCGCAAGCATAGTTTTTTTTTTGTGGAGGCGAAGAAAGAAGAGAAGGCTTCTAGTGTAACCGGGTGTAACTTAATAACAATATTTTAGATGGAACGTCAGCCTATCTGACCTCCACAACCCAATTTCTGTGTAACTCGATATCCAATGGTAGGGCTGGTTAGGTTAGACGTTTAGGCATCTGACTACCTATTATGACTGTCATAGATCATCATTCGACAAGAGGAACCGACACGGTTTAACTTATATTATTGTAGCGGCAACCCTACCCCCCCCCCCCCTTTCTTTGCCTACTTTCATCGCCTTCATTTCTTACAATTGACAGGGGTTACAATAAATCAGAGACCAACTTTTTGCTGGATTAACTCGTTTCACAAAAAGGTTCTTGTTCGACATGACAATGGCAGTTTTCCATTAATCCAAGTCCATGGAACTTCATTATACTATTGTAATAAAAATTTGAGTCCGATTTAAGTAAAATAGATTAAAAGTCGGTGGTTGGGTTTGTGGACTAAGTAAAACACCCGCGCCATATTCAGAATGCAAATCATAAAAAATAAGCTAAATCAAGAAAATTACTATAAAAATTTTACGGTGAAAATTTCATTTCGTAACATTAGGGAGTTTTTCAGAATAACCCCAAACGTCTCCCTTGTTGGTATTTTCAAAGGATGGCAGATTTCTATGCCCATTTTGGTGGTGGATATATAGATTTGTGTTCAGTATCAACGGTATAGTCACCTCCTTAAATATGACACGGGTACAATCAACATATTGTACTTAATTAATATTGTGTGATTTTATTTTTATATTAACTATTAGTTCATTTCTACATAGTACTAACAATTATCAATCAGTGGCGAAACTCGATATCACTGGTATATAAATCTAATGCGACTAACAGCCAAATTCTTAAAAGCTATTTAATTTTGAGCCACTAAACTCGGTTTCTAATGTTACTTGGTATTAACTTAAAGTAAAACTTAAACAAACATTTTATAACTATAGATTATGTTTAATTTTTGCAGAAAGTGATTGTTATATATTTTAACGATTATGCACATTCTTACAAATCTCAATAAATCTTTTTTTGATGCTTAGAACGCCACAGAACCAAGCAGGAAAGTTGTACCTCAACTTGGTACATGGGTTTTCGACCCACGTGGGTTGCGGCATGTCAGCATACTCCGAATACAATTACTACGATAACTACCGCCAAGGAGCAAATCCATATAACGTAAGTAGCTCATATTTTGGGGCTTCAATGTTTAAGTTCCTTTTCTTTTGCTTTTATAGTCGTCTTAGAATTTTTTTATACAATCTGGGGTGATAAATTTAATCAGCGCCAGCGGGTCAGTTGCGCAACTGACTTGCAATGACAATCAATTAATTTCAATTTGTCAAACGTTGTGCCATATGTTCTAACAATTAAAAATCCCATGCCACCTCCTTGACTACTAAGATCGATGCAATGTATATTACCTGTCAAACAAAAGCTATTGCAATTAAAAGTCAGTCCCGCAATAATCCCGCTGCAAGTTAATTACGCAACTCACTAACCTATTGCTTTAATTTTGAACAAAAGTGAATAGGATTTTATGGGATTTACATTATTATATCTCCGCATGTCAGATGAACTGTGGGCTAAAAGATAGTGGTAGTACCAGTAAACGTTAGATAACACTGTGGCAGACCAGATCGAAGATGGAGGGACGAGCTTGACTCCTACCGAAAAGAATGGCCCCCAATAGCAAGGAACAGAAGTGTCTGGAAAAGTACTGGGAGGCCATTGACCTGCAGTGAGACAATATAGACTAGATAGATAGCAGACGGGCCTATGATGGCCTATAGATATCTATGAGCCATCATGCTGGTAGAAACCCCTAATTAAAATTTAACCCTTTGACTCACTAATTAGCAGACATTAGCAGACAATGTTAATATTACAAATAAACCAGATTACAGTTACTTATGAAAAATCAAAGCTGATCGAAAGAAGTTGACCATCTGGAGAAGAACTGGCAGGAATCTCTATAGACGCTCCTTTAAAAAAATTATATTACAATAAATACAGTAATATGAGAATTATGCAGGTTAATATGGGAAAGAATAAGAATCAATAGAAACAATTATTTTTATAGCCTTTTATAACGATTACCAAAGCAGTTAACAGTTGACCTGTTCCGACAAAGTTATATCCACTATGTATTACATCCATACTTTAATTTTAATAACTACACGATTATGATTTTTTTGTCTTTTTCTAATCTCTTCTTGCAGTCCATCCTGGTTATCTGCAACTACTCAGCTGAACCAGTATCGGGTCGTGTAACCTACACTACGGAACCGCCAATACCTGGCAGGGGTTACAGCACGCAGTGTGGATGCCCTGAAGGATACCAGGAAGATCAAGACTGCCTGTGCGTCGAAGCACCCGCTGCCGAACGTTAGTACAAACATAACTTGGTTATCACGCTTAAATTCCTCGAATGGTTAGGTAGAGAGACTGATGCACACCGACATCACATCCACACTTTTACCGATGCTTTCATTAAGTCCTAAGTAATAGGTGGTCAACCAATTCCATCTACCCGTCACAAGTCCAAACTCCACAGTGACATAAAAGATCGAGGAAGCTAACAAAGAAAAAACCGTACAAGTGCGAGTCTTGACAGACAGACGAACAGACAGACAGACAAACAAACAGACAGATGGACGGACAACAAAGTGATCCTATAAGGGTTCAGTTTTTTCCTTTTGAGGTACGAAACCCTAAAAAGGAAATCGAGCTCTGGGTGATTCCAGGCTTAGACGGTGATAATGTCTCAGTCTATTCTTGTTCCAGGTACTGTAACTGAATGTAGAAATGACGCACCAGCTGGACATTGCGAGCCGACACTAGTTCTGCTCCCAATATTTTCTATAGAAAATGCACCCCCTGACAAATTGGTACAACAGGCGCACCAAATCAAGGAACCGTTAAAGAATTTTATTTTGCAAAGGTAACTGTTGTCACGTGTGGTCAAAGTTTCGGGAAAACAGTTGTGAATTCTTCGGGATTGCCCGACTAGTTTCGAACTCGAATGGAGCCCTTAGTCATGAGCTGAACTCGCGGCGATGTCAACCTGTTTGACTGACGACATGACTTTGACGCGCACGTGAGTAATAATCGGTGATCAATAATTAGGTAATTAATATGAATGTGTCTCACGAAAGTATTTGAGATTTTTGTTTAGTTTGTTTGTTTAAACAAGCTAATCTTTGGAACTACCAGCCGAACTCGAAATATATTTTTTGTATATGATAGCCAGATTCATGAGGAGTAGTATAGGTTAATTAACGTTACGCTGAGACCATGTGAGGTATATTATTATTTTATTCTTTACTATACACCATGAACATGCATGAGCAATGAGTATAGTTTTAATTTAAAGTAATACTTTCAGAGACACCCGACGACGTGTATAGACATTCAAAGAATAAAACTACTATAGTGTCTCGTCATTTTGTTATAACCGGAACTAGATTCCAATAAATGACACACGGGTTCAGACTGTTTATACTGATTTATAATTTTCTTCCTCCTGTTTATATCGTTTATTCAAGACCCAATTCGGTTTTATCGGAACAATATTATTTACTTGATGCAAACGTTACATAGCCTAATCTATCTGCGCAATTGAAATGCGTTGTAAAAATCCGGTGACTAGTTTGGGAGTTACTATAGCTTTCCACCAGATCTATGCGATGAACCGGATCACTGAGCGATGAAAAATATCACTTTGACTGCTATATATTCCTAGCGTTGCACAGCTCTGGTGGAATAATAACCTATGCACACCAAGGTTGAAAGGCAAAGCGAGAGACGTGTGTGAGGAATAAAAAAACGCCATGAGGAAACCAGCATCAGTTTTTATGTCACAGGCCTACGGGCGATTAAACTTTCTTCTTATCCTGTAGTTCATAAACAACATATTGTCAGTTTAAACCACCCGTAGGTCTCTGACATGGCTTTACACACCATCGAGAACATCTATACTGGCTTCCTCACTATGTATTCCTTCACCGGTTTAAACTCTAAAATTAGGTTATTCAATAACAATAAAATAAGAAAAATATTGACTACTAAAGACAGATTATTTTCATCTTTCATTTTTGTGTTACAGATTAGATAATTCAAGTATCGGACGAAAACCAAGAACTTCGAAGGAGGATTTCAACTTTCTCGAAGAAGCTGAAAAAGAGGTGAATTAATTCAAGTATCAATTTCGGGAGTTCGACTAAATTGACATTATTGATAGTTTTTCTATAAAATACGAGTTAATTAACGCAGATTTGCAGTAATATTATAATTTATTCTGTTTTACTAAATAAGCAAAACCATTGCAAATGCAATTCTAACAGAAATTCTTGGGCGAAAGCCTGTGAGACAGTTCAATCAAACTGTATTTCTACACATAAACAATCATAATGAAACTACAAAAATCATAATAAAATTTGGGTGTACATTTACACTTATTTTTTTCTAGAATCTATGGCAGCAGCCTGCTGTCGTTCCTCATTCATTGAAGACAGTTTTGATGGCATCAAAATCACAAGCGAATGAAATGTAAGAAATATTAAGAATATTATACTTTTCTGAGGAGTTCATAGACCGTTGCAAACTCATTATTATCATCCCCCTGCCTTGAGCCCAATTTATTTGGGGTTTGCGCAGCATTAATTCTTCTTTCATACCTATTAGCCGTCATATCGTCAGTTACAACTTTCAACAACACAATCCATCCAACACTCCCTCGGTCTTCCTCTACTTATAGCCGTCGATATTTGTCCTCAAAACTTTCCTCGTCACATGAACCTCATCCCTTCACATGATATGCCTGATATGACATATATACCATGCTAAATTATTTCTACACAACTTCTCAGCCACCGTTGCAAAGTTTGGTCTATAAAAAACGTCATAAAACTCACAAACACGTTCCTTAAAAAACTATCGTTCTTAGTATTCACAGGGTTTCGGTTCCACCGTCTGAACCAGTACTACCAAAGAGGCTGCCTAAACCACCTCCTCGCCCACACCACGCACACCGACCGCCACCCCCACCTCCTCGACCCGCGCCTCCTGCACCACGTAAACCACCACCGCCACCGCCACCACCACCACCACCACCATTATCTACGCTACCATCAGAACCGCCGCAACCATCATCAGAGCCACCACCACTGCCTACATCTAACAATAAAGACGAACCTGCTGAAGCATCAAGGACTCACTACGGGTTAAAAGATGAACATGCAGAAAATACTGAAGTGAGAAGAACGCCACAAATGTGGAAACAACCCCTTAGGCATGCACCGATAAAGCAGGTAAATAAAAATATTGATGTACGAGACAATTTCAGGACTCTCTAACATCTTCGTATCGTCTATTTGTTGGACCCAAGACCTTACGGAGAACTATTCTTTCGTTCTCATTTTGGAGTCCAAGACTCACTTCGTGTCGCTGAGTCAGAGGATTTGATTTTAGTTACGAAATATTTAATATTTAGCAATGCCCACAATAATGGCAATATTGTTGAATAATTGGACCTTTGAAACGATTATTGTCAAATGAAAATAATAACAACTTGCAATAACCATGTTCCGTAGGTGAATACTTTTTATAGCAGAAAATAAAGGCATTTCCTGCCCATGCTCTAGTGTTAGTTAACTAAATGCAAGCACTCGCTGTAAGGTATGTTAATTAATTAAGATAATTTGTGAAACCTAATACAGATATTTCTTTCAGAGAACCAGTATTTTTACAAGAGTAGCCCAATTTAAATTACCGGGAAGAAAAAATTTTGGTTCTTCGTATGAACCATATAAAAAGGATGTAACACCACGGAAAGATTTTGATAAATTACAAAAAGTAGTCAACGACTACATGAAACGTCGTCCTGGATATAGAAGAGAGGAAGTTGAACTCGAAAACGCCCAAAATGAAGAAACCAAAAAACAAGACGAAGACAAACCTCATAACAGATATGCTATAAAGCAAAATAATGAAGATGGAATTACCGAAACTATTTTAAACAAAGCCGAGCAAAAAGTTATGAACTACAATCAGTATTTAAAACAAAAAATTAACGCCAGTAATTATGTTATGGATATCGATGTCAAAGATGACACTGATAACAAATTAATGTCTCTTCTAGCCACTTTGGAACAAGAAGTAAAGCATATTGAACTTGATGGAAATGAAAAAGAATTATTTGATGCGAAAATTAGAAAAATATATGGTCATGTCGTAGGAAAACCTACAGAATTACTATCTCCAAAACAAACTAATAGCAATGAGCAAGATATCGCTGAAATCGATATTGGAGAAACAAAAAGGTATAGCAAGCTTAAAAATAATAACATCCCGGAACAAGTCACAAAAGTAATAAAACGCAATGAAATTGAAAATAATGTCGGCCGCATAAAAAATCATAATTCAGAACCTAAACAACGTATTGATAATATAGATCAAAATGTATTTAGTGACATAGATACAAAACGTATTACTTTTTCCGATCGCAAATATAATGGCCATTCAGATCGTAAGTATATTGACCATAAATATATGGACGATTTAGATCAAAAATTCAATGAGAACATGGATCGAAAATATAATGAACACATGGATCGCAAATACAGTGACAATTTAGATCGTAAATATAATGAAAACATAGACCGCAAATACAGCGAAAATAGTTTGGATCGCAAGTACAGTGACAATAAATACAAATTCATTGATAATAATTTAAATCGTAAATATGACGATAACATACCAGGTGCTTCCAGAAATCAGGCTAGATACGAAACCAACAGGGACATGCCAGAATTTAGAGAATTTCAACATAATTCACTTACTTCCCAAGAAGATTTAAAATATAGAAATTTCGGCAAATATGCTGACAAAGCCTTGAAAGTTGAACATGACATTCCTGATAGAAATTCTTATAGAAAAGATAGCGAGAGGAAACATAGACATAGAGAAGCTCTAAGAAGTAAAGTCTCACATGCACAGGCTGATCTTAACGATCCATTGAGTATCGAAAGAAGGAAATACTATCAAGAGAAATTAGAGAATGTAGAAAGAAAACTTCGTATTCATAATTACAGGCGTAGAAACGACGTAAGTTAATTTTTTAAAGCTTCAGTGATATCTCGTTCACATTTTATCTTTTCATTAAAATCATCTTGTACTATGAATATTGTTTATACTGCTGCACTGTTTATTTTACTTAGTATGTTATTTGTATTTTGTGTATAATTGAAAGTATTTATTTCTATATTGATTGAAACAGATACCAATCTTGAATTGGTATGAATTTTCTCAGTTTTGTAAACTTATTTTTGTACTAGATTATTCATCCGGTTAGTGCAAGTTCGCTTCCTGCTCAAGGCCGTATTATTTCTCCAAAAATAAATATAAATTTAGAGTTCGCCACGGATGCGTTAATGTGTTTGAAAGATTTATCTGTATTTACTAACTTAATACTTATATTACTAACTTTGAACTTTCTCTGTTTTGTCATATTACTAACAATTATACGAATTTCAGCCAAGGAACGAACGACAGATGAGACGAATGCGACCAAATCGAGATGGCATATCAAGATCCAGATCAAAAGTGCTTGCTGACTCTTACTACATGCCAGATAGAGCTAGATTCTTACATGGATTCTAAAATCCCACGAATAATCATTACTTTTACATTAGTTACGTATTACTTAAGTTGAACGTAGTTGCGTAATCTTCGATTCATCTAGGGTTTATTTATTGTTACTAAAACGTTATATTGTTTTTTCTTCACCAAGTCAGTCTTCTAGCTTTGTTTTTTGTCTTTATTATGGATAAAATAGAGTTCTAAATTATTGCAAATTGATAATTTTGTACCACTACTGAAAACAGATTTTGTATATAATTTTATTTAAAATATATTTAGTAAAATGAAAATCAACGTTTCTTATAAAAAAAAAATTCTTGTCTTTTTCATTGTCCATTAATTCAAATAAATTAATAAAAAAAAAGAATGAAAGATTGTCACCAAACAATGCCTTCAATGATGAAGATTAAAAGGAGTATATAGTGTGTTTATATAACAATTATAGTACATATTGTATATAGGTACTAGTAAGTAGTAACTGTAATTAGTTTAAGTATAAAAATAATTAAAGTTGACGTTTAATTAACTCATTATAGTATGACCTATTTTCAAATACGAACCTATCCTTTATTTCTCCCCTTGCCTCTTTACAGGAACTTTACAGGACTGTCTCGTTGGTCTAGTGGTCGCAAACACGACAGCTAAGCATGATGCTAAGCAGATCGGGCAAAGTGTTATTGGGTTTTCCTGTTAGGCAAACACAGTAGCTACCCCGAGCTTGACACTGTGCCCGGTAAATGGCAAAAGGCTCACCACCTATTGCATGGGACTTAATAACAGTATTGGTGAAATGTGGGTGTACAACTATCTACATCATTACCAACCCCTTTGGGGAATACAGGCGTGATGCTATGTTATGGTTATGTTATTTTTATAATAACTGTATAACATAAAATTATAAATCTATAAGTGTGAACTCGGGTTATCTACTTAACCAACCCACACTTGAGAGTCACAGATCATAATACCGACCTAGAGAAGTATATTCCAATATTCACCATTTTATACCATAAAAATAAATGCATTGAAACATTCAGTCTAAATAAAGATACAAAAAATATTGAAATTCATTTTGGTCTTTTACACAGAAAAATCCCTGAAAAGGCAAAAAAGTGGCTTAAGAGAAAGGAACCTCATGCCCTGCAGATAAAGTGGCCCTAAAGTTAAAGGAGCGTAGCAAGTGTCCATCCATAGTTCCTGCCCCAAAGGGAGACAGGCTTGGTTGTATGTATTTTATTTTAATTTGGGAAACAAACACATACAATATAAAAGAAAATAAATACAAATCAAACCATACATTAACCAAAACAGTTTCCACAATAATAAAAACATTTAAGCTGTACCATAAACCCTAAACAAATCAAAGTATCAAGCAAACAAGAAATGAAGTACTATTAAAGTGAATATTAAAAAGAATTCTAAATAATAATATCTTAATATCTTATAATTACGTAAGCAAGACTGAAATTATTATAGTTTCAGTACATAGCAATAGAAATACCATACTAACAACAAGAAACATTGGTATGTCAGAATGACGACGTGTAATTAAAAACGCGAATAATAAATAAAATCCTCAAAATATAATAATATTGCCCTACTTGAATGAGGAGCCTGAATATCTACTGGCTCATTAATTAACAGACACTGACATTGTGTTGCAGTACAATTTTGTATGTCTGCGATTCGAAGGTTTAATATTTTACTTATTAGTTGAAAGCAACCGCAGCTACTTGGCTTCCTAAATGGTATTCCAAATTGGGAAAAGTGTTCAAGGATATTCCTGTCACAAAAATCTTAGTAGAAGACCAGTAATCATGCAGGATCGTCTGGCTTGGGCTTTTGAGGAATTTACCATAGCAGCTGGAGAGGTGACCTGTCCTATCTGACAAGGCGTATGCATAAATCATCGTGTGGCTCAACTACTTTACCAGCCAGTTAGGAAACCAAACGACCAGTCACAACTACATTTGCGTAGGCCACATAAAAGGACTCAAAATACAGTATTTGCTTTTTACAAAAATACCGAGGAAAACGAAAACAAAACCCAAAAACAAAGTCAAGCAAAGCAAAGATTTCTCGATTAAAGTGTTTAGTGCCGAGTTTCAGGCGATAAAGCGATTTGGAGTAATAAAACAAATAAAAAAACAAATGGAAAACACAAATGAACTGCCATTCACGGAAATCAGAAGTGTATAGTGTTAGAAAAAAGTCAACGATCTTAATATTAAACAAATTTTGAGTGAAATAATAGTATATTTTAACGAAATATTATTTTGTGATATCAAACAATACGGATTACTGTAGATATCTTTGATTTTAATAAGAAATACAGTTTTATTGATAGTAATATGTGTGATTGTGAGAAAAACATTATAATTAAATAGGAAATTGAATATTAAAATGAAAGCGAACTCATTAAATTGAATTAATAGTCTCTTCTACTGGACGCGGCATGACACGTTCTATAATTTTTAAACAAAGAAAGGAAAGATAACTGTCGATTACTGTCATGAGGTGACTTAATATTTTAAGTTCTACAGTGCACTTGGGATCATCAAAATGATTTTAAATGTAAGTATTCAGACAACATGTTAAAACCAAATACAGATAAATCTTTGAAAAGCACATGCTTAAAGTTATAAATTTTTGTGGAAAAAGAATGCGGTCGCGATCAGGATTCGAACCCGGATAAATACTCCAGGCACTGTGACCACTAAACCATCTCGACTTGTTAGAACCAGACAAGTAAATCTATCGACGTACATAACAATTTTTTTTTTTTTTGTTGCATGATCTGGTGTATTGACAGTTAAAGGCATAATAACTAAAACACCAGTGATAATAATCGGAGTGAAGTAAATTTTATTAGTACGTTAAAATCTAGGGAAAATGCTGTAAATGTAGAAAGGTGTCACAAAAAATCTTTACAAGCAGCAGTGACTAGGGCCTTAAAACCACTTCCTCTACTATCAAATACAATATATACCAGTGATGATAGCCGCAGTGCTGTGTGCCTTTTCTATAAATATAATTTTACACTCAACATAAATTCTGAGCTAGACTTAATCCCAATTCAAACCAATAAATAAATTATCAGATTTGCTTATATCTACAAAGCCTACCTTGTAGGTTGGTGATCGAATTCAACTTGACAAATTATAAGGTTCTATAAGTATCGTGAAACTATGGGAATTGGATAATATTCCTTACCCGGATCTGTCCTATTAAAAGTGATTAAGCATCTATCAGAGTATGATGTATGATTTTTATTTTTACACGACTGCCCAAAAAAGGAGTGTTATGTTTTAGGGTTCATGTATATATGTACGTATGTATGTTTCTGAGTTTCTTTATTCCACTAGAATTTCTGAATGCCTGAACCGATTTAGATGTATAGGATCACTTCAGAGATTCACAGACAATGTTCTACTGCGAGGTTACCAATGATATGAAGAAAGGGAAAGGCGACGGCGTGGAAGACGGAATAACCACTAAATCAACCAACCAATTCCCGAGGAAGAAAATGGATATGCGGGTTGCAGACCAATGAGCTGCCAAGTCCGCCATCTTGTCTGTCTAGACTCATGTGGTTTCTACGATACAAGACAGACAAGTTCAGAACGTCATTTGAGATACTCGTATACTACTCGTATGATGAATGTAAACTTGTTCTAGACGATGGATTCTTTGCTACAAGTTCTGATTGGAGTATCCTAAACTGCGAGGGCCAGATGAATCATGCGTGTTGTCAGAAAAGAGAACGAACTTGGTCAGTTTGTGAATAATTGTACTATTTAGGTATTAGTAAGGATTGTAGCTCGTACATTGAGGCCCGGTTAGTGGAGTGTGATAGTAGGATAACATCAGAACCTGACGCATGGATAACATTTGGTATGACATAGCTATAGATAGAAGGAAACCGTATCGGTGGCGGTTACCACGAACAACCGTATTCCCAATGAGGGTTGATGTCAGGCAGTCGGCCGGTCATAAAACATTGCCAAAATTTTAGCAGCGTGCTATTTCAAAACCGCTTTACCTACATAGTGATGATGGAGTATGGTAAAAATCTTTACATTGTCGCAGGACAGTTTACATTGATTTGTTGTTTTTTTTTAAATCTTTTAGCCTTTGTTACCCGGGTAACAAAGTAAGGTCTGGTCCCGGGTAAGGTATGGTCACGCAGGCGAGCTTGCATGTTTTCGTGCTTTCATATTGTTATTAATGTTGCCCATCAGAACTGCATTGCTTTATATTAGATTTATGATATATATCTGCCTAGCCTTTTCCCCATTACATTGGGGTCGGCTTCCATTCAAACCGGATGCAGCTTAATACCAGTATTTTACATGGAGCGACTGCCGATCTGACCTCCACAACCCAGTTACTGGGTAACACGATATCTCGTGGTATGATTGGTTGTCAGACTTTCAGGCCTCTGACTACCCGTAACGGCTATCATATATCTTAATTTGACAACCGGGACCGACGGCTTAACATGCTCTCCGAGGCACGAAGGGGTCTCGGTATGAAATGATGGTCACCCATCTACAGACCGACCGCGGCAAGCACAGCTTAACCTCGATTAATCGATCTGTGCGGTTGTTACTTAGCCACGAGCCCCTCTTATAGATTTATGGTAATGGTTCTTAAAATTATCATCAAGATTAAATACTACGGGTAGTATCTTTTCTTTTCTGATAGTTATTAATTTTTCATAATTATATTTATTTATAATATTATACACAGAAATGAATTATTGTTTTTTGCGTTTAAATATAAAATTTCTCATGTGCAATTTATTTTCTTCATTTTCCTCAAATAATAAATTAAGTCTTTTTACTTCATAAAAGGGATGAATGAAAGGCTACTGCATGCAGCTGGGATGAGAATGTTAGGAGGGATGTGTGGTGTGACGCGAATGGATAGCATTAGGAATCAGTATGTAAGGGGAAGACTGAGAGTTACGCCGGTGACCGAGAAGTTATATGGAAATCGTTTGTCATTGTATGGACACATAATGTGGAGGAATGAGGATCATGTGACGAGGAAAGTTCCGAGTATGAATGTGGACGGCTACACAAGTAGAGAAAGACCGAGGAAGCGATAGATGGATTGTGTGAAAGATGATATGGCTAGAAAGGAAGTGACTAGCGAGATGACGGCTGACAGCATGAGACAGATGTATGGAAGAAATGGACAGGCTGCGCCGACCCCAATTAAATTGGGATAAGGACAGAGGGATGATGATGACACTGGATCTAACAATCTACCGTGATTTGTATGAACTACACAACAGAAATGCGTAACAGTTCTGTCGTGAAGCTCATACAAATCAAGTTGTGCGTAGCGTAGCCAAAATTTTACATAAAAATATAAATGTAGTATTTCACACATTTCAGACAATCCTGATCCTCATAATATTGAAGCAAACAAGATGTTCGATGGTGTCCGACGATCTATCGCAGCAAACAGTCTATGTGTCTAACTACTGTCCTACCATGAAATACTGCAAAGAGGGTACCCATGTTATGTGCATGTACTATAACCATGTGAGTCCTTTTGTTTCTGATGTGTCAATCACATTTGAGAAGTCCTTTCAAAATGTCGTCTAAACAGTATTTCTTATTCTCATCACGTCAACAGTTCAAATATATTTTAAATAATAAGCAGCCTCGACTCGACTGTAACTGCCTCGTTGGTCTAGTAGTCGTAAGTGTGGCTGCCCAGCGAGAGGTCCTGGGTTGGATTCCCAGGTCGGGCAAAGTGCTATTGTTTTTTTTTTTGTAGTAACAGCCCGGAGTTAGGAAGTTGGTGATGACACTCCCGTGCTTCGGAGAGCACGTAAAGCCGTCGGTCCTGCACCTGATCTCTCTCCGCTCGTGTCGGATTGCCGTCCCATCAGACTATGAGAGTGAAGGAAAAGGGCGTGCACCTGGGTTTGCGCATACACTTGTGCACTATAATATCTCCTGCGTACTTGGCTAATATCCATGGAGATAGGCCGCCGTGACCGAAATACGGTTGGAAGTATATTACAATATTATTATCGTTATACATTATTTATTGCTCGGCTCTTTGCCGGATATATAGGATAGTACGGGTCAAAGCCAAGTACTAACCTAGGAAGAGTGATAAAATGAGTCTATGTTTGGATTTTGTAATGTTGGTGTCTACTCTCGATGTTGCGTTCTTAAAGTGATTGTTGGTCGTGTGTGAGGGAGTAATTGTAGTTTCGTTCTCGTGACTTCAAAATATCATATATTTTTATTGAAACCTTTACTCCACAGGAACGTATTGTGGGTCCTCTCTGCAGTAATTATAAAAAAGTATTCATCACTCCCAAACTTGTGGAACAAATACTCCGTAATGTTAATGAGTAAGTCACTTATAAAAATTTTAATTAGTTTATTATATTCTCTGCGTGATCGAATCAGTAATGCGGTGATCCGCAGCAGGTCACTTACATAGCCCAGCGGATTAGCAAGCTAGTGGCAATGGGCAGGGCACATAGCTCGAAGAACTGACGGCCGCTGGGGCAGAAAGGTTCTCGAGTGGAGACCACGAACTGGCAAGCGCAGCGTGGGACGACCGCCTGCACGACGGACTGACGGGCCTGATAAAAGCTGTGAATCAGTGGATGCAGGCCGCAGTGTATCGTTCCCGCTGTGGATCTTCGGGGGAAGCCTATGTTCAGTAGTGGACAACAATAGGCTGAGATGATAAATATTTTGGACAACCAGGAGCCGTTATAAGTCTTGAAAAAAGCCTCTCGAATGGTACTATTGGTCTTGATTTTAGTACAGATATATATTTATAATAAACATAGATGAAGCGAAAGATGTGTGTCAGAATCGTAGTAAGTGCAAATTGATAGTCTCTGATTATCCGAATGGGAAAGAGGCGAGATTATGTGCATATATATAATTTTTACACTTGCGTAGCGAACTCTCTCAAGTTATATATTTTTGCGGTAAGAGAGACACAGTCGTGGGCAGAATTTGAACCTGCACCAATACTTCAGCCGCTCTGCCAAGTAACCTATCCCAAGATCTGCTCACTATTCCAATAAAACGAAAAATAATAAGAGTAGTTTTTTACAACTTTAAAAAGGCAAGTGTTTCTTATATTTTTTCTATATTTCAGAATAAGAAGTAAGTTGGCCATGGGCAGGGAAACCGGGAAGGAAGGGAAGGCCTTACCGAGAGCTTATGGAATGATGCGAATGGTATGTTCCTGCAAGTACAACCTTCAGAGGCAGGCTTCACAGACATTAGTAATATCTTAGGTTTTCACGATCACTACACATTATAATAAAACAACTTTTAACCAAATTAATCGCGTGTATTTTTGGTTTTTCAGTCCTGCGACCACGAATGCTCCACAGTGTTCGAAACGTCAGGAAATACAAAAACAAATAATAACCGCGATTAATCCGGTTAAAAGTTGTTTCACGTACATTAATTCTGTAACAGTTTTTGGACTAAGTCATGTTTGAGTCCCAGATTGCTTCATGAGTCTCGCGATGGGTTTGATTCATGGATTAAGCGAAGTGTTGTTGAGTTTTTTTGTGTGGAATCCTCAATAGCAGCCCAGAGGTTGGTATTGTCCCTGGTAGATAGCAATAAGTTCAATACTTATCCGGACTTGATAAAGGATAAGTATGAACTAGTGTCTTATATAATTACTCCCTTCCCGATTTCGGTTATGGTAATAACAATACCCCTCCCGACCGCATTTCGGTCACGGCGTTCTATCTTCGCAGATATGAGCCAAGTACGCAGAACTTATTATGGTGCACAAGTGTATGCGCAAACACAGGTGCACTCCCTCTTCCGTCACTCTCATAGTCCGATGGGAAGGCAAACCGAACCGACCGGAGGGGCGTAGAACCGACGGCTTTACGTGCTCTCCAAAGCACGAGGGTGTCACACCACTAACTTTCTCACTCCGAGCTGCTATCGATAGTTTTTAAACTGAAAAACCCAATTTACGGTAACTTAGGTTCAAAATAGGGCTTTAACCGTGCTCTCTCATATAACTCATGTACTATTGTGGCACAAAATTCATGAGAATAGTAGCGACACATTATTTTACCATAACATTTTACCTCCCTCTATTAAACTCTTCATAGCATAAGACGTAATATTATGTGTAGTAATATCTTAGGTTTTCGCGATCACTACACATTATAATAAAACACAAACGTAGGAGGACTCCAGTCCTCCTGCGACCACGACCGCTGCAAAGTGTTCGAAACGTCAAGAAAAACATAAAGCTTTAATTATTATATATAATTTAATGACTTGTAAAAGTGTCTTCAACAGATCTATTTACAGAAATAAAAAATCATTTAAACCAATATTACACGCGATTAATCCGCTTAAAAGTTGTTTTATTATTATGTTTAGTCTTCGTACTTTGAGGACACAGTCACAGTCAAATTGACAAAGGTCAAAAGGTAATAACATTATATTAAATTATTACAGGAATGGGACAGTGAACTGGCGACATTGGCACAGGTTCTGGCAAACCAATGTCTTGGCTTAAGAGAGGACGAGTGCAGAGCTACTGGTAAGTTATTAATGACGTCTATAAACGTCTTTATGGCTGACCGTCACCCCCCTGCCCTTATGCCAATTATTTTTTGATCAAAAATGGGTCACGTTTGGCCACCAACTTGCCTGATGGTAGACGATGGTGTCGTCGAGAATGGAGGGCGTAGATCCAGAAGAAATTTGTTCGCTCTAGCCTCGAATATGCCTAGATTCTATTTCTCAGGAAACATGGAAGAGGTTGCCGCAGAATCTATATTTCTTCCAAACATCTCTATTAGCCGTCATATCGGCAGTAATCGTTTCTAGTCATATCATCTTTAACACAATCCATCCATCGCTTCCTCGGTCTTCTCTACTCTTATAGCCATCCACATTCATACTCATGGCTTATAACATAAAAATAAATAAGAAGCAGATTTCAAAAATAAATCTAGTAAAACACTATTAAGGCCCCTTAATGGTTTAAAAAAAACCATCTGTGCCCCGCAAACGTTGTTCTGCCATATAAACTTCCTGGATAGGGCCTTATCACCTAGGGATATAAAAATTGCCTACGACCTATTCTCAAACCTACCAAATATACATAAAAAATTACATAAAAATCGGTCAAGCCGTTTCGGAGGTGTTCAATTGATAACACACTGTGAGATTTTTATATATTAGAAGATTAGATTAGAAGAATATAAGAAACTAATAACTAACAATAACAGCAGATAATAAAAGAAATCCATTAACAGGTTCTAAAGTGAGTGCCCCCAATTAATTTGCTTTCAATGCATCGTAACAATCAGCATTAGCATCTCGTTTAGCACCGACTTCGCAACCTGTAAATTTAAATTTGGTCCCGTTTCGCTCATAATAGTCAGTAAAAGAGATTAAAATTCTCCAATTTTAATAATATATTTTTTAAATGCAATATATATCATACGTTACGACCTCTAAAGCTATTTTCTTTAAGTTGGGTACATTAAAATTGATATCCATATTTATATTTATTACACGACTGCCCTAAATAGGAGGGTTATGTTTTTAGAGTTCATGTATGTATGTACGTATGTATGTATGTTTGTAAATTTCTTTATTCCACCATAACTTATAACCACCTTAACCGATTTAGATGTATGGTGTATCGTTAAAATCCTAACATTGTTCCGGGTAACGTAGGTGTGTATTATTAACAAAATTGTAATATTAGGAATTGGAACAAAATAAAACACACGTGGCAGACGTGCTATTTTTAAATTAATTTCATCTTGTTTTGTTAATCCTGTTAATCAAAAAACTAAAACTTGAAAAACAATTATTCCAGATCGCTTCCCGGAACCCAGCCAGATCGTCACGTTGATTAACTTCAAAGTCCCAGACTGGGGTTACATAAGTCACAACACTACATTAAAAGGCTTAAACAATGAGAAACTAACCTTCGCAATTGACAAAGCTCTGAACTCCTTGCATGCAGTGAGGAGGTCTGTGACTCCAGACATTATTAATGAATGCCCGGCATTGGACATGTAAGAATTTGTACTAGTTTTTTGGCCAATAAGGTGGCTAATAAGTGTATGTATCGCCTGATAGTAAGCGGTTATCGTAACCTTTTTTACAAGCTTTTAATTTACCTTCAATGTTTGTATGTATGTATGTTCGGGTGGAATCTTGGGAGCTAAATTAGAACCACTTCCCGATGTCCGATTGGGCTCAAATTTTGTGGACATAATTATGTATCTTTGGTGACAATACAATAATATGGTACCGTGGAGCTGTACTAATAATGGAGCCGGAAGACGGCCATAGGAACTTCTTAACTAAAAAAGACTTGTTTTGTCTTGGTTATTTTGGTTCTACATGATAATTCAGGATCGAATGATGAAGGTGGCCATTTCTGAACTAAACAAGATAAACCCATCGAGTTTGGGGTCGATTGATTCGTCATTAAAGCTTGTTTTAAAATTTGTTTTTTCAATTAATTTATTTCTTATATGCCTCGAAAATTCTACATTTACGCTCTGTCAGAATGAAGGATTCTACTAAAAACCACACGGGCCTCCACTATGTTTTGCCGGGTCCCGATATGTTATGGTCCATCGGAGGTATCAAAGGCCGCCACAGTTGGCCTGCACAGGCACGTGTAGGTTTTTTTGTTATTTTTTGGCACGCTGAATACTAAACCAATTTCTACAACATTTTACTCAGAGCTTCAACAAGATCCGAAGAAACGAATAGAAGATTTTTATACCAAAAAATGCTCGATTTTCTTGAGAGTGATTAAGATTAAGAAAGTAACAATAGGACTATCGGCATTTATATCAATTTGGTATATTATTGACGGTCGCGTCAAATACAATGATTATAAAATCCATACAAATACTTCTCATTTGATTTCTATCAATATAATAGGAAAAAAAATTGCCCATATCATTTGATTAAATAATGGAACAGATTTGGACATTCATGCGGATGAAACCGCGGTCAGAAACTAGTACATAATATTTATTAATGTTTCTGTATTGCTTGCAAGGGTGACAGATATGGGCTCGAGGAGTTACCTGAAGCTAATACGCGGCAAAGCCACTCACATCGGATGCGGCATGTCGGCCTACATGAGGTACCACGCAGCGAACAACGCAGCGCAGAATATTTACAATGTAAGCTTATTATTTTATTATTTTTAGTTCTTGATCCTTCTAGAAGCACACACACACACACACATGCGAATGCATATTTAATGTCTCCAATCAGTACGGACACATGATAAATTATTTTGTTTCTGTAAATAGATCTTTTGAAGACACTTTTACAAGTCATTTTTATAAGCTAGATGCCTATCTTGAAACAGAAATAAACTCAGAAGTCAAGGTTTCTTATAAAGTCCAGACATAATAGTACATATTCGGAACTATGTGAGTATAAACATGTAACAACTGCAAATTGGATCGTTTAAAAGCCACCTTGGATACTTCACAGAAGATTCAAGTGACGGATCATGCATCTTATGTTTGATAAAGACGGCGGCGCCAGGCCTAATTATATAACCTACCATATTGGACTGTGATTGTCAATCGGAACACTAAGAGAAGCTCTTTTGAACAGGGAACATTTTCCGGTCTGCCAGTAACCCAAAGCTAAATGAACCTTAACTTTTGAATCGTGGTGTTGACACAATCACGCAATATTTATTATTGTTCACGTTTGTTCGACATTGCCCGACTAATTTCAAAATAGAACGAAATCCGTTGCCATGAATCCCAATCTACGTTAAATATGTAGCCTAGACTAGTTTCGAGCAATTCCAAAATTTACATGAATGATAAATGTTAAAATTAGACTGGTTAGTGGAGTGTGGTAGAAGGATAACATCAGAACCTGGCGCATGGATAACATTTGGTGTGACATAGCTAGATAGAAGCAGACCGTATCGGTGGCGGTTACTACCAACTACAGCATTCCCAAAGAGGGTTGACGTCAAGCAGGTGGCCGGTCATAAAACATAGCCAAAACTTTAGCAGCATGCCAGACATAGGTATGCTGCGCCGACCCCAAATAAATTGGAATAAGGGCAGGGGGATGATAATGATAACTAGACACACAAGATAAAATAGAATATTTCTTTCTCTTCAGAGCGTACAACTGGTGTGCAACATCTCAGACGGGCCGCAACCAGCTCAGCCGCTCTACACCATAGATCCTCCCATACCCGGAACAGGTTTCACTGAACAGTGTGGATGTTCTACGGGTTTCAAGGAGTCTAAGGGGTGTCTGTGTGAACCAGATCCTTCCTATAAAGGACCACCAGCAAGTGAGTATTCATATTTTTTGGATATTGCGTGTACGCTGTGATTGCCCGTACTGTATCCGGAAACCAGCGCTGCCACGTTTTGATGGACAAGCGTATGCGGAGATAAGGGGCATTTTTATGCTTTAAAATGCTCTCTGAGGCAGAGGATTGGCATGTAATGATCGTCAAGGACCACGAACCACGACCATGGAAAACGCAATTTTTAAGTTCGACCGATCGATCTGTGCGGCTGTTAATTAGCCATGAGCCCTTTACAAGTAGGGGCTCATCAACTAAATTAAAAACAGAGAAATCTATAGTTACGATTCTTTTTGTGGAAAAAGAATACGGTCGCGAGCAGGATTCGAACCTGCGCCTTCCGGATAAATACTCCAGACGATCTGACCACTAAGTCATCTCGACCACTTCTCACTGCCCCGAATTCTTCTTCCACAATTTTAATACGTCTTTTGGTGACGTCATCGCTATCTATTCAGTTAGGGACTGAATAGATAGCGATCAGGTGGCTGAACCGACACAACTAACTTTGCAGTTAATACATCTGTACGATACTGTATTAACTGCAAAGTTAGTCGTGTCGGTAATGCCTGGTAAGGTCTAGTGGTCTCAAGCGTGACTGCTAAGCATGAGATTTTGGGGTCGATTCCAAGGTCGGGCAAAGTGTTATTGGGTTTTTCGGTTAGGGAATTTCCAGTAGCAGCCCAGAGTTTGGATTGTGTCCGGTAGACGGCAATAGGCTCACAAAGTCACCACACATGGCATTGCTATCTATTCAGTACCTATACAGGCGACTGAACCGTCACGACTAAATTTATTTTAATTCACAGCTGAACTAATCTCAGACAGTGTCAGAGAAAAAGACGTAAATTGGAATGGTAAGTACCGACACATAATGACGACATTATTTTCTAACGATTCTGCTTGCCCAATTTTGTCTATCATTCAAACCACCACTTAGTACAATCATCATCATCACGCCCTACCCTTATACCAATATTATATATTTTTGGAAATGAATGCTGCTAAAGTTTTGGCAATGTTTAACCAAAGTACAATAATGTACCAAATTACCTCTTCGGTCTAGTGGTTTTTAGTGGAGCTGGTGAGGTTAGATTACTGAGTCGGGGTAAGTAGTAAAGGGTTTTTCTGTTGGAAATTCTCAATAGCAGCCCGAAGTTTAAAACTGTGCCCAGTAGATGGCTATAGGCTCACTACCTACAGATTGGAATTAGGATTTTTTGGATTTAATAACGACGTTTACAAAAAGACACCTCTACCTAAGCCATTGGAGAATACAGGTGCTATGTCATGTTAGGTGGAGAAGGTGGGGAAGGTGTACCAGATATGGAGCCAAATGCGCACACGCAGTTCAAAAGTAACAACAACGAACCATGTGATGACCCAGGAAACAACGAGCCAAAAGTGGTACTATTGCCGATATTTCAAATACAAGATGCTCCAGTGAATTTACGTGCAAAACAAAAATTAGTAGAGAAAACATTTCACGAAAGGTATGTTTGTTAATTTTTATATTCTTGGTTGAAGGATTTTTTGCACTGATTACTGATACAAATACAAATACAATTGATCCAAATTTTTCAATCGTAACGAACCGTTGTTATAAGTTATTCTGTAAAGCAAAATATAGTAGTGGGCAGGATATGAACCTGCGCCTTCGTATGAATAAAGAGCACCTAAAGTATTCGTCCACACTTGTTGTCATACCAATTATTGCAGATGTTCAAACGTAAATAATATATTTTGAGTCTTTTACCTTTTACCTCTAAGCATGTGATAATGATTTTCAAAGATCCGATCAATATTTTAGCTTCAATCTGTTTCTCGTTATTGACAAACTTTTTGTTTTACAGATTTGGCAACACAAGTTTCTTTAGGACTAATTCAATAGAAGAAAATGATGTTTCCGAAGAAAAATATAAACAGGTAAATACAGTTTGTTATTAATGTTTGTTTGTACAGTGTATTTACATAGTCAACTTGATTATTTTTGATATTCTAAAATTATGTATTAGTTCTGAGCTTGCACTCTGCAACCCCAGTATGTTCACATTACTTTTCTAACAACTAGAATTCAACAACTGTTATATAGAGACTTTGTATCAGATTATCAAATGACAGTATTACTGACAGCCGGCATCATCCTAGCAGGGCAGAGTGTGTGCAAAGAATGACTGAAAATTCAACTTATTCTTCGAAGGGTTATACTAGAGATCACAGGCAAGATCAACTGTGGGTTCCAAATGATGAAATTTTGATGTCAGTTGAGATCGATGGTTTTGGAGTCGCTAAGACCTTTTTTCAAGGCATAAGTAAAATTTTCAGTCAATCTGTGTATAATATGTACAACAAACCCTAAATCTTGGAAAAATTCACAGCTTCGCAGATCGTTTCAAAGTGATCACCATGACCGCAAACTAGGATTCAGGCATGACATGGCTGCAGCTCACAAATTTGGTAATGAATATAACAGTGTGGAGAATCCTGCCGTTGATCAAAATCAATATTCGGAACAAAACGATGATTTTGATGATAAAATTAATGAAAACGATTTATATAACGATGAGGACAACAAATTCTTGCCCATTCTTAACATGTTGGAACGCGCTGTACAAAATATTAAGATGGGAGGCAAACAAAAAAGGATCTTTGAAATTAAGATGAAAAAAATATATGACACCGTGCAAAATCCGAAAAAAACTGATTTAACCGAACAGAATTTAAATCCGCAACCGAAAATTTTAAAACCAATTTCTCTCGATAAACGACATGATAATATTAAAAATGATTTTCTGGAGTTAACGAATTATTTGAGGCATAAATCTGGTCGTACAATTCCTGACGAAAGGGTATATGATAGTTGGCCAAAAAATGCAAGAAGGGGTAACAAACGCCCTCCCGTTGAAAAAGATGTTAATCACAGTAACTACGATTATATTGATCGAAAAGAAAGCGAAGTTTATGAATCAGAAAATGACGGTAGGTTAACCGATAGCGTAAATAAAAATCCGTATCAACGTCATTTAGATCGCTACAATTTAAATAGCAAAAGTGTTGACTCAAGCCCTTATAATGATCATCAATATGATGATAACGAAGAATACCCACTCCCACCTCAATCAAGGAATCAAGAAACTATTATTAAGTACAACAATAAAAATTCAAAACGAGTAAATCCACCTACGAGAAAACACTTTAAAAATTTGGACCATTATGATCTTAAAGGTTACAAGAATGATCACTGTGATCTTAATGGATATTCTGAAAAGGAAACAGATGACGAAAGAGATGTAAATAGTGTATACGATGGTAAAAATAGACGAAAATATAACAACAATGAAGATTTCAAACCATATGATAGAAGAACGTATTCGCATTCCGGAAATTATGGAAAGAAAACGAAGTCCATCCATACTCCTATTTACAGACGAATATTAGAAGAAGTAAGTATTGAAATTATCCAAACCTCGAAATTGTAAGAATTTTAATACTAAGGGCTGATTTTGGCAGGTTTTGTAAGGTAAAGATAAAAAATACGACTTAACTCCCTTGCTAATTCCTGCATCTTATAATATACTAGTGAACCGCCCCGGCATCGCACGGGTATAAATTAGAAAAAAAGGGTGAAGTTATGTTTAGCCTACTTAAACCATAAAACAGTAAATTAATTTTTCCGCGACTTGGTTGCAAAATATATTTTTTTTCTACTTACAAAAACACTTAATTTGGCTTTATTATATATGTAAACCATCTTTTAAAAATTATCTAAACGATGGTGAAAACTGCGTCGAATCGGAGTTAGCGGATAAACAGACAGAGGCGGAAAGCGACTTTGTTTTATATTTATACTCTATAGAGATTTCGGCATTTGTGTCTTATGACTGTATTCTATCGGAATTTAATAGACAGGCCTTCATGAGTCAGGTTTCAGGATTCGTTACGAAAGTCCATTCAAATACACTCTCAATATTGTGGATTTAGCTAGATATTGATTTATTTGCATACATTGTATTCAATAATTTATGTATACAGCTTGCCCAGTAAATAGTACGACATATTGCGGGGGTGATAGCTTGGATACCCACTAAAATATCATAACAACATAACATAACATAGCATCACGCCTGTATTCCCCGAAGGGGTAGGCAGAGGTGTACACAATAGTACACCCACATTTCACCAATGCTGTTATTAAGTCCCATGTAATAGGTGGTGAGCCTATTGCCATCAACCGGGCACATTTCCAAACTCCGGGCTGCTACTGAGAATTTCCTAACAGAATAACTCAATAACACTTTGCCCGACCCGGGAATCGAACCCGAGACCTCCTGCTCAGCAGTCGCGCTACGGACCACTAAACCAACGAGGCAGTTTAATTTTTTATAAATTTTTTAACTTGTCAACTAAAATATCGCTTCGTTAAATTTCGCAAAATGTTAATGTTTTAAATTTATACAGTACATTCAGCAGTCAAACTACTGTACTTTCACAATGCATTAACACATGCGAAGCGCACTGGGTGTAGATTCATAATCTACTCACAACCGTAGGTATTTCTCATGACTCAAAATTTTAAACCTTGCGTTATTACAGCGGGCTTGTAGCCCAAGATCTGATAACCAACAGTCGCGCCACCAATGATGGTACTCAAATTTCAAACGGTCATGCTAAAATTTATACATTTAATAATTTTCAGAATGAGATCAAACGTCCGATGCTGATGTCAAGAGATCATGACACTAGACATGTCAAACGGCAACGCTCCCACATATCTGATAGGGCGACATTTAGATAATAATAAAATAAAATTAATGAGAAAGACTAAACTAGTATAAGAAGTGAATGTGACTGGAAGAGTCAGGACAGGCCTTGACGAAAGCGAATGTTCTGAAAAACGGACAGCACAAGAGCAACATATTATATCGTCCTCCTTGTTGTATCCGACAATGGCGACCCGAATGTGTCTTGCAAAGCCAAATTTGGTTTTAAACGAACCTAAACTGACCAGCATTCAAGAATAGATTAACGAACACACATGAAGCGAAAAATGATTCAGAACTGCAGATGGAAATCGATAGTCTCTGCCTAATCCAATGAGAAAGAGGCGTGATTGTATTTATGTACATATTTAAATGAGCACTATTTATGGTTAACAAAGGGGAAGCTAACGCAAAGCTTGAAACTAAGATTTCCCAACAGTTTTAATCAACACAATTTTAGGTGGCCATTTAAAATTGGAAAGAGACAAACTAAAATTGTATCAACTTTTGATTTGGTTGACATTACTTAATTATTTTTTTAACTTATCAAATGAAATGGTAAATTAAAAGTCGTCGTATCGTGTATAGTTAATGAACTAATAACTACTTCTAACTGTTGGTACAACTTTGCTCTAATTTTGGTTTCTATGACTATATCTGAAATGACGCCGCCTGTGCGGAATGACGTCTTAGCCTAAAAGGTTCACTGTTAATAAAGTTTTAAACATTGGAACCATAACTTTCTCAGTTGTCAACCCCTGCATTCCTCAAATTGAAGGAATATATTAATAAATCGTTTTTTTAAGTACTAAACGTGTTATTTAGTTTTACAAGTTTAGTAGTTTTATACTGTGACTATATCGTACAATACTATACAGGAAAAAGTTATAATTTCTATAAAAATAATAATAACCAAGAGGTCAGTGTCCTATTCGTACTGTAACAGCTGACGGTTATCACAAAATTTTTCGTATACAACACTTACGATCAATACCCTTAGCGTGCGCTTGCAGCGGCGCGAACGGCGACTTTTATGACACTGGCGTAGAATGCGCAAAAAAAAACAATAAGTATAAGTTTTTTTTTATTATTATACAATATATTAATTGTATTGATTGTAATCATTCTTCAATTTGGCTATTGCCTAAAACCACATGCCGTGCTTTTTTTTTACTATAGTACAGTTGCCTCTGCGTCACAAATGGATATTTAAAATATTTTATATCGCAATTAATTATTAATAATAATGTATTTTTATCTATTGTATAAATGTTTCTGTACTAACTTTAAAATAATAGTAAGTTTGAATTTAAGTTGTAATGTACATAAATTAGATTTTTTTATTGTAATAATACAACTTTTAACCGAATTAATCGTGTGGATTTTTGCGCTCTGATTAATCCGGTTAAAAGTTGTTTTATTATAATGTGTAGTGCTCGCGAAAACCTAAGATATTACTTTAATTATTTGATGTTAAATAAACATGACTTCATTTTTTTTATTGTTTTTATCCTGACTGAAAATGGTCGCCTAGCCTTTTCCCAACTACATATTTTAGGATCGCCTACTCATCTAACTGGACGCAGTTTAGTATTAATACATGGAGTGCATATCTGACCTCTACAACAAACACGATCAACAACTCTGCCTGTCAGATTTTAAGGCTCTGGGTCTACCCGTAACGATTCTCATAGAATTTCTTTGACTAACGGGACCGACGATTTCATTAATTACCGACGTGCTCTCATAACATAATATAGCACACGCCTGTAATCCTCCAAGGGGCAGAGGTGTAGACAGTTGTACACATGATTTCAATTTCAGGTGGTGAGCTTAATGCCATCAACCGGGTACAATTTGAAACGCCGGGCTGCTACTGAGAATTTTGTTTGGCAGTTTGACTCGCGGCATTGCCGCGGGCTCAGCTCATGAATTAGGGCTCCGTCCGAGATCGAAACTAGTCGGGCAATCCCGAAGAATGCGCGTGCGTAATAACCATTAAACAATCAATCATATAGTTTAAATATTAACCTAAAGTAATGTAGATCAAGTCAATATGGACAGAAATAAACTCAAATAATAAACTAATCTGACATTGGAGATACTGGGTAATAAAATCAATCAAAATCAAAATCATTTATTCCAAATAAACCATTTACAGGCACTTTTGAATTGTCAGAAGTTAGTAGCCACGTTCCAAAGCGTAGATTCCTATGGAGAAGAACGGGCAAGAAACTCCACGGTTACTATTTTTCATCATATAGGTTTTTACTGTTTTTTTTGCAAAATAGTATGTGAGAACAATGTAAAAGAATTACAAAAATACTACCAATACTAAAAGAGTTTATTTTAACAATTCAACATTTTGCTATGACAGTTTAGAGATGGCCAGTTCCAACCGACAGCGCCCGTTCACGAACATGACGCATGCGTCAGCATCACCCAACTCAACCATATTGTAGGGAATCGAATGACCCAACACACACGCCACCATCGGCGGGACATTTTAGTGAGCATGACATACTCTATCTGCCAGAAAACAATAAAAAATAAACGGATTATATATGATCATGAAGTAAGTCAGACAAGATCAATATTTTGAGGAAAAAAAAATAAGCTTACAATCTTAAGCGGTATCAAAATAGGAAGGCCTTCTGTCAAATGCACTCGGATTATTAATAAAAGTAATACTATAAAGTTCTACATACTTGTAGTAAAGACTACATACTTGTCTAAGCCAGAGCGTGTTGGAAAAGTTAGAAATTATCAAATATAGCGTTAATGGGACCATATTATACGAGCAGATTAATGTTTCCTCCTCCCCAGTGTTGCGTATTTTTACATCAACAATCAATCAAATTGGATCTTAATCTATGTGACATTACAAAATCACACAGTAAACAAAAGAGTATCAATAAAATAAATGGTAAATGCTAAAACCCTACATAACCGTGAGGTGAACAGTCTCAGGGAGTATTTCCTCCATTCCGAAGTGGGTATGCACCGAGATATGGTCGCAGTGGATAAGGGATTCACCTCGCTCTCATTGGCCAAAGAGAACTGGCACACTCTTTAAATTCTTAGTACCAATGATCGCAAAGATCTATGGCAAAGCAAGGAGCTCCATGGGTGGTTTTAATAGGCCCGTCATGGATTCGATTTTTGCTCGTGCAACTGTGGATGGAGCTATCAATCTGCTTAACCTTTTCCCAATTACATTGGGTTCGGCTTCCAGTCTAACCGGATGCAACTTAACAGACTGCCTATCTGACTCCCATAACCCAGTCACTGGGTAACACGATATCTCGTGGTCTGACTGATTATCATCAGGCCTCTGACTAACCGTAACGGCTGTCTTAGATCTTAATTTCACAACCAGGACCGACGGTTTAACATGCTCTCCGAGACACGGAGAGGGCTCGGTATGAAATTTTGGTACCATACTACAAGTACTTGCTCAACTCAGTTCTCAAAAATGGTACTGTCACATTGTACTGGGACCGATCTATCATAAACAGGACTATTGTCTCCAATAAACCTGATATAGTGGTGAAAGATCGTTTAGAGTGTCCACAATGATTATTGATGTCAATATCCCGCATGACGAAAATGTCGTGAAAGCTGAGAGAGAAATCAAAAATCTTAACTTAGCACACGAGATTGGCCATATGTGGGATGTAGACACTCGTTGCGCCGATACTCATCTCAGCCGATGGGTTAATAGCCAAAAGCTTAAACAGCTGGGTCATGGGCTTAATGCAAAAAGCATCACTCGAGACGGCGCGTGTTTTCAGGTGCCTCTCCCTGGTGCCCTAACCACCGCTGGCTTGGACCCACTTCCCGACACCGCCACGCCGGTGGCCTACCATTTTAAAAATATTTAAATGTATGTTGTTTTTATTTTTACTTAATATGTATTTAAGATTATATATATGTCTATTTAGAACAAATAAAATCAGATAGAATATGTAGTCCCAGCTTGGTTTCCAAGTAACATATACAAAAGTAAGGACAGTTATCCCATAGTCCTCACGAGAAGTTAGAGAACTCCTGCACAACTTCTTATGTTTTCATATAAAGATATGTATTACAAAATAAAACAATTGCTAACGAAACATTATTATCATAATTCCTCGGTAGATCACATGGCACTTATAATTTCCTATTAGTAAACTTAACCAGAAAATTTTTAAAGTTTACAAATACACGGCAATCATAAAATGGACTACCAGATCAGTAGAGCAATAGAACAATCAAATCATAAAACTCAAATACCTATTTCGGATAATAGCTAAAAAAGTCAATACAAAATCATCCTGAACGATAACTCTTGAAAGTAAAACGAAAAAATTGAGAAAATTGAACGCAGAACTTCATTGAACGTTATCGATAAAAAAGAAAACAATTGGGGCACTTTTGTCAACAACACATGCGTCCAATAAGAACGAACCAAAACCCCAGAATGGAACACGATCGAAAAACAAGAGCCTGTCAGCCGTTCTATGGTTGAAGATATACGAAATGGCGGAGACGTTAAAATTTTTAATTGTTTTATGTTTATTAGTGTTTGTGTTTTCCAAGGAGTTGCATTTGAAGCAGGTAAGTTGTATAATTAATAATGATTATCTAAGCCTTTAAGAAGCTTAGATTTTATATAAAGCGTCATCAAATATTAAAATAGGCTAAGGTGTTTCCGAGCCGTCCAAATTAAACGAATCCTAAATATATGTGTAATACCAATTTGAACAAATATTTTTATTCGATTTGGTCATCGTCATCTCTTCATGTTTCTTGTATGTGCCAATATAAAACTTTGGTATTTCATTTATGTTTACTTAAATTTTAGTTATCATTTAATTATGCTAAATTAATTTAAATGTAAATAATAATTTTAACCATCACTGATTATGTTGCGTCTACTATAGGCACTGAAGGATTTTTACAAACCTTAGAAAAAAATTTAGTCTCTGAAGTCGTGTCAGTCACTGTATAGATGAAGATGACGTCACCATCAGACTAATTGTTTGGAAAAAGATTTCAGAATAGTAAACAGAGTTCCGAATAGCCTGGTTCGCAAAGCTCTTGGAGTATATATCTGGGGGATGCAGGTTCTAAATCCTGCACACGACTGTATTTCTCATAAACAAAAAATCATAATTTGAAAAGTTAATGCCACGTTAAATACTAAACATACCTTTCAGTGAAATAAATATTTTCATTCAAGCTGATTGATAATTTACCTTGCAACAATAGATGTTACCTTTTTCATAACAAGGAGAGAATATTATTTAATAGAAGCAAATATTTATTCATTTGAGGAACAGGTGCTCTGTCTCCCACGCTACACATTAACTTGATAAATCATATACTGTCCCGTAGTGTGCGTTCCAAGCTGCTCATAGCCTGCTGACGGGATAGGCAGAAATGTACACCTATATTTCACCAACACTATTAAATAGCTGGTGAGCCAGTTGCCACAATTCCAAACTCCATGCTGCCCCTGCAATTTCTTAATAGTAAACCCCAATGACGTTCTTGCTGACCTGGAAATCGCTGGAGCTCAAATTCAGCAATTGTGCTTATGTCCTCGAAACCAGTGAGGCAGTTCATGTTTTACATAATGAAAATCAAATAAAAACTTTACTTGCATCATTTATATAATTGAAAGGAATATTGTATACTCGCGAAAGTACAGAATTGTACGTGATAATAATAATATTTCTAATGTGTCTGGTATTGGCAAGTCAACAGGGGATCTTAGTACTTTTGTGACAGACAGACAACTTGTTAATTAAAACAGAAATATATCAATCGGAAACTAAGTTTACAAACTTAAATATTACAATTCTTTACAGACTTTGGAGTCAAAAGATAAAGACGCCAAAGGTTTTATGAACCTTTTCAACAACGAGGATATTTTCACGAAGAATGAAAGGGTAATGTTGAATTATTTTATTCGATAATGTATGTAATTTATCTTTTTAGAGACTCGTACTGAAAGCTAAATACTGTTTCACTCAAATCTGTGTCTATCTGTCTTTTGGCTTCCAAGACCAAAAGACCAGGATGATATATTTTAAATTCTTCCTTTACAATAAGTTCTTCATATAAATCCTAACGTAAATCGTTTTCCAGTACGCTCGCCACATGAAATCAGTCACCGAAAGCGTTCTAGATCACCTCATAAAAGAAATCAAAGACCAATACTTCGGTACTAACTACAATTCGAACAGTCCTATACCGAGGCTGATAAGAAACTTAAACAAAGAGCTGAAAAAGAACGAAAGAAGCAAGCTGCTGAAAGAGAAAGAAAAGAGGAAAAACGCAAGCAAGAAAAAACCTAAGATTGGCAAAAAGAAGAACAAGCTGACGACAGCTAAAGTGACGTTATGATGCAACTAGTATATAAGGGGTATAGAATAAGGATAATAAAAGGTGTTTAGTGAAATTACTAATTTATTGATGTCAGAGTAACCAAAATGGAATCTGATTGTTTGTTTGTAATAATAAAATAACTAAATGAATTCCAGAAATATTTCATTGAAAAGTTTTTTACAGACGCTGCTTTTTTACATATTAACTGACGATATTTTCACGTGCGTTTATTTCGACCTAGAATGGAATTTTTAAACTTGAGCTTAAAAAATGGTGATGACGTGGCTAGTTGAATTCGAAACTATTTAGGCAATCCTGGCAAAAATAAACAATTAATTAAATGATATTGATATCTTAGGTTTGCGCGATCACTACACATTATAATAAAACAACTTTTTAACCGGATTAATCGCGTGTATTATTGGTTTTTTGTTTTTCCTGACGTTTCGAACACTTTGCAGCGTTCGTTCGTTCGTAGAGTCCTCCTGCGACCACGATCAATAGTCTATTTAAGCTATACATTTTTTTTTTATTACGCTCCTGTAATTAGTGGTGGTGGTGGCTGAGTGGTTCATGTATCTGGCATATGACTTTTCAATATCATATCTGCTTTCTTAGGTAATTTAAGAGACACTATAGACAGACATACTGTGAAGGAAAACATCGTGAGGAAACCAGGAGTTGATTGTCTGAAATTAACAACCTGCAGTGAGCTAGCGCGGTGATCACTGCTTGTGCCGTCTCTATATGAGAAGAAGCCCTTGTCCTGCAGTGGGGCAGTTATGCGCTAGTTATGTAAAGACATTTTCCTTTAACTAAGTGAAGTATTTGTCATCAATATACAACTGCATCTCCTCAAATCAATCTTAGGTACTTTCGAATTCCATTCTTCGGTTTCGCTAGTATGACACGTAGTAGATCATATAGTATCTAGGTATATAACGAAGAATATCAACCAAGGATGTAGTTTCATTCAGGAATTAAATATCTTTAGAATTGACCTTCAATTTAGCCCATTTATTTTTCTTTGAATACTTTTGTCTTGTCCTTACAAATTTTTATTAAGGCACGTTCCGTGGTTAGCTCGCGAAAGTGAGACTACGCTATTCAACATCTATAGCTTCATCATTCAAATCATAACCTCATAATACGCTGCACTATGCGAATATAGTAAAACTGTAGATTTTTTACCAGCCTGTGTGTTTTACACCGTACCCAAAAACGAATAAATAGAAATTAATTTAAACTGTGCTTATTTGCATTAATTAAAGGTATTCATGTTCATCATATGAAACCAAAACTTAGTATCCACTCGGATAGTCTTCGGCATAACAAGGTAATAATAAAGAAAGCTGATTGTGGATTTACGTTGGAATAACGTTTTCACAAAAGTGAAAAGGCAAAGTTAGATGACGTCGATGTATGTAAACTGAAGCTGCTATATAAGAATCAGCAGATACAGGCAGCATAATAAATTAGGCTTTGGGAAATCCTTTAGGACGTGCCAAGCTTAGAGGACCAGACGGGAGACGCCTTCTGACTAAATATCGAACAAATTTGCTCGCCACTTTTGGCGGGGGGTGAGGTAACACACAAGTACAAAAGAACTTGTACTAAAGCGAAAATAGCTCTCTTCATTACATTAACAGTATTAAAATACAATGATAGTACACGATTAAAATCGTGTACTATCATTGTAACCATACTGGTAAAAAGTACCTTTATATGATTGGGAATTATATGCCAGTGGCGAGAGGGGTACGCCTGCTAAAACGACTCCAGTACTAATTCCTTCAAGCTGCCGAGCCACAAGACTTGTAGACCAGATACTTTACGAGCGTGCCGAGCTATAATCAACCAAACTAGACTTTATTTAATAAAAAATAGGCGGGGCAGTCTTTGGAAACGGCCGATAGAAGTGAAAATTAAGTAACTTGTGAATTGTATCGTCGTCGTCGTTCACTCAAAAAGTGCTCAACGCGCCTAAAGAAATTTTGACTTCAGTAAATGAACTGTCACTAAGTAAACAACTCATCATCTGTTTTATTTGAATTGCTTTCTCACATCGACATTGTAACTTTCATAGTGTAAATGAACTTTTGAACTTTAAATATGTTAATCATTTAAACATCAGTAAAAGGTGTGTGATAAAATACTATTCCTATTTTTGATCCTTCAATCCATACAGGAACGCATTTATTTATGATTACACCAATTACACGAATTTAAGCAAAATCCTTTGGGTCGGTGATCAAACCGATTGGCTTTTTCGGTTACCGACCCAACTGATGGACACTTTGTAGTACATGGCGTCGTAAATTTTTAATATTTTGCTATTCATAGACAAACTGGAACACACCGCGCAATGTACTACAAAGTGTCCAACAATTTGGTTGGTAACCCAGATATCCAATAGGTACGCTGGTCACTCTTGCTGAAGCAGCGTGGGAAAACCATGATTCCATTTTCACTCTATATGGATTCCTCCAACTTTATGACGAATATATTGTAATTTATTTATAAACTTAATCTATATTTTAAATAAAACGTAAATAGAACTATTCACTCATTTTAATATGTACAATAATATCAACAGGCTTTCCCATTTTTATATGTTCATCGGACCCCGATGAATTTGATTCTTTTACTGACATCTTTAGAAATTTCTTTTTATTATTAGGTTTCCTTCTATGTTCATTTCTGAATCTATGTCCAAATTCCGCTTTATCTTTCTCAAAACTGAAATTTCCTGGTGCGTCATGTCTTTTACTCTTTTTCTTGTGTTTCTTATTTCTTCTCTTTTTTTTCATATTATGGTCGACAAGTTTCGGTGGTGCCTGTTCGGTTTCTGTATCATTCTGAAATGAAAATTAACTGTTATTAGTAAAATGGTTTTTCTTTAAAAATTTTAGAACGTTTTGTAAACACCGTGCTGTATTTTGACTTCAAATAACTTGCGACATAAATCAATCAAAACATTAAAGCAGAAATGCTTTAATGTTTTCATTGATTTATCAGTAAAGTAATAGATTAATTTAAATATTATTTTAATAATTTCTATACTCTAAAATTCCAATGTTACTAGTATATTTATTTGTGTCCTCAATTAACAAATGCTAACATGCACCTACCCACCTCAAAATTGAACTTGTCACAAGCCACACTATTTTTCATTCCCCAGACAAAGTTCTGTTATTATGGCAGATGGCAGGACAACAGAAACTACATGAATTTCTTTCTGCTTCATCAAGCGGTATAAAGTTATTGATATAATTTCTGTCCTGTAGGCATACTGTCTGTATTTGTGTAAAGAAATGAATTAACTGCTTGTCCGTAGTACAACCCACACTATCTTTGTAGCCATTAGAACTTACTTTTTGCTCAGTGACGTCATTGTAATTTAACGCTGCAGCATTAATGTCAGCCAACTCTTGACTGTTTACCAAATCAGTGATTTGGATGTCTTGAACTTTAGCGATATTATCTGTAGTGCTAATGTACTGCAGTGCCATTCTTCTAGGAATTTGTGCAATATCATCAGCCGTCTTCCTAATACTTTGGTATACGTCTTTCATCATGCCCTACAAAATGCATTCAGATATTCTATTGTTCCTTATACATCTTATGATTCTAATTTTAATGAGATTAAAGACAATATTGTTAATAATATTAGTTATTTAATTATGTTATGACCTGAGATTTATTAGATAAGAGTTCCACTACTTGTACCTCTATTGACTGAGACGACTCAGACTCGATTAAATATTTGTCATGCCTATAACACAGACCCGAAACGTTGTAGACTGGAAATTAGCTAAACCTCAAATAGTGGCATTATTATTCGCGCAGTAGTACAGTATGTTTATTAATATTATTGTCACAATGCTACAGCTATATCTGTAGATCTCCACCATAACGTTTATCTAATTTAGTTGTTCGTGTACATTATTATGCTTGAGTACGTAAGTCCTGCGTTTACTAACAATTCGCGAAAAGAAATGATTTCATTGTTCGTTTATTTATTGTTCTGTAGCCATTTTTCAACTTACTTTTTCATCAGTGACGTCACTGGTATCTGATGCAGTTACAGCATTAATTTCAGCTAGTTGTTGACTATTTGCCAAATCAGTTTTTCGGATGTCTTCAACCTTAGCAATATTATCGGTCCTAGTAGACTCGTGTTTTCTTTGGTGTATTTGTCTTCTAGGCTTTTGTGCAATGTGATCAGCCGTCTTTATAACAGTTTGGTGTACATCGTTCATCATGCCCTACAAAATGTATTGAAATATTCCAGTTTATACATCCATAATAATGTTTACATTTCAAAAAGCATATCAAAAATTGATTTTATCAAGAACTTTGTCACTGTCATTCCATTGAACCCCAAAATTGATTTGATTTCAATATTTTTCAAAACAGGCAAAAATTTTAAATTTTATAATACCGAGGAGGATTACCAAAAACATCTAAACCTTTAAATTTATATTTTCATTAGCATCTGTAAACTGTTTGCTGACCAGATACATAGTTTTTGCATGTGATTTTTGTTTCGATGACTGCTATAGACCAGAAAGTAATTCCAATAATTTCTTCCATATTTCAACTTACATTTTCATCAGTGACGTCACTGGCATCTAATGGCGTTGCAGCAACTACATCGGCCAGCTCTTGTTTGTTTACCAAATCAGTCATTTGAGTGTCTTCGGCTTTAGCGATATTATCAGTGTTAAAAGGAGACTGGCGTGCTATTCTTCTAGGAATGCGTACATAGTGCCGGGTCCTTTTTCTACGTTTTCTGTATTCATCGTGCATATCCTACAAAATGTATTTAGATTTCCATACATCATTTTTATGGTTTTAATTTTATTGGCAGTATTTTAATAACAATTGCTATCCCTAAAAGATACTGTCTACCCGAAATTTCATTTGTGGTGGCGAGGCCACTCCGTCTCTTGTTACCGCCTATAAATTTGTATGCCTAAACATAGCAAGGACAAGTATGATCACGAAGAGAGAATATATTTAACCTCAAAAGTAAGCAAATAACACTTACTGTGTAACTTGCACTAAGAAAAAATTTTTCATTACTTCAACTATGTACGTATGTTATATTTTTTTTTTAACTGTTCTTAGAACTTACATTTTCATTATTAACGTCATTGGCATAATCATATCTTGTTTCATCATACAGATGTAGTTGATTAAGGACGAAACCTAAAATATCTTTCATCCTCTATAGTTGTAATTTCAGGTGTTGTACTAATTGGCGTAACCGTAGTAGGTTTTTCAGATTTCAAAAATCCGAACAGTTTATTTTTAATTTTTTTAAGGCATTTGCATATTCTTTCCTACAAAAAGTGTTCAAGTTAATGGTCTGCAGTTAATATTTATCATTTTAATAATTTTTAAAGCGATCTGCCACAGTGACTATAGAAAGTACCACATTGTCGGGTGTCCCATTTTAACGCCACACCGATGGAAAATTATTCATAATGCAAATTATCCCTACTTTTTTAATTAAAAGTCCGCATTTCTAGATTCCACTATGTTAGAGACAAGAATTTCTATATCACTTAACTCAATCTCATTTTCAGTTAAAGTCAGACACATGAATAAAATAAAATAAATAAAACGGTGTCTACAAAAGTTCTTACCCTTTACCAAAATAAAATTAAGTCTGCTTTGGGTAAAAGACGTTTTAACATTTAACTCTGCAACCTAACATCGCAATAGATGACTTAAATACAAATAAAAACTGTAAAATTTCTTCAAAACACTAATATCTTAGTGTTGCGTTTCATATAGGTACGTATATTTTTCAAGATGGCGGCATTGTTTTTTTTTGCACCACAAGTTAAAACCTTTTTGCTTTATTCAAGATTTAAAGTACTCTCTCTCCATGTAGCATTGAAATGGTACATCGGTATGTAATTAATCATAGTGACAGAGAGAGCTTTTTTAATGTCTTAGTTATCTTCTAAATTAACCTTTGAACAAATCTACAGGTCTTTTACGTCAGTGATCTAACAGACAGTGTTAACATTGTTGACAATATAATAATTGTTATAGTTGAAACATAAGACTTGATCAATTGAAAATCGAAAAACGTTTCCAGTTATATTGCTACTCTTTATGCCTAAGTTATTATTGTCTCGTACATTTTCTCAAGATCTTTGATTTTCAGTGGTTGGAGAAGGGGGTATAAATCTATCAAATACATGGTTGGTATTTACCTGCACATTAATTTTGCTCTCCATGCTGTTGAACCAATTGCCGACTGAAAATGTTTGTTTTTCTGCTCCCACCTGTAAAAAGTACCATTAGTATATCTTTTGTAATTTAAACATATTAAAATGAGCATGAAATCTGTTCATCGCATCAAATCTGAATCTAGGCCCTATGCTAGGTAGATATCACTTTGAATGAGGCAACCCTTAACAATTATAATTGAACCGATTTGTACGTCTACTACTGACACAATCTCCAATTTAGCAAAAGCTTTACGGATTTCTATAATTGCGCCCTGGCCCAAAAGAACAAATATATATTCTTAACTCTACAACAATTAATAATCGACCTTCATTGGATCACACAGAATTTAAAATCACCCAAACTATCTTCAGAGATGAGAATCACAGTAAACCTGATGAATTTAAACACTTAGACCTACCTCATTGACATAGTGGTATTGTATTACTAAAACAGCCAACAAAATAGCTTGTAACGAGATGAAACACAACTTCATCGCTAACTAACTGTGTTCTTATGCTCGGCTAATGAACGGAAACTGAATTATCAGTGTTTTGATTTTGTACTCTTATTAGTTAGCAGAACAATTGGTGTTTATGGTACACTTATGGCTAAAATAGTTTCGAATTTTAATCGTAATGCCTTTAATGAAGAATGCTCTGGTTCGTGTAGATATTCTCAGCTAGCTCAAAATTGATATTAGTTTATTTTGGTATGAGATATGTTTTTCTTAAAGCTGGGATAGTTGTAAAGCAGCTTTCCTAGTTGTTTTGTACTGTGACTATAGTTTTGAACATGAATTTAGGACTCCGGGATCCTTCTGCGCGCGACTATTCACTCAAATGTTTGCAATACACCTATGACTAGTCGGTACAAAGTGACGGGTTTCGTCAAAACCTCCGTAGGATATTACCATAGAGTTATAGTTGCGGTGAAGGCAGCTGTGATCCCAGAACTTCCAGTCGATAAGAATCCGAAACGACATCCATGAAGGGTTTACAAACTACAAAAATTGGCTATCAGAGGAATAGAGCTGTTGTACAGGCACATTTTGAAATCAATAATTATGTCAGCCTCATAAGGTATTAAACTTGACTCTTGGGTTAAACATTAAAATATGTATTATCAGTAAACTTATATAACTATACATATATGTATATTGGCATTAATAATGTATAGTAATTAATTCCCTACTTCCTATACTACTAAAATTATAAATGCGAACGTTTGTGCGGATGTATGTTTCTTACTCATTCACGCAATATCTACTCAACGGGTTTGGATGAAATTTGGTACTCCTGGACTGTTTTGAATAATTTTTATACCGGTTGAACCCTATTATGAAGTCCACGCAGATAAAGTCTAGGAAGGACAGAAGCTAGTGATGAAGCTATTTGCATCTAAATCCTATTTTTTTTTTTTCATAAGCATTGAAGAACTTTTGCCATCGATTGTACATACGGTACCTTAGTTTTATGTACAGTCATAAATTCTTCGGAGCTGACCTTTATTATTCTTGTAGGTCTTTGGTTTTTAGTCTTGTATGCTTATTATGTTTAATTACTATGTGTCTAGCAGTAATAAGCATCTAAGGATTAGACAGAGTAGAAGTACTTACTATATATACACTTATAAATTTTATAAGCATGTACAGTATGTTAAAAAATCCATGTCCGATACGCGAAGGTATTGTTAGGTAAGTAGATAGTATCGAGATGCGATTAAATTTATATAATCTTTTTTTTTTAATCAAATGAGGAAACTTACATGGCAATACAGAGACGCAAGTGGTGCCGCCCACTATAAAGATGTAGTTAATTTTAGAAATTTACCAAATTTTAGGGAAATTGCGGTAAATTATGCACAAATTTCGTGCACTTTAAACTTCATTGTTATCTCATATAATGATATTTTTTATACGTACGTGTTGAGGCCATTTAATGCCTATATTTATTACTATTTTTCGAGGAAACATTGAAAAATAATAGACAAGAACGGGACTTGAACCGACGTAATATGGAGTGATGACACGGAATGTCAAAGGTCGCGGGTTCAAGCCCTGTTCTTGTCTATAATTTTTTCAATGTTTCCTCGAAAAATTGTAACTCATTATTATGTTTACTTTCATGAATATTGCTTTTTTTTTTCAGGGTTTCGTCTCTTAGCGGCCATATTGCCCAGTAAGTTTCACGTGGAATAACTCTTTCGGATCGCACAGGGTTTTTTCTGTATATTATGTTCCTCCCGACCATATTGTGGTCACGTCGGCCTAGCCAAGTACGTTTCTTAATTAATGTCAGATATCACAGAGAAACAGTGAAGAATAACATCGTGAGGAAACCTGGACTTAACAGTCTGACGTATCACCACCCAAAACTAGTGTGGTGATCAATACTCATGCTCAATACTCATGCCTTCTCTGTATGAGAAGAGGCCCTTGCCCTGCAGTGGGACAGTTATGGGTTAGTTACATTATGTCAGGCGGTTTCGCAGGCCCCTTTTATAATTATCATAGCAATTCAGCTTCTCGTCGACGTTTTGCTAGAAAAATACATGTTCTTGTGAAAATGTTTGGTAAACAGAAATACAATTCCACGGAGATTAGTCGAGTACACAGAAGATATTATAGTGCACAAGTGTAGGCGGAAACACAGGTGCACTCGCTCTTCCTTCATTCTCATAGTCCGATGGGTCGGCAATCCGACACGACTAGAGAGCGATGAGGCGCAGGACTCTCTGAAGCACAGGCATGTCACACCGGCAACTTCCTAACTCCGAGCTGCTACTAAGAATTTCCGAACAGAAAAACCCAATAACATTTTGCCCGACCCGGAAATCGAACCCAGGACCTCGCAAGCAGCAGCTCGGCTCTAGTTTTAACTAACTTTCAATAAAATAAATATATTGCATTATTTTCTTAAATTCCTTAAATGTTTTACTGTATTTGGTACTAGGCTGTGTTCCGGATGAATAAATCTCGTAAGTATATTCTTAAAATGTATGGTACTTCAAGATAAATCTTTGAAAAGCATTAACGCATGCTTAGCGAACTCTAAAGTTATAATATTAAATAGAAAAATACGGTCGCGAACAGGATTCGAACCTGCGCCTCCCGGATAGATACTCCAGGCGCTCTGACCGCTAAGCCATCTCGACCTCTGCTCACCACCGCGAGAGGTCGAGATGGCTTAGTGGTCAGAGCGCCTGGAGTATCTATGTAGGATACTTCCTTTGTGAATTTAAAATCATAAATCCCGGAATTAGATGAAAGTCCAATAATTATAACAACATATTTTTACAAAAAATTGTGTTATGTTTTTCGGGTATGTATGAATGTTTGCGAGTTTCATTATTTCACCATAACTTCTAAATGGCTGAACTGATTTAGATGATTTTCTTCTTATCGTATGCTGATGAACAACCTAGTGTCAGAAGAGTTTAAGCCGCCCGTAGGTCTCTGACATGACTTTACACACCATCGACTAAATCACTCTGGTGTGCCGAGAAGAAACCATTCTTCCCGATGTTTTCCTTCACCGTTTTAAGCAAGTGATAATTAATATAATAAGCACATGACTCCATAAGTCAGTGGTGCGTTCCTTGGATTTGAACTTACAACCTTTGACTTGCCAGTCCAACGGTCATACCACTAGGATATCACAGCTTTTGATTAGCGAAATTTAAACTAAGATTTACTATAAATACATCTCTCCCTTTCCCGTTCGGGTATACAAGGCGTGATACTGTGCTATAATGTCAATATATTTCGAAAAGTCAAAGTTAATTTAAATTCTACTAAATAATACAAATAAATACTATCACAACAAACAGACAGATCAACTTCGCAACAGAAATTAACCCCAATGACGTCACAAACTACCACGATCAGTTCATGACAGTCCATTCAACTATTTTTCTCTCGCATCAGCGAGAATTCGCACGAATTGTTACAAATAAAAACTTAAAATTTGAGTCAGAAATATACTATAGAAAAACGTCACCAAAAGGTTAAAGGACTTAAAATAACAGTAAAAATATAACAGTCCTAAAAGTTTTCTTATTTTGATCCTTAGCGGTCATTGACAGCCAGACTTCACACCTAACTGGTAATTGTATCTCCATCTCTCTCTATCATACACCACTTCACATACCAAAGACAGAGAAAAGAAATAGAAACGGTACATATTTCTTATGGTACCGGAGTTCGGAGTCAAGGACGAATGCACTCAGCGCGAGAATTAGACGGCAATATACACAAGAAAAGGACAGCAGTGTGGTCTCGGTTTGGACCAAAAAAGATCAGAGTCGATGCTCGTACGCCGAACGCGGTATTTGAATTTAAACTTCCACATTCCTTTTTTAAATTACCTGTGTATATAAAAGTGTTATAACGTAATAAAAAATATTGCTATTTTCGCGTGTAGCAACATTTCAATTTAGATATGAATACGTGTTTTTACAGTAAATTGTGATCGAGTCATGGATTGTCGTATCTCAGTGTGAAATCGTGATTTCCGATAATATTTTTATAATAAGATAATTTATTTATTATAATCATAACACGTACTGTGATTGTGAGAATTGGCTGCTTGGAAAAAGTGGAATAATAGAAAACTGAAGGTAAGATAAAAAATATACCAATTTTTATAGAATTTTCCCTTGGTTCGCAATTTTCTAAGAACTCGAAATGAAAATATAATTTATTTTTATTAATTATTTCGTACTTAAAGAAACTTCCTATTAAACAGGAAAACGTTGAGTACCTTTGTTAATTAAATCAGATATAAAAGCCTCTTTCAATAATGATTTACACGGAAGAAAGATTTAAAAAGAAAAAGTAAATATCGCGTCTCATATTATAAATCAAAAGTACCTCGGGACTTTCTTCGGCGTTAAACATTAGTTTAAATATGATTTTTCATACCAATTATTATTAAAATTCCAAGAAGTATTAACGATACCTCCAGGAAGTGACTACGTTGCCTATTTATCTTAGCACGCTTAATTAATACCACGATGCTGTTATTAAATCCCATGTGCCAGTGGAAAGCCAAGCATAATCCTAATTCCAGGTTGATAATGAATTTAAAAATCACTATCACTACATAGTATAAAACAAAGTCGCTTCCCGCTGTCTATCCCTTTGTATGCTTAGATCTTTAAAACTACTTAACGGATTTTGATGTGGTTTTACTAATAGATAGAGTGATTCAAGAGGAAGGCTTTAATAGTATATAATTTGTCAAGATTTTGTAAATATTGGCTAAAATATATTGATATTTGTTGGAGGTATCGGAAAAAAATAAACCGTCTGGGAGCTTTCGACGAAAATGCTGCCTAAAGCCTTTGAGATATAACAAAATGATGTATGGTGGAATTGTGTATCTTATATAGGTCTACAGAAAAGTCCGTCATGGCATATGTCTATCACTTAAGGATAACATACTCTATCCATTTTAAATTTTTAATACTTAAAAAAAATGGGCAATTATAAAGCGGTAATTGGAAAGTGGGAACGGGATCAAAATTTCATGGTTACTTTTGGTTGCGATGACCGACATCCACGCGGGCGAAGCCGTGGGCATCAGCTAGTAGGTAATAACTACCTGTACATTTATGGGGAAAACCTATAAGACCATCATCAGACCTGTCTGCTGCTGTATTGTATCGTTCAGAATGTTGGCCCACAAAAGGGATGAATGAAAGACTACATACAGAAGAGAACTACATACAACTGAGATTAGAATGTTAAGAAAGATTTATGATGTGACCAGGGCCGTCTTTAGGGTCTAAGGAAGCGCAAGCCGATCGCTTTGTACCTACCATACAGGAATTTGGAGTAGTGATCAAAGGTCGAGACGGCTTAGTCTGTCCAGAGCGCCTGGAGTATTTGACAGGACGGCGCAGGTTCGAATCCTGCTAACGACCGTATTTTGCCACAAAAATGTATAACTTTAGTTTACTGGTATTATTATCAATACCAATTCCAATCCAATTCCATTATTCAATCAACGCCTTAAAAAATGACAACCGAGCGAATTTATTTTCAAGAATAACCCTTTATTATTAATTTAGGGCATAGGAAATGCCCTAAATTAAGTTCCTAAACATCTTAACAACACAAAAATTTAACGAAATGACGTATGGTTAAGGGTTATGGATATTATTGGTTCCACGTTTGTTTTTAATTAATTATTTACGGAAAATTGCCAGTATTAAACGCACTGATTACTATAGCTTTCTTTACGTTACTAGCTTCAAATATATTAAAGCATGCGTTGCAAATTCTAAAGTTATAAATTTTTCTTTCCACAATAATATCTAACTTTATATTACATACCGTAGATTTTTTTATAAAATGAGAAAGTGGGGTTTCCCAGGGCTTAACAGGTCACAAACCGGTACCGGTAAAATACCGCAGACCACGAAAAGAGAACTTGCAAATAACTAAATGCTAATTTTGTGATACCTATACATAATAGTAATGTCGTTTGTTCGTGGACCAGGTTTAACAGGTTTAAACCTGGTACGTAAAGTTATATTTTTTAAGAATAACTAGATTGCATCGTATTTAATAATACGTTTTTACCGTACCGCACCGCTATGGGATTCATAGAAAATTACACCTAATATAATACCCTATTAAATATATTCTTTTTTAGTACTTTTTAGCTAGGTACCTAATAAAAATTTGATATCTGAAAACTCAATAGCACTGAGAATCATATAATCTGAGAATCGAACCCAGAATTTCACACTCAGCAACCACGCTAAACCAATCGGACTGAAAACATTATCACATAATGTCTTTGCTTAGCTTGAGACTAGACGGCGTTGTGTGATAGTTGTGGAATATTATTATATTATATTATTATATTATAGTATAAAACATAGTCGCTTTCCACATCGGTCTGTCTTTTTATCGACTAGCTCCTCCTAAACCACGCAACGGAATTTGAAGCCGTTTTCACCATCGTTGAGATATTTTTTCACAGATGGTTTATATACATAATAAAGCATAATTAAGTATTTTTGTAAGTAGAAAGAATAGTATTTTGCAACCAAGTAAATAAATTAACATGGCTTACCTACGTAGGTTTAACGTAACTTTTTTAATAAATATATACCCGTGCGAAGCCATGGCGGGTCGCTAGTCCACTAACAAACCTCGAAAAACTTAAAACCTGCAAATCGTTTTACCAACGCATTTATTTATTCTACAAGCTTATCATCTCTGCCTACCCTATTTTTACAGACGTGTTAATCGTACTGTATAATCGACACGTTGACCCACTTATGATTTATAATTGTCAACATAAATGTAGATCATGTATTAGTTGTAACAAATTAAATAATTTGATATTAAGCAATCGGTAAATGCTGATACGATCAAAATTGTTTGGTCGTCGATCACGTGATGTATTTAGACAAGTATGCTACAATATTTTTAATCTTTTAAATTGATACAATTTCAATATACCATCATCATCATGATCCCTGACCTTATCCCAATTTATTTGGGGTCGGCGCAGCATGTGTTCTTGTTCCATACATCTCTATTAGCTGTCATATCGTCAGTCACTCCTTTTCTAGCCATATCATCTTTAACACAATCCATCCATAGCTTCCTCGGTCTTCCTCTACTCTTATAGCCATCTACATTCATACTCAAAACTTTCCTCGTCACATGACCCTCATCCCTCCGCATCACATGCCCATACCATGCTAAACGATTTCTACACAACTTCTCAGTCACCGGTGCCACTTTCAGACTTCCTCTTATATCTATATTCATTTCCAATTCTATCCATCCGCGTCACACCACACGTCCCTCTTAACATTCTCATTTCAGCTGCATGTAGATGTCTTTCATTAATTTCCTTCGTGGGCCAATTTCAATATATATATTTTATTTATTTATTTTACACAGAAACGACAATAATAAACAAAACAAAGTCCCACAAAACCGTATTATCGGTTTGACTAAGGGTACGGGAACGCTAATATTAGGCTCCATTTACTGTTACAACATTAAGTTTTGGATCACCATGTTATTTAAATTGGTTAGAATTAATTAGTTTTAAGCCTTCGTATCTCACTGCTGGAGAAAGGCCACCTTTCTTCTCTCAAACCTCCTTATCAACCAGCCACAATTTCAAACCCCGAGCTGCTACTGAGAATTTAATAAATTTATTTATTTGGGAAAACAAACAGTTACACAGAAGTTTCTTAATTAATAATCCTAAGTATTAAAGATAAATCTTTAAAAATCATTACCGCACGCTTAGCGAACTCTAAAGTTAACTCTAAAGTCGTGAGCAGGATTCGAACCTTAGCCTCCCGGATAAATACAGGTGCTCTAACCTACTCACGACCGTATTCTTTTTCCATTTAATATAATAACTTTAGAGTTCGCTAAGCATGCGTTCATGCTTTTCAAAGATTTATCTTGAATTGTTAAGGTAATTGCATCTTTACGACATTGTATTAACTGCAAAGATAGTCGTGTCGGTTCGGTCACCTGTATAGGGACTAAATAGATAGCAATGACGTCACCAACGGCGTGTTAAATTATGGATGAAGAATTCGCGGTGGTGAGCAGAGGTCGAGATGGCTTAGTGGTCAGAGCGCCTGGAGTATTTATCCGGGAAGTTTTGTTCGAATTCTGTTCACGACCGTATTCTTTTTCCATTTAATATAATAACTTTAATCCTAAGTATCTAAAGTTAATAGTACATGTGTAACTCACAACTTTATACACATGTTACCAATTTTTTTTTATATAAGAATGAACTATGCATGCGAGTGAATTTACATTACATTTATGTTTAGTTTACAGTAAGATATAAAGTAATTATTTATTGTAAATTTTTGGATTAGATCATTTCATAATTTTAGATGTGTAAATAGATCTGTCGGAAAAAAATGAGTTTTAATTATTTGCTATGGGACGTAGAGGTGCGCGAACTCCAGCATTGGTGAGGCATTTTATGTTAAAGAAATCCAATAAGACTGCCTTTACTGGGAATCGAACTCAGGACCTCACAGCAGCTACGCTTGTAACCACTAGACCCACACGGCAGTTGGAGTTAAACTTAATTAAAAAGAACTAACATTTTATCTATAAGCATTGATAGCCCAGAGGTATGGTGGACTGACTTGAAGTCAAAGCTCGCAAGTTCGAATCCAAGGTGTGGATGGTGTGGTGCGTACCACTGTCTTTTCAAAGTCATGTGTGTATTATAAATTAATTATCACTTGCTTAAAAGCGGTGAAGGAAAACATCGTGAGGAAACCAGAACTCCTGAGAGATATTCTCTATGGTGTGTTAAGCCATGTCAGAGAGCTACGGGTGGTTTAGTTGTGAGTTGTGAGTTGAGCAGAAGAACGATACAAATTTTTCAGTAATTATAGGGACTGAATAGTTAGCAATGACGTCACCGAAAGACATTAAAATATGGTAGAAGAATTCGCGATGGTGAGCAAAGGTCGAGATGGCTTAGTTGTCAGACCGCCTGGAGTATTTATTTATCCGGGAGGCGAATAAAGATTCGAATCCTGCTCACGACCATACATTTTTTATACAAAAAATTAGAGATCGCTGCGCGTGCGTTGATGAGGTTACAAGATTTGTATTCCTCTGTAACGTAAAAAAGCCATTAACACTGAACTTCCGCGGCGCAGGTTGATCGTCGCAATTTTAATACAAGTATCAAGACCGGAGTGGGTCAACGACTTGTGGCAGTTTAGTGACGTCACTGGTGTACCGCTATAAGGTACCGACACACTCCGGTGACATAGAGTATAGACCGTTCTGTTGAGAGTTGGGTTTTACTATGAAATTAATAATTTTATCTAAATTTGGTCTAGTGGTCCCAAGCGCGACTTCTGAGCATGAGGTTTTGGGTTCGATTCCCAGGTCGAGTTGAATATTATTGGGTTTTTCTGTCAGGAAGTTCTCAGTGGCAACCCGGAGTTTGGAATTATGCCCGGTAGATGACAATAGGCTCTACACCTATTACATGGGACTTAATAACTCCGGACCGCTATTGAGAATTTCCTAACAGAGAAACTTAAATAACACTTTGCCCGACCCGGGAATCGAACCCGAGACTTCATGCTCAGCAGTCGCTCTTGGGACCACTAGACCAACGAGGCAGCATCTTATAAAAACAGATATTATGTATTTGTGATACACTGGATATGCAAAAAAACTATGAATCATGCAAATATCATAGACATGCGCATGCGGCGCTATAGCCAATGCGTCACCGTTATGCCCTGTGGCATTCCTCAATGGACGTGACTAAGTTCGAAACTATTTGAAGACATTTAAATTTGATTGATACTTATAATTCATTATATAAATATATTATAACATAACATAGTGTCACGCCTGTATTCCCCGAAGGGGTAAGCAGTGGTTTACATAGTTGTACACCCACATTTCACTAATGCTGTCCAATGTAATAGGTGGTTTGCCTATTCTCATCTACCGGGCACAATACCAAACTCCGTGCTGCTATTAAGAATTTCGTAACAGAAAAACGCAATAAAAAGCCCGACCTGGGAATCGAACCAAAGCTTCATGCTCAGCAGTCGCGCTTGAGAGCACTAAATCAATAAGCCAGTTGAATTAACCCTTCAAAGAAAGTTACCAGTTAGAACCATAAATATATATTTATTAACATTATCAAAATTACTAGGCCGTGGGTTATACTTTGACTTTCAGCTGGCCTATTGTAGCAGGGAGTTTCAATAGTATGCGAGGCCAGCTTACACTGGTTTTGTTACCACTATAATGTACCTACAATATTTTGTGCTGCAGACTTTCCAGTTTCCATTGATCCATTCATTTCCAACAATGTCAGGTCATTAGCACTTGTTGCTAATCATGGGCCTCGTTAAAGGCTTCTTCAATGGACGGTCATTAGAGAGCATTAGAGAGTATAGCATGATCGCCGTTTATATCAATGTACTTCAACAAAGCAACATGTATAGTCGACCACGAAATTGCTTTACCATATTTGACAAAAACTTCCAGTACATTAAAATGTCAATAAGGTTGACAGTATCTGACTGACACTTTGATCTTGTGCAAAAATAGACCTAGTCATATTATGATGTGCAAACGAATGCAGCATTTTGGTGGTAAAGCAATTGTATGGTCGACTATACATACAGTACAGGTGAAAACGAAATCGGGTTGTAAAGTTCCAAATCGATATACGGTCGTGAGCAGGATTCGAACCAGCGCCTCCCAGATAAATACCTGCTCCAGACGCTCTGACCACTACTCCACTTACTTTCCACGAAATAAATGTAACTGTTCGCTACGCATGCGTTAATACGATTGAAAGATGTATCTGAAATCGTGTTGTGTTCAAGTAAAGATTACCCTATCATCTGCGGCATAGATGGAAACTGGCACGCTAAAATGCAGGCACGCGTGCGAGTTTACTACTTTTCGGCATTTATCGTCGTTAACTGGCACGATTAGTAGTCTTAGGATACTGTTCCAGTTATTATAGAGTTTTGTGTGAACAATATTCTGCAAGTAACTTGCCCCTCTCCTAAAAACCCTCGTGGAAACTTCTTCTCAAAGTCTTGGAGATTAGCTAGTACTTGATGCAATACGTTCTAAATCCGGGCGACGAGGTGGTTAGTATGTTTTGCCTGGAGAATTCGAGGCCTCGCTTAGCAATTGCTAAGACTGCCCCAGCGACCAGGTTAAGATCGTGGTATTACATATGCACTAATGATTGCCGGCAGAACCGTTATTAAATTCATCGACTGCGGGCGCCACATCAATCGACGCACACCTCTGATAAATTAAAAAGGCAATTTTAAACATGTAGAACTTCGTGTCTTTTACCAACATTCTGTTATGCAAGTAGTAATATAGCATAGTATCCGGAAACTAATTGTACCAGTCTTTGTTGTTACTGATACAGCAATTGCCGCAATATACGGCATCCAGATATTCCAATCATCAAAAATACGGCACCAATTTCATTACCGTATCAAATATACGGCACGTGACTGAAACAAATTGTAGTTTAGTCATATTTAAAGACGGAATTCTACTAATATTATAAACGCGAAAGGTTGTACGTATGGATGTTTGTTACTCTTTCACGCAAAAACTACTGAACAGATTTTGATGAAATTTGGCATACAGATACTTTATAACCTGGATTAACACATAGGATACTTTTTATCCCGGCTGGACCCAGTTCTGAAGTCCACGCAGACGGAGTCGCCGGCAGAAGCTAGTAAGGTAAATAATCGCGAAATTTGTTAATTTATGTCTCATTTCTATTCATTAGATACTAGAACTAAAAATGAAAATACTACTCTTTTCTTGCCGCCAACTGTCGCTTCTAAAGTATTTATGTAATGTAAAAAGTTACGATTATAAATGTAACGAGTTATTCCCCATATAATTATGTGGACCTAAAAAAGTATTTACAAATTTTTCGTTAAAAAACATACGCTTATAAGACGTTTTTTGTTACTTTGTATAAAAATACGGAAATTTTTGATGTTTGCTATGGCAAGTCTAAATTTATCAGGAACAAGACTGATGCCAGTTAACCACTAGTAAATCCAGAAAGTACTAAACTCGCACACGTATCATTTTTTTTAGCGTGCCAACTGCCACCTAAGCCTCTCCTGCATGGTAGATTGAATATATTAACTCCTTGCAAATTTCTGCCGTATATTATACTTCAAAGATTATATAGATTTTTACCGGTATCGACGCTAGCGGTTCCACGGTCAGAAGACGGTAGTGCAAATTAATATGACCGTTATTCATGAACTATATCGGACACGATGACCAAGCCACGCATATTTGGAATGTCATAGAAAGCTAGTGACGCATACTAAGTTATATTATTAAAGTCTTTTGTCAAAGCTATCTACGATAAGTACCTAATTGTCTTGAGAAATTTAGGGTCGTTCATAGAAAAGTGCAAAACTGATAAGGATTAGGGTTTACGGATAGCAAACGTGAATCACCAGGAATTCTGGTTTTAATTGTTTAAAATTGTGATACAGTGAGGAAGTGTGGTTCTTCATCTTATCGTGTGGTTGATGAATAAGCTATGTTAGAGTTCAAACAGCTTGTAGGCCTTTGAAATAGGAGACAGGTAGATTACGCTGTTGAACTCATACACACACAAAATGGAATCACTCGGCACATATTTTTCTTCATGATCTTCCTGCCCTGGTCCTAAGCTCTTCGGGGTTGGTGCAATATGTTTGTCTCTTCCATTCTTTGTCCCTATATAATTCACCCCCTTTCCTTTCTTAACATGTGCCTCATCCCTCCTCATCACGTGTCCGTACCAAGACAAACGGTTTCCTTTCAACATTTCTGTCACTGCCGCTATTTTCAAACTTCCTCTAATATATTAATTTCTTACCTTATCCATTCTTGTATAATAACTTTCGTGAGACACATTCATATTAAGTATGAGTTTGACTCGCGACATCGCCGCGGCCTCAGCTCATGACTAAGGGCTCCGTTCGAGTTCGAAACTAGTCGGGCAATCCCGAAAAATGCAAGTGAGTAATAACCGTTGAACAATAATTAATATGAATTATCCATTCTTGTCACATCCATCTCAACATTCTCATCTTCGCTACATGTAGTCTTCTTTCATCCGTCTTCTTCATGGCCCAGCATTCCGATCCATACATCATATTTTTCTTACGACTAGTTAAAAACCATCCCGTAGGTATACAGACTTGCTACTGTACCAGTGCAATATCGTAGCTGTATCGATGCCAGATTGCGACAATGTTTTATCGTGATGCAATGCAGAAGTGGTTACGTTGTTGAAGAAGAGGGAGTGATTTGAAGATTCCAATGACGCTTTTGCGATAAAATTTGCTAATCGTACGCCAGTTCGAAAACACATTGAATCGAAAACCGCTGTATCGAATGACGTCGTGAACACGCTGATACAAAAATCTTTTTTATTGGTACGCTCGTACATAATATACCTAAGTAGTCCATAACTGTGCTACTGCAGAGCAAGAGCCTCTTCTCATATAAAGAAGGCATGACCATTGAGCACATGAAAGTACGAAAGTTATGGTATCAAAATTTACTGTTGCCAATAACATATTCTAACCTAAATTTATCTGGATCGTGCGTCACAAAAATTTCAACGTCAATATTCATAGTATTCTCTGGTCAAGGTGCAGGACCAGCGCCTGCATTACAGTCTCTTGTGTTTGTATCGCTAATGAATCGATGGAAAAACTCGTTGTGGGCCACGTCCCTAACATTGAATACATTAATGATAAAGGTTTAAAATAAATAAATAAACCAATTAAAATAAATGTATATATTATTATTAAAAAATGAATTATTATTAACTATAAAAAAGACATCAATATATATTTATAAATTTAATAAATAATACATTGTAATAGTAAACTACATACATATCTAATATAATACACATAAATACATAAACATATTATAAATTAAATAAGAAATACATAAAAATATCCCATCATTATAATAATAAAATGTATATACTGTTAACTAAATTATACCATTTTAAAATATAATATATATTTAGGTAGGATATTCAATGAAAACATTAAAATAACTTATTCATCACATAAATAGATTTATTTATTTATTTATTTCACACTTACAAAGTCTTTACAGGCTAAACCCAAAGGAACATTGTAGCACATCAATCCTTACTAAAACTAATTACAAAACAGTCCCATAACTTTTATTTTATGTAGAGCTAGTCTTAGAAGATAACTATAAGAAATATTATAGCATCCTCCTCTTTTCTACGTTGCCGTGTCCTACAGGGTCCATAGTGTACTGTAATATTATATTCTATAGCACCTTTGTAAAATATCGAGTGCGATAAAGTATTGAGTATTGAAAGAGCCATATTGGTACATGCCAAGTACAAAATCACGAACTATTGCTAAAGACACTGAGCCTTAACAATGGACCTTAGAGTAATTTAATAATTTAAGGCATAGGTAGACATAACTCCCAACATATTATGTACCGTTAAAACCTCCGTTTTAATAAACAATGAAATACTTTCTCAAAATCTGCGTTCCCGTCGTCACCTACTTTGATTGTCGGACAATTATATCCATGCAATGAAAAGTGAATCTTGTAGACCTAGAGTAGCGTTGATTTTCTCTTGATGTAGACAAGCTTCAGCATCTATTGTGTTTAAAATATAATAGAGAAGGCTTGGATTATGATGAACCAAATTTCTTTCTTGGTATTGCTTCCATTTAATACCGCAACGACCAGCCAACAATTGCGGGTTCCATCCTAAGCCATTCACCACAGTCTTCGTTATCTGTGCGTATTACAAATTAATGACCATTATCTTAAACATAACCCTTTCAAACGCATCCGTAAGGTAATTTTTTTTTTCATCATCACCCCCCCCCCCCTTTTCCTATTTTTTTTATTCTCTTCTTTTTCTAGTCTGGAAAATCCGTCATGGACGTTGTGCCGGACTCCTACCGACTAAAAACCACACCGGTCTAACTCTAACCTATACCCCCCGGTACCCCGGTAGTCGCGATCCCGGGACCACTCCCGGGATCGCGACTCTATTCACCGCAACCCCGGCAGGTTATGGCTCGTCACCCCGTCGCCTGTATAGGTCAGCCACAGTTGGCCTGCTAAACACTCCACGGAGTTGTGCGCGCCAGATCGTGGCGCGCTGCCGTCTCGGGCCCATCACTGGTCGGGCAACGAAGTACCCAAGTTCATCACCCGCAGGCCACAGCTCACAATGGCCGGAGATCTTTGAGTGCCCTCCGACTTCTGCGGCAGGGGTGGGACGAATTCGCCTCTCTCTCCCTTTCCGCCGTCTGCTTCGCAAATCATCATCCCCCTGCCCTTATCCCAATTTTTTTGGAGTATGTGTATTCTTCTCAACTTTCTAATTGTTTTTGAAATTGCATGCTGCAAAAGTTTGGGAATGTTCGTAGTAACCGCCACCGATACGGTCTCCTTCTATCTAGCTATGTCTCACCAAATGTTATCCATGCGCCAGGTTTTGATGTTATCCTACTATCACACTCCACTAACTAGGACAAGGTACGAGCTACAATCCATACTAATATGTACCTAAATAGCAATTATTATATAATTTTTGAGGAAAGAAAAATATGATCATGGACAGGATTTGATGCTCCCCCTCCTGGATGAATAATCCAGGCGCTGTGGCAGCTGACCTTTACCGAACATGGCTCACTATACCACTAATTAGTACATTCTTATAATGGTTAAGGAAAATATTATGGAGAAACCAGGACACCTGAAAGATATTCTGGTGTGTAAAGACATGTCAAAGGCCTTCGGGTAGTTCGAACGTCGACACTAGGCTGTTCGTCAACTATACAATTACTATCAAAGATATATCTTTGAAAAGCATTAACGCATGCTTAGCGAACTCTAAAGTTATAATATTAAATGGAAAAAGATTACGGTCGTGAGCAGGATTCGAAACTGCGCCTCCCGGATACTGGAGTATTTATCCGGGAAGCGCAGGTCCGAATCCTGCTCACGACCGTATTCTTTTTCCATTTAATATTATAACTTTATACAATTACTAGTTTTTTTAAGATCTTCTCCATTTTAACCTCGAAATTTCTTTCGTAGGTATGTGTTTTGAGGCATATCATGTCTTGTTAATTATTATATTTGCATTACACATTGGCCTTGGCATCGTAATATGGAAACAGATGTTTTACTAATTAATCGTCAATACCATGAAATTTTTTAATTAACTATGATAAGCGACAAATACTTATGTGGAATACTTAATAAGTACAAAACTAGAACACTTTATATCTAACAATAATATTTATATTGTGTCTAATATTGGCGAGTCAACGGGTAAACTAATAAAGGGATAACTGATGTTTCCGTCTCAGTCTGTCGGTCCCGGTTGTTAAATTAAGATTTAACAACAAACAGCCGTTACGGGTAGTCACAGGCTTTAAAGTCTGACAACCAGTCATACCACGAGATATCGTGTTATCCAGTAACTGGGTTGTGGAGGTCAGATAGGCAGTCGCTCCATGTAAAATACTAGTATTAAGCTGCATCCGGTTTGACTGGAAGCCGACCCCAATGTAATTGGGAAAAGGCTAGGCTTGTTCAGTTATTACAAGATAACTTCCACTTTTCCAGACGGTTTTGCCCCAACACGCCTATATTACTAGTTGGGTGCAAGAATGATCTCCGCCACATGTATCGAGATGAGGCCTACCTCAATTACTGTAAAGACCGCAGCCCTTTTATAAGTCCCCAATGTCATTGGGTAAAGGCTAGGCAGATTGATGGATGTGTCCATCTATATTAAAACATGAAATTAGGTAAAAAAAATATAAAAACCCCGCCTGCCATGTGTCAATAATTAATTTTTATTTCATACCTTTTTGTATCGTACCATAAGCATTAAATTATTTTGTTATTAAGATCGCAAATACATTACCTAATCAAAAAAATTTAAAGCAATCTGTGCCTCGTGTGTTTTTTTTTAATCTTACTAGCCTATGTTACCCGAGACAATGTAAAACGGATACCCCATACATCGAAATCGGTTCAGGCATTTAGAAGTTAAGGTGGAATAAAGAAACGCACCCTAAAAAAACACTCCTTTTTTTGGGCAGTCGTGTAAAAACACATCAACGTTCAGTATAATAATGGCCGCTCACTGCTTTAACAACCATACGATTAGAAAAAGACCAGATTGCAAATACAAAACCTTGGATATTCTAAGTCTTTTATTAAGATGAAAGAAAACATCATAAATCCTCGTCCTGTGGACTGAATAGGTAGAATGACATCACTTTAAGAAGTATTAAAATGTGGAAATTAAATCGGAATACACCAGAAACTTTCATTTTCTTCTTGAAAACGCCATCTGATTCGAGATTTCACTTTTACATGAGTCAATGCAGGTATGTTAGAGAAACACAGATCCATTCAAGCGTAGAAGACCAGCTATCTACATTCATAATGCATATCCATATATAGATAGTTTTGTGGATACTTATATCGGTATTGCTAGGAGGTGGTTATTTAAAGAATATTTGTAGAAGATTTCAGGTATTTTTTACTTTATCGTCGTTGACACAATGTACAATTTTAATCAAAAATTTCACTTGCTACAAAATTTGATGTTTTACAAAACCGAATAAACCTTAAGTTCTTCATTTCATTCTTGCGAGTTAATGAGCATGAAGAAATTAATAAGGCACAGATCATATCATATATATAAGATCTGTGGTAAGGCTAATAAATATTTTTCTAGACGGCATTCGGACAAGTGGCCATCAGCCCGCATCAACAACTATAACACATGAATTCTGAGCAAAACTTTTAACCGGATTAATCGCGTGTATTATTGGTTTTTGCTGGGAGGGGCTCGTGGCTAACAGCCGCACAGATCGATCGATCGAGGTTAAGCTGCGCTTGTCGCGGTCGGTCTGTGGATGGGTGACCATCATTTCATACCGAGACCCCTCCGTGCCTCGGAGGGCACGTAAAGCCGTCGGTCCCGGTTGTCAAATAAAGATCTATGACAGCCGTTACGGGTAGTCAGAGGCCTGAAAGTCTGACAACCAGTCATACCACGAGATATCGTATTACCCAGTTACTGGGTTGTGGGGGTCAGATAGGCAGTCGCTCCATGTAAAATACTGGTATTAAGCTGCATCCGGTTTGACTGGAAGCCGACCCCAATGTAATTGGGAAAAGGCTAGGCAGATATATATTATTGGTTTTTGTTTTTCCTGACGTTTCGACCACTTTGCAGCGTCCGTAAATCAATAATACACGCGATTAATCCAGCTAAAAGTTGTTTTATTATATTTAGTAATTAAATGTAATGTTTCTTTTCTTTGGCTTGAGTACAAAGGGTCACCGTTAGTGAACAAAAAATTGCTTCACCGATGAGCTGTTTGACCTGTCAACGAGACACAACCATAGGCAAAGTTTTATTATTTTCCTGCTACAATACAGTTTCAGTATACAATTCTGCGTGTTTAAAAAAGATAATATCTTTATTGTTTCCTTTTAATAAGCATTTTCTACAATATCGCGCGTGTTTCATCTGTGTACCATAATGTGTTGTATATTCATATACCTATTAACTTTCTGTCTACAGTGTTGAATTGTTTATGTCAGCACGCAAACGCAACGGGCATGGATTAATGTAGAAACACGTTTACACTGCATAAACTTATCATTTTTATCATCTCGTTATGTTTAAGTTAATATAATAAGCACTGATAGCCTAGTGGTACGACGTGTTGGCCAGCAATTCAAAGGTTACAAATTCGAACCCATGACACGCACTGCTGATTTTTTGAAGTCATGTGCGTATTACATACATAGCATCACGCCTGTATTCCCCGAAGGGGTAGGCAGAGGTGTACACAATTGTACACCCACATTTCACCAATGCTGTTATTAAGTCTCATGTAATAGGTGGTGAGCCTATTGCCATCAAGCGGGCACATTTCCAAACTCCGGGCTGCTACTGAGAATTTCCTAACAGAAAAACTCAATAACACTTTGCCCGACCCGGGAATCGAACCCGAGACCTCCTGCTCAGCAGTCGCGCTACGGACCACTAAACCAACGAGGCAGTGCGTATTACAAATTTATTATTAACGCTTATAAACCGACCACTTTGCCTCACGTCAAACCTTCATTAAAATACACGATAATGCTTACTCAATTTCGTAATACTTAAAACAACTACAATTCTATTGTATTCTACAACACCCTGCTGCTACGTTAAAGTTATCCCTATCCTACAAATATCATAAATCCAAAATGTTGTGAGTATGAGTTGATGGATAACATCTATCCATCAATTCATCCTCACTATTACTCTTTCACTTTTGAATAACTACTGAACGGATTTGGATGGAATTTAGCACACAGATAGTTTCAAAGTCAAAGTCAAAGGTTTTTATTTCATATAAACCATACAAAGGCACTTATGAAAAGTCAGAATTTACGTGCGCGGTTCCAAAAAGTCGCTTCCTTTGGAGAAGAACCGGCAAGAACTATTTAAACAGTATATCTTTTAAAATTTCTGTAGATACCATTTTGGGCGGGATGTAAAAACAACGTAATCTTGGATGCAGTCACTAATATAAAAGATAATTACATAAGCCTTATTAAATGAATAGCGCATTTGACAAGTTTACGGCGTTCTCACATTTACAAAATGTTGAAGCTAAAGAAGCTATATAAAACAATGCATAATATCCGTCAAATATTATAAGTAAGTTTAACAAAAGTTAAAAACAAAAAAAGAAAGCAAAGATTGAAAGAGGTATATTATGCAAAAAACAAAGTAAAAATATCATTAGAACTGTGATAGAAATTACACGTAGGTACATTGTCAGTGAGTAGCCAAGGAAGCCACATGTGCAGAAGGTGTTATAGCCAAACATCCCTATCAGCAACGTAGTCTTTGGTCTTATAATAGGCTTTTTGAATAAGTACGCGTTTAATGTGGGTTTTATAACCTGGATTAACTCATAGGATAATTTTTATCCCGTTGGACCTAATTCTGAGTCCACGCAGACGAAATCGGGGGTAGAAGCTAGGTCATTAATCATCATCATCATCAATAAATAGATTTAATAATAGTCGGTTAAAAAATGTAACGGATCGCTGTCTGTACATAGAAGATATATGAGAAAAAATATTATTGGGACCTTTATCAACACAAATAGCACCCAAAACAATGATTGTTAGAATTTTTGTCTGTTTGTCTGTGCGTTTGTGCACGCTAATCTCAGAAACGGCTTATCCGATTTAGATGTGGTTTTCACTAGTAAATTGTGGTAAGCTTCACTTAACATTTAGTGTTTGCTTTATGTCAATCGGTTCATAAATAAAAAAGTTATGCCAATTTAAAGAATCACGTCGAACATTTGTTAATTATGAATTTGTGTTCATACACGACATGTTGTTAATTTATGACATCCATGTAGACGAAGTCGCTGGCACAGCTGGTAAATAATAAAATCAATCCTTTCTACATTATTTTGTGCTTGATTTTCAAAGTTCTAAACGTCACTTCCTGTTGTTTATGGTGTAATAGTTATACGGCTATGGTGACCATAAATTTTGAGTTACGACGCACCGTCATAAACGCGACTTCACCATACAATAATAACCATCAAACTTGCTTGCAATATTATACACAGGAAATATAGGTTCGGGGATATTGCCAGAATGTTTAATTTATAATAGTAAAGTTGAGAGAGGACTTCCTTGAACACTGACGTTATTGGTGTTGTCCTCTAAAAAGATCAGGTGCGTTGTATTCGCAATCAACACATGTATGATCAGATGGATGGATCTGGACAGATCGTTTGAGAGAAGTGATAGTCTAGTGTGTTGTCTGTAACGTCAAAGCCCACAGTTCGGATCCATCCAAGGCACGCACCACTTTTCGAACTTAATTATCACTTAAGTTAAAATATTAAATGGAAAAAGAATACGGTCGCGAGCAGGATTCGAACCTGCGCCTCCCGGATAAATACTTCAGGCGCTCTGACTACTAAGCCATCTCGACCCATTTAATATTATAACTTCAAAGTTCGCTAAGAATGCGTTAATGCTTTTCAAAGATTTATCTTTAATAAATTACCACTTGCTTAAAACGGCGAAGGAAAACATCGTAAGGAATCCAGCACACCTAAGAGATGTTCTTGATGGTGTGTAAAGCCATGTCAAAGGCCTACGGGTGGTCTAAACCACCCATAGGCCTCGTTGGTCTAGTGGTCCCAAGCGCGACGCCTGAACATGAGGTCTTGGGTTTGATTCCCAGGTCGGGTGAAGTGTTACTGATTTTTTCTGTTGGGAAATTCTCAGTAAAATAAAATAGATGAAGCGAAAGAGGTGTGTCAGAAACGCAGCAAATGGAAATCGATAGTCTATGCCTACCCCAACGGGAAACAGGCGTGATTGTATGTATGTATGTAAATTCTCAGTAGCAACCCGAAAGTTTGGAATTGTGCCCGATAGATGGCAATAAGATCACCACATGGGACATAATAACATCATTGGTGAAATGTGGGTTTAGAACTGCACACACCCCTGCCTACCCCTTCAGGGAATACATGTGCCATATTACAGATAATTTCGGGTCTGGGTGTGTGAGCACGTGAGATTATTTGTTTGTAAACGCACCCACGATACAGGAAGAAATTCCTAGTGTGGGGCAATGTTTATAAAAAAAAAAACCTAAACGGGTTTACCAAAGAAACAAAAATTGGAAAAGTGTGAACGTATCAGTTTCCACTTTAACTTGGGGACAGGTCGTCCCAAACATTCCCTTGGGGGACACCTTTCTAATACACGTTGTTCATAGTCATAATATATTCATTGGAATTGAGGCCCAACTGAAGTAAATTTAACATAACATAACATAGCATCACGCCTGTATTCCCCGAGGGGGTAGACAGAGGTGTACACTTGTACACCCACATTTCACTAATGCTGTTTTTAAGTCCCATGTTGGAGGTGTTGAGCCTATTGCCATCTACCGGGCACAATTCCAAACTCCGCGCTGCTACTGAGAATTTTATAACAAAACTCAATAAAACTTTGCCTGACTCGGGTTCCGAACCCAAGACCTCATGCTCAGCAGTTGCGCTTGGGACGACTAGTCTAACGAGGCAGTCCAGTTAATAGCACAATTATTATTCACCGGTTAATACTCACGTACATAAGGCAAACTGACTGTATGACTCGCGGCATCGCCGCAGACCCAGCTCATGACTAAGAGCTCCGTTCGAGTTCGAAACTAGTCGGGCAATCCCGAAAAGTTCCACGTGAGTAATAACAGGCGAAGAATTAATTTTTGTACAAGAACTTTTGTGAGACCTGTGGGGTTGCCAATGCCAATTTTAAATAGACAACTTAAAACAACGTTATGCTTTGTTACAATAAAGTTGCCGCAATTTTAAAGCATGTTGTCTTCATTTATTCCGAATCTATAAATTTTTTTTTGACATTTTGTCATTTAAAAGTATTAACTGACATATTTCCAATGCCAATCCAGCGGAATTATTTTCAAGAGTAAGCACACAGTTCATATCTCAAAAAAGTAATAGAAATTTTGTGTTTTATTAAAGCGTTCTGGCATGAATACAAGAAACAATTTGAAGTAAATAATATGTATTATAAAGAATATTGAACATTTACGTTAGAACGACAATTTGAGTAGAAAGAACGGGATATTACTTGCGAAAGTAGGGAACGGAAATTATAAATATAGTATGGAAAACTTTTGAAATATAATGGCGTCAATCCTAATGTAACAAACTAAACTAAATTTAGAGCATTGCTGTCTTTTACCTTTACTATAAGAGCGGGACGGGATGACGTCAAATTTAATCATGTCTACTTAAAATGTCTATACAATTTTCCTTTTACGTCTCTAACTTTAGTGGCTACACACATTAATGTAGTTATTAATACTAACCAAGATACTAAAATAAATTTTAGTAATTAATAATTAATCCTCCCCTTAAACATTAGTTAAAAGGGGACATAAAACAATTTTCGTTTCATACGTCTAATTTTAATAGCTACACACATTAATGTAGTTCAACTCTACTAAATACTAAGTAGGTAAGATACTAAAATAAATGTCAGTAATTAATAGTCAATCCTGCCTTTAAACATGATTAATCCATTTTCTCACGTCAAAATCACACATTTACAATGTCAGTCTTCGACTTCGGGGTTTACGAGATTGAGGCTCTGATATTGAGAAAACATTTAAATTTAATACACTGAACTGCTTCGTTGGTCTAGTGGTCCCAAGCGCAACTGCTGAGCATGAGGTCTCGGGTTCGATTCCCGGGTCGAGCAAAGTGATATTGACTTTTTCTGTTAGAAAATTCTGAGTAGCAGCCCGGAGTTTGGAATTGTGGTCGGTAAATGTAAATAGGCTCACCATCTATTACACGGGACTTAATAACAGCATTGGTGAAATGTGGGTGTACGAGTGTGTACACCTCTGCCTATCTCTGTGAACCCGTGGCCCCTGGGTGGTGCAAAACAGGCAACACAACTCTGATGGGAGGCTTCGGCCGCGGCTGGTTACCACCCGCCGGACGAAGTCATGCCGTGAAGCGACCTTGTCGTGTTTCGGGATGTAGTCCGGTGCAACCAGTATAGGAGACGGGTCTGGGCAGTTGCATCAACTCCCTAACTATCGATTTCCCAAAATCTATCCACTCTACTTAAGAGTGAATAGATTTATTCTGGATATACGTGCTCCATCCTCGGCCAGACCGTCGCTTACCATCAGGCGAGTTTGTGGCCAAAGGTAGATCCATTTTTTGAAAAATATAAATAAATATGTCAGCTACCAACCTAATTGAAAACCCTTTTTCATTACAGAATCATGGCGCGTTTAAGCATACTCCTGGTTATAGCCTGCTCATTAATCACCATCCCATCAATCAGAACTGATGATGACAATCCTTTCATGGACCTGGCTACGTCCTTCCTTCAGAATATGGGTGATGGAGGAAACAACAACCTGAATGGTTTGGCGGCCATCGGCAATATTGTGGGGACTTTAATGCAAGGGGACAATGCCAAAAATTTAGGGGCCATACTTGGACAAAATGGCAATGCGAACGCTGGTGACATGTTATCAGGTAAGATCTTTTTACTCATAAAAGAGGTCCCAATTTTTTTTTTATGTTTGATAACTATCTACCTATCCATCAAACTATCCGAAGTACAAAACATTAGTATCTAGTCATAATGTAAATACAGAAAATACAAAAAGTATTATTTTATCACAATAATCAGTACTATAGACCATACAGCGGTACGAAGACCGCTTTTTATCGAAAAGGTCATTTGACTTAAAATGTTGATAAAAGTTAATGTTCAAGATAAATCTTTGAAAAGCATTAACGCATGCTTAGCCTCTTGTCTGTGGAGCGACCGACAGTCGGTCGATTGGCAATATGGCGCGTGTGTGGGGCCATATGTTCACGGGTGGACAGCGTGCTACCTCCTTACGTATACATTATGATATCTTTGTTTTTTGATATGGAAAGCACTATGGTGATGTATAGAAGAATTAAAGTATATTAAATTTCCTTGAATACGGTATATAACATGATAGACAAAAAAAAAAGAAAAATACGTTAAATTTGGCGGTAAACGCAAAATATCGTAATTTTTTACCTATTTTACATTATAATACATATGAATTATCATTTTGTAACGATAAAAACTATTAATCCCGATACAGTATACCTATTTACATTAATCTATTGAATAATATTGATACCCGTACATACATTTTTATTAAATAAACACGTTATCAAAAAATAACGGCCGGCGGAGTTCGTTGCCCCGTTATGGAAAGTGGAATTCTATTTATAGAATACTCGCTCGACTGGCTATATTGTTATTGTTTTGTGAACATAAGAATATAATCTACACATTAGATAACTCATATTAATGCACAGTTATAAGGATTAGGATATTTATCGAAATTAATCTAGGTACTTACCAGTACTGGGTACCGCCCACTGTTTTTATCAAAATATACGTAATCACTAATCACTCACTCACTACACTCACTAAATCAAATACTACACTATATTACCACTGCGTTATAACAATAAAAAAGGTAGGTCATCGCTTTAAATAAAAAGATATTACGATAACAAACACGTGGCGGAGCGTCGACCTTGTACCTACTATTGCGTCATCATTACGTAATTTTGAATTACGTTATTTTTATTCTAAACTTGCACAATACAACTTTTTGTTTGTTTATATAGTTAATGTAGTTAATAATTTACACTAATAATAACACTTTTATGGAAACTAACACGTTTTACCGCGAAAATTGAGCATTTATTTACGCGTCATGCCTCGAACGCTGCAATGAGCCGACTGTCGGTTCCTCCACAGACGCGGGTTTTCATAATGGCGGCGCCCCACTGACGAGAGGACGAACTCTAAAGTTATTATATTAAATGGAAAAAGAATACGGTCGCGAACAGATTCGAACCTGCGCCTCCCGGATGAATACTCCAGGCGCTCTGACCACTAAGCCATCTCGACCTCTGCTCACCACCGCGAATTCTTCTTCCATATTTTAACACGTCTTATGGCGACGTTATTGCTATCAATTCTGTCCCTATACGGGACTATACCTAACGTATTCTTTTTCAATTATTTCTGTTTCAATCAACTTGTCTCTCTCAAATATTGTCGACAGAGATAGAAGTTAATCGACTTTTTTGTTAACTAATAACTTCATAGACGTTCATCTTAGACGTCACTGATTCACGTAGATTCACGCTAAAGAAACATCCTCAGGAAAATTGGACAAGCATCATGAACTATGAACAATGCTACCTCCTTCTCTGTAAGAGGAAGGGTCTTTGCCCTATAGTGGAATAATAACAGTCGGCTACGTAGAAACAATAGAACCATTAGCAAAACCATAGGTTCAATGACCATAAGATTACCACTTTTTTAAGGCTTGTAAACATGTATAAATATGGTGTACGAGTACTTTGCCAAATAGAGTACTGGGTTGGGTGATTGATATTTCCGTTAAATGTAGTATCAGTTTTTGCTACGATTAGACTTAGCAAAATTAGCAATGAATAATGTTCAAATTACAATAAAACAACTTTTAACCGGATTAATCGCTTGTATTATTGGTTTTTGTTTTTCCTGACGTTTCGAACACTTTGCAGCGTTTGTGGTCGCAGGAGGACTAAGGTGTCAAGCGTCTCAACAGTTTATTCAAAATTATTTCAGTCTACCGTACATATACCTAATTGATAAAATTCATAAAATTATTTCTGTCTCTGATACATATTTAAAACTAAATCGCGACGGTATTTCCTAAGTTTGTGTCGGTATTTCTTCTCAGGAATAGCCCTGAGAAGAAATACCGACACAAACTCAGAGGTTACAGTCGTTTTAAATTTATAGATACAATTTTATCGAATTATCATCTAAAAGGTGTTCCGATGCACGCTGTAACCAATAATACACGTGATTCATCTGGTTAAAAATTGTTTTATTATAATGTGTAGTGATCGCGAAAACCTAAGATATTACAATATTCAAATTATTCGGAGTATCACAAAATTATTTTGAAAACAGTGTCGTGATTTAAAGTAAATATTACAACTACTAAAGGCTTAAATACTTTGCAGAGTTAATGTAATAAGTCACTAAAAATGGAAGTACATTTTCAGTCGCAAATCTGAAACAAATCGATACAAATACACTAACAGCGCCTGCGATCGTTGACGCAAAGACAAGCACCTACCGCAGCACCAATCGCAACACAGCTAATACCATATGATTGCTTTCAGGCCTTGGCAGTTTACTAGGAGGACAAGATGGCAAAATAGATCCAGCATTAGTAGGCTCTATGATATCAATGTTCGCCCAACAGATGGGCACCACTGAATCACCAAAGCCAGCAAGAAAAAAACGAGCAAACACGGAAGGAGACCTAAACTTAGAAAGCATGATGAGTCTAGCATCAGGGCTCCTCGGCAACCAAAACGCTGGAGGATTTATGCCCTTAATAATGAATGCTTTGAGTTCATTTTCAAATACAGAAGCTCAGAAACGCGCAAACGACCATAAAGACCACGCCTCATTTCTGCCACCATTTTTGGAAAAAGCTCACTTATATTGGGACATTTTTATCAATTCTGAATTGGGGAAGACGATTTGGGAAAAATCTGGATTGAAGGGAACACTCAAAGCTTTCACGGGTCCTGACGGCAAACTCAGCTTCCAGCAGATGTTCAAGAACTTTGAGAACCATTCGTTCAGAAGACACTGGATCAAGGCAGCAGCTAAGTACCTCACTGATATGGTGGTACATGTGGCTAAACCAGAAGTTTATAACAGGTAAGAAGTAGGAAGAAGAAAGTTATATTTTTATCGTGGGAGAGTCAGGCTTACGGTACGAATGAGCCGGCTCGACCGGAGTGATACCACGGCCTCACAGAAAAACGGCGTGAAACAACGCTTGCGTTGTGTTTCGCGGAGTAAGTGAGGGTACCGGAGGCCCAAACCCTTTAAAAGGCCGGCAACGCACTTGCGACTCCCCTAAGGTTGCGGGTGTTCATGGGCGGCGGTAATCGCTTACCTACAGGCGATCCACCAGCTCGGTTATAAAAAAAAAGTTATTAATGTTCTAAAATATTTTTTCGGCTGGAACGAGCGTTCTGAAAACATGCCTTTTGAGTTTTATTTTGGAAGTCTTTGGGTAGAATGTTATAGTTATAGTAGTTTATATATTTCTATCAGATATATGAGAAAGGAAGAAAGAAACCAATTTATTCCGATATGCCCAAAATTACATAAATAAATCTAAAACTATTATTCAAGAGTAGATGGATGGATGGATGGATGTGTGTGAGTTTGTGTTGGATGTTTGACTACTGAATGGATTTGGATGAATCCGATATAAAGTACTTGAGATTTATCGTGAAAAATTGCAGAATTCCTACATTAAAAGGAGAATCTCGAAGGTGACACTATGGCCAAGCGCTAGTAGAAAAAAGAAAAAAATCAATTAAATCATTATGGAAAGGAAGAAATTTTTGGCAACCTGCGTGATGCCCCGATCTCGGTTCTCATATTGATTTAAGTTTATATTAATGAACCCTATAACATCTGCGTTTTGAAATTTTCTTGGTCTTTCCAAAATCTAGATACAAATTTTTAGGATCACTTTTACCTACTTTAATTCAAACGACTTTAAATCCAAGATTATTTAAAGTAAATAGTCTTACAAAGAAATACGTTTGATCTAAAATCCAATTTCTTAAGAAAACTAGAACTTAATTAACTTTCAAACTAACAATAGGGCCTTTTCAGTCAGCTATTCGACAGAAAGTAAATCAATGTGTAAAAGAGAAGTTTCTGTATACCCAAAAGGCTGATAACTAGTCTGTTAATTTCAAACGCTGCCCTTAGTCATAGGGCTGCCAGGCCCCTAAACTGAACAGCCGCAAATACAGACATATCATCATCATCCCTCTGCCCTTATCCCAATTTATTTGGATTCGGCGCAGCATATACCTATTTGGCATACTGTTAAAGTTTTGGCTATGTTTTATGACCTGCCTGACGTCAACCCTCATTGGGATTGCTGTTGTTGGTGGTAACCGCCACCGATACGGTCTCCTTCTATGTCATACCAAATGTTATCCATGCGCCAGGTTCTGATGTTATCCTTCTATCACACTCCACTAACCGGGCTATGACATACATACATATTAATAATGAAATCTAACGGTGCTAAAAACATATCATTTATTTACCTCTAAGTTTCGATCTTGTTGCATTGACCGTAGTCACGAATAGACTGATGCTATTATGTCCCGTTAGGATTAAATAATTATATATTCGAATCGCAAAAGCTTAAAAAATATTAAACACACATATAACCATGCCTGTTTCCCATTGGAGTAGGCAAAGACTATCAATTCCCACTTGCTACTATTCTAAAATGCCTTTTTTCATTACATCGGTCTTAGAGTACCAGACGGGTGACGGCTTCTGACTAAATATCGAACAAATTTTCTCGCCACTTTAAGCGGGGGGCGAGGTAACACACAAGCACAAAAGAACTTACACTAAAGCAACAATAGCTCTCGTCATTAAATTAACACAAATTTAAAATTTTATCACATAAAATCGTGTATTATCATTGTAACCATACAGGTAAAAGATATAAAGGTATATGATTAGGGATCATATTCCAGTGGCGAGAGGGGTACGCCCGGTAAAACTACTCCAGTACTAATTCCTTCAAGACATCGATGTTCATTAACCTCTTCATGCATGCTCATCGGTTTAGGTTGTTCATGACCTGCCTGTTTTCTACAGCAGATATTGGATTAAAGAATCGGACATATTCTGAACAAATATAAAAAATAAATATCAAAATTATTTATTTCCAAAAACAGTTCACAGATTACATTACATGGTGACACAAAATTATTATAATGATTAAGGATCATTATAATAATATAATATAAAAATAACAATTGTAGAAATCTGTACATTAAATTAACCCTACCTCTATAACTAACCTGTATCTTAAGAGACAGTATTCGGCTATTTAATTCTACAAATATAATTTATACAATAAGAACAGTTGATATAGTGTCTATCCATGTGATAGGTACAAGGTTTAGCTTAATAATAATTATTTTTTGGAAATTAGGCAGCTGGGTCAAGGGCTTGATGCAGAAAGCAGTACTCCTTGACACGGCACGAATTGTCAGGAGGTTTCTCTCATGGAGCCCTAACCACCGGTGGCTTGGACCCTGTTCCAGACACCGGTGGCATCCTGTTTTTTTATATTTTTAAATATATATTACATTTTTTATTTATTTAATATGTATTTTAAGACAAATAAAGAGATATTAATTTTGACAATTGCGTTAGCGAAATAGTTGTGGATTGTGTGATTGTATTCATGGTTGTGTAAATGTTAGAGGTGTATGAGAGGGTAAGTGTGAAATGCATGTGGCTCCCGTGTGTGTGTGAGATTGCTTGTGTGTGTATGAGGGAGATTTATATTACGCGATGTAACTTAGTAGAGACTCCGTATAAGAATAGGCCTTCTTTAATAGCCACTGTGTTAGTTTAGAGTTTACGTTGTGTGTGCGAAGGTCAAGGAGATTTAGTTAAAAATACTTGAAAACCTGATACCTAAGCGTGATTAAAAATACACTAAAAGCTGTTATTTATGCAAAAATATTGTGGCTTTTATTAATTCCCAACTTAATACATTTCTTAGAAGATAAATTAATCATCGTTGGTCTAGTGGTCCCAAGCGCGACTGCTGAGCGTGAGGTCTCGGGTTCTATTCCCGGGTCGGGCAAAGTGTTATTTGAGTTTTTCTGTTAGGAAATTCTCAGAAGCACCCCGGAGTTTAGAATCGTGCCCGGCAGATGGCAACAGGCTCACCACCTATTACAAGGGACTTAATAACAGCATTGGTGAAAATTTGATGTACAACTGTGTACACCTCTGCCTGCTCCTTTGGAGAAAACATGCGTGATGCTATGTAATGCTGTGTTAATCATCGTTAAAATAGCATTTTTGGACATATTAATTATTATTTTCTAACAATGTGTTCTCTTCTACGCTGAATATAACTTTATTTGTTTTCTGAAAGCCCAAACATTACGTATTTTCGGTACACCTAACAACCCTACTCTCATGTTCATCACTTTTCTAACTTTCGGGTCAATAATTGAATTCTCAAACGAACTAATACAACCGTCTGCCAGTTACAATTAGACTCTCCATTAAAGGACACAAAATGTTTTACTTTCTAGCCTCGCGCCTGTATTCCCTGAAGGGGTAGGCAGAGGTGTACACAGTGCACACCCACATCTCACCCATGATGTTATTAAGTCCCGTGTAATAGGTGACGAGCCTATTGTCATCTACCGGGCACGATTCTCAACTCCGGGCTGCAACTGAGAATTTCCTAATAGAAAATGTAATGGAATAACACTTTGCACGACATGGGAATCGAACCCGAGACCTCACGCTCAGCAGTCGTCTCGAGGCAAGAAGTACTATCGCGGATACTCCTGCCTGACCACCACTAAGTTCATTTTCGCTTGCCCTGTAGCCCCGCCGAAGTCAAATTAGATCGTCCTTAAAATCCACAAAAGGGAGTAGACGTGATACGTCACTAAGCTGCGCAGTGCAGATTGCAACTAATTACGTTCTCGCTTTCCTGATAGGCGAACATTTTAAGGGGGTGTGACATAGCGCCAGCGCTGGATTTACAGGAAAAAAAATTTAAGTGGGCAGGCATAAACGGCCGCGATAGTACATAATAGACATGGGCGGTTGTAGTATTTTCTATAAACGGTTACATATCCGATATGAAGTTTTCATATCGATATGAAAAACCGTTTTTAGATATCGATATGGAGAGTTTTTAGATATCTACAGCAAACGCTGAACGATATTCGCTTCGTCTCGTTTTCACACCCGATAACGTCATCAGTTGGACAGAGAGACGGCGAATATCTAACCACGAGATAGATATGAATATGAGAAGTTGAGTAAGCTACGTAAACGGATATGGATATGGATAGTTAGTTTTTCGTTTAGTTCGATATGATTTGATCGATATTGTAAAAACGGTTTTCTTTGTGTGGCATATCGATACGATATGATATGTATATGTTTGTATCCGTTTTAAGTTACGATATGATATATCGGACACATGTCTAGTACATAGATATGACATTGCAAAACTCACATTGGTGCATGCTAGGTTTGACTCCCATCCTATAATAGCTCAAGAGTCAGGCCCGTACGTAACCACTCATCCATCACGGCTTATTTTCTTCAAAGCTTCGGTTAGGGTAAAATTTAACACGTGGTAACGGCCTTGAGGCATCCAATTAATGCTGATTCAAATTTGTGTCCTTTGAACTGTTGCCATTCAATTGGAAACCAATTATTACTACACGTGGTACTTCATTCCTTTGATTATAATAATTAGGTTAAATTATCAAATATTCCATACAATAGTGAATACTGAGATGATGGATGATAGAGACAGAGATGCATGGAAGACAAAGACATGGTGCGCCGACCACAAAAACATTAAGGGCAGAAAATTAATCAAAATTCACGACAAGAACATTTAGTTTTTCACGACTGTGCAAAAAAAGAAGAGAATGTTTTAGGGTTCATATATGTATGTATGCTTGTGAGTTTCTTTATTCCAGCATAACTTCTAAACGCCTTAACCCATTTCGATGTATGGGGTATCGTTAGAATTCTTACATTGTCGCGGATAACATAGGCTAAGAATGTAAGATTTTTAAAAACGGCAGGCTTATTTTTTTTATTAATTTCATCTTGTTGTTTCTTCCATTAATTCTGTAGAAGTCAAACTTTGCTAGCGCGATGCAGGGCGTTCTGCGCGTAGTATCTATGTAGCGTGGTAGATGTCGCTACATGTTTATTTGTCTACAACAAGACAAATAAACACAGTGAGAGGCAAAATTATTAAATTAAACTTTAAATGAGCAGTTCATTAATTTTCTCCATCAAAAAATCTCGTTATTCGCAAATTAAAAAGCCTCTAATCAAAATTGTCCTCAAAACTACGTTTCTCCTTCCAGGTACTTGATATCAGCCCAATACATTACCAACAGCTTCCTCGATTCCCAAGGCCTTCCGAAGAGCACCCACTTCAACGTGAAGAAGCCTGAGCAGTCTATCACCACACTTCTCAACCATGTCCTCAAGAAATACCTGGATATGGACACTGATGTCACTGAGTATGTGGTCCCTGCTGTCACATATGTCAAGGTAAGGCTTCTTTAAATAAGAAATTGGTTTAAAATCCTACTAGAGGGCGAAGTCCTCTGATTATCTCAAGAAAGTTTTTTTTTTGTGATTTAAACACTGTTTGTAGGAGACCCAGTTCCCAGAATTTGTTTCAGGTGGAAATCGAACCGGTGACATGAGACCCAACAATCAACCACTGTCAATCGTGTCCAAAATTATGATTTTCACCATAGTTCTAGACTTCATGGGATTCCTGCCACATTATGCCTAGAATTCAAGAATTGGCAGAAAATGCTACATTCGATTTCCAGCCTGTACAATGTTGTGCTGTTCAGACCTCAGGTCCTTAGCCAGAGCTTAGGATTCAGAAAATGGCTATAGACCCTCTGTGGACCAGTGCAATTGATGTTTTAAAAATATATCTGTTTTTGCTAAAGATTTAGGTACTATATTATATGGATTACATTCTTAATCAGACTACAAAAAATTGTACATGCCGGACCGTTACCGACTAAACACATAGACCTCCAGTAACCTTTACCGGGGTGCTGGGATGGCAGCTGCAGTCGCCGTAACTCCGGAAAGATATTATCGGTCATCGCCTTCCTTATAACAACTCCCAGATCCATTATATTAATGTTACCAAATCAACGTTCCCATATATTTATATCATCAATTCTAAACTAAAATGTCTTCCACAGCAAACCCTCAAAATGGCAGAAACGACAACAAAAACGATGTCCTCTCGGGGCGACTACCTCGCGTTAGCTGACCGTCTAACTGACACGCTCAACCTGGAGGTCATTGAACCGGTCCTGAGGGTATACCGCGCGTACCAGCACTCTGTGAAGGCACCCCACTGCCAGGAACATCTCATGTGCCTCGTCAATAGGCATCATGATCAGGACAAGAAGGGTAAGTTGAATATTTTTTGTGAGGAATACATACTTACCTACAATCAGTTTAGACTTTTTGGTTCCATTATTTATTCCAATTAAACTGAGGTCCGTGTTTATAAATAACCTTGTCGATCTAACATGACTCGTGATTGACTCGGGTTTTGATTTTGATTGAATCCGATTAAACAAATTTTAACCTGATTAATCGCGTGTGTTATTAAAGTTTTTCTTTCTCCTGACGTTTCGAACATTTTGCAGCGTTCATGGTCACAGGATGACTAAGGTGACATGCGTAATAACGGGATTTATTTAAAATTATTTTTGTCTAAACTGCCTCGTTGGCCTACTTAGTGGTCCCAAGTGCGACTGCTGAGCAGTAGGTGTATATTGTAGACCTCTGCCTACCCCTTCGGAGAATACAGGCGTGATGCTATATCTTTATGTAGGTATATTCATTTTGGTCTACCGTACATATAATTTTGATAAAATTATTTTTGTGTCTAATACAGTTTTGAATGACGGTATTTCCTAAGTCTATCCCTGAGAAGAAATATCGAAATATTAGGGGTCACTGTCGTCTTGACCACGAACGCTAAAAAGTGTTCCAAACATCAGGAAAAGCAAAAACCATTAATATACGCGAATAATCCGGTTAAAAGTTGTTTTATTTTAATGAAATTGAATTACATGTGGTAAAAATCGCTTTTGGCTTAAAAACTGCCACATGTAAAAACTGCTACATTCAGGGTTAAGATTACCACCTATTTTGAACCACTCGTCATTTATCAACAATCAGTGATATGCAGTGTAGGTAGGTACCATGTTGATTTTATCTAAATAATTTTCTATCAACACAGGATGACGTAATAAAAATACCTTTGCCAATAATTGCAACAAAAGTTGCGTGACCACTATAGGACATGACTACACATAATGTGAAGTCCTTGTCTATGCTATTAAATAAACATGAGTTTTTTATTTATTGTTATTATATAAGTCTTATTTCCTGTTTACTAGTGTGGGTTGGACTTCTACCCAAACCCTGGGCAAAAATCCAATCTGAACGCAACATTTTATTTTACAATTAAATAGAAAAACCAAGTAGGTTATTGCATTAAATAACATTTATGTATAGGTATTTTTTTAAGAAAGTTATGGTGTTTTTATAATGGTCGCCACTCAACCTAATGCTGATGTGTCGCATATAAAGCAACCCAACAGCGCAATATGGAGCGCAATAATGAAAATCAGCGCGGCAACTTCTCGATATTGCCGCTTTATGCTGAAATGGGGTCTTTTTTGGTCTCGTGCATGAGATCTCGGGTTCGATTTCCGGATCGGGCAAAGTGTTATTACGTTTTTCGGTTAGGAAATTCTCAGTAGCAGCCCGGAGTTTGGAATTGTGCCCGGAAGATGGCAATAGGCTCACAACCTATTACACGGGATTTAATAACAGCATTGGTGAAATGTAGGTGTACACCTCTGCCTACCCCTACGGGGAATACAGGCGTGATGCTATATTATATTATGTAGTTTAAATCACATTTTGTCCAGGTCTCCCCGGCTTCAAGGCTGGTCTCACGAAGCTCAGCAGCTTAGCAGCGTCCGCGGCTCTCAGCTTCCAAAACGGAAAAGGATTCTTCGACTTGTACAACGCTATCCAGAATGACGTTAATTGTGAAGTAAGTAACTACCCTCTTGCTGGGAATATATGTATATCTAGTATATTTCCTAAGTGGGCCTCCTACCGACTAAAAATCAGGTTATCCGCCTGTTTCGTTAGTAATATAACTAATATAATATAATTCCTGCGTCTGATCTCTCTCCGGTCGTGTCGGATTGCCGTCCCATCGGACTATGAGAGTGAAGGAAGAGAGAGTGCACCTGTGTTTGCGCATACACTTGTACACTATAATATCCCCTGCGTACTTGGCTAATCTCAGTGGAGATAGGCCGCCGTGACCGAAATACGGTCGGAAGGAGTAGTATAAATACTTCTCCGGGCTGCAGTCTTGATTAAAAATTTTCTTCTTCAATCGTGAGATTGGTGAACAACCTTCTAAATAAAACCTTATTTACAAAAAATATTACCGTCGAAAAAGGAAACTGAAAATTGAAAAATAACTGAGTGTAACTAATTTTGAGTGGGCGCCAGTTCCATGTTGCATTCGATTATAACTTTAATTTAATGATCTTCGCTTATTGCTTTTTTGACGCCGATTCGAAATTAGTTACACTCGGTTTTTTCTCTTTTCAGTTTCGTTTTTCGGCGATGCTCTCCTTTGTGAAAAAAAAAGAAACCTTTTTCTGTGGCTATAATTAGAACTTTATCTACAAAACATAGCTAGGTCTAAAGTTCTCATCAAGATAAATAAAAAAATCGCAAACACGAAATAGTTACTGTAAACCGTTGAGGAGTTTCCTCGACTATCTTTCGTCTCCATCACCAGATTAACTCCAGATTTCTATTAAGTTGTAGTGTCATCAAAAAACATAATGTATGTATGCAAAGTTTCAACAGAATCGATTGACATGTCAACAATCTATAATTCCCTATTACCCACGTAAGGGGTGAGATTTATATAGGACCAGGAAGTATCCACTATACAATAAAAAAAGGATCATCAAAATCGGACTATTCTATAAAAAGTTATGCGTGGTCACATATAACAAAATATATACGCGAATTGAGAACCTCCTCCATGTTTTGTCGGTTAAAAACTAAATGTTTTTATATAAACTCGTAACAGCCAATGGATCGATCGAGGTTAAACTTCGCTTGCCGCGGTCAGTCTATGGATGAGAGACCATCATTTCATATCGAGGCCCCTCCGTGCCTCGGAGAGCACGTTAAACCGTCGGTCCCGGTTGTCAAATAAAGATCTATGACAGCCGCCACAGGTAGTCAGAATCCTGAAAGTCTGACAATCAGTCATACCACGAGATATCGTGTTACCCAGTAACTGGGTTGTGGAGGTCAGATAAGCAGTCGCTTCAAGTAAAATACTGGTAATAAACTAAACTGGAGGAGTTAGACTGGAAGCTAAAGGCTAAGCAGACTATCGTGAGCAAGGTTCCAGCCGCGGTTGGCGCAGTGGTCGATAAACAGGCTGCTGCGCAGCGCGTAGCGGGTTCGATTTCTGCACGGAGCAAATATTTGTAGGATCAACAGATAATTGTTCCGGTTCTGGGTATGTGTGCATGTTAGATTATATGTCTGTAAACGCACCAACGATATAGAAAGAAATTACTAGTGCGGCAACGTTTATTATAAAAAAGTTTTTATTATATTTGGCGCAGTGGTCGAGAGATCGACTGCTGCGCCGCGTGTCGCAGGTTCGATTCCTGCACGGAGCAAATAAGTATTTGTACGATCTATAGATAATTGCTCCGGGTCTGGGTGTGTGTGTGCTTGTGACATTAAATGTTTGAAAACGCACCCACGATACAGGTAGAAATTCCTAGTGTGGGGCAACGTTTAAAAAAAAAAAAAAAAAAAAATGACATTAATTGTGTGAAATATTTTCCAGGCGGAGTATCCAGCTGACTGTTCAGCATTCCACGAACATGAAATGAAGGTGACCACAGAAGTATACCATAACGAATTATAAGTGTATAGTGATTGTAATGCCTCCTGTTTATTAAACCCATTTTCTGAGCGTATTAGGCAATGTATTTGATATTAATCGAAATTATTTGAAACCTTTCGAATAATTATGATTCGGAAAGTGCGGCATAATAATTCGGAAATTTTCGAATGAAAATTCGGATACATTCGAATAATTGTTCGGAAAGAAACTAATTATAATTCGGAAAGATTTTAATAATTATTTGGGAAATAACGAATTATAAGTCAAAAAGGGTAAATAAGGTGGCTAGGATAAAATATCTTACTTCAGTTTTTAGTTCAACTAGAGTATTTCCATTACATATTTTGTTTTAAATCGCAGAATTTACTAAATTACATTATAATTATGAAATGGTAACGAAGAATAATTAATTCTTCATTACCATTTTTTATTTTATTCAAACCTGCGACTCACAACTAAACTAAATCACACATTCACATGAGTCATTAATCGTTTCACGTTTACAGAATATTCACAGTTCATCATAACTACACCAATAACTTTACGAACCATTTAATCACCAAATACACTATCAATCATGTTATCACTATTCATTAAATTCAAAATTACTCATCTATTATTCACCGTATCTGCCACATCATCTGTTTCTCTACGTAAATCAGCATCAGCACATGTTCATTTCATTCATTCATTCAAGCTATACATAAAATGTTCGTTGATAAACACTTTATATTGTCCAAATTTGAATTCGTATGCTTGTTTTTTGAGTTTTATTTAATTTTTGTTTTGTTTAAAACATAGGTACGTAATGTTACTTAATAATATAATTTATCGTGATACACTGTACTTACTTAATAGCTATGTATTTTACTATTATTTTTGATATTAGTAAGTCACGAAATCTTTTGGGTAAAAAAAGTTTCTTGACTCATTTTTCAAAAGCATTTTCATTATGAATGTTTTAGGTAGATATATTAGAATCATTTCATTCGTAAATATTTTGTGACTATTTTAATAAATTAAATAATATATTCTATTTTTATGACAAGGGATAGCGACGAAGAGACGACCCAAAAAAAAAATACGGTGAAACTAACGATAATTATTACGAATAAACTAATTAATTCTAATAATTTATCTGGAAATATAATAATGGGATACATGTTGTACTTATTTAATCATAAAGTGGATAGTTACTAAGTAAAATTAAATAAGGTTAAATTAAATTCGTTGGCGAAACTTAATTTAATAATACATAGGTATTTATGGCGAGTCTTTCTGCTAAAATTAAATATGAGTTTCTTTTGATAAAAATAATATCTTTATCCACATTAAGACAATTAGGCTTAATAAAAAAACATGAAAAAAACTGCCTCGTTGGTCTAGTCGTCCCAAGCGCGACTGCTGAGCAGGAGGTCCTTTGTTTGATTCCCGGGTCGTGCAGTGTTATTGGGATTTTCTCGATAGCAGCCCGGAGTTTGGAATCATGCCCGGTAGATAGCAATAGGCTCACCTCCTATTACATGGGGTTTAATAACAGCATTGGTGAAATGTGGATGTACAACTATGTAGGCACACCTCTGCCTACCCCTTCGGGAATACAATGCTATGTAATGTTATTTTATAAAAACAATAAGAATGGATTTACTTACCAGATTTAATACCAAAATTATTATCTGAGGTGGGTAAGAAAATATATATACCTATATAGCAAAGTTTTTTTCCGACGCCCCAGCTGATTTAAGTCGCCTGGCGTCACATGGTTGAAAGTTTTTTGACCCCGTTCGTAAAAAAGCATTGATATAGCATTGAACTGAACATTGATTAATCTAGTAAAGTTTCGCCAGCTAATGTGATTAAACCTTGTATAAAAAGAAATATTAAGTTAATTATGGTTTAGTTTTTTGCTGGACATTTGGTGCTAAAAACTTTGTTGCATTTAATATCTTCTGTCTGTCCCAATGTAGGGTTAGCGTGATGATATAGAAGTATAGATAGATAATATATTAATATATATCTAGAATCTCTATTTATAATGATTATAATAGAATTTATTTTTAAATGTTCTGTTTTCGAATAATTATGTTTAATTATAAATTTTAGAAATTGTTTCACTGCTTTCATATAAATGTAAATACATTCCACATCTATGTAAGATATTAAATAAAATCTTAGACTGAAAACTCTTATTATTTATTTAAATGGAAGATAAGTCTAATATGCAAATTACAATATAATAGGCACATATAAATAACTGCGACAATTAAATTCAAGATAAAATAATATTCACAACGTTGCAATTTCGTAAACATAATTCAATTACGGCCAAATTCGCAAACGTCACTCAATTTTATGCTGCACATAAAATTTAATAAAAAGTAAACATTGATATCACGACTTTTGAGAGATACTTCAAATTTAATACGTTTGAGAATTTAAACGATGTCAAAAACAGTTGTTTAAAGGGTAATTTACACTCACCAGCATAGTCTCACAAATTACTAATTTACAACATTTATATTATAATTTTATTCGTCATAGTTCTTGTTTTACAAATTGGTTTAATATTTTTAAAAGAGTTATGACTAACTTAGCCGTGATCTGACAATGCGCTTCTTGATAGGAAATATGAAATTACGCCATCAAAGTGCGAAACCACACTAAAAACTTTTTCAATACATTATTTGCATGCATTTTTCTTTGTCATACCTACACGATATAAAGATTAATGATGACATCGCTAAATTAATTCACAAAAATACTAAAAATATAATCATAATAATAAATTCCTATATTTAAGGTATTTCCAGTTCATTATTAGAGCGGTACAAAATTAAGGATCTAACCGATTTTCTGTAGATATAAATCAAATTATTCTCCCAAACGGCAAATAATAACACAAAATTCAATTTAAGTAACTCAAATCTCTAAAACACATTTTTTACTCAGAACAGCACAACACGTATATTGAAATGTTTATAATACTGTTTATACCCGATGACGTTTTCGAAAATCTGAGAATCAATGACGTCAGCTCTGATGTAGGTCAACCAAACTAAAATGACAGCACACGTCAAAATTCTGTCCAACTAAAATCTAAACATTTTTCAGCACACTTTTAGGTGATCACTAAAATTATAAACGTCACGTCAAACTAAAATTATATATACATATATCTTAGGCTGACATGACTAAATTTGAATTTGACGTTCTTATTCATTCCGTCCCGTTCTTACATATACCTACTTAGTACCTTTAACTGTTAGTAAAATACTACAAAGGTCAAAATGTAGTTTAATACAATACAATACAAATACTCTTTATTGTATACAAATTATAAGCACACTATAAAATAATATATATATATATATATTGTTTTATAGTACATATATATATATAATTATGGATGTTGTATAGTAGTTTAATAGCTGCATCAGAATTGATGTCGGTTTTGCGTTTATATTATCGAATGTAGAGATCAAACGCGCAAACATAGCAAACGCGAGCGGACATGATTAGAAGAAATAGATATGACGTCACCTTAAGACGAATTAAAATGTGGAAGAAGAATTCGGTACAGAGAAGAGAGGTCAGCATAGCTCGGTTGGCAGAGCGCCTGGAATATTTATCCTAGAGGCGCAGGGTTCGAATCCTGCTCGCGACCGTATTTTTCTTCACAAAAAAAATATTACTTAAAAAAACTTAAAACACTCATACTGAATGAATGTTTTACGACTTATAATACAAAAGACATCATTATTTCAAATTAAAACAAAACAATAGATATATTTATTTATTCCTATTTCACGCTACGACAAATAGGCAATGTTGTTCAATTTATTTATAAGTAAATTTAGGTCGAGGTGGCTTATTGGTCAGAGCGCCTGGAGTATTTATCCGGAAGGTGCAGGTTCGAATCCTGCTCACGACCGTATTCTTTTTCCATTTAATATTATAACTTTAGAGTTCGCTAATCATGCGTTAATGCGCTTTTCAAATATTTATTTGTATTTATAAGTATTTATATCTTGAAATAATTATCTACGTATATAAGTATTATTTATGTATATTTAAATTTAGTATGATAAGCATTCGACTGACGCTAATAAAGTGTACGTTAAACGATTGAGGTATAGTCAGCAAAAATATAGTTGAACATGTTTGAGGGCTTTCAACTTTTATTGCCGACCATGCAAAACTCAGCAAGTGCTAATCTTAGTTTATTTTTCGATCTCAAAATACTAAAGGTATACAAATATATTAAACAATCTAATTAAATAAATAAAGTGATACTAATATAACTGACTCGTTGGTCTAGTAAACCGAAGCGCGACTGCTGAGCATGAGGTTCTGAGTTCGATTCCCAGGTCGGGCAAAGTATTCAGTAACAGCCCGGAGTTTGGAATTGTGCCCGGTAAATTGAACTTAATAACAGCATTGATGAAATGTGGGTGTACAACTGCGTACACCTTTGTCTACCCCTTCGGGGAATATAGGTGTGATGTTATTTGTTAAGCTCGATATTGCCTTTTAACTGCCCCATATTGGTCTAGTGGTCCAATGTGCAGCTACGGGGTGAGACCTGTATTCGATTCACGGATGAAGCAATTGTTATTGGAATTTTCTGTTAAGAAATTCTCAGCAGAAACCGACAACTTGCAGTTTGGAATAGTTCCTCGATTTTAGAAATAGGCTCACCACTTAGACTTACCGAGACCATGACATGTGGGTGTAAATTTGTGGCATATTGCTGCTCTCTGCTTACTCTTTTATGGAATACAGGCGCTATGGGTTGCCATAAAGGTGACACATCAGCATTAGGCTGAGTGGCGACCATTTTTCGCACAGTTGCGTTGTAAGGTTTTATAATACGATTATTAGGTTTTATAATATTAGTATCCTTACGGCTCTGTGTGGAAATAAATTTTTCTTTCTTTCTTTTATCTTCTTTCTATGTCTCTTCGAATGGGAGAAGTATAAATCTATTGTTTCTGGTAATTAGCGAACCAACAGATTACCCACTATAATATGACCGATAGCCTATCGTGCGTAAAATAGGAAAATAAATTCGAACTAAAATTATTAACTTTGGACGGATTTCTTTAGACTAGAATTACATTATATTTAAAACAATATCATTAACATGATTTATAGTGATTAATTAATTAAAGGAGCATTATTATTATATAAGGTCTTAATTTATTAGGTAATTTCCTTTTAAGGGGTCAATGTGTAAGTGATAAGAATTAATTTAAGCCATTATTAAATTTTTTACAACAATAGAATTTTTTTCTTAATGTTCGCCGTTCGAGGAGCAGTTTACGTCTTGCCTAGAACTATGGTTATTACAAATAAATTGTTATTTCTATTTAAGTCTTCAGCTTATGTGAATGTATTTGACTTATATATTAACCCTTTCAAAGGAAATTACCTAATAAATTAGGACCTTATATATAGGTTACCCCCTGGTTATTAGTTACGATCCTGTGAAAGGGTGCCAAAATATTTTTGACAAGTCTTCCCATAAACTAAACAAATTTTTTTTAAAACATTTTTCAGAATGGGGCTTTCACCTACGCCCCGCCTCGGAACTGAGGTTGTGGGTTCATTGACAAAGTCACATTGGTACCTGGCATGTACAAATGTGACTTTTCAATTCCATATGTCCCAACTTTCTTAGTTAACCTAAGACATCACAGACATAAGTACAAGGGAAACAAGTTGGGCTGAGTTGCCCGCGTCCGTAGGAGTGCACCCTTAAAATGGAATCCCTACACGGGGTGCCTGGGTGGTGTAAAACAGGCAACACAACTCTGTTGTGGACGAAGCCATGCCGTAAAGCGACCTAGTCGTGTTTCGGGATGTAGTCCGGTGCAAACGTTGTGGCAGAGCTATCGTTCTCCCAAAATGTATCTACTTAAGAGTGAATAGATTTATTCTGGATATACGTGCTCCATCCTCGGCCACACCGTCGCTTACCATCAGGCGAGTTGGTGGCCAAACGCTAGCGTGGTGATCAATGCTCGTGCCTCTTCTGTATGAGAAGAAGCCATAGTCCAGCAGTGGGACAGTAATGGACTGATAATGTTATGTTTCAGAAATGGTCCACTTTTGCTTAAAACTTTATGGGGTAATAAATAGGGGATTACGCGCCCTACAACCCTCTCACGGTTCGCAACTAATAACCTGTCATCCTTTATTATTTAAAGATAAGTAGAACTTCTAATAATGCTAAGCGTAAAGATAACTATTATTAATTTATCATAATATAAACTGTTATTTCTTGGTTGGGATATTTTTGCAGACCCATTCCATGCCTTCCTGTAACATAAAAGAGAAAATTAATCTACTGCGAAGCTTAAATAAAACGACACCGAGCAAGGATCGAACTTGCACCCTTTGGATCGGTACATGACCCACAAGTTACAGGTAAAGTGGTAAAATTTTGTGGAAAGCAAAATACGGTCGTGAGCAGGTTTTGTACCTGCGCCTCTCGGATAAATACTCCAGGCGCTCTACCACCTAAGCCATCTCGACCTCTGATCACTACTCCAAATTCTTCTTCCACAATATGTTATAAACGTCTTTTGGTGACGTCATCGCCAAATATTCAATCCCTAAACAGATACTCTAGACCGACACGACTAACTTTACAGTTAATATGTCAATTGAAAATTGTACTTTCTTTCCACAAAAATTTATAAAAGTTTTATGTTGTATTTTCTAAAAGTCGGCGGCACTGTTTGGACTTTAAGAGACTTTAACCAATGCCATTAGCATAGTGTCTGTTGTTACGAATAGCGAAAGTTAAAAACGTGATGCAATCCTGACGTCATTGGACCAATCTCCCTGTGTGTAGTCAATCTACGTGGTACATACCTTGACTCCGGTACCGTCAGTAGCAACACAGGCCTGTATTTGCCAAGTACGATCTCTAATGAGGTGCAGGCCTAGATGCTGGGCTATCTCACTGGATGGTAAGGCTGTTGAATAAAGATTTTAAACTGTTATCCTTCGAAGAAGCCGACGAACCGATAATCTATATAGATAGCTGGTACAAATTTTTTGAGAAGAGCGGAAGACAGGGCTCAGTGGCGCATCTTGGAAGAGACCTATGTCCAGCAGAGGACTGCTATAGGTTGATGATGATCTTTAGAAGAAAAAGACAGAACTGCCTCATTGGTTTACTGGACGCAAGCGCAACTGCAGAACGTGAGGAGAGGTGAGAAAGTTCGATTCTGGGGGAAGTATTCTTGAGTTTTTCTTTCGGAATTGCTCTTTTGTAAACCAGAATCTGGAATTGTAACCGGTACATGGCCACAGGCTCACCCCGGGACATGTGACTTTACAACAAAGACGTTTTAACCAACCATACCTAAATCATCCCGTAAGTAGCAGTCTCTTAACATAAGTAGCCACCTTAATTCCACCCGTTACCTAATTTCAATTTCACTAAGCTATTGGTGTAAGTAAGGGGTTACTAGGAATCTACACTAATATTATAAAGAAGAAAGATTTATATTTTTGTATGTAATGAATAAACTCAAAAACTACTAGCCCAATTTAAAAATTCTTCCGTCATTAGAATGCTACATTATCCCTGAGTAACATAGGCATTTTAATACGATGTCACAACAGATTGACTTATCTATCTGTACTATGAATGAATTCACAAGAGCTGCGTATGGTACCTGTACTAATATGAGCTGACTGTAGTTTATGGTTCTGTATATTATTGTAACTACACTATTACATTAGGTATTATAACCTGTAACAATAGTTGTATGTAAAGAAATAAATAAATAAATAAAATTACTAGAAAATATTAGGGATCCTTACTAAAACTTCAATAGTGCACGTAAATTCTGACTTTTCATAAGTGTCTTTAGTATGTTTTATATGAAATAAAAACCTTTGACTTTGACTTTGAAAATTAATGGAACCCAAGGTGTAAATGTGGTGAACATTTACAGCTTAGGTAACATTATTGAAGTGCGAAGCCGGGACGGACTGCTAGTCTTCTATATTTTAGATGTGACCAAAACTGTACATTCACCTAATCTTTTTTGGAATATATATTTTTCTTAATTTTGCACAACTCGTCAACCTGATTTTAGCACAGAATCTGGTAGCCGTAAGTAACAGGATCCCGGTCTTCTTTTATCAAGTAATAATCATCCAGTCACCTGTAGCCAAGTCCTGTTTATTAGCATAAACAAGCAGTGGAACTCCTCGTAACTTTTCATCTTCCAACAGTTCTGCTAACTCATGGCCCGTCTCTTCCAGTCTTTGGTGATCAGAGCAATCTACGACATAGATCTGAAAATTGATATAAACATATATTCAAGATAAATCTTTGAAAATCATTAATGCATGCTTAGTAGACATGGGCGTCTTTGGTATTTTCTGTAAACGGTTATATATCCGATATGAAGTTTTCATATAGATATGCAAAACCGTTTTATGATATTGATATGGAGAGTTTTTAGATATCTACAGCAAACGCTGAACGATATTCGCTTTGTCTCGTTTTCACACCCGGTAACGTCATCAGTTGGACAGAGAAACGGATATCTAACCACGAGATAGATATGAATATGAGAAGTTGAGTAAGCTACCTACGTAAACGGTTTTTTTTTTAGTTTTTCGTTTAGTTGGATATGATTTGATTGATATTGTAAAAACGGTTTTCTGTGTGTGGCATATTGATACAATATGATATATGTGTATATCCGTTTTTAGTTACGATATGATATATCGGACTCATGTCTAATGCTTAGTGAACTCTAAAGTTATTACATTAAATGGAAAAAGAATATGGTCATGAACAGGATTCGAACCTGCGACTCCCGGATAAATACTCCAGACACTCTGACCACTAAGCCATCTCAACCCTAAGATCTCAGGAGGCGCAGGTTCGAATCCTGTTCGTGACCGTATTCTTTTTCCATTTAATATAATAGCTTTATAAACATATATTTTTATAATTGCACAATATCATGACTGGTAATGAAAAATTAATATTTATTTTAACTACCCCTGTGGTCTAGTGGTTTAAAGTGCGACTGCGGAGCGTGCATTTGATTCCGAGGTCAGGCAAAGTGTTATTGTGTTTTATTGGGTATATAGCAATTATACTGTTTATAAATTTAATTATTACATTTTTAAACAAAAAAATAGGATTGCTTACTAATATATCAGTATTTTCGAAATAGTTCCTCCAGTATGGTCTTATCTTTCTCTGCCCTCCGATATCCCAGACATTTAACTTGAAGCCGTTAGACAAAACCGATTTTATATTAAAACCGGCCGTCGGAGTAACATGGTTCACATCTTCAGAAGCCAGTTGTTTCAGGAGAGTAGTTTTACCAGCATTGTCTAGCCCAAGTAACAGCAGACGTAACTCTTTTTCCGGATTAGACCGAAGCTTTTTCAATATATTCAATAGACCCTAGAAATAATACACGCATCAGTACAACAATAAAACATATTTTACCACAACAGATTTATTATTTTGCCCAAAATACCATCATGGAGACAATCTTTGGAGGTTTGACTAGATATTACTTAAGTTTTTATTTGTATTAAACAATGTTTTTCATCGTAATTATATTAAATCGTCACAATTTTTTTGCAACTTGCGTGAATTCAACGAAAATTGTTGACATACTTCTGTTTCTATGGTAACGTTACAAAAATACGTTTCGTTCTGTGCCAATACAATGAGTTTTAGCAGGAACGATTAAATAAAATTTCAGAAGTAAGATTAATACAAATCATACATAGTAATGAAATCAATATCTGAAATTATTATATACAACATTTATTGATAGACAAATCAAAAGTTTTGTGGAATATTGAAGAAACGTAATGTTTGCGTGCCCAACAGGGTCCACGATGTAGGTACTACATTATTTTACTTACCATCTTCAAACACCATTGTGGAAAGCAAATAAAAATTTTGAGTTTGAGTTTGAGTTTGAACGTGAAGTAATCACTTAATAATCAGTAGAATGTAGATTGAGAAATGCATTTAATATGCGTACAATGAAATAAACAAAATTAATCGTTCGGAAATAAACTTGATGTATAATAAGAAAGAGTATATAGAAAAAACTGTTTATTTAATAGCTACTCAATTTAGATAAAGAAAACATCGTATGGTTTAATATAATTTAAGCTGAAAAGTTCCTGCAAGTCTACAAGGTTAACAATAATCGAAATGAAACGACGATGAAGAGGTTTCCATTATCCATATGAATAAAATCTTAGTATTTCCGAACGTACAACACATGTCAATTTCGCAATTGCCTGTTGTGGCGTGAGTTTAGGCGGGAAAATGTAAAGTGCATCTTCTCGGTTTTATATTGTTTCCCAAAACGTGTGTTTCTCTGAAGTTTAATGTGTAATTATGGTGGATAATTAACCATTAAGTGTTCATGAAGGTGTGCGAGTGTGGGCAAATTATATAAAATTGAAAATCATGATTTTTTGTGTTCACTCCTAAACTCCATTGAAGACTCAGTAAAATTTCCACCGTTTTACTGGGGCAACCCGCGCAACAACTTATAATACTTCTGAAGGATATAACTGAAGACGAGGCTTTGGCCTTACTTTTATTCAAGAACACTGAAGACGAGGCGGTATGGTCCAAGACCTTAGCCTGCCCGATTAGGGCGAAGGAAAAAAAAAAAAAAAAAAAACTGTTGTGGCGTGCGCACGTGTTTACATTTAAAAAATAATTTACTTGGAAAATATACAAAATCTTAACTAAAATGGGCAAAGTGAAACAAGAGCCCGTTGAACAACAAGAGCAGGGAGATGTCAGCGTTAAAGTCGAGCCACAAAGCTACGATGAAAAAGTTGTCCACTGCAGTGTGATCGCAAAGCCGATGGCGCCGAAGAAACTTAGCAAAAAGATATACAAACTCATCAAAAAGTCTACTTCCCACAAAAATTACCTTAGAAATGGACTAAAAATCGTACAAAAGCAGTTGCGATTGGGCGAAAAAGGGTAAATAGAAGTGTTATTTTTTAAATTTTAAGGTTATGTAAATACGCATTACAACAAGACTGATCCGATTAGAACATATAAATAATATTCTTCTATATTGTAGGATTACCTTAAAACTACAATGTTATTGCTTTAATTAGTTTTCATTGTAATATGTCATAATTAACCTTCAATTCTAAACTTAATCAAAATAAAAAAAACAACATGCATGTGTGTGTGAACAAAGATGAAATTAATAGTCATAGTAACACCATTTTGAGGTCCACTACCAGGCCTCTCCCATTTACAGTCTTGAAGTATAATTCTTTAACAATCTATTCATCTTTTTCCAGGCTTGTCTTCTTCGCTGGCGACATATCGCCTATAGAGATTATGTGCCACTTACCTGCTGTTTGCGAAGAGAAAGACATCCCATACTGCTACACTCCTAGCCGAAAAGACATTGGTGCTGCCATGGGCACCATGAGAGGTTGTGTCATGGTTTTGGTAAAAGAACACGATGACTATAAGGACTTGTACGATGAGGTCCGAGGAGAAATAAAGCTGCTTGGACATCCAATTTAGATTTTATGGACAATAGATTGATATTTTTGTAGTTAATATGACTTTAAACCTTAGGTTTTGTTCAGTAATTAACACTGCCAAACCCATCAGTAGGAATTTACTTTTACTGCTGGCAACTCTGAAGGAAGGGAATTGGGATAATTTCACTATTTTCAAAAATACATTTCTTATAGTCTTTGCTACTTATATCTGTAAATGGGTTCTTATAATCTTACCTTTGGTTACAAAACAGACCTTGATATTAGTTATAAGGTAATGAAAGAATAGGTTATGATGTGAGTTGCACTATTATTATGTTTGAAACAATATAATTTACAAATCTCTGACTTTTGGTTCTGTGGGTCCTTTGGGAAGAGACAGTTTCTTTTTTATTGTAACTCACAAGTAAATCTTCAATTTAACAACAGGCAAAACAAGTTTTATTGTCAATAAAAACTTCAAAATATCTGAATAAAAGACCTTAAGCTTGGTTAATACATATTGAATATAATACTACAATTGTATTGATCAAGTAGATCTAGAGAATGCATTATTGTAAGAAAGATATGTCACAGAATTTTTTCATGACACTCACGTCTTGGTAGTGTATTCTAGAGGTTTATTAACTTGTAAGCATAGGTTAAGTACTAAATATTGGTGTACAAGAAATTTTAATATTGTGAAAAGAGTTCTTGTGGACCAAGATTTTGAAATATAGACATATTACCAATTGTTTTGTATTTATTTTATGGTGTGGTTAAGGACGTACAGTTCAGCAGTTTTGATTTACTATGATCTAATTGCTATAATTCATATTTGCTTTACATATTTGAGTATTTCTGTTGTAGTGTTGCCACAGTGTTAGAGATTGATTGCCATACAAAAAATTTGTATAAACTAAAGATAATTGTTCCTAGCATAAGTGTGTGTGCATGTCATATTTGTTCTGCATACTTCTTAAAAAAAAAAGATATATTTTCTTAATTTTGACTTGTCTCGTCTTTATTGACTGTGTTACCTCAGCGCATCACTCCTAGATGTAGGTCTCTCAAAAATAGTTTTAAGTGCAATGAATAGGCTCTTTCAGTAATCCCTTGAATAGACACATGCCATCTGAAGGTAACAAAGTTGTGTGCGTTACCAAAGGCAATTTGAACCTTATGACATTCAAATAAGGTTATATTGAAGTCATTCGTAGTTTCATGACCAGCTGCATTGTAGCAGTGATAGCCTAGTGGTATGACCATTGGTCTAACAAGTCAAAAGTTGCAAGTTCGAATCCAAGCCACCACTCACAGACTTTTCGAAGTCATGTGTGTATTATAAATTAATTATCACTTCCTTATAAAGGTGAAGGAAACCAGCACACCTGAGAGATATTCTCGATGGTGTTCAAAGCCATGTCAGAGACTTAAGGGTGGTTTAAACTCTGACACTAGTTGGTTCATCAACCCCACGATAAGAAGAGATGACCAGCTATCTAATTCTACCGGCGAATCCTTAGATTAATTACAGGTGAAGCAATAATAAAACAACAATATTTCAGTACACATACATTTAATACACTTATTATAATCTATAGGTACGTAAAAAATGGCAGATTGTCATTATTACTGACAGTGAAGATTGGCAAAATACAATTACTTTAAATTACGCACTAGGATCACTAGAATATCTAAGCTAAAGTCTAGATTCGCTCTAAGGAGAAGATTTCAGTAAACGGCCATCACAGAAAAAATAATATGAATGAGGATGGGCAAGGAGGTGTTATTTACCATAAATGCATAATAATAGATTTATAAAACTCATTATGGGCCAAAAACTTAAATGCAACTCGTTTTCAACTAACTCTCAGATCTCGTGATATCACTAGCACGTTGCTATGAAGTGACAAACAGAACCAGGTTTGAGGATAACTTAAAATGAGCACTAGTTTAGTGATTTATCCCTATCTATCAGTAATACATATTTTATAAAAGCAATAACTGTTCAGTACAAATCTCGAAAATATTTTGCGGTTTCCACAATAGGTATAGTTACTTTAAATGCTTAAATTTGGAATGACTATAAAAGAAAGCTACTGAATATACTTAACAGTGTTCAATTTTTAGTTAGAAATCTCAACGGCACAATATTTTTCATTCTGTTTATTTCAGGAATCAATGGTCAAAACCACGATTTAATCATTAAATTGCATCCCAGTACCTTTTACAATATATATAATTTCTTAACTTCATTGTTAAACAAATCTATGTGCAATCCACTGAAATCTAATCCTAAATAGTAAACTAGTAATTGAAGCAGTATTTACTTTCAAAGTTTAACAACCCTGCTTTTGAATGAGTGCCTGGTAATGTTTAATTCATCAATTCGATCATATTATGAAATGATTATAAAAAATTACGCTTGCTTGCAAAAAAAATGGACCAGTGAATTAGTTAAAAAAAACAAGTTGGCTGTGAATTTAAACAGGAATAAAAACAAGTCAACTGTTTGGCTATAGTCTCTAGTTTCCTTACTACTGATCAAGTTTCTTTTTTGAATTTATCCCAAAAATATTGGTAACGCTCTGCCTATGTCTATGTAGACTTTCCAACTTTGTCTGCTATATAACAACGAAAGTTTTAAAGAAAATGTAAGAAGGTAAATATTTTTAGGAGGTTCATAAAATTACACAGTAAAATATCGGAAACAAAATCATAGTCGTTTTTATCTCACACAGGCAAACTATCTGCACTAATGAAACGTTAATTGATTTTCGTTGCACGGTTCATAAATGTTGGTCTTTGGAGAAGAATCGGCAAGAAAGAAACTTCATAGACACTCAGTAGGTACCCACTTTTTTGCAAGCAAGTGTACGGTAAACGAAAATATATATATATAGCGTTATTTGTCAGGGTTTAACGGCGTGCTTGTTTAAAATTAAATTTAATATTATATTTCAATCCAAACAGTGTTTATTATAGGTAGGAATATCCTGTATGTAGTGGAAAATGACGATGACATTTTGTACTTCAAATTCTTAGGAGTTTATTATTTAAACTACTAGTACGATATTGGATTTGTTTTAAGTACATTTATAATACTATTGAGATAGCAGTTCTTTTTTTCTTGAAGGAATATGAGATATTTCACAAACAGGATAAACTGAATTTTAACGAACTTTGAATATTATTGTGGAACTACTACGAACATCTTATAGTTCAGTACAAACGGAGTACTGATCCAGAAGGTCGCAGGTTCGATGCAAAAATATATTATAAGAACAAACTTTTATCCAAATAATATTCAATACACTCTACTACGCATTTTTTTTTTAAATACGCCATTTCATCAAACTCCCTAAAACAAATCCAACATTTGAAATCACTTAATATACTTTAAACGTTAAAACTACGACATGTGTTAAATAAATCATTCGATCGCTACTATCGAAGCCATAATCTAATTTAGATCTTACAACGTTGACTTAAGGTTTAAAATCGTTCGCACAACTAATATAAGCTTAGTTAAAGCTAGTCAGGCTTAAAGAAATAGGGATCTTAGGTCGTTGTGCGTGTATTAAGGTGAGGGTATACTTGTAACACCCGACGCCACATGACGTATGCTTATTGATTGAATTAAGTCTGACTAATAAATTACATGTTACACGTATTTTCCCGGCCTTAGTTGTATGTTTAGGAATTTGATTTGAAATATATTTTGAAGCATCGTTGTTTCCACTGGAATGGCAATAAAATAGGAAAATAATGATGTCTACAACAAAAATCGCTTGTTATTGCCAAAAACGAAAATGATATCATAATTTGTTTATGTATTTTTGTTGCTTTAAAGCCTTTTCAAGTTAATTTTCTAATGAGAAAATAATAACATTAAAAAATTCAAAAAAAAAAATTGTATTTCAATGACAAATAAATGATGGATATTATTGCCTTACGTAGAACAATGGCCTTGTGGCTACAACATAGCCTAAAATGTGGCCCAATAGCTAAAATATGTGTGATACTCAATGCTTTGTTAGCCTAAACACTGCCATTTGGATTTTATCTTCAAGCTCCAAAATACAGTAATTGTAACATTAAAACAGTCATTAATATTAGAACTGGACTTTTACAAATACTATCACACACAGAAACTAAATTACGTACCCATTATACTCAACAAACGATAATTTTTTCGAACACATCACTTACATTACTACTGTCAGCAAAACAGTATTAGACGTTTTAACAGAACACCCGCACTGAACTAAGTTCCATATGATAGGTCGTGGTGAGTTTTTGCCATCAACCTGGCACAATTAAGAATTCCGGGAAACTGAGAAATTCCTAACGGAAAAATCCAATTGCTCTCCCAACACGGGAATCAAAACCGGGCTCCTACGCTTGTGACCAAAAAGGTAGTTAATTAAGAAATTTAATAAACTTCTTAGGTTTTCACGATCACTACACATTATAATAAAACAACTTTTAACCGGATTAATCGCGTGTATTATTGGTTTTTTGTTTTTCCTGACGTTTCGAACAAATATTACAGTCCTCCTGCGACCACGAACGCTGCAAAGTGTTCGAAACGTCAGGAAAAACAAAAAACCAATAATACACGCGATTAATCCGGTTAAAAGTTGTTTTATTATAATGTGTAGTGATCGTGAAAACCTAAGAAGTTTATTAAATTTCTTAATAAGAAATTTATAAAATTTAATAAAAAATACATAATTTACCAGGATGTCTTTCAAAACTTTAAATTCCAAAAGAGCTTGGTAAGGGCTCATTATGTTTCTTTTTCTTTCCCAGACTCTTCAATGCAAGTGCAATTTTGACTAGATCTTGTTGCAGATTTAATGATTTCTTACTTAATTACTATTTTTCAACGAAACTTTGTAAATAATATACACGAAATTCCGTGTCATCACTCCAACTGAGCTACCGTGTAATTGTTCGATACTATTAAATTTCAAGCTTCCTTTTATTGTCTTAAGGAGACGCCTGGCGATATTTATTTAGTAATAATTTACAGATTTTATTTCTCACTTCAGAATAATAAAAAAGTCCTGTCTACCCGTCTCAACACGACGGTTAATATTCTAATCAAATAAAAACAACTTAAGTTATAGACTGTTTTGCTGACCATAGTTAACATCTTTGGTGGTTTGACCGTACTAATCACAGTTCTGATTATATTCCTATCACAGACTACAACGCCTACCGAGCTCCGACAAGCAATAATGACAACAAAACATAGTTCTTTCCATTGCTGTTTGATTTGACTTTGTGATAGAACTTAAAAAACTTAGGAAAGCATGTATAGGACTAGGCTCAAATATTGCCAATTAATTTTTAATTGTATAGGGTGGAAATTTAAGGTAGTCGATGGAAGAATATAAAATAAATAACTAATAATGTTATTATATTAAATGGAAAAAGAATACGGTCGCGAACAGGTTTCGAACCTGCGCCTACCAGATAAATACTCCAGGCGCTCTGACCACTAAGCCATCTCGACCTCTGCTCACCACCGCGAATTCTTCTTCCATATTTTAACACGTCTTATGGCGACGTCATTGCAATCAATTCAGTCCCCATACGGGTGACCGAACCTAGGCATGCGTTAATGCTTTTCAAAGACTTATCTTAAATATAGAAAAAAAAAACAGACGATTTTATTTTAATAAGAATTTTAAATAATGTGTGTATGGCGGTCTTATATGATGCATCTATACGACATTGTATTAACTACAAAGTTAGTCGGGTCGGTTCAGTCACCTGTATAGGGACTGAATAGATGGCGATGACGTCTCCAAAAGACGTATTAAAATGTGGAAGAATAATTCGGGGTAGCGAGCAGAGGTCGAGACTGCTTAGAAGTCAGAGCGCCTGGAGTATTTATTCGGGAGGCGCAGGATCGAATCTTGCTCACGACCGTATTTTTCTTTCCCCACAAAAATATCAAGTCCCCAAAATTCCTCAAGTGTGGTAACACGGAAAGCAACGGTCTAAATAATAAATCAATAGAAATTCCATATTGATTTTACTATAGTGTCGTCGGTCTTTTCTAATACACAATAACACATATTGCGTACTCCCTCACACACTTCTTGTACACGGTGCATATACAGTAGGCCGCAAGTCAGTGGTAAAAAAACCAGTATAAGCTGGCCTCGCATACTATTGAAACTCCCTACTACGATAGGCCAGCTCAAGGTCAAAGTGTTAACACGGACGTGTGACCTACTTTATTCCATCATAAGCGCGACGGCAAGGCCTTTGGCAATTCGATTAATTTTAAATTTCGGTGGTTAATAACAAAAACACTATTAAAAAAAATTAAGCCGAGATATTCCACCACAAAGTCAAATCACACAAACAATAAAAATAAAATACTACTTACTAATTAAAAATAAAAGCACTTGAAATTCGGCACCTTACTCACTAAATTACTTACTAAAAGATTCGGGTTTAGTGTTGTTACTAATACGATGTACAAAAATATATCGATAAATAAAATGATTTCAATTAAGATTTTGTTTAACATGATAGAAGTGGCCCAGTACGTAGGATTGCCAGATTTCTGTCGAATAAAAGAAAGAAAGAATGATTGATGTTGAAGAAGAAGCAATTTCGTCATAAATGTAAAGTGCACAAATGGACCAGAGAGCATTTCTAAATTTCTTACGAAATTCACGGGTATATAAATTAAAAAGAGACTAACTTTATCCATCGAAAGTGATAGAAACATCAGAAAACTTAAATTACACTATACGATAAATCTCTCTCGATGCTCTTAATTTAAATACATCCACAAAGCCACTTAGCAATTTTAATTCAAAATACACGCACACACTCAAAGTTATGGACAAAAGCCTTTTTTTATACTCCAACACTGAATCTAAGAAAATATTTTTCTGGCAACCCCGACAAGAAATGCTACAGTACCATTTAGTGAAGATTTCATTCCCTAAAAGACCCCCTACCATAAACTACTACAAGCACCAAGCTAATCTACCCTCAAAACTGCTTTCAATTTAATTTGCAATTTTAAACTTTATGTCCTTGTTATAAGGACTAAAATCTTATAGGCAGTGAATAGAAAAATATACTTTAAGAAGGTTAAAAGTATACTGAATTGAATAGAATATAGATAAATTAATTGAAAAGTGCTGGGTTTTATAAATTGTAAGTGTAGAAATAAGAAAGATGGAAAGGGACTTCGTGTAGTATAGATCCAACATTTCATAGATTTATATAAAGAAAAAAAATGCTTTCGACGGCTCCAATACTTTTTGAGCTACCTTTTTACGATCAATTAAATATTTTTACATAACATAACATATAACATAGCATTACCCCTGCATTCCCCGAAGGGGTAGGCAGAGGTGTACATAGTTGTACACCCACATTTCACCAATGGTGTTTCAATGCCCATATAATGATGAGCCTATTGCAATCTACCGGGCACAATTCTAAACTCCGGCTTGCTATCGAGAATTTCCTAATAAAAAAACCCAATAACACTGACCGACCCGGGAATCGAACCCCTAGAACCACTAGACCAACGAGGCAGCAACGAGAATATTTTTTACTGTAGTATTAAAGTAAGAGAAAAATAATAGGAAGTATCAATCGGTTGAAATCGGCTTCCAACATAGCTTGAAGCTAAGGAAATAAAAATCTAAAATTAATTTTAATATTTTCCAGAATCCATCTTTCTATTCCTACACAAAATCGGATCTACACAGTAATAAAAAATCACTATCTTCATGCAAACAAGACCTTAGCGTAAAGAGATTGAGCTCAAATTCGCTTAACTTAGCTGTGACAACAACACAATTTATATTTATTAGAAAGTAGACTGTAATATACGTTTAATAAGGTCGAATTTCGCTCTGCGCTTCTTGACCGAACTCTCGAGGCTGGTGTTGCTTTCTTATATGGTATTAAAAACAATGGTTTATTTATAAAATTATGACCATAATTTTAGCAATAAAGGTTTTAGATAGAACATTCTAAATAACTGCATTCAACGATAAAGTCTACTCATTTTAGGATGGCTTGCATGACAGGTGTCAAATGAAAGTTTTAGGGATGTGTGTAACGCAAATCGATAACTGATGTTTCGATTATTTATCGATTTCTTTTTCAGAACAAATTATTATCGTTATTGAGATTCTTCTTTAAATAGATTCAAGCAGTGTAATAGACAAATTTTGAATGAGTCGTACAAACCTTCCTAAAATTAAAATACTGTTAAAATTATTAAAATAAGTTTCTCATATTTATAACAGAGAATAATTGCGATTATATAGACTACATAGATTTTTATAAAATCATTTACTAAAAACTAAAAGCGAATCTGCTACTAAATACGTAAATAGCAAATACAAGACACAAGCAATTAATTATCAAAATACTGAATATATTATTACACTAATTTATTTGAAAATTAATATATATTTTAAACTGCCTACATAAATTGCCCTCTAAAACAATATTAGTAAATAAATATTACAAAAAATATCTATTCTTTGTTTTCTTCGTGTCAATAGTATGTAATTTTTTTTTTTAGGGATTTTTAATATATGTTACGCTCAAAATGTTGCCCGACTAATGGTGTTATTAGTGGCAAAACTAATTTGATACTTCGACATACACTTCAGAAATTCTGTCAAAAGTATCAAAAATATGTCTTTACTTTTTCTGACGTTTAAATTCTGCCTGAAACATTCCTAACACCAGCCTCCTTCCTAAATCCGTCCCATGTATTATATAGTATATAATATATAATAATATTTAGTGCAACGACGACTATTCTAGTGAGCAGTGTTTAAGTGTAGACGTGGAAAAGTATCAGAATAGTCAGTATAGTGCTCATGAAGCACATTGATACTGGCAGGAGCACCGCGAAACGGAGGGACCTGGAATTGGGAAAAACATACAAAATAGACAATCATTCAGCCGATAAAAACAGAAAGTTTTAGAAAACTAAAAACCGTAATCGAGGTTAGATCGGCGACTCGAATAGTCGGTAAAAAAAAAACATTATATGCAGACTTTAGGGCTATTTCCTGTAGACTAATAGTTTATATGGTATGGATTCTTTATGATATACACCATTATTATCATACTGGAATAAAAAAAAAATAAGGACGTATTTAATTACAAAAGAAATACATTTCTATCCAAAAAATAATAAAGATTAGTAATTTTTTGTAATTTATGAATAGTAGACTGGGAAGGGTACATTTCACTCATACTCAATACGTACCAGTGGCGTGCATTGCATATAGGCAAATAGGCAGTGCCTACCCTAAAAAATTACCTAAATACAACCTACATGACACTAAACTGTGGTATAGGTTGTATTTAGGTAATTTTTTGAGGTAGGCACTGTCTATTTGCCTATATACAATGCACGCCACTGATACGTACGATAGTTCTTTAATACAATACCGATGTATTGAAAAAAGTAAACGCACCTCTTAAGAGAAATGTTACATTGTGCTAGGCTACTGGAAAATATATATAATAATATGTATAGAGGAAAGGATCATGGCAGATCTAGTGCAAAATTTTATTTTATATTATTTGGAAAAGTTTTACTATCGATCCTTGGTTCCTAAAGAATGAATTTCATATTTTTAAAACAACAATAAAATGTAATATTTCTTAAAAAATAACCGTTAGAAATTAAGTTCTGAATTTTCTCGCGTTCAGAAATTAGCCCAATGAATAGTTAGGATAAGACGTGTTAAAATATGGAAGAAGAATTCGCGGTGGTGAGCAGAGGTCGAGATGGCTTAGTGGTCAGAGCGCCTGGAGTATCTATCCGGGAGGCGCAGGTTCGAATCCTGTTCGCGACCGTATTCTTTTTCCATTTAATATTGTAACTTTAGAGTTCGCTAAGCATGCGTTAATGCTTTTTCAAAGACATATCTTGAATCATAAAATAGATTATAGTTCTTGAAATATTTCGAATGCCGAAAAACCAATGATCAATAGTTTAAAAAATCCAACGTTTCCCTCTTTTTTTGTACATGTCAATGTCCCATACATTCCCATGCACTAGCCATGATAGTTTCCATTAAGTACAGTACAGTATACCTCCAGTAAGGCAGGTGTCAGAGCGGCGGCTGGTGCGGCAGCGGCGCCAGCGGCGCGTCGGCGCTGCGGCACAGCTGTGTCGTCACGTCGGCCGCGGGTTCACTGTCCCGCCGCACCTTGCCTACATACATACTGGATTAAACCAAACAAAATACTTGATGGGGACTTTATTAAGGTTAAGAATTGGCCTAGCTTTTTTGGGTAAAAAAGTATATACCCAAATATGGTCTTTCCATAATGGGGGAAAAACAAACAGATATTAACCGCGACACACCAAATGTTGTCATTATCCATCCCAAAAATAAATTTACAGGCCTTTTATAGTCCGTCAAAGACGTTTCAACAAATACCGCCTAAAATGGCCTACGTGTCTCGCGAACAACCCGTGAACGAATGCTCGTCTCATGAAAAAATGTCCCCGAAAAAACATATGCCTATGAATGGACGCTCGTCTCGCGAATACCTATATAAATTATTACGTGTTTCAAACTTAGTGACAAAATTTGTATCTTTACGTGATTAAGTGATACGAAATTTATTTTATCGCTAAACATTACTAAAATTAAGTAATTTTAGTGATAAAATTAATAAAACAGCAACACTGTATCAGTTTCAATATCGGCCGCGCGCAGACTTATTTGGCGAGTAGTTTGTTAATTACATATTATAAGCATGATATTAAGCATCAAAATTTCGATTTATTTTTCTCTTATAAAGAATTTCAAAAAAACATGTACACTTACTAGTAAAACAAAGGCAGCCAGTCTGCTGGTTGGCCTGCAGTGACGTATTGGGTCTGAGCTCCTTCTGCTCTTTACTCTGCTCGTTCACACACTTCTGGTAGTAGTCGAACTCTTTGACGTACCTTGAAGGTCAAATTGGTCATTTTAAGTGCTTAATAACATGATAAAACATTATTATGTTGCATGTTTGCAGGGCCGAATTTAGAGTTTAGAGGCTCAGGTGTAATGGCGAACTGGAGGGCCTCGAAAGGTTAACCAGTTGAATGTATACAAATAATAAGGGCATTCCGGGCCTCACGGATGCTCCAAAAAGCTCCATAGCCTGCCTCTGTTTTCAACTTTGCCTTTACATACATACATAAACAATCACGCCTGTTTCCTATTAGAATAGACAGAAACAATCTGGACTTGTTACGATTCTGACACACCTCTTTCCCTTTATCTATGTTCATTAACTTCTTCATGCATGCTCGTCAGTTTAGAGACCTTAGCCTTAAGTGAATATAACTCTTAGTTTTTTAATATTTTGGACAAATTTATGTGATAACTTAATGTGAGAAGTGTTTGTTCGGCCACTGAATTTATGACGCTGTCTTCGACGCACACGTATAGTTTTCGCATAATACAGCGTTACAAATATCGATACTTACCAGACAGGCGGCCACCGGTTATCAGACAGATAGTCCCTAGAAGCCTGACTGAGATGTCTCGCACGACATACTCGGTCATAAGCACCACACAGTCGCCACATACACCAATCCGCTAGGTTATTGGCATTGTGTAACTGAAATAGGAATAATTATTATATAATCAACACAAATATTACATAGGTATTAACTCTATAAAAAATTGCACCAACTTAGCTCTAACAGTAACCAACGTGTTACTGTGTCATTTTGCCAGAATTTACATAGAAAAGCTATCAATTAAATAAATTAACACGCCAGTTAATGTTATAATTATGTTGGTGCAACCCCGCCTTAGTATAATAAAACATAACACAGCATCACGCCTGTATTCCCCGAAGGGATAGGCAGAGGTGTACACAATTGTACACCCACATTTCACCAATGCTGTTATTAAGTCCGATGTAATAGGTGGTGAGTCTATTGCCATCTATCGGGCTAATTCCAAACTCAGGGCTGCTACTGAGAATAGCCTAACAGAAAAACTCAATAACACTTTGCCCGACTTGGGAATGGAACCCAAGACCATTAGACCAACAAGGCAATTAGCCTTAGTATAATGCCAGTGCATATTGATTAGAACAAGTCAATGGATAAGTTATATAGTTGAGTGTGTATGGGGCGTTATTTTTCTATCATAATGCCAGGAAGCTGATTTAAAGCAAGCTGACTCGAGCTCCGAAGAGAATCATGAAATCAGAAAGATTATGAACAGAGTTGTTTTTTTTGCTTTTTAACACTTTTGGAAATTATTACTGTCTTGTATAGTTCAGAATGTTGGCCCACGAAGGGAAGGAATAAAAGACATCTACATGCAGCTGAGATGAAAAAGATAAGAGGGATGTGTGGTGTGACGCGGATGGATAGAATTAGAAATGAATATATAAGAGGAAGTCTGAAAGTGGTTCTGGTGACTGAGAAGTTGTGTAGAAATCGTTTAGCGTGGTATGGGCATGTGATGCGGAGGGATGAGGGTCATGTGACGAGGAAACTTTTGAGTATGAATGTAGATGGCTATAAGAATAGAGGAAGAGCGAGGAAGCGATGGATGGATTGTGTTAAAGATGATATGGCTAGAAAAGACTGACGATATGACAGCTAATAAAGATGATGGAACAAGAATACATGCTGCGCCGACCCCAAATAAATTGGGAGAAGGGCAGGGGGATGATGATGATGATGATAGACACTTTTGGGAAGAACCAATCAGAACTATTGAGTTTAATGAATAATAGCATTATTTTGATATGTATGTATTTAAGTCAAATTTTGCTTTACCTTGACAGGCTCCAGTAGTGAGAGGGCTATCTCCACAACTTGGTCATCATCCCCGCATACTCTGTCAACAAGGTAAACCAATACACATGAGAGATGTTCTTAATGGTGTGTAAAGGGATGTCAGAGACCTACAGGTGGTTTAAACTTCTCATTTTCTGACACATGCTATTTTCAAATATGGCATAAATTTTCTGTTAAATACTGTATGCTGATGTTTGAAGCTGTTCTATTATTAAAAAAAAAATTGAGCCACCCGTAAGCGTTCGACTCACCTTACACTACCAACTGTCCCACTGCAGGGCAAAGGCCTCTTCGCATACTGAGAAGGCACAAACATTAATCACCACGCTAACTCACCGCGGGCTATTTCAGACTGTTAAGTCCAGGTTTCCTTACGATATTTTTCTTCACCATATGTCTATGATGTCTTAGATTGACCAAGACCGTCCATAATATTATAGTATTTAAATGTCAATTAATACGTCCCAGTCAGTCTTGAATGAACCTAACGCAAGCCCGTAACCACTCCGTCACCACGACATGGCAATACTCCCCCACACACGCCATCAGAAGCAAGAAGACTGAGATAAAAAAATCGAGGCCATCTATCTTGCTTTAATTCCATGACAACATAAGATTGCCACTAACCTGTCTCTCTGCTGCAACTGGTCTATAACCCTGGCCTCCACCAGGTTGACGAGGCGGTTCATGCACAGTCTGTTGGCCAGTTCTAGCAGTTCCAAACACCGAGTGGGCTCCACTGCTGGGATTTTGTCGCTGTAGATGTAGCTGAGGAGAATGTGGAACGCGTACATTTTGACACCGGGGAACGATATCTGTGAAGGAAATATTATTTTCACATTGGTAATCAAATTCTCAGGCACCGTTATCAGGGTCACGTTTCTGGGATATCTCGTAAGAAATTATTTAATAATTAAACGTAGGAACCGTGATGATTGAGTAACATAAAGTGCTCCTACGGAAGTGTCTCTAAAATCTAGTCCTGGCATGATGGGTGAAATGTCACAGTCAAGGTTATTGCTAGGTGGTACCAGTGGCTCCTCCTCAGAATCGTCGCATATAAGGGTTGCCTAAGTATTTTTGGATTAAACTGAAGCCTTGGCTACTTCTAACCGGTCAGTTCAGAAATTCATTTTATTTATTTATTATAATTTCAAAGTCATACACTTAAAATTTATAATATATTGTCCCACAAAACTGGAATAGCAGTTTGACTGTGGGTGAGTCACCTTAAATAAATTGACATGCTTTTACAAACTTGAGAGGTATTGTTTAACTTTATTTTTAAACTTGAATAAGTCTTTTTCCTGTCTGATGTCCGCCGGTAGACTATTCAGCACATATAACACACATTTCTTTAGAGTTCTAATTAGGAGGCCTATGTTTAGCAGTGGTGATTTACTCGATCATTTCATGACTATTGATGGAGATGACGATTATTGAGTTACTTAGCACTTTGGAGATGCTCCCTCAGAAGTGTCACTGTAATATAGCCTTCATGGGGTCATATCATGCCATAAGTACTGGGAGATGCGCGAGGTAGATGTCGGGGTCTCAGTCGAAGATTACGTCATTCCTTATACTTAACTACATGATATAAGTTTTTTGATTCGATAAAGTAGCCTAAAATCACTCTCCAGCCCTACAATTAGCTCTATGGAAAAATGACGTCACATCGGAGTTGCTCGATTAGTTTTGGACTAAACCAAAGTCGTGCAAACTTCTTATGGGCAGGTCGGTTAAAAAGATTTTTATTTCAAGATTAAACTTTGAAAAGCATTAACGCATGCTTAGCGAACTCTAAATTTATTATATTAAATGGAAAAATAATACGGTCGCGAACAGGATTCGAACCTGCGCCTCCCGGATAAATACTCCAGGCGCTCTGACCACTAAGCCATCTCGACCTCTGCTCACCACCGCGAATTCTTGTTCCATATCTAACACGTCTTATGGCGACGTTATTGCTATCAATTCAGTCCCTATACAGATGACCGAACCGACACGACTAACTTTGCAGTTAATACAATGTCGTAAAGAATGCAATTACCTTAATAATTCAAGATAAATCTTTGAAAAGCATTAACGCATGCTTAGCGAACTCTAAATTTATTATATTAAATGGAAAAAGAATACGGTCGCGAACAGGATTCGAACCTGCGCCTCCCGGATAAATACTCCAGGCGCTCTGACCACTAAGCCATCTCGACCTCTGCTCACCACCGCGAATTTCAAAGATTTATCTTGAATTATTAAGGTAATTGCATTCTTTACGACATTGTATTAACTGCAAAGTTAGTCGTGTCGGTTCGGTCATCTGTATAGGTACTGAATTGATAGCAATAACGTCGCCATAAGACGTGTTAGATATGGAACAAGAATTCGCGGTGGTGAGCAGAGGTCGAGATGGCTTAGTGGCCAGAGCGCCTGGAGTATTTATCCGGGAGGCGCAGGTTCGAATCCTGTTCGCGACCGTATTCTTTTTCCATTTAATATAATAAATTTAGATTTTTATTTTCTTTAAATAAAACGTCGCTCCATACCAAGTTTTTTTCTTGAATCATGAGTGCGTCAACAAACATATCATCTACCATGCACACACACCCAGACCCGGAACGATTATTTATAGATCATAATTTTTTGCTCCGTGAAGGAATTGAACCTGCGACACACGGCGCGGTACCCGATCTCTCGGCCACAGCGCCAACCACGCCGTCAAATGTGTAAATGTGGTAGGCGGATGAGTACAATGAGGATGATAGTATTACTTACCACCCTAGAGATGCTCTCTCGAAAGTGTCCCTGGAACATGGCCTTCATGGGGTCACATCGTGCCATGAGTACAGCGCGGTGCGCGAGGTGGATGCCGTCGTCCAGGTCGAACGTCACGTCCGCGAACAGGTTGCGCTCTACGTACATGTCGCGGAGGCGTTGGGGAAGAGGCTGGCAACCAATAACCTATATGAAGGCTCGTAGGCTTGGAAAGAAGCTATTGTCATCTACCGGGCGCAATTCTAAACTCCGGGCTGCTACTGAGAATTTCCTAACCGAAAAACCCGATAACACTTTGCCTAACCGCACCCAGGACTTCCCACTTAGTAGCTGCACTTGCGATTACTAGACCAATAATGCAGTTTGTGATCTTTAACGCTGATATTAATGGTTTTATTGTATTTATTTATAATTTTAATCCACTGGGGAAACTTTAAAGGATTCCACTAACGAAGCTCGGTATTACTATTATTTCGAGGTCGCTTTAGTTTTGTTTTTCACAATTATTCCACCATTCTTGATACTAATAAAAAAATATGTATTTATTTATTTTACTGCCAAGCATAAATTATTTTGCTGCGGGAAAACAGCTATTAAATTGATTTGCATGTATATCTTGCGATAGAAATGAAAAATATGTACATGCTGAGATAGAAATCACAATATTTTAGTTTTTGAAGTTAGTTTAGTTTTAGTTTTTGAGTCGAATACGTGTTTCCAAAATACATCTTTCCGCCAAAATCCGCACTTAACTCACCGTATGGAACTGTAGCATGAAACCCTTGTCGAACAGCAGATGCTGGTCCAGTATGAACTGGCTGAGCTTGGTGAGCTCGTGGAAGCCGAGCAGTTCGGCCGCCTGGCGGATCTCCTGTGCAAACCATCACACAATCCATCAACAATTATATATTGTAATACTAACTTAAACTATCGCGTTGCATGATATTACTATATACGAACAGGACCTCGCTATTTTAAGTTGATTAAAAATACGGACACAGTGACTATAGTGTGTCGCGGCCTTTATAACAATAGTGAAAGCATGGAGGTAGATGAAGAAAAATCTACCGCATCCATGACCGAGTAAACTTTCTGCATCAGTCTGCTTGTGACCACGATCAAAGCCTGCCAACCAAAGGTATTTATTGCGCGTTAATTCCTGTTAGTATATAGTAATATATATTGTAATGTTTTAAAATAACTACATATTAACAATCCCCCTCATCCATACCGACATAGCATCACGCCTATGTTCCCTGAAAGGGTAGGCAGAGGTGTACACAGTTGTATACCCACACTTAACCAACGCTATTACTAAATACCCTATAATTTGGTCAGTCAAATGCCATCATCTATCGGGCACAATCCCAACTTAAACACTGCAGTTGAGAATTTCCCAGTAACATCATTTGTTAATCAAACCCAGGACTTCAGCAGCCGCGCTTACTACCACTAAACCAATAAAGCTGTGAAATCCCTCGTATCCATACCGCATATTATATGTAATGTATAAAATAATTTATATAAAGAACTCTTTTGATTTACGAAGATATGAAAGCTTTAGTGACATTTTAGCTAAAATACGTTATTTTAATAAATTTTCCCAACTACCGCTACATGTTGACCGATGCATACGTTCTATCGGTTAGGACAGGTCAGGTTGGTCTTTTGGGGAAAGAGCCATAGCTGTTTTGAACAGCTAGACCAACCCAGACATATCTCTACATAGTTACTCTTAACTTGAATAAAATGATGTCTGGACTTTAAAAGAGACGTTGACCTCTGTTTGTTTCGGCATTTCTTAAATGTCTTTCGGAAGTGACAACACCACCCAATAATAATAATATATACAAAAATTGTGCTATGACAACACCACCTAGCTAATTGTAAAAATGTCTTTAACAATATATTTACAGAAATAATTCCCATTTATCATTTACCGCACAATTACACAGTTTTTGTATAACATTAGATCATAAAACGAATGGTTTCGAAATAAACACCTAAACCACAAAGGCTTCGAAAATCAGAGAATATAAAAAGGATAAAATACTGAAACAGCTTTCAACACAAAACAAGCTTTCGAAAAGCTTCAAAAGTGCTGCCATCTATACGAAGTGTGATAAGGTTGAAAATTTATATTTTAATATGGTGTATGTAGTTATAAATATATGGTGATAAATCTAATGATTATAAAATAATATAGAAATATTGTTACTACACTTTCATTAGACTTATATAAATTGTATTTATGGTACCGACTACTCACGATCACGTGACAAGAAAAGTTTTTAGTATAAATAAATTTAGATGGTGGACAAGAATAGAGGAAGACCAAGAAACGATGGATGGATTGTGTGAAAGAGCATATGGCTAGAAAGGGAGTAACTACCGAGATGTCGACTAATAGAGATGTATGGAAGAAAAAGGCGTGCTGCATCGACACCAAATAAATTAGGAAAAGTGCAGGGAGGTGATGGTGGTATCGACTATTCGTTAAAAGAAATGACCTTAAGGATGTCGCTTTTTACACGACTGCCCAAAAAAAACAGTGTTATGTTTTAGGGTTCATGTAAGTATGTATGTATGTATGTATGTTTGTAAGTATGTTTGTGAGTTTCTTTATTCCGCCATAACTTCTAAATGCCTGAACTGATTTTGATGCATGGGGTATCGTTAGAATCCGTACATTATCCCGAATACAACCAGCCAGATAAAATAAAATAGCAGCCTTGCTTTTTAATTTTGTAATTAATTTCATTTCCAATATAGTCACTTCAATCGATCATTAATGAAAAGGGATATTCAGTAAATTATCTAGAAAGTGTAGTAAGCAAAATATGATAAACTACAAAGGAATAAATCTACAAAAATATACAAAAAACCAGGTGCTCTTTTTTATAATAATAATAATGGTCAAAATCAATAATTATGAATTTGTTTTAATGGTATAATTTATTGCAATAACATTTACCAGTAACAATCCGATAGCAGCTGACTGCAAAACATTTTTGTTATTATAAAATTATTAATTTTATATATTTTTAATTTGCAATATATTTAATTAGTGGGTAATATATAGAATAGAAAATGGAAGCACAGTATAATAGTAAAAGGATTAGATATAAATTAATATAATTGAATAGCTGTCTTCTTATCAAAATTAATTTTGGCAAGCAAAGCTTTAAAACTGCTCGACCAAAAATGATAAGGAAAGTGAAAACCGATAATTCGATATTTGAATTTTAATAAGCAGACAGCCAGAAAATAGCTTGAGTTATTTAAGGATAATATTCAAGAATTACTTAAATACTCTTTATAAAATTAAAATACATATAAATATTATTAAATACTAATACCAAGCATAATAAGCTTATATTAAATTTGAAATGTAATCAGCAGTGACTTAGTGACGAGGTGATAGATTTTCAGACAATATATTGCCGTAATATTTTACCTTCGAATGAAGATTAAAAAAATCAACGAGATAATGTTGTAATGTTTTCTCTATTTGTTAGTAGAACTATATCATATTCTTTTGATTTTTGATTTTGATTTAAATTAAATAAAACAAAACAAAAAATGCCTAACTAATTAATATTAATGCGAGATCATATTCTTGATTATAAGCTTCGCAGATTCAGATGTCGGTTCCGATAATATACCCAGAAATCACCATGTATTGTTTTATTACATAAAACCACGGTATATTTAGTTAATTTTATCGTGATTTTCTATTGAAAGATTAGCTCAAAAAATAAGTATCAGCTAAAGAAAATCTAATTAAACGAAAAATGCACTACTTATAATGTATCTATATGACTTCATCACTAAGCCACTGTAATCCAAACCTTACCCCCAATTCTTAGGGCTCATTATCCACTGACCTGTTGTTTGAACGCGCTGCTGTCTAATCCCCCGGTGTATATGAAGTTAATGATCTCTTGCATCACTGTCTGAGAGATCAGTTTGCTCATTGTCACTATAGTCTGCGTTTGTGAAGTGGCGTGTTGAATTTTGTCGCACTAGAACATAATTAATATATCATATTTATATAGTTATTTTACTATAAACGATGATCTGAAATTTTTACGGACACTATTTGATATCTTGATTTTACAGAACGTAACATAAAATAGCACCATGCCTGCATTCCCCGAGGGGGTAGGCAGATGTGTATACACCAGTAGTTGTACAACAACATTTCACTAATGCTGTAATAGGTGGTGAGCATATTACCATTAACCGAGCACAAATTTAAACTCCGGGGTTCAGCAGTCCCTGCGACCACACCAAGGACGCAGTTCAGTTTATGGATTCATAGACGGATTCGTCTTGAAACGAATAATGTTATGTATATGATAACAATTATTAATAAGTATTAGTTAAGGATCAGATTGAAATTATTTACATCCGCATTACTGTCAATATATCAATCGATCTAACCTTTTCCCAACTACTTTAAGTCGACTTCTAGTCTAAACCGGATGCAGCTTAATACCAGCTATATTTAACATGGAGCGACTGCCTATCTGACCTCCACAACCCAGATGGTATCACAATATCTCGTATTATGACTGATTGTCAGATGTTCAGGCCTCTGATGATCGTAACGGCTGTGCCATAGATCTTCATCCAACCGCGGTAAATGCAACATAACCTTGACCGATTGATCTGTGCGTCTGTTACTTAGCCAATAATACAGGGGGCATTATTGTCAATAGATAGAATAAAAATCCGTTATTTATTTTAAGGTAGGATGATACCAAATACAATCGATTGCAATTGAATAACAATCGAAATTATTTTATACGTTATTAGTCGATTGTTGGTAACAGTAAAATAGCTATTGTAAAATTTTCTCTAGGACAGTGTTTCCTCTTAAGGATTTCGGACAAGTGCGAGAACGAATCGCTCACCGAGAGTTCCGTATAATTGAAAGAACCATGAAAGCACCGAATATTAATCTAACGACGAAAAGAAAAGTTAAATTGAAGGACAAACTGAACTTTGCAGTTGAAAAAATATCTTCTGGTACTTCGATGTACGACCCGGTCGATAATGCTACTGAAAATGTAAGTCAGTAAATGTTTTTTTTTTTTATATAACTGCTATTTAACGATTTTCAGTTTTATTCGTTTACAAGTGTTCCTTTTATCCTTTTGAGGATTGGAACCTTAAAAATTACATTAATATATACCTTGACAACTCTTATAGAGATGATGGCGGGGTGGTTGACCTCTCTGTACAAGTCTGGCGGCTTTTTACAACTGTCACTCAGAGGGAGGATCTGACACGACGACCGCCGCTTGATTTGATCCCATACCCTGGAAAATATTCATAATTATTATTCTAAATACAGCTTAAACATCTTTAAGATCAAACTAAAGTCCTAATAAATAGCTTATGAATTGTGGAATATAAACAAGAAAGCACCAAGGCGATTTGAAATTTATATTAAGATATGTTATTGTTAATCTCATTTTAAGTGAACTGTTATGTTCTTATGAGAAATAAAGTTCTTTAAACGTAAATATAGCATACAAAAGGTAGCTATATCCTTCTCTAAAGTCCAATATATCTCTATAGCTAAATTCATTAGAACTGGTTCAGCGGTTTACACGTAAAAAACAAATAGACATACAGAGTTTTCTTTCACATTTATAATAAATGTTTGGAAAAGGGTCTCCCTACACTTTTTGACGAGGAATCGGCTTGAGCTGGTCTGAAAAAGCTTTATGTCTGCTATAAGGATGTATGACCGGCTTAAGCCAATTCCACGTTGATAACTTTAAATTTGAGCAGAAAAAAAAGACAAGACCACCAAGTACGAGTCTGCCTCAAGTTCTGATACAAAAGAGTTATAAGAATAAAAATTCTTCCTGAAGACTTTTTATGAAAATTATGTAGTTTATTATGTAGTCTGCTGCATCGCATGTCGCAGGTGAGATTCCTGCACAGACAAAGACACAGGAAGAAATTCCTAGTGAGGGGCAACATTTAAAAAAGGTTTTTTCACGTTTTATTCCAATTTATTTTTAACTTTAATAGTAAACATACCTCATTTGCTTCGCTTGGTCCTGTCGTATTAAATACTCTGTGTCTTCGTTAAACTCGCCAGTCGTGGCCTCTCCCATACTGCTCACCTATAACAAGGAATCAAGATAAATACTACAACATTAACAGCATCAACGTGCTATGTTATTACCATCTGTAATTCTTGTAAATATCATCATTGTCATAGTATCACGCCTTTTTTTTTTTTTTTTTTGATTGTGGAAAATCCATCATGGACGCTGTGCCGGACTCCTACCGACTAAAAACCACACGGTCCCACTCCAACCTTTACCGAGGACCCGGGTTCGTTGCAGCAATCACCGCGACCCCGGCAGGTTATGATACACTCCAGGTATGTGCAGGCCGGCCACAGTTAGCCTGAACACCTTCCTATGTCACGTGTGTGGCCGTCTCGGGCTGGACTGCTGATCAGGCGGCGAACCACCCATACCCGCCGCCCTGAGTCCACGGCTCACGGTGGCCGGAGATCGTTGAGCGCCCTCCGGCGCCTGGCTATAGTATCACGCCTGTATTCCCCGAAGAGGTAGGCAGGGGTGTACAGTCACCAGCAAAAAGATGTAGATACACATTTGCACTTTTTAAACTCCATTTAAATAGTTATCTGAATAATATATGTAGTATTATTAATGTATGTCTATATGTAGAAGGAATGGTACTTCTATCTGTGTTACATACATAATTATCTTCGTAATACACGCTAGATATATTATCGGTGAGTTTTAAAAAAGTTTGTGTTTTGTGCTCGTGACTGTACTACACCCACATTTCACCAGTGCTGTTATTAATTTCCATGTAATAGGTGGTGAACTTATTGCCATCTACCGGGGCAGATTCAAACTTCGGGCTGCTGCTGAGAATTTTCTAACAGAAAAACTCAGTAACTCTTTGCCCGACCCGAGAATCGAACCCAAGATCTCATGCACAGCAGTCATGCTTGGACTACTTAGACCAACTAGACAGTTCTTTTAAATAATCTGAAGAAGAGGCTTTATTTATAACTAGCTGGAACCCGCGACTTTGTCTGCGTGACAAAAGGTAACCTATGTCCTTCTCCAAGGTCTAATCAATCTCTTTGCCAAATTTCATTACGATCTGTTCAGCCGTTTAGTCGTGAAAAGGTAACAAACAAACAAACCTCACTTTCACATTTATAATATTAGTATGGATCCAAATAATTTTAAGATGTAGTAAGATTGACTATAAATGGAAAAATATTTTTATTTATTATTTATTTAAATACATTTTTTACTAGTATTAGTAGGACTAATAGGCATGATGACAGATTTTGAAACCTTTTTTTATAATGTAGGTACACGTCTAGTGTATCAGAAAAACACATTATTTCAGCAATAAACCAAGTTTCAACGCAAATTATTTCTTTTTATTAATCTTTTTTTTCATTTTTTTTAAATCTATCTAATTTGATTTAACCGCGAAAACGCTGCTGGGTGTCATGGCGCCGTTTTGACGTCCTACCTCATCACATTTGACATAAGTTGAAGCCATATTGTACGGCAATGATTGACATTTGACTGAGGCGTGACGCCATTCCTTGTGATTGACGTTTCAGTTAACATGGCCGATTGCAGCATTTTATACTTTTATTTTATTGAAAATCTTATTAATCTTAATGTTTTTAATAAAATTAGGCAATTTTTTTGAATCCTTTGTGTCTATATTTACCCCTAAAACCATTTATTCTTCGGTTCTTTAATACTGTCATCATGTCTATTACTATTAACTAAGTAGTACCTTAATAATATTACATAATAAATAGAGAAAGCGATATCTCACCATGCTGCTCTCGCTGGAACTTCTCGCGAGCTCGGCAGAGAGGCTGACGCACTCATTAGTTAGTAGTCTGTGGAAGGCTTCGCAAGCGGCAGCCATCATAAACCGATGGACGGGAAAGCCTTTTGCTCCACATATTATTACCATGTCTGAGAAATACTGGAAGAAAAATTTGTTTTGGTTTGAGCATTTTAATACATCTGCTAAGGGGCCCTTCAAGTATTAAGTAAGCACTACAGGGGGGTGGGGGGTCTTTACTTTGCTTATTTTTGATGACATGGGGGATGGGGGGTCTGGTGATTACGTCAGCAGTATTAATGTTTTTAATTCTTGGAATTTTCTAAAAAAAATATCGATTTTAGTTTGAACACATGGCAATTGGCATCCCTACTTGCCTATGCTTGAAAATGAAACACATTTTCAATGATTCCCGAAGACAATGGATATGTTTACTCGCTAAGAACCGAGATATCAGTACACATTAAAAAATTAATGTACCAATGTTTACGTAAGCATGGGAGGGGGGGGAGGTGGTGGTTAATAATTGCAAAAAAACTGCTTGCTTAATACTTGAAAGCCCCCTAAGTTTCTTTTGATGGAAAAAAGAAAACAGTTTTTTCTTGATTCAAATTGAATGGTGTAAGGGTTATCTTAATGTGCATGAAACGCTTATGAGAACTAACGTATTTAATTTGATAAGAATTAATACTGTAACCCTCTAAATAGCTTTCCAATAGCCACATTACTCATGACAATTTTTTTTGAAGTCGGATTGGGTATAGTAAACTGTGCTTAAAAGATAGACACATGCCATCGTAGTCTTTTCTGTAGACCTATAAAAGAGGAACAATCCCACTACATATTGTTTAGTCATATCTCAAAGGGATTAGGCAGCGTTTTCGATGTAAGCTCCGAGTCGGCTTGATTTTTTCCGACATCTTCAACAATCATCATCATATTTCAATCAATTTACACAAACCCTTAACTAAATATACACGTAAACCTTCCTCATGAATCGCTCTGTCTATTGGTGAAAACCGCATGAAAATCCTTTCAGTAGTTTTTGAGTTTATCGCGAACATACAGACAGACGCGGCCAAAAACGTTGTTTTATAATGTGTAGTTAGTAATCCGGCAGAAATTAGAGATTGTAAAACCATTTCTCTTTTCAAAAAGCGTGCTAAGGCACACTATCTTTCCTTAACCTCTTAGTTGTTTCGTTTGCAATTTATATATACACATATATATATTTGTATAGGTATATGTAGTTTATCTTTATTTTATTATTTTTAGTTAAGTATGTTTATTAGACTTTTTGATTGATTCTTCCTTATTTGTATTTACACACTGCCGTCTCCATCTCTTGTTTTAAATTTTCCTCTCGCAAGTGTACTGGCGGAGATTTGTTTGAGAAATAAGCAGTTCCTTCGTACATCATAGTTGTAAACAACTCACTATATATTTATTGTGTGTACATAAATAAATAAAAAATGAAAACCTGATGAACCAGAGAATGGAGACATTAGAACAATATAGAGACATACAAAACTGTAAGACCTTAATTTATTTACCTGTTGTCTGAGTAGAGTAGTCATATTTTCTAAATAGGTGCTGTTAACCACTGCGACCTCTGGCTCCATAGGCCGAGGAGGTCTGAATGGTGCCTATGGAGAAAAAGATCAATCAGTGTTAAATTCCTTCCATATTGTTCCATAATGTAATGATAGCCGAATAGTGACATTTGGACTGTAAATTCAGAGACATTTTCGAACCTTTTTTATGTGTCGTTTCTTTAACCATTCCTATACAAAAGCAAGTGTATCTTGACCTACCTGCAACAGAGGTCTTTGCACTCTCTTAAGGTTGGTCATCCAGAATCTCTGCTGTCTCCTCGCTATGAGGGCAGCTCGGATGGCGTTCTCAAACACCTCGTTGACACCGTAGTACGTGAAGACAGATGTCTCATAGTAATATATGCCGAACTCGTGAGCTAGGGCTCGACCTTGGTCCGGCATTACTAGGTCGCTTTTTCTTGGAGCCCTACGAAAAGGAGTTTTGGCCAAATTCCGTTATAGGCACACAAATTACATTTTTAAATACATATCTAAAAAATATAACAAAGTAAATGTAAAAATATAAAAAATAGCAGGCCTCTGGCATTGGGAACAGTCAAACACTCCAATATTATTAATTATTTCCTTTTTTAACTATTGTATGAGTGATTTAGAATTTGATCGTAATTTGTCTCAAATGAATTTATTAAATTAAAACAAAACTTCAACGGCAGCAAATCGTGAATTTCTAGCGGAATATCAAATAAATTTTTTTGTTTAATATTCCCTTATTTTTCTTGCTACAAAATTGCGAATGTATCATTTTTAAAACCAGCTATTGTTTTCTTATAAGCTGTAGTATTTTATTTTAAGATTTAATTAACATATATTTGGCCTACTTATCAGAATTCGTAACACGGTATGGGCTTTCACAAGAAGGAGAAAATACAATTTTATTTTGTATTATATTAATCAATTGATGTTATATTATTTTTACAAATAAAAAAAAATGCTAAGAAATTATTCTACTAGAAAATGGATTTAAATGTTTTTTATACCAACGATTTTTGAAATGAATAATCCTGAATTTTCGCGAAATTGCGTGTTCATAAGATATCTGTGGACATCTTCTAGATAAACCTCTACATAAAAACCAATATAATACAATAAAAAGAACAAATCCCAGTCTTACCTTATAAAAGGACTGCGGTCTTTACAGTAATTGAGGTAGGTCTCATCTCGATACATGTAGCGGAGATCATTCTTGCATCCAACTAGTAATATCGGCGTGTTGGGGCAAAACCGTCTGGAAACGTGGAAGTCATCTTGTAATAACTGAACATCTCTGCCTAGCCTTTTCCCAATTACATTGGGGTCTACTTCCAGTCAAACCGGACGCAGCTTAATACCAGTATTTTACATGGAGCGACTGCCTATCTGACCTACACAACCTAGTTACTGGGTAACACGATATCTCGTAGGTTGTCAGACTTTGGGGTCTCTGAATACCCGTAAGGGCTGTCATACATCTTAATTTAACAACTGGGACCGACGACGGTCTAACGTGCTCTCCAAGGCACGTGGTCTATGTATGCAATTATGGTCACCCATCCACAAACCGACTGCGGCAAGCACAGCTTAACCTCAATCGATCCATCTGTGCGGCTGTTACTTTGCCACGAAGCTCTCTTAAACAAAGTTAAATATTTGTTTAAATTTAAATATTTGTTTCAATTTAATTATTAAATTATTTATTTAAATATTTGTTTTATATTGACACAAGCAGAGAGAGGCCTGTGTCTGAGGCTGTGGATGATTATGATCGCGGAACCCAAAATTACTATATGGACCAAAGTATTATTTGGTGTTAACTAACTAGATCAAAACAGCAGCAATAGCCTAGTGTTATGACCGTTGGATTGACATGTCAAAGGTCACAAGTTCGAATCTTTTAGAGTCACGTCCGTATTGGAAATTAATTATTACTTGCTTTTAACGGTGAAGGACAACATCGTAAGGAAACCAGCACACCTGAGATGTTCTCGATGGCGTGTAAAGCTATATCAGAGGCCTATAGCGGTTTAAAACTCTGACACTAGGTTCATCAAGCACACGATAAGAATAAATTAATTTTTGACAAAAAAAGAACCGACTCCTAAATGCACTAAAAAGTAAAAAAAAAAAATGCTATATTTACTTACTTCAATTTACATACAATTTTTTTTTTTAATTTTGAGTTTTCTGAATAAAATCAATTTATTAGGACAATAATATTCAATTTTTATTATTTTCGGAGTCGGTGCCAGCAAAGGATAATAAACGTGTATGTACATTGCGTTCCACAACTGATTTATCGGAAGTGAATATGGGTAGACCTACTCAACGCGCTGTCCATATGAGACAGGGCCATTTAATTTAGACGAGCAAAGAAGGGGAGAAACGCCTATACCAAAATAGGAAATCTAGATCTAAGGCTATTTCAGAAGAGAGTAGTGAACTGCGTAAAACAAGATGAAATTAATTAAAAAATTAAATTAAAATCTGACTAGCCTAAATTACTCACGGGACAATGTAAGGATTCTAACGATACATCGAAATCAGTTCAGACATTTAGAAGTTATGGTGGAATAGGTAAAGAAACTCACAAACATACTTACATACATACTTAGATACACTCCTTTTTTTGGGCAGTCGTGTAAAAAGAGATGTTTGAGAATGCGGGCTTACACTAAAAAGTATTAAGAGTTCCGGTGCTTATTTTCCGGTTTCATCATCATCATCTTATGATGAAGCTGTATATATTTTTCATATTTATATATTTTTATATTATTATTATATATTTTTCAGTTATTTTGATTTAAATACCAAACTACCAAACCAATTTTCATAAAATTTCAATGGGACCAATCTGAAAGTAAATCCTTTCAAATAAAATATAATTTCAAATAATTTTCCAAATCTGTTCATAAACGACGGAGTTCTGAGGTAACAAACATAAAAAAAGCCTCCTCCTTTTTGGAAGTCGGTTAAAAAGAAGACTAGACTAAACAGGTCTTCTAGAGTAAGAAATTTTGGAAGCCTTATCAGTAAAATAATATTTGTCGTTTAGCTATCTGGGCTCTAGTAATATTTGAAGATATTAAGTGAGTGTTTCTAGGAGTGAAATAAGTTCTACCAGGACCCTAATTCTCGCATCGTAGATATAATGTATTATTATTTCTTTGAATACACGTACACTTAGCGACAGTATTTAGAAATTATATAGTCATAGGCATCCCGTTTATATATTGAATAGAAGGCGGTCGCAATATTTGCTACTTACCTTATTTCAGGATACCACATGGCTCCGCAATTCCTCAAAGATATAGGATTTGTTATCGAAAAGCACAGGAGAACCACATCCGACCTGAAAGTGGAACAAACTGTCAAAGGTGTAACTTTGGTTGTATTTGCCCCGAAAAATAGAGGTGCAGCTATAATATAGCAACTCGCCTGTATTCTGCGAAGGGATAGAAAGAGATGTACTGTTATAAACCCACATTTTACCAAGTTTTACCAAGTTTACCGTTAATTACCCGGCACAATCCCATACTCCGATTACCGGCTTAGTTGAGAATTTCGTGAAACAAGTTGATATTTTTATGCAATTATCCTGAAAATAGCTCTAATGATTTTTCTTCGCAGCACTTACGCAAATATCAGATTGTTACGATTATCCTAGAGACTTTATTTAATCTCTTAATTATTATTACACTTCACAGACTTACGGTGAAGGAAAAGATCGAAACCTTAACTTACTGAAATCCATCAAGTATCCACTTGATTGGAGATAAATGAAACTTATTTTGTAAACATTGCCAAAGTTCATGTACCTACTGTAATCTCTCTTTTTATGAATAAAGATTATGAATTTGCAACCCCACCGTAAGATAGCATACCTTTTCTTTATCAGAAGAGGCTCTTGCCCTACAGTGAGACAGTTACAGTCTGCCTCTGTCAACTCGTAACAGAAGGTATAGATCAGCTGTGTCCGCTTGTCGCATTGTTGCACGAGCTCATTCACCTGTCCTATACGTTCTCACTGCACTGAACGCTCTCTTGGACGTTAAGCTTTAATGCGATGTGTTTGCGGACGAATAGAAGGTGCTGTTATCAGTATGTCTGGAGTACTGTGAGACGAGTGTATGAATGTCTTTTTGTTTACTGTTTTAATCTTTTAATGTGTTTTTTTGTAATCTTGAATTAATGACATTGGCTCTGTGGCCGTTTTCCAAAAAAATAAAATTTGTTATCCTACGCTGAAATATTTTTATAATAACGGGACCAATGAAATCATACCTTCCATAGGCGAATCTCCTGTCCTTCTCGTGGTCACCGAAGGTGTCCCAGAGACGAAGAGACACATTCACCCCGTCCACTACTTCCCAAGATCTTTCGAGAACCTGATTGAGAATAGATAAAGACGTCTGTCATCTTACTATCTAGAGAAAAGGCGTTGCACTGGGGTATAATAGACCATCGCTTGACGGAGGTTCAACGCGAGTGCTAGTATGGGAGGAACGAGTTGTGGAAATGCTCCATCCTCCATTGATAAGGTGGGGTTTTTCAAACAAGTGGGTAACAATGCCTGGCGGATAATATGATAATACCACACCTCGGTCCTCTATACTAGTAACCGCGACATGAACGCAGATATACTAGTACAGCCAAGAGCACCAATATGTGAACACAAACTTTAAAAAACTCACCGATAATATCTCTATTGTGTATTTCTAAGATAATTATGTATGTAACACAGATAAAGGTACCATTCCTTCTACATATACCCATACATTAATACTTCTATATTATTCAGTTAACTATTTATATGAAGTTTAAAAAGTGCCAATGTTTACATGTTTTTGGTCGTGACTGTACATTCTTAGAACCTTATCATTTTGTCATGACAAAACGTCAGTTGGTGCTAATATTGTTCCTGGTTGTGGGAGTAAAAGCGGCAGTTTATTTAAAAAGAAAATCGAATATAATTGTGGCCTACAGGTCTTCTTTGACGAAACCTGGCATTTTCTGGTGGATGGGCTTCGTTCAATCTTCTGCCAAGGTACCTAAAAAGATTAGAAATAGCTTACGGTGCCTTTTTTCCGAAGATGGAGTATCTTCCAAATCTGTTTTCTGTCTAAAAATTTATTTATATCGCTCAGCCGCTACGTCAAAACAGCTATGAAGATTTCGCAATACATTTTCCAGCAGATCCTGAATTCCCTACTGTAGCAAATTTTAAACGTACATCCTATTATTAGATCTGAGCAACTTAGAAACATAGGTCGAAGGAAAACAAATTGTTTCTAGTCATACTCGTACAAATAGGGAATATGCATGTGATTCAAATTTAGGTCAAATATTTTTATTCGTAATCTTTATTGCTGTAGAATGACACCTATTCAATTACTTTTTTAATTAATTGCGTTTTAACTATTAAATAATAAAATTGAAAAGTGAGAATCATGCGAGGGAAATTTCAAATGTCAAAACGGTCGCTATTGGTTGGAGTGAAACGTGACGTCACTATGCGCGATGACAATATCTCGAGTATGTTATTAGTTGGTGCTTATCATGTTTTGAGGTTCTTTATGAGTTTTGACGTTATTCTTTAAAGAAAATCCCTTCAATAAAATTTATAATTCGTTAATTAAACACTCCATACTATTCAAGATATCTTTTAAGAAGTGAACTCTGACGTCAGACAAAGCGCGCCAAGATGGCGGCGTTTCAAACGCCCGAAACTGATTGCAGGTTTGTTTGATAATTTTAATACTCAATAATCATATTTTACAAGTGTTATATTTTTTCGCGTTAATTTACCAGCGTATACAATCGAATAAAATCATTTAAAAATAACTTGCATATACCCTATTATGGGAAGTTACATCATTTAAATACTCACATCCTTGTATATCCGATACTGGTCTATAGCCCACACAGTAGGCACGTGCGTAGTCATCAGCTGTGACAGCGACACGTGCTTGTTGCATGCGCGCGCGCATATTAGCCGCGTCTTCCCGACAGCGGTGTCGCCAACCACCACGCATTTCACGAGCTCCTGGTGGGGTTGCTCGTTGTCCATTATCTGGATAGAATTATGGAGTTGTCAGTTTTATTATGGTACCATTAATATTGAACATACAACTTTGTGTAGAAATCTAATTGTGTGTAAATATGGTTTGTATCTGTAAAGGCACCCATAATACGAGCACAGCACTAGCCTTTTCCCTCTTACTTTGGGGTTGGCTTCCAGTCAAATTGGATGCAGCTTAATACCAGTATCTTACATGGGGCAACTGCCTATCTGACTGAAGAGGGGCTCCTGGCTAAGTAACAGCCGCACAGTTCGATCGATCCAGTTTAAGTTGCGCTTGCCGCGGTCGGTCTGTGGATGCGTGACCATCATTTCTTACCGAGACCCCTCCGTGCCTCGGAGAGCACGTTAAGCCGCACAGGCATTCGCTCCATGTAAAATACTGGTATTAAGCTGCATCTGGTTTGAATGGAAGCCAAACCCAATGTAATTGGGAAAAGGCTAGGCAGATAGATAGACTGCCTATCTGACGTCCACAACTCAGTTATTGGATAACAAGATATCTCGTGGTATGACTGGTTGTTAAACTTTCAGGCCTCTGACTACCCATAACGACTGTCATAGATCTTAATTTGATAACTGGAACAGACAATTTAATGTGCTCTCAGAGGCATAACATTTGTATTAAACAAAAATGTAATACATTATACACCAATATTATATCCAGCCATTACTTAATGTTGTTTGAGCTAATCTTGGACCAGCCAAAAAGGCATCTCAATAAGCAAGGTCCTAATAATTTTGTTATACTGACAAATACTGAACATTTACTGGATATATAGATCTGTATGAGTGTAAACATAAATTATTAGGTCATAGATGGGTATGGATTGCCCAACTAGTTTCGAACTCAAACAGAGCCTTAAGCTCCCTAAGCTTACAGAGGCTCTGTTCGAGTTTAAAACTGGTTGGGTAATCCTGAGGGAAAAATGCATATGAGTAGTAACCAGTGAACAATAATTGATAAGAATATGTCTCAGGAAAGTTATAATATGAAATTAGATGGGTCTTATTACTGGTGATACAAAATTGGAATGGTTAGATCTGTGTATGGTACATTGAAAAAAGCTACATAGCCATATGTTATGACTGGATACCACAAGTTTTGATTGTGTGTGAACATTACAGCACCTGCCTACTAATACAGGCCTGTATACAGTATTCTGGATTTTATTGAAAATAAATATTTCAAAAATCACACCTGAAGGTGTCATAAAAGTGAAGATGTGAAGTTGAAAATTTACATTACATTCTTCTGCTATTCAACTTAAAGTAATAAGGGGTCACTCTTTTTCAATCCACAATATACAATTCCGTAATATGGTACTATAATATGGTCTATTTGAAATATATTTTTTAAATTTGTAATTGAATGTGACCATTCAAATTTTGGCCAAACTCAAAACTCCTAGACAAATGTAACATATTAGCAGATCAAGTAATCTATAATATAAAAATGAATCGCTGAATGTGTTGCCTAAGCACAAATCTCAAGAGCAGCTGAACCAATTCCGCTATTCTTTTTTTATAATATTCCTTGAAGTATGAGGATGGTTGATGGTGGAGGGTGGGCGTTTTTGGGGACTGTCTTATTACAATATTAAATGGAAAAAGAATATGGTCGCGAACAGGATACGAACCTGCGCCTCCCGGATAGATACTCCAGGCGCTCTGACCACTAAGCCATCTCAACCTCTGCTCACCACTGCGAATTCTTCTTCCATATTTTTAACACGTCTTATGGCGATGTCATTTAATATTGTAACTTGAGAGTTTGCTAAGCATGCGTTAATGCTTTTTCAAAGACATATCCTGAATGACTGTCTTATTGTTAAGTATGACATTCAAAAAGTACAATTTCTAATGGTCTAATTTGAATAAAGATATTTTTGATTTTGATTTGATTTTGGTTCTTAAGGAGAGAAAAATTTAAAAATTGCATGAAAAAAAGTATAAATAGTAAATAAAATATGTATATAAAATAGCTTTAAGGTTAAAGTAATGGTCTATACTTCTATAGAATTGATCATATAATAAATATAGATAATTATTTTTAATTTGTATGACAGGTGTTTATTTGCAAATTTTATATAGAGAATATTGTAATTGATCTGATCTATAATGTAATTGTGTAAGATCCTCTATACCTGAGATTCACAATAAAACAATTTGAATTTGAGAATTTTAATGAGTGTTTCCTGAACATTAATTGGATGTTAAGTCAAAACTTAGTGTTTACCAATATGATTCTATAAAACACATGTATTATCTTTCTAGTTTATTTCACTTGTGGACATAATGGTATCAGAAAGTTGACTTAAGTTTAGTTAGTAGTGTTTGTAGTGGTGACTTACTGTTAAATAAACCATCACTAAACATTTTTACTGAAGCCATTTGAAACTCTTAACAAAATTAATACACTTTCACAAAAGAATTCTATCTGCATAAAGCTAAATCGCTTTTACTAAATTATTATTTTGTTTACATACAACTTGTGAATGATTCGTATTAATCGTTATGCAATTAATAAAGTTATTTAAAAACCTATTGTTAAATAAAAACCCGTATGTATTAATAAAAACATATGAAGTATGAAACAAAACACTGAAAACAATCAACGAAAACAATTTTTAAAAACAAACATTAGTCAAATAAATTTGACAATTGACAATCGATTGACAGATAAATTATTCTACTTTTTAATCGCGTTCAATAATTTTGTAATTACATCTCAATAATGCTCCAAGCTTTATGTTAACTCAGTGAAATCTTATGCCAAATCGTTACTCTTTACGTGAAAAGAATTCATTAACAAAATTTTATGGAGACCAGCACCGGTCTTTATGACTATGCAGATTCATTTATTTTATAGCCTGTAGATTGTATAACATGAGTAAGCTCTCAAGATGTAACGTAAAATTATAGTGTAAATGATTAAATTTTTCAAATATTTAGTTATAAGTTAAAGTTAAATCGTATCTACATTCATAAAATTATCAGAATGATACAGTAAGACATTAATTCACTTACGTTTTCTTCAATGAATACTTGATTGATTCGTACACTCGAAAACCTTTGTGACCACTTTGATCATTTAGACATTATCACTCACTAACACTTACTAATGAATACTAGCACAGAGAAAAACCTGCATTATGTCGTTTAGATAGGTATTATTGCAAAAAAGATTATCTTTTCACGATATTTGTGGCAATGGAGTGAAGTTGATTTTGTAGCATTGCAGTGATCTGCGCATGTTGGACGTCTTGCGCAGAACTGTAAGAACGCGTACAGCTACAGGGCAAGTTCATTTTAATTTTGTTATTGACAATTTTAAGTCAACGAACTTCGCAGCTATTGTGGAACTTTTGAATAACTGAATTCGGTATTATGGTCAGAATACGCAATTACAGTACACAATGAAACATGTACTTACCTATTGTAAATAAATACTTCCTTTTTACTGCTTAAGGATGCGTTCACGAACAAAGGCACTGTGTAAAGGCTCTATATTATACTAGAAAGTACGAGTAGCTATAAGACTTTTAGAACATAATCCCATGTTTAACAATTCACATGAAATATGTATTATATAGTACATAAATATCCCCGTAAGTTAACGTGTATATTATTTGACATGGCGCCTAGTACTGTCAACCCAGCAATAACTTCGTGTTAGTGCGTTTATATTTTCATTAGGCGCTCACAAACTTGGCACTTAAAACTAAAATAAAACATTTGTCTTGTCTCATATTCTAATTTAATTTTACTGATTATGATTCCATGGTGTTTACAGTGACCCTGCCACTTTTATTGTTAAATAAAGTAGGGAGAGCAGGAAGGGCAAGTTTTTGTAAGCAAATCGAAGCGGCGGTTCGAGCATGGTTCTTTTTGTCGACACGTTTGTCGATTTTAAACGTCAAATTTGACATAAAGTGTTGATAAAACGATAAAATTCAATACATAAAAACTTTTATCGAGTCGACAAGTTTGTCGAAAAGATCCGTGCTCGGACGCCGGGGTAGACAAATCTGTTGTTTCGCTAATTAAAATACACAATGGAAATATTATTGTTATCAAGTACAATTTTGTACTGGCGTAACAACGGGGAAACCCACTCCGGGTCGTTGAAACCCGCGGTGGTGAAAGTCACCGTATGCCAACAAATTTCAATATTTAAGCGTTGAAAGATAGACATCGTTCGCACGACACAGCAGTAGAGTTTTTCTTTTTTTGTAATTTTTGCAATCTCAATCGTTCTGCACCTGTCGGGAACCCTCCATGGCTTTATTACTATATTTACTATAGTGCAATCATGGAGAGTCTCCGGTCGTTGTCTCAACTCAATTCAGATTTAAACTTTCAAAGCGGCCTCTGTTGTTTGACCTGTCTCCAGGCAAGGTCAGGCTCCCTCCAAAGGACCGGGTTTATTGCCGAGACTAAAGAGAAACTTAATAATAATACTGCAAGATGATTAAAAAGGCCCGCAACTACGCTGTGTCGGTAGTTATAATACTTGGTAATTTTAATTTCTCAAAAAAACGGTACCTTTCTAGTATGTTGGTTATTCTGTTACAAGAAGGCTGTATACATAACTGTAACCATCTTGGTAAGCATAAAACTATTTGGACTAACCAAAACTTTCTTCTTTTCACAGATCAGCAAAAAAAGAAAATCAAATGTCTTCAGTCTGTCATCGCTTACTGTATGGACGTGATGTTTTTATATTTTCGCAAAAATGTGTTTCGTCTACACAAAGACGAGAATTTTAGCAATAAAAGCTAAATAAAAAGCCATCAAGCATGGCATTCTTCGCCCTTCTATGGAAGGCGCGAACTATAGAAAAATACAGACATAATTATGAAAAAGAGAAGATCAATTCTATAGTGATGGGACACACACAAATGGAACAGACATTGTCCCAGAGATGGCGACACTATCGATACGACACAAAAAAACGAATATCAAGAACATTCAAGAAATGGTATCCTGACGGAAGTAGCGTCGCAAATTTCTTCTTATATTTAAAAACGGACCAGACTTTTCCCAATTTCCTGCTCAAAAGCGTGATGGGATTCGTCGGAGGCATAATACTGACGTATCTTTGCTTCATGTTTTTCGTTTTCCAGCTCTCAATATCTCTGATCCATGCGACTATAATGAGTTCTATAATCGGAGTTCTTTTGACTTTGGGCCTCGCTTTTAGCTATAGGATTAGGTATGTCTTTTAAATATTCCTTTTATACACATTTCAAGAGAGACCTGTATACCTGAACCTTGTTTACAAATCGCTATTTGTTTGTTATCTGACTGCCCGCCTCACAAGGTCAGTGGGTCATCTTAGCGAGTGACATGGGTTCAATTTTGGCGAGGTATATTTAAAGACAAATAGCCGGAAGGAAGGTTTTTTGTCTGATGACCCATGTTTCTAGCCATAATGGTTCAGTTTCATTGGTAGATAGAATCTACCTTCACAAATTTGTTGACTCTTGTATAACTTAAGCTGGTTGGTGTAATGTATACGTAGATAATGCGGCATTCTTATGACAAATAGCAAAAAAAGTGAACTCGGGGAATGCGCCTCCTGCCCATTCACATCGGTGCCCAAACTCCAAGGTGCTCTGCAACAGCTCAGCTAGGAGATTTCTTATGCCCAATCTGCTCAAACTATACGTTAACAAGAGAGATGTATCAATTAATGTTCACCGGTTACTACTCACGTGCATTTTTCGGGATTGCCCGACTATGACTCGCGACATCGCCGCGGTCTCAGCTCATGACTCGTTCGAGTTCGGAACTAGTCGGGCAATCCCGAAAAATGCACGTGAGTAGTAACCGGTGAACATTAATTGATATGAATATGTCTCACGAAAGTTTTTATACAAAAAAAAGAGAGATGTACCCGATATTCTGCAGTGAGCCTGAAATAATTAATTTCTTTCTTTCTTTCTTTCTATATAGTAATAACTTGTTCCAGATGCCTAGTCTTCCTCCTTATCCCCCAATTCTTCTCCCGCGTTGGAAGGTATACTCTTACCTGCTATGCTCTGGTCCTCATACTGACAGGCCCAGCTACCAACACGTTAAAGAACTCTGAAGTGCTGTCAGAATCCATGGCTTGTAGTCAAGTAAGTGTTGTTCCTTAGGAAGTCAACAGAGGCAAAGTTAAGTAAGTAGGTTCACAGCTCACAAAGGAGGTTTCAATCCATGGTGGGCATTAAATTAGGTACATAAGGCACGTTGTCGACGGGTGTCGTCGACGCTCATGTGCAGTAATCAACGCTCAGCGGCAGCCGTCGACTGCCTTGAGTTCCAGTCTTTAACTTGCCAGTCCCACGGTCATATTACTAGGTTAACTGCTTGCGAGCTGTGTAGAGAACTAGGTGCTGGTGCACAATTTGAAAGATTCTCGACTATTCTAGAATAAGTTGCTCGATAAAGCAAGAAGAAATTAATGGGCTGGACCCCTTTCTGAAGTCAACGCAGACGAAGTCGCGGGCATAAGCTAGTAATTGATTTATGGTTACTTTTGATAAAAACTCTGATTATTTTCAACCTTACTGTAGATAATTAACGTCAGTTTTCCACATGTATCTAAATGCAATTTTAGATTAAACTAGCTGACCCGGCAAACGTTGTTTTGCTATATAAATAAAAAAAATGGGGTGGACTACCCCTAACATTTAGGGGGATGAAAAATAGATGTTGGCCGATTCTCATAGATACCGGATAAGCACAAAAAATTTCATCAAAATCGGTCAAGCCGTTTCGGAGGAGTATGACAACGAAACTGTGACACGAGAATTTTATATATTAGATATTGCGTAGGTAGTAGAATTGTAAGCCCCTTATACTCTGCAAACAAGTTCAACGAAATAAAAACAGTTCCTATAAAATTCTCGATAACTTCAACACTAGGCGCAGTACAAACTCCTTTTAATGAGACCTTTTCAAACCACTCGTTTCGCTCCTACCAGTACTTGTAAATGTCAAAGAATCCTGATTCCTTCTCTCTGAAGTCGTATGATGAACACTCCACTTCACTCGAGATGTTAATTACGGCTTTTTGCTTCCTCAAGTAGTGCTAAGTATACTGTACAGAAATAGGGCAAACAGTGGCATGTAATGTGTTGACCTTACATGAAATTAGGCCTATTCAAACGAATTTAAATAGGTTGTAATTTGAATGCAGTGTAAATTATATAGAATATATTATTTGATCAAAAAAGGATCTATTGTTAGCTACCAATGTGCCTAATGGTAAGCGACAGTGTGGCCGAGGTAATTATAAAAGAAAGTCCCCGCACCGCGCCTGTCATCGGCAAACTCAAAAACTACCGAACGGATTTTCATACGGTTTTCACTAATGATTGAATGATTCATGAGGAAGATTTAGGTTTAACATTAATTGAGGTTTTGTGTTAATTGGCCGAAATATGACAATGATAGTGGAAGAAATAGGAAACATCTATCACCTGGGAGTTTTACTCGTGCATTTAAATAGGTATTGCTTTAAGCTATTGGAAATTCGTATCGAGCCATGCTTCAGCACGACCGGAATGATACCACGGCCTCACAGAAAACCGGCGTGAAACAACGCTTGCGTTGTGTTTCGCCGAGAGAGTGAGGGTACCGGAAGCCCAAACCCTTTAAAAGGCCGGCAACGCACTTGTGACTCCTCTGGGGTCGCGGGTGTCCATGGGCGGCGGTAATCGCTTACCATCAGGCAAGCCGTCCGCTTGGTTGCACCCTGTACCATAAAAAAAAATTGAAATAAGAAGACCATGTTACTAAATCGGGATCCAAATCACACTATGAAGTGTGTTTGTATTCTACTGCATGTGTAATTGTAACTAATGGAAGGGGTAAACTAGATCGCAAGGTTCACGTACATGTTTAAACACACAACATATCTCCTACCTTTAATATCTTTTTATCCGGCTATAGACAAAAATATGTACTACCCGTGCGAAGCCGGAGTACCCTCACTAAATATTATAAAACAAAGTCCTCCGCCGCGTCTGTCTGTCTGTTCGCGATAAACTCAAAAACTTCTGCACCGATTTCGATGCAAATTTCACCATTGGATAGAGTGATTCTCGAGGGAGGTTTTCGTATATAATTTGTCAAGTTTTTATATACATTGACTAAAATATAATGATATTTGTTGAAGGTGTCGGAAAAAAATAAGCCGTCTGGGAGCTTTTACGAAAACGCTGCCTAAACCCTTTGCGATATAACAAAATGATGTATGGTGGAATTGTGTATCTTATATAGGTCTACAGAAAAGTCCGCGATGGCATTTGTCTATCTCTTAAGGTTAACATACTTTAAAATCCATTTTAATACTTAAAAAAATGGGCAATTATAAAGCGGTAATTGGAAGCGGGAACGGGATCAAAATTTCATGATAAATTTGGTCGCGATAACCGACATCCACGCGGGCGAAGCCGCGGGCATCAGCTAGTAATTAATAAAGCTTAATCAAATAGACTCCAAAAACTTTCTGTCGTTCTCCAGCAGTTAACAAGCAATATTTCTTACATTAGAGGGGGTGTCAAACGAGGTCGCTAGACGACAATAAATTGTTAAACTTGGGGTATAAGCGATAAACATGTTGGGTGCTTAACCTCATAACTCAAGTTTAGCTGTAAAGAAAAATATTTCGTTGTAAGTACTTTGATTTACAACTGTCTGTGGGATAGGTACTTACTTGAAAAATTGTGCCTGAAAGTAATAGATATTTTATGTGTTTACTAGCTTCTACCCGCGACTCCGTCTGCGTGGACTTAGAATTAAGTCCGGTCGGCATAAAAAGTATTTTATGTATTAAATCGGGTTGTAAACTATTTGTGTCAAATTTCATCTAAATCCGTTCAATAGTTCATGCGTCAAAGAGTAACAAACATCCATCCCTCAATCCATCCTCACAAACTTTCACATTTATAATATTAGTAGGATAGCATAGGATTAGGTATCTGCATCTACACTTCTACATTCATATTAATCATATTATAAAGAAGAAAGATTTGCATTTTTGTATGTTTGTAACGAATAAACTCAAAAACCACAAGGCCGATTTCAAAAATGATTTCACTGTTAGAACGCTACATTATCCCTGAGTGAGTAATATGGGCTATATTTATTACTAGAAAATATTAGGAAATTTTATTACTTGGAAATATTAGGGCGCGAAGCCGGGACGGGCCGCTAGTGTCTTATATAGCTGCGCCCCGCGGTTTCTACGGTCATAAAAATACTTTATTTACCTACTTAGTACTAACCAACAAATGGAAAATAATTCACAGTTTGTCTCTTCTCGCCAATGCTCAGTCCTCATCGGGCGACTAGGCTTATGCCGTTATGCGTCACACGGCTCGTTTGCGCGGGTGTTGATATATTTTTTATTAGTTGTAAAAATCCATCGACTACCAATACTTAGATTGGTTTAGTTGTATTGAACCCTTATTTATCACCCTTATTGACCCCTAAATTCTTAAAGTTGTTATTTTAAAAGGAAAAAGAATGCGGTCGTGAGCAGAATTCGAACCTGCGCCTCCCGGATAAATACTCCAGGCGCTCTGACCACTAAGTCATCTCGACCTCTACTCACCACCGCGAATTCATAATCCATATTTTAACACGTCTTTTGGCGATGTCATTGCTATCTATTCAGTCCCTATACAGGTAACCGAACCGACACAACTAACTTTGCAGTTAATACAATGTCGTAAAGATGCAATTACCTGAACAATTAAAGATAAATCTTTGAAAAGCATTAACGCACGCTTAGCGAACACTAAACTTATAATATGAAATGGAAAAGAATACGGTCGTGAGCAGGATTCGAACCTGCGCCTCCCGCATAACTATATATATGTCGCAGATGGATTGTAGAATCAACTGTTTTGCAAAACTGCTAGCTGATTTACAAAACAGTACTGTTATGAAAAACAGCTGAACGAAGTTTAGCGGTTTTACATAATTACTGAACTATAACACGCAGAATTGAATGAACGTTTTGCGTTTATGAATATGTAAAACAGTGTGAAATGAACTGTCAGGTTTGTGATTTTAGTTCGAAATTTTGTCGCATATGGCTCTGTATGTCTTAACATTAATAACCTAACTTTATTTTACTTGTCAATAGCAAAAAAAAGATGAAAATGTTGAATGACGTTAATACTAACCCACTATAATAGTAGATAATATATCAGGATTATGGAAGAAAATAAACGAAATTGATCCATGAGCGAGCGAATCGAGTTCGGGAGTTTCGTGGATCCCGACACGGACAGGTCATCCTCTTCGTGTTTAGGTTTTTTCTAACCTTACAGACACAAAAATAGGAGCTCCGCAAGGCGGGGCTCCGTCGACCCGGCCACGGAAAGTCAAATTCGAATACAGTATCTTTATTTATCTTGAGTGTTGGCTATCGATTGAATATACCTATACAATAAACAAACCTGTCCCACAGTAGATATGTCATTCTGCATTACGTCTAAAGGTGGGTAGCTGTTTTGTTAAACGTATCGCAATGGCAATCCAGCTGAACTTCGTTCAGCTGTTTTATAAAACAGTACTGTTTTGTAAATCAGCTAGCAGTTTTGTAAAACAGCGGATTCTACAATCCATCTGCGACATATATATCCCTACATTCTTCTTCTTATCGTGTGGTTGATGAACAACTTAGTGTCAGGGTTTAAATCGCCCGGCATCGGCTTTACACACCATCGAGAACAGAGAGAACAAGTGCGCTGATTTCATCACGATATTTTCCTTCACCGTTATAAGCATATGTTAAGTAATTTCTAATACGCACATGAGTCGAAAAGTCAGTAGTGCGTGCCTTGGATTCGAACTTGCGACCTTTGACTTGCCAGTCCAACGGTTATACCGGCTATCACTCGGTGTTACTCTTATACTATAAAACCACCTGCTATTCTATATTTTTATATAAAAAAATATTTAATCGAAGTTTCATAACTCTGGTATTTCATAACTGTGGCTGGTTTTTATAGTAAATAACTACCTCGTTGGTCTAGTGGTCCCAAGCACGACTGCTAAGCATGAGGTCCTGGATTCGATTCCCGGGTCGGGCAGTGTTATTGGGTTTTTCTATTAGGAAATTCTCCATGATTGCCCGGAATTTGGAATTGATGACAATATACTCACTACCTATTAATACCTCCTGACCGTATTTCGGTCACGGCAGCCTATCTCCACGGAGATCAGCCAAGTACGCAGGAGATATTATAGTGCACAAGTGTAAACACAGGTGCACTCCCTCTTCCTTCACTCTCATATTCCGATGGGACGGCAATCTAACACGACCAGAGAGAGATCAGGCGCAGGACCGACGGCTTTACGTGCCAACCACCTATTTACATAGTACATGGGCATAATAACAACATTTGTGAAAAAAGCGTGTACAACGTACACTTCTGCCTACCCCTTCGGGGAATACAGGCGTGATGCTATGTGAACATAAATAGAATAATACTTACAGATTTTTCATTTTCAACTTCAGGAACAAATAAAAACTAGTGTACACCAAGTGAATGATTTGCTGAAGAAACCGTACAACGCTATAAGGGACTCTATAAAGCCAATGATAGACCGACTGAAGATGATCACGATGAAGGTGAAGGAAACAGTAGTGAGCCTAGATCGGCTGGTACTGAGCCTTGGTAAGTACCTACCGTTTCACGTGAATTATACAATCGATGTTTATCATATGTTGATTCTCATGCCAAGACTGGCATAAGGCGGCCAACCGTCCCGCAGTCAGCGGGACCTTGGAAAGGTAGTTGTAGTCCCGCTTTGCATCAATACAAATAAATAAAATTGAAGTGTCTGTTGAAATGTCAAAATAATAGTATTTTTTTAAGCTCATACAGTTATTTGCACGATACCTATGCCTAAAAATCTGTTTAAATATTTTTTTCTGTCTGTTTGTTCCGGCTGATTTACGAAGCGGCTGGACGGATTCTGATTAGATTTTACTGGCAGGTAGCTGACTATACATATAAGAAGTAACTTGGGCTAATTATAATATAATTATACGCGGGTGAAACCGCGGGACACAGCTATTAATTAATGAAATAGTCCCGCAATACGCCTAAACGTCCTTGGATGTCCCGCATAATTATTCGCATTAATTCTTAGATTTTCTTTTTGTATCTACTCCATTTCCTTACAGCTTCTGTCCAATAAATGTTAATATAATGTCTCGCATTGACTTTTCATAAACTTGGCCGCCTTAGACTGACATAGTGCGTTCAAAACACGAAGACGCGCCCCACTCTACTAACAAACATATTTCTCTCTTCTTCTTCAAATTTTTAAGTTACCTATCTAGTAAACAGGACCTTCATCGTCATCCCCCTGCCCTTATCCCAATTTATTTGGCGACGGCGCCGCATGTATTTTTCTTTCATACATACTCTCTACTTGTACTGGAAAGCTGCTAAAGATTTGGCTATGTTTTATGACCGGCCGCCTGCCTGACGTCAACCCTAATTGTGAATGCTGTTGTTGGTGGTAAATAAATATTGTATATATTAATTAGGACCTTCAATATTTTAAATGAGGGGAAGACGCGGACACAGCTATATACAAACCTGAACATCACCCAGAATCAGTACCTCTCAGTAATGTCTATGCAGGCTAACTGTGGCTAGTTTGCACAAATGCCGGAATGCCTTCAATACGACGGACTATAACCTGCCAGGGTTGAGTTGAATGCAGCTGCGATTCCGGGACACTGGTAAAGGTTAACAGAGCAACTTGTGGTTTTTAAACGGTAAAAGTCCGGCACCGCGTTCATGATACATTTTTCACACATCTAAAATGGATTGAATCATTTGTAGAGATTTAGACAAAGATTGCGACGCGTCTTCGTACATTGAACAGGCTATAGTAATGATGTGCGTGAATATATAATGAGAAATTCCGATAACTGAAGTTTCTACTTAGCTCTTAAATATTTTTTATAGATATATGCAAAAATACGGAACAACATAATAATTACGTAGATCAATTAATATGATACCTATAGATTAAAGCTATTTTGAAGAGGGGCTCGTGGCTAAATAACAACCGCACAGCTAGATCTAAGCTGCGCTTGCCGCGGTCGGCTTGTGGATGGGTGACCGTCATTTCACACCGAAACCCCTCCGTACCTCGGAGAGCACATTAAGCCGTCGGTCCCGGTTGTCAAATTAAGATCTATGACAACCGTTACGGTTGTCAGAGACCTGAAAGTCTGACAACCAGTCATACCACGACATATCGTGTTACCCAGTAACTGGGTTGTTGAGGTCAGATAGGTAGTCGCTCCATGTAAAATACTGGTATTAAGCTGGTTCCGGTTTGACTGGAAGCCGACCCCAATGTAATTGGGAAAAGGTTAGGCACATTTTAATTACTTTTAAAACAATAACAGAAAACTAACAAAATCTCTTCCAGTCGGCTTCATCCAGTCCGCTTTCTCCTGGCTCCAATCAGTAGCAGATATATGCAACGCCAACCTTGGAACCCCATACGATCGCTGCAACAGTGTCTTGCAGGATGGAATCGCCGACTGCCAGAAGACCTTGGGACGAGAAATGTCCATGATCTGTGACGTGGTCCAGCTGGCACAGGTTGCCTGCTACTCAGTGAAGCCTTTTACTGCCTTTTGCTATGTCACCGACTTCATGGATGAAGCCATCATGGCTAGTGTTAAGAAAAGTGAGTTCCACTATGGACTTGTTCAGGAGAGGGAGGTGAGGAAAGTGAGAATATTGTTCGAGGTCCAATAATTGCAAACAAAACAACCGAACAGAACCGCGAAACAGTGGAATGCGCTGCTGGAGTGGGTCTTCCTCGATAGTTACAATCTGGGTGTCTTCAAGCCGCGAGTGAATCGGCTTCTTCTAGGCAAGCGTGCTCCATCGTAGACCGCATTATCGTATAACATCAGGCGAGACGACAGTCAAACGCAAGCCTAAAGCTAAAGCTAATAAAAAAAGAAAACAAGCGGCTTGTCTGATGGTACGCGGTCTCTGTAGTTCATGAGACCCTGTTAACATTTGCAACGAGCAGGGTATCACTCGCGTGTTGTTGAACCTGAGGACTATGTAATAATCATTAAATTAATTTTATACTTCCTGTGGTACATTTTAAATTTCCCTCCGGCGCCCTTGATTCCATGTTGAACGTGGACGAAGCAAAAGGAATATGTAAGGAACATAGCAGGTTCTGTAGTTACTGCCTACCCCCATCGGAGAAAAGAAAAAAATAATAAAAGTAAATAAAAGTCCTAAAAAGTTACTCGTCGGTCTTCGGTCACATCCTTATAAAATTACAGATAGGCATAGCATAGAACTATTAATTTTAAAATTAATTGCATTATTAAGTTACTTCCCCCTACTAACAGTAATTCCTTGTATTAGGAGGTTTAGTTACAACACTAAAAACTAATTCTTATTTGGTAGATAATGTGGTACAAAAATCCCAGCGTTCATTGGGTCATAGATATCTAGATAGAACTAGTCACAAGCTGTCGGATCAATGCAAATTCATTGCATTCCAAACGTTTATGCCGTGATTCGGTTTGGCATCTCCACTCAACCACAATAACAAATGTATACGAGGATCAACGTAAGCATTACGTCACTCAAAATCTGAGACGAACATTAAATACAAAGACACAGCTTTGATTGCAAAAGGTTTCATGTTTGTGACGTAATCAAGACTTAACTATTGATCTGCGTGCTCCATCCTTGGCCACACCATCGCTTGCCATCAGGCCAGTTGGTGGAAAAGTAGATCCATTACAGATAAAAAAAGAACTAATTAGGATGTATTTCGGTGACGGTAGGTCTCTGACATGACTTTATACACCATCGAGAGCGTGTTTCAGGTGTGCTAGTTTCCTCACTTTCCGATGTTTTCCTTCACAGCTATAAGCAAGTAATAAATAATTAATTTCTAATACGCACATATGACTTTGGCGACGTCATTGCTATCTATTCAGTCCCTATACAGGTGGCCGAACCGACAGGAGTATTTATCCGAGAGGCGCAGGTTCGAATCCTGCTTACGACTGTATTCTTTCGTGCCTTTGTTTCAAACTTTTGACATCGCGGTTGGCGCAGTGGTCGAGAGACGGGCTACTACGTCGTATGTCGTAGGTTGGATTCCTGCACGAAGCAAATATTTGTATGATCTACAGATAATTGTTCCGGGTCTGGGTGTGTGTGTGCATGTGAGATTATATGTCTGTAAATGCATCCACGATACAGGAAGAAATTCCTAGTGTGGGGTCAAGTTAAAGAAAAAAACTTGCGACCTTTGACTTGGTAGTCCAACGGTCATACCACTGCTCTAGCTATAGTCAAGATAATTGAAATATAAACAAAAACGTCTATCTTCCAGAACTAAGAAACTTCACCGAGCAACTGCGAGCGATGTTCCATGTAGAAGTCCACCTCCACCATACATATTCGTTTAGCAGTAACACCAGTCGCTCTGCTAGTCAGGTCACTGCAGGCATTGTGACGGAAATCCGGAACAGAGCTGATCCATTGTTAACCTGGCTTTCTTGGAGCTCTTGTGTCACCAGTCTCTTTCTGCTACTTATCATATTCAGGTGTGAACTATTTCAGCTAGTAGTTTTTTAATAGCAACGCCAGTGGCTCTGGCAGTATAGTCACTGCAGGCATTATGACTAATATCCCTTATTGTCTCTCTTGTGTCACTAGTTTGTTCCTACTGCTTATCATCATTATATCAACATACTCCGGGCCGAAATTTCGTTTACGAGGATCAATCTCCACGGAGATCAGCCAAGTACGCAGGATGTATTATAGTGCACATTTGTATGCTCAAACACAGCATGAACTCCCTCTACTTGCACTCGCATAGTCCGATAGGACGGCATTCCAACACCATCGTAGAAAATCAGGCGCAGGAGCACCGGCTTTGGGCTGCTACAGAGAATTTCCTAACAGAAAAACCCAATAACTCTGCCCGACCCGGGAATTGAACCTAGGATCTTACGCTCAGCAGCCATGGCAGCAGCCACTAGACCAATGAGGAAGTTGCTTATCATATTCAGGTTTGCATAGAACGAGTATCGGTAGATCTTCAATGGCAATGCTAGTCACTCTGCTAGCTAAGTGACGAAGGTCAGAATCGGGCTGACCCATTGTTGGCATGTGGCTCTCTTGGGAGTTCTTACATCGCTATTTTGTTCTTTCTGCTTATCAAATACTAGAGTAATTGTAAATCCTGTTTCAACCTTGCAAACTTTTTTCTTTTGTTGTATTTCAGAGCGAAGTACTACCAGCACATGTATGAAACTCGCTCTCGATTTGATAACCGCTACGTAACTAAAGAGCTGCAGGAGTTAGATCTGAAGAGACAGCGACAAGGAAGGGAGACCGTGCTTCCTTTGAATAGGAGGGAACGTGCAAAGTATATCACAGTAAGATAATATGATTATTTTAAAAAGGGGGCTTTAGAAATATAACACTTTTCTTCGACTTTATTTAATTAAAGTATTAATTAAGATCTACACTGATGCGTACTCCTTTTTAAAAGGCCGGCAATGCACTTGCGACTCCTCTGGTGTTGCAGGTGCCGTGCACATTTGTTATTTACAACATCCACGCGGAAGGAGTCGCGGGCACAGCTAATATCCAATAAAAAGATTTACTAGAAGTAGATTTTCTATCTTTTTTCTTACAGACAACATCATTTCGTCTGGTGGCTTCTGAGAAGGTCTACTTGAATCGATCTGCTGTGTTCATGGCTATAACTACTTTCAAGTTATTGATACATATGGTAGCCGACTATAGCCTGTATTGGGTTCTTATGACCATTCGTTACCATGGGAGGTACCAGTCGGATTTGATGCGTGAGTAGTTTTATTATATCACATATTTGCGACAGTGGTTCGATGTTCTTTTATTTGGTTTCTATACTAATTTAAAAAGATACAAGGCCTGACTGACGTCTCAACAAACGCAGACACGGAAACCTTGGGCAATGTACCTTTTGTGATGTAGGCGAGCAATAAGGGAAGGAAGAGGAAGGGGAGAAGGGGTTTTTGAAAATTAATTCCTAAAGCTGAAATAGTATGAGATTGTTATCCTTTTTGAAGCTATATTCTTAAAATTTGGTAATTGGACTTCTGGGTGGAAACGAAAGAATAACTGAATACATCAGTATTTGGAAATACATCTCCTAAAAGCAAAAAATAGGACACGATTCTTTTTGGTCCTTAACCCTTGTATTTAATGAAACTTAATGTTTATCAGCCCCTTTTTTAAATGTAGACTCTTCTCGTTGCAGCTGGTATACCCCATTCTGGTGTCCATGTCTCCGGCAGTGGTTTCGTGGCAAGACTGTTCAGGTCTATTATTGAGACCTTAGATATACCGCTCGCGTCTCCAGCCCCTTCACCCATATCATGTCTGCCAGATCCCTACCCACCTGATTTGAGACGATATACGCAAATTGGTAAGTGAAATTGAAGTTAATGCATAAAAATGTAGGTTTTAATTGTTTTTATACCAGCGAGGAGGTAAATAAGCGTACGGCCTACCGGTTAAGGTAGCCTATGGGCGCATTCAACACCACGGATGTCATTCTCGTGTTGTGGATTCTGTAGGAGAAATCGCTGCATTCACAATACAGGGGACCGAAATGGTTCCCCCTTACTACCAACACAATGGTTCCTCAAGGAGCACCAGTGACTTTACACACCTTTAGGAACACAATACAACAAAAGAGTTGAATAGATTCAGGCGTTAGCTTGCGGGAAATCCATTACAATGGATGTAAATAAATACAATATGATATTGTATTTATTTGTTGCTAGTTATTGTCAATATCTAGCTACTTCCACAAAATTGAGGGTAGTCATGCAATTACCTGTGCACCGCCCGCGCAAATATACAATATATGCACGTGCACATATACAAGCGATAAAAAATTACAATTACCATCAACTACTACTCTATCAATCTTCTGTATTATGGAGGTATTTCCCAGTCAGATAGCACCAGTTTTCCGTGCCCTACCTCTTTAAAGCTTTATGTTGCATCGAGGTTGTCCAAACTATTTGCACTGAGACCTTGATATTAAGCTGCAAACCGCCTAACTTCGGCCTATTAGAGCTCTCAATCGCAGCTGACGCGACGAAGTCATAAACCCAAATTATCTTTATTACCCAAAACTTGGCGGTGATAAAATGCTAGCGAATAAAGCTGTACATACCCTTAAACATATTATTAATATTACGAAAGTCACTTGTACACTGTACGGAATGATAATAAACTAATTTAGTTCTGCCCTTATTAAACCAAGCAACTGCTTTAGGAAGAAGCGGCCAAGGATATACAAGATGATTCATTATGTCATTGAGTTAATGCGGGAGAGACAGCAGTGACAATTAACTTGACTAAATTTGAAGTGGGCAAATCTGAAACTATTATATGTAGATAAGGTTATTTTTTAAAGAAGCCGTGTTTTTAATTATAGACCTGGGTAATTGACCCATTATTGTAAAAATAAAATATTGTGTGTGTTCATGGCGCCAATGAAATCAAGTAGATCGCTGCACATTAGCATTTGTATCGGTGTTTACGGATCATAACGTGTGATGATAATTTGCCACTTGCTACCTACTTCTTAGTTCTTATTGCATCAAACCACGATCTATAAAATGATCTTCATTCCGCATTCAGGAGTGCTGATATTCCTCCTTTGGTTCTTCGCTCTCTTCGAGCCTTACGGTCTACGTCTACGTCACCTGATCATGGGCCACTACAGTCCTGAGCGAGCCAAAGCAAGAGCCACGTGGTTGTACAACCATATATTGAGGACTAGAGGTAGATAACATAAGTATCCCAACCAATAATAAACATGCCGAAGTAAATTTGTCTGCCGGTTGTTAGTTACGTTATCACGCCTAAACCGCTGAACCAATTTTGATGAATTTGGTATAAAGATAGATTGAACATAGCAGGATTGGAAAGGGAGATAGGCAACTTTTTGTCTTGACCTGTTCTCTAGTATTTTCTGGTTTCTTCTTGGAAGATAACAATGTTATAGCCGTCGGCTGCGGCGTCGCAGCAACCCCAAATGATGAACTCAATAGCCCTAAATCGTGAAATGTGGAAGAAGGGACAGAGGGTTTGCCCTGCAGCTGGAGAAATCAACACACCTGAGAGTTATTCTCGATGTGTAAGCCATGGCAGCCATGTCAGCTTGTGGGAGGTTGAAACTGCGTCACCAGTTTGTTCATCAACCATAAAATAAAAAGTTTAATTGATTTATTTTGGTTGTTTATAGCTGGTTTCATGAAATTTGCTAGGCGAAAACTGCATAGAGAGTACAAATACTCATCAGAGGCATCGCTTACGTTTCGGCAGTGGATGAAAGATCACATACCGTTAGTTTTTTTTACTTAATTTACTTATTTAGTACTATCATAGGAGTAGACAAGCGACCAAAACGGTCAGGTAATTTTATTGTCAATGAAATTGATGGCGATACTTTCACCGGAGCGGGGCCAGGCGGCGTAGCAGAGCGAGGGAGTAATGCCGAGTGGAGCGAGGGAATAATGCCGAACGGAGTTGCGGACTGTGTCTGTCCATAGACGCGGAGCAAGGTAACGGAGCGGAGTAAGAAAGTAATGCGGAGCAGAGTTACGGACTATGTTTTTCCATACGCGGAGCTAGGCCGCGAGCACGCGACGGTCCATTTGAACTGCCGGCGGCGGGCGAATGGTTTAGTTGACACGCCCGCGCTCGTTTCTCCCCTTCGCTTCCCCGCTGCTCTTCCTCGCTTTGTATAATTTTTTAACTAGTTCGCAGCTCCTTGTCCACTGAAGACGAGTGGAGATTTTATGCAATTCTATTGGTGGATTTACACTTTTCGATTTTTATTCCTCGCTCACCGTTCCGCCACCTCGCTCCACTGCAGTGGATAGGCAGCCTTACTCTTGAAAATAAATCCGCTCTATTGAAATATTTAAAGAATCGAGATACTAATAAGCCAACATGCTTTTAAATTAAGATAAATGCGATGTAGTTTAATTTATTTTAACATTACATATTATTCTAAGGTGTTTATTTAATATTGGAATTCAAGGTGAGATTGGAATTGGTATTTATTTCAAGAGTAACCCCCCTGATTCCACCAGTCAATGAACTGCTGTTAGCTGACCGATCAGCTGATTAAATATGTATATATAAATATTTATATAAGGTCCTAATTTATTAGGTAATTTCCTTTTAAGGGGTCAATGTGTAAGTGATAAGGATTCATTTAAGCCATAATTAAAATTATTACGACAATTTTATTTTTTTCTTAATGTTCGCCGTTCACGGAGCAGTTTTCGTCTTGCTAGTACTATGTTAATTCAACCCAAGTACTCTCCGAGAGGTCGCCGGCAAGATCAGGTTCCTGCTGGCCTTTCTTGAGGAGTTGGGGTGGATCGAATAACCCATTCCCACCCCGGACGCAAAATAATCGCCAAGAGCGGGGAGTTGCGGAAACTAGCTCGCTACACCATACCATACTATGTTAATTACAAATAATTTGTTATATCCATTTAATTCTTAGCTTAAGTGAATGTATTTGACTTATATTAAGCCTTTCAAAGAAAATTACCTAATAAATTAGGGCCTTAAATAATTATATTGTCTTATAGTTATTGTGTACAATTTGAAATACTTTATGTACACGGAAGTATACCTAACGTCGATGCTTATCACGTCTGCGGAACGTGTTCAGGTAAAGATTCACCAAATAATTTTATTTAACCATATTGTGTTTATCCAAATAAATCGTTTCAGTTTCCAGTGGCTCAAGTCTATACTTGGATTAGGTCCAAAGGAGCCTCATTGTTTGCTGTGCGGGACAAACCGTTGTCACAGTGATCCTGACACACATTTGACAAGGTTGGACTTTATAACAATCGTTTAAGCACTTTAATTAAAAAGATAAAAATGAGTAATTACAAATAAAAAAAAAAAAATGGTCAATAGAAAACCACGGTCGTGAGCAGGATCGAACCTGTGCCTCCTGGATAAATACTCAGTCAGTCAAATAGTCAGAGTTCCTGGAGTATTTAACCGGGAGACGCAGGTTCGAATCCTGCTCACGACCGTATTTTTCTTTTCTCAAATATCTATAATTTTAGTGTTCACCACGTTAGGCGTTATTACGTTATCTCTGTACTTACTATCGTCATAAAGGTAATGAGTCAAGATATTCATATTCTATCTAATAATGGTTACCAGATGTCAAACACCGAAGTGTCCAGGCATATTCTGCATGAGCTGCTTTACCGACATTGGACAGCTGTGTACCATCTGTTTGACCCCAGTTGACTACGGAGACTACAGCGATGTCAGCTTGGAAAAGTAAGCCCCCCCCCCCCGTCCCCCATGTCATCAAAAATAAGCAAAGCAAAGACCCCCCCCCCCCCCGCCTCCCTGTAGTACTTACGTAATACATAAATGGTCCCTAATAGCCCAGTAGCTAAGTATTTAATTCATGAGCAATTTGCAAGTAGATTTTAGTGAAGGAGTATGGGACGACGCGACGTCTATTGTTGGATAATATCTACACTGTAAAAAAAGTTCAATTTGGCAAAAAGCAACACGACTTTTGCTATTTGTCAAATTAGCAAACAAATTGTGGACTAAGATATTAATGACTAACGATCAATGAAAACATCACCAAGGAAACTTGTCCTCAATGGCATAAACCGTTAATACGCGGTAATCAAACATGGCTGTTACACATAGTGATGATATTGGGCTTCCATCACTATAATTAACATGTGTCAATTACAGGCTGATAGGCAATACTATTTTGTATGTGATTATTAAAAGAATAACTGTTATCAGGGGTTCATCTGATGACAGCGACAGTGATGATGGTTTAGATGGACAGAAATCAACAAATAACCACGTAAGTCCAAAATTTTAATAAGAGTTTAAGGGTGAATTACTTCTAAATGTTAATCTTAAGCTAACAAATGACATTTTCAGGCTTCATTATTTCAAAATCAGGATAATAATCATGATTCTAGAACGAGAACATCTGATAGTCGAAGATGGTGGTTCTTCACGAGAACCGGACCAATGAATCAGCAAGACACATTTTCTTTACTACCAAGAACAAATAACTATGATCGAAACTTAAATACGGTTTCCTTCAGAAGTCGATTAAGAAAAATTAAAAGTAATATGAAGATACGTAATAAGCATTATACCCAATCGTGGGTCTCCAAACTTACATTGGAAAATAATAACGAAGATTTTTCGACAATAACATATGAAGAAAACTATGACTTTTATGCAAATACACTAGACATTGAACAATATGGTGAATTTGATGAATGCTTCAAAAAAACAAGGTCCGTTGGAATTAATACTGATAAGAAACGTAGTTTAATTTTAAATACATTATTCAATAGTTTTTCTAGACGGAAAATAAAGCGATCTCATATTAATAATAAGCAACAAAGAACAAAATCTGACGTTTTTCAAATAAAAACAGTATCTCAGTTTAATAACAGAGTGAGGTTCAAAGAACATAGAAATATAACACCCAATGTCCGGATAGTGGACTGTTATAACGTTAAACCACACAAAAGCTGGTTCCCAAACAAAAAACTTCACGCACACGATTTAAAAACTTGCCAAAAGAATTTAATGAAAATTGTAAAATGTAATAAAAAATATAAAACAAAGGACAAAATCAAAATATACACTGAAGTCAAAGGAACTATAAAAGCAATGAGATATTTCATGAAAAGTAATGATATCTCAAGCATTAATCAAAATAACGATATGATGCCAAATAATTCGCCGGATCAAAATAACGATGAAATAATTAAACCTTCAGATAACACAAGAAAGGAAGGAAAGAAAAACAAGAAAAAAACTTCAAAATTCAATAAACCTAAAAAACCGAAAAAGATAACAAATTGTAATAAAATCAGAACTCCGAATTCACGACACAGAATTGCTGAATTCCATACATTCTTTTCTAATCACTGGAATAATTTCAAATATAGTATAATGCCTTGCACACAAAATAGATCAGATAGTCCAATGACCAAAGAGCGAAAAAACCACAAACGTAGAAAAAAACGTAAAGCTGCCGTTGACGTAAATGAAACCGATATAGAAGAGTGTTTTGCAAGAAAAGATATTAAACACACGAGAAATCTGAGGATATCAGCATTTTTAGCCGAACTGGAATGGACTAAAAGGGATTATAAAAAAGGAAACGAATGCGAAGTAAATGAAGGTTCTTTTTTCTTGACTGATGGAGTCCCAGCACCAGTCAAAGCAAATAGAATAGTGGGTGTAAGTAAAACTTTTCACATTTCAATTTAAACCATTATCAGCTGTGTCCGCTTTACTTGTATTTGTAGTTCTACCTCATCAAATGCTTCATCAATTCTTTTTTCTATCAATATACGCGCTTATGACTGTTAACCGATTTATGGAAATTATTTTTTAAGATCTGACTCAATCTGAAAGTGATGTGTTTTGTGTCTAAGTATCGTTAGCACCTCTAATACTAACGAACTATTATTACTAGGTACACTATCAGCTTGTGTTGCTACTCTATTTTAGGGGCCATCCATTAATCACGTGATGTTTTTTTAGCATTTTTAAACCCCCCCACCCCCTTGGTAATACGTGGTGAGGTTTAAAACTAACCCCCCACCCCCCCTAGAATCACGAGTAATTTTTAGTATTATCTTTGAATACAGAAAATAAATACACGTGGTAAATTAAAATTACTATACCCCCCTCCCTTGTGAAATTTCGTGTTTTTGCCAATCCCCCTCCCCCCCTTTTGAGCCTCACGTGATTAATGGACGGCCCCTTAGCTAAAGAATTCGAATTGATTATGTTTCCACCACCGTTCGTGCTTATATGTTACATAGAGGTTCTCAAGCAAAGATAAAACCTATAGCTTTCCTTCTAGATGGTACAGTTAAAGAACTTGCCTTTCCAATGGCGTGAAGCTCCAAGATTAGACTATTGTAACTGCCAGGATAAAAAATGTACATGCCAAAATCGACCGTCTCAAAAATGCCTTAAATTATTTGGTCATAATATGTCTAAACGTAAGTATTTTGAATCAGGAAAGTCGGTAAGAGATATTATATAACTTCCTATACCATAATAAATATATTTTATGATATTTTTATCAATCGCAAGTCAGGTCTTAATGCTACGACTTAAAGATATTGGCAATGATAAATTGTACCTAACCATGGACGTGCAGTTGCCTGTTCTTTGTAATTGACCTCGTGAATTCATACTATTTAGAGACATAAAGCATTCATATGACACTACTGGAAATATTAAATGCAATTCTAAATAATATAGATTAATTGAAAATATAACTCATTACAACAGAAAAAGTATATGCCAAGAAAGCCCTAGAGAGATTTCGTAATAAGATAAATACTGTCGACACTCCACCATCAAGTTTGGTGGAGAAAGTGATGAGCACCATCAATGCACCAGACAAGCCACCTAATGGTAAGAATATGGCCCGAACACCATCATCATCATCATCTCATGCCCTTATCCCAATTTATTTGGGATCGGCGCAGCATGTACTCTTCTTCCACTTTCTAGATGTTTTTGAAATTGCATGCTGCTAAAGTTTTGGCAATGTTTTATGACCGGCCGCCTGCCCCTTCATTGGATTTAGGACCTTCATTGGGAATGCTGTTCGTGATAACCGATACGGTCTCCTTCTATCTAGCTATGTTACACCAAGTAACATGAAACAAAACATCAAAGTCAAACTCAAATAATTTATTCCATTTAAGTAGTCAATGCGAAGAACCTATAGAAAGCGGTGGGGACGGACTGGATGCGTAAGGCCCAGAACTGGGTGTTATGGCGCAATTTGCTACAGGCCTATGTCCAGCAGTGGACTGCGAGAGGTTGAGTTGATTGAAGTAGTCCAATTTAAAGGTTACTTTAAGAATAGTTAAATTAAAAGTGTATTTTCCCGTGATATGAACTATAAATACATTTAGGTTTCTCTGAATAAAAATATATAATACAAACTGGTAGAAAAAATACAAGCCGCGCGGATAAAGAATAGTACTCAAAATGGCATTGCTTTTATTCACCTCTTGCTCACTAACTATCAAATTGAAAGAGAGGTCAGAGAAAGTGACGTCATTTGACATCCCACTACAGGCGGCTTATACAACTCCTAGACATTAGGTTTTGGCTCTACAAAAAAGAAGAACCAGAATTCCAATAAGCCTACTTATTCTTAAATCTTTCGAAAATGTTCTGTTTTAATCCCTGAATCTCATTTTTTTAAACCCGTCTAGTCACTAACTTGAACGATGACGTTTGTCCTACAGATAGCTCCATTTGTATATCAAAACGCCCAAGTTATTACCAATCCTTTACCCAAGAACTGACCCAAGATTCTGAGTAAGTTATATAAATATATTTACGCAATTAAATATTACGTAAGTAATACAAAATGATTGTCCGTCTCTTTCCTTGCAGCATGTTGGACACGGACATGTTATTTAAAAATGAACATTATTTGGATGATCTGATGCAGGTACTCAATTAGATATTTTGTTTTTTGGTCCACCTATGGACTGATGACGTCATGAAGGCAGGCAAAGGGAGTTGGCTCAAGACGTGTTGGGAATCTATTGGGGAGCTTATGACCAGCAGTGGACGTCTAACGGCTGATATGATGAATTAAATAGATGTAAAATTAGAAAGGTCGTAGATAATACTTACTATTTATTATTTACCTACGTTCTTTCCAATCTATATTTTTATTATAAACGAGAAAGTAACTCTGTTTGTTTGTTTGTTTGTTACCTTTGCACGACTAAATGGCTGAACGGATCGTAGAGAAATGTGACAAGGAAATAGATTGTATCTTGGGGAAGGACATAGTCTACTTTAATGGCGCAGACGAAGTCGCGGGCACCAGCTAGTTTTGCAGTTAAAATAATAATGTTATCCTTAACTTTTAACTGGATTAATCGCGTGTATTCTTAGTGTATGTACAGAATGACTTCTGCGACGACGAACGTTGCAGTAACCTTAATACACTCGATTAATCTTATTTTATTATACCTATAGTATTCACGAAAACCTAATTTTATCGTGTTCTAGGATACTTCCCAACTGAAAAAGGATGAATCTTCAAAATTAACAGCAACGAGTCCGGAACCAGCAATGAGTGTGAACCGGATCGGCAAAGAATTAAGTAAGTATGCAAAACCTATACATTAATTATGCGTTAGGTACGTTTACAGAGATTTTAAGTTGAATTTTTGGATGCAAAAAATACAATATTTAGCTACTTCCACAATATTGAGGATAGTCATGCATTGCCTGTGCGCCGCCCCCCCGCCCGCAAATATATGCACATACGCAAGCGCTACCCACGGGGCATCCTCAGGAGCTGTTAGACCACTGTGTCCCCAGCTGTGTACACCAGCTGTGTCCCCCACCGAGATCGGTGGCGGTCACTGCACGGTCTAACAGCTCCTGAGAATGCCCAGTGGCGGGGGGGCGAAACACGTGTAGAGTAGGTAGTCGCATTTTTCACCGCTTGCTTATGTGCATATCTTTGCGGGCGGGCGGCGCACAGACAATGCATGACTATCCTCAATATTGTGGAAGTAGCTAGATATTGTATTTTTTGCATCCATTGTAATGAAATTCCGCAAAGTAACGCCTGAATCTATTAAATGTTGAATTTTTTGTTGATACTATCAATAAAACTGAAGAAGTTTTCTTTAAAAAAGATTTCATTCTGTGTACTCATACACATAATGGAATCTTTTACTTCCCGTAAAATAACTGTCTTCTCTGCTCTTGATTTAAATTAACTGATAAAAGAACGGATAAGTGCGAGTCTGACTCGCCCACCTATAAATAAAGGGTCTTGACAGACAGACGGACGACAAAGTGATCCTATAAGTGTTCTGTTTTTTTCCTTTTGAGGTACAGAACCCTAAAAAAACATATCTAAACCAGTTGAAAAATACAATTTAAGCAGGTTTGATTTTTAACCGTCCTTTGATCTCGTATACATTTTGTTAGACATCGCACTGGTTTCCTCACTTAACGACATTTTATTTATTTATTTATATAAGGTACTCCAACGACATATCCACTTCTTAACTTACAATATAGAAGTTTGAACATTAGTTTAGGATTTTAGTGAATTTGTCACTTATAGAAGCACATAGCTCTTACACGAAAAAGCTTAGGCTAATTATATATTACAAGTGAATCATTAAGAATAATTTGCATGCTAAAGGGTTGAAAGAACACTAAAAGACAAACACTTGTGATTCGGATTATTTAAAGTAACGTAGGATAGAGCTTATTTTCGAGTACATACAAATATTTTTATGGGTATGACAATAATTCAGTATTGTTGCGGAAGTGATTCTTCATGGGCAGTCAGAATCTTTCCAGAGAATTGGGAAAATGTGTGATTTTAAAATGTTACTATAAATATAATAGCAATGACATCGCATTAACTAATAGGCATGATGACTGATTTTGAAATCGCCATTTATAATATAGGTACACGTCTACTATTTCTGAAAAGCACCTTATTCCAGCAATAAACTCTATTTTAACGCAGATTATTGCATTTTAATCTATCTAATTTGAATTAAGCGCCAAAACGCTCATGGGTATCATGGCGCCGCTTATAATGAGTTGTGACGCCACGCTTCGTTATCATTTGACAAAAATTCAAACAAAACCGCGGCAGTGATTGACGTTCAATTGAGGCGTGATGTCATTCACTGTAATTGGCGTTTCAGTCAACATGGCCGATTGCAGTATTTTATACTTTTATTTTAGTTAAAATCTTATTAATATTAATGTTTTTATTAAAACTAGGTCATTTTTTTGAATCCTGTGTACCTACATAAATTTTTCTCCAAAACCATTTATTATTTGATACTTTAATACTGTCATCATGTCTGTTATAGTGAGAAATAGGATATATTTATGGACTTAACCTAATCTTAAATCAATAAGTGACCGAAATATTCTTTTTAATTTTTCGCCATTTTCTTAGTTATTTCCCGCAGTTCAAAAGACAAAAAAGCTAAAGGTAAACCCAAAGTCACCAAAAAATGCAGATGTGATTTGTATGAAGATTTATCAAGAAGGTGGACTCATGTGAAAAAGTAAGTAGAAGTCAGTCTTCTTCTTCTCGTGTGGTTGATGAACAACCTAGTGTCAGAGTTTAAACCACCCGTAGGTCTCTGACATGGCTTTACACACCATCGAGAACATCTCTCAGGTGTGCTGGTTTTCTCTCGATGTTTTCCTACACTGTTATAAGCGATAATTAGTTTATAATACACACATGACATCGAAAAGACAGTGGTGCGCGCCTTGGATTCGAACTTGCGACCTCTGACTTGTCAGTCCAACGGTCATACCACTAGGCTGTCACTGCTTTTTCAGAGGTAAAACTAGTTTTGACAATCTAGGCTTGTTTTGCGTTGATTGGTTGGTACAGTGGGTTTTTAAGAAGTACGTATCACCACGCTTTTATCCTCGAAGGAATCGGCAGAAGTGTAATGTTGTATACCCACACTTTACTGATACAGTTATCATTAAATCCCATGTCATAGGTAATGAGTCTATTGCCATCAAATTGGCACAATTCCATACTCCGGACAGCTACTGACTATTTCTCGAACCCAAGACCTTGGCCTTGACCCGTTGCATAAACTCAGAAGTCATGAAGTCGAAACATCATTGCAAGGCCATGTGCGCGGAATTATATTAACACACATAAACTTAACCAGCCCATAACTGTCCCACTGCAGGGCAAGGGTCTTTTCTCATTCAGAGAAGGCAGAAGCATTGATCACCACGCTAGCTCAGTGCGGGTGCAGTCCCTAAATAACTTAATTGATTAGAATACTTCATAATTTCTTTTTCAGAACCTTATCGGATCGGGGGTAAGACAAATAACTCTTTGATAGTAATGTTTATAATTCTATTACTCCTTCTCTGGTGCTATTAGTTTTGCTTCCAAATTTAGTCCAAGGTATGCTATCGGTATTAATGCGACTGTTGGTATCCCGCCAGAGTGTGGTTGATCCCAATAAGTATGAATCAAAATTGCATAGATTATATTTGATGAATATGAATCATAAAGGTACACAGAAATTAAGACAAAATTAGAAAAAAAAAAACAAATACAAAATATGAGTTCTAAGTCTGAACACTAAAATTCTATGGAGCATATTTTTGCTCTTAAATGTTAATGTAATTTAGTTTTGTCAACTTAGCGTGACTGACAATAATTAATTTTTCCTGAAAATACACCTTCCAAATATACCTTCTAATAATAATTATTGTTGTATATTAAATAGAATATTTATGAACATCATTAAAATAAATAATATATTTGATTGTCACAGTTTATCAATGGCTAGTATAAAGAATCCTTTAAGCACTATGAAGAATTTCTGTTCATCTTTATTTGGACCATCGTGCACTATCGACACGTGTCCAAACAAACTTTCACAAAAACAAAGAGAAAAACTAGAAAAAGCCAAGGCTAAAACAAAGAAAAAGGATGCTAAGAAAGCCGGAAAAAAAGCTCAAACGGCGACCCAAACGACACCAAAAAATACAGCGAAAAAGAATCAAAAGGCAGTACAAACGCGCTCTCAGAAAGATATAGAGACACAACTAGAGAGTGAAACTGATTTAAATTGTGAAAAAAAGATACAAGAAAAACTCGCAGCAGAACGGGAAAAAGAAGAAAACCTTTCAGCAGAACATGAAAAAGAAAGCCTCGCAGAGGAACGGGCAGAAGAAGAAAGGCTCGCAGCAGAACGGGCACAAGAAGAAAGGCTCGCGGCAGAACTGGCAGCAGAAAAAAGACTTACAGCTCTACGGGAAGAACAAGAAAGACTTGAAGAACAACGGAAAGAAGAAGAAAGACTCGCAGCACAATGGAAAGAAGAAAAAAGACGGAGAGAAGAAGAAGCAGAACGTATAGCAAAAATGGAAAGTGAGAGACTCGCAGCAGAACAGGAAGAAGAAAGAATTGCAGCAAATTTGGAAAAGGAAAGGCGTGCAATGGAACGAGATCTAAAAAAACTTATAGCAATAGATAAAAAGAAAAATGAATGCGCAAAAGAAAGAAAAAGACTACTTGAATGTCATGAAAGTATAAAAGCGAAAATTTTGGATACAGATGTTCGCAATAACGACGATGTGCCTGGGCAGGAAGTTCCAGTTCTGAAAGTGCCAGCTCAGAAACCAGTAGAAAAGGGTAAGCACAATAACTATCGTGAGGCACATTCATAATATTAATAATTGTTCACCGGATATAATATAATTTTCACGAATGGCCCGGCTCAACTGGAGTGATACCACGGCCTCACAGAAAACCGGCGTGAAACAACGCTTGCGTGGTGTTTCGCCGAGTGAGTGAGGGTACTGGAGGCCCAAACCCTTTAAAAGAACAGCAACGCACTTACGACTCCTCTGGGGTTGCGCGTGTCCATGGGTGGCGGTAATCACTTTCCATCAGGCGTGCCGCCAGCTAGGTTGCCCCCCTATCCCAAAAAAAATTGCCCGCGGTAATGTCGCAATTCAAACTGTTTGACTAGGAACATCGCCGCGAATTCAGCTCACAACTAAAGGCTCGATTTGACTTCTAAAAGTAGTAATGCAGAGAATTTCTGAGCTGCCAAAAAAATTCAAAATTTCATGGGTAATGTTTAATGTCAGGAAAACACCGCGTTAAAGTTTTTTTTTAAGACAGGAAATGTAGCCATAGATGAATCAATAAATTGACCTTGACCTCCTTACACTCCCCCACAATTCACGGGGGTGGTACGTACAATCATGCCTGTTTACCGTTGGAGTAAGCAGAGACTATTGATTTTCGTCTGTTGAGATTCTGACATACCGTTTTCACTTAATTTATGATCATGAAGTTTCATGCATGGTCGTCAGTGTAAGTTGCTATCTTTGTACTTATGAAAATCAGCAATTTGATTGTGGAATGATTGTTCACTGAGATCGGCTTGGCGGTTACAATAGGCCGCACATCAATGGTAACATAACCAATATAAGCTGGCCTCGCATACTATTGAAACCCCCTACTACGATAAGCCAACTCAAGGTCGAAGTGTTACCACGAACTTGGGGCCTACTGTACCTAATATTAAAATAATCATGTCTGATAACTCGATATTTGTAGTTGCATTTTATTAGAACTAAGGAAGATGATGATGAAGAATCATAACAAGAAGAAATCCCCAGCGGGAAACATGCTTGATTGTATGTATGTTTGTACGGAGGTTGCTGAGTACAAAAATAGTTTCGTAGTTGAGAGTGCTCAAGATGGGTGACATATTTCAAGGACCCAATAACTAATATATATTTCTGATTTCTATCAATAAAGGAATGACTGCTGCACCTGATAAGGCGACAGGGTAAGTCTTTCACTTTTATGTTCTTGAGTCGGATATTAGGCCCTAAGCTATTTTTCAAGAGGTTTCAGTTTGCGGCCCACTTCACACCAATATTGTTCCAGCAATAGTTGTGGCATGAGTGCCACATTGACATCCAAATCGACTAGTGCACCGGCGAGAAGTCAGCCTCAAGTCTTTTTTAAACGTTGCCAGAATACAGGAGATTTTCTTAATTGAAATAAATTCTTAATTTGAAGTTTTTTTCCTGGAATTGTAGGAAAAGCTCCTATAATTAGTTGTCAAAATTACGAGTACTACGTAAGCTGGGTAAATTCTTCAATCACTTAGAACAAAGCCGTAGCAACTAATACGCACGTTTGCTTTTTGTCGTGTGATTAGAAATCTGAGTTTTCTAAACCACATTGAAACCCGTGGCTTAGCTTAATGACTGCTATTTGATAACAACACCTAGCTCAACCAGTTCCACATGCTCTCCAAAAGTCGCATTTTATCGACTTGCTCTTTCAAGAGTCGCATTTGATCTTGCATAACAAGCCCATATCCCACAGAGAAGGCACGAGTGTTGGTCACCACGCTAGCTCATTGCGGTTTGATGATTTCAGACCATTAAAGCTCAGATTTCCTGACAATGTTTTCATTCACCATATATCTGTGATATCTAGATGAAGTACGAAAGTAAATTGAGATTATCTTAAGATAGATAGTTTAAAATTATAACAAAATTACAGAGCCTGCCAAGCAGTCAATTGTCCGAATTCCTGCAACCAATACGTGCAATATGACAAAACGGATGCACAGGCAAACGTTTATGAAAAAACGAAAGCTGTCGGATCTGTAAAGTGCTTATGTGGTGAGCTAAAATGTTATCCACCATTCATCTAGGTGAAGAAATATCATTAGACTATGCTATGAACCATAGGCTATGGAATATAGTTATTATTTCTTCGCAATGGGCAGTTCGCCTTTACTTCAATTGTTGGTAAGCGATAGCGCGCTTACCCAGCAAAAACCTATTCTCTCATGCCTTGAAATCTATCAGATATATCTTCCCCTGTTGGTCAAAAGAACGTGAAAGTAAATGACAAAACGCACTCCCTAAGACACTTTAAATTTATAAATTCAATGTGCCTGTTTGCTTAAAGAGAATCCCTCCTAATCATTTTGTTAATTTAGCAAAATAAAGAAATTCGTAAGATTCTCCATATCTAATCCTGAGAGAAACTGTTGTGTTACTACCAAAATCACCCATAGTCTCATCTATCTTGTAAAAGAATCTTCAAATATTTGCATCTGTATTATCCCCTAGAGACTCTTCGTCACCATTAAACATATTTAATTTCTATCAGACAGAGAAGTGCAAAGCAATTTAAAGGTCATGTGTACTTGTGCGACGCAGCACCAAGACGATAGGAAAACCACGGGAACCCTTAAACCTTCGCCAGTGGACGTCCGGTCGTTCATGGTCGACGCGGAACCAATTGCCGTTCTCAACAAAAAGATACAGCATAGAGCTACTAAAAGTAAGAGCTCTTTTAATTATTATTTTTAAGATATCATGCTATATTCCACGTAGGTGTAAGCAAAGGAGTTTCACCAACTCACACACCAATGCAAAGCCCCATGCGAGCCTATTGCCATTAACCGGGACAATTTTGGAATTGTCCTCTTGGTTACTTATGAAAAAAAATTTACAGGTAAATCAGGTAACAGTTTGCCCTACTCATGAATTGAACCCAGTTTGGTCCCAGTCACCGCTCAGCAGCTGCGTTTGTGACCAGACACTAGCAATTATACATGCATATACATTCAATCACTCCTGTTTTACATAAGCATGAGTAAGCAGTTAATTTATTTTTATTAGACTAATTTATTAAGAACAGTGCATTTTGAACGCCAAACTTTAAGTTTAGACTGTTCCCAAAGCAATCTAAGAAGAAAATTTACGCAATTTGATTCACGAAAAGAGTCAACATCCCACATTACTTTTGCAATGGCAATCTAGCATTCATATCTATTCTAATTAATATATAGATAGAACGCCAAAAGTATTGAGTTTCTTGTCTAATAGTCAATAAATTTTTTTGACTACTAGGATTGGCACCCTTGCTATACAATTGACAGAGAAAATTGGTACAAAGAAAGGGAGACCTTTGACGTGCAGTGGATCAAAACATGCATAGAATATCTAGATTTCTGGTGCTGCGTGTAGTGATCCCTCAGCTATAAACTAGATTTACCATAATAAGTGTTTTTAATTGCAGATGTGGCTCACAAAGCCACTCATTATACTGTCCGGAAACTTTTTGACAAAAAATTTAAAGGTGAGACTACACTAACGTTCATACTTTACGCCTCTCGTGTTTCCCTTTGCATGTTACTAATGATAAAAATACGAAAGTGTGAAATAGAATAACCGATCAGATAATCGAGTAAGGCAGTGATGGCTGAAGGGATAAAGTGTGATTTTGGACTTTTTCCGGAAAAAACCTTCCTTCATTCACTCGGGAATCATGCAGAAACGGTAAAAAATTATAATTAAAAAAGCGGAGCACAACACTAACTCTAGTTGCCATCTTTTTTTATTAGATGCTAAATCCGGGGTGTCCAAACGTCGGAAACTCTCCCTCGAGAGCGGCCTATGTGTAATCGACCGTAAGTAACAAAATTATTCTACTAGGCTACCAATAGTGAATGTTTGTGAGTTTTGAAATTAAGTCAATCACGTAAAATTGCTGATCCGATTGCAGATGAAATGCACATGATTACTTTAGGTTCTTGAATCAGATATTGGATATTTTTTATCCCTTTATTATACAGTTTCTTTAATTTAGGTATATTATATAGTTCTCTATTACTGATTATCCGAACACATACATTCTGAATTGTCCCACTGCTGGACGAAGTGTTTTTCCTATTCATCAACACTTCCTATCCAATCATATTTAATCGTAAGTAATAATATTTCAAAACCCATTAACGCATAGCAAAGCAAAGCCCTAAACCTATTTCTCCTGTAAAATCTAACAACTTTCAAAAATAATAACTTATTTTAGGTGACCGAGCCGTAGCAGAAGCTTTGCAAGAAGTTCTAACTGACACCATAACTGACACTTCAATGAGCTCCATGTCTCTCAGAAGCGATGAGACCAAAACTGACACGACTATCTGCAGCCTCGCCACAGTGGACTTCGATGATACCCCCCGACGCAGGAAATTTAGAGTCAAAGTAGTTACAAAAACCAACCAAGCCACTATCACTGACAAAACTAGACTCTGTGATACTGGTACTATCACAAGCGACTGGTGGAGTCCCATAGTCGAGAGGAAAGAGTATGATGAAATACTTTTGGAAAAGAAGAAAGGGTATAATGCAATAGAGAAGCAGAAGAAAGAGTTGAGGGAGCTAAAGGAATGGAAGGAGTTGAGGGAGGTTAGGAAAAGAAGACGAACTTGTGGAGTGACTACGGATGGTAGGATTGTCACTTTTAGGAGCAGGACGCAGATAATACCGACTGGTGAGTGAGAAATTGTTTCTTCTCTACAAATTCTCTTTTCTACGTCTCCCTTGTTAAAGTGAAAATTAATTTTCTTATTAAAGTTAGTTTTTGTGGAAATAAAAAAGTTTCCCTGGACTTCCACGCGCTCTCTGCTAACTAAGCAATATCGAAATTTTTCCACTGATTCCGAATTCTTCTCCCACATTATGGTGACGTCTCATTATCTATTCAATCTTTACAGTGACCCGTATTACTTTTCCACAAAAAAATATAACTTTAGGATACGCTACGCATGTGATAATACTTTGGAATAATGTATCTGTATTTACCTCTTATAATACGGTGAATAGTGAAAACTCTTATTGTTCTGCAAATTTCTTTTTGGTCTCATTTTGATCCGGATCCAAGAAAACTGAATCTTTTTCCTTGTCTACGCCAAATATGTTGCCATTTTTCTGGTTTCTACTCACTGTAGATCCAGACAGTTAAGTAATAACTTGCCACAAAAGAAAATAAGGGACGAACATTGTACCGAAAAAAAATTATAAGTACCATTCTTATTAAATACTAGCTGTCCGCGTGGATGTCGTAAATTAACACCATTTCGTGTATGAACACAAATTCATAATAGTTAAAAATGTTGATACTCCGCTCAGCCCAATGCAAAGCAGCTACTGAGCACTACTATTTTTTTTTTCTCCTATTGGTCGTAGCGTGATGTTATATAGCCTTTCTCGATAAATTGACTGTCCAACACAAAAATATTTATATTGTATTTTTCTATAATTAAATTCTAGCCCAGAGTTTGGAATTGTGCTCGGTAAATGCGCATAGCTCACCACCTGTTTATTATATATATATCTATTTAATTAATACATGGGACTAAATAACAGCATTGGTGAAATATCTGTGTAAAACAGTATACTTTGGCCTAACAGTTCAGGGAATACAGGTTTTATACATACATATACATACAATCACACCTATTTCCCATTGGGGTAAGCATATACTGGCATCATGCTGGTGCACTGAGATATAAAAAATAAATCAAGATCTAAAAAATCCTATGTATCAATTAATCTTTAAAGATAAATCTTTGAAAAGCATTAACGCATTCTTAGCGAACTCTAAAGTTATTATATTAAATGGAAAAAGAATACGGTCGCGAACAGGATTCGAACCTGCGCCTCCCGGATAAATACTCCAGGCGCTGTGACCACTAAGCCATCTCGACCTCTGCTCACCACCGCGAATTAATAATCGATTAATCTTCTTCTGCCTCTAGCCTTTTAACCTAACCGGATGCAACTTTAACACCAGTATTTTACATCGAGCGACTGCCTATCTGACCTCACAACACGACAAAGTTTTATAAGTATCACTTACCACGCATCTATATTTAGGACTGGGTACCTACGTACTGTAGTCTAAATTATCCTGTGTGTACAGTGTTTACCCAGTTTAGTGAACTCGTGCCGTAAACGTATATGACCTCGTACCTGACAATAAGATAAACGCATTTACCGGTCATAAAGAAATTAAGCCGTTTGAATCCAAGAGCAATGTTTACTTGGTCATTTGTGCGTTATATTGGACAAAGCACGGATTAAATTCACTATGCGTGATACTCGTGAACGGGTGCCACATGTTGGGACTGGTCAGCTCAAAACTACCAAGAATTGTAACTATTATTACAATTTTGTATCTTCTTTTGTACCTACGTGTACAACTATATCTGCATCGCTATCACATAATGTCTTTTTATCATAAATGTACCAATATTATTGTAACACAACATTTTAAAAGAGTAACTATGGAGTTTCTTGCCCGTTCTTCTCCATAGGAATCTACATTTTGGAACGTGGCATTTCTTTACTTTCACAAGTACCTTTATATGGTCTAATTGGAATAAATGATTTTGACTTTGACTTTGACTATGTACCACATGTAAAAGTTGCAGACTTTCATTAGTTTAAACACAGAATTAGATTAAAATGAATAAAAATATTCCTACAGGTCTTTTCCCCATCACCAAGGATATTATGTCGCCATCGCGGTACCTTCTAGAGGTGAGTCGATAAAGGTTTTTTTTTAAGGTAAGCCAGCAATTGAGTAGAGGGGTGGAGTAATCAAGGAGCAATAAGACGATAAAGTCAAAAAATATAATAATAAAAAGCATAGCCATATAATACCAAAGGAGGAACTGCTTCGTTGGTCTAGTGGCCCCAAGCATGACTACTAGGTTCGATTTCCAGGTCGGGCAGTGTTACTGGGGTTTTCTGTTTGGAAATTCTCATTCAGTAGCAGCCTGGAATATTAAATTTTGCCTAGTACTACATGGCAATCGGCTCACCAACTATTACATGGAACTTAATTAACAACAGTTTTGTAGAAATATGGGTGCATTATTTGTGTATACTTCTGCCTACTCTTTCTGGAAATGTATGCGTGATGCTATTTTCTGTATGAGGATGGTAATTACTCCAGAAATATGGTTCCTTACAAGAGACAGAAGAAAGAAAATCATCTGATGCTAATTGTCTCCACTCAAGGAGTTGGTGGTGATACTATACAGTCATCTATATATTCAAGGCGCATGAAAAGGGGCCGCTTCCAATGCAGTCAAGTGCTCACCATCATGTGATTCGAGTCAATTAGAATCCGATGTAACCCTCAACACAGGTGCAGGGTATCCATGGGGTTTTCCACATCACAAAAGGTGTATTCAGACATGTAATAGAGTGTTGTTATTGCGATGCTTTTCTTTAGTATGTTATACTGGCTCTGCAGAACTCAACGTACCACTTGGATCCGTTGCTTCTAGAACAACTTTAGTAAGTTATACCCTGTCTGTGCAATCCACAAAGGCGTGAGCCGTTATTAGTTTGGGTAGAAGTCTATATATAGTTCCATACATGAACACACCTGCTATATTTTGGGTGAAAGGAAGCCGCGGGCTTCAGACTATCTCAAACGTCAGTCTGAAAATAATGACGTACCTCCTCGTGATTTAGACAAAGAGTGGGGCGCGTCTTCGTGAATTGAACAGGCTATAATGTGTACAATATGACAAGTTCTTTATCAACATATTTGCATTTCAGTCCCAGAAGTATTACAATGAACTGTTCTCGTACAACTTCCGCCCCCCTGCCCAGGCTGACTACGCATGCTTCACTCAGTTGCCAAAGTACTATGAGAGAGAAAAGACACGCTCGCCTTTGGGAAGTAGGAGAAGTAAGTCTATTGTCGAGAAAGGAATATCAACAGAATATTATTTTTTGTTGCAATATTAATGTAAACTAGTGAACTACACTTTAAGAAAAAGTAATCATTATAGGGCAGACCGCTTGCATGATTTTATACACCATGTGCCGATGTTACAGGTGTTCTAATTTCCTCGCGATTTTGAGAAAGTACAATCGGCGTAATATAACTGGGCATCTGCAGTTAGGCTTTCCAAACGGCCGCGCAGGTACAGTTGTATAGAAAAGTGATAACGTCCAAAAATATTAAAATTTGTTAAAAATATCAACAAAACCGTGTAACATTTATGGCACCGACTGTTCTCGGTCCCTGAGCGAGCGAGATACATGTATTGACAGAAGTTAAAGAAGTGAGCGACACAGCAAAGTGTTACTGCCCCCACCACCTCGCGCATGGCTGATTTTATCGTACAATAGGTAATATGCATGTGATTCAAATTTAGGTCAAATATTTTTATTCTTTATTAATCTTTATTGCTGTAGAATGACACATATTCAATTACTTTTTTAATTAATCGTGTTTTTACTATGATATATTATAGTTAAAAAGTGTAAATCGTGGGGGAGAAATCAAAAATGTCAAAATGCATGCCATTGGTTGGAGTAAAACGTGACGTCACTCTCAGCAATGACAATATTACAAGTATGTTATTACTGGGTATTTATCATGTTTTGTGGTTCTTGAATTTGAACGAGAAAATCTTATAAACCGTTAATTAAACACTCCATACTATACAAGATATCTTTTATGATGTGTACTCTGACGTCAGAGAAAGCGCGCCATGATGGCGGCTTATCAAACGCCCGAAACTGATTGCAGGTTTGTCAGATAATTTTAATACTCAATAATCATATTCTTACAAGTGTTATATTTTTTCGCGGTGGTATGTATACGTTGTATACCAACGTATGATAATGAAATTAAAAAAGTACATGCATATACCCTATTGTGTAAGTACAACTACAGACATGCACAGTTATAATACGACCACTGTAATTTAAAATACCCATATGATTACAATAAGTCGCTGGTCGTGCTTTGGCTTCAAGACCGACCTTTGACTTACTAGTCCAACAGTCATACGGCATGTCTTATGGCATTTTACTGTGGGGATCGGCTGCTGATATCGAGACTATATTTATATTACAAAAAAGAGCAATCCGACCTATTTATAATATGGGAAGCCGTGAGTCGCTCCGTGAACTATTCAAGGAAATAAATATACTTACATTACCATCGTTGTACATATTTAGCAATATTATGTATATTCGGAAAAATATTGCCCAATTTTATAAAAAGAGTGACCGCCACAATCTAAACACCCGTTACAAAGATAGGCTTCAAGTACCAGGTTTTCGACTTAGTAAGACCAACAAGTCATTTATGGGTAATAGTATTAGGTTCTATAACAAGATTCCTCGTCATATTATTGACTTGCCGGACTTAAAGTTCAAACCGATTGTTAAGCGCGTTTTAATGTCCGCGCCTATTATAGTATAAATCAGTACATTAAAGATACAGATGTATGGCGAACGATTCCTTTCTGCACACTGTGACCCACTGGCACTATTTGACCAGCGCGGACATATACTTACTTTTGTATAATTTCTTTTTTCTTTTTTTAGTCTATTTTCTGACCGAACTGTCTTTTTACAGTTATTTTATATTAATATTTGACATACGTATTTATTACTTTATCATAACTTATTGTTATTATTCTAATTACAGATTGTACTCTATATTCTTATATGAGTCTCTAATTAATAAATAAAATAATCCATTGCTTTTCTGTAAAATGTGAGCATCATGTGGTTAATAATGTTATATATTACATTAATATATACATTCACCTGCCTATTGCCAGGCATAATGAGTTTGTCATTCTCACTAAAATGTCTTGCTGATGGTGGCGTTGTGTATCGGGTCGTTGAGTTCCCTTCAAAATGGTTGAGTTCAGCGACGCTGATGCGCACGTCATACTCGTGAACGGGTGCTGTCTGTCGGGACTGGTCCGCTCGTAATTGCCTTGGTAATCGTTTTGGCTTTATAAACTTTTACTATTTCAATCATTTGCTTTTGTTTTCCTCTTACATTATTCTACATTATTCTCACATACCATCAATACTCCATTGTAATTAAAATTTTATTTAAAAAGAGTGTATATGGAGTTTCTTGCCGGTTCTTCTCCATAAGATCAACTTTTTTGGAACCGTGCACCTAGCTTTGACGTTTTATAAGTGCCTGTAATTTGGTCTATGTGAAATAAAAAAATTGAATTTGATACCAATAGGTCCAATATGCTATCGTTACTTTTTTTAACGAGGCAGTTATTTACCATTACGGTACAAAATAAAATACAAATGACATGAATCTTTTATACGACTTCTTGGAAAGATGAGGAATTTTTTGTTTAGATATTTCTTAACATTCTAAGATCCTTTTCACCGTCAAGTTAACGACGATTACATATACAAAATGTGGTGATAAATGTGGTGGTATTCATTCGCCACAGAGTGGATTTAAAGAAATTCTCTCTCGCCAAGTTTCATATATTAACATTGTTTATTTACAGATCACCACCGTAAAACAAAGAGACTGGATGAATGTTACTCTCCTAGAAGACAGGTACAACGTTTTTAATGGATATCTACATCAGACTATTTGCTACAATTTTCGTGTAAAGGAAAATACGGTCGTGAGCAGGATTCGAACCTGCGCCTCCCGGATAAATACTCCAGGCGCTCTGACCTCTAAGCTCTCTCGACCGAGAAGAATTCGGAGTAGTGAGCAGATCACTACTCCGAATTCTTCTTCCACGTTTTGATACGTCTTTCTTATCTTACAGGAGGCGCAGGTTCGAATCCTGCTCACGACCGTATTATCTGTAGGGATTTGCTTGGAATTCATATTTTCCTAAGTTATATAAAAACAATCAAGACAGAACAAAGAATAATTGTGAATTGAATTTATTTCAAGCCCCGATCCCATTTGGGTAAGAAGCACAAATTAAACTAGTTGTAAAATTATAAGTTCGTCCTTTAATCTTACCGTGGGAGAGCCACGCTTCGGCACGAATGGGCCGACTCAACCGGAATGACCACGGCCTCACAGAAAACCGGCGCGAAACAACGCTTGCGTTGTGTTTCGCCGAGTGGTACCGGAGGCCGAAATCCTTTAAAAGACCGGCAACGAACTTGCGACTCCTCTGGGGTTGCGGGTGTCCATGGGCGGCGGTAATCGCTTACCACTAGGCGATCCGTCTGCTCGGTTGCAACCTATCCCAAAAAAAAAAGGTAATTAATCTCGACGAAAGGGGTGTTTGTCAGAATATGTATACATGTGGTCCATCCCAGGCAATGACCAGTGTAGTTATTCGCTATCTCGGTTGCCAACCGAATTGATGGACACTTTGTAGTACATTGCGTCGTAAGTTTTTACACACGAATAGCGAATAGGTACGCTGGACGGCTAAAATATTCTGACCGTTCTCTTGGAACCGTCTTTGGAAACTTCTCCAGCAATCGGTACCGCGACGAAACCTGAGATTAGATGAATTTATATTTTCTTATTTCACTGAATTACAAAATGATTACAGCAATTCGCATTTATTTTCATAATTCCCATACGATATACATACCATACCATCAGGTTTTCTTTCAATGAACTTCCAAATTGCAGGTATCTCCAAGAAAGCGACACACAGATTCTTCTAAGACTATTGATTCTCATAAGAGGGCGGGGCATGGCCATCGGCACAGTAGGTAAATCAAGTCATCTATAGATACAAAGCATTTATATATGGGCGTAACGTGTCTCCGACTCTCTGATCCTCGAGAGTTTTTTCCTTGAAGGTCAAGTACTTACTGAACAGCAAGTTAGACATGATGTTGTGACGTTAAGGAAGGCCTTGACAGAATGGTCGCGAGGAAGGGCAAACGACTAGTTGGAATTTCGGTAGCAAGATGGATCAACGACGACTAATGTCGTGGGCAGCGTCTGGATGAGATTTACAAACCACAGCCCATAACTGTCCCACTGCAGGGTAATCTGATAATGAGAACGCACGAGCATTGGTCACCACGCGCTCACTGTTCGCGAATCGCTTGTTATGCTCGGTGGTGTTCTTCAAGGCTCTGAGTGAGATGGTATTTGTTGGACAGGGCCTGGTTGAACCGTCGTCGACCGCACCCGCTTCATATTGAGCGCGATGGTGGTCAAACGCAACCTCTACAGAATAAAAATAATTGGTAAAATCTGTCCTGAATAGTGTCTATATCCAGGGTTCCGAATACGTCCCATCGCAGTCGTTACGTTACTGATATAATGATCATCGATATATCCTAATAATTTAGATTGTCAGTATTTTAGTACTTAATAGCTCTTTTTTTTTCAGACATCACTCGAAATATCACTCTCCAAGAAAATAGTATAGAGTAGAAGATATAACAAGCAAAAAAACATTAAGTACCTATAACCAAGTTATAGACAGAAGATAGAGAACAGAAGAGTATTGAAAATGTTTTGTGAATTATGTTTCTGTTTTAGTAAAATATTTCTTCAAATTTATGGTCCTGGTGATTTTGTGTCGTCCAAATTGTTTGCGTAATTATGATAGTGTGTATTTTTGGATGCAAAATAAAGTTTTATTTTATACTTAATTTAACTGTTTATATTTCCCATTTTCCCCTATTCTCACTAACTTTTTACTTTATTACAATTCAATAAAAATACTCTATAATATACCAAACAAATAAGAAACATACAAGTATCTAGAATTTACCATGTCACATAGGCCCTTCAAAACGAGCGATACTTTGCCGACGGAAGCCGTAGTCGCGTGTAGACGGCCAGTAGACTAGCTACGCCTCTGCCACCACCTCAACGCTGTGGGGTTATGTATCTTGTTCTGTCGCGAGGTTAGGAGCTAACCCCTAGTGTAAACAGCTGTTGTTGTCACCACCGGTAGGTCTCTGTCTTGGATAAGTAACTGCTATTATTTATCAACATCTTGGACCGACAGTTTAAAGAATCACGGAGACGCTCAAATGAAATGCTCCTTACATTCACTCATCTAAGCGTTGCTTAACCTCGGCGACCGTTTATTGACCACAATTTGAACGCCTCATGAGGTCGTGTTATTGTTCATCTTAGAATGCATAATAATATTGATCGTGTCAGTACTGTTATTGTATCATTCTTACGCATCAATTGTTTTTCTTGAATATGATGTAAGTCTAAACATTTTCAATAGATGGTTGATTCTGAAACAAAGATATTATTTTTCTTTTCTTTGTCTGTCTCGATGGAATTTAGAGAACTGGGAAAAAAAGAAGAGGGGCCCCAATAGGCTTTGTGACGGTTCCAAAAAGACGTATTTCGTCAGTAGGATCAATGAGTAACAAGTGGTGATTAAGATTAGTAGCTCCTACGAACGACATTATTGACCGATGTTCCTTTTTTTGGTCGCACACCTAGACTACGTGCCAGTATTTGACACATTTATGTATCTTATTCTGGTTTCTAGGAATGACAAGAGTTACGGCTTTCAGAAAGACCTTTCTTATAAACGAGTTAACAGACCTGATAACTCGTTTATGGCTTATTTATACACAACAGTTGCGTAGAAAATTAATAGTAAGTATATGAATTTCATATAATTACTTTTATTTTATATATTGTGAATAATAATTTATACTTATAATAATATTATGAAATATAACTTCTAAAATGTAGAAACAAATACCTTAGAGCATTGGACAGGGGCTAGCTACCGCCATATTAGCCGTATCAATGATACGGGGCGCCGAGCCACAAGGGCCCCAACGTCTGTACCGTGTACGCAAAAAGTCGTAAAATGTTATAAAAAGGCACGAATAAAAATTTTGGTTCAGAGCCCCCTACATATTTAGTTACGCCACTGGCACTGGATATCTCATAGTAGCTTGCTTATTCACGTCAGATTGTAGTTGCTCTGGTATTCGGATTATACTGTTTATGCTTCCCAAAAAACCCACCTAGGGTGGATATGCGGAAATGCATATCCAAGTGGTTTTATTTTTTATTTTTCTGGAAACGGAACTTTAACAAGTAGCACTTAATTGGATTCAAACTAATCCTGATAAGACATAAAGCCAAACTAGACTGATGATGAACTTAAAAAGAGTTTCAGTTGCAGAATAACTCAGCAGTTGGCTGAGATGGTCGTAGCAAGTGGCGTCTCGCGTAGTGAGTAGCGTGCGTCGGAGCAATGAACAAGTGCGTAGTAATACTCTGGTAATGTTTACGTTCAATGATTTATTCAATAAAACTTCAACCAGATCGTAGGTGGTGTGCTAATCTAGACCTAGTTTGTTGGACAGGCATGCCAAGAAATCAGGAGATATCTAGCAGAGGTTTAGAAGGAAAATTGGAGAGGCCTTTTGCTCAGCTTAAATTGTACATATTCAACCATTATGTTTACGCCATTGCCTCCCTAGTCTTGACTGAAGCAGTAGCGGACCAATTAATTTCTGTGAAACAAATACATTGTATTTATGCATACCTACAGTCAGTTATTTTGGGACTAGAATGTAAATAACATTTGATCCGTTGTTGTAGCATCCATAACATTATTCACAATTTTTCCATCCACAGCGTCTTTGTCGTGACAAGCGATAAAGTGTTCAGCAAAAGAAAGATTCGCCCGTTTCCCTTAGACTTCTGGTTCGGAGCTTCTACTTCTGCTTTCCAGATAGAAGGCGGCTGGCGTGAAGATGGTTATTATTTTTACCATTATTATTCATTAGAGTAATACATAGATGCTTAAATAGCAACAGTAAACGTAAATACGACCGGTTGTTTTTTTTTAATAACTTATAATTTACGATATTAGGCTGAGTGTTCAACATATTTTCAATTAACTTTTAAAACTATTCTAAAAGAACAATATTAACAATCCCTTAAGCACTTTGGGGGACTAAATAAAATTATAAATTATCTAAATTTAAAATTTTCGCAGGTAAAACCCCTTCAATTTGGGATGTAGCCTGCCACACAGATCCTTCGCCAATCAAAGACGAGAGCACAGGCGATGTGGCAGCAGATTCGTACAACAAATACCGTCGGGACGTAAAAATAGCCGCAGAACTTGGCTTGGAATTCTACAGGTTCTCCATATCATGGCCCAGGGTCCTACCTAACGGATTCACTGACAAAGTCAACCAAAATGGTGTGAACTATTACAACAATCTCATAGACGAACTTATAGACAAAAATATCGTTCCCGTAGTAACAATGTACCATTGGGACCTACCTTATAATCTACAAAAGCTAGGAGGATGGGTCAATCCTCTTATAATTGACTGGTATACTGATTACGCGAAATTTTTGTTCGTTATGTTTGGCGAAAAAGTGAAACATTGGATTACGATTGATGAACCGAAAGAGATTTGTTTCGGCGGTTACGGATCTGACAGCAGGGCCCCGTTCCTCAATATGACTGGCATAGCTGAGTATCAATGTACTCGGAATATCTTGGTAGCTCATGCGAAAACTTATCATATGTACGATGAGACATATAGAAAGCTGCAGAACGGCACGATTGGAATCTCCATCGGTTTCGTTTGGTATGAACCCGCGTCGGAAACTCTTGATGACCAGCAAGCCGCTTTGGATGCACGACAGTTTGAAGTAGGTACCAAACCATGTTTAAAATCCTTGTATTTTTGTTTTTAAGTTTTATTCGATAGGAGTCCATTGCAGCGCACATAACGTATTTTCTACTCTTAAAAAATACATTTTTCACCTTGTGGATTAAGGAATTAGGTTTCCAAGGAAATATAAAAGCAACACAAAGTGGCAGCAGCATTTAAAGTTCTTGCTAAAAAAGACTCGGTTCGTTATTGGCACACAGTAAGGCAAAAGGTTATTTATCTCCTACTTACAGCAATAAGCGCGCATTGGTCACAATCACACAACTCATATTCACTGCTGATTGTAGCAATTTCAAAGCATTAAGTCCTGGTTTCTTTACAATTTGTCCTTTACCGTGAATCACACTACGCTTTGAAGCTGCTGTGACCGGACCACCACCATATTAAACATTATCAATTGTCTTTTTTCCAGTGGGGCCAATATGCCCACCCAATATTCTCCAAAGTCGGCGACTACCCAACAGAACTAAAAAAAAGCGTGGCATACAAGAGCGCAGAGCAAGGTTTCCCTAGGTCTCGTCTCCCAGACCTCTCGCCTAAAGAAGTAGCGTTGATCAAAGGGTCCGCAGACTTCCTGGGCGTGAATGCATATACTTCAAAGCTGGCATATAGAGACGCTTCGTTAGAAGGGATGTATAACGTGCCTTCTTATATGGACGATATGGGAGCTGTATTGGTCAAGGATCCGACGTGGACACAGTCACAATCTGTCTGGTTGCAGGTATTTTCTTATTTATTTATTGACTAGAATATGAACAACCAGAACGAGCGACTACACAAATGAGAGTATTAGCTGGGCAGGGGCCACAAAACATAACATAATATCACACCTATATCCCCGAAGGGTAAGGCAGACGAGAACTGTTGCACACCTACATTTCACCGATGCAGTTAATAAGACCCATGTAATACAGTTACCTACAAATTATTTTGTTATAGTGTATTACTTTATAATTTGTGAAAGAAAATGAATGTATTTTTTTTATTTAATACGTGATACGCCTACTGCCATTAACCGGGCCCAATGCCAAATTACGGGCTTCAACTGAGAGTGCGCTAACAGAAAACCCTAATAATACTTTGCCTGCCATCGAATCTAGAACCTCTCGTTCAGCAGTCGCGCTTGCGTCCGAGCGAAGTGGCAGTCCACTAAAATAAATAAAGTATGTTAATGCTCTCCACCCAGAACCTAAGTGACAGGGTTATTTTCAAATACCCCTATTTTTTTTTTGTTGACCGGCTACATTCCACATATATCATTTACAAAACAGTGTTATGCTATTTGACTATTTCTTTACATTTGGATATTTATCTACAGGAAGTGCCTTGGGGTTTCTTCAAATTACTAATGGAAATAAAATCCCTGTACGACAATCCACCAATCTACATAACTGCGAATGGCTGGTCTACCGAAGGAGGCTTACTTGATGAAGACAGGATTAACTATTTAAGAACCTATCTGAATGCCATGCTTGATGCTGTTTATGAAGGTTGCGATATAAGAGGATATAGTGTATGGTCTCTTATAGATACTTTTGAATGGCAACAGGGATACACGTATGTATTCAAAATAAAAGTCTGTTGGTAATATATTGTTGTGTTCTTTGTCTGCAATCGAACAATTCTCATTAATCGAGATAACTAGTACAAGATCTATGCCGATTGCCGAGCAACAGGTACCGCAAACAGTAAACTACAAGAACCCATGAACAATACATTAAACTAATAATAAGATTAAAAGTGAAAACAAAAATAAAGATATATAATTATATTTTTTTTTAATACATGTTGAGGCCATGTAATGCCTATATTAATTCTATTTTTCAAAGAAACATTGAAAAAAAATAATAGACAAGAACGGGGCTTGAACCCGCGACCTTTGACGTTCCGTGTCATCACTCTACCAACTGAGCTACCTTGTCGTGTTCAAACCTATTGAATTTTCAATCCTCTTTGTATACGTCTTAAGGACACGCCTGGTGATATTTATCTAGTAATCATTTACAGATTTACTAAACTCAGCGTTACCACTTTGCAGTTGTAAATCGCCGAACAACATCCCAATTCTTTATAAATCATATATAATTATATTTTTTTAATACATGTTGAGGCCATGTAATGCCTATGTTTCTTTGAAAAATAGAATTAAAAATAAAGATATTTATTTTTTTACAGAGATAAGTTTGGGCTATATGAAGTGGATTTCTCGAGTCCAGAGAAGACGCGGACCCCAAGGAAATCAGCTTTTATTTATAAAGAAATTGTTAGATCCAAATATTTGGATCCAGACTTCGAACCCGAAAAGTTTATTGTAGAAGTAACAAGAGATAGTCCAGAAAAAATTAAAGCAGATAATGATGTTGGATCTGTAATTTAAGATTGTTAATTTATTATTAATAAAAGGATAATTATATTTTAATCAATGTGTTTCCTTTAATATTTAGTAAATAAAATGAATCGTATTTTTAACTGACAAATAGTAACCATCAGTCATTAATGCCCAAAATCTAATACAAAATAAAAAGATCATTATCCCCAGGCTTGTCAGGTTTTCTTACTTCTCAGTAATTACAACAAACCCCTTTTCGTCTATTCCAAAATAAACCAATGTGAAGGGAAGGTAGTGGTTGATGCTGAGTCTGAGCCACCCTAATGTCGTTTCTAACTTTTGACGTTTGACAACGAAAGCTCTGAATCAGGCAGTAATTACATACCTATGTATTAGATTTTAATTAACTATTAAATGCAGATCATTATAGGTATTAATACTCACATAACACAACTTATTCCTTTTATTACAACCATGGCTAATGGGATTTAGAGCATGTTTTAATGCTTAATAAGAGATAATCTCAATCTTTATGTTTCAATAAGAACTTATACGGAACTAAGAATAAAATCTCCTAGCAAGATCCTATTATAGCATTTTGTGTGTGACTAAATAACATTAAATAGTAACCTGAGCGCATCACTAGTAGCGCATCGTCTAAACTTCTAAAGCCAAACAGATAGTAAGAATCGGCCATCACTAGTGCCGTGTCAAATTTGTTTTGTTTATATGTCACGTCAATCGTACATAGTTTCACTGATTAATAGTTAAAAATGTGCGATATTAACGATAATCCTATAAAACTAAGTGTTAAATGGAATGGCAAAGAATACGAAATACCGGAGTTTTCGCCCTCAGACTCCGTGGCGATGCTCAAAGTCGCCATCGAAAATGCCACCGGGGTCCGGCCAGAAAGGCAAAAGCTACTAAACGTTAAATTTCAGGGTAATTATAACGTGTTTTGTGTCATTATAATAACTAATAAGCATATGACGTTGGTTCTGAATTAATAATTCATAGTATCATTAGTAGTTACGTTAATAAAATTGTAAGAAAAGTATAAAGTATTTCGACCTAACTGGATTTCAGTTCTTTATTACATAAAGTATCGTACCGGTTTATCATTTTTCTTGGAAATGCTTTACATTTTGCTGACTACTTATAAAGTGGGACATGATAGTACCCACAGATATTTAAGTAAAAATCATTCTATTACAATACAGGTGTGTTTGCACTTACCTTTGTAAAACTGGCTTTTTTTATGAAACTTTCTAATTAACATTCAGTATTGAACAGTTACAGTGTCTGAAGGATACAGAATCACAGTTCTGCAATTTTAATCTTTGTATTTATAAGAAATTTGGAACTTTACAAGTACTATTCTGTAATATACCTATTATACAGTCCTATATATGAAATATGAATCCCTGACACATTTAAATATATGCAAAGTTGGGGCAGTCTATTCCTGAAGCAATAGACAAAGTTGAACTTACTGTTTTTGTGTCATGGTTTTGATACTCAAATATAATATGTATATTATATATAATATGCATCTATTACCATTCACCTGGATTTTTTTCATACTGAAATACCTTCAGATAATCTCTGAAATAACACAACTTACCACATGTGTTATTTACAACCAGAACCTCATGCTATGCGAATTAACTTATTATTTATAGTTAATCATACATACAAAACAGTATCAAGGCACTATTCTAATGGTGATTTAATATTATTCTTAAATCACACAGTTTGAAAAGAAGATGTAAGTTAGTTAAGTATTGCATCATCTTCTAAATTCAGAACAGGTGTGTAATTTAACATGAATTTATAATGCCCCAAATTATTTGAATGCATTACATTAAGTATTTTTCCTGTTATATTAGATTTGATTACAGATACTTATAAATTAGAAGTTACATGGGTAGAAGGCATGATAAAACATAGGATCAAAAAAATATATAACAATTAATAAATTTATGTATTAAAAACCCTTTGGCTCACCCACACACAAATATGTACTTCATAACAATAAAAATCGATTGTGTCTGCTAATGAGCGAGCCAACAGCTAAGCTGGTCACTGTGAGAAAGAAAAAAGGAAATTGATTGAAACAGTAAGAAAGAAAGTCTTAAGACTTTTAAAATGATTGTCAAAGCAGTTAAGAGTTGACCACAGTCCTGACAGTAACTGTTCATAAGCATGACACACAAGGTTATTAGCCTTGCTTAGTTCAGAAATGTAGAAGTGCTAGTAGGTACTCATCATCATCCCCCTCCCCTTATCCCAATTTATTTGGGGTCGGCGCGGCATACCTATATCTGGCATACTACTAAAGTTTTGGCTATGTTTTATGACCGGTTGCCTGCCTGACGTCAACCCTCTTTGTACTATTCTTAACTCTATAACTTAAACTTGGAGCTCTTAACTGATGAATTTAGAAAGGACCTAGTTTAGAAAGTTGCTACACTTATCCTTGACTTAGTAAGTTTTACTACTATTGAGTAACACAAACAGAATTGCCTGAGGCATTAAATCCTCACGTGTAGATAGATTTTCTTAATTTTATAGTACAAACTTTTTGAATGCCACGCTTTGGAAGTGAATAGTGTTCGTCCAGGCCACACTAAGAAATAATACATACACTACACTAAAATAGAAATAGTAGAGATGCCAGAATGGAATATAATATTACATTAATGATTTTTATTACCTTATTCTTGTCATTCATTGACGTCATTGGTGTGCAAGGCTTGCTATCGCTTGGCGGTAGAATACTGTAAGTTGATTGAAATATTTCAAATGAAATCAAATAGTTTATTATGCGACATATTAGACATGGGCGTTTTTGGTATTTTCTGTAAATGGTTACATATCCGATATGAAGTTTTCATATCGATATGAAAAACCGTTTTTAGATATTGATATGGAGAGTTTATAGATATCTACAGCAAACGCTGAACGATATTCGCTTCGTCTCGTTTTCACACCCGGTAACGTCATCAGTTGGACAGAGAGACGGCGAATATTTAACCACGAGATAGATATGAATATGAGAAGTTGAGTAAGCTACGTAAACGGATATGGATATGGATAGTTCGATATGATTTGATCGATATTGTAAAAACGGTTTTCTGTGTGTGGTATATCGATACGATATGATATATGTGTATATCCGTTTTTAGTTACGATATGATATATCGGACTCATGTCTACGACATATGGGTATTGTAGACATAGTTCTTAAGTATAGGTACAGAGTATCACCATATTCGACCATCAAGCGGCATGCAAAATTAGTACAAACAATTTTAAAATAATATAGTCATCAACCAAAAAAATATATAAAGAAATGTCAACTTAATATTAAATGTCAATCCATTACGGGCCCGGCTGAAGATTTCCTGCTCTGAACCCGACTGTAGCACCTATCAACCATCCAGGGCCGAAAACACAAAAAATGTAATCAAAGTCGGTCGAGCCATTTTCGAGTTTTTGCGAGACCAACGCACGGAAATCGATTATTACTGCCCTACCCTACTATTTTAATATTTGTATCGTATATTTGTATTACGACCGCTAGACTTGAAAGTCAAAGGTCGCAAGTTCGAACCGAAAGTCCACTGACTTTTTGTAGTCATTTTGGGGGGGGGGGGCTGAGTTGCCCGCGTCCGTAGGAGTGCACTCTTAAAATGGAATCCCTACCCGTGGCACCTGGGTGGTGCAAAACAGGCAACACAACTCTGGTTGTCTTCGGCCGCGGCTGGTTACCACCCACCAGACAAAGCCATGCCGTGGAGCGACCTAGTCGTGTTTCGGGATATAGTCCGGTGCAACCTTTGTGGGAGACGGATGTGGGCAGTTGCATCAACTCCCCAACTATCGTTCTCCCCGTATATGGAATCTAGAATAGATTAATTCTGGATATACGTGCTTCATGCGTTGAAGGGATGCGGTGGCTCCTGGATAAATACTATAGGCTCTCACGACCGTATTATTCTTTTCATAAAAAATTATAACTTTAGTATTCGCTACGCATGCTTTAATGCGTTTGAAAGATTTATTAGTAATCAATCATCACCTGCTTAAACTGTGAAGATAAACATCCTGAGAAAACCAGCTCAGCTAAGGCAGGTTCGGTTTACAATGTCCTCACTAAAATAAAAATTAAATACCTCTTATTTTCACCAGGTAAAGTTGCAACAGACAATTGTACACTCTCCGACCTGCAATTAAAGCCTAACCTGAAGATCATGATGATGGGGTCGCTTGAAGAGGCGATAGCGGGCGCCCAAACTAAGCCGGACGTCGGCGACGAGGTGGTCAACGATCTGGACATTGAGGAGGAAGAAGTCGATGTGGAGAATCAGGAGGTATGGAAAATGGAATCTGTTATTCATAACTGAGACAAAGCATAAAGCATAACATAGCATCACGCCTGTATGCTCCGAAGGGGTAGGCAGAGGTGTACACTGTTGTAAACCCACATTTCACCAATGCTGTTCTTAAGGCCCATCTAATAGATGGTGAGCCTATTGCCATCTACCGGGCACAGTTCCAAACTCCGGGCTGCTACTGAGAATTTTCTTACAGAAAAAGTCAATAACGTCAATAACCCTTAAAAAGTCAATAACCCTTTGCCCGACCCGGGAATCGAACCCGAGACCTCATGCTCGGCAGTCGCGCTTGGGACCACTAGACCAACGAGGCAGAAAACATAAAGCACTACTGAGCATAAGGTGCTAGGAGTAACGGTTACATAAATTTTTCTTTGAGCCTTCTTCATTGGTCTCGTAGCCACAAGCACGGCTACTTAGCGTGAGGTCCTGGGACTCCTGGTTTTGATTTCGGGGTCGGGTAAAGTTTTATCGAGTTGGGAGTTCGGAATTGTGCTCAATAGAATTAGATAACAATAAGATCACATTATTAGTCGTAAACACCTTATTGCCATTAAATTTTCCATCAGAAACGACACTGCTCAAAGTTAGAAATTTTGCAGGATTCTGAACCTGCGTGTCCCGGGTAAATATTCCAGGATGAATAATCCTGGAGGCGCAGGTTTGAATCCTTCTCACGACCGTATTATTATTTCTACGAAAATTTATAGCTAACTTTAAAGTTCGCCAAGCATGCGATAATACGATTGAAATATTTTTTAACCGACTTCCAAAAAGGAGGAGGTTATCAATTCGGTTGTATTTTTTTTTATGTTTGTTACCCCAGAACTCTGTCGTTTATGAACAGATTTGGAAAATTATTTTTTATTTGAGTGGATATACTTTCAGATTGGTCCCATTGAAATTTTATGAAAATTGTTTTGGTAGTTTGGTATTTAAATCAAAATAACTGAAAAATATAACGTCGTCCAAGTAAACGAAATGGTGTATTTTGCTTTTTTGTGACTTTCCAGTGGTGTTTACGGTCTCTAGAATAGTTCTAATGAACTGCCTATTTATAAGCTGGAGTTGTGACCGGTAGATAGCAATAGTGCCATCTAACGGGCACAACTCCAACTCCGGGCTGCTACTGAGAATTTCCTCCTAACAGAAAAACTCAAATAACACTTTGCCCGACCCGGGAATCGAACCCGAGACCTCGTAGTCAGCAGTCGCGCTTAGGGCCACAAGACCAACGAGGCAGTTATTATAATAATAATATATAATGTTCACATTCCAGATATACTTAGCCAAAATAAACAAGAGGGTCCGAGACTACAAAATCAACGTGCTAAACGAACCGAGGGCCGGCAAGAAACTGCTTGTATTAGACATAGATTACACGCTCTTTGACCATAGATCTGTGGCGGAAACAGGTAATCACTGTTATTATTATAAACTTGAAGGAATTAGTACTGGAGTAGTTTTAGCGGGCGTACCCCTCTCGCCACTGGCATATGATTCCCAATCATATAAAGGTACTTTTTACCAGTATAGTTACAATGATAGTACACGATTTTAATCATGTGTAACAAAATTTTTTGTTTGTATTTCGCTTGTTTTTATGTATATTAATACTGTTAATGTAATGACGAGAGCTATTTTCGCTTTAGTACAAGTTCATTTGTGCTTGTGTGTTACCTCACCCCCCGCCAAAAGTGGCGAGCAAATTTGTTCGATCCCTCCCGTCACTAAGATTATAAACCTAGCCGTATACAGGGTGAAGTGGGCGTGGATGGCCAAATCCTGACTAGAAGGAATAGCTAAAAATACTCAAAGGAATTACGTCCCAGAATTTGATCCAGCCATAGAATTTGATTTTGCTGTATATTAGTACACTAGCTGTTCCTGGGACTTCGTCCGCATGGATGTCGAAAACTAACACTCAGTCTGTGGAACCCTAATTTTAGTAACTTAGTCTAATTATAATATATTAGCTGTGCCCCGCGGTTTCACCCGCGTTAATTTGAGGAAAAACCTACTAAAATATATTCCACCAGCGCCCTCCCCCCTCATGACCGCGCATAGCACATCATAAATGCGCCTGCCTCGTTGTCCAAGCGCGACTGTTGAGCATGAGGTCTCGGGTTCGATGCCCGGGTCGGGCAATGTTATTGAGTTTGTCTGTTAGGAAATTCTCAGTAGCAACCCTGAGTCTGGAAGTTAGTGGTGCGACACCCCTGTGCTTCGGAGAGCACGTAAAGCGTCGGTCCTACGCCTGATCTCTCCCCAGTCGTGTTGCATTGCCGTCCCATCGGACTATGAGAGTGAAGGAAGAGAAAGTGCACCTGTGTTTGCGCATACACTTGTACACTATAATATCCCCTGCGTCCTTGGCTTATCGTCTTGGAAATACGGGCGAGAGGAGTATTAGCTGTGTACAGGTGAATTTTTCAAGTGGGCGTGATGGCCAAATCCGAAACTATAAGGAATAGCTAAAAATACTTAAAGGATTATTTTCCAGAATTTGATTCCTATTAGCGACACTATCGGATGGTGTAATGTGATGGTGGCGGGATAGCTTCCTGGCTAGGAACACAGATTTTTCAAAAACCCAATGATTCAGTTTTATATTAATTATTGTTCACCGGTTACTACTTACGTGTATTCTTCGGGTCTAGCTCGAACGGCGCCCTTAGTCCGCCTGACTCGCGACATTGCCGCGGACTCAACTCAGAGTCAGACGCATGCACGATTTGGTGCGAGTAGTCTTAGCGTGCTGTCTCACTCATTCTTTTTCGTTCTGTTTTAATACATCGGTCCCAGTGGCGCCGTAGCATGAGTTGGCACCTGGGGCAGTTTTCTATAGAGCATGCACAAAATAAAAAACAAATATGCGTCTAATTTAGAAAGTTCATGACTTAAATGGAGGGTTTTCCAAACTATCAAAATCACTGTACCCTACTATTATTATAAGCTATATGACCATGGCTAGTGGCTACTAAGCTAAGCGAGTGAGTTGTCACCCCTTGGTGCTTAGCACTCGGGGCGGACCGCCCCCACTTATGCCGCCACTGATCGGGGCCGAGAACAGTCGGTGCATTAACAGAACAAGTAAAAGAAAAAATCCTAAAATCGTTAATTTGTAATTAAATCAAATAATAAAAAACCGATCCTTCAGAGCGCGAAACACTTTTTCGCTTGTTGTGTTGCCAATACTTAAATTTTATTTACCAATTTCCAGGATACGAGCTTATGCGACCTTTTCTCCACGAGTTCCTAACATCAGCATACGAAGACTACGACATCGTGATCTGGTCGGCCACTGGAATGAAGTGGATCGAGGAGAAGATGAGGCTGCTGGGGGTGTCCACGCACCAAGACTATAAGATCATGTTCTACTTGGATTATCTCGCTATGATCACTGTGCATACGGCCAAGTATGGAACTATAGATGTGAGTTTCATTATACTTTTTTTTAATTTCACTTTTGTCGTAGGTTTTATAGTAAGGTTGTCCTCTTACACACACTTTTCAATACTCCTAGAATTGGAGAAGTATAAAATTGTAATTCATAACAACAAAAATCTATTGTGTCTGGTTTATTATAATGAGCCACGGATTACGAAAAAAAAATTATAAAATTAACACTGCCTCATGCTGAATTTCGTGTGCACATCATAATATGACTAGGTCTATTCTCGCTTACAAGATCAGTGTCAGTCAGATACTGTCAACCTTGTTGACATTTTAATTTACTGGAAGTTATTGTCAAATATGGTAAAGCAATTTCGTGGTCGACTATACATCAAATACATTTTTTTTATTTGTCAAAAGGTACATATTATTTATTATACATACATATAGTATAATATAAGTATCATTAATATTATAATATTCCGTCATAATCTAAAATAATTTGAAATGCAAACAGAAGGTTATTAAGTTAATATAATAAATAAAATTACCACAGGTCTTCTAATCTGTTGCAACTGGGAACACCTAAACTAAAAAAATACTCAAATGAAATATAGCTATTATCAACTTCCTTTTTTTTCAGGTAAAACCTCTAGGCGTAATATGGGGCAAATACCCCCAATACAGTTCAAAAAACACAATAATGTTCGACGACATCCGAAGAAACTTCATCATGAACCCGAAAAGCGGTCTCAAGATCAGACCATTCCGACAAGCTCATCTGAACCGGGATAGAGACCGAGAATTACTACACCTTTCCACATACCTAAGAGATATAGCACAATATTGCGAAGACTTTGACCTTTTAAACCATAAAAAGTGGGAGAAATACAAGCCTGACAAGAACAGGACCCAACAGGCTGGCAGCAAACGGAAAGCAGAAGATAGCACTCCGTCAACACCCAAAGAATGACGGTGAAATGCCACAGACCGAAGATCTTCGGTCTGCGAATCGCCTTATACGCTTGATAAGACTGCAGACTCCTATCCAAGTTTGAGACTTAAAAACCAATTTATTCGAATACTAAGTCAAACATTAAAAATGTTAGCGAGAGATAGATGTTTTAAAAACAATAATTTTAATTACATTCTCTATTATTTAAGGCGATTTGCGTTTAGTTAGGAATTTCGTTGATCAATACACTGTAGAAGTTGATTTCGAATCTTTGTGTTGCTATTTAAAAAAAGTATATGATATTTAGAACAAATAAAAGTTAATTATGAGACTAATTAATATAGTTAGTTTCGTCAATGGCGCTAGTGGACTCTTAATAAAAATATGTATTTTTAATCTCACAAACAGTTATGTAATCCTCAATGCATTTTTTAACCTCTAGTACGCATTTCCAGACACAATAAAAATTCCATTGTCTTTCGCGTGGATCCACGTTGCGGCAGACAAGAGGTCTACTAATTAATTAATTGTATGGTTGGCAACATCAAGATACCTTCGTCTATATACAGACAATTTTAAACCTAATTTATATTATTTTTAATCCTGAAATCCTGCAATCTGTCTCAATACATAAATGTCCAAAACACAAGTGGTCCCGAGTAGTGTTGCCGATCGATAGGCTATCGATAGTGACCAACAAAACGACAATATCGATAGTCTTGTAGTATCTATAGTTTTTTACACAATAGTATCGATACTATTGAATGTAAATTCACTCATAACGACCAATACTATTGATAGTATTGCTCATTATCATTAGTATTGATGCATCCTCCACTATCGATAGTGTGATCTGATTTTCAAGGTATAAAATAGTAAAACCATCGATAGTTCGGCAGCACTAGTCCCGAGTTGTACTATAGCAGCTCGGGACGTAAGCACCGACCATTATTTTCTTTATGGAAACTCGTGTTGTATCACTGTATGGTGTAAGATACATAGCATCACGCCTGTATGGCCCGAAGGGGTATACAGTGGTGTTCACAATTGTACACCCACCATTACAGCCAATGCTATTATGAAGTCCCATTTAATAGGTGGTGAGCCTATTGCCATCAACCGGGCACAATTGCAAACTCTGGGCTGCTACTGAGAATGTCCTAACAGAAAAACTCAATAACACTGCCGGACCCGGGAAACCAACCCCTAGACCTCCTGCTCAGCAGTTGCCCTTTGGAACAGTAGACCAACGAGGCAGTTTTATTATGCAGTTACTACAGCAAGCTTTCTTTAAATATATAAACCGCGGATATGAACGCTCTACCGTGCCAAGATAAATAATTGTAAGGGGGTTTGTTGATCACGCCGTCAATTTTATCATCCTTCTAGCTGACCCCGCAAACGTTGTTCTGCCATAAAAATTTACTGGATAGGGCTACCCTTGTCATCTAAGGGTATATAAAATATACTTTACGACCTATTCTCATACCTACCAAATATACATAAAAAAATCATAAAAATCGGTCGAGCCGTTTCGGAGGATTTCGACCACAAACTGTGAGATTTTTATACATAAGATAAAGTGCTTAGCGAAATCTCCCTTCCCTTCATTGCCGTCCCCTCTGGGTGGTTTTGGGATAGTGGTGACCTGGGTACCTATTCGCTATCTCGGTTGCCAACCTAATTGACAGACACTTTGTAGTACATTGCGTCGTAAGTTTTTGTTGCTCACACGACGCAATGTACTACAAAGTGTCCATCAATTCGGTTGGCAACTGAGATAGCGAATAGGTACCCTGGTATCAGACCTAAAGTGTCGTCACCTGTGCGGTAGTTGATCCGATCCGGGTGTTTATTTGCATCTGTAAACGAAGCTTCAATACAGGAGCTAAAGAGTGGCATGTATAAAAAAAATTGTTTATACACATCTTAAGTCTTAGCTCTACTCGACTGCCTCGATCGTTTAGTGGTGGCATGCGTGACTGCTGAACTTGAGGACCTGGGTGCAAACCCAAAGTTAAATAATTTATTTCAATTAGATCATTTACAGGCACTTTTGAATTGTCTGAAGCTAGTTGCCTCATTCCAAATTGTCTACACTTTGGAACGTTCCTATAGAGAACGGGCATGAAACTCCATGGTTACTCTTTTTATAAAATGGGTTTTTACAATAGCAGGTATTGGTTACAATGTTTCTGTTGCAAAATAATGTGCAATTCCCGGGTCAGGTAAAGTGTGTTCTTCTTTTAGGAAGATATTCAGTATTTTTTATTTAAAAATTTGGTCTACGTTTGGCCACCAACTCGCCTGATGTTAAGCCACGTCGTGGCCGAGGATAGAGCAGGTAGATCAAGAAGAAATATATTTACTCTAAGTAGAGTGGATAGATTTAGGGAGAACGATAGTTGTGGAGTTGATACAACTGCACAGACCCGTCTCCCACAACGGTTGCACCGGACAGCATCCCGAAACACGACTAGGTCGCTTCAGGGCATGGCTTCGTCCGATGGATGGTAACCAGCCGCAGCCGAAGCCTCCCACCAGAGGTGTGTTGCCTGTTTTGCACCACCCAGGGGCCACGTGTAGGGATTCCATTTTAAGGGTGCACTCCTACGGACGCGGGCAACTCAGGGCCCAAAAGTATCAGCCCGGAGTTTAGAATTGTGCCCGGTTAATGGTAATGGGCTCACCAGAATTGATGAAATATGGATATACAACAATAGGTAGGTACTCTCTCCGGTGATACGGGCGTGATGTTAATGCTATTTTGAGTAAATAATAAAAATAAGTTCGCTACCGTTGTTCTATTTGAGACATGTTCTTCTATGAAAGAGTTTCTCTCATTCAAACTTAGACTAAACTCGCATCTCCGAGTTCTCCCAGTGAAAGTATAAATCTTCTTGAAGCCAGAAGATTAAAGACTTTCATGAGAATACAGAAGATACAGACAGCAAAACCATTGCATTTAATGCGTTGTATTTATAATCTTAAGTAATGTAGGGAAATCATTTAATTTCAAATACATAAATATATTTAAAAAGCATTACAACCTTGAAGCAAATTCTAGTTATAACTTTTACTGGTTAGATTTGACCGCTAGCGAAGGTTGAACCTGCACTTCCTAGATCGGTACAACAGTTGTGAATACCAATCCATTTACATAAAGATCGTCCTCGGTTGTGAATTGTCACCGAAAGGGATTTTTGAAAGTTAGCAACTATCTAACTAAGAGGTATTAATTTAGGTTTAAACGTTCTAAAATTAATTTAATTTCTAGAAACACATTGTATAGGGAAAACTATTTTATTTATGTGACCATATATCTCTGTTTTGATTTACAATTAATATAAATACTTAAAGCTTATGGCGAAATTTGTAGAATAAAATAAAGATATTTAGATAAGTCGGAATATTTTCACCAGTGTCCTTTGGTCCCTAAGAACAATAAAAATAATAATAATTAAAACCCTGTATTAAAACATTATAATAAATGAAACCCATTTAAAATTAATTATTTTTTGAACATATCATACTTACTAACCAACTGTCAGTGTTGCCACGCTCAGACATTAGCCATAGAAAAGAAAGGGAATCACAAAATAAATTTGATGTTTAATGCAGGGTTTAAAAAGAGTTTAAATACCGAAAGCTGTTCTATAAATAAACACCAAAGATCTAATAAAACGCTATTCTAACTTATCTAGAAATTTTTATTTTTTGTACTAATCGATGTATTGTGGTCGCCATGATTCTTTCTGTTTGTAGGAAAATATACAAAATACTACACACAAAATACAATGTAGATTTACATAATTATGCTACTTACTTTTATACATTATCTTCTGTTGCATAACGTCACGGACTTGTTGATGTTTTCGTGCTATCAGCGCCACGTCTTTATTGGAAGACAAGGTATGGGCATTGGTACAGAGTTACAAAATCATCAGTGGCGCTCAAAACGTTAATCAATATTATTGAATATATTCAGGCGTTACTTTGCGGAAGTGACAATGGATGCAAATATATACAATAACTAGCTACTTCCACAATATTGAGGATAGTCACGCAATTACCTGTGCACCGCCCGCCCGCGGTGGCAGATACTGCACGGTCTACCACCTCCTGATGATGCCCCGTGGGGGGGCGAAACACGTGTAGAGTAGTTAGTGGTAGTTGCAATTTTCGCATGCGTATGTGCATATATTTGTGGACGGGTGGTGCACATGTATTTGTATGACTACCCTCAATATTGTGGAAGTAGCTAGATATTGTATTTATTTGCATCAATTTTTAATCAGTTATATTATCTACAGCTGCAATTTCTAAAATGTTTGATACAAAGATTAAAGTCTACTTTGAGGCCAGATTTTATCTTTTATGTTCGTCAAGTAGACATTTTTATATATATATTATTAATAAGTATGTATATAAACATAAGTCAAAAATATTGTCCATTTTTTATTAGATCTTTAAGTCCTGGCCATGTATGTTAGTGCCCATTGTAAATAATTACTACATGGTCATTATGTAATTAGGTTATTATATTTTTAATTTATAAAATAAAGTATTTGGGAATAATATGTCACTATTTATTTGCACAACCCGCGCGGAATAGAATAGACTTATAATTGTATCGTTTCTATTCACCTCTTCCTTACTCACTATCGAATTGATAGAGAGGTCAGACAAAGTGACGTCATTTATCATCCAATTTATCTGGACGAGATACACAGCTCATTTTTTTTGTACCTCCGCTCCTCTATTTATGCCTTCTTTTGAGACACGTTATAAAGAACACATTTCAGCTTGTAGGAATGCCCGACCAGAGAGATCACATTTCGCGAAACATTTATTAAACACCGGTCATAGATTATCGGAAGGGCATTCCTATAAAGTTTTACATACATGTAATAAAGGTCCAAGGCTGAACGTGTTGGAACAGTTAGAGATTATCAAACATAGCGTTGATGGGACCATACTAAATGAGCAGCTTAATGTTTCCTCCTCCCCACTGTTGCGTATTTTTACATCAACAACCAATTAAATAAAATTATTTTTATTATCTCTTAAATACCATAATTATTATTCTTAATTAATTCATTACATATTTCTTTACATCTATTTTTCTTTATAAAATAATTTATTACAGATAAAATTTTCAATAAACTGAATCAAGTTTAAAAACACATTCCGTAGTTTTCCGTTACAACATGTGGGGGGGAGAAGGCATAAATAGAGGTGTAGTGTGCGGTTTTGGCTCACTCGGTGGCGGACACTCCACGGTCTAACAGCTCCTGATGATGCCCCGTGGAGGGGCGAAACACGTGTAGAGTAGTTGGTGGTAGTCGGAATTTTCACCGCTTGCGTATGTGCATATATTTGCGGGTGGGCGGTGCACAGGTAATGCATGACTACCCTCAATTTTGTGGAAGTAGCTAGATATTGTATTTATTTGCATCCAAATAAGGCGTATTTAAAGTCGAGTAAATTCCTGTACTAAAATATAAGTATTTAATTACTAGATATTGTAGTCACTGTTGCCATGGTTTTATTAAGAGTACGATAAAAATAATATAAAAAATGAAAATAAAATTTATAAATAAAAAAAAAATACAACCGAATTGATAACCTCCTCCTTTTTGGAAGTCGGTTAAAAAGTGATAAGTAGGTACCGCTGATTTTAAAACAATGATTGAGTACTACTGTTTTTTTAATTTACAACTTAAATATGTAAAGAAACAATTTTTACTCCTTTTGCGCGCACACTGTTAGATCATTTGGCATAGTAAAATTTTATATGGAGAAGGGATGCAGATATCAAAAATGTATATAGGAAAATAGTAAAAAAAAAATATAACGCCATGTTTCGACCATAGGGCATTTGCAACTCATTTAAATAGATTATTAAAACTATTCTATATACAATAAGTAAAACATCCAAAGATGGGATAGGAACTAAGATCATCATCATCCACCTGCCGTTATCCCAATTTATTTGGGGTAGGCGCAGCATATACCTGGTATGCTGCTAAAGTTTTGGCTGTTTTATGACCGGCCGCGTGCCACGGACGTCAACCCTCATCGGGAATACTGTTGGTGGTGGTAACCGCCACCGATACGATCGCCTTCTATCTAGTTATGTCACACCTAATGTTAACCATGCGCCAGATCGGATGGGAACTAAGATGTTGATCCTAATTAATAGATAACTTTCAAATCGTTTTAATAAACCTGCAGGGGTATTCTCAACGTTCGGAAGCTTCCGTATCAAAAAGTGGTCAGTCGTTATAATCGTGTATGTATAGTATATTTTTAATTCAGTGTTCTTTAATTATATTGTTTTTGTTAGCCTAATTTGTGTCCCACTTCTGAGCATATGCCACCCCTTTTTCCTTCCTAACCTCCCTGTCCTGCGCGATATCTGGCCATACCTATCTAGCAAAAAGGTCCAGGTCATCTCATTATCTACGCCGCGACAGTCCTCGACGACGATGTCTCCTATCCGGCCTCCAATGTATGCCAATCCTTGGCACGTCGCTGGAATGCACTCGGAAAGATGGGCAGAGTTTAACCTTTCGGCTCAGTAACGTACAGATCTGTACGTTGTAACAATAAAAATCTATTGTGTCTGCTAATGACTGACGCAACAGCTTTTACGCATACCAAATTTAAAAATAGAATTATAAAAAAAGAGATTACCGGATCTAGGAATAGAGTCATTTATTAGTTTTTGTTACTCTCGGATTAGGAAAAGTTCCGACAGTCGAGAATACCCCTACTATTCTCAGTACCTACTATAAAATAAGGAAAATAATCGCCTCTTTATAAATAAAATAAATTTTATTAATATATATATACTACCTCACTTGAAACCGAATACCTACCTACTACAAAAATATTTGCATGAAGCCATCCAATGAAAATAAACTCGCACTGACAGTTTGTGGTTACGAAAACCAGTAACAGGAAATACTACTGTGACGTCAATACTACTACAATAATAATAAATAATTACCTCATTGGTACTATTATTAGATTGGTATCACAGTTATTTACTGGAGGATACTTTGAGGTAGCGTAGCGTCCACGTTTTGCCCGAGAAGCGCCGTAGCGATCGCCTCTACGATGTCCTGAGTTTAATTGCGGGACGCAACAATTCTGACATGTGATTTACAAATTAATTTTATACCTACCTTACCTTCTCTATATAAACCACTACCGAATTTGTTTAAAATTGTTACCTTCTTTGCTTCCGTGGTCATATTTTACTCATATCACCTTAGTCTCTTTCTTGACTATTATTCATAACTAGCTGTACCCGTGGCTTTGCTCACGTCAAAGTAATCTTAACGCCAAACTAAGATTTCAATTAATCATACAAACCAACTCACACCTGATTCCCATTCCAGTAGGCAGAAACGCTCTGACCGCTTTTCCATCTCGACCTCTGCTCACTACCGCGAATTCTTCTTCCACATTTTAATACGTCTTCTATCTATTCAGTCCCTATGCAGGTGACCGAACCGACACGACTAACTTTGCAGTTAATACAATATCGGACAGACAGAGCGCCTGGAGTATTTATCCGGATTAGGATTACTTTACAATATAATTAAAAAACGATTCTTCATGTTCATGTCGATGGTACAATTTTAATTATTTGGTTGCCTAGATCCACACTTGGTGTGTCCAGAATTGTTTTCAGTTAGGTTCACTTTATGCTTAATTTGTTCGCGGGTGGTGGAGCCTAGCCTCAGTTTTGCGGTGAGTCTCGACTGGACATCCTGACTCTGCTTTGGTCGATTTTAAATAACTGTGCCTGGCTCGTTAGGTGGTTAGGTGTTGTGCCGGTAACTGGCCGTCATACAGTGGGTGTCTAGGGTCTGACTCCTGCTTGGATTTTTCCGAAGTACACGCGACTTGTCTGTAGATATGTCAGCTGTCGGATACAGCTTTTGAAGTGGTGTAGATTATACGATGCAATATTAGGATTCCACTCATCAATTAGATTTTTACTTATTCTCAATGGGCCAACTCACCTGATTTGAAGCAATGATGTAATTGACGATGGAACACGCTTGACCACTAAATACCTATCCACTTGGGCCTTGAAAACCAACAGATATATATTTATTGAGAAAAACGGATGATGAACGTATTCGGCAGCAGTACAACCAGCTGAAAGCTAGATGCGACATAGATGATCTTACGTTAGTAGGGAGTACTCCCGACTGAATGAAACTGACTGAACTGACAGTTCCCGAATGACTGTACCGGCGGCCTATCTCTATGGAGTGCACTCCCTCTTTCTTCACTCACGTATTCCGGTGGGATGGCAATCCGACACGTCCGGAGTGAGATCAGGCGCAGAACTGACGGCATGACAATATATGTTGGCCAAAATGATAATGTCACATAGGTACATAGGTACATACATAAATTCACGTCTTTGGCTACAGGTAGGCAGACACTATAGAACGCCACCTGCTAAGATCCTTACATCCTCATTTTGCTTCTACCACGTTCATACGTCTGTTAATACACGCGTGCAGGTTGCGAGCACTACTTTTTTGACCTTTTAGTGAGTTTCGGTGGGTCAGTTTATATCCATTTAGGGATCTCAGAATTTTCACTTACACCTGCCTCGTCTTTTCAACTTTTCAACATGATATGGCATACTATTTTCAGTTTCTGTCACTACATCTTCATTTAATAACAAAAAAAAGAACCGACTCCAAAAATCTTTCTGTTAAGTAAAATTGCACTAAAAAGTTATAAAATAATTGCATTATTTACTTACTAAAATTTATATAAAAATATTTTTTTAAAATGGGAGCCCCGCTTAGCGGGGCTCCTATTTTTGTGTCCGTAAGGTTAGAAAAAACCTAAACCTAACCTGTCCGTGTCGGGATACACGAAACTCCCGAGCTCGCTTCGCTCGCTCATCAATTTAATTTATTTTCTTTCATAATCCCGATATATTGTCGACTATTATAGTGGTTTAGTATTTACGTCATTAAATATTTTCTTATTTTTTTTGCTTTTGGCAAGTAAAATAAAGTTAGGTTATTATTGTTAGGACATACAGAGCCATAAACGACAAAATTTCGAACTAAAATCAACAATCTGACAGTTCATTTCACACTGTTTTACATAATCTCTGATCGTTGACCCGCTGCATTGATAAACGCAAAACGTTAATTCAATTCTGCGTGTTATATATAGTTCAGTAATCATGTAAAACCGCTAAACGTCGTTCAGCTGTTTTTCATAACAGTACTGTTTTGTAAATCAGCTAGCAGTTTTGTAAAACAGATTATTCTACAATCCATCTGCGACATATCCATATCAGTGTAGGAAATCTAGATCTGAGGCTATTTCAAAAGAGAGTAACAAACCGTAAAACAAGATGAAATTAATAAAAAAAAAAAACTGACTAGCGTATGTTACTCACGGGACAGTATAGGGAGTCTAACGATACCCCATATATCGAAATCAGGTCAGGTATTTAGAAGTTATGGTGGAATAGGTAAAGAAACTCACAAACATACTGACATACATAAATACACTCCGTTTTTTGAGCACTCGTGTAAAAAGAGATGTTTGAGAATGCGGTCTTACACTAAAAAGTATTAAATAGCAAAAAAAATATGACGGATTTCCGATGCTTATCTTCCGGTTTCATCATCATCATCATCATCTGATGATGAAGCTGGAAAATAGTAAGTTCATTAGAACTATTCTAGAGACCGTAAACACCACCGGAAAGTCACAAGAAAGCAAAATACACCATTTCGTTTACTTCGACGACGTATTATTTTTCAGTTATTTTGATTTAAATACCAAACTACTAAACCAATTTTCATAAAATTTTAATGGGACCAATCTGAAAGTAAATCCTTTCAAATAAAAAAATAATTTTCCAAATCGGTTCATAAATGACGGAGTTCTGAGGTAACAAACATAAAAAAAAACAAAAATACAACCGAATTGATAACCTCCTCCTTTTTGGAAGTCGGTTAAAAATGAAAATATTAATGATCATCAATCTTGTGCAATGTAAAGAGAATCTTAGAAAAACTGACTTATTAGTCTAGTGGTTGCAAGTGAGTATAAGCGTAGATAATAATAAGCGTCTTGGGTTTGATCACCAGGTCGAAAAAAGTGTTGTTGTGATCCATAATAGAGTTTTTAGTAGAGCTTGGGTCTGGCTTGTTGTTTGTTTTTCCAACATTTAACACCCGATTTATAAAACGAATGCCCAAGATGCAGGTACTGATAGTCTGTTCCAATCTCCGCTTAGTAAACATTCGCTGAGGTTAAGCAATGTTTTACACGGTATTTTATTGGATAGGGTAATGATGACGCTGCAGCATTTTCATTAAACCCTTCCGTGCATCGGATGGCCCATTAAGTTTTCAGTCCCATTTGTTGAAAATAGACATCGATCCACTTCAACTGTTGAAGCTTCTAGAACATCTTAAAAGAGAAATTTTTGATGCCAAGTATAGAACACCGCCATGGCTCTTGTAGGACTTTTATTTTTGGTGAAGCTTCAGTTTAAAAGAAATTTTAGCAACATTAATGTTAGGGTGAGCACAACATTCTTAGTTATTATTACCCTTGGTCTTAAAAGTTTAAATTTTAATCAAATTCACAAAGGATGATAAAATAAATAATTCAAAATATCATCGAGAATGTACTCTCCAACCACCTCAATAGCTGGACAGGCTCTAACAAAATCGTCAGTAATGCTTATTTGATATTTCGCTTACTTATGGATTAGGCAATTAAATTAATCCTAAGGCTGAGGGAATGTGTAGTTTTGTTACTAAATAGGTATTGGGGGCTGAGTTGTCCGTGTCCGTAGGAGTGCACCCTTAAAATGGAATCCCTACACGTTGCTCCTGGGTGGTGCAAAACAGGCAACACAACTCTGGTCGGAGGCTTCGATCACGGCTGTTTACCATCCACCGGACGAAGCCGTTGTGGGAGTGGGCAGTTGTATCAACTCCCCAACTATCGTTCTCCCAAAATCTATCCACTCTACATAAGAGTGAATATATTTATTCTGGATATACGTGCTCCATCCTCGGCCACACTGTCGCTTGCCATCAGGCGAGTTGGTGGCCAAACGTAGATCCATTTTTTTTTATATATATTTTTTATATAATTTATGACAGAGTTTAAAAATGACTTTTCTATGGGAAGACGTACCTACCATGATTAATGATGAGATCTGATTGATAAAAATTGAACATTACGGTAACGTGTAACATCTTCACTGTGCTTCACCATATTGATATGAGACAGCAAGCGAAACACTTAAAAAGTGGGTTTATATTACAAAAGGACACGAAAAATTAAAATAACGTTGTTTTTCTTCGAAATAACAGATAATCCTTGTATTATCAACATTAAAAATATACAAAAATAATATCCCGTGCCGGGATTCGATCGTCGCACTTGCACTGTGCCAGTCACCTATGTACCTACGGTATGCAACTAATTAATCAGTCGACAATATTGCTAAAACAGGCATTGACAATCTTCTAATAAAAATAGAAAACCGGTTAGTGCTCGGTCCCCATGTGATAAACCGCAATGATACCTTTTGCAGTGCTTATAATTTTTGATAAGCTATACAACAGTGCCATTTTTATTGAAATCCGTCCAATTTAGATTCTGAGTGTGAGATTTTTAACATCACTGCTCAGCTTCCTTGAGGAAATGCGCAATTTTTAATAGCCTATAAGTTGACCCGGCTTTTGACGATATTTTTTACAAATTTTCAGTTGTTTCTTTTTCTTGGTTTGGACGCCAACCTCGGACATACAAAAAGACAAAAATACTCAAATTTAAAAAATAACAGATTTGGCTTTTGTATCGATTAAATAACACATAACGAAAGAAAAAAAATCCAAAAAGCGAATTTGAAATTTTCGGGCTTTCGAGTTACGATTTTATTTTAAGTATAGATGAGAATTAGTTACGTCGATTGGCCGGCAAATCAAAGGCCGCAGGTTCGAACCCGAGGCACACAACACTGACTTTACGACGTATTATGTGCGTAGTAAAAAAAATACAGACGAATTGATAACCTCCTCCTTTCCTTCCGTGTTAAGCCATGTCAGAGAACACACTAAAACCACCCGGTGGTCACCATCAACACGTGGAGGGGAGCTCCGGGTCCTCTAAGGAGACCAGCTCCGGAACCCCCTAGAGACCGACAGGCGGCTTAAACTCTGACAATAGGTTGCTCATCAACCACATGATAGGAAGACCGATGCAGTTCCCTTTTTTAGAGTGGGAAATCTATCATAGACGCTGCATGTACCTACTATTGCAGTTGCTAAACCACACAGTGCTCCATTAACCTTTACCGGGGTCCTGAGATCGCAGCTGCTCTAACCACAACCCAGCAAGTAGTAATAGGCGGTATTACCAACTACCAGGCTCAATTTTAATCTCCAGGTTGCTATTATGAATCTCTTAACATAAAATCCAAATAACATTTTCCGCCCTGCCCGGGATTTTAACCGCCAGATGCAAGCGCAATATAAGTGATAGTTAGTCGCGCTTGCATCCACTAGACCAATTAAGTATTATTTTTTAACTATAAATAACTTCACCCTAAGCGACTAACTGCACTGCACCACGGACATAAATATTTGTATGTGATCTACACCTATATAAAATAAGAAATAGGTATTAAATGGAAAAAGAATACGGTCGCGAACAGGATTCGAACCTGCGCCTCCCGGATAGATACTCCAGGCGCTCTGACCAACTAAGCCATCTCGACCTCTGCTCACCACCGCGAATTCTTCTTCCATATTTTAACACGTCTTATGGCGACGTCATTGCAATCAATTCAGTACTTACAAGTGACCGAACCGACACGACTAACTTTGCAGTTAATACAATGTCGTAAAGAATGCAATTACCTTAATAATTCAAGATATGTCTTTGAAAAAGCATTAACGCATGCTTAGCGAACTCTAAAGTTACAAGAAAGAATACGGTCGCGAACAGGATTCGAATCCTGTTCGCGACCGTATTCTTTTTCCATTTAATATTGTAACTTTAGAGTTCGCTAAGCATGCGTTAATGCTTTTTCAAAGACATATCTTGAAGAAATAGGTAGTTTATATAGATAGATAGATAGAATAATCTTTATTGTACACCATTAGAGTAACATTTATAAAAATTAAATTATTAATTGAGGGTACAATGGCGGTCTTATCGCTAACAGCGATATCTACCAGACAACCTTTGGATGGACAGAGATGTGAATAATTGCAATTGGGGGCAGTTAGCGGTGTACTACACTACATATTTTACAACATATAAATACAATAACTAAATAAATAATTATGTTCAGATATAGGAATAGGAGGTTGGTAACATCTAATCTTAGGAAGAAAGGAAATGCTGTTTTACTAACTTTTTAAAAGTATCAGGTGTCTGAGCTCGCCTTACGGCTATAGGCAACGCATTCCACAAACGTACAGCTTGGACTGTAAAAGATTTGTCATAAAACTTTGTAGAATGCGTTGGCATCCTAGGCCTCAAGTTCTCCGATGATCTTAAGTATCGTGTATGTGTGTCATTCAGGAACTTAAATCGTTCTTTGAGGTAAGAGGGGGCGTAGGATTAAACAGAATACTGTAAAGCAAAGATAAAATACGGGCATTCCGGCGAAGACGAATTGGGAGCCACTTGAGCTTAGTGCGAAATTCTGAAACATGATCGTATTTGCGTAAACCAAATATGAATCTGATGCAAAAGTTTTGGAGTCGCTCAAGCCTATCTAGATGTGCCTCAGGAAGATCAGGATAGCTGGCATCGGCATAGTCTAGGATTGGAAGTAGGAGATTGAGCAAGCGCAATTTTAGTGGCAGTAGGGAGAAAATTACGTAATCTCCTTAAGGAACCTGCTGACGCAAACATTTTACGACTCACTTCTTGCATATGAGGGCACCAAGAAAGGTTTTTATCCGTCAGTATCCCCAGGTTTTTGATTGTTTCACTATAAGGGATTGTGGTACCATTAAAAACAATCTGGGGGAGTTAGGTCCAATCTATCTTAGAGATCAACCTTGAGCTGCCGATAACAATGACCTGGGTCTTTGTGGGGTTCACTTTTAGACCATGACCTTTACTCCACTCAGAAATTTGCAGCAAATCCTTGTTAATCATATGCACGGCCTCCGACAGCTCTTCTGAGGGAGCTTGTGAATATATTTGCAGGTCACCTGCGTAAAGGTGGTAGGATGAAAGGAGTTTATTGGAGATGGAGTTAATAAAGATAGCGAAAAGTAGAGGAGAGAGAATGCCCCCCTGCGGTACACCAGCAGAAGTACCGCACCATGAAGAGAAAGTGTCATCAATGCAAATACGTCGCCGGCGGCCAGACCGGTAACTATGAAACCAAGACAGGTAGCTATGAAACCAAATATATTATATTAAATTATTACAAGTATATTACATTATATTATATAGCAATCGGCAATAGTAGCAGTTAAGATTAATATCACCTTGATTTGTGACAACGTTCGTTAACCCTATGTATAAATATAGCTTATGTAAATACTACAAGCTATACCTACTTTATCTCTAAACGAAAACAAGTTAAACTGTCGACGCTAATAACGTATCAATGAACGGGTCGGCGATGCATTAAAATAAAGATTGTGTAAGTATTAGGTTAACATTATAATTATATTTTTTAGTAGTAAATGACCACATTTCATCTACCTATTTAAAAACTGTAGTGTTTCTACCGTTTTTCGACTTTATTACGTAGGCAACCGAGGCCAAGGGAGGGGCCATAATATTTTTTTGCGTACAGTAAGAGCACTGAACAATAACCTTGATTTTGACATTTTGATTTCTGTGTTGCAAGCATTTATTTAGAATTACCATTTATCTATAAAAAGTCGTTACAACTAGTACTGCAGTAATGGACAAACTACTTAAAGTAGGTACCAGGTACTTATTCATTTTATGTGAACAGCATAACACATTTTTTCACAATTCAAATCCTTAATTGAGTTAAGTATTACCGATTATAATCAATAACTATTATTAATGAGTAATTGCTTATCTGCCTATTGTTGTTACCTATTGTTTTCCACGAAATTAAGCTAATTTGGCACATTGACTGCTCGTCATCAATTAACTTCATTTAACTAATAAGTAATTACATACTAATAACTTTTAATGTGTGCTTATTAACTACTAATCTATCATTTCGTAATAGTAATGGCAAGTAAACTTGCGGAGAAGTCTACAAAAAAAAGTTACGTCATTTTGTTAATTACTCATCAAGTTTACGGCTTCCCAGAAAACGTGGAAGTATTCGACAACACTTTTTAAGTAACACAGTGTTGTTTACTGGCTGCGTTGAGTTCTCAGTCAGTCCGGTTCACTCACAGTTAGCGTAGATTATTATTATTAAGCTTTGGTTCAGTGTGTGCGCGTATACTAAAACTAGTTGGTGATTGAGCGTAGCGTGGCGTGGCGTGGCTATTCCCGTCCAGTGTAATACTAACTTGCCATCGAAGCATACGTAAAAATAGGAAGTAACATTGAAAATACGTGTTCATAATATTTAATCAGTTGAAGAACAAAGTGTTATTGTTCGCAGTGTTTCCGCAATGTTTTAAAACTACGATTTCATAAAAAAGTGCTCTTGCGGTAATTAATAAAAAATAGCACAAGTGCTATTTAAATGTTTGTGAATACTTGAACAAGTTAATAACTATTTACATACAATGTGATATTTATTCGTAGAATTCGTATTGCAATTCTGGAACGAGTTGTTTAGGGCGATTACGTCATGCGACAGGAGTGTCCTGGTTTATAGATAGAGTGCAGACGCAAAAAATCTATAGTGCACTTCCATACGTAAACAAATACGATGTCGCACGTTGTGTCTTCTCAGCCGTCGGCGACTTCGCCGTACCAACCGACGGCTACGCAAGATGTTGGTAATAAACCGAATATATACGAGCCCACAAGGTTACAAGGAACAGATGACGAACCAGTGTATGACTGCTGCATTACAACTAGAAATAAAACAGGATTTTGTTTAGGAGTGTGCACAGTTCTGACAATAATCTGTGAAGCTATCAAATCCTGTACAGAAACATGTTGCGAGTGCTGTGCCAATTGCTTAAACGATTGCTGCGAAGACAAACCTAGGAATGAAAACAGGAGAAACATAAATCAAAGATACCAGAATCCTAGCGTTTACAATACTTATTATGACAATAAAGCCGACGTTGGAGCTTTGGGAACAGCCAGTCTTTATGACAACATAACAGACGATGGAGATCTAGGAGTTAGCAGTCTTTCAACACATCATGTTGTTACACATATTAGTAATAGTCATTGCGAACCTGGGCACACCTCGGGAACGCATCACGGAAATGATTACGACTCCGGAAGGCATCACGGAAGTACGCACGACTCGGGGTCGCACCACACTAGCGGGCACGACTCGGGGTCGCACCACACTAGCGGACACCACGACTCGGGAACATGTCATGTCGATTCTGGTGGTGGCGACTCTGGGGGTGGTGGTGATGGAGGCGGTGATTGTGGTGGAGGGGATGATTAATTATAAGATTTCAATGATACTTCATAGTTTAAGTATAAGAAATTGTTTAAGTGCGAATTCGTACCTTACGGAGGATTACGTACCTTTACCAACTCTGCGATTTTTTATGAATCAGTAAAGAAATATATCGCCAAACCAACTTATAAGCGGCTTATTGTATTTTTTGCACTGTTTTACGTACGAAAATACATAGTATAACTCAAAATAGTTTTCAAACGTGTTTTATATGGTGGCTGAGGAATAACATTAGCATATCTATTAGGTCTGGTAAAACACTGATTTTAAACAAAACTTAAAAGTATTGGGAGGTTGACTCAAACGAACGGGTGCTTAATTTTTTACAAAAAAATCTATCCACTCCCTAATGCCTCACAGCCACTAAAAAACGACGTCTCCTCTTTGATAAAGCATCAAAATTCCAACCTCAGTTCTACGCTTTTACATAATTTTATTAGGTGTGTAGCGTACCGTAATTTTTGACCGATTTATAAATTAAAGAAAGACTCGTGCTTCAACAGTTAAGGGTTCGATTATAAAAACTTATTATTAAATCAAACCTTTTCAAATATTTAGAAACACCCCGTAATCACAGTTACTGTTGTCGTGCAAGTAATACATGAATAATACTCCGTTCAAGATAAAATGATATTCAAAAGTTACATTAATGATTGCATACATGACTGTACCTACGTACTTAGATATATATGCTTAATTAATTTTTATCATTAAATACACGCAGGTAAATGTACCTAAAAGTGCCAAATTTTAGATCGGTACATTTATTTGTATGTATTTACATTATTACTTATATATAGACATTAAAAAGTTTATACGTCTGTAATGTACAGGACTCAAGTGCTTTTGGCTTTTGCTAAATTATGCAATAGGTATTGACATAACAAACCTTTTTGCTGGTTTTTCAACCAATTTTGACTTTTATTGTGTTAGTGATCTGGCATATGCCTGCTTACTCTTGAAAATAATTCCGCTTGATGCCATAAGGAGAAAAAAAAAACCGCTTGGTTGACATTGGAAATATGTCAGTTCATACTTTTAAATGCCAAAATGTCTAAAATATTATTAAAGATTCGGGACGATATGAAGACAACATGCTTTAAAAGCGAGGCAACTGTAATGTAGGTAAATTTATTTTTCATTTACGCGTTGTTTTAAGGCGTCTATTTAATATTGGAATTAGATTGGAATTGGTATTAGTTTCAAGAGTAACCCCACAGGTATGTCGTATGTTAAACGATATGTCGTAAGTATGTTGCAAAGTAATAAAAAAGCTTTATTTGTCCAGATGTTCCGAAAAATACAAAGAACCTACCTACCCTTTTTATAGCAAAATTATAACATATTTGTGAGTTAATTGAGCAGTCCTCTTTTCTGTAGTTTATTTTAATTCACGTTAAGTACTTATGTATTTTTTTTACCGCCAAAAAAGGTGGTTTTTGTGACAAAATTACTAAATCGGCAACACTATGTTAGTTCCGATTTTGGCCGCATCCAGCAGAGGGTAATCGCGATCAATTTACGTTAATATAAATTATGTGACTCGTGCAAAACTTAGTTTTTTTTTATCAATGATGGATCTACGTTTAGCCGCCAACCACACCTTTTAAAATATTTGTCCTAAACTCCTAATACTTAATAAATTTAGATGTCATGTTATAATTAAATGAATTGATGTACTTACAATGATGTTCTAAATGCCCCATTAAGTAAGTAATGCCTATCTCCTTGTCACAAAAGAGACGACAAGGTTATATATAATATTAGAGGTTTATAATACGTTTGACATATAAATTGAAATCTGCTTATTTAATTAGAAATAATTCGTGTTGTATGACAATACATTTTAATATACAATTGTACTTATTTATGTAAATGTACATTTTTTGTATAAATTCTGCGCTGTTACTCGCTTTTTATATGTGTATTACTTAGATATATAATACTTACAATAATATTAGTTGTAAACTGTCAGCAGCATTTAATGAAAATATATTAAATGCAATCCAATAAATATAATAAGAACTGAAATAGTCGAAGTGCCTACCTAGGTAAATGTATTGGTGAACTAAGTAATCACCATACATTCCTCACCGGATTTTTTCGGATACGAGTTGAGTAGAATCTGTGCTTAGATTTTTGTGGCTGACTGGCTTTCTGACCGCCATCCAACTGACCCTTTTACCCTTTAGATGCGAGCCTATCTGTGATAAGTATTTACATAAGTTTTCAGAAGTCTTTTCAAGCCCAGAATTTCCAAAAAACTGTGAGGTACTTGGGGTACCTACGTAGTGTGCATCAAAAGAATAGTGACGTTCAAAATGTTTAATTTATACGTAAAGTAGGTAGGTAAAATGAATCTTATTATAATTCACTTAAAAGCGCACTTTTGTTTGAAACTGTATTTTTTTTTTATTATACATTTGAAAATGCATCGTATGATTCGATTGTTTTGAATGCCACTATAATTTGAATGCTGACTTTGAGCATGTATTAAGATACAAAAAAAAATGCCTATTATTTTATATCAGTTTTTTATATCATAACTATATTATTTTATATAACAGTTTAACCCTAATCCTACTAAGCTTTGTAACAGAAACACTAAATAGGTATTGAAACAAAGGGTCCTATATAAACGATAATAATTGTTGTTCGTTTTTGGATGTTGTATTTTCTGTACTTATTAAAAATGTATACCATTTTAAACTGTGTCTTATTATCTTTCCTCAAGTATATGGCAATTCTTAGTGTTTGTTGTGAAGCTGATGTGTAGGTGGCGTAGGTTTATCTTAGGTAAGTAGGTACTAGCGACCCGCCCCAGCTTCACACGGGTATAAATTAGAAAAAAAGAATGAAGTTACATTTAGCCTAAATTTAAAGTTAAAAGTTTAAATTTATTATTCGGCAACTTGGTGGCAATTTTTTTTTCTACTTACAAAGAAACTTAATTAGGCTTTATTATATACATAAACCATCTGTGAAAAATTATCTAAACGATAGTGAAAACCGCGTCAAAGTCCGTTGCGTAGTTTAGGAGAAGTTAGCGGATAAACAGACAGACGCGGAAAATGATTTTGTTTTATACTATGTAGAGATATATTTTGAGGAGTCGAAAGGACAAGTGAATACAGCTGTGTATCCAGTATTTCTTGTAAATATAAGTACAATCCGCGCGGGTATAGAATGGGACTGAAAATGGCGTCTGAAATGGTCGTTAGTCACCTCTGGCTCACTCTATCGAATTGAAAGAGAGGTCAGAGAAAGCGACGTGATTTCACATACCATTCTTTTTAATGTACATAACTATTTATCTACTCTGCCTCGTTGGTCTAGTGTTCCCAAGCGCGACTGCTGAGTATGAGGTCTCGGGTTCTATTTCCGGGTCGGGCAGTGTTATTGAGTTTTTCTGTTAGGAAATTCTCAGTTGCAGTCCGGAGTTTCGAATTGTGCCCGATCGGTGCTAATAGGCTCACCACCTATCATGCCCATGGTTTGGTGAAATGTGGGTGTACAACTATGTACACCTCTGCCTATCCCTTCGGGGAATACAGGCGTGATGCTATGTTATGTTAGTTAGGTACAATGTAAATTGATATTTCATTAAGCTATATACATTACAAACAAAACATCCCGTAATTTAAAATTAAATAAACAAAATGTCCAGTACATTACATTTAATATATTTAGTTGTAAACAGAATAAAGAAACTGCCTCGTTGGTTTAGTGGTCTGTAGCGCGACTGCTGAGCAGGAGGTCTCGGGTTCGATTCCCGGGTCGGGCAAAGTGTTATTGAGATTTTCTGTTAGGAAATTCTCAGTAGCAGCCCGGAGTTTGGAAATGTGCCCGGTTGATGGCAATAGGCTCACCACCTATTACATGGGACTTAATAACAGCATTGGTGAAATGTGGGTGTACAATTGTGTACACCTCTGCCTAGCCCTTCGGGGAATACAGGCGTGATGCTATGTTATGTTATGCTATGTTATGTAAACAGAATATTTTAATTTTATATCTCAATAATTTCCCAGCCTAGCACGTGTTGACGGCTTATCATATAACATAGGTAATAGACAACCGTTAATAAATGCACTTGCGTTTTCTCAGTATCCCTGGCAGTCTGCCGATATTATAGCCGACAGCTGGCTTGGTTACCCTCCAAAGTGGTCCCTTTATTTATATTAGTCTAATGCATAAAACTTCGATTAAAGCTCGACGCACACTAGTCTCTCACGAGTCGCTCGCAATAGACACCAAATGTCAATTCATTTCTTTCCATAGTGGAAGGCAATTCATAAACCCCCCACAGGGGTTCCGCCTTGTCGTGGTGGGGGGCAGGAACCCGAGCGGGGCCGCTCCTCTGGGCTTTGCCTCCAAGCCCATGTTGAAGCGGTGGTAGGTTGCGGGCCTTTTGGGAGGTGCCGCAACTGAGGTGGGCTACGGAGTCGTATGGGTGGCACCGCAGCTGAGGGATGAGGGCCGCGGCCGATTTCGCGGTCTTGTGCGAGAGCGTTCCCACGTCCCGCCTTCAAGCAGCTGTGGAGGTACACTGTGGAGTTTTAGTGGGTCCGAGTCCCACATAACCGCTCTGTCTCCCCGTGTAAGAGCGGTATGCGAGGGCATTCCAACACATAAAAAAAAGAAATTCAGAAAACTGATGATAACAAAATCGGGGGATACAGTTTGGTGTTGCAGCTACTCAATTATCATCTATAACCAAAATTCAATTACACGTTTTATCAAGACAAAGTTAAAGAAGTTAAATTAAAATCGACCAAAAGAACCGTCCCAGCGCTGCGCTGGTACGTGCAAGAAGTGTGAAGTGTTGGCCATAATGTAGTTCCAGTTCAACTCATTCGTGTGCACCCGACTTATTCAAAATTCAAAACGATTCTAAGAATTAAATTTCGTCGTTCGAATTCGAGCCAGCGCGTGTTTTATGTGGCGCTAAAATAGTGAAAATAAACAGCACATGCAGTTTGACATTTGGCGATTTATTATCACAGTTTTAATAGCTGGTCGTAATTATTGTGATAGTCTTGTGTTGAATTGAAAAATAACGTGATCTGTTTGTGACATAGGTAGGTAGTAGGTATGTTAGTAGTAGGTGGTAGGTTAGGGAACGTACCTTTTTTTTTCGGGGAATCCTTCAAGAGGCACCCGGTTTCACTGGAGAATAAAACCGGGGAGTGTGGGATTTTTACCTCACTAAAACCACCCCGGTGGTCACCCTCAGCACTTTGAGGGGAGCTCCGGGTCTTCTTAAGAGACCAGCATCGGAACCCCCCTGTGCGACGCCTGTTATGGCACAGCCCTAGAGAGACTAAGAAAGTTTCCCCTGAGCCTCGCTGTGCACGGCAGCATGTGACCACTGTACTACCGTCTTCCCTGAAGTCAGAGTCCCCACTCTGATCGCCTGCGACTTCAAACGCCCGCCTGTCATATATGACCAGGCCGGCTTTCGGCATGTTAGGCGCCGCGGCGGTTGCCTCCTCGATGCCTCCTTCTCCGGGCAGGATCGGCCTTCTCACGATCCCGTTCGGCGGCCTCTTTTCGGACCATAACGGTCTCACAAAAGGAGGCTACTTCTCTCGAGTTCTCAGTCCTCGCCAGTATAGCATTCACTACTGCTGGCAGAGACAAGTCTTGCCCGATCTTGGAGATCAGGACCCGCCGCTCGGATGCCCAAGCAGGAGCGTGCGCTGCGCGGAATCTAGGCTGTCTCCACAGTGGTGGCAATTAGCCGTGGCCTCTCGCCCAATCCTGTTCAGGCACCGAAGCAACCGTGCCCGATCAATACCTGACTGAGTATGTAAGAGATGCGCTCTCCTCTTTTCAGCCAGGCTTCGAAGTGTGGCAGGAAGGCTTCGACAACGCGCTTGCGCGAATGCTGCGGCTGTTGTAGTCTTTCGCGCCACCGCTCGAGCACATTTCGCCGTTCCTGCCGCCTCAGCTTTAAAAAAGCGCGTCCTGGCAAGCCGCTGCCGCTATGGCGGATGGCACGGATCCGGTCGTGGACCCTAGCGTCCATTAGGGTACGTACCTAAGTGCCTAATTGATTGGGGAGCATTCGTTTTTGTTTCCACAAAAAGTAAAGTTATACATTATAACTTTCGAGTTCGCCACGCATGCGTTAATGAGTTTGATTTAAAGTTACAATTTTAAATGGAAAAAGAATACGGTCGCGAACAGGATTCGAACCTGCGCCTCCCGGATAGATACTCCAGGCGCTCTGACCAACTAAGCCATCTCGACCTCTGCTCACCACGCGCCTGGAGTATCTATCCGGGAGGCGCAGGTTCGAATCCTGTTCGCGACCGTATTCTTTTTCCATTTAAAATTGTAACTTTAGAGTTCGCTAAGCATGCGTTAATGCTTTTTCAAAGACATATCTTGAGTTTGATTTATTTATCTGTATTTGTTAAGGTAATTGCATCTGTACGACATTGTATTATCTGCAAAGTTAGTGGTGTAGGTTCAATATGTGCTGCTCGCTCTAACATAAAATGATGCTTGTTTATATTATATACCTACCTTCTTTACACAAATTTTGACAATTGACATTGTACTGTTGCTAACTCTATGTTAGAATTATTCAATGTTTACTATTGACATTTTAATTGATTATTAATGTATTTATTTAATATTTGACATTCTAATGAAATTAATTGTTATATGACATATCTCTCAATACCATAAAAATGTGAATGTGAGTTTTGTGTAGGATTTGATTGAAGTTATAATTATTTGATTTGTCTGGCGGCTTTTGAGATCTCTCTGTGGCCTACGTAAATGTCCTGCCGATCTGGTATCGTGTTGCGACGGGTCGTTAAGCTCCCTAAATTGTGGTTGAGCTACACGATGACTGATGCATACGTGCCGTTGGTCAGGACAGGTCAGCTCAAAACAGCTATGGCTGTTTCTTCAAAAGGCCATCCCAGACCTATCTCTACAGAATTAAACTCATATGTTTAATAAAATGATGTCTGGACTTTAAAAGAGACGTTGACCTCTGAGTTTGTTTCGGCATTTCTTCTCAGAGCTAGTCAGATAGGAAATGCAGACACCATCTAGCTTAATTTTTTTTATGACTTGTATTAGTGTCTATAACAGATGTATTTACAGAAATAAATATCATTTATCATTTGTCATCTGGTTAAGGACTGAATAGATAAATTAGTATTAAAATGTGGAAGAATAATTCGGAGTAGTGAGCAGAGGTAGAGATGGCTTCTAGGTCAGGGCGCCTCGGGTATATATCCAGGAAGCGCAGGCGCAGGTTTGAATCCTGCTCACGACCGTATTTTTCTTTCCACAAAAGTTTATGAGTTTATTCGTTTAAAAGTTTAACATTTTTTAGCTCAGAACTTTCCTATATTATAAAAAAAGTAATCTGTGCTCAGCACCTAGCAAGCAGGATCATCAATTTTAAATCTAGTCACACTGAAAGGCTGCAAACCATATCTAGCCAATTTCTAAACGTATGTTTGTGTAGGTAAGTGATCTGTGTAGTAGTGTTAGATAAAAGGAGTTGGGATAGCATAGTTGTATAAAAAAAAACGAGAAATCGATTATTTTCGAGACTTAAAAGTCTACATCTCAAAACTGTACTTTTATTAATAACTCAAAACATATTAAATTAATATAAAACATTTTTTTTTTAAATTTCAATTTCACCTATCTTCTCATTAAGCTTTCTTTTCAGATGATTTTTTATATTAGTCGTATTTTATGAATGTAAATATTCTTTATCGCAAAACTCACACTTTTACATATCTACTATACAGTCAAAGCTCCTTATTCGCGATTCCTTCATTCGCGTATTCACTATTCGCGGATTCACTATTCGCGTATTAATATAGGAATTGGGTCGCGTTTTTTTTTTTAAAAATCCTATATTCGCGGCTAAAGATTTCTTTATTCGCGGATCGAATCGGTACATCGGTACATACACATTGATAAAAAGGATTCGAATACCTATTCGAATCCTTTTTATCATATCATATCATGTAGGTAACCAACCGAATATCACAACCGGTATCAACCGAAATCATGCTGGAAAAAACTGTGGCCTGCTCTGACTGCGGAAAATGACGAAGAATATGTGCAAATTCAAACTTTGACTGGAAACATAGCCGAAATTACGAATGGAATAGGACGAGATGGATTCGAACAGATAGAATCAAGTGACATTCAGAAGTTGCTTCAAAGTCGAAGGTTTTTATTTCATATAAACCATACAAAGGCATTTACGCATTTGACAAGTTTACGGCGTTCTCACATTTACAAAATGTTGAAGCTAAAGAAGCTATATAAAACAATGCTTAAACACACAAAGCGCGGGAAACATGCAAACACTGCAATAAGCACGCGTAACTTAGTGTCAATCTACTGAACGAGTAATTTTTTTTATTTTTTATACAAAAAGACAGACAGAAAAGAAGAGGTCGTACAACACGACTGAACGAACTACAACAAAAAAAAAACTGTTTTTGTTGGTTCATCTGTTTTCATTTTCCAAATTTGAATTGTATTCTTTCAGAAATGGGATTCATTTTAGCTTATTCATTACTTCAATCCAAAAACTGGTTTCTAATAACAGTTTACAATTCGTACATTAACAGTCATAATAGTAGCAATACAGTAGACGTTCACCTATATAATAGAAAAACGAAACGTCAGAGAACGATGGAGAATTAATGAAGTTCGTTCTTTTTTTAACCAATGTTCTTATTATATTTATTCATGAAACAGTTCGTTCGTTCTGTGACGAACACGAACTGTTTTTTAAAAGCGACTTCGAATAAAACCCGTAGCGTAATTTATGCAGCCGCCGCCCGCCTGCCTGCCGCCGCCTACCGGTCGTGGGCGTCAGTGGGTGTTCTATCTGTATATATATAAGTGCAGAGGATTTACAGTTTTATGTGAAGGGCGACTCTTGTGAAGTTTAAAATACGTTTATTGCATCGCAAACCGTCCACTAGAACTAGAAGAGCAAAGTGTCAAAAACCAAGATACTTTTAAAATTATGTCCTAATAATAAGTTTCAAAAGTTTTTGTTGGTAACAAATGATATTAAAAGTTCTAAACTTGAACTTGAATTCAAAATATAACAAATTTATAAGTGCGCCAAAGCAAGCTCCTAAGAACATATAAAATAAAAACTGCAGGACATCTAATTAAATAAATAATTTACGAGACTCACTGCAAAATACTAAAATGTCTGAATCAGCACCAGAAGGCGAAGTAATAACGAGCCAACCTTTTATAAATTCTTCAAATGCACAAGACCCAAGTGCACAATTTAGCCAATTCAACCCGACAATTAATCACATACCACCTAATATAGAAGAAAAGAAACAGGAATCCTCTTGGTTTTGCTGTATTTCTGAAGACTGTTGTGAGTTATCGGCTGATTGCTGTGAGTGCTGTGCGGATACAGTGGCTGATAACGGTGACGATGATGGTGTTGGAGACTGCCTTGACTGCTGTGGGTCATGCCTTGCTTGTTGTGCTGAATGTGATGACTAAGTTAATTATACTCGTTATACTCAGCATTAATAGGGGCATTCACAATGTTCGATGAGACTTTAAAATATAGGTTTCTGCTGGGCATGTTCCATCATTGACCATACCATCACATAACATCAGGTAAGGCAGCAGTCATATGAAAGCCCATTCTTCATTCAACTCTAAAAATAAAAATGATATAAATTTTAGATTAATATTTGATGTATCAATTATTGTTCTCTATTTTTTGGGAATGCCCATCCGAATGGCTGGGCTCAGCTCCTGACTAAGGGCTCTGTTCGAGTTCGAAACTTTACAGTCAATCCTGAAAGTGCATGTGAGTAGTAACCGGTGAGCAATAATTGATATATTATATGTCTTAAGAGTTATTTTACATTATTTTAATTGATGTTTTAATTATGTAAGGAACTTGTGTCTGAATAGTTTTAAACACCTGAAATACAGATCAATATGTTTCCGATCCGCAGCTCTAGTTAAAATTATAGGGGTTGACTTTGATAAGAATTGATAATAAAATCATTGACTTGAGGTAAAAATCCAATTGTTAAATAAACTCCAAATGATTTGGGTAAAGGGTAAAGTCTAATAAATAGATAATTATGATACAGACAAAATATTTACTCTGTATAGTCGAGTCTGTAGAGTCTGTAGCGTCGAGCATCTCCGACATGCTGGACTACAAAAAAAAAAAAAATACTATACAGACAGAAACACACCTATATACGTTTGTTTCCTAGATCTTTCGAAAGCATTCGACCTGGTTTGCTACGATATGGACTAAACTGCAGGGGCTGGGGCTTCCGATGGAACTCATAAATATCTTTAAATACTGGTATGCAGGCCAGGTCAACATTGTACGCTGGGCAGGTGTATATTCGGATCCCTATGTTTTGAAATGTGGTGTTAGACAGGGTGGACTAACCTCACCCACATTGTTTAATATTTATATAGATGGGTTGATAGTTGCGCTCAGCAAGCATGTTGGTTGCCATGTAGATAATATATGTGTTAACAACTTCAGCTACGCAGACGACATGGTGTTGCTGAGCGCATCTGTCGGCGGAATTAGGGAGCTGCTTTCTATTTGTGAATAATACGCTAATCTTCACGGCCTTAAATATAACAGTAAAAAGAGCGAATATATGGTCTTTGAGGCCGGTGGTAAAAGACCAGATTCTGTACCACCAATAATTTTAGCCGGGGTTCCTCTCAAGAGAGTTGAACAATTCAAGTACTTAGGCCATGTGCTTGCTACCGATCTCAAAGATGATATAGACATCGAACGCGAGCGTAGGGCGTTGTCCGTGCGAGCGAACATGCTTGCCCGCAGGTTTGCACGTTGTTCACAGGAGGCGAAAGTCACCTTGTTCCGTGCTTATTGCACATCGTTTTATACAAGCGCACTGTGGGCAAGATATACTCAAAAGTCGTATAACGCTTTACGGGTTCAATATAATAACGCTTTCCGGGCGTTGCTGGGGCTGCCTCGATTCTGCAGTGCATCAGGAATGTTCGCGCAAGCTAGAGTGGATTGCTTTTACACTATCATGCGCAAACGATGCGCGTCCTTGCTCTGCAGAGTGCGGGCCAGCCCCAATTGCGTCATGGCTATGATAGCGGGCCGTCTAGATTCTCTATACATGAACCACTGCTTAGCGGTTCACGTTGAAAGAAGTCAGACTAAGCTTAGATTCTAGAAAATTGTAATATCTGTTATGCTGGTTTACTAATATAATAATAGTTCCTACTTACTAACACACTATGGGTTTTGTTACCTGGATAAAGAATTTATATTATTATTATTATTATAGTGCCAAAATAGTAAAATACTTACATAAATATTAAAATAATGTTTAGGTATAAGAAAAAAAAGGTGCTTATGATTCTCTGAAGATTCTGTATTATTAAGAGTATTTTTATATAGTGTATTCCTTTTTTTATTTATTTATACGATATTTTGAATGCATATTTTTTTATGAATGTAAAATATTTTTATAAATTATATTTACTATGAAATATGTGTTGGTATTGGTTAAGCGGGCTGGTTTCCGCAACTCTCCACTCTTGTCCGGGGTGGAAATGGATTATAATATTATGGATTAGAAATATGTGTTATTGATATATTAATAACTACTCACTACATGAAGTATTATTAAAGCAAATGTTTACCAACATCAACACAAAGTTAAGTAAATTTTCTTGATGTTGATGCAGAGATTTGCTACAGAGATTTGCTACATTTTTTATTGTATTAAGTAAATGGTGCTTTGTGCAGGTTAGTGAAATGTTGTTGATGAATTATTTTTATAAACATTTTTGTATATACTCAGTCTTTCTATAGGTTTTTTATATGAGTAATTTATTAAGTTTTATTAATAAGATCTGGCTCCCTTGCTTCTGGCAGCCTTGTTTAACATTGTTTTTCATTATCCATTAATCACAAGATGGTTTTTTTTTTGCATTTTTGACCCTCCCCCGCCATGCCATGGCCCCTTGGTGATATGTGGTGAGGTTTAAGACTAACCTATTTTTAGGACCTACAATCTTATTTTTTTTTAAATATTATCTTTTAATAGGTACAGAAAATAAATACATGTGATATCTTACTACATCATACATCTTACTACCCCTCCCTATTGTGTTATTTCGTAATTTTTGCCAACCCCCCTCCCCCCCTTTTGAGCCTCATGTGATTAATGGACGGACCTATCTAGTTTGTACTAAATATGATTAAAATAGTGTAGGCATGTAGTATATTAGATGCACTTTAAATATTTATAAATTCTCCAGATATTGGCCAAGTGTAATTATCCAACTTTACCTCAAACATGTTTAGTCTCAAACACAGTATCTTCAATTCACATAGCCAATATTGGACGACATGACTGCCAACTGTTGGGCCACTGGTCGCAATAGTTTGGGAACGCATAGGAGCTGCCTCTTGCTATTCATGCGTTTCCAAACTATTGCATAATCAAATAGTCATATTTAGTGGGTAAATTTTTCGGAAACATGATTTACGTTACACTTTACGCCTTTTTGTGAGTACCTTCCTAAAATAACTTAATTTATAGGGTTTTAAAAAGATCTCAACAATTAAAGTTATGATTTAAAAAAAACATAATAAGTAGGTAAAGGCAACTACTTAAGTTAACATAAAAAAAAAAATTGTTTGGTGATTGAGCGCGTTCGGTTTTTTGAACCATTAATGTTGTGTTGCTAAATAAAAATAATTTCGAAAAAAATAATATATATAACATATATTGTTAATCTACTTTGCAGTACTATCTAACTAGTCTTGGACAATAAAGAATCTTATCTGCAATGTATCTTATCAATAATTTGAATAACAATATCAAGATCAAAATTATTCAACAAATTATTTCATTGCGATAATGATGCGCAAATTGCAGCACTAGACCTGCTTTAAATATATATATATTATTAGTTTTTATAAAAAAAAAAAAAAACTTTTGGTTAAACTGTTACTTCTGTAGTAAAGTCTGAATTACTTATTAAGCTATTCCTTTAGGTACTAATGAAAATAATTACCCAATAAAAATACTTGTTCATGACAATTAAATCCTTTAATTTGACCTTGATAACTTAAATACTCATATCCGTTATGGAGTTAAAAATACGTTTGTTGCATATTTCCAAATCTTGCAACTATAGGTAACCATGTGCCAAAATTTAGATAAAAGAGGATTATTTTTATAAAATTTGCCCGTAAGCAGGACTCGAACCTGCGCCTCCCAAATAAATACTCCAGGCGCTCTGCCCGCTAATGTCGAGTGGTGGAGATGGCTTGGCGGTCAAAGCGTATATATATTTTTCTTTCCACAAAAACATATTATAATTTTACAGTTCGCTATGCATGCGTTAATGCTTTTGAAGATTTATCTGTATTACAAGAGGGTAGTTTCGTATTATTTGCATAACTACCAAATATATTCGATTGGGTATGTGGTTAAAAAAAAGCAATAGTTACTTTTTAATATTTAATCACACCGATCACAATACACATAAAATGACTAGAGATATAACAATAAAATAGTTGAAAATTGCTCATCTAACGAGTATTATAGATAGACATAGATCATAAAGTTATTTGTCCTCGAGTGATGTTTGGTGACGTCATGTGTAATTTTTTACTTGATTGGTTCATTTTTGTTTTTTTTTTTTCATTTTATAAAATGTTGTATCTTTTGAGTTCGCTACGCATGCGATAGTTTTGCAAGTTATATCTGCATTGGTTGATTTCTATCAAATCTCCGACGAAAAAAGTACTTAGATTCATAAAAAGTGAACATTACCCAGGTTGATATAAAATAGATTAAATTTCATTTAAACATTTTGAATAGGTACTACTGTAATATCTTTATTGTAACTCGTACTAGTAGTAACTAACTGATTACACCAACGTTAATTTTATTCCAGTTTTCCTTTTCACATATAACAAACCTTATCGATTCTCGTAACACCTATTACAAGTACTTACCTAGTAATCGACATTGTAATAAGTCAACAGGAGCTACAGAAGATGGTGTAGTTAGTTTGGAAGATATTTCAAGATTACGAATTAAAACCATCAACGTCACTCGAGACCAAAATACAAGTTTAAATTAAATCAAATTAACTGGCGAAACTGTCAGCAAGTCATCAACGAACACTATACCAATGCTTCTTTCAACGATTCCGGTGGCGTGAACGAACTTTCGCTAATGTGACGACACCGGGAAAAATTTGAGCGTTGTTACCTCTAACGATTAATCTGGTAGTTCCGCTAGTTAATTTAATAAGATTATAATAGAACTACCAAAATTTCCTAAACTATATACGACACAGCACAGTTTAATAGTGAAATTACGAAGAGAGATGTGATCTATTTCCTATAAATATATAAACAATATCTTTTACAAAAACAATTCGGAATTTTGGCAAAATACGCACCTACGTATAATTTTTTCCATGCAATCTTGTTCTAAGTAGTAGACCTCAAATTTTATTTCTATTGGATGGTATCATACCAAATTCGTCTTTTACAATTATTATCGTCGCATTACTGATTTTGAGTTTTGAGAACCCCAAAAACGATGTTATTGACATATTTTCATGTCCTCTGCAGGGGCTTGCTTATTGCTACCAACTGACCGGTTTTACCGTAAGTTTTCGGTAGGACTCGTTTCGCCTTGCCCTGATGACTCGGGCGTTGGTATAACGCGTTTCAATAAATATAAAATATAACCATAAATAGCGACCACTTTAGTGCCATCTCACTCGCACAGCATTCGTACGAGTGAGAAACCATTTATGATGACGTTTGATTTATTTTAGATAAACATTCTAAAAATAAATCTTAGTGCTTTATGACTATCCTTTGAAGACATGGATTTGTATATAAAATGTAAGACATAATATTTAGTGGACGAATATATTATCAAAGATAAAAACTTGAGGTCTACAATGCTATCAAAATATTTTCTATCTAAAAATTTATACAACATTGATAAAAATTTGGTGTTTTTTACTTTGTATAACCATTTTATGACAACGAGACATTAAAATTTACTCTAATATATTTTGTATTTAATGTTTTTTCTTCTATAAAATACATATAGCGTGTTATTTTATTTCTAAGCGACTTCCTTGTATTCGGCTGTATCTAAAATATTGTATTTTTGAGTGTAATTTGTCTAGTTATTGGGACAGCATTTCTTACCCTGGCTTTTATGTCTATATAATTTCAGTTATGTTTACGAGTAGTTGCAAGTATTAATTATCATTTTCTGTTTTAACATTATTATGAAATATTTGACTTACATATAATATAGGCATTTTACTATTTGGGTTAATTTAGGAAATGCTGTCTGTAATCCGTTGGCTCGTTAATTACTAGACACATTGTTATAAAGTACAATTTTGTACTAGTCCAATCATAAATTCATTAAAAACAGTGTCTGCCTAGTCCAATGGGAAACAGGTGTGATTGTATACAAGTATGATATTATATGATACTCCATGTGTGTTGTGGTATGATATTTGATTATACTCTACGTGTTATGAGGATTTAATTTCTCTCATTGAATAGCATAAGCTTCTTTTTACGCTCTATACTATATTATGTCAATATAGGTATTTCAATAATGTTATAATCATGTAACATACACCTTAGCGGTGCAAGCTGAGCAGTGAGCGAGGAAAAAACTACAATCGGCACCACGAGGCTAGGAAAATGTGATAAAAGTGAAGTGATACCATTGGAGATGTTTTCCGCGCTTACCGCTTAGATTCCTGGCACGCACATCTTTAGTGGGTACGCAGCTGTACAGTAAAATCAAATTAGTTAACGAAAAGTCAGAATTATTGTAAGTGGTATCATAATTTTCGATCGGGGTCATCGTACTTTCACTCATGCGTCAGCTAATTGACTATGAAGTCGTCATATAGGTGTATGTTTATTGACCCCGATTCGCAAAAAATGGCAGTCTCTTAACTAATTTAATTTAACGATATTATACGGTAAAATGTAATACACATTTAATCTAATCTTTTTTACTTCATGACTAGAATCTGGAAGCTTAAAACTGTTATTAAAATTTACACCTACATATTCTATAATAACTAATATGTTTATTTATGTTAAAATCGATTAGAATATACAAATTATTAATTTATAAAATAATGTATAATTAATACTAAGGCAGGTACCGTTGAAATGTACGATTATGACAATGATATGGCTTTACAATTTACTTAAGAATATTGTCAAACATTGAAAAATTATATTTTATATGTAACACGAATTTAAAATCACCCTAGAATTAGAAATGTTAAAATTATTTTTGATTAAAACAGACAGAACCACAGAAAATAGTGATATAGTTTTAAAACTTTCTAATGGGATAAGAGTTGCAACTCGTACGCAAGTTACTTGCGTTTCTTTAAATATAAATATTAGATGCATTTATAATAATACAACAGTGATAACTTGATAAGTCTAGGACGCTTACTAGGTAGTTTGCCAGACCGGATTTTGGCCACAAATTCTACTAATGATACAATTGTTGGCAACACCATTACGAAGCATATTTTTCTAATGTCATTTTTAATTCTTATACTAGCAACATTACTATGCTCTCGATGTACGATAGCGGTGTAACACTAATGTTGAGTCCAAGAAATAAATGAATTATGAATATAAGGCGTTTTACTTGCAGTAACCATCAATGAGCCCCTATCGTCATTGCACAAGTAAACTAAACAAATGAAACTGTTTTTTTTTTTGAGAAACGAGTTGTTAGAGGAATAAAAATGACTTCCCATATAATAATGGTCGTCTCAACTGTAACTATAACTGTAAGCCATAAAATGTATTAACTTTCCGTACAAAATTTTTCCGCAACGGACTAAAATTAAGCGCGACTCACATAGTTCCAGTGGCACGCCAGCCCAGCAATCCAAACCAGCGCTGGATTGGAATGGCGATTATCTACATCATTCCAGTCATTAAGAGCCGTTGACGTGTCAATACTACAGCCACAATTATTTCAAGACGAAAACAGCATTAAAATGGCACTGTATTTGCCGTTTCCACGATTCTAGTTGAGCTGGATTGAAAAGTAGACCGCCAATCCAGTTACTGGACTTGATCTCTCACTGAATTCAGTGCATTCCAGTGACGGTTCAGATTAATCCAGCGCTGAATTCGATCACAGGACTGGAATACTTCTAAAATAATGTGAATCGGGAATTAGTTCTATATAAAATTTATGTTCAAACTACCGTTTGTATTGAAAGCTTCCTTACAAGAAAGTTACGTTGTTCACAGCAATATTATAATACATATTAACATTTATGTCATATGTCTTGCTACAATTGAGATTTGAGCTATCTCAGGAACTACAGAACCGATTTATTAATTGATATTATAGATAAAAACATTCAGAGGCTTACGAGCAGTACTCTGACACTAAGTTGTTCATCTACAACACGATATTAAGAATAGTATGGGTTTACAATTAAAATGTTTTATGAAGTTACAATGGAATCATAATTTTAGGTGTCAATGTACCCATGTTTGGGACCCACATTTTGGTCGAGTATTTTACTCGACGAAAATGTATAGAGCGGCAGGTTTTTTTCGCGCTTTCCATTTTGGTCCTTAGTAAAAGTTGTTGGATTTCATTGTGTACATTGACCCCTAAAAGTATGACTCCGGACTTCTGCCACGTTGTATAGTACTATTCAACAAGACTATATAACTTTCAAGAGGCAAGGCATATGTCCATTAGTAGTAAGTAGCTGGTATAAGGTAGTGATTTGATTTTTGATTTACCTTTATAGATAGATATATAGTCTAGGTATATATGTCTTATATACCTAAGTAAGACTTGATGGGCGAATGATTAGTATTGGTTTATCACAATAGTGATGAGCATCGTATTATAATCGTATCATTACATTTGGAGGGTTTTAATTATAAGTACATACTATAATAAGTACATGATTTAACGCTTAGCTAACTTTTATTGATTAACGATAATAAATAGACACCGAATACATTATATATCTTTGCTATATGCATTAAATGTCTGGGAGTCTGTTACTTTGTGATTAATTCAATTATTTGTTCAGGTTATGCCTATATTCTACGTCCATGTTTCTCTGTTTTAGAGTTGCCAATTGATATTTATTTTAGTTTTAAGGACTGGCTTAAAGTGCATATAAATATGTCCAGACTTCTAATTTATCTACTGCCTTATTATAAGCAAATTGCAAATAAATTACCCTGTGTGAGATGAATCCATGACTAATAAATAATATTTAAAACTAATATTAAATTCTATAAATAATGTTTTACTATAGAGACAAATAGCTAAAATATAACAGTATTAAGACAAGATGAGTATTTAAAAATATAATTACTTTTTATGTAAGTACAAAGCAACATATGAACTTTTTTCCTATAATATTTTCTAAACTGATTCGCTACACAGCTTTCAACTCGAACACCACTTCGGGATCCTCCACAGTTTTTACATTTATTAAACATTATTTATATATGTTATGGAATGTTTTATTATATATATTTCAAAGAGAATTTAAGAAAAACAATATTATTTTATATCTACCTAATTAAATTCTAATTATAAATAATTTTAGAACAACTGCTTCTTTAATTGAGACTATATGAATAAAACAAGTGGATGTGACGAAGATTTTTAACACATTTAATGAGGCTGAATAATATTATAATTGGCAATTACTTATTTTATATGTGGAGAGTAGTTTAAATATGCATTACTGTTAAGAGTAACAATGCAATTTATAATTAAATATTTTCGTAATAGCAAACATTGTCAATCATATTTAATCTCGATTCTCGAAGTTGCATGATTCCTACAGTTTTTTTTATAAACTTGCATTTAAATAGCTGGTGTGTCGATTTTTTTACTACTCTTAAAGTAAAATACTTTTCTCATTACGAAAACGCCAATCTATTAAAAATATGAATAATATATATAAATTATATATCGGTCTCTTTGAATATACTGTTAGGGCTTTCTAAATTAAAATGTATGTACCGTGAGTTGGGCGAGTCTGCAACGGTTTCTGTGATAGTCTCAGGATCTTCCGGCTTGATATGTTTGGGAGACGATTCAGAATGGAACTCTTGGCGGAAGTTACCTGTAAAAATAAGATTACTGTTGTATTTTATGTATTTACAAGCAATTGGATTCATTCTCGTATTTATGAAGACAGATTATTTTTTATTTAAATTCTGTTTAAATACTACTTTGTTAATTAAATAGTGACATTTTCTACATACTGCAATAAATGATAAAAATCTTTAATTAAAATGATTTTCATATGTAAGGATGAAGCTATACAGTAGGTAATATTCACAAACAGTGCAAAATAAAAACACAACCAATACTTACAAGCAAAGCGAACGACATTAACAAACTGAAAAATAACAACATTATGCAAAAATCAAACATAATATATGTATAAACGCATTTCTGACATCATCATTCGTCAATTTCATATAACATGCGTACTTACGTGAAAACCTATTTTATAAAAAGAGTAACCATGGAGTTTCTTGCCCGTTCTTCTCCATAGGAATCTACACTTTGGAACGTGGCAACTAGCTTCGGACAATTCAAAAGTGCCTATAAAGGGTCTAATTGAAATAAATGATTTGACTTTGACTTTGACTATGTGGAAACCTTAACGTATGTAGCAATATTAATAGTTCTTTGAGTGACTAGATTTAAAATGAAAACCTCTCCAGTACATTTTTATTCTGGAAACTTAACTATATAAGACGTAAAAATACATAATTAACCGGCGAAACTATATGTAAATAATAGTTCGACGAAACAGAATGCTACTTCATATTTTTATTACGATCGAGGTCAATGAATTTTCATACACATCAGCTGATCGACCGCCCGGCGATGTTACATTAGTAAAAGTTCGTTGACCTCCAACGTAAAAAAATATTGTTGTAGCATTCTGGTACTTCTAACGATTAATTTGATATAAATTTGTCAGATAATTTTATTTAATCTGATATATGTGTAATCTGTATAATAATGAGGAAAAAAGCAAATATTTATTTACAAAAAATAATATCTAAATTGCTAATGCCGACTCAATAACTGACAATAATCTAGAAAGTATTCCTAATTCAAAAATGCGTTTATACAACATAAAAAATAAAACTAAACGTGAGTGCAAATAACGTTTTATTTATTATCGTGTGGACCACGACAGACGTGGTACATAAATACGAGACTTACGTATTAATTTGAGTGCTCAATGAAAAGACCTGATGATATTCTAAGTTTCATTTTTGTTTATAACTTACTCTAAAAACCGTTCAAACAAGAATCATTACAATAAAAACCCAACAAGAATCATCAAAATGCATATAAAAAAAAACGTGTTTGACCCTGAAGGTTAATAATGGTATTTGGTCTGATTGTAGTGTATATTGTACAGTTAAAATAATAATAATTATTATTATGATAGAAACAAGATAAATTGTAATATTTTTGGTGTTCGTAACTCTAAGTACATTGACTTAGACTTGGCCGTTTTTTTTTTGTATAGGAATTATATACAACAGTTTAGATTTTGAGTACAATACAATCCTATCTCAGAATTCTTCTACATTTAAGTTATAAATAACATTTATATATATTTGCATTTTAAGTATTAATTATTTCAAACTCAAATTATAAATAATATTGAGTACTTTCTTTTTTTTGTAAGGCCTTACCCACAGTAAAAAATATTTAAGTGTTACGGGTCTTAAATTTAATAGTGAATTTAGACAAAAAAAAATGGTAACTAGAAGTGATGGTTAATGTTAAGTTATTATAATTTAGAAGGTTATACCGATTATATTTATAATACTTTATAAAATTAATAAAGAAGTTATTTTGTTGAAATATTCTAATGCTACGTTGTACTGTCATCAAGTTCGCTGTTAATATTTTTACAATAAAGTTACAATATCAATGGGTGCAAATAAATACAATATCTACTTGGCTTAAATTTTTATTTTTTTATTCAAGTTGTATAATTTTTCTTTTTTGTGTCTTTTAATTTTTCGTTCTAAACTTCACTTAGAATATGCCAACAAAATAGTTATAAAAAGCAATACATACTGGAAAATGTATGTACGTAAGTAATTTAAACACTTGAGCATACAGACTAGATTTATATAAACCATTTGGTATAGATTTTATGAAATAAAGTAGTGAACCGAGTAATTATTATTAATAAGTATGTAAATTTAATTAATTCTAAGCTAAATTATTGCATTGAGTACTACACCCCCTTAAAGAGAAATAAGTTATTAAAATTATAGTAAAATTTTGACTTTCTATCATTTAAAAATTAAGGATTATCAAAAAAGTTTGTATGCATTGTTAAAAAATAGTCCACCCTACCCTTGGAGTAAGAACTTAAGGAGGGAGGCACGCTAATTCCCAAATATATTTGACAGTGCGCCGGGAATACACGCACAGCACTCATTTATAGGTTAAAACATAAAGTGAACAATACCGTGTTGCTATGACCTCGCACCAAAGCAAACTCGAAACACAGACATAAACTACACACACTAACAAACGCATCGACAGGTGAAATTTAATTCATTGGAAATATTTCAACTTCGTATTCTACCTGTAGAGTTATCATTTATTTATGTTTTACTATGTTTTTATTCATTATGTTAGACTGTATCATTTAGGCCTATAATATCGTGTACCAAAACTGAGTCTCGTATGTACGCCGGTAGTAGCGTAAAATAAAATCGTGCAGAAAATTAACTATTACTTACAATAACTAGCGATCAATTTATGATATTACGCTTTTATTTAGATTTTATTTTTTTATAAATACGGACTTCATTGACATAAAAATCAAGATTTATAGCTGTGCCCGCGACTCAGTCCGCGTGGATGTCGTAAGTAAAAAATGTTCGACGTGATTCTTTAAATTGGCGTAAATTTTTAATTTATAAACCGATTGACATGAAACAAGCTCTAAATGTTAAGTGAAGCTTACCAAAATATATTAGCGAAAACCCAATCTAAATTGGATAAGCCGTTTCTGAGATTAGCCTGCACAAACGCACTCAAACAGACAAAAATTCTAACAATCATTGTTTTGGGTGCTATTTGCGTTGATAAAGGTCCCAATAATATTTTTTCTCATATATCATACATGTACAGACAGCGATCCGTTACATTTTTATTATATGTATTGATTGATGATGATTGATGACGTTCTTAACAATTCTTTTTTGTCTATTTTGATATACGATATTTTAGGGCTAAATGATACAGTATCATGAGAAGAATATGAGGGTAAAATATGGTCACTGAATTAAATTTCATTCTGTATATTAAAGTCTATGGTCATATGACGCTGGAATGTGGTTGAAGGGCACGTCTGTTCTTGCTAACTCCTTAGGTAATTACTCTGTGATCCTATTCTATGTATTCGAATATCGAATATGTATGTAGTCGTAACTATGGGGGCTTAGCCGTTAAAAAATAGTTAAAATTAACGCAGTGTCGACTAGTTGTAAGCACATAGGTTAAACTTAAATATTATTATACAAATAATTGCACAAATGCTTATTAAGAATTCAATTGAACATATTGAATATAAGTTTAATAAAATGCATGCGGTTTTTAAGATCATTAACATGCGCGTCTATGGTAACGAAATACCATGTCAAAACATAACCATTTACATGGTTGAATAAAAGTGAATATTTTAACAATAAAAAAAAGGTCAAAACAGTGCAATACAGTAAGAAATTAAAATAAAATATTGCACAAACAATGCATTGTCAAAAACAAACCACGATTATTATCTTAGACCCTCAAAAAAGAAATTAACAATAAAATTATCAAGAATCCAAATCCACGATGTCAAAATAGTCGATGATAATAATCGTTATAAAAGTCGACTAAACAACAACAATAATCGATACACATCACTACTACTAAAGCTTAGGTGCAACATTTAGTCAAGCCACTACAATCGCATTTCACTTTGCGCGCGCGCCGCCTACAGAAACCGTAACATTTTAGCGCCAAACAACACAAACCACCTTTCTTACTAGCCTCCGATTTACACGAATCCCTACTATTTAATCTTTGCAATTCCGGTATAGAAGTTACCTTATCATCTTTATTATTCAATAACTTATGTAATCGACTTTTTAATTGAGTGGGAGAAACACTGCGGTCTCGATTTAATTTAGTCGATTTATTAGCAGTGACCGTCACTTCGGGCGATATTTCATCGGAACCGGATGAAGCTTCTACGTTAGGGCTGTGGGAATCGATACTTTCTGGAGTATAAGGATCGACGCATCGTCGAACACATAACAGAGTATTGTCAACGTCGTTCAAATAAATACCGTCATAACTAGAATAATCTGCGGTAGTGATTTCAACGTGCGGTATTCTTAACATAGTTTCGTTTAAGGAGCCGGTTCGAGTTCGTTTAAGTTTGTTCTCGTCGGCTAATTTGTCGGGATGGCTGCACGAAATGTCGGGTAGTTTGAGTTTTTTGCTCGAGTAGAGGTCGGGGTCAGTGGGCAGGCGGGGGAGGGGCGCGCCGGGCAGGGGCGGCAGGGGGGGCACGCGGGAGGGGGGCCGCGCGCGCGGGCTCAGGCTACACGGCAGTAAGCTGGGGCAACACTGCGCGGTACCTCGGTCACTTTGCAGCATCACGCTCAGGTAGATCGGCTGTGGAACAACAATTTTAAATTAAAGTAAAAAAAGAATGTGGTAAAAAATACGGTCGTGAGCAGGATTCGAACCTGCGGATCCCGGATAAATACTGATCAGCCCAGAGTTAAGAAATTGGTCGTGCGACACTCCCGTGCTTCGTAGAGCATGGTACAGTGTGTGGTCCTCCGCCTGATCTCTCTGGTTCTGTCAGATTGTCGTCCCTAAGGACTATGAGAGTGAAAGAAGAGGGAATGCACCTGTGTTTGTACATACACTTGTGCACTGTAATATCTCCTGCGTACTTGGCTAATCTCCGTGGAGATAGTCCGTGACCGAAATACGGTCAGGCGAATATTATTATTATGTAATGTAATGTTGATACCTTATGGTCCCCCATGCAAGTAGCGTCCCCTATGACCCCATATGCGGGGCGGCGCCGGGATGTGGGTGACCGTCGCTCGCGGGGCACAGGTTCACCTTCCGATTGGTTGCGGACTAAGCGGCGACGAGCTGAACCGTCGGCGTCACACATTCTACAAATAAAAAGTACAACAAGATGAAATAAATAATGAAATGAATTAAAAAGTTTAAAGCATGTCTGCTATGTGTGGGTAATAATTTTTATTTATTTCTATTCTTTCTGTGTACCATAGACACTATATTGCATATTTTTAAATCATACTATCCTATGTTACCTGGGGCAATGTCAGGATTCTAACGACATGCAAATCAGTTCAGGCGTTTAGAAGTTATGGTGGAAATACAGAAATTCACAAACATACATTCATACATGAACCCTTAAAATATAACGCAAATTTTTTGGGCAGTCGATAAAAAAGGGATATTTAGATATTTACAAATATATCCACATTTTTTCTAATAAATGAAACTCGCTGAGCATATCAACCTGTTTTATCGATAAAAACAGCTCTATGCGGCAACACTAAGAATGACATTTAGTGTTGCCAGCCGTAAAAAAATTTTTAATATTATTTTACGTAAAAATCTTCAGAATTAAACTATTGAAGTAATAATTTAGATGTTAATCTGTTGGCTAATTGCCAGTCGAAATAGATTTTTATTGTTATGCCGTATAAATTTATAAGTAGTATTTATAAAAAAAAACCTGTGGACATAAAACAATTGAATATGTCTTATTTAAGAAAAAAACTTAAAAAATGTAATAGGTAAGTGTTATTACAACACAAATGATTTTTTAAATGATAAATATATTTTTTAAATTGTTAATCTATTTGTAAATAGATAATAAGTATACCACAGTGTAAAACCACAGTAATATACCTTATATTTGTATGCCCCCTATGGCATAACATGTAGCACTTTTAATATTTAACATCATTGCATGCACATCCATGTATTGTAATTTACTCATGTTACTACAAATAAATGAATCTTAATCTTATCTTATCTTTATCTTATCTTTATCTTGTCTTTATCTTATCTTTATTTTTCTTACCTAGCACTGATAGCTTGCTGCACACTAGTAGGGTCGGCGATACTTTTCCGGCTGAAGTTAATGCCACCCGCTGGTACTGACAATGCATCTAATTCCGCCATACTGCCTTTCTTCTCTAAAGTCTTGCCAGGACTGCCCTGTGGTTAAATAGGTGAATTAAATATGTATTACTATAAAGATAATCAGAGATAATCCTAATTTATTAGGTAAATACTTACGAAGGGGGTTAATATATAAGTCAATGAATTAAATAGAGTTTATTGGCGGTTGGTTTAAATTTAAAACACACGAACTATGCAGGCAAAGACGCGGGCGGAAAACAGTTCAATACAGAAAAAATATTGAAGAGGAAGAATATTCAAGAACAATATTATTAAATGGAAAAAGAATACGGTCGCGAACAGGATTCGAACCTGCGCCTCCCAGATAAATACTCCAAGCGCTCTGACCACTAAGCCATCTCGACCTCTGCTCACCACCGCGAATTTTTATTCCATATTTTAACACGTCTTATGGCGACGTCATTGCTATCAATTCAGTACCTATACAAGTGACCGAACTATATGGAATATAAAATATGGTATAATAATTAGCTAAGCATGCGTTAATGCTTTTCAAAGATTTATCTTGAAATATTTGTAACTACCATATTACCCAGTAAAGCGAACGGTCCTGTAAGGGCAAATATATATAAAAATGTAAAATAAATTTTCAACACACTTGCTCGGAAAGTAGCTCTTATTGCACAGCTTTTAGGTACATAATGCGGCTCATTACGCACACGTTCTTTTCACTTTATATTACCGCACTAATATCTGCCTAGCCTTTTCCCAATTACATTGGGTTCGGCTTCCAGTCAAACCGGATGCAGCTTAATACCAGTATTTTACGTGGAGCGACTACCTATCTGACCTCTACGACCCAGTTACTGGGTAACACGATATCTCGTGGTATGACTGGTTGTCAGACTTCGCCTCTGACTACCCGTAACGGCTGTCATAGATCTTAATTTGACAACCGGGACCGACAGTTTAACGTGCTCTCCGAGGCACTGAGGGGTCTCGGTATGAAATGATGGTCACCCATCCACAAACCGACCGTGGCAAGCGCAGCTTAACCTCGATCGATCGATCTGTGCGGCAGTTACTTAGCCACGAGGCCCTCATATTACCGCACTAATGTAAAGTGAAAAACAATCCTAATCACATTGACCTCATAAAAAGTTGCCTAATAACTTAGGATCTATAGTAATTACCTGTGCGTTTTGTCTCGCCGGAGAGCCCGACCTGGCGGGGCTGCTGTCAGAAGACGACACTCTCCCGCTACTGTCTGTGGAATCTGTGACCGACTTCCTGCGAGCAATAGTAGATAATACATATACATAAATAAAAATCTGTTACAGATAAATCTTCGAAAAGCAATAACACAAGCATAGCGAACTCTAAAGTTAAAAATTTTTGTGGAAAAAGAATATGGTCGCGAGCAGGTTTCGAACCTGCGCCTCCTGGATAAATACTCCAGGCGCTATCTCAACCTCTGCTCACTATTCCGAATTCTTCTTCCACATTTTAATACGTCTTTTGGTGACGTCATTGCTATCCATTCATACACATTATCTTTCCTCAAAAAATTTTGTACTTTAAAAAGCTGTTGAGAACGGCTTGACCGATTTAGCTGATTTTATGGCTGAAAAACTTTAAAATTTCGATAATATTTTTGCACCCGTGCGAAGCCGGGGCGTGTCGCTAGTCGTGTAATAAAAGTCTGACATAATACTGAAAGGCGTGAATGTATATCAAGTTGTACTGAATTAGAAGAATATTTTTTCTTTTCATAGAAACTAATTTAACTTCTTCGGGCTTTGGAAACGACTGTTTCATACATATACCTTTATACGAGCAATTCTTGTGTATATATATATAATATACTAGCTGTACCCGTGGCTTTGCTCACGTCAAAGTAATCTTAACACCAAACTAAAATTTCAATAAACCATACAAACCGACTCACACCTGATTCCCATTCCAGTAGGCAGAAACTATAGATTTTATCTTACATACATGAAGAATGCATGCTCGACGGTTCAGTTTATTAACCTGCCTTTTTTGAGAAGGTCCGGTACGTTCGTTGAAGTCAGACCCTCCACCCCTTCCTTTTTTGGTAATAATTGTTGCATTATTCTATTTTTGTATATCCTCATTGACGCCACCCTTATACAGACAGCCGTGACTTTTCAGATACTTGACAGTTGCCCTAGCAAAACTCATACAGATAAATCTTCGAAAAGCATTAATGCATGCATAGCAAACTCTTAAGTTATAAATTTTTGTGGAAAAAAGAATACGGTCGTGAGCAGGATTCGAACCTGCGCCTCCCAGATAAATGCTCCAGGCGACCACTATGCCATCTCGACCTCTGCTCACTAATTCTTCTTTCATATTTGAATACGTCTTCTATGTATTCAGTCCCTATACAGGTGACCGAACCGACACGACTAACTTTGCATTTAATACAATATCGTACAGATTTTATGCGAATTCGCGGTAGTAAGCAGAGGTCGAAATGGCTTAGTGGTCAGAGCGCCTGGAGTATTTATCCGGATTAGGATTACTTTACAATATAATTAATAAACGATTCTTCATCTTGATGTTGATGGTACAATTTTAATTATTTGGTTGCCTAGATCCACACTTGCTGTGTCCAAAATTGTTTTCAGGTAGGTTCACTTTATGCTTAATTTGTAAGCGGATGGTGGAAAAGTTCCTAGCCTCAGTTTTGCGGTGAGTCTCGACTGGATATCCTGACAATGCCTCGGTCGATTTTAAATAACTGTGCCTGGCTTGTTAGGTGGTTAGGTGTTGTGCTGATAACTGGCCGTCATACAGTGGGTGTCTGACTCCTGCTTGGATTTTTCCACAGCACACGCGACTTGTCTGTAGATATGTGGGGGCGCTATATCAGCTGTCGGATAAGTGGTGTAGATTATACGATGCAATATTAGGATTCCACTCATCAATTAGATTTTTACTTATTCTCAATGGGCCTGCGTTTGACCGCCAACTCGCCTGATTTTAAGCAATGATGTAATTGACGATGGAACACGCTTGACCGCTAAATACCTATTCACTTGAGCCTTGAAAACCAACAGATATATATTTATTGAGAAACACGGATGATGAACGAATTCGGCAGCTGATCTTACGTTATGTTCCGTTTCCCAATAGTATTACCGAAAAATTTGATAAGCCACCGCCGTTACCTACATTGGAGATACCGGGATGTTTTACCACCTCTCCGATACCGGGAGTACTCCCGACTGAATGTTACCGAATGACTGTACCGACGCCCTATCTCTATGGAGTGCACTCTCTCTTTCTTCCCTCTCGTATTCCGGTGGGATGGCAATCCGACACGTCCGGAGTGAGATCAGACGCAGAACTGACGGCATGGCAATATGTGTTTGCCAAAATGATAATTTCACATACATAGGTACATACATAAATTCACGTCTTTGGCCTAGGCTTCAGGTAGGCAGACACTATAGAACGCCACCTGCTAAGATCCTTACATACTCTTTTTGCTTCTATCACGTTCATACGTCTGTTAATACACGCGTGCTGGTTGTGAGCACTACTTTTTTGACCTTTTAGTGAGTTTCGTTGGGTCAGTTTATATCCATTTAGGGATCTCAGAATTTCCACTTACACCTGCCTCGTCTTTTCAACATAACTCTAAGCATACTATTTTCAGTTTCTGTCACTGCATCTTCATTTAAAAATGAAAACATTAATGACCATAAATCTTGTGCAGTGTAAAGAGAATCTTAGAAAAACTGACTTATTAGTCTAGTGGTTGCAAGTGAGTATAAGCATAGGTAAGTCTTGGGTTTGATCACCAGGTCGAAAAAAGTGTTGTTGAGTTCCATAATGGAGTTTTTAGTAGAGTTTGGGTCTGGCTTGTTGTTTATTTTTCCAACATTTAAAACCCGATCTATTAAACGAATGCCCAAGATGCAGATACTGATAGTCTGTTCCAAGCTCCGCTTAGTAAACATTCGCTGAGGTTAAGCAATGTTTTACACGGTATTTTATTGGATAGGGTAATGATGACGCTAACTGCAGCATTTTCATTAAACCCTTTTGTGCATTGGATGGCCCATTAAGTTTTCAGCCCCATTTGTTGATAATAGACATCGATCGACATCAACTGTTGAAGCTTCTAGAACATCTTAAAAGAGATTTTTTTATGCCAAGTATAGAACACGCCATGGCTCTTGTAGGACTTTTATTTTTGTTGTGAAGCTTCAGTTCAAAAGAAATTTTAGTACCATAATTGTTAGGGTGAGAACAACGTTCTTAGTTATTACCCTTGGTCTTAAAACTTTAAATGTTAATCGAATTCACAATGGAATAAAAAAAAAAAAAAAAAAAACATCGAGAATGTACTCTCCAACCACCTCAATAGCTGGACAGCCTCTAAGAAAATCGACAGTAATGCTTATTTGATGTTTCGCTATTACCTACTTATGGATTAGGCAATTAAATTAATCCTAAGACCAGGCTGAGGGGACGTGTAGTTTTGTTATTAAATAGGTATTGGGGGATGAGATGTCCGCGTCCGTAGGAGTGCACCCTTAAAATGGAATCCCTACACGTAGCCCCAGGGTGGTGCGAAACAGGCAACACAACTCTAGTCGGAGGCTTCGACTACGGCTGTTTACCGTCCACTGGACGAAGCCGTTGTGGGAGTGGGCAGTTGCATCAATCCCCAACTATCGTTCTCCCAAAATCCATCCACTCTACTTAAGAGTGAATAGATTTATTTTGGATATACGAGCTCCGTCTTCGGCCACACCGTCGCTTGCCATCAGGCGAGTTGGTGGCCAAACGTAGATCTATTTTTTTATATATATATTTTTTATATAATTTATGACAGAGTATAAAAATGACTTTTCTATGGAAAGAAGTACTATGATTAATGATGAGATCCTGATTGATAAAAATTGTACATAACGCTAACGTGTAACATCTTCACTGTGCTTAATCATATTGATATGAGACAGCAAGAGAAACACATAAAAAGTGGGTTTATATTACAAAAGGACACGAAAATCTAAAATAACGTTGTTTTTCTGCGAAATAACAGATAAAACTTGTATTAACAAAATTAAAAATATACAAAAATAATATCCCGTACCGGGATTCGATCGTCACACTTGAACTGTGCCAGTCACTTATGTATAGTATGCAACTAATTACTCAGTTTACAATGTTGCTAAAATAGGCGTTCACAATCTACTAATCAAAATACAAAACCGGTAAGTGCTTGGTCCCCATGTGATAAAGCGCAATGATACCTTTTGCAGTGCTTATCATTTTTGATAAGCTCTACAACAGTAATTTTTATTGAAATCCGTCCAATTTAGATTCTGAGTGTGAGATGTTTAACATCACTGCTCAGCTCCCTTGAGGAAATGCGCAATTTTGAATAGCCTATAAGTTGACCCGGCTTTTGACGATATTTTTTACAAATTTTCAGTTGTTTCTTTTTCTTGGTTTGGACGACAACCTCGGACATACAAACAGACAAAAATACTCAAATTTTAAAAACAACAGGTTTGGCAATAGTATCGACTAAATAACACTTTACGAAAGAAAAAAAATCCAAAAAGCGAATTTGAAATTTTCGGGCTTTCGAGTTACCATTTATTATAAGTATAGATAATCTGAATTTCGGAAACGGCTCCAACGGTTTTCATGAAATTTAGTATGCAGGGGGTTTCGGGGGCGATACATCGATCTAGCTAGGATTCATTTTTAGAAAACGTCGTTTTACAAAAAAAAAACGAGCTATGCTCGGTCATCCAGGTACTTATTTATATAATTGTGATATATATTATATTATACCGTACAAATATACAACAAACTGCCAGTTGATCTAAAAATAATAGTTAATTCAAGCTCGTTCAAGAGTAAATTGAAAGCTTTCCTATTGGATAAATGTTTGTACTCCATTGATGAATTGTAATCCATGATTTGTTTGTATTTAGATTTGTAATTTTGTATTTAACTTTATGTGTAAATTAATTTTAATATATTATGAATTTTGTATAATAATCTATGTCAAACACAAGTTCTTGTTAATGATGAAGTAAAAAAAAAATATATACATATAATTTGCTACAATCGACGAGTAACTTGAATGTCCTAGTGGCTGTCCTAGATCTTAATTTGACAAGGCACGAAGGTGTACAAAATTATGGTGACTTATTTACAGACCGCGGCTTAATCTATACTTATAATAATAATATCTCTGGAGCCCTAACCACCGGTAGCTTGGACCCTGTTCCCGATGCCGGTGGCCTACTATTTTTTATATTTTTAAACAATGTATTTTTATAATAATGCAGTTTTAAAAATGTAAATTATTTGTAAATAAACGATACAGGGAATAATGATTTTTTGTTTGTTTGTTTGTAAGGATTTAACTCAAAAACTACTAAACCGATTTTAAAAATTCTTTTACCCGTAGAGAGCTGCTTTATCACTGAGTAACATAGGCTATATTTAATTTCAGTGATAATAAGAATTCACTATGATAGTCCACGCGGGGGAAGCACAGCTAGTCACATATATTTTCATTAATATATTTGTCTAGACCACTCAACGTACTATAACATTCTAGAGAGCTGTCGACTCTTTAATGTTGTTCCACGAACCTGGACGCATGTATATGCCTGTTGTCGGCCTGTCGGGCTGTGTCCGGCTGTTGTACCAACAGTCGCGCCGACTGCGACAGTAGGATCCTGTCACACCACGATGGACATCTGGAACAATCCAAGGAGAATCGACGTAACACGGGAATAAGATGTTTTTTACACGACTGCTTAAAAAAGGTTGTGTTATTCATTATTGTTCGCCGGTTACTATATAGTCACGTTTATTTTCGGGTTAGTCCGATTAGTTTCGAGCTCGAACGGAGCCCTTATAAGCAGAGTCCACGGCGATGTCGCGAGTCAAACTATGAATATGTCTCACAAAAGTAATTATACAAAATGGGGGGGGTATGTTTGGGGGGGGGGGGTGTTTTTAGGGTTATGTATGTTGGTGAGTTTCTTTATTCCACAATAACTTCTAAACGTCTGAACCGATTTAGATGTATGGGATATCGATAGAATCCTTACATTGTCCTGAGTAACATAGGTAAGGAAGATTAAAAAAATATTAAGATAGTGGCTGTGATTCACAAATAGGTGTGGAATATAATAAAAAATAACACATAGCAAGCGTGCTTTTTAATTTTTGTCATATGTACTTTGTTAGTTAATCTAAGACATCACAGATATACCGTAAAGGAAAAAATCAGGGAAACTTGGATTTCATAGTCTGAAATCGCCAACCCACAGTAGCCCCAACGCTAGTGGTGGTTAATGCTCATGCCTTCTCTATATGAGAAGAGGCATTTACCTTGCAGTGGGGTAGTTATGGACTATATCTTACGCATGTAACGAAAATTGAAAATTCTAGGTCAAACGAAAACATCCTATAGGTTTTAGGTCGAAAACCTATATGGTAGTTCCCGTTGACCTAGAACCACGAAATTTGGCAAACAGCAAAGTCTTACAGCACAAATAAAGAAACAAAAATGAAAATTTTGGTAAATTTAAAAAATCTAAATTTGCCCATATCTTTTTATCGTGTTGATTCAGGACTTTGATTTGTATACACCTAATAGGGACTATAGATCTCAGTATCTGGTATAAATTTCAACTTGCTAGGTCGACCCGTTCCAGAGAAAATCGGTGGTGAAATGGACAGACGGTATAATGGGTAGGTACGGAACCCTCGGCGCACGAGTTCGACTCGCACTTGACCGTTTTTTTATCATACCTTGTCTTCATGTAATGTGTGGGTAGATGTACATCTTCTTCAAACGGGTAGGATGGCGGGAACTTGACGGGGAACTCGTATAAGTGTGGCCGTAATGCTTCCAATTCGCGGTCGTATCGCTGAAGCTGAAATAGAGCAAAACGAACCCAATGTAGATTAGCTAAGAGCTTCATTTAGCGTACATGGTGTGAAGTTACCCCTTAGATCGATTCTTTAAGAGCTCTGGTCTGCTCGATTTACTAGGTAATTTCCTTTTAAGGGGTCATTGTGAAGTGATAAGGATTCATTAAAGCCATAATTCAATAAAAACAACAATTTTATTTTTTTCCTAATGCCGTTCAAAGCTGCTCCTCAAACGGCGAACATATATATATTACACCTTTCAAAGGATATTACCTATTTTTTAAAATATTAATTTTTGGGTAAATGAATTAGGACCTTATATATTAAGCTAAAAAGTAAATTTAATTTTTGAATGCACTACTCTCTGGAACTACCAGCCGATTTAAAAAAGTATTTTTACATTTATTAGCCCTCTTCTCAAGGTAGGCTATAGGCTATTTAACATCACGCTCAGCCCTTAGGAGCCGAGCAAAAAGAAAACGCTAAGCGAAAAAGTAATAGTGTGGGCGGGCGATGCGACGTAGTGGGTAGTGTTGCTGATCTACAGTTTATCGATAGTCGATAACAAAACAATACTATCGATAGTAACGGTCCTTTAGAATGAATTTACTATCGATAGTATTGTGTAAAAACTGACAATAGTATCAAACCTATGGATAACCTGTATTTTAAAGCTATTGATGGTATCGATACTTTATCGGCAACACTAGATGGAGACCGAAGTTAAATTAAACGGCGGGTGAAACCACGGGGCACAGCTAGTAAATAATCTATAAGACATTGTTAACATACCCAAGGCTCTCTGAATATCTTCTGGTGGTCAACATGCGAGAACTCCTTCTTGCCGATAGTGAGCACCACCCTGCCATCTCCTTGCGACCGGTATTGAAGGCGAGAGGCATCCACGTTGGCGCCATTTTGAAGTCTGGATCCAGATAGTTCTTCAGTCACTTTCTGTTAACAATAAAGAGTTTATTAAAGTATTAAAATTTTGTAATAAAAAGCTGTGGTGACTGAACTGACACGACAAATGTTGCAGTTAATTCTATGTCGAGCAGTTACCTTAACAAATACAGATAAATTTTTCAAACGTCATCCCGTTCCCGACCTGGGTTTTCTTTCCAGAAAAATGTTTAATTTTCTTTTTCTTTTTCTTTAGAGTTCGTTACGTATGCGGTAATGTGTTTGATATATTTTCCCGAGTAATAAATTATTTTTAAGATCAGATAAATCTTTCAACGAATAATATATTATTATTTTAACGCCTGCGTTTTTAATATGTAATATTTTCATGTTTTTTTGTTCATCGAAATTGGCCACCAACTTGCCTGATGGTAACCGACGGTGTGATCGAGGATGGAGCACGTATATCTAGAATAAATTTATTTAGTCTTAAGTAGAGTGGATACGTGTAGGTATTCTATTTTAAGGGTCCGCGTCCGTAGGGTCCACGGACACGGGCAAATCAGCCGCCCCACAGTGCGAAAAAAAAATCAATATGTACACAAAGACTTGCTTGATCACTGTTGATATTTGTCCGACTCTAAGTATATATACTTATTATGTATGTATTTTGCCAAAACTAAAACATTTTTATGACAATATTTTATTTATTTAGTTGTAAAAGATACAAACGTTTCCTGTCTTCACAAATTCTGAGAAGAAACAATAACAGTTCAAAGGTCAAGGTCTCCTTTTAAGTAATGCCTAGAGCAGAGCAGACTTTAAAGTGATTTTTAAAAGATTGATTTAGAACAGAACAGGTCTGGTTCCGTAGCTAGTCGGAATAATCGAAAATATAATATGTATTTTAAAATTATACAAGGGCCTGATTTAATGGATAGCTTAGTTTTAAGCGGCCAATGTGTATGCTATAAGATTCATTTAAACAATTACATAATATACTATATAAGGTCCTTATTTATTAGGTAATTTCCTTTTAAGGGGTCAATGTGTAAGTGATAAGGATTCATTTAAGACGTAATTCAAATTTTTACTACAATTTTATTTTTTTCTTAATGTTCACTGTTCAAGGAGCAGTTTTCATGTTGCTAGCACTATGTTAATTACAAATAATTTGTTATATCCATTTAATACTTAGCTTTAGTGAATTTATTTGGCGAGACCCCTTTCAAAGGAAATTACCTAATAAATTAGGACCTTATATGTTTTTTTTTCTATATACAATTTTCTTAATGTTTTCCGTTAGAGGGGAAGTTTTTGTCTTGCTGGTATATTGGTAATTTGTTATTACCATTTAATTCTTGGCTTAAGTGAATGTATTATTTGACTTATATACTAATCCCTTGAAAGGAAATCATATAATATATTAGCATCTTACATTATTACTACGTCTATACAGCTTTTATACTCATGATATTTAACATAATATTTTGGAAGTTGAACAAATAAATGTATTATTTTTTAAATTTATTTTTCAAAAACAAATAAATTATTGAACATAATCACTGGGAAAAAATCTTTACATTAAATCTGTTAAACAAATAGATAATAACTCTATTTTAGTGAATAAATTGGCTACACAGAGTGACTTGCTAATATTATATTTGTTTGAATTTGTATGTTTGTATCAATCGCAGATAATCTACTCAACAGATTTGGATGTAATTTGGTGAACAGCCACTTTTTTTTATAAAAAACCTACGTTCAGCCACCACCTCGCCTGATGGTAAGCAACGGTGTGGCCGAGGATGGAGCACATAGATTCAGAAGAAAGTTAAGGAGGATCGAGGTGTGGTGTTCTAATGGAAAGGGGGGCTTCAACCAGGCGGGTGATATCCTGGCGGGCCACGGCCCGGCGGTTAAAGTTGGGCCTACGTATTATACAAGTTTGTCGCCAAACTCGCGATTCAGGATTCTTGACGTCATCTATTATGCGCGTAGTACTCATGTAGCGTGGTAGATGTCGCTACTAATCTATTAACTCTATCCGAAAAAATGGTGAAGCTTCTGCGGGAGAAGCGAAATTCCGAAAGTGAAGCTGTCGGACGCGTGTAGTGCTTAATTTTATTTCAGGTACGGTTATTGTAGGTCAATTTTGTCTGTATACCCGTGTTCCTAAGACATAATTGTTTAGGTTCAAGGGTAGAATGTACCTGATTTTATTTTCATCTCTTCGCCTCATACATCAGACACTGACTCCCAAACTCCCAAGTCACAGGTAAAAACTTACTTTGGGAGTCGGGGAACCTTTCTTTATGAACATTTCTGTATGTTGTAATCCTTTTGTAACCTTTTTGTCACTTATTGAATAAATTATTATTATATAACTCGCTAAAAGCCATGTAGCCTCCACGGTTAGAAGGTTGTGAGGAGGTTCATCTTTCTAGAGCCCTAACCACCGGTATCTTGGACCCTGTTCGCAATACGGGTGGCCAGTTATTTTTAATATATATAATATAATATATTAGACTGCCTCGTTGGTCTAGTGGTCCCAAGCGCGACTGCTGAACAGGAGGTCTCGGGTTCGATCCCCGGGTCGGGCAAAGTGTTATTGAGTTTTTCTGTTAGGAAATTCTCAGTAGCAGCCCGGAGTTTGGAACTGTGCCCGGTTGATGGCAATAGGCTCACCACCTATTACATGGGACTTAATAACAGCATTGGTGAAATGTGGGTGTACAACTGTGTACACCTGTGCCTACCCCTTCGGGGAATACAGGCGTGATGCTATGTTATGTTATTTTATGTTATAATATAATGTTATCAGTGCATCATGTACAAAAACAAATAAACTGAATTATAATTAATATGAATATTTCGTTATAATAATAAATTTACCGTGATATTTTTCCGGTCAATTGTCTGAAATTTCACCTTAAACTATAAGTCTTGACAACTAAAGATAAGATCATACAATCGTTTAAAATTTGACGTCATAGGATCGTTAGGAGAAAAAATATGTGCGTCATAGTTTCGATGTCAAATGAATTGGAATTGTACATAAGTATTATAGCAAAGAATGTGTTTTTCTGTAATCAAACCTAACCTTATAAATGCGATAATCATTTTGTTTGTCTGTCTTTCCATGGCTTTGGCTAAAGTAGTCATATATTCTGAGAATAGACATAAAGCTAATTTTGTGGGAATAAAAAAGCAGGATTTGAACCTGCGCCTCCCGGATAAATATTTCAGGCGCACAGCCAAATAAGAAAGTTGTTGTTTTATTTACTATAGTGACTCGTCCCGGCTTCGTACGGGAATTATACACCTAAACCTTTCTCATGCATCACTCTGTCTATTGGTGGAAACCGAAGTAAATCCGTTCAGTAGTCTATGAGTTTATCGCGAACCGACAGACAGACAGACGCAGCGGGGGACTTTGTTTTGTAATATGTAGTGACAAAACCAAATTTTGAATCGATTTTTAGGAGATTATTCTAAACTATACTATTAAAAAAAAAACTATTCATACTATAATACCGGGCATCCCTATCAAAACACGACCCGGAAAAAAAGGATTATTTAGTATGTACCAAAAAAAATTTAGTTAAGAAATTCACACTAGATGGCGTCGATATAAATTTACCGCGTTATAGAGTTTATTGGCGGCGGTTGGTTTAAATTTAAAACACACGAATTAAGCAGGCAAAGACGCGGGCGGAAACAGTTCAATACATAAAAAATATTGAACATAGCATCACGCCTGTATTCCCTGAAGGGGTAGGCAGAGGTGTACACAATTGTACACCCACATTTCACCAATGCTGTTATTAACCTTTCGACTCAGTAACGTACAGATCTGTACGTTGTAACAATAAAAATCTATTGTGTCTGCTAATGACTGACGCAATAGCTTAAGTCCCATGTAATAGTTGGTGAGCCTATTGCCATCAACCGGGCACATTTCCAAACTCCGGGCAGCTACTGAGAATTTCCTAACAGAAAAACACAATAACACTTTGCCCGACCCGGGAATCGAACCCGAAACATCCATCCATCCATACTTACAAACTTTCGCGTTTATAATATTAGTTGGATAATGAAATCGTGCAGGTATCGACCTGTTTATAATGACGTAGTGGCTTCGAAAGTAGTCGTGTCTATCGGTCACAATAACAAACAAAACCGGTCCTGTGATTATTTATTAACAATAATTTAATTACTTTATGCAACCTGTTCTTTTATTTGTCAATACAGGTTATCGTTTAATACAAAACATCACGCCAGAGGTAAGGTTCTGCAAAATTAGCTAGGTATAAAGTTATTATATTAAATGGAAAAAGAATACGGTCGTGAGCAGGAGTCGTACCTGCACCTCCCGGCGGTATATAGGGACTGAATAGATAGCAATGGCGTCGCCAAAAGACGTGTTAAAAATATGGATGAAGAATTCGCGGTGGTGAGCAGAGGTCGAGATGGCTTAGTGGTCAGAGCGCCTGGAGTATTTATCCGGGAGGCGCATGTTCGAATCCTGCTCACGACCGTATTTTTTTCGTTTAATATAGTAACTTTAGAGTTCGCTAAGCATGCGTTAATGCTTTTTAAAGATTTATCTTTAATTAGCTAAGTATGTCATAGCTAGTGTTACTAAGTGTTCCGATTTGCACGGGACCTCCCTATTTTCCAGGGGTGTGTGGACGCGTCCCGATTTATTCTTGATCGGGACGCCCAATGTCCCGACTTTGAGGCACTATCTAATTATAAAGAAAATCATTCTAAATTGTTGGGCGTTTTTGCTGCCCTGATTTTTCATTACAAATAATAGTTATATATATAATTGAAGTGTCTATTTGTAATGTCAAAATAATAGTTTTTATTTATGCGCATACAGTTTAAATTTTTTGTCTGTCTGTCTGTTTGTTCCGGCTAATCTACGAAACGGCTCGACCGATTCTGATAATATTTTACTGGCAGATAGCTGACTATATAAGGAGTAACTTAGGTTAGCTAATTATAATATATGTATATGCAAAACAACTAGTAAAAACATAAAACCCGATATTTTAATTACCTGTCATGGGTCTGAAAAAAATACGGATGTAACCTTGCCTTGTCATAAGCGAAGCATAGATTACGCACACACACACGCAGCGTACTGGCGCCGAGTGGATGAGTTTTAAGTATTTGTATGCGTTTAGCTCGTGTATGACAAGCGAAATTGGTATAACTAAACTCAGGCAAGTACTTCAGTATAAGTATTGTCATCATTAATCATAAACAATTTAGCCTTACTTTGGCCTTACTAAAATCATTATCAATCATCAATCAATCAATCAATACATATAATAAAAATGTAACGGATCACTGTCTGTACATGGAAGATATATGAGAAAAAATATTATTGGGACCTTTATCAACACAAATAGCACCCAAAACAATGATTGTTAGAATTTTTGTCTGTGCGTTTGTGCACGCTAATCTCAGAAACGGATTTAGATGTGGTTTTCACTAATATATTGTGGAAAGCTTCACTTAACATTTAGCGTTTGTTTCATGCCAATCGGTTCATAAGTAAAAAAGTTATGCCAATTTAAAGAATCACGTCGAACATTTGTTATTTACGATATCCAGGCGGACGGAGTCACTGGCACAGCTAGTAAATAATATGTGTTATTAATAGTTTAAGTGGATATTTAATTACGCTCGTTAACTTAATTATAACATACCTAATACATAATTTGGTATGTTCTGATTAAGTGAAATTTCCAAATTTTGTAATTTGTTTTGAAAAATAAAGTTCTTCTTTAACCATAAATTGGATGACTAGGCATACTTCTCATATGTCGTACGCAACGCTCCATCCGTATTTTTTTAAGGTCCGTGTTTCCTGTCCTGTGGTGAGTATCATCTATCGGGCAAGATTATAAACTGGCTAGAGTGACTGAACTGAGAATTTCCTACCAGAAAAAACTCAATAAAACATTGCCCCACACAGGATGTGAAGCCAGGACCTCTCGCTTAGCAGCCACGTTTGCGACCACTAGACCAATAAATAGTTTGTTTACTAGTTCTTCTTCTTCTCCACTTTATTTGATATTCTCACCTTAACAACGCCCGCAGTATCGGTCCTAAAGTTGAAGTCTCCAAATATGAAGTATGGCGCCGCGTTGACGTCAGAATGTAGGTGACGTAATGTGTGACGTAATGCGCGCCGACGGGAACGACAGTATACCTGTATAGACAAAAGAGGGTTATTATATATAAGCGCAGTCCTAAAAAATATGGACAAGAAATACGGTGCAATGGAGTACGTTGCCGACCCTACATATTGAATAAACATTAAAATATTTTTTCATTAAAGTTGGCTTATAGTGTATCGCTTTCAGGTTCATTCTTCTTCTTCTTCGTGTCGATGGTACAATTTTCGGCTCCCTAGATTCACACTTGATGTGCCCAAAATTCCCACGTCGATGGAGTTATTCGTGGCTGTGTATAGGTCACTCAATGTACAGGTGTTAGGGCATAAAGAGCAAGACAGTACGTGGGACATTGTTTGTGGGTCACCCCCACACTTACATGCGGTGGCTTTTTCGTTAATGTACCCCCATTTGCTCATATTGAGATTACATCGCCCCACTTCGGTCCGGAGTCCATTATCATATAGGCCAGGAATATTCGTGCCCCGCAGGTAGGGTCTCTTTGGGCTCTATGTAGTTAGCAGGTGGTGGAAAAGCCCCTAGCCACTGTTTGCGTCGAGCCTCGACTGGGCATACCTAGGTTCATATACTGCATATTACGCACTCGCAACTTTTAGTTTGAATTACCGCCTAGTACGGTAATACAAAAAGCCGAGTAGCTTTTTTAAGTTGTTAGACAACTTCGGCAAGGGGCTCGTGGCTAAGTAACAGCCGCACAGATAGATCGATCGAGGTTAAGCTGCGCTTGCCGCGGTCGGTCTGTGGATGGGTGACCATCATTTTCATACCGAGACCCCTCCGTGCCTCGGAGAGCACATTAAGCCGTCGGTCCCGGTTGTTAAATTAAGATCTATGACAGCCGTTACGAGTAGTCAGAGGCCTGAAAATCTGACAACCAGTCATACCACGAGATATCGTGTTACCCAGTTACTGGCTTATGGAGGTCAGATAGGCAGTCGCTCCATGTAAAATACTGGTATTCAGCTGCATCCGGATTGACTGGAAGCCGACCCCAATGTAATTGGGAAAAGGCTAGGCAGACTGTTAGACAACTTCGGCATTGGCTCTCCTTCCTGCGCGCGTATAGACCATTGACTTATCAACACGCGCCATTTTAATAATAACTTATGGTTTTTTTTTCCACTTTATCCTCGCAAGTGTGTTGAAAAAAGCATTCAATATAAACTCGGCAGAATTACGCCCTCGTGCTGCAATCTAGCCTTATGTGTGTCAACCAAGATAATCAGCTTTTGAATTTTTTTTATGTAATAATAATATTGCCTTTGCATATGTGTTTTTCTATGGGTCTCATTTTTATTAACCTAGTGTAATCATGCATGGGTGAAGCCGGCCAATGGCCGCCCCCCACACGTGTGTGCGTGTTTCCGCGCGCTGCGATTGGTTGTAATCTCGCCGATTGTTGGACCTTAATGTATTTGTGTGCAAGTAGCTCGTGTACTGACAAGCGAAATTGGAGGACCTAGCGTGTTTCACACATTTACTGTGAAACGTTTTGTCAGTTTTTTTTGTCCGGTTAATAAATTAACTTACTGAAGGGAAAGTCTCGATGGCTAGTAGATTGGACGCGTCGTGAAACAAATGTATGTTGACGAATTCCACCGCAGTGCCGCGCATCCACCAGCGGGTGCGCAGGAAGCCCTTGCGCGACCACTTGCACTAGAAAACATAAGAAGTTTTTTTTTTTTTATCTGTTTTATTGTCCGAATAGTTTCGAACTCGTACAGAACTCTTGGTCCTGTACGTGAGTAATGAGACTTTTATAGAAAAATTTAATAACACTCCAGTCCCAGACCGAGGAATCCTAGGACCTTAAGATCAACAGTTTTGCAACCTCTAGATCAACGAGGCAGACTTATTTTGAGTATTAATAATGTTGCTGACTGAAAAAAATCTGCACTACTACAATTATCTAAAATAATTATAATATATTATAATAAAACAACTTTTAATCGGATTAATCGCGTGTATTATTGGTTTGTTTTTCCTGACGTTTCGAACACTTTGCAGCGTTCGTGGTCGCAGGAGGGCTAAGGTGTCAGGCGTATCAACAGTTTATTTAAAATTATTTCAGTCTACCGTACATATCTAATATATAAAATTCTCGTGTCACAGTTTTCGTTGCCATACTCCTCCGAAACGGCTTGACCGATTTTGATGAATTTTTTTGTGCTTATCCGGTATCTATGAGAATCGGCCAACATCTATTTTTCATCCCCCTAAATGTTAGGGGTAGTCCACCCCTAAATTTTATTTTTTATTTTTTAGACAAAATTTTTAATTTATATTTTTTTATGATACAACATACAAAAATACATACAATCCTGAATTTTCACCCTTCTACGATCAACCCTTATTTTAGGAAATTATTTATATGGCAAAACAACGTTTGCCGGGTCAGCTAGTAATTAATAAAATTCATAAAATATAGTTTGTTTTTCGTACAAGTGTGTGCGGCGTATGCGGCGGCCATACTGTTTTATTTTGGATGCGCAGGTGTTTATAAATTTTAATTTTTAGTTAAAAAATTTAATTTCTCTTTGTTTTGGATTTTTTTATATATATACAAATTGTCATTCTTTATCTCTCTTATTTGCAGTACTTAATTTTATTTCTGTAAATTTAAAGTAATGCGTCTTATACATACACATTTTAATAGTTTTTTTAAGTTCTATGTGTGTATAGTTCCGTTTACAAAACCCGCAAGCTCAGTAAATTTATAATAAGTAAAAGGGACGGACTGAAAACCAGCATTGTTCAGTGCGTGGTTATAATCACTTTTACCATATCTACTCGGGAAAAAAAATGTACTTATTTATTTAACGGTTTATGTACACACAGACAGAAGAATAAATACATTAGAATAGGAAAGACGAATACAAAGGTGCTGCTTATTTCTTAAGAAATCTCTTCCAGCAGACCTGCGAGAGGAGAGATAGAAAAAAAGAGACAAAAGTGTGTAAAGAGGTAATTCAAAGAGACATATATAAAACTATTAAGATCATAATATATACATAAATAAAGAAATATTAAATAAAAATTTACATATGTACACAAATAAATTACATACTTAGACGCAACTATGATACTAAAGAAAGATAGTGATCTTTCACTCGTTTTTTGAAAGAATTCACAGTTTTACAGCTTCGTATATCACTTACCTTTTTTAACCGACTTCAAAAAAGGAGGACGTTTCTCAAATCGACCGCTTTTTTTTTTGTTTTTTATGTTATCCAGTTTTTGACCGGTGGTGTTTTTTATGGTAATAAATCTTTATTATCGCTTGAGATATTGATTTTATGTCTCGGATTTCCGAACATCTCCCAAGTTTTTATAACCCGATTGCGCGACAGCAAATAAAAGTTATGTGTTATACGCGTATCTGGGTATATACCTATGTATGTGGGATTCTTTATACCGTCGAAGCATGTCACGTGGCTGGATGGATTTTAATTAATGGAGTTTATCCCACCTAGGATGAAACGAACGCAGTAAAATATGCCTCCGTGCCTCCGACTGCTAATTGATAATTTTTGGTAAAGGATATTAGTTTTTTTTTAATCTGGTTTCTACCTTTTTAGTGCACTAGTTTTTTTATATATATTAATATCTAGCATATGCCTGTATTCCTCGATGGAGACGGCAGAGATGAACACAGACCCAAATTTCACCAATGCCGTTCCTAAGTCCCATGTAATAAGTGGTAATCCTATTGCCATATACCGGGCACAGTTCCAAACTCCGGGTTGCTACTGAGAATTTATAACAGAGAAACCCAAAAACACTGCCCGTCCGGGAAATGGAACCCCGGACCTCATGCTCCGCAGTCGCGCTTGGGACCACTAGACCAGGGTTTCTCAAACTTATGGCCCCACGTACCCCTGTTCAAGCTCCCAGACAATGGCGAACACCTCAAAAAATTAAATAAGAAGTTGTTCTCTGTACTGTGTACTATAAGGTATTTTTTATTTTGATAAACGGTGGTGGCAAATATAGCGACAAAATTAAATAATAATATGTTGTTAAATAATGACTTCGGGCAAAATTGAGTCGATTTTAGGAAAAAAATAAGTCAATCTTAATTTTGACTCAGTATCAAGTCGATTTCGGTATGATACTGTATGACCCTTGCACTCTGGTTATGTGCTTCAATCGACTCAAGTGAGTGAAGCGAGTACCAAAACGACCACACCACATTTTCAGTTGCGCGCGCGCCTTTATAATTACGTGTCGTACACGCTTGCTAACTTGCCAGTCGCCATTACGTAAATCTTTTTGCGAACCACCTACCATAATATGGCGAACCACTAAGGGTTCTCGTACCCCACTTTGAGAAAGAGGCAGCTTTTTAAATAATTAATTTTAAATATGCGCTCGCCAAAGCTTATCGCTAACTAAAAACATTCTTCGCATTAGTTTAAGTATGATGCGGTTATGTTAACCAGTCATTCACTCACGGACACACGGAGTCGACACACACGTCACCACGCACGTACACTTAGCACGCGTAGGTTTTCCCCACGAAGGTTTCCGTCACAGGTCGAAGAATGTAATATATGCATATGACGTGTGTAAAACAATTAATTATGTAGAAATGTGCGTGTTGTTGCTATGACGTTGTAGGGGACTTGAAGCGTGCGTACGGATGGAGTTTATAATTTGTGTATTTTTATGGAAGGAAAAGGACAGTCGTCACCATGATTTGAACAGGATGGACTCCATGGGGATCTGCCAATTGAGCTGGTAGACCTCGCGTCAGTACTCCGAATTCTTTTGCCCTATAAATACGTCTTCTAATGGTAGAAGGGAGTGGATTTTCTTCTGAACTGCCTCGCTTGGGACCACCAAACCAATGGGTGGTCCCAAGCGCGACTGCTGAGCATGAGGTCTCGTGTTCCATTCCCGAGTCGGATAAAGTGTTATTGAGTTTTCTGTTATAAAAACTATCAGTAGCAGCCCGTAGATGACAATAGGCTCACCACCTATTAAATGGGACTTAATAACAGCATTGGAGAAACGTGAATATACAATCGAGAGATAGGTGTACACTCTGCCTACCTCTTTGGGGGATGGGGAATACAAGCGTTATGCTGTTTATGTACCCGGAGATATAACTAAAAATCCCACGCGCAATAAGAGAACAAGCAAGTGCAGATTATCTCAAACAACCTCGAGAAATATTATTTTTAACTTAACATTGAACAAATAATATGACAATATTTTCAATAACATTCAACAATAATCTAAGTGACTTACACATTCATACGAAAAGATAATTGTTAAAAGGTATTTATGAGGGCCATATAATTAATCTGTGTGAGACAGAGTTCTAGCTAATTATCTGCAGTTATGTGTGCGTTGAACTCGGAAACTACTTGGCAAATTTAGATTATTAAGTGCTAAGTTGAAAATGGATACTGTGGATGGAAACAAAGTGTAGGTTCGATGAATTTCAGTGAACCTCAGTAATGGGATTGATTGAAGAGAGCGACACAATTAAAATGTTATAGATGAAAAAAATATTTTTAATGTATTCGAATGAGTTCCTATGTGTAAGAAGCAGTGATTTTATTGCACTGTTCAAGGGATCCTCTCCCTTAAAGTGGATATCAAAATAAGTGACTTAAAGATTACATCAAGAAGTTGACATGTAGATCGTATATTAATGGTTTTTGACATATAGAAAGAAATGTAACATTTTCAAAGTCAAAGTCAAAGGTTCTATTTCATATAAACCATACAAAGGCACTTATGAAAAGTCAGAATTTACGTGCACGGTTCCAAAAAGTCGCTTCCTATGGAGAAGAACCGGCAAGAAACTCCATGGTTACTCTTTTAAACTGTATATCTTTTACAATTTCTGTAGATACAATTTTGGGCGGGATGTAAAAACAACGTAATCGTGGATGCAGTCACTAATATAAAAGATAATTACATAAGCCTTATTAAATGAATAGCGCATTTGACAAGTTTACGGCGTTCTCACATTTACAAAATGTTGAAGCTGAAGCATTAAATGCGACAATGTGATATGTAATTGTGTTTTTATTTTATTTTTTCATGCCATATTGTGTGATTGATGTATTTCATTGTAACCCTTTATGTCACCTATGTTCAGCAAATAAAAGCTTTGATCTGATTATATTTGAAAAATGTTTACCAAAACTTTAGCAGCATGCAATTTCAAAAACAACTCTGCGCCAACCCCAAATAAATTGGGATAAGAGCAGGGGGGTGATCATGGATTTGAAAAATGTCTTCCGATCTGCTTCTTACAAATAATACGATCATAAATCCATCCACGAATAAGTATGAATATTTTATCTTTGACTGATATTGAACTTGTAAACGACTTCATAATAAATCGTCTGTAGTATGTGTTCTAATGTGGATCCGATCAAATATTATAAATCCGAAAGTTTGTTAATTCTTGACGCCTTAGGTAACTAGCTGTTAGAGCCACCGCAGACCGGCCCACGGCACACCGAGGGTTTAATATTTATCAATCTAATTCATTACATAAGTAATGTAAATAAGGTGTATATTTCGATACGATCATTGAGCATCAAAAAGCACAGTGACTTACCCACCACAATGCTCTTAGTATCTTCCCTATTTGAACCAGGTAATCTAATTAGATTGACAAATTTGAAATCCTCCGCCGTGCCGCGCGCCGTTTTGTGCTAGGCGTTAGTTGGCGGAATAATTAGAGTACAGATACAAAGGTTGCAGGTTTAAACTCTCCTCGCAAGTCGTACGTATATATTTACACAAAAAAAATAACTTTGTTTGTCTGCCTCATTGGTCTAGTGGAAGTAAGTGCGGCTGCCGAGCGTGAGGTTCTGGGTTCGATCATCGGGCAACATGTTATTGGGATTTCTGTTAAGAAATTTTCTGTAGTAGTCCGGAGTAAGGAAATTGGCGGTGTGACACCCCCGTACTTCAGAGAGCACGCATAGCCGTCGATCCTGCGCCTAATCTCTCTCCGGTCGTGTCGGATTGCCGTCCCATCAGACTACCACAATGAAGGAAGAGGGAGTGCACCTGTGTTTGCACATATACTCGTGGACTATAATAATATCTTCTGCGTGCTTGGCTAGTCTCCGTAAAGGCCGTCGTGACTGAAAATGCAGTCAGAAGAATATTAACTTTGGATGGGAGTAGTGGTATCCTATGAATGCTTACCTCCGGAAAGAAATGCTGCGGGAACTTGGCCTTCTCTTTAGTGGTGACCTTCTCGATGTTGCCAGCGTGGACCTCCTTGCCTATAGCATCCACGTAAGCCTTCACCTCGAAGTCCCAGATCTTGATGTCCGTGAGAGAGGAGTGTGCGAAGTACATGTTGCCTAGGGCCTGGAAATTAATGGGCTTTATCGAGTACACCTCACATGTATCTCCGCAGGGTGATGCAGTGATTTTTCTCTTAGGGGTAGGTAAAATACGGTAGTGGACAGGATTCGAACCTGCGGATAACTCCAGGCGCTCTACCAACTCAGCTACCCCGAGGTTGCTCATTATTCCGAATTCCCGAGTTATTTACCGTACTTTTACTTCTACAAAAATTTATAACTTTATCTGTAGCAATAGCAATATAGATTGACAGTGAAGCGCGTCTTCGTCTAATGAACAGAATAGCGTACGATGATGAAAGATATATTGATATTTTCAGATCACTGTGAATAGACCTTAACAACGTCTATTTATACTGATACCGATCGAATATCGCTTGAAGAAATATTAAAATAAAGACCGGTTCTAAGATATGAAAAAGAAAATAAAATCGTCTAAATATAAAATAGTTGTAGGTTGACCTTTATTTGACATTAAAACTATTATTACCTAGAAGAAAGTCCTTCACAGTATAAGCAATCTGTGTTCTCATGGGTGCTGCTAAATATAAGTCTGGGATTTTGTTGAGAGAATGAAGAGTGTCGTTGTCTTATAGGGCCAAGCATGATGAGTACGGAAATGTCCATCACCAAGCACTGCTATTGATAACATTAAAGACGTGTAGGGTTTCGGGACAGGAAGTAAAAGATATCGGAATTTATGTTATAAATCGGGACAGCAAAAAAACGCGACATAAGTTCGAACTTTTTAAACAGCTTAAAATTATTTTCATTATAATTAGAGATTGTCGTTCTCAAACTCGGAACGCGTCCACACACCTCTGAAAATCGGGACTACCCGCGCAAATCGGGCCACATTATGATGTGGCAACATTTTTGGGCACACCACAGTCAAAATCTCAATAAAATCGTACCATCGACACGAAGAAGACTGCTTTAGCTGTATAAAAGGGAAACCCATGCTTTTACACTAGTTCCTATTTTGTGCTAATAAAAAAAAGGAGATTTGACAACCTAAAAGCTTGTTACGGTCTATCGGTGTTCGTAGGAAATGTAGTGGACTGTATTAAATTAGTGGAGGTCCCGGTGAAGTCGGTGGAGAAGTGACCGATATGATGCGCTAGTTGGACCGCTGCGACCCACCGCCGAGCCTTCGATACCTATGTAACCCTTTCTCTCCATAAACCAGAGCTTGTAATTTAATACAGTCCACTTTATTTCCTGCGACCACCGGTAGACCGTAACAACCACTAACACTAATTAATACTCACAGTAAACTTCTCAGGGGAGCTAAAGTCTTCATCTAAAAATATCCTGATCTTGTCAAAGAGTCTCAACTCGGGGCAGTCGCAGAGTCTCTGGACGAAGTCCTGGACGTATTGCATTGACTTCTCGTACGCTTTGCCGCCGACTTCTTGCAGATGAAGAGCTATGAACTTCGGATCCATTCGTGAAACCGCTTGAAGAAACTCTGAGGTCCAAATTGGGAGCATCACTGAGGGCTGGGGAAGAGAAGGCAAGGTGATAAGTTTAACTTTAGGACTACCATGATCAGCATGGCATAGCTAGGTGATGGTCACACATATGTCACGCGTAACAGAAAATGGAACCCCTCTTTGTACCACCGGCATTTTCAAACGATTTAAATTACAAATTCCTAAAAGTCATCGGGGTTCTGTTGGACACTACCAGCTCACACCTTAGTGGTTTCTATAAAAAGATGAGAGCTTCGACATAGCGAACAGAGCTCGTGACAGCTTAGCTGTCAGAGCATTTGAAGTACCGATACAAGGGGTGCATATTGAACCACGGGTTGTATTTTTCTATCTACAAGGTATAAAGATGTTCGTATTACATATCATTCGCTAATGCCTTGTGTACAATAAGTAAGTTTATCGAGGTATTGAAACTATACTTAGAATCATTACAATCGTGTTAACTATCAATATCAACTCGATAGTCTTAAACCAGCTCCAGAATTGCTGTGTCTCACTGTGGAGATTTGGATGAACTCAATAACTGCCCCTACATGTTTATCACGTTAAGTATTATGTTTTGTAAGATTATTGTTATATTTAATAAAAATAAATTATATGCGAACGTATTAATGACATGACACACCGTTACGGCTGAAATGAATTTACTAGAATTATTCAAAAATGTTGCTTGCTCAGTTTTAGCCCATAGTACTTACAATCTCGGAAATTACTTGGCAGAGAGTTTTTACCATCCTACTAATACTCCTCCCGACCGTATTTCGGTCACAGCGGCCTATCTCCACGGAGATTAGCCAAGTACGCAGGAGATATTATAGTGCACAAGTGTGAAGACACAATGCTACTAATTCAAGATAAATCTTTGAAAAGCATTAACGCATGCTTAGCGAACTCTAAAGTTATTATATACTATATCGGTCGAGATAGCTTAGTGGTCAGAGCGCCTGGAGTATTCATCCGGGAGGCGCAGGTTCGAATCCTGTTCGCGACCGTATTCTTTCAATGCTACTAATATTATAAAGTTTGTGAGGATGTATGGATGGATGTTTGTTGCTCTTTCACGTATGAACCATAGATCTGATTTGGCTGGCATTATGACAGTTTTTATTCCATCTGAATCCAATTCCAAAGTCTATGCAGTCGAAATCCGGGTAGAAGCTAGTCTCTCAATAAAATTAACCTCTGTGGTATTCATAATTTATGAACATATTAACGCTATTTGGCACAATTGACTTTTGAACTTTGTGGCATGACCGACGTGTGACACCTTAAAAGCAGTTTATAATTTAATTACTTATCTTATGTAGCTTCTAGAAGATTTACGGAGGCTATCTACTATGTTACTCCGTTAGGTAAGATGCCTGTATTCTTCGAAAGGTTACAAATGCGTAATGGTCTGTCATTATCTCTTCTTCTTATCGTGTGTTTGATGAACAACCTAGTGTCAGAGTTTAAACCACCCGTAGGTCACTGACATGGCTTTACACACCATCGAGAATATCTCTCAGGTGTGCTGGTTTCCTCACGATGTTTTCCTTCACCGTTTTAAGTAAGTGATAATTAATTTATAATACGCAAATGACTTCGAAAAGGCAGTGGTGCGTGCCTTGAATTCGAAATTGCGAACTTTGACTTGTCAGGCCAACGGTCATACCACTAGGTTATCACTGCTACCTTACCTTTTAAACAAAAGGGTAGTCAGTAGTGAATTTTGCCAAATCGAGTTCCATATACCAGGACTGTAGCCATAATTTATTTCGGGAAGGGGTTCTACCATCAGGAATTGGTTTTCTAATTTTTTTTCTTGTCTTGGGTTTTGGGGAGAGTTTGAACCCTAAAAATCTCAAGGCTCCGTAGACCCATTAAATGCTTTCTTGGCATCTTTGTATCATCTAACATATAAAAATCTCGTGCCACAGTGTTTGTTATCGAACTCCTCCGAAACGACTTGACCGATTTTTATGAAATTATTTGTGTATATTTGGTTGGTCTGAGAATAGGTCATAGGCTATTTTTAATACCCCTAGGTGATAAGGGTGGCCCTATCCAGAAAATTTATATGGCAGAACAACGTTTGCGGAGCACAGCTAGTAGTTGTATATAAATTACAATTAAATTTTAGTACAAGCTTTTATTTTTAAATAATAAAAAGATAGTATGAGACTAATTCTATGGCATTTTTTGTTTTTTAATGGTTTTGCTCTTGACTCTAGTCTAGGTCAGAGGCGACAGAGACAAATTCTAAAAAAGAAAAAGGTCTTAGTAACACAATACATTCACATTTCACTAATGTCGTTATGAGGTTCGATGTATTATAATAAAACAACTTTTAACCGGATTAATCACGTGTATTATTGGTTTTTTGTTTTTCCTGACGTTTCGAACACTTTCTAGCGTTCGTGGTCGCAGGAGGACTAAGGTGTCAGGTGTCTCAACAGTTTATTTAAAATTATTTCAGTCTACCGTACATTTAATTGATAAAATTATTTTTGTCTCTGATACATATTTAAAACTAAATCGCGACGGTATTTCCTAAGACTATCCCTGAGAAGAAATACCGAAGGATAGGACCTAAGATATTTCGATGTATTAATTGACTGCCTCGTTGGTCTAGCGGTCTCAAGTGCGACGAACCTATTGTGAAATATGATTGAATATTGATTGAACTAAGTATTCTCAAACATCGAAACCGATACGTCAGAAACCATTTCGGAATAACGTCAACGAATGCCAAAATGTCAAATGGCGAACTTCGATCGATCATCAGATCCGAAACACTTCATTGTAGCAAAACGTCCGATCCGTCAGTCGCAGCTTCGATGATCGGAATTCGGAGTAGCACCCCTGAGCATGATGTCTTGGGTGCGATGCCCAGGTCGGGCAGTGTTATTGGGATTTTCTGTTAGGAAATTCTCAGTAGCAGTTTCTATACATGGCCGGTAAATGGCAATAGGCTCACGTAATGTGGGTGTAATCTCCTAATATATTATAATCTCGTGTCACAGTGTTCGTTATCGCATTTCTCCGAAACGGCTCGACCGATTTTTTTTGTTAATTGGTAGGTCTGAGAATAGGTCGTAGGCTATTTTTTATACCCCTAGGTGATAAGGGTGGCCCTATCCAGAAAACTTATATGGCAGTATAACGTTTGCGGGGCACAGCAAGCATAATATTAGTGAGGTAATTACTAATCTGTTCTGTTAATAGTGTACTATTCCTCCCGACCGTATTTCGGTCACGACGGCCTATCTCCACGGAGATTAGCCAATTACGCAGAAGATATAATAGTACACAAGTGTATTCGCAAACACAGGTGCACTCCTTCTTCCTTCACCGATGTCCCGGCATGGGACGGCAATCCGACACGACCGGAGAGAGATCAGGCGCAGGACCGACGTCTTTTACGTGCGCTCCGAAGCACGGGGGTTTCACACCACCAACTTCCTGACTCCGGGCTGCTACTGAGAATTTCCACACTGAAAAACCCGATAACACTTTGCCCGACCTGGGAATCGAACCCAGGACCTTACGCTCATCAGCCGCGTTTGCGACCACTAGACTAACGAGGCAATCATATTTTTAATAGTATACTACTACTATGATACTAGTAAAATGTGACACGCATCTTCAAAAGAAAGATAATATGCGTCTACTCTGATTGATGTCCGAGCAATGTATGTCACTCTTTTGTTCCTCGTAGTCGCGGCCATATTGAAACGCAGTGATGCAACAGTAAATCATTAATGTTGCCATAAAAGCCGTAATAGGGTTCCTATTTGATGACAGACAGGTTTCCAAGCACTTTGAGTAGTTCTCTGCCTCTTTGGCCTAGTGATCCCAAGTGCAACTGCTGAGCATGAGGCCTCGGTTCGATTTTCAGGTCGGGCAGTGTTCCCCCCAGGGGTTCCACCTTGTCTTGGTGGGGGGGCTCTAGTAGCCGTGGCTTGGTCACCCACGGTGAAGCTAACGGAACCCGAGGAGGGCCGCTCCTCAGGGCTTTGCCTTCAAGCCCATGTTGGAGCGGCGCCGGCGTAGGTTGCGGGCCTTATGGGGGGTGCCGCAACTGAGGTGGGCTGCGGCGTCGTATGGGCGGCACCGCAGCTGAGGGATGGGGGCCGCGGTGGGACAGGAGTGCCGGTATGTCGATGCGCCGCTCTCCCTACCTGCCGCGGCCTTGACGGGGCCGCCACCGTTGGATGGCGGAGGCGGTGGGGCCGCAGGGGAATAGGAGTGCCGGTATTGCGAGGCGCCGCTCTCCCTATCCTCTGCGGCCGTAGTGGCAGGCGGCGGGGCCACAGACCTGACCCGTCGCAGGGGACCTTGGGCGTCCAGACACGGAGTCGTCTGGCGCCCATTGCACATGGTCTCCGAGGTGGTTGCGGCACGCCATTAGTCTGGTGTGCCGTAGCGGGGGGGTGCAATACCCAACCCCGTGAGGGAGTCCGGCAACGGACAGCTGCGGCCGGGTTCGCGGTTGTGTGCGAGAGCGTTCCCGCGTCCCGCCCTCAAGCAGCTGAGGAGGTATACTGTGGAGTTTTAGTGGATTCGAGTCCCACATAACCACTGTCTCCCCGTGTCAGAGCGGTATGCGAGGGCATTTCTCCACATAAAAACAAAAAAAAAAAAAGGTCGGGCAGTGTTATTGGGATTTTCTATTAAGAAAATATCAAACTCAAACTCAACATTTTTATTTGCTTTCCACAATGGTGTTTGAAGATGGTAAGTAAAATAATGTAGTACATCGTGGACCCTGTTGGGCACGCAAATATTAGGAGAGAGGAAGAACATTTGTAAGAAGGTACTTATAGCATTGGTAAGTAATTATTTTTATTTATTAAAATATCTACATAAATAAATTATTTATTATATATGTAGTAGAATACCTATTTGCTATTCTTAATTTAATATTTATTGTAAGTATCTATAGTTTTTAATATATGTATTTATTATTTTTAATTATAATTATGTACTTACTTATTTATATTTAAAATTTTTACCTACCTATAATTTTAAGTAGGTACCTATCTAGATAAGCAAGTAATAATTGATAAAGATATATATGTAACATAGATATAACATAGTGATATTTGTACTGTTTATTTATTATTGTAGTCATACAATATCAATATTTATTTACTTATTTATTATATTGTATTATGTTATTATGTTAAGTTGGCATTTAATTTATAATACTTATCGAGGCATTTATATTATCTTTATTTATTATTATCATAAATTTTATGTTAGGATCCTTAAAATTTATCATTTAAATATTCATTTATGTGGTAATAGCCTTTTTGGAGTAATAATTTCTTTAATTTGTTTATGAATGTATTATCTTTGTCTTCCCTTTTAATATCTTCAGGTAGCTTATTATATATTTTTATAGACATAACATATGGACTAGATGAATGCATTTTCATTTTTGAGCTAGGTAGGTTTAATCTATTTTTATGTCTTAGAGCGTAGCGAGTTTGTATTTCTTCTCTTTTTGTGTAAAAATCTTTATGTTTTCTTACAAATTTACAAGTTTCTAGGATGTATATACTGGGGAGGGTTAGTATTTTTAGCTTTTGGAAATGGGGCTTGCATGTTTCAGTATTTTCAATGTTTACTAAAATTCTTATCAATTTCTTTTGCAGAATAAACAGGGTGGGTGCATCTGTGCTGTTTCCCCATAGGGTGACACCATAATTTAGCCATGCGGAGGCATAAGCGTAATATGTTGTAAGCGCGGTTTGTAAATTAGTGGTCTTTATTATTTCTCGGAGGGCGTGTGAGAATTTCGATAGTTTAGTTTTAATTTTCTGTATGTGAGATTTCCAGTTGACATGAGTATCTATATTTAAGCCAAGCAGAGTGAACTCTTGAACCATTTCTATTTTTGTGTTTTTATATTCAAAGTTTAAAGTGAGTGGTGATTTTTGTGGTGGGTGAAATGTCATTAATTTAGTTTTAGTATAGTTAATTTCTAGATTGTGTTCAGTCATCCAGTCTATCGTTTTATCTAATAAGTTTTTTAATGTTTCATTCAAGTTAATGTTATTATTATTTTTACAGGGAACTAATAGGGAAATGTCATCAGCAAACAGTACACAAGGTCCCTGGATATTGTTAGGGAGGTCGTTTATATAAACGAGAAATAGTAGGCACCCTATGACACTACCCTGTGGTATTGATGCATTGATGATTTCTACATCAGAACGAATATTTTGTATTTCGTTACTGTTATTATTAAAGAATTCAATCTCAACTTGGTGTTTGTTGGAATTGTGCCCGGTAGATGGCAATATGGTTACCACCTATTACATGGGACTTAATAACAGCATTGGTGAAATTTGAGTTTACAAATGAGTACGCCTCTGCCTACCCCTTCGGGGAATACAGGCGTGATGCTACGTTATGTTATAAATGCGCACGTGATACTTGATCATTATTTTGTTGCGGAGTTATTTCTAAACTATGATATCTCCTAAGATATTCATTGAAATCAAATGATGACAAGGGCCGTTTTGTTCAAAATTAAATACTTGTGATGAATAACGTATTTATTTGGATATTTATTAATATCATGTTTATTGAAACACCTTCGCAAATAATGGATTATTTTAGAACCAATTTGATAATCATACAAAAGGTTATAGTGAGTCAACCTTAAAAGATAGACATATCGCGGACGTTTTTTTAACTTTTAACTCAAATATTTCTGTCATACATGATTTTTGCGTAACTTTAACCGTTTACGCAGCGCACGCAACGAAAGCTCTCCAAAGGAATATTTTTTCCCGTTTTTTCAACATTTTTCATTCATGCTTAGCTCCTTTTGGTTATGGTAGCTTGATATTTTATAAGCTTTCTCGATAAATGGACTATTCAACACAAAAAAAAAATCATTTGAACCCGTCGTTTCCGAGATTAGCGCGTTCAACCAAACAAACAAACAAACTATTCAGCTTTATAATATTAAGTATACATAAAACAACTCTTAACTGGATTAATCGGGTGCATTTTTACACAACTGCCAAAAAAAGGAGTGCTATGTTTTTAAGGTTCATGTTTCTGTTTGTGAGTTTTTTTATTCCACCATAACTTCAAAACGCCTGAACCGATTTAGACGTATGATGTATCTTTAGAAGCCTGACAATGTCCCGGGTAACATAGTAGTTTAATTAGTAAAAATATGTTATTTAGTGACTAAGGTACACAAAAAGGTGTGAAATTTATTTTATTACTAGCTGACCCGGCAAACGTTGTTTTGCCATATAAATAAAAAAAATTGGGGTGGACTACCCCTAACATTTAGGGGGATGAAAAATAGATGTTGGCCGATTCTCATAGATACCGGATAAGCACAAAAAATTTCATCAAAATCGGTCAAGCCGTTTCGGAGGAGTATGGCAACGAAAACTGTGACACGAGAATTTTATATATTAGATTAATTTTATCTTGTTAGTTTTAACACTGCAGCGTTCGTAGTCGCAGGATGCGAAACAAAAACAAAAACCAATAATATTCGCGTTTAATCCGGTTGTTTTATTATCTACTATTACTACCTACTATTATTTATTTCTGTATATTCCTAATACATAGCGCTGTTGAATCTGTCTAAGATTAAAATAGAAGGCCAGTTCTACCGATCAATAGAAGCTCCGTACAGACTACAGAAATGGGTGTTTGGAAACCTTTCGTTCTTTCAAGAGGGCAGGTTAACGAATGGTGCGCAATGTTGTATAATTTTCTCCACAAAGTTATCCCTGACAAGTCAAATTGGGCATGCCTGATTTTTCGTAAGACGTGCTCACTGAAAAACCATTCGGAGATTTTTTGATTATATGCTATATTTTGTTAATTTCCTCTCATAAAAGTAAGAGATTACAAAATAAAAAGCAAAAATAACTAATAACCTTCATTTGACCTGAAGTCACTTGCAGTGACGTCACATGTTCATATTTTATATAATCTGTGCACTGAAGGTTATTTGTCATTCTTAGTGATGCCAGAGTTCTAGAAGGAAATGTTTTCTGGTATTTTTATAGTAAAGATCTTTTAACTAAAATCGCATTTCATGATACGAATGTATTTTATTTTTTGAACTAAGATTACTATGGATATTTCTACAAGTATATCAAAATAGATCTATGCCCAAAAACTTAAAAAACTTGCGTTTTATATTAATAAACATCAAAATTTTAATACTAGAGCTGGCAACACTTGTCAGTTTGATGTTTGTGACCTTCATTTGACATTACAAACTGACATGAAACTGACAGCTGTTTGTTTTAGTTCGTTTAGAAACTAGGTGTGTTAAAAATTACTGAACACATTACGTCATATGGTAAAATATTTAAAAAAAATATAAAAAATTTAATAATGGTCTAAAAAATAAAATAGCCAAATTAGTTTCTCATAATTAGATAAACATTCGAAAAAAAATATAAAATAAATACCTTATTTTTTTCATGCATGCCCAATAATTGGGCGCCCTTTTTCAATCTCAAGGCGAGTGAAATGATAAAAGGTTTACTCTTTTAGCCGTTTGCATCTCATTTTTATTCAGTGTCTTTCTCTTGTTCAGTCAGGAGGAGACTGCAGAACAGCCAGTAGTAGGTAATACAGAACTGTCTGATTGGTCTAGTGATGGCAAAAACGGCCGCTAAGCGTGAGGTCTTCTGTTCGATTCGCGGATCGGCCCGTGTTATTAGGGCTTTTCTGTTAGCAATTTTCCAGTAGCACTACCTATTAAATAATAACGTTATTGGTGAACTGTAGGTGTAACTCTGTACGCTTCTGCATATCGCCTCAGGAAATACAGGCGTGGTGCTATCTGTAAGTATACAGGAAGCTTCTAATCTTCTTTTTAATCGTGTCATGCGCATAAAAGTGGTAAAGTTTTGTCGTCGCTCGTCCGAATAAGCGCAGTTCATATAAAGTTGTTGTGAACTCGATTGTAGTGAGGGTTTCCAGCGCAGGACATAGAGGCCATAGAGTATCCTCGTTGGTATGCATATAATCAGTTTTTCATAAGCAATGATAGCCTAATGGTATGACCGTTTGATTGTCAATTTACACAGGTCACAGGTGCGGATCCAAAGCACCACTGACTTTTCGAAATCAAGTGCGTATTATACACTAATATGTGATTATCATTTGCTTAAAGTGGTGAATGCCTCTTTGGTCTAGTGGTCCCAAACGCGACTGCTGAGCATGAGGTCTCGTGTTCCATTCCCGGGATTAAATTAGACGAATAGTGAGGCGCCTTTTCGTGAATTGACTTTAGTTTTCTTAAAGATAATTCTTTGAAAAGCATTAACGGATGCTTGGCGAACTCTAAAGTTATAATATTAAAAAGCGAGGTCGAGATGCTTAGTGGTCAGAGCGCCTGGAGTAATTATCCTGAAGGTGCAGGGTCAAATCCTGCCCACGACCGTATTCTTTCGTTTTCTTTTTTGCAAACCGTAAAATCTCATTACTTTTTGGTCCCACCAAAAAGTTGACCGCAGCTTCGTTTTAAGAATGAATTTATTTAGTAATTCGTAACATGTTTTTCCTCACAATTACTTGTACAGCAACAGAATAGTAAGTGGCTAATCGTTATTGTGTAAACGTTTATTTTGTTCCAATTCAAATTCATGGTGGGCTCGCCCCCATGGCATGGGAACTACGAATATTTCATTGAATGCGAACGTACCATTCAAGTATATATATAAGGTCCTAATTTATTAGGTAGTTTCCTTTGAAAGGCTTAATATATAAGTCAAATACATTCACATAAGCTAAGAATTAAATGGAAATAACAAATTATTTGTAATAATCATAGTACTAGCAAGCAGAAACGGCTCCTTGAACAGCGAAAATTAAGAAAAAATAAAATTGTTGTAAAAATTTGAATTATAGCTTATTGATAAGGAATCACTTACACATTTAGCCCTTAAAAGGAAATTACCTAATAAATTAGGACCTTATATAGTACGTTTTATTTTTGTTGTATCTTCTTTATAATTAACTAACTGAGCCCGCGGATTCGCCCGCGTGGATTTTCAGATATAATTCTTATTTTCACTGAAATAAAATATAGCTTATGTTACTCAGTGATAACGCAGTTCTCGACTGGTGAAAGAATTTTTAAAATTGGTGACAGTATTAGTATACAAGTATTGTATGTGTATATAAAAAAGCATATTGTATTTTTCTTAGCGTATCCATGGCAATTTAAATTGTATCAGCCCAAAACCCTGCCACGGCAACCGGTTTGTCAGTAGCGTCCATGAGGTCATTTAACCAGAGAATATTGTATTGTATAGTTCGACCAGAAGTGTTATACCGCTTTTGTAGGAGGTTCCGTGGTGGATGCAGTAGCCAGTTAGGATATGTCTACTCGTCTACTCCCTGCTGTGACTTTCGCAACGACATCTTGTGTCATTTTTATAAACAAGGTCAAGATATAAACAGAATAGCAGAAAACAGAGTGAGCGGCACAAAACATGTGGTCAAGCTATAATTTGTTATCTATAGAAATCAACATTCTGATGCCCTTATCCCAATTTATTTTGGCGCAGCGCATCTTTTTCTTTCAAGCCTACATCTTTATTACTGTTATTACCCGTCATCTCAGTATTCACATCCATTCTAGCCATCACATTCAAAGTCCTAATCCTACGGAAATAAATGGCGCTATTTATCAGCTCCCAAATCAAATGTGGCTATTTTACACTTTCATCTGAGCTTCTCCGCACTTCGGTTGTTGAGTACCTACCTAATTTAAGTTCATGGGACAGAATATAAATCTCTTTACATATAGCTTATACTCCAACCGCGCCTGCTGTCTGTCTTTAGCATTATTTTCTCCGAAACAGTTGATCAGATTATTCAAGCTCTCACAATGAACGTTTTCAAGACGAATGTTCTACGAAAATGGCCGAAAATTTAATAGGATAAATAGAGTCGTGGATATTTTGAATAATTTTCATTAAACTCAATAAATTCAAAGTTTTCTGAAAAGGCCGTGTATCGTGCGAATCTAGGGCGAGATTTTCTGGTATTATACAAAGAACTGACCTTCGGAAATAAATTGCTAAGGGATATCGACTCATATGTCTTATAGTTTGACCGGATGTCGGCCTTTCAGGCTTCTGTAGGCCCGTAGGGATTGACCAAGTGATTGTATTACGTGACCTCCAGGCATAAGCGAAACAAGGAACGACTTATTTGTTATTATGCAACGAAGTGTGCAACAATCTCGAAAAGCTGTGCCAAGTGTTGCCACATCCCGATATGTCTTTTATTGCCGAGTATCAGCAATAATCGCGCCTAGGATAAACCTCATTCGTTTCCGATTTTAAAACAAACAGGGTGTAAGTTTAAATTTTCCATTACTCTTTATTTTTGCAGGACCGTTTACAAAATCAGAATCCCAATGTTGCCCCCTGTTCCGAAATCTGGCGTACTTGAGCTGGCATGTATCTATGTCCCATCCACATAATGAACCATCAACGACATGACTGCCACAAGCAGCACAACCGTAGCCTTTTAAGTAGTTGCTGTTTACGAGTACCTGAAGCAGTACAATCTTGAATGTTTGACCAACTCAGTATTCGAAGGCTTTATATTTGGGTCCGAAATTAGACTGGTAATCTTGACACACGTATTTGATTGAAGACGTGTATTCACTAAAGGACAAATGTTCCACGATGCGTGTCCCTATCTCCCCACATCACATGTCATGTTGCCGGATGTCGCGCGACGTCTCTGTGAACATTTCTCAAGTGAATACACGCCTTAAAACTATAGGTTGGAAGTCTGAAATCGAATATGTGTTTTGTTTAAGTAATCGATGATTCTTCAAATGTTCTTTTGGATCTACGTGCTCTATCCTTGGCCACACTGTCGCTTGCCATCAGGCGAATTGGTGGCCAAACGTATATCCATTTTTATCACAAAGATAACGGTGGTTTAATTTTGTAGGTCTAAAAAGGGGATGGAAATCAGAGACCGAAAATGGACTACTGCATCAGCAACAAACATCCACATAGTAGAGAACACACCATTAACCCGAATACATAATTTTACCATCCAACATAATGCAATACAGCGAAGTAGAATAGATCAATAATATATGACTTAGACAATGAACCAGAGACTAGAGTACTGAATATGCAAACGAACGGTAACGTCTGTACATAACGCGATATATTTAACTCACGAAGCCTTTAGGCATTCTTAGTGTTTTCAGATTGCAATTCTCGTCGACGTCAAGTGAATACTTATTTGAAAGCCTTGCTGGATTTTGTACGTTCAAGGAGTTTGTTTTTACAGAGCTAAATGCAAACCAAGGCCAGGCCAAACAATTTTATAGCAGGTATATACTCCGGTACTCATTTATGCAGAGCCTGTATGGAGGAAGTCGTAACGGCGGTCCACTGCTACTGAACCGCTCTTGGGTCTCCACATACAGGGTAGTAACTCAGTTACCCTCCAAGAGATCATCAGCAAAATTGCTGGCCTTTCTCGAGGATTTGGATGGAACGAATAAATTCATTCCTACCCTTGACGCAAAACACTTGTCTTGGATAGGAATTGCGGATATTGGCACTCTCTTTGGGAAATCTCAATATTGGTGACCAGCATGTATTTCCCCATGGTCACACGATATCGTTAATTATTCCGCAAATTACCTTTTCCGACCCAGTGAATCAACCTCACAATCACCGCCCGTGCTAATGAGCTGCGGTTACATACAATAAGACCAAATAGTATCAATACCAAATACAAATGACTGTGCATAAATGTTGTTATTTTTTATAAACACACGTCTTTTTTCCCATGGAAGGCAGAAACTATACCTAGAACGCCACCTGCTAAATGAACCAGGGTTACTGACATAGCCCGAAGAATTTTCAGGTTGAATTGATTATGAGCAAACCATTTAGAGATCTGACAAACGCTGAGGATTAAGGAATTTGTAATGGGGAACTGGAAATCGGAGTGTTCGATGGCCTACCAGATGGAGCGATGATCTAGTGAAGAATGCTGGGAGCCATTGCATACCAACGGGTGAAACCTATATATGCCTATGTCCAGTAGAGAATAATTAATTTAAAAATTAATAAAAAGATCGCCTGCCATGTGTTTTTTTTTTAGTTCACCCCTTTTTGTGTACCTATATAGCTAGTGTTCATGTGTGTATATAGCTAGAATGTTACTATTATTTTAAATCTTATTAGCCTATGTTGCCCGGGACAATAAAGGATTCTATCGATACCCCATACATCTAAATCGGTTCAGGCGTTTAGAAGATATAGTGGAATAAAGAAACTCTCAAACATACATACATGAACCCTAAAAACATAACATAACTCCTTTTTGGGCAGTCGTGTAAAAAGGATGATAACTAAGATGATCAAACGAAAGAGGTGAAAACAGACTTAAGGGATATTTTAGCTAAAATACATTTTAAGCAAGATTATATATAAAGGGACAATGTTGAGTATTTTAATACTATACTCGATCTATAAGAAGAAAGGCCGCGACAAATGCAGAGGTCATGGTCAACTTTAAATCTCCTGACGTCATGGCCAGAATTATGTGATTGTAACAAAAAAGAAACATATTTTTTGCAAGTTTAATAATATAACGTGCCAAAATAAATATGCTATCGATTCCCGGGCCCCTTCATTTATTTTTAGATACTCGAACAGTAGTTGAATAAAATAACGTTTATCTTATCGAAACATTTGTTAATATATATATTGCTATTCTGACGCATACACTTTTTATTACAACTCGAATTAGATATTAACAGATTACGGTTTTTTTTTCCTGCTGGATATTCCCAGTTAAGCCGACATTTTGCGATAGTGCTGTGTTGCTGTTATGTAAAAATAATTACACATTTGCTATTAACAACATGTGCTTATCATACAGTAATTAGTGCAGTAATCTCGAAAATGGTATTTCGCTCTTTTTTGTTTGACTAAAAAACATTAAAACCATCATTCTTCTACTCGAATACATTTTGAATATTAATTCGATAACTTTGGGCTTAATTTTGTCTCCCATCAGCTGCGGTCGGATCTCCTGGTTCACCTTTTCCATTTTGCCGTAATCTACATAAATGCGGCGTCTAGCTTCCTTTCCTTCTAGTCCTGTCAAAGTCAACAGTCAAACTCTGAACTTAACTTTAAACTCCGATAAATAAGAAAATCTGCAATGACTGCACTTTAGCTGACTTTATTAGCAGTATAATAGCTATGGTGCTGTAAAACGAATGCCTAATCTAAAATGGGTGAATGTGATGAATGTGATCTGGGTAGAACAATCAAATGGTGCTACGTAGTCGATGCCTGCTTACCTGTTCGCTCTGTACTAACATCTGCACCCTAATAGTCTGCATAATAATAGTCGAAGCAGTAATAACGATTATCGTAATTCAAGTGACGTGCGGTCGACCGCACAGAGAAGTCACGAGTACTGAACATAACGAAGCCTACTGCAGGTTAGTGATTTCAGACCATTAAATTAACATTTTCTCCAGATATTTACTTCACCGTATGTCTATGATGTTTTAGATTAACTAAGAAAGAATATCTAAAAAGTCCGGTTGAATCCATAATCTAAGGCTTAAAAGGCAGGCCCATAAATTACTATTATTAAATGGAAAAAGAATACGGTTGTGAGCAGGATTCGAACCTACGCCTCCCGGATAAGTACTCCAGGCGCTCTAACCACTAAGCCACACGGACTCACTACTCCGAATTCTTCTTCCACGTTTTAACACGTCTTTTGGTGACGTCATTGCTATCTATTCAGTCCCTATACAAGTGACCGAATCAACACGACTAACTTTGCAGTTAATACAATTTCGTAAAGATGCAATTACCTTAACAATTACAGATACATCTTTGAAAGGCATTAACGCATGCTTTGCACGGTCAGAGCGCCTGGAGTATTTTCCGGGAGGCGCAGGTTCGAATCCTGCTCTCGACCGTATTCTTTTTCCATTTAATATATTATACTTTAGAGTTCGCTAAGCATGCGTTAATGTTTTTCAAAAATTTGTCTGTATAAATTACTTTTGTATAAATTCGCATGTTACTCATATATCTGGCTTCTAACAGTGAACGAACTAAACCGAATTTAAAATTCAAACATGGAACATAATAAATTGGTAAGCGCTAGTTTTTTTTTAAACGATAAGGATTTACATGTTTTTAAATATAATTGCCAGTTCACATCAGAATACTAAAAACAAACAAACAGGTTTAATATTTTTTTTCTTTCTAGAAGAATATTGACCTTTCCTGGCTGTTGATTTTAAAACGATAAAATGCCATTAAGTTTTAGAAAAGTGTTATTTTAGTGTTTCGTAGGAAGACTGGAAAAACCACACAAAGTCTGTTATTAACTCCAAAGCCACAAAAGAGTTGGTTATGGTTCGAGGCTTTGGGTGAAATATGGATAATTATAGGTTACGAAAAAAATTAAACAGCGAGCATGAGCGGGAAAGGTATACCATTTCGGTTCTAGTTATTTGACGCAACCTGTATGCACTTCACGTAATTAACCTACGATAAGTAAAAAAAAAAACGTCATTTGCAAGTTTAACATTTGTAACCAAATAAAAGATATTGTGGCCAGCAATTCGACTCGCACTTGACCGCTATTTTTGAAGAAGGTCGATTTTGATAGCTATCTAAAAAGGATATTTTTACGCTCTGATGATAATAGCTATTGATCCTTGAATTAAAAATTATTAAAGTGTTTTTTCTTGTCTCGCATACCTACCTAGTTAGACATAAAAATACCTAGTGAACAATCTAGTAACTGCAGTAGAGATAGGTAGATTTGAACCGTAATAGAACCGTATGAACATATGTCAATCAATCAATCAATCTGCCTAGCCTTTTCCCAATTATATTGGGTTCGGCTTCCAGTCAAACTGGATGCAGCTTAATACCAGTACCTATTTTATATGAAGGGACTGCCTCTCTGACCTCTACAATCAAGTAACTGGGTAACATGATATCTCGTACTATGACTGCATGTCAGACTTTCAGGTCTCTGACTACCCATAACGGCTGTCATAGATCTTAATTTGATAACTAGGACCGACAACTTAATGTGCTTTCCGAGGCACGAAGGGGAGTCGGTATGAAATGACGGTCACTCATCCACAGACCTACCGTGGGTACTTCGATCGATCGATCTGTGCGGCTGTTACTTAGCCACGAGCCCTTCCCGTAAGTACATGTCGCAGATGGATTTTAGAATCAGTTGTTCTACAAAACTGCTAGCTGATTTACAAAACAGTGCTATCATGTAAAACAGCTGAACGTCATTTAGCGGTTTTTCATAATTACTAAACTATAGCACGCAGAATTGTATAAACGTTTTGCGTTAGTCAATGCAGCGAGTCAACGATCAGAGGTTATATAAAAGAGCGACAAATGAAATGTGAGATTGTAGATTATAGTTCTAAATTCTGTAAAATAATTTAATTTTAAAATCTATTTTCACTAGCAAAAAAAATTATAATGTAAATTTCCTCCTCCTCCTTAGTCGTTCACTCTTGACAGAGTCGTCGTGGTTGATGACTCTGCATTTTCTTTGGCCAAAGCAGCCCTCGCGATGCTCCTTCTCTAATTCCGGTCTTCAGCGTCTCGGAAATTCTGAACTATGGAGGTTTGTGTTGACGCTTTGATAAGGTCTGTCCAACGCGTAGGTGAACGACCGCTTGCCCTCCACTTGTGCCTGGACAACGAGTCGTTCCAGGGAGTGTTCGTTACGAACCACGTGGCCGAAATATTTGATAATACGTGTTTGCACAGTCGACGATAATCTCTGCTTGACTTTTTGTTTCTCCAGGATCGATACATTGGTCCGAAACGCTGTCCAGGGAATCCGCAGCAGTCGCCGCCAGCGCCACATTTCCAGTGCATCGATTTTGTGTCGGTCTTTGACGCGAACCGTCCACGTTTCTGCACCGTATAGGTAAATCGGGAAGACTAAGCTTCTCATTAGGCGGAGTTTTTTGGTTTTGGTGATATTACGGTTGCACCAGACTCTTTTAAGCTTGTCAACGGCAGATCGTGTGATAGCAGATCTCCTTCGAATCTTGTCTTCACATCCTCCAGTGTTTGTGATAGTGAAACCGAGGTACACTTAAGATTGGACAACCTCACAGTTACCAACCATAGAGATGTCAAGATGGTTTAGTTCAGCTCGGTCCACGATCATCATCTAGGTCTTGTCTCTGTTGACCGTTAGTCCGAAGGAGAGGCTTGTCGTCTCTAGATGGGTCAGCAAGTGTTCCATGTCTTCTCTTGTTTGTGTTAGAAGAGTAGTGTCGTCGGCATATCTTAAGTTAGATATCTTCCGACCTCCCACTGAAATGCCTTTGTCCCATTGATCCAGAACGATTCTCATAATACATTCCGTGTAGATGTTGAACAGAAGTGGAGAGAGTATGCACCCCTGTCGGACACCAGCGTGTTTTTGAAAGCTTTTCGAGTCAACGTCGTCTATCCGAACAGTCGCAGTTCCGTCCTCGTAATAGGTGGATAGGTACTCCCATTTGAATGAGTACGTACCATAACTTATGCCATCTCACGGTATTGAAGGCTTTGCGAAAGTCAACAAAGCAGATGTAGAGTGGGATGTTATCTCTAGATTTTTCAATTATTTGTCGAAGAATTAGTATATGCTCTCTTGTTCCTCAACCCTTGACGAATCCCGCCTGCTCAATAGCTATTTCGGGATTCAGAAAATCTCGTACTCTGGTATTGATTATATGAAGGAGTACTTTGCTGGCGTTTGTAATTAAAGATATAACTCTGTAGTTGCCACATTTCTTCGTTGATCCCTTTTTGTGCAGTGGTATGAACACGCAGTGTGCCCAGTCTTGCGGCTATTTCTCTGTCTCCCAGACGCGGTTGCAGATAACATGCATTATATCAACTCCGTATTCACCCATAGCTTTAAAAACCTCTATTGGAATGGTATCAACACCTACATTCCGCCTTATTCCTCTTCAGGTGCTCAATTGCGGCTTGAGCTTCACTTTTCAGGATCGGTGGTTCCACAGCGTTCTGTGACAGTGTACTAATGTTACACGATGGTGCTGTGCTGCTATCGCTGAAAAGTTGCGCGTAATATTCCCTCCCTCCACACTCCCACAATGTCCCTGATTTCTGTTACGGTCACTCCATTTACATCCTCAACGGCCCAGATTTTCGGTTTGAATTGCCGAGTTATGGTTCGAATCTTTTTAAATAAATCTTTAGCTTCGTGGCGCTGTGCGTTTTTTTCTAATTCTAGGCACATGTTTTCGAGATGGTTATTATGATCCTTGCGCGTAGAGGATTGGATCTGTCTACCCACCAAATTCAATTCCTAGACAGATCCTTGGCCTTCAACTCACGACAGTGCTCTACTAGACGCCAGGTGTCGTCTGACATCTAGTGGCGATGTATGCCTTTAGTTCTAGTAGGTTGCGACGAGCGTATAATATTCTTTATGTGCTCTTTTGCGGATTGCCAGAGTGATTCGGGGTCATCATCAAGGGCTATTGACCTCCAGTTGCTATTATCTGCTACCAGTTGGTTTCTGAAAGCCTCTTACGAGGTATGGAGTTACGTAACTTAAGTTTGAGTTTATATACGAGAAGTTGGAGAATGAAAATTTTGAATGACATAAATACTAAACTACTATACTAATCGATACTAAATCGGGATCATGGAATAAAATAAATTGAAGCATGTACAAGCGAAGCGAGCTCGGGAGTTCCGTGTTCGGAAAGGTAAGGTTCGAAGACTCCGACCCCATTTTAGTTCTAATACATTTTAAGAAAGGTGAAAACCAATGTGATTCATAGTTCTTTACTCCGGACTGAATTAAGGATGATTTGTAACTGAATGAAAAATCTAAATGTTTGGCAACCAGACTCTAACCATTTTTTGTTTATAATACTCAATTCTACTTTTTTTTGTCTAATAAGCCTACTGTTAACACCGTGGAGGTGATCTAGAGGTAATTTTTAGGTACATAGTTCATATTTGTATTTGAACAAAGAAAAACTTGTGATTTGTTATTATATATATTATATATGTTCTAATACATAAACATGAATAACTTTTATGATAATAAATTGACTTACTAATTTATTATAATCCAATGTACATGTCTGAACATTATTTTCTGTTGCACATAAAACAATAAAATAATACTAATATCAACAGATTTTTGACTTATAATCCTTTATGTTTGCTTCACATATGCTCAGCTAACGCATTATAAATATGTATGTATATCGGAAATTTAATTAGAAGTCTTTTTAATATAAAATCTTTCAGACCTCTTTACGGACTACATCTCTATGCTAGCAACTTGTCTTAATGCTAGGTACAGATTGACCCAATCCTGTTTATGATAATGATATATCTCTAAACCTAGATTTTACCAATGCAAAAGTAATAGTGGGTTATACAGGCTTTCGACAGCATTTCCATAAATTACCTGTCATAAATTTAAAGGGTTAACATTATTGTTACATTGATAAAATCTAGCCTATGTGTAAAAAAAAAATATGGGACTATAAACAATTCTATGAATAACAATAGAATGAACTTTGGATCTTGCTGTTGTAGATTCAATTTAAGAATATTTTTATAAGTACAATGTTGGCCAGGCCATGTAAATAAAATTAACTGTGTAACTAATTATTGTGTCAATGTATTAAACACATAATCAATATCTTAAATAAATACATAATAACTGGTAAGTATAACCATTTCAATTTAAGTTTTTATTTTGATTTATTGTAGTAGTTTTTACCTGACTGACCCAGGAGGGATGTGTATGTTCAAAATATTTTAGTTGTTGTGGTGGCCAAGTGCTTATGAGCCCACCTCATGTACCATAGGCTGTGTTATGTACCAATGTCACTTTTCAAAGTCATCTCTTCTTATCGTGTGATTGATGAAAAACCTAGTGACAGAGTTTAAACCACCCGTAGGTCTCTGACATGGCTTTACACACCATCGAGAACATGTCTCAGGTGTGCTGGTTTCTTCACGATGTTTTCCTTCACCATTTTAAGCAAGTGATAATTAGTTTATAATATGCACATGCCTTGAAAAAGACAGAGGTGTGGGCCTTGGATTCGAACTTGCGACCTTTGACTTGTCAGTCCAACGGTCATACCACCAGGCTATCACTGCTCTAAGTTCAAAGTCACAAGTACTTCTTAGTAAATCACAGCCATAATATGGTGATAGAAAACATTGTAAAGAATCCTGGACTTAATCTGCAACCTCCAACCTGTAGTGAGCTAACATGAATAATGGTTGTATCTTCTCTGTATCAGAAGGATACTTACGGTGGAACAATTGGGGACTGCTTATGCATAAAAAAAAGTGCTTCTTTGTATGGAATCGGTCAGCTTGCCCATAGTCATTATACATCAGAGGATACAGAGCACCATGATGGGTTCAGGCTATTGCTAGTTAAACCAAATCAGAAGCTTACTCCTTAGTAACTCTGATACTAGGTTTACCTCTTATCATACTAAACAAATCAAGATGGTGAGTATTGATATCCTCTGGTCTAACATTTCCAATTTTATGTTAACAGATTGTTAGGTATGGATTACAGGCAGAAATTTATAAATCATAACAATGCAGTTTGGAACAGGCGTTCCTATTGTTTGTATCACTACCATCTTCCTTACATTGTTTTGAAGTCTTAAAATAGACACAGATTATTTGCTTGGTATCATACAGGAAAATTAAATGAATTTGATAAAAAATAACTTTATAATCATATTAACCATAGAATGTTTTATTAACAAAGCATCACGTCTGTACTCTCCGAAGGGGTAGGCAGAGATATACACAATTGTAGACCCACACCCACATTTCAAAATAGTGAAAAAAAAAAAAAACCCAATTCCAAACTGCAGGCTGCTACTGAGAAAATTCCTAATAGAAAAACTCAATAACACTTTACCTGACCCGGGAATCGAACCAGTCATCTTATTAGCTAGAAGAAAATCTTCCTGTGAAAAGATTAGAGATTTTCACATCAAACCATTCTGGGTCATTAAACTGTATCAATATGGTGTTAGTTGAAGAGTATAATAAATAAGTTTTGATTACCGGATGAGCAATAATTATGTATCAATCTAAGAAAATAGAGATCAGAAATTAATTTTGTAGAATAGGAACAACAAAACTTAGATGACTTTCATCTGTTATAGGCGGGGCGATAGTTGATATTAAAACCTCTTTGCTAATTAAGCGGTGGGTTTAAAATAAAAAATTAGGCGCGCATAAATCCGTTTCGGAGATAAATGGGGCAGAAGCTACCAGCCAGCATCAAGAGGGTGTAGCCAATTGTTTTAAAATTAGAACACTTATCTCACCATAGCATCGCGCGCAACGTTTTAATTGAATTAACAACTTAATTGCGCTCCTTGTCACCTAGCGATGAAAAACAGTTAAAACAAAAATAAAAAATATGCATAATACTCACATCTTCGAAAATAGATCCAACATTGGCAGTCACGAGCAGCAACGGCACTTTATCCGAACCCATTTTTTTGAACTTCAACATGTTCCTGAAGAGTTTTTATGGCGAAAACTATTCCTCTAAAACGAACGAGGTTATTATCAACACAGCGTAGGGGCACCGCCGTTTCTATTATTTGGCGCGAAGACGCCTTAGCTTGGAATGCTGTTCATGGCATTGTAATGTTAAATATCTACGTTGCCCCGTCAAAAACAGAAGATTTTGTACAGTGTAGTAAAATCGCCCGAGTCGCCCCAGCCCTTTCTGACATTTGTATGAATGAATGACATTTTTACACTCACATTTGCACGTATAAACAGAATATAACCCAGATAATTTATGATGTCAGTAATTTTAAAAACAAAAACATCTCTATTATGAAAGACATTCATGAAATGAATTATAGGCATTAGAATGACATTAAAATATTAAATAGATAATAAAATTTGCTCCATGATATTTACGTAGGATTCATTTTTATTCCAAGCTCTCCGTTAATTGTTTTTAAACGTTCGTAGAATGGAACGCAATTTTTGAACTCTAGGACCTTTTTAATTTATCCGGTTGTTGCACCAATGACGTCGTAGCTTGTTTTACGTCACGCCTACTTTCAGGGCCGTATTAGCGTAAATAAATATGAGAACATAGTACATATTTAAACTCGAGAGGTCAAGAAATACGTAAGCCGTGACGGTGAAAATTGTATAAAAATGTATTTTTATTTATTTGCTGCGGCAGTTTTATAAGACGCGAAAATTAACGTTAATAACTTCGACGTTTAAGTACCTACCTATATGTCTCTATTTTATCAAAAAAGTATCATTCTAATAAATGGCAAAATGATTATCTTAGTATTTTAGAGCCATTGCGCGGCTGACTGAACAAACATATTTAATATTTTTATGGGTGGTGTCACGGTGTGGTCGACTGTCGATCTAATTTAATAAATACAAGCAAAACAACTCGGAACGTAAGTGTATCAAATTGCGTAGGTAAGTAAATACTACCCAATAACAATAGGTATACTTATATTACCATTTAATTTTATAGTGATGCAATGAAAATTATTTTTTTCTCATAAAACTGAATAAATTCTAATTGCTGCATTTTCACTTTGTAGGAAAATAATAACTAATATTTGTAGGTATATGGCTTTCATTAAGAAATGTCTAATGCTTTGATTAGATGGAACGGAAGTTACCCGTGACATACCCCGTTCCCACCTTTTTCCAGCCGTTTTCTTTTCCGTAAACTATTGCGAAATTCATCTCTGTATGTTTTCGGGGCGTTCCTTCGGGCCGCACATGCGATCCGTGTTCCGACGGCGCTCAATGTAAACGGCTAAAATAGAAATCGATTATTATTTCTATTCCTGTGAATTTAGGTCGGGTTTATTCATTTTATCAGTGCTATGGCGATCCGGTAAAGAGGTAAGTGTACTATATTATAAATTAACGATTATGTACTGTGCGATTTTATTTTTAAACTGGTGGCTGAATGGCTTTACCTTTGCGTGTGGAAGAAATTTTAGGGATTTTGGGAATTTATTACTACTATGAGCACGTGAAAAATTATTTGTTAGTAAACAATAATACGGTATTAGGATATAGGTATATCAAGTGGGGTCTGCGTATTATTTAAATATACCTATACCTACCTAGTATTAATATTGTTGCATTTTATCTATGATACAGTGTAGTTTTAGTTTAAGTACCTAGAAACGCGGAAAAATACATAAAATACTCAAAATAGATGCGAGGCATATTATTTTAATTAAGTACTCGTGTTTTCCGACCATAACCTTAACAGCTGTAAAAACAGCCAGTCTGTTGTTACTGTTGTGGATCAATTCATGATTAGAGATAATCTAATCACGGGTTCATCTATACAATTTGAATCTTATGTCAAATGCAATAAAAGTCACATCACACAGAAAACAGAAAGTCGCAATAATTCTTTTCCCGTCTTGGGAATTGAACTAAGGATATCACGCTCAGCAGCCGCGTTGGCGTGCACTAGACCAATGAGGCTTTATTAAATTTACGATTCATATTTAAAGGATTTTTACACTGTAGTAGTAATACTTATAATGTAATCAGATCAATCTATCTAACCTTTTCCCAAATACGTTGGGGTCGGCTTCCAGTCTAACCGAATGCAGCTTAAAAATACTGGTACATTTTACATGGAGCGACTGCCTATTAGACCTCCACAACCCAGTTTCTGGGTAATACGATATCTCGTGGTAAGACTGGTTGTCAGACTTTCTGGTACACTATCTGTGACGTCCGTCATAGGTGCTGAGACCTTCATTTGACAGTTGGGACCGACGTTAAAACGCGTTCTCCGAGGCACGGAGGGGTCTCAAAATGAAATGAAGATTACTAGACTAGCCACCACCCCAGCAACGTATACATATTGCATTTAACACATAAAAGTATATTTAGTATAGTAGGTATATTTTCGATTTTCGAATCCAAGATCCGACGAAATACATTATTAGAATAAAACAACTTTTGACCGGATTAATCGCGTGTATTATTGGTTTTTTGGTCCTCCTGCGACCACGAACGCTGCAAAGTGTTCGAAACGTCAGGAAAAACAAAAAACCAATAATACACGCGATTAATCCGGTTACAAGTTGTTTTATTATAATGCGCGCAAACATAAGAAATACATTATTTTAAAAATCTGTAAGTTCGAATGTTGTCCGATAGATAGCGTTAATAGTAGAATTCTATACATTTTGCGAATTATTTAAACCTATATTCTTTTTGTATCTGTTGCTGTGCTTGAAAAATCTCCAATATGTATGTGTTCTGTTTATTTATAGCATCACGCCTGTAGCCCAGAAAGGTTAGGCAGAGATATAAAAAGGTTAACGAAGACCATAGGTATGACACTTTTGGCAAAGTGTCCATGATGGAATTTTCACTGTGTGTCGTGGTGTATACCCACATTTATCTTTTCTTCTTTAAAAACAAATACGTAGGTATACTCCATTACGAATATTTCCTTTATCATGGGAGCATTTACAAACATTTAATAGATTCAGGAGTTACTTTGCGGAATTTCATTACAATGGATACAAATAAACGCATGCAGGCGGTGAAAAATTGCAACTACATACCACAAACTACTCTACACTGAATATTGGTGGTAAATTAATCACGGAATCGTGTGTAAGTGAATATAACTAGTCCCCTAATTGCCAAGTGTGTAATAAAGTCGAAGATGTCCAACATTTGCTGGTTGAATGCGAAAAGAACAGGAGAGAGAGGGAGATAGGAATGCGAGAGTTAAAAATTAATATGTATGATGTTGGAGCTTTCATTAGCAGTCTATCCACACCTAATTCGGGAGAAGCGAAACTGATTTATGAGATGGTTACTGCATCCCTATCTCGCTCGCTTATGCAATAATATAATTAAGTATAATATGTAGTTAGATTAGGGTATAATGAGGCTGGCGTACCTTTGTAAAGTAAAAGCCTCTAAATAAATAAAGATTATAAAAAAAAAACTACTCTACACGTGTTTCGCCCCTCCACGGGGCATCATCAGGAGCTGTTAGACCGTGCAGTGTCCGCCACCGAGTCATATTATCCCACCACATGCACATTCACTGCCTCATTGGTCTAGTGGTCTTAAGCGCGACTGCTGAGTATGAGGTCCTAGGTTCGATTCCCGGGTCGGGCAGTGTTATTGGGTTTTTCTATTAGGAAATTCTCGATAGCAGGCCGGAGTTTAGAATTGTGCCCGTAGATGGCATTATGCTCACTACCTATTACATGGGACTTAATAACAGCATTGGTGAAATGTAGGTGTACAACTGCGTACACCTTTGCCTACCCCTTCAGGGAAAACAGGCGTGATGCTATGTTATGTTATGTTTACATCCACATTCACTAAAACCCGGAACAATTACAGGTAGTTCAAACATAATGTTGGTTCCGTGCGAGACTCAAACCCGTGCAGCCCATATCTCGACCACTGCACCAACCACGATGTCTAATTCAGCCCAATTTCTGCTAGAAACTTAACTCTAACTTTGGTAAAGTTAAAAAAAATTGTGGAAAGAAATAAATGATAAATGATTTTATTTCTGTAAATAGATCATTTGAAGACACTTTTACAAGTCATTTTTATAAACAAAATGGCGCCGGCGTTTTCTATCTGACTATCTCTTAGAAGAAACGCCGAAACAAACTCAGAGGTTAAAAATATAGGGTCGTGAGTATGATTTGAAACTGCGCCTCCCAGATAAATATCCCAGGCGCTCTACTAACTGAAGTATCGGAACTCTGTTCACTATACAAAATATTTCTTCTGCATTGATGAATAGGTCTTATAGTGATGTCATGGCTATCTAATTCAGTTAAAGTCTGCTTGTGACCACGATCAGTGCAACCAGATGGTCCTAATGGCCACTTTGAGTATTTCTCCTAAAAATGAATCATTATTATAACGCTGAGTTTAGTAGATCTGTAAATGATTGCAAGATAAATATTGCCAGGCGTCTCCTTAAGACGAATACAAGGTGGATTGAAAATTCAATCGGTTTGAACACGACAAGGGAGCTCAGTGGTTTCAGGTTTCAAGCCCCGTTTTTGTCTATTATTTTTTCAATGTTTCCTTGAAAAATTGTAATTAATGAATCATTATTTGAATTGAGTAACTTCTTATGGTTCTGCTCTTTGACACATTAGCAATTCCTATTTTGTGAGCCATTTTACGAATCTCCATAGAAAAATATCAAATAGGTGAATTAGAATTGCGCGCAAATTAAGTGATCATTTTATGATTTGTGGCTCCAGGCGCTCTGACCACTAAGCCATCTCGACCTCTGCTCACTACTCCGTATTCTTTTTCCAAATTTTAATACGTCTTTTTGTAACGTCGTCGCTATGTATTCAGTCCCTAGACATATGACTAAACCGACACGACTAACTTTGCAGATAATACAATGTCGTACAGATGCGATTACTTTAACAAATACAGATAAATCTTTGAAACGCATTAAAAATCTGTTTTAACAATAAGTAGATTTACTTTGGTGGAAGGCTTCGGCTGCGGCTGGTTGCCACCCACTGGACGTGATCCGGCGCAATCGTTGTTAGAGACGGGTCTGGGCAGTTGCAACAACTATCATTCTCCCAAAATCTATCCACTCTACTTAGAGTGAATAGATTTCTTCTGGATATACGTGCTCCATCCTCTGCCACACCTTCGCTTACCATCAGGCGAGATGGTGACCAAACGTGGCTCCATTTCTGATAAAAAAATATATAAATTTATATGGAAAGAAAAATACGGTCATGAGCAGGATTCGAACCTGCGCCTCCCGGATAAATACTCCAGGCGCTCTGCCCACTAAGCCATCTCGACCGACCGAAAGATTTGTCTGTAGTTATTGTCATTTATTTATGTTATTCACAATTTCAATATCCTTTCAGCTATCATGATGTACGTGTTATGTACATTACTGTTAGCGGCGGCGGCGTCCGCGGCGCACACGCATCATGCCGTCGAAACAGAGATGTTTGCCATACCAACCAGCCCTAATCTATTCAACTGGACGTATCAAGGTTAGTGAACATGAATGAATACATACATACAATGACGCCTGTTTCCCAATGGGGGTAGGCAGAGACTATCAATTTTCCATTTCTGTAGATCCTAAATCTGATTGCCTCGTTGGTCTAGTGGTCCAAAGCGTGATTGCTGAGCAGGAGGTCTCGGGTTCGATTCCCGGGTTGGGCAAAGTGTTATTGTGTTTTTCTGTTAGGAAATTCTCAGTAACAGCCCGGATTTGATGAGAATAGGCTCACCATCTATTACATGGGCCTTAACCTTTCGGCTCAGTAACGTACAGATCTGTACGTTGTAACAATAAAAATCTATTGTGTCTGCTAATGACTGACGCAACAGCTTAATAACAGAATCGGTGAAATGTCGGTGAACAACTGTGTACACTTCTGCCTACCCCTTCGGGGAATACAGGCGTGATGCAATGTATGTATATTATACAGATATAGTAAACTGTGATATAAGTTGCATTTAGGTAATTGTTTTCAGGAAGGCACTGCTTATTTACCTATATGCAATGCACGCCACTGTTATAGAGCGCTTTGTGATGTCAGAAGCAGTGATAGCCTAGTGGCATGACAGTTGGGCTGGCAAGTCTAAGGCACGTATGTCACTGACTTTTCGAGTCATATGTGTAATAGAAATTACAAGGATTAAAACGGTTAAAGAAATCATTGTAAGGAAACTAGGACACCTGAAACTGTAGAGATGGGTAGTTCGCGAACGATTGAAGGAAATGGACTACTTCATTTCGAAAAATAAAGTTATCTCTCATTCAGTAGTCATTCGAATGTGTCTCTACTTCATTTAGTTCAGTTGTGATTCAGTTTTTCTTTACGCTCGAGTCACAATACTTCAACACCAAACTTAGTCGAAACTATGTACCACTGTTTTGCTTACATTCATATTTATGGGTGACAATCCTAGGTCTGTATAAAATATGAAGGAGAATCTATAATTTACAAAAAAGTGAACTAAATGAAGTGCGTCATTTGTCGTAACTAAATCACTCTATGCGAGCTTCACTCATCTGATCTGATGGACTTGTTCTGATTTGCTGAACTAAATGAAGTACTGAACTAAATGAGTGGACTACTTCGTTGAGCGAAAAGATATACTTCATTCATTTCTTTTCACTGACACATTTTGCGCATGTCTACCTGAAAGATTAATTATTGTTCAACGCTTATTACTCACTTGCATTGTTCGGGATTGCCCGACTAGTTTCGAACTCGAACGGAGCCCTTAGTCATGAGCTGAGCCCGCGGCGATGTCGCGAGTCAAACCGAAGAATGCAAGTGAGTAATAACCGTTGAACAATAATTAATATGAATGTGTCTAACGAAAGTTATTATACAAAGTAACTGAGAGATGTTCTCGATGGTGTGTAAAGCCATGTCAGAGATCTACGGGTGGTTTAAACTCTAACACTAGGTTGTTCATCAACCACACGATAAGAAGAAGATGGCAAAGTGGTACCAGACCGTGCGGGAGATTGCCCGTGCGATAGATTTTTGTGTGCACATACAAAAAGTCTGTAGAGAGAAATGAATAAACTTTGAGATTACTAACTGTATTTATTAATTACTTAAATTACAACAATGCTAATGTGGCCTAATGCGCGCGTCTGTAGTGCGGGGTACGGGACAACTAAAGTTCCCAGCGCTATGTGACTCCGGTCTTACAATAATATGCGCGTCAGCGTTCCTCTACAGACTGATAAGGTAGAATGTTGTGTGAAACAACGACCTTTTCCGCTCTATCAAAAGCGATGGACAATCGTGAAGGAGAAAAGAAATCTGGTGTAGCGACTCTTTTAGCACTAGTAATAAGGCCCTAATTATACGACTACCCTAAAAAAGTGTTGTTATGATTTAAGGGTTCATGTATGTATGTATGTTTGTGAATTTCTTTATTCAACCATAACTTCTAAACACTGAATTTGTATAATAACTTTCGTGAGGCATATTCATATTAGTTATTGTTCACCGGTTACTACTCACGTACATTCTTCGGGTTTGCCCGACTAGTTTCGAACTCGAACGGAGCCCTTAGTCATGAGCTGAGTCCGCGGCTATGTCGCGAGTCAGACTGGCGCTGCACCGCACCGCATCGCATAGCGCTGCGCGCGGGCCGATGATGTACTCGGTGCCGGCGTCAGGAGTGTTCGTGTGTTCCCGTCATTCGTCGTGTCCGTGTTGTCCATTGTGCATACCGCGCTAACTGTGTCGCACTCCAGACTTGACTCACTTCTGTATGATGTAGACTTCAGAGCTGGCTTACAGGCAGGCGGCAATGTCCAACCACCGTCTCTGTTGAAGTTCGGGCGACGGCTTATTTCGATAGCTTCACGTTCTTTTCGCGGAACGAGGTATTTCTCCCTCGCTAGTACGGATGCTTTATCAAACCGTATGAAATGAGCCGCGCCCGTGCTGCATGCGTGTTCTGCAACTACCGACCTGTTGGTATCCATGCTCTTCATACTACGTATGTGTTCAGTAAGTCTGGTTGCGATGTTGCGACGAGTTTCTCCAATGTAACTTAGGCCACAGTCGCACTGTGGTTGGACACTGCCTCCTGCCTCCTGCACAATGGACAACACGGACACGACGAATGACGGGAAGACACGAACACTCCCGACGCCGGCACCGAGTACATCATCGGCTCGCGCGCAGCGCTATGCGATGCGGTGCAGCGCCAGTCTGACTCGCGACATAGCCGCGGACTCAGCTCATGACTAAGGGCTCCATTCGAGTTCAAAGCTAGTCGGGCAAACCCGAAGAATGTACGTGAGTAGTAACCGGTGAACAATAACTAATCTAAACATTGAAGTAATTATATTAAATGAAAAAAGAATACTAGGATAAATACTCCAGGCGCTCTGACCACTAAGCCATCTCGACCTCTGCTCACCACTACGAATTCTTCATCCATATTTTTAACACGTCTTTTTGGCGACGTCATTGCTATCTATTCAGTCCATATACAGGTGACCGAACGACACGACATTAACTGCAAAGTTAGTCGTGTAGGCCGCTGTGACCGATAATTCGGTCAGGAATATACATTAAATCGCTTTCGAAGTGGTGTCGAGAATCATTAAAACATAATTACATGTATTTGCGTAAAATGTATAATTTATATTAGAAAATGGAAAAAAACTGTTCAAAATTCAAATTGTTTATTCTGTGAATAAAATCTTTTACATTTCATTTTACAGTTATACTTATAGACAAACAATGTAAAAGTAAAAGTTTTAATCATTGTAACTTTTAATAGAACTCGTATAAAATCTGTGTATTTTTTCGCAACTTTAGTCAAACCGTTGATTTTATACGAGTTTAGTTTTGAAATCAACTGAAGCCTATCATGAGCTTTTCAGGCGGTAAAGTCACGTTTTTTTATAGCAAAGTACTCAAACGCTACTTAATTATAAACTGACCTCAATCTCGTGCTCTGTGATATGTTATGTACAAAATATTTATTAAGTACTAGCTGTGCCTGCGAGTTCATTCGTGTGGATGTCGTAAATTAACACCATGTCGTGTATGAACACAAATTCATAATTAACAAATGATCGACGTGATTCTTTAAATTGGCGTAACTTTTTAATTTATAAACCGATTGACATGAAACAAACTCTAAATGTTAAGTGAAGCTTACCAAAATATATCAGCGACCCAATCTAAATCGGATAAGCCGTTTCTGAGATTAGCGTGCACAAACGCACAGACAAACAGATAAACAGACAATTCGAACAATCATTGTTTTGGGTGCTATTTATGTTGATAAAAGACCCACTAATATTTCTTCTCATATATCTTCCATGTACAGACAGCGATCCGTTACATTTTTATTATATGTATTGATTGATGATGATATGTATTGATTATTACGTAAGTTAGTAGTTACGTAGTTAAAATTCAAATAGCCTTTATTTCTGATACTGTATATTTATATGTATATTCCTAATTCTACCATAATTTATAACATAATATAAATTACATTTTCATGCATTACTACAGTTAAACATATAAATAGTTTATTTCACTGGCTAACAGTTATTAAGTAAAATATTAAATAAATTGAAATATTTATTCGTTACATTACAAATTTGATAACATTTGTAAAATCGAATCTATTTTATATATTCCTCTTTATTAATCGTCATCATCGGTGATAATTGTATCTACTAGTTTACCTTTTGGCATAGGCCTCCCATAAGTTTTTCCATAATTTCCTCATAATCTCCTTTGTGGCCTTTCTTCGCATGTTGTTCCAGCAGTTTTTTTGAATTTATTATCTCATTCAAGATAAATCTTTGAAAAGCATTAACGCATGCTTAGCGAACTCTAAAGTTATTATATTAAATGGAAAAAGAATACGGTCGCGAACAGGTTTCGAACCTGCGCCTCCCGGATGAATACTCCAGGCGCTCTGACCACTAAGCCACCTCGACCTCTGCTCACGACCGCGAATTCTTCTTCCATATTTTAACACGTCTTATGGCGACGTCATTGCTATGAATTCAGTCCCTGTACGGGTGACCGAACCGACACGACTAACTTTGCAGTTAATACAATGTCGTAAAGAATGCAATTACCTTAATAATTCAAGATAAATCTTTGAAAAGCATTAACGCATGCTTAGCGAACTCTAAAGTTATTATATTAAATGGAAAAAGAATACGGTCGCGAACAGGATTCGAACCTGCGCCTCCCGGATGAATACTCCAGGCGCTACTTCATCCGGGAGGCGCAAGTTCGAATCCTGTTCGCGACCGTATTCTTTTTCCATTTAATATAATAACTTTATCTTATTTATTATACTTATTTTCGTTCAAGTTTCGAGATTGTTATATTAGGCCAACAGGTTGAGTAAGCATGTCATTTGATTTCCGATGCATGTCCGCGCATGCTCTAACGTCCAGGCCCTGCCGGTGCAACGCGTAGCTCCATCGATCATTTGCCCATTACTCATAGTTGACGCAGCACCTTGATTGCGTTGTAAAGATTTTATTTTATATTCTTTTTCAAGTTTTTTAATCAGCCTTTAGTCAAAATGTAGCTGTTTAGTGAGGTTCGCGTCAACATGGAGAGGTCTGCAGCAACAGGTAAGTTTGTATTAGTATTTTTCTATAGTTTTTTTTTTACTTCAAATGGAAGTTAAGCTGGTTTCAGGTTTTGATTTCCAAAGTAATTGTGATTCCGTATCAAATATATCACAATTTTTTTTTATGTGTTTGCCTAGCTAGGAGAATATATTTACGGGTCCCTATCTAATCCGAGTATATCTTACGGACAGTTACGAGTGACGAAATATCTTCACCGACCGTAGTTCGTAGCTACGGGTGCTACGGCGTAGTAGACAAGTAAATCCTTTTGAAAGTGCCCAAGCTAACTTTGTTTACACGCGATTCAAGAATATGGTAATTAATGTAATGCAAAGTTTATGTTCGTGGGTTCAACATTTTAGATAGGTACTGTTAAAAAAATATCCAATTTCTTTATAAACAATAGTTCACTACAAAATAGTAAGTAGACTATTCGATTCTTTTGAAGTAGGTACTTCAGGCCGTAATAAAATATTTTTTACTATAGTTTTGGTAGAGCCATTAGTAGGAAAATGCGATCTGTTTTTGTATATAGGAATCGAAACTTACGAATAGAAAGAAAGAAAAACTGTTTATTCACGTGAAAGTGACGCAAAAAGCCTAATAACTAAAAAAAAAAAATACAACCGAATTGATAACCTCCTCCTTTTTGGAAGTCGGTTAAAAACAAGTGGGTACCTATAGAATCGTTACATTTGTCTGTCGAAATAGTTTTTTTTTTTCACAATATATAGCTACATTATATTAATAAATTGTTTTCACTCAGTCCTACTTACTGTTTCAGATGCATTTAGGAAATACTAGCTTTTGCCCGCGGCTTCGGTCGCATTAATTTAGAATTTTACCATGATTCGAAAGACACGTGGCGCCATCTATTATCATAAGAACGTAACAATCAAACTTACTTTCGCATTTGTAATATTAAAAAGTTAGGAGTAGGATTGATCTTGAATTGTTAAGGTAATTGCATTCTTTACGACATTGTATTAACTGCAAAGTTAGTCGTGTCGGTTCGGTCACTTGTATAGGGACTGAATTGATAGCAATGACGTCGCCATAAGACGTGTTAAAATATGGAAGAAGAATTCGCGGTGGTGAGCAGAGGTCGAGATGGCTTATTGGTCAGAGCTCCTGGAGTATTTATCCGGGAGGCGCAGGTTCGAATCCTGTTCGCGACCGTATTCTTTTTCCATTTAATATAATAACTTTAGACTTCGCTAAGCATGCGTTGATGCTTTTCAAAGATTTATCTTGAATTGAGTAGGATTGAGTCATTGTGCCGTGTGGTTTCTCTTGCTTTTATCTTTTTGCCCGGCTCCTAAGAGTCGTAGCGTGATGTTAAATAGCCTTAAACCTTCCTCAAGAATTGGACTGATAATGAGAAAAGATTTTTTCAGATCGGTCTGGTAGTTGCAGAGATAAAACAAAATCTTCAGCTTTATTATATAACAAGTAGAGACCGTTATGAAAAAAAAAATGCTTTTAGGATTGTGATTAGGGGTTATCGGTTTCCTTCTTCCTCTTTTTTCTATGTTGGCTTCTAACTGCACGAAAGACTTGTTCCCATAATATTCATATCCATAATCCATCATCCGCCTGGCCTTATCCCAATTTATTTGGGGTCGACGCAGCATGAATTCTTTTACAACGTTCTAATTGTTTTTGAAATTGCATGCTGCAAAAGTTTTGGCAATGTGTTATGACCGGCCGCCTGCCTGACGTCAACCCTCTTTGGGAATGCTGTTATTGGTTGTAACCGCCACCGATACGGTCTCCTTCTATCTAGCCAATTAATTAATTAATTGATTGCCAATCAATCTATACTAATATTATAAATGGGAAAGTAACTCTGTTTGTAAGTTTGTTTGTTTGCTACTTGTAGCGACATCTATCTCGCTACATGGTAACTACGCGCACAACACTCTGCATCGCAATCAAAGTTTGACGACAAGTGTGTATATATACGACCTCCCGACATTAACCGTTGGGCCGTGGCCCGCCAGACAATATCACCCGCCTGGTTGGAGGATCCTCCCTTTTCTATGGAGGAACACCACACCTCGTTCCTCCATATACCTTTTCACGACTAAGCGGCTCAACGGATCGTAATGAAATTTAACAGGCAGGTATGGGAAGGGGATGATGATTGATTGGCAAACATTGGATATTTCTTTGTCTTTGTAAACAAACTTTGCCCCACACTAGGAATTTGTTCCTTTATCCTGGGTGCGTTTACATACACATAATGACACAGGCACACACACAACCACCCCGACCCGGAACAATTACGAGTATCTGTAGATCATACAAATATCTCCGTGCAGAAATCGAACCTTAGACACGCGACGCAGCAGTCAGTCGCTCGACCACTGCGTCAACCTGCGCCGTCGGTTGCATATTTGGTTGATATGTATTTAATTGGCTTACGAGTATATATTAACCTCTTTATCTTTTGCCATAATGTTAGATATTCATTTTAGACATTTACATAATATATGTGAAAATATTAAATGTTGTTTAGGCAAAAATGCTGATGTATAGATGCAGGTAAAGATTAAATTCGATTTTAATATTCTATCGCTCATCTGGGAAGGTAAGAATAAAATACATCAATAGTTCCTACATTATCTTACTAACGGTTACGGGTGTCGTGCTGAGTGTCGTTCGTTACAGCGCGGCGCGGCATAGCAATATAATTTTGGCCATTATAATTATTACTAGCTATGCCCCGCGGTTTCACACGCGTATAATTAGCCTAAGTTACTCCTTATATAGTCAGCTACCTGCAAGTAAAATGTTATCACAATCAGTCAAGACATTTCGAAGATTAGCCGGTACAAACAGACAGACAGACAAAAATTTTAAAAACTGGTTTTTAGGTGTCGTACAAATAACTGTATAAGCGTAAAACAAACTACTATTTTGACCTTACAAACAGACACTTCAGTTTTATTTATTTGTATTGATAAGCCATTTTCTTTCGAGATTGTAAATAATATAAACAAATACATGATTATGTTGATACAAAATAATTTAATATTATAATTTCTACGAAGGCGTTGTCTCTACCATTGGTGAGGACGACACGACACGTTGTTCTATAGGTACAGGGATCTGGAACAGTAAATAGATTTCTTTGTTTGTTGAATAGAAATAATTGAGTTTACAGTATGTTTTCCGACTAATCCTTTTCACTTGTAAAAAGTTCAGAAGATAGGAATACAAATTAAACTTCAATAATATAATTAGAGGTCACAATATTTAATTATAACTCAAACTTTTACAGTATTGTTGTACTTTCCACCTCTCGAACAACGAATGCCCAGACTCCTCGTCCTTTTACATACTTTTTAATTTTTCAAATAAAGATGTGTTTCAATAAGGTTTTAATAGTTTATATTATAGTTATTTTTTTACAACAAAAATGGGCGTAGTATTTTCAGCTACTAATTTTACGTTACTATTTTTATTAAATATAACACTTGAAAGCAAGACATTATATCAAATTTTTCATATGTACACAAATTACGCATCAAAAATGTATAAGTACATCATAATAATGGCAAATCTTTGAGATCAATATGGAATGCATTCAGTACGCATGTCCTAGCTTACCTGAGTGGTAGGGGTGTCTAGGGCTTTCATGTTATGATTTATAGCTCTATTGATTGGCAGACATCGGACGGCGATACACTTACACACATTAATACGTCATGTCACTTAAATAAATTGTCTGCTTTGTGTTGTAATTCAAAGTATTTGAATATATTAGTGTGGTTTACGTGTATTGGAGACGGATGGGGGTAAGTATTTGAATCGGATTTTATCTAGATTGTATGATTGGAACGTGGACGCTGGCAGTCAAAATGGCGGATGTATCAGCGGGGATTATGACGTTTTAGGTGAAGATTTTAATTATTTTTTGATAAAGTCTCTATACGGAAACGGAAAGATTATTTATTCTGCGGATACTGATAGGTATGTAGGTTATGATTTAAATATATTTTATGTAGATTTTGAGTAAAGGACGCGGATGCTGGAGCAGTAATTAAAATGGCGGTTGGCTAAATGGAGATTTAAAGGTAGCGAATTATAATACTTATATCGAAATTTTGAGATCGTGACGCGGATGCTAGAGTGGGTCAAATAGCGGATGACTAAATGGATATCTTTAGAGTTTAAAATGGGTTATAGGATTTATTGCTCTATCTGCCTGCTAAGATATGTTTATGTATGTACAGGCAAGGATGAAAGTTGCTTTCTCTAGATTTAAGGATCCGTTTGCGGATGCTGGAGTGGCAGTCAAAATGGCGGATGGACAAATGGAGATATTTGTGAAGTTTACTAAATGAAATATGTATTACCCCTATCTGTCTGTTATTAAACATAGTAAGAATTAAATCTCTTTTATCCAAAATTAAAGGATGGACACATGTGCTGTTTCGGTACTAGTTAAGTAGGAATAGAAGATAAGTAACACACTTTTTCATACCACGAACAACAGCATTCCCGATGAGGGTTGACGTCAGGCAGGCGGCCGTTCATAAAAGAGCCAAAACTTTAGCAGCATACCAGATTTAATCTTTATTGTACACCATTGGAGTAACATTTAGAAAATTCATACATACAAACATATATACAATACATACAAACATATATACAATACATACAAACATATATACAATCACGCCTGTTTCCCATTGGGGTCAGGGGCGGATTTGATACATTGGCTGCCCTAGGCCTACGAAAGATTGCCGCCTATGTGCTGTAAAGAATGAAAAATTAAATAAACTATAAAAAAAAAACCTTATTCAGTAAATGATTTAATTATCTCAATCAGTATTTCAGATACAATTCTATTTGTAATTGTTCTATTTGTTTTCCTACCATTTCTATTTGTAAGAAGCAATGAATCGTTATTCACAAATTGTCTTTTGACTTTTGATGACAATTGAATTTTGCCGCCCCCTAAATTTTGCCGCCCTAGGCCCCGGCCTACTCGGCCTATAGGGAAATCCGCCCCTGATTGGGGTAAGCAGAGACTATCGATTTCCACTTGCTACGATTCCGACACACCTATTCCGCTTCATCTATGTTCATTAACCTCTTCATAAATGCTCGTCAATTTAGGTAGCTCCTAAACTGTCCTTTTTTGACAAGGTCCGCAATTTGCGGTACAGTCGTCTTGGTTAGCCAGCCCCACTCTTCCATCCACTTTCGCCTCATGTACTAGTTTAGTCAATCGCCTTTCATCCATCCTTTCTCCATGACCAAACCATCTAAGCATACCCTTCTGAATCTTTGTCACTACATCCTGTTTCACTCCACAACGTTCCCTTATCACGCTGTTCCTCACTTTATCTTTCAAAGTTACTCCACTTAGAAAATTCAATTATTAATTAAGGGTCGAATGGTGGTCTTATTGCTAACAGCGATATCTACCAGAAAACATTTGGATGGACAGAGAGACGAGAATAATTGCAAATGGGGGAGTCAGTGGTGTACTACACTACATATTTTACAACATATAAATACAATAACTAAATAAATAATTATGTTTAGATAAATATAAGCATAAATTGCTATTTAGCTAAGCTAGCATTGTGCTAAGTTAAAATAATGACAGGAAATAATAATCTACATTTCGCAGCCTCACCTGTACGTGGTATTATTTTTCAACGTATTGTATATGAATAAAGATTTCTTGTGATTGTATTTTTATAGAAATTAAGTTTAAATATTAAATAGCATCACTCCTGTCTTCGCCGATGAGCTAGGCAAAAATTTGGGTACTGTAGTAAGTAGAACCACATGTCATCGATGCCGTTATTTCGTTCCATGAAATAACACCTTCAAATTCTGAGCCCATACTGAAAATTTCCTAACAGAAAAACCCAATAACTCTGCCTAACACGGGAATAAAATCCAGGACCCGCGGCTCAGCAGCCGCAAAATTCAAAATTCAAAAATGTTAAATATAATGTCATTTTTAGGCATTTTTAATATTTCTATGACTTGTAAAAGTGTCTATAACAGATGTATTTACAGAAATAAATATCATATATCATTCATTATAATAAACAATCTATATTACTGTTTACGTACTAACAAAACGATCACGGGACCAAATATACTACCCTGTGGAACACCTCCCTTTTCTTTCTTAAGATGCTTGAACTTTAAATTGTATTTATATATTTAAAATAACAGAATAAAATACCTTTTAAATGTAAGTCTGTAATGCACATGATATCTATGAAAAAAATCTCAAAAACCCTATAAAAATGCATAATGTTATCAAAGGTCTTCTTCATATTAACTCGTAAATATTCAAACTAGAAAGTCCAGTTTTAGATGTCACAAACGATTCAAATTGGTACTACGAGTATATAGATTTAATCTGATTGAAACAGTGTCTGTGGCCCATGAAATTCATCTGTTTTATGGCTGAATCGACCAATACTGGAGAAGACCATGGATGGCAAGAACATCCAAATCTATAAATCTATTTTGAAAGCGTATTACTATATTCAAATAATATTTCAACGATGTAAATTTCTCAAATGTCGGAGAAGTAGTTTTACGGAATGTCCCAATAATGTGGTTTGTGATGCCACCCATTTATTCCCTAGGGAGTTTCCATTTTCATAACTATTAAAACGTATTCTGTAAAATCAATAACCGTTGCATCCACGGCGCATGTCCTAGATTACCTGAGAGCACTGGGAGTCGTAATTTGGACGCCTTCGGTGCAACTTGTTGCGCTATTGATCGTCCTTCAGACTAGAAATTTATTGCTGTCTTTGAGGATTAGCTTCACAATTTCCTTATCTATGTCATGTTCTACACCCTAAAGAGTATTGTTACCTAGTAGTGTTGTTTTAAAATCGATTCCAGTACTTAGCTTTTGAACAGCGTTATTTTATTTTATGACTTTTCTATAATTTGTTACTTTCTTTGTTTTTGATTAATTTGTTTATATGAGTGGTATATTGCTGATTAGTCGTAAAACAGCTGAACAGCGGATTCAGGTATGCATATTATATAAAATATTCTTCCGTAATATGAAAATATCGTCAGCACGGAATAGATACGCTCGAAAATGTTTCTCTTAAAATTTCTGGAAATGGCTTAGGAAACTTAAAAGCAAATGCAATTTCGAAGTTTTTTATTAAGTATTAATCATGAGAGTAATGTTTGTTATGTTATGAAAGTAATGACACAGTTACTTGTGAAGTCTAAAATAGGGATTTTCAAACCATAAATACTGCTTAGTGCACGGTTAACTTCTACATTTCCCACTGTAATGGCGACTGAGGGGTTCTTCCACAAGATGGCGGCTGCATAACGATCGATGACCAATGCAGCTGCAGCGCATGTCCTACAAAATTAGAGCATGCGTCAACTTGTATTGATCTTTTAGACTTCAGGCGTCGTCTAATGGGCGTAGGCAGGTGGCTCCCAAAAGTTTTATGCAAACCAGGAAGGTTTGATGTGAAGTTTTTTCATTTCAGAAATTGTGAACGTATGTGATACTGCAGGTATATCATGTATCTATTGTATAATGTTGTGGATTATGCAATAGAGATACTTAGTGTTGTCGGACATCAATCATAATGGCGGTACACTAATGGCGTGTTTCTCACGTTATGACTTTTACGTATTGTGATAGTAAGCTGCGTCTTATTGTGCTTTATAAACATGATTTGAAAGAATGGAATGCATACAAATAACTAGCAAAAATATATTGAGTACTTTTGCATCAGGTTCATTAAACTTAATTGATATATTATTTTATTGTACATTATTTTCTTTTAAACATTGTACCGTGAAGGTCGTGGGCGTTTTTTTATATATCACATATAAACACACCCATACCTGAAATTATTATTGTAGATTAGAAAAAATGTTGATTCCGTGCGGGAATCGGACTAAACTTTCGATCGCTTCTTCGGCTACTGCATACTGCAACTATACCGTCAAAATCGTTTCTTCAATATTTTTATTTCGAAAATAAATCCTTAGCATCTTTTAAATAATGCTATATTACGCTCCCTTCACACGAGTTCACCGTCTCTTTTTACAATTATAATCACTAAGTTCTCTTGATATTATCTTCTTGATATTATGTTGTCTCTATATACTGTTCTATCACCATAATTCTTTAACCATTTTACAAAACCGAATGTTGTTTCACCAAATTTACTATTTACACATCTAAACCCCCTTTTCTACTGCAGAATTTGACCAACAGTACCGGTTCCATGCTTCCTTGCTGGGCAAACCGGAGCTACCTTCGTGGCTTCGTTATATCTACAGCGGGAGACATCACTCGGGGTTCATCTTCGGAACACCTCCAAGAGGGAGCAGAGGCCCAATTACGGTAATATAAATTTTATTGTGGAATTCTGGCAATAATAGGAGAAGGGAGTGAGAAGTAAGAAGACGGGGGAAGTAATCAGAATCAGTCTTTTAAGTGAATATATCATATGAGAGATTTATGCCAGTAGTAGCAGTAGAAGATTAAGGAAATCTTGATTTAGTTCGTACTCAGGAATTTCAGAAAACAAACACCAATTTTATTTTTATCAGAATGTCTGCTGATATAATGAAGTTACGACTTTAAAATATTATTTCAGTGAACTAGCAATAATGTGGAAACCTTTTTGACATGCCTAAAATTGGGATCAACATTTGGTAGATAAGGATAATTTTAGTCTTTGAACAAATGGTAACTATATTCTGCTATATCCCATCTCCGCAGATCGAAGTAATAGGTCTTAACCGCCAAGACTATGAGACGCGGAGGGTGTTACTGACATTAGAAGTACAGCAGAAAGAGAAGATGGCACGCCATGAAGTCGAGCTCAAGATCGATAACCTGAATGTTGAAGATCTGCTGGATGAGCACAAGTAAGTTGCATTACTACTCTTGCGTTTTCACCAGACTTTTTTAGAACTTACTATCTGTTATGCCAGAAGTAAATTCTGGGCAAGGTTCGATTTTGCTAAGTTTCTTCTAATTGGAGAGATTGGGAACTTTTGTTGACTTTTAGTTAATGTACAGCTGAACTCTAAATAACATGGCAATGTGCTTGTTTTCCCCGAAGGAAAGGGCAGAGATGTATACAGTTATACACCCAAAAGGACAGACGGTCTCTTGACAGACCGATGGACAACGAAATAATCATGAAATTATAAGGGTTTCGTTTTAATTTTGAGGTATGTAACCCTAAAAATGACAGTGAAGGAATTCTTGTCTCTATTAGGATGACCCGTCTCAAGGACATCTTGCGCACTAAGCTCTGGATGGAGAGTAGCGGCGATCTGTACCCGACTTTCCTGGCGTCTGCCATCGATTTGGGCGCGAGACTTCCTCTGAAGCCCAGCGACGGGGAGGGGTAAGTTTGAAAATTTACCATTTAATAGAAATATTTGAGGTCAAAGAAACATTATGATAACACGTGTTAAAAATAAAAATCTAGTGATATCAAATATAAATCTTTGAAAAGCATTAACGCATGCTTAGCGAACTCTAAATTTACAATATTAAATGAAAAAGAAAAATAATTGCATCTTTACGACATTGTATTAACTGCAAAGTTAGTCGTGTCGGTTCAGTTACTTGTATAGGGACTGAATAGATAGCAATGACGTCACCAAAAGACGTGTTAAAATGTGGAAGAAGAATTCGCGGTGGTGAGCAGAGGTCGAGATGGCTTAGTGGTCAGAGCGCCTGGAGTATTTTTGCGGGAGGCGCAGGTTTCGTCCTGTTCGCGACCGTATTCTTTTCCCATTTAATATTATAACTTTATCTAGTGATATCGTATAGGAGACACAAAATTACAAATTTGCAAAACGGAGTGTAATAATTTCTAATAGATGTCGCTAGGCGCCTTTGAAGCGATGATAGTAAGGGAAATTGGTTGGATGCGGGCATGTATACAGTAGCTCAGAGTTAGAGCGATGTCACGGTATAATCGAGTATTGCTACTTAGATCATTCTCTAATCGATCTTGTTCAATGTTTCTTGAAGTATCTACCTAACTTTTTTAATTATTTGTCGTGATTATCTTTTCCAGTTAGAAGTTAACATAAGTTTTCGGGTAATTACCATGTATATAAGCTAAGTACTCTCTTCCCTTCTAGGCTAGTAGTCCGCCTCGGTAGCTCAGTACCATTCTCGTTAGAGCTAAAGAGGCTGCGAGAGGAGGTTCGCCCCCTCTCCCGTTTGCCGAGCTGTCCTCGCGAGTACAAGCGGACAACTGTCGAGAGACTCTTTAGAGATGCTGGTTTGACGCTCGACTGGTGCAGTTTTGAACTGGTAGGTGGCAGGGTTTTTTTTTAAGGTTTTATAATACCTCATGCTATGCTTTGCTGTTTATTGAAGATATTTTGGGTGTCTTGGGTATAAGATAACTACGGAATAATTTTAGGACGATAGACTGCAGTGTCATAAGTTTCCGTAATGGTAACATCTGAAGGTATGGAAAAAGTAAAGTTGCATTCAAAATATTCGAAGAAAGAGAAAATGAAATGTGTTTATTGGCACATAATAGTTATTATTGCGACATTGCCAGCCGAAACCGAACTTTTGGCCTTGCTCTCTAAACTAAGTATAAGTACAATTAAAAACACCTATCGCCTTGCTCAGGTACTCACTGGACACGGTTGCTTCGGTGAGTACCTGAATAGGATAAGGCGCGAAGCCACGGCTAATTGCCACCATTGTATAAGTGACCAGGATACTGCACAGCACACGCTCCAGGAATGCCCTGCATGGGATTCTGAGCGGCAAATCCTGGTCGACCAGATTGGAGAAGATTTGTCTCTGCCGGCGGTCGTATCGGCTATGCTGACAGAGCGGACGGCTTGGACGGCCGTAGCCTCCTTCTGTGTATCAGTTATGCTCCAGAAGGAGGCTGCAGAGAGGGATCGGGAGAGGGCCGATCCTGCTCGGAGACGTAGGCGCCAAAGGAGAGGCAACAGCTCCCGCGCTCAGCCCAGGTAGGGAAAAGTCGCATCCCCACCATCAGTGGTAGGGGGACAATTCGGGTCACGGGCGCTGTGACCCTGTAGTGTGCGTGCTCACATGTAGTCGTACACTGTGTGGGATTTGGGGAAACTGTTCGGTTTTCCCGGAGGAGTCAAAGGCATGGCACAAAGGGGCACTGGTTTGATCTACTAGAGTTAACGGTGCTCCTTCTCTATGTGCTGAGATGGCCGTGTGGTTTTAGTCGGTAGGAGTCCGACATAGCCCTCACCATAAGGTGCAGGGCATCCATGAGGATTTCCACACGATAATAAAAAATAAAAAAAGTACAAGTAAAAACAAAAGAAATACTTACCTAATCCTTTATATGTGCAAAATACAACCTCAACTACTGCGATCAACGGTAGCAAACTGAGTCGGTGCGGGCAAGCACGAGTTAGCCGCGAAGTTTGCCGAACGACGCACGACCAATTTTTCTCGGCCAATATTTGGCTATAACCGAAACTAAGGCCGTAACCAGATATATTGGCCGAAACTGGCTGAAACCGGCCGAAAACGAAACCGAAATTTCAGTCGGTCACTAGTAAAGAGTTACACACGCCTACAGATGAATAGCAGTTTCAATTAAATGTTCACCTTAATAAGACATCAAGTCTGTTTATGCCAGGTTTGAACCAACAACCTATTGCACAAGAAGCGGATGCCCCACCAGGACATGTACTCTTTCCTTACACACCCACAATTGGCGTTAAACACACTGTAAATTAAACCCTCTCCCCCTGTCGATAGTATAACACCATCTACAAAGAGCGCTCGACCCTCCACCTGGAGTATCTGACAGAGGTGCCGAACACCAGCAAGTCTGCCAAGTCCTTCAAGGCACTGGACACTAGGGATGCTTGGACCGCGCCGAATAAGGTAAGTTGATTATAACCATAGGAGACACTGCCAACTGCTTTTCTCTAGTGTAGTGAACAAGGTTACCAGTCCTACTTAAGGATATTTTTGGGGAGAGCACGGTTCTAAAATGAGATTTTAAGAGTTTTCTGTATAGAAACCTACGGCATAGGTCTTGGAATCGTAACCCTATCAGTAGTACAGTGATCGCTTTCACCAAAAACATTCAAACACAGCCGTAAAAATCTATTGTAAAGCGCATTATAATAATTGAATTGGTTTCTATCGAGAAGAAGGTAATGCAAGAAGCATTTCCTTTTTTAATTATCCAATTGTAAAGGGTCAGGTTTGTATGTTTGTTTGTGAGTTTCTTTATTCCACTATAACTTCTAGATACCTGAACCGATTAAGATGTATGGGGTATTGTTAGAATCCTTACATTGTCCCGGGGAAAAAAACAGTAATATATAGTGCCTACGGATCAAAAAAAACCGGTGAAATTAAATAAATGAATATAATTCACACAGGGCAGGCGTACTTTTCATTAAATTAACTTAATCTGGCTTTTCAATATCTTTATAAGTAGAGACTTAATATATTGTTACGATGTTTAAAGAGATCTCATATGCACAAATACATATTCCCAGGAGGATCTACCATCACGCAGTTACGGCAAGTTACTCACAGCGGCGGTGTTGGTGCCGCTGACGCTCATGCTGCTGTGTGTGACCGCCCTTACTGCGGCTGTGTGCGCGTTACATGCCACTGTGTGAGTATAGCCTTCTCTATAAAGATGGGTGGCTCAGCTAAATTCATTGCGTCAACTCAGTAACTCTGGCGCAGGTCACTGCACCGGCTCTTTGAGTTAACTCAAAATTGCGCCATGGCGCAGTAAATAAAGTGCAACGCGTCGATTGAGCTACAAATCGCATCGCGCGCCATCCTCGTCCCGCGCTTGTTGGCATTAAGCAGCGTAGACCAATTATACTATTACGTTGGCGCAGCGATTGAGTGTGAGGATGAACGAGAGAGTTCAGCTCACTGATGTGTGAACTATGTTGAATATATAGTACGTCATATATACGTTTAGAGCACGTAAAGCCGTCGGTCCTGTGCCTGGGGTGCTACTCCGAAATCCGATCATCGAAGCTTCGACTGATGGATCGGTCGTTTTGCTACCATGAAGTGTTTCGGATCTGATGGTCGTTCGAAGTTCGCGATTTGACATTTTGGCATTCGTTGACGTTATACCGCAATGGTTTCTGACGTATCGGTTTCGATGTTTGAGAATACTTAGTTCAATCAACATTCAATCATATTTCACAATAGGTTCATTCAATTGCTTGTTTTTGATTTTAAAGCGACGGCCGAACGTAACTACTGGTCGGATCCGAAGAAACTTGGTGGTAGGGTTTTGTTCGGATTTCGGAGTAGCACCCCTGATCTCTCTCTGGTCGTGTCGGATTGCCGTCCCATCGGAATATGAGAGTGAAGGAAGAGGGAGTGCACCTGTGTTTGCGCATACACTTGTGCACTATAATATCTCGTGCGTACTTGGCTAATCTCCGTGCAGATAGGCCGCCGTGGCAGGAATACGGTTGGGAGGAGTATTATTTAATATACGCGTATAGTGTCATCAGTATCTATCTCATATATGCGCTGTGCGCCAACACTTTTCGTAGAAGTGAGTAAACTCAACCGGCGCAGTGAACTGAGTTGTCGCAATTGCGCGGCGTAACCCATCTCTACTTCTCTTACAATTTTGTGTTTATAGTCACAACGGTAGAGAAGCCTCAAGACTTTTGGGTTAAAAGGAGATGTTTCAGAAATATATGGAGCCTGGGCTAGCACCGTGTACAAGATAAAATTATAAGTTACAGTTAGGTATTATCCTAACTGTTTTTTAATGTGCATTTTCTATAATTTTACTTTGTTTTATTTTATATTCAAGATATCTTAGTAAAGGAGAGCAACACTGAAACATGGTGGACCAAAATGATAAGAAATGTCACTTTGACAACTGTTGACATTGCAATGACACAGTGTTCCAATTCCAAATTTCCAATTTTAGATGATTATGGGTCCATCGGTGTTTAATCTAAGATCAAACTCACTCAAATTTGAAAAAAGTTGAGGATTATCATAAAAAATACGAACTAATTAATTAGAAGAAAAGTATAGTCTTCTTCAAATTATTATTTGGGTAGTTTTTAGTATGTTATCCATTTTCTGACAGCCAAGACACAGAATTAAGAAAATACACAACGGTTTGTACAAAAACTATAGGTGTACAACTGTGTCCACCTCTGCCGGGGAAAACAGGCGTGATGCTGTTACTAATTTAGCTTTTTCAATTATTTTATTATTTTATATGGGTATATTATTTTATTTATTATTATTTCAGGACAGACCCGGAATCAGATAATTTTCTACACGGTATATTTCATATCTGTATCGACTATAGGAATAGGAAAAAGAGGTTTGAGTGCTTTTATTTAGTTTTGATTACTAACCTCACTAACAAATATTACCTACCTACTAATAATAAAAATTTGTTATATATATAATTCATTTTATAATGTTCTCCAACAAAATTTAAAGATAAAATCTATTCGTGTCTTAATTAAAGATCTCAGACATTTGTTTTCTTTTTCAATTAAAGGAGAACATATTCTACACAGTAAGCAAATGAATCAAATCAAAGCACGATAAACTCTGAAACTACTAAATTGATTTTGATAACTCTTTCGCCATTAAAAAGCTCTATCTAGAAGTCAATCATGCTATATTTTATGTCAGTAATAATACAATTTAACCCTGAAATTCTACAGCTAATTCATAATATTTTTAAATAGGAACTATAATATAATGCCGTATTAAGGCTTTCCATTTCCAGTATAATAACTCACACTATTAACCATTATTAAAAAAGCAGTTAAAGTTACTAATTTTTAAGGAAAGAAAAATACGGCTGTTTGTATCAGGTTTCGAACTTGCACCTCCCGGATGAATGCTTCAAGCGCTCTGACCACTAAGTCGTTACGACCTCTGCTCAGAATTCCGAATTCTTTTTACTCAAATAGGTACGTCTTTTGGGGACGTCATCGCTATCTATTATGCCCATATATAGGTGGATTAAAAATGTATATTTAACTGTAGAGTTCGCTACGTATTCGTTAATACGTTTGAATTTTTTTTCTGTATAGTTGTTCAATCTTCAGTTATCAACTCATGGGCAATTAGATTCAGGTACATATATATTATTATAGTCCGGTTAGTGGAGTGTGATAGTAGGATAACATCAGAAACTGGCGCATGGATAACATTTGGTATGGCATAGCTAGGTAGGAGACTGTATCGGTGGCGGTTACCACCAACAACAGCATTCCCAAAGAGGGTTGACGTCAGGCAGGTGGCCGGTCATAAAACAGATATAGATATGCTGCGCCGACCCCAAATACATTGGGATAAGGGCAGGGGGATGATGATGATGAATAGGTTTTAGGTTCAATATTAGGAAATACATTCGAATTTGACTAATTTTGTCTATCTTGCTCTTATTTTAACTGTTAGTGAAAGACAGCAATGCCGTAATTTTAACCTTTAATTGGTCTACAGTAGAATTGGTACCAGAGCCGAGGGAAATATTATGTTTTTATTATATAAATTCAACTGATAAATAGGAAAGTGATACGCTACATTATAGTGTACGTGCTTAAAAACAGTTTGTACTAGACATGCAACGATAATCCAGATACTTACTATTCGGTATTCGGCCATTTTATTAGGTACTAAATATTCGGTTTTCGGCTAGAAAACTGGCTGAGTTACGGCTTTATACAGGATACTTAAAATATTTAGGGTTTATTTAAACAACATCAGATAATAACTTTCGTGAGTCACATTCATATTAATTATTGTTTAACGGTTATTACTCACGCGCATACTTTGGGATGTGATTTGATTTCTCTTTTTTTGAGTTTGACTCGCGATGTCGCCGCGGTCTCAGTTCATGAATAAGGGCTCCGTTCGAGTTCGAAACTAGTCGGGCAATCCCGAAGAATGCGCGTGAGTAATAACCGTTAAACAATAATTAACATCAGATAACTGCGTCAGAGGAAAAAGGACACGGATTTTGACAAGTTTTGTCAAAAAATCTATAATGTTAAATGACGTTGATAAAATCGCATTAAAACTAGCCATAACTTTCCAGGGCCCACAAATCAAATGTGGAGATGTGTCGCTACGGTACTGGCAACACTGAACAGACTCAAGTGGCTGACAACACTAGCACTAAAAGCCTTGGCGTTAGGTATGTATCATTTCTTGATGATTGATTGATACACCAACAATGATTCATTACCAGTTTCGTGTATGAGGTCCGTATTAAAAGCCTCCGCACTATAGAGGCATTATAAAGGAATCGCCCCTTTCAAAATGGCGTCTACTATGAACTGTCAAAATTCCTAGGAAAAGAAATGGCCGGATACTTCTTGTAACCGATCCATTTGGAAATTAAGGTCTTTTACAGAGCGGTACATGCCGACGAGAGTTTGGCGGCAGCCGTCGACGCGTGTCGACCACGTGCTGCTCGTCTATGAGAGCCCTAATAGAGAGGGGGGGGGGGGGATTTAAGATCTGTAGCTTAGGTCATAGATTAATGATGATGATGACCAATTTACTGAAATTGATTTTGTTCTTTAACTTTATCTAACTCACATTTTGTAACACTATATTAACCAGTATTAAATATATATTGTTGCAGTCCAAACAACAGCCTCACGCGTCCATACAGTCCTAAATCTACCAGCAACCTTGCGAGCAACTACAACCGACCGCAACCGCCTCCCTACATGGGTTCTGCAACCAACTCGCTGCACCACCGCAAGTCTTCAGACAAGACGCCATCAACCAGCGGTCACACCCCAGAACACAACCGGACACATCTTCTCGAAGAATCCTTGAAATTACTAAACGAAGCAAAAATTTCCAGTGAGTTCGACCACCTTCCTATTATAGAACCTATAATTGATCTTAACGATGGTACTGAGGATTACGTTCCAATCAAACCGGGTGAAACCGGCTATGTTTCGATGAAACCGGATTTGGATGACATTGATGTCCCCGATTTGGCTAAGTTTGGTATTGCTGGGGCTATATGACATGAGGTATTGGCTGGGGAGCCGCCTGTAAAGACTTGGTTCTGTTAAACTTTTTTTTCAGTACATAGAGTAAGAAATTCGTACAGAGTGTCAACTCACTACCTTATTTGAAAACCCTCACTGAAGCGGTACAAACTGGTTTCGCTGTCTCGCGTTGAAAATAAACACGCACATGTATGAAATAAAGTATGAGTAGTATATAAACAAAAAAATCTTTTAAGGTTTGTTAAATTGAACACTCTGACGGATTAATTACTTCGCGACAAATCATCGTTATTGTAAAATTGTTATTGTTTTAATCGAAATTTTTGGAAACTAAATCGGAATAATCGTTTTTTTTATTTTTATTATATTATAAGTGTCTTTATTACATGATTATGTTTGAAAAGCCAGAAAGAAAAATTACAATGATTTATAAGTGTCATAAAACATTTGTACCTCTTAACTAATGGCTCTTGCGGAAAAAGCCTCAATTTTTTTTTTGTTTGTTTTTATTTTATACACATTTTTGAGAACACTCGTTGAAGCGAATATATTACTGATTACTTTTTATAAGTGAAGATTCATATCCAAATAAAAAAAAATGAAATGTGGACGGGGGAGGGAGTATCAAATCCCCGATTATAAAAAAAAAACAAGTTTCAAAAACATGGCGACTTGTCTTTCTGAACACATCAACATCCAAAAAAGGTTCAATATTAAAAATATTGCTAGTGTCTGTCTGTCTGTCTCACTCTCATGACAGTTAAAATAAAAACTGATTCCAAATAAATTTAACAAGTCAAATATTAATATACAAAAAAAAAATACCATACTATAATCCGAACGTTTCGTTAGTCTGAACAGAGTGATGTTTTTGAATGTTCGGATTATGGAGGCTCTACTGAAGTAGGCATTTTAGATATTACAGATAAGTCACATAATCTATGTGTAAAAAAGAAGGAACGGTGTCAATAAGGGTTTTAGCATGTAAAATACTAGTAGCTTCATTGATTTTTAATACATAATTAGAATAAAAACTAAGAATATTTTTGTACATATAGCATTGCAAAAAACGTCAAAAGCGGGCGATAAAGGGAATATAAATTTTTGGTAATGTTTAAGTAATTTTATATTAAATTTGTAAATAATGTATAGAAACTAACTATTGAAAACAAATAACAAAAATTGCAAAAAAAAAAACAAAAATCGCAAAAAAAAAGTTTATTATAGGTACCTAGGTAGTGTGTAGGTATAGAGTTATACAGAAAGGGGTTTTTTTTTTCTAAACTTCTTATTTCTGGTGTATATTCTTGGTGTGAGGGATGAGTGAAATGAATTTTTCTTTCATTCTTTCTCTCTCATCTTTCAATTGATCGCATATAAAAATTAAATGAAAAGTAAAAGTACATACATAGCCATTAGATGTACGTTATAAATAAAACATCGTCAGCTGATGCCAATAAGCTAGGTATTAATTAATCTAGCATTAGGTAGAATATTTTCAAATTCCTGCGTATTCGGTACCCATCTACACTGTAAAGCTGCATTGTTGCGGTTAACAATAGGATGGGTGAAAGATGTGATCTCAGTAGCCATGCAAAAAAAATTTTAATACTATTGACAAAATTTCAGATGTAGGTATTTAAGATTCACTTCACAAAAAATAAATGCAATATTCTAAAATAAAGTATACACTACACTATTTTAATTACGGTTTTTGTTATTCTCATAAAGTCCGCGACACACTACACTACGTGTCCCTATTTTTAACTGACTTCAAATAGCAACGTTTTGATATTTTAGTCACTGCATACCACGTTACAGATAGTTTAAAAATCCGGACAACACTATCGAAAGTTATGCGTAAACAAAAATTTACGCATCGACTTGAGAATTCTTTTCCGTAGGTCGACATTGTTTCAAAACATCACGTGATTTAAATGTGTTTATTGCGCGTTCGTTCATTTTGGTATGTAGTAGCTTAAAATTCCTTAGTTCCCCTAGTCCTTAATTTTTTTATAGTTATTAAAACTAGAGGTATTGGAGCAGGAAATCTGAATAATAATGATATGCAAGATAATAATTAGTATTAAGAAATGACGATGATGATCACTCACGAGTCTATTAATAGTCAGTAATTTACTTTATAAGGAACGTTTAAAACGTAAAGATCTTAAAGTTTCGGTTCATTAAACAGTGTATTTGTAAATATTTAATATATTGATGGTCCCAATTTATTAGATAACTTCCTTTGCAAGGGGTTAATATGAGGCCGTGAGAGCAAGAGAGGCCTATCTCTATAAAGACACAATTAAAATCAATTATGTCTTGCGCTCAAGGCCTCATATATAAGTCAAATACATTCACTTCAGCCAAGAATGAAATGTAAAATAACAAATGCTTTGTAAGTATCAATAAGACGAGAACTGCTCTACTAACGGCAAACATTTAAAAAAAAAATGAATTTTAAATGAGTAATTATTGGTCAACGGTTATTACTCACGATTTTTTTTGTGTATAGTTGATAGGTCTGAGAATAGGTCGTAGGCTATTTTTTATACCCCTGGGTGATAAGGGTGGCCCTATCCAGATTTTTTTATGGCAGTACAACGTTTCCGGGGCACAGCTATAGTATATAATATAAGGTTTAGTTAAGTTAGGTAACTTAACAATAACTTAGAATAGAAAGAAGTTGCGCAAAAATATCAATCATTAGCAGGTATTATCAATTCATATAAGTCTCGATAGACTCGGCTGCTAATATAGACTTCTATCCCTGACCATAGATTTTGTAAGATGTGCTTATGCAATCACTGACATGACTTTCCGCCATATTGTGTTTGTGACGTAAACAGAACAAAAACAGTTTATGTTTATACTTATCAAAACTACAACTTAACATAAAATAGCATCACGCCCGTATTCCTCGAAGGGGTACGCAGAGGTGTATATAGTTGTACACCCACATTTCACTAATGCTGCTATTAAGTCCCATGATAGGTGGTGAGCCTATTGCCATCTAGAATGTTACTTAGCCACGAGCCCCTCTTTCGGAATCTATATTTAATTGTAATAAATATTCCGTTCCGTTGCTTTAATCCAACGTTAACGTTGATATTATGACGAAACGAATGAACAAGAAAATCAATGTTAAAAACGTTATCTGTCCTATTCCTATTCACCCCATTTGACTGTTCGAAATTAAACTATTATGAACGGGAAATATTCTTACAATCTTTGGAAAATATTATAGAGGTATGTTAATAGCCAAGGTCGCCAGACAAATGAAATAATACTCAGTAATTGTATATAGATAGTTTAGTATAAGATGTATTCAAATATATTGTAAGTATCAAATCTTAAATAAGTGGAACCAAAAGAAATTAAACTGTAGTGTGTACATAAGAGTTAATATAATAATAATAATAATAATGTGCTCACTACCGTATTTCGGTCACGGCGGCCTATCTCCGTGAAGATTAGCCTAGTACGCAGGAGATGTTAAGCAAGTGCACTCACTTTCCTTTCACTCTCATAGTCCAATGGGACGACAATCTGACTCGACCGTAGTGAGATCAGGCGCAAAGCCGTCGCTTTACATACTCTCCAAAGCACGGGGGTGTCAAACCGACAACTTCCTAACTCCGGGCTGTTACTGAGAATTTCCTAATAGGAAAACTCAATAACACTGCCCGACCTGGGAATCGAACCCAGGACCTCACGCTGGGCAGCCGTGATTGCGACCACTAGACCAAGGAGGCTAAGCTTAGTTTATCTATATGCATACGGACATTAGATTGATTTTTGCTTTGTATTTTTTTTGTCTACTTAATGTTTATCTTCATATCTTTTGAACCCTTTGAGATATCAACATGGAATATATACAGTAATTTAAGTTAACTTTTATGTTTTAATCCCTTAAATTTTCATTCAAATCCATTGAGCGGCATCGGACCCTATCAGACAGAAAATCAAAAAAATTTAACTACTATGTATGACCTGTGAAGGGCTCGTAAGGTTGGCAGCATTGCCACGTTGAATGGCAATACCGATTCTCTAATGGAGAAACATGCCAGTTTCTACTAGGAACTAAAGATATTTAATGAAAGTAACATTATTCTAACTTAGCCATATATAATAATGACGAACTAAAACATAAGTACAAAAAATAAAAATTTGGAAGTATTACATCAAGGTGATATCATTTATTTATTACCTAATGTACACAGGCAACTAGCTTTTAAGTTAGTAACAACGTAAGTAAGTATACATTAATTGTACATATAATATTCTAACAATTACATTTCATAAGTCAATTATTAAAATGTATATCATCGTCATTGCAAAAATGCATGACTTAATAGTAAAGTCTTAGAATGTGTAATAAATAGTAGGTACTTTATCATAATATACTTTTAAAGGCAACACTGAATAATTCTAATTTTAAATACTGCATCTTATTAGGTCGACAATTAAAGGCCTGTATATATGTGATGAGGCGCAGCAAAGCGCGACATTAAAATATCTATAACAAAATATTATCGAATTTGCTTTAATGCTGCTGGGTTGAAATAATATCGATTCTAATAAACACAACAACTCGATCCCAAGAACATCGAAGCGGATAGAAAAGACAGGTAGCGCAGAAATGCGACCACGCGAGCATGCGCGATTCTACGCAAGCATGTGAATATTTTGAACACATTTGAACTCTCTAAATCAAACTGGAAAACGAATGAAGCACAGTTCAGCCTACGTTATAATACTATATAGCACATTATCTGCCGGCCTCCATTTTTACGGATACGTTCACATAACGCTATACGATGTGGTATTGGCTTACTATAAGATAATATTGAGTGAGTTTCAGAGCTATAACAAACAACCGCCCTACAAGCGAGATTTCGATTAACTGTATTACTAAAAAGAAAGAAAGAAAAGCCTTGTGCTTATTTACGCGGCTCGTGATGTCGCGCACTTTTGCTTCGTCCAATGCGCTGCGCTGCACTTCGTCAGATGTGAGCTGGCCCTAAGATAGATCTTACATGAAAATCGGTTTATTAATATAGTTATAAAAGCCGGCTTAGAAGGGGGAGAGTCTGCCATAACTTTTCTTCGAAAAACCGTGTCTGAGTTAGACATAAGTCCGATATATCATATCGTAACTAAAAACGGATATACACATATATCATATCGTATCGATATGCTACACACAGAAAACCGTTTTTACAATATCGAATTAATCATATCGAACTAAACGAAAAACTAACCATCCATATCCATATCCGTTTACGTAGCTTACTCAACTTATCATATTCATATCGTTAGATATTCGCCGTCTCTCTGTCCAACTGATAACGTTACCGGGTGTGAAAACGAGACGAAGCGAATATCGTTAAGCGTTTGCTGTAGATATCTAAAACTCTCCATATCGATATCTAAAAACGGTTTTTCATATCGATATGAAAACTTCATATCGGATATGTAACCGTTTACAGAAAATACCAAAAACGCCCATGTCTAGTCTGAGTTAATGGTTATAGTTAATTGCGACTGGTAGCATTATGAGGAATATAGATTATTACAATAGAAAATTGAATAAATAATTAAAAAATCACCTTCATATTTAATTAATGCTATAATAAATACTAAGTATTACAATAAAAGTAAACAACAATAATCTCTGGCTGCTATTTGAGTTTTAAAATATTAAAAATCAAATTTTACATACTTTTATACAATACTTTCTTAAAACGTTCAAGTAATTAATTTTACTGACACTTTCATTTTATGGTACAAAATTAACCTTTGGATATATATCCTTTAGATTTAGGTGCACGTTAAAATCGAAATTTCGAATTAAAAAGACGTAAAATGCAATTTTCTCCTTGTCTAAATTGATCATTCAGTGTTCGAATAAGCTGTAGGTCATAGACTTTCGGTTTAAAAACCAATAAACTATTTTCTAATTCGAAACTGGATACTTATAACAATTAATATTATTCAGTTAAATACAGATAGTACGGTAACGTAACTTGGTACTAACATAAGATTTCTACTAGCACTCAAAAACATTGTAAATATTATTACAACGGGAAGCATGAAACCAAACAGTTGTTTTAGTATAGTAAAGTACGTCTGCAAAGAAAGTATAGTATGTCTGTAAAGAAAGTGACATTATTCTAACTTAGATTTTAAAATAATATCCATAAAAGGTTGCCACTGAATAAATACGGTAAATAAATAAACACTGCATGTAGGTACTTATTATTAAGTTGGAAAAATAAGCAGAAATTCCCCAGAATAAATACATTTTGTGCAGCAAAATGGTTTCACAATGAAGAAGAATGAAGCGCGCAGGCGTGGACTCGATGTTAGGCGCGTCACAGACGATGAATCTTCTTCTTTGTATTGTAAAAATAAACGTTCGTATTTTTTTATCCGCAAAACTCGAAAACAAGCTGATGGACAGTCTTGGAATTTTTAAACAACGTTTAATTTTGTGTGTTCTTATACTTTTTATTCCGAAGTTCTGGAAATTACAAGTGTTTTATCTTTTTTTTTTTGGTAATGGCATCTCGCAGGTCAACCAAGGAGGTTGTCGACTGCTTAACCGGACTTTAACTGTTTTATCTAGCAAAGCATGGTCAGATATATTTTTGACGATATTTTACAATATCGCTTGCCATACAAAAATTGAAGATACAATTTGATTATATGTTTGATCTGGAGAGAATTATGAACGGCGAATATTTGAAAAAAGACCGTATCGGTGGCGGTTACCACCAACAACAGCATTCCTAATGAGAGTTGACGTCAGGCAGGCTGCCAGTCATAAAACATTACCAAAACATTAGATCAAAAACAATTGGAAAGTGGAAGAAGATTTCATATTACTTTGACCCCAAATAAATTGGGATAAGGGCAGAGAGAGGGATGATGATGAATTTTCGTGATGATATTTGAAAATACTTTTTTTTTAACGTTGTTCCAAACAAGGAATTTCTCATGTATCGTGGATGCGTTTACGGACATCACGCGGCGCTGTAGCTGATGGTTCAACCGCTGCGCCAACTATGCCCTCAATTAAATCATCTTATGCTAAACTATTTCAATTTTTTCACCGTTTGTGACGCGCTTTATATGCGACGAATTAGAGAACAACCCGCTTGCAAATAAATATATTTAAATTGAAAAATAAATGCTGTTCGTTAGTAAACACCGATTTCACAAATTTTTGTTTATTATCTTCGTAATAGACCCAATAAGGTTTTAAAAGAAAGAAAAAAAAACCAGGAAATACTCCTACTACCTCGAATTTGGACAGGACAACGCCTGTCAGGTTAACTAGTGTTAGATAAATAAAATTACGTTAATATGCACCCTCTGTGCATGTACCGCGAAGGGTAAGATTGGCTTCATCAGCCATCTTGGAACGCACCAACGTCAATTATTTATAAATTATTATGTAGAAATATAATTTTTCTACCGCAGGCTAATGTAAGCGAAATTCAGCCACGTATTTTCAATTTTTCTGAACCGAGGCATGAACACGATAGTGGCGCCACCTCTCCTTTGTCTAGCGCTTGAGATATTTGGAAAACCTCACAAATTCAAAATCAAATGAAATTTCGATAGAACAATGTGCAAACAAGTTTTTTTTTTCTTCGACCCCCGTTTACAGTCTGGATCGGTTTTTGAGCAACCTGAAGCACATTAAGTCAAATAAATTAAAATGAAGCAGTAACTAATCTTTGAAAGAGAGATACATTCACTCGTTCGAGTATTACAGAAAAGAGATACTTTATGAAATGGATTGCTTAAAATTTATGTCGTTACTGCAGTGCCACCCTGTATACAAGGGCAAGAAGGATTTAAGCTACCAGTAATTTATGTACCTAGGTATACCTTACGTACATATATTACTCAACGGAAACAGTAAGAGGCTCACAAATCATTAGAATGTAGATTTTATAGAATCATAGTGAAAACTGCATTATTTCTATTAGTCAGTAGTACCTAATAACTGTAGTAGGTACAGTTTAAGCTTCTGAGGTAGGAAAATCAAACTATAAAACGTTGGCGGTAATTTTGACAAGTTGCCATAAACAACTCCCCCCCCCCAACACACCTCAATTACTCACTGAGAGAAAGCATAGATCCCACCCCTCGTCATTCAATCATTGAGCAAAAAAAAAAACAACTAATATAGAACACAAATTTAAAAGCAGTTTTGTTATTGTGTGTTTTTTTTTGAGTTGATACATATTGATATATGGAATTTGTATACATTCATCGAGCAAAAAATATATATTACATACGTGTGACAAGATTGCACTGTATCCAATATACACAGACCGAGCCTTTGAAACTACAAATATGTAAAAATGTATTTATTATTTTGTGAAAATAAAATCCATTCCTCTAACAGGAATCGTTCCTGAGACCATTTTAAGTACACATGTCGACACTAATTCAGGCACTAAATAAGCTACCGTGAATTCTGCAAAAAATATTTGTAGATAACTGTTAAATAACATTTTAATCAAATAAATTGTATTACGTACCGGTTCAACGACCTTAACTGATTGTGAACGGATCGGCCGTATGGCGTCGTCACACGAGTAGAGTTCGTAGACACCAACCATAAGAAATCATTGATTTAACGATTATTCTGATAAAGTTTTGACACTTAATTTGATTTAACCCTGTATAATTAAAGTTAATTTAAGTAAACTATACCTATATGTATTAGAAAAGTTGGTATAATTTAGGATTTATGCGGCATAAGGCTTAGATAGTACACGGCTAACAGACGATGTAACACAGTAGAACCTCACCTCGACCAACCCTTTAAGGGATAACAGGCAGGTGATGGTATAGTCATAGATATAAGTATTTGTATGACGTAATTAGCGTGACACTGTTAACTTACGAGTACAACGACAATCTAATAGGTTGGATTTCACGTCTCTTTGTATGGGACAACTTTGTACAAATTTCTACAAAAAAAATCAATTGGTAATAAAATTCAATTTGTTTACAATGTCGTACACAAGGGATTATTTAGGTATGTGTGTTTATAGACACTTAGGTATCTCATATTCACACCACACCAGGGGCCTAATTCTGCTAATTTACCAATGCTTCAGTTGAGTGTCGATAGTGTGTCGATGGAATGATTTTAGTTAATTGGTAGTCTGCTAGCTTAATAAGACCACCGGTCTAACTAAAATCATTCCATCGACACACTATCGACACTCAACTGAAGCATTGGTAAATTAGCAGAATTAGGCCCCTGTACTCGGCACAATTATCTTTAGTTCATTCAAATATTTGGCTCGTGCGAAAATTAAGAAATCGGAACATCTATTTTAATTATAATATTTTTTCTGGCATTTCACGTGATATTGAGAATATATTCCTGTCTCGTTTATTGTTTTTTTATTATTATATTGCTGTACTGTTTAGTATGTGTCAGAATAAACTATTAAAGGTAGGTATATTTCTTTCTTTATTGCTTAATAATTATTATAATAGTTATGAGCCAAGTTTCGTTATACCTATACTATCTAAGTTTACAAAGTATTTCACCAACGACAATTTCAACTTAATAGATTACCTATCGCGAATATAGGATAATATTTAAATTATGATCTAAGTGAGTATAACAGAATATCTGTTACATTTCAATAAACCACATAAGTATTTATCGTAAACTGTAAGACCAAAAGAACGTAAGAAAAGTCGTAATGTAAATGAGTCCGATAATATATATATCAAGTTGAAATTAATTAAAAAAAATCAAAAGCGCGCTTGCCATTTTTAAATCTTATTAGCCTATGTTACCACGGGCAATGTAAGGATTCCAACGATACCCCATATATCGAAATCGGTTCAGGCGTTTAGAGGTTATGTTGGAATAAAGAAACTCACAAACATACATACATGAACCCTAAAAGCATAATACTCCTTTTTTGGGCAGTCGTGTAATGAAATACAATTGTCATCCATTGCGACTCCATTACAATTATGTCTGAATTCTGCCTGCCAAAACTTCAACAACATCATTGAGAACTGCCATTTTTCATTAAAAATAACAGTTGAATGGTGAGTCACTGGAAAGTCATTGGGAAAGTCGCTAGTCTTCAGAGCCGAGGCGCGAGATCAAATTTTGACGCCTCCTATACTTCCACTTCTTACAGTAACCATTGCCGAAGGCGCCCCCTCTGGCGCCTGGAGCCGCCGCTCCCTTCGCCGTATAGATGGGCCGGCCCTACTAGTCTTATTTAGGTAACTAGCATAAAACCAAATGCCTTCAAATCTTCCTCTTATCGTATGGTTGATGAACAACTCAGTGTCTGAGTTTAAACCACCCCTATGTCTATTACATGGCTTTACACACCATCGAGAATATCTGTCAGGTGTGCTGGTTTCCTCACTATGTTTTTGTTCACCGTTATAAGCAAGTGATAATTAGTTTATTAGACGCACATGACTTCGAAAAGACACTGGTGCGTGCCAAACTTGCGGTCTCTGACTTGTCAGTCCAACGGTCATACCACTAGGCTATCAATGCTTGCCTAAAATGATTCCGTCGAGTCACTATCAATTTAATTGATACTCAATTAAAACATTCGTAAATTATATATCACTCTCAGGGTCCAGGTTATGTTACGACTTTTCTTATTAAAACTTTTTTAAAGTATATATCTATTAAGTAAGAGATTTAACTAGTCACATTGTCATATATCAGGTTCTAAACCTGTAACCTGGTCTACAAGAAGCTGAGACCTTTAGACTATAGTTGCAATTAAAATTTAAAGTCTTTTGACTTGTAAATCTGGCCACACATGTACGGTTTCCAAATACAGAATACAGATTCGGAATTACGTGAACTTAGCACGGACGTTTTTTTCCCCGTTTGGATTTTTCCGCCCGTACAATAAACGTGAGGTATAATTGTTTCCCTAACGAAAATATTGTATGCGCAATGTAGAACACTTTGTATGAAATGCAAGCACTCGGGTGGCCGATTAAGAAAGACTATTTTGGAAATCGAATCAGAAACCGTCATGCGTGGCCAGCTTTAAGATATTTTGAAATAGAATTTAAAATGTCTATTCTAAGAAGTTTTTTTATTATGATTTCCGCGCAGGAATGCGGTTTTTCATTTTACGTGACATTTAAAAAGAATGTCGCCTTTCTATGCACATTATACTCATAGAAGTTAACGTAAGCATTTTGGACTTTAGAAAAGATCATGTCAAGTTTGTATGTTTATTAATTATCGAAATAAATGTGTCAACAATACTGGAGTTTTATTTATTAACCTTACATTTTCATTTTCATTGTATTAAATCAAATTTGTCACGTCTGTGGCATTCTTAGTGGCAGTGCAGAGGTCACTGCTACCCAATGTACAGAAAGAGCAAGACTGGACATTGTGTGATGCAGTGTAGACTTTGGACGCAGAGTTTCCATTACTTTGTTTTAATTAAGTTGGGCGCAGTAAATAAAATCAGACATTTAACAAACGAAGTTTTATATTCCTCGTCAGAAATTCAGAATTACAACAACCATCTTGGCGGGCAAAATTCGAACAACCATCATAGAGAATTTCCATAGATATTATTAAATAAACATACCGCCATAGATAAAATATAATAAGCTTAAATAACAAAAAAGGTTGAAGTACGCAGTCGCCGCTTGTCAGTGATGTGGTAGTGAAGCTGAAGGCAATCAATTCTAACAATTGTGGGTCGACACCACACTTAGTCAAGTACTTATATCCCGCGTCGCTTTTTTGTCAATGTAGCCCCAACTGGTCTAGAAACATTGATAAATAGACGAACGGGGCTTCAACCCGCGACCCTTGACATTCCGTGTCATCGGTAGAGTGACTGAGCTACCGTGTCGTTGTCCGTGTGTATTAAATTTCAGGTCTGCTTGTAAACGTGTTAAGGAGACGGCTGGCGATATTTATGTAGCAATCATTTCCAGATCTACTAAACTCAGCATTACCACTTGTAGTTGTAAGGCGTCGAACAACATCCCAAAGCTTTTAACATCTTTTTTTTTTTTTTAACGTATTAAGTTCGTAACAAGTGTTAATCTATGTAATGCCTATATTAATTGCTCATATTGAGATTAATGTGCTTTTTGTATAGGTTTAAAATTTCTTCTGATTTATTTGTAGTACGTATGTAGTGGACTGTATAAATGAAAAACGTGGTTTCTTCACAACTTGTATGTTTATTTATCTTCCTTAATTATAATTCCTATTTCTTCCAGTTCCTTGTTCGAATGAATTAACATGTTTTTTTTTTTTTTGACTTGGTCTCTTGCAGTTAACCCATAGGGGTTTGATCTGCGTAACCGAACAATAGCTATGGCGAGACAATTTGATGCCTCCAGCCAGAGCATATTTTATATTACTACAAACTAAGCAACACAGCACTAAGGGCGTCCCCTGCGGGACACGAGCCTCGGCTTAGGGCGTTGCTGAGGGGACAACTAGGGACTAGCTGGATCAGATCAGTTTCCTTATTATTAAGGGTCGAATTTAAAGCTACTAGCTCGGCGCGGGCCGGTTCGAGCAAGGGTCGGGGTGGACATGATGAGACATTTCGCGACGGACGCGGACCTCGCCGGTGAGGTCTATAACGAGGCGGTCGAGCGCGTCGGAGTGTGCTTGTGTGTCTGTTAGACTCTTGAACTACAGTGGTCCTATCATCGGGACGGAGGAGAGCGTGACGTGGTCGGCGGACTTTACTGATCTGAGATGGCCTGTAGTCGGCGGAAGAAACAACTAAGGGATTCGGATGGTTAGAGGCGGAGTCGAAGTATTTCTTCGATGCCCTTTTAATGAATTGCCTAATAGTGGGCATTCTGAGATCGAGGTGGAGTTGAAGGTTCCTAATGAACCATGGGGCGCCTGTCGCTTTGCGAAGGAATCGATTTTGCAGGGTTTGCATGCTATGGATTTTGTAGTACTTAACGTGTGCGAACACGACGCTAGCATAAGTCATAATGGGTCGAATGCACATAGTGTAGAGTCTGATCTTAAGGTTAAGAGACAGTTTACTGCGTGCATTTATCATGGGAAAAAGACGGCCGACAGCGAAAGCCGCGCGGTCGCGGACTATCTTAATGTGCGGACGGAAGGACAGTTTGTGATCTAAGGTCACACCCAGGTATTTGGCTTGCAGTTCCCAAGGGATTGGCTTGCCGAACATGGTAATAGGTCGAAGCTGGGGAAGAAATTCCTCGGCGCCCGTTCTAGAAAAAAGAACTGCGGCGCTCTTGTCTGGATTGACCTCGATCCTCCATTTCCTGAACCAAGCGCCTAAGGCATTGGCCGAGGTCTGAAGTGATCGAGTAATGCAGTCAAGACTCCTACCGGTGTAATAGATGGCCGTATCGTCGGCGAAAAGAGCCAACTTGGATTTGCCGCTTTTAGGTATATCGCTGGTGTACAGCGTGAAGAGGAGTGGTGAAAGCACAGAGCCCTGAGGGACTCCGGCTAGGATCTGATGTGGGGACGATAGAACGCCCTCTACGCGATAGCGGAAGCTACGGTTAGACAAAAAGTCTCGTATGATGAGTATGAGACGGTCAGGCACTTGGAATTGATACAGCTTATAGATTAAGCCGTTGTGCCAAACCTTGTCGAAAGCCTTCGCTACGTCGAAAAACAACATGCCCGTTTTCATTTTACGCATGAAGCCTGCGCTTATGTGCTCAACGATACGGTGCAACTGATGAATGCAAGAGTGTTTAGCTCGAAAGCCAAACTGCTCGTCAGGAAGAAGCTTATGAGATTCGGCATAATCCTTTAAACGAATATAAAGGAGCCTTTCATATATTTTCCCAAAGACGTTGAGAAGACTGATGGGACGATAACTGGTCGGCTCGCACTTAGGCTTACCGGGTTTAGGAAAACCTATAACAGTTGCCTGTTTCCACGATTGTGGGAAGATGTTGTTGCTCAGTGCCGCATTGAAGATGGCGGTCATGAGTACTATCAGGGGTGCGGGGAAGTATTTAATCACTTTGTTGGTGATCCCGTCTGAGCCAGGGGCTTTCCTGGGTTTGAGGTCCTTCACGATAATTCTAACTTCGTCTACGGTTACTGGGGGCAAGGGAACGTCGGATTCGTCTGAGGGTGGGAGTGCAGTTCTACGTTTAACTTCGGCCTCGACCTTGGACAGGTGAGCTTGGTCTACTGGTAGAGCGCTTGGCGTACATTGGGCTTCTAAGCTGTCAGCTAGGACTTCAGACTTTTCGTCGTCATCGAAAGCAGGTCGTTGATTAGGTCTATTGAGCGGGGGTATAGCGGCGCATTCGTCGGATTTTAATTTTCGCTGTAATTGCCAGAAAGCTTGATGAGTGGGTTCTATTTTATCAAGCATTTTGTCCCATCTAGCTTCCCGCATTTCCGATATGCGCTTCCTCACAGCACGCTGCAAGGTGCGCATATGAATACGGTTAGCTTCGTTGGGGAAACTGTCGTAGGCACGGATAGCTGCGTTCTTTTCCGTCAACAACTCACGCACGTCATCCGGCAATTTCCAGCGGTGTTCGTCCACCTCCGGAACTTGCCGTGAACATTCGTTCACTACGGATTGCACGTGACCGGTGAGGGAGTCGATCGCAGTCACCGTGTCGGCGACAGACACTATACTATCGGGAATTGAGTCTAAGTGCACAGAAGAGGTCGACTTGAGGCGTTCCTCTAGTCTTCTCCAATCCGTGATAGTTTTAGTGGGGACAGGTTGATCTGAGTTAGAGGGACCTGAGCGCGGGCCTAATTCTAGGATTACTGGTCTATGGTCAGAGTCGAGCTCTTGTAGCGTCTCTATAGAGCGTAAACCTAGGTTCACGTTCTTAAGAATCGCTATGTCGAGTATGTATGAATTAACATGGATTTTCACCCTCCTTTTATAGAGGTCCGCAACCATTGGTAGTGCGTACACGGTACTAAACTATTTGGGCTCGACCAATCAGGTCGTTTCAAATTTGCACACGGCACTAAAGTGTCCGTTGTATGGGGAATCTGTTCTGGGAATCTGCTCGATATCCATGTTATTACACTCGTTACAATGTTCTAATTATTTTACATGGGTAGTTCTCACTTAGGTCTATCTAAATACACCAAACTATGTTGATAAAACCTATGTTTAGACCCTAAAAAATAGAGAAATATCGATTTGGCTCTCGCTACGGTAAAGTTTCGCAGTAGTTAAACATATGGGCTTTATACAAGTGGCGCCCTCATGCGTCTGGAAGGTAAGTTAATAATTCTTACATATTACAAGTTTGATTATCACTTAGATTATAAACTTAAATTAATCTTGCAGGCTCGACGTCCGCTACAACGTAATTGTAATGGTATTGTATAAGCCACATAGAAAGATCAGCCAACTTCTCAGACCGGTGAAGTGCCACATTCCCTTACAAGATGCAGGGGTCTACAAGATTGATTGTAACTGTGGGCTATCATACATAGGGCAAACAAAGCGTAGCATTGGCACCAGGTTGAAAGAACACATAGCTGACGTCAAGAATAGACGCTCAGCAAAATCTGCAGTCTGTGAACACACAACAGACAAACCCAACCATTTTCTACGTTTTGATAAACCCCAAATCCTCGCAAAGGAAAACCGATATATACCGAGAATGCTCCGCGAGGCTATTGAAATTAAAAAACACCCAAATTTCAATAGAGAAGATGGTTAGCAATAACCACCTGTTTGGAACCCTGTACTGAAAATAATCAAGTCCCAAACAAAGTCAAGTCACAAGACAAATCAAGATACTGTGAGCGATTACTGCGTGCATCGGAACACCTTTTAGTTTATAATTCGATAAAATTGTAAAATTGTATCTCTAAATTTAAAACGACTGTGACCTCTGAGTTTGTTTCGGTATTTCTTCTCAGGGATAGTCTTAGGAAATACCGTCGCGATTTAGTTTAAATATGTATCAGAGACAATAAGAATTTTATGAATTTATCAATTATATGTACGGTAGACTGAAATAATTTTAAATAAACTGTTGAGACACCTGACACCTTAGTCCTCCTGCGACCACGAACGCTGCAAAGTGTTCGAAACGTCAGGAAAAACAAAAAACCAATAATACACGCGATTAATCCGGTTAAAAGTTGTTTTATTATAATATATCAATTTTCTTTTAAGAGCAGATCTACTACTGTCTTCTGAGAATTTTCTATTACTTATAATACAAAATCTTTTGACACATATGTGAAAAATACTATTTGTTACATAAATTAAATTATAAACTTTATGTGCATCACATTTATTAAGGAAATCCCATTTTATCGAGTTTTGTAATAATTTTGTGACATTCTCCTTTACTTTAATTTTATATGCCTCTTTTTCTAAATAATAATTAATTAATGTAGCGCTTTGTTCTACGGAAATTATTAAGTCTTTTGAGGTATATATTAGATATTTTCAGCCTTCGTCATATTCTTTAAACTCTATAAAACTATGGACCTCCTCTTGCGTGTCTGACACAAAGATTTTTTTACATATTTCACATTTGTTTGGATTATTTTTCACAATAAACCCACAGACATATGCGCAAGCTTGCAACTCGCCAGATAATTCGTCTAATTTTAAACTGCTAATGATTTCTGCTTCATCTTTTTCTAATACGGCAGTACCAGCTGTGCATATGTCTGGAGCTGGTGTCAAAAGAGTTTTAAAGTTCGATAACATGACATCATTTTCGTCTAGCTCACAATTTCCAGACCCTATATGTGAAAGATTGCTGAGGACAGCTGTTTTTAGTCCAGCCACAAACTGTCCAGTAGTTGGATTTGAATTTGACCCACAGTTACTACGAATGCAGCCAAATAAATTTTCTAATGGGTCCTGCTGGATTCGTCTGGTTGACAAACTTCCAATAGTTTTATGTTTTCTTTTAAGGTTCTGCCACAATCTCTCTAGCCCATTCAAAGTCCAAATCCAACCTTCTTTGGAAGGGGGAGAACTTCTGCATCCCACAAAGCATAAATTTCTAAAAAAATCCTTCATTTTTTTTAAAAACATCAAGTTTCCTGTTGTGTCTTTTAAATTGGTGGATAGTTCTTTCCCCCTTCTTAAGTCTGATGAAGATGCATTGACGCAGTCAAACAATTTGTCCATATTTTTCACAACATTTGCTGTGACTACAGCATCACTTGGTAAATCTCCTGTGAAGTAAAAGTAAAAATTTATGACAACAATTTATCACCATATTTAATGTATTTAGACTTCATATTACACAAATATTTTGAAATTAAACTTGAAATAGATTCATCAAGGATAAATAAAAGAAATATTCTTTACCTCCTGATATTTTTGAGAACATTCCTGCAGCTACCGAGCTACTGAAAACTTGAGCTGCAAGCTTAACTTTCATCTTTTGTTTAGAGTTTGGATTTAGATGGTCTTGTTTGATTAATGGTGCATAGACAAAATTGGGGTTATTATAGTCCAGCTCAGAAAACCGTTTTATATGGCTCCATTTAGCTATGCCTGTAACAAAGATTTAGAGTATTATATATATTGTTAAAGTGGGATTTTATCCATTTATTAACCGCAGCAAGTACAAATTAACCTCAAAACACTGTCAATTACTTAGTCAATTTTCAAAGTTAGTATTATCACGATCAGTATCATGGCCTAAGAAAAAATACATTTACTAGATATAGTATTAATTAACGCGTTTTTTTTAATGAGATATCAACTTACTATTCAGCCAGCCATTGTCTAGAGAGTGTAAGAGTATTTACAATTTTGTAAAAGTATGTTTGTAAAAGAGAAAGAATAGAGTGAGACTGTGAGTGATTTTAATAGATGCGAGTGAGTTCTAGTGGCTATGTATGGCATGATTGATTGCATGCAAGCTGTTGCATCAACCTGCATGCTGTCAATTAAGCTATAGTAAGAGAGATCCCATACGGTTAGCATAATCATTCAAAGTTTACTGAAGCATCGCTAAAAAATTTGATTTAAAGAAAAATGTATAGTATCATCAAATTATAAAACTTACCAATTCCACATTTGTTTTCAGATGAAATATCAGTTTCACATTTAAGGTCGTATTTTAGAAACAAATTTCTAAAACACTTTAATAAGTGTGGTGTGTCAAAAATAGTAACTATTTCATGATTGTGAAATTTAATATATGGCTGGTCTACAGTTGCTCCCAAGATAGTTATTGCTCTTTTGTTTACACCATCTAAATCCGAAACAGTAGCAGCTATATTAAGTCCTGCATCAAAACAAGACTTCAAAACCTGAAATAATAAAATAAATGTCATAAATATCTGAATCAATTTACATCTTCATGCCTATAATATACAAGTGTAGAAAAAAATACATGATGGATAAGAAAATCTATGCCTACCTCCTTTATGAGAACTGCCAGTCTATCAGCAGTGACAGAGCCACCAGAAAGATACTAAGCAACTGGTTGTTTTATTTGTTTTCTAATCCCAGCCACCATAAAAACGAGAGCATATGAGGCTATTTGTGGTGATCTTCCCTGTGTATCATGATCTTGGTAGCCTTCTATAATATCCTTTTTTTCATTGTACCACAAATTCTTTTTTATAGACATTTCGTCAAACATAAGCACAAATTCTCTCTCAGATGGAACCAGACATTTAACTGTTTTCTTTAAAACATTAAATATGTTCTTATTAACACCAACACCCAATTGGAATTTTGATAAAACAGATTTAAGTGTGCCTGGTGCTGGCAGACAAATTAACCTTCTCAACAATTTGTAGCAGGTTGGAGACCTTTTATATAGCCTTAATGCTATGATTTTCGCTTCCTGGTTCCATCTACAAGCTCTTGGTTTTCGTTTAAAATTTTGAAGTTCCCCTTGCAGTAACAATGCAAACGTTGATGAAACTTTTGTGTTCAAAATTTCATTTACTGACACATCTTTGCATAAAACATTCACAAAAGATTCATTTTTCAAATGTTTAATAATTTTTTGAAGTCTATAAACCTTTCTTATATTAGACTTCATTTTGACATACAACTTTCTTTCTTTTTCATTTTGAGGATGCTCGGCAATTGCAATTGAATCTAATTGCGTTTGAGGCCTTGCCTGGACATGTACTGTAGAAATATTTGTCTTGTTTAGTATATTTATGTTTTCCATCAGTGGTTGTAATTGTCTTGATGGGCCTGCTACTGGTACAAATATACTGCTAAGTTCCAATGGATCAAAAATTTGCCCTGAAGCCTATAATAGAAATAAAAATGATATTCAAAGGTCACATTATGTATTAAATAAATATTTTTATACAGAAATGTTTTTTAACTGACCTCATCAATTCCTTCAGTCGGTACTGCAGTTCGGAAGAGTTTCTGATCTACAAAACAAGTTTTCTTAAAATGCTTATTGCACAGCATTTTGTGCTGGGAGTACAGCTTCCCTTGGAATTCTGGTGATGACCATGATCCATTTGGGAAACAGTACTTCGACCATAGTTCACAAGTGAAAGTAAGAGAAAAGTTTTAGTTTTATTAACCTTTCGGCTCAGTAACGTACAGATCTGTACGTTGTAACAATAAAAATCTATTGTGTCTGCTAATGACTGACGCAACAGCTTAAATAGTATAGTTATTACAATGTGTTCAAGCCTATTAGACCTGCATTTAGGGCTTTCAAGTACTTTTCAAAGCTGAGTTATTGAAATAGGAGTATGGAGAATTGTGTATTTTAAAAAGTCATTAGCCTTATAATGCATACACATAATTTAATTTACTGGAATAATATTTTTTAATGACTGGAGTTGTAGTATGGCCTTTAGTAGTAATTTCTATAAAGCTTAGGCCTCGCTATTGTGTCGCACAAAATTGCAAAATAATTAAAATAAATATAGACTTTGTACTAGTTGAAAAGAGCTAATTTGGAAAGGTAAAGCATTGTATAGTTTTCTAGCCTTCTAGGCGTTTAGAATGAGGCAAGATTCAAATTAAACGCTAAAAGGTTCCGAGAACACTATTCAAGTGATTCAATAATACTGCCTATGCCTTTAATTAAATGAACACCTACCGAAGGCTATTCGTTCTGCCTGGTTTCGGAAAACGGTGAAGTGTAATGCTGGCATCTTGAGAAGGTGAAGACCCGCACTTGATGAACTTTCTTAAATGTTCCGTCATCGTTATACAATTCTCACAGAGAGTCACTGTCTCACAATGAAATAGAGTCAATATCTCACAACTTTTGATTTAACTAAAGGAAACGGAGGAACAGGACGCTCAACTCAACGTTTTATCAGCAAAATCAGAAATAAACTTATTTATCGCTAGCGCAAATAAATAAACAAGAAAAAAAGACCAACCTTAACAGCAGACATTTATCTTGTGGTGTTGCAATCAAAAACTAACAAAGACCATTTTTTAATTCCATGTTTTTAAAAAAAGCTAATAAACATATTCGGAATTTAGTTATCTATTCAATTTTTGAATAAAAATTGTGAAAAAATTATTATGGGATTTTTTTAAGTTACCGTCTTAAAGGAAAAAATAATTAATACTACTTTTTATTTCACTGATAATTGATTTAATTGAACTTGGTAACATTTGTCTTTCCTCATCCTGTAAGACAGAGTTGACTAGATAAATTATATCGCTGTTCTTGTCACGTTTTGTAGCCCACGGTGTGTCCAAGGTCACCCGTACATAGTTGACTGGACCTGGGTCTGTGATACTACCGAAGATAACAGAAATCTAAGTGCCACTAGAACGTAGTGATTATATACCTACTCTTTGAGTGCCACCACACCCACTGCTGAGCTCTCACTGTTCTCATTCTTTTGTAGTGCATACAAAAGCGTTTGGTCATTCATGTAGTTTTTGATTTACGAGTAAGAACTGTTTAAATTTAATTGTGAAGGTGTGTAGTTGTGTACTGTTTTTATAGCACAAATTGGGGGCGGCAGGTCGTTCCAGCAGCGGGTGGCAGCGAACTTACAACTTCCACGGAAAGCAGCTGTTCTATGCCTTGGCCTGGTCAGAAGGTAAGCTGATGCTCTGGTATTAATTCTGTTAAAATCCTGAGACCATGACAGTTTGTTGTACAAGTAAACAGGTATTTTTGACAACACAACCTGAAACAGCAAAGTAGACAGATTTAGTTTTCTCCGTGCATGCATCTTCAGTAGATTTCTCATATGGAAGGGGTCATATGCAATCTGGGTGGTACAATAAAGAAATAGAAACGTGTACGGGCATTCTGTACACGTTGAATCAGTTTCTCAGTTCTACCAAGAATGCACATCCCATACACAGTATCAGCATAGTTCACTGTGTATAAAACAAGTGACTCACAAAGCATGACACGCATATCCACACTTATGTAGGGATGGAGACGATACAGTAGCTTGACTCTGTAAAACTATTTCGCACAGCTTCCAAGATTTGCGTTTTGAAATGCAGCTGCCCATCAAAAACAACTCCAAGATTATGCGGTTCTTGAACCCTTTCAATACTGCAGCCATCAATCCTGAGGTTGAGATTGTGTTTAAGTGTCCTGATTATTGAATCTCTAGACCCCATAACAAGAAGCTTGGATTTATTTGGGTTCAATACCAAAGAGTTTCTTCTTGACCACACTGCAATCCTATCCAAATCTTCATCAATTATGCTTACAGCCTCAGAAGTATTCCTGGAGTGGAAGGAGAAGTACAACTTCAAGGCGTCCGCATATAAGTGAAACTTTGAGTTAAGCATACAGTTGGTGATATCAGCACTATACAATACGACGAGAAGCGGGCCCAAAATTGATCCCTGAGGAACACCCCGGTTCACCTATTTGTATCCAGAAGCTAAAACATTTCCATCATTGTTGTTAGTTATTTGAACAAATTGAGACCGGCTCAGGTAACTATTGAAACAGTTAATAGTGTTTAAGTGGCATCTATAAAAACCTAGCTTGGAGAGAAGAAAGATTAATTTGTATTTACATAAGACCTAAATTATTCAAATAGATCTGCGAAGGAAGTCTTGTAATATTATATATCTATTATTTTAGACACACTCGCATCAGCAATCGCAAATTACACTTTGTAGATCTCCTCTATTGACCTGTCGAAACCACTTTAGAGTGTAGCACATCTACCACGCCACACGAACACTACGCAGTCGAGTAATAACCACACACATAATAAAATGCAGGTAACGAATCCTGCATCGCGCAAGCAAAGTTTATATGGCGAAAAGCATATTATATACGAGCGCTTTTAACAGTCAAATCGCGGCCCGAAAGGGAAAATAAGTCACCTAGTTGCAGATTTCAAAATAAAATACCCACCATAAGTGACACACATATTGCTATAGATTGATGATGTCCTTTACGAGGTGTACGTCGATGGCGACCATATAAATTCTCTCATGTTATGTGCACGGATGTGACATGGCGAAACCAAATGTCTTGAAAATGCGGTTGCAGGCAATGCAGTAAAACTGATCTTTTTCATTGCGTGTGTAATTGTTGATGGGCTTTGGGCGAGGCTTTCGGAGTTCGCGTTAGCCATTGAGATTTTCGAGGCACGACTGCACGAAGGCAACAAGGCATTGATTAAGGTTATAGCCTATATAACTAACTGTTTATGTGACATCACAATTAATGGCAACTCTTTCTTTTTTACCAGATAATCATGGTCTCCCTGCCTCGGGTCTCCGTTGTAAGCGGTGCTCGCACTTTGGTTCCCGCAGCCCCCCTCCCGAAGCATCTCTCGCATCTCGCTAGCAGTGACAACACTGCACTTGTGTATGCTGGTAAGCTAAGTGATATTCGTAAGGTACGAGGCATACGATATTTGGTGGCCAATTGGACGTCTGCATCTATGTGAGCCTGATACAGCAATTAGACGTTTGGCAATGCTGCCCAATTTGAACTGATTATGGCATTATTCAATTCATTCATTTATTTCAGACTAAGTCCTTACATTTAAAAAATAAAATAATTTAAAAACATTAAAATAATCAACATGGTATAAAATTACTTAATATTATGAACTGATTGTACTATTTTGCGACATCTTTGCCGCTAGGGTGTCGCGTCCGACTCTCTTCAATAGTTGCATCACAATTGAATCTAGTTTGATGACTTTAACGTGGTAAGTCATTTAAGTCCTATTCAGATACTTTTACAGTTGAAAACTTCAAGATATGTCTTTGAAAAAGCATTAACGCATGCTTAGCGAACTCTAAAGTTACAATTTTAAATGGAAAAAGAATACGGTCGCGAGCAGGATTCGAACCTGCGCCTCCCGGATAGATACTCCAGGCGCTCTGACCACTAAGCCATCTCGACCTCTGCTCACCACCGCGAATTCTTCTTCCATATTTTAACACGTCTTATGGCGACGTCATTGCAATCAATTCAGTACCTATACAAGTGACTGAACCGACACGACTTACTTTGCAGTTAATACAATGTCGTAAAGAATGCAATTACCTTAATAATTTAAGATATGTCTTTGAAAAAGCATTAACGCATGCTTAGCGAACGCTAAAGTTACAATTTTAAATGGAAAAAGAGAGTGGAAAACTTCTAATAATCTTGATTATTTCGTCTTCTATCGTCTTCTACGTTTACTTTCGTGTGGGGCCAACATAAGGTGAGAGTTGTTATAAGGCCCGTAGGCTTGGCTTAGCGATTGCAATATACCAACACCAACAAAGACCGACGGTGTACAGTGCCCTCTAAAGCATGGACACGCTCAGGGCCCTGTGGGCTTACAATTGAAAATAATTCCGCTCGATTGAAATTGGAAATATGTCAGTTCGTACTTTTTGTTGACGATAGCCAGGCGCTTCCTTTGGAAGGGAGCCGGCTCAGGGATCGCACACCAAGAAGAACACCTTAGGCCGACGCGACGCAGCTTCTCCGGGATAGCGGCGTGGGGCACAGTACTCAAGAAGGGGAATCGGGCGCTCGCCGTTCGGGCAATAAAACAGATGATTGAATATTTGGAGACGGAGCTTTGCACAAAAAACTATCAGCCTTTTCGTTTAATTTCTCTGAAGTAGATTGGTCTAGGCGACCCGGGGCCGCCTCTTTTATAAAATTTTTCATTAATGCCGGCTTGAGATCCCGGCGGTTATAAATATAACCGACTTGCGGGCGTGCGGGCCCCCATAACTCTACAGAGCGTCGCGCGTCGCGGCAGCCACATCTCTCAGCGCTACCTCGCACACCCATCCCATGCCTTGTCCTGTTACACTCATTAAGGGTAATAAAATGCTATTATTCGTATCCTTTACTTAGTACAATAACGCATTATAACCCAACAATAGAGTACAAACAAAGACTTATTACTAACAATACCAATAGAGATAAGATAACAAAGGCTTATCACTAACAATAGAACACAAAGACTTATAGCTAAGGGAATTAATCATTCATGTAACAAACAACATTTATTGGTACAATCACATATATATTAATCTAATTACTACACTTATGTTTCTAAAGTCTTATCGTCGTGCACACTTTTAATTACCAAAATGTCTAAAAAATAACTATAGATTCGGGATATTATGAAGAAAACATTCTTTAAAATTGAGGCAACTGTTTTAAGGCGTCAATTTAATATTGGAATGGGATTAGAATTGGTATTAGGTTCAAGAGTAGCCCCACTGTTCATTAAAGCTGTAATTGCGATAAATTGGACAAAAATTAACATAAATGTTGGATTGTCATCTTAGGCTTGTGCGATAAAGGTGACAAATATGTCTAACATCGACAGGTAAAATCTTGTCATTTTGTCAACACGTTAAACGCGTTTTATTATAACTCGACAATTGTCGAAAACCATTGTCGAGTTCCATGGAAGTTGACTTTGATTTCTTTATTTACAAACAGATACTTTAAGATACCAATATCTTAAACTATATTTATTAAGCGCCACAGGGTGAAGGCACGAGTCAAGATAAAGGAAGAGACAATTGTACAAATATGTCAATATGTTGAGACAATTTGCCAAATACAGGCTGTGGTTCTTGACAGTGGCCAAATTGAAGGTGAATCTATAGGTGTAACTGATTACAAAATTTATATACCCTTTGTATATGCGTAGATCAACAGCAGATTTAACCTTTTTGATTGAATTAGCCAATGGTGGAGTTGACTCACTCAAATGTCCCGCTGACGGTGGCGTTTGTGTTGGGTCATTAGATTCCCTACAATATGGTCGAGTTTAGTGATGCTGACGCTGGCGTCATGTTCGTGAACGGGCGCCGTTGGTTGGGGCTGGTCATCTCTAAACTTTCATGGCAAAGTTTTAATTGTAACTAGACTCTATGGACTTCATATTACATTGTTCTCACATATGATTTCTATATTATAAATACAATGTAACCAAAATATTGTAATTTTTTGATGAAAAAGAGTAACCGTGGACTTTCTTGCCCGTTCTTCTCCACAGGAATCTACACTTTGGAACGTGGCAACTAGTTTATTTTTTTTGACAATTCAAAAGTGCCTGTAAACGGTCTAATTGAAACAAATGCTTTGACTTTGACTTTGTTTGACTTTGACTCACCTGAACTCTTAAGCAATATAGAGCTTTATGCTCCCAAAAGATTCCTATCATTCTTGTCTATCTGTGCCTTCGGTTGATACAAACTATCGCTCAAACTCATTCTTTCCTCGAACAATTAAGAAATTCAATGAATATGTTAAATTGGATAACATTGATCTTTTTTGTGTTACAACAAAACAATTTCGTCTAGTAGTGTATCAAAATTTCTTTTCTAGTAATTGTAGTGTTTAATTCTGTATCGCTTGCGGTAAATTTACTTTTGTGTTCTATATGTGGAAATTTAAGGCTTAGTTTGTATTATTAATTTGTTTCTAAGATATTGATTGTAAGCTGTTTTTTCCCCAAAAAAAATAAAAAAATAAAACAATTAATAAAAGTATACCTTAGAAAATCGAATTAATTTCGCAGTTTTACTGTTTTTGCGTGCGTATACGTCGTGTCATAGCATTCTTGGATCTCTATGTAGTCTGTGGTCATAGCCATCGCCGCTGATGATGTTGACGCGAACGAGCGTACATGTTGAATCGCGCGCGGTCAAACGATCGGGTACCTACAATTCCACATTTTTCAAACTGTGAGTACGTCGATATGGTGCGCGTGTACTTAGGTACGGTCTGAAAAATGCGGCGGTAGGGTATAGGCCCTCGGTGGTGATTGGTTGAGTGGTGCAGTGCGTATGTAAGTGGAGCGGTGGCCAGTCCGGCCGACGCCATTGCATTTTACGATGCTGGCTGCTAAACAATGCGTACATTACAGGCAGTTTGAAATACCTGTATTACCAGCATGATGGTGCACCACTACATTATGGACACGTAGTGCGCAACTACCAACTACACGTTTGGGGCACAGTGGGTTGGACGTGATAGCCCAGTGCCTTGGCCTCCTCGGTCCCCGGACCTTACGTCGAAAAACTTTTATTTGTGGGGTGACGTAAAAAAGTTAAACTTAGTTAAGTTGACGTTAAAACTGTTATCCACGTTTTGTTAAACGTATCGCAATGGCAATCCAGCTGAACGTTGTTTAGCTGTTTTATACCACAGTACTGTTTTGTAATTCAGCTAGCAGTTTTGTAAAACAGCGGATTTAACTATCCATCTGCGCCACACACATTAGATTAATGCTCGCGCTATTTCTGTCCGAATTTCAAGTCTACCCTCTCGTTTCAACTTTTCATGTATATTTCTTTATTCCAGACGAGACATGCAGTGTCAGCATCAGCTATTCGGAACTGGAAGCTCGCACCAACTCCCTGGCCAGAGCTATTACGTCACGCGCCAGACCCTCGGGCTCCAACAGGGATGGAGACTACGTCATCGCTGTGTGCATGCAACCGACGCACAAGTGAGTATTTATTGAAAATACCTTCCGATATTTCAACAGACTATATTTTTTGAAAAATAATATATTATTGTTAATGTCGTGGTGTCCGAGTGGTTAAAGGCCTGCCTCTTGAGCTACAAGTGGGTTGTGGGTTCAAATCTGGTCTACCAATGTGACTTTTCCAATATCATATGTACTTTCTTAGTTATTCTAAGACATCATAGACATACGCTGAAGGAAAACATCGTGAGGAAACCTGGACTTAAACGTCTGAATGAATCGCCAACCCGCAGTGATCAATGCTCGTGCCTTCTCTGTATGAGAAGAGGCCCTTGCCCTGCATTATTCTACTGCTATATTAACATACACCAAGTAATGTACAGAAATAGTGCCTCTACAGTTTTATTGCAGTATAATAATAATATTCCCGACCGAATTTCGGTCACGGTATCTTCACGGAGATTAGCCAAGAACGCAGGAGATATTACAGTGCACAAAAGTATGCGCGAGCACAGGTGCACTCCCTCTTCCTTCGCTCTCATTGTCCGATGGGACGGCGATCCGACACGACCGGGGATAGATCAGATGCAGAACCGATGGGTTTACGTGCTCTCCAAAGCACGGCGGTGTTACACCCCCAACTTCCTAACTCGAATTTTGACTCGGGAATCGAACCCAAGACCTAACGCTCAGTAGCTGCGGTTGCGGCTACTAGACCAATAATGCAGTCATTATGGTATAGATGTCTTAATCTCAAAAGTAAATAAATAAATACCACTTCACATCTTTAAACTATTTTAACATAATTAAATCACATTCAAGTACCATCACCACTTTACTGGCGATCTGGAAGGTGGGTGCTGCTTACGTGCCGATGGAGCCTACCTTCCCTCAAGCTGGAGTGTCGCACATCCTGAAAGATGCTGAACCAGCTCTCGTTATTTATGATGCAACAGGTAAGTTACTGTAAATTTTTTTGATTTAAGCTTTGCCCCATACTGCGATTTTCTCCTGTAATGTCGCAACATAAACGTACATTACTATATACTAACAGGAATTAATGCGCAATAAATACCTTCTATAAACGTACATGTCTGACGTCAGGCTTTTCAAACGGCCGTGTAGGTACAGTTATATAGAAAAGTGTTATTATGCTGAAATATTTTATGCTAGGAAAATCCACAAGATCCCGAACCATTTATACATGTTTACATTACATTTTTGTATGGCCCTGGACCCCACACTAGGATTCACTGTGTCGTAGGGCCCAGTCTCTTTCAGTCCACATAGGTAATAAAGATTATGAATGTAACGAAAGCAAACAAAATAAGTAAGTGAAAATAAAATAAAAAAGTTAATCTAAACAACTCCAAATATACTAATAATAATAAAAAGGTGTGTGTGTGTGAGTGTGTGTGTGTATGTTTGTAGTGTAAGAGTTAGTAAAGATGCGGTGATCTATTGTGGAATATTGAGTACCTAATGCCTCAGTGCTAGAATAATCCACGGTCAATAACCAAGCCATAATTTTCTTCTTGCATGTCTTTCTTAACAGCGTAGCAATTTTTAGTTTGGTTTCTAGCCTTCTATAATAAGATCGCGCTCCCCCGCCAACGTACAACTTATGACATGCCAAATTATAACGCGGCAAGTGTATTGTGGGTGCATGGCAGACAGTCTCCAGTGGCGGCGTGGCACCTGGCTGTTTTCTATTGAGCATCCCCAAAGTAAAACAACAAATCTTTGAAAAGCATTAACGCATGCTTAGCGAACTCTAAAGTTATTATATTAAATGGAAAAAGAATACGGTCGCGAACAGGATTCGAACCTGCGCGCCATAAGACGTGTTAAAATATGGAATTCTTCTTCCATATTTTAACACGTCTTATAATAACGTGTTAAAATATGGAAGAAGAATTCGCGGTGGTGAGCAGAGGTCGAGATGGCTTAGTGGTCAGAGCGCCTGGAGTATTCATCCGGGAGGCGCAGGTTCGAATCCTGTTCGCGAACGTATTCTTTTTCCATTTAATATAATAACTTTAAAACAACAAATATGGCTATGTAATTAATTTAGAATGTTCATGAATTAAATGGCACATCGTTCTAAGCGAAGGCCTTTCAGACTACTTTACTATTGTTCTAAGCTGTAGTACCATGGCTAGTGGCTACTAAGTTGAGCGAGTGAGTTATCACGTTGTCACCCTTCGGTGCTTGGCCCTTTACGCCGCCACTGCCTATCTCACAGACTTAGAACAATTAAAATTAAATGACATGATTCAGGAATTATTTCAATTGTGATTTATATTTTGTTATTAATATTTTGTGATTGTATGAAAATAATTATTAATGTATGCCATATTTTAAATTGAATAATAATGACTTGACTTGCTTATCTTAATAATATAAAATACAACGACTTTAACATGATGTAATTGTGAAATAAATTTTGTAATTTGAATTAAGCACCTATGTATAACTACGCTAATTTTGCATGCCGATGTTACGGTGAAACGTGCAGCACTATGTCTTATTATATAAAACCTTTATAACCATGTTTCTCGCAAATAAACATTCTTATTCTTATTCTTATTCTATTCTTAATTAACTATAGATACCTATACCAATATTTTACGTGCGGTACTTTCGGATCCTGCTCACGACCGCATTTTTCTTTCCAAAAAAATTCTTAACTTTACGAGTTCGCTATGCATGCGTTAATGCGTTTAAAAGATTTAGCAATAACCAGACACATAACAAACGCATATATTTTATACGTCTATGGGCATATGGGCGTGGAAAGTGGCAGAGGAGTACGGCTGTTCTTACCACCTCCTCAGATATTTACTCTGAGCCAAGAAAAGAGAACAGTGGCTATTGAAATACAATGAATCTCATGTTCGCCTTTCAGCAAATCCCGCTATGTTTGCGGACAGCGGAATCCCAGCAGTATCCTTCGAAGAATTGGCTAAAGAAGCCAGTGGCCTGTCAACTGACATCATCCAAGATATAGAAGTATTGGCGACAGCTAGAAACGAGAGCATCGCCATTGTGTTGTATACTTCTGGAAGCACTGGTATTCCTAAAGGTATTTACTTATTTATATACTCATACGAAGCATTATCTCTGTATCCTGACGCAGAGATCCACTTGTAATAACAGTTTTTTTTTATCAAGAATGGATTTACTTTTGGCCACTGACTCGCCTGTCCACCAAGTCCCATTTATAACGTAAGCCTATTCCCATCCACGGAACACAAGTGTAAGCTCTAGGGTGCTGCTGAAAATCCTAATAGAAAAACCCATGACACTTTATCCTACGAAGAAGTCCAACCCAGGACTTCATGCTTAGCAGCCGCGCTTACGACAAAAAGACCAAGGAGGTAGTTAATTTAAAATATACGAAATTGATGTAGGAGGAGAGGGCTGCGTTTCCATTAAAGATTTGCGAGGGAGGTGAGCGGGGAAAATATCCACCAAAAATGTCGCTTCGTTTCTATAGCGCAGCTCTGGTGGAAAAGGGCGGAGCGAAATATTTGTAAATAAAAAAGTCAGAGATGTATGCGAGGGGCGCGAGTGAGGGATGTCTACGCACCGCTCGTGCACAGCCAAAATGTCAGTGTTCGCAACCGTACGATAATTATCGTACTTGTACGATAATTTCATGCCTACGGACGATGTACGATATCATTATTATCGTACGCAGATGATACTATAATTTTCATTATGTTATATATTAATTATTAACTAGCTTCTGCGCGCGACTTAGTACGCGGATCCTGTTGCTTATGCCAGCGACAACGGGGTCGTCAAAATCGAAGATCTGAAACGTCTGATGTCGAATACTAAGAGCCCGGGGACGGGAAAACAACTGGATGCGCAATACGATTGGAGACGTCCAGATCTTTAATTTTTGTAATTCAACAAAGAGTGCTCATCAGATTGAGCAACTTTTGCTAAAACGTCATTCCTATATATGTTATAGTGTAGCTGGTCTGTTGCGGTTCTGCATCAGGTGTTCAAGTTTCCAAGATAAATTATAGCCTATATGTTGCCCAGACTTAATATCTATACAACAACAAAAAAAACATTTAGATCCGACCAGTAGTTCCGAAGATTAGCGTGTACAAACAAACAGACAAACGAGACACACAGACAAACAGACAGTTTTTTTTTTTGGATTCGTGCTCTATTATTGTTTCTAAACCCCCCTCAATTGTTTTTTTTTATATATTCAATGTACAGACACAGTTTTTTACTGTTTTATTATATGTATAGATTATAGTGATTATTTTGAAAAGTACGTGAATTTTGCTCCATGTAATTAATTTTAGCATACGCAAAAATATTTATATCACATTTAATACGATTTATTTTCAAAGTCAAAGTCAAAATCATTTATTCCAAATAGACCCTATAAAGGTACTTTTGAAAGTCAAGAAATGCCACGTTCCAAAGTGTAGATTCCTATGGAGAAGAAAGAAACGGACGGGCAAGAAACTCCATGGTTACTCTTTTAAAATGTTGTGTAACAATTATTTTGGCACATTTATTAATAAAAAGACAATATGTGATAACGATGCAGATATAGTTGTACACGTAGGTACAATAGAAGATACAAAATTGTAATAATAGTTACAAGTTTTGGTAGTTTAGAGCTGACCAGTCCCTTTCACGAGTATCACGCATATATCAGCATCGCTCAGCTCAACCATATTTAAGGGAACAGAATGACCCAACCATGAAGCAATTATAAAGAGGAGATGTTCTAAGGGCCTTTTCTAAAGGAACAACACATACGCCACCACCGTAAAACATTTATGTATACTCACATAAATCATCTCAAATTACCAGACCTCAAGTCACATTACTAGAATAATAATTTTGCTCCATGTACGATAATTCTACGGTACCGGTACGATAGTTGTCTTGCTTGTAGTTGTGAACACTGAAAAGAGTCCGCAACGCATCGTGGCACCGGTCAGCTTCTCGCTCATCTATAGCAGAGAGAGGTACCGTTCCCACTGCCTCTTACGTATAAGCTTTTATGCATTTTTTTATGGCTGCTTCGTAGGCGTCCAAGTCGCTACTAGCTCGTGGTCCTGTCGATCCAAGTCGGGCAGTGTCCTTAGGTTTTTTTAAAGACATTCTCAGCAGCAACCCGGAGTTTGGAACAAACTGCAATTGATGGCAATAGGCTCGGTGGAATGTGGGTGTACAGCAAAGTTAATTGTTTTGCAGATACAGGCTGACAATGACGCTTTAAAATTAAATACATTTATTTTTCTTTTCTTACAACTAGGTGTCCGCCTATCCTACTCGGCGATCTGCAACCGGCTCTGGTGGCAGTTCCACACTTTCCCCTTCTCCGACTCCGAAGTCAACTGCGTGTGGAAGACGGCTCTGACCTTCTTGGACTCGATGTGTGAGATCTGGGGACCCCTGCTGCATGGCAGGACGCTTTTGATCCTGCCCAGGGAAATCACCAGGGATCCACAGAAGCTTGTTAATGTTTTAGCTGATAACCAGGTGAGCAAATTTAATGTTGCTACTCTAGAGATTTCTTCCTGTATCGTGGGTGCATTTATAGCCACATAATCTCCCATGCACACACCCAGACCCGGAATACCCGGAATCTAGAAAGAAATAAAGACAGTCTCTCGGCCACTGTTCAAGCCGCGCCGCCGTCAAAAACATTCAAGCATTTACAATTTTAAATTAATGATCAGAAAAGAAAAGCTCTTGCTTCCTTGCTTCCTTGCTTCCTTCTTTCTTGCATTCTACAATAAACCTAATAAGTAGCTCAGAATATTAAAAAAATGCTTTATTTTTCTTACTACTTTACGGCTTAGGTATGTACCCCTACCTAAAAGCTTAATGATATCCTGCAAAAAGCATCAAATAAAGGTTAGGAAAACTTGATCATTCGATGAGGTTTCTTGAGCATAAGAAACTGCCAGAGTTCAAATGAGATTGAAGATTTCAAATGATTTAACAGCGCCTTTTACTATCTCAGATCCAACGTCTAGTACTGGTACCGACTCTTCTCCGTTCCATCCTAATGTACCTGTCTCTTAAGCCTTCTGAAAGACCTCTCCAGCACCTGAAACTGTGGGTCTGTTCTGGGGAGACTCTTAGCAAGGACTTGGCTGCACAGTTCTTCAAGTATTTCGGAGACCAAAGCGGGTATAAGCTTGCCAACTTCTATGGTAGCACGGAGGTGATGGGTGATGTGACCTATTACGTGTTGGAGAATACCAGCCAACTGGACATTCATCCTACTGTTCCTATTGGTAAGTTGAATATAGTTAGCGCTTAAGAAAACTTTATTTATATAAGTTTTTTGTCGTGATGCGTTCATAATTTGTATGCTTTCTTCCGTAAAAAAGCTGCAGCTGTTGTGCAGGGGTTGCGGGGAGCAGTAATGGTATAAGGGAGGATGGACTCTGTCATCATGTCACGGTTTATTGATTTGCATGTGAAAAGGACCAAGGACGGCGTGGTTGGCGCAGTGGTCGAGAGACCGACTGCTGCGCTACATGTCGCAGGTTCGATTCCTGCACGGAGCAAATATTTGTAAGATCTGCAGATAATTGCTCTGGTTTTGGGCGTGTGTGGGTTTGTGAAATTATATGCAACGCACGTTTTTTTTAAAAAACTACAAAAATCACGCAGTCTCATCCTTTGGCACCCTGCTATTCTACCCTTATAATAATGTCTCGCAATAAAGTGTTTAGTTTTAGGAATAATTAATAACATAAGTCAACATTTGTTGTTATTGATCCCTTTTCTGTTTATTCTATGGAATGTTATTATTTTTATTATAATCCGATAACCTAGCAGTGATAACCCACCAACAACCTGACCGTTGGACTGTCAAGCACGCACCATTGTCATTTCGATATCATGTGCGTATTATAAAGTAATTATCACATGCTTAAAACGGTGAAGGAAAATATCGTGAGGAAACCTGCAAACCTGAGAGATATTCTCGATGGTGTGTAAAGCCACGTCAGAGACCTACGCGTGGTTTAAACTCTGACACTAGGTTGTTCATCAACCACACGATAAGAAGAAGAAGAAGAAGAATTATAATTCGATTTTAGCTGCGCTTGGCAGTCAGTCTGTAGATAGGTGAATATCTTTACGTGTCCCGCCTACACGAAGGTCGTGGAGATCGTGGAGTATGTTCGAGTGAAGACCAACTGGAGTTTGAGGGTGGATCAGTTGGAGTCGAGTGAGTGCGAGTTCCGCCTCAGCATCTCGAGACCTTCCTCAAACAAGAGTGTTTGCCGAAGGGTGTCGTTTCCAACGTTTTCGCGGCCGGCTACGCGACACCAGTCAGCGAAACACGATGCCGTCACTTCGTGTGCAGTAGTTATAAGTTTTATTGTAATAATAATATGTATTAGTGTATTTCTAAACTGTTTATCTTTTTGTTGATTTTATTTTATGGGCCAAAGTTGCCTGAAATAAAATATATAGAGTATTTTTATCTGTGTATCACCGTGTTTCCGAGGGCTAGTTAAATCATCATAATCAAGCTTGCTCTAGTCCTGTGTGAGACCTTTTTTGTGCTTCCACAGGTAGTCCCTTGGACAATTGCGCAGTATACCTTTTGGACGAAGAGATGAACCCTGCTAGAGAGTCGGAGCCGGGCGAAGTGTGGGTGGCGGGGTGTAACCTGGCCACAGGGTACGTGGGGGGCCAGGGGACTGACAAGTTCTGTGACAACCCACATGCTGCACATCCAGGTAATTGTCTGACGATTCTATGTCTCTGTAACTGCCTCGTTGGTCTAGTGGTCCCAAGCGCGACTGCTGAGCAGGAGGTCTCTGGTTCGAGTCCCGGGTCGGGCAAAGTGCTATTGAGTTTTTCTGTTAGAAAATTCTCAGTAGCAGCCCGGAGTTTGGAATTGTGCTCGGTTGATGGCAATAGGCTCACCACCTATTACATGGGACTTAATAACAGCATTGGTGAAATGTGGGTGTACAATTGTGTACACCTCTGCCTACCCCTTCGGGGAATAAAGGCGAAATGCTATGTTATGTTATGATTCTGTCTGCTCATATGTGGTAATACTTGTGGCTATGGACAAAATGGGTAAACATATTTGTACATATATTGTGAGATTCTTTCAAACTTGCCTGTGTAGTAAAATAAAGTAAAGTAAAACTATAAACATTTATTGATCCAAAGTTACAAAAACATAATGTTACCATAAAATTAGAGAAGAGTTTATGACAGAAATCAGTAACAATTAAAATCTACATTCATAGTTTTAATTCAGCGGTCCCCAAACTAGGCGGAGCCTGTATCTTGGGGGCCAGAGATGACATATGTTTTTTAATATAAATTTGTGTTAGCGTAAAAATACTTTGGATTCAAAGGTCTAATTCCAAAACAAACAAAAATAATTATATCAAAAAATATGACACTCGTAATATGAATAAAATTAATTTAAAAGCACGCCTGCCATGAGTGTGTTTTTTTCTCGCCTTTTTATTTACCATAGTATCTTTAGTAGATTTTTTAACCATACTAACCTACGTTAGCCAGGATAATGTAAGGATTCTAACGATACCTCAAACATCCAAATCAGTTTAGGCGTTTAGAAGTTATGGTCAAATAAACTCAAAAACATACATACACACCCTAATAAAAACATAACACTCCTTTTTTTGGCAGTCGTGTATAGTTAGTAGCTGGCATAATAACCTGTAAACATTGTTCGCCAATCTGTAGCAATGAGCAGCTCTTAATAATAAACTAAAAAAAACGTTATTCAAAAAATATCTTTCTCTCCCTAGACTTTGACCGCCTCTACCGTACTGGAGACTTTGGGATCCTGCAGAAGGGTGTGATACTGTTCGCTGGACGAACAGACTCGCAGATCAAGATCAGAGGACACCGGGTGGACCTGCAGGAGGTCGACCGTGCTGTAGCTGCTGTTGACGGGGTTGACAAATGTGAGTATGCATAAAGCTTAGTAAAGGCATTTATAAAATTTAGTGCACCTTGTTAAGAGCTGAACCTTCTACACCTAACCCATATTCGTGTAGAATAATCACGTACAGTCTGTCAAAAAAGTCATGAAAATATTGTTTTAGGAATTATTGTTTTTTCTTGTACTGGCAACACTAAATTACTATCAAAGTACTCACTTTAATAGTAATATAGTGTTGCCAGTACCAGCAAAAACACTTGTACCCAAACCATTGTTTTCATGACTTTCTTGACAGACTGTAACTGTTCTTTGACCTCATGAAGCTTTGTTATGGCTTTCAATAAAAATAGTTTTATTCCAAATAATTGTTGACGTTATAATACAAAATTTAACTGTCTCTCTCTACGCCTAGCCTTTTCTCAAAAACTTTGGGGTTTACTTCCAATCTAACCATATGCAAGACAAGAACGGGGTTTGAACCCGCGACCTTTGACGTTCCGTGTCATCACTCTACCAACTGAGCTACCTTGTCGTGTTCAAACCTATTGAATTTTCAATCCTCTTTGTATACGTCTTAAGGAGACGCCTGGTGATATTTATCTAGTAATCATTACAGATTTACTAAACTCAGCGTTACCACTTTACAGTTGTAAATCGCCGAACAACATCCCAATCCTTTATAAATCATATATAATTATATTTTTTAATACATGTTGAGGCCATGTAATGCCTATATTAATTTCTATTTTTCAAAGAAACATTGAAAAAATAATAGACAAGAACGGGGTTTGAACCCGCGACCTTTGACGTTCCGTGTCATCACTCTACCAACTGAGCTACCTTGTCGTGTTCAAACCTATTGAATTTTCAATCCTCTTTGTATACGTCTTAAGGAGACGCCTGGTGATATTTATCTAGTAATCATTACAGATTTACTAAACTCAGCGTTACCACTTTACAGTTGTAAATCGCCGAACAACATCCCAATCCTTTATAAATCATATATAATTATATTTTTTAATACATGTTGAGGCCATGTAATGCCTATATTAATTTCTATTTTTCAAAGAAACATTGAAAAAATAATAGACAAGAACGGGGTTTGAACCCGCGACCTTTGACGTTCCGTGTCATCACTCTACCAACTGAGCTACCTTGTCGTGTTCAAACCTATTGAATTTTCAATCCTCTTTGTATACGTCTTAAGGAGACGCCTGGTGATATTTATCTAGTAATCATTACAGATTTACTAAACTCAGCGTTACCACTTTACAGTTGTAAATCGCCGAACAACATCCCAATCCTTTATAAATCATATATAATTATATTTTTTAATACATGTTGAGGCCATGTAATGCCTATATTAATTTCTATTTTTCAAAGAAACATTGAAAAAATAATAGACAAGAACGGGGTTTGAACCCGCGACCTTTGACGTTCCGTGTCATCACTCTACCAACTGAGCTACCTTGTCGTGTTCAAACCTATTGAATTTTCAATCCTCTTTGTATACGTCTTAAGGAGACGCCTGGTGATATTTATCTAGTAATCATTACAGATTTACTAAACTCAGCGTTACCACTTTACAGTTGTAAATCGCCGAACAACATCCCAATCCTTTATAAATCATATATAATTATATTTTTTAATACATGTTGAGGCCATGTAATGCCTATATTAATTTCTATTTTTCAAAGAAACATTGAAAAAATAATAGACAAGAACGGGGTTTGAACCCGCGACCTTTGACGTTCCGTGTCATCACTCTACCAACTGAGCTACCTTGTCGTGTTCAAACCTATTGAATTTTCAATCCTCTTTGTATACGTCTTAAGGAGACGCCTGGTGATATTTATCTAGTAATCATTACAGATTTACTAAACTCAGCGTTACCACTTTACAGTTGTAAATCGCCGAACAACATCCCAATCCTTTATAAATCATATATAATTATATTTTTTAATACATGTTGAGGCCATGTAATGCCTATATTAATTTCTATTTTTCAAAGAAACATTGAAAAAATAATAGACAAGAACGGGGTTTGAACCCGCGACCTTTGACGTTCCGTGTCATCACTCTACCAACTGAGCTACCTTGTCGTGTTCAAACCTATTGAATTTTCAATCCTCTTTGTATACGTCTTAAGGAGACGCCTGGTGATATTTATCTAGTAATCATTACAGATTTACTAAACTCAGCGTTACCACTTTACAGTTGTAAATCGCCGAACAACATCCCAATCCTTTATAAATCATATATAATTATATTTTTTAATACATGTTGAGGCCATGTAATGCCTATATTAATTTCTATTTTTCAAAGAAACATTGAAAAAATAATAGACAAGAACGGGGTTTGAACCCGCGACCTTTGACGTTCCGTGTCATCACTCTACCAACTGAGCTACCTTGTCGTGTTCAAACCTATTGAATTTTCAATCCTCTTTGTATACGTCTTAAGGAGACGCCTGGTGATATTTATCTAGTAATCATTACAGATTTACTAAACTCAGCGTTACCACTTTACAGTTGTAAATCGCCGAACAACATCCCAATCCTTTATAAATCATATATAATTATATTTTTTAATACATGTTGAGGCCATGTAATGCCTATATTAATTTCTATTTTTCAAAGAAACATTGAAAAAATAATAGACAAGAACGGGGTTTGAACCCGCGACCTTTGACGTTCCGTGTCATCACTCTACCAACTGAGCTACCTTGTCGTGTTCAAACCTATTGAATTTTCAATCCTCTTTGTATACGTCTTAAGGAGACGCCTGGTGATATTTATCTAGTAATCATTACAGATTTACTAAACTCAGCGTTACCACTTTACAGTTGTAAATCGCCGAACAACATCCCAATCCTTTATAAATCATATATAATTATATTTTTTAATACATGTTGAGGCCATGTAATGCCTATATTAATTTCTATTTTTCAAAGAAACATTGAAAAAATAATAGACAAGAACGGGGTTTGAACCCGCGACCTTTGACGTTCCGTGTCATCACTCTACCAACTGAGCTACCTTGTCGTGTTCAAACCTATTGAATTTTCAATCCTCTTTGTATACGTCTTAAGGAGACGCCTGGTGATATTTATCTAGTAATCATTACAGATTTACTAAACTCAGCGTTACCACTTTACAGTTGTAAATCGCCGAACAACATCCCAATCCTTTATAAATCATATATAATTATATTTTTTAATACATGTTGAGGCCATGTAATGCCTATATTAATTTCTATTTTTCAAAGAAACATTGAAAAAATAATAGACAAGAACGGGGTTTGAACCCGCGACCTTTGACGTTCCGTGTCATCACTCTACCAACTGAGCTACCTTGTCGTGTTCAAACCTATTGAATTTTCAATCCTCTTTGTATACGTCTTAAGGAGACGCCTGGTGATATTTATCTAGTAATCATTACAGATTTACTAAACTCAGCGTTACCACTTTACAGTTGTAAATCGCCGAACAACATCCCAATCCTTTATAAATCATATATAATTATATTTTTTAATACATGTTGAGGCCATGTAATGCCTATATTAATTTCTATTTTTCAAAGAAACATTGAAAAAATAATAGACAAGAACGGGGTTTGAACCCGCGACCTTTGACGTTCCGTGTCATCACTCTACCAACTGAGCTACCTTGTCGTGTTCAAACCTATTGAATTTTCAATCCTCTTTGTATACGTCTTAAGGAGACGCCTGGTGATATTTATCTAGTAATCATTACAGATTTACTAAACTCAGCGTTACCACTTTACAGTTGTAAATCGCCGAACAACATCCCAATCCTTTATAAATCATATATAATTATATTTTTTAATACATGTTGAGGCCATGTAATGCCTATATTAATTTCTATTTTTCAAAGAAACATTGAAAAAATAATAGACAAGAACGGGGTTTGAACCCGCGACCTTTGACGTTCCGTGTCATCACTCTACCAACTGAGCTACCTTGTCGTGTTCAAACCTATTGAATTTTCAATCCTCTTTGTATACGTCTTAAGGAGACGCCTGGTGATATTTATCTAGTAATCATTACAGATTTACTAAACTCAGCGTTACCACTTTACAGTTGTAAATCGCCGAACAACATCCCAATCCTTTATAAATCATATATAATTATATTTTTTAATACATGTTGAGGCCATGTAATGCCTATATTAATTTCTATTTTTCAAAGAAACATTGAAAAAATAATAGACAAGAACGGGGTTTGAACCCGCGACCTTTGACGTTCCGTGTCATCACTCTACCAACTGAGCTACCTTGTCGTGTTCAAACCTATTGAATTTTCAATCCTCTTTGTATACGTCTTAAGGAGACGCCTGGTGATATTTATCTAGTAATCATTACAGATTTACTAAACTCAGCGTTACCACTTTACAGTTGTAAATCGCCGAACAACATCCCAATCCTTTATAAATCATATATAATTATATTTTTTAATACATGTTGAGGCCATGTAATGCCTATATTAATTTCTATTTTTCAAAGAAACATTGAAAAAATAATAGACAAGAACGGGGTTTGAACCCGCGACCTTTGACGTTCCGTGTCATCACTCTACCAACTGAGCTACCTTGTCGTGTTCAAACCTATTGAATTTTCAATCCTCTTTGTATACGTCTTAAGGAGACGCCTGGTGATATTTATCTAGTAATCATTACAGATTTACTAAACTCAGCGTTACCACTTTACAGTTGTAAATCGCCGAACAACATCCCAATCCTTTATAAATCATATATAATTATATTTTTTAATACATGTTGAGGCCATGTAATGCCTATATTAATTTCTATTTTTCAAAGAAACATTGAAAAAATAATAGACAAGAACGGGGTTTGAACCCGCGACCTTTGACGTTCCGTGTCATCACTCTACCAACTGAGCTACCTTGTCGTGTTCAAACCTATTGAATTTTCAATCCTCTTTGTATACGTCTTAAGGAGACGCCTGGTGATATTTATCTAGTAATCATTACAGATTTACTAAACTCAGCGTTACCACTTTACAGTTGTAAATCGCCGAACAACATCCCAATCCTTTATAAATCATATATAATTATATTTTTTAATACATGTTGAGGCCATGTAATGCCTATATTAATTTCTATTTTTCAAAGAAATTAATTAATTAGAAATTAATATAGGCATTACATGGCCTCAACATGTATTAAAAAATATAATTATATATAACCATATGCATCTTATTTAGCAATTCCAATATTTCACATGGCCCGGTTAGTGGAGTGTGATAAAGTCAAAGTCAAATCATTTATTTCAATTAGAACATCTACAGGCACTTTTGAATTGTCAGAAGCTAGTTGCCACGTTCCAAAATGATAGATTCCTATGGAGAAGAACGGGTAAGAAACTCCATGATAGTAGGATAACAACAGAACCTGGCGCATGGATAACATTTGGTGTGACATAGCTAGATAGAAGGAGACCGTATTGGTGGCGGTTACCAACAGCATTCCCAATGAGGGTTGACGTCAGGCAGGCGGCCGGTCATAAAACATAGCCAAAACTTTAGCAGCATACCAGGTATATGCTGCCCCGACTCCAAATAAATTGGGATAAAGTCACGGGGATTATGATGAATATTTTACATGGACCAACTGCTCATCTAACCTCAACAACCCAGTAACTGGGTCTTGTTCAAAACTTTATCATATTCTGAATGAATACATAACTAATATAATTCCTGGTTCTTTAGGTGTGGTCCTATGCTATGGTCTCGACCAAGGCAACCCTGAGATCCTGTCGTTTGTCACCATCAAGCCGGAAGCCAGGATAGCGGCGCAACACATCGAGGCCGCCTTGAAGGACAGCCTTACACACTACATGATACCTCAGGTAAGGCCTCGTGGACATTTCATGAGACTGGTGATAAGAATTATGAAGATATACAAGCGGTTGATGAGGAAATTATAATATATAAAATATGCTTAACCATTTAAAATTACAGATAAATCTTTAAAACTCTAAAGTTATATTTTTTTGTGGAAAAAGAATATGGTCGCGAACAGGATTCGAACCTGCGCCTCCCGGATAAATACTCCAGGTGCTCTGACCGCTAAGCCATCTCGACCTCTACTCACTACCGTAAATTCTTCCACATTTTAATACGTCTTTTGGTGACGTCATTGCCATCTATTCGGTCCCTTTACAGGAAACCGAACCAACACAATTAACTTTGCAGTTAATACAACGTCGTACAGATGCAATTACAACAAATAATATCAATATTAAATGGCAAAAGAATACAGTCGTGAGCAGGATTCGAACCGGCGCCTCCCGGATAAATACTCCAGGCGCTCTGACCACTAAGCCATCTCGACCTCTGCTCACCACCACGAATCACTTATTTATATTGTATTAGCTGCAAAGTTGGTCGTGTCGGTTCGGTCACCTGTATAGGTACTGAATTGATTGCAATGACGTCGCCATAAGACGTGTTAAAATATGGAAGAAGTATTCGCGGTGGTGAGCAGAGGTCGAGATGGCTTAGTGGTCAGAGCGCCTGGAGTATTTATCCGGGAGGAGCAGGTTCGAATCCTGTTCGCGACCGTATTCTTTTTCCATTTAATATTATAACTTTAATTATGTTGTGTTTACTTTCGTTTAAAACGGCAACATTTTTTAACTTGTGCCACCGCCTTATCTTAAGAATGCAGCGAACTCGCTTCCAATTTTGTTGACAATAACCATTACATATTTTGATAATACTTTTTTCCCTTCTACATCAACTGATGTAATATAATTAGTAATTAGATTTATTGTTCTCATGTAAGTGACGATTGTCTTAATGAGAATAAAGTTCTCTAAACCGAATGTAGACTAAAGAGTGGCATATATACTACAAGAGTTGACTACCGTCAACTATCTAATAAAGTGTATTATTATACAAACAAATCGAAGTGTTATTGAGTTTTTCTGTTAGGAAATTCTCAATAGCAACCTGGGCTTTGGTATTCAAAGTCAAAGTCAAATGTTTTTATTTCACATAAACCAATTTAAAAGGCACTTATGAAACGTCAGAATTTAGTTGCACGGTTCGAAAATAGTCGCTTCCTATGGAGAAGAACCGACAAGAAACTTCATGGTTACTCTTTTAAACTTCATATTTATTACAGTATTTGTAGTATATACAATTTAGTAAGAGAAATGCGAGAACAGTGTAATCTTCGAAACAAAGTAATTAATATTAAAAATATTTAGCTATATTTTGCCCAGTAGATGGCAATAGGCTCACCACCCAATACATGGGACTTAATAACAGCATTGATGAACTGTGGGCGAACAAGTGTGCATATCTCTGCCTAACCGTTCAGGGAATACAGGCGTGATGCGATGATGATATATACGTTACATCCAAAGATGGGAGTCAGTTTGAACATACAGGCTGTGGTTTTTAACAATGGCCATATTGTAGGAACATATACAGCAACAAGTTATATGTTGTATAAAAATAATTAAACAATTATAGCTAAGAGGTCAACGTCCTATTCGTCTCGTAACAGCTAACGCTTCTCTGTGAAATTTTCGTATACGGCGTTTGTCGGCACGCCGTGCAGTCCTTGTGCCTACTGCGCGCGACGCGGCGATGACTATGACACGACGTACACTTAAAAAACAGTATAACTGCGAAACTGATTCGATTTTCTAAGGTATACTTTTTTTAATTGTTTTGTAATCAGTTACACCTATAGATCCACCTCCTTCAATTTGGCCACTGTCTAGAATCACAGCTTGTATAATAAAATGTGAATCTATATTTGCAGGTAATCGAAGTGGAGACTATTCCTTTGCTAGAGAATGGTAAAGTGGACCGACAAGCTCTACTGAAAATTTACGAAAACACCAATAATAATAGTGAGCACAAATATATTTATTTACAATTCGCCACGTAGGTACTTATTAATTTTTATAGGTAAGACTAGCTGTGCCAGCGACTCCGTCCGCCTCCGTCCATGTCGTGTATGAACACAAATTCATAATAATTAACAAATGTTCGACGAGATTCTTTAAATTGGCATTACTTTTATATTTATGAACCGATCGACATAAAACAAACACTAAATGTTAAGTGAAGAAGAAGTTCTTACCACAATATATTGGTGAAAATTACATCTAAATTGGATAAGCCGTTTCTGAGATTAGCGTGCACAAACACACAGATAAAAGACAAAAATTCTAACAATCATTGTTTTGGGTGCTATTTTGCGTTGTTAAAGGTTCCAATAATATTTTTTCTCATATATCTTCCATGTACGTCGGTGAGTTTAACATATATGATGATTATGTGCTAATCTTCTGATCTGGTCTCTAAGAACAATTTATTTCAGCCGCGCAGCAGATTCGAAGGTAAGATTCAGTGAGTAAAAAGTACAGGCCTCACATACTAAATGCTATAATAAGCTAAAAATAGCTACTTAAACACTTTAATATCTCTTCCATGTCAGATTAAAAACATATTTTTTTTTCTAACAGATGACTCGGAAATTTCCCTCGACATCGACTACTCCTCTGTTGCTCCCTCCGCCATGGAGGCCGCCAAAGTCCTGTTCGAGACGGTCGGCGAAGTGCTCGGCCGCGCCGCCCGTGGCGCCATCTGTACCAAAGCCGGCTTCTACGAGCTAGGAGGCAACTCGCTTAACTCCATCTATACTATTACCAGGCTGCGAGATAAGGGGTATTATATTGGTGAGTTTGAGTTTTTATTAAAGTAGATACTCATGAATGAATTCAAATTCAAATTTATTTATTGAAATGCGGTTAAAAGCATACACTTAGTTCTACAAAATATACATAAAGCTTTGTCCAGGACATTTGTCATTAAAATTTGTATGGCATACAAATTTAAAATACTGACAGAAACTATATAATTATATACACATGCTATAATGTAACATACACGTGTGTATGTGTATACAGTAATGTGTATACAGCTTAAATGTAACCCGCGTATAGTTATATTATAATTAGCCTTAGTTACTGCTCATATAATCAGAGATATTCTCGATGTTGTGTAAAGCCATGTCATAGACCTACGCATGGTTTAAACTCTGACACTAGGTCGTTCATCAAACATACGTTAAGAAGATCAAAATCTCAACTGTCTTCCAACCTTACAGAGATCAGCGACTTCCTCGGCGCGTCCAGCCTGGGTGACGTGCTGTCCCGCATGTCGACCAGCCCCAACAACAACGCGAGACACAACGAGATGTTCACTGCTGAACCGCTTGATGATGGATATAAACAGCAAGTTATTGAGTGAGTGATTTTAAAGGAAATTTATCGTTTTTTATTATTCCTCCCAACCGTATTTCTGTCATGACGGCCTATCTCCACGGAGATTAGCCAAGTACGCAGGAGATATTATAGTGCATAAGTGTATGCGCAAACACAGGTCACTCTCTTCCTTCACTCTCATAGTCCGATGGGACGGAAATCCGACACGACCGGAGAGAGATCAGGCGCAGGACCGACGGCTTTACGTGCTCTCCGAAGCACGGGCGTGTTACTGAGAATTTCCCAACAGAAAAACCTTATAACACTTTCCCCGACCTGGGAATCGAATCCAGGAGTTCACGCTCAGCAGCCGCGCTTGCGTGAGTGTGATTATTTATTTATTATTATTTATTTTTGGGAAGCTTACAGACTAATTACAGTTATAATTTAGTTACAGGTTATAAAATCATTTGCTAATTACAAGCATCCACATGTTATATAGCTTAGTTAACCTATAAATAACTTAAAAAATTTAATAAAAAAATTTAATAAAAAAATAAAAATATAAATAATAAAGACACACTTGCTGAACTCAGTGTCAATTCACTGACTTTGGTCTGCTGGTTTTTGTTACCAAAGTAATCTTTATTTAATTTACGTCTTGCTACATTGCTATTGGTTGTAAATAGGTCGATATCTAATTATTTAATTATATTATAATTTATAATTAATAATCAAATGTAACGGGATATTATTAAAAGTCACTGCACTGCGAGAAAAGAAAGCATTTTTTCTATATTTCGTAGAAGCAAATGATACATGTAATGATGGACACTATCTTAATCCTAAATGATTGGTTCGGAGATTTATTTTTGAGAGAAGCTCAGTACTGTCAATATTGTTATTAAATATATTTAAAAGAAATGTTATGTCATTCACTTGGCGCCTGTACTCTAAGGGCGCGTTCCCACTATGTCGTAACGACTAATTTATCGTTCGACGACTGTCGTCTCTACCTGTTCCCATTATAACGATTGTTTGTCGTCAACATTTTTTATCGTTTAGCGACTGTCGTATCTAGCTGTTCCCATTGGATCGCGACGACAGAAGAAGAGCGAGAGGGAAGGGAAAACACGTGTTCGTCTACATAGAGTTGCCGTCCACGATTTTTTATCGTTTTACGACTGTCGTGCTTGCCGTTCCCACTGTCACGACAAAGTGTCGTCACTGCAAAAAGTGTCGTAGACGACAGTAAATTGTGTCGTTCTAAATGTGAACACCTCCATTTAAACATATAAGCCACGACACTTAATACTACACGATTATCTGTCGTCACGACACGGTGGGAACGCGCCGTAACGGTAAGAAGTGGTACCTTTTCCATCGATGGAAATAATCGTCTGACATTGCCGCGCTCTGTAATCTAGATACCTCAAAAATTTTCCCTGAATAGTTTCAATGCGCGACTTATATACATCGTGTTCAGGGTTCCACACCTGTGATGCATATTCGAGATGACTCCGAACATATGAACAATAGAGAATTATGACAATTTATATAAATAAAAAATGAATTTAATTCTTTTTCATCAACTTCAAGATAAATCTTTGAAAAGCATTAACGCATGCTTAACGAACTCCAAAGTTATTATTTTCAATGGAAAAAGAATACGGTCAGGAGCAGGATTCGAACCTGCGCCTCCCGGATAAATATTCCAGGCGCTCTGACCACTAACCAGAGTGGGTCCTACGCTATGTTAACCGATTCGCAGTCTCCACTCTAGGACTCGTCTGTTCCATCGGCCATCGGTCCTTCGGCAGATATGGTCAGCCCACTGCCACTTCAGCTTGCTGATTCGGGAAGCTACGTCGGTTACTCTGGTTCTTTTCCAGTTCTCCATGGGTATTGTTGATTGCCTGAAATAAATGCATTTTATTTTATTTCAACATTAAATTCTTACTGATATGGTTGAACTACGGGTAGTTTAAACTCTGACACTCGTGGGCTATTCACCAATCATACGATAAGAGGAAAGAGGTGGTTTGAGAATAAAAAATAAATAAAAGAAAACTTGAAGCGTTTAACTCGTTTGTAGAACAAAAGATGCAGGTTTTTTGGGCGGACAACATCTTTAAATCTTATTCATGATGCTAAAAAAGATTGATTGATGTTCGTCTTTTCAGAATGATAGTGTCCTCTTTCTACGACAAGGCAAAGCTGAAGCAGTTCCCGAAACACAAAATCGAGACGGCTGACTACGCTGTCCTCATCAGTGACACCTGGCCAGCACTTATCAGTGCTAAACTGAGTGTTGTGCTCAAGAATTGTAAGTACTATAAGTCATATTTTTCCTTAAGGTTAGATAGCACTAGATTAGAGTTCAATCAGCCAGGCCGCTGTGATTCATTGACTTAGAGAATACTCATCGTCATGCTGTAAAGAGCTCAATGTAGACATTAATGATGTACGTGACATAACTAACTGATGTATTTGTATTCAAAGCAATCTTTTTTATTACTAGTGGTGGCCCACCGGACGTTATTCGACCATTCATTTATGTGTGTGTGTCAAAATTAATTTAATGTATTTATAATACATTAGGGTAGGGTATTGTATATTATATAAAAATATTAGCTTTCTACACTCCTCCATAATTTTCGTAAAAAGAGGTACAAAGTTTTTGCTTCACGTTATAATATAAGGTCCTAATTTATTTGGTAATTTCCTTTGAAAGGGTTAATATGTAAGTCAAATTCATTCACTTAAGCTACGATTTAAATGGATATAACATTTTTTTTTGTAATTATCATAGTACTAGCAAGACGAAAACTGCTCCTTGAACGGCGAACATTACGAAAAAAAAAGTTGTAAAATTTTTAATTATGGCTTAAATGAATCCTTATAACTTACACATTGACCCCTTAAAAGGAAATTACCTAATAAGTTAGGACCTTATATAATGATTATAACAAAATTTAATAAATTTTTAAGAGCTCTGATGTAACAATCATTCTCGTTACCTCATCTCATAAACCTTATCTCTTCTCCAGCATCAGGAACACCAGTAGCAGTCGCTCTGAACTTCGACGCGCGAGACGAGCCTAAGGAGACGGGTGGACTCATGAAGATGAAGTTCCTGGAAGTCATCGAGGGTTCCGTCAGGGATTCTATGTTGCCGCCTGGGAAGGGTGAGTCTAGAACTTTTATAGAACTCGTTGAGAACGGGGCATCATCAGAAGTTGTTAGACCGTGCAGTGTCCGCCACCGAGTGAGCTAAAACCGCACGCCACACCTCTATTTATGCCTTCTCCCCCTCCTCGTGGAGGGGCGAAACACGTGTAGAGTAGTTGGTGGTAGTCGGAATTTTCACCGCTTGCGTATGTGCATATATTTGCGGGCGGGCGGGCGGTAGCTAGATATTGTATTTAACCAGTAATACCACGAGATATCGTATTACCCAGTTACTGTGTTGTAACAGATTGGCAGTCGCTCCATGTAAAGCTGCATCCGGATAGATAGAAAAAAGGCTAAATAGATTAATTAATGTAACATTCTACTCAGAAAGACTTGTCCTCTCCGTAAATTCTAGATAAACTATTTGACCCGACCAGAATAAAGCTATGTTAGCGACCTTAACAGAAATGTCATTTTAGGAATTTAGCTACAGGATTACATTCTCATAAAAACCAATAAAATTTGTATAAGACCTACACCTTTTCTGTATTTTGTGAATTCTCTTTTTATAACTGTTCGCTCTGTGAGTGTATGTATCCATCACAGTACCAAGGGTTTCCCATATATCATTCCTGCTCCTTATCTCCAGGAACAATCCTCCACTCGTTCGTGATGGCGACGGCAGATTCCCTCACTCCTCAGGAGAACGTGGCGGCTATCTTAGCGTTAGAGGACGCCACCATAAACCTCGCCAAAGAGAGGGGATTCAAAGGAATTTTCACTACTAACACTAGCCCATTGACACAGGTAAGTAACTTTAATTGTAAGACTTACATAAAATCCAAACTCTAAACTTCCAATGGGCCTGCCCATTGGAAGTTTAGGGTTTGGATGGCCTTCTATGTCTAGGTTTTAAGTAAAGGCTCGTTTAGTATTTTTAAATTTTATTGGGAGTATCTACAGAAGCGGCAAAATTTGAGTATGAATTACAGATGGACCATCGGATGTCAGCAAAATTTATCGAAACCATCAATGACAATTAATTGTTTTCAGAGTCCAATTTTAGTCGTTAATAACGCGATTTTTGGGATCTAACTAAACCTGAAGAGGTTCGTGGCTAAGTGACAGCCGCACAAATCGATCGATCGAGGTTGAGCTGCGCTTGACGCGGGCAGTCTGTGGATGGGTGACCATCATTTCATACCGAAACCGCTCCGTGCCTCGGAGAGCACGTTAAACCATCGGTCTCGGTTTTCAAAATTAAGAGCTATGACAGCTGTTACGGTAGACAGAGTCTGACTACCTCAGTCGCTGGGATGTGAAGTTCAGATATGAAGTCGCTCCATGTAAAATACTGGTATTAAGCTGCATTAGGTTTGACTGGAAGCCGACCCCAATCTAGTTGGGAAAACGCTAGGCAAATTGTAAGGATTTTATTTAGCAAGGACCGGTTTTTCATTCAAATCTAATTACGTGGAATTCCGCTTAAATCTCAGCAGTTTTAAAATATTTTACTGTGTCTTCCAGCAACTAGGCACCGACGTGCTCGGTTACCAGACCCTGCTGGACTATCAAATAAACCAGTATGTGGACCCCAACGGTGAGAGGGTATTCGGAAAGGCGCCTGACGATATGAGAGCCATAGTGTGCTGGAAAACGATGGAGTAACTCTGTGATTAATTTAAATATATGAGGTACTTTATCCCCTTAGAAATAAGGTGTATTTTAGTATATGAGAATAATTCATTGTTCTATATTGTGAATTAGTGAGCTTAATAGATAATATTTATAAGTAAATTTAACCTTTTTGTAAATAAGGTATTTTAGATTGTTTAGAATTTGGTTTGCCTTTGAATTTGATTTGTTTTTGATCATGCTCATGACTAAGGGCTCAGTTTGAGTTCGACACTAGTCGGGAAATCCCGAATAATCCACGTGAGTAATAACCGTTGAACAATTAATACCTAATATGAATTTGTCTCTCCAATGTTATTATACAAAAAAGAGACCTCAACTGTATGTATCTAAATTTTTTCTTTTAGGTATTAGTTTTGTTTACTAAAATCTTGAATTTAATGTAAGCGGTCTAATAACAAAACAAGGTTTTCCTTGTGAATAAGTAAAGCTAGGCTTAAGATATTAATTATTTCTTAGGACGAGCATTATACTGCACAAGAGATCGAGAAATCTACTATTACTATAATACATTTTCTGGCATCGCACAGTATATTGAGAATATATATTCCTCTCCTGTCTATTGTTTTTTATTGTATAACTGTACTGTTTTGTGTGTGTCAGAATAAAATATTATATAAAGCTATATTTCTTTCTATAATGCCATAATAATTATTATAATAATTATGAGCTAAGATTAATTATATACTATCTATCGCGTATTATATATTATGTGGCTAAGTTATTTAAATTAAGATTTAAGTAAGTATAACAGAATATCTGTTACATTTCAATAAACCACATAAGTATTTATTGTAAGCTGTAAATTGACCAGAATTTGTAATGTAAATGAGACTGATATACACATCAAAAAAGTCTAAGCAACATGTACGATTTTGAACTTTTGATCGTATTTTCTATTGTAATAAATTTATATTTCTTTTATAAGTAATAACTAAGCATTTTTTATGCATTTGTGGCTAGTGCAACAAAATCGTTCATTGAATTGTTCATTTAATCATAATAATTAACCATATGTGTACCGTAACATACGTAGTATAAAATAAAGTTAAAACGAAATTAAACTTTTCACGTTTTTCAAAATTAAATAACGTGTTTTTTTGTTTTTACAAAGTGTGACCGCCTTTGTTGTTTAAAACTTGTCGGCAATGATTTTTCATTGAATTACAAGATTGTTTATCTGATCCTGCGGCAATCGCTCCCAATGGAATTTTAACAAGTATTTCAGTTCTTGGGTTGTCGACACTCCGTCTAGGTTCTCTAGAACACGTCTTTGGAGCATGTCCCATGCGTGCTCGATGGGATTGAGGTCTGGCCATTGTGCAGGCCAAGGCAATACCCGGATCCATTGCCAAGTACTCCCTGGTCCTCCGAGCTGTGTGCGAACGCGCATTGTCAAGCATCAGCGTGAAATTGAGCCAAGACTTGGTGCAAATGGGTGAAAATAAGGCACGAGGACATCTTCAACGTAACTTTCAGCGTTCATTTTGTCATCTATCAAAACGAGCTCAGTTCGTCTGTTCTTCATAATACCCGCCCATACCATCATTGTGGACCCACTGTAAGGGTGCACTTCCTGAACGCACCTCAGCCGTTCAGCATTTCCGGGATGACGATACACTCTTACCCTACCCGTATCAGGCCTAATTCCAAACCGGGACTCATTGCTCCTGGTTCCATGTCAAGTGTTCCCTAAGCCATTCGTTTCGACGGGCCCGGTTCCCATGGCGTATAGGTGGGCACCTAATTGGGCGTCGTGCTCGTAGGCCTTATTCATGCAGCCTATTTCTCAGGGTTTGGTGGCTAATAACAACACCGCTTGAGAAATGTAGCTTTAAACCAATATCCCGGGCGGTTAACATCGGCTGATGTCTTGCAGTCAGTTGTATGTATCGGTCCAGTCGACCAGTTGTACTCCTTCCACGTCCTAGGTGCTGCTCAGCAGGATCCCCTATATTAACGTAACGTTGCCAAAGACGACAAATCATGCTCCTATTGACACCAAAATGCCGAGATACTCGAGACTGATTTCTTCCCACTTGTGGCATTCCTACAGCTCTCTGCATTTCATCAGCAGTCAAATGGCGTCGATCCATGACATAAAAAATTACTCACCTCAATTTTTTTCAAAACTATAAATGAATATAAATACCTAAAATGATTCCATCGACTCTTATCAATATAATTGATACTCAATTCTTCTTCTTCTTCCTGCCCTGGTCCCAAGCTATTTGGGGTCGGCGCAATATGTTTGTCTCTTCCATTCTTCCCTGTTAGCCGTCCCTATATCGTTCACCCCCTTTTCATTCATGTCATCGATCACACAATCCATCCATCTTTTCTTTGGTCTACCTCTACCCCTCCATCCATCAACATTCATATTCATTACTCTCTTAGTCACATGTGTCTCATCCCTCCTCATCACGTGTCCGTACCAAGATAAACGGTTTCCTCTTAACTTTTCTGTCACTGGCGCTATTTTCAAACTTCCTCTAATATACTCATTTCTTACCTTATCCATTCTTGTCACTCCACACATCCATCTCAACATTCTCATCTCCGCTACATGTAGTCTTCTTTCATCCGTCTTCTTCATGGCCCAGCATTCCGATCCATACAGGACGACAGGTCTTATAACGGATTTGTAGATTTTGCCCTTTAACTTGAGTGGCATCCGTGGGTCACACGTTGTTCCTGTTACCTGTCGCCATTTCATCCACCCTGAGTTGATCCGGTTCGTAATATCTCGGTCTATTTCACCATCACCTTGGATGAGTGACCCAAGGTACCGGAAGTCGGAACAGACTGGTAAAGGCACTCCGTCTAGAGTTATAGGCACGTGACTGGAGAGACCGCCGAAATCACAGAACATATAATGCGTCTTGCTTCTGCTAATTTTTAAGCCAACACTCTCCAACCTTTGCCACCATGCCTCCAATCTGCTCTGGACCTCAAGGCCACTCTCTGCAACCAGGACAATGTCATCGGCGAACAACATACACCAGGGAGCCTCTTCTTGAATGTCCGATGTAATAGCATCCATTATCACCAAGAAGAGGTATGGACTAAGAGCCGATCCCTGGTGTAAGCCTACCGTCACATTAAAGCTGGCCGTGGTGCCCGCAGTAGACCGGACTTGGGTACTGCATCGACTGTACATCGATCGGATCAACTGCACATACTTCCCAGGCACACCTTTCTCCTTAAGGGCCCACCATAAAACATCACGTGGTACCCGGTCATATGCCTTTTCGAGGTCCACGAAAACCATATGCAAGTTCTTGTGTGCGCCTCTATATTTCTCACACAGCTGGCGCATTGCAAATACGGCATCCGCTGTTCCCCGACCAGGCATGAAACCAAACTGGTTTTGTGAAATTTTACTCTCCTCTCTCAGTCGTCGTTCAATAACTTTCTCCCACACTTTCATACTATGTGACATTAACTTTATCCCTCTATAGTTGTTGCACTCCAGCACATCACCTTTATTTTTAAAGATGGGCACCAGTGAACTGTTGCACCATTCATCAGGTATGGCTTCTTCCAGCATCAACTTATTGAAGAACAAAGCTAACCACTTCCATCCGTCTAGATGTAATAACTTCCACACTTCAACTGGTATCCCGTCTGGTCCTATCGCTTTTCCATTCTTCATTCCATTTATTGCTATTTTCACTTCATCCTCACTAACCTTTCTCACTAATCCTTCATTCACTGGTTTATTCTCAAGCACACCGTTCCAATCATTTTCTTCATTCATCAGTCTTTCGAAATATTTTTTCCATCTATCTTTAATTCTCTCGTCATCTGAAATTACCTTTCCATTTTCATCCTTTACACACTTTATTAAGCATACATCCCTCGCCTTTTTCTCTCTAGCTTTGGTGAGCCGGTATAAATATTTTTGGCCGGCTGGACTATCCAGTGTGTTATATAGCTTTTCCTGTGCTTTAGCTTTCGCTACAGCAACAGCTTTCCTGGCTTTTTTCTTCCATACATCATAATCCGTTTTCTTTACTGCTTTTAAACTTTCATTCCCCATCTCCACATTTTGCCATTCCTTGAATTTCATCTTCTTTTCCTTCAACACATTTTGTACCTCTGTCGACCACCACCACGTATCCTTATCGATCGTACCTTTCCCTTTTGACTCTCCCAAAATATCCTTTCCTGCACTCCTAATACACTCTGCCATCTCACTCCAACATTCATTCACGCTTCCGTTATTCATGTCTCCCATTCTTATCATTTTATCCACCACTTTCTCTCTGAATTTACTCGCACAATCATCTTTCTCTAACATATACCATCTTATTTTAGGGGGAGGTCGCTCTTTGGCTTTATTTAGCTTTATTTTTACTACTACTTCCATAACCAGGAGTCTGTGTTGTGGGACTAAGTCTTCCCCTGGTAAAACTTTGCAGTCTTTGATGTGCTTTAGATGATTGCGTCTGACGAGGAAGTAGTCTATTTGGGTAGCATGATGACCACTTTTATATGTAATCAAGTGTTCATTTGTCTTTTGGAACCAGGTGTTAGCTACTACTAGATCGAAAGCGGTAGCGGATTGTAGTAAAGTTTCTCCATCGTTGTTGCGATTGCCGAATCCCCATCCCCCATGTACTCTTTCATAACCTCCTCTCATTCGTCCAACGTGTCCATTAAAATCACCGCCTATGTGCAATTCTTCATGCACTGGAATAGACATCATTAATAAGTCAAAGTCCTCCCAAAACTTCTCTTTCACCCTATCATCACATCCTACTTGCGGTGCATACACACTTATAACATTCAACATCACATTTTCTAGCATTACTTTTACGGCTATCAATCTATCATTCATCCTTTTAACATCCATCACACTTCCTTTCAAATTACTATCTAATACTATGCCCACGCCATTCCTTTTTCCATCACTTCCACAGTAGTAAAACTTGTATCCCTCACCAATCTCCCTAGCTTTCCTGCCTTTCCACTTGGTTTCCTGCAAACACGCCACATTTATTCTTCTTCTTTTTAATACACCCGCTAACTCTCTAGATCTTCCAGTCATCGTTCCAACATTCCAACTAGCATACCTCAATCTCACTTCCCGAGCTAGCCTCTTACGTTGCACCCGCCGGAATTGGTGCAACAACCCTTGTCCATTTCCCACAGAAGCCGGGTGCTGCCTCTGCGCGTCGCCTGTGGGGTACGCCCTAGCCCTATCGCGCATATGATCATTTGTACTGTACATACTGCAAAGGTTTTGGCAAAATTTCTACAGTCGGCCGCCTGCCTGACACTAACCCTCCTTGGGAATGCTATTATTGGTGGTTTACCCGCCACCGCACGGGTTACCCATGTTGCTTATTGGTATGCAATGGGTTAAACTCCCTTAGTCGCCTTCTACGACACCCAAGGGAGGAAATGGGGTAGTCCTATTCGTGACCGGGAACTACACGGTTTAATTGTATAATTGATACTCAATTCAAACATTGTTAAATTATATAACACTCAGGGCCCAGGTAACGTTACGACTTTTTTTTTTACTTTTTTTGGAATATATAATACGATATATCTAATATGAAATTATATAATTACAGGTTCTAAACCTGTAACTTGTAGTCTACAAGAAGCTGAGACCTTTAGACTGTAGTTGCAATTAAAATTTAAAGTCTTGACTTGCAAATCTGGCTACACATGTACGGTTTCCGAATGCGGAATACAGATTTGAAATTACGGTAAGTTAGTTGTTAGTGTTTTTACCGCCAGTAGGTACAATAAACGTCGGTTATAATTGTTTTCCTAAGAAAAATATCGTATGTGCCATGTATAACACAATGCCAGCACTCGGGTGGTTGAATAAATATGAAAGCGTATTTCGGATATGGAATTATGAAACCGTGCGTGGCCAGCTTTAAGATAATTGGTTTTAAACTTTCTCGATATGTACACATTTTAGAAATATATAAATCGGGTCTCGGTAATCGTGACCACGGCCGGTGCAATTCAAAAAAAAAGGTATCGTACAGCTTTTTTAAATAGAATTTAAAATGTCTATCCTAAGAAGTTTTTTTATGGTATGCTGTTTTCCGCGCAAGAATGTGGTTTTAATTTAGGATAGGGGGCGACCGCGCTGACGGATAGCCTGATGGTAAGCGATTACCGCCGCCCATGGACACCCGCAATCCCAGAGGAGTCGCAAGTGCGTTGCCGCCCTTTTAAAGGGTTTGGGCCTCCGGTACCCTCACTCACTCGGCGAAACACAACGCAAGCGTTGTTTCACGCCGGTTTTCTGTCAGGCCGGCCGCAAGCGTTGTATCACTCCGGTCGAGCCGGCCCATTCGTGCCGAAGCATGGCTCTCCATCGGAAACGAATGTCGCCTTTCTATGCACATTATACTCATGGAATTTAGCGTAAGTTTATTAATTATCTAACAACAATACTGGAGTTTTATTTATGAAGCTTACATTTTCATTTCCATTGAATTAAATCAAATTTGTCACGTCTGTGGTATTCACACATGTGGCAGAGGTCACTGTTACTCAATAAAAGTACTCCGTGATGTACACTAAGAGCAAGACTGGATTGTTTGTGGGTCGACACCACACTTGCCTACATCCCGTCAAGTCGTCGACTTTTTGTCAATGTGGCCCCAACTTCTCATATTGATTACTATTTTTCAAGGCAATATTGAAGAATAATACACACGATCGGGCCTTGAACCCGCGACCCTTGACATTCCGTGTCATCACACTAGCAACTAAACTACCGTGCCGTTGTACGTGTGTATTCAATTTCAAGTCTCCTTGTAAACGTCTTAAGGAGACGCCTGGCGATATCTATTTAGCAATCATTTACTTCTACTAAACTCAGCGCTACCACTTTCTGGTTGTAAGGCGCCGAATAACATCCCAATGCTTTGAAAATCAATATATTGATATTTTTTAAACATGTTAGGCAATGTAATGCCTATATTAATTGCTCATATTGTGATTAAATCGCCCCACCTCGGTCCGGAGTCGATTAATCTGATGGCTCGCTAATTAGCAGACACAATAGTTTTTTTTTGTTATGAAGTACGTATTTGTGGCTGAGCCAAAGGATGACCTCCATATATGCCACGAATTCTCATGTCCCACAGATAGGCTCGAAGGCTTTAAATTTTGGGTACATAACATTAATAAAACTCCCCTGACCGTATTTCGGTCACGGCGGCCTATCTCCACGGACATCAGCCAAGTACGCAGGAGATATTATAGTGTACAAGTGCAAACACAGGTGCACTCCTTCTTCCTTCACTCTCATATTCCTTAGGGACGGCAATCCGACGCGACCGGAGAGAGATCAGGCGCAAGACAGACGGCTTTACTTGCTCTCCGAAGCACGGGGGTGTCACACCACCAACTTCCTGACTCCGGACTGCTACTGAGAATTTCCTAACAGAAAAATCCAATAAGACTTTGCCCGACCTGGGAATCCAACCCAGGATCTCACGGTCAGCAGTCGCGCTTGCGACTACTAAACCAACGAGGCAGTCGTACGAGGCATAACATTAATATAAAATAACCAACCCATAACTGTACTTTAAAGGGTGCTGGCCTCTTCTCACAATGAAAAGGCATGAGCATTGATCACCATGCTAGCTCACTGCGGGGTGGCGATTTCATACATTAATTCCAGGTTTCCTCACGATGTTTTCCTTCACCGTATGTCTGTGATGTCTTAGATTAACTAAAAGAGTATAGATGACATTAAAAAAGTAACATTGCTTTGTACCAATGTGTCACCAGCACAAACATGTAAACACGAACTTTTGACAAACTTACCGACAATATCTCTTACGTGTGTTATTATGATAATTAGGTATGTAATGTTCAGAGCTGTACACCTACATTTCATCATTGCTGTTATTAAGTCCCATGTAATAGGTAGTGAGCCTATTGCCATCAACCGGGCACAATTGAAAACTGCAACAAATGAGAATTTCAAACAGAAAATCCAACTACGCTGCTCGATACGGGAATCGAAGCCAAGACCTTACGCAGTTTACATAAGTACATGCTAGGTTAAACATCATCGGCGTGCACGAAACTCTGGAATGCCTGTGCAGGCCTGCACAAATAACGCGGTCCGTCGATACTTTGGACGTACTAGAACTATGCCTGAGACGGCCACGCGCGAGTGCCATACAGAAGTGTCTGTGCAGGCTAACTGTAGCCATCCTGCAAAAATCCCGCATTGTACGTTGTCGCTTCTCAACAGACCATAACCTGCCAGGGTCGCGGTGATTACTACGACGAACTCGGGACCTTGGTAAAGATTAGAGTAGGACCGTGTGGTTTTTAGTCGGTAGGAGTCCGGCACAGTGTCCATACTGGATTTTCCACAACCAACAAAAAAGTTAAATCCGTAATGTAACCATGTTTGTAGAATCTAGGGAGAATGGCTTTCCCCCCATCATGGTGGGGGAGGCTTCATAACATGGTCCTTGGGGGACACCACGTTTAAAGTGAATTAAATGCAGTAAGCGCGTCGGATGCTGGGTAGACAATGTCTGTGTCAACAATCTGAGCTACGCAGATGACATGGTGCTGCTGGGTCCAGCGGCGGGCGCTATCAGGGTACTCTTCCAGGTATTCGAAGAATATTTAAGTAGTCAAGGACTTGTGCATAATGAAAGAAAGAAAGTGTTTATTTTAGTATTGTGGCCGAACTTGTAATAGCAAAAGAACAAAAAATTAAATTAAGATTAAAAATACAAGACTAATTCAATTACACCTGCACGAGACCAAAAACAGCCCAATGCTGGAAAAAGTGTTTACATAGTCAAGATAAATCTTTGAAAAGAATTAACGCATGCTTAGCGAACTCTTAGGTTATTATATTAAATGGAAAAAGAATACGGTCGCGAGCAGGATTCGAACCTGCGCCTCCCGTATAAATACTCCAGGCGTTCTGATCACTAAGCCATCTTATCTCCACCTCTGCTCACCACCGCCAATTCTTCATCCATATTTTAATACATCTTTTGGCGACGTCATTGCTATTTATTCAGCCCGTATACAGATGACCGAACCGACACGAATAACTAGTTAATAATTAATATAATAAATAAAGAATGCAATTACCTTAACAATTCAAATCTTTGAAAAGCATTAACGCATGCTTAGCGAACTCTAAAGTTATTAAATGGAAAAAATATGAATAATGTTTACATAGTCTTTAAGGCCCCCGGTAAACACATAATTAGTGATCCAGTAATAAAAATTAGTGTGATGCAACTCGAAAGAGTATCAACATACAAATACTTAGGACATAATTATAGTTACTGAGGGCCTTAGGGACGTCGAAGACATATCCGTAGAATGCCAACGAAGAGCGCTAGGGGTCAAAGGTGATATGTTGGTTCGCTGTTATAGAACTTAAAATCAAACATTTTTCAAAGCATATTGTTTGATTTTCTGTACAAGCCTGTTGACCGGCTATGCTAAGCGATCGCTGGATGCATTTAGAGTACAGTATAAATAGTGTTCCTGGTTGCTTTTGGGACTATCGCGATGCTTTGGAGCGTCCAGTATGTTCGCATCCGCACACCGATGACTTACGCAATAATTCGCTGGAAAACCAACTCATTGTTGATGAGGACACGGTTGAGTTCCAATGGCATCTTGAAGACGATAGTACGATGCACCATGGCTAGGCGATTCTTATGGAGACTCCTGGTCTTATTTACATAGATCTGTAAATGATTGCTATGGGATGTTTTTCGGCGCTTTACACAGTGGTAACACTGAGTTTAGTAGATCTAGACGAATACAAGGATACTTGAAGTTCAATAGATTTGGACATTGTCAAGGTAGCTCAGTTGGTAGAACTGATGACACGGAATTTCTAGGGTCACGGGTTCAAGCCCCGTTCTTGTTTATTATTTTTCAATGTTTCCTAGAAAAATAAGATATGTATTCGCTAAGGATATGGTTCATATGGTGCGGAAGTTATTAAATTATTACATTGTTGCCCGACATATCCGCCTATAATAGGCATAATTAAGTTACAATTCATTATATTTTTTTTTTATGAATTCATCACATGTATTACATCAAAAATGTATCACGCTATATTAATAGGTAATAATTGAAAAAAATTACTTAATAATTATTCTCATCATCAAAGAATGCGATCATTATTTTCGTTTAAAAAAACTCAATCATTGTGTATTAAGCACTTTTCAAGCAACCATGTCTTGAGTTTAGCTTTGAACAAACGTAATGGTATTTCTCTTATGTGTTGTGGAATATGATTATACACTTTTATTGACATGAGGTAGCAATTTTTTTCGGTTTTTCTGTTCTCAAATTATACACGGGAATAATCGATAAAGTGAAAGGGATATAATATCTATAACAATGACAACGTAAGAGAGGTCCGGTCATCAAGTGCATCCTTATGCGCATGCTCTAGAGTCTAGATTTTCCTATAGTTTGGGAGCTCTGGATATTAATATTAATTTATGATTTATTATGCTATTAATTTTCTATAAACTTACAGAATTAACACGCAATAAATACTTTGGAACCGCTTGCAGACTGTCTCCTTGTTACCACGATTAGTGCAATCTGTAGGGGTATTCTTCGTGAGACACATTCATATTAATTATAGTTTAACGGTTATTACTCACGCGCATTCTTCGGGATTGCCCGACTAGTTTCGAACTCGAAAGGAGCCCTTACGGAGCGCGGCGATGTCGCGAGTCAAAACTAAAAACTAACACAAAACTGTCGCGGGCTCAGCTCATGAATAAGGGCTCCGTTCGAGTTCGAAACTAGTCGGGCAATCCCGAAGAATGTGAGTAATAACCGTTAAAATATAATTAGTATTCTCGACTGCCGGAAGGTTTATCAAATTCGATAGTAACAAAAACTAATAAATAACGCTATTCCCACGTTCGCTGAAAACATTTTTTACACGACTGTACAAAAGAAGGACTGCTATGTCTTTAGGGTTCATACAATTTCCTGTCAGAAAAACTCACTAATACTGTCCGAACCGGGAATCGGTCGAATATAATCACAGGATTATTACGTTATATGGAAAAAGAATACGGTCGTGAGCAGGATTCGGACTTGCGCCTCCCGGATAAATACTCCAAGCGCTCTGACCACTAAGCCATCTCGACCTCCGCTCACCACCGCGAATTCTTCTTCCATATTTTAACACGTCTTATGGCGACGTCATTGCTAACAATTCAGTCCCTATACAAGTGACCGAACCGACACGACTAACTTTGCAGTTAATATAATGTCGTAAAGAATGCAATTACCTGAACAATTCAAGATAAATCTTTGAAAAGCATTAACGCATGCTTAGCGAACTCTAAAGTTATTATATTAAATTGAAAAAGAATACGGTTGCAAGGTACGGGTGAGCGGAGGTCGAGATGGCTTAGTGGTCAGAGCGCCTGGAGTATTTATCCGGGGGAGCAAGTCCGAATCCTGCTCACGACCGTATTCTTTTCCATTTAATATAGTAACTTTAGAGTTCGCTACGCATGCGTTAATGCTTTTCAAAGATTTATCTTGAATATAATCACAGGAATTTTAAAATCATTACTTGTTATGCAGGAAGAGGTACAAAAAAATAATGACCCTGCGTACTTAAGGACGAAAAGATAATGATCCTGCCAACTTCCCGACTATTAAATGGCTGTTGCATTTTCTGCGCATGCCTAAATTCCTAGTACATATTATAGGTAGACTGGGGATGCGGTATTGATTAAAAACAATTTTACAGAAGCTTCTGGTTCGGGCTGTCGTATACCAAAATGGTGTTTTATGTAATACCTGAAGATATTCTGGTCTTTATTTTGATTTGTTTGGAAGTATTCAACTTGGTCGTTCTTCTTAGTTTCTATAGACACCAACGAGAACTTAATCTGCGGATGCAGGTAGGAATTTTACTAATATTTTGTGTTTTTTTTAAATAGATGTTTTCTTTTTAAGAATGGTTCGTGGCTAAGTAACAGCCGTACAGAAGGACGATCGAGATTAAGCTGCGCTTGCCGCAGTCGATGTGAATTGGTGACCATGATTTCATACCGAGACCATTTCATACTTATTAATCACATTTTTAAATTATTTTTATACATGTTAAGGCCATGCAATGCCTATAATAATTATTATTTTCTAAGGAAAATAGTTCAGTAATCTTTAAATGATTGCTAAATAGAAATCGCTAGGCGTCTCCTTAAGACGGGAAGGGGACTTGAAATGTAATGGGTGCTAGTACGATACGATAGCTCAGTGGCAGAGCCATGACACGGTACGTCAAGGGTCGCGGGTTCGAGTCCTGCTCGTGTCTATTATTTTTCAATGTTTCCCTAAGGAAACTTGTCTAAACAGTAATAATTGATTAATCACATTGTTTATACATATGGCACGGAAACAAATCAACCTGTACAGACTGGATTTTTCAAGTATGCGATAAATCATTATTTTCCCAAATTATTATGAACTAGCTGTGCCCGCGACTCCGTCCGCGTGGATGTCGTAAATTAACACCATGTCGTGTGTGAACACAAATTCATAATAGTTAAAAATGTTCATATTCAGCTCAGCCCAATGCAAAGCAGCTATTGAGGACTTAGCTATGTAGTTTTTACGTAAACAATCATTTTTAAACCATTTTTTTTTTATTATTATATATTATAGCTGTGCCCCGCGGTTTCACCCGTGTTAATTTGGGGAAAACACCTAGGTACTAAAATATATACCACTAGCGTCCTCCCCGTCATGACCGCGCCTAGCACATCATAAATGCGCCTGCCTCGTTGGTCTAGTATCCCAAGCGCGACTGCTGAGGATGAGGTCTCGGGTTCGATTCCCGAGTCGGTCAAAGTGTTATTGAGTTTTTCTGTTAGAAAATTCTCAGTAGCACTCTGGTAAATGGTAATAGGCTAAAAACCTATTACATGGGACTTAATAACAGCATTGGTGAAATGTGGGTGTCTACAACTGTGCACATTCCTGCCTACCCTTCGGGGACTACAGGTATACTGTTATGTTATGCTTTATAAATATACCGCGGCTACGTATCAACAGCTTGTTTATCAGTAGGTATACAAATATTTGTCCCATGCGGGATCCGACGCCGCGACATGCACCCAAGCAGCTACTCGGCCACCCTGACCTCACAGATTTCACTCAGCTTTGATAGAAAATACTAACATGTTATCCCTCTTCCTCAGAGAACAACCAGGGTCGAAATTGGTGGCAATAACGTGCATGTAGAAGCAATACACCGTGTGAAAAACCCCGACGGCGGTAAGTACCTACCTAAACCGTCTCACTCCTCGTTGATAAGCTACCAAAGTTGTGGTTGCGATACACGATGGTTTCCTCTTCTTATCGTGTGGTTGATGAACAACCTAGTGTCAGAGTTTAAATCACCAGTAGGTCTCTGACATGGCTTTACACAAAAGCGAGAACATCTCTCAGGTGTGCTGATTTCCTCGCAATGTTTTCCTTCACCGTTTTAAGCAAACTGCCTCGTTGGTCTAGTGGTCCCAAGCGCGACTGCTGAGCAGGAGGTCTCGGGTTCGATTCCCGGGTCGGGCAGGGTTATTGAGTTTTTCTGTTAGGAAATTCTCAGTAGCAGCCCGGAGTTTGAAATTGTGCCCGGTTGATGGCAATAGGCTCACCACCTATTATATGCAACTTAATAACAGCATTGGTGAAATGTGGGTGTACAATTGTGTACACCTCTGCCTACCCCTTCGGGGAATACAGGCGTGATGCTGTGTTTGTTAAGTTATGTTAATATTTGAAAAAAAAATATAAGCTTTTATTTAACTTGCAATGTTTGTATGTATATTGTGTTTGTTCGGCACGAATATTGGAAGCTAAATTAGAACCACTTCCCGATGTCCGATTGGGCTCAAATTTGGTGGACATATGTACATATCTTCGGTGACAATACAATAATATGATACCATGGATCTGTTCTAATGATGGAGCCGGAAGACGGCCATAGGAACTTCTTAACTAAACAAGATAAACCCAGCGTGGGCTCGACGAATTCGTCTTAAAAGCGTGTTTTAAAAATTTGTTTTTACAAATAATTTATTTTATTTAATGTTTTCTTCTATTCCAGTATCGAAAGATGTATTTTCAACATACATACATCCCATGAATCTCCCGCATGACGATGTGATTGATGTGAAGCAGTCATTATTTTAATTTAGGTATATTGAAATGATTTTTGTTTCAATAACGTGCAGAATCCCTACCCTGTAGTGTGTCGTTAACAAATCATAATTTATCCAACATCCTGTCTTCTTAAAAATATAAACAAAAAAAACAATTTTAAATTTGGTAAACTATTTATTTATTGTAAAATAATTTATATTTATAAAGCTAACTTAATATTAAACATTGTTCTCATTCAGATTGTCAAACATATTCTCTAAATATCTCACTAACTTATATCATATAGAGATCTAGCATTTATAGCTTAAACTATTTTTAGTTGCTTAATAAATAAAGTTTATTTAAAGAACACGTTTTTTTATTGTATTAATAACAGAAGATTAATAAATAGTATATAAGAGCCTCTACAAACTTGCTGCATTTAGCATAGCTGGAGCTAAAACGCGCGATGTGTCTACAGCGATCAAACGGAAAGAGACGCCGAAACGCGACGTAGCATCAATATCACCAAATCGCTGATGGACGATGCTAACAGTAGCAAGTCTGTGATGATTCTCGATAACTTTCAAGGGACACATTGATTGTTACCGACTCAACCTGCGGCTATGTCGCAACCATCTTGCGACATCGCTTCGGGCTCAACTCAGGATTATGAGTTTGGAATTAGGGCTAGGACAGTTAAGTTTGACAGTTGTAAAGCATGATGATGTAAACAGGTTGTTTTTTCTGCTTACTATGCCTTCTAGGAGATACAAAAAAAGTATTTTATAAATTACATAAAATCAAATGTTTCAAACCAATTTGGTTGACCTTATGAATCTTATTATCGTTTTATATTCTTTTTTTTTAAATTAAGAATAAGTAGATTGAGTTTTATTAACTAAACATTTAGTATGATACTTAATATTAAAACACTGGGATAGTCACATTTTTTAAAAAGCTTCTTATGCCTAAAAATACAGTTCTAATAACTAAACCATACACATATAAATTCGTACTAGTACTACTAGAAACTTAAATACAATTACTTGGGATCCAAAAGACTCAAATCGATCTTAAAATAATTTAAACAGTATTTTCGCGAGATTCATTATGCATATTCATTCATTAGACTTACCTCTGAATACAAAACGAAGTCTTAAATAGTTTAAATTCTAAATACTATGTATACAATATTTAAAATCAAGGTTCATCTGAGTAAGATCAAAAAACAGTACCAGAAGTAAGCAAAATACAAGATAAATGAACATTATTTAGAACGAGTTTATGATTATTTCTGCAAAATAGAGACGGGAACATAGTGAAGCCAATGTTCGTCCTAATAAATATTTAATATCCTAAGCCTTGCTTTACTTAGTCACAAGAAAAACCTTGTTTTGTAATAAGACCGCTTATATTAAAAACAAGATTTTCAAAAACAAAACTAATACCTGTAAGAAAAATTTTAGATGCATACAATTAAGGTCTTTTTTATATAATAATAGACACACATTCATATTTATTATTGTTCAACGGTTATTACTCACGTGCATTCTTCGGGATTACCCGACTAGTTTCGAACTCGAACAGAGCCCTTAGTCATGTACTAAGCTCGTGGCCATGCGGCGAGCTTATTAAATTCAAAGGCAAATCAAATTCAAAACAATCTAATCTCTATATATATCTAATTATTTACAAAAAGGTTAAATTTACTTATAAATATTATCTATTAAGCTCACTAATTCACAATATAGAACAATGAATTATTCTCATATACTAAAATACACCTTATTTCTAAGGGGATAAAGTACCTCATATATTTAAATTTATCACAGAGTTACTCTAGCGTTTTCCAGCACACTATGGCTCTCATATCGTCAGGCGCCTTTCCGAATACCCTCTCACCGTTGGGGTCCACATACTGGTTTATTTGGTAGTCCAGCAGGGTCTGGTAACCGAGCACGTCGGTGCCTAGTTGCTGGAAGAAACAATAAAGAAGAATTGGACTACATTAGATTAAGTTTTGAATGTACAACCGTTCCTTGTAAAATTAGCCCTACGTGATTCAAAAAGTTGTCATAGTATCTTGTAGTAGTAAATCTGCTACGAACAATTAGGTTACAAGGGGGACCTTCTCCCCATTAACTGGACGGGGCCCGTATAAGGTGAGCCAGCACCAGGCGGGGGCTCGGGAATACCCATCGACTCCCGGTGCCCCTGATCTAAGAGTTCGAGGGAAATCCGGGGCGATTTCAGTCAGTAAGAGTCTGACAGAACCCTCCGCCTTCCTCAAGACGGAGGACATCCATGAGGATCTCCATGCAGGCAAAAAGTTAGGATCCCAAAATTTTCGTTCTTGACAAAAATTTAACCCTTGTTTGACGGTATCAAGAAATTTGGCTAACGTCAGATGGTCTGTCTATATATAATAATTTTTCTTGAATTCTGACGCTTCCATATATACGTAATTTTTTTTTTTTAAAGATTTACTAATCGAGACTTAACTTTCAAAGTAGGGTTCCTAAGGATAGAAAGCCCTGCCCATTGGAAGTTCATAGCTTGGATTCTAAGTCTTACAGTTAAAGTTACTTTACCTGTGTCAATGGACTGGTGTTAGTAGTGAAAACTCCTTTGAATCCCCTCTCTTTGGCAAGGTTCATGGTGGCGTCCTCTAACGCTCTGATAGCCGCCACGTTCTCCCGAGGAGTGAGGGAATCTGCTGTCGCCATCATGAACGAGTGGAGGATTGTTCCTGGAGATGATAGCACGAATTATATATGGTACTGTGATGGTTATATTTGTAACTGTGATGGACACTCACAGAGCGAACAGTTATAAAAAGAGGATAATTCACAAAATACAGAAAAGGTATAGGTCTTATACATAGTTTATTGGTTTTTATGAGAATGTAATCCTGTAGCTAAATTCCTAAAATGTCATTTCTGTTAAGGTCGCTTCACATAGCTATATTCTGGTCAGGACATAATATTTTATCCATAATTTACGGAGAGGACTTTATTCTTTCTGAGTAGAATGTTACAAGATAAATCTTTGAAAAGCATTAACGCATGCTTAGCGAACTCTAAAGTTATTATATTAAATGGAAAAAGAATACGGTCGCGAACAGGATTCGAACCTGCGCCTCCCGGATGACTCGGATGACCTCTTAGAGGTCGAGATGGCTTAGTGGTCAGAGCGCCTGGAGTATTCATCCGGGAGGCGCAGGTTCGAATCCTGTTCGCGACCGTATTCTTTTTCCATTTAATATAATAACTTTAGAATGTTACATTCATTAATCTGTATTTTTTTTTCTGTCCAACAGGATGCAGATTAATACCAGTATTTTACATGGAGCGACTGCCTATCTGACCTCCACAACAGAGTAACGGGGTAACACCATATCTCGTGGTATGACTGGTTGTCAGACTTTAAGGCCTCTGACTACCGGTAACGGCTGCTAAGATCTTTATTTGTCAACCGGGACCGACGGTTTAACGGTTTCTCCGAGGCATGGCTGGGTCTCGATATGAAATTATGGTCACCCAACCACATACTGACCGTGGCAAGCGCAGCTTTACCTCTATCGATTGATCTGTGCTGCTGTTACTTAGGTACGAGGTCACAATGCGTCACAATATTATTTAAATCTTAACACCTTTTATTTAAATCTTCTCAACGAGTTCAATAAAAGTTCAAAACTCACCCTTCCCAGGCGGCAACATGGAATCCCTGACGGAACCCTCGACGAACTCTAGGAAGATCATGATCTTCATGAGTCCACCAGTCTCCTCGGACTCCACGTCAGGCTCGTCTCGCGCGTCGAAGTTCAGAGCGACTGCTACTGGTGTTCCTGATGCTGGAGAGGATAAAAGACTTATGAGATGTAATGTAAAGGATTGCCTGTTGTTTAAGTCTTAATTCAATACTGCCTCGTTGGTGTAGGGGTCTCAAGCACGAATGCTGACCATTTCTTGGGTCTTGGGTTCTATTCCTAGGTCGGACAAAGCGTTATTAGTTTTTTTATTAGAATTCTCAGTAGCTGCCCAGAGTTTGGATCGCTGCCCGGTAGATGGCAATAGGCTCATTACCCATTACAGAGGACTTAATTGCATTGGTGAAATGTACAACAGTACACCTCTGCCTACTACAGGCGTGATCCTATGTTGTGTTAAGTGTTAACAGCACGGAGAGGCTAAGATCAAAATGCTTCTACCGGTGACCTACAGGCCTGGACTTGGAAAGACAGGGCCCCTAGGCACTTGGCTCCCCATCTAGAAGAAAAATGCGGTGGATTGAACAACTCTAATATTAGGCTGTATTTAACCGTATGGAAAAAGAAGAATTATAGTACTTACAATTCTTGAGCACAACACTCAGTTTAGCACTGATAAGTGCTGGCCAGGTGTCACTGATGAGGACAGCGTAGTCATTCGTCTCGATTTCGTGTTTCAGGAACTGCTCCAACTCTGCTTTGTTGTAGAAGGAGGACACTATCATTCTGAAAAGACGAGAAGAAAGTTAGGAACATTGATCAATTTCCTTTAGCATCACGAATAAGATTTTAAATTGTCCGCGAAAAAATCAACATCTTTTGTTCAACAAACGAGTACAAGCTAAGCTTTCTTGCCTCAGCAAAGATATTTTTTGATTTTTTTAATGCTTAAAACACCTTCTGGTCTCTCTCCGGTCGTGTCGGTGTGCCATCCTATCGGACTATGAGAGTGAAGGAATAGGAAGTGCACCTGAGTTTCTGCATACACTTGTGCACTATATAAACGGTCGGGAGGAATATTATAAAAAGACTTGAAGGAACTGGTCCTCTAAGTAAAAAGATAATAAAATCACTCACTCAATAACTTGCTGTTTATATCCATCATCAAGAGGTTCAGCAGTGAACATCTCGTTGTGTCTCGCGTTGTTGTTGGGGCTGGTCGACATGCGGGACAGCACGTCACCCAGGCTGGACGCGCCGAGGAAGTCGCTGATCTCTGTAAGGTTGGAAGACAGTTGAGATTTTGATCTTCTTAACCTATGTTGGATGAACAACCTATTGTCAGAGTTTAAACCACCTGGAGGTCTCTGACATGGCTTTACACACCATCGAGAACATCTCTCAGGTGTGCTGGATAATAGTAGTTTGTATAATGTTGTATTATATTATCATAAACAATAAAAGGTGTCTTGTAATGAAATTCTGCTACAAAGAAGACATTAAGAAAAATAATATCACTTGCTTAGAACGGTGTAGGAAAACATCGTGAGGAAACTAGCACACCTGAGAGATATTCTCGATGGTGTGTAAAGCCATGTCAGAGACCTACGGGTGGTTTAAAATCTGACACTAGGTTGTTCATCAACCACACAACAGGAAAAGAAGAAGAAGAAGAAGAAAAATAACGAACTTTTATTCAAATCAGTTTGCAAATGAATATGTTTGATGAACAACCTATTGTCAGAGTTTAAACCGCCTGGAGGTCTCTATCATGGCTTTACGCACCATCAAGAACATCTCTCAGGTGTGCACATTTCAACAAATAAATAATTTGAATCCATTAAAAAGAATCTGTTTCTACTTATTGCTTTTTCATGAGTTCCTACTTTAATAAAAACTCAAACTCACCAATATAATACCCCTTATCTCGCAGCCTGGTAATAGTATAGATGGAGTTAAGCGAGTTGCCTCCTAGCTCGTAGAAGCCGGCTTTGGTACAGATGGCGCCACGGGCGGCGCGGCCGAGCACTTCGCCGACCGTCTCGAACAGGACTTTGGCGGCCTCCATGGCGGAGGGAGCAACAGAAGAGTAGTCGATGTCGAGGGAAATTTCCGAGTCATCTGTTAGAAAAAAAACGTTCTTTTTTAAACTGACATGGAAGAGCTATTGAGGTGTTTATGTAGCCTATAAATTCCATACATTTTTGTATATGATAGCCAGGTTCGTGAGGAATAGTATAGGTTATCTTACATTCGGCTAAATCTCTCAGCTAGCCTTAAATATTGATTTTTGTTAAGTAAGTCGGCAGAAAAAGCGGTACCGAACCTCTTTATCCGCGTGTGCTGGCGTAATGGTTAGTGATAAGTAAATATCAGCCTTTAACGTCTAAAAAAAAGTCCGCAATGCCATATACCTATCTCTTAAACATAAGCTACAATAGGAATTTTTTTTATAAAAAAAAATTATTTAAAATTAAAATGCGTTTTTGAACTTTATAGCAATGGCATATTAATCCTTACGAACGAAAGTTGTCACACCATAAAGAGAATTTTATAAAAATAAACTTTGCTTTTATAGCTTGTGATTTGGACGCATAGTTGATAATGTAAAATGAAATTAATTCAACACTCGCTCGAACGAGCCGTGTGACGCATAAACCCCGCCCGAAGAAATGAACTGTGAATTATTTGCTGTTTGTGGGTTTGTGCTAAGTAAGTAATTAAAATATAATTATACGTGGGTGAAACTTACTGACCCAACCGGCCTTTCTACATTGTTACTTTGTTTAAACAAGTACCGAATAACAACCACCTTCCTGTGATAATAGAGTGTCCATATTATATTTATATATCATAACAAAATATATTTATATTTATTCAGAAATAATAAGATATCATTTCTATGAATCAAAACTTCGTAATGTTTGTCGGGAACATTCCGCTGACAGCTGCGTCACGTGTTATCGCACCAATGACCGTGCAGCAGGTATGTGCCGAAACTAAACGATCTATGTTTATCTCTTTCTAACAACCGATATGCTGTACAATTCTTTCCTTTTCTGCGTGGATGCGCAGCGCGCTGTATTATTGTATATATTGGTAGGTAGCTATAAAGTTGCCGCTGATTTTGTGCACTTGTGCAATGCACTAATGTTCAGGTATAACGCCTCTATAGGTAAAATCTCATTGCCTATAATTGATACTTAATTCGGGATACTTACTAGATTCGTTCTGGTCCTTTGACCTGGATGCTATTTCCCTTAAGTCTTCGGTATTTAATACGAATACCGGAATTTGTAATTTTAAGTACCGATAATTATCATGGTTTCCATAAGACGAAATATTGTGATTAATGAAACAACGCACATAAATTGAACTTTGTGTGATTGTAATGGATCCTATGAAATTTGATTCGAAAGACCAATATTCATAAAGTAATTAATTACCTTACTTATAAAAATTAATAAGTACTTACGTGGTGAATTGTAGATAAATATATTTGTACTCACCATTATTATTGGTGTTTTCGTACATCTTCAGTAGAGCTTGTCGGTCCACTTTACCATTCACTAGCAAAGGAATAGTCTCCACTTCGATTACCTGCAAATATAAACATAACATAACATTACGCCTGTTTTCCCCGAAAGGATAGGCCGAGGTGTACACAGTTGTTCACCCACATTTCACTAAAGCTGTTATTAAGTCCCATGTCTTAGGTGGTGAGCCTATTGCCATCTACCGAGCATAAATCTATACTCCGGGCTTCTACTGAGAATTCCCTAATAGATAAACACAATAACACTGCTCGACCTGCGAATCAAATTCAGGACCTCGTGCCCAGCAGTCACGCTTGTGACCTCTAGACGAACGAGGCAGCTTCATATGCCAGTTCCATGAAATGTATTCATCTTACCTGAGGTATCATGTAGTGTGTAAGGCTGTCCTTCAAGGCGGCCTCGATGTGTTGCGCCGCTATCCTGGCTTCCGGCTTGATGGTGACAAACGACAGGATCTCAGGGTTGCCTTGGTCGAGACCATAGCATAAGACCACACCTAAGGAACAAGGAATCATTCTTCAGTTATGTATTCATTCAGAATATGATAAAGTTTTGGATAAGATCCAGTTACTGGGTTGTTGAGGTTAGATGAGCAGTTGGTCCATGTGAAATATTCATCATAATCCCCGTGACTTTATCCCAATTTATTTGGAGTCGGCGCAGCATGTATCTGGTATGCTGCTAAAGTTTTGCCTATGTTTTATGACCGGCCGCCTGCCTGACGTCAACCCTCATTGGGAATGCTGTTGTTAGTGGTAACCGCCACCGATACGGTCTCCTTCTATCTAGCTATGTCACATCAAATGTTATCCATGCGCCAGGTTCTGATGTTGTTCTACTATCACAGTCCACAAACTGGGCTATCTGGCATGTCGGCCACAAAAACGTCAAATATACCATATTAAATATTGGTATTGTTAAATAAACTGCATCTGGTTAGACTGGAAGCTGACCCCAAAGTTTTAGGCAAAGGCTAGGCGGAGAGAGAAACAGTTAACTTTTGTATCAATGATTATAACGTCAACAATTATTTGGAATAAAGCTATTTTTATTGCAACACATGATAAAGCTTCATGAGATCAAAGAACAATTACAGTTTGTCAAGAAAGTCATGAAAACAATGTTTTGGGAACAAGTGCTTTTGCTTCTTCTCTTTTTTTTATGGGATAGGGGCAAACCAGCGGACTGATCGCCTGATGGTAAGCGATTACCGCTGCCCATGAACACCCGCAACCCCAGAGGAGTCGCGAGTGCGTTGCCGGCCTTTTAAAGGGTTTGGGCCTCCGGTACCCTCACTCACTCGGCGAAACACAACGCAACTTTTGTTTCACGCCGGTTTTCTGTGAGGCCGTGGTATCACTTCGGTCGATCGGCCCATTCGTCCCGAAGCAAGGCTCGCCCACAGTGAGCCCAACCAATTTTTGCTTGTACTGGCAACACTAAATTACTATTATAGTGAGTACTTTGATAGTAATTCAGTGCTGCCAGTACAAGAAAAAGCAATAATTCCTAAAACATTATTTTCATGACTTTTTTGACAGATTGTCGGTACGTGATTATTCTAAACGAATATGGATTAGGTGTAGAAGGTTCAGCTCTTAACAAGGTGCACTAAATTTTATATATGCCTTTACTAAGGTTGTATGCATACTCACATTTATCAACGCCTTCAACAGCAGCTACAGCGCGGTCGACCTCCTGCAGGTCCACCCGGTGTCCTCTGATCTTGATCTGCGAGTCTGTTCGTCCAGCGAACAGAATCACACCCTTCTGCAGGATCCCAAAGTCTCCAGTACGGTAGAGGCGGCCAAAGTCTAGGGAGAGAAAGATATCTTTAGAAAAACGTTTTTTTAAGTTTATTATTAAGAGCTGCTCATTGCTACAGATTTGCGAACAATGTTTGCAGGTTATTATGCCAGCTACTAACTATACACGACTGCCCAAAACAAGGAGTGTTATGTTTTTATTAGGGTTTGTGTATGTATGTATGTTTGTGAGTTTATTCAACCATAACTTCTAAACGCCTCAACTGATATAGATGTATGAGGTATCGTTAGAATTCTTACATTAATTATCCTGGGTAACATAGGCTAGTAATATAAAAAAAAATGCTGTAGCTATGGTACATAAAAAGGAGAGATCATCGGCCCGCGCGCAGCGCCAGTTTGACTCGCGACATCGCCGCGGGCTCAGCTCATGACTAAGGGCTCTGTACGGCGAACCATACATATTAGTTTAGCTTAATCATCCTTTTACTCAATTTCATACAATCGACCGTAATATTGAGTTAGTACGTCAATAGACAGCAACCAGAGTCGTCGCGCGTACTCCCTCGCTCCTTTATCATACTATTCTGTGTATACTGTCATTATACGGTTTTAACAGAAACAAGCATTTATCATTTATCAACAACTTCTACATGGTCCTTCGAGCCACTGTGCGGGATCTCGCGAGTTTTTTAAAGTCCTCCGTCCGGAAGGAGAAGACTAGTGTCAAATCAGACCAGAAACTTGTGTAGGAACTCGTTTAGTGAATTATCAGCATTGTGGGGACAGCAGTTCTCATCGAAGCAGTATCATAACATAGCAAGACGTCAGCAGCAAGACGTCGCCATCAGCAAGGAAGCAGTATCAACAGCAGATCTGCAACCGCACACCTAGCAAACAGCCGTAAGCAACGGAGAATTCAAGTAAGATCTTTCCTTTTTAGTTTAAGCTTGATTTTAATCAATCATGTCAACTAGCAATATGGAAAGTCTTTACGATTCGCAACGCGAAATTAGTGAGGCGATGAATAAATTAAAAGTAAACATAAAAAAGGACGGGGCCGATAGAAAAACAGAAGAATATTTCAAACGTCGGTTGGACTTACTAGAGGGCTATTGGTCAGATTATCAGAACAATCATATGCGTTTTTGTGCGTATGGGTTCAAAGACCATAAATACTTCCAAAATTCTGAGCATGAGAATACAAGTGCGCTTTATACCAGCATTAAAACGTTAATCAGGGAGCAAGCCTTACAAGTAGCATCCAAGAACACTCCTCCGTCACCGATAAGGCGTGTTCATCCAAAACAGGATGAACAACAAATTGAGCGAGTAGAACAAGGTCCAAGTACTAGCCGAGTGAAAGAGTCACGGGGTTCAACTAGCAAATTGGACGATATGATTCGCAAGCAAACAGCGAATATCAAGGCTTTCAAAAGAGCCGTGAGCAACATTGATCTGGACTCCATCAATGAAAAGTGGGAGTTGGAAGACGCTCTCAAAACATTACATTCAAAATGGAAACAGGTTGATATACTCCACTGGGAAATCGATGGTGAAATGTGTGGCGAAGACGAAGAGTATGACCTTGTCTATAATGAAAATGAGAAAACATTTATCAGTCTCAAAAAATCAATCAACAAGAAACTCTGGTCGGTGTCACATAAAGAGTACAGCACTCCACAGATGGATATTCCTATTTTCACAGGCAAATATCACCAGTGGTATTCATTCAAGGATTTATTTAATGAAGCCATACACAACAACATATCCTTGTCAAACGCACAAAAAATGCAATTTCTGAAAGGAAAATTGCGTGGCGAAGCAGAAAAAATTATACAACATCTTCCGATAAGCACGGAAAACTATAGCATATGTTGGGAACTATTAAATCATCGTTACAACAATAAAAAACTTATTTTCTCTTCCATTATCAATACTTTATTGGGATTACCCAGCATGCAACAGCAATCTCTACTTCAAATAAAAAAATTACACGACCTTACTCGAGAGAGCATTCACGCCATAAAAAACTTGGGTGTCGATATCAGCACATGGGATCCACTTCTTGTGCATTTACTGTCACAAAAGTTGGATGGTGAAACATTTGGGGACTACATAAATTCCTTAAAGAATGCTAGAGATTTACCAGTGTTGCAAGAGTTCCTCAGCTACTTAGAATGCAAATTTACAAGCCTAGAATCATCGCGTAGAAAACAGGAGCATTCTACACAAAAATCGAATTATGAAACTAAAAACTCTGGGATGAAAAATTATCATAGCACTAAACAGCATAGTAACAATAATTGGAAATCATCCTCCAAAGCACTACACGTGTCGTCAACATTCAAGTGTGTTCTTTGCGGTCAACGACATGGCCTATATAATTGCAAAAGGTTCATAGAAATGACTAATGAAAACAAACTAAACACAATTTCGAAATTAAAATTATGCGTTAATTGCTTATTTAGTCATAATGGACAACAGTGCATTTCCACAAAACGCTGCAGCAAATGCGAAGGAATGCACAATTCAATTTTGCATGATGCTTGCACAATAACGAGAACGTCGCCAGCAACCAACGCTATTACAGCAAACTCACCTCAAATTAATGAAAATGCTAGCACATCTGTTTCATGCCATGTCGCAAGAAATGACTTGAAAATAAATGAAGTGATGCTGGCTACGGCGTTGATCAAAGTCGTAGCTATTGATGGATCACACCAGATTTTAAGAGCCTTAATCGACTCGGGCTCGCAAGTGTCTCTAATAAAGGAAGGTGCAGTCAAAAAACTAGGTTTACAAAAATCACGATGCAATGGTGTTGTCATGGGTATCGGAGAACAGCAAAACAATTGCAAAGGGAAATTAACTATTCACTGTAAATCAAACTATAACGACTTTTCATTTAGTACGGACGTACTCATTATGAAAAGTATGCTTGGACACTTACCTAGCAAATCATTTGATCAACCGAAATGGTCTCATATAGAAAACTTGCAGTTAGCAGATCCCGAATTTTACTCTAGCCGCCCAGTGGATTTGTTACTGAGTGCCAATGTTCATGGCATAATTTTATTGTCGGGATTGATCAGAGGAGAAAATCCTTCTCAACCAGTAGTTCAGCAAACTCAACTGGGATGGATTATATATGGAGGTGGGGAAATGACGTCATATCGATGCAATGTTGTGTTGAACAATATACAGGATATTCAGCGATTTTGGGAGATCGAAGACATTAGTGAAGAGTCAGACCTATCAACAGAAGATCAGGAATGTGTTGATTATTATTTGTCAACTACGAAGCGGCGAGCGGATGGACGTTATGAAGTCAAACTACCTCTCAAATCGGATATCAATGAGAAGTTGGGATCCTCAAAAGAAATGGCCATGGCGCAGTTCCAAAGCTTGGAACGAAAATTTAATAAACAACCCAAATTAGCAGAGCAGTATAAATCGTTTATCAACGATTACCTGGCTTTGGGTCATATGATACCTAGTCAGTGTAACAACAATCAAACAATATCTTGTTACCTACCGCACCATTCAGTGCAACGAGCTGAATCGGCGACAACAAAGCTTCGTGTCGTATTCAATGCGTCTGCCAGGACGTCTAGTGGGTACAGTGTCAATGACTTAATGTTGAAAGGACCGAATTTGCAGCAAGATCTTCAAGGATTAATTATTAAATGGCGTCAATATAGGTATGCATACACAGCTGATATTGAAAAAATGTACAGACAAATTTTGGTTGCCAAAACAGATCAGCAATATCAGCAGATCTTGTGGAGAGATTCAACAAATCAACCAATCAAATCATATCGACTGGCGACAGTCACTTATGGGACCAAGTCAGCGCCGTTTTTAGCAATGATGACCTTGCAACAACTGGCGAAAGATGAACAGCAATCATATCCAGAAGCCTCCAAGGTCTTAGCAAGTTCTCTTTACGTAGATGACTTGATTCACGGGTCGCATTGCATAGAAAATGGTCAGCAACTAATAAAAGATTTGAACAAGTTACTAAAGTCAGGGGGGTTCACGCTAAGAAAGTGGGCTGCCACTCATTCCGAACTCTTAGCCGATATTGAATCAGCAATCAACGAAAACGGCGGAGAAATGATATTTAATCTAAAATCCGAAAACACATCAAAAACATTGGGCTTACGTTGGAATTCGGTGAATGATCAATTTACTTTTAAATATAATTTCGCAAACCTAGACACTAAACTAACGAAGCGAATACTTTTGGCTGAAATATCAAAGTTATTCGATCCTTTGGGATGGATCACGCCTGTGTCAACAAAGCTCAAACTTCTATTCCAGAAACTATGGATAGATAACAAGCACTGGGATGACGAAGTTCCAGAAAACATTAGCAAGGAATGGGATACATTACGAGTAGATATAGAAAACATTAATGAATATAAAATCCCGCGATGGATCGGTTATCAACCTAATGACGTCATCGAACTTCACGGCTACTGTGACGCATCGACAAAAGCTTACGCCGCAGTTATTTATGCGCGTATTAGGAAACATAAGGAATCTTCGGTAATATTAGTTGCTGCCAAATCTCGATTAGTCCCGATTTCAAAAAAGGTATCATTACCGAGATTGGAGTTATCTGGAGCACATTTACTGGGAAGATTGATGAAGAAAGTGATGAGCTGTTGGGGAGAGCAAAAGGTACGTGTGTTTGGATGGACAGACTCGATGGTCGTCTTGGGTTGGTTGCAAGGTGATCCAGGACGCTGGAAAACGTTTGTAGCAAACAGAACAAAAAGCATTTGTGACGTTATTAAACCAGATCGCTGGCGTTACGTCAAGTCAGAAGAAAACCCAGCGGACGCAGCAAGTAGAGGTATCTTAGCCTCTCAATTAATAAATCACAATTTGTGGTGGCAAGGGCCTCACTCATTGCAATCATTCGATGAAAATTTGGCAACGTTAAAACAAACCGTTGTTACCACAGACCAAGAATTAAAAGCAAGTCAATACAGTCACAGTCAACAAACAAACACTATCATTCATAATAGAGATTCAGAGAGCATTATCATGAAACTGTTAGAAAACCACAGTTCATTTTCAAGAATCATCAAAATTGTTGCGTGGTTATTACGAGCTACTAAAACAATGCAATTAACGAATAAAGCAGCGTCGGCTAAACACAAGTCGTTGCCTTCATATCTCACATTACATGAATTGCATAATGCCAAATCGTTAATTATTAAATATATACAAAGAACATTATTTTTAGATGATATTGAACATTTAAAAAAGCGTGGTAATGTATGCAGCAAGAGTAATTTACTAAGGTTAAATCCATTTATTGATCAAGAGGGAATCCTACGTGTAGGTGGACGGTTGAGTAAATCAAATATATGCATGGAAATGAAACATCCAGCGATAATTCCGCATAGCAGTCGTTTAACTATTCTGCTTATCAATCAAGCGCATCAACTTACCTACCATGGTGGACCTCGTTTAACACTAGCCAATCTCAGGCAGAAATACTGGATCCTGGGAGGGAATAAAGCGGTGAAACAGGAAGTTAGAAATTGTGTTATTTGTCGGAAGCATACACCCAAGATGCAGCATCAGTTGATGGGAGATCTGCCGGAAGCCAGAAGCAATCCCGCCCACCCCTTCTATCACACTGGCGTAGATTATACTGGCTACGTTGAGGTTAAAAGTAATAAGGGACGTGGAATAAGAACATCAAAGGGTTATATAGCAATATTTGTGTGTATGGTGACGAGAGCTGTACATTTGGAGCTCGTGTCAGATTTGAGCAGTTCGGCGTTCCTAGCTGCGCTACGTCGCATGGCTGCCAGAAAGGGGGCCCCGCGTCACGTATATAGTGACAACGGAACCAACTTTGTGGGGGCTAACCGAATCCTACAAGAACAATTTCATGACCTACAAAGCATTTTTGATGTTAATTTATTAGCTGAGTTAACAGATTTAAACATAGAATGGCATTTTAACGCCCCATCTTGGCCAAGTGCCGGAGGACTGTGGGAGAGAGCAGTTAGAAGCCTGAAACATCACCTCAAGAGAGTAGTGGGTGAACAAAAGTTTACTTTTGAGGAATACACAACTGTCTTAGCACAATTAGAGTCATGTTTGAATTCTAGACCACTGTGTGCGTTATCAGAGGACATCGACGACTTAGAAGTCCTCACCCCGGCTCATTTCTTAACTGGAAGGCCTGGAACAACAATTATTGAAACGGAACACGATGCACGCACCAGGTGGACTCATAAAGAGACCAATTGTCAAATTATCTATTTTACCACTTTCACCTGACAGCGAAGGAAAGGTGAAGGAACAAGCCAAAGAAGAAGAAGATATAAAACAAGCAAGAAAACCAAGATTAAAGTTTACATCAATGGCAATTTCGTTAATATTTTTTATGTCTGTATTAACGACGTCTCAAGCAGCATTTAGCATATCTACATTACCTAACAATATATCTTTATATTTTGACTCAATTGATAACATGCAGGTTGTTAGAGACAAATGGACTCTCATCGTTTATTATAATATGTCTCCGTATTGGGATGGTATGTCAACAGCAACAAAATTTTTAAGTTATTTAAATAAAACATGTAGCACGTTATCTGAAACAAGTCGGTGCACCATGATATTACTCCAATTACAGCACGAGTACTCAGAATTACAACATTACAACCGGCTACTACTGAGTCAGCATTTTGATGCGCGCGCCAGACAGCGTCGCGGCCTTATCAATGGAGTAGGTTACGTCGCGAATGCCCTATTCGGAGTATTGGATCAAGGTTTCGCGGAACAATATAAAAAGGATATTCAACTTATACAACAAAATGAGCACCATCTCACTGACCTACTAAAAAATCAAACATCTATCGTTGAGGCTAAATACAATGTGCTGAAACGAACTGAACAAAACATACAAATTCAACATAAAACAATCAATAAACATTTAAACGAGTTAGATCGCGCAACTAACATAATTAAAGAAAAGGTGGAAAAAATAAGCGAAATTCAGGACTTCACATTGTCAGCATTAACAGCTATCAATTTAGTTCAAAAGTTAAAAGGGATTCAGAATACTTTACTGGACACCATAACAGACATTTACCACGGTAAATTTAACACGCATTTATTGACACCAGATCAGCTGAAAAATGAATTGCAATTTATTTCGGGACAACTGACCAAGGACGTGACATTACCAGTGGACAACATTCAGTCTGATCTCAAGTCAATTTATAGCATGCTGAGAGTCAAAGCAAGAGTGATGACAGACTATGTCATATTCGAGATAATATTTCCATTGACTAGTAGAGACAGTTACAAGATTTACAGAATCTTACCAATTCCTCACCAATTAGGAACTGATATGCTTAACGTGTTTCCAGTATCAGAATTCGTAGCAATCAATTTAAGAAAAGATACTTACATAACAATATCATTCATGGAGCTTCAACTTTGTTTACACACTGAAAGTTCCTATTTATGCCAAATCGATAAGCCAGTCAACTATCTTCCTATTGACGAGAAATTTTGCAATATAAATCACACTATCAATCAATGCACAGTCATCAAATCTCGGTGCAAGGACATGTGGATTGAGTTGAACGACCTGTCCAAGTACTTATATTTTTGTTGTGATACTTACTCATTAAGGATTATATGTCCAGATCAAGTTACTCACAAGCAAGTGACTGGAGCCGGGATAATTAGTCTAGAATCTAAATGCATCATCAAAGGCAAGGACTTTGCTCTATACTCACGCTCTCAATCAAGGAACATCATAAACGCTAACCCTGTAATAGAAACGCCACAGATATCAGAGCTCAATCATTTAATTAACATATCGCTATCTCACTTCACGGAGTCGGTAGATCCGTTAAACGATACTTTGGAAAACATCGAAAAACAGGTAAAGCAATTGAAAACTGCTACAGCCAATACTCCAAACGATCTATCCTGGAACTTAACAACACATGACGTTCACCAGTATGTAATATGCTATGGTTTGCTTGGTGTAACAATAGTGGTAGCAGCAGTGTTCCTGTGGAGGAGGAGAAGGGCAACAGGGAGCTTTATACGGACGGTAGTACCTACAGTAACGTTTGCACGAGAGCAGAGCACCACTGAACAACAGCCCAGTGAAGTGGATGAAAATGAAGTGAATATAGTGAAGGTGCCGCGAAAGCAGAGTACGGCTGACCGTCAGCCTAGTGAAGTGAAATGGGCATCCAGCACATATAGTTTAAATAGTACACAAGATATAGCAACTTCCCCTACACCGCCAAAACGAAGTAGTTACAGGGAAGATCTTGTTTAAATTTTATTATATTTTTTATTTTCAATATTTGTAATATTTCGCCCGGGAGCATGTACGGCGAACCATACATATTAGTTTAGCTTAATCATCCTTTTACTCAATTTCATACAATCGACCGTAATATTGAGTTAGTACGTCAATAGACAGCAACCAGAGTCGTCGCGCGTACTCCCTCGCTCCTTTATCATACTATTCTGTGTATACTGTCATTATACGGTTTTAACAGAAACAAGCATTTATCATTTATCAACAACTTCTACAGGCTCCGTTCGAGTTCGAAACTAGTCGGGCAATCCCGAAGAATGCGTGTGAGTAATAACCGTTAAACAATAATTAATAATAATGTGTCTCACGAAAGTTATTTAGTTATAGCAGGCGTGGTTTTTAATTAATTTTATTCTTATTAAAGTCTTAATCAGGCAAAATAAAAAAAATCCCTTCGAATCTCACCCAATAATCCATTACCCAGATATAATACAATAATCCAATAAACCCAATAATCAGTTTCAGTCTTTACAGGCAAGTCTCACAAGATACTACAAAAATGTTTACCGATTTTGTCCATACCCACAAGTATTACCACATTATGAACAGACATAGAATCGTCAGAATATTACCTGGATGTGCAGCATGTGGGTTGTCACAGAACTTGTCAGTCCCCTGGCCCCCCACGTACCCTGTGGCCAGGTTACACCCCGCCACCCACACTTCACCCGGCTCCGACTCTCTAGCAGGGTTCATCTCTTCGTCCAAAAGGTATACTGCGCAGTTGTTTAAGGGACTACCTGTGGAAGCACAAAAATGGTCTCATACAGGAGAAGAACAGGCTTTATCACAGCCAAGGCCAATGATTTAACGTGCCCTTGGAAACTGGTGATTCTCAGATAAAATTACTCTAAAGATCACTTATCTACAGACTGACTGCCAAGCGCAGTTAACATCGGATTATGAACGTCTCACTACAAAATATCTAATATAAATAAAGTTCTCATAAGCGCTAACTATATTCAACTTACCAATAGGAACAGTGGGATGAATGTCCAGTTGGCTGGTATTCTCCAACACGTAATAGGTCACATCACCCATCACCTCCGTGCTACCATAGAAATTGGCAAGCTTATACCCGTTGTGGTCTCCGAAATACTCGAAGAACTGTGCTGCCAAGTCCTTGCTAAGAGTCTCCCCAGAACAGACCCACAGTTTCAGGAGCTGGAGAGGTCTTTCAGAAGGTTTAAGAGACAGGTACATTAGGATGGAACGGAGAAGAGTCGGTACCAGTACTAGACGTTGAATCTGAAATAGTAAATGGCGATGTTAAAATTATTAGAAATCTTCAGTCTCATTTGAACGCTGGCAGTTTCTCATACCCAAGAAACCTCATCGAATGATCAAGTTTTGTTAACATTTATTTGATGATTTTTGCAGGATATCCAAAAAACATTGTCAATTAGTAAGAAAAATAAAGCAATGAATATATCCATTTTTATTCCGTCCTTCTTAATATGTTTATTGTAGAAGGCAAAGAAAGGAAGCAAGAGTTCTTCTTTTCTGACCAGAAATATTTTTATGATCCATAGATAATTGTTCCGGGTCTGGGTGTGTCTGTGCAGGTACGCTCACGATACAAGAGGAAATCCCTGGAGTAGCAACGTATATTTCTTTTTTATTTGCTCACCTGGTTATCAGCTAAAACATTAACAAGCTTCTGTGGATCCCTGGTGATTTCCCTGGGCAGGATAAATAGCGTCCTGCCATGCAGCAAGGGTCCCCAGATCTCACAGACCGAGTCCACGAAGGTCAGAGCCGTCTTCCACACGCAGTTAACTTCGGAGTCAGAGTAGGGGAAAGTGTGGAACTGCCACCAGAGGCGGTTGCAGATCGCCGAGTAGGATAGGCGGACACCTGGTTGTTAGAAAAGAAAGTAAGCTTAGTTGTACACCCACATCACACCGATTCAGTTATTAAGTCCTATGTTATCAGTGGTGAGCCTATTGTCATCAATTGCTCATTGTTTCAAACTCTGAGTTTCTAGTGAGAATGTCTTTAAAGAAACCCAAGGATACTCTGCCCGACTTGTATCGACAGGACCACAAGCTCAGTAGCGACTTTGACGCCTACGAAGCAGCTATAAAAAAGTGTATAGAAGCTCATACGTATTAAGCAACGTTCCACTATAGATAAGCGAGGAAGCTGAACGGTGCGAGGATGCGTAGCGGACTCTTTTTAACTATGCATGAGCGGTGCACACATCACTCGCACAAATTTCTCGCTTTTTTGTATGTACAAATATTTCGCTCGGCCCTTTTCCACCTGCACTGAGCGAGGCTAAGGAGATCAAGCGATACCTTTGGTGGATATTTATTCCTCCCTCATCGCTGACCTTCCTCGCACATCTTTGATGGGAACGCAGCCATTTCCTTCTACATCAATTTCGTATATTTGAAATTAACTTGCCTCGTTGGTCCATTTGTCGTAAGCGCGGCTGGTAAGCAGGCAGCCCTTGGTTGGACTTTTTGGTAGGATAAAGTGTCATTGGGTCATTCTATTAGGATTTTCAGTAGCATCCTAGAGTTTAAACTTGTGCCCCGATGATGGAAATCGGCTTAACACCTAATAAATGGGGCTTTTGGGGTTTTTAATGGGGCTGAGCTGCCCGTGTCCGTAGGAGTGCACCCTTAAAATAGAATCCCTATACGACTCTGGTTGGTGCAAATCAGGCAACACTGCTCTGGTGGGAGGCTTCGGCCGCGACTGATTACCACTCACCGGACGAAGCCATGCCGTGTAGCGACCTAGTCAAATCAAATCAAATCTATTTCAAATAGATTTCTTCTGGATCTACGTACTCCATCCTCAGCCACATCGTCGCTTACTATCAGGCAAGTTGGTCACCAAACATAGAGCCATTCTTAATAAAAAAAAAACTCTTGGTGGAAGTGGACCTCAGCCTCAGGATACAGAGATAATGCTACGTATGAGTATATAAATAAGTAAATAGTGAATATAAAAATAAGTAAAATACCTTTAGGAATACCAGTGCTTCCAGAAGTATACAACACAATGGCGATGCTCTCATTTCTAGCTGTCGCCAATACTTCTATATCTTGGATGAGGTCAGCTGACAGGCCACTGGCTTCATGAGCCAATTCTTCGAAGGATACTGCTGGAATTCCGCTGTCGGCGAACATAGCGGGATTTGCTGCAAGGAGAACATAAGATCCATTATTATTCAATAGTCAGTGTTCTCTTTTCTTGGCTCAGAGTAAATATGTAAGGAGGTGGTAAGAACAGCCGTAGTCCTCTGCCACATTCCCATTGCCCATATGCATAGAAAGATATAAAATATAATATTTTTTTTTCATATATTTGTTAGTGTGTCTGGTTATTGCTAAATCTTTTAAACGCATTAACACATGCATAGCGAACTCGTAAAGTTACGAATTTTTGTGGAAAGAGAAATACAGTCGTGAGCAGGATCCGAAACTACCGCACGTAAAATATTGGTATAGGTATCTCTATAGTTAATTGTCCTAAGTCTAAGTATGTGAGATAGGCAGTGGCGGCGTAAAGGGCCAAGCAGCAAGGGGTGACAACGTGATAACTCACTCGCTCAACTTAGTAGCCATGGCTAGCATATAGCTTAAAACAATAGTAGAGTAGTGTGTTCCGGATAGTTTGGAAAAGCTTCCGCTTAGAAAGAAGTACCATTTAAGTCAAGAACTTTCTAAATTAGTCGCATAGCAATAATTGTTGTTTTACTTTGGGGATGCTCAATAGAAAACTGCCACTAGAGATTATCTGCTACGCACCACAATACACTTGCCGCGTTATAATTTGACATGTCATAAGTTGTACGCAAATACGCTGCAAGGTTTTATAATAAAATCGGGAGCCGTGTGCGATCTTGCGGGAGTGCAGTGTGCTGTGTCACTCACTCATTTTCATGCCGTCAAAACATCTGAGTCGCTCGCTCAGAGGCCGAGAATAGGCATAAATGATTCACGATCTTTGGGCTTTCTTAGCATAAAATATTTCAACACTAACACTTTTCTATACAACTTAACCTACGCGGCCGTTTGAAAAGCCTAACGTCAGATATGTACATTTATATTGCGACATTACAGGACAAAATCCTAGTATGGGGCAAAGCTTAAATCAAAAAGAAGTCAGTAACTTACCAGTTTCATCATAAATAACGAGAGCCGGTTCAGCATCTTTCAGGATGTGCGACACTCTAGCTTGAGGGAAGGTAGGCTCTATCGGCACGTAAGCAGCACCCACCTTCCAGGTCGCCAGCAAAGTGGTGATGGTACTTGAATGTAAAGATTTAATTATGTTAAAATTGTTTGAAGATATGAAGTGGTATTTATTTATTTTCTTTTGAATGTTTAACACACATCTATACCATAATGACTGCTTTATTGGTATAGGAGCCGCAAGGACAGCTGCTGAGCGAGAGTCTTTGGTTCGATTCCCAAGTCGGGCAAAGTGGGAAATTGTCAATAGCAGCTCATAGTTAGGAAGTTGGCGATGTGACACCCCCGTGCTTCTGAGAGCTCGTAAAGCCGTCGATCCTGCGCCTGATATCTCTGTGGTTGGTCGGATTTTCGTCCCATCGGACTCTGAGAGTGAAGGAAGAGGAAGTGCACCTGTAGTGTATGCGCATACACCTGTGCACTATAATATTTCCTGCGTAGTTAGCTAATCTCCGTGAAGATATGTTGCCGTGACCGGGAGTATTATTATTATACTTTAATAAAACTGTAGAGATACTAGTTCTGTACATTAACATATACAACACATAACCAGGCTAAAACTTTCCCACTGCAGGGCAAGAGCCTCTTCTCATACAGAGAAGGCACGAGCATTTGATCACCGGCTAGCTCACTGCGGGTTGGCGATGTTAGATCATTAGGTTCAGGTTTCCTCCGATGTTTCCCTTCACCGTATGTCTGTAATGTCTTAGATGAACTAAGAAAGAACATTTGACATTGGACATTGGTAGACCAGATTTGAACCCACAATTTGCGGCTCAAGACCCTTAAAACCTTTAAACCATTTACCTGTATGGTTACAATGATAGCACACGATTTTAATCGTGTGTGACACAATATTATGTCTGTGTTTATTTTTTTTTATGCGTTTTAATACTGTTAATGTAATGACGAGAACTATTGTTGCTTTAGCCTGTGTGTTACCTCACTCTCCGCCAAAAGGGGCGTGCAAATTTGTTCGATATTTAGTCAGAAGTCGTCTCCCGTCTAGTCCTCTAAGGGCTGGCCTATAACCACTCCGCCACCACGACATTAATAAAACAAAATATATTATATTTCAACAATTATAGCCTGTTAAGAGGGGCTCGTGGCTAAGTAACAGCCGCACAGATCGATCGATCGAGGTTAAGCTGTGCTTGCCGCGGTCGGTCTGTGGATGGGTGACCATCATTTCATACCGAGACCCCTCCGTGCCTCGGAGAGCACGTTAAGCCGTCGGTCCCGGTTGTCAAATTAAGATCTATGACGGCCGTTACGGGTAGTCAGAGGCCTGAAAGTCTGACAACCAGTCATGCCACGAGATATCGTGTTACCCAGTAACTGGGTTGTGGAGGTCAGATAGGTAGTCGCTCCATGTAAAATACTGGTATTAAGCTGCATCCGGTTTGACTGGAAGCCGACCCCAATGTAATTGGGAAAAGGCTAGGCAGATACTAATTATAGCCTGTTAAAATATTGGAAAAAAAAAACAATAAATTATTAGTATAAATTATTGTAGTGATCGCGAAAACCTAAGATATTACTAAATACTCACTTGTGCGTCGGTTGCATGCACACAGCGATGACGTAGTCTCCATCCCTGTTGGAGCCCGAGGGTCTGGCGCGTGACGTAATAGCTCTGGCCAGCGAGTTGGTGCGAGCTTCTAGTTCCGAATAACTGATGCTGACACTGCATGTCTCGTCTGGAATAAAGAAATATACATTAAAAGGTGAAAGGAGGTGGGTAGACTTGAAACTCGGACAGAAATAGCGCGAGCATTAACGAACTCCTCCGAAACACCTTGACCGATTTTTATGTTTTTTTTTGGGTATATTTGGTAGGTCTGAGAATAGGTAGTAGCTATTTTGTATACCCCTAGGTGATAAGGGTGGCCCTATCCAGAAAATTTATATGGCAGAACAACGTTTGCGGGGCACAGGTAGTTATATATATTTATCTCCTATCTCCTTGCTAAATTTCATAACGATCCGTTCAGCCGTTTAGTTATTATTTTATATTTATTATATTAATATTATTATTGTCACTAAATTTCATATTCAAAGATTGAGAATGAGCAATAAAAATTGGAAAATTGATAAATTCGGGAAAAACTTAAAGTGCTTTTTATTATGGGATTATCGATAGCACAAATCCGTCAGATCAGTTGATTACCAATATACAAGCTGATGCCCGCGTGGATGTTGGTTATCGCGACCAAAAGTAATCATGAAATTTTGATCCCGTTCCCGCTTTCCAATTACCGCTTTATAATTGCCCATTTTTTTAAGTATTGAATGGATATAGACATATGCCATCGCGGACTTTTCTGTAGACCTATATAAGATACACAATTCCACGATACATCATTTTTTTATATCTCTAAGGGTTTAGGAAGCGTTTTCGTCGAAAGCTCTCAGAGGGCTTATTCAAATATCATTATATTTTAGCCAATGTTTACAAAAACTTGACAAATTATCTACTTAAACCTTTCTCGAGAACCACTCTATCCATTGATGAAAGCAGCATGAAAATCGGTGCAGTAGTTTTTGAGTGTATGACGGTCTAGTGGCTCGCGAGGCCGGCGAACGAGAGGTCCTGAGTTTCGATTCCCGGATCGAGCGAAGTGTTATTCGATTTTGTCATCGGTAAAATGTGCGTAGGTATATCTCTCACTGTATACAGCTCTGTCTGCCGCTTCGGGAAATACAGGCGTAATACTATGTTGTTACGTTGTAACAATAATATTATGTAATCTTTAATTGCAGTCAGTTTTACATTTACAGTCCTTAATAAATTAAATTATTTAACAAACAAGAAAATGGTATCGTACAATATTATTCTCATCGAATTATATTTAGGATTTCATTATTGAATTCAATCTCAAACATTTTCATTTTATTTCAAATTTATCATATTACCGGCAATTATGAAAAGTCAAAGCTAAGTGCACGGTTCCAAGAAGTTGGTCTCATGGAGAAGACCCGGCAAGAAACTCAAAAGACACTCTTCTAAAATTATGTGTTCTTAAAAATTAAAATTTATTGATGTGAGATTAATACAGGTTAATGTAGTAGACAAGGCAGAATTTTAATTATTTAAAAAGCCAAAATTATAACCAGAGCTATTACGAGCTGACCAGTCCCAACAGACAGCACCCGTTCACGATTATGACGTGCGCATCAGCATCGCTAAACTCAACCATTTTGAGGGGAACTCAACGACCCAATACACGACGCCACCATCAACAAGACATTTTAGTGAGTATGACAACTCATAATCCCTATCTATCTATCTCATAGGCTGTTATATATAAGGTTATAATTTATTAGATAATTTCCTTGTAAGGGGTCAATATGTAAGAGTTATGGATTCATTTAAGCCTTAATTCAAATTATTACAAAAAAAAAGAACATAATGTTCACCGTTCAAGGAGCAGTTTTCGTCTTGCTATTACTATGTTAATTACAAAGTATGTGTTATATCCATTTAATTCTTAGCTTAAATGAATTAATTTCACTTATATATTACCCCTTTCAAAGGAAATTACCTAATAAATTAGGACCTTATATGTGTGTATTTATTTAATGTAAAGATTAACATTAATGTCCACATAATGCTCACTGCTATAATTAAATTCAATCACAATTAAAATTATTAATTTGGAATGTTACTTGTTATGTTAATTATTAATTTAGTCTAGTCACAATTCAGTGAATCTTTATCGAAAGAATGTTTAATTTAATTATCTTTTTATTTATTACTTTACTATTGTTACTCAATGCTGTCTAGACTGGCCGATTAACTATGTTTTTCTAATTTTTTATTGTTTTCTTGTTAAAATTGTTACGAGGTCACATTAATTTAATATATGTTACGTTTTGTAGCGGAACTGTCAGATTATTCCGGTTAATTAAGAGAATTTATGATAATATTTTTTCGGTAATTATGTTATGTTGTTGTAATTTTGATGTACATAGGCTGTAATTAAATCTATTGTAATTGGGAAATGTATTTTGAAATTCAACCTTATTTCTAAAACGCATATTAACGCATTACATCGTGTAACAAAAATCCGAAATAGTATCTACTGAAGGAAATGAACGTGTATCAAGTAGTTTTAGAACTACGTATTTTGTATTCTTTACTAGCTGGTGCCCGCGACTCGTCTGTGTTACAAAAAGTAGCCTATGTCCTTCTCTAAGGTCCAATCTATCTCCTTGTCAAATTTCATTACAATCCGTTCAGCCGTTTAGAACCGTTTTAAACAAACAGAATTACTTTCGAATTTATAATATTAGTATGGCTTGTACACAAATCAAGAAATATACACAGATACAAATATGATCTAGATTTACAAAGGCGAGATTAGCTGCGCGAGGTTTGTTCCAAGAAAACTCAAAATTAGTTTGAGAGAGAAGATATTCTCATGAACACCCGTAAATTATATTACTAGTAACAACATAATCAGGCACTAATTAATTCATCGTAGGTGACTGACAACGTCGTAATGGCTCAATTATAAGTCACACCATGGTATTACACAGTAGTTATGGTAATTTATGTGGGAACCATTATATAATAACGCCAGTAAGCAATCACCACGACCTAGTTCGATAATCATAATGTTTGAGACTTTATTGTTTGGCGCCAGCTGTTGTGGTCTTAATGAACGAATGTGAATGAAGGTTATGACTAAAATGAAGTTATTTGAACACAGTTTGAAGATATAATTGTATAGGCTTTGAAGGATAACTAAGGAGGACCATTTTCATCTTAATATGTATAATACCTGTTTAAATAAAGCTGACAATCAGATATATAACATGTACATATGTCAAAGGTTTATTCGACAAATGTCTCTTTAATAAAACTAATTGGTGACAAATATGTCCGATGTTCACGATAATTCGACATCTTTCCGTTTTATAAAAAAAAACGCGTCAGGTGAAAGGTGTTTTTTTTTGTGAAAAACTTGACAATTATAATCTTTATAATAAACAGCAAGTTGTCACGACCTAATTGTAAAATTGCCAAACAATCCTGACAAGTGCCTTCACCCTGTGTCGCTCAATAAATATAGTTTAAGATATTGGTATCTTAAGTATCTGTTTGTACAAATAAATCAATGTCAACGTCGGACGCGACACCTTAGAAGCAAAGATAATCATCATCATCATCATTGCCCTTATCACAATTTATTTGGGGTCGGCGCATCCTGTATTCTTCTTCCATACATACTCTCTACTTTTACTGGAATGCTTCTAAAGTTAGCTAGCGGCAAAGATGCATGTTGCAAAATAGCACAATCTGCTCAAAATAAAGTTCATATTGCCATAATCAGTTCAAATTGGGTAGCGTTGCCGAAAGTCTGTGCTCCTGGGTTCGTTTCCCGGGTCAGGCAAAGTGTTATTAGATTTTTTTTATTAGGAAATTCTCAATAGCAGCCAGACCAGCTGAGTTTGGAATCGTACCCGCTATTACACTTAATAACAGCATAAGTGAAATGTGGGTGTATAACTATGTACACCTCTGCCTACCTCTTCGGGGAAACAGGCATGATGCTTGTACCTTACTCATATCACTTTACTTACCAGCATACACAAGTGCAGTATTGTCACTGCTAGCGAGATGCGCGAGATGCTTCGGGAGGGGGGCAGCAGGAACCAAAGTTCGTGCACCGCTTACAACGGAGACCCGAGGCAGGGAGCCCATGATTGTCTGGAAAAAATGAAAGAGTTGCTATTAGATGTGCTGTCAACTAAACAATTATAATTACGTAGATTCTTCGAGGAAAAGACGGGAGCCGGCTTCTGACCAAATATCGAACAAATTTGCTCGCCACTATTCGCGGGGGGTGAGGTAACACACAAGCACAAAAGAACTTGCACTAAAGCTACAATAGCTCTCATCATTACGAGGGATACGCCCACTATAACTACTCCAGTACTAATTGCTTCAAGCATAAACTGGAATCTAAAACAAGGCCTTTGAACAACCGTGCCTAGATTATCTTAATACCAAACACGAAATAGGAAAAACCTGCCAAAAGCCCATTTACAATTACACACGCAATTAAAGTGGTCAGCTATACTGCACTGCCTGCAACCGCATTTTCAAGCCATTTTGTTCCATCAGTCACATCCGTTCATATAACAGGAAATCATCTATAGGGTCGATGTCAACAGACAGTTCGTAGGTCCACATAACAGGAAACAAGCTATAGGGTTGCTGTCGACAGACACTTCGTAGGTCCACATAACAGGAAAAAAGCTATAGGGTTGCTGTCGACAGACACTTCGTAGGTCCACATAACAGGAAACAAGCTATAGGGTTGCTGTCGACAGACACTTCGTAGGTCCACATAACAGGAAACAAGCTATAGGGTTGCTGTCGACAGACACTTCGTAGGTCCACATAACAGGAAACAAGCTATAGGGTTGCTGTCGACAGACACTTCGTAGGTCCACATAACAGGAAACAAGCTATAGGGTTGCTGTCGACAGACACTTCGTAGGTCCACATAACAGGAAACAAGCTATAGGGTTGCTGTCGACAGACACTTCGTAGGTCCACATAACAGGAAACAAGCTATAGGGTTGCTGTCGACAGACACTTCGTAGGTCCACATAACAGGAAACAAGCTATAGGGTTGCTGTCGACAGACACTTCGTAGGTCCACATAACAGGAAAAAAGCTATAGGGTTGCTGTCGACAGACACTTCGTAGGTCCACATAACAGGAAACAAGCTATAGGGTTGCTGTCGACAGACACTTCGTAGGTCCACGTAACAGCCCCCCCAGGGGTTCCACCTTGTCGTGGTGGGGGGGCTCTAGTAGCCGTGGCTTGGTCACCCACGGTGAAGCTAACGGAACCCGAGGAGGGCCGCTCCTCAGGGCTTTGCCTTCAAGCCCATGTTGGAGCGGCGCCGGCGTAGGTTGCGGGCCTTATGGGGGGTGCCGCAACTGAGGTGGGCTGCGGCGTCGTATGGGCGGCACCGCAGCTGAGGGATGGGGGCCGCGGTGGGAGAGGAGTGCCGGTATGTCGATGCGCCGCTCTCCCTACCTGCCGCGGCCTTGACGGGGCCGCCACCGTTGGATGGCGGACGCGGTGGGGCCGCAGGGGAAGAGGAGTGCCGGTATTGCGAGGCGCCGCTCTCCCTATCCTCTGCGGCCGTAGTGGCAGGCGGCGGGGCCACAGACCTGACCCGTCGCAGGGGACCTTGGGCGTCCAGACACGGGGTTGTCTGGCACCCATTGCACATGGTCTCCGAGGTGGTTGCGGCACGCCATTAGTCTGGTGTGCCGTAGCGGGGGGGTGCAATACCCAACCCCGTGAGGGAGTCCGGCAACGGACGGCTGCGGGCGGGTTCGCGGTTGTGTGCGAGAGCGTTCCCGCGTCCCGCCCTCAAGCAGCTGAGGAGGTATACTGTGGAGTTTTAGTGGGTTCGAGTCCCACATAACCGCTCTGTCTCCCCGTGTCAGAGCGGTATGCGAGGGCATTTCTCCACATAAAAAAAAAAAAAAAAAAAAAAAAAAAAAAAAAAAAGGTCCACGTAACAGGAAACAAGCTATAGGGTTGCTGTCGACAGACACTTCGTAGGTCCACATAACAGGAAACAAGCTATAGGGTTGCTGTCGCTGTCGACAGCGACACCGTGTATGTATGTGACGTGTACCTATGAAGTGTCTGTACACTTCGTAGGTACATATAACAGGAAATAATCTATAGGGTCGATGTCGACAGACACTGCGTAGGTACACATAACAGGAAAAAGCTATAGGGTTGCTGTCGACAGACACTTCGTAGGTACATATAACAAGAAATAATCTATAGGGTTGCTGTCGACAGACACTTCGTAGGTACATATAACAAGAAATAATCTATAGGGTTGCTGTCGACAGACACTTCGTAGGTACATATAACAAGAAATAATCTATAGGGTTGCTGTCGACAGACACTTCGTAGGTACATATAACAAGAAATAATCTATAGGGTCGCTGTCAACAGACACTTCGTGAAGGACATCTTCAATTTTAAAGCAACATATGTAATACTTATGGTTGAACGATGTTATAACATTAAATGTAAAAAGTATACGGTCGCGAGCAGAATTCCAACCTGCGCCTCCCGAATAAATATTCCAGGCGCTCTGACCACTAAGGGACCATCCATAAAGTACGTCACACATTAAGGGGTGGGGGGAGGGGGTCAACGAAGTGTGACATTATGAGACAAGGGGTGGGAGAGGTCCTAAGTTTCGTGACGTCACATTTCAAAATCGAATACATCTATGTTTGATTTGATGTTGACTATATAAAAAAAAAATGGAAATAAAACTAATTTCGGACCTGATGTTTTAATTTAATAATTTCTAGGTGTAAAATTGCAAAATATGTGACGTCACACTTGTCTCACAAGTGTGATCAATTGTGACAAGGGCGGGGGAGGGGTCAAAGAATCACGAAATTAGTGTGACATACTTTATGGGTGACCCCTAAGCCATCTCGACCTCTGCTCACTACCGTGAATTCTTCTTGCACATTTTAACACGACTTTTGGTGACGTCATTGCTATCTATTCCTTATTTTCTTCTGCTCGAAAGAATTACCAGTTTTTTATCTTATTTCCAAACGTATACGATACGTACTTAGAAAAAGCCAGCAGTCCAGCAAATCACTTCAATTACAGCACAAATAACCTAAATAGTCCTTAGTTAACGACTCCAACTCGTCCTGAATAGCTAACGAGTGCATGTTTATTGGATAATGGACTCAATTGACCATCAATTACTTGACGGGAATGTACTGTGATTTGATTGAAGGAAACGGTAAGGACTTGAATGAATAAAGACTAAAATCGCTTGTTTTAAATTGATGATGTATGACATAAGTTGCTTGATAAAGAAAAATAAAATTCTAGATGTTTGTTAAAGGTACCGAAAATATAACTTATGGTGACGTCATCGTAATTTATTCAGTCAAAGACCTAAACTGAGCTCGTGACGATGTCGCTAGTCAAACTGCTAATGACTAAGGGCTCCGTTCGAGTTCGAAACTAGTCGGGCAATCCCGAAAAATGCACGTAAGTAATAACCGGTGAACAATATTTGATACCATCGTAATTACATTTAATTCATTAATTACATTTAATACTTAGCTTAAGTGAATTTTTTGACTTATATCGGGTCTCGTGGTTAAGTAACAGTCGCACAGATCGATCGATCGAGGTTAAGCTGCTCTTACCGCGGTCAGTCTGTGGATGGGTGATCATAACTACATATCGAGACCCCTCCGTGCCTCGGAGAGCACGTTAAACCGTCGTTCCTCGTTGTCAAATTAAGATCTAAGTACGACAGCCGTTATAGGTATTCAGAGGCCTGAAAGTCTGACAACCAGTGACACCACGAGATATCGTGTTACCTAGTAACTGTGTTGTGAAGGTCAGATAAGCAGTCGCTCCATTTAAAATACTAGTGTTAACCTGCATCCGGTTTGACTGGAAGCTGACCCCAATGTTATTGGGAAGAGACTAAACAGATTTATATTAACCCCTTCTAATAAGTAATACATTAAGAGCTTATATAAAAGTAGTAAAAAATTAAATATTGCCAATTACTTATAATTTCTGTGAATAATTATTAAGTTAAGCACTGTCTAATCTTTGAAATTTACTCTTCCGCATGTAGACCTTGTAGGTAGATTACAAGGAAATGCTAACATGCAATTACGGATAGACGATAAAATACCTGACCTAGCCAACACAAATAAAATTTTAACATTTTATGCAAATTAATAAAGTAATTTCATTTTTGTGGAAAGAAAAATACGGTAGTGAGCAGGATTCGAACCTGCGCCTCCCGGATGAATATTCCAGGCGCTCTGACAGCTAAGAGATCTCGGCCTCTGCTCGCTACTCAGCAGTGAATATAATTGACGTGAATATGTCTCATGAAAGTTATTATAGAATTATTATAGTACCAGCAAAACTTCTTTTTTATTAAGACGAGAGGCGAGTTGGTGGCTAAACATAGATCCCTCTATGTTTAGCCACCAACTGGCCTGATGGTAAGCGACGGTGTGGCCGAGGATGGAGCACGTAGATCGAAAATAAATCTATTCACTCTAAGTAGAGTGGATAGATTTGGGGAGAAGGATAGTTGAGGAGTTGATACAGCTGCCAAGATCCGTCTCGCACAACGTTTTCACAGCACTACATCTCGAAACACGACTAGGTTGCTTCACTGCATGGCTTCGTCCAGTGCGTGGTAACCAGCGCGGCCGAAGCCTTCCACCAGAGAACCGAGAACCGCATCTCCGCTCGCCTGTGATCTGGTGTCGTACTGGCACCAGGCTACCGTCTCCTGCGCTGTTCCTCATCTAGGACAGTTAGAATGTGTACCACTCCTAAGTGTTCTTCGAACTTGCTTTCGGTAACGCGCTGTTCCCTAGCGAGTTACCGGGTGTGCTCGTCAATTTGAAACTGCCATCAAGTTGTGCGTGGGGCTCGCTGCTGGTCATATCAAAAGGTTCAGGAGTTGGCTGGCTTTCGGGTAAATGCATGCTCCACAAAATTAAAGTCGTAAGCAGAATTTGAGCTGTTAATACATTCAAAGTAGAGGAGGAGTTTCGAATTGCATCCTGTTGATGGTAGTTTAATATAAAAAAAACAAGCTGTAATAGTCTAGTGGCAGGACCGTTGGAATGGCAAGCCAAAGGTCGTAATTTCGAGTCATGTGCGTAAATTAATAATCACTTGCTTATAACGGTGAAGGAAAACATCGTGAAGAAACCAGCACACCTGAGAGATGTTCTCGATGGTGTGGAAAGACGCCTACGGGCGGTTTAGACTCTGACACTAGGTTGTTCATCAACCACACGATGAGAGAGTGAGAGAGACGGCATTAAGCACACCACCTATTTTATGGGAACTTAATATTAACTTCGTTTTAATGTGAGTGTACTGTAATGCACTTCTACTTAGCCCCTCAAGGAATAAACGCGTGATGCTATGTTATGTTTTGCAAAAACCACTGATTATGAATTCTATGTCTAAGACCTTGGGTCACTTAGCTTTTTGTGATCAACGCTAATGCTATCTTAGGCGTATGCGCAGACATTCATTAATATTTAATAGTCATTACGTGTGTACCTAATGGCTTAAGCAATAAGTATTTATTAGTGAAATAATTGCGTACATAATTATGTTTTTTTTTTATTCCGTGCCTCGTTTATCACGATAGGCCGTTGGTCCCGCTTGTCAAATTAAGATCCTTGACAGCTGTTACGGTTAGTCAGGGGCCTAAAAGTCTGACAACCACTCATACTAATATCATGTTACCCAGTAACTGGGTTGTGGAGGTCAGAGAAGCAGTCGTTCAATGTAAAATACTGGTATTAAGCTGCATCAGGTTTGACTGGAAGCCGACGCAAATGTAATTGGGAAAAGGCTAGGCAGTCGTAAGAAATGTCATTGTAGAAAGAAAAATACGGCCGTGAGCAGGATTCGAATCTGCGCCTCCCGAATAAATCCTCCAGGTGCTATATAACAATGAGTTTTCGACCTCTACGATTTTTACATAGTAGATATATAGCTATAGATACTGAGACCACGCCACACCGCGTCCCAATTCGTAACTCATCAGGCAATCCCAGAAAATAATATTAATAACAATGTACACGTGTATATTGTGTATATTGCAGGTAAATGTAAGTTTCTTAGGTATAAATAACTTTATAAATAAACCGTAAACAATAAAGAATACTATGATTATTTTGTTACTTCGTAATGTAAGCCATTTAAGTACCTACTTGATAAGTATGAGGAAGTGATGTTCATTTATTTACTTATTCTCTTACTACGATGATGTTACAACGACAGACTATTGCGTCAGGTTATTACAAGTGCATTACAACTGAATATTAAGTCAATTATTGTTCACCGGTTACTACTCACATGCATTTTTTCGAGATTGCCCGACTAGTTTCGAGTTTGAAACGGCTAAAATCTCGAAAAAACTATGTCGCACGTCAGACTGAATATTATGTGTTGTATAGTACGAATTAAATAAGTGTGCCCCTCTGAAGTTAGAAAAATCATAGAGTATATAACAAAAAAATTGAGAGTTATTAATTATTGTTAACCGGTTACTACTCACGTGAATTTTTCGGGTTTGCCCGACTAGTTTCGAACTCGAACGGAGCCCTTAATCATGAGTTGACTAGTGACATCGCCGCGGGCTCAGTTCCTGCCTAAGGGCTCCGTTCGAGTTCGAAACTTGTCGGGCCATTCCGCAGAATTGTCCCCCGATTCCTATGAAAATTCTTTAGGCTCTCCTTTTATGGGCAGTCGTGTATACATTTTTTTTACCGGTTTAATAGTGTGTTATATTGGTTTTTGTTTACCACTAATTATATAATATAATATATAATACTAGACTAGTAGTATAGATCTTGATGTAACAACTTCGGCTTACTAGTTCTTTTTTTACTCAAGAAGTTTTAAATTGTGAAGGAAACACAAATCTCGTTCCAAACTGCGGTGCAGTTTGTCGGCAGTGTTCTCGTGGATATATTGACTTCATTTCAAATTATATAGTTATGATATCTACTAAAAATAACTTAAAATATAAGGCCAACATTAATTGCGCCAATTTTATTTATTATCTTTATTTCGACGTAATGTTCAAAAACTTTCGTGGTTATGTCTTCTATGTTCAAAAACTTCCGTAATTATATTTAACTGCATTTGAAAATATAATAAACTTTTAGACATACATAATACGCCTGTATTCTCCGAAGGGGTAGGCAGAGATGTACCTACAGAGTTGTACACCCTTATTTCACCAATGCTGATATTAAGTCGCATGTCATTAAGTGGTGAGTTTGCCAGCTACCGGGCACAATTCAAAACTTCGGGCTGCTACTGAGATTTTTCTAACAGAAAACTCAATAACATTTTGGCCGATCCGGGAATTGAACCCGGGATTTCATGCTCCAGCCCGTGCCCGGTTGATAGCAATACGCTCACCACCTATTACATGGGACTTAATAATAGCACGGTGAAGCGTGTGTGTGCTACTGTAGGTAACTGTAGGTATACACGTCTGCCTAACCCTACGAGGAATACAGGCGTGATGCTATGTTTTTCCTCCAAAGGACCGTATATCTTAATAGTTGACATTAATTTCACCTTGATGCCTGTTTAGGTGTTTCTAAGTAAAAAAGTCTTGACAGACAGACAACAAAATGGTGCTCCGTTATTCCTTTTAACGAACAGAACCGTAATAAAAATAATCCAATTTAAGTATTGTAACGATTTCATCATTTGAAAACAATAGGAAGATCTATAGATTAAGATACGTTAATAAATAAAAAACATACAATTGTACTTATAAATTTATGTTTCACTGAATTGATTTATTGTCGCGGCCAGACAATGCTGTAATAAAATTAATAACTCAATTTGTCGTTCTTGACTCCATTCCGATACAATAATACACTGATAAATAAAAATCTTAATTGATATTAAATGACGTCACCATTAGCCGTATATATGAAACGGTGGCTGGAGTATTTATCCGTGAGGCGCAGGTTCAAATCCTGCTTATTAGTCACGACCGTATTATTCTTTCTACGAAAGTTTTATTTCCGAATTATAGTATTTTACATGGAGCGACTACCTACTTGATCTATACATCAAGATATTTCTTTTGTAATAAGCAGTTTGTATGAATCTTAGTACTTAAGATTTTCAGGACTTTTTAATTCAGCCTAGACTAAACTGATATATTGGGCATAAGGCGGATTGATCGTAAAGCATTTATGACGAAAAGATCCGTGCTCGGACAGCACGGATCTTTTCGACAAACTTGTAGACTCGATGAAAGTTTTTATGCATTGAATTTTATCGTTTTATCAACACTTTATGTCAAATTTGTCGCTTAAAATCGACAAATGTGACGACAAAAAAAACCATGCTCGCACCACAGTTTGGTATGTACAAAACTACATAAAAAAAAGCATCGTGGGCACGTGGGAACTCCTATCCAATAAAAACCTACATGAGTTTGTTTTTTTTAATGTGGATGATCCACTTCAATTTAGACAGCCCTTCTCTAACCTTTAGCGGGGTCTCGGAATCGCAGCAGTATTCAACACAACTCCGGCAGAAAATATAATTTACTAAAATCATGTTTGGCTGGTAACATAATATCATACATACTTATGCACGAGACTATTCCTTTTAAAAACAATCCCAAAATGAAGGTTAAAAAAATATACTTGTTATTCAATAATAGAGGCACAATGATAGAGTCCTTAGCCTGAAATAAAGTAAAACAAATCTGAATGAACCTGACCCAGTTACGTAATAGACTGTCAAAAATAGTCTGTCGTGTGGTCATTGTCACTATCAGACTACAGACGTGGATGGAGTAGACTTGCCGCATTTTCTTTTTGTTAGTTTATATGTGTCAATTTATGAGTACATTTTTATACGTTATTTTGTTAAATTTCTTTTATTAAAAATCCGAAAGTGAGCTGGATAAGTGTATCGTCTTAGTACGGAACGGATTTCTTATAATTTTGGCACAGAGTATAGGCATGACCCGAGCAACCCAGTGAGTATTTTACTTTAGTTTAAATATTGATGAGTAGGAAAAGGTAGGTACTGTCTGTTTGTACAGCAGGCGTATTGGCTATCTCAGCTACCATCGCATTGATGGTCACTTTGCAGAACATTGCGTTGTATATAACAGCTTGCCCGTGATGAGAAAAATTATTAAAAACATACTACGCAATGTAATACAAAGTGATCATCTAATTGTTGGTAACCGAGACAGCCAATAGGGGTACACTGGAAGTTATATAATTATGAACATGAAGATAAACTGCAAAAAAGTTAAGTTTAAACAAGTATGGGTAATTTTATTTTGTTCGAGTCATTCATTGAATGAAAATGTTTAATTTAAAACCTCTGTAAATTTTATTTACAGAAATAATATAATTACACATTTTATAAAATGCATTAATACCGAAAGCGTCATATAAATAAAAGCACTGAAAATATTATTAAAATAAAATCGCAGACATTTACTTACTTCACCTAGTAATAATAAAAATAGCTCTTTCTCGACTCCACGGTCGTCACGCGCGGTTGTCGTAGGTCAGTAACCGCTGGTTACCTCACCGTTCGTTGACCATGATTTACATTGTAACGTGTTACACGTGTAATTCAGAGTTATTGAGGATAATAAGATCAGTTACTTTTATTTTTATTCACCAAAAGGGGGAAAACTAGCCCATAACTATTTCACTGCAGGGCAAGGGCTTCTGAAATCTATTGCATACTATTAATGACTATTTGAACGATATGAGTAGTTGGTCGCTGTGTTGAATGCAAGACAATTAAATTATTAATATGTTTTTTATTTCTACAATGTTTATTTTGGTTTTATATTAGTCTAAAGTTTTTTTTTGTGTTATTTAACTTCATGACATTATCTATGATTTTTTTATTGTAATGTCTATAATGACCAATAATATGTTAAAACTGGTGACTTCGGCATTATTTCGGCGGAATTTCCTTGATTCGTTCTTGAGCGAGTTCGTCATGCTCCCCTTGACGTCATTGCTTGCGGTAGCGTCATGGATCGGGTCGCCACCGTCCCTCTAAAATGGCGAAGAAGGCGATGGCTGATCTTTGCGTTATGCTCGTGAACGGGTGCTGCCTGCGGTGACTGCTCATCTTGCTGACCTTAGTTCCCAATTTATTAATATGCATTTATTGAATTAGCCAAACCGGTCCTACTTAATGTGCAGTTTGTATCTTTTGGCATGTGTAATTGGGTACGACCTTCATACGGAATAGTTTTAGATTGGAGGCTTTCGGTAATTTTACATTTTTTCTCGATTAATTTAATATTTCTATGCGTTGGTACATAGGCTCGTGCTAGCTAATAAGTGCCCAAGACATTTTATCTCAATAGATAAAGTTATTTTATTTAAATTCAATTTTAGATTGGTATAGAATCTATAAATAATTTGTTACAGACAGACGTGTTGCTGGGGAGTTTGTTACGCCGCTTTTTCTTCCAGCTATAACACTAGGAAGCGGTGAAGGGTGGGCTTTTTTGGGGGCTGTCTTAATGTTTGACGTTCAAAATGCGCTAATATTTAGCCTAATTTGAATAAATTTGATTTTGATTGATTTCTACTGGGCATAACCAATTATAAATCCGCCAAAGAAACCTTGAGAAATCAAGCTTTTACTTATCTTATTCACCATCAATCAAAACAATGAAGAATTAAAGTCATTACGACATTTTCCTGCTATTAAAGGAAAATGTGCTAGTGCGCAGGGTATCGATCTCAGTTGCGCAAGAGTCATTACGAGTGGTACGGCAACCTTCAGGTAGGTGTTTCAACACCTTTGGGTATACTGGGGACCTGTTTATGTTGCTTTTGTTGTAACGCTCAGTTAATAAATGCCTCATTATGGCTACAAGCGCAGCTGCTCAGCGTGCGATCCTGATTTCGATTCCTGACTCGGACAAAGTCTGATCGTTTTATGGTCGTGTCGGATTGCCGCCCCATCAGGCTATAAAAGTGAAGGAAGAAGGAGTACACCTGTGTTTATGCATACACTATAATATGTGTGACAGCGCGGTTGGCGCAGTGGTCGAGAAGACCGACTGCTGCGCTGCGTGTCGCAGGTTCGATTCCTGCACGGAGCAAATATTTTTACAATCTACGGATAATTGCTCCGGGTCTGGGTGTTAGTGTGCTTGTGAGATTATATGTCTGTAAACGCACCCACGATACAGGAAGAAATTCATAGTGTGGGGCAACGTTTTTTTAAAAAAAAATAAAAAAAAAATCTACTGCGTACTTGACTAATCCCGCTGAGACCGAAAATTCGATTGTTATTAGGTGTTCACAAATAGTTGCCATCAACTGATCACATAGTGGGCTGTTGCTGAGAATCTCCTATTATAAATCCCCCTTGATAACATTTTTCCCGACTCGGGGATCGAACCCAGGACCTCATGATCAGTAGTCGCTCAAAGACCTCAACGCTACTGAGAATTTGAAGGCCTTTTAATTGCGGTCATTCTAAAGGTCCATTTTTTCCGTAGGTTCCTCGGGCTGATTATTTTTCCGTAGGTTCCTCGGGCTGATTATTTCTTAATGTCTAATTTACATTGTTGTATAATTCTATGCTAGTTAACCACAATTGTCTATAAGTACTTGTGTGATTTCCGCACAATCAATCAATCAATCAAGTTGAGATACTTCCTCACTAAATACTTAAGTTTGTACTTTACTCTCGTACAGTAAGCATCAGAAATAAGTGTTGCACGAAGAGAAAAACTTGGCTATTTTTAAATTCTTCCTGTATCATAAATATTTTTTTTTACTTATATACTATAACAAAACTAAGAAAAAAACATAAATTCTACGGCTTAATAACTGCATTGGATATTGGGTGTAGAACAGTAGGTACACCTCAGCCTACCCTCTGGGGACTAAAGTGTTATATTATCGAAAAAAAAAATTAACTAAAGGCTTATAAGAACCTTTTACTTCAGAAACGATAGTTTAATATAAATAGAAAAAGTTATAATAAAACAACTTTTAACCGGATTAATCACGTGTATTATTGGTTTTTGTTTTTCCTGACGTTTCGAATACTTTGCAGCGTCCTTCTGCGACCACGAGCGCTGCAAATTGTTCGAAACGTCAGGAAAAACAAAAACCAACAACACACGCGATTAATCCGCTTAAAAGTTGTTTTAGTATAATGTGTAGTGATCGCGAAACTCTAAGATATTACGAAGTTACTATAGTTATTAGTTTTTTTTTAAATTGTTAACCTCTTTAATGTTATAATTTTAAATGGAAAAAGAATACGGTCGTGAGCAGGATTCGAACCTGCGCCTCCTGGATGAATACTCCAGGTGCTCTGACCAATTATCTCGACCTCTGCTCACTACCGTGAATTCTTCTACATTTACATACTTATTTAATACTTTTTTTCGTTAATTGTTTACTTACAACTACTGAAAAGTCAAATGTCCTTAATTTTGTTTACGATAACCTAAAATTTTGTTGTGTATTTGTTCTTTCGGATGCTCGCGGCGCAGACGCATGCGGAATGAATCAACGACCTCTGTTGACACAGGTACCCACAATATAGTTCATACTCGTATATATATATATATATATATCGATGGGTGAAAGGCTCAAGCGACATTTTACTGAAATATGAAAATGTCTCTAAAGGCTGTTGTTTTAAAGTTTATTTTTTTAAAGCACAGGTATTACACTTGTACCAAATAGCCCCTCGCCCATCTATATATATATATATATACGACACAAAGCACTTCTTGTTGCAAGTACGCCGTACTTGGTGAAGAACCGGTATGTATAAATACTATAGTGTATCCAGACCAAAGTGTAGTTCCTGAGACACTTTTCGGGAAACGAAATCAAGACCTGTGAGTGTAGGATTTTTACCTCACTAAATCCGAGTTATCCGGGTCCTCTTAAGAGACTAGCTCCTCAGGGATATACCCTGACAGGCTTGTACAGGGTAGTCTGAGTGCGGGGTACGGAGTACGCAAGTGTCAGGGTATTTCCCTGAAGAGCATAGTGGCTTGGATTAATCTTATTTGAAATGCCATATTAAAATAGATAACAATAGCAAGAATAAGCTTGACATTTTAGCGGTTTAAATACAGAAAATTTGACAAAACGTCACATTGACGCCTCTGGTAAAAGTTATCAGATGATTGCAAAACCGATACAAGTGTGTGCACTCAACGTGTGTAATGTCAACATTGATTGACAACAAGCTTATAAGGCGTGTAGCATAACAGATTATTATAAAAATTGCCAGCAATTCTAACCATACTAAATTTTCCTCCTTGTCATTCGTCTAATCCTGTCTAATTTACGCAAATGAATGATGAAACTTACAGAAAAAAGAGACAATCAGAAGTCAACTTATTCAACAAAAATATAACAAAACAATGTCATTATCAATTAAGTGACCTTTTTCGTAAATTACACTTTTTCCTTCCGGCACGACACGCGACAATCTCCGGAACTGTCCCTTGTTTGCCGGACACACGGACGCCCTACACACCTGTCCACAAACCGGTAATACGGTATGCTGTTGTGTGTGAATTTTGTTCACTTTTTACTAGAAGGTCTCGAATGTGCGTATAGTGAGAATGCACATAATGTGTTTCTGGTGACCTTGAATGTGTCCGGTTTTTGTCTCGAGATCATGTTGACAATATTATTTATTCTTGTTTTTAATATAACAGATGAAGGAACTAAAATGCAACAAATTTAACCCCATATACCTATGTGACTTTATCAATATATTTTCTTAGGACATCACAGATATAAGGTGAAAGAGGACATCGTGAGAATATTATATCATAGACCTTATCTATTGGTGTCATAAACACAATATTTTTAAAACAGGAATACCTATAGGTGGTGGAGGTGGCTGATCTGGGTGAGAAACAATTGGCGAGAAATCGCGCAAGATCGTGCAAAGTGGAAAGTTCTCGTTTCGGAAGTCAAGACTTGTTTCAGGTACGCTGGGCCAGAGTTACAGATAACATAGCACCACGCCTGTATTCCCCAAAGGGGTAGACAGAGGTGTACACAGCTGTATATTTAGGTACTCAAATTTCACCGATGCAATCATTTAGTCCCATATAATAGGTGGTGAGCCTATTGCCATCACCCAGACACAATTCCAAACTCCGAGTTGCGAAAAACTCAATAACACTTTGCCCGACCCGGGAATCGAAACCAAGACCTCATGCTCAGTAATCTAGCTTAGCACCACTAGACCAATGAGACTTACAGGTTGAAAATTTCCATAGTTTTGATGCCGCTTAATCCCAATCATGCGATCTGCGCATACGGCATTACCAAATTAATAACAAGTTTATTATTATGACTCAATAATGCAATTTTACTTTACACGCACAAAACCGCAGTCATTATTTAAATTTATGGTAATATAATCGTGTTGGAATTAATTTTTGATAAACATCTATGGATTTTATGTATACTATGTTTTACTACTGTAGCACAATTATTATTTGGGAAGTGTTTAATTGGCATTCTTTGCATGCAAATAGGGGATTTGCTAATGTAACCCGCGAAATTATTTTCTTACGTTTTAGTAGTAGGTAATGTGAATTTAATGATGAAATCTAACAGTCAGTTAAATTGATGATTTTTAATTATTTTTATAGTTAACATGCTCGCCGCTGTAGATGAATTTTCGTCTTACAAATATGTAATTACTTACTTTAATGAATATATTTGCATTATTTACCATGAAAAGTATTATCGCATGCTTAGCAAACCTTAAGTTATACATTTTTGTGGAAAAAGAATACGGTCGAGAGCAGGATTCAAACCTCCGCCTCCCGGATAAATACTCCAGGCGCTCTGACCACTAAGCCATCTCGACATCTGATCTCTACCGCGAATTCTTCGTCCACATTTTTTTAATACGTCTTTTGGTGACGTCATTGCTATCTATTGAGTCCTTACAGGTGACCGAACCGACACGCCTAACTTTGCAGTTAATACAATGTCTAATTAATACAGTCAGTTAATACTTTAATTAACTTTCCATATTTACAAATATTATGTATTATTAATTTAGCATCATCACGCCTGTGTTCCCCCAAAGAGTAGACAGAGGTGTACAAAGCTGTACACTCACATTTCATTAATGCTTTTATTAAGTATCATGTAACAGGTGCTATGTCTGTTGCCATGTACCGGGGACACTGCCAAACTCCGGGTTAATTAATTTCCTAACACTGCCCGACCTGGGAATCGAACCCAGAATCTCATGCTCCGCAATCGTGCGCCCACTAGACCAACCAGGTAGTCATAGGTAGGCGAATAAGTGGGACTACGACCTGAGATTTGTCAAAAGTTTAAGCTCAAAATCTATAATTAATTCTATTAACACTTTAAATGCAACCATAATTCAAATTCCAAGATTATGATATTCAAAATAATTGAATTAATCATACATATTATGCTTTCCGACATTCGGTGTATAAATAATATTAATTGACCATAACAAGGACGTTAAAACTGTTTTTTTTTATAATACTTATTATATGAATGCATGCGGAAATGTCAGGTCTTCTGTGTGTCGATAATTACTATTAATATAGAATATATAGGAAGCTTTTGTTAGAATTTTAACAAGAATAATAACCCCAAACTCAGTTGTGTAAGTTATGGCATGTTAATATAATTATATATGCATCATATATGGTATTTAACGGTGCTTTTATATGCAGTTTATATAATTTATGATAGATCTATCTTACGTTTAGTAAGATAATGCAATGTTGTAATCTTGAAGTGATTCCTAAATAGATATCGCTAGGCGTCTCCTTATGAAGGGAGCTTGAAATTTAATAGATATGAACAGCGACACGGTAGCTCAGTGAAGAGTCGCAGGTTGGAGTCCATTAAAAATCCAAAACATTGAAAAATAAAAGACACAAACTTCTTTTATTTTTCAATGTTTTTATAATAATTAATTTAGGCATTATGGCATTAACATTTAGGTATAAAAAAAACATTTAAAAGTAGGTTCTAAGAATAGATTATTTTTAATAAAATATAGCTAGAGCCGAATTTTTTTACCCTATTTCGACAAGATCGTTCATTGGTGGATATTTATTTGTATGTTCCCAATTATTTTAAATGGCATTAACATTTAGGTATAAAAAAAACATTTAAAAGTAGGTTCTAAGAATAGATTATTTTTAATAAAATATAGCTAGAGCCGAATTTTTTTACCCTATTTCGACAAGATCGTTCATTGGTGGATATTTATTTGTATGTTCCCAATTATTTTAAATATTTTTAATGCCACTGTAATTAGGTACTTACATAATAAAAAGTTTTAACTACACAAAAAAAAAACTCATAAAATTCAAGTGTGCGTAAACGGCTAGAACAATGTCGATGTCCTTTTTTTTTAATTTATGGGTTCACCTATATCTATTTTTCTTATGTATAGTTGGACTCGGTAGGTGGTGTTATCGTGATCCATAAAATCTGGCATGAGTGATTCCACGTATTTATCAGCGACTTACCGACCTGCGACAGCGTGTAGACAATATAAAAAAATTTGAACTTAGAACAACTTATTTTTTTGTTATTTTTTGGTTACTGAACGCCTTGAATTTATAATTTTAATAAAATAAATAGTTGTGTATTTTTACGCTGTGGCCTGTTCTAGAATTTTAGTAAACATATTGATACCGATTTTAATTACCAAGCTCTGGAAACTTACTGAGCATTAAAATATAGCCTTTAATTCAGCGAGCGATTAAAGAGCCACACAAATGTTAATTGCAAAATAGATATCTAGAAACTATAAACTCTGTGTTATTAGATTTCGCAACGACTCGAGTCAGAGGTTTCGTAGCTACAATTTTCTTTAATAATAATATCTAGATAATATAGTATTAATCTAAGTGGTTCGCGATCACTACACAATACAGTAAAACAACTTTTAACATAGCATCACGCCTGTATACCCGAAGGGGTAGGCAGAGGTGTACACAGTTGTACACCCTTATTTTACGTCGTGTGTAATAAATAGGTCGTGAGACTATTGTCATCTACTACTTCGGACTGCAACTGAGAATTTCTTAACAGAGAAACTCAATAACACTTTGTACTATTAAAATTACTTTTAACCGGATTAATCGCATGTATTATTGATGTTTGTGTTTCCTGAGGTTTCGAATATTAATTAAAACGTTTGTGGTTGTACAATGCTTAAGTTAATACTATAGATAGTCTACTGTACCTACCTATACATAAATTATTTATTATATTTCTTTCTGTAAATATAATTTCCCAAAGAGGGTTGACGTCAGGCAGGCGGCCGGTCATAAAACATAGCCAAAACATTTTTTTATTTTTTATTTAACTGGCCTCTTGCAGAAATCCGGAGGGGTTTTGGACCGGTCGTAACCGGACCAAATCTAAGGGGAGGCAGTTTGATGCCTCCAGCCAGAGCATAAGCCAAAACTTTAACAGCATGAAATGAAATGAAATGAAAATGAAATGAAATGAAATGAAATTGTTTATTCTGTAAGTAGGTCTTTTAAAAACTCTTTTACATGTCATTATAATCTAGATGGCGTCATGCCAGATAAGTATATGCTGCGCCGACCCAAATAAATTGGGATAAGGGCAGGGGGATGATGATTTGTTTCTGGTAACATATTAAACTAGATTGCGTCGGCATTTCTGATCTTTGAGGAGAAACGTCATCCACGTTTACACTAAAAAATTTCCTCGTCACATGACCCTCATTCCTCTGGTTGTCCATACCATGACAAATGATTTCAACACAACTCGGTCATCGGCGTAACTTTCAGATTTTTCGCACTACCTATACAGGTAAATCTTCGAAAAGCATTAATGCAAGCATAGCGAACTCTAAAGTTATATTTTTTGTGGCAAGAAATAAACGGTCGTGAGCAGGATCCGGGAGGTGCAGGTTCGAATCCTGCTCACAACCGTACCTATTTTTCTATCCACAAAAATTTATAGGTACTTTTCAGACTTAAAAACTTATACACTTTTGTCGAAAAAGAATACGGTCGTGAGCAGGATTCGAATCGATGACCTCTTAGTGGTGACGAGATGGCTTAGCAGTCAGAGCGCCTGGAGTATTTATCCGGGAGGCGCAGGTTCGAACCCTGTTCGCGATCGTATTCTTTTTCGACAAAAGTGTATAAGTTTTTAAGTCTGAAAAGTACCTATAAATTTTTGTGGATAGAAAAATAGGTACGGTTGTGAGCAGGATTCGAACCTGCACCTCCCTATAACTTTAAAGTTCGCTAAGCATGCGTTAATGCTTTTTAAAGATTGATCTGTATTTTCAGAATTCCTCTTACATACCTCCACATTGTAATTCTATTCAACCGCGTCACGTAACAGATCCCTCTTAAAATTCTCATCTCAGCTGCATGCAGTTGTTTTTCATTCATCCCTTTAGGGTCTAAGGAGGTCTGATGCTAAATAAACTCTACCACATAATAAAGTACTCCCGTCCGAATTTTCGGTCCCGGTGGCCTATCTCCACGGAATTACACAAGTACGCAGGAGATATCATAGTGCAAAAATGTATGCGCAAACATAGGTGCACTCCCTCTTCCCTCACTTTCTTAATCCGATGGGCAGTAGCAGCCCCGAGTTAGGAAGTTGGCGGTGTGACGCCCCTGTGCTTCGGAAAGCACGTAAAACCGTCGACCTGTGGGGTTACTCTTGAAACTAATACCAATTCCAATATTAAATAGACGCCTTAAAACAACGCGTAATTTTATAATAAATTTACCTACATTACTGTTGCCTCAATTTTAAAGCATGTTGTCTTCATATTATCATGAATCTATAGTTATTTTTTAGACATTTTGGCATTTAAAAGTCCGAACTGACATATTTCCAATGTCAATCGAGCGGAATTATTTTCAAGAATAAGCCTACTGATCTCTCTCCGGTCGTGTTGGATTGCAGTCTACTACATATGCGACAAACAGTCATGTTTTCCAACAAATTACTCAAGTGTCCGCCATAACAAATATGTACACAACCAGTTCACTTATTTTTATTTGCACAGTATTAAATACTTGCCACATTATTATTGATCGATTCTATTTCCTTTGTCGTGAAGGAATTTCCGATATCAGTCTGTTGTAAAAAATGTAAACAATATTTATGAATGAACTGCTAGGCAAGATAATTTATCTATCAATCAATCATTGAACTCCTTGTAAGTGCTATAAGATTGCAGTGTTGCAAATTACTATTGGACTAAAGATGGAAGGAATACGACATTCTACATGCATGTCGGTTTTATATTATAACGTAGGTATATACTTTATACATTAATTTTCTAATATATAAAAATCTCGTGTCACAGTGTCTGTTATCGAACCCCTCCGAAACGGAGGAACTTAGGCTAATACAAATATATGTATAAACCTAACTAGCTGTGCCCCGCAAACGTTGTTCTGCCATATAAATTTTCTGGATAGGATCACCCTTATCACCTAGGGGTATAAAAAATAGCCCTCTATCTATTTTCAGACCTACCAAATATACACAAAAAAAAAAAACATATAAAATCGGTCAAGTTCGGAGGAGTTCGATAACGAACACTGTGACACGAGATTTTTATATTTTAGAAGATTAGATAGATTCGATTAATATGGAAGTATATATCTATCTATCTATCTATCTATTATAATATAGGTTCTGTAACCTCCTCCTTTTTTTCGTCGGTTGAATATAGAAATGGTCTAATTTCAGTTTAATTAGTCTACGTTGCAATAAATATTATACCTACGAAAGAATGTAAAACAATTTTGGTGAAATTATATTTTCCGTGTAGTTTTGTAATGCAAATTCAGCTTTAGGTACTTACGAACCGAATTCTGTAGAAAATGTTGCCACTGAATGCATGCCATTTATTTACTCAGTTGTTTTTACTTATTACCATAACATTATACTTTATATTTCTTAACACCAAAATTTTTAAGAATATTTTAAACTCGATAGATAACCTAACCAGGCCATAACTGTCCCAAAGTAAGGGACTTTTCTCGTATAGAGAAGGCACAAGCGTTGGTCACCACGCTAGCTTACTGTGGTTTCACAATCTTGTCCAAGTTGTCTCACGATGTTTTTGATCCGTCAAAATTCAAGCTTCCTATGACTATTTTTTGACTATTCAAATATCAGCATTATTTTAGTTTAACCAAGAAAGTGTTTAAAATGGTGGCATTACAAAACTTTTTTAAATAGCGTTTGGAGAGTTGCAGGGTCTCTGCACAATATTTTATCAATATAAATCGCTTAAATCTTAAAAGTGAAACCGCTTTATAACAACAAAGGGCGACCGCTTTACCTTGCTACATCCGCTAGATCTCACCAATCACACTCAAGGTACCTCGTCTTATTTTATTTTAATGTATAAACATTACACAAAATGATACTCCGAAGGTTATTTAGTGCATTTGTTTGTTATAGTCATTAAAATTTATTTGTAATGCATTTATAAGGACTGTATTGTTATGAGTCTTGATTGCAACCAATTAAAAGGCGGCGAGGCCTTCGCTTGAATTCCTTTCAATTTATTGTGGTTCTTTGAAGGATACTACGATCATCAGATGCGAACATTGTTGATTGACTGATGACAATAGAGATAACCTTGGCATCCGAGGAAAGGCACATTTATATTGAACTAGCTGTGCCCGCGACTCCATCCGCGTGGATATCGGAACAGAATATTATTTCGTTTAGAACACAATGAGGAAAGAATTAAAAACGAACATTTTGTTCATTCTTAGTTGCGTAGACCCGAATAGTCTTTTATATAAAGAGCATCAATTATCGTGTAACTCAACCATATTATAGAGACATAAAACTTTTTCCACAAAAAGAAACATACTTTAAAGTTCGCTAAGGATGCGTTAATGCTTTTCAAAGATTCATCTGTATTTGTTAAGGTAATTGCATCTGTACGATATTGTATTAACTGCAAAGTTAGTTGAGTCGGTTCGGTCACCTGTAGTGGGACTGAATAGATAGCAATGACGTTGAAAGACGTATTAAAACGTGGAAGAAGAATTCGCGGTGGTGAGCAAAGGTCAAGATGGCTTAGTGGTCAGAGCGCCTGGAGTATGTACCCGGGAGCCGCAGTTTCGAATTCTGCTCGCGATCGTATATTCTTTCCACATAAATTTATAACTTTATGTCTCGCTACGTATACGATAATGCGTTTGGGAGTTTTATCTGTGCCTATTTGTTATGATAATCGTACATGTACCTACGACATTGAATTAACCGCCAAGTTAGTCACGTCGGTTCGATCACCTTAATAGGGACTGAATAGATATCGATGACGTCAGCAAAAGACGAATTAAAATGTGGAAGAAGAATTCGGAGTAGTGAGGAGAGGTCGAGATGGCAGAGCGGTCAGAACGCCTGGAATATTTATCCGGGAGTCACCGGTTTGAATCCTGCTCAGAAGAATTCAGAGTAGTGAGCAGAGGTCGAGATGACAAAGTGTGACCACTTTGTGAACGCCTGGAATATTTATCCGGGACGCGCAGGTCTGAATCCATATTTTTCTTTCTACAAAATTTATGACTTTAGCGTTCGCTACGCATGCGTTTATTCGTTTAAAAGATTTTTCTGGAATAATACGAATAACTTAAAGCAATCACTGATGACGATTCCTAATCGATTAGTTCACTAAACAATGAGCTATCGATAAACGTTTCTTTATCGATTAACATCCATTTGTCTCGGCGATCGATTTGATATGGCCTGCAATTTACGCGTTAATGAAAAATAGCTCAAATAAAATCTACCGTATAGCGATAGCAGAGGTCAAGGCTGGTATACTGGTAATGACTGCCGATTTTAATTATTACATTGTTATGAAAAAAGCAATCCGCCATTTTAGGTTAGGTTAGGTTAGCTATTGAATAGATTCAGGCATAACCTTGCGGAAGTCCATTACAATGGATGCAAATGAATACAATATCTAGCTATACTTCCACAATATTGAGAGTAGTCATGCAACTACCTGTGCACAACCCGCCCGCCCGCAAATTAATGCAAACAGATACGCAAGCGGTGAAAAAATTGCTACTCGAGTAGTTGGCGGTGGTTGCAATTTGTTCCCCTTAATATTGTGGAAGTAGCTAGATATTGACTGTTCTGTTGGTCTAGTGGTTAGTAGCCCTGACTGCTAAGCCGGAGGTCGTGGGTTCGATTCCCACCCAGGACAAATGTTTGTGTGATGAGCACGATCATTTGTTCTGTGTCTGGGTGTAATTTATCTATAATATGTATGCATTTAGAAATATATAAGTATGTTTATCAGTTATCTAGTACTCATAACACAAGCTCTGCTTAGCTTGAGACTAGACGGCGTTGTGTGATAGTTGTGGAATATTTATATTTATTATATTTATATTGTATTTATTTGCATACATTGTAATAAACTTCTGCAAGGTAACACCTGAATAATAATAATAAATAATAAATAAATAAATCTTTATTGGCCAAAAGTTTGAACATAAACACTTACAAATCATTAGTATGCTCATGAATACATTCATTAAATAACTAATATAATAAGTGTTTGTTTGAACACTGGTACCCAAAGTAAGATTTAACTTGTGTTATGGGCACCAGAATTCTCACAAAGGTATTACTACCTAAGGCAAATTACATTGGGTGCATCAGAGGTCATTATTTGTAAAGTGAGTAAAACAAGTGACAGCCTGTGTGTGTGTGTGTGTGTGTGTGTGTGTGTGTGTGTGTGTGTGTGTGTGTGTGCGTGCGTGCGTGCGTGCGTGAGTGTGTGTGTGTGTGCGTGTGTGTTTGTGCAAGCATTAATGTTTATTGTTATGAAGGAAAGTATACATAAATATTTAATTAAATAATAGATATTTTAATAAGATTTTCCATCTCATTATAAGTTTTAGCCTGCAGCCACTCAATAACTTTTTGTTTACAGTGTCGTCTATTATGAGGAAAGGTATTACAAAACTGATTTGCTTTATTATATAGATGAATCTATTCAATATCTACAATAGTATACCTGTACCTAGCCTATACTATTGTAGACTAACTTTTCACCTATGGTGTTATTAATTTCAATATAAGGTGGTGAGTCTATTACCAACTACCAATATCAAACACCGGATTACTACTTGTTAATAAAAATTTAAAATTATACATTTTTGTTGAAAGAGAAATACGGTCGTGAGCAGGATTTGAACCTGCGCCTCCTGGATAAATACTCCAGGTGCTTTGCCATCTAAGCCATACCGATCTCTACTACTAAACCGAATTCTTCTTCCACACTTTACGCCATAAGGTGACGTCATCACTATCTCTTCAGTCTCTCTATACAGGTAACACAAACATTTTGTTCGGCCCGGGAATCAAACCCAGTACCCCACGCTCAGTAGCCGCCTTTGTGTCTACAGTTGGTACAAACTAATTTAACTGTTCAACAACCCAATATGAACCTTATACCTTTGTCTCCGAAACGGGAACTCCATATTTCCATAATGTTTACCGGTCATTACTCACGTCGACTTCTCGGGTATACCCGATTAGTTTTGAACTCGAACAGAGCTCGAGATAGACTCGGACATCGCATCGGTGCGAGCTCATCTCATAATTAAGGGCTCCGTTCGAGTTTGAAACTAGTCGGGCAATCCCGAAAATGGGCGTAACTTAAAAATAGATTTAGATTACCGAGATTTTTACATTTCGTTGTGTGTATGTAATCTATGATCTTATTTAATTTACTAGCTTCTGCCCGCGACTTCGTATGCGGATCCTGTTGCTTATGCCAGCGACAACGGGGTCGTCAAAATCGAAGATCTGAAACGTCTGATGTCGAATACTAAGAGCCCGGGGACGGGAAAACAACGGGATGCGCAATACGATTCGAGACGTTCCAGATCTTTAATTTTTGTAAGTCAACAAAGAGTGCTCATCAGATTGAGCAACTTTTGCTAAAACGTGATTCCTATATATATTATAGAGTAGCTGGGCTCTTGGAGTTCCACATCAGGTGTTCCAGATCTTCAAATTTATTCTCTCAGCAGAAAATGTTCAACACGTGAAACAATTTTTGCTATGGTACCATTTTTGTATCTCTTATAGTTTAGCTGGTCTGTTGCGGTTCTGCATCAGGTGTTCAAGTTTCCAAGATAAATTATAGCCTATATGTTGCCCAGACTTAATATCTATACAAAAAAAAAAAACATTTAGATCCGTCCAGTAGTTCCGAAGATTAGCGTGTACAAACAAACAGACAAACAGACACACAGACAAACAGACAGTTTTTTTTTGGATTCGTGCTCTATTATTGTTTCTAAACCCCCCTAAATTGTTTTTTTTTTATATATTCAATGTACAGACACAGTTTTTTTACTGTTTTATTATATGTATAGATATAGATTAAAAAGATCTTGAATGTTTCGCTATTTTACTAATCATTTAGTGGCACCACTGTCTATAATATTGCTATTAATATGTGTGTGTGATAATGTAGTGAATTGTAACATTAGTAATTTATTAGCTATAGAATAAGAAGACGTAGTGACGAACATTGAAAAGAGTATGCTTAGATGGGTTTGGTCATATTGAGAGAATGATTGAAAGACGGTTAACAAAAGGTAATCTAAAAGGCAGGTGTAAGTGGAAATGCCGGGAGGGGACGCCCTAGAAGGATAAACACTGACCTAATTAGTGATATCCTCCAAGGTAAGGTGCGTAGTACTCGCAACCGTCGCGCATGTATAAAAAGATGTATGAACGTAGACCAAGCAGAAGGCGTAAGTAAAGATCATGTAAGAAAGGCGTGAGTTTTTTTTATTTAGTTTACATTACATACATAATGTAGGTAATGTAAAGTAAATATAAATAAATGAGACAAATTGGGATGTGGCCGAAAGCAATGGATATACCTATGTATATTAACCTTTCGGCTCAGCCACGTGCAGAATTATACGTTGTAACAATAAAAATCTATTGCGTCTGCTAATGAGCGAGGCAACAGGTTAATGTTGTACACTGGTACTATAATCACATACAAATAAATATTAGTTATTCATATTATTAGCACAGTCTGGCACATTTCGCACTAACAACAGTTTTACAATAAAATTATCATATTTTGTCACAGTTATTTAAGAAGAACACAGTAGATGAATGATAATATTGAAAATTTTCTTTAAATGAATCGCTTGCATCTCATTCCTGTCTGCAAATTATAAAACAACATGATACATTTGACTCAATACATAACATAGCATCACGCTTGTATTCGCCGAAGGAGTAGGCACAGGTGTACACAGTTGTACACCCACATCTCACCACTGCTGTTAATAAGTCCCATATAATAGGTGGTGAGCCTATTGCCATCTACCTGGCACAATTCGAAACTGGCTGCTACTGATAATTTACTAACAGAAAAACACTATAATACTTTCGAACCCGATACCTCGTGCTCAGCAGTCGCGCTAATTGATTTTGAATTTAAAGTTCGAAAGTGAAGACGAGGAAAGTTTTGAGTATGAATGTAGATGGCAGACTTATAGAGTAGAGGAAGACCGAGGAAGCGATGGATGGATTGTGATAAAGGTGATATGGCTAGAAAAGGAGTGACTGGCGATATGACAGCCAATAGTGATGTATGGAAGAAGAATACATGCTGCGCCGACCCCAAATAAATTGGGATAAGGGCAGGGGGGTGATGATGATGATGGTGCATGCCAGATTTGAACCCACAACCTGTGGCTTAAGAGGCGGGCAAGTTACCACTCTGCCACTGCAACACAACAAATCTAATGAGCGACTGCCTCGTTGGTCTAGCGGTCGCAAACGCGGCTGCTGAGCGTGAGGCCCTGGGTTCGATTCTCAAATCGGGCCAAGTGTTATTGGGTTCTTCTGTTAGGAAATTCTCAGTAGCAGCCCGGAGTCAGGAAGTTGGTGGTGTGACACCCCCGTGCTTCGGAGAGCACGTAAAGCCGTCATTCCTGCGCCTGATCTCTCTCCGGTCGTGTCGGATTGCCGTCCCATCGGACTATGAGAGTAAAGGAAGAGAGAGTGCACCTGTGTTTGCGCACACACTTGTGCACTATGATATCTCCTGCGTACTTGGTTAATCTCCGTGGAGATAGGCCGCCGTGACCGAAATACGGTCGGGTGGATATATATATATACATCAAACACATACAACACACACATATACAAAGTCAAAATAGGATCTCATCAATCCCATATTATATATTTAAGATTACTACGTTCAGCAGATAAAATTACATTTAAAATACATACATACGTCTTTGGGTTTGGGGGGGGGGGGGGGTTAGTTAGCGAAGGACCGTGTGAATATTAGTCTGAAGGAGACAACCCAGAGATAGGACACAGAAAGTCAATAAACAAAGCTTTTGATTAACAGATAAGATACAAGGTAATCACACACGGAATGGATTTTTTTTTCCACGTTAGGTGAAAGATAATGCAGTAGGTACTTACCTTACCTTTCCAATCTTAGTATACATTAAGATTTCAATCTTCGTCTTTAATCGAATGAGCCAGGCTTATTGACTATACATGTAAGACGCCACGAACAAATCTATACCCTACCTTAAATAGGTAGATATAACAAAGCTAAAAGAGTTTGTGTTTTTGAACACGTTTGTCTCTGAAAAGATAAAAATATTTTTGCATTTGATTGCTCAAGTCTTCAGGAAGGAGCCATGCAAAACAATAAAAGCAGGTGAAACCGCAGAGCACAGCTAGTTCCACCCCGACCCTTGCTCGTGCCAACCCGCTCCGCTGAGCCTGTAGCTTTAAATTCGTCCCTAAATAATAAAAATCTGAATCCAATCCAGCCAGTCCCTTGCTGTCGTCTCACTAGCGACGCCCTAAGCCGAGGCTCGTACCCCGCAGGGGACGCTTAGTGTGTTGTCGCTGGGGGCCTTATTTTTTTAAAGTTAGCCACTGGAAAGCCCGGTTAAGGAGTCGACAACCTCCTAAGTTGATGCATGCGAGATGCCCTACACAAAAAGAAAGTCACAGCTAGTAATTCAATAACGTTCTTGTGGCCGACTGATTACGGGCCGGCCTCTGCAGCCACTAGTTGTGAGTTCAAACCTGGCATGTAAAAATGAGACACTTTCTAAAATATCACATTACATATACGGTGAAGGAAAACCTGGAAAACATCGTTAGGATACCGTGGCCGCACTGGGGGCTGGTAATTTCAAACCATTAAGTCCAGCTTAATGGTTTGAAATTACCAGCCCCCAGTGCGGCCACCAAGCACGATCTCCTGCCTTATTTGTTTTGTTTTTTTTTTGCACGAATTTTTATTGCTGCCAGCTTGGAATTGCGCCTAAATAGTGATGAGATTTAATAACAGCATCGGTGAAATGATGGTGTACTTAAATACACCTCTGCCTACACCTTCTGGGATACAGGCGTAATATCTCTACACCAACTGCTCATTAATCGCTACCGAAGTCGAGATATTTTATAAAAATTGCCGAATTATTTATGATTTGAAGGTAATTTTATTTTGTAAGACCTTAGACTCTTTATTAAATTTGAACTTGTAAACCCAATTAATACCATTAAACAGATCCTTGTCTCCTCCTCTCGAATGGTATAAGAGCTAATAAATACAGAAAACTCGAGCAGCACGAAAATTCAACGTTATTTGCAAGTCACTATCGAGATTCGACACTGGTACCTTAATGGTAGGTATACAATAATATCTCGATAATTACGTGACTATGGCTATCTCCTTAATACTATTAAGCTAAAGTTATGATATTAAATGGAAAAAGAATACGGTCGTGAGCAGGATAAGAACCTGCGCCTCCTGGATAAATACTCCAGACGCTCTGACCACTAAGCCATCTCGACCTCTGCTCACCATCGCGAATTATTCATCCATATTTTAACGCGTCTTTTTATATTTAATATTAACTTTAGAGTTCGCTAAGCATGAGTTTAATAGTTATATGTTTTATAGTCCCAAAGTTTATATATTTTTGAGACACGTTAGCGTCGGTGAATATTATTTTTTGGATGGAAATAATAATCTCCTAGATCGTTTCTCCAAGTAGATAGTTACCGAAGATATCGCGACCACCGCTCACTAAGTGGAATTATTTTTCCATCTTTTAATACGTCACCGTCGTTTGTTCAAGTTTTCAATCTCTGTAAACAACCGACACACCCCCACCCACCTCCCACCGTGGGAGAGCCATGCTTCGGCACGAATGGGCCGGCTCGACCGGATTGATACCACGGCCTCACCGAAAACCGGCGTGAAACAACGCTTGCGTTGTGTTTCGCGAGTGAGTGAGGGTATCGGAGGCCCAAACCCTTTTAAAAGGCCGGCAACGCACTTGCGACTCTGGGGTTGCGGGTGTCTATGGGCGGCGGTAATCGCTTACCATCAGGCGAGCCGTCTGCTCGGTTGCCCCCTATTCCATAAAAAAACACAACTAACTTTGCATTTAATTCAATTTTGTACAGATATATATGTATGTATGTATATTTGTTTTGTTGTTATATAGGTTTTATTAAAGTTCTCTGTTGTTACAAAAAAGTGAAATGTTTATTATAAACTGGCCGAGGTTATTTATATCAAGGCTGCACTGAAATTGAACAATCAATCGGTTATTATTTTATTAAAATTATTGTTTACGTTTCGCTTGTTTCGGGTCCGACTAGTTAGGGACTTAAACGGAGCTGCAGTTGAAGATTTTTATGTGAATGGAATAATAGTAAAGATAATATTAAAAATATATATATATTAATAACGTGAACTGTTACTGAAAACGTTTTAACAAAATCATATACTGCCGAAAAAGAAATTCAAAATTATACGCAAAATAATAAACATAAAAACATAGAAAAAGAATACGGTCGCGAACACGATTCGAACCTGCGCCTCCCGGACGAATACTCCAGGCGCTCTGACCACTAAGCCATCTCGACCTCTGCTCACCACCGCGAATTCTTCTTCCATATAATATAATAACTTTTTAGTTCGCTAAGCATGCGTTAATGCTTTTCAAAGATTTATCTTGAATAAAAACATATCATCACGCCTGTATTCCCCCAAGGGGTAAGATAAGATAATTTTTATTTTGCAAATATGGGTATAAACGTGTTACATAAAAGAATAGGTAAGGCCATATTTCTTCAGTAGGCATGAAAAAATTACAAAAATATAGTCATCACAAAATTAGACACGTAACATTAAATTATCACAAAATCATTTACAATAACATTATCACAAAAAAATATTACATTTTCAATCATTATAACATGAATTAAATTACATAAATAAATTTCCCATCAACAAAATTATTTTCCTTTAGAAACTCAGATATACTGTAGAACATCCAGTCTGCTAAAAAGTTTCTTAATCTTTTTTTAAATAGTGTTAAATTCAAATCTTTCCAACCTTCAGGTATTTTATTATAAATAGGTAGGCAGAGGTGTACACAGTTGTAACACCCACATTTCGCCAATGCTGTTATTAAGTCCCATGTAATAGGTGGTGAGTCTATTGCCATCAACCGGGCACAATTCAAAACTCCGGGCTACTACTAAGAGTTTCTTAACAGAAAAACTCAATATCACTTTGCCCGAGCCGGGAATCGAACCCGAGACCTCCAGCTCAGCAGTCGCGCTTGTGACAAATAGACCAACGAGGCGAAAAAAAATGCGTATCGAATTGAGAATCTCCTTCTATTGTTGCCGGTTGATAAACATTTGAAGTGACAGAAAAGACTATTAAAGTAAGAGAGAAAGAAGAAGGAAAGAAAAAGCTTTTATTCCCCTCAGAATGCGGACACACGGTAAAAACAAAAAATATAATAAAAATTAAAGTACATTTATAAATAACAAACAATAATTTAGAGCTGGACAAAACATAAATAAATAACTAGTTTATATATTTAAGTACCTACGTACATTATTGACTTTTCTCGAAACAAACAAAGTGCAAACTACACACATAGTCACACAAAGAACTTAGGTAATACATAATAACACAGCATCACGCCTGCATTCCTGAAGGGGTACTGTAGTACACCCTTAATTCAGACACCTATTGCATATTGCCTTCAAGCGAGCCCAAGTTTTCAATCCAAACTAATAGAAGAGGGATAAAATGACAGCGCGGTTGGCGCAGTGGTCGAGAGACCGACTGCTGCGCTGTGTGTCGCAGGTTCGATTCCTGCACGGAGCAAATATTTGTACGATCTATAGATAATTGCTCCGGGTCTGGGTGTGTTTGTGCTTGTGAGATTATATGTCTGTAAACGCACCCACGATGCAGGAAGAAATTCCTAGTGTGGGGCAACGTTTACAAAAAAAACTAATAATATGTGAATAATACTCTAATAATATGTCACTTTGCAGCGTTCGTGGTCGCAGGAGGACAGTCCTCCTGCGACCACGAACGCTGCAAAGTGTTCGAAACGTCAGGAAAAACAAAAAACCAATAATACACGCGATTAATCCGGTTAAAAGTTGTTTTATTATAATGTGTAGTGATCGCGCAAACCTAAGATATTACAATATGTGAAATGTTTGTTGTAGATACTAATACTCCCCCCGACCGTCCAGCAGAGATTAGCCAAGTACGCAGGAGATATTATAGTGCACAAGTGTATGCGCAAACACAGGTGCACTCCCTCTTCCTTCACTCTCATATTCCGATAGGACGGCAATCCGACACGTCCGGAGAGAGAGAGAGGCTTTACGTGCTCTCCAGAGCACGGGGGTGTCACACCACCAACTACCTGAAGAGTTTCCTAACTGAAAAGCCCAATCAAACTTTGCCCGACCTGGGAATCGACTCAGTACCTCACGCTCGGCAGCTGCGCTTGCGACCACAAGACCAACGAGGCAGTTAGATAGTCGTTTATAATGTCTAGTAAAAAATTCAATTAAGTATTTTCTATTCAAGCAGAAGGCCATTCCTCGTGGAAATTCCAAAAATTAGAACGCAGCGGTATGGATTTCATGATACGTACTCCCTGACGTCTTCCGTGTTTCCTGAGAAATAATTTCTAGGCATATTCAAGGCTAGAGAGAATAGCTTTCTTCTGGATCTACGTGCTCCATCCTCGGCCACACCGTCACTTACCATCAGGCGAGTTGGTGGTCAAACGTAGATAAATTTTTGATAAAAATAATGTCCATTCAACACGTTTCTGAGATCTCAGAAACGAATATCTCCGTCCGATATCATGAAATTTCATTTCTGATTTAATTATACAGCTAAAATGTTATATGCCTATTCATTTCTGTAATTGAATGCTACTGACACAGCGCTGCACATATTTTACGTACTTACCCTGCTCTGACACAGTTTAGATTGTCATCGACACGCGAAGAAGACGGGATGTCGCTGCTTTAAATTGAAATTGTTACTAAGTATTGTCTAATAGCCAGGGAATCTGAGACAGGAATTGTCAATACTTGGCCAGGAACTAACTAATCAAATAATTATGTACAATGACAAAAAAAAAAAAAAAAAACACAATTTTATTTCTACGTGTGTTATTTCTTTGGCTATGAGTACCAACCTCTTTTAACACCGCTATTGAATTTTCAAAATTGCGTATTAAAATGTTTTTTTCTCCAGGGTGTATTGAAAAACGTTGTTTAAAACTCATGAGCATTGAACATTGCACTCACGGCCTAATTACAACCCACGCTTTGGCTGGGGCTGCAATCCAGCCTCCTCGAATTGGAAAAGTACAAAATTGCACTTCATAACAATAAAAATCTATTGTGTCTGGTAATTAATGAGCTAACAGATTACTTTGAATATTATCTTTCTCATAATTATTTCCTCGACAGAATATTCTACAAATTAATTATAAACGAAACTTAAGTACTTTTTGCCAATAATATTCGCATGTTCTTAAGTACATTTATACTCCATTTAAAATAGCATTAGACAGAAGTTAAAAAGGTTAAAAAGTTACGTGTTAAGGCACATTTTGTAACAGAATTACAATAAAAATGTTATATCAGTTACGATTGATGCACCGATTACGATGATAATAATTTAATTATTTTAAATTTATGAATATAAAAAATATACTCCTTCCGACCGTATTTCGGTCACAGCGGCCTATCTCCACGGAGATATGCCAAGTACGCAAGAGATATGATAGTGCTCAAGTGTATGCGCAAACACAGGTGCACTCCCTCTTCCTTCACTCTCATATTCCGATGGGATGGAAATCCGACAGGACCAGAGAGAGATCAGGCGCAGTAGCCGTATAAAAGAATACGGTCGCGAACACGATTCGAACCTGCGCCTCCCGGACGAATACTCCAGGCGCTCTGACCACTAAGCCATCTCGACCTCTGCTCACCACCGCGAATTCTTCTTCCATATAATATAATAACTTTTTAGTTCGCTAAGCATGCGTTAATGCTTTTCAAAGATTTATCTTGAATAAAAACATATCATCACGCCTGTATTCCCCCAAGGGGTAAGATAAGATAATTTTTATTTTGCAAATATGGGTATAAACGTGTTACATAAAAGAATAGGTAAGGCCATATTTCTTCAGTAGGCATGAAAAAATTACAAAAATATAGTCATCACAAAATTAGACACGTAACATTAAATTATCACAAAATCATTTACAATAACATTATCACAAAAAAATATTACATTTTCAATCATTATAACATGAATTAAATTACATAAATAAATTTCCCATCAACAAAATTATTTTCCTTTAGAAACTCAGATATACTGTAGAACATCCAGTCTGCTAAAAAGTTTCTTAATCTTTTTTTAAATAGTGTTAAATTCAAATCTTTCCAACCTTCAGGTATTTTATTATAAATAGGTAGGCAGAGGTGTACACAGTTGTAACACCCACATTTCGCCAATGCTGTTATTAAGTCCCATGTAATAGGTGGTGAGTCTATTGCCATCAACCGGGCACAATTCAAAACTCCGGGCTACTACTAAGAGTTTCTTAACAGAAAAACTCAATATCACTTTGCCCGAGCCGGGAATCGAACCCGAGACCTCCAGCTCAGCAGTCGCGCTTGTGACAAATAGACCAACGAGGCGAAAAAAAATGCGTATCGAATTGAGAATCTCCTTCTATTGTTGCCGGTTGATAAACATTTGAAGTGACAGAAAAGACTATTAAAGTAAGAGAGAAAGAAGAAGGAAAGAAAAAGCTTTTATTCCCCTCAGAATGCGGACACACGGTAAAAACAAAAAATATAATAAAAATTAAAGTACATTTATAAATAACAAACAATAATTTAGAGCTGGACAAAACATAAATAAATAACTAGTTTATATATTTAAGTACCTACGTACATTATTGACTTTTCTCGAAACAAACAAAGTGCAAACTACACACATAGTCACACAAAGAACTTAGGTAATACATAATAACACAGCATCACGCCTGCATTCCTGAAGGGGTACTGTAGTACACCCTTAATTCAGACACCTATTGCATATTGCCTTCAAGCGAGCCCAAGTTTTCAATCCAAACTAATAGAAGAGGGATAAAATGACAGCGCGGTTGGCGCAGTGGTCGAGAGACCGACTGCTGCGCTGTGTGTCGCAGGTTCGATTCCTGCACGGAGCAAATATTTGTACGATCTATAGATAATTGCTCCGGGTCTGGGTGTGTTTGTGCTTGTGAGATTATATGTCTGTAAACGCACCCACGATGCAGGAAGAAATTCCTAGTGTGGGGCAACGTTTACAAAAAAAACTAATAATATGTGAATAATACTCTAATAATATGTCACTTTGCAGCGTTCGTGGTCGCAGGAGGACAGTCCTCCTGCGACCACGAACGCTGCAAAGTGTTCGAAACGTCAGGAAAAACAAAAAACCAATAATACACGCGATTAATCCGGTTAAAAGTTGTTTTATTATAATGTGTAGTGATCGCGCAAACCTAAGATATTACAATATGTGAAATGTTTGTTGTAGATACTAATACTCCCCCCGACCGTCCAGCAGAGATTAGCCAAGTACGCAGGAGATATTATAGTGCACAAGTGTATGCGCAAACACAGGTGCACTCCCTCTTCCTTCACTCTCATATTCCGATGGGACGGCAATCCGACACGTCCGGAGAGAGAGAGAGGCTTTACGTGCTCTCCAGAGCACGGGGGTGTCACACCACCAACTACCTGAAGAGTTTCCTAACTGAAAAGCCCAATCAAACTTTGCCCGACCTGGGAATCGACTCAGTACCTCACGCTCGGCAGCTGCGCTTGCGACCACAAGACCAACGAGGCAGTTAGATAGTCGTTTATAATGTCTAGTAAAAAATTCAATTAAGTATTTTCTATTCAAGCAGAAGGCCATTCCTCGTGGAAATTCCAAAAATTAGAACGCAGCGGTATGGATTTCATGATACGTACTCCCTGACGTCTTCCGTGTTTCCTGAGAAATAATTTCTAGGCATATTCAAGGCTAGAGAGAATAGCTTTCTTCTGGATCTACGTGCTCCATCCTCGGCCACACCGTCACTTACCATCAGGCGAGTTGGTGGTCAAACGTAGATAAATTTTTGATAAAAATAATGTCCATTCAACACGTTTCTGAGATCTCAGAAACGAATATCTCCGTCCGATATCATGAAATTTCATTTCTGATTTAATTATACAGCTAAAATGTTATATGCCTATTCATTTCTGTAATTGAATGCTACTGACACAGCGCTGCACATATTTTACGTACTTACCCTGCTCTGACACAGTTTAGATTGTCATCGACACGCGAAGAAGACGGGATGTCGCTGCTTTAAATTGAAATTGTTACTAAGTATTGTCTAATAGCCAGGGAATCTGAGACAGGAATTGTCAATACTTGGCCAGGAACTAACTAATCAAATAATTATGTACAATGACAAAAAAAAAAAAAAAAAACACAATTTTATTTCTACGTGTGTTATTTCTTTGGCTATGAGTACCAACCTCTTTTAACACCGCTATTGAATTTTCAAAATTGCGTATTAAAATGTTTTTTTCTCCAGGGTGTATTGAAAAACGTTGTTTAAAACTCATGAGCATTGAACATTGCACTCACGGCCTAATTACAACCCACGCTTTGGCTGGGGCTGCAATCCAGCCTCCTCGAATTGGAAAAGTACAAAATTGCACTTCATAACAATAAAAATCTATTGTGTCTGGTAATTAATGAGCTAACAGATTCATGTTCTTAATATTCTGTAATAAAAATGGACACAAAGCAAATCCTATTCAAATAAAAAGTCTAATCTTGCATATGTACATAGACAATTGACATAAAATGCCCTTGCAAGGACGAGTCTTGCGCAAAACATATGTTACTGTCCTGATAGTTTTACTAATAGGCCATTTTATATTCTGTTTGCGTACGACTAGAGTCTACACAGATTTAGCATTATATTTAATAGACAAAGTTGAACAAAGAGACCTAATTATCTAATTCCAAAAAAAAAGCCCTGCTGACTGTATTAGATAAGGCAATATTTAAGATTAGGTAGAATTAAAGTGAAATGAAAAACGTCCCCAGTATCGTCCATCCTGCATCTTTTAGGTTTTTAGCTTTGACGCTGGAATATTAATTTTAACCCGCTAAAATTGATAAGATAAATAGTTAGTTATAATGATTATAACCAAGTGTGATAGGTAGGTAGTATATATGTCGCAGATGGAAGCGGGGCTCCGTCGACCCAGCCACGGAAAGTCAAATCAGAGTACAGTATCTTTTTTTTTTACTTGAGCGGTGACTATCCATTTAATATACCTAAACAATAATCAAACCTGTCCCACAGTAGATATGTCATTCTGCATTACGTCGAAAGGTGGGTAGCTGTTTTATTAAACGTATCGCAATGGCAATCCAGCTGAACGTTGTTCAGCTGTTTTATAAAACAGTACTGTTTTGTAAATCAGCTAGCAGTTTTGTAAAACAGCTGATTCTACAATCCATCTGCGACATATACATAAACTTAACATATTCACTGCCTCGTTAGTCTAGTGATCGCAAGCGCGGCTGCTGAGCGTGAGGTCCTGGGTTCGATTCTCTGGTCGGGCAATGTGTTATTGAATTTTTCTGTTAGGAAATTCTCAGTAGCAGCCCGGAGTCAGGAAGTTGGTGGTGTGACACCCCCGTGCTTCGGAGAGCACGTAAAGCCGTCGCTACTGCGCCTGATCTCTCTCTGGTCCTGTCGGATTTCCATCCCATCGGAATATGAGAGTGAAGGAAGAGGGAGTGCACCTGTGTTTGCGCATACACTTGAGCACTATCATATCTCTTGCGTACTTGGCATATCTCCGTGGAGATAGGCCGCTGTGACCGAAATACGGTCGGAAGGAGTATATTTTTTATATTCATAAATTTAAAATAATTAAATTATTATCATCGTAATCGGTGCATCAATCGTAACTGATATAACATTTTTATTGTAATTCTGTTACAAAATGTGCCTTAACACGTAACTTTTTAACCTTTTTAACTTCTGTCTAATGCTATTTTAAATGGAGTATAAATGTACTTAAGAACATGCGAATATTATTGGCAAAAAGTACTTAAGTTTCGTTTATAATTAATTTGTAGAATATTCTGTCGAGGAAATAATTATGAGAAAGATAATATTCAAAGTGCATGAATAATGTATGACACCCGATTATATAAAAAAAAAACAAAATGTGTTTTTATGTCCTAATTTTATCAAATAAATCTCAATTTTAATTCTTTATCAATGATTTTGAATTAATTATTGTTAATCATTAGTAAAACGGTTGTAAATATATAAATAGTTATATATGACTTGTTAATTGATGATAATTTGGTAATATTAATGCAAGATGAGATTGGCTCATTGGTTCAGTGGACGCAAGTGCGGCTGCTGAGCGTGTGATTTTGGGTTTGATTCCCGAGTGGGGCAAAGTGTTATTGTTTTTTTTTTGGAATCTCTCAGTAGCTGCCCTGAGCTTGGTATTAGGGATGTCCAGTAGATGGCAATAGGCTCACCATCTATTACAACACGGGACTTTACAACGAAATCGGTAAAATTTTATTGTATTTACCTACCACATTATACCTCTGTCTATACCTTAAGAGGAATACATGCGTGATGCTAATGTATGTTTTGTGGGACATAGGTACACATACTTATAATGTCAATGGTGAAAATATTAAAAAACATAAAAAAGAAATATTTATTGCAAAATATATATGTTTGGAAGAAATCTCCTTAATAATTCCACATTATATTAAAAAATTATTTAGATGTCAAAAAATATAATATATAATTCATAATTTGACGTAATAATGTCTAAGCCGAGAATGGAACCTCTGATCTCACAATGAAATCTAGAATTAACGAACTAAAATCTATACTTCCTAATTTAAATGAATGCAATTTAAATTTTTCGTAAGTTTCGAACCTTTAAAAATATTGCACAATATTCCACACACACATGTTAAATAAACCTTTGAAATTTCGTACATGTGTGTATGTACACAAATAAAATTAACATTATTACTATTAATTATCACATAACCAGCCTACATTTTCCCATAGAAACCAAATATACTTACATAATATATAGGTACGTACATTCATCAAACTGCCTGGCCCGGTTAGTGGAGTGTGATATTAGGATAACATCAGAACCTGGCGCATGGATAACATTTGGTATGACATAGCTAGATAGAAGGAGACCGTATCGGTGGCGGTTACCACCAACAACAGCATTCCCAAAGAGGGTTGACGTCAGGCAGGCGGCCGGTCATAAAACATAGGCAAAACTTTAGCAGCACTCCAGTACAAGTAGAGAGTATGTATGGAAGAAGATAACATGCTGCGCCGACTCCAAATAAATTGGGATAAGGGCAGGGGGGTGATGATGGTGATTCATCAAACTGCCTCAAAAATCAAGATATTAGATTAAGGTAGCAAGCACGGCTGCTCTGCCGTGCTTGGTAGGAATACCAATGAGGTCCTGGGTACGATTCCCGGGTGGTATTGGGTTTTTCTGTTAGGAAATTTGGTAGCAGCCTGGAGTTTAGAATTGTGCCCGGTAGATGACAGTAGGCTATAACAATATCAATCCGCTTAGCCTTTTCCCAAGTATACCATACCAGTAGTTTACATGGAGCGATAGCCTATTTGACCTCCACAACCCAGTTACTGGGTAACACGATATATCATGGTATAACTGGTTTTCAGACTTTCAGGCCTCTGACTACCTGTAACGGCTGTCATAGATCTTAATTTGACAACCGGGACCGACAGCTTATCGTGCTCTCCGAGGCACTGAGGGGTCTTTCTGAAGAAATGACCTCATCTACAGACCAACCGCGGCAAGCATAGCTTAACCTCCATCGATCGATCTGTGCGGCTGTTAAACAGCCACGAGACCCTCTTATATGCTATAACAGAATCGGTTTAATATACCTCTATCTAGCTCTTCGAAGAAGAGCTTGATGCTGTGCATTGTTTAAATCACATATAATTAACTTATTATCATTATTATGTTTCCTCGGTCTTCCTCTACTCGTGTAACTTTCCTCGTCTCATGATCCTCATTCCTCCGCATCATATTCCGTACAACAAGCGATTTCCACACAACTCGTGACCAGCTTAATTTTCAGACTCCCTCTTACATACTCATTTATAATTCTATCCATCCGCGTCACACCACACAGCTCTCTTAACATTTGCATCACAGCTGCATGCAATAGGCCTTTTATTTAATATACATATGCATAGTTTTTTATTTTATTTTTTAATATTCCACAACTATCACACAACGCCGTCTAGTCTCAAGCTAAGCAGAGCTTGTGTTATGAGTACTAGACAACTGATAAATATACTTATATATTTCTAAATGCATACATATTATAGATAAATTACACCCAGACACAGAACAAATGATCGTGCTCATCACACAAACATTTATCCTGAGTGGGAATCGAACCCACGACCTCCGGCATAGCAGTCAGGGCTACTAACCACTAGACCAACAGGACAGTCATATGTAGCTTTATTGTTTTATTTTTAATTTACTATGTACTCGTCTTCTTATTTTATTTAAATTGTTCAAGTTGTTATTTTCCTGGTTATTTAACGTATCATAAAGAACTACAATCTCACTCAATTTTAATTTATTCATACATAATGCAGATTTTCAAAATATTAATATTTCTTGGCATTTAAACTGTTTTATTAAATATGCATAATTTATTGGTGTTTTGACAAAATGATAAGTTAGTTATTAATTGTCACATTCTTCATTCATGCAAAAACTAACGAATACTTAAGCATCACCCGATTAATATAAGTATATATTTAGCGATTCTTAACCTCAAAATCGTTTCTGATCTGAGACGAACTAGCTATGCATCAACATAGATGCCGACAGAATGTTGAAGGCTCCCTTGAAAACACAGCGCAGAAAATTGCAATCCTAAAAAAATACGCGATTAATTAATAATCAATTAACAATTATTATTTGGTATCTTGTTAAATCTACACGATGCAGAACTTTTTTTTTTTTACTTTAACATTACCAATTTATAATGAACTAGGTTTGTTATTTATATGTTTAGTGTGGGAGATCAAATTACAACGGTTATTTCTGACCCAAATGTGTGGGTAATTGTCGAGAACCTTGCAACACCACTTACTTCCGAGGCGGTTGTGTACGGACTTCAAGGCGATGTATTGTGAGAGTTGGCAGAATTGTTGTCTTGGTACGTCGTCATCACGATATTCTTTTTGAAGAGAGGTGTGATTGAAGGCTTTCTAAAACATATGGGGTGCTACTGCGATACGAATCCCGAAATGTATGTATGTTTGTGAGTTTCTTTGTTCCACCATAACCTCTAAATACCTGAATCAATTGAGATGTATGGGGTACCGTTACAATCCTTACATTGTCACGGTGAGTTTATAATTTTTTAATTAATCTCACTTTGTATTTTTTTATTTGGAAGCCATTTAAGAAGACCAATGGTTTCCAAAAACTTTCCACTGAACCACCATTCACCTAATCTCGATGGTATCATTATTGGTGATCTGCTACTTGTTTGACTTTACTGACAATACTCTCCGACTCTTTTGTGCATCGCACTTGAATTGCGACTGAGTTATGTAGTATACCAAATCTGCATGTTGACCATATGCCATTTTTCTAAGAGATTCAATTATAAAGGTCATGTACACTGTTTAAATACACATATTCGTATTTACACACCAGTATGGCTAAGTGCTAAGATCCGGCTTTGGGTACCGGCTTATCCGGCGACGCTCCCCATCTATTAAGCAATTGTATGCGTCATATAAATTTATCTAATGCACATTCGTGGTATCATATCATGCATTTTAAGGTACAAGATAGCATCACGCCCGTATTTCCCGAAGGGGTAGGCAGAGGTGTACACAGTAGCATACCAACGCTGTTAAGTAGTCCCATATGGTGAGCCTTTTGCAATCTACCGGGCACCATTCTAAACTCTGAGCTGTTACTAAGAATTTCCTACCGGAAATAGCTCAAGATGCAATGGTGTGTTATGTTTTCAGGGTTCATGTATCTATGTATGTATTGAAAAGCATTAACGCATGCTAAACGAACTCTAAAGTTATTATATTAAATGGAGAAAGAATACGGTCGCCAACAGGATTCTAACCTTCGCGTCCCCGATTAATACTACCACTAAGCCATCTCGACCTCTGCTCACCACCCCGAATTCTTCTTCCATTTTTTAACACGTCTTATGGCGACGTCATTGCAATCAATTCAGTCCCTATACGAGTGACCGAACTGACACGACTAAATTTGCAGTCAATACAATGCCGTAAAGAATGCAATTACCTTAATAATTCAAGATAAATCTTTGAAAAGCATTAACGCATGCTTAGCGAACTCTAAAGTTATTATATTAAATGGAAAAAAATACGGTCGCGAACAGGATTCGAACCTGCTGCGCCTCCCGGATGAATACTCCTATATAATAACCTTATTTGAGAGTTTTTTATTCCACCGTAACTTCTTAACTCCTGAACCGATTTAGATGTGTGGGGTATTGTAAGAATCCTTGCACTTTCGCGGGTAAATAGGCTAGAATGATAAAAAAAATGTTGTAGTGACTATGGTACACAAAAAGATATGAAATATTCACTAGTATTACATGACCTTTACTAAACAATTTTTTTTAAAAGAATGATGATAAGGCCTTTAAGATGTGAGTGTGGATGGAAGAGTCGAGGCAGGCTGATCTAAAGAAACTACCGCACTCAGATTGCGGATGTTCTCAAATCATGCCTGAAGAGGTCAATGAACATAGATGAAGCGAAAAAAGCAGAATAGTAGCAAATGGAATCGATAGTTTCTGCCTACCCCAATGGGAGGCAGGTGATTATATGTACCTATGGATATGTCCGCCTCGTTAGTGTAGGGGTCCCAAGCGCGACTGCTGACCAGGAGGTCTCGGGTTTGATTCCTGGGTCGGGAAAAGTGTTATTGAGTTTTTCTGTTACGAAATTCTCAGTAGCAGCCCGGAGTTTGGAATTGTGCCCGGTTGATGGCAATAGGCTCACCATCTATTACATGGGACCTAATAACAGCATTGGTGAAATGTGGGTGTACAACTATTTACACCCCTGCCTACCCCTTCGGGGAAAACAGGCGTGATGCTATGTTATGGATATGTCGCAGATAGATAGTATAATCCGCTGTTTTACAAAACTGCTAGCTGATTTACAAAACAGATCCATTTTATAAAGCAGCTCTTTCGGGAGTTTCGTGTACCCCGACACGGACAGGTTAGGTTGGAAGAGGGGGGGGGGGGGGTGACGGGGGTAGTGCGCGTGCTCACTGGCCCCCGTCATCCCCTTCGTGTTTAGGTTTCTGACCTTACAGACACAAGAATAGGAGCCCAAGAAAGCTGTCCCACTGGAGATATGTCATTCTACATTACGTCTAAAGGTGGGTAGCAGAAGAATCGAAAAACACCATCTGCGATATATATATGTATTTCTAACACATTTCTAACTCAAAAGAAACAAGAAAACATAATTGACATATCAGATTGACGTCACAATTCCATGTAAACGTCACAAAACCTTCCGTTTTTGCAAAAGATTTGTTTCTTTTCCTGTATTTTATTTGCGTACCGGAATAATACCGTTTTTCCTAACACGTTGTTGTGTTATCGGAATCCTAAGTACATGATTCATTCATTCACAATCACTCGATGACTTTACTAAAATGACGTAAAAACCCAAAGTGAGAAAATTATCCTTAATACATTAAAAGGAAAATCGAAGGCCAGAATAAATAAACTTGAATTAAAGCACGTGTTTTATTAATTATATTCATACCTCAAGATAAATCTTTGAAAAGCATTAACGCATGCTTAGCGAACTCTAAAGTTATTATATTAAATGGAAAAAGAATGCGGTCGCGAAAAGGATTCGAACCTGCGCCTCCCGGATAAATACTCCAGGCGCTCTGACCACTAAGCCATCTCGTACTTTTATTTCGTACCTACCTTTGAATGCTTTAGATACTGACTGTACCTAAATTATTGGACCATGATTCAAAGAACAATTACGTGAAGGCGTGAGTTTGAGATAAATAATACAAACAAGGTAATCTTTTGTTGTCTGTTGTACATTTTGCGTTCAAAAACTTATGCATTGTGAAAGAAATCCAAGGTAATAAAAAACCTTAAGAATACGACGCTCAGTAAGGTATTAAAGTCTACACTCAGAATTGACCTTTACTGTTATGTTAGTATAATAACTTTTGTGAGATATATTCATATTAATTATTGTTCAACGGTTATTACACACGTACTCGTACATTCTTCGGGATTGCCCGACTAGTTTTAAACTCGAACGGAGCCCTTAGTCATGAGTAGAGCCCGCGGCGATGTCCCGAAGAATGTACGGGAGTAATACTAATATCCGTTGAACAATAATTAATATTTAGTGTTACAATATCAAATACAGATTTTTACCGAGTCTGTCACCCTTTTTAGGATTAGAAAGAAGAAAAAAAGTAACATTGTTTATTCTGACCATAGACTTGAATATGGTTCTGTCATACACAAGACAATACAACAGAAAGTTAAAAACAATAGACAATTTTTAATTACATTCGGAAGGATTTTTTTTTTCCATAGTCACTAAAAGCAATTTTATGAAAATATTTCGGAGTAGTGAGCGGAGGTCAAGATGGCTTAGTGGTCAGAGCGCCTAGAGTATTTATCCGGAAGGTGCAGGTTCCAACCCTGCTCACGACCGTATTCTTCTTTCCACAAAAATGTATAATATAAGAGTTTGTTACTCATGCGTTAATACGTCTCAAAGATTTATCTATATAAGAGAGGAAGTTATTTTCATTATTTTGTGCGATGCTAGAATAGATGCCCCTCATTTTCATCTATCATGGATGTCGTTCCAGATTCCTTCTGACTAAATCCACACGGTTCTTCACCGCCAACCTATAGTAAGACTCCCGGATCACACATATATTCACACAACAGGGTCCCCATGTCCTAAGGGTCCAATGGATGAGAAGAGCCGAAGACCGGGCTCAGTGGCGCCGCGTCTTAGGAGAGACCTCTTTCTAGCAGTGGACTCCTATAGGTTGATGATGATGATGATGATGATGAAGGGTCTAATGGTACCTTTTTGAATCAATATTTTGACTGAACACTGATTTGTTATAATGTTCCTCAATTGTAATAATAAAGCAATAAAACTACCAAAAAGTCAAAACCCAAGGATGTCCATAATCAAGAAACCTCGAAATAATGCAATATTAACGTTTTTTAGTTCCGAGTCTATTTTAAAAACGATAATACATGCAGATGTCAGATTTGGTATGATTAACTATAGAATTAGGAATATCCAATTCCTAATTCTATAGTTGAACATCACAAATGCATTTAAACATATAGAACTCAATTATCAAACGACACCAAATAATCAAATTATATTAAGACTCGAGCGGAGCTCTAAGCCCGCTGTGATTAAGGGCTCCAATCGAGTTCTAAACTAGTCGGGCAATTCTGAAATTTCCGTGAGTAATTATCGTAAACAATCACGACTATGAAGCACGAAAGTTATTAAATCAGTTCAGATACAACTCATAAAAGTAAATAAATAAATTATACATGATAAAACTTAATAAATTTATGCCTCATATCAAATTTCCGTGTAACATATATAAATCGGCATATAATTTATGTTCTCCAATAAAGTATATGAAATTAACATTTTTGAACGTGTGTATTTAATAATGGCAATGCAACTAGTATTATTAAAAGATAGCTTATTGAATTATAATATGCTAAATTTATTTAAAAGCTAAATTAGTTTTAGTGGCAATTTATTTAAATGATTAGTCGCCGATATTCTAATTTCAGTTCGGAATATTGTTTCATCAAAGACTCGGTGATCCTTTCTACGTCCGTGGGAGATCCGGAAAACTTTATAAGGGGTTCAAACAGAACAAAAAAGTGTATAAGTAATAACAAAAATCCGGACGCAATATTGCACAGCACAAAAAGTGTGCAGTATACTACGAGTAGGTTCTACAATATTGCTTGGAGACGCCGATTCTTTAGGTGCTCGGGGTTCCAGTAGCCACGAGAGGTAAATAGTGGAATGCAATAAACATCTTTCAATCCTACTACCTCTCTGTTCGCTTATAATATGAATTCTACTGGACGATTTAGAAGCGTTTTCCACAATTAGATAACAATATTCCGGTCACAAATTTTCCGGTCAGTGTGCATATTTCTACTCGCACTTCGCCGGTTATTTTGAACGAGCCATCTAAGGGCATGAACACCCTCAGGATTTTCTAAAAGCTATCGTATACAGTCCACACATAATATCTTAAACGGCCATTTGCAGGCTGGCAGTTTTTTTTTACGGACAATGTAGATGTCGGGTTAGCCGGTTCATTGAAGAAATATTTCTTATAATTTGGGAATATATTTGTGATAAAAAAATGTAAACTTAATGTTAGCATTTCAAAGTCACTCAAAATAGCAAGTTCAAGAAAAGGGGTCACACTAAATTAAATTGTTAAATAAATAGGATTAACCCTCAATTAAAGGATCAGTTATTTTATATACATACATAATTACGTATTTATTACAGTTACGCAGTAATTTTTTTATTGTTTTCGCGTCATGATAAGCATTTTTTTTCTTTATTCATAAGTAGACATAAACATGACTTAACATAGCATCACGCCTTTATTCCCCGAAGGGGTAGGCAGTGGTGTACACAATTGTACACCCACATTTCACCACTACTGTTATTAAGTCCCATGTAAGCGGTGGTGAGCCTATTGCCATCTACCGGGTACAATTCTAAACACCGGGCTGCTACTGAGAATTTTCTAACAAAAAAACCCAAAAACACTGCCCGACCTGGGTATCGAACCCAAGACCTCAGGCGCAGTAGTCGCGCTTGGGATCACTAGACCAACGACTTCATAAGTAGACGAGAGTTTAAGTAAATATAAACTTAACATTGTAAACTCATTATTTATATTAGGTATACTAGTTTATATCAGTGGCTCTGGTCGCGTAATTTGTGTGATATTGTCTTTGCAATTTCAATAGCTCTCGGGAAAACCTTTTTTTTTATATTACCTTTGTCCATATAAATGTCGTGTGGCCTTTCTATTTTTTATCTATTAATCTATTCAAGTTAAGGGGCAGTTACGAGATGGTTAGTTTATAGGGTATGTCGTTCCTTCTAATATCTGGGGTATGTCCTACCTATTCTAGTTTAGCAGCTCACTGTGAAGTTCCATAAAAATCTATTCAGTAATTTTTGCGTAATGGAATAACAAACATACGTGCATCTAGTTATCAATTGTCACAAAATTTCGCAATTATATTAATATCAGTAGGATTTGAAAATATCAAATTGGTTTCCAATAATATAATTAATGATAAGGTGATATGATTTTATGTAAAAACAAAAAATCGCCTTATTAAAAAATAAGGTCATGTGTGTCACTTTTTCGTTTAAGTCAGTATAATTATATTATTACCTGAAGCAAAAACTTTGTAACTGCCTGGTTGGTTTAGTGGTCCGTAGCGCGACTGCTGAGCAGGAGGTCTCGGGTTCGATTCCCGGGTCGGGGAAAGTGTTATTGAGTTTTTCTGTTAGGAAATTCTAAGTAGCAGCCCGGAGTTTGGAAATGTGCCCGGTTGATAGGCTCACCACCTATTACATGGGACTTAATAACATCATTGGTGAAATGTGGGTGTACAATTGTGTACACCTCTGCCTACCCCTTCGGGAAATACAGGCGTGATGCTATGTTATGTCAAAAACTTTGTGCCCCTTTGTACAAAATTACGCGGACAGGGGACTATGAAATTTGGCACAATTAATGTGAATATGGAGCAAGAGTTCAGAAAGCTAATATTTTTATTTAATATGCAATAGAAATACATTAAATTTATAAAAAAACATTACACACACTACCACGCGTCGGACACACACACACACACACACATATATATCTTTGACAATATAATCATAATTATCAACGTTCAAATTTTAAATTGTAATTTTTGTCGTATTTCGGCCAGTGGGCTCAAATTTGTTGTATTTAAAATATAATTTCCGACAACTTAGTATGTCTTTCCCTGTATTCCCCCCTCTTAGAGTCAGATTTTTATAAAAAAATGTTAACTTGGTCGGAATAAAGTTCAAAATACACAAAACCTGACTGTAATGAGGGGAAATGAAATTTTTAAGTGCACTGTTTTTAGCCACACGGTGACGAAATATATTTATACTCCATTTAAGTACTTGAGTATATCTAATATATAAAATTCTCGTGTCACAGTTTTCGTTGCCATACTCCTCCGAAACGGCTTGACCGATTTTGATGAAATTTTTTGTGCTTATCCGGTATCTATGAGAATCGGCCAACATCTATTTTTAATCCCCCTAAATGTTAGGGGTAGTCCACCCCTAAATTTATTTTTTTATTTTTTAGACAAAATTTTTAATTTCTATTTTTTTATGATACAACATACAAAAATACATACAATCCTCAATTTTCACCCTTCTACGATCAACCCTTATTTTTTAATAGCCATTTTAGTAATTTAATCATTTTTCCTCTCCGGTCGAAAACTGATCAATCGTCATAATTATTTATATGGCAAAACAACGTTTGCCGGGTCAGCTAGTATTAAATAAAATTCTTTGATTCACCTTATTATCATTCTCATTGTAACAGGCATAGATAACCTTAATTACTTTTACCCTACATCGCTTTAACATATAATTATATATCTGTACTTTATCAAATTTATAGTCAGCGACTGTTTATCTTTCGAAACACATTAATTATTACATACTCTAAGGCTCGGTTGCACAAACTTAACCGATATGTTACTGTGTCATTTTGACAGAAATTACTTAGAAAATCTGTCAATATAATAAAGTAATATATATAGTTATAAAATTAAACTTAAACTAGAAGCTAAGAGAAATATCTCAAAAAATACTTTGTTATTTTTTTATTGTGACAAAAATTTGTCTCCGACTCTATTTCGGACAACCAATAAAATACCACATTCTAAATTTAAAATATTATAATTAAATACCAAATTTTTTTGTCCGTTTTTGGAATTATTGAACTTGTGACCGAATTACGTTGCCCACATTTTTTAGTTGAAAACTACTTGAGGTATCTAATCAGCAAACCTGAAAGATGTTCTCGATGGTGTCTAAAGCCATGTCAGAGGTTTACGGGTGGTTTAAACTATGACACTAGGTTGTTCTTCAACCATACGGTAAGATATATAACATATACCTTTATGTAAAATAATAATTAAGGCATTTTTTTTTTAAAACACATGTTTAAATAAAAACGGTTTTAAAAACAAGCTTTTATTAAAGTTGTAAATTTGAAAAACTAATGCATATGAAACATTTTAGCTCAATTGCCACGAATTTGTAAAATTAAATTTTAAAATAAAATGTATATTTTTAAAAAGCGCCTAAAGTAAAATAAAAGATTGTTTAATATGTAATATTTTAGGTACAAAGAAATCTTTCAAAAGCATTATCCATGCGTGGCGATCTCAAAAAGTGTATAACTTTAATATTTTAGGTTTTTGCGATCACCCCTCATTACCTAATGAAATGTTTGTACGCGCATAACTTCCGAACGACTGCACCAAATTGGATAATATTTTTTTTTGTGTTCGTTATTGTCAGGACAAGGTTTGTATAAAAGAAAATTAAAAAAAAGAATAAAATAGCGATACGAAGTTCGCTGGGTCAGCTCGTATTATATAAAAAATATAAAAATAATTGAACGTTTCACAATATTCCAGGGATATTGATATAAATTAAATAATTGTAAATATGTCGGCATGCAGTTCATAATAATCATGTTATATTTATTATTTTCGTCATTTAATATAGATTTTCATTAAGTCAGTCATGTCAATTAAATTCGAAAAGGGAAAAAGAAAATATAATGTTAAATTACTGCATACACCAGGGCAAAAAAAAAATTATAATGTCCAATTGCAAATTGTCTATAAGTAAACAAAGTTAAGTTACATAAAGTCGCGACATTTATGACAGTAATTTAAATATAAATAGCCTCTTTTGTTGACCATTCTGCATTTAATATTTGCATTTCTTTTAAATAATTATATTTATTTTATCGATTTTTCGAGTATAACAAATAACGGTAACACGGCGAATATGAGACTAAGAGAAACCTTGAAATTAAGAATTAAGTAACTATTAATATAATGAATTACTTGCTCGCAGACTTGATAGATTTCCTGTATCTATCCGTAATACATGATCAGCTTTAATAAATATTTATAATAATTATGCTCTTAATTATTCTAAGTGATTAATGAATTTATAATATAGATTAAAATTATGTACAATCAGTCTAATCAAAATTGAGAAAGTTATATGTAAAAATAATTTGGTTGTTATTTTTCGGTTTATTTTCGGAAGCTGCTATAAAATCATAATTAAGTATAACAGTTTTTTTAAGGTTTGTTTTAATCACAATAATTCTAGTATAGTGTGAATATATAAATATATGCTATATTTAGTCTTCGTTTTTGGTTACCAAGTAATTAAGTAAAGTTATTTAATAAAACATATTCAGTCAATGTGTTAATTTTAATAGTTGGTCTTTTATGGCATTATAAAGTAAAATTCACTGATATATATAATTTATTATCTATAATTGTAGGTTTTTACCTCATGCTAGATAAAACGTCACATTTTTGTAATTGCAGTGAAACAAAAAAAAACTGTTTTATAAATATGAATTTTGATATCGTCATCTCTGGAATGAATGACATCGTAAATCCCTATGGTCCAAAATAAATAAATAAAAATTGATTTAATTTGATGTTACACAATTAAGTTAAAGCAGGCCACAGAGTGTAAATCGCACTGATAATATTTGAGATTATTGTATTTTATTCTGCTATACCTACGATGAAAATATAAAAGGAATCTCTATTTTATTGTCGAAAGTTTAAAAGACTAAGTTAAACTAACATCTAAAGAAATTTCAAACGTATTTTTTTCTGATATTTATAAAGTAGATTTTATACCTATTAGAATTAAATGTGAACGTTTCTGTATACGGACTTACTTTTCAGTAATTAAAATTGTATGGTGAATAACATTTTAAAAGCTAGTTAATACGAAAATTAAAATAGATTTTCAAAAATACTCACAGATTATTAAATTCACACACACCGCAAAAAATAACAAGACAAAACAATCACACAACACTGTCTTATAAAAAAAATTAAGCGTCACAACACGTCAATTTTCCCGCGCGAAATGTTATCAAACTGTCAACGTTTATTTTTAAATTGCAAGTCTATGCACATGGTACGGTTGGTGCGCGGACTGCCTGCGCACTCGGAGTCTACCAATTTATATAGTCCTTGTGTTATCCGCTTGGAGAGCTGTCCTAGAGTGGCATGAGCCGCCGGCCCCTTCTGCAGGGATTTGAGTACGTAGATTGTATAATATACAATAGTTTATTTATTAATCTATCTATCAGCTTGTAAATTCGGGAACATAGCAAACAAAATCTGTGTAAAATAAAAATTTAAAAAATTAACACTTTACAAGTTTTCTTGTCTGGTCTGTGTTGTCATCGTATCAAATAATTACTTGCCCATGTTACTATTGTTATAGATGACACAAAACTTTTTTTTTTTAAGAAAAAGTTGCTGAAACCTTTTCTTTTTATTCACTTTGTGGTTTTTTTATTACTACTATTTCTTGGCATTTTTATATTGTGTAAGTGATAAAATCTTTTGTTTATATAATTAGTAAATATACCTACTCCGATTAATTTTAATTACCGAAATAAGGCTTTCTATAGAATCTTTTACCTAGCACCCAATAAGTGAAATCAGAAACGATTTTTTACGGAGTTCAGTACCTACCAGGGGGTCTAAAAAGGCAACTTTGGGTGATTCGTAAAATGCCACTTCATGGAGAAATCATAATATGATTTGCGTGCAATTCAAATTCATCTATTTGACAGTTTTCTATGGAAATTCGTAAAATGGCTCACAAAATAGGAATTGCTATTGTGTCAAATAGCAGAATCTTAAAAACTCAATTCAAATAATGATAAATTTTTAGGAGAAATGATCACAGTGGCCATTTTAGACCCCCTGTACTGAATACTTAAGAATTCTTAAAAAATAATGAAAAAGTAGACGTAGCACAAAATTTCATTTTTTTTCTTCACTAGATTGTCATTGTATTAGAGAACCATTATTCCAAAAAATATCAGTGAATATCAACATCATACGCATGCTAAAATTTGGAGGCTCAAGTTTATTACAATAAATTCTAGCATTTACCTTTAGTTAATTAAATAAGGTAGGCTGTATCAACGACAACAAATGACTAAGATAAATATGGAAAAACCCAAAAGTTATAAATTCTTATGGAAAGAAAAATACGGTCATGGTCAGGATTCGAACCTGCGCCTCCCGGATAAATACTCCAGGGAGGCTCAGGTGCGAATCCTGGACACGACCGTGTCTTTCTTTCCATAAACAACTTATAACATAAGACATCGCTACGCGTGAGTTAATGCGATTAAAAGATTTATCTGGAAAACCCCAGTTACAATTTTTCAATCAAATAATTGAATCGGGAATCGATAGGCCCTCGTGCTCAGCAGCTGTGCTTACGAACTCTATACCAGTGGAGATATAGACTGAGACTATCAGATGATATTAATACGTGGGCAAAAACTTTGTTTTGTTAAATTATGCGGACAGAAGAGTATGAAATAGGAGCTTATAGTTTTATACATTATACCTATTAGTAACAAAAACATTACACACAGTACCACGCGTTTGACATACGCACGCACACACACACACACACATAATCTTTGACGATAGAAATCTTTGAAATTAGAACATTCATAACGTTCAAATTAATTTTTTTTATAAATTGTGGTCGAAATTCGACCTGTGTGCAAGCACTAGTAAATATTACTACAATCATTTTTAATGCATATGAATGCATGCATGCATATAACCAAAGATATTGGGAGGAAGCATATAACGCATACCAAAGTTAATATTTTTTGGAGAGTGCCAGCAGGATTTAAACCTGTACCCCATCGAAAGTTGATGTTCTTGAAAAGGAATGGAATTTTAATGACTGACGGCGTTCGAAAGATCGGCTGCTGCGTCACGTGTCGCGGGGGGGTTCGATTCCCGCACAGAGCTAATTTTATATGATCCATAGATAACTGTTCCAGGTCTGGGTGTCTGCATTGTGTATTGGGTCGTTGACTTCCCTTCAAATGGTTGAGTTTAGCGATCCTAATGAGCACGTCATACTCGTGAATGGGTCTGTCTGACAGGAACCCGGGACTGGTCAGTTCCTAATTGCTATAGTTACCAGTTTGGCTTTATAAATGATCAGATATGCTTACGTTTTTCCACAAAATGATAAAATACTAGCTGGTGCCCGCGACTTCGATTGCGTGACGAAAGCCTATGTCCATCTCCAAGGTCCAATCTATCTCCTCGCCAAATTTCATTACGATCCGTTCAGCCCTTTAGTCATGAAATTGTAACAAACAAACAGAGTTACTTTCGCATTTCAATCAATCAATCAATCATTTATTGCGTTCCATAATGTACATAAATGGTCTTAAAAATATAAAAATACAGAAGCATTATGGACCCGGTCGGGCACAGCAAAGACTTAGGAGAGAGGAAGAGGGCTTAGTAATCAATTTATAATATTAGTAACAAAAAAAAAAGTCCAGATCACGAACGTATATTTGAATGTATCTTTAGAGCAATTATTGTTCAGGGGGTTACTCACGTGCATTCTTCGGGTTTGCCCGACTAGTATCGAACTCGCACGGAGCCGTTAGTCATGAGCTGAGCCCGCGGCGATGTCGCGAGTCAAACTCGAGTTTGATTCGACTCTAGTCGGGCAATCCCTAAAAATGCATGTGAGTAGTAACCGGTGAACAATAATTAGTATGAAAGTTATTGGTAAAAAAAAGTATCTTCAAAGATAAATAATTTTAAATAACCCGTTATGACGCCTGACATCTTAGTCATCCTGCGACCACGTACGTTGCAAAGTGTTCGAAACATAAGGAAAAACAAAAACCAGTCAAGTGCGAGTCTGAATCGCGCACCGAGGGTTTCGCACAAACGTGTATGTAGATATTTCGTCTATCACGGGAATCTAGTCTCGAAGAATTTTTATTATACAAACAATACTTTATATTTTTTTTATGTCCCTTAAATCCATCCGTCACAGTAGATTCTCCAAATGCAAAAGTAAGCATCACAAAAAACTAATTATATGTAATTATTAATTATCGATTTGAGGAATGTTTCTTCACTTATACTGTGATTTTAAAACTGAACCGAAAACTTCTTTAAAAATAAAGAAAACGGAACCATAAAAAATATTAATATATAAGTAACTGTAATACAAATGGTAATCATGTAAATTCAAATACGTTAAATAACGAGATATTTACAGATAAATCTTTGAAAAGCATTAACGCATGCTTAGCGAACTCTAAAGATGTACATTTCTTGGTCACCTGTATAGAGGCTGAATGGATAGCAAAGACGTCACCAAAAGAAGTATTAAAAATCTGGAAGTAGAATTCGCGGTATTGAGCAGAGGTCGAGATGGCTGCAGCTAGCAGATAGCAGAGCACCTGGAGGCGCAGGTTCGAATCCTGCTCACGAGCGTATACTTTTCCAAATTTTTTTTTAATTTTCGTCACTTTTACTTTAAATTTTTAGTAAAAAAAAATTTTTGAATTAAGGATCAGGGTTTTTGCATAAAGGCTGTGGGTATACCAGACAGACTTGTTAAAAGCGTTATACATGGATAAACCCTTCCGTTACACGTGGTATGAATGAACGTGAGATAAGCTATGAATGAAGTATCTAAGTAATAATCATAGTAATCATCGCGTAAAATGTTGAGTCATAGCGCCATTTGTCGAAGTCTGAAGAGAGTCATTGTAGCTGGGTCAAGGGCTTGATACAGAAAGCAGTACTCTAAGACACGACGCGTATCTAACATAAAAAACATATCATAGCATCACACCTGTATTCCCCGAAGGTGTAAACAGAGGTATACATAGTTGTACACCTATATCCACCAACGCTGTTATTAAGTCCCATGTAATACAATTCCAAACTCCGGGCTGCTATCGAGAATTTTCTAATAGAAAAACCAAATAACTTTAACCCACTTTGCCCGACCCGGGAATCGAACCCAGGACCTCATGCTCAGCAGACGCGCTTGGGACTACTAGACCAACGGCATCTACCTATTTTTAGTTAGGAGGTTCCTCTCTCCTAACGTTGGATAATTCTGACACGAAGTGGATGCAATAGAGGAACTAAACGTGAGGACCGCAGGCTCAGCTCATGAATAAGGTCTCCGTTCGAGTTCGTCGGGCAATCAAAAAATGCACGTGAGTAATTACCGGTGAACACCATCATCCCCCTGCCCTGATCCCAATTTATTTGGGGTCAGCGCAACATGCATTCTTCCTCCACTTTCTAATTGTTTTTGAAATTGCATGCTGCTAAAGTTTTGGCTATGTTTTATGACCGGCCGCCTGCCTGACGTCAACCCTCATTGGGAATGCTGTTGTTCGTGGTAACCGCCACCGATACGGTCTCCTTCTATCTAGCTATGTCATGTCTAGTAATTACCGGTGAACAATTCAATTAATAGCAATCTTTACCAAATCACTTACTATAGGCATGATGACAGTATTAAAGAACCATACAATAAATGGTTTTAGAGGTAAATAGAGGCACAACGGATTCTAAAAAAATACCTAGTTTTATTAAAAACATTAAGATGAATAAGATATTCGATAAAATAATAGTCAAAGGCCATGTTAACTGAAACGTCAATGACAGCGAATGACATCACGCCTCAGTCAACTGTCAATCATCGCCGTACTACGTCATTATGGCTTCAACTTATGTCGACTTTTTTACCGTGGGAGAGCCATGCTTCGGCACGAATGGTCTGGCTCGACAGAACACGGCCTCATAGAAAACCGGCGTAAAACAACGCTTGCGTTGTGTTTCGCCGAGTGAATAAGGGTACCGGAGGCCAAAACCCTTTAAAAGGCCGGCAACGCACTTGCGCCTCCTCTGGGGTTACGGGTGTCCATGGGCGGCAGTAATCGCTTACCAACAGGCGAGCCGTCTGGTCGGTAGCCGCCTATACCATAAAAAAAAATGCTGAGGCATGACGTCAAAACGACGTTAAATCAAATTAGATGGATTAAAATGCAATAATTTGCGTTGAAACTTAATTTATTGCTGAAATAGTGTGTTTTTAGGATATAGTAGACGTGTACCTACATTATAAAAGGAGATTTCAAAATCTGTCATCATGCCTATATACAGCTTAGTTTAATTACAGTGTTAACGAGGTAACAATTGTGCTTCTAGTTTCATTGAAGATGTCGACATGCATTTAAAAGTAAAAACGCCCTCAATATTATATTACGGCACGGCCATGCAAACAGCCAGTGCCGTCGACGGCCCGCACAAACATATCCATTTGGAACAACAAGATGAAATTAATTAAAATTTAAAAACCTCACCTGCCATTTTAAAAATATTACTGTGTAACATAGGCATGTTACTCGGAACAATGTAAGGATTATAACGATACCCAATACATCGGAATCGGTTCAGGCATTTAGAAGTTATGGTGGAATAAAGAAACTTGCAAACATACATACATGAACCCGAAAAACATAACTCTCCTTCTTGTGGGCAGTCGTGTAAAAAGTCCCATGGCACCTAGTCTAACCGGATTTTTAAACCTGTAACAATAAATTAATATGAACCCTCGTTATAGACGGCAAGGCCCGCGTCCGTCACGAAATATCTCATCATGTCCGCCCCGACCCTTGCTCGAGCCGGCCCACGAGCCATTAGCTTTAAATTCGTCCCTTAATAATAAGGACCGATATGATCCAGCTAGTCCCTAGTTGTCCCCCAGAAACGCCCTAAGCCGAGGCTCGTGTCCCGCAGGGGACCCTTAGTGCTGTGTTGCTTAGTTTGTAGTATTATAAAATATGCTCTGGCTGGAGGCATCAAATTGCCTCGCCATAGATATTGTTCGGTTACGCAGATCAAACCCCTATGGGTTAACTGCAAAAGGCCAAGTTAAAAAAAAAACAAAAAAGACAAATGTGAACCTAAAGTTCAACCAGCATTTTATGATTTATACAATAAATACTATGTAGAGACGGTTTTACAATTAGACAGATTATAAGTCGTTTATTAATACCAAAATAATTACGGAAGGGATTAAAAATTGCATCCACTGTAAAGGTCAAGTTCGAGACGTCAGTTAAGTGACGTAGACTTGCAGTAGTTTAATGATCTGTTAGAAAAAAAATGACATAATTATGTATAATCATTATTATTGTTCAGAGGAGAACACAGTACAGTCAACTATAGAATCCATTAAACTTGCACCGACTTTAGTCGTAATTAATTTTTAGGGTTGCGTACCTTAAAAGGAAAATAAGGAACCCTTTTAAGATTAATTCGCTTTCCTTGTGTCTGACTGTCTGTCTGTCAAGACCCATTTTCTCAGGAACACGTGAAAGTATTAAGCTGAAATGAATATCAAATACGTAAGTCAACGAAATAAAAAAATACAGCCGTTTATGCCCCATATTTTGACATAAATCTAGTAAATGAAAACCTATGGAGTACTTCCCGTTGACCTGAAATTATGAGATTTGAATAAATCCAAATATCGTTACGTTGTAGCTATATGACATTAAATAAAAATACCAATCACAAACTGACATTTGCAGTTGGATTATCGATCATGTCGTATATCTATGTATGAGAAAATATATTTTAAACTGCACAGTGATTTTTGTCCTTTAATTTGAGTTTATTTTCGTTGTTAGAGGAGTGTGTGCTTTTGTGGTGTATGAACTCCAGCAATGCTGATTATACGGAACCCTCAGTGCGCGAGTCGTACTCGCACTTGTCCGGTTTTTATTTTTGTAATAATATAACAATACTAATTTTTAAAATATCGCGTTGCATGATATTACTATATGTATAACTAACAGGAATTAACGCGCATTAAATACCTTTGAATCGCTTGACGTTTCAACCAGAGGGCTTACTCTTGAAAATAATTCCGCTCCATCGACATTGGAAATATCTCAGTTCGTACTTTTAAATGCAAAAATGTTTAAAAAATAATTATAGATTCGGGATAACATGAACATAACATGCTTTAAAATTGAGGCAACTGTAATGTAGGTAAATTTATTTTAAAATTACGCGTTGTTTTAAGGCGTCTATTTCATATTGGAATTGGATTGGAATTGGTTTCAAGAGTAACCCCACAGATCTGCTTGTGACCACGATCGGTTTCTAAAGAAAACCAATAATGTTTTTTTTTTATATAGATTTTTTAATTGATTTGTATTCAGGGTCGGTGTTATAGTCACCTCCTTCAATCTCGCACGGCTCAACGGGATCAACAGCTTATAAGTATATATATGTAGTATATATACTATAGTCCTTGCAATTCGAATCACGCTTGCATATAAAAAAATACTGATTCTTTATTTATTTTTAGAGCAATGTGGCATTCAAAATTACGAACTGGAAATTTTCGAGGCCAATCGAATGGATATATTCAAGACCTACAGAATAGAGCCTACAACAAGTTACTCGAAAATATATTATTATAGCTCGATTATCATTTTTGTAGACAAAAAAATACAGTCGGGTCGTGAGCTGGATTTGAACCTGCATCTCCCGGATAAATACAGGCGCTCTGACATCTGAGCTACCCCATCCTCTACTAACTACGCTGAATTCTTCATTCACTTTTTAATACGTCTTATGGTGAAGATTCCGGCGACTGGGACCGCAATTAACTCGGACCGCGTTCCCAGTTGCCGGATTCATGTAATATTAATATATTTCTTCCGTCGACTGGGACCACCCATAGAATCCTTAAGGTGACGCTATCTTTTCAGATCATAGATCAAGATTGGTGGATTTTGGGTAGAGGTCCAACCCCCATCATAGATACCCGGCATGATTATTTTAGATTTATAATTTATGCTTTTCTTTTCTTTTCTTTCTTTTTCTATTCAGTTGCCGTATTTTTCTTTCCACAATAAAATATAACTTCAGAATTCGCTACTGTGTTTACTCAGAAATGTAGTAGTTTAATATGCTACTCTAAAACCATCCCATCTTTGCAGCTCGGCGCGGCTGCTGTAGTTGCGGAAACCCTCAAACGGCGATATGTCAATTTATAACAGACGAAAAATCCTTTTTTTCGTTCAGTTCTCAATTCGACGGGTATTTGTATTATTATTTTATGTATGACCATGCAGGCGGCCGGTCATAAAACGTCAAAATTTTAGCACCATACAATTTCAAAAACAATTAGAAAGTGGTAAACCCAAATAAATTGGAATAAGGGCTTAATTGGAATGATGATGATGTATGACCATGCATAACTTGTTACAGAGTGGTCGGATTGATGATTATTTTTTTATTGTATAGAAGAGAATAATAATAATACTCCTCCCGACCGTATTTCGGTCACGGCGGCCTATCTACACGGAGGTCAGCCAATTACGCAGGAAAATGTGATATATAACTGAGTGTAACTAATTTTGAGTCGACGCTAAACAAAACAATCAAGGAAGATCATTAAATTAAAGTTATAATCTAATGCAACTTGGAATTGGCGCCCACTCAAAATTAGTTACACTCAGTTAAATATCACTTTTCAGATTCCTTTTCGGCGGTTCAATTTATTGTGAAAACGTTTTTATAATATGTTATATTTTCGATGGGGTTGAGTCACACAGGTCGTGGGGTTCGAGCACACTTATGGAGACGAATTGGCGAAAAAAAATTGCGATTCTCTTAATAGTGATACCGGAAGTAAAAAAATAGGCTTATATTTTATTTAAAGATATGGGTATTTAGAGTTTAGATTTAATATATTAATATTTAATTCCCAATTTAAATGAATTTATGGGGTCTGCATTTTGCACAAAGAATTGGTATTGCTATTCAACGTGGCAATGCTGCCAGCCTTTTGGGTACACTCCCAGTTGACAGCCACGCGGACGAATTTTTCGATGCCCTCTTATAGTTCTAATTTAAATAATAGTTTTTTTTTTCTTGTTATTTAAATAGCTTTAGATTTAATAATAGTTAATTTAGATAATCGTTTTTTTTTTCTTATTCTTATATTAGATCATAAGTTAGTAGTACTATTACATTAATAATTCTTCTTTATTTTAGTAAAAATAACATAAAAATACAAATAGAATGTGGGTAGGTATCTATAATCAAGATATTAAGTAAAATTGTATATCCCATTTATGTATATTACTATAATTATAAACTTTTTATGTTGTATACAAATATATTTGTTTTACTTAACATACTAATCTATGCAGTATTACGATTAATTCAGCAGGAAGATAATTTGTTTTAATTTGCATTTTAATGTGTATTTGAATGTTTAACATTTTTATTCAACTTTTAATGACAATATTTTTATGTACTTGCTAAACAACATAATGAAAAATAAAAACATTTTGGTCAAGTGTGTGTTGCACCTCATGTATATTACAGTTTTACAAAACAGTACTGTTTTATAAATCAGCTAAACAACGTTCAGCTGGATTGCACTTCCGATACTTTTAACAAAACTGCTACCCACGTTTAGACGTAACGCAGAATGACATATCTACAGTGGGACAGATTTCTTTACTGTATAGGTATATTAAATGGATAGTCACAGATGGATAAACAGGCAGTTACTTTATGTAGGTATACTTACTTTGAAATACAAAAATGTTACATGATTAAAGTTACACATTTTTATCTTTATGTTACATAATTCATTAAGATTTTTTGGTAATTATACCTATGTATCGAATTTGACATAACATTGACGTTTGCCTGTACAACCAGCCGCTAACAAATTCCTAGATAGATTGGTTTCTTTTTCAAATTTTCAAATTCAAATTGAAATTTTCAAATTTAATTTATTTGTAAACATAGGTAAAGAAATACAGATCTTATGTTTTCGGAGTACATACATTTTTTTTTTCTCTTTATTATAGAGCATTATCACAATGCGATTATGTCGCTCTGTTAAAAATACTAAAGTAGTAGAAAATTAAATAAACTAAATTATAAACACAATATACCATTCTCAGTTTCTAAATTAACCGATCTGAACAAAAAGTGATGTTATATAGACAAATTAACAACCTTGTATCGTCTGTATTAGGCCTGCGGTGCGAGCATGGTTCTTTTTGTCGATACATTTGTCGATTTTAAACGTCAAATTTTTCATAAAGTGTTGATAAAACGATAAAATTCAATACATAAAAACTTTTATCGAGACGACAGGTTTGTCGAAAAGATACGTGCTCGGACGCCGGGGTAGGATTGTATTAGAATCAGCAAAATCTTTTAACCTCTTGTATGCCGCATTTCCAGACACAATTAAATTATATTATGTCTCGCGCGGATCCACGTTTGCGGCATACAAGAGGTTAAAATATTTTTACACCTTTCTATGCGAAAGGCGGTGTTACAGGGGGTAGGCAGAAACTACAGACCGCCACCTGCTACGATCCTTACATAATTGCTTTTTGCTTTGCCCATGATCATACATCTGGTCAATACACAAGCTGCTGGTTGCGACTACTACGCACCTTGAAAATAATACAAAAATGTTAATTAAAGATTCTAGAATTTTCAATTCATATTTTCCTTCCACTTTATAAAAGTATTTACTCACTTATTGAACGATCTTTCTTTTAATTAAAAATATAATCATTAATGAGTACAGTATCTCTTGCCAATTTTTATGGATAACTTACGAAGGCTGATGACCGCGTGCAACGGAGTAAGATATTATATCTACGAATGGCGTACCAAGTGTTACATGACAGGAGTGTTATGACATACGGTGAAGGAAAACATCGTGAGGAAATCTGAGCTAGCGTGGTGATCAATGCTCGTGCCTTCTCTGTCTAAGAAAAGGCCCTTGCTTTGCAGTGGAACAGTTAGGGGATTCGAACCTGCGCCTCCCGGATAAATACTCCAGGCGCTCTGACCACTAAGCCATCTCGACCTCTATTCATCCGGGAGACGCAGGTTCGAATCCTGCTCACGACCGTATTCTTTTTCCATTTAATATTATAACTTTATGAGGTTGTTGGTTATGAGGTTATGTGATATGACATTTCTGTCATCCATTTTATCGAAATCGGAAACATATTAATAAATATTATCTAAACATAAACTTGTTATAAGCAGGAAGTGTTGCATTTTTGTATTCAGATTACAATCTATTTTAATAGTAAATCTGATATTCTCGGTAATAAGGTAGCCTTTATATTGTTATCAAATACTCGATTAGTTGTGGAACTGAGCGACTCTCTTGAAAATTTTATAACTTTAAAATTCGCTATGCATGCGATAATGCGTTTGAACGATTCCTTTATTATTTGAAATGAAATTTTTTATACTGTTAATAGGTTTTTTCAGACTCTTGCATATCACCTTGATCTTGATGAGAAAGCGCCGTCATTTATTATCTGATTAGAGAAATGTCGGAAGAAACACAGAAATGTCATGTGAGCGTTACCATGTAGGGTAACATCTCTATGTGAGCGTTACCATGTAGGGTAACATCTCTATGTGAGCGTTACCATGTAGGGTAACATCTCTATGTGAGCGTTACCATGTAGGGTAACATCTCTATGTGAGCGTTACCATGTAGGGTAACATATCTACGTGAGCGTTAACATGTAGGGTAACATCTCTATGTGAGCGTTACCATGTAGGGTAACATCTCTATGTGAGCGTTACCATGTAGGGTAACATCTCTATGTGAGCGTTACCATGTAGGGTAACATATCTACGTGAGCGTTAACATGTAGGGTAACATCTCTATGTGAGCGTTACCATGTAGGGTAACATCTCTATGTGAGCGTTACCATGTAGGGTAACATCTCTATGTGAGCGTTACCATGTAGGGTAACATCTCTATGTGAGCGTTACCATGTAGGATAACATATCTACGTGAGCGTTAACATGTAGGGTAACATCTCTATGTGAGCGTTACCATGTAGGGTAACATCTCTATGTGAGCGTTACCATGTAGGGTATCTCGAATAGCCTTGTGAAAAAAGAGCCATAGCAGTTTAAAATTAACAAGTCCTAACTGCGGGCCAAAAAAGCATCAGTCATCGCTGTGGTATTTTTACCCAACTGACCCAGAAGGAAGGTAATGTTTTTCGAGTATGTATATATGTATGTATGTCTATTTCTTTGGCACGCTCTGTAGCTTAAGCGGCTTGATAGACATTAGCATACGAAGTGTCAATAATTACGTTTCAATTGCAGGAGTGGCTACAATAATATTGAAATATGGCGCCTACAAATAAAAAAAGAGAGGGGTTTTTTTTTTTTTGTTTTTCTAACAATATGGGTTCCAAATGAAAAATATTTAATATATACATTTTAATATTTAAATGCTACTACATATTTTGATAGAAACTAAAAAATGCGTTTAACTTACGCTAAAACTAAAAAGTGTTATATAAATCAAATTATTAAAAACAAAAACTCCAGCTTCACTGAAAAGTGTGAAACACGATGAAAATAGAGAAAAGAATATCCTTGTCCAAAAATTTAACATGCTGTTATTAGTAGGTACCTATTTATGATGTAACGAACCAAGTTTTTGAATTAGGATATTAATTTCTCTATTATCATATTGTTTCCCTCATTTTAGTGCAGGCAGGTTTATTGTTTTTTAATAATTTAAAGCTACATTGGCATTTCTTTTTTTTTATTCCAGCTAAATATTGCAACCTAGTTTAAAAATAGAACTCAGATAACCCTTTTAGAAACCGGTTCGTTAAACTAGAATTATGTGAACAAAACTTTATTTTATTTTTATTTTAAATAGTATTTTATTTATTTAAGTAAGGACGTTATTGAAAAACATTTTAGAAAACCGTTATCATTTTTACATTTTTACTACTAGATATATATACATTAAGTGAACCACCATGACTAACTTTGTTAATAATAAGAAAATTAAAAATTTATAAATACAAATAAATCTTTGAAAAGCATTAACGCATGCTTAGCGAACCTTAGAGTTATAAATTCTTGTGGAAAAAGAATACGGTCGCGAGCAGGATTCGAACCTGCGCCTCCCGGATAAATACTCCAGGTGGTCTTAATTTCTTAAACAGAAAAACTCAATAAAACTTTGCACTTTGGCCTAGTGGTTCCAAACGCGACTGCTGAGCTTGAGGTCTCGGGTTCGATTCCTGGGTCGGGCAGTGTTATTGAGTTTTTCTATAAGGAAATTCTCAGTAGCAGTCCGGAGTAAATATTGTGTAATTATCTGGTCCGGTAGATGGCAATAGGCTCACCACCTATTGCCATCTACCGCATCCACATGGGACTTAATTACTTAATTCGTGAAATGTGGGTGTACAACTGTGTATACCTCTGCCTACCCTTTCGGTTAATACAGGCGTGATGTTATGTGAAACGTCTCAGACTTGAGTTAATTAGGCATCTATTTTTTTTATCTATATTGTGTTATCTGCAAAGTTCGTTGTGTCGATTCAGTCACCTGTATTGGGACTGAATAGATAACGATAACGTTACCGAAAGACATATTAAAATGAGGAAGAAGAATTCGTAGTAATGAGCGGAGGTCGAGATGGCTTAGTGGTCAGGGTCCCTTTTTTTACGTGGAGAAATGCCCACGCATACCGCCCTGCCACGGGGAGACAGAGCGGTTATGTAGGACTCGAACCCACTAAAACTCCACGGTGTACCTCCTCAGCCACTTGACGGTGGGCCGCGGGAACGCTCTCGCACACACCAGCGGCAGTCCGTTGCCGGACTCCCTCTTACGGGGTATTGCACCCCTCCACGGCACACCAGCCACATGGCGTGCCGCAACCACCTCGGAGACCTGTGGTCAGAGTGCCTGGAGTATTTATCCGGAAAGCTCGGGTTCCACAGCATTTTTGCTTTCACAAAATTTATTACATCATTTATTGTTTCATTTTTTCTTTGTTTAAATGTCACGGCTTTGTTTACAAACATTGTCTGTATCTGTGTGTTACACTTTGTGTGACATTCGCACTATGTCGGCAAACACTACATTATAATATTAATGACTCACAAAGAGGAAGCCGAATAACTTATGTAGTATGATTATTGCATATATTAGTAGAAGAGAATGTTTATATGTTTGTTTGTTGTTTAATAACTTTCGTGAGACTTATATCATATCAATTATTGTTCACCGGTTACTGCTCACGTGCATTTTTCGGGATTGCCCGACTAGTTTCGAACTCGAATGGAGCCCTTAGTCATGAGCTGAGCCCGCGGTGATGTCACGGTGATGTTTGATTCGCGACATCACCGCGGCCTCAGCAACTCGTCCTCCTCGCTATCTATTCAGTCCCTTGATACCAGGTACTCCATATTATATACCAATCTTCATGCTCCTGTGCTAGTAAGTAAGTCTCAGTAAGGTTTACCAAGGATTATAGTCAAAGTCAAAGTCAAAAGGTTTTTATTTCAAATAGGCAAATTACATGCACTTAAGAAACGTCAAATGATTCTAGTTGCTCGGTTCCAAAAAGTTGATCATATGGAGAAGAGCCAGCAAGAAACTCCATAGACACTCTATTTAAAATAAATAATAAGTGCAGTCTTGCTTTGTTACATTTTTGTAATCAGAAATATCCGAAAGCAATGTAGGTACATGCGTGAAATAATATTAAATATATATATATACTGAGTAACAATATATGTATATAGTCGGCCCATCATGCCGCCGGGCGATCGATCTATTCATAGCAAAAAAGCATCACAACTGTCCCCGAATGGGTAGGTAGAGGTGTACACGGCTATACACCCACATTTCACCAATGCTGTTGTTAAGAGTGGTGGTGGTGACCCTATTGTGATGTACCGGGCACAAATCCAAACTCCGGGCTGCTCCTGAGAATTTCCTAATAGAATAATACTTTGGCCGATCTTTGACCGAACCCAAGACCTCATGCTCAACCGTCGCGCTCATTATAACAGTGAGGCAGTCTATCTATAAATATTCCGTAAAATGTTTTTTTAGTAAAATAATCGACGAGCGCAGTCGATGCAACGATACTAGTTAGTTATACGGTACGTTATACGAAACCTGTTCTTGTCTAGATTTCTAGATAACCTACATCGTTTAGTTTTTTGTCCAACTACCTGTTCAGTTGTTACTAATATGGCGATGATAAATAGCCGCCTTTATATGTGCTGATTGATATTTATCAATCAATCTGATTGATTATTGATTAGTGTGAGATTACGGGTTGAGCTTTTGTTTTATTTTATGCTGTCGTAGCGGCAACCGTATTTTAGACAGTATATGTATTTTAGTTTTTTAAGTAACTTTTTTATTCTTGTTTAATCCAGCATGGAATCTCACACACGCACAGTCCTCCACTAACGTTTACCAGGGTTTCCAGGGGAAAGAAAGGTAGGTAGAAAGGTTCGTTGTAGGTGTCGACCGACCCCGTCACTTTGTGTAGGTTGACCACCATTGGCCTGATCACTTCCACGTGTTAGTTAGGGGCCATCCATCAATCACGTGATGTCTTTAGCATTCTTAACGCCCCCCTCCCCCTTGGTGATACGTGGTGAGGTTTAAGACTAACCCCCCACCCCCACCCAATATCACGTGTATTTTTAGTTCCCAATAATTTTTTTTGAATATTATCTTTAAACACAGTACAAATAAATCCACGTGATATCTTACTACACTACTCCCCCCTTGTGATATTACGTGATTTTTGCCTAACCACCTCCCCCCCTTTCGAGCCTCACATGATTAATGGACGGCCCCTTACGACTGGTTTGATTTTGTGGACCCATGTTACTTATAGATCCGAAGCGGAGCGCCTCGGCCATAATTTTAACCGTACGATAATTATCGTACTTATACGATAATTTCATGCCTACTGACGATGCACGATATCATTATTGTCGTACGCAGATGGTACTATAATTTTCATTATGCTATATATTAATTAATTATAGTGATTATTTTGAAAAGTACCTGAATTTTGCTCCATGTAATTAATTTTAGCATACGCAAAAATGTTGATATCACATTTAATACGATTTATTTTGCTCCACGTACGATAATTATACGGTACTGGTACGATAGTTGTCTTGCTTGTAGTTGTGAACACTGGGTGGAAATAGATTATTCAACCACCCCAACTCCTCAAGAAAGTTCAGCAGGCATTTGATCTTGCTGGCGACCTCTCCTAGAGTACTTGGGCTTACGAAGTAATCCTGTATGTAGCGACCTCAGGTCAATCCAGCACCACATGTGCATCCTCCTCAAAGAAGGCTGTCAGTAACTCCTATAAGAAAGAGATGTTTATTAAAAGATCCATGGCCCATGAGAGCTGCTGTGACTGGAAACAGCAACTAAACAACGGACAAAGCAACAATTATTGTTCGTCGAAGAAGCTGCCTGGTGATACTGCCGACGATGGCCAGGACCTTGTAAGAGTGATGTACAACCTAGTGTCAGTTTAAACCACCCATAGGTCTCTGACATGGCTTCGAACACCATCGAGAACATCTCTCAAGCGTGCTGGTTTCCTCACGATATTTTCCTTCACCGTTTTAAGCAATTGATAATTAAATTATAATACGCACATGACTCGGAAAACTCAGTGGTGCGTGCCTTGGATATGAACTTGCGACCTTTCACTTTGCAATCCAACGGTCATACCATTAGGCTGTCACTGCTAGCCAATTATAATATCCTAATATTAAATTATATAATCCTGTGCCGCCAACAACAGTAAAAAGATGGCGATTCTTTTATCATCGACCGAGCACAACCGCTTTGTTAACAGTGGGAGAGCCATGCACGGATGGGCCGGCTCGACCGGAGTCATACCAGGGCCTCACAGAAAACCGGCGCGAAACAACGCTTGCGTTGTGTTTCCCCGAGTGAGTGAGGGTACCGGAGGCCCAAACCCTTTACAAGGCCGACCCAACGCACTTGCGACTCCTCTGGGGTTGCGGGTGTCCATGGGCGGCCGTAATCACTTACAATCAGGCGATCCGTCTGCTCGTTCGTCCCCTATCCCATAAAAAAAAAACAAACTCCGTTTTGCACATACTTAATAGTACTTCTGCGACTCAGATATCGAACCCAGGACCTCACGTATAATAGCACCGCTTACCACCCTAGACCAACGAGACAGTCTATGCTTATAATAATATGCTAAATACATATAATATATATAAGCGTGTGTATTGTTCTTGTTAACTAGAGCGCATCTATTTAACATCATGTTGTATTTAATGTTACATAGTTAATTTAAATTTAACCTTATAGATAATTACAAAGAACGATTATTATTTATATAAAAATGTTAACATCATAAACTACAATAAGCCTTTCCGGCTTATGAAGAAAGAATGTTGAAAATGATTCGCTAATTACAAAATCCCTACATATTATAAAAGCAAGTCCCGTACCGGGTCTGTATGTTCGCGATAAACTCAGAAACTACCGAACGGATTTTCATGCGATTTTCACCAATAGACAGAGTGATTCATAAGGAAGGTTTAGGTGTATAATTCGTTAAGGTTTTGTGTAAATTGGTTGAAATATGACGATGATTGGTGAAGATATCGGAAAAGATTAACGCCTGAGAGCTTAGACCGAAAACGCTACCCAATCCCTTTGAAATATAACATAACAATGCATGGTGGGATTGTTCCTCTTTTATAGGTCTACAGAAAAGTTTGATATGGTATGTGTCTATCTATTAAGGATAGATAGATATACCAATACTGGCTTCAAAAAAAATGGTCGCATATAATGTGATAATTCGAAAGCTATTTAGCCGGATACAGTACTAATCGTTATCAAATTAAATACGTTAGTTACGAGTACCTTAAGCATTTTATGCATATACATTATAATAGCCCTGCACACCATAAAATTTAGGAAATATCGCAAAATAAATACTCGCGAAAGAAATTATCCAAGCAGTCAAAGTCAAAGTCAAAGCATTTATTTCAATTAGACCGTTTACAGGCACTTTTGAATTGTCAAAAAAATAAACTAGTTGCCACGTTCCAAAGTGTAGATTCCTGTGGAGAAGAACGGGCAAGAAACTCCACCGTTACTCTTTTTCATCAAACAATTACAATATTTTGGTTACATTGTATTTATAATATAGAAATCATATGTGAGAACAATGTAATATGAAGTCTATAGAGTCTAGTTACAATTCAAAACTTTGCCATGACAGTTTAGAGATGACCAGCCCCAACCAACGGCGCCCGTTCACGAACATGACGCCAGCGTCAGCATCACTAAACTCGACCATATTGTAGGGAATCTAATGACCCAACACAAACGCCACCGTCAGCGGGTCATTTGAGTGAGCATGACATACTCTAGCTGCCAGACAATAATCAAATATATTTAATCATGTAGAATATGTAAATGATTACATGGTACTCACATTTACAGTATAATAAAAATGAAATGCTAAATTATTAGACAAACGTCTTTTTAAATATTATTAGATTAAGGACTGAACAAGACAAAAGAAATTGTCCATCAAAATTATATAACAATGTCAAAAAACAAAATAACTACATTCTAAGAGACAGTACGTCGAAGTGATGTTGTTTGTAACATTGATTTGTTAGTCAGAGTGCTTGTGGAGCAGGACCAGCAGTTAGCCAAGCATTTTTGTCATCAATGTAATCTCCTAATGTATAGTATGCTTGCTTGCATAATGAGCGTTTTATATGAGTTTTAAATTTCCTTTCATTTAGTTGTAGTATGTCAGAGGGAATTTTATTGTAACATTTTACACCGTACCCCATAAATGATGTGTGTACCTTAGACAATCTAAATCGTGGCTGTGCAATTTTGTTTTTATTTCTGGTGTTGTAATTATGTCTATCACTTTATCAAACTGATCAAGATTTTTTCTTACATACATAATATTTTCATATATATATTGACAAGGGACGGTCATAATATTAATCTCCTTAAACAGATCCCTAAGAGATTCGCGACGACGTAGATTATATATGGCTCTGACAGCTCTCTTCTGTAAAATAAATATAGACTCAATGTCAGCAGCACGTCCCCATAGTCGAATACCGTAAGACATAATGCTGTGAAAGTAGCTGAAGTAAACTAGTGTTGCGGTATCTACATCTGTTAGTTGCCTTATTTTTCTAACAGCGTAAGCGGCTGAGCTTAACCGCCCTGCAAGAGATGTTATGTGAGGACCCCACTGTAGTTTATCGTCTAGCGTAATTAAAAAAGTCTCACACCGACAAGACTCGCTTGAGGATGAAAATATCGATATAGTGAGCAGAGGTCGGGATGGGTTCGAGGATGGATCCGCGAGGCGCAGGTCCACATCCTGCTTACAGTCGTACATTCCCCATTTTTTTTTAAATTTTGTACATCAGAAATCCTTGACCTTTCAATATCATACCAGACTTAATAATTATCTTAAGAGTAAGAGGCAAATAAGTAGTTATAGTACACCCATGTAAGTAACTAGTTTAGAAACACATACAAAGTTCATACAATCTCATACAAGTAGGAAATATGTCGTAAACCACACTGATACGACAAATTGCATGTTCAATTACTAATTATTTATCCATACTAATCTAATACATAAAAATCTCGTGTCACAATGTTTGTTATTGAACTCCTCCGAAACGGCTGCACCGATTTTTATGTTTTTGTGTATATTTGGTAGGTCTGTGAATAGGTCGTAGGCAATTTTTGATACCTTAAGTGTTTGATACCCTCTAGAAAAATTATATGGCAGGACAACGTTTGCGGGACACGCAGGCATTTTTTACAAATAAGGGAGTCTTTACAAGTGTATTTTAAAATACATACATATAATCACGCCTGTATTCCTTGAAGGGGTAAGCGGAAGTACACACTATTGTCTTAGAAACTGTTCTACACCACACTGTTGTAAAACATTACGAATTTTTCAAAATATTTTGTATGCCAGAAGTTATTCTCTAGGGACCAAGGAATAATAGTGAAACCAGCCACTCCATGTGGCCAGCCAGCACAGTGCCTCCAGTGCGGAGCACGTGCTAAAGCGTGGCGCGCGGCCTTCTCGGGCCTGACACTGGTCGGGCAGCGAACCACATATATCCGCACGTTGGCCGGAGATCTTCACATACAACTTCTCCAAAAGTCATTTTTTTGTACAAATCTCGTCTTTAGTCTTGTTCACAGTCACAAAGTGATTTGAAGTAAAAAAAAAGTATTTTTGCATATTCCTATTGCATATTCAATTAGATTTGTCATTTAATTAGCATTTACAGTGAATATCAAGTTCTATTTATTTCGATCTCGACTACTGGGTTTTAAAAAAGTACCGGCAATCATTGAGAGCTAATTACTTTACTATATATGAATAAAATATAATGCCATCTGGTTTTATAGAGTATGGTGGTGTCATCGAGTATGTGGACTGTGATTCAACTTGGATATTCCTGACTTTAAGGAATTTTGAGACTGATGTTACAACGATTCCCATGAAAGCTGTTGCTTTTTTTACAGGACTGTCCAATAAAGGAATGTTATGTTTTTAGGTTTCTTGAATGTTTGTGAGTTTCTTTATTCTTCCATAACTTTTAAACGTTAGAATCCTTACATTGTTCCGAATAACATAGGCTAGTAACATTTTTAGAAAAATTGCTATGGGACACAAAAAGGTGTTAAATAAAAACAAACACACATGTCAGGCGTGTTTTTAATTAATTTCATGTTATTAATTATAGTTTAACGGTTATTACTCACACGCATTCTTTGGGATTGAGACTGAGAGTTTACCTCGCGACATCGCCGCGGGCTCAGCTTATGAATAAGGGCTCCGTTCGAGCTCGAAACTAGTCGGGCAATCCCGAAAAATGAGCGTGAGTAATAACTATAATTAAATTCATCTTGTTTCAGAAAATAATTAATGAACATAATTACATATATCAGATAGTTTATTGTATACGTGTGCGTGTCTATTTCAAAGTTTATTCAAAAGTAAACTCCATAGCACACTATTAAACCATACTTTTGTCTTACCAGTCCAACTCTAAGATAGCTACGTCACTTCTTGGTAACATACTAAATAATTAACATACCAATTTAACTGTCACACGATACTTGCTAATAGTAAACTGTCCAGTATCGGTTATTAACCGTAGCTGTATAAACACTGACCTTATGACGCCATTCACGTGTGACGTCACACAAGCTTCCTGATCTGTGCTCTGAGAATTTGTTGTTTATAACTACGTCATTAAACTAATGTGGGTTGCTGTTTCATTGCTTTTAGGGTACCCAACGGGTCTTATTACGGGTGCTGGATTCGATTGCCGGGTCGGGAATAATGTTATTGGGTTTTTCTGTTAGGAAATTTTTCAGTCTTCTTCATATCGTATGGTTGATGAACTACATAGATGTCAGAGTTTAAACCACCCGTAGGTCGCAGGTCACACCTCTATCTCATTGAGGCGACTCAATGAGATAGATCTGTCATAATATCACTATTTATTAGTTTTTTGAGTCACCTCAATGTGATACAGCTGTCATAATATCACTATTATGATAGTTATTTGAGTCACTCCAATGACATAGTGCTGTCACAATATCATTATTATGATCGTTTTTTGAGTCACCCCAATTGTCGTTTATGATCATTGGGGTGTTTATGATCGTTTTTAACATAGTGCTGTTATAATATCACTATTATGATCGTTTTTTGAGTCACCTCAATGAGATAGAACAGTCATAATATCTCTATTATGATAGTTCTTTTTTTTGTTTTTTCCTAAAGTGCGTATTGCTAGCTCGCACGTGACCTGCAGTTCTCAGTCTCAATCGGTATATTGTTAAATATTTATTATTGATTCTAGACAACTTCTATTAAGTATCAGATTTATTTGACCTCAATCAGCAAACATTTGTATGGCCTATACTTAGATATTTGTTCCGGGTCCGAGTGTTCAATAAGCATTTCAAATTTTACGCAATATTTATTCATCTTCAACTTTAATTAATTATTTGATAAATACTTAAAGGTGTGTCCACATTGTGAGCTATGCATGTTTGTGTGAAATGAACATTCGGCGACGTGCATTTGTGAAGTGCGATTCGTCCATGAATGTCTGTGACTTCATGTAGAGTAGTTGCAGATGCATCATAAGCTGTGTTTTTTTTTTGTCTCTATATTACTTAGGACTTAGTCCTCAATAATTAAATAACGATCTAGCCACTAAGGCTAATAAGAAATTTTTATCCGACTTAATTTGCTAACGTGTACGTGTGTATTATAACTAAGACTAATGTTCATTGCAATTTACGTGGTGATGAAGTTTACGTTCGTGCGCATCAGCAAATTGTATGGTTTGGTTGACAAATTCAATTTTAAGATCACGATGGAGGTCGTCGCTTCTTATATACCCGGGAGTGTTGACTATATCCCGAAGTACTTTATTTTGGAACCTCTGAATTATTTTAATATTGCTCTGTTTAGTACAGCCCCAAAGTTGAATGCCATACGTCCAAACTGGGACTAGAATTTGCTTATATAACAATTATTTATTTCGTATTGATAGGCAGGACTTCCTTCCTAATGAGCAATATATATTTTTATATCGAATGTCTAGTTCCTGCCTTTTATTTTTGACGTGCGCTTTCCGTCGTAAGGTGTGATGAGTATTTTCTTACTTTCTAATAGATAATAATGATATAAGAGTTTCAACTCTTTTTTTTCTTTGACTGTCCTGTTGGTCTAGTGGTTAGTAGCCCTGACTGCTATGCCGGAGGTCGTGGGTTCGATTCCCACCCAGGACAAATGTTTGTGTGATGAGCACGATCATTTGTTCTGTGTCTGGGTGTAATTTATCTATAATATGTATGCATTTAGAAATATATAAGTATGTTTATCAGTTGTCTAGTACTCATAACACAAGCTCTGCTTAGCTTGAGACTAGACGGCGTTGTGTGATAGTTGTGGAATATTATTATTATTATTTTTGTTTCTCTTTTATCTCGGGATTAAACCCGATCCTTTGGAGGGCTTGCCTGGAGACACAGGTCTAACACACAGAGGCCCCTGTGAGAGTTTTAATCTAAATTGAGTTGGGACACCAACCGGAGACTCTCCGTGACTGTGCTATAGAAATACAGCCATGGAGAGTTCCCGATAGGTGCAGAACTATTGAGATAGGTAAAATTAAATTGTTTTTTAAATTGGTCTATTGCTGTGTTGTATTGTCTTATTATTATTATTATTATATGTCTCTTTCTGCGTAATCTATGCAAGATCAAAATAAATTATACTAATTGAACTTTAAGGCGCTTGGTGCCGTTTTAGTCATAAAATAGATGCTTTCTAAAGCTTTCACATTTTTAAAGGCTTGTTCAAAATTTTGAATTAGCAGTACAGTTTTACAAAGCTCGTCCGAAAAACTTGAAAACGAAATTAATCAATTCAGACTAAGCTACATATTTCTTATTGAACGTCAAACATTTATAGACAGCCCCAAGCTCAAACAATCATTTATAATTTTTTTGAACATGGAGTATACAGTGCAGAAGTTATTTACAAATTTACAAATTACTATGTCCCGTAAGAAGGAATACAAAATATCAAAAAACATTTTTTTTTTTTTATGGAATAGGGGGCAACCGAGCAGACGGCTCGCCTGATGGTAAGCGATTACCGCCGCCCATGGACACCCGCAACCCCAGAGGAATCGCAAGTGCGTTGCCGGCCTTTTAAAGGTTTTGGGCCTCCGGTACCCTCACTCACTCGGCGAAACACAACGCAAGCGTTGTTTCACGCCGGTTTTCTGTGAGGCCGTGGTATCAATCCGGTCGAGCCGGCCCATTCGTGCCGAAGCATGGCTCTCCCACGGTAACACCTACTTTACAAACAACTCTCCCCTACTTTGCTCTCTCTTAAAGAGAAGACACTTGTGCGTAGTTCGCAATGTAATTTCACAACCACGTGAACGCTCGAATGCTCGCGAGCAATTGCTCTTAAACGAATGTGTTTGATGTGGACACACCTTAAAGAAAATTTAACATTTTAATCAACATTGTCTAGACCGCGAATGGTGTCGAGTTTTTACTTAACCTAGTGTTTCCTTGTAACCATTAGCATAATTAAGTACATTTATATTATTTATGCAAGACTACAGACTTCTCTTGTTTTATATTAAATTGTTGTTTAAAATCAATACAAACAAAGGTTTACCGTTACCATAAATCTTTCTCAGCTCTACCTGAGTTTGTTTAGATAATATGTTAATAAAAAATGTTAATTATATATTTTTATCGATTAACATTATAATATTAATTCCATAAAATAACTACTGCCTCGTTCGTCTAGTGGTCCCAAGCGCGACTGCTGAGCATGCGGTCCTGGGTTCGATTTCCGAGTAGGGCAAAGTGTTATTGGGTTTTTCTATTAGGAAATACTCGATAGCAGGCAGGAATTTGGAATTGTGCCCGGTAGATGACAATAGGCTCGCCACCTGTTACATGGGACTTAATAAGAGCATTGGTGAAATGTGGGTGTACGAATGTGTACATCTCTGCCTACCCCTTCGTAGAATACAGGCGTGATGCTATGTTATGTTATTGATTATTTTAAATCGCTAACTTTATTGAACAACCTAAAGTTATATATATTGATGACTCAGCACTGCAAGAGGAACGTCATAAGATGTTTGAATATGGGGATGCCCTACTAAAGTGTTATCGACTCTGGTTATCGACGTCAATGGTTTGCCAAGAATGTAATTCTTTGTTTTTTACGGTAATATCATGATTTTTCCTGTTTAGTGACGTTATTTGAAGTTTGTATATTTTACCTTATGGCTTTACAGGATCATGGCCCCATCATTAATGCCAAAAAGGAAAAAAATACTTAAAATATTGGTACCTATAGGGACCTTACTAAATGTTGCCATAAAAATGAAATAATTAATCATTTGTGTGCGCATTAGTGTGTTATATAATTCGTGGAAGGGAAAAGGTGCGGTTCAATCATTGTTGTTTAAATTGGTGCACTAAAAGAAATAATAATTCAAATGTCTCATACCACTTAAAACTTAATATATAAGGTCCTAATTTATTAGGTAATTTCCTTTTAGGGGGTCAATGCGTAAGTGATAAGGATTCATTTAAGCCATAATTCAAATTTTTACAACAAAATTATATTTTACTTCATGTTCGCCGTTCAAGGAGCAGTTTTCGTCTTGATAGTTATTTACAAATAATTTGTGATATCCATTTAATTCTTAGTTTAAGTTAATGTATTTGACTTAAATATTACCCCTTTCAAAGGAAATTACCTTGTAGCGACATCTATCTCGCTACATGGTAACTACGCGCACAACACTCTGCATCGCAATCAAAGTTTGACGACGAGTGTGTATATATACGACCTCCCGACATTAACCGTTGGGCCGTGGCCCGCCAGGCAATATCACCCGCCTGGTTGGAGGATCCTCCCTTTTCTATGGAGGAACACCACACCTCGTTCCTCCATAACCTAATAAATTAGGACCTTATATAACATAGCATCACGTCTTATCAGCACCGAAGGGGTTGGTAAAAGTGTACAGTTATTATTTTCGAAGGAAAACATTGAAAAATAAGAGACACGAGCAGGAATCGAACCCTTGACGTACCGTGTCATGACTCTCCCCTGAGCTATCATGTGATGCTAGCATCCATTAAATTTCATGTTCCCTTTTCGTCTTACGGAGACGCCTGGCGATTTTATTTAGCAATCATTTAAGATTACTAAATATAATTTATATAAAGTGTATAGACTTGTACACCTAGATTTCAATGTCGCTATTAATTCCCAGCTGATAGGTGGAGAGCCTATTGCCAGCTACCGGGCACAATTTCAACACGACGTCGCGGTTTTCGCAGTGGTCGAGAGACCGGCTGCTGCCTCACGTGTCGCAGGTTCGATTCCTACACGGAGTAAATATTTGTATGATCTACAGATAATTGTTCCGGGGTTGTGTGTGTGTGGATGTGAGATTACACGTCAGTAAACGCACGTTTTTTCTTTAAAAAACCGCGGATTGCTACTGGGAATTTAATAACTATAAATATTTATTGAGTTTTTCTGTTAGAAAATTCTCAGTAGCAGCCCGGAGTTTGGAATTGTGCCCGGTTGAAGGCAATAGGCTCACCACCTATTACATGGGACTTAATAAAAGCATTGGTGAAATATGGGTGTACTATTGTGTAAATATGGGTGTGGTATTTTTCAATGAGTCCTAAGATAAATTGAATTTAATATGGGCTTAACATGACCGTATAGAAAGTAATCTTTTTTGGAAAACATTGTCGTGATTTGAAACTGCGCGTCCCGTATAAATCCTGCGCACAACCGTAATCATTCATTGTGAGAAATGTTACACGGAACAATATTTTAGGTCTGGTTGGCACAAGCGCGGCTGCTGGGCGTGAGGTCCTGGGTTCGATTCTCGGTCAAAGTCTTATTGGGTTTTTATAACATAACATACATAGCATCACGCCTGTATTCCCCGGAGGGGCAGGCAGAGGTATACACAATTGTACACCCACATTACACCAATGCTGTTATTAAGTCCCATGTAATAGGTGGTGAGCCTATTGCCATCTACCGGGCACTATTCCAAACTCCGGGCTGCTACTGAGAATATCCTAACAGATAAACCCATGAACACTTTGCCCGACCTGGGAATCGAACCCAAGACCTCATGCTCAGCAGTCGCGCTTGGGACCACTAGACCAACGAAGCAGTTATGAACTTAATATGGTAGAAATAGTTATGAACTTAATATTCTAAGATTGTAAAATCGTAACATGCCATGTATTTCTTATTCCTTTTGTCGAATAAATTATTATTGATAATAAGTAAATTACCTACTGTGACCATCATAAAAATCTCAAGTACCTCTAAATTTCATCACTAAGTATGTCACAGCTACACGGTTCAAGAATCAGGGACATTGTCACTGCAAAAAAAAAAAAACGGTAAACGCAGTCCGAGGGTCGACAGAAACAATTGTAAAGGTTGCACAATTTGTAGCCACGCTGTACATAAGATGGTAGAGTCAGTAAAGGAGATAAGTGTACAGGCAATTAGTCTTTAGATTTTAAAAAGGAACCTTGCAGCTCGATATATGAAAATATTTTTTTTTGCTTTAAGACCCCATTTATAATCATATTCATATTCATATTCATATTCTTTATTGCAAATCCACAATGTAAAGATAAGATGGTAATATAAATAACATGGTAGCAATCGTGGACCCTGATGGGCACAGCAAATAGTAAATTAGAAGAGAGGAAGGCGTTGTATATATAGAAAAATTTGTTTATGCTCAAGTATTCATATTCCTTTTTAATCAAATGCATACTAATATTATGAATGCGAAAGTAACTCTGTTTGTTTATTAATTTTTGTTTGTTACCTTTTCACAACGAAACGGCTGAACGGATCGTAATGAAATTTCGCAAGGAGATAGATTGTATCTTGGGGAAGGACATAGGCTACCTTTAATCGCACGGACGAAGTGGTGGGCACCAGCTAGTATTATATAAAGTTTTTAGTGATTTGAATGTGATATTTTTTCCCGCATCGTCTCTTTGAGGTTTCCCTCTAAAAAAATTGTATTTAACACTATTTTTAAAATATAAGTATTTCTATTCTATGTTTCTGACAGGAATACAAAAAATTTTATGCTAGAGCCTTATAGAGCAAGAGAAAAGGTTGGTTCTTTTGTCTGCCGTTTCCTAACAACGTTGGGGTGGGTAACCAGTCTAAACGGATGCAGGTTAACAGCCTGTATACTTATCTCTGCTGTGCACTGTCCATCAATTACATTGCATAATCATAGCGAATTCTTATAATTGATTATTACGTTTTTTTGATAATGGATGATGATTTGTTTGAATAATGATGAATCTGATTGTTATAAGCACGAAGCATCACGCCTGTATGCCTCAAAGGATTAGGCAGAGACGACTGTTGTATGTTGTACACCTATTTCAGTAATGCGATTTTTTAGTCCCATGTAATCAATACTATACATATATACTCCTCCCGACCGTTGTTCGGTCGCGGCGGCCTATCTCCACGGAGAGTAGCCAAGTACGCAGGAGATATTATAGTGCACAAGTGTATGCGCAAACACATGTGCACTCCCTCTTCCTTCACTCTCATAGTCCGATGAGACGGCAATCCGACACGACCGGAGAGAGATCAGGCGCAGGACCGACGGCTTTATGTGCTCTCCGAAGCACGGGGGTGTCACACCACCAACTTCCTGACTCCAGGCTGGTACTGCTAATTTCCTAACAGAAAAATTCAATAAAGCTTTGCCCAACCTGGGAATCGAACCCAGGACCCACGCTCAGCAGCCGCGCTTGCGACCACTAAACCAACGAGGCAGTCCTCCATACTATACATAGCATCACGCCTGTATCCCCCGACGGGCTAAACAGAGGTGTACACGGTTATACAACCACATTTCACCAATGCTGTTATTAAGTCCCATGTAACAGGTGGTGAGTCTATTGCCATTTACCGAGCACAATTCTAAACTCCAGGCTGCTACTGGCAATTTTTCACTGCAGGACAATGAACCTGTAGCCTTTGATCACCACACTAGCTCACTGCGGGTTGGTGATTTCAGGCTACAATTCTAGGTAACCTCACGCTCAGTAGCTGTGTTTTCGCCAATTAGAGTCTTTCCTACACCCGAATCAAAACCCGCAACCAGCAGCACAGCAACCGGTATTCTTTCGATGCGATTCTGCGCCGACTTGCAATCAAACGGGAGCCTAAAATAAATAAAAAAAGCACGCCAGCCACATGGCATGTCTCTGTAATATTTTTTCATTACACACCTTTTTATGCCCCATAACCACTCTATTACTATTTTTTTAAATCTTACTTGCCTTTGTTGCCCGGGATAATGTAACGATTCTAACGATACCCCACACATATAAAATGGTTCAGGCGTTTAGTAGTTATAGTGGAATAAAGAGACTCACAAACATACATATGTACATACATGCATAGATACATACACACACCCACACACACACGCACGCACGCGCACACACACACATGCACACACATACATACATAAACCGAAAAAACATTACACTCTAAACTACTAAAAAATATTTTAAATGAACTCGAAAATATCTTCAAAACGAGTTTTCAAGGGCATTCATTAGAATAATAATAAGTATCGATGTAATTACTCACTTAATTTGATCAATACACGTGCATGTGTTGCAGTCAATACTCTAAACCAGTCAATATTGTTATCAACTGTGGCCGGTTCACCTGTCGGGATCGCGGTGAGTGCAGTTGCGATTCGGGTACAGCGTCCATGACGGACTTACCACATATAAAAATACTAGCTTCCGCCCGCGACTTCGTCTGCGTGGAGATTTAGGTCCAGCCGGGTTAAAAAGTACCCTAGTAAATTTCATGCAAATCCCTACAGCTGTTATTGCGTGAAAGAGTAACAAACACATACATTCAAACTTTTGTGTTTATAATATTATGTAGGATTAAAAAAAAAATAGACGTCTTACTGAGAAATAAAAATGGACAACGTTTTTACATGCTTCATTGGTCTATTAATCGTAAGCCCTATTGCTGAGAGTAAGGTCCTCAGTTAGATTTCCAGGACAGTGTTTATTTATTTTTTCTTCTGTTAGAATATTCTCAATAGAAGCCCGGAGTTTGGTATCGTGCTCAGTTGACAAAATCAAAGCATTATTTTCAATTAGGACATTTACTGGCACTTTTGAATTGTCAAAAAAAAACTAATTGCCACGTTCCAAAGTGTAGATTCCTATGGAGAAGAACGGGCAAGAAACTCCGCGGTTACTCCTTTTCATCAAACAATTACAATATATAGCAATAGTCTCACCACCGTCCACCTATTACATGTGACCTAATAACAGCATTGATGAAATATATTGCATAACAATACCCTTCTGGCCAGCCCTTTTAGTTTAACGTACAGGTAGGTCTAAATTCCAATTAGACGTCTCTTAATTAGGTCCATCTAACTCTTATGTTAGTAAAAGATAACATAAAATAACCAGCCCATAACTGTCCCACTGCAGGCCACAGGCCTCTTCCCATACAGAGAAGGCACGAGCATGGATCATCGCGAGTTGGCGTTTTCAGACTTTTTTTTTATTTTTTTTTATTTTTATTTATTTATTAGGCCAAAAAATATTATACAAAATTCACAATGTTTTTATAGGTAAGTAAGCTAGCAAATATGTGTAACAATTGTGACTTATTATTACCCTCCGATGCCGAACTAGGTTAGACACCTGTGCTTCAGCATACGGCGCCTCAACCCTTTGGATTGTGGTACATGTAATAGGGCTCACTTTGCATGCTATTTTATGTCACGATTTAGAATTTTAATATATTTAATTATATTTAATATATAGTCCAGTAAGTCTAACAACAAAAAAAACAAGAAAAAAACTTTTAAACAAAAAACTTTTGAAATTACTCAATTTAGGTCTAATAACTAACAAACTTTAAGGTTTGAAGAAATAGGTTAATATTATGTGTTATTGTGACTATTAGACTTTTTAGACTATTAATTCCAGGTTTCCTCACGATGTTTTTCTTGATCGTATGTCTGTAATGATAAGAAAGTACGTATGAGATTGAAAAAGCCACGATGCCAGATTTGAACCCGCAACCTGCAGCTCAAGAGACGGGCCCGTACCCACTCTGCCACCACAGCATTTCCACTTAAAGAGGTAAAATAAAGTTATGAATATAATTTTGCTCTGAGCGGTATAATTTTAGGGGAATTAAGACGAAGAATAATCGTAATTGTTTGAAAGTTTGCAATTTCACTAAAGCATCTAAGATTTTCAATAAATTCTAATTATTAATTCTGTAAATAGGTATTTGTAAAATTCTTTTAACTAGAGGGCGCCGGATCTCCTATCTGAATACCTCCGAAAAGAAATACCGAAACAAACTTAGAGGTCAAGGTTAGTCCAAGTCCTGTCATTACTGTTTATGGTTATGTAAGCGTAATCATGTGGCATCTGGAAGGGCCTTTTGAAGAAAATATCGTTTTCAAAGTACTTTCGTTATAGGGGTTGCGAGAAAAAAAAAACTTAATACTTCGATCGATCAATCTTTATGTGTGAACATAGGTATTACAATAAAGGTTTTATGTATACATTTTAGTGGAGCCAATTAGTGCAATTGGTGTACAAATATATTAGTTGTAATAATAACTTTTAACCAATTACACAGATTGATTTGCAGTTTGTCTGGGCAAATTACACTTTGGCGGTTTGTGCACTTTAGAGGCAACATAATTAAATATTTAATATTGTGCCTATTATGATATTATTATATACAGCGTAAAACCCTGACCAAAACGAAAGCATACTTCAATAAAGTCATTAAAATATTTTGAATAAATCATTTTTTTTTCCTCATATAGGCTGAGGGTTGAGGTAGTCTTTTAAAAAATATTGATCGCAAGTCCGACGCAATAGTTGCGCGATTATTCTTCTGAATTGTGGGTCGCGAGTTCGATTTCCTGGCGAAACAATAATTTGGTTTATTGTACAGATTAATATTCCTGGTCTAAGTGTGAGAGCATGTGATATTTTCGTCTAAATTCTATGACGATCCCACGATGTGTGCAGGAGAAATTCCCAATATTGGACAAAAGTTTTAGAAAACAAAAATAAATGATAACAATACATTTTTCAAACGCATTACACGTGCTTAGCGAACTCTCAAGTCATGATTTTTTTGTGAAAAGAACCAAGTGGGGTTTAGAAGTTGGCGGTGTGACACCCCCGTGCTTCGGAGATCACGTTAAACCATCAGTCCTGAGCCTGATCTCTGTCCAGTCGTGTCGAATTGCCGTCCTATCAAACTATGGGAGTGAAGGAAGAGGGAGTGCACACGGAGTGTTTACGCATACACTTGGCTAATCTCTGTGGAGATGCGAAAATAATTTTATTATAAGCCCAGTATTTTTTTTCTATTAATAAATTAAATTTATTTGTATTGCATATTAAATAGTGATGACCTTTGCGAATTTCGTGTTCTATTTTTAGGCCGGGAGTATAATTATGCGTAATTTATTACTTTATTGCAATATTTATTAAACAACATGAATCTTACCTTAATTTTTACATAAATAAATATCTATTATGCCAATTAAAACCGGTCACACACAACAGGCCTTGTTTAAATGGCAACGTTCCGTGTCTTTGTAATCTGTAATTTCTTTGAGATGCTAAGGCAACCCATGCATCTTTATGGTGCATGGTTTTCCACCAAAACTGTGCAAGCGATTGTCGGGGATACCCAATTAGTTTCTAACTCGAGATAGCCAATACACCTGCTGCAGGTGTATTGGCATCTGTCACTTGTTCAACTTGACAAAAGTTCATGCAACACGTACGGTGGTGATTGATATTTAGGTAGGTGTGACGTCATTCGCCGTAATTGACGTTTCAGTTAACATGGCCGATTGCAGTATTTTATACTTTTATTTTTAATTAAAATCTTATTTCTCTTAATGTTTTTAATAAAACTAGGTAATTGTTTAGCCTCTTTTATGCATATATTTTGCTCTAAAATCATTTATTCTTTGGTTCTTTAATATTCTCATCATGCCTAATAAATAAAAGACATCAATTTATCTATAACCTACCACCTGACATTTAATTTCAAGTTCAGATAGTGTTGATTCTTGCTTGACCCTTGGTTTTAAATTGTGTAATGTTTGTTTGTCAGCTTGAATCATAATATTGTTTAAACAAAACTAAAAATTTGCATGCCTTTATAAAGGCGGAACAGATTGTACTGTATTTTATTATTCAAGATCTTTTGTAACACGTGTTCCTGCGAATGAATGTGTAATTCTATTTCTATAAAATACTAGCTTCTTCTTATTTTTCTTAAAATGTGGTTGATGAACAACATAGTGTCAGAGTGTAAGCCACCCGTAGGTCTCTGACATGGCCTTACACACCATCGAGAACATCTCTCAGGTGTGCTGAATTACTCACGATATTTTCCTTTACGCAATTTTTTCCAAAAAACTCATTCAAATTATAAAATACATTTTCAATTAACAATTGTTTTAATGTGGTTTTAACCATATTACCGTTTAATTGCTTAATATTTGTAATATTATATCAGGATCTGATAAAGATCTTCGGAGTTAGACAATCGAACTCTTTAATAACTAACAGCAAATGACCTGCAACTGCTGCGATCGCATGTATATTCACCATTCCATTGAAGGCGCACATTACTTCAAAAGGCAGTAGTGCATGCCTTTGATTAGAACTTGCGACCTTCAACTTGCCAGTCCAACGGTCATACCACTAGGCTATCACTGCAATAAATACTAGTTGGAACCGCGACTTGTTCACTTATACTAATTTGTTTTTTCTCAATGACATACAGCTATTTTACCGGCGTACCAGCTGTTTTAGAATCCAATGGCTTGGTTCGAGACGATGGCAAGAGACCAGTGGGGTTACTCTTGAAACTAATACCAATTCCCTTAAAACAACGCGTAATTTTAAAATAAATTTACCTTCATTGCAATTACCTCAATTTTAAAGCATGTTGTCTTCATAATATCCCGAATCTATAATGATTTTTTAGACATTTTAGCATTTAAAAGTACGAACTGACATATTTCCAACGTCAATCGAGCGGAATTATTTTCAAGGGTAAGCCCCACCAATGGTATGTCGTTATTGCTATGGAAGTTGGGTAGATTTTAGTGTGGGACGCAATATGTGTCGACACCATTGCACCATCCCGCCTTCCTAGCTCAGCGGGCTGTGCTAGCGCCGCTGCTGCGACAGCGGAGACCCACAAATGGCGCAAATACAGCAACCTGCTCAGTTGCTACGACTTTGAGCCCTTTGGGGTCGAAACGCTTGGGTCATGGAGTCCGAGTGCAAAACTCCTGTTTAAAGTGACTTCTCGGAGACTGGTCGACACTTCGCGTGACCAGAAGGCTGGCTTTTTTCTAGGTCAAAGAATCTGCATTGCCATCCAACGTGGCAATACAGTCTTCTGGGCAGCTTCCCGGAGGACAGCGATTCGGAGGAATACTTCTAAATTTCTGCTTTTTCTTTCTGTATAAGTTAGTAGTATATTATACACATTTTGGCATTCATTTCAAAATCACAGACTGACACGTCAATTTTATTTATTGGCTTAGATTCGTAATTAATCTGTAATTACTTACCTAGTATGCATTTATACGTCGTTATAAAGATCTATTAGATAAACTGGTGATAAAGTGTTGCGGATATAAATGCTCGTAGATTAATTATTATAATGATGATTACATTATTACATTCATAGTAATTATCAACACATTTATATTGTAAGGTGAAAAATGGAGGTAGACGATTCTAAAGGCGGCAGCTATAGTCTATGGTGCTCCGTGGCCTCGTTGGTCCCCGCACCACAGATTAGTAATATATGCCCCGCACTACTTGTTTTCATTCTGACATTAGCGTTTCGCGCGTAAACGTTGTGAAGTGATTGAATTGTTTTATAATAATTTAATAAATGTAATTAGAATGTAACCTGTTTAGATTTCACCATCCAAAAATATATACATTAAAGTTATAAATTTTTGTAGAGAGAAAATATGGTCGTGAGTAGGATTCGAACCTGCACCTCCCGGATAAATACTTCAGGCGCTCTGACCACTAAGCCATCTCGATCTCAACTCCGAATTCTTCTGCCACATTTTAATTCAACTTATGGTGACGTCATCGCTATCTATTTAATCCCCATACAAGTGACTGAACCGACACTACAAACTTTGCAGTTAATACAATGTCGTACAGATGCGATTACCTTAACAAATACAGATAAATCTTTGAAACGCATTACCGCATGCGTAGCGAACGCTAAAGTTGTTTGTTTGTTTTTTGTGCAATGAAACTTACCTACTGTCGTCAGCAGGATTCGAACCTGCGCCTCCCGGATAAATACTCCATACTTGTATAAGCTTAACATAGCTTAACAAAGATACTATATACACATGCTTACATACCATCACCTGTACCCCGTAGGGTACACAAATATATCTGTCGGGTTCACGGTGAATGCTGTTGCGCATTCGGCGGCCATCCAGAGACTGACTGTGGCAAGTGTAGCTTAAACTCGATCGATCGATCTATGCGGCTGTTAGTTACTCAAGAGATAGTTCAAAGGTGGAAAAATTTAGGTAACAATAATACGGATACATATACGTCGTCGACGATATATCCGTGGCTGGCGTGAATATGTTGACATGTCTAAAACTGCAATTTGTCAGGACGGCCATTTTAAAGTTTTGGCGTCTTCTGGTAAATCGGTTAATTAATTTTACATATGTGTTTAAGTTGTTTTAAAGGTTATTTTGTGCCATCTTTTCAATGATGACAATAAATAAACGAAATTTTCCATAGATTGCAAAATAATAGACTTGTCAAGTCGTTCACCAACGAGTTATCAACTTATGTACCGAGTTGTCAACTTGTTCACCAACAGTTATCAACTTATTCACCTTCTGAGTGGGAAGTTATAGTAAGTAAGTAAACAATGTAATTTAATGACAACCACATTATTTTAATTGGATAGCAAACAGATGACAAACATAAAAAAAATATTTAATTTGCTGCTACTCACTCAAATCAAGTAATGTTGTTTTAACTGAAGAAATATTTAATTCAAACACCACGAAACTATCAGTTTAGTATTTTCGCAATAAAAAAAATTATAAAAAAATAGAAAATTGCTTTATTGGACCACAAACAACGTCATCAAACAGATACAAGTATGTTACTAACACAAATAACTGCGTTGACTCCTCAACCTCGTCGCAGACCATTCGTATTTTATTAGACCTCAGAATCCTCTTCATCTGGGTTGTCTTCGTCCAAATCTGGATCAGTAGATGCAGAGACATCACCGACAGTTTTTATATTAATATAAAACTCTTTGAACGAATCGTCAATCAGGTCAATCATGTCCATCAAATCCTTTTTTTTCTCTGCACTGATTGGCAAAGCTTCCTTGGAGATTTGGCTCAACCTAAAGACATCTATGGTGGTTTTTCCTCTTTTCCGAAAGTTCACTGACTCGAAAGTGGGTTCGCGATCCAGGCTTTTCTTGAAATTTATTTTTCCTACGCTGTTTTTATTATATTGCAGCCATTTAATAGGTTGCCATAGAAATTTGTCCCCAGAATCGTCCAGTTTTTTGATAGTAAAGGGTCCTTTCTTGGCTTTTAGTTCAGCAAAATCCAAGAAATCATTTACCGTCATCACCACGACCTTAAATGGTTTCTGAACTTTGCAAGTCCTCACCAGCTGCACCCAATCATACAAATGATTTATTCTCATTTGTGTTCTCTTTTTTGTTTTCTCAATAATAGCGTGGTCAGAGTCACACTCCATATGTGTGTGCCCACTGAGGAGAAATTTGTGATTTATCTTTTGCAGCGTCGGATGATTATGTAGCAAAAACATAAACATCATTGCCACGACATTGTTTTTGTTTTGACCACCACAAGTATCCGAATAAAAAATCAGTTCTTTTACTTCGGAGGACAAATTGTTGCAGAAGTGCCACAAACATGAGGCAATTTGGTTTGCACCTCGAGCTCCTATTGTCTCGTCCCACATGTAGCAGGTAGCCTCATTAGTTGCTAAATCATGCACTGTTAAATTAAAAGACCAAAGCTGTCGTTTGTAAAACGAGACAGATGTTTTTAAATATGGAGTCGGCAAGCACTGCTGGAGGTCGAATGCAAATGCCCTAACAGACGAATCTGCTTTGACATTCTCTTTATCCACACGTTTTTCAGCATAAGCTTTATCAGCTTGATGTTGGTGTTCAGCTAATTCAGCAGTTAAATTAATTTTGCGATCTTCATCTGCAACTTTAATTTTAGCGTTCAGCACATCGCACGTGTTGCATGTGTCTTTTGATGGTTGCTTAAACGACAGATTGAGGTCGTGAAAGCATTTGGCATATAATTTTAACGAGACAGGATTTGAAGAAGTGTTTTTACTACTTACTTGACTGTCCTGTTGGTCTAGTGGTTAGTAGCCCTGACTGCTAGGCCGGAGGTCGTGGGTTCGATTCCCACCCAGGACAAATGTTTGTGTGATGAGCACGATCATTTGTTCTGTGTCTGGGTGTAATTTATCTATAACATGTATGCATTTAGAAATATATAAGTATGTTTATCAGTTGTCTAGTACTCATAACACAAGCTCTGCTTAGCTTGAGACTAGACGGCGTTGTGTGATAGTTGTGGAATATTTAAAAAAAATTTATACTCTCTGTACATTTTGGCGATTGACAGGTCAGCAGCTAAATATTTCTTCCCAGTCGAATTTCTACAGTAGTGACTCTCATAACTTGGAAAACTCAAAATGTGGTGATTGACAAGCGAAATGTCTTCGATAGTCTTCTTATTTTTGGGAGGTTGACGACCTCTCTGATCCTCATCAATGATTCCGTTGGGAGACATTTTTTTTTTCTATTATAACATTAACAAATCCCTTGGTCTCTCCTACAATTTTACAAAAACACTCTTTACAAACCGGTTTCATCTCATTAGAAATCTCTAGCATGTATTTACAGTAGCACTCTCTATTTAATGTCCTGCTGCCCGTTTTTTGTGATTTTTTCGGGAAAATCATTACTGACTTAGACACAAATGCTGCCCGTCTATCTCTATCTCCTAGTTGCCAATAATTTTCAAAACAATGCGTCTGTTCAGCCGTTGTAATTCTTTCAGCACATTTTAGTCTACATGAACTCAACTCTTTCGGTTTTCTGTCAGGAACTACTTTACCTTTTTCCGTTATATAACTCTTTCCTGTATTCCGACGTGTTTTGCTTGCATTTCTCTCCACTCTTGATCTTCCTTTTTTTGTATTATTATTAGTCCTTTCTTCACTAGTACTTTCGGTTTCCATAGTTAAAGTTAAAATCTCATTTCTTTCACTCGTCTTTTCTAGGATCACTGTTGGTGTTTCTATCTCATATATAGTAGGAGCTGCATTCTCATATTCATTCATTTCAGGTGAAACACTTCGGTTGGCCGTTTTTTCGTCTGTCACACACGTTGAGCTCCCCGTTTCCTTGTTCTGTGTATTATCCATAGATGAATTTTGTGGTGTTTCTTTCGTATTTAAGGTAGGTGCTATATTTTCGCATTCGTAGTTGACTTCGATATATTTTTCCGGATTTCTTGTTGCTTTCGATATTTTTCCGGAGATTGGTATCAATTCTTTGCTTTCAATTTTGGCATCATCACATGATTCGCAGTCAGTTTCTGAATCATCTACTGTGACTTTTTTTATGTTAAAATCAGGATCACGAACACTGTCGTCACTGTCGCCATTAAACGATTCATTTTCTTCAGACGCTTCACTGTTTTCGACAATGTCTGACGTATTATCTAATTGTAGGCTTGGGTCAGTAATTAATACATTATAAATTTCTTGGGTTGCTGGGGACATTACCGGAAAAGGAGATAATGGATCATCGTTACTTATGTTCCTCAATAACGAAGAGTTTGACAGTGGAGTGGCAAGATTAGGGTAACCTGAAGCAATAAAAAATAATAATCAGACAGATAAACACAGTTACTCTCGTATTTATAATATTAGTTTGGGTGAATAACTAGCGGTGTCTAACTGCTGAGTCCTATTCCTATTACAGGGTCTAGATTATCTACACACCAAGGTTCATCCAAATCTGCCCAGCAGTAACAGATGCAAATCGTTTCAAACACACACACACACACACCCACACATAAACTTTCAGATCTAAAATAGTTCAGGTAAAGAAAGAAAATAATCATTATTACGATAGTAGTCAAAGTTAAACCGTTATACTACACACCCTTCATTTCTTTTAAATAGTTATTTTTGTTTTGATTTCAACATTAGAGGAGCAAGTTACTCATAGAACAATTAGGCTGACCCCACATTAGGCGTGCGCGATCCTCGGGCGTCTGAACGCCCGAGGATGAAGCGAGGATGAGCTCCGCGAGCACGTGTGAGTAGCGCGCGAGGCGCCCGCGCTACTCACACGCGCGCGCGGCGCTCGAGTCGCGTTCATACCCCTTCGACTTTCGACTTGACTGAAGGGTTTAAACGCCAACGCGAGCGCCGTGTGCGCGCCGCGCGGTCCCTGCACACACGTTACACGGTGGCAACACGTGACGCTTACGCAGCGCGCTCGCGTCGCGCACGCGGCGCGGCGGACGCGTCGCTCATACGCCCGAGGAACGCGCGATCCTAATGTGGGGGAGGCCTTACCCACGACGGTGTATATCTACCTACTACAGCTAGATTCCCATCGTCTACATACATCTAAGTTCACAGTTTCAAGTAAACAATCAGCTGACCGCGACGTTCGCACGGACGTAAACATATCGCGCACTGGATTTTCAACTCTCGGTGTTGAGCCGAGCATTGAGAATCCAACAGAGTGCATTCCAACGCGTTGAACAAACACACTGGTTGGATTTTCAACTCTCGGCGCTAAGCAGAGCGTTGAAAATCCAGTGCGCGAAAAAAATCGCCGCGATATTTTTACGTCCATTCCGAACGTCGGCTTACAATATGTTACTTACCTAGATAACTAACTCCCAACCTTCATCAATATCTACCTAAAAAGTGGCAAAAAAATATTTGTGAGTATAAGATCTGTATCTTACCGTTTTCGTCCACTTCATTCATTCGCTGACGAGATGAATTTAACTTAATGTCACGAAGTTCTGTTAACTTGCGTTTCCTAGCCATTAATTCGGCAATCGTCGGATTCTGCAAAAACCAAATATTGAAATACCTAGATATCACGTCACATAATCAGGTAGGTATTCCCTCTGTTACGATAATACACTAAGGTAGACCGTAAGGTTTGGTCGGTAGGTACTCACTTTTTCCTCCATTGCAAATCACAAACTATACACCCAACTTATGAATTGAAACACTGTAGTAATAAATCAATCAATAGATACACTCAAAAACAAACGAAATCAATTTGAAGCACTCACACTCGTTCGCGGTTCGCGCGCGCGTGGCTTCTGAACTCTAAACTGACGTTTGTTTACCAACACACGAGCGAGGGATTTGCCGCGATATTTGAAAAATTATTACTTCTTACGAAAGTTTTTTGATAACTCGATTATTTTTTAATACAACTTGGGTACATAAGTTGTCAACTAAACATATTAATTTAACGTTACAAGTTTTTTATAACGGACATGTAGTGATACCTATACTTATTACTTTTAGTGCTCAGAACTTCGTTGGCCGTAACTGGACATCTCAATATATCGCAATTTCAACAGAAATCCTTCGGTGGGCCATAACTTGATATCTCAATTTGTCACGATTTAATCAAAAAGACCTCAGCTGGCAATAGCTTGACACTTCAATTTGTCAATTTAAAATAAGTACTTAAACAAAACTTTTAAGTGTATTAATTGAGATATCAAATAACGAATATTATTTTGGGTGCTGAGTATAGGTTGATATAACAAAATATCAATGTTCGATCACAAAAACATGTGAATCGTTAATTTGACATGAGGTTTTGTTAAGTTAGACATGTCAAAATGCGAGATGTCAACATATTACCAAAGTCGATTGCTCCAAAAATTATGTATCTATAACTGTCAATTTTTTTCATATAAATTCCTAATGCGTAGGATGTAATAAGCCAATAAAAAAAAAGTCATAGAAGTCGACATGTCAATGTGTTCACGCCAGCCACGGATATATACGTCGTCACTCTTCCCGCCAAAGCGCCAAGCTTCTCAACGAGCATTGTTTTGCCACTATAAACAAATTAACAATCTTTATTTAATACTCAATACTCAATACTTTATTGCACTCGATAAGTTATAAAGGTGTTAAATATAGTAATAATTACAGTACAATATGCTCCTATCTATCAATATCCTCCTCTATAAATACTCCATACTTGTATAAGCTTAACATAGCTTAACAAAGATACTATATACACATGCTTACATACCATCACCTGTACCCCGTAGGGTACACAAATATATCTGTCGGGTTCACGGTGAATGCTGTTGCGCATTCGGCGGTTAAAAGTTAGGGCCGTGAGGTTTTTAGTCGGTAGGAGACTAGGAGCCCGACAGGGTACATATATGAACGTCGAAAATTTAAATACTTACGGGTAAAATGTCTATGTTCAAAACATCACAGTATCGAAATATCGAAGATTGTTAGGCAATCTTCGATATTTCGATACTGTGATGTTTCCCTAAACCTAATCATAAATTTCTAAGATTGAAATGCCGAGTGATTAATATACCGAATGATTAAAAATTTCGATAGTCATACAGTGGCGTTAATGGTCACTGTACTAACCTAACCTAACCCAAATGACTCACGTCGTAAATCACTCATGAACTTGATGTTATATGAAACGAGTTTTCGAGTTAATTTATGTTATACGTAATGAAATTATATCAACAGTTCTCACGTTTATTAAGTCCTGTGAACGTTAGGGGCCATCCAATAATCACGTGATGTTATTTTAGCATTTTTTAGCCCCCCCTCCCCCTTGGTGATACGTGGTGAGGTTTAAGACTAACCCCCCACCCAAAATCACGTGTATTTTTTAGTACCTACAAATAATCTTAGAATTTTTATTATATTATTATATATTGTGTATTATATATTATCTTTAAATACAGAAAATAATTACACGTGATATCTTACTACATCCCCCTCCCTCCTTGTGATATTTCGTGGTTTTTGCCAAACCCCCTCCCCCCCTTTCGAGACTCACGTGATTAATGGACGGCCCCTTATTGTAATGAAATTATTTTTGTATAAAAACTTTCGTGAGACATATTCATATTTAATGTTCACTGTTCACCGGTTACAATGTACTCATTTTTCGAAACGCCCGCGACTTTCGTTCCAGTTCGAAACTAGTCAGGCAATCCCGAAAAATGCACGTGAGTAGTAACCGGTGAACATTAATTGAAATGAAATTATAATAATAAATAATAATATTCCACAACTATCACACAACGCCGTCTAGTCTCAAGCTAAGCAGAGCTTGTGTTATGAGTACTAGACAACTGATAACATACTTATATATTTCTAAATGCATACATATTATAGATAAATTACACCCAGACACAGAACAAATGATCGTGCTCATCACACAAACATTTGTCCTGGGTGGGAATCGAACCCACGACCTCCGGCATAGCAGTCAGGGCTACTTACCACTAGACCAACAGGACAGTCTAAGTCAGTCTAATTATACTAAATAACTTTATATGAAATGAGTCGTACCCGTATTACATTTTCAGGAATAATGCTAAGCACGCGCAAAGTAATTTTTATTTTGTTAACCTAGCCTTAGAAAAAAAGTAAAGAAAAAAAATTTAAAGCATTACTAACTTAGCATGACTTAGTCGGTGCCTCGGAGAGCACGTTAAGCCGTCGGTCCCGGTTGTTAAATTAAGATGTATGACAGCCGTTACGGGTAGTCAGAGGCCTGAAAGTCTGACACCCAGTCATGCCACGAGATATCGTGTTACCCAGTAACTGGGTTGTGGAGGTCAGCAGTCACTCCATGTAAATTACTGGTATTAAGCTGCATCTGGTATGTCTGGAAACCCACCCTTCGTCAAACATCAGTATTCGTGTAATAAGTCAACGTCAAAGCATTCGTTTAAATTGAACCATTTACTAGCATTTCTGAATTGACAGAAGTTAGTTCCCACGTTCCAAAGTGTAGATTCCAATCTTCACGGACTTCACAAAAATAATCATAAAGAAAATGACATTTAAAACTTAAAAATCTAAACTAATCATTATTATTTTATTTTGGCATCTTTGCATCTTTTTGATAAAAATAGATTGAATAAAAATAACTTCGTAAGTTACCCGCCGGCGGCATAATTATGCTAATTTGAAAAGTTTATATATCACAAATTAAAATCAAGGATACTACATCAAGATAAATGTTATCTTTAAGTTAATCTGTTGATAAATAAACCGTTAATGTAACTTTATCTTTTGCACAAGAATATAAGTTAGATAACACAGGAAATAAGAAGTTAAGAAGTTCACGGACTTCTTAACTTCTTATTATATCTATACATATAATAAAACAAAAAAACTGTGTCTGTACATTGAATATATAAAAAAAACAATTGGGGGGGGGGGGTTAGAAACAATAATAGAGCACGAAGCCAAAAAAACCTGTCTGTTTGTCTGTTTGTTTGTACACGCTAATCTTCGGAACTACTGGACGGATCTAAATGTTTTTTTTTTTGTTGTATAGACATTAAGTCTGGGCAAAATATAGGCTATAATTTATCTTGAAAACTTGAACACCTGATGCAGAACCGCAACAGACCAGCTAAACTATAAGAGATAAAAAATGGTACCATAGTTAAAATTGTTCCACGTGATGAGCATTTTCTGCTGAGAGAATAAATTTGAAGATCTGGAACACCTGATGTGGAACTCCAAGAGCCCAGCTACACTATATTATATATAGGAATGACGTTTTAGCAAAAGTTGTTCAATCTGATGAGCACTCTTTGTTGACTTACAAAAATTTAAGATCTGGAACGTCTCGAATCGTATTGCGCATCCCGTTGTTTTCCCGTCCCCGGGCTCTTAGTATTCAACATCAGACGTTTCAGAGCTTCGATTTTGACGACCCCGTTGTCGCTGGTATAAGCAACAGTAGTATTATAATAAAACAACTTTTAACCGGATTAATCGCGTGTATTATTGGTTTTTTGATTTTCCTGACGTTTCGAACACTTTGCAGCGTTCGTGTGCGCAGGAGGGCCACGAACGCTGCAACGAAACTCCAGGCTGAGATTTTTTCAATAAAACCTAATACCTCTGAATCTGGACTCCACCATTTTATTACAAAGGAAATAAAATTAATAATAGCATCGGTGAAGTTCTATCTGTCTAACCCTTCGCGAAGTACTGGCGACAAATATTATAAAGTTTTTTTTTTGTGGCAGTAGAATAGGGTCTTGAGCAGCATTCGAACCTGCGCCTCCCGGATTAATACTCCAGGCGCTCTGACCGCTAAGCCATCTCGACCTCTGCTCACTACCGTGATTTCTTCTTTCACATTTTAATACGTCTTTTGGTGACGTCATCGCTATCTATTCAGTCCCTGTATTGAGCAGAGGTCGAGGTGGCTTAGCGATCAGAGAGTATTTATCCGGGAGGCGCAGGTCCGAATCCTGCTCCAGAACGTATTTTTATCCACAAATAAATTTATAACTTGAGAGTTCGCTAAGCATGCGTTAATACTTTTCAAAGATATATAGACGAATATTATACTTTGTCTATAATATTGAATCGCCCCAGATTTTTTTCAGAAACTGTTTGACCTAGAATGATTTATTTTGTCACATTACCAGGAAGTTATTGTCCAATTATATCGTAAGTACCTACTGCCTATGTACCTACTTACACCGTACCACGCTCAACCTGTTCGGACATAGCCTACAATTAAATTACTTGTTTTAAACAACATCTGATTTCCGAGTCGTGATTCCGGTTCTGAGATTTTTTTGTAAATATTTTAGTCAAAATGCTTAAGAAAAAGTTGATTTTGTTAAAAGCCTGATTTTTTACTGTTTCAAGGGACCGTAGACCTACTTAATTATTAATTTCAACTTGATACCTCCACGCGTTCTTGAGAAAAAGGTCTTGACAGATAGACAGACGGAGAACGGTTAATGAAGTAATCTTATTTAAGTATTGCCATGATCACACAATAACTTGCACTTTATTAGCACATTTAAGTACTCTCGACTTTAGTACTTTAGATTTACCACACCTAACACCAAGTAGTGTGTACAGGAGTCTGAATCAAACGGCATCTTGGAAACGACTGGTTTACTGACAGCACATTCTTAAGTTTAAGTTTATTTATTGTGCATAAAAATGGTACAGTCTTGTTACAATAAAGTTGAGGTATACAAGTAGCATTAGCCAATATTACAGTTTGCAACAAAAAAGTGAGTTCTGACATTCTAGCTAGGTTATGGCAATAACCTGTGTTAAGAATGTTCACGCCTTCATTTCCCAAGAGGTATCCATATACTAATAGAGATTACAATTTGCAGAGACTGTCAGTGGTGAAGCTTACTTATTACTTAACTAATATTACATAAAGAAAGAAAAAAATATATATATTTAATTCTGATGTGTGTGTAATGTGTGTGGGTGTATGTGTCTGTGTAAGGGTTTGTGTGTGAGAAAGGTTGTGTGTTATGTGAGGGTGTGTGTGTGATGGTATGTGAATATGAGAGTGTTTTAACGTGTGTTAGACTTACTTATTGTGGTGACTTAAGAAATAGTTCAGTTTCTTCGTAGTTTTTGGTAGAAATAAATTCGAGAATTAATTTTCCAATTTTATTATAAGCATTCATATGTATCGGAAGAAATTTATTAATTTTATTGTATAAGAGAGTTCAGTTGTACATTCTTGTTTACCCACATTATAATCTCTTTATAGATATAGAATATAAATATATCCACAACATCAATTATATCTTCTTCCTTTTGAGGAACAGAACCCTAACTAGGCCATGCTAAGATTGAGTTTACCTAAGTTCCTTGAATAGGGTGTAACAATAATCTAGCTCTGTGAGGGAATTTATTTTCAACCTGGACTAGGTTGACGTTGGAAATATATCATTCATAGCATCACGCCTGTATTCCCCGAAGGGGTAAGGCAGAGGCATACACAATTGTAAACACACATTTCACCATTGCCGTTATTAAGTCCCATGCAATAAGTGGTTAGCCTATTGCCATTTACCAGTCACAATTCCAAACTCCGGGCTGCTACTGAGAATTTCCTTACAAAAAAACTCAATAACATTTTGCTCGACCCGGGGATCGAACCTGAGACCTCGTGCTCGGAAGTAGCGCTTGGGACCACTAGACCAACGAGACAAATAATTAAAGAACCGGGATATTAATAGACCAACATGCTTTAAAATTGAGGTAAGGCACATTTTTCAAAATCGTGGCGAAGGTACGTCGAGGAGAGCAATAGTAAATATTAACTCTCGTTAATTTTATTTTTTTCAAGGTAGAGTTAGAATCACTGAAATAAATCGAAAATAATGTTAAAACTTTAAATGCCTAAAAATTATGCTAAACCTCCCAATTCACATAGCCATGTAGTGTCACACGGCACAGGTGAGACGTAACATAGGTAAGTACTTGATTATTTTCAAAATGCAGAGCAATTTTACTATTTCTGTTCATATGGTAAAATTATGAATAGTTTACCTTTAAAATAAGACTAAGTATATAAAAATATAACTATTCATGAATATTTTACAAGACGCTAGCGATGGGCGTTGAATGAACGAACTAGTTAATTCAACCGTCGACGTACTGTCAACGAATCGACGGTTCACCGTTTCTCAATCAACTAGTTGAATTCATAGACGGATAAACTGAAACGCTGCAACGTTCTTATCAACTATCAACGCGTCGACGCGTCGACTGACGCGGGAACATAGTCGGGTAACACAGTTCATTCGTTCGTTGAAATGAAATAATAGAGCAAACAAAATTGAACTGTAAATCTAGTGGCAGAGAGTTGATATTTGTATAGAACGAATGTTGCGAGAACAACCAGTTTGTAGTTGTTTGCAATGAATTTATTTGTAATGAAAATAAGTACCTAACTAAACAAAAAGCAAATATAGATATTTATTGGAAAATTAATTAATGTTCATAAAATCAGTTGATCTTTTAAATATGGCTAAATATTTAATATGTTAAGTCAGCCCTTTTAACTAATGCATGAAAGGAACTACAAATTAAAATAGGTACGTCGAACCGTAGTCGTCGCGACGTTCACCGTCCAATAGACTGTACCGTTGACGAGTAAACTAGTTGACGAATTTAACTAGTTGATCGACTCGTCGATGAACGACAATGGACGGTCTAGTTTCGTTGACGTTAATTACGTCGACGACCCATCGCTACAAGACGCCACAAATTGTCACACCACTTTCTACACGTTCATGTGATCATGCACAAAGACACCTGTAAAATCTCCCACAACCAAATTTTGACGCCACTATTGTATTCAACGGACGCAACCACTGATGGCTCGATAAGAGAAGATGTACCAGAATCGATGCTTTAAAAAGTTCTGTAATAATTTAGTAGTGAAAAAGTGCTTCGTTAGAGAACCCTTCACATTCTTTGAACATTTATACTATGCAAATAAATGTGCAATTTTAAATACAGATAAATATTTGAAGAGATTAACGCATGCATAGCGAACTAGCGAAGTCTAAAGTTATAAACTTTTGTGGAAAAAGGATACGGTTGCGAGCAGGATTCGAACCTGCACCTCCCGGATAAATACTTCAAACGCTCTGACTACTAAGCGATCTCGACCTCTGCTCACTACAGCTCTTTTTTTTTCGTTTTAATTGGTCTTTTGGCGACGTCATTGCAATCTATTCAGTCCCTATACAGGTGACCGAACCAACACAACTTGTGTGCTGTTAATACCTATAATTTCTGTGCTGTTAATACCTATAATTTCGTACAGATGCAATTACCTGAACAAATACATATAAATGTGATGCAATTTTATTTAATTATGTACAACGAAGTTTTTTTTTATATATGTCTGATGTAGGTGTGTAAAATTACACATGTACTCGCATTTGTGTTTTATAATACAATACTCCTCCAGACCGTACTTCGGTCACGGCGGCCTATCTGCACGGAGATTAGCCGAGTACGCTGGATATATATATATATATAGTGCACAAGTGTATGCGCATAGACAGGTGCTTCATTCACTCTCATATTCCGATGGGACGGCAATCCGACACGACCGGAGCGAGATCAGGTGCAGGACCGACGGCTTTACGAGCTCTCCGAAGCACGGGGGCGAGCTCGTAAAGCCACCAACCTGTCACACCACCAACTTGCTGACTCCGGGCTTCTAATGAGAATTTACTAACAATAACGAATAATTCAATAACACCTTGCCTGACCTGGGAATCGAACCCAGGACCTCACGCTCAGCAGCCGGGCTCGCGGCCTCTAGACCAAAGTGACAGTCAATATATAGTATTTCATAAATCTGTGTATATAGTATTTTTAGCACAGTCTGTTGCCAACCCATATAAAAAGCAAGGCATTTTTAAACCCTTTCAGGAACCTTCAACTCCACCTCGACCTCAGAGTACCCACCATTAGGCAATTCATGAAAAGGGCATCGAAGAGATACTTCGAAACTGCCCCTAATCATCCGAATCCCTTAGTTGCCTCTTTTGCCGATTACAGGCCGTCCCATATCAACAAAATCCGCCGACCACGTCATGCTCTCCTCGACCGGATAATAGGATTACTGTAGCTCCAGAATCCAACAAATTCACAAGCACACTCCGACGCGCTCGACTGGCAGTCTACTGATTACAGTGTTAAAGAGGTAACAATTGTGCTCATATTTTCATTGAAGATGTCGACATGCATTTAATAGTAAGATGAAACTAATTAAAAATTAAAAGTATCCCTGCCATTAAAAAAAAAATTACTAGTTAACATAGGTATGTTACCCGGAACAATGTAAGGATTCTAACGATACCCAATACATCGGAATCGGTTCAGGCATTTAGAAGTTATGATGGAATAAAGAAACTCACAAACATACATAGGTACATGCATACGTGAATTCTACAAATATAACACTCCTTTTTTGGGCAGTCGTGTAAAAAGTCCCATGGCACCTAGTACAACCGGGTTATTAACCCTGTAACAATAAATTAATATGAACACTCGTTATAGACGCCACCGCCGTGGTCCACGTCCGACGCGAAATGTCTCATAATGTCCGCCCGACCCTTGCTCGAGCCGGCCCGTGCCGAACCAGTGGCTTTAAATTCGTCCCTTATTCAAATTCAAATTCAATTCAAGATATGTCTTTGAAAAAGCATTAACGCATGCTTAGCGAACTCTTAAGTTACAATATTAAATGGAAAAAGAATACGGTCGCGAACAGGATTCGAACCTGCGCCTCCCGGATAGATACTCCAGGCGCTCTGACCACTAAGCCATCTCGACCTCTGCTCACCACCGCGAATTCTTTTTCCATATTTTAACACGTCTTATGGCGATGTCATTGCAATCAATTCAGTACCTGCTTAGTGGTCAGAGCGCCTGGAGTATCTATCCGGGAGGCGCAGGTTCGAATCCTGTTCGCGATCGTATTCTTTTTCCATTTAATATTGTAACTTTATTCAAATTCAAATCATTTATTCTGTAAATAGGATTTTTGGAACTCTTTTACGTGTCAAATTAAAAACTATTAGGCTTCTTCTCAGAGGTAGTCAGACAGGAAAAGGCGGCTTTCCTGTCTGACTACCTCTGAGAAGAAAAGCCGAAACAAACTCAGCGGTCACAGTCTCTTTTAAAGTCCAGACATCAGTATATAAGGCTATGTGAGCGTAATCATGTAGGGCGTCTGGAGTGGCCTTTTGAAGAAAGAGCCATAGCAGTTTCAAGTATTAATAAGGAATCTGATATGATCCAGCTAGTCCCTAGTTGTCCCCCCAGCAACGACCTCAGCCGAGGCCCCCTTAGTGCTGTGTTGCTTAGTTTGTAGTTTTTTTAATATGTCCTGGCTGGAGGCATCAAATTGTCTCGCCATAGCTATTGTTGGGTTAGAGTCTAAACACATCGCGCATTTATAATGCAAGGCCTTGCACATTATAAATGTGCGATGTGTTTTATAGCGTTGATTTACATTGGAATTGGAATTCATCATTCATCAAGAGTAACCCCACTAGTATCTCTAGGTCTAGTCCAAGCTACAATAACCTAACGAGACCACTCGATGCCCCCTCATCAAGGCCATCGAACAAATAACAAACTTCCTCATTACAAACATACAATTATATCGTTCAACTGAATCACAGCAATTACTTAATTCTCGTTCGAATATTGTATTGCTCTCCCACTCTGTCTCCAATGTAGGAAAGGGATGCAAGATGCCGTTGATTCCAAATGGATAAGATACTGATTTGAAATGGGAACTTCCAAATTTATCTGGATTGGTTATTTCCTTGTTTATTTTAAGTGACAAAAATACTCCGAAACATGATTGGAGACAAATTAGAGCAGAATAAAAATAAAAAGGTCCCCACTATTGAGGCGCGGTTTGTTATTTTTTATTTGTGTAGCTTTTTATACTTCATATGTTTAGCCCATTTATCGAAACCATTCCAATAAACCCAAACACGGTATCTCGGCTATAAGTTAGTAAGGAGTAGGGAATACTGGAGCATCACGTCAAGGTTACCAAGATCTTTCAATATCATTGAAATGACAGAATATCAAACTCCGAATCCATCACACCCGTGAAAGTTGGTTACATCCTATCACCAACTAAAAAAGTGCTGAATATCTTCAAACAGCTGAACAGATTTTCTTGAATCATAGCTAGGAACATTCCCGACAAAGGCACATTTCAAACAAAAAAAAAACTCTACTACTACTAAAAAATACTTTGTACCCCTTTCTGCGAAAATTAAGCGGACAGAGGAGAATGCACAGTTAACGTTTATATGGAGTAGGAGTGTAGAAAGCTAATATTTTCATATAACATGCATTAGAAATACAAGTATTAAAAATAACATTACACACATTACCATACGCTTGACACACTCACGCATTATCTTTGACAATAGAACCTTATTAACGTTTAAATTTAAATTTAAATGAATTATTGTCGAAATTCGGCCAGTGAGCGACCAGTAGTCATCATCAGCATCATCCCCCTTCTATCCCAATTTATTTGGGGTCGGCGCAGCATGTATTCTTGTTCCATACATCTCTATTAGCTGTCATATCGTCAGTCACTCCTTTTCTAGCGATATCATCTTTAACACAATCCATCCATCTCAATCCATCGATCTTATATGTCTCTAAGAATTTTCTGGTAACCAAAGAGTGTTTTACCTCGTTTTCCTAAAAACCTTAAACTCTATGCCCAAACTAATCTAGTACATTATCTTTGGTCCCAACAATATTTTCCTCAGCCAGCACACCGACGCCGTTGTCATGGCAACTACATAAACAGCGGAGCACCGAGACCAAACGCGTTTTTTTACGATATTTTACCTGTTTTGCTTATAATTGTTTGTAAATATTTTTAGTGTCGTTTCTATAAGTTTTAGTGTTTCTTTCCAATATGGATCCTGATGACGAGGACAATTTCGGCGCCGCCATGAACATTGGCTCGGAGACCACAGAAGCTGAAAAGGAATATGAAAAAGTACCAAAATTTTTTTTTTTTTCAAACACCTTTTTAATGTCTGACTGACTGCCACGTTGGTCTAGTGGTCCCATGCCTGACTGCTGAGCACGCGGTCCTGAGATCGATACTCAGGTCGGAAAGTGTTATTGGGTTTTTCTGTTAGGTAATTTTATAGCAGCCCGGAGTTTGGATTTGTGCTCGGTAGATAGCAATAGACTCACCACCTATGGGACTTGACAACAGCATTGGTGTAATATGGGTGTACATCTATGTTCACATCTATCTACTGACCCCTTCGGAGAATACAAGCGTGATGCTATCTTATGTATGTCAATTTCAGGTCCTAGAACAGCTTCGTGAATCGGAAGGGCTGAAGTTCTATGCGGACGTGTACACCAAACTATATGATTCCTATTTCAAACTCAAAGAGGAAAATTCGAGCCTTTGTGAAGAAAAGGATGGACTCCGGGTTAGTGTTGACATATTTTTCAACACATCTGCAAGTAAAGTGGTTTCATTGGCATGTTTTTTATGAAATATGGATCTACGTTTGGCCACCAACTCGCCTGATATCTCGTGGTATGACTGGTTGTCAGACTATCAGGCCTCTGACAACCCGTAACGGCTGTCATAGATCTTAATTTGATAACCGGAACCGACAGTTTAACGTGCTCTCCGAGGCACGGAGGGCTCTCGATATGAACTGATGGTCATCCACAGACCGACCGCGGCAAGCGCAGCTTAACCTCGATCGATCGATCTATGTGGCTGTTACTTAGCCACAAGCCTCTCAATATCTTTGCTTGCTTTTATGACGTAAATATTGTATTCTTTATCAATATTTTCTTTTTTTCCTTGTACTTATTATAACTTTTTGGGGGCTGTGTTGTCCGCGACCGTAGGAGTGCACCAAATGGAGTATTCATACGCCTGGCGAATGTACTCACCACTGTATTTTGTTTCCACAGAAAATATAGTATTGAAGTTCATTACACAAATGCTTTAATGAGTTTGTAAAATCTATCAGTAATGATTTCACTATTAATTCTAGACCAAACTCTGCCGATTCGATGACACCGTTACAGACTTCATGCATGAGGTGGCTGATAACCACAAAACTATTGAGAAACTACGCTTGGAAATCAGTGAGTTATAAATACTAAGATAATTAACGATGTGTGTGAGCAATCTACCTTAAGTAGTAGCTGTGTGTTTTACCACATCAAAAAACGAAGTGAGTTAAACATCCGACTTTTACCCACTTCGTTATTTGAAGTGGTATAATCCGACTAATATGTAGATTTTTCGGATTGATTGATGTATTTTTGTGTAAAAAATCCGCAGATAAACAATTGTGAATTATTATGAAAAATTTGACCACCTTTCAAAGCCGCTGCAAGTAAAGTCCTTAGCCCAGCTGCTAGACGTCAGACCAACCAAGTACCAACTCTTCATCCTAATAAAGTCCTCTTTGAAACCGATGTTTCGATAACTGCGAATCCAACAGCTACTTCCTTTCGTGAGTCCTAATATGACTCGCTAGACTGAAGTGGGTTATATATACCCGATCACATTATTACAATATAATAGCCTCGAAGAGTTATATGTGCAAGAATAGAAGGGCTTGAGTCTCTCCTTTCGTATTTCGCGTTTGCAAAATCAGATGAATACCTAAGGTCATCGGCGCATGAATTTATTTTAAGTGGACAAGCAGTTGCGTTGGTGCAAGCCCAATCTCTCATCCTGCTCCCTGTAATCCAATGGACTGGCAAACCAGTACGATTGGCAGAGTTACGGATGTGTTACTTATTTTGGGAAATCGCCTATTTGATATCCCTTAGTCGATTCATACGACAGCCATGGACAGAAAAGGGGTGGTCTATTCTTTTCTAATGTAGAGTAATGGAAGTGATACTTACTGCGTTGGCCTAGTGACCCAAAATGGCCTCTGAAGTAATGATGATATTATCCAACTGCTTCTTGAAATATTTTAAGCCAACCACAACATAGCTGCTAAATCTAAAACGGATCACACATGGTTTTGCAGAGGAAGCACAAGCTCTAGCTGACGCGATGCATGCGCGTGAACTGACCAGCGTGGAGAGTCTGGAGACCATGAAGAAACAGGTCGTCAGGCTCGAGAAGGAGCTAGATGCGAGGAAACGAGCTGGTGAAGAAGATGCGTAAGTGTCCCATGATATTTTTTATAGAGTAATTTCTTAGCTCTGGTCCGTACTAAGACAAGAGCAAACACCCCTAACTTTGAATATTTTATAATTGTGGTTCACTTTAATTAGCCATTTTGAGGTTAAATATATATATCTAATGAATAGGGCAGCAGAGGTACATAAAAAAGATGAAGAAATGGCGATCCTCATTTTTTCTTCTTTTTTATGTATCGCTTCAAGAAAGTTTTTACATAAAAAAGTAACCCAATTTTTACAATGTAATAAAAAGCGGAGCTACATCAGCGGCAAAAGAGAAAGAGAAATTTGAGAAGGAGAAGACTCGTCTCCAAAGCGAGCTGGACGCCATGAAACAGCGGCTAGCGAACTCTGTGCTGTTCTGCGAAGAGCTGGAGGTGAAGAACCAGGCTGCTGAGGTTAACATCTCTAAGCTGGAGGAACAGATTGAGGTATGATTGTTCGTCAAGCATCAGCATTAGCAGTTATATACTTTTAGTGATGAGACCGCCTTTTGGGACCGTTCTTGGTTGTATTTGTTGTCATGTTACACCATATGAAGGTGTAAAATATCTTTTGACATTGCCAAAGGAGGTAAAGATACATCTGTGACGTATTGAGGTTGATCCTCTCTTTCGTCATGTTGGGAACCAACCTGTTGTAAGCCGATCTGTCATGCCTGCGTCCATAGTGACTCAAAACGACTGTAAATCATCATGGATTGTTGTGGCGGGACCCCCACCGTCCCCATACCGCCACCTAGCAAATCGGAATTGCGCCGGAAAAGGTGTTGGGGCGAGGCTGATGGTGTTACACAAATAAAAGGTAATGCGTCGACATGTCTGCCGAGCAGGTGAGGAATCAACCCCTGGGCCCGACGTCAGCCCCTCACTAAGCCAACTAACGTGCACTCTCCGAAGCACAGAAACACCCGGATAAAAATGTTCCTTGTAAACCTTCTATTCCTATCCTGGAGATAATTAACCCTGCTAAGGTAAGACTGCTATTCTGCGGAGTTAATAAGCTGGTATTAGATAACAAACATTAGATCAAATCTAGCTCGCCCGCGCATATGTTGATGCTTAGAAAGCAAGTAGAACATAACAAAGCTGCCAAAATAACTTTTGAAATTTCAGGGTTAATGGTTAAGTTATAGGAGTGACAAGATTGAAAAGGTAACAACCACTGTTGTAAACGGTCGCCCATCTTCGGACCGAGCGAATTTAGTTCATCTGATAGCTGAACCACAACGGCGTTTTTTAAATAAGAGAAGTTATAACTTATTATGGAAAAAGAATACGGTCGTGAGCAGGATTCGACCCTGCGCCTCTCGACCGCATTCCTTTCCACATGAAGTTAGAGTTTACTAAGCATGTGTTAATGCTTTTCAAAGATTTATCTGTAAGAGAAATTACTCAAACACGTCTTAACGTAGAATCCCAAATGATTCCAAATTAGAATCAAGGTCAATATTTGCATTCCGTCGATTGTTAATTCATCATCATCATCATCATCCCCCTGCCCTTATCCCAATTTATTTGGGGTCGGCGCAGCCTGCCTGACGTCAATGCTCTTTGGGAATGCTTTTGTTGGTGGTAACCGCCACCGATACAATCTCGCTTCTATCTAGCTATGCCATACCAAATGTTATCCATCGACTGTGAATTGAAGTGTAATTATTTCTGATGAGAGATGTTTGAAGACCGGTAGTGTCCAGCTACATACAATGACCATAATAGACAGTCCAATTGAAAAAATCACCCTTCGTTATTTTGATGGCATCAAATAATTTCAGGAAGCTGAAAACAATGCAGTGCGACAAAATCGTCTAGTGGAACATTTGAGGGCCGAGTCCAACGGGCTGAGGTACGAGCTTGAAAATAGAGGCACGATCATTGCCACGCTCACTGAAAAGGTTAGTTCTGGCTTTGTAAATACACACAAAACAAATAACTCTATTGTAACATTATTAGAAAGTATAGTGTTTACTGCTACTAATATAAGTACTTTTAGATTTAGGGACTAAAGATGCCAGAGGGACTTATTATAACATAAAAGGTTAGATATAACTCACAGTCAATAATTTTACAGTATGATTAAATGGTAAAAAATCATTTAAGTAACGTAAGTCCTACTTGCAAAGGGTCACTCAGCCACCTAGCCTACCGGGCCGGTGCAGCGGTGCATCAAAATATATAATAAACATATACGAAAATTTTACCGAGTAACTCATTTGAATTTTTATATAACATAGATCACGACTGTATTCCCCGAGCGGGTAGACAGGAGTGTACACAATTCTACATTTCACCAATGTTGTTATTAAGCCCCATGTAAAAGGCGGTGAGCCTAATGCCATCTACCCAGCACAGTTCCAAACTCTTGGCTGATACTGAGAATTTTCGAATAGAAAAAGCCACTAACACTTTGCCCTACCTGGGAATCGAACCTAAGACCTCATGCACAGCAGTTGCGCTTGGACACCACTAGACCAATGAGGCAACTTAATCGTGATTTATTTAACCATTCACAGCTAGCAAAAGTAGAAAAAACGCTGGAGCGTCGCGAACGTCTCATCACCAGCATGACGACCAAACTCGAAGCCGCTAACACGGAGCAAGAGGCTGCTTTCAACAAGAATGCACAGCTACGAGAACAACTGGAAATGGCCAACTTGGAGCTGGATAGGACAAAGACACAGCTCACTAACACAACCAAGGAGCTTAAAGTAATTATTATTATACTCAATATCTTATAGCTGCTAACATACAGCCAGATGCTGGGTTTAACCCGAATGCACAGCTAACAGCAGTAAGTTGTGAACTCGGAGCTGGACAGGACAAGTCACAATTCACTAACACAACCAAGGAGAGTGAAGTGAGTATTATTATTCACAATCTCATAGCTACTAACACAGAGCAAGATACTGGTTTTAACCATAATGCACAGCTAACAAATGCAAGTAGTCAAAGTGGAGCTGGATAGGACAACATACTGCTCACTAACACAACCAAGGAACGAGAATTAAATGTTATTTTATACCTAATCTCATAGCTAATAACACAAAATTCACTTACTAACATTTATCATGAATAGTAAGGTCAAGAAATTGTCTTTACACTTCTGTTAAAGATGGAAGATAAATTAGACAACTTTTAACCGGATTAATCGCGTGTATTAATGGTTTGTTTTTCCTGACGTTTCGAACACTTTGCAGCGTTCGTGGTCGCAGGAGGACTAAGATGTCAGGCGTCTTAACAGTTTATTTAAAATTGTTTCAGTCTACCGTACATATAATTGATAAAATTCATAAAATTATTTTTGTAGACCGTGTTAACCGGTGAAGTGTCACATTCCCTTACAAGATGCAGGGGACTACAAGATTGATTGTGATTGTGGGCTATCATGCATAGGGCAAACAAAGCGTAGCATTGGCACCAGGTTGAAAGAACACATAGCTGACGTCAAGAATAGACGCTCAACAAAATCTGCAGTCTGTGAACATACAACAGACAAACCCAACCATTTTCTACGTTTCGATAAACCCCAAATCCTCGCGAAAGAAAACCGATATATACCGAGAATGCTCCGCGAGGCTATAGAAATTAATAAACAGCCGAATTTCAATAGAGAAGATGGTTGGCAATTACCACCTGTTTATTTTCAGTACAGGGTTCCAACTGTACTGAAAATAATTAAGTCCCAAACCAAGTCAATTCACAAGAAAAATCAAGATACTGTGAGCTATTACTGCCTGCATCGGAACACCTATTAGTTAATAATGCGATGAAATTGTAAAATTGTATCTCTAAATTTAAAACGACTGTGACCTCTGAGTTTGTTTCGGTATTTCTTCTCAGGGATAGCCTTAGGAAATACCGTCGCGATTTAGTTTTAAATATGTATCAGAGACAAAACGAATTTCATGAATTTTATCAATTATATGTACAGTAGACTGAAATAATTTTAAATGAACTGTTGAGACGCCTGACACCTTAGTCCTCCCGCGACCACGAACGCTGCAAAGTGTTCGAAACGTCAGGAAAAACAAACCAATAATACACGTGATTAATCCGGTTAAAAGTTGTTTTATTATAATGTATAGTGATCGCGAAAACCTAAGATATTACTAAGATAATAATTATTAATTGTTTTCAGTTTTATATCTTGTCACCAAAGTTTAATAGATTTGAGCTCAATATTGACGGTATATTGTGAAAGTAAGACTTCCGTAAGGTAGGTAACGCCTGAATCCATTCAATACTTTTCCTATGTGTTTGATCTTCGATCTCTAACAGGTATCCGCCGTGATTCCGCCGACAGCTGTGATGTTACACATCATTAAAGAGACCTTGGCCGTTATCTCAATGTGTTAATTTAACAGTAAAAAATCCCATTACATAACTTACAAAGATTAATAAACAACGTTATAATTATTATGCTTTTCGTTGTAATACTTCCTTAATCTTGTACCTTTAAGGTATGCGTTCATTTATCGGCGCGAACGCACCAGAACGTAACGGGCGCTTGATCAAGTTTAGTTGTCAATAAAAATACGGCCAGGTTCAGATAAAACTCCAGGCACTCTGCCATCTAAGCTACCGCAACATCTACTCACTGTACCGAATTCTTCCTTCACAAGTCTTGATTGTGATAAATTACTCATGGTGACTTCAGTTTCATCTATTCAGTCGCGATGACACGTTCGATCTCTGCTCCTTCCACAAAACTATTTTTATTCATCACTGCACATGAGTTTAGCACATCGCAACGTATTGCAATATTGCGCCAAAGCACATAACGGGAGTTCAGCCCGCCTGTAGAATGCAATGGTTCATCTTCTTCGTGAAATATATAATAATCTCGTGACACAGTGTTTGTTATCGAACTCCTCCGAAACGGCTTGACCTATTTTTATATTCTTTTTTGTGTATATTTGGTAGGTCTGAGAATAGGTCGTAGGCAATTTTTTATACCCCTAGGAGATAAGGGTGGCCCTATCCAGAATATTTATACGGCAAAACAACGTTTGTGGGGCACAGCTTGTATAAAATATGTGATGGAGGATTATTGCAATTTGCAATGTGGGGCGGCCATCTTTAATATGCCCAGCCCTTACACGTATTCTATGAACGTCTGTTGATATTTGTATAGGTTCCTGAAGATATCATCTTCTTACCAGAGTCATTGGCCAGTGGACGCATACCTTAATAGCCTTATTAATTTATTTTAATGAATGTATCACGCCAAAACATTATTGATGTATTTGTTGATTGAGTAGCTTTGTATAAACACCTTCGCATATTAATCAAACATACTATGCCGTTAGTATTAATCGTTACACGGCAAAAAATTGATAAATAGATTTCCGCATTTAAATAATTTACGCCCTGCGTAGAGATAGATTCTGTAGATATGGGGTAATATCACTGATGCTGACATTTAAATTGCAGAAAAAGTGCATTCCCATTTTGTGTAATATAGGAAGAATGGATAGTTGTAGACCACATTTTAAAAATCTTGGTATTCTCACATTAACTTCCCTCTATGTTTTAGAACTATGCCTTTTTGTTAAAAAAAATACTCACCTTTTTACACGAAACAGAGATCATTATTCCCAAGAACGTAACCTGAGACACAGAAATAACTTAGCACTTCCTATCTCTAACATGACTATCTTCCACTCAGGTCCCTATGCTATGTCAATATAAACTTACAATAAAATACCAAATGCAATTAAGGAAGCGCCAACCTTCAACACATTCAAAAGAAAATTAAATAAATACCTGTCTGCGAAATGTTATAATAGTTTGCAAGAGTTTTTTGAAGATAAATAAAAATTAAATTGTTTAGTTTTAGTCAGTATTTTTAAGTGAATTTTTAAGTGAATTTGCTATGTAACATTTTGTTGAGACCATTTAATAATAATATTAAGTAACACCTTGTAACACATGAAGCAATAAATGATTTGATTTGATTTGTTATCTCTTTCTCCCTCGACTTATTGTTTCTCTTTAGCTGAATATAAACGTATAAAGATCGTATTGTAATCACGAGAAGATCTCATGTATACAATACAATCTTTAGGAAGAGTATACCAATTCCTTCCTTTTTTTATTTTTTATTTTATTTGACTGTTAAAATTATTGTATTATTCCAGAACACGATCGACGATGGCAATAAAACACGCAACGAAGTAGCGAAGCTGGCGAAAAATGTAGGCCAGCACATCAAGAAGTATCAACTGCTGGAACAGAGCAAAGCCGGCGTCGATGCTGATCGGTAACTGTATATTCGGCTAACCTATCATAGCATTACGCCTCTTTTCCCCGAAGGGGTAGGCAGAGGTGTACACAATTTTAAAACCATTTCACCAATGCTGTGCCGTTATTTTCTGACATCAACGCGGGCGGTGTCGCAGGCACAGCTAATGTAAAATAAAAAACTCAAGTATAGCCGAATATCTATAATATATATAACTGCTTCGTTGGTCTAGTAATCCCAAGCGCAACTGCTGAGTATGTCTTGGATTCGATTCCCGGGTCGGGCAGCGTATTGCCCGGTAGTGCGTTGCTGTTACATGGGACTTAATAACAGCATCAGTTAAATGTGTGTGAACAACTGTGTACACCTTTGCCTACCCTTTCGGGCAATACAGGCGTGATGCTATGTTATGTATGTCTACAGGTTCTCCCTCTCATAGTGTGGTTGATGAACAACCTAGTGTCGAGAGTTTAAACCACCCGTAGGTCTCTGATATGTTTTTACACACCATCGAGAACATCTCTCAGGTGTGTTGGTTTCCTCACGATGTTTTGCTTCGCCGTTTTAAGCAAGTGATCTTTATTACGCACATGACCAAGGCCTAAGTCTGGAAAGAGTCCAGTCCAGTCATCTTGCCGTTGGACGTCCAGCGGCAAGATGGGTCGATGACATGGCCTGACCTAGATGAGGCTGGCAGAAGACCGAGGAGAATGGCACAAACAAAGAGAAACCTATACTCAGCAGTGGGTGAACTCAGGCTGCGGATGACCATGATGATGACGCACATGACCTGAAAAGTCAGTGATACGTGCCTTGGATTCGAACGTGCGACCTGCCAGTCCAACGGTCAACCATAGGCTATCACGACACTAGGTTGTTCATCAACCACAGGTTGAGAAGATCACAAAAACTACTCATTCCACGTAAAAACTTTCTGTTAACATCAACGGAGCATATGCTGAATATAATTTCCGGGAACTACAGACAAAAACAGCTTTATTTTATAATTCAACGTGCACACAGTAGATGACATCATTACACGTGCAACAAGATATATTTTAAGAAAACTCGATACATAACCAAGGTTACGGGTTACATGGTCTGCAAGAATAATATATATAATTAAGGCATTCTTATAAATGATAGTTTTTAACGTAAATTACTGTTTCATTGGTCTCGTAATCGCAAGCCAGGCTACGGAGCTTGAAGTCCTCGGTTTAATAACCGGGTCGGGAAAAGTATTATTGGCTTTTGTAGGAAATTCTCAATAACAGTCTAGACTTCTGGAGTTTGAAATTATGTCCGGTAGATAGCAACAAGCTTATTACTTGAGACTCCTGTTATAGGACCTAATAACAGCATCAGTGAAACGCGTGTTTGCTAAAGACTCGACTGTATGCACATGCACTGTTCAATATGCTCCAACTAATCATGCCATCTCATTGCTCAATACTATAATTGTATAGCAACCAGATGTGGATGTATTTTACAATAAAAAGAGTTTTTCACACCATAGCCAAACATTTTTTTAATAATATTATAGCCAATTTAATTATAATGTAAATTCTCAGAAGCTTATTATCGAATTTATTGATTGTTATTTAAATAACTCAATTAATATTAAATTATGTAAAATTGTATTAATTTCTAATATTTGTTTTGTAATTATAATGTTTTAATTTTGTGTGCCGTGTTGATTCTTTTTAAAGCTGACTTTTTGCACGTGTTGGGTGACTGTTAGTGCAGAAAGTAACTGATGTTAATAATAAATAAAGGACATTTCTGCCTAACCCTTTTGGGCTATCGGCGTAATGCTATAAATTAATTAATGAACTACACAAGCTACAGACTTAACCAGCCCATAACTCTCCCACTGCAAGGGAAGGGCCTCTTCTCATACAGAGAAGTCACGAACATTGATCACCATGCTAGCTCACTGCGAATTAGCGATTTCAGACCATCAAGTTCAGTTTCACGATGTTTCTTTTACCGTACGTATAATGTTAAAAGCTAAAAAAATATACATGTGATTGAAAATGTTAAATTAGTACATGTCAGATTTGAACCCATAACTTGTGGCTCAGGAGACCGGCCCGTAACCATCAGCCACCACGACATTAGCTACATCTCTGCTTACCCCCTCGGGGCTATTAGCGTGATGTATGTGTTTAATGCGATCAATTTGATTCCCAGTGAACGTCTTCGGCAACAAGTGACAGTAATGGAAAGAGACCTGATGCTGAGCAAGAAGCAGGCGGAGGTCGACAAGAGGGACATCGAGAACCTAAAACGAGAGAAGGACATACTCACCAAGAACTTGCAAAAGATACAGAGTACGTTCTTATTATATTTTTTATTTTGTATCAGAAATGGATCTACGTTTGGCCACCAACTCGCCTGATGGTAAGCGACGCTGTGGCCGAGGATGCAGCACGTAGATCCAGAATAAATATATTCACTCTTAAGTAGAGTGGATAGATTTGGGAAGAACGATACTTGGGGAGTTGATGCAACTGCCCAGACTCGTCTCCCACAACGGTTGCACCGGACTACATCCCGAAACACGACTAGGTCACTTCACGGTATGGCTTCGTCCGGTGGGTGGTAACCAGCCGCGGCATTCCATTTATAGGGCAACTCAGACCACGTTCATACATTATAAAGCAATGAAATTAATTCAAAGCAGGCTTGCCATCTTTAAATCTTGCTATATTATGTTACCCGGGACAATGTAAGGATTCTAACGATACCCCATACATTTAAATTGGTTCCGGCGTTTAGGAGTTTTTGTGGAATAAAGAAACTCACAAACTTTGCAGCGTTCGTGGTCAGTCAGTCCTCCTGCGACCACGAACGCTGCAAAGTGTTCGAAACGTCAGGAAAAAACAAAAACTACTAACTAATACACGTAAATCCGGTTAAAAGTATTTTTATTTTAATAGCAATTTTTCTTTGTCATAATAAATTAATCGAGCATCTGTAACTGTCATTGTCAACACAATTTTCCTCTGGTATGTTCTAGATGAAGCTCTGGAGAACTTGAACATGTTGGATCTCCAAGAGCAGCGACGTAAACAGTTGGAGCACGAATTGGAGATCAACGCCACGCAGATACACAAGCAGAGGCTCATAATACGAACCTTTGAGAAGGAGAAAGACAGGTGAGAAGAGTAATATATTATGTGAAGGTAAGAAGAAACAAACAAAAGCTAGAGATTGAGATCAAAGAAAAAGTAAAGGCTGACGGTATAAAAAGGAGAAAAACAGGTAAGAACAGATACAGAATGTAGAAGAAAGAATTAGTCGGAAACAGCTAAACATTAACTGGAATAATGAAAAAATTGGGAGTAGATATGAAAGGTATAGGTAGGGGCACGGATCTTGAGCGCTGGCCTTGAATGCGCAGAAGTCAAAATTTAGGTCCGATTAGCGAAGAGTAGCGGGGTGGGACGGGCATGAATAAATATAATTGGTCGCCGCGTGCGGTGCATGAATGCATCACACTATGATTGGCTCATTAGTGTGACGTTGTCATTCGCATTGGTGAAAGTGTTTGACATACGTCTCGCATCCCGTGAAGTACTGTTGCGCAGACTCAACTTACATATTTTATTACTTATTATATACTTACGTATTTTACAAGATGCCGAAAGGAAACAATGTGTTGACTAGGCAGGCAAGTAAAATGATATACGATGTGGACTGTTTTATTAAGAAAGAGTTACGCTTATAAGTATAAAAACAATGTAATAGAGAAAAATAATATTATGTCCAGTAAAACAATTTAGTAATTGTGTGCTTGCATGTACACCAGCGCAACTATCCCCTCCCTTTTTGCCTAGCGCTCACGATTCATGCCGCGACCTATATTTAAACTTAACGTCACACAGATATAAAAGCACAGACTAATGATAGCAATCTTTGGTAAAAAGAAAGGGAGATAAGAACAAAGGAAGAAGGATCAATGAGAGATAGAGCTAAAGGAGAACATACCAGTAAGGGTATTCTCAACTGTCGGAAGCTTACGAATGCGAATACGAGAGTTACAAAAACGAATAAATAACACTATTCTCAGATCCTATGAAATCATTTTTTTATATATTTTGTTTAAAACGTGTGAATAAGAATACTGAATTAAAAATCTACATACACATACAATTAAAACGACACTAAATATTTTATGACTGATGATTTTTCGATACGGGAACCGACAGCTAGGAATACCCAACTGAGCTGCTAAAAATAGGAAGCTGAGTGAAAGAGGACACGAGCAAATACTATTAAATAACGAGTTGATACTTATAAGGTGTATTTTCATAAACTTTAGATTCCTAAAGCGATGCTCCTTACAAATAAATTTGATCCTAAATTACAATCTGCGTTAACTTAAATAGAAATGTAATTTGGAATATTTCTTTCAGAATGTTGGAAGAGACAATCGCTCTTAACGAAAAAATTGATGAAATCACAGGTACTCTATATATACTGTTTTTCCAAATAGCTAACGTAGTTTTATAAGAATAAGAGCCTCTGCAGACTTGCTACTTTTATATCCGTCTGCTTCGCGTTTTGGCGTTTCTGCGTTCGGTCGCAATAGCTGAATAGCGTGTTTCAATTTCGGATAGTTATAATAACTAGTCTGCGGAGGTTGTGTATTAAGGGCTGGTTTTTGCTACGTCTTGTCTTATTTATCCAACAAAGAAACATGGCGAGATAGTTATACTGTTACAAATAAATCTTTGAAAAGGATTAAGGCATGCATAGCGAACTCTAAAGTTATTAATTATTGTGGAAAGGAAAATATGGTCGTGAGCAGGATTGGAACCTGCGCCTCCCGGACAAATGCTCCGGCCACCAAGCCATGTCGAGCTCTGCTCTCCACCACGAATTCGTCTTCCACATTTTAATACGTCTTTTGGTGACGTCATTGCCTAGATGGCAGACCCTTTTACACGAAAAAATGTAACTCTAGTTTTACTATTTGTCCTTCGTCCTTAAAGAATAACTTTTGACAATCGAAATATTTTGAAACCTATCAATAAAATACCATACCTACAAATAAATAATTGAAAACTGAGTTAACTTCTGAACGTGTCAAATCGTAAAATAAACTAAAATTTATTGCGTGGTTTTAAAAATATTATAAATACTTTAAACTGTTCTGTAAGCGCCAGTCTACCTTCTACAAACAAAATTTTTTTTACATGTCCATGTATGTCGGCGTCGGCATGATTGACTTTAAACAAATTGTGTTAGTTTTAGTTTCACTTAAAAAACATCTGATGCTGCCTGCCTCTCAGCATTAGATGTTTTTTTAATCAGCCCTAAGTTATATAATCTTTACACAATAGTTTCTTGGCCTATTACCTTACTGTTACATACTTTATATTTTGATTAGCTGCCTATTATTCACGGCATATGTACGGTTTATATTTCAAACAAAAGATTTTTAACTGTTTCACATAACTTTTCAGGTTATATTACCTAAGCCCATAAAAAAACCCGTTTCTATCATCATCACAATGTGTTTCAAACATAAGATATTTTTCACTGTTTCTCTTAAATATTTAGATTTTAATTCACGCATACAATTGGGTCAACCTACATTGTATACTATTTTTGTCATAATATTTACGCGAATCGTATCCATTGAATTCAGTTCCGTTAGTTTTCTATTCAAGTTTTTATCAGCGATTGAACATCTTGTCTTTTGAGCAGGGCAGCCCTTAAAGCTTGTGCTATCGATGTCATTGCAAGGCGAAGTGACAATGAGTATGATATGAAAGACAGGTTGAGGAACAGCATGATAAGGGAACGTCATGGAGTGAAAGAGCTTGTAGTGACGAAGATTGAAAAACGTATTCTAAGATGGTTTGGACATATTCTAGGATGGATTTAAGGCGATTGTCATAACTAGTATATTAGGCGAGTGTGTATGGAAGAGTCGGGGCAGCTCAACCTCGATGAAAGACAGCAATCGTATAGCGGGCGTTCTCAAAAAAGGACAGGTCAGGAGTAATCTCAACCAGGTTAGAATAAAGTTGAAGCGGAAGACAGAATCGTAGCATCGAAATCGGTAGTTTCTGCCTTACCCAATGGGAAACAGGCGTGATTGTACGTATGTATTAAGCTTAGAGCATTAAACCAAGTTAGCAATTCAGGCGTGAAAAAACAAAACCTTTTTTTTTATTGTAATATGCAAAAACATAGAGCAGAGCTCTAATAGTATTCATCTGCGGGACCGCAGCTTCAAAGCCTGCTCATGGCCATAATTTTTTATTTCACCAAAATTCAAACTATAAAGTTCGCCACGCATGTGTTAAAAGCCCTGAAAAAGTTAACTGTATTAACATTTCGTGTCCAATTCTTCCTCTCAGAGGAGGTCCGTCTCCGCACTGCCGATATTCTGGATCTGAAGAAGGCTCTACGCGAGGAAACCATAAAGTCTCGTAAGCTATCAGTCGCGCTTGACGCCACCAGAGCTGAGAGGAATATGCTACATAAGAACTATACTGAGGCCCTTGACGAAATACAGGACCTGAAACAGAAAATGAAGGTAAGCTTCAAGAACTACGCAAATAGAATAATAAATTATTATAGCCATTGTCAGGGCCGGATTAAGGGAAAAGTAACAGGGGCTTCAGCCTCAGGGCCTTCCCAAGTATAATGATTTTATGTATTTTATAAATAACACCAGTCCCAAAAAAGGGGATTTAATTGTTAGTAAAAAAATAATGTTTAGGTCTCATTTCAAAAAATAATTCAGAGCATCCACTTCTTTGTCGCCATAGCACCTCCACACTTTTAAATCCGGTCGTATTATGCAGTTATTAAATTAATAACTATTAATTTACCTTACATCAGTGTTTTCAGAACTGAAACGAGTTAGAAATAGGACAGTCAATATTAATACCGATACTTCAGAACTTTATAAATGACTAAACATGTTGTTTAGTGTGACTAGATAGAGATTATATGAGATCTGTTCACAATTGAGACTAGTAAAACTATATCCAAACTCAATTTTACTTTTAGTCTCCATCTACTGTTTCACAAAACCTTCCATACAATACATATCTGAACACTTCATTTTATCCACAGATGCTAGCATACCAAATTGAACAGCTGAAAGAAGATATAAGTGGCAAGGAGGCAGGACTCAAGTCCTGCGAGGGTTTCCTAAGCAAATGCAACAAGAAAAACGAACAACTACGCATGGAGATCCAGGCGGGGCTGGCCAAGTTGTCTGAAGCTAGGGCTGATATAGCGGCCCTGAGGCAGGAGGAAGCCAGGCTTAATAGGATCGTGCAGGTTTGATCAAAGTTATTTTCCCCATCAGTTCTTTCTTTTCAGCGCTGTCGTGGTAGTATAATTTCCTTTCTCTGCCGCCTTTTCAGTCCACCTAGATGTGGCAGAATAATATATCAGTGCTCTCTGAATTTCACAATGCAACAAGGCAGAATGAAAAACCCATTTACAAAAATAAGGCTGGTTAACAAAATTGTACACAGCAGTTGTGCTAACTGTACGAATGCTGTCTTCTTTTTCTTATCGTGTGGTTAATAAACAACCTGGTGTCAGTTTAAACCACCCGTAGGTCTCTGACATGGTCTTACATACACCATCGAGAAAATCTCTCAGGTGTGCTGGTTTCCTCACGATGTTTGCCTTCACCGTTTTAAGCAAGTTATAATTAAAACAACTTTTAACCGGATTAATCGCGTGTAAACAAAAAACCAATAATACACGCGATTAATCCGGTTAAAACTTGTATTATTATAATGTATAGTGATTGCGCAATCCTAAGATATTACTAAGTGATAATTAGTTTATAAAACGCACATAACTTCGAAAAGACAGTGGTGTGTGCCTTGGATTCGAACTTGCGACCTCTGACTGGTCAGTGTAACGATCATACCACTCGGCTATAACTGCTCTAGATGTGTATTGCTATGAAAAACCAATTCGTTTGCATAAATTATGAAATAACACTTATAGAAAAACGTTTAGATATTTCCATATTATATTATGAAACCTCAAAAGCATTGACTGCAAACAAATTACAAAATTGTTGGTAAAAGCTAGAATAATGATACGTAATCTTCAGAAATGTTTTGTGAAAATCTACCGATCCATTTTTATTTTTGTATCAGGAAGGCGACACAGCCCGTGCCAAACTGATGAAAGAGCTGGAAGGTCTAATGAATGAGCGTGACGTAGTGGGCGCGCAGCTAGTGCGGAGGAACGATGAGATCTCACTGCTGTACGAGAAAATACGGATCCTTGAGGTCACGCTGCAAAGAGGTAAGGAATGAATAGTGGACCTGCTGATATTGCTGGAAAATTTTGTCTAACACAACGGGGTGACATCACGAAGTGCGACGAGATCTCACTGCTGTACAAGAAGAAACGCGTCGTAAAGGTTACGTTGCAGACAGGTAAGGAATTTATAGGTGAGCTGATGAAGGAGCTGAAAGTCTGATAAGTGAGTACGACATCGTGAAGTCAGAAGAAGTGAATATATTTTACTGATAGACGAAAAGATAGAATATAGATGAAATATGTATCGTAAAGGTTGCGCTGCAGAGACATTATTATTAATGAGAAGCAACGTCTATCTCTCTACATCAATAATGGATGCAAATAAATATCTAGCTACTTCCACAATATGGAGGGTAGTCATGCAATTACCTGTGCAATCAGCAGGGTGTAACGGCTCCAGATAATGCCCCGTGGGGAGGCGAAACACGAGTAGAGTAGTTGGTGGTCGTTGCACTTTTTTCATCGCTTGCGTATGTGCATATATTTGCGCGCGAGCGGGCGGTACACCCGCAATTGCATGATTACCCTCAATATTGTGGAAGTAGCTAGATATAGTGATTATTTGTATCCATAGTAATGGACTTCCGCAAGGTAACGCCTGAATCTATTCAATATCTACATGAAGTCAGCGATCAGTGACATGATAAGCTCATGAAGCCTACATCACGTAAATAAGTTGTGCGACGGAATTGTAGGCGTGCTGCCTGTCAAGGGCAAAGACGAGATCTCGTTAGTGCAAGAACAAATGCGCATCCTGGAGTAACCTGAATAAATAATTATACTATTAAGATCTGGCTCCGGTTCAAAAGTCCACTTACACACGCGTTGATTACTGCACGTTTAACATAAATACCAAATCCAATTATTTTTTGGTCTAATCAGTATTTTAGAATTTCGCAATCTTACTTTCTCTTCAAATAAAAAGAAACAGAAGATTAGTAACAAAATCTATAGACAATTAAATTGTCTCGTTGGTCTAGTGGTCCTAAATACGAGTGTGAGCATGTGGTCTCGGGTTCGATTCCCGAGTCGGGCAGTGTTATTGAGTTTTTCTGTTACCTAGAAATTTCTCTGTAGCAGCCCGTTGCTTGGAATTGTACCCGGCAATAGGATCACCGCCTACTACACGGGACATAAAAACAGCATCGGTGAAATGTGGGTGTAAAACTATGTACACCTCTGCAAACCCCTTCGGGAAATACAAGGTATGTTATATTAATTAAATTTTCTCTAGTAAAGCTTTGTGATGTAAATATTTTTGATTATTCTGCGGTCTAATTCTTGCAATTCTCTATGCTTTCTTCTGAACACCTTCCTTTCTTCAGGTGAACGCCAGTACGAACAGCGCGTGGAAGACATACGCCTTCTCCGACTGGAGATAATAAGACTTCGGAAAGAGAAGAACTTGCTCTCCAAAGGGATTGAGAATATGACCGATTTGCGACTGGAGGTAACGTATGTTTTAATCAATATCATGGCTACTGCCTCATTGGTTTAGAAGACGCAAGTGCGGCAGCTGAGTGTGTGGACCCTGGTTCAATTACCGGGTCGGCCGAACTGTGACTGGGTTATTTTCTCTCAGTAGCAACCCAAGTTATTGTGACCGGTAGATGGCAATAGGCTCATATTTAGGACTTAATAATAAATAAAAAAAGGAAATGTGGGTGAGGCAGACCTACAAATCTGCTTAATGGTAACAGGGCTATACCAATGTTATCGTCACAGATGCTTAATAGAGTCAGCGGTATTTACAACTTTACAGACTGCCTCGTTGTTCTGATGGTCGCAAGCGCGACTGCCGAGCGTGACGTCCTGGGTCCGATTCCCAGGTCGGGCAGTGTTATTAGATTTTTCTGTTAGGAAATTCTCAGTACCTAACAGCCCGGAGCTAGGAAGTTAGTGGTGTGACACCCCCGAGCATCGGAGAGCATGGAAAGCCGTTGGTCCTGCGCCAGATCTCTCTCCGGTCGTGTCGGATTGCCGTCCCATCGGAATATGTGAGTGAAGGAAGAGGGAGTGCACCTGTGTTTGCGTGTACACTTGTGCACTATAATATCTCCTGCGTCCTTGGCTAATCTCCATGGAGATAGGCCGCCGTGACCGAAGTACGGTTGGGGTATAATATTATTATTTTCAACTTTTACACCACTGCTTACCCCTTCTGGGAATATCGGCGTTATGTTACCAAGTAGAAAAAAAACATATATTTTGTCGCATTATGTTTTCGGAAACTCGGTAGATACAGGTTAGTAATATAATGTATCTGGTACAGCGCCTAAACTCTGAAACACGCGATTTTCCGTAAGCTATCAAACGCGCCGTCGCCAAAACCCGATGCAGCAATGATGCGGTCGCCAAATCACCGATGCTAAAAGTAGCGATCCTGCTGAACCCCTTATTCATAATTTCCAGGTGTTTAATCTAGAGCGCGAGCTTGGCAGGGAGCGACTGCGAGTGCGCGCGCTTGAGGAAGCCCTGGAGACTCCGCTCAACGTGCATCGCTGGCGGAAGCTGCAGGGCACTGACCCCGAGAGCGTGCGCCTCACGCAGAAGCTGAGACTCACACAGAAGTAAGTAGACCATCCGATGCATATGCACCAATTGATAGGGCGATGTAATGTCACGGGAAAAAAAGTTAAGTAAGAAGTTTTTGTCGATTCCCAGAATAAATGGTCCAAGTATAATCATTCTGTGCGAGAATCGAACCCGCGACCCACTGGACAAAAGTCTCAACAACTGCACTAACCAAAGATCCGACAAACAGAAAAGTCCGCCGAAATATCTAAAAATTAAACAAAAGGAAATAGCCGGAACCGCGCACAAACAATCATCTGCGAGTTAAAGAAAAATGTAAACGGGAATTCCTACTTACTATTTGTAATATATACCCAATGATATTAAAAAATAAGCGCCATTGTCTATACCTACTTAATTGAATTTGTCCTTACAACCTTAATTTACAAAGTAATTGAGAATACTTCTAAAAACTATGAGAATCCTACGGACGAATTGACAAATATCCGCGCTTACTAACGAATAGGTATAAGTCATTGGTGATTTACCGAAAACTCTACGTCACTGATAAAGTAAATATCCCCTATTCCGGAAAACCAAACTAAAAGATTTAAAAACAAAAAAATAATAATTACCAGACTTCAAAGAATTTGACTTTAATAATTATACTCAACTTTACAACGAAAATTACGTTCGTCTTGATCAAATATTTTGCGGGAATTACCATTCATATAATGCCTGTCTTGTTCGTACGTCACATTATAATTTTATGACTACATTCATCTCACCAGTTATAGAATGTAATGTGATTCATATAGAATACCTCAGGTATATTTAATTAAAGTCTTCAAATTGAGATAATTGTGACATAATTACCAAAATCCATTTATTGCACCAACTACACTTGAAATTGGGTTAGACTCCATTCCGAAAACTTGTTTTTTATAGCGGTCCCAAGCGCGACTGGTGAGCATGAATAAGGTCTTGGGTTTGATTCACGGGTCGGGCAAAGTATTATTGGGTTCTCTGTAAGGAAATTCTCAGTAGCGGCCTGGAGTTTGGATTTGTGTCCGGTAGATGGCAATAGCAATAGCGGAGTCTAGGAGTAGGCGTATACTACACTTATGGGCAGAGTTTAGGATGTAGATACCTACTTAATTAATTATGTAAGAAAGCCGAGTCACAACTGCAAACCGTAAATAAATAAATATTAATAATAAAATAAAATAGCACGCCTGCCTTGTGTAAACTTAAAAGTGAAAACAAGTAATCAAAGAATAAATGATTTTACAGAAAAATATATGTACACAGGATTCCAAAAAATGACCTAGATTTAATATTACAATGAAGATTAATAAGATTTTCAATAAAATACTGCAATCGGCTATATTGACTGAAACGCCAATTACAGCGAATGACGTCACGCCTCAAAGAATATCAATCACCGCCATACGTTTTGCTTGAACTTTTGTCAAATATTATAGAATCGTGACGTCACAATCCATGAGCGTAGACGACGTACTACCTAGACGTGTACCTATATTATAAAAGGAGATTTCAAAATCAGTCGTCATGCCTACCGACATCGCAGTTCCCCTACCTTATTTTTCACTTAAAAGTTCACACATGGCAGACATAACTTTTTAATTATTATTTTTTTATTCCATAGTTTTTGAGTACTACAACTACGATTTTTTTTTTTTTTTTAATCTTACTAGTTTATATATATTGACCAGGAAAATTCAAGGTTTCTAACGAAACGCCATACATCTTAATCGGTTCAGGCATTTAGAAGTTATGATGGAATAAAGAAACTCGCAACCATACATCAACCCTAAAAACATAACACTCCTTTTTTTGGAAATCCGGTAAAAATAATTCAACACACTTGCTTCGTATAGTGGCTACAAATATCTGTAAATAAAATACAAATATTAACGCCAGACGACCCAGCAGCTCTCGACCACGTCGCCAACCGCGGTATCAAAACCGATTTACCAAATATCTATGTATTAAGAAAAGTACAAATAACTTATTGAATCTTATTTGTTTTACTGGCAATACATAGTTATCTCTACTGAAAAAAGCTAGTTTGGTTCTTACGTCAGATCGAATTTCGAGTAGCCTAGCTATATTATTGTGGTAAATAATGACGCACGGGTTATTTAATTTATGCAAATTGGACTATGACAATACCATGATGTATAAATCATATTTGTAAATATTTAATAGCAAAATATCAAGAATTATCACATTTAAGACACGGCCGGTGTAACTTTTTTTTTGGAGTGGTCCTTCTAGTGTTGCCAGATGTCCCGCTTTTCAGACCTCTCGGGACGCATCTCGCGAGCACCTTGAGCGGGACGCCCAAAATCCCAGTCTTTCATCGAGCAGGGGCAAGCGAGCGAATAAATAATACTAAGATATATAAAGTGAATTTTCTTTTTGTTGATCGCTTTGTATTATGATTAGCAAAGATATTAAAATTAGAATTAATTTACGCTACGCAACGCTAGGTCCTTCATAGCGACCCAAACCAAATAGTCCTCCCCACTTACCTTTATCAGGATTCTGGGATCGCAGCTGCACTCACCGCAACCCCGGCAGGATGACACCAATACCGACAGTTAAGGTTCTAGATAACATACACACATAAACAGTCAGCGCATACGTAACTGTGTTAACTGTAATTACCGACTACGTAATACACAATCACTTCAATATCTTGTTTGCGAGGAATGTCGTAATCTTTCACAAAAAGCGCAGGACAGGCATTGACCGTATTTTGCAAACCTTGATCTGTTGTTAGAGTTCCAAATTGGTATCATTTATTCAGTCAGAAACTAGAGATTATCTGTAATAATACATTTTTGATTATCTTGTCATATCAAATCAAATAATTTACTTCATGTTTAGAATTTTTTTAAAAAGGCAGTTTAAAAAAAAAAGGAATTTGCTGATTAATACCTATGTTCAGCAAATAAATAAATTAATGATCGTTAAAATTTTAAGAACTTCAATATAAATTAATTAATATAGCTAACAAATAATTTAATTAATTCAGTATCATAAGTCAAGTCAATAAAAAAATTACCCATTCATATTTTCAAAAAAGAAAATTATGTTGCAAATAAACATGCTTAAATTATCTAGAATAGAATTAATTGACTGACTATGATACACTGTTGATATGACATCACAGTTAGTAGGTACGAGTACTTTCGACTGTTCATAACAATTATTTTTTGTAATGATGACATGCACATATTGATTGCCTTGTAAACCAGCTGTGTACAACACATTTAGTAAGTAATTATTACTTGCTCTTTATAATAAAACAACTTTTAACCGGATTATAAGAACACTGCAGCGTTTCGAAACGTCAGGAAAAACAAAAACTAATAATAGACGCAATTAATCGGGTTAAAGTTGTTTATTATAATGTGTAGTGATCGCGAAAACCTAAGATATTACTACTTGCTCTTTACATCATCTTTACGTGGAAAAGTATTCAAAATTTTAACTAATCTAAATCACATTATCCAAAAATATTAAAAAGCATGTACTTATTCATACGTTTTCAACCACCTACATAAATATTTATTTATTTTTTATTTTATTTCTGACTTCAACCATCTTTGCAATAGGAAAGTGCTGGCCCAGAGCGAGATGCTGGTGCTCAAAGAGCGAGAGCTGAAGGAGACCCGCAATCTGTACAGTGCCGTCAAGGATATGCTGGCACTGCAACCCAGCCCTGAGATTCAGGTGATATGGAATTACATTGTATGACCATATTATGTTAAGTAGTTTTGGGTCGAACCCATCTGCCAACTTCTCACACGAGGTGTGGTCTAAACGATCCACCGATTGAGTCCCCATCATATTGAACGCTAGGCGACACCGCAGCAGACCAAGGCAAAATAGAGGGATTACCTGTTGGAAAGACTGGCCCTCGTTAGCATAAAACGGACGTGTGGAAAAGGGAGAGAATAGTATCTATAACTAACGTATTTCATGTATATTTTCAGATAACACTAAACCGCACACAACGTGCGTTGACGCAGCGGACTACAAAGATGAAGTGTTTAATAGCTGGTTCGTACCATTTCCGTTTACTTTTGTTACCTTCCATGTTCAGTAGACATTGCGGGGCCTTGGGATGCATGACGGATCTGAAAATCCAAGGTGCCAGGTCGAGCGTAAAGGATGATTGTATTTCATTGTTCGTATAAAATAATGAATCTAGGCCAGACAGATTCAAACTGAGCTAGCTAAGGTTAACTACCTATTTATCGATTTTCTATGTGAGATTGCAGTGTTTCTGTTAGGAGAATTCTGAGTAGCAAATAGAAGCGGTAGATTACAATAGGAATAGCCGAGCCTCACCACATTGAGGATAAATGAGATCGATCAAATGTTAGTTAGGTCCTTAGGGAATGAAATGTAAAGGCTGTTTTTATGTGGTGCAATACCCAGATTTTAATTGCAATGTATCTTGGGCATACATTTTTCTGTGCCGTTTACGGCTACAGTTGTCATCTGCGATTGGCTCTCCTGTAAATAATTTAACTACATCTCATCTTTGTACGTCCCGTCCAGAGCTAAGCATGCGTGAGCGCCAGGTGAATGACCTCCGCTTAGAACTAGACCGAATAAACGCCGAACTACAGTCGTTCAAACAGAAGTACTACGAGATGAAGCGAGCGCTTGACGCGGACGAAGCGAGGCGATTGAAGGTGGCCTCGCCGCCTTCTGGAGACCAGAAGCCGCAGTAGTCTTGTATTATATTTAATACTGTTGATTGAGAGTTGTAACTGTCGTGTAGGTTGAGGGTTGTAACGGTCGATTTGGGCTCAAATCGACGATGAGCCAGCTATAGTAGTGATAACTATGACTGAAGAGTGAAACAATCGATTTTATGTAGGCGATTGTTGTTACCATATCTATATCAAAATATTATGTATAGTCTCAAGTTCTATATGTTGACTTTACATCAACTCGGCCTTATCATCGTCCATACTTCAAACCAAACGATGCCTAAATAATATAGGAACATAAATATGCTCTTGTGAATGTTTACAATAACTGGAAATATCCCAATAGCCCACCAAACTAATGCTTATGGGGGATACCATCGATAAATTATGACGAAAGAGTAGGTTTATTTGTAAATGAGACTTTTTTAAATTTACCAAAGATATTTTTCATGAATTACTTACAGTACGTTGATTTCGGCCTTAGTAATAAAGAAGTGAATATTTTTTTGTATAGTGCTTATACGTTTAGTCCCATTTGCAAATAAATTAATTCTACAAATAAACCGAATTTAAAGGGTAATTTGGCTAGACTGGGTATTTAAGCCAATATGGAACCTATTAATATTAGTGATGATTTTAATTACGTATAAAATTTAAGTTTCTAGGTTGTTGTTGCCCCGAATGTTAATTTATTTATCTTAGGAATAATACACGTGCCAATTTATACTTACGATCTCATTACTGCATAAAATGTTATGTTTGTAAAACTTGAGTTTTGAAAGCTGCAAATGTGAAATAAAATGCAGATATAGTTTGTTATAGTAGTGCTTTTCTATTAGAAGAATGTTAGATTTAAATATACATAGAAGGAAAGGTGGCCGAGTTATATCTCAATAGTTGTGTTAGTTCAATATTTTTGTTGTTGTACGTAATAATATAGTAGTCGATCGCAACTGAAGACTGAAGAATGGGGTTGAAACTTGTTTGATATAAATAAATAAAACACTCTTGTAATTAATCCGAAAACAATAGTTTTATTTAAGAACTTTTCACTTTCTCATAAAATATACACATTGTTTTTGTCATTAAACTAAACTGTAAGTAAATACTAATTTTTAAATACCAATTCTCACGATTGTCAAACGGGTGCACGGCGGGGCGGCGCCCCTATTGCGTTTCGGTTCTAAATTTTATATAATGGTGTTTTTCATGTTCATGTACAAATTCGTCACTTAAACTCTATTTAAAAAAAATATTCAAATGAAAGCATGATTTTGTACATTTTCAAAGTAAAAAAAAAAAGAATCACGAAGACATCCGTTTTCTCGTTAATAAAGTGTGATGATAGAATTCTACAGTCCTTTTGTTGATAACTTAAAAATAACAGTTCGAATGCATGCGCTCGGGCCGGACCGGGCCGGACCGGACCGGGGCCGCGGCCGTGTGGGTACAAACAAATGCGATCAAATGCTTATAGACCAGCTGGGACCATGCATCGAACGTATGCTAGTATACTCCAGCGCTTTGATACAAACACACGGGGTACATACGTCTGAATAACGCGATAATTTCAAATTGTCGATAGGACTAACAATTTTACACACAATTTAAGCGTTTCCTCGATTTGTACATTTTAGCTCTGCATAAAAAATATTTTGAGTGTTTCAGAGCAAGCAAATAACTCTGCTTTATTCGTGTTTGACGTGAACTTCTTTAAAACCGTAGTATTTTCTAAGTTTAACAACTTGTTTATGCGTTTCACTATAAAATGGTCCTGTAAACGCAAACCTCTGATACTAACTAACAGATTTATTATGCAAATATAATTCACCAATCGACTAACATCGACTAACCATTTCAATTCACCGACAAAGATCAAAGCATCCCGTTGAGCAAAAATTTATTTCAACTACAATTTCTGTATTTGCGATGGATATATTATGAACCATCCAAATTGACGCCTATTTGCGGGTGCTGTGAGGCCTAAGACCGGTATATCTATCTACTCCATACAGTGGCTCATCGCCCTTGACATCAACAGCTGAGAAGGCCGGCGGACACTAGAGCCCAGCCCACCCCACCGCGCTACACCGCGATGCTCGACTGTATGAAATAAATCTGTGGTATTGACATGTTATCGCATTATTTATACGTACAAGTACACTCTGAACATACACGCTTCGGCCCGCGATCAAAACACGCATTTTACCATAACAGTATCTATATATAGCTGTCCCAACTTACCAAATACAAACACAGAATCAACTATTCGATCATATCACGCGACGTTTGCATCGAGACGGGCGTGCGTTTCACAAGGAATCTCATAATCACACTGAAAAACAAAATTGTGTACAATCACACGCAACATTCCTGCAAGCCGTATGCACTAATTATAATATTTTGTCTCATTTATCAGACGTAGGTATATAAAACGTTTTCTGAGACTGGAGATGCCTCGACTCCTTGCATAATTCCTAAAGTTCGGTGTTTACTCACCGGTGCTCTCATAGATACTCGAATGTTTCGAAATCTATTGCATCGTCATTTTATTGTCAATCGACTATGAAAAATACGAAGAAGAAAACAAATGGAGTGACATTTCAAATTCACTTAATTAGTGAGTAGCGCCGCCTACGTGTAATATTTGCGCATTTCCGTACTAAAGAATATTTGCATGTTCATGTGCCCCTACACAAATATGCACTCCATTTTTTCCAACTTCATGAAAGGAACATATTTTACTATAAAAATGTAACAGGACAGACAGACTCACTCGCCGCGGATGTACCGACGCACTAGGACTCACTATTAAACTATTTTATAATATAAAGCGTTGTGTCGCCTCTATGCAAACGCCGCGACTACATATTATATCACTCGTTGGCTTACGACATAGGTACTTATGACATAATTGCGATGGAATCAATAAAACTATTGTTTGTTTGTATGTTTGTTTAGTCGCTCGGCGTGATCACGGTACTGTAACGTAGCGCATCGTCGTCGCCTAGTGGACGTCGGAGCTCTCCTGCTTGCTCAACTGGTGGTTGGCCGGATCCGACGTGTTGATTGGCTGAAAGAGCAACAATACTCATATTAATTATGTTAAAAAATTACTACCCACTTTTCGATGACTCGTTATTTTTTTATAATTTATACATTTCAAATGGATCATCGGAAATGAGGGCAGAGGGTAATTCAGAGAGATAATTAATTTAATTGTGAGGTCTTATGATTGATGACGGCCGTCTATCTGAGTTAGGGTGAATATTGTGTAACAATAACGACAGACGGCTTTCTTTATTCTAGTGCGCGTGTGTCGTGTACGTGTGTGTGTATGTGTGTATGTGTCGGTAAGATAGAAGGCGTGTAATTACCACTGGCACTGACCAGGGAGATGGGCGGCTGCGGCTGCGGCGGCGGCGGCGCGGGCTGCGGCGGCGGCGCGTCGTGCACGGGCGTGGTGGAGTGCGCCGCCTGCGCCGCCGCGTAGTAGCCGCCGTTGATGCCCTCGGGGTACGGCGCGGCCGGCGCCGGCGCGCCCAGCGGGGCCGCGGGCCCGGCGCCCGGCCCGGAGCCGGCCAGGAAGTAGTCCTTGTTGACGCAGTTGCGCAGGCAGTCGGGGATGCGGCCCACGATGGCGCGCCGGATCTCGGACGCCGCCATCTCGCGCAGCTCCTGCGCCGACGCGTCCGAGTAGAACGCGGCGTGCGGCGTGCACAGCACGTTAGGCGCATCTTTCAACGGACCCTGACACCACATTATGCACTTTAATATAACATCATCAAAATCGCCAACACGCACTTTTAATGAAGAATAAAGTGAATAAACATGAAAATACATCATCCAGCACTCGTCAGTTCAGTGAGATTACATTTTATGTAAAATGCATTATAGATATTACGACTTACGTTTTCCCGATCGAGTTAAACAACTGCATACATTGTCTCTTATGGATTAGTAGTGTACAACTAACATGATCAGGAATACATACCTGGAACACGTTGAAGGGTTCGTTCTCATGCACGTCGAGGGCGGCGGCGCGGATGCGGCCCTGCTTAAGCGCAGCCGCGAGCCCCTCGTCGTCCACCAGCCCGCCGCGTGCCGTGTTCACCAGGAACGCGCCTACACGCACACCATATCAATAAATACATCTAGTACACGTTCAGCACCCTTTGACAAGCACCGAATCATGTGCGAGCTATAGGGACTTTGTTAGAATGTTTTATGCTAGACCACATGTTTCTTCGCGTGCCAAATACGCATGGTCTCGTTTAGGACGGGACGACGTTACCACACGGCAGCATGAACTGCTTCATATCAAATATTTGTACTGTATCGGTGCCGCACCCGTGCCCCTCCCCCACATGGCACGGCTCAAACTCGATTCGGCCTAGCATCGATCACTCCAAAAAGTTTTATCCAAAAAAGTTTTAGTCAAAAAGGCGACAAAAAGCGTCCGATGTTTACATACGTATGAACACGGAATAGAGAAAACATTCCCAATGCAGTGATTGCTCGGCAATCTTCATTGTCGAGATTTCACGAGTACCACGTACTCAGGTACTAAAGACGATTTGCACGTAACGATAAGAATTGTGACTAAGTTATAACCAGGAGATTTTTAGGATTGATTTTGGAACTGGTGTGTCTATCTATGACTGAAAATAAGCAGACAAGTGATTGCTTCTCAATATGACTTTTATGAAGTTTGGGCAACTGCTTATAATAAATTTTAATAATATAAAAAACGTTTATTTACCCGGGCGCATCTGTTTGATAGTGAACTCGTTGATGAGGTGGTGATTGTGTTCGTTTAAGCTGCAATGCAATGATACACAATCACTCTGGAATAGGAGGTCCTGGAAACAACACAAAAAAGTATTTATTAAAATGGAAAAAATTGCTTCATAAGCTGGTATAATCATGTAAAGAACAATAACTCTCACAATTATCTAATAGTATCTGTCTCAGTTTCGTTATTTTTAATTTCGGACGTAAGTTCTTGAAAATAACGTTATGGGTGTCTTTTTTGGGTAGTTTAGTGGTTTATAAACAATAACGTTAATATTAATAGTAGCAATAATTTTCTGTCTATGATAATTCACTAGATTGATTAAAATAGAAGACGGCCATAGCCGACTCTTTGAAACATATTTTGAATATGTGTAAATTTTGATATTTTGGAATGCAAGATGACTAATTTTTGAAAAGACGATATTGATTTCGAAGTACTTCTATGTGTTGAATAAGACTTCAATACTGTGATTCATATATATATTTTTTTTCATGTCGATGTGTTTCCGAGTTGTTTAAATATCATTTGCGAATATATCATCAATAATATTTTATAGGATGGCGATTAACAGATATTCGGGAAAATCAATATGGTTGAGTTATCGGTGACTGATAAAAAAAATTGAATACAAAAATAACGCAATGAAAGACGGTCTGGACATGGGTTTTTTATAATCATCAAAGACGTAGAACCAATATATATGGATATTTGAACTTTACGCTGGGCTGTGCAGCACGTTTATACCACTCAAAACTACTATGTATTTACAAATAGTCAAATTAAATTTAAATCCATAAAACTGTGTGATTCCTCTCTGGTTCTTCTGAATTCAGTGCGGCAGTTAAAACCCCAAGAACCTTAAAACAGCATGTTTAAAGCAGCATGTTTCAAGCAGCATGTTTAAAACAAGTGGTACCTGAAGCGTATAGACCCTGGTGAGTCCGAGCGACTTCTCGATGCCGTCGGGCAGGTAGGGGTCGTAGAAGATGACGTTGAAGCCGAAGGCCTTGGCGCGCAACGCGACGGCCGAGCCGATGCGGCCGAGCCCCACGATGCCGAGCGTGTCGCCGCGGATGCGCGCGCAGCCCGTCGCCGCCTCGCGGACTTGCTCCGGCCCTGCAATGTTACCAAAGGTAATGTCATTTTACATAGATACTTTGGATAGCTGTTAAGAACTTCTATTTGGGGAGCTTAAAGCTAGTGTTGCCAGCAGATGAATCAAAAATAGCCTAAACCTGTGTTGATAAGGACCAATTTTTGGCAAAAAAGGCCGATAGAAGCAAAATGATTTTGTTTATTCAATTTCAGTAAATTACATTTTAGTTTTCTATTTCACTAGATTCATTTAGATACATGTCGGACTAAAGAATAAATTTTAAGAAGCCAGTAGGATTGACACCGAAGCTAATCCCTTGAATATAGCTTCACTGTCAATCAAAGGCTCAAAGGCCGATGAAAGACCGAGTGCCACCTAAGGCCGACACAGGTTCAGAAAGGCGGATAATCGGCCCCCCAGGAGCCGAGCTGGCAACACTGCTTAAAGCACTACGATTTATTTCTGGAAAAGTAAAAGTACATCACAACTGTTAGTTAATTCCCTCAGTTCTTCTTTATGCAGTTCTCCGCACCTAAGACGACCCACTGACCGAAATGTTGCATATTAAAGTTATGTTTCAATCAGGCTCGTGCTTAGTCGGCCTGGAGTGAATTATTACTTGAACGCACGTCACAAGTTTTTTGTGTATGTACAGGGTTGAAAATTATATTCAAACATGACTTTGTTAACGGTCGATATTTCCAATTTAGGCTCAGGTTACCTAATGAAGACTTCGGGTACGCGGGACAGCCGTATAACGCCTTCCTCCAAGACACGAATAAAAATATTTGGGCAACAGGTTGATTATGTTTATAGACTAATGTAAACTAATGCCAAGAAAGAAGAATGCTTAGCATGTGCAAGTACATAATATATGTTTAAAGTACATGTGTATGGTAATATCTTAGGTTTGCGCGATCACTACACATTATAATAAAACAACTTTTAACCGGATTAATCGCGTGTATTATTGGTTTTTTGTCCCCCTGCGACCACGAACGCTGCAAAGTGTTCGAAACGTCAGGAAAAACAAAAAACCAATAATACACGCGATTAATCCGGTTAAAAGTTGTTTTATTATAATACATGTGTATGATTAGTTATCATTTATACATATGTTTATTTATATTGCCTGTGTTGCTATGCTAAACCAACCTACATTGTTGGAACTATTATCACTGTCATTAAAATGTAGAAAACCATATATGAATTCATATTTTGACGTAAACGTTAGTTTAAGTGAAATTTTAGTAACGGCTGCCTATTGCCTAGGAGTTAGTAAGTTTATAAAAACAAAAGAAATATGTATGTATTTGAGTTAGGATACTATTATTATATAAATAAAATCTTCAAGTCTTGAATTGAATGAATTATTTATTTGTTTTCAGAGACATCAAAATAAACATTCTAAAGACGCAAATATGAGTTTTACCGTACATTAGTACGATGTCCATTGCCTAGTGCAGTCAAGACCGTATCGTACCTGTGAATTTTTTCCCTTCGCGCACCATGTTGGCGAGCCAGTACGTCCGCCGGTACAGGTTCAATATGAGACACATCGTCGTGTCGGCCACCTCTTCCACACCGTAGCCCGGTACATTACATACTGCTATGCCTGGAACATACATCACACATAGGTTACTTTGCGAAGAACACAGACTATTTAGGCCAGTATTTTGTCATCATTTATAACATCATAAAACAATCATCTGAAATTATTGTTTTTATTAATATCTACGAGTAATTGTACCATCAACTACTTAATTCTAGTCAGGCTGTTTATTACATTGATTTGTTTAGCCTAAATGTCTAACGTATTGACGACAGCAGTAAAGTTTTATCGGTATTCAGTCGTATCATAATTTTGTGGGACTGTTACAAGCAAGTTATTTTAGGTTGACGCCATTACAGACTGTGACTGTTTATAGACAGTCTGTTGGAACAGAATTTTCCTGAAAAAGGAGGCACTGTTTAATCACATGCCTCCTTCCGAAAGAGAAGATAATAATTGATCAAATATTTGTTAAATGAAACTCACCTAGTTCTCCAGCCGCTTTAACATCAATATTATCAACGCCGGAGCCAATACGAACAATGATCCTTAACGCCTTGAACTTTTCGAGATCCTCCTTGGTCAGTATGATGGTGTGCCACATGAGCGCGCCCACGGCCTCGTTGAGAACTTTCTCGTGTATCTCCGAGGTCGACTGTGCGTCGCAGAACGCGACTGTCGCGACATCTTTCAGTATCGGCATCTCTACCGTACAGTCGCGTCCGTCTAATAACGCCACTAGGGGCCTGGAATCAGGAGATAACAACATTTTATTAAGTTTATTTGAATAACAATATAACTCTTGATTTAAGAGTACACAAGTATTATATAGGAAACGAGGAGGAAGGTAGGAACTATCCTAGCATATTCGAAACCTAAACATACTAACTCTAACCCCAGTTTATTTATCTCCTAATTAAATGACGGCCCAAAAAAGTTTTCTTTTCTAAATAAGATTCTTGACTAAAAATGAAAATAGATAAGTTATAATTGAGTTGTTTCATTCCCATTAATTAATAACAGTAAGCTTTCTCTGGTTCAGCGTATGGTTACTTACTAATATTAACCTAACCGTTAGGTTATAAGTTAGTAATTGAGACGCTTTCCACAGTGGCTGAACCGCTAACCAATCTATTTAGTTAAAGCAAAAGTTTTCTAACTTCGTATCAATATTTCTTTAACATTTAAAGTAAAATTTTAAACTTGTTAAGTCTTGAGCTACATTCAAAGATAACTTAATATTCTTTAAATGTTATAATTGTTTCAAGCTTGTGAAACTAAGAATGTTTTAGGTTTTAATGAAAATTTTAAAAATATATAATAATCGCAGCTATTTATATTAAACATACAAAGAGATCAAATCAATATCAGTCTATATTATAACACTTATGCTAAAAGTTCAACATAATTCCCAGACAGCACCTATTCTTAGAATCATTACCGACTCACTTCAATTAAAACCTTCAAAATGTTATTTATCTGCGTGCAAAGAGAGAAAGTACGCATATAACAAGGCATTTACACTAAGTGGTAATAAATAAGACTATAAAACAGTAAAATGACGCAAGCGTTACATAAAACGTAAGTGATAAAGAATGTTACGCACCCACCACAGTGCGGTATTATTATCAATACGTGATAATGGCACATAACTTTCATATTATCAAGTGACGCTAGGAACAACCATTCGTAAACTTTTTTTTTACAATGGTCTTGACTCATGCGTCTGTCTACTCTAAGGTTCTCTCTTTAACTCTTCGGTTAAATTCTAAACAAGTTGCACTATCCCAAGTTAGGCTATACACAATAGTGATTATTCTAGATGCTCGTGTTTTCGTGCTTGACAAAAAGTTCGGAGTCGGAGGTCACTAGGTACAGTGCTGATAAAAATCTAAGGCAATTTAATGGAGTGCATATACTACCTCGAGAGATGCAACATTGACTAAAAAAATAGCACAAATGGTATAGTTAAACCAGAAAACATTATCTATTATTGAACAAGAACTGATATTGTGTTGCAAAACTTGACAAAATATATACTCCTCCAGACCGTATATCGGTCACGGCGGCGTATCTCCGAGGAGATAGCCAAGTAGAAGATATTATAGTGCACAAGTGTATACGCAAACACAAGTGCACTCACTCTTCCTTCACTCTCATATTCCGATGGGACGGCAATCCGACACGGCCGGAGAGAGATTAGGCGCAGGACCGACGCCTTTAAGTGCTCTCTGAAGCACGGGGTGTCACACTACTAATTTCCTAACTCCGGGCCGCTTCTGGGAATATCCTAACAGAAAAACTCAATAACACTTTGCCCGACCTGGGATCCGAACCCAGGACGTCACGCTCAGCCGCCGCGCTTGCCCATCAGACAGTCATTGGGCGTGCGGATATGAACTGGCAATGCCACATTACACGCTAGATTACTAGTATCAATATTCATGCACAATAGAAAACCTCAACCTAGAGGCTCAAAACGCGATCGATAATACGAATCTATTAAGTTTAACTACTGAACCAGGAAAACTAGGTTTAGCAAGGCCCAAAAGATTATTTTTTTCAAAAGAATATACTAGCAAACTGGTGTTTGACTTGACTGTTTCGTCTACTTTATTTGTAGCGTGGGTGGCCGTCAATTTGGCGAACTTTTGCCGGTCGTTCGCAAAAACAAACTAAGCAACTTTGCACGGAACTACTTTTAAAACTGGATTATGTGATATTATGTTATAGACGTCAGTGTTTTAGTTTAATCGGTTCAAAGACTTTCATGTAAAATACTATTTTACTATTTTTTATAAAAACAATTTGTTTAGCAGTGATTGATCATAGGTTGGGCTGGAAACCCAAAGGTTATTAGTTTGAACGAAAGACCCCATAACTGACTTTGTAATTACGTGTTTAAAACTATGAAGGAAATTGAACCTGAAAGGTGTTCTCGATGGCCTGTTATGCCATGTCAGAGGTCTATGTGTCTTCAAACTCTCACTAATTTATTCATCAACTTCGCGATAAGAATAACATAATCGATGAGTTCATAACTACAGTAGGAAACAGATACAATAATGTACCACCGAATTACTTATTGTGTGAACAGGTGTCGCTGCTGGGCAAGCGTGTTACATCATCGACTTGTACACAACCCCCTACGTGAGCGTCCACGTCTCGGCACCATACGTCATGGTGGGCAGAACACACTGATTATAGAGACGGGTCTTCAGACATACAGGTATTTCAATATTTCGTCTAATGTACTAAATGCAGCCCACCCAAGCCGTATCCTTCTCGATATTTCCGTTTGTTGATGTTCTTTGCCAAAGTACAGAATATGGCTGAGAAAAACATACCGGTCAGCCAACACCAACATTTCATTTCCAACTTTAAAAGAAGTTGAATTTTTTTTGTTTGCCATTATCTTCATTTTATTCATATTCATTCCAAGTCCTATCATAAAAGAAGCATCGTAGAGATCATGGAAAATTCTTTTTTTTTTTTATTCAAAATTGGATCTACCTTTGGCCACCAACTCACCTGCTGGTAAGTGACGGTGTGACTGAGGATGGAGAACATAGATCTAGAAGACCGTGTGTTTTCAGCGAAAAGCATAAAATCATCGACAAATCTTAAGTGAGACCGATAGGCACCATTAATACCGCAATGGTACCAATCTGCACTTTTCATAATATCATCATCCAGGGCTGCTGTGAAGTTTCGACGAAATGGTGTCGCCCTGTCTCAGCCCCGCTTGATCGGTATGGGTTTGATAAAATATGCATGCAGACCTGCATAGTAGCCGAGGTGTATATGATGTGGCAGCGATGAAGAGCGTGGAATACGGCCCAGTGTTCGTCACTGTCGAAAGCCTCGTAATCGACGAAGGCTATGCAGAGGGGACGGTTATATTCGTCTGCGGCACTTCTCCATCGGCTGCTTTACCGTGTGAAGATTAATGCTCTCTACTCAATGAGCTGGGCTTCATCTTCAACCTCAGGGGTGAGCTGATTGGTGAGGATCTTAGGGAAGACCTTGTATATTTGAGAGAGAAGACTAATTTGGGTGCTAGATGAAGCGATATAACACGTTAAATGGCTTGATTTATAATTAATTACAGTCATTCTGTACCCGAAACGTCGAAAGAAAAAACGTCCGTGTGATTCATAGCTTTTTTCTTTTCCCGTTGTATTGTATGGATTCTATCAATTTTTGCTATTTCAAAGAAATTACAAATTTATCTACTATTTAAGTGTAACATTCCCTAAAAGATACTAACCACCATTGTTTCGTATTTAAATACTAAATATAGTTAGCGCAGTCACAAAAACCTTAAAAATATCGTGTATACGTAATTGATAATACAAATAAATCATTATTTTAATAAAGATACAGTTACAAATACATTTTCGAAAAGCATTAACGCATGCATAGCGAACTTTATAACTTATTCCACAAAAGTTTATAAATTCTATTCTTGATTGCCATATAAAGTCCAAATCTGGGAATAAATTAAAAGTTATCAATACTATACATTAATTTGCAAGTCAATAAAGCTGTCTTTATCGGTCAATTAAATGAATTCAAACTTTTTTTATACGTTACTCATATTCTGATTTCGCGATAACAATAACAGTGAGGTCTGAATGACGCACGTCCGTCTTATTGTGTCACTTTCTCTTGAATTCGTATTTTCATTTCGTACGTAATAGTAGTAGATTGCTATTTTTGGACAGTGCCAATTCTACATTCGCAACGCCATTTATCTTTTACCATTTTAAATGCAGGTACGTATTGGATTATGCGTTTATTTTACACCTATAGTTTCACGTCATTATTTTTACAGATTTTAACAAAAGGTTATCAAAAACAAGTAATTGACAAAAATTTGAATAATTTGTGGAAATCTAATTCAAGTAATTAATTAAAAGCATTCAAGTTTAGTACTAAATAACTTGGGTACGCCAATTTAGATTAAGAGATACGACGAACAGCAAAATTACAAGTTCGTAACTGGCAATTAGTTGTAGTAATAGACAAACCAAAATTAATGGACAAATTAAATTTCCAAGCAAACCAACAAATATTGGAAACTAGGAGAGATTGGGGATACCAGTCGAGGACAAGTTAGCTAATCACGAGGAGAGGACGTGCCCCGGGCCGGGGGCACCCCGCCGCGCCGCGAATAATTAAAGCACACCAGTACGATTAAACTAATAATTTAAACTTTCGTCATAGCGGAGCGGAATTATTATTATTGCCGGGGAAAGTTTCGGGCGGCGAAACGGGAAAGTAATTCCGGGCGGGTAAGGAGGGAGTTTTCAGAATTCCAACAAACTTTTCCGGGGGCAGACGAAAACAGATTTTGGTGGCAAACAAAGAGGCCGGGGCACGGGTGTGGGGGCGAAGGAGGCAACCCTTCGGGCAAGTTTTGATGGAAACCAAATAGGATTAGCGCGAGAAAAGAATAAGTGGAGTGAGCCCAATAGACGGCGGACGTCGCTTTGTTAACTTGCCACCCGCGTTCAATCGCGACGAGCTTACGAATTAGGCGAACGACTCAGTAGATTCGATCTTTGCTAAACTGTTTAAGTTTCTGATTGTGAATTGGGATTGAATTAAAGCGGTAACGGCAATGTATAATTATGTTATTTAATTATAAGTTACTACATACAGGCTTAGTAATAAATTATTACTAACAATTCGGGCAATGTAAACAAACTACCAAAACATTCGAAGGGAATTTCTTTAAATCATTTGACTAGAAATTTGAACAAATATGATTCCATTTTCTAGGCATGGAATGCTGGCAGGTTGTTATTTAGGAAGTCTCTATTGACTAAAATGACAATAATATTCACCTCGACTGCAAGGGTCCGTTGGCGATGGGACCCCGCATGCTATCCATACGCGCTCTCTTTGGCAGCATCTTGCGTTTGTCCATTTAAAGCGGCAGAGCCGCTTTAACCACCGCTACGCAGCGCGTCACCTGGAAACATACATCAAATAATGAATATGAATTCGAAATAAGGTAACAAAAAATAATATATTTTATTTGGACATGGTACACAGTCAGCAATATGTATATTAATATTAATTATAAAATTACGAATGAAAACTTTCCAGACATTCTTTTTTAATCTGGTTTTGTAGCTTATTATTATTTCGTGGCAATAAATGTCAGAATCCATTTGAAAAATAAATTAATAGGAAAATAACAAAATGTTACTCTGTTAATTGCTAACTGACCCTTCCGCTCAGCCACGTACAAAATTATACTTCATAACAATGAAAATCTATTGTGTCTGCTAATTAGCGAGCCAACGGCTTAATAAATAAACCCATAAACAAAAAGCTTTCAAAATTGCTTCAACATTTTATTCCACACATATTATTCGGCGTTTCATATTAACGCGTGTGGTACTTTGAAGTGTGGTGTCACGTCACGAACGCGCTCACGAATTACAATAAAAATTTAGTATTTACGCTGAATGTTATTACAAACTCGACATACATAAAAGCTGGATAAGTATCGAAAATAATAAAAAAAGTTCTCTCGCGTTTATAATAATACCTTTTACGTTATTACAATTCAGTAAACCTTAACCTTGTTTACTAATAAAAACCCTAAAAATGCATTGAGTATAATATATACTTAATCAGAACAAATCCTATAAGAAAAAAAAAACTGTTTTGTAATTTAATCAATACTTAACTATTTCGTGACATTACTATTAAAACATTTTTAAAACGTTATTCGCATAACTAAATTACAGGTTTTGAAAGAAATATCGTAATTAGCTGTTTACGGTAGAAGTTGATACGATCGAAAGGCATTTCCCATTCCGAGCATTCTTCTTTCACTTTTTTCAATAGCAAACAGATGCTTGATAAGCTAGTTAGTGGCTCTACCTATAAAAACTGTCTACCCTTTTCAAACTACGTTAAGATCGGCTACTAGTTAGTTACGGGATCTAGGCTTAGATTATACCAGTATTTTACATGGAGCGATTGCCTGCGATCAGACCCTCGTTTTCAGGCTGGACTTTTAGCAATCTGGTTACCCGTAATGACTCTAACAACCGGCGTCCACCGTTTATAGTGTTTTACGAGACACGAGGGGTTCAGGTTTGATTTTGATTTTGATCGATCGAGGTTAAGCTGCGCTTGCTGCGGTCGGTCTGTGGATGGGTGACCATCATTTCATACCGAGACCCCTCCGTGCCTCGGAGAGCACGTTAAGCCGTCGGTCCCGATTGTCAAATCAAGATCTATAACAGCCGCTACGGGTAGTCAGAGGCCTGTAAGTCTGACAACCAGTCATACCACGAGATATCGTGTTATCCAGTAACTGGGTTGTGTAGGTCAGATAGGCAGTCGATCCATGTAAAATACTGGTATTAAGCTGCATCTGTATAATGCACCAGGACACTGGTAGGCCAGTTCAGTCCTGTTATATTGTTTTATTCATACTTTACAGTATAATGTATGTGATACACCATCATTAATAAGGATTAACCAACTAAGCTGCATCCAACGTACTATTAAATATGCTTCGAACGGCAGCTAATGACCGCTTGACGTGTAAATCACTATGATTCATGTGTCTAGTCTATCATTAGACGCGTTGAGTACTCAAAAGCGTTGTATTAATCGGATGAATTGATTATTACAATCTTAACAGAAAGTAAATATTCGACGCTTTTCAGTGCGCGCTTTTTGATATCGTCTGTAAGACCAACGTTAAAATATATGTCAAACGTGGGTTTCAATAGCATTTTACGAAACAAGTATGTAATCTCATATCCTATCTGACACGCAACGCTTCTCGGCCGCTTTTGAAGAATATAGAGCAATGACGTCACCCACATACATCCACAAACCAACTGCAACAAGCTCCGCTTAACCTTGATCAAAATATGTGGCTGTTACTAAGCCAGAAGTCACTCGTCAAACAGCTAAGGCATCGTATTCACGTGAATTTATATTTGTAACATAAACATAACATTACCACGCCTGTATTTATCCTAGGGGATAAGCACAGGTGTCAGATAGAAAAGTAATGTATTTGGTTGCAGCAAGACACCACTGGATACAAGCGATAATCTAATCTAATCACGATACACGAGATTTTTTTATATTAGAAGAAGAACTTCTAATATATAAAAATCTCGAACACTGTGAGTGTTTGTTATCGAAAACCTTCGAAACGGCTTGACCGTTTTTTTTTTTGTGTAAATTTGTTAGGGCGGAGAAAAGGTCTTAGGTAATTTTATCCAGAAAATTTATATGGCAATAAAACACAAACAATTTCGCCGAAGCAATAGTTAAGTCCTATTCAATAGGCGGTGAGGTTATAGTTATCAACCACAATTCTAAACTCGAGCAGCTCGGAGTTTGGACTGAGAAGTAACTTTACAGAAAACCCTAATAAGACTTTGCTCGACCCGAGAAACGAACGCAGTTAGCTTAGTTCCACATGTGTTAGTAATTAATTATTGACGGCGCAGTTGGCAGACTGGTCGAGATATCGGCTACTGCGCCGCGTGTGGCAGGTTCGATTCCCGCGCGTAGCAAATATTTCTATGATATACAGATAATACACAAACCCAGAGCCGGTGCTCTGGGTTTGTGTGCATGTGGAATTATAATATAAACGCACCTGCGATACTGGAATAAATAACTAGTGTGGGGCAAAGTTTTATATTTATTAGAAAAAGTAAAGCAAGAAAGATTGTATATTATCGCGTGTAATTAGTAGAGTTACTATGTTATTGTAAAATGAATGTTTAAGAGTGAAGATTTAAACAATATTTAAAGTCATTGTTTGACATACATTTTAAATAGATGCAATAAGTTGCATAACATTGTCAATACCAACAAAGCATGAAGCATCTTAGCTATGTTGAATGACTTGATTGTTTTAAATACAATAGATTATAATTGGCAGCCGTTTGGCTTATGCGTTTTGTGTATATCAAGAATGACAAACATTAGCGAATAATATAATGTGTTATTTGAAATACGTGTATAATAAAATACGAGTGTTCCGACATGCTTTAGAAGTAAATTGTCCAGTCGTTATATACTGACTGTAATGAATAAAATTAAAACAAAGAAAACAAATAGTTAATCTATACAACAAAATAACAATATATATATATATATCGTGATTTTTTCAAGTGGGCGTGGATAGCCGATTCCGAAACTATATGGTATAGTGAAAAATATTTACAGGAGTCTCCGGCCCGATTTTGATGAAAACTAAAACTGGATAATTGAATTTGAATCTGTATTCTTAGCCAAAAACCCTACACAGTATTATAACTACATATTTTACTAAGTATATTGTTCATGGAGAATTTAGAGACCAAGGATTTATCCAGACTACCTAACGACAAAAGTAAAACAAGCTACCGTAACTTATTATTATCCCACTGCTGGGCAAGGGCCTCTGATATAGAGAAGGCATTGATCACCACGCTAGCTCACTGCGTGTTAGCGATTTAAGACTATTGAGTCCAGGTTTTCTCACGATGTTTTCCTTCACCATAAGTCTGTGATGTTTTAGATTAACTAAGACAGTACATAATTATGACGTTAAAAGGTCAACACTGGTGTACATGCCAGGTTTGAACCTGCAACCTGTTGTTCGAGAGGCGGGCCCTTAACCACTCGACTACCACGACACTGTTACCGTAAGAGTTAATTCCCAGACTTTAATATTACTGTTCTTTAAATGCTCATCCTTTGTAATTTATTAAAATAATTAAAATTACTAAATGATAAATTAGTTACAGAAATATTTATGTTAGTTTCAAAACGATTAATATTGCATCGATTACCATATTGAATGAAATTAATTAATCTTGTTTTTCAATTCAAAATAAACAATTTATTATAACGATTTATTCATTCATGATGACGAATATTTTTGTGGACAGAAAAGCGATATAACAAAATGAAACAGGATCACGCTTATATTGAACGACGGGTTAAACAAAATTACCCTGTTTTGTACAAGCAGCAGCAGAATAAGTAAACATTTAAATTAATTTATTAAATAATCTCTACTTTATCGTAATATTTCCAAAAAGCGAATAATTCATGGAAATTTTCATTCATAAATCACACCAGAAACTTTTTTAAATGTTCACGTACTTATATTGGCGATCGTACACCCATATTTCATCAATGCCGACTATGATAGGATTAGAATTAAGTACAACTTAAACTGACGAGCATGCATGAAAAGGATAATGAAACATAGATGAAGTGAAAGTGGTGTGTCAGAATCGTAACAGGTGGGAATTGATAGTGTCTGCCTTCCCAATAGGCAATAGGCGTGATTGTATGAGAATATCGACAGAAATTAATTTAGGCATAAATTAATATAACTACTAACTACTAGGGACAAAATAACTACAAAACTTAATATAATATGTATCCCGGAAATATTAAGCAGAGCTGTCATGTTTTACCGCTGCAGTTATTAAGTCCCATGTAATAGGTGGTGCTGGTAAGCCTATTACCATATATTGGACAGAATTCCAAATCAAAACTGAACTAATGAGTCTTTCCTGCGAGAAAAATACAAGAATACTTTGCCTGACCAAGGAATCAAAACAAAACAGATCCTTATATGTATATATAGATTCTAGATATACCTATATTAAACGTAAGACACATTTAACCCGATGAAAATGAGAAGAGAAGAGCTACAGAGATGCTGATAATATAACATTATGTTGTTCGCATTCCATTAGCGTTATTTATTACTACATTGGATAAATTATTATTTAATGCGCATTGATCTAGCTGAATTATGAGTTAGTTTAATGCCTAATTTGAGAAATTAAATAACCACATAACACCATAGCAGTGCTAGCCTAGTGGTATGGCCGTTGGACTAACAAATCAAATGTCGCAAATTAGAATCCAAGGCACGCACCACTGTCTTTTCGAAGTCATGAGCGTATTATAATTTAATTATCAATTGCTTAAAACGGTGAAGGAAAACATCGTGAGGAAACCAACACACCTCAGAGATTTTCTCGATGGTGTGTAAAAACATATCAGAGACCTACGGGTGGCTTAAACTCTCGACACTAGGTTGTTCATCAACCACACGATAAGAAGATTGGATAACACCTAGTATTTCAACTTACATAGTTTCAGTTTTAACACCCATACTGAATATGTTTACTTTGCTTTTGGCCTACTTTTTTAACCCTTGCGCGCAATGCCTTGCCACGCCTAGGTATTGCGACGGAACCAGACTTGGCTACCAAAATATAGTATTTTTAAATCATTCGAGAGCGTATGCTTTATGTGTATGGCTTAGGTTAGATACCTATATGTTTTTCTGAACCTTTACCTGTCGTTCGCCTTGACGTTTTTCCTAGTTTCTGTTTAAGTACTTTATTTTTCAAAATAATACCTTGTATTCATTTAATAAATTTAAGTTAATTAAATTTATGCATGATAATCCGGTAGGAGCCCTGGTGGCCAAGTGCTTACAGGCCCGCGTCTTGAGTCACAAGTTGTGAGTTCATATCTGGCTTGCATTAATTTGACTTTTTCAATATCATATGGACTTTCTTAGCTATTTTAAGAAAACACAGACGAAAGAAAATTGTGAGGAAACCTGGGCCCAATGGTCTGAAATCGCCAATCCGCAGTGAGCTAGCGTGGTGATCAATGCTCGTACCGTCTCTAAATATATGAGAAGAGGCCCTTGCCCTGAAGTGGGACAGTTATGGGGTGGAAATGATATTACGGTAGGCCGCAAGTCAGGGGTAACAAAAGCAGTATAAGCTGGCCTCGTATACTATTGAAACTCTCCTCTAAGAGTGACCATCTCAAGGTTAAAGCGTTACCACGAGCGTACAGCCTATTGTATGACCCCTTTCATTACCCAAGTCTTATTTGAGGCTTAGGACAGAATGAGCCTTCGGCATGTACGTAACAGCAATAACGTAACATTAACAACATGAAAACTATCATATATCCTCACACACACACACATGGTTAGTTGATCTCCAAGCCGTTTCACCGCAGCCGCTCGGGAGTCGGGGCTCGGGGCCACGCCGCCACATACGGCAATAAGTTACATTTAACGATCGCAATACCACATACTCAGTAGAGGGCTAGCCTAGCTATGTACTGAGAGCACTAGCAACCCGGTTGCCTGAATTGATTTTATTACACAAACGGGATGGCAAGATAACACGCTCCATTTTGCTTATTGGGTGTAAGTAGAATTTCATATGACGCATTATTAATAAGCTTCCATCAAAGAAGTTCCATCTGAATACAAATTAAATAACCTGATAGGAAATTTCATAACGAAGACATACATCGTGAAACTATTATATTATATATTATTTAAATAATTTAAGACGAAAAATGGCGACACCTCGTTACCACTCAATACGCGGGGGATGCTATGCATTATGTTCCATTACAACATTATAGAATTTCATGGTAATGTTTTTAATAGCTCCGAGCGAACTTGATATTATACGCATCATTCAATAATCCTTCGTACGTGTCTTTAGAAGAACAATAATGTAAATGCAATAATGAAGGCAAGCTGCGTCATCTCATTGCAGGATTAAGACGACAAATTATTTATAGAGGACGATGTTATTCTACTTAACGTCAATATTGCTCAAAACTATTTCTGTTATCGTGTGTCTTATGCAATTTAAGGTAAGCTTGTTCCAATCTTAATTTCGTGATATGATACGCAATTACAAAAAACCCATATACTACCCCGCCATTGACTTAATTAAATTATAATATATAAATTTTATACCGGTATTGTTAGCCTATGTTTGTGAACAAATAAATTGTTTGTTTAATAACAATACAATGATCTAAGCACCAGCTGACATGTGACACAATCCGTATACACTAATATATACAATTTATAACAAAGTATCTACCTAAATAAATGCCTTTTTTGTTCTGAATAAATTTTTGTTTTAGTTTTCTTGCAAGAACGATGCAGTGTTAAACAATCAATTATACACGCGATGAATCCGCTAACAAGTACATCAGATCAAGGGCTTCTTTTCTTATACAGAGCATTTGATAAGGAAGAACACAATTTGTATATTTTAACTGAACTTTGCCTCTTGAACTGCAGTAATAATGGGTATTACACTTATATCTCGAGAGGCAGTATATAGACAAACTAATTTCTTACAAGTGCACCTAATCGTTGTCAAGATAAACAATATGCATAAATTCCGTAGCACGAGACGCAGCTGGTGCACTTTATCATTCTCATTATATAAGTTTTATTTATAGCTTAACCTACAGTCTCAAATGCTTGTATTAATACAACTTAAAATAATATTTAAATTACTTATACGGATTTTTCTTCCGTCGGGTCTGTAGTGATTTGTTTAATATGTACAACAATATAGTGAATTTTCATCCGTAAAAAAGCCCTTTTACTACTTACTTACTAGCAGCGTTCTGTAATTTGATAAAATATTTATGCACAAAACACATCTGACAAGCACACACACCCAGACTCATGATCTCATTCACTCAGATCATGCAAACAATTGTTCCGTGCTCGAACCCGAAATAAGAGCTTGACACGTCTACCCACCGAGCATGGATCTTTGTCGACAAACTTGTTGAGTCGATGTAAGTTTAAATGTATTGAATTTTATCGTTTCATCAACAACTTATTTCAAATTAGACGTTTAAAATTATGTATGTCGACAAAAAGAACCTTGGTCACACTGCTGGACAGGACCCGACGACGTCGACCATTAGTTTTATCACAATACGTAGTACATTATTGTTGACACGTCTAGATAGTTGATGGTTAACCTGTAGTGCAATTTTCTCGTGTCGGTCGTGGGCGTGACCTTGGTCGTAATTGATTGCATAAGTTGTTGCTAATGAGTGCCACACAGCGCTGTATCTCACTCAGTTTTTAGGGTTGTAACGTATAAACCCATAAAGTGATCATACATTTCGATTTACGTGATGGATAAGTCCTTACCGTAATGTCGACTAGCATTTCGGGTTATTTTGATGAGGTGTTAAAAATGTTATATTAATAAAATTTATCCTTTTGTACAGATATTCTTAACTGTACGTAGTGTTACCAATTAATGCAACACCATGTACAGTTAAGAATATCTCTATACTTCCAATTGTATTATCTGTGGTTACATCTCTAATAAATATCGAGTAGGCTATTGAAAGATTGTAATTATATTTCTATTAACTTCATAAAAAAAAATTGCTCCTCCTAAGAACACACGAGATTTTAACTACTTGTGTAAAGTTGGCAAAAGGTTACGTATATTTTATGTTGATGTGGTGAAGTAAAACGCAGGACTTACTCAGTCTTAATTTCATGAGACATGATTTTATTTATGATACTGGCGGATATAATCTACTTCTATTTATGTACATGGGTAATTTGTAACCCAAGAGGTTATTTTCCAGGTGGCTTTGACTTGGTGACAGCACGCGGGAGTCATTGTTGGGCTTTTGAATTTTACAAAATCAACCATCTCAATGCTTTACTAATTTTCAACATTAATCACATATATATAAGCCTTATATATCATACCTTATATTATAAGGTTATACAAGGCCGTAACCATTAATTTAGGTTGGGTTGGTGGGAGGGGTGAACGTCTCCGAACAAAATTCCTTTAAATTCGTTAATACGTTTTTTCGCATTCACGTTTCGAAATCCATTAAATTATGTACATGCCGCATTAGATACGCCAGGCCGGAGGGCACTCTGTGATCTCCGGTCACCGCGCGCCGTAGCTTGCGGGCGATAGACTAGAGCAGTCTGTTGTCGGACCAGCAACATACTCAAAGGTTTCCGGGCTACGATCATGCTATGATACGATTATCGATATGTTAAGAAATTAAAGACACCGTTCTTCTCTGAGTAAGTGAGTGAGTGTGGAGTACAAAGGCGTACTTTTGGTTAAAGCTATCTATCTGTAAACAATTAAATGACAAATTATTGTTCAGCGGTACTCACTTGCAGACTTCGGGATTGTCCGACTCAAACCCAAAAGTTTGACTCGCGACATCGCTGATGGCTCAGCACATGACCAAGGGCTCCGTTCGAGTGCGAAACAAGCCGGGCAATCCCGAAGAATACAAGTGAGTAATAACCGTTGAACAATAAAGTTATTAGATTAAATGGAAAAAGCTAAGCATGCGTTAATGCTTTTCAAAGATTTATCTTGAATCGTTGAACAATAATTAATATGAATGTGTATGACGAAATATCATACAAAAATTAAATAACTGTCGTGAGATGCATTCATATTAATTATTGTTCACCGGTTATTACCCCCGTACATTTTTTCCAGGATCGCCTGACTATTTTCAAACTCGAACGGAGCCCTAGGAATCGGTGAACAATAATTTAAAATGCCTTCTATGTGATTAAGAGATTGATTTTTATGAATAGATCCGATTATTTTGAACATTTTAAATGCCACAGTACTTTTGATGTCGACTAAACACTTACATTACACCGATGACGTATATTAATCGTAATTAATAGGTAGTGAGTATATTACCATCTACATATCAAACCCGTTCGTCAGCCGGTCCACTATACTATTACAACAATTCGACATTAATAAAAAGAATACTTGTCTACAATCACAAAACATACAGTCGCATATTTCTAGGTCAATAAGGAAGTGTTCGAGCGCTTCCCTATTGGCATGGGAAAGATAGAAATTGTGTCAGCTGGTTTTTCCCTCCATAAGTTGCGATTGCCGATTGCGAGTCAACAAAGGAAATAGATTGGATTTGTTACATTGTTTGTAGGCGACAGTGGAGTACGATGTACTAAAATTGTGTTATCGGGATTTGTGTAGTAAAGATAATGTATTCTGATAAAATAACTAATGGATTTTGATTTGTATATTTATGCATTATTAAAAACACTTTCAAGTTAATAAACATTGCCAGCTCGTAACTCTGCCACTGCAGGGCAAAGGTCTCTTCTCATACAGAGAAGACACGAGTATTAATTACCACACTACCTCACGGCGGGTTGGCGATTTCTAACTACATAATTAATAAGTTCAGGTTTCCGATGTGTTTCTTCACAGTATCTGAGACTCACTAACAATAAGTCAATAAATACAGATAAATCTTTGAAAAGCATTAACGTATGCTTAGCGAACTCTTAAGTTAGATTTTTTTTGTGAAAAAAGAATACGGTTGCGCGCAGGATTCGAACATGCGCCTCCCGGCAGTATTTATCTGGGAGGCGCATGTTTGAATCCTGCTGCCGACCGTACTCTTTTTCCACAAAAAAAATCTAACTTTAATAAGTCAATACTTCAATAGTAACTTTCTACTTAAAAATTATCTCATTTACGAAAATGTTTCAATTAATGACATACCGACTTTCGATTCGAATAGACGCGTGTATATTAATAAATACCTACGTGCTTCGTTACAAAATCCTTCGGGTTGGCTAGCCTACGCAACTTGCTATCAAGAGATTAGATATAGGTCAAGGTCAATCAAATGCATTTTTAAAAAGATAAAGGAGAGACTTGCCTAAAGGGTAATTGTTTATGGAGTTAAGCCAAGGTTCATAATAAACTCTTTGTAAACAACCTCACAATAATTTTCGTTAAGTTACTATACATGAAACACCTGAAATGATTGGCCTAATAAATTTTTCGTTTGACGACAATGTATTTGAAATCGACTTTAGTTTATGATGGCTGGATTTGATGTGTTTTTAAATCATGAGAAGTACTGAACACCATGACGGCTGACGTTGTTGTCTCGACGCGGAGATCGATAAAGCAATGAAGAAAGTTTTTACGAAATGTTCCGCGACTTCGGCATAGGATCTCAATGGTGCTGCTTTAGCAATGAACAATATAATTAATTGGTTAACTTACAAATACGATCTAAAACTTATCGTGTATTTAGATTTTAAATACATGACAACACTTACATTAATTCGTTACAACAAATGATTTTGTTTTTTATTTGTAAGTACGCAAAAACATTTTATATTAGCATGCAAAACTAACGATTAACATGATTTTTTCGGTAGCTTTGGCCTTGGCGAGTACAAGTACTATAAATACCACCTTAGACAAAATATATAAAAGTAATTTGACGCTGTTATAACCGCCGTGAACTCGACCTCAATCTTAATAGCTGACGTAACTCGCCATACACGAAAAAGATTTTAAAAAGACTACCCACGCAAGCATTTCGCGTATGTGTTTGTTCCGTTTACGTACATAAATACTTCAGTATACGCTCTCAATAAGTATTTTAGGTCAACAAAATATTTGTACCGAGCCTGAATACGGATTCAAAACTAATTTAAGTCGGTGACACAGTTTATAATCGTGCCATTTTGGTAGTCAGGATGTCCGAATTTTGACCTAAAGTTGGGACAAACGGAAGAATCTGTTACGCGAAAGGTTTTACTATTTATTAAATGAGTGCTTCTCATAAATGTTGAGTAGGTTTAAACTACTTACTATGTACAAAAATGAGGGGAATAATATTTTCTTAGAGCTTTAAAAATGTAGCGGGAGTTCTTGTATCTTTTCTATCAAAATGTTTATATACTTCACTCTTTAAGTATTTTTATAAAAGACCTGCCTTTGGCGCTTTGATGTTTCATACTTGCGATATTTTATCCCCCGTGGTCAAGAACGCCGTATAACTGAGATTTTCTCTTGTACCTCGTAAAGAACTTTGTCCTTGTACGTGAAATATTTAGAGAGAGCGTGGAACTCGAATAAATATAAAGTAGCGATGGCAGAATGTATACTGCAGCGGCACACAATATTTTATTCTGGAAAAATACCAATTTCATTCATTTTAAACTGTATGGGTATGTACATAGATTTTTTGTTTCTTTTGTTTACATTCCAGTTTTGTTTGTAACCAACTAGAGTTTTGAAGCATGCGGTGCGTTTACTGAAGCGTTTGAGCCTTATTCACTTCATTTATCATCCATACATATAGCTTAATATAATAAGATGATAATACAGACGAACCATTTTGGTATTAATAAAGTAACTGAATTCAAAGTATCGGCACATTAGCGAATCTGTAACAGTGTAGTAAACTTATCGGGTGTGGATCCACGTGTGTAGAAATAAAATGTTCTACCATCGTCAAATATATTTATAAAGTAATTCCTAATGTGGGAGCAGTATCAATTTCTCCTATATATCGTGGTTGCGTTTAAAGATATACATCTCAAATTCACACACATTCAGAACCGGAACAATAATTTAATTGTAAACTAGCTGTGCCCTGTGGTTTCACCCGCGTTTAATTATATTATAATTAGCCTAAGTTATTACTTATATAATCAGCTACCTGCCATAAAATCTTATCAGAATCGGTCTAGCCGTTTCGAAAATTAGCCGGAACAGACAGACGAAAATGTATAAACTACTAAAACAATAGTTTTGATATTACACACAGACAGATAATTCTTTGAATAATAAAGATATATAGATAGAATAAGCTTCATTTTACACCGTTAGAGTATCATTTATAAAATTTAATTAATAATTGGTACAATCTACCAGCCGAAGGATGGATTGTGTGAAGATAATATGGATATGAAAGGAGTGCCTACAGACATCATGGCTGACAGAGATGTGTGGGGAAAAAAGTTATGCTGCGCCGACCCCAATGAAATTAGGATAAGGGCAGGGGGATGATGATGACGGTATACTCTACCAGACAACATTTTGATGGAGTAGAAAGACGTTTTAGCTCACTTCTTTCTTCAAATTTTACTATTGTTTGGTTCATAATAGCAAATTAAAGTAAAAACGTGTTAATACATTTCTAACTAACAATATCGGCCGCCAAGTCGTATTGGCACGTGCACGTTATAACATTTATGTTTACATATTTTAATAACGTTACTATACATACACTATACACTATAGTTCAAGCTGACTAATTTCACGTATTTTATTTTAAAACTTAATATTAAATATAACTTAATTTCATAACTATTATTATGCCATAATACTTTATCCAGACCTATACGATTCCTCGTTTTCTCTAATATTATTAACATAAAATTCCATTCAATTTTCATATCGTAAGTAGATTACATTATGGACCTCTTGAATCAAACGGAAAAGCATGCACGTTTACATAAAAAATATTAGTTTTTTTTTTTGAAATGAGTCTTTGTAAAGGCTACATGTATAAAATAGGCTACTGACTATATTATTATTTGTCATCTATCTGCATGCAATGATTGTCCATTCATGAGTTACCCGTATCTGGCAGAGAACAGAAGGTCATTATAAGGATATCACAATCATACAGTGTTACAGACAACCTTCATACATAGTGCATCGGTCGAAAAAGTTTCCTATAAATAGTAATACTAATTCTAAACGCAACAGATCAGATCAAAATAATTTATTTAAAATAAATTATTTAAAATAAATTATTTATCATCTCAATAGGGAGAAGAACGGGCAAGAACTACACATCTTATTAGTATCTCAGGGTAATCATGCAACATACTTGCAATAGCCATAAATAGCCTTAAAGACAATGCGTTAATATATAAATTGGGGGATTTTAGTAATCAAAGAGGTGGTACAAATTTTATTTTTAAAGCATACTGCGCTTTGTAAAATTCAAAGTAATTTATTGCTATTGCAAAGTGATTTATGCAATTACCCAGCTTCTACTGCTTCCCTGGTGTGCCGCGTGCGGGCTAGTGCCAACGGCATTCTGAGCATGATCGCTAGCAGGCTAGACCGTACGTATGTGAACCGCTGCTGCATGATGCATGTTACGACATGAGTTATGCAGTGGTGGACTGGAGACATATATTTTAATGTATCCTGAGTCGAGTGACTAACCAGTGTTTAATAATTTGTAGTATTGTTACTTTATTAAATAAATGATTATTATTTATTCTAAATAACTGCCTCCTTGGTCTAGTGGTCGCAAGCGCGACTGCTAAGCATGAGGTCTCGGGTTCGATTCCCGGGTCGGGCAAATGGTTATTGAGTTTTTCTGTTAGAAAATTCTCAGTAGCAGCCCGGAGTTTGGAAATGTGCCCGGTAGATGGCAATAGGCTCACCACCTATTACATGGGACTTAATAACAACATTGGTGAAATGTGGGTGTACAACTGTGTACATCTCTGCCTACCCCTTCGGGGAATACAGGCGTGATGCTATGTTATGTTATGTTATGTTTATTTATTCTACTTTCATGTTGTTCGAAGTGAATCTAGTGTTTATAGTTCACGACGCCTTGGCCTCTGACTTGCCCCAGCACCTCCTATTAATAAACAATAGCCGGTACCGCGACGCTTTAACGTGCCCTCAGAAGCATGGAGATGCTGAAATGAAGATGCTCTTAGCGGTCACCCATCTATAGTCTGGCCGCGCCAAGCGTTGCTTAACCTATCACCGGCGAGCCGAACCTGACAGTCTGAAAACGATACCTACAGTATAGAACCACCACGATAACGCGCATACTACATTGTAATGATTTAGTTCGCAACTACGCAGACAATTGCTGATAACTCGAACGTAATGTCAATTATAAAATATAAACACGTTTTAAAATAAAAACTATAATATAATAACAAGGTATTTATCTTGTGGTGAGCAATAGCTCCATTCAGTGTTTATTATCGTGATACATAGTATATAATTTAACTACAGATAATTCTCAAGCTTACGATAAAATAATCAGGTTCACCAGGTGGCAGGTTTTCAACCGGGCTGTCTTGTTTTCAAAGAGCTTGTGTACATTAAGTTTTAAATATAATTATCTGACTTACAGTTTCACTACTGGAAGTTTGTTACGTCTTAATTAATAATTCGGTGGTGGCACAATTGGGTATCAATAATTGTATTATGTAGGAATTGAGTTAATATGCGTAGTAGTACACCAGGGAATCGAATCCTAGACCTTATACTTAGCAAACGTCCTTGCAACCACTAGACCAATGAGACAGTAAAACTATTCAAGTACATAACATAACCAGCCCATAACGGTCCCACTGCAGGTCTCTTCTCACACAGAGAAAGCACGTGCATTGATCACCAGGCTAGCTCACAGCAGGTTGGATTTCTGACTATTAAATTCACGTTACCTCACGATGTTTTCCTTCACCATATGTCTATGACGTCTTAGATTAACTAAGAAACTACATATGACATTGGAAAAGTCACATTGGTACATGCCAGATTTGAACCCACAACCTGCGGCTCAAGAGGCGGGCCGTTACCACCCGGCAACCACAACTTTCAGTCGGCCATAGCAACGCTCAAAAACTAAATAAAAAAAAAACTTTTACATCATGTGATTCAAAATAATTTGGAACGTAACCCACGTTTAATCGATCTTCCCGTTCTTTAGCTATCGGACGTTGTTATCTTGTCTAAGCGGACTGGTCTAATGTTTCGAACTTTAGCATTATTCAATGCGAGAGGCTAGAAAGCTCGCTTTGCCTAAAATATTGCCCGTCGAATACAAAGTCTTGTAGAACAACGCACGGCCATTTCCACGACCCATTTATCTCAATGAACCGTGAGAACTGAGAACCCATGCTTGTCAATAACCCTTTTTTATGTTACCAAAGATTAGCATTAGCGAAACTTGTTGCGATTTGTATAAAATCTTCGTGTTTTTATACATGTTAATAAGATTGATTTAAGGCTCGCTTGGGTTATCGTACTCTAATGTGTCAATTACTACTACTGAGTGATTGAACGCCTACTACATTCTTAATATATGTCGAGTACTTATTTTTTCGTCTAGTTTTCACAGTAATTCAGGCTTTCAAAAACTGTTAATTAAATTCACATTTTAATTAAGGCTTGGCCTGGATTTTATCATCTGAGGAATAAATTAGTTTTTTGACAGGTATCTCTACAAAACCTGTAAAGAAATCAATTGAATGTTTTGATCACATTTTAACGTAATTCGTATATTTTGTAAAGTGAAATAAGTGTTGCCCCAGACTGACGAAAAGAAAGATAGTGACATACAAGACTTATCAAGCATTTGTAAATATCAACTTGAATAATGATGAATGGCCTACATTTATACAACCGGATTGAAAAAAACTTCAATGTGCTTTGATAATGTCGCAGTTTCAGAAGTACCTATTAACACTTTCCAATGTCAACCGCTAAAGGGTTATTAATTGCTTGCAGACCTTGTCTATTTAGATATATTTTTTTATGGCGTGTCATTTCCTGAGAAACTGGTGAAGCTTTCGACACAGCTTTTTATGATACTACATTACACCTCGCGAAATAATGAGACATGAGACTACAGTTTCCAGTAATTTATGGATTGATTTAAGAGGGTTAATTATGTTGAATCATGGAATACAGCCATAATGTTGAAAAAGCTAGCTATCACATCTAGATCGTCTACATCGTCAAATCTAAAACTTCAAAACCTCTGAACCGGATTTGGCTCCTATCATATTTGAGTTATGAAACCGAGTTTTGAAAAAACAAAACTGATAGTGCGGTCTATGCGTGATATCGCTACCAAGGGTCAAAGCTCAACTAACCAGCGCTGCTCTTGTGATGTAGTCAGTCCGCGATCACCGCTCCATCGGCACACCGGCATTGACTTGACGCCGGCGTCGGCGCCACTGCGGACGCACGCACGCACACACACACACTGGCACTGTCACTGGCACTAGGCAGCCGGCCCGCACACACACGCACGACACTGTATAGACACACGACACGACGTTAGCGGCGTTGCCGTCCGCAACTTCACTGATCACTGCGTCCAAATGCTTTCACTGCACCTGTAACAAAAGATAAAGTGACGTTAGATTTTATCCAGGCAATACATTAAAACAAAATGAGTTCTACGAGACCAGAAAGATCAGAATGTTTGCAGACGACAATGAACCAATACTTGTGCGATTTATTGGACCACAGCTTCAGTTGCAGGGGTCAACAACCCTACTAGGTACTCTGAATCACCGCACTTGGCTTGCGAAATCCATTTAATAATAAGGAAATGGGGATACTGGCGCAGGTAATGTACTTGAGTTCGCATTATAAAAGAGCTTCATGCTTCCCCAGATTACAACAGGTTGCAAAGGGTCGCAAGGTTGTTGACCCCTCTGAAAGAAGTTTAGTGGTCCAATCTAGATAAACCAGTTATCTTTGAATAGCTGTGAACTTGAATAATACAACCATCACTTATAAAATGTTTACAGATATAAACAATATCACTATATTTCTACCAAAAACAAGGTTCTGCACAAACAGGAGCGACTAGACTAAGGTCAACCGCTGCAAGCACGGCCCTCCCGATTGTTTACGGGACGCGGTAGGGAAACAAAACCGACCAATAAAGTTGTCTAATTCCGGCTACCGGCAGCCAACGATTGGGAAGGCCGCGCTTACAGTCGTCGGCGAATAGACGCGACACGGTAGGATGAATTGAGTTCTACGACGTATCAAGAATTAGATTTAAATTTGCAACGCGACTTGTGGCAGCTGTGTTGGATCGGAAACTCGTATCGAATCAAAAGCTTTTACGGTACTAATAAAACGACCCTATTCTGTAAAATGTACATGTAATATGGATATAACATTAACCGGTACATCTAGGTGGTCTGAGGTCGTTATTTAGTTTTACGTGGTTACGTCGCCGGTCGTAGCGTAGACGAGATCGACGTAATATTTTACGGTCTATAAACAGCGGACGGAACAACATTGTTGCTTTATAGCCGTGGGGCATTACCGGCATTGTTTCCATACAAACTTACACATACGACACTAAGGTATGGGATGCAAGTATGTAAACACGGTAAGCGATTTCGTGTTGGCTATTGATGGTCCGCCGACAGTCTAGGAAACGCGTTGTCATTAAAATAGTCTTAAAGTCCTCCTTTCAAGTGTGCCGTTTTCATTTTATGTGGATACTCCCACTGGGTGTTCACATCCTTTATGTGACGACGAGGTCTTGAGATGTCTTTCAGTCTTAGTCTAAACACAACACGCCAATATTTTATTTCATTCCGACAATAATAAATATCCTCTACATAGACAAAGGAAAACAGATGGATTTTTTTATAAGTCAATCGAAGATGTGATACGGTGCGAAAGACCCGTTCGTCACTATTCCGTTTCAATGATCCTTATAAAAGATAATTCCGAAAGCGCTATTTGACCTTTATTACAACTCGGATTATTAACTACAAAGAAATCGTTTCATCTGTTGACTCAAAACATATGGAAATTAATTATTTACAAAATTAAAGAAAATCAGGCGAAGCTTTGCTAAGCTTAAGCTTAGCTGTTCAAATTTATCTGAAAGAACATACACGGTACATGGAGCCAAAGCCTAACGTAAAAATAATAATCAAACAAATTTCTAATACATTACAGATTCATACACATTAAACAACCGCCTTAAACTCTGCTAAGACTTCGCGTTGCAAACTTGCAACTAAAAATAGTGAGCACGAATGTACAGCGATGTTCTACACAAGTGCGCCAAGTCTGTAGTGATCTTTCTGATCACTATATGCCAGCATAAAAACTACCACAGTTACTAAAATAAACAGGTCAAACCAACACAGAAACTACAAACAGATCACCGATTCATATAATCCTAAAACTTGCAGCACCAACTTCGCTTTTCAACTAAAAGTTGAGCGCGAGTGTACACCGAACAGCTACAGGGACTTGCAGATCTGAGCCAAGTGTACCGTAGTGAGTAATTTCCGTAAAAAGCATCTGTCGAGACTGAGAACAACTCGGTCGAACAATGCCGGCCTGCCTACTGCAGGAGAAACTTTTAATTGAAAGGGCCATTGATCGCATCCGGTGGGACATGACAGGGTCACACCACGTGTCGTGTGTACTATTATACCATAAGTTGTAATTAATTATTAAAGTATGTTTGTAAAGAATATTGGGATGATAACACTGTATCTAGACACAACAATTTATATTGTTTTACTGCGATATGTGGTAATAGTGCTGTGTTCCGAAGTCTTTCAATTAACACTGCTTGCTTACAAGATGTGGGTGTTGTCGGTATTACACGTTCAGTGAACTTGTTTTAGAAGTTCACGTTCAATTCTTCGCGATCTTTTTCCAGTTCCAGATAGTAATAAAACTAGATATAGTGTAAAAGTTGAGGTTTTCACGGACATTTAATTCGGTCTGTACCACTGGTCTGCTATAAAAAGAGCTTTCAATAGTACAGAAACGCCATTTGAGTTTCGCAAACAATGGAATTAACTGGTGTATTTGCATTTATAATTAATATATCATCAAGATAAACTAGAGCACAACACGTTTTAATGTTACATAGAATCACGCTGGTATTCCCTGAAGTAGTAGACAGAGGGATTAGTGTTGCCAGGTGTCCTGATTTGCACGGGCAGTCCCGATTTTCAAGAGTTCGTAAATGCGTCCCGATTAACCCTTGCTCAATTTTGAAGCAATCTCTAATTATCAAGAAAATTACATTTCAATAAAACAAGTTATAAATGGTTTTTGTTTTTCCTGCCGTTTCGAACACTTTCGCGAAAACCTAAGATATTACTATGAGGAAATTCATTCAATTCAATCAATCATCAAGTTGCCAAAAATGTTCGAACACCCGTCTAACTTTTTTGCTGTCCCGATTATGAAACATAAGTCCTCGTTTTTTTAACTTCATGTCCTTAAATCAGGCATCGTCAACCTAGCAATACTAAGAGGGATACATAGTTGTACACCTTTGTTTCTCCATTATAGTTATTAAGTCCTATGTATAAGATGGTGAGCATATTGCCATCTATCGAGCACAATTCGTGAGGCGCTACTGAGTTTTCAGAACAACCCAATAACAACCCGGTATTAAAACCCAGGAAATCATTCTCAACAGCTGCGCTGGCGACCATGAGGCTGTCGATACAAAAAATACATCATAGAATCTATTTAACTTTTTATAGTAACTCATGTTACACAGCTGTACGCACCCAATAGTCGAACATGAGAAGTCTTTGACAGATGACAAAGTTGATTAATCAAAAAACGTTCAATATGGACAACCCTGGGCCATATGCGGCCGTAATTGTACGTCTCAAGATTTCAACAGTTAGTCGGTTAACTGTAAAACATTTCGTTCAATTATAAGATAAGTGCTATCGATAATGATATTGAGCTGTCAGTGAAGCCGGTTGGTTGAGTAATTGTCGTCAGTTATTTTCCAATTTTACAATGAATCAGTTTGAGTGGCTCTTTTGTAGATGCGAAGATAATTTACTTCCGTATGGCGGCCTCAAGAGGCTGGTTTTCTCAATTTCCGTGTTTTAATCGTACTTTCAATTATCGCTGTAATTGTTTCTTTTGGCGTGACTTTCTTTTCTATTCCGGGTAGATTTATAAAAATAGTGTTTGTTAGTATGTAATTGGAGCAAGAAAGCGAGCGGTTTTCATCCGCCGCCTTGTGGTTTAATTTAAGTTGGCTTTAAACCCATTTAAAGCGTTCCCAGATCTCTGTAAAAACCGCATCGTAACTACGAGTGTAATGTTTAGCCTCTTTTCAAAGCGAAGAAATCAGGAATGTAGTTCGAATTTAAACTGAAAGCACACAACTCACGAGTACTTTTAATTTCTTAACGGCGGTTGCGGCGTGGATGGTCAGTTAAAAAAACACCGCATGCATCTCAAACTCGGAATCCACATCGCCCGAAATGCCTCAGACAGATAGATGTGCGCAATCCACATCGCTATCTCTTTAATTAACGTTCGGGAAACGTTTTCTTATCGACGAATGGCGATGGTTACTTGAAACCGATAAATTGTTATTGCACCTCGGGTCGTTGGACTATCGATTGCTGAGGTTGGCTCTGCGAACTTCGGTTCCAAGAAGACAAACTCGACTGGTTTTGGCCCCGGTGTTTGGACGCTCTTTCTTCTGTAGATTCAATTAATCGTTGACTATAGAATTAGTAGATAAAAGTTATAATTTTTGTTGAAAAGGAATACTGTCGTGAGCAGGATTCGAACCTGCGCCTCCCGGATAAATACTCCAGGCGCTCTGACCGCTAAGCCATCTCGACCCAAGAAACAAAAAATTATAACTTTAGAGTTCGCTAAGCATGTCTTAATGCTTTTCAAAGATTTATCTGTAATTAGTACATTATTTATCGTATCTCAAATTTAAAGAAAACGGTGTTCACATTTCAATTTTAGAAAACCTGTAAAAATTTGAGTTGCCATGTTCACTAACTACAAATGTTTAAAATGGAAACCAACATAAAAAGTTCTTAATAAACAGATGATTTTGTCTTAAACGTCCGTTATGCCGTTGATGAACTTGAGCCATAATAAAGTCATTCAAACAACCTTGTCTAATTACTAGCTAGACTATATTTGAATAACTTGAACTAGACTAACTCTTCTTCAAAACTACTAAATCGATAATTTTTAAGCGAACCTAGTTACTCATACACGTCAAATAAAACCCCCTTCACTACCTACACCGGAGATAAAGGGACCGCTTTGTCCGACCACCAGAACAAGTCGCCGATATTATCAGATGAGAGAGACACAGACCCGTTTCCGAAGTAGACACACTGATGCACGGTATACAAACTGATAGGATTTAGGTTACACAGTACGCCTCAGTTCGTTAATTGGAAAGCGATGTTTAATTACAGATATCTGTGTTCGTCCTTCCGAGGGTAGTTGCACAAACATGATAATTTACTGGCGCCCGATAATCTTTGACAAGCGATCCCTTTGAGACGGTATTGATTGCCCTGCTCCCTGGAGTAATGTACACGGATAAGACAATGACCAATTACCATTTGATTAATTACGCTAGACAAGCCTACGTGCTGGGATTTTATTGATTCTCTACACGAAAGGTGATTGACTGTACTCATGAAAATGCACGCTTTTTCTTGGAAACTCATGCATAATTTTAAAGTACATAGTAGTAATTAACTCCGTTAACGGAATCGTAGCCCAATGAAACGATTCCATGGAAATACATAATTACAAATACGAATATCGGAAAGCGAAAATGATCACGATCACATGTGTAATCAATGTCCACTTTGAGGAAACTACGAAAATTGTAATGACAAAATTGATTTCAGAATAAATATATTTACAATTATTCCACTAAGAAAGTTCACTTAAATAGTCTAGTTCAATAAAAAAAACTCGGAACCAAGTACTTTTACTGTCCGCTGACACAAATACATGACAGTGGAGACTAGGACAAAATCCACGCCCGAAAAGGAATAAATTTATCATCATGAGATCTCTCAAGAGTTTACGGACAGCTCTCAATTACATTATTTTTTAAGTAACTATGTAGGTTTTTGTTATCTTTTAAAAGTCTAAACTAATTGTAACCTTTCACTGGAATAGCTACTTATCAAAATACCCCAGTATCACCAATTTCTACACTAGTAGCAATAACATTAATTTCAAAATGCATTCATAAATAAATTACTATTCTAATCCTAACATCAACTAATAAAATCCAAATCAGTATTCCGTTCAGCACAAAGTTCACAAATTAGATAACATACACGAAATACTTTGCTTACTCCAAACAGTTTCATGTAACACACCTCCTTTGATGAATGAACATAATTTCTCGCTACAGAAGATTAGACTGCGAGTCTGCGACCTATTTCCGAAGTTACATCCAAATTTCACTCCATCACGGTAGGAGGATACAAGACGGATCAATTTGAATATTCATCGGTTAGTGAACAAGAGTTTGATAGTCTGGAAGCTTTCTGTTATAGACCAAGCAAAGATACAGGCAAACTTTCGCCTTAGCTAGTTAGTGGGTGCAGACGAGGTAATTTTACACTGTTTGGCAGTTTGTGGCGTGCATTCTAGAGATTAGTGAAGTTAGATATTGATGCATCATACTTGATAGTGTGAAGTTGGAATCATTAAGTTACACGAACGTTTCAAATAACGTTAAAGATAAACAGTAGTAACCTACCGAAAATTATTCTGTAATTGTCACGTTGAAATTTGTTGTGTAGGTAAGACGTTTGTTTGATTGTAGCATATACCAAGTTGTAAACAAAATTTGCAAAGAAAAAGAAAACCGTGAAATACTTCAAAAAGTTCAAATGGAAATCAAAGAAAATACTTTTCCTTTGACGGTACAAACAAAGAAAAACTTGTACACAATACGAATTAATTACAATAATCATTCAGAATGAACAAAACTGAAGTAAGTACTGGCAACTTTTCGTTTACCGACGTAACAAGAAAAAAGTTGTTTACTCGCCTGTTTGCGTAGGTCCGAAAGTCTCGAAACTCCAGGGTGGTCGGAGCTAAAGTCGACACGCGGTGCGAAAACATTATTTCCCCTTTACATTTACCATTCGCCTCCACGAGTTGAAACGGTAGTTCGATAGTTACACAGCGACCGGCAACTTGAAAGAGACTATGAATAAAAAAGTAGTACTGGAAGCGTCAATACAAATCTTCACGTCTTTTATTTTTCTTTCTGTTTATTCGAGAGACATACTTTTTTTATCCAGGCGGTGAGAATATTTTACGTAGCGTCCATAATAGAAACAGTTGTCCAGTTTATAAAGATAAAAACAATATCAAGTTAATAGACATTTATATTATTTCAAAAATTATATGATGGAATTAGTTCAAGTGTATTCTGTTAAATACATTACACTGTTCGCTATTCCTGTGCAAACCTTTTAATAAAACATAATACCAACAATGCAATGAACCTTGCATCTCATCTAGCAACACAGCATCACTGAATCTAGTTTGCCGAGTACAGTGCGGGCGAACTTGCAAACTGCGCAGACTGTGGGGCGAGGGGAGGCGAGAGAAGCAAACTCGCGCGAGTAAACTTTCTCCTCGAGGCCAACGGGTAACTTGTGACGTGTCATAATCTTACTATTACTTCCATACTGCGTCCATAGCACGAGGATAGTGGACAAACTGCATTTTCATCTGTGTCCGCTCTGATGTTATTAGTATTTCAGCTTTGCACTGTTATTTTTATTATTTTATTACAGTTGATCTCAGACAGATTTGGCTTGAAGGCAGAAACCAATGCGACCACGAAAAGCCGCAGTGTCGGAATCGTCAGGAAAAACTAAAATCAATAAAATTTACAAGATTTTTTCTTTTATATGAAACTGAAGAATTACTTGATCTTTATTGTGAAGAAGAACTTCAAAGGTTCGAATAATAGACACTGCAAACTCTCCTTTCATATGCTGGATAGTATAACGCTCAATGGACCCTCAACAGGGACATTGAAACGCTTTTTTATCAGAAACTGATTCAGTAGATGCTTCAATGGCAACGGGAAGAGCTCTTAGATTTGGCTTCGATCCAGAAACACTTCTCCATAGATAGAAGTGAGACTAGGATAAAACTAAACCAGATTAAGCAAACGACGATTGAGGAACGTATAACTGGGATGTCTGGCTGTGTGGTAATTCCTAGAGACAGTATTTGTCCTCCATATCTAAAGGAGTTAGTTGGCCTCGAAGTTTTTCGCGATAATAAATAATCACTCACAGATAAATATTTCAAACGCACGCGTCCATAAAGAACTTTTTCATTATTTTTTTGTATATCAAATCCTGCTCCCCAATGTATTTATCAATCCACAAACATTTATTACTTTAAATAATCTCTTGTTCAAGTAAGGAGGGATATTGATAGAGCATTGTATTGTATTAATAAAGAAATCTCACTTCGGAAGCCCGTTTCAAAATGGCGCCTAATCAGAACGTGTCAATTTCATACAGTTCAGCATCTAAGTCATATTATATCGACACGTAGGACAAACTCATATATGGAATTGATTGTTTTATGGTTCACTAGCTGGTGCCCGCGACTTCGTCTGCGCGACTAAAGGTAGCCTATGTCCTCCTCCATGATACAATCTATCTCCTGGCCAAATTTCATTACGATCCGTTCAGCCGTTTAGTGGTGGAAAGGTAACAAACAATAAAAGTTACTTTCGCATTTATAATCGTAGTACGGATTATACAGGTCATAATCCAGTACAATACAGAATATTTGGACTCGAAATCCACTCAACATGTGAGTCTCATACATTGAAAAACTATTTAGAACCGCAAATACGTTTCACATTTTTGATAAATTGTAGTTCACAACTATCCTCGACTCAAGGTATAACTTTCAAGTGTTCAAGAAAGGAAGCCAGCAATAAATTCTCTATATTCTTGTTAGCCATATGAATGGTGACATCAGTCTTGTCACACGATCATATTATGTGCATGCGCCGCTCGATAATGAGATGGAATAAAAACCCCAGTCATTCCAGTCTGATATGATTCACGATGCGATTATGCTAATTCTACCCACAAACGGCTTCAATAGGTATTTTATTTTTGCATGTGACAGGAATGGGATGATTTCCAGCAACTTTGAATGCAATATTAGGCCGTAAGATATTATTATGCTTCATTATCTACTTATTTAAAGCTCGTTTTCGTCATTGACAGCAAGTTTTCCGAACCAATGACTTAAATAACAGAATATTGAACATAATGAATGGTACTTATCATACACATTTTTGCCGCCCCAACGCTTGTTCATTCATGTGTAAGTAAGGTGACATTTTTCTCGACCAACCCTCGCTGAGTTTTAAGAAGGTTTTTAAGGTATACAAATTGTCAGAGTTGGAACAAAGTAGAAGGCCGTTTCCACTTACTATATGTTAATTAAGTAAGACAATTAAATTATAGAGCATACATAACCGAAGCTCTCGGGTATAAGTCCCAAGTCGGAGTCCCGTGAGGAAAATTCGACATAATTCGTACAAATTAGACAAAAATCCTCGTTTAAAGGCATTAAGAGAAGAGAGAGCTTCGCAAAGTTATAATGAAATTCACGAGCAATAAAACTTCCCTTTTGACTAACCCCTAGATATACATTTGAGAGTAGGGCTGTCGCCTAAGAAATGATATCGCTAATTTACTTATCACAGCGATTTTCTTCCTGTAAGAGCAAATTAATCATGGGATTATTCCATTTCTATCGAAGTTAGGTTCGACCAAGTGCTCGGTCTTTAGTCCAACTAGCGGACAGATATTTTAGATATTGTAAATAAACCCAATATACAAAGAGAGCAGAGACAAAAAAAGTAGTGAAGAGATAACAAAATAAAAAGGATTGACAGTGCACATAAACCACCTTATTTACACAAATAATATACAACTGCAGCCAACAACAGCAAACTCATGAATTTGACAATACATACAACACAATAGAACTAAATATTCAAAAAGAGAATTGCTATGTATTGTCCAGCAGCCCTAGATTCGCGTTATGAAACGGGAGCGCGGCGACCAGACGAGTGCCAAACTTAGACAAAGAGAGACTAACTTCCATTAAATCTTTTGCAACAAAGTTTACCGTCCCCACTGACTCCTGTGTGTACTCTACCTATCTATGTGCTAACTAATAACATATAACACAGCAATTTCATGAACTTTCAAGTAGTTAAGGACAAGTTTCTCATAAGGTTCCCAAACAACTATGTGTTTTCAAATGTATTATTTAGTAGATTTAATGTGTAGATAGCTCTGGAACGATTACTTTAAACATTACTAGGTATTACGTAGTTATCAAAAGTCATTGTCAATTTAATGTGCCGTTACTCCAAACCGAATCGGAATTGGAACACTAAAAGGGTTAAATGGGTTTACATTAGCATATTTCAGAGACCATTTCCGTCCCGTGTCCTGAATCATTCGTAATGGTAATTAGTAATTGATATGAATGGTTAACTTAAGATTGACAGAAAGTATCGTATTTTCGACCCAATATTAAATAGACGCCTTAAAACAACGCGTAATTTTAAAATAAATTTACCTACATTACGGTTGCCTCAATTTTAAAGCATTTTGTCTTCATATTATCCCGAATCTATAATATTTTTTTAGACATTTTGGCATTTAAAAGTACGAACTGACATATTTGCATTGGTGAAATGTGCGTGTAAGTACAGTTGTGTACACCTCTGCTTTCCCCTTCAGGGAATACATGCGTGATGCTATGAACTGACATATTTCCAATGTCAATCGAGCGGAATTATTTTAAAGGCCCACTGATTTGTTAAATGTAACTTCAATCAATAGTCAACATTAGGCAAAGCAAGCACAGATAGGTTTCCACTTTGATTCTAAGTGGAAACCTATCTGTGATTGCTTTGTCGACGACGATGTGGAATAGAATCCCCCTTTTTATTGCGGAGCATGAATATATAGGTTATCAAAGTTAGGTAAAGTAAAGGAAGAAGTATGTAAGCGTAGTTTCTGCCTACCCCTACAAGTAAATGTGTGAGTTTGTATGTATTATTTAATGTATTATTATATTTATAATTAGTGTTTGTAAGTTTCTATATCAACATAATACTAGTGATAATAATGTGCGATAAAGCGGATGATTGGTTTTCTGAACAAGCTCTTCAATGCATAGTGTAACCTATTTATAGTTATGACATACAAGGAAAAAAAGGGGGAGACCCTTGAAGATTAGCGCTCGTCGATAATCGTCGATACTCGTTAAACCTATAAGTGCTACTTAAATAATGGCGTGTTTATTTTGTTTGTATTATAATGTCAATTTCATAATAAATTAATAAAATCTTTATTTGCATCTTTCAAGTTCAACATACAAACAATGAACAACACACATATTTATACAAACAATGACTAAAATGTAGGTAGTTAAATTAAGCATATTAGAGTTGAAGATAATACCTAAGCTAAGTAGTTAAATATCCTGTAATATGGGCATCAGTACCCACCTTAAGCTGTTGCCTCAGTCATTAGCAGACACAATAGATTTTTATTGTTACAACGTACAGATCTGTACGTTACTGAGCCGATAGGTGAATATTATAGCCGGAACGGAAATTTAAAATTTTAGCAGACCTAAGGAACTATCTAATACAATTCATGATTATGATCATTTGCAGCTTTTGCTCACCAACTGCAGCCTCCATAAACCTCCTTTCTCTTACTTCCTTCACATTCTTCACCATACAATTTAATATTTAAATTACTGTTAAACTCGTAAGAGGCGAAACATAAAGTCGAATTTGTCGCCTAGCTAAGTTGTAAATGCCACCAGTAAATCTTCAAATTACGTCAATAGTTGACCTACCCTACCCAACCGATTTTGTAAATAGACAGAAAATGCAGAGCACACACCCTAGACACAAATTCAGTGCAAGGACTTAGTGAGGCGGGAGTGTAGGACGGAGGGGGAGACCGGGGTTAAAATTTGGCCAAAACTAAAGTAGTTTAAGTTAGTTAAAACTGTTGGATACGTGTACCATGTTTTTGACGGATTACTTGTTCGTCGAAGTTTCATAAAGTCGACTTTGAACAGGCAAAGTTGCGAAGTTGACGGCGCCGGCGTGAAACAGTGTATGTGTGCGTGTATTCTTTGTGGTATGCTAATACGGTATTCTTGTAAGTTTGTTGTAGTATGATTAGAGACCTTAATAAAATTATAGCTATAACAATGAATGTCTGTCTCGAAATCGAACATACTTTTTTGAATTTTAAAATACATAATTTTTGCATATCATGTCTAGTATAGATCTACTAATCTAAGTAACTTAAAATACATACAACCGCTCATTTAATAAAAAAATTCATAATAAAAGCCAGTTACAAAGGTTTAATGGAGCTGACCCCTCAAGGATGTACTGGACTATCGTCATTGGTGAAGGTTCTTTTCATGTACCCTAACCCCTAAGTACCAGTCAAGTGCGTGTTGGACTCATTCGTCGAGAGTTCCGTAACCTGTATAATTAATAATAGAAGCTCGTAAGGTCTAATCTACATTATATTGAACTGAATAATATTCTTTTATATTTGTGTTTGAATCTCGTAATTTTCTTATTCAATTTATTTTAACTCAATTGTATTTTATTTGTTTTTTGTATTCTTTTGAAATAATTTTACAATTTTAATTATATAATAATGTATTTGAATTTAAATTCCGTATATTGTTATTGTTATTGGAAATTTTGTAATTGTTACTGATTATAATTTTAACCGTTTCCTGTATTAAATGTGGTGTTAACCTATAAGTGATTGTTACACCTGCCTTTATGCATTAGATAAGCTACTTTTTACTAGTTATGTGTAAACAATTATTGGTTAACCTGAATAAATAAAATAAAATAAAATAAGGTTTTGAGGCTTGTAAGTCGAGCAGATGACTATAGGCCTTAATTCGACAATTTACTCGCCGTAATTACACGTTTGTAGCATGATTTTTAAGTTTGTCAAGTATTTCTCGAAAAAAGTAGAGACTACTTTACATTAAAAATTAAATATATGCAGAATTTCAAATCAAGGAAACGTATTATCATAATTCTACTGTCCTAAACCCAATATCTATAAATATTTTGGGTCGGTATAACACGCCATCTATCAGTTTCCTAAATAGAGAACTAAATTAAAAAGTACTGATTTTAATTAACTCTTAGGATAAGATAAATAAACATTACTTAGCACGCACTTTGGCTTCACTATGTTTCCGTCTCTGTCTTGCACATGTAGTTTGCCAGTTGTGTAACAGTGATAGGAATAATGCTAAGCCAAAACAACGAACTGAGTAATGTTGAATATCTCGGCCTTACCGTCTAATAAAGGATTTTTATGACTTATTTATTTGTAGCTAAACTCAGGTGCACACATGTTTATGGAAAAAAACATGCGTGTGTTTTAGCAGAGCATTTAATGTACCCACTTAAAAAAGTAAAAAACATATTTTATGTTTCCTCTGTTGCGTAGTGGGTAAAAATAAGCCATAAAAATAATTACTTTGATTAAATCCTGATACCTAGTAACTTTATTTCAGTGTTGAAATTCAATAACAAGTGTAAACTGGTAACTAAATAACAACAATTTAATTAATCTTTTAAAATAGTCACTGCCTATCTAAAAGATTTTTCACAATAAAATAACTGAACTGAAAATAATTTCAAATATAACATTCAACGAATACTGTTCGGTTATAATAATACTTGAATTTCTGTTTACTTTTTTTTTAAATTCAAAAAGCATATCATAGTTGTATCTTGTATCCCAACCACACGCACAATATAGGAAAAAAACCTATTTAGGGAGACAAAACAATCCACATACACTACACTACATAAACAATATACGTATGTGTTCAACATATCGACCAAACGAGTTCAATACTTCGCGAACACACGTTCCGAATGCTAAGTATTATAGCATATCTATTATTACTCCGTTTATACTACAAAGCACTACTTCTGATAGCTACACAGCTCGCAGCGACCGACTGTCTGCCTCGATTATCATACCACATGGTACAAATACGAGTAAATAATCCATGTAGGTAACAGATAATGCCTTTCGATTCCGCCTGTGTTTAGTTTTCCTGCATGAATAAAAATTAACTTTTTTTTTTTCATTTACTGTATTATTTTTAATATAGAACTGTAAAAAATTTCGATATCCTGTCACAATGATAACAGATAAGTAATTAAAGTTAGCAAAATGGTGTCCTAGATACAACCTAGTCTGAGGCCTTTTTTATTATGTGTGACAATTTCATTGTTATTCTTACTTAATTTTAGTGACCATCATTATATTAACTTTCTACTTTTATAATGAACGAGATGAGAGAGTGAGTTTATTCAATTTTCACATCGAAACGGATCGACGTGATTATTGTTCAAAGATAGTTGAAGGGCCGCATCGACATTCTTTTATCGCAAAAACAGAAAAAACTTCACGCGTCAGTAGAGCAAGGGGAAATGCTAATATAATTTATGAAAAGATACCTTTCACAATTTTTTTACAACACCACAATATTTCTATAGCAGAAGTGCAACATTGAGTAACAAACACACATATTAACATACCAGCTTAGGCATTAATAAAGCAACTTGCTCACCTTTAGTGCATGCGACAAAACTGCACAACACGAGTAAACAGTTTGCACAAACTACGGTACAACTTTGATTAATGAATTCGAAATATTTCACACAGTTCTTGGTAGCGCAGTTACACACTCTAGCTAGTATATTTGTTATTTTGCTTGGATGTAAAACAAAATTAAGATTAAATACTTCTCTTAGTTTTATTACGGGGAATTGTATTTTGTAGGTTAGTATTTACTTTTTACTTAGATTTACGTTAGTATTCGTATCAATTTGAACAACAATAGTCAAGATCTCGGTAAGCTGTTTATGAAAAAAAAAAAAGTAATTACGGTAAAAACTGGTGAAACAATCGTTGTATTTGTGCGAGTCGAGTCGGGTACTGTAATTTGTCGTGTAAAGTGGGACAGGGCGCTGGGCGAGCGGCGGCGTGGCGAGCGGCAAGCGGTGAGCGTTCGATCGCGGGGACGCGCATAGGTCGTTCACCCCGCACGCCCGCGCCGGACCCACCGGCCACGTTGCACTGCATTTTAAACGCGCTTCATTACTTTCTGATCTGTACGGCCGTTTAAGTGTTGGCAGATCAATAATAGTATTGTTACCATTATCGCCTCGACTCGACGCTCACCATTGTAGTAAAGTAGTTATCCATTTGATAAAATGCTTGTGTAAAGCATGTAACGAGCGAATTATCATATTAACGACCTTTGTAGTCGGTTATTCTACCTATATTTTAGCACGTAGCCATCACAAATATCATGTATAAACTTTGATTAAAATAGCCATCTATTTTAGAGTGTTGTGCGCAAAGAACTCGTATTTTTAGCTCAAAAACTAACCTGTGGTAGCTCTTGATAGATTTAAATTTAGTGGAAAAGGTACATACGAAGACTTTGATAAACTATTCAGGCGTAGCGTTCAACTGTACAAATAGGTTTTACGCATGTCACATTCACTTAATAAGCTGTGATTAAAAACGCTCTCGCTGACGATTTTTCCTCATGGTTTATTTACACGTGGAGCCAATTATTGTGGAGGATTTAATTGTAACGCTGTGTGAGTGGAAGCGTTACGGAGATATCGAAATGAATGTTTGCGTAAATACGTCCCACGTAAACGCGTGTTGCGAAGGGAAGCGAGACGTGGCGGAATATACACGTGGATGAATCCGAATGTTTATTCGATCAAATGGAAAACTTCTGTAGCGTCTCCAAAATTGGGATTTGTGTGTTGTTAAATTGATTAATCTGACTCAATCTCCACTCCCGTTAACTGTGTCAGTGTTACGGTAATTTAGGATATTTACTACAAAGTGTAGTGACATTACAATTAAAAAAAATTAACTCTTTTAAAGCTAACAAACCGAAAATGACACACTATAGACCCGCCACTGCTCAAAATCCCCTCAATGTTCACCGTTTTAAAATGGAACATTGAAACAGCACATTTAATACATAAAGGCCCCATAAACCCATTGATTCTATAAACAATAGGCAATAATGAAAAGCGGGTCAGAGTCAGACAGGTGGGCGAGGGGTGATCTCGACGATTCCCCATCGATCCCCATCGGAAGAATGGACGCACGTGTACTGTACGCCCTATTTCAACTTCTGATTACTTTAATGAACAGATATGTATGTATGTATTCACTTACATATGTTTGAATTGTAGTGACGTATAAACGTTCATTATAATAATGGTGCTTACTTGAATATTTTTGTTAAACAAATTTTTAATGTAATTTATCTTATGGAATTTGCTTATTTTGATTTTGATTGATGAGGAATTTGATTGTTACTATACACTTACTTCTTGAAAATGAGAAGTATGTAGTGAAAAGGTGAACTATCCATACAATTAGAGCTAAAAGTAATTAAAACATAAAAGGTTAACATTACACTTAAAACAAAATAAATTTTCGGCTATCAACAACACCCGCAAATACTTGGTACAATAAATAACACTCCATATTCTCCAGCCAACGCAACTATGTAGTTAAATAACGTGTCCAATTTTACGCAATCAATGAGTCAATTGGAAATATGTACCTTCGTACGTACGAGTACATATGGTCGTACGTGGCTATCGATAGCTACTGGCCCCGTTTGGAAAGCTTTGTGATGGCGTAAAACTTTTTACTTTTCAGAGATCCGCGCGTAGCCGGCCTGTTATTAAGGGTCCACTAAAGTCGAGATGAATGGATCGGAAGGGGACGTGTAAAAAATCAACCAATAGAAACGGTTAATCGATTTTGAACCGCACCTTTTTGCTTGGTTAGCGTTTTTAGAGGGTTATCAGACCAGTGGATTTCTAAAGCGTTGACTATTATGATGAAGTGATTTGCACTGCTACGATGAACTTATTTGCCCCTTTATGCTATTATAGTATACAGTTTAGCTATCATGTAAAACTGAACTTGTCAATTATAGTTCAAAATACAACATTAAAACTTAAATAACATTTATATTCTGCATCCGTATTTTTTTCATATGTACATACAGTGAGCTGACACGGTCTTGGCAGTTTTTTTTTTCTGGTTCAGTGTTGCGTCCAAACAAAAATAAAAAGCCGGTGAATCCGGTGATTCTGTCCGCACGTTGGACCGCACAAAGGAAGCACTAGGCGAGCGCTCGCCATTGTTTGAAATTGACCAATTTTTTGTATCGCCGATTAGAGATACATTCTGGGCTTCTGTGTTGTGTCTAATAGCACAATAAATTCGTGGCTAACAACTGCGTTGTATATTGTATGCAATAGATAAATTAAGGCAAACCTTTGTTTATCCCATAAGCGGCGAACTAGGAAAAGATTTACTATCAAACATTTATGGGAGAGCAAACCTATTGTAAAATACACAACTGAAAATTCTGATGCTCTAAACATAACCTGAGTCTATTTAGTATTTTCAGCAGATATTATCGACAAGCAAGTTGATAATATTATGATAATAATAGTCCCACAGAGTCTGTTTCTGATCAATAAATTGATATGTGTCGATAACAATGCTTTTAGACCTCGTTAAACTCTGATAGCAGTGCGATATTTCTACAATTTACACGTCTATAACACATTAAAGTCCATTTCTAAGTCTATGTATACTGAAAATTAACCATAAACGACACAATGCCTTCGAAGCGGTCCTGTTTTACCTGTCGTACTAGCTTTTTGCACTAATTGCCAATGTTTACTACATAAAAAGCGTTGTAATGACATGCCTGAGAATCTTTTGTCTTCATTTATATTCTCACGTTTGTTTTAGATAGCAGTGCAGCAAATTTAAGTTTACAGATATAGTAACAGATACATTTAAATATCTGTCTTACCATATACAGTATAAGGTTCGACATTGGATGCTAATGAATTTTCAGTGGCACGAAAGTGTGCGTGCAAGCAGAATTCGTTGGAAACGTATTTTTAAAGGGGCATACTGTTACAGAAATGGCGACGCAGAATGCTGGCTCAGCTTATGGTGGGTGTAAACAGTTATGGCCTTATCGGTTGCAAGGCCGGTTTTAGAGCGCACGTACACGTTCAATCTAATGGACGTGGCATCACATCAATATTATGTTATTGCACCCGCGGGTGCGATCGAGTTTGGACGCTGATCGTAAAAACTATGAGTTACTTTGTTGTATGCAAACTGCGAGTAGTTAATATGAATAGAAAAAAAAAGTAAACGTGCTTTGTCTGCTGTCTTGACTCGACTAGAGCCAAGTTAATATTATGCCAAAATATCATGCTAGTGCATTCACGAACTATAATTTTAAATCGATTAAATTTTAATCGACTTTCGAACTGCACAGAAAATGTCAACCTAAATCGATTTAGATTACTTTGAAATTGCATTAGGTCAAAGTGCAATCAGAACCCGTAATTATACTAACACAAAATTGTTATAACAATAATTCTAGATTGCAGTTATTAGTGAGCATCTTGTAGCTATTTCGGGATTTCAGAAATAGGTGCACAAACTACTACATTTTATTACGGAAAGCAGCCACTTGCTTATATTATATTCCAAGTGTGCTAGGCATTAGTACCAAATGAGCGTGTGTTAAGTGTCCTAAGGAGAGCTTCATGCCCGCGGTCTGTATCAGCATTCCTACCGAGCGAACTAAGCGGAAGCCAGCGGGCTGTCTTTCAATATTATTATTGCTTGAAAACTGACTACGTTCGAGCCGCACTATGAATAGCTGAACGATTTGCAACACAAGTGAAATATGGGTAAAATGTACCGCCGTTATGCGGCCTGCGCGTTTTTATTGATAGTTCGCAATAATGTACGCCCGAGTCGGAAGAAATGCTCTTTTAGTTTTACATAACAATGTATTACCTACCATTGTTAAAACGAAGCATATTTCTTACTTTTTTACATGAAAGGAGAAAGGTTTTCTTTCACAAGAATGCGAGTAATTTGTAGTGTTGTGGAAAGAACGTTTTTCATGATAATAAAGACAAGTGGGCGACAGGTGAAGCCTTCTAAAGGCGTTCGATCAAACACGCTTTCTCTTTGAAAGTACGAAATAATCACTTTCTAGTTGACAACGTATTTGAGTTACACGAGTGGACTTATCGTACTTTCGTAAAGTGCCGTTTGAGATAACAGTATCACTAAACGGTTAAGACGTAAATACTGTTTCCAACGTTTATCTTGAATTAACTTTTAAGCCGCGTATAGAAACGTCAATCGTGTTTAGTTTAAGTCTGGCCTACTTAATGGTAATTAACACTAACTTTATTATTATTAGATATTCAAGATTCAGATGATACATTTCGACGCCCTAAATACGATGAAGTGCTGTTAGGTCATGATTATGGTAGCGGCCCACAACATTCAAGCATAGTAGTAACGTGTAGAATGTTCATCTCTAAATATTATGAAATATACCAAGGCAAGGAATCTCATTACCATGGTATAAATAAAAGTTTAGATATGTTTTTAAAACAATAAAGGTGCAGTGCATTTTAATGATTACGTATGTTAATATTTGTTTCTTACTCTCAGAAGAGAAAAGCTATTAAAATATTAAACAATAGCTGGTGCCTGCGATTTCTGCGCAACAAAAGGTAGCCAATACCCTGCTCCAAGGTCCGCTCTATATCACATCCAAATCCGTTCAGCCGTTTTTGAGTGATTGAGTAACAAACATCCATACTCACATTTATAATATTTGGAGGATACAAATCCAACACATTATTATCAAACCAATTTATTAACTCCAAACGCGTTTAGTTTAAGTAATAAGTACACGTCTGCACTCCTTCCATTCATCACTCGCTTGTATCAACATTGTATCAGGAGTTCAGAGTCCATGATCTCATTTCATAGTATGGCTATATTACACATGCATAGGTAGCCAGCGACTAGTGACACACGCACACATAGACTATAAATCACGTGGTATAAGTGGCGTGAATTATTATACAAGGCGCATTTATCACTGGCCATGAGTGTGAGTAGTGAACTTGTGTGGAAGATCAAAGGAGATGCTAGTTAACGCACAAGTGTGTATTATATTTTTTATATTGCTTTTTTATTAGAGCTCGCGCATTGTACGTAGTAAGCGAGGGTAATAAAAAGGTTGTTTGGTACGATATCTTTTATTTTTATTAAAGTATATTTGAACATACAACAGTTAAGATTATACGCTACTGCCAAAATGATAGATAATTGCCATAATAATCGCGCTGGTAACTGGTAATATTCATCGCGTCCATTAATATAACAATTTACGATGTAGAAATTTAATTATTATAACTTATACCGAAACTTTGGGCCACTAGCTGCAAGCAGTTTTATATTTATCTCAATACTTCAAACGATAACCTAATTCTAACCCTAATAAAACACCATATCATCAATACTGTAGAGTATTAAAAAAGTGCCGAGTGCAAAATTGATATATTTCCGTGTTAAACAAAACAAATAAGTCCACAAAGCCTTACTTTACACAATAACTTCAATATCAAGGCACTCGCCCCAAGTTCTACCAAATAACAGACTTGAGTATCCTAGCTCCACAGTTCCATACATTCCTAGTACGATGTTGTGTTGAGTGCAAAGATCGCATTGGTGGTGGCGGCGCCGGCGCGGAGCGAGGTCAACGCACAGGTCACGCAAACACTAGTCTAGAGCCAGGAAATAAGATGAAAGTACTGTAAGACGAAGAGAATGTACGGTACGCTCGTAAATTTTTAGTGCTGGCTGGGTTAATTTCAGGTCGTGTGACAAGTAAGAATTAGTTGATGACAACCGTAGATGGAATTGTGACGGTGCGTTGACATGAGATTCTATTACGTAAAAATGTGGAAATATAAAGGTTTGTATTTCGGTAATTGAAAACAAACTTCATTGTTTGAGCATTTATCAATGTAACAGTTTTTTGTTAATCTTAAACAAAAAATAGAAAGTATAATCGAACAAAAAATTACTATAGCCATTTGTCTATGAACACTACGCCATACAAAACGACACAAATTTAACAATTCCCAAAAAATACACTTAATCGCGTTTTAAAACCGTCAGTTATACGGGAAATGACTAATAACTTAATGACAGCACATTCGTGTCGCAACATCTTGCGGTACCGTTGAATTCGACCAATGGTGTGCGTCCACGGTCGCCGCGTGCCGCCTAGTTGTTGCTAGGCAAGTCTGTTCACTTGTACGAGAAAGCAAATGAAAGCTGATCGCTTTCCAGCTGCGTTTGTTTGTGTTACTGAGCGGTGTTAGACCTTTGGTGGTCCGTTGTTACTTGTACACCCAGTTTGTGCTGAGCTGTATGTAAATTTTCAAAAGGAATCACTTAAGTAATACGATCAGGTGTTTTTGCTGATTGGTTGTACTGTAAAATTGTTATATGACTCGGTGTAATTTTTTTCTTTGCCTAATACAACTTTACTTATATCTTTCAACAATTACGTCATTTATTCCTCGAAAACTACACAAACACTAAGGAAAATGAATATACATTGTAGCCCCTCACGCTACCGGCTAACAGGTCATCAATACTAAGTGTACGGTGTTAATGTTTAATGCTAACAGCACACGTGGCCACCAAAGGCACTGAAGCCGCTTGGAATTTTTCTAATTCTTTCTACAAAAAACACGATCAGTAACAAAAGGCCATTAATTCATCTTAAAAACCATACATACTACGCAGAACGTCTATAAGGTGTAAAAAAACCTGCATAATATATGCAAAGCCTTTATTTACATCGACATTACTTACAATAATCTTACGTTAACTAATGGTGTGCTAAAAATTTATTCCTTACTGTCGCCGGGTATTAAGTTAAATAACGATTAAACTAACTAGTTTACGGTGACGTCAATGATCCGAGTACGTGCAAACAGTACAGAGAATAATAGCAGGTGATACATTTTTAAACTAATATTATATGAGACCGTCTTTGTATAATATATCATGCATATTCATAATGCGATCGATTGCTTTGTATATTAATTATTCATGTTAATTTTCTTTTACATAGAAAGCAGGTAAATTACGTGGTGCCTCATCACGGCGCATAACTTATGTAGGAAACTAGCAACACTAATAATAAAAAATATATGTTTATTATTAATTCAAAAAATATTCTCCGTTCTCAAGGCCCAGAAATCTTCCCGCTCTTAATGCAACAAAGACGCAAACATCCTCGTTACGTCACTAACACGGTTATCCGTTGTACACAAAAGCCATTTCGAATAACCCCAAATATGCCATTCAACGTGGTTCTGTAAGCTGGGTCAGTTTCAGCATAATCTCGTCGCAAAGGTAAACGGCTCCAGAGAGCTCTCGGCACAGCGAATTATTTTACATATTCCACTCTAACGTTTCCCTGGAACAGGCGACGCGTAGTCGTGTTCAATCGCAAGGAAAGTCGGCAACTACGATCAGCAATAGGACTCGTTCGGGTGTTAGGGCCAAGTATATAGAAATTTTGGGCTATTAGTGGTTTTTTTGCGTCCCAAGCATCAAAAGCTCGCAACTAGTGAAAACTTATACACTTTAACCGTACAAAGAATTTTGTGCTGAGCTCGCGGATTGGATACGAGTGTACCAACAGTGTAATTGCCAATTTATCTGCCAGTTCTAAAAAAAAAACTGTTGAATTTTATACTCCAACTGACATTGTTTTGTTGAGTCAATGGAAAAAGTCTGAGAATTCCAGCGGAACATTTTATGCAATAATAAATTCTCAGACTTGTTGTCGCCAAGCGCACATTTGCAACGGCAAGACGTAACCGATGTTGCTGAGCTCGTAAACTTGGTTTATCCGAGACGACCGTCGGAATACACAATGTGGACACACCTCGTGGCCAGAAATCGTTCGGACAAACATCTGCCTACGTAATGGTCAATATGTAAAGTGAATATTTAATAAGCATGCGTTTAGCGTCAAGTCTGGATAATTAAGTTAGCACCGACTTGTTACAAGCTGACTCAACGACGGCGACTTGAATTGATAATCAAGGATGTATTGGGAACAGATTGTATAGATGGACGTTCGCAATTAAGGACCAGTTCAGACGAACCGGAGCGTAAATTAACGTGCGTCAAAGAAAACGGTTTGATCTTTCTGAATACAAAATGTTCGTAAAATCAGCTAATAGAGGTTTGGCAAATTTAGAACCGGTCTGTGTTGGCTCCCTTAAAAACCTTTTTTTGTCTTTCCGGATATTGATAATTTATGGAATTTATTAACACACACAGGACCTCAAGCTGCGTGCGGCTGAATTTATTAGCTTCGCGCTTGAAAATTGGGATGGCGGACCGTCGAAGCGACCACTATACTACCCAAGTAGACATCGCAGAGTATTTGTGAAAAAGACCATAGTGTCAAAAATTATAAATGGAGTGATTATTTTTACAAACAGGTTTTGGTGTGTATTTTCAGTCTGCAAGCGTCTAATCTTTGTGATGTAGGTAATTGGAATTGGTTACTACGATAACACACATACCTACCACGACAATTTCTCAGAAATTACGTGTTCTTGTCGATAACAATAGATAGCAGGAAAATAAAACCAACGCTACTTTATATAGTATATACGCTTACATTTTGTGTGGGATTATAGTTTGCAATAAAATAAATGATTATTATTCAAAAAGCCCGACTGCACTGAAAAGAGGGAAACAAGATGAAAATAGAGAAACGAATCATCTATCAATCTCTATCCCTCATGACGAGAACCTCGTGAAAGCAGAGAAAGATAATTAATTCAAATATCTTGATTTGGCGCACGAGGTTGTCGACATGTGACGTGGACTCTGCAATCATTGTACCGATAGTCGTTACGGCTAATGGACTAATAGCGAAGAGCCTTGATCAAGGACCTGATAAAGAAAGCGGTACTCCTCGAAACCGCACGCATTGTAAGGAGGTTTCTCTCTACAGCCCTAAGTACCGGTAGTTTGGACCGTTCCCGATGCCGGTGGCCTACAAATTTTTATATTTTTAAATGTATATTGTTTCTTTTCTCAAGATATATAGTTAAAAATATAATTTATATGTACATTTGAAAAGTTAACGAAATCATAATTTAATTTTAGACTTTTTAGTTTCAACGTAAATTAAACGAACTTATAATTTGTGTGAAATAGCATTTGTCTTATTTATACTGTATTTAAAGTCCATATAGAAAATCCTATATCCTTGATTATCCATCAAGCCGTTTAGGCTGTAGGCCATGCCAAAGAAATAGACATACATACATACATACATACACTCGAAAAACATAACCCTCCTTCTAGGTGAGTCGGGTAAAAATATAGAGCTTCAACAGGGTATATATATATGTATGTATATAACGTCACTGTGGTCAGATTTTAATACAAAACCCAATTATACGACAGGCGTTGCATAAATATTCATTGAGTTTTTTCCTTGAAACAAACCGGCGAGCGGACAGGAAAACATACGGTGGTAAAACTTCCTCTAGTACTACTCAGTTTGCCAACATCCGTCGGAGAGTATTATGAGTTACATATTATCATTTATGTTCGTGTTAACGACCTTAGAAGTATTTTCATGAGATTACGGAGGATTGCTAAGCCATAATTTTAGCTCTAATTTCAGAACAATAATGTATAGTTCTATTATTTTAATGGAGACATCTAAAGGTCTGGTTTGCCAGTTTATTATTAGGAATGAAACACAGGTGACTTTAAAGAAATGGTCCTATTTATAATGCAAACGGTAATGCCAGTTATTATCTCTGTATATTTATAAAACGCTTGCCTGCTAAACGACGTAGAAAAAGATTTTCTGAGCAGATTTAGTCGTAACTTTTATAGCTATCTAAGTAATACGGTATGTCTGTTGTGTTTTTTCTTTATACTTATTATTATAATTAAATATTAAATAAAAAGCTACCCGATGATAATACCCGATGGTTCCTCGTTCAGTTTTACCAACAATTATAGAATGTTATTCATAGCAACAAATTTATACTATGTATTTAAATAGGTACAAATAAACATCCACATTTCCTGTTAGATTACTTAATTTAAGAATGTTTATTTATTTATCCATAATTATTTAACACCCATACATAGTACACAAATATGTACTAACAATAATCATTACAAACTTCAGCTCCATTCAGCATTATGTAGAAACATTTTCCTTGTCTATTTCTGAGTTCCGCATTAAAAAAATTATGTTCCTTTTTATTTGCACAACTAAGCGGCTATTTCTTCATTAAAGAGAATTTCAGAGTCTTTATAAAGCTTTAGTACCAAACCAGTTTACATATTGCCCTAAACCCTTAGAACTGAACACATTGTGCTTTATCAGGGTTATAAAATCTATTTATATCACCTTCCCACTTGCTCTATTTACAATGACGAGCAATTTCAGTTCACAAATCAGCCAGCAACGTCGCAGTTGACATCAACAGCGTTTAGAAAGTCCGGTCTGACACGTTTTGATCGACATGCGATTGTAAAATAGTCGCGTTGTTTAAACAAAGGTTTATTGAATTCTATTGGTTACAAACAAGGAATGATAGGGCTTTGTTAGGCGTGTGAAAGTTAGTAAAAATAGGCTCCCCCGTATAGACATAGAAATTACGTTGTATACTTTTTTTATCCATAATGAATCTACGTTTGGCCACCAACTCGCCTAATGTTAATGTACGGTGTGGCCGAGGATGGAGCACCTAGATCCAGAACAAATCTATTCAGTCTAAGTAGACTGGATAGATATGGGGAGAACGATAGTTGCGGAGTTGATGCAACAACCCAGACCTGTCTCCCACAACGGTTGCACCGGACTACATCCCGAAACACGGCTAGGTCGCGGGCAACTCAGCCCCGAAATGTGTACTATATAAGCAAAATTACCTGTTTAAGTATGTAAAATTTACTGTAAATTTAAGGAATTATTCGAATGAATCAGCTGTTTATTTTCCTTTTAACAAAGCGTGAGTCAATGAAGAGAAAGTAGTTTACTGTGATTCATTGTATACTAACAGCCACTTCTGTTGCTACTCGAGCATTATCTTTGCGATAGCACTGACCAGTATAACTGCGCAACTTTAGTTTTACCACAAGAAGCAAACATTTCAACTAAGATAGCAATTTGGTTCGTGAAACGGCGACATCAAATGCCTCATCAGCAGTCCTATATTTTATACAGGGAAAAACTGCATTTACTTCAAAAGCGTAAATGTTGCAATAAGTGGTAGAAAAATATTGCATTTTTTTTAAATATAAAACGTCACAAGCCCGATGGTATCATCAGGAGAATTCTCATTTACATGCGTTCCCGCCTGTCGCCGGGACACGGTCATTCACTCTGCAACGCTCTAACCACCGCAGTGTAATTAATAAAATATTTAACAGTAGTACAACTTGAATTATATAATATTACTAGCTGTGCCCCGCAAATGTTGTTCTGTCATATAAATTTTTTGGATAGGGCCACCCTTATCACCTAGGGGTATAATAAATAACCTACGACCTATTCTCAGACCTACCAAATATACACAAAAAAAAAAAACATAAAAATCGGTCAAGCCGTTTCGGAGGAGTTCGATAACAATACTGGCATATTCATTAAATAGTTTAACTTAATTACTCTTAATACAACAACGGCATTGTAAAATGTATAAAGTTCATATTTATTAGCTAATTCACCGTTTTAAATAGTCAGACAAATTTACCTAAAGTGATTTATTAGAATTTTAAATTAACATCTTGATTAATTAAAATTTAAAACAGTTACTGTCAAAAATTAGATATACATGAATAAATTCGGATTGACGTGTTTAATAAATAACTGTTACTGCAAAAACTACTGATTCTCGAGTATGATTTGCCGACAGCAAGCAGTTATTATAAGAAAGAAATAACAAGCGTTAAGACGCTAATTTACATTTTTAAATCACCGATACAGCGAATTATTTGCCGAAAACATCAGAAAGTCGCCTCGTCACTGTTTGAAGCATCGCAGGCGTTTCAATTGATTTGCTTGACGACGCATAGCGAAAGTACCGTTGGTGTAGACTTTGTTCTAACTCGCACTACTGTGTTCTCATTGTGCTGTGTCAGTGAACCACGGCTATACTATTTCGCTAGAGTTAGTTCGTATGTCAATCGGCATGACCTCGTTTTAAATACACATGTATTTGTGTAGCCATTTGCTTTAAAGTATTTACCGTCAAAGAACTGAAAATCCCTCAGCAAAGAGGAGATTTAAAACGCAATTCTATACTCATTATTATGTAAGAAAGTCGTTGTAAAAGTATTTAAACAATTTGAAAGCTAATTAAAAGTTGCGAGTTCTTTTAACAAGAACGTAAATTGTGGTGTACTTTGTAGTTAATAATTTTGATTTCATACTTGTTTTTTGTTTTGAATAATTATAATGTTTGGGAATATCGTAAGAGGAATTTACGCGGAAACACGGACAAGCTATAAAAATATTTTTGAAAAGAGAACGCATAGCAAGAAACAACCATATTTTTTAAAACGTCTTATTTATCTAACATTTAAAAAAATTTAACTAATAAATCTAAATTGTACAAAAACTTTATTAATTACTTCTGTTGGAAGTTAAAACCGCTGCAATGGCGTGATGACGCAGGTCATATCAATAAAAATCAATAGGAACACAAAAGCCATCAGTCGGTCTTCATAAGTCGTTAAACATGTGATCAACGCGCTCACAACGTCATAGGGACACAGTGAAATATTTTTTTTTTGTATCAATTACTATTTACTATGCCTATATCGAGAAATAAATTCAAAGTTAAGCTCTATCATTAGTTATTTATTAACGATGCTTTTCCCATACCTATAGTGCTATCATGTCGCTGATTGTACCTACAATCAGCGACATAATAGCACTAAAACTGCATCAACTGTACTGCTGATAATTGTTGATTTATGATGAATTACTTTTTACGATTAGACAAGTTTGTAATATTTTGTACTCCAGATAGTTGGACGGATAATGTTGAGCTCAGACATTTTATAAATTTGGATGTGTTCACCGATTTTTGTAGCTGACTGTACTTCATGTTTTATGTTAATCAGATGCAGATGTAATTAATAGCGAATGCAGTAAAAACATAAATTATAAAACAAAATTATTATCAGGGATACTGAACTACAAATAATAATAAAAAAAAACTCAAACGTTTAATTACGCTGCGGTTAAAACTATGTAGTAAGTATGATTTAAGTAACAACAATTATTTATAAAAACAAGGTGATTAATAGAATTAATGCATCTTCTATGCAACGCAAATTGGAAGTTATAAAACGCAATATATGCACATGCATTAAGCAATTATTGCGAGCGCCACAGTCCTCGAGGAATTGGTCTAATTAGACTTAGAGATATATAATAAACATTACTGAAGCCGACATGTGTAGTGTATCTGTATAATTTATTTAAATTATATTTATAATTACCTTTTAATGGTCTGCATTATGCATATGCAGTAACGTTATATGTAGGTATGTCGCAGATGAATAGTAGAATCCGCTGTTTTACAAAATTGCTAGCTGATTTACAAAACAGTACTGTTTTATAAAATAGCTAAACAACGTTCAGCTGGATTGCCATTGCGATACGTTTAACAAAACTGCTACCCATGTTTAGACGTAATGCAGAATGACATATCTACAGTGGGACGGTTTTTTTTAATGTATAGATATATTAAATGGATAGTCACCACTCAAGTAAAAAAAAAGATACTGAATTCCGATTTGTCTTTCCGTGGCTGGGTCGACGGAGCCCCGCTTGGCGGGGCTCCTATTCTTGTGTCTGTAAGGTCAGATAAAACCTAACCTGTCCGTGTCGGGGTACACGAAACTCAATTTAATTTATTTTCTTTCATAATCCCGATATATTGTCCACTATTATAGTGGTTTAGTATTTACGACATAAAAAAAATTCATCTTTCAGTTTTGATTCTGACTAAATAGCAAAATAAAGTTAGGCATTGGGTATTGTTGTTAAAAGACACACAGACCCATATGCGACAAAATTTCTAACTAAAATCAACAATCTGACAGTTCATTTCACACTGTTTTACATAATCTCTGATCGTTCAATTTTGCGTGTTATACTCGTAGTTCAGTAATTATGTAAAACAGCTAAACGTCGTTCAGCTGTTTTTCATAACAGTACTGTTTTGTAAATCAACTAGCAGTTTTGTAAAACAGCGGATTCTACAATCCATCTGCGACATGTGTATGACTTGGAGATATAATACAGATATACATAGATAGCACTGTATACACCATATATGCATAAATATTTGTATGTCAAGGTAATTTGTCTATGATAAAGTAGCTTACCGTGTTCATATATTTGCCGACCGTCGATTGTTCCATTAATACCTACTATTATGAATCTCGTGGATATCAGTAGCATGTCGTTTTCTACGTAGACCTTTGTTTGCAGACCGACTTCTACGGAGTTTAATAGAACAGATTACGATATCGTAGCATGACCACTATTATAACTATTCTATATGAAAAATAATGTGCATTAGATTATATGAGTAAGTTCACCCTGAGTCGATAACACCCTCTCGGAACTTAAACCCAGTTTATAGTAGAAATAAAATCTCTAGGGAACGATACAGATAAACTGGACGAAGCACGGACATTTTTATTTGAAATTCGAATACACGCCATCTTGGAGTCTGCTTACATTCGAGAACACACTGAGAACCGACTAGCTTTTTACGCGTAGGACAGTACTGTGAAGGAAATAACATCGTATCTTCAAAGGACGCGATAGCACGTGTAGTATTATTATTATACATAATTACATAGCATCACCGCTCGAAGGACGCGAACACGGATTTATGTTACACTCACAATGTTTACAATCACACACACACACGCACGCACAAAATTGGGGCATTTTCACGATATTTCACTCCGTAATTTGGAACTCAGAAATAAGATGAACAGCTTTTCAGCATTTGAAATCCGATTATGTGATTTGGGAATACAAGACGTATGAAATATCTTGTATGTTCGTAATATATGGGCCGATCGTCCTTCGGATATAAATCACTCCAGCAACTCAGCAGGGATTCCGTAATATATTTATTTTCGTATATTATATCAATGAGTCATATTTTATTAAAAACTAGGGGCCACCCGCAAATTGTGGAAAACATAACAGAAACCAAACCCTTCGTGATTATTTTTGGAAAACATTACAGATTCGGAGTGCTAAAATTACATATTCAAAAAGACTTAACCTCCTCAGTAAATCGGATCTACGTTTTAATTTAATCAAAAACAAGACTCCATTTCAGTTAATCTCTGGTTTGAAAACAAACCAGACTATATTTTTAATTACGAAAAATGTGGGTCAGGTACACTAACAGAATCCTATCCTAGTGTACATTCCGGAACGCAAAGACAAAACGAACAAAAACTTGTACAGTCTGCCGCAAAACAGCGCAATTTTGTAACACCTAAGCGCGTAAATCACACGGCCTGTGGACCGGAGACCGAGCGAAACTTTACTTGGAGAGTTTTTAATTGATTCGCTCAGTTATTACATCCAGTTTGAAACTGTGGGTTGGCGCCGCGCGAAGCAAGCCGGCTTTTGTATGTACAGTCAGCATCAAAACTACCATTGGTTTTCAATATGTTCGAAAAAACAGATATGATAATAATTTGCAAAATTATTATTACCAAAGTGCTCCGATAATTTTGAATCTTTGAATGTCATTATACTTTTGATTCTGACTGTTCATTTCGATATTATATATTACGCGGTGCAAGAGTTTGTGTTTCGGGATTTGGTTGTGTTATAAATTGGAATTGCCCAATTAAAAATACCAATCTTTGTAATTTGTCATAACTGCTAATAAACCAAATTGTTAACTTTGTTACTACTAGTACTTCCTTGTTGACTTTGTTGTTTTGAATGCAAGATTTTATAACTTTATCTATACTGTCAATTTGGGTGTAATTGTAACTTATAATAGACTGAAACTGTCCTACATTTAAACCAATACAGATTTTGTTTTATAAGTAAGTACTTTAGAAGCCATCTAATAAATATGAACTAATCAAAAATTTTGATAGGCAAGAAATTTGAAATGCGGAAACATTTACAATAAGAACGCCGCAGGAAAACAAATTAATTCTCGAAATAAGGAAAGTCGAAGTTCCCTGTTCCGTTAAATGTAATTCCGCTTTGAGACGGGCGTCGAAAGCTTCTTGTTTAGACGTCAAAAATCAAACGGATCCGTAAACGCCCCGAAATGTTTCTCGCAATCTCGTACAGAGTAGGTATCAAAGAGAATTTATTTGACTACCTAGAATGGACGCGTCATCTGCGTTCGCGATGTAAATTAATTCCGTCGGCATAAAGTTTAAATTCAAATATTGAGTGTTATCGTCGCCGTCAGTAGTAGGTAGGTAGATGCCTCGAGCATTTTCCTGTTTATCACATTTCTCTTACAAAGGGCCCTTGGTAACACGACACCGCGTGAATCGAGGCGTAAGGGCGCGACACATCCCACCCTACATGTTACTATATTATACTACTAAGGGACTACGCTCTAATAAAACAGCCGTGAATATTGGAGGTTTGCTCAAAAGGAAAACGTGGTTATTTTTTATGGCGTCGTAAATGATTCCAAGTGGCTTGGTTTTCGTTTGGACAAGATTTATAAGTTTGTTGTAGTAGAAACTGATCGCTGTTTTACATAAACGGAGTTGGTGATTCTCTAGTTATCAATAGTACACTGTCAATAATTTGAATCGATTGTATGATTCTCTACCAAGTAAGTAGCAGACTTGAGTTGATAAGCCACTGTGGCGAGTTGGAGTGAGGTGATGAAGGTTCGTGCCTTGAAAAGCGTCATTTTAAAACGTATGCATGTTCGTATATTACTGCGGATGGTCTTTCAATTATTCTTCTATTCCTAAATATACATAGTGGAATGCAATAAAGTTTGAGTACCCATTGAGTATTCGTACAACACAAACGGACCTCACTATGATACCATACTGAAATATATTGTAAATTTGCTAAAAGTTACGCAAGAAAAAGAAAAATCCTATTATCACAAACAACCTTTTTCCTTGGTTACCTACACATTGTGCGTCCGTAGAATTAGATTGGAGCCGATATGAAGCCTTTTACATACAAATCCGACGTTCGATTAATCGTTTTAGTGAAGAGTCTAATTCTATTCAAACTAAATTGGATTGGATTATGTTTTATTGAAAGCCAAAGTTGAAGAAGCTGGAGAAATAATTTCCAAAGAAATTTTTGTACATAAACTTCCTTTGAATAAACACAACCGTTAAATATTGTTAAGACTAACTTTGTTTAGAAGTTTGATTACGTGCTGAGAGTGATTAAACTAGAAAATAAGCTTTTGGTAATTTGTTCTACTTTCCGTTTGTAACTATGCAAAACTCAGGCGTCAATACGAAGAAAAGAAAACAAAGTTATTTGAAAAGCCTCTCCTAATCAAATATTAAACGATTACTCCAACAACCAAACAACAGATAAGTTATCAGCAAATACTCGAGCCTAGTGTTGCGAACGTCAATTAGATTATTCGATCGATGACGACGCGACATCGTGACATATCGATAGTCTCGTATCTCGGTATCAAACACAATAAAGAGTCGAATTCCTTTGGCCTTGCTCAGCGTTATCGACTTGCGCATACCGATATTAGTACCAGTTTCTCGGTAGTCGACACTTGGGCATAAAGCTCGGGGTGCATTGGAATTTAGAGGAATCAGTTTCAAGTGTTTCAAAGAACGTCTGCATAGTTTCATTAGTTCAAATGTGAAAACAGTCAGTTTGGGCGTTAGATGTAATAGTGTTGCACCTTTGATGGTTAGTAGCAAGCACTTGGGAACTTCGTTATTTTCGAATCCCTACCATATTCTAACAAAGCATTACGCTTATATTCCCCAAAGAGTTAGGCAGACTTTGGTACACCGATACCATTATTAGGTTCCATGAAATAAATAAGTAGTGAATCTATTGCTACCACCGAGCACAATTCCAACCTCTGAACTGCTACTGAGAATTTACAAACAGAAAATCCCAAAAACAATTTGTCCGACCCCGTAATCGAGTCCTGGACGAAAAACTCAGCAGCCGCGCTCCCAGCTACTAGACCAATAAGGCGGCTACCATATTTATATTATTACATAATGACACCAGCAGGTACTTCTAACATAATGGTATTTTTCAATCGTTAACTGTCAGCTAATACAATAGGCACAAAAACATGAGCCTTTAATTTCATGGGAGCTGGAGGGTGTTACGCAATGAATGCAGTAGTAATTCATACAACAACATGGCTGGCGTATGACCATGCACTTTGCAGTCAACAAATATTACATCGTGACACGGAGTTACACGGCGCTATCTCATTATATTCTTCATCGTACACAAATAAATTATTCTTATACTCCAACAAAACCACAATTAATACACAGATGGGAATCGAAATTATTGATATAGGAAACAACAGACGGGTGACCCAGACACACAGAGACAATGACGTAAGTGCATTCACAACCGGACGAAATGAATGTAAATTTTCACAACAATTGTGTGGCACACAAAAACTGTGTTGAATTTAAACAAATACTATACATGTGCGGAATTAAGAATGTTTCATTTAACCATAGCACCGTATAGCCTGTATACATAGTTATATGTATATTATTACTATGTGTGTTTCCTTTCCAGGGTTCGTTGGGAAGTATCGTGAACACGAAGTGCAATGACACCGAAGTACTGAGCCTCAAAGTAGCAACGGTGCATGAGTAATGACAGATAGTTAACCTATTGTGAGGGCCCATGGTGAAACTCGTTTGGTTCGCTAAGCTTGTGTGGGATATCATTCCCAGGGTTAAAGTTCTATGGTATTAAAGGAATGCCGTTGCTATGCCGAATATGACATGCCATAAGCCTTATACGTATTTATACGAACGTTGCTGGACAAAACTTAGAGAAGTATTCATAATTGATTAATGATTAGATTGGGAACTGCGTACTCGTAATTTATTAATAAAAAACCGGTTATAAACTGGAAAGAATCGTGGCTCTTTGTGTATATCTACAAATATTTACATTAAATTAAACTTGTGGTGGAGTAGTTACCTAACTAAAATAATTCAACGATTCACCAAACTTCAAAAACACTTCAGAGATTAAAACCAGGTTGCATTTCTCTCACGTCCAACACAATACGTTATCAAAGTAACGAAGAACATTTTTCTTCTCACACAGCTATAGCATCACACACACATAAGTACACGTGTGTACAGCAGTTATTAGCGAGTCGGAGAGCGTCGCAGGAGATCACGTAGGGACCGGTCGTGAGAGCCCGTCGGGCTTCGGGCTCCGCTGTGCTAAACTACCGCCCGCGCCGCATCGAGCTCATAAAAATGTGCAAGCTAACGGAAAAACTGTAACATGTGCTGTATAATGCCTCGTAAAGTGTGAGTATGTGAGTTATTGGGTATAAAAGGTGGAATTGTAGGCCGTTGTCCAAATGGTCTGCGAATTAATGTTGGGTTAGTGCTTGCTGTGAAAAATATTTTTCTTCCGTGCTTAGTAGGTACTGACTTGTTAAATATGAACATTATAGGTGGACATTTTTAATAAAATCGTTTTTTGACTATGCGCTAGTTAACCTGACACTAACTACATAGTGCCGTTTATCAACAACTTAATTATCCTATTTCTGCTAACCATTGTACACCTAATCCACAAAACGTTGAGTGAACTATTGGATGTTGACGTGACTATAAGGGTGTCGTTTATTAGTTGCGTCATCGTGTTAAGGGTTATCAGCATCATGCCAATTAATTACATCCGATAGAAAACAAAAATAAAAAATGACACGCACATTTTCATACACATGTCCAATTAAATGAAGGAGGTATCATTAAAGATTTTATATAGTTGTATGGCCATCATCTATTTAGTTTTACGATCGGTGTTTTTTCTAGCAGGGTCACGGTCATATTTCATCGCGAGTCGTGTCGGGGATAGGCACATGTATTGTGTGAGACTGTGTGAATGTTTTCGCTTGTGATCACACGTTTTCAGACTTCGAGTGTTGTTAAACGAGGTTATATAGAAGGTCCCATTTTAAGCTCCATCGTCTAACATCCAACGCCGCATATATAGACATGTGAAAATTCATTACGAATAGTGAATGCATGTATTCATACATTCAATACACACACGTATTCGTAAAACCGGGCGCCCATTCAACCGTCACAAAACGAAACTGAATGCCATTTCATCTCAAGATGCGCCGCTCGCCGCAGATCTGAGGGGTCGGCGGTGGGTGACTATGCGGCGGGGAGGGGGTCTCGCAAACCGCCCGGCAACTGCGCCATAACTCGGCGCGCACGTACAACCAGACAATCGCAATTATTATTAACAGATATACGTTTAATGATCGTGTGTGCCGCGCACAACGGCCCAATGTAAGTTGAGCGTTGGCGGGCGCACGCGACTATGGAGTTTACGTTATTGCGGCGTTCGTGTGATATTCGCCCGATGCAATACGGTGAATGTATCGTTTCGGGGTGAGAATTTGTGTGAGACGTCGACGAGGCCAGAGTCGTAGGGGCGAGGGGCAGGGGCGACGTTCTTGCGGAGTGAGTTAGCAGACTCGATGATTTGTGGCGCGGTTAGCGTTCATCTAGCGGACCGGCACAGACCGGCGGGACACAAGGCATAACTCATCGGAACAAAGACAGATCGGCATGTCATGCGATATGAAAGCTATGTGTCACTCCGCGTGTGACACGAAGCATTTGCATTTTACGACTCGGCTTTGACGCGCGCGCCACCCGCGCAAGAGTCAACGGACGAAGGAATTCTCGAGTTGAAATTCCGCAAACAGGCTCAAAGGAGAATAAAATTAGAATTACTGAGAATTTTTGGATCTTTGCAGATTGCCTTTCCTGGCATTCTTGGTCCTACGTAGAATCGTTGTCGTCAAATTAGCAAAAGCTACAAATTCTCTAAACATAAAAAATAGATAAGTATATCCATTCTTTCATGCGCATAACGTAACTAACGTTATTTATGTTTTGGTTAGCGCAGCGAATTAGTAATTAGCAAAAAGTTGCAAATACCCGTTTAATATTGAAGACAACAAATTAGCAACGTGGGTGCTGACTGCTGTCGAGAAATAAAATTATTATTACTCACTACAACACCTATTTTGAAATTCGCAACTCATAAAATATGCGTGCACAGAATTCGTAGTATAGGAACACGACGACGGCTAGTGTGTCACGGTAAAGCTCAAAGAATAATACAACAGGTGTGTTCATTACTTTGCACGCCACTGTTGATTTAATAAATAAAATATGAACACCGAGTGCGTGCATTTTGCGAAACCGGACAAGGCTCGAACTCCGTGCAGGATATTAATGAAATTTGATTTTTTTCAGTCGGTATTTGATTTTAATTATTAATGTTCAACTTTGAAGTCTATATAAGTGTCAAATTTCTACAATCAGACCATGTGTCGCGATGAGACAAAATAGTAGGTCAAAATTAAATATAATCGATGTGATTATATATAAAATAAATACTTATTTCCTAAGTTTTGTAGGCAGCTTACGCCGCTACTGTATAACATTTTAACTACTGCTCAATAAATTTAACGCGGTTACAACAAGAAGTTAAATCCGCCATTGTCAGTTCATGTGAAACACACCAATACAATTATCCTTATATTGTGAAAACAAACTTACTTTTATAGTATAAAGTAGTTGGCTAGGTGATCTGGCAGTCCACTCAGTCTTCAATCTGAAACAAAAAAATATATATTTAGTATTACATGTATTGTAATATTGAACAACATTACTACTTGTAGACAAAACAAGTGAATACATAGTATATTTAACTAAAGTAGGACAAAGTATCCAAATTAGTCCTATTTTGTATATTATCATTAATACACATGGTTCGACTGAGTTTGTCCAATATTGTTTTCTAATTCTCAGTATTTGACTTAAGCTTATTACGTGCTTTATGAACGTGTGAGTGTGCATATCGCGGGTTTAATTACTAATATTCGTCTATAAAGTACCGTAAAGATAACAGTTTTATTATAATAACTGCACATATACCCATACACCATATATACTGAAGTTAAACTATCAGCATAATGTGAAGGTCTTGCTGACTTCCCGTCCAAACTTTATACGACTGGAAACGAAGTCATAAACGATTTGCCCAGTCCGAGTAAAAGCTAATATAACTACGTAAAATACTAGAGTACGGTTTAGTTACGCCCCTGGCGCCAATATGAGAAAACATAAGTAGGTAAATGCAGACAGTTTAATGATAACAAAACAACTATAAAACTTTGCCGTTTTTGTTTCCCCTAGCATATAAAAGGCTGATGTTATACGCAAACTGTGTACTATATCATAATCACGTAACATTGTTTGTGAAAGGTTCTGATATAAACAGAATTAACAACGTGTTCCAATAACGGCCGCCGCCTAATCATAAAATGCGTACTGGCATAATAATGATATGTGACAAATGTAGCGATAGTCAATATAGTCACAGCACCGTCGCTCTTGTGGCACAGAGCGGGCGGGCGCCGGGCGGGGGCGTTGTAGGTACGAACGAAATGGACAATGCGCATAAAAAATCAATAAAAGCCGGGCACGGCCTTCGTGGAGGTCGAGTGACGCTCACGGATCACCGGCCGGCCTCTCGCCACATTATAAAATATTGAACGTCGAAATGTAACAAACTTACCAACTCGATTCCACTTCCAAACTTAAGGCAAAGAGGATTTTTGTAGATCTCGTTTAATTTTAAAGAGATTTAAGAGGGAGTGAGAAGCGGGTCGCCGGTGCTGTTCTTGCCGACGATCTTCAAACTTTTTTCAAAGACCAAAAACGATTTCGATTTATACAATTCAAGAATTGAAAAAGTATTTTCTGTTAGATAGTAGATGGAAACGAAAATAAATGTCAAAGAAAAAACTTCATTTACGAAACAAAAAGGATGATAGGTTGGCTTGCTATTCAATCATGCTTCGACAGCGAAGCATTCGAGCAGAAATTTTACCTACCTATAGCTAATACTCCAGACAATTTAGCCCATTTTTTTCCATGATCGAGGAAAACGAATCGAGCTTGAAAATATAAAGAATAGCTACTTGAAACCAACCTTCGTAGAAGAGTACTTTAGCGAAATATTTTGCATGGGAATAAAAAGGAATAGATACTTTGAACTCAGGAGTATTCATAATAATTTACCTATTAAAAGGCACTCAGAATGAACTTGCCAACACCACGGTATCAAAACTCTTATCAGTAGATACTAGTAGAACTATCAAAGTAAATACAGACTATTAGTGCCCCTGATAACAGTACAATTACAAAGTATTACAACTTGGCCATAGTTCAAAGAGTTAACGCCGTTTTAATTCAGTGCCAAGTACAATATTTTTAGATGGCGAGTGACAGAGCAGTTTTGTAACGCGTAATCACTAAATCCGTCTCGAATGTAAATGCTTTTAGACTTTCGGAATAAACAAAAACTATTAATTTATCGCATTGATATTCGGTTGCGTCAACGGTTTGGCATGTTTTGATCACGAGTCCAGACTATGACGTGGGCTATGCAAGAGGCCTAGACGATTATTTAGAAACTGCTCGTAATTATAGTGAATTGTAAATTGGCAGCGATTGGGAATTGTCAACTCGCTAGCAAACCATAGGTACTCCCCACTTCCTTGGTGACATAGAACTATTATAAGTACTAATCATCTCCGAAATTAACCAATTCAATTCACCAATTAAAATAGAACACTTACCTCGTCTCCTAAACGTTTGTAAATGAAGTTTGGCTTACAGTTTAGTCTACGTCCTTGCCACATTTCTCATAACGCATGAAAGCGTCAAATCATTTGGAAGTCGGCCACGACCGCGACCGCTTGCGTTTCGTCAAAAGCGAGTCAACTTTGGTCATTTGTTATTCTGACAACCGACGTGTAACTAAGTGGGTTGAAGTATTGAACTGTATACAATAACCGTAAGCGTTTGCGGAAGCCAATACTTAAGTATGTGCTGATTGTAGACATAGCTAATGTTAGGTATGCTTATTTCGAAAGTTCGTCAGGCGACAATGCCGTGATTTAAAATATGAAGAAAATTGCTACTCATATATGAACTTAGTTTCACAAGAATAATTAAAAAAATACATTTTATGAAATTCTATTAATAACATTTCAAAGCTACATTATTAGAACCTATTTAATTAAATACAAAACTACTTTCACATTCTTATACACAAACGGAAAGATAGAAATTCCGAGCGAGATTAATGTTCGCAGTGTGCAATTAAAACTTATAAAATAGGTACCTAGTGTAAGTTTTGTAAATAGATAACTATATTATACTAGGTAATCACTACACCACATACACCTAAAGTTATAAATTAATGGAAAGAAAAATATGGTCGTGAGTAGGATTTTAACCTGCACCTCCAGGATAACTACTTCAGGCGCTCTGCCATGAGCTATCCCGACCTCTACTCACTATACCGAATTCTTCTTCCACAATTTAATAACACGTCTTGCTGTGACATATTTTAGTTGCTACAACATTTTATAACTTTTGTAGCTAAGCATGCGTTTCATAGGTTTATCTGCGTTTCTCTTACACCTCTCATTAATGAATAATGTATACAGAAAAAGTATCATTGACACTACAAAATTGGATCCTAATAATTTTTATAAGACATTCGTTCAATTTCTTTAGTTTCCCATTAGTATATTTCGTCGGCGAAGATTACAGCTCAACCAAGCGGAACTCCGCCGACGTGACCGCGGGCCTATGGCACTATTAATCATACCCGATCCTTTCAGTGGACGGAAAAATATATGTGATGGGATTATTGTTTCGGGGCAAGCCGCAATATTTCACGTTTGTTTGTGCCAGTTAATGGGAATGAATGGAATCCCTATTATTAAGAAAGGATTTCCAATAAATAATACTGTTTTGACTAGATATTTCATGATCTATGTTATAATATTCATAATTTCATACATAGTATCAGGCCTAGCTATATTCCTCGAAAGGTAGTGTGCTTTTGTACACCACAAACAAATTTAAGTCGTATTGGTCGCAAGGTTTGAAGTTTAAACCTGCGCCTCCCGGATAAATACTCGACGCGCTCTGCCAACTAAGCCATTCCGACCTCTGCTCATTACTCCGAATTCCTCTTCCACATTATTAAACGTCTTATGGTGACATAATTTAACACTGACAGTCCCGGGAATCGATCTCAGGACCTCGGGCTTAACCTTCTGCAACGATACATCTATATAATCATGATTATATTGATTGAATTAAAAGTAATTTACTCTAACAGTTGCTAACTTGCTATTATCAGACAGTCTGAGAAACCGAGCCGGTATAAATTGTTCGACAAAGCAACATTATGCATAACAACCTGCGACAACGGCCACTTTCCCACGGCACGTCTTCTCAAAGTAAAAGTCAGACTAGATTCAGTACGTCTAAATGTCACAGGGGCATAGGTTAACTGCGCCTAGTGTTTACCTGAGCCAAACACTACAAAATAAAGATGAATGTACAACTTGTACAAGTTATAAAAGATGGTCCTAATGGAGTTTTGCAGTATGCAGAGTTGAAACATAAGGCCAAATCTCCACTAACATTATACAGAGGAAAAAAATTGTTGGTTGTTTGTTTGTATAAATCGATAAGCTATGAAACTACTGAACCGATTTTAATCATTCTTTTACCGTTCGAAAGACACTTTATCCAGAAGTCACACAGGCTATATTTTATTACAGTAATAATAACTAGTGGTACCCGTGCAAAACAGGTCGCTAATACTCATGAAAACGGTAGTAGAGGTTCATTTCCAGCTTATTGTATCCTAACCTAACCACTATACAGTGATTATTGAACAAGTTTACTTCAAAAAGTTATAACTTCACGCATATTAAACAACATTTATACAGATACTCATATACAGGGTATTGAGAGCGAAGCGTTGCAATGCAGTACGGAAGCCGCGGTTACTGCTTGCGATCTAATTTTACACATTCCCGTAGATGACATGACACATACAATATTATGCAACGAAAGCTACGAAGAAATTTCTCTAAATAGCTAAAAAAAACTAAGTAAAGTGTCCTTACTCTCTTGATTAGTAATGGATGTTGACGAAATTACATTACATACTTCGTAATCAAATGAAACAGTTCCGACAATAAAACCAACAGCGACAAGTCAGCTATAAAAATAAGACATAATCCAAACAACAATAAACTTATTCCTGACACGAGGCCTTTAGTAACAGGACCATAAAATATTTCGCTACAAACAACTCGTAAGAAAGTGAACCGTATATATATATTATTTTTTTGGTTCGCATAAAGGAGCCTACTTTGGAACCGGTTGTCCTGCCCACAAGTATACGCAAACAAGTCTAGAAACTAGAGTTCTATAGATAAGAGCTGCGCTGTTCGGAGTTTAAAGAAAGTTGCAGTGGCGTAGGTCGAGATGAACGCCGGCCAGTTACACAAGAATGAAATAGTTTATTCTAAACAAGCGAGCGCCCGACAGTTCCGCGCGAATAAATTTGCACATTTTAGTTTTGATTCGTTTAGAAGTTCTTTGAGAAAATGTTTTTGTCTATTTGATCAACTTTCGTTTCTATTGTTGCTCAGAGCGCTACTTTCAGATGTATTTTGTTATATTTCTTTGAGGTCTGTTATATAACTACTTCATATAAATCAGTAGTATATACAAGTCCAGCACAATATCTTTTGGTAGCATTAATGTCGGCTTGAAAAAACTTGGTCCCGTTAGCTGGTACAATAAATATGGCCGTCGTCATTAGACTCTGAATTACTTGTAGCTTTATAGACTTACAAATAATATAATTAACGTTTTTTTAACGTCCTGTTTATGAGGTTTTTATAAGACCAGTAAACAGGATGTGACGTAAAATCAGTGCTGACTTATGTCAAACAAGACAAACCGCAAGAAACATTTTATTTCATCATCATCATCCTTTTGTCCTTCTCCCAATTTATTAGGTGTTGATATAGATGTATTTTTCTATTGTTTATATAGTAATACACTAGAATTAGCTCTCATTCCCTTTCTAGCTATATCAGCTTGTAACACTAGCACCATTCATTCATCACATCTTTGGATTTCTAAAAGTGTATTAATAGAAAATATCACAATATTTTTATCAATAGCAAAGGCGGAGGAAATAAACGACGCTACGTACTACTTCCTAGAAATAATCGGAATTTTCACGTCACATTTCCTTTCCCGCGTACACCTCTACTGTAACGTTCTCAGTTAACACACGAGGTTGTAACGTAATAAATACAGTATGATTGTTTAATAATCGTGTATTCGTATTAGCGATTAATGCCGCTGTCGGTCTAGTGCGCTGACATTTTCACTCGTTAAGCCGATTGCGGCTGCACTGATTAGCCAATCGGGCGCGTGTTGACATTATGCGAATAATAAATTACAGAATTTGAAGTTATGCTACACGAATATATGTATATACAATTTGCTCTGTATAGCAGTTTTGTATATGGAACAAATTAAAGCTTTAAGCCTTATTTATGTTTTGTACTAAAATATAATAATTTGTCTATAACTGCGCGGATGTATATTATTTTCGTGTTTGTATTACAAAATTACTGTCTTATACGGACAATGTGATTTTTTTATTACTTCTGTGCTAATTCTCTAGCACATCTAACCAACTCGTGAGTTAGAGTTCAACATTTGATTAGTCTACCGCTGTCTCTTCTAAGTTGTCCAAAAATATTAAATCTTTGCTTTCCTCATTATAATATTTCCTGCCTTTATGCTAATTAAGCATACTCTGTAATGGCCGCCATCGTAGAATTCACTCCCTTTCTAATATTATCTTACACACCACCCATCTATTGGTTCTTTGGTCTATCTCTATTCACGTAGCCATCCACATCGATCCAGTCGACCCGGGGTGCAATGAATAAGAAATATATTTATAGCCGACCATTAAAGTGTGTGCAAACATCAAAATAAAACGTCAACACAAATTCCACGATCCGTACGTTGCAAATTATATTTATCTAGTTGCCATTCTGTGATATAATCATTTATTATTTATCAAAAACGCGCCGCCGCTTTCGCAAACAATACCGCACACATTATAATTATGACATCACTATAAAAGTATTTATGCACGATTACATTAAGGACACGTCTGCAAATTAATTGTAACAAGAATCACGTTTCGAAATAGTTAGGTAGATATTTTCACACAACGTAAGCGTTATTTCTACCTTGGCTTTTCCGCATACCACCTCTGTTTTATTTTACTTTCTTTGAATTTCAGCGTTGCAGTTTTAGTACTGTTCTGTGTTGCTATACGAGTTCTGGGAAAGTTATTCGTGTTACGATTACGTCTTTGCTAACGAGGCCAGTACAGACTACCTGTTTTGAATTAAACTTTGTGTGACATTGAAGTGAGATTTTATTCGGATACTGCAGTAGTGGGTTAAGATTTGCGACATAAAAAATAAGTATGTAATAAATCTTTGCTCAATACACAAAATGATTACGTAGCATCTTTTGAAGTGGAACCCGTAAATATAGTTTTTGTAGCAGTATTTATGTAAATTAATTTATTTATATAGATATTATAGATAGATACTATTAACTACCACAATAATTTGCTACAATATCTAATAGTAAATCCCATGGAGCCAAAGCTGCGAGACATTAAAATTTTGCATAAAGTCAGTCCAAACCTGGAGCGAGATTCTAACAGTAACGCAATAACATTAGGTAGATGTAGATATCTAAAATACATAAATAGTTAGTGCTTAGTTATAGTCAGGCCAACAACGCTATCACAAAGAGCTGTTTTATAAATTACGTTCAGACTAGAATGGCCATCTATCCTGTGTTTGACAGGTGTCTCGTTTTTCACCTATCATATTAGTCGTGTCCTGTATTTTGACATAACATAGCATGACGCCTATATTCCCAGAAGGGATAGACAGATGTGTACACAGTAGTACTCTCACATTTCATTAACACTGTTATAAAATCTTATGTGATGAACGTATTGTTGTCCACCGTGCACAATTCTGAACTCCGGGCTGCTAATGAGAATTTCCTAACAGAAAAACCCAATCACAATGCACGGCCTGGGGATAGAACTCAGCATCCGCGCTTTCAATTACTTAAAACCTAAGTTCCTGTATTTAGGCATATAAAAAAGTTATTATACGCAATTATGTATATGCAGTAAATATTCCGTATTTTCCCTCAATCCAGTAACTTTAGATCACATATCTTGTATAAAAGCACGCAGGGTTGGTCACCCTAGTTCAGTTTTTATTCCGCGCACTGGCTAGGGTAACATCCGTCAGGATTTCCCGGAGCGATCAGCCGCCAGCCGCATCAATCTTGAACGTGAACGTAACGCGTGACGGTACTTATATTAATGTTTACTTGCACTTAAGTGAGAGTGTTCCTAACGCATTTAAATTGAATCTAAGGCGTTGTTGGTTATTTAATAGTTTTAGTGTTGAGATATTTATTTATGACGCTTACCGCAAATAAATTAGGATACTTAAATGCACAAAGATGAGTGTTCATGCTTTAATTATCGCCGGTTACTTACTTGCATTTTTGGTGTTTGCGCGACTAGTATCGGACTCGAACGGAGCCTTTTGTAATAAGCTGAGCCCGCGACGATGTCGAGAGCAAACTGGCGCTGCATCGTACCGCATGCATGTTCATGCTTTGCCCAAAAAAGGTTCAACAAATAGATGGACTGCCTTTTTTATTATCGTATGAAAATAGCAATCCTAATGGATACCCTCCACCTGACGGCGTAGAGGTATGTTAGACCCCTGCCGACTAAAACCATTAGACTCATTACACAGTAAACTCCAGAAGATTTTACCAGCTCACATCCCGCGCTAGACAGCCTTTCTAAGTCCCCAAAATAAAAGCATTTGTACATTCTGCGAACATGTTGATCAATCGATTCAATTCTACTTTAATGCCAGTGTATATCTTCGTGGGGAGAGAGATTCATCTTTCCACTGTGGTAGCAAAACTGCACCTTTATGAATTGTACTAGAAACTGCTGATAATATTTTAAAGATCATCACATAGCACCACGCCAGTGGCTTAGCACCCACATTTCACCAATACTGTTGTTAATGAGTCCCATGTACCGGACACAATTCCAAACTCCGGGCTGCTACTAATAATGTCGTAACAGATAACCCCATAACACTTTACCTAACAAGGGAATTGAACCCAGAGCCTCATGCTTGGCAGTAGCTCTTACGACCACTAGACCCATGATTCAACACATAACACCGTGAGTAAAACTCTCTTATTTACTGGCACCACTCTATAGCACCCAGATTTACGTTAGTCGCGTATCTCAATGCACCGCATCGATCACGGAGCCTCGCACGTGCATCGAATTCGATATTCGTTTGTGAGTGCATTTTAAACTTACCATTCGATAACGTAAAACAACAACGGCAGAGTATTTTGGAGAGCGACTTTTATTTTATTGACTTGCTGAATATGATCCAAATTACCAAGTACTGAGGAGTATCTTTACAAAAAGGTTTCGTTAATCTCATAAATGTCCCACTGCAGGGCAAGAGCCTTCTCATAAAGAGCTGCAAGTTGGTGATTTCAGGCTTTATGTTTTCTCATGTTGTTTTCCTTCACCACAAGTCAGTGATGCGTTGGATTAACTAAGTAAGTACACATTGGTACATGCCAGGTTTGAAACCACAACCTGTGGCTCAGAAGACGGCCAGTGGCCACATATCACGACATCAAGTACTTTTTTAATTTTGAATAATATGTACTTTAGCAAACTACATAACTTAAAGAAAATCAGTTTGAAAGTCAGTTGTGGTAAATATTTATGAAAGCAGTAATTGCTAAGGCTGTTTCATCTTTGCATTTTGCAGCGACAGTGCACCAACCCCTCCGCCTAGTAACATAATTTTCCTCATTTCGTTTCGAAGACATGCACGGAGTCATAACTCGAACCACCAATAAATGTCTGTATGTCTTATTACACATCATTAAAATAGAAAATGTTGATATAATTTACAATATTATTAAAGTCGAACTAATCAAAGCGTAGTTAATGTAAATATACATGTACATGAATAGAAAATGGCGGGAGATTAGATTAACACGCCATAATATTCGATATTGATAAACGACATTGTTGTGTCAAAATTATCTAGCAAGCGTAAGAAAAAAAAAGCTATGAATCTATTCAATTATTACAATCGAAATTCACCGCGGCAACCAAACTGATTTTTAGCATACTTTCTTAATTTGAATAATCGCGCTAATAGTTGGGAAACAATCCATTTACTAAAGGCAACAATCGTAGCAACATTACATTTTTATAACTCCCCCCCGCCACCTTCAAGAGAAACGCATATTAGCTTCCTAATCAAAAGTTCCATAGAACTTGCCACATGTCTCCCAACGTCATTTCGTAACAGAATAGGCTAGTTACATAGCTATTAGTGTACAGTTTACTTCCAATAACCCCCTACTGAGCGGCTAAATGAAATACACAAACATGTCGGTCGTATGGCGTCGCGTCGTCACAAGGTCACTGAACGCTTCGCCCTACAAACCCTCTGGAGACAGGCACTCGGCACAGCGGGCTTTGTGTACACTGTTAACAGAAATCGCGTCCATTGTTTACGATACAAGTGAAGTTTATACTGCAAACGTACCTGATAGAACGGTCCGGTAGTGTCGAGTCAAACAATCCAGTGACCACAATCCGGTAGCCAGGTAGTAGGTACACAGAACAACACAAAGGGGACTACTTCTCCTTGTCCGTTAACAATAGCAACAATAGTAGCGAGCACGCCGCGAGAATCGAACGCGGCGGTGTCTGGTCGCGCGCAGCGGTTATCTGCCGGTGACAGCGAGCGCCGTCGCCTCCAATAACAAATAATGAGGCGGCTAATTATTATTATTACCGCTGAGCGGACGCACTCGCGCTCGCTGCCTGTACGTAGATAGGTGGCGTAATCGCTGAATTCCATATAATCGTGGCGCGCGCACACACACTAGTGCGCGACCCCGCCGCGCCACGTGTGGTGACGTCGTCTGCTAGGCGCAGGTAAGTGTGTATACAGAACGCGTTGGCGGGTATGCGCGCGTATCGATCTCGCGATAAATTCGATACGGTGAGCGGTGAATGCACCGGCCGGCTGGCAACGGCGGTCGCCTTTCACGCCGGCGAAAACGCAATTTACGATCGGTGCACGCCGATGTGAGTCTCGACCGCCAATGTACGAAACATGTCGAGCGCGGTTCGCCTGAGTCGCTAGTTGTATGTACTATCGGGCGCGGGCGCAATGCCACGCGGACGGACGAACATTCTCGAACAACGAGATAACACGTGTATTTATTAATGGTGCAAATTACGCAATAATCATGTATAATGATAAAGCGGAATGCCTCACCTCGTGTTCGTTATACCTTAGCGGAGGTGACATGAGTTCGCATGTCGGGAGACCATACCGTTTCACGGGCACATAATCCAATTTGGCGTCGACCGCGCCATTTCTAATCGCCCTAATTGGGGAACGCCCAAGCTCCAATTACCGGTATCGTCACTTGTTTGGCCAGCCCACGCACAGTAGTACAACATAAACAATTAAAACGACAAGATAATAACACCATTTCCACGTAATTGACCAAAAGTAAATGACTCATGCTCTGCTCACGCAAGAAAACAGTAACAAACGATTTACGAACTCAAACGACCGGAAACTTCTCACTAGTTCTCGTTATAGAAGCGAAAATTGAACGACTTGTCTAAATTGGCTCTCGTCTGAGGACGCCGAGAACGGCTGTCATCTCGTACGCAACATGAATAGGCAAACCATTAAACTGTAACGTGAGGAAACAACGTGATTGAGAGTCGCGACGCGCGTATCCCATCTACCTCGCAACAACGACGGCGCCTTCACATAAAAATGTTACAGATCAAAGCTAGAAACAGACTAGAAAATTTTGAATTTATTATGGGGATTGTCCTATTATTTTGTAGTACACCGAAAGGAGCGAAGGAAATTTCTCGGCTTATTTTTTTATAATTTAGGCAGCGTGCTGTAACTGGCACGGAAATCGTAGTGGCCGCTCAAAAATGACAAAGCGTCTGGCTGTAACAAACCGAGAGAGGCACAAAAACGTCAACGTCAACAGAACGAGCCCGTCTGTCGAACGCTAGCACTCGGTGCAAAAAGTGAATAATAGCGAACGCCGACGAGCGAGTCGCACAATTGCGCTATTTCGAGATGTTTTCCTCATAGCAATAATACCTACGGTTGCTAATAATAATGCGCACCGAGCGTCCTGTACAAACAACTACATAATGATTGTTTTGCAAAAACGCCTCTAGATCTACAGAAACAAGCGCGATTCCGTTGAGATATAATTTATTGAAGGACCCGACACGTGGCACCCCGGACTGGCAAGGTGAACGCTCGCCGTAGACACCGTATTAATGTGGGGGAATAGCGAACAAAAAGCTCACACAGAAATATGGAAACACACAAAAGGCGAGGGCGTAACGCAAATTAGAGCGGCATTAGCGACAACTCCAAGTGACATTAAAGGAGTTTCTGTTATTACCGCACGCGACACTGTGAGCGACTCGATGGTCCAACTTAGAGAGCTGGGAAAGCGCGGAAGATTACATAATACACCCCGACTTCAGAACGCGAGTTAACGCGAACTTGTGTTTTATGTGCACACATGCATACTGTTTGATATACGTACTGTTATGAGAACTGTTCTAAACTAGAGTGCCTGGGGGTGGGGGCTCAACTTGGTGCGTCAACTTTCCGGGAGCAATTCGCCCGAGTGTGCACTAAAATATAGTTCAAAGTAAGTTGGAGCGAGCGGAACAGAGATGCAGCTACCAGCTGTGCGGGGACTAGCCATGAAACTTGTATTAATCCGATAACTTTTTACATCTAAACTCTCGTCTTAGGAAATTAATTGCTTAAACTTAGACTTTGAATGTTTTGAATCCCTAAAAAGGATACATTTATCTAGTCCATAAATATGAATATGTATGTGTGTGTGTGAGTTTAACGTACTACATATAAGTCTGAAAAGAATATAAAGTCAGTTTTGAGCTAATTATGCAGACACGTTGACCATGCTAGGCTGTAATTAGTAAAACTTGGGTCTCAACATTGTTTTACTTTAATTATTATAGAGGAGACCATTTCCTCATGAACAATATTAGATATCAGTCAAGCATAATTCATATCGATGACAAAATAATCAGGTTACTTAATAGAACATGACGTATATTTCTGTTCACGTTGCACGTAACTGCATAACTCGCGTTTAATAATTCGTGATATTCACTAGTCATTAAAGTAAGTGCAATCAAATCCTTACCTTACTACACATTCGTACGTTTATACTATAACTAGCGACCCGCCCCGGCTTCGCACGGGTGCAATGCTGATACTAAATACACTACAGAAAAACTGTGAACGTTGTATATAAAAACATAGCGGCCCGCTCCGGCTTCGCACGGGTATAAAATATATAGCCTATGTGATTAAAATCGATCCAGTAGTTTTGATTTATTCATTACTTGGTTAAGGATTAATGCTGTATTGGTTAAAATCGCTTCGAAAATTAGCCATTATTTGTCGTAAAAAGTAAATGACAAAAAAAAGTTATTGTGGGTTATCCATAAGAGATAGGCATATACCATCACGGACTTTTCTGTAGACCTTTTCAATGTGTACAATACTTAGTACATTATTTTGATAAAACTTGTAGGGTACAGCCTGCGTTTGCAATGTAAGCGGAAAAAATGTAATTATTTACGACATCACATTAGAAACCTCAAAAATAACAGTACTTCTCCACTATTTAATGGATGTTATTATACATATAAACCTTCCTCTTGAATCACTCTATCTATTAAAAATAACCGCATCAAAATCCGTTGCGTAGTTTCAAAGATTTAAGCATACAAAGGGACATAGGGACAGAGAAAGCGACTTTGTTTTATACTATGTAGTGAAGCGTACGTAAAGCGGCTTAGTGAGATATTACACAATTACTGTAGCGAACTAGAACCTGCATGGAGCGCAATCATACAAATTGCAGTGGATTGAATGGGATTGTGTTTTACATTAGTAATATGTTTAAATATGCATTGTTTTGCTCACATTAACACGTGTATTTAAATATTTAAGCAGTATTATTATGAAATAATAGGATATTTTCAATGAAACTTATATAAATATCAGAAACAGTTGGAAAACTCGAGACAGTGAATTAGTAGTTATTATTTATTATATCAATAAAAAACATGTCTGCAATAAGTTGAAGCTATCTGAAATGAAATGGGAACAAATAAAGATTCATTTACTAAAACGCTTTGAAGCGAAGCGTACCTATCTTTAATGTTTAAAAATTTAGATTTAATACAAGATGAACTTTACCCCAATACTATCAGTTTATTTTTAATATTCGTGGGAATGGACTGATGAACTGCATACATGTAGATACAATTACATAATCTCATTTGTGAAGATAATCTGACGAATATATTAGATATTTATTACTTATATCCTTTTGAATATCTTAATAATTACCATAAAGCTAAAACGTCTACTGCTAAATTATATTAATTATAAATTGTCTGCATCACCACACGTTATGCAAACTAATTGATTATTGAATATGACATCGCAGAAGTCGAGCTGCGGCGCGGGTAGTAGGACGATTCGATTCTCGCATGAAGCAGATGTTTGGATAATCTACAGATAATTAATTGCTTAGATTGGGTCTGGGTGTGTGTGCATGAGAGATATATATATGTAAACGCAACCACGACACAGGTAATATTACAGGAGAGAAACAACGCATGTATAAAAAAAAAGTTCCTGACTGGTTTAATGAATCACACGGGCGGCCTATGATCTTGACGAAATCCCTATAGTACCATTCTTTTTAAAAACTTTAACAAGTTCAAAATGCCAAGTCACTCGATGCAGTAGAATTGCCCGTATCATTGAATTGATTAAGCGGTGGGGCGTGCAAACAAAACTCAACTACAAAAAACTGTTTCATTACTTTAAAAGGCCAAAATGACTCACCCAGTTTTGAGTCAACAGGCAAGCTCTGTCATTTGAATTAGTACCTAACAGACCGACGACTTCTTAGTGCCTAGTAATTTTATGTTATCTATTTTTGATGTCTTGAAATCATAACGATAAGATTAATGGCAGCGGAATCTTTGTAGTTTATTATGATATCCTACAATTCTTGAAAGGGAGGTCATCTTTAGTTACTGCTTCAATAAATAATTAATAGGTTTAAAATACGCACATGACTGCGAAAACCCAGTGGTGCGTGCCTTGGATTCGAACATTCGACTTGTCAGTCCAATCCAACGGTTATATTTCTACTCCAATCGAATATATTCCGAAAATAATGCTAGTCATGACACTAAACTGAACCTATACTTAGCTAAACCATCTACTTGGATGGAAAAACAAACAGGGGGAGTAAATACCTAACCAGCATTAAGCTTGGTATGGCTCGGTCCACTTTGAAAAATCCGATACATGTAAATAAGTGAATCACAGTATTAGCATGCTTCTTGTGTGCAGTGGTTTTAAGATAATTTATGCTGTATAGTGGAGGAGTTATATTCACCTCTTGTAGGAGTTGTAGGGACGTAATGGCAAAGATATGATAGTACAGATGGATAGGAGATACCAACCTTCAGTATCACGAAATCAAAATGTGGTCAAATACGAAGGTTTCCCCTTTCCCTCAAAAATGGGGCTACGACAAATATTGGTGCTATTTAGTTCTAACGCATCTTTCACAGAACTATACACATCTATTTACTTACAGTAATCATATAAGTAGTTCATAGCTAAACACCATTAATAGATGTTATTTTCTCACCTGTAACAAAAGAAAACGAGTCATTAGATAAAAGAAAATCGAGTCATTATTACATCAAAGAAAAACCGTTTACGTCATAACAAGTGTTTGTACAATGGTACAAACTTTGAATGCGGATCGAAATCTCGTCGATTCTTCTAGAACCAATACGTGTATAGATGATAGGTACTTGGTAACAGTCAAAGGAGTAGGTTCTCAAAAGTCAGCTCACATCTCGTCCCGGGAGGGTGCACGAGGGTAGCCGTCGGGTGGGCGCGGGGTGAGGGCGCTGGGGGGCAAGGGTGGTTCCAAGGTCGCCGCCCTTGTCTACGTAACCTAACTGCGACCTAGCTGTGTCGCCCGGTCTCAATTCGCTTTAACGATTAATATTGAATGATTCCAGATCTCTTTGTTCGTTACGAAAGAGAGAAAATAATTTATATGAATGAAATAATTTTATACGTACGTTTAGTTAGAGATATTTATTGGTGATTTAGTTTTTTTGTGTAAGAGTGGGTGTGAATGAAAATAGTTTTATAAACGTTCCGATACACAGTGTGAGCGCGAACATTATACAACATGAATATTTCACGCTCGGTGATCAACCATACAAATGGAATATATGACAAGAATTTTAATAACTTTCGTGCACAAAACAACGTAGAAACATTTCAATAATGGCAGGCTTGCGTAGAATAACAACTAGCAAACATGTCGACACTGTTTTGCCAAAATGAGCCATGCAGTAACGTTACTAAAGGGAGATGACATTCCACGCCAAGACAGTACGTACCTACGGCGTTTGCTTACTACTGCGTACTAAAAATACGAAGATTACGTATGAGAAACTGCTAAACTAAAGCTATTTCCGTTTATGCACGTGTCTGAATAATAAATTATTTGTATTTCTTTACGACGGATCTATTCGTAGGTGGATGCTGCAGATAAAATCTCTCTGGGGACAAGATGTTTCCTATTCGTAACCGAGGGTCGTAAAACAACCTTGTTTGCAAACGATTCTACGGTCCAGTGGCAATTTCATCAGAGAATGGACAATAGTCTTCTAACAATTTTATAATTGGCATGGGACTTTCCGAAGAATTTTTGGTAGGTACACTGAAAGACAACAATGGATCTTTCAACAACTCTTTTGAAAATATTTCCATGGACTCAACATTTGTCTCAGAAAAATGGCCACAGACACAGGCCAAGACTACCGAGGAAATAAAACTACCTACGTATCGCATTAGAAACTGTCACCAAAGCGGATCTAATCACGTCCACACGTACACGTGCGCGAATAAGTAATGAGTCATTTCTTCAACAATACTACTACTAAACTATACCTAATCTTCAAGCGAAACGAATCAACACGAGTAAAAATATCAAATGAAATAACATTTGTACGTAATAATCCTTATCGTATTATTTCGTTATCGAACTCTTATATAGAAATATATTGTAGGTATGTCGGTTGTATATAATTAGGTGGGCAACAAGCAACCAAATTAACTTCGGCAATCGCGTTGTAATTTTAACGTGTTTTTAATGTACCGTCAATATTACCACGAAATACTTATATGCAGGAAGTTCCCTGCTATACTTACCACCCTATAAAAAGCCATATTTTAAATGAAACTCTCTTGCCTTCATCGGATTAAGCAGCCGTTAAAAATTAGTTTATGTAGTTGGAATCTAGTAGCTATTGTAGTAAGGGGCCGTCCATTAATCACGTGAGGCTCGAAATTTAGGGGGGTAGCAAGATAGTGTATTTACTTTCTGTATTTGAAGATAATATTCTAAAAATTTTAATTTACTTTGAAGGTACAAAAATCACACGTGATTTTGGATGGGGGGGTTAGTCTTAGGTTAAAAATGCTAAAAAAAATACATCACGTGATTAATGGATGGCCCCTAAGATATGCTAAAATATAATAGGATAGATGAAGAGTAAGATTTAATTTTATATGATTTAATATAAATAATCGAAGTACAACTACTTGCAACATAAACTAAATAGAGCTAAAGTCAAAGTATAGAGTAACTTAACTACCACACCATACTTAATATACCACTCGATGTATTTTTTTTTTCTTCATTTTATATTAGCAACTAACTGTCCCCGCAGTTTTACCCGAGAATTATCATTTTTCCAGCAAGAACATAGTTTCTAAGTATTTTATACTAACTTCCAGACTCACAAACTCGCAATACATCCAAAGTCACATTTATAATATGTGCTTAATTAGTATTCAAACAGGTCGACTTGAAATCAAATCCGTCACAATCTGATGGATAATGAAATTAATCAACGCTTTAACTATTTCGGTATTATGATATCGACATCAAATTCAAGATAAATCTTTGAAAAGCATTAACATGCTTAGCGAACTCTAAGTTATAATATTAAATGGAAAAAGAATACGGTCGCGAACAGGATTCGAACCTGCGCGTCCCGGATGAATACTCCAGGCGCTCTAACCACTAAGCCATCTCGACCTCTGCTCACCACCGCGAATCCTTCATCCATATTTCAACACGTTCTTTTTGGCGACGTCATTGCTATCAATTCAGTACCCATACAGGTGACCGAACCGACACGACTAATTTTGCAGTTAATACAATGTCGTAACGAATGCAATTACCTTAATAATTCAAGATAAAACTTTAAAAAGCATTAACGCATGCTTAGCGAACTCTAAAGTTACATAATTAAATGGAAAAAAAAGGTCGAGATGGCTTAGTGGTTAGACTATCAAATTGTCTAAGTGGCCTATGAGAAGTCTCCAATGGTTTCTGAACATATAAAGATACTTGCAATTAGATACTTTTTTACGTACATGTACATCTGTTTCCCATTAGGGAAGGCAGATAGATCGACTTCCACGATACTTTTAATGAATTTCGTTGTTTTTGTAAACAGTGAAGTCAAAGTATATGAAACACTATAAAAATTCACATTGTAATGTAAGTTTGGTAGGAAGCAACATTATTTAATTGCTTACATATTCAGGAAGACAATGCTTATAGAAATTGTATGTTTCCTGAAGTTAAATAATTGTAAGGGCAAAAATTCGCTGAAATATCAATGAAAAATTAATTGGAATTCCCAAAAAATAATAATATAATAATACTACAATCCAGTGATCTAATTCATTACTAAATACCAAATATAACAAAACTGACGCAACAATTCTTGGAATAACTATTTTTTTTCCAACAGGAGAAAACGAGTAAAATTCTTCTACAAACAGAGGATGCGACCGCTTCATTCTCGTCTCATGACTGGTTCTGAGCCCGCCAGGTGGTTTCATAATTACCGACCGTGGCTCTCGTCAATGTCAGCGTCGAGAAAAAGTCCAGCACTCCGGATTAATTAGCATAGTTAATATAATTTACACGGGTTTATATACTTCGAGATAAAACTACACACAACTGTGAATGAGTTTTTAAACTCGTAGCGTAACCAAAATAATGCATGTTTTTGCTTTTCCACGGCAGCGAGTTTCGTAATGTTGGCTAATCATATAAAAACTCTGAATATGTTTATTTATTTATAGACAAATAACTATATATGAGCTACATAAATTTGGAGTCATGTTAAATAGAGATTTTTCGTATGAAATTTAATAACCTAACAAAAAAAACTAATTTATGGTGTATTGGTGCTTGACGACATCATTTACATAGAAATTTATATTATGTAGTACCTACTCTTGAAGACAATAATTTCGAATCTTGTATTAACATTTAATCCACTGTGTAATTAACCTGGCAGAGCACTCAAAAAAAAACAAATTATTATTATCCCTGGCACACGTATCTTCAGCTCGATTAACATACGTATCGTTCTAAAACGGAATCATTAATTACAAACGTATCGCATATAGCCAATCTATAGACATGCGACTTTTTTGCCGACTCTAGTAAACCGGATCTGTTAAGTCAGCTACTTTTTACTGTCGCGCCGAGGCACGATCTTCCACATAAAAGAAACGCCATTTTAGCAAGATTTCCGCTGAAGCCGCAACGCTGTTTTATCGACTTTTAGATATTTTAATTTTTCTATATTAGCAAAGAATATTTTTGTCGATGAGAAATCAGTATCGCTTGATCGTTTCTGTCTGCTAAAGTTATAACTGTCGATTTAGGAAATAGGTCACTGTATAATTATTTAAATTAAGCGTATCCATTTTTAGAACAACTTGCCTTGCACTAGTATTGCACAAGTTTATTAATAGATTTTTGGTCTAGTATAATCAGTAATTTGATCAGATACATACTTCTTAATAAAAAAGATTAAGATCGAACGTGAGAAATCGCCATTTGCCCACAAAACCACGTCTAAGGTCACACGGAAACTGAACGTGTTATTTGTGACAATATCGTCACTTTCCTGTTGCTACTCAATTTATTTCATTTGTATTACATGTTCATTCAGATATTAAAAAAGGTCTCAATTAAAATACGCAATCGAACGGCAGTCGAAGAAAGGAAGACCCTTAATGAATTCTAAAGACCAAAAATGTGATTTTCGCAAGAACAATTCGAATAGAACCACTTTGGAAAACAATCTCCGGTGGAGAATCGATGTCGTTTAGTTTACGTCAGCGGGCGATGGGGAAGCTACTGGCCCCTCTCGAACACGTAAGCAGAATAAGACACGATTTATTTATCTGGGCCATAAATATACGTGACAGCTACTATAGAATATTAATTATTTAGAATCTTCCGGCGAAACCAGCTATAAACTGGAGTCACGATACTCCGAGATTGTGGACAATGAATAAAATTAGTGATAGAGAAATGTGACATTTCAGTTAGGTTGGCTGAGTAAGAATCGTGAGCGTCACAATTTGAAACGATAGAAGTTTAATCAAAGAAGCGGGCATTTTGTACACGACATGGAAATAAAAAGAGCTTCTGGTCTGTGCCTCCAAATCTCGAGTTGCTCATGTCATGTCGAGTGTCGACACTTGCCAACGACAGATTGGCATTTGTGAGTGATGTACTGTTACGTTCTTCAATATGAGTGGTTTAAAATCACGGCGTTTTCAGCTACTAGTCGATAGACCGACACGTGTTTTGAGTGATGTGTCTTAATTGTGTTAATATTGTAATTTTCTGAATAACAAATGTATTATTAATATTAATGATATTCAAAAACGAAGGCGTGAGAACAGACAGAGATGTGACATTTAGCTCTAATCAAGTTCAATTTATTCATAACGCAATAAAAATGATTTACATATTCATATGTAGGTACGTATAAAAACTTCACATGAGTTTACGTAACTAAATTATACCATTAAAGCATAGCTTTTTATAACGACGTAATTTTTAAACTAATTATTAATTGTCTACAATGTGTTTTATCGTAACTATAATAATTATATTATGAGGGAGATAAGTTTTATAACGGCGAACGTTATCAGCATCGGCTTCCAAGTTTATTTTTCTCACAGATATTCCATTTGAACAATGATAACCCGATGACATCAATTGCTAGTATAAACTGGTCTTGTAATTTTATCTGTATTCTGTGGAACTGTGACTAGTTATATAAACACAATAGCGGCACTGTGCTACAGTAATTAAATACGCAAATTATGTTGCTGACTAATTTAATGTTAGAATCACAAATGTTTCCCGTTGGGAAAGGCGGATTTTGAACTGTAAATAATGGTCATTAGTAAAATATATATTTACTGTATGCCTGTTTATACAGAGGCAAAATAAACAAAAGCAGTAGGAAATATTTGTAACAAACAAAAGGACTGTGATCAGATTTGTAGTTTTCCAATGAATTTCACAGAAAATAAAGCTTATATTATGAAGTCAAAATACTTAGCTCCAAATAAATCCGTTTATAGAAAGCAAAGAGGTCGCTACGCTCGAAGAACTAACAAAAAAGGAAAGTGCAAACACATAAAACAAAATGTAATTCGGCACAAACAAACAGTGAAAAATACAAAAGAAACAAATGTTACTGGGAACGATAAAAATAAAAATTGTCCAAACAGTCGGCAATGGCTCCCAGTCGCGTCGTGGCAACTTGCGGACTAAGTAATTGCCATTTACAGTTCGTCGCTAGCAAGCTTACAAACGGACTCATCTTGCATCTTTCAAAACGACTTTTCCCCACCTTAGAACTAATAAAATTTACGTCGGGCGTTGTTTAATTAAGTAACGTCTGTTTTTTCCATTTCTACATAGCAATGAACGGATCCTGAGTTTATAAAAACACCTCAACAGCTCGTAGTTAGGAGTGTTCCAGCATTTTTCTTTTCCTTTTAGTGAGGACGAGAGCTCTCAAAGGATGGTCTTTGTAAACAGAGTCTTATTAATTATGAAATCTATTTCGTTAGCTATCGCGTCGTTGTCTATGTTACGGTTCGTCGTCTTGCTTGGGGTCGTTTAGAAACCTTATAGCTCTGTTAGACAAAAGAAAACATCGTTCACTTGCAGAATGTCATCAACAAAGCGACCGCATAAATTGTCTAGCATAGACCTTTTGAAACGAGTCGCGTTCTCGTTCAAGCCTAGTTCGCCACGGCCACGTCGGCTTACGTCCTGTCGCTGACACACCACTCTCCGCAAAAACAACGTGCCTCCACAATACTACAATAGGTGGCTGAGCCGAGCGGTTTCCTCCCCCCTCCCAAACACCCCCCCACTCTCGACAGTCGCCACTTGTATGACTCAGCATCAAGCCTTAGATCAAATTCGACGTCGCACAACTCTAGTGGCATGTTTTTTTGCAGTAAATACACGTTTTTTTGTCGATAAAGCATCGGTAATAGCGATACCGGCAAAGATAAAGGTGAGACGCACTTGAGAATAAATTATAGACGAGTAGCTGGGGAAACTTATTTTATTGTTTTAATAAAAGTTAGGAAAAGACTCTAAGGAATGCTCTCGGCATTCACGGTAAAGTTTCCTGAGGTTTCGTCCGAACGTATCTATCTGACAAGAATTGTTTCGCAAAGTATAATACGAGTAAAAACAGTGGATCGTTAAAAGTTAAGAGGCAACAGACGGTTTGCCTATCAAAATTAAACTTGATAGAGAAATAAATGGTACAATAATGGCGGCAGTGTACATCTATTCGATTGCAGCTAAAGCGTGTCATTTTGTTTCTAAAAAATTACCATGACAAAGAACACGAAAGGTGAATAACACCGCTCGGAACGGAAACGCAGCCGCGCCGTTGGCTTCCGATACAAAACGGAATCCAATTAGCCATCCCATCTCGTCAGCTTTCATTAACCGGCCGAATAACCGGGCACTGCGAAAAAAAACAGCCAAGGGAATGTGCTTTGCGAAAACAGCTTACACAAGACGCCATTAAATACATTTTAATGATTACCATGTGGTATAAACCGTGTGTTTAATTACGTAAAGTGTACGATAAAAACATATAAAAGCAAGCTGAAAATGGTTGTATCCAACTGTGAGAGTAAAGTGGCAAAAGGACGGAGTAGGAATTAAGTGCGGTCGGCTTTGACGTTTCATTCTTATTTTTAATGGAAATAGGTCTCTTGTAATTAACTATTTTATTACAACTGAGCTTAGAACGAGTGCTTACGATGGCTTTTATGTAGTTTCAACGAGACATGAAACTTGTAGTTGTCGAGTAATTTTGTCTCAATAAGCGACGACGTCACCCCAGCCAAATATTTGCGCAGACGTAAATGTATATCAACAGCTATCTATTAGTTCTCAGTATCGTAACAATATAAAGTACTGTAACCTTCAGTTTCACACGTGTAACATTTTTATTTGCCGATTATATAATGGCTTTACGTGTTAGCAGAGAATTTAAAACTTTTATCGGAGTAGGTATTTTTTTAAATGAATCTGGTTTTGTACGTTGTGCATGTTTCATTAATAGGAAACACGAAAATAGGATCGTTATGATAGGAATAGATAAAGAAAAGTACACTACATTGAACATAAAACTGTAAGCCATGGGAACAGTAAATTGAGACATAAATTTGGTATTATGGGTGCGCGTTCCGTTGCAATAAACAACGGTATGATCGCGTTCAAATGGATAATACTGTATGTTTATATTGCGTCGGGAGCACCTAGTGTATTGTTCGTGTACTTTTCAACGCCTACGTATCGTTTTTTGGTACAGATTTAACGTCTTAAGACTTGATAAGTAGTTCTTATGATATTGGCTAATTTTTTACAAGTTTCTTCTATCGTAATTATCAATACTTGCCAGGTTACCAATACTTACATTCATCAACTGACTGAGCTACATTTTCTTAGTTTTTTTATTCAAAACCAGTTAGTTATTATAATCACTACTAGTACTTTCACACGAAACACATCAACTTCTAAAAAAGCAAGTTAAAGTAAAAAACCGTATCAATCGCTACCCAGCACATTCAGAGATTAATCGATTTCGACTTGAAATTTTGTCCAAGACACGCATGTTTTGACTAAACTCTTAAAATTTGGAATCGTTAGTTGTTTTTTTTACCAAATATAGTAAATGCTAGTGTGGCGTATATAAAAATATATTCATACGTAGTTTCACGCAATAATATATTTATAGACGTGTTAAATCCACCACTCGCGCCCACGACCCGTGTGGCGGCGAAATAGTACACGCTGTAAATACATTTTGTACTATAATACTGCTCAACTAATATATATTTTTCTTCATCTGTGTTAAAAATTTGATCTCATATATTTGCCATCAAGAATCAATGCTAAATATATATGTATATCCAATGACGGCAGTGTTACATTGGTTCAGATTTTCGTATATATCTACTGATTAAATAATTACGTCACTCTCGTTTGAAGAAGAAGACGTTTTCATATGAACACTCACTCATATTCAAATGCATGAATGTTGATTTCCAAACATTAGAAATATGATATATTTGATTAAACGATGTTGTCGAAAATACGCGTTTATTTTCACATCTTTAATAGCTCAAAGGAAACCACCACATAATTATGTATTTTAAGAATACGATCTTTGTCAAATAATTTTCATTCTAATATGACGAAGAAACCTTACGACGTGATGAATGACAGCCTCTTAATTTCCCCGAATACACCAACTTACTTCCAGATATCCAGAATAATATCTTTTTGCTTGAGAATACATCAGTGTCTTGAAAATTTTGGCAATATCATATTTGCGACTTCAATTTGGGGCGCTCGTGTACTCACAAACATCAAAGCTACTACGCCACAAAGAATAAAGAGGCCTTGATAAGTGAGTTACTATCGGAGGGGCCAGGACAAGGTCATATCTCAAATCTTGGGATGTGGCAGAGACACCCGAGAACCGCCGAGGGGAAGCGCCCCTCTTCGGACGACTCCCCCACCTTTGTGTCAAAATCACATTAACCATTGTTCGACAACGCTTTGTCGAAGTTGTATGCGAAATTAACTGTACCCTGATATTAGTTGATATTATATTTTTAAGGTCACGTGTTTTAGGTGTAATTTACCTAAGCCATCCATTATTGCATATAGGATGCCTGGTACAAATTAAACAATTCTCGGTGGGAGGCCCAAGGAGGTAAACGTAACGCAAATTTTACTGAAGATGTGACAAACGCAAATACTACCTTCCGCAGTAGGTTTGTTTAATGAGGGTATGGTTATTTCCATGTAGTATACTCACTGCGTGCTTCGCTATATTTTATTGGCCTCAACCACACCGAAAACACTCACGTATAGTTATCTCAGTAATATTACTGGACTAACTAGTTTGAAAAGCTATAGCCGTTTCCTGTGTACATTAAAACTTTTTTTATCTCTTCCAGTCCTTTTGTAAAGTTTTGGAGTATGAATGAAATTCTTATTTGCAAAATTTTTGAAGATAAGCCAAAACTACTTGAGGCATACGTTTTGTCTATTTGACTCATAGCTGAATCTGGAACGCTTTTCTTAGTATTTTATCTCTTTAAAATAAATAATAATCCTAGCAACGACAGCCATAGTAATTAGTATCTAAAATTAAGATTTTGTTCGTAATTCATACATACTTATTTCAAGGCATTATCTACATATTATAAAATATATGGTAGGCATTACAAATAACATTTTTATCTTTATATAAATTCATAACAAAATTGCGGCGTATCCAAGTTTCATACAATCAATATACCGTCTTTTCGGGAATAACACATAAAGCCAGTCGGTAATTACAATTTTAATAGGTCGGTCAGCGACTAGGGGGTGTTCACCCCACCCGCCTCGGGGATGGGGTGGCAGTAACGACCCGCTGTACAATTCTACTGTACGTAACTCAAATTATACAGTTTTTGACAATGCTTACGAGCGCGTGTTCAGAATCACAATCTTATGTAAAGTTAGTTTGGTGGCAGTAACTTTGTTTTAAAATAAATCATCATAAGTTTTTTTTCCTCAAGTATATTAATTAAGAAAAGTCCCTATCAATGGTGATTGACGTGTTTTAGAAAACATTATTTTAGACCGCAACGAAATGAATTGAGAATAAAATAATAATGTTACATACATATTTTCAATACGGTAAATGGTTTACTTGCTAAACATAAAGTAAATAAGATAAAGTACTATAGTTTCACAAGTTATAATGTGAAAATTAAGTTTTAAGATTACAAAACAGCGATTCATGCTTATGTTTACGCATACATTCAAACTATAATATGGTAGATGTTATAATCAGGTTGATTTGTGATTAAGTTATTAGCAATGCGACTCATTAAGCTAGTGTGTCAAAGACTTCATATAAAATGTACTACAAGTAGATATTAAGTATAGCAGTCGCGTGGAATCGCATCTGATTTATAAAGCCTTAATTAACATATCACGGGATTATACATGAAAGTGTAGTGTGTGTATGTCATGGAAATACCCTTGTTTCCAGTTCAAGGCAGATAAGAAATTAATGGACAAAGTATTTGTGTGTGTGTGCATAAAATAAATATTGCGTCGGATGTGATAATTAATGTGTTACATGATTTTATTAATGATGTTAAGATGGCGGAAGTTATGTATTATTTTAACAGTTTAGTGATTTATACCAACGCTGTTAGAAGTATTGCTTTTGCTAAGCATATGCGTTGGTGAAATTGAATATATTCGGGTAAAAGCCAGTATTTAAAGAAACCTATTTTTTTTAACATCAATTACCGAAATATTCTCAAAAAATCCGGGTCGATAATATTTTATTGTATTCTGAATCATGCTTCATTTACTAACCGAACAAAGTAAGCGACAGCAAGTTAGTAAATGCACTTATGAATAGACTAGGCATTATCTTCAATAATACCCAACACACAACGCTCATTATTCAAGAAACCTCCACGACCTATTTGCGATTGTGACATAAGGAAAATTACTAATTGGTGTTTCACATAAGAAGGCTCACCGCTCCGCAGACCCTCCAATAAATGTAATTGAAGAATTCCCGAAAGACGCCGAAGGACCATCAAATGATTGAAGCTTTCCTTATTAATATTATTGCAAAACATGAGGAGTATAAGATTAGAATTATTGGACACTGAAATAACGGTAACAAAATTGTATTATGTACAGTCACTAATTGTAATTCAAGATAAATCTTTAAAAAGCATTAACGCATGCTTAGCGAACTCTAACGTTACAATATTAAATGGAAAAAGAATACGGTCGCGAACAGTATTCGAACCTGCGCCTCCCGGATAAATACTCCAAGCGCTCTGACCACTAAGCCATCTCGACCTCTGCTCACCACCGTGAATTCTTCTTCCATATTTTAACACGTCTTATGGCGACGTCATTGCAATCAATTCAGTACCTATACAGGTGACCGATCACTAATTGTATTTATGATACTCAACGCGATTACGCATTATTACTGCATTTGCAATTTTGCATAAACAGTGACGTATGATCAGCTTGAGTCCTGTATGACCCATATACAACAAGTTGACCTTTCACATTTTTCAAAACGGGCGTGAGTACTCGTTCATGGTATCCGGTTAAAAGTTGTTTTATTGTAATGTGTAGTGATCGCGAAAACCTAAGATATTACTATGGGGTTATTAGATTCGTGGCAGTACTATTTCAATAGTACTTGCATCAATAAGTATATAGAATGAATATTCTAGAATGTTTCTGAAACTCGGCAAAAATATTGATACTGGTGACCTCAATAATATTGTCTGAAATACCTATTTTCAATCGACATCTAACAAAGACTGGCTCACAGTGGAGAAGGTCGTATCTCCTAATAACAAAAAAAATAAGAAGCCCCTATTATCTTACTACAGAAATGATAATTAAACCACAGGTCAATAATCTCATGATGTGCCAGACAAGTGTTTGTTAATAGACACGTCTGGAAAAACCCAGGTGTCATCTCAACAAGCTATATTAGTATACAGTTGCTAAGTAAAAAAACTGCAAGTTTTAAGTGTATAATTATGCGCATATCATACGTAGGTGACAAGTCATCGTGTCTACAATTAGGTTGGCGGTACATTTATTCTATTATACTTGCAACAGAAACAATGTAACCAATACCTGCTATTGTAAATATCTATTTGATGAAAACCAGTAACCATGAAGTTTTGTACCCGTTCTGCTCCACAGGTATATATTCTTTGGAACGTGGCAACTAGCTTCTAACAGAAATGGGTGTAAATAATCAAGTATTTTGATCATATTATACATTTTTAGATTATATAAATGCTTCCACTTATGTTGATGGATGGTTTCTGTTGAAATATCAGTCTGCTAGGAATTAAATTATTACTTAGCTTAAAAACGTAAGTAAGTGATAATTACAGATTGTCATCGTTTTTCTATTTACCAGTTACAAGTGTTTCAACTTCAGAATGCGGTAGAGTAGGGTAATTTTTGAATAACTTGTTTCTAGCCCAATTTAATAAACTTATTAGATCATCATCATCCCTCTGCCCTTATCCCAATTTATTTGGGGTCGGTGCAGTATACCTATATCTGGCATGCTGCTAAAGTTTTTGCTATTTTTTATGACCGGCCGCCTGCCTAACAAAACTGCAAAATTGCCTAATAAACTTATTAGATTCAAGATATGTCTTTGAAAAAGCATTAACGCATGCTTAGCGAACTCTAAAGTTACAATATTAAATTTGAAAAAAAAAAACCTCTTAGAGGTCGAGATGGCTTAGTTGGTCAGAGCGCCTGGAGTATCTATTCGGGAGGCGCAGGATCGAATCCTGTTCGCGACCGTATTCTTTTTCCATTTAATATTGTAACTTATTAGATATTGAGATATAATTAGCCTAAAACTTGATTGAAGAAATTGTGTCAACCAGGAAACTGTGTTGTGCGGTTAGAGTCTAAGGGAAATATGATACGTCCGATTGGAATATTATATGAAATAGGGGAGGTATCACACCACGATTTGCAACAGCGTCATACTACGGTTTGAAAGTAGATTATTAAACGAAATCATTCTTTATTACACCTTACACCATATTGATTGACCAATAAAATAATGTGAGTATTTAAATTAATATTGTACACATCACGTAGACTGAAAATATTTTGAAAATAGTAAGTTTGATGAAGTAATTAACATGATAATAGCAATCGTAGACATATTGTATTAAAAGCTTCCGTAATTTAGAATTAATTATTAATTTCGTATTTCAGAATAGTAAAAACAAAACGATTGAACAGTATTTTTATATACACAATTTTATTTTTAACTAAGGCAAATAAGGCTCACTACACGGAAAAGATAATCTCAAAATAAATTCAGGAGACCACTGCTGTTTTTGAAAAATATATGATAAATAAAATGTTCATCAATAATAAGTTAGTTAAACCGTCCCAACACTATCAAAGCCATAAAAGTTACGAACCGCAATATAAAGCCGAACAACGATAAAAAAAAAAACAAGTTTTACGACGAAGACACCTTTCCACGGCCTCGAGCAAGAAAACAAAGCTAAATAAAATCGTGGCGATGATTGTAGCAGAGTATTTAAAAGGTAAGCGCAATCGATTGCCGATCGACAACCGATCGGGCCAGTCGAGGGCGCGTATGTGTGTGAGCCATTCACACACGTGCACAATCACACCGGCACTAACGGATGTGGTCTGTCCGTCCGTCTATTTACTGAGAAGTATCTAAGCGAGCTCCATGGATGTCGTGTAAACGATTTATAATATACGGACGTTGAAAAATGACTGGGAAAAGTCTAGTGTAACGGTAGGATGGGCACGCGCGAAAGAGCGTGTGATGTGAGCGTTACAACTAACATTACGGTGGGCGTCATTACGGCGTTATCTAAAATGGAATGCTATGAGTAATTAAGGACGTTTTTTGATGTACAGATTTCATTCATCACTTTAAAATATTCCATTCTACGAAGTTATAATTCGTTAATTGATAATAAACAACATAAATCACTCATTTGATTACTTCCCGAACTAGGAAGAAATAAATAGACGAATATTACTTAAATCGACAACCCTAGGTGCGAAGGCAAGCCAAGCGAAGTTACTCTATCGCTATTTGCACTAGCTAGTTAGATATAGAATAGACTATACATAGGTTACATCTTGACATAGCGTGTAAAGATAGGTCGAGGCGAACCGATGCGCTACACTTCTGTACACGTCCTCTTTGTTTACGCGACGTTACATATACCTATGTATATGATACTATGCGCTTACGACATTTTAGTACGCTATTATACACCTTGTTTCGAACATAATATAATCTTGCATGAGATTCACGAACTACACTCGAGTTTGGTTTCAGGAGTCCTCGATCATTATTTATTTTGTACATATCATCATTGATTGCAGCGGTTTAAGCCGACGTACGTTTGGCAGACATATACGATAATTCTTTGAGAGTTGCGTGTTTAATACGAAGTACATCAATTGCGTTGCTAAGAGCGTTATATACGTGAATATGTATGGCCAACGTTGGCGGTCTACGTTCTAGACGGCGCGCATTATTCATTTAGGAATACTAGTGGCCGGGTCGAATATAAATGCGTCATTTTTGGGAATTCGTCTCCGGTAGCGATAGTTATTTTAGATTGCAATGTTGCATAAACTTTTGCAATATTAACGAATATGAAGGGTAATAATATGGTGGTATTTGTGAAGTAATGGAAATATGAACGTGGTCATTACAAAGAATTGACAAGACAATTCTTAATTGTGATAAGATACTCCATGTCATGTACCTATATAAAGAAATGTATAAAATAAAGGTACTTGGTGCTATGAGGTTATTTGTTATTGATAATTCTGCGACATAATGGTGTGCTCAGAGGATTACTGACAAAAACGTTTACGTTATTCTGCCGGCGGCTAAACCCAAACATTTATTGGGAAGAGTAATAAAACTTTCCAGCTAAAAACGAAATAGCATTAAATCGACTTAAAACCTTTTTTCATCGAAATTATCAAAATTCCAGCGTATAAAACATGACCCGACCCCGCCCGGCATACTTTTTATAAAAAAAAAGTTACGACAAACAAAATAATTAAACTTGCAAAGAATTCAAACAAGAGTAAAACTGAACAAATGAAAAAGGTAAATAGGTAAATAATGAAAGGTGAAAACTTGCAAATGAAATCCATTGAAACTTTTTAGCCAACAAACTTTTTTGTGAGAACTGCTGTGCAGAACTTAATTTTTGTAAGGTTTTGAGAAATGTTCAGTCAATACATAAAACAACTACTTGTTTGCTATTATTATATAAGTACTTTACATAATTTCTTTTAATTTCGGTAGGTGTTAAGTTTAACAAATATTCTTTTCAAAGAAAATTAGGTTGAACAAAAGATTATTTGAGAGATTGTCATAGTTTGAAGGTTTTGTGATTAGTTCTGTTACTAAATTAAATTAGATTATTGTGATCACTTCTTACATATAATCATGGATGATGAACAATGATGATGAACTGCTTAACTTTTTTCTTGATAATAGTTTATAATAATAAGTGAAAATATACATTACATATGCAGTTATATTTTTTTAGATACCTATATAAATTTAATCCCATAATATGATATCAGTAAATGTAATTTATAATCTGTCATAAATAGTGTGTCAAATGCATATTGCTGGAAACTTGTAAGAAATTACAAAAGCTAAATTAACAATGTCCAATTAGTGAAAATGTCTGATAAGAATGTGGAATTCCTTATCATGGACAGGTCATCAATATCATACTTGTCATATTTTTTTGAAGGGACTAAGTATAATTTTTTTAACATTTTACATTCAGTACTAAAATTTTTGTTCTTTTTCGTTGATTTTGAAGTTGTGAACAGTTTTGTTGAAATTCAAATTCTTTTTTTTTATATGTGAATATGGTATCAGCTCCTTTCTCACCTGTGATAAATGTGAAGACTTCAGAAATCCATTATTGCGTCATGTACGATATAAAAATTCAGGACTGACGCGAACCTCCCACAATTCAATGGAATTAGGGTCATAACCGTTACGAGCACATGTTGGTAACTTTTCAAAAACTTATTGTAGCCGAACTATTTTAGCCCAAATTCGGGTTAGCCTATAGAGATTTCTAGAAAATTCACTAGTAACACGTTTTCTCACGCGATCATGAGGTGACGCGTCGGCGTCGCCGCGAGAATAATGTCGTCGGCCGCCAGCCACCGCCACAGCAAAGCAATCACCGCGCCGCTACAACCGCATCAATGACGCCAACACATTCTTGCTAATAACGCTCTCATAACGTAATTTACAGCACTAAGACCTTCCCAGTACACTTATAAAACACTGAAACTACTTTGTTATTAGTAAATATAAAGAAACTCACCGTAAATAAGCCGATTCCAACAACAAAGAGTCACCAGCCACGCGCTCCAATTATAGGGCACACACAATTCACGAAAGCACAAGTAGTGGAAGTTATAATACTTCACAAAATTGTTAGTTATATTCACAGTCAGTTTACAAAGTCAAATTTAACAAAGTTTCCCAGTTTTTCGTGGGTATAATCACTGAACCGAGAGAGTATACCGTGAAGCACCGCCAGCTACATACAAAATGGCGGATTTGCGTAATGAAAGTGACGCGCTGACGCGCCGAAAATGCATGGACAAAAAGTTGTCTTTAGTTTAGTATGCTCAGCATAAAAAAAAATTATCGGTATGAAAATTGATTACGAGTTATTTTACATTTTATTTTTATTTTGTCGTTAGTAGATTAATTATTTTAGTTATGAGATAAATCATTTGACTGACTTGGTAAATGAACTTAAGACAATGTGACAAGCAGATTAAACTACAGATCTACAAACAATGATGTTTTTGTAAAATACTACATATGTAGTTATAAGATATTTCATATTATTTATTATATAAAGGTAATCTTGGATGGAGTTTTATGGATGTAGTGATTTAGTGAACCTTTGAAGTAAGTACTCTTCGACTCGGAGAAGTACAAAATTGTACTATAAAATAATAAATATCTATTATGTCTGGTAATTAATGAGCAAACAGAATAATATATACCTATTGACACTGAAACAGACATAAATGACTTAATGACAATATTGATTCAATAAAAAAACTGGCAAGTTTATAAACAAATTAATAAAACTGTAAGATAATGCTCTATGAACAAGACTGTTCAAAAACTTCGTAAATAAAAAAATATATATTAGAAGTTTCTTAATTATATTTTATTAATGATTTCTTTGCGAAGCTGTTTATTTTATAAATCATTTTTAATTACTAAAACTACTTTTTAGAATAGTTACCATAAAGACAAGAAAAAAAACAATGTTAATTATTATTTGGCGAGGTTGTAAACGAACGTTATAATACCTAAAAATCTAATATTATTTTCATCTCGTACAATTTACTTAGAAAGAGACAGAGACAAACTATGTTTCTTGAATTTGTGATTTGAAGTATCTCTAGAAAATACGTACCTATTCATCATCACAAAAAGGTTTTGCATTTGTTTAATTTTTTGTGCTTGCTTTGTAAAATTATTGTTACCAATAACATGATTAGTTAATAATATTGTTGCCCTATAAAGATTAACTTTAATTTTACTAGAAATTGTGGCTCAAGCTGTAATTTTGGTTAATTTGTATAACTACGTATGTTTTCCCATAGTATCCATTGATCAATCAGCTGAGTTTTGTTTTCATTTTCTTAGGTCTCCATCAGTGTTTTTATGAATACTCTGAAAGTGTGAACGTGTATCTGAGGATAAAATACAAGTTTAATTAATTAATCGAGGAATAAAATGAATGAATTAAAGTCTTTGGAGCACGCCACTTTGAAGGTAATGTTGGCCATGTTACTTTTATCACTATCCTACTAAAATTATCCCAATATGGCTGTTATTTACAATGATATAGTTACACTTATAATTTATTTATGAAAATAGTTAACTGCTATTCTTGTTAAACAATAACACTACAGATATCTTTAGAGTAGTCATTGTTTCTAAGATGCAATTAAACTTTATGTGTAGGTATTTACAATAATATTTTTTATAGATAACACCTGTTTACAACTTAAAAATTGTATTGTAATAGCAGAACAGTGAGGTATCTAAATATAGTGATTTTGTATAGGTAGTATCAGTTGTGTCTAAGAATGTATTATCTACCCTCTTATTTTATTCTACATCATCCACAAGTATAGCAACTGCATCCTCAATGCCCAGTTTATATCAGTCCAGTGTTCGACATGACTAATAAATGGGGAAAACATATCTTCTACTTAAAACTTTCACTATAGTTACTGAACAAGAGAAATTTAATATTGTAGGTACCATATGAGGTATTTAACAAACGCTATCGCAACGCCCAGCGTGTGTTAGACGTTGAAGCCCGACAGGTGGGCAGCGGAGCAAGTGAGCTTGACACAGCTACCAGGAAACAACCAGTCAGTACAGGAGAGATTGACTCACTGCTTGGTGGAATGGTGAGAGTCACAATTTTATTATTTTTAAGTACAGTCAACTGCATGACCAAAGGTAACAACTAGACATTGGCAGTCATAGCAATAAGGAGAAGTATTACAACTGATGTGGTGTTGACCATACCACTATTATGTGGGTAAGATGATAATTATCTTCTGACAGTTTGTGATGCCATCCATTAGAAATCAGGTAATTTTTTTTTTCTTTTTTATGGCTGTTTTTCGGCTCCCAATGACTTGACTATTTAGCCAGTGTCATGTCACAAAGACCATAGCAGAGACTGTCGATTAATACATGTTACACTAGATGTACTTTGTGGTAGAATTGTTAACTTAAATAAATAAAAAAAAATGAAAAGTTATAATATGCAAAAGAAAAAAAAAAGTTAGACCTATATTTTATAACATTATCCAGGATATAAATTGGAATTGCTGATAGATTTGTCTTACATAAACTGTCAAAAATCAAGGTGAAGCCCATACTCAAATAACCAGTGATTAATTTGTTTTATTTCCACTAAACAAAATGTTGAATCTCAGAAATATTTGTCCATAGACCCTAAGAATTAAAATTTAAATAGACCATATGATTATGTTCAACAGGTAGAAAAGCTTACAACAATGAAACGCAAGGCTTCTGAAGCGATCACAGAGGAGGTGCAGGCTGCGTATGTTTGTAAGAAGAGACTAGAACATTTGAAGGAACAGGCAGCTGCATTGGCTGAACCCAGTACTCCACAAGTTAAGGTAAGCCTTTGGCTCATCCACGTACAAATACGTACTTCATAACAATAAAAATCTATTGTGTCTGCTAATGAGCGGGCCAACAGCTTCATCCTTATAAGGCGTAAGTTTATCGACAAGGTTTGGTTTAGTAACTGGTGAGGCAGTGTTCTTCCTTCATGTGGAGCCCAATGTAGACCCATAAAAAAAAATGTTAGAATTGTTGCAAGTTGGCCATATCACCGGACATCAGTCACATATCAGTCGAATCCATGAAGACCTTAGGATTAAACCAATTAATGAAACTAGTTTCGGTCCATGTAGCTTGAGTCCAAATTTAACTTAAACTGTAAACAACAATGTACCATGACTGATGAACTGGCAAGCCGGTGAAAGAAACCATCGTATCTGACCTGAGAGATGTTTTCGATGGCGTATAAAGCTATGTTTAAACTCTGACACTCTGTTGTCCATTAACAACACAATAAGAAGGAGAATAAAACTCAAGTTTAATAATAAAAAAAAACAGTAGTTTGTACGTGATTGAGGAAGAAGCATTCATGCAGACTCTTTCATCCAAACTTTTGTATTCATAATATTAATAGGATTATTGTGTTGAGAATTCAATTACTTTATTTTTGTCCTCAAAGGCAATGTCTTACACATCACAGACGACTCTAAACCAGTGGCGTAAGGTGCGCTTGGACCGGATGCTGGTGGACTACTTCCTGCGTAACGGGTACTACGACTCGGCTAACAAGCTGGCGGACGCTAGGGGGCTGCGGGACCTCACTAATGTTGGTAAGTGTGTTTAGTACCTATGTTATACACTGTTAGGTACCTTGGACTGGATGCTGGTGGACCAATTCCAATGTAACGCGTACTACGAGCCGGCTAACAAGATGGCGGACGCTAGGGGGCTGAGGGATCTCACCTATGTCGGTAAATTAGCCTTTACTCAGTACTTTTTAGGGGTCTTTCGTTTTAAGCCGTGTTTAAAATCCATTTATTAACGTTGCTTCACACTTGTTTTATTTTATTCATTTACTTATTTAATATATTATATTATTACGTATTGGTTTACTTGCGCTGACCGCGCCGTGAAAATAATACAACTGAGCATGTCTCATCATGGATATTGAGATGACTGAATTCTAACATTACATTATCTTTTCTGTTCCACAATGACCACACCAATATATGGATTTAATTCAGGATACTCAGCACTCTTTTTTTGAGTGTGGAAAATCCATCATGGCCGCTCTGCCGGATTCCTACCGACTTTACCTTTACCAAGTTATTGTTTAACGAAAACCTTATCCAAATCGAATCAATAGTTTTTAAGAAAATCGTTAACATACATGCTGGTCGAGTACAGAAACTCCTTTTTTGAAATCGGTTAAATATTTATGTGGTCTTCACTGCAATGTCAGACAGAAAACGCTTGTGTTAGTTTCAATTAATTTTGTAATTGTTTCATGATGGAATCTCCTGATTACTTCTTCGATAATTCAATTCAAATATTTTATTTCGGTCTATCTAATATATAAAATTCTCGTGTCACAGTTTTCGTTGCCATACTCCTCCGAAACGGCTTGACCGATTTTGATGAAATTTTTTGTGCTTATCCGGTATCTATGAGAATCGGCTAACATCTATTTTTCATCCCCCTAAATGTTAGGGGTAGTCCACCCCAATTTTTTTTATTTATATGGCAAAACAACGTTTGCCGGGTCAGCTAGTTATCTATAGTATCTTAAACTATGTTAGTATAGATGAAATTACATTCTTAAATATATAATAATCACCTATATTTCGGATATATATCATCATCATCATCAACTGCCTCGTTGGTTTTGTGGTCCGTAGCGCGACTGCTGAGCAGGAGGTCTCGGGTTCGATTCCCGGGTCGGGCAAAGTGTTATTGAGTTTTTCTGTTAGGAAATTCTCGGTAGCAGCCCGGAGTTTGGAAATGTGCCCGGTTGATGGCAATAGGCTCACCACCTATTACATGGGACTTAATAACAGCATTGGTGAAATGTGGGTGTACAATTGTGTACACCTCTGCCTACCCCTTCGGGGAATACAGGCGTGATGCTATGTTATGTTTGTTATCATCATCATCATCCCCCTGCATTATCCCAATTTATTTGGGGTCGGCGCAGCATACCTATTTCTGGCATGCTGCTAGTTTTGGCTATGTTTTATGACCGTCCGCCTGCCTGACGTCAACCCTCATCGGGAATGCTGTTGTTGGTGGTAACCGCCACCGATACGGTCTCCTTCTATAGCTATGTGACACCAAATGTTATCCATGCGGCAGGTTCTATTTTTTTTTAATATATTTTTGTAACAATATATGATTTATACCAGACATATACAGCGCAGCGGCTGAAGTGGAAGCAGAGTTGTATTCACAGCGCACTGCCCGCTGCCTTCAGTGGTGTGCCGACAACAAGTCCAAGCTCAGGAAACTCAACTCCAACATGGAGTTCAAGATACGGATACAGGTAAGTTGCAACAATTATACAGTTTTTTTTAAATATTTATATCAATTGTTGTTCACCGGTTACTACTCATATGGGTTTTTCGGGACTGCCTGACCAGTTTGTCTCGCGACATCGCCGCGGGCTTGGCTTGGCCGTTCGAGTTCTAAACTAGTCGGGCAATCCCAAAAAATGCTCTTGAGTAGTATATCGGTGAACAATAATCGATATGAATATGTCTGATGAAAGTTATTATACAAAAAGAATTAGTATAAACATATCAAGGTCATATGAATACTGAACAAATGATAAAAATTTCAATTATTTGTTCAGTCAATCAATCTAAATAGCGTTTTCCAAACTAAGTATGTTGGGATCAGCTTCCAGTCTAACTGGATGCAGCTTAACCAATATTTAACATGGAGGAACTGCCTAACTGACCTCCATAACCCAGTTTCTGGGTAACACTTTGTCTACCTGCAGCGGCTATCATAGATCTTCATTTGACAACTGGGACCGACGGTTTAACGTGCTCTCCGAGGCACGGACTTTACTTTCAAGCTGTCGATAGTTAAAATCTATTGACTTTGAAAACTTTGAATTTAATAATTCATATTTAAATAGACGACAATCAGATATGGTTGCCAGATGTCTGGTTTTAAATAAGTAATAAAAGTTTTAAGCATCTCACTGTCCCAGATTCAACCCAAAACTTCTTGGTTTAGTTAAAAATATACTCGAATTTTAAACCTGAAATCTGGTTACTTTGCCGAAATGTGGAATACCCTTAATTTAAATATATACCTCAGAGCATATTTAAACTCACGTATTGGAGAACTTCCATTTACAATCCAAGTATTAGCAGGATGATAAATCCAAATATCTGAACTGCCTACCCAAACACAATCTGTTGTTTGCAGGAGTTCATAGAACTGGTTCGCGAAGACAAACGCCTGGAAGCAGTACGTTATGCTAAGAAGCACTTCTCTACCTACGAGGAGGACCAGCTCAAGGACATACAGCACTGCATGGGCATGCTAGCCTTCCCGAAAGACACAGGTACCTTATGCGATATCTAATATTTCACTATTATGTGTCCAAACCTAGTATCAGTTCTACTGGCTCTGATTTGGCTATTTCGACTAAAGTTTCTTCTATGGCCTATCGCAGTAATTTGCTCATGGTCCAAAATGCTCATTAATCTCGTTAGTTTTAGACTGTAATCAATAATTTATAAAAAATGTTATGAATGCAAGAATATTAATGATACCAATTTCTAACTGTCCGTGTTCTTCTTTTCATATTAGAAGACACACGCCAGCTCACTCTGGGTTCGATGTCAATCAGTTCCATTTTTCAGTTCGGTTCTTCATTTGATTTCTCATATAGGGTCCACTTTTTGGTACGGTTCCGGTTCTAAATATAGGTTCCAAAATTCCGGTATCGTATCATCTGAATTGGTGTATTCGGCGCGTTCCTGGCGTAATGATTCTTTTAGATTGCCATCATTCGTCATATTGGAGTGTAAAGTGGAACCGTGGGAGTTTATACTGTCCATCGTCAGCGATTATATTTTGCATCGCATGAACTCGAGTTAAGAACTGGAGTTCGCAATCGCTTTCTTCATGAACCGGTAAAATAAAGGTTCTAATTTCGGTTCCGGTTCCAGTAATGGAACTTAAAAATACCGGTATTTTAGGAACTTTATAATCCCTGATTTCAGATCATTGAGTATTTAATAGTTTTAGCGGTTGAGCGGAATTTTAATTTCATCAATTTTTTTTATATTATTTGATAGAATTTTCTTATTGTCAGTATGATATAAGGTATAGAGGTGGTGGACTGTCTTGTTGGTTGGTTTCCAGGTCCAGCAAAGTGTTATTGTTCACCACTTATTAAATATCAGCATTGATGAAATGTTGGTACAGCCCTGATAGCATAGCAAAACACCAGCATTAGGTCGAGGGGCGACCATTTTTCGCACAGCTGCGTTTACTATCACTGTATAATTCGACGACGCATAACTTATTTAAATTCAACCGCGCGGTTGGCGCAGTGGTTGAGAGAACGGCTGCTGCGTTGCGTGTCGCGTTGCAGGTTCGATTCCTGCACGGAGCAAATATTTGTATGATCTACAGATAATTGATCGGGGTCTGAGTGTGTGTATTACACCCACGCTACAGGGAAAGTATCCTAGTGTGGGACAACGTTATTATTACAACAACATAATTATTTTATTCTGTTTTAGTACATGTAAAATATATATTTAGTTGTTATGATAGCGTGCATATGATATATTGTGTATCGTGCAGAGGTGGAGCCATACCGCGCGCTGCTGGCGGCGGGCCGCTGGCGCGCGCTGGTGGAGCAGTTCCGCTGGGAGCACGCGCGCCTGCTGCACCCGGCGCGCCGCCCCGCGCTGCCCGTGGCGCTGCAGCTGGGCCTGGCCGCGCTCAACACGCCATATCCTTTGCTATACATCTGTCTGGGGAACCGGGGGGTTGGCTGAATCTCCTCGGAAATTGTTTCAAATTCAATCATTACAGGTTTACATTTGGCTCTCACTAGGAATTTCTACACTATCACTCACTGACTTAATCCCTAAGTCGCCTCTGAAATTCAAACCAATACATTAAGGTTATTTAAACCAGATTAAAATAGTACTTTACCAGGATAACTTGTAAAACTTTGAACTTAATGCTACATTACGTTTCTTTTACGCTCGGGATCAACGAACCTTTGTCAGCTCATCGGTCACCTGGTGTCGTCACTTGCGTGAAAGTTTATTGACCCCGATCGTAAAAAACATAATATTGATGTTTTTTTTTTCGAAAAATCCCGGGTCGTCCGGATACGTATAATATTGTTGACGATTTTGTCAAAGCCGCAAAAAACACGCGTATAAGGGATTCATAAGATCAAGGAAGCTGGTGAAAACGAAAGAAAGCCTATATCTAGTAGCGAATGATTCAACTAAAATAATGATCATAACATTCTGTTATCTCACGGTTATTCTGGTAAAGTACCAGGAGTAAATGATGTACGGTGGGATCCTTCACTCGCCACACTCAGTGCTACTCGGAGAGCACGAAGGTGTCGTCGTGCCCGGCGTGCCAGCCGCCGCTGAACGCGCTGGCGGCGTCGCTGCCGCACGCGCACGTGTCGCACTCGCGCCTGCTGTGCCGCATCTCGCGCGCGCCGCTCAACGAGCACAACCAGCCCATGGTGCTGCCCAACGGGCAGGTCTACGGGGAGAAGGTCGGTCATGGACCTCCGCTCATACTAAACCTCCACGGATACGTGGACTTCATATTGAAGGGGTCAAATGGACATGTCTTATTTTGTGCTAATTCTCATTTTCAATCCGATTTCTGACACCGACTCAAAGTTTATTAGGTATTTTCAATGTTAATTTAAACCTATACATTATTATTTAGTCTGTCTAACATACACGTCGAGAACTTTAACCGGTCACCCCACAGGAGCCAAATGACTTTAACGAAAATTAAACTATTAAACTCTATTATATATATATATATATTATCTTTTGACTTGAACTTTTACCGTTCCGAATTGCAATATGGTTTGCTCGGGACCTACTCTCATATATTTCTTACGGTTTCCAGGCACTCAAAGAGATGATGAAGGAACACGGCTCCATCATCTGCCCGAAGACGAAGGAAGTGTTCTGCATGAAACGCGTGGAAAAAGTGTATGTAATGTAGAGCGACATGTGTCGCGCTGTATATACTCATACGCCTTTATATACCTATCAGCATTTAACATGCTCGGATACTTATGTTTATCATCTAAATTGTTTGAAAAGATTGCGTGATTTTGGGCGTAGTAAGGAAAGAGTTGGAAGGCTTCATATCAATCAGGTTACGATAACAGAAGACAGAAATGTGAGCCATTTGATTATTCTGTAATACAGACGTAAATTATGCTGAGTATTATTACAGTTATGAAAGCTATGATCTTAATAATTTTTACCTTTTTTCTGCATTCTTCGAAGGAGTCAGTCCATTAGTTTAAAGTTATTTATTGATTAATAAATATTTATTAACTCTAATTAATTGGCCTGTTCTCAAGTTACCTGGCTACGCCTCTCATATTATAATCTTTAGTATTATTTAAACTGTGTTTATTTGGAAGGGAAAAATATATAGTTTGCATGAAACTTTTCATATATCGGAATTCTATGGAATCTCTTGTAATAGAAACTTTGCAAGAAAATTAGAAATACAAAAGTATTGAATATCGTTAGGGATCCAAGTTTACCGGTCGATGTGTTCTTACATTGAGAATTTAAATCACCATAATATTCTAAGTATTGAGATGAAGGTTAGTTGTACAAATTTTGTGAATTTAAGATGTGTGTTATTTATATTAGACTCGTAGTTTTCCTAGGTTTCCTAAACCATGGAGTCAAATACTCAACATGTTAAAAGTTTTAGATATTTAGCACACATTGTATAATATCACGTCATATTATTTTGTATGGTAATTTTCATAACGTCGCCATTTCTGTGCCATTCAAGTTTTAACTTGGCAAACCTCATCTTAATACTATCTAGGCACATTTTACTAACACAAAAATAAAGACATTATAATTATGCTGTTTTTTGCCAATATGGAAAGATATTAACCACTTCAAAAATATAAAAACGTGTGTATATCATTATTTTATAATATTAAGTAACAGTCATCATCAATTCATCACCCTTAGAATACTTGTCTATAAATAATTGTCCAACATAAATGTGATCCTCTCTAAATGTCGTTCTAGCGAAACCTTGATGTATCGCAGACTGTGTTATTATAATGTAGCATGTATAAATTTAATATAATCTCATTGTATCATAAACCTTAAATTGTTACATTGAGAAATAAATGCAAATCAAAATATTATGGTTTTTGTCAACCTAATAATAATGTAAACTGCCTCGTTGGTCTAGTGGTCCCAAGCCCGACTGCTGAGCATGAGGTCTTGGGTTCGATTCCCAGGTCGGGCAATGGGTTTTTCTATTAGGAAACTCTCAGTGGCAGCCCGGAGTTTGGAATTGTGCCCGGTAGATGGCAATGGCTCACCACCAATGGGCCTCAATAACAGCAATTATGAAATCTGGGTGTACAATTATGTACACCTCTGCCTACCCCTTCGGGGAATACAGGCGTGATGCTATGTATGTTAATAATAATGTACAGTCACGAGCACAAACATGTATACATTTGCACTTATTTACTCCACATGAATAGTTCTCTGAATAATATAGAAGTATTAATGTATGTCTATATGTAGAAGGAATGGTTCTTCTATCTGTGTTACGTACCTAATTATCTTAGTAATACACGGTAGAGATATTATCGTTGCTTTTAAAATTTTGTGTTTACAATTTTGTGCACTTGACTGTACCTACAATACTACATATGGATTAAGCAAACAGAATGTAAGCCCAAATGCTATATTATACGAACCTAAAAATGATGAACAACAAACATTTATTATAATGATATTTTTTTATACATGTCAAGGCCATTAATGTCTATATTAATTAATATTTTTCAAGGAAACATTGAAAAATTATAGACCCGAACGGGGCTTGAACCCGCGACCCTTGACATTCCGTGTCATCACTCTGAGCTACCGTGTCGTTGTTCCACACTATTAATTTAATGATTCGTTGTATTCATCTTAAGGAGACGCCTGGCGATATTTATTTAACAATCATATACAGATTTGCTAAACTCAGTGTTACCACTTGAAATAAGGACGACATGTTCGCTCTTTAGTTTTGTGAACCAAGTCCTTTAAATAAAGATTAAAAAAAAAAAAAAAAAAAAACCACTTAAAATACAAAACCATTTTAAATGAAAATTCACCAAGTACGGCGGTAAATAAATTGTAACAATACATTTCAATCGGATACTTTTTATTACATTCAACACGGTTTTTTCTTAAAAACTACGTCGTTCTACACGACTAAAATACTCGTAAATGGCATTATTTATCACATTATATTTAATTGCTACTCATTGTAGATACAATATTTTTTATAAGATGTGCAGTTATCAACCGAAAAAAAAAAACCAAAAATATTTTACGTAAAATCCAAATATAGAAAAGAGTGCAAGGATTATAGCAAATATAAATGTAGTAAGGTATTATACATTTCTAAATGCACTCGCTACAAATACTAATATTAAAAAACTAACTAAAATGCATTACGATAATCACATAATTATGTGTATACTAACGGTTATTATTAATATAAAGTGAAACGGAATAACGTGACCAGTATAAATTGGTATAACAAAAATATATGTTAACTAGACAACTATCACAAAATAATAATAAAAAGTGAAGTTTGTACAATTCGCTACATAGTATACTGGACACTGAATGCATTGAGCGTTGATATTTCGATATTTTTTGGGTAAAATAAGTACAAAAATCTTTGTTACACACAATTAGTTACAAAGAGTAAAGAAGTTGGGGCAATTTGATTTAAATATGGCTGAATTTTTAAACACTATATATACTGGAAAGGTAGGACCAGGAGGTCGCCAGGAAGATCAAATTCCTGCTGGTTTTTCTTAAAGAGTTGGTTGAGTGGGTTGGTGGATCGAATAATTTATTCATTAAATACGGAGCCCTAATGAAGTATGAATCCAGAGTAATTGTATCACAGTAGTGATGAAAAACGTACTCAAAGTATCAAAAGATCACTGCATTGATAGCTTTTTTTTTTGCTTAGTGTAATAAAAAGATACTCAAAGTTGGCATCAAATGCATACAAAGCCGCCGGCATTTACAAGTTCTTAACTCCATAATATGTACAATAATTTACAATCATAACAAAATTATTATTAGAGTAGCCAGAGTGAAAAATAATTGAAAACTAGAATAGGGTTATTGACGAAAATTCACAAAGGGCCTAAATTTTAAGAATATGGTATGCATTACCTAAAAAAAATATTTTGCAATTTTTTGTGTACCTATTGATTAAATAACAGCTGTTTAAAATTCAAATTTCAAAGGTCGTGTGAAAAGGCGCGATAATGACGATCGCCATTTTGTGACGTCATTACGCAACAGAACCATTGTAAATAAAGGAAATTATTTTGTAAATCATAACATTAGTGCGTAGTATACCAATACTTCGAAAATTTAACTGAAATACGAAGAAAGTGGTTGCATTTTGCTTCCCAAATATCAACAAATTCATCGATTTATTTTGTGTCATGTGTCACAGTGACTGCAAATTGACAATCAATCGTCTGAGTAGTGACGTCACGCAGTCATTGGTGTTTCGAGTCACGTGATACATAGATTAAAAATTATGAATTTGTTTATCGAATTAAATGTATTTACGAGTAATTATTATTATTTTCAAAAATAGCTAAGAGTCAAATAAAATACATTCTATCATTATAGCTAAGTTTCATATTTTATTTCCATCAGTGTCAAATACCCTATTCTACTACTTTGACATTTTCAAAGTTAATTTTATATTTTTGTACAAATTAGTAGGGATAGTGGAGAATCGCTAAACTTTAAAGATATTTTCATGTCTCTTAAAACTAGAAATTGCTTATAATAAAAAGTATGAATTACTTAAAACTAAATAACATAGCGTGATTTGGTTTTCATAAGTGATTTATTACTAATTCTGTTTGTACATTTATTTAGTGGAGTTACAGTTGATATTAAGTTAACTATGTTCAAAATCACACATAATATTCGAATATATTTTTTCTATATTTATGTCTTATTTAAAATGTATGTAAAATAACATACGAACATCCATGTATATGGGAAATAATATCAAAATTATCCTTGATTTATATTTTTTTTCTATAATATGTTTACCAAATAATTGTATTAAAAAAAAAAAATGAACTTGACTAAAGCGAGCAACACTGGGAGGTGTTACAATCATAGAAATATTATTATCATATCTTTACGTATCACTAAATACGTTATCGGAGTATTATTCACTTAAATCTAAACTTTAACTTAATTTCGACAAAATTCTAATTTTCACAGTCTACATTTACTTCGAAAATATTAATACTCATTGTATGTCCTATCTGGACGTTGATTTCATCTTATAAATATAAAAATATATTATGATTCTAAGTTATAGCCACTGACGACATTATACAGGGTGGAATCGCCAAATGTTAACCAAAAGATTTAAACAATTAAAAATATTGAAAATGTCTCTTTTTCATGTAGAAACTGAACAAAGCCTAAGGAATTATAAATTTTTGGTTGACATTTAGCATTCTAATCTATAAAAATAAGGAACAGCTTTGGGATAAGGTGAGGAAATGTGATGTGGTCAACTCACTCTCAGTGTTGGAAAGGCATTACTACAAGAAGAATATTAATACAAGCCAATTTATCCCAAAGCCACTAACTACAATTTTAAAGTGGCCAACCAAACCTAACCTATATAAGTCTAAGACCATTTACCCGAAATAGTAGGTCATGAAGGCCATGATGACGATGCCGGAGACCAGCGCGGCGAGGTGCTTGAGTGACTGAATCTTATCAGGTTCGCGCAACAGGTCTGGTAGGACTGTCACTAGAGCGATGTGGAGGAAGCCTCCGGCTGTGAACGGGACTATCCACGAAGTTTTTGCCTCTGTAATTATGGATGAAAAAGATTAATTGTTTCATAATCGTAATAATTGATTCCTAACAAGGAATAAATAAGGCTTAAAAAAAAAATTCACTGCCTTGGTCCCGTAACTATTTGTATTCATTCTGACAATAGCGGTTCGCGCGTAAACATTGTGAAGTTATTGTTTTTTTTTTCTATTATTTTAATAAATGTAATTAGAACATAATCCTGTTTAGATTTCCACATCTAACAGTATATAAAACGGTTCAGCTATTTAGTACTGAAATTTTCTATATAATGATGAAAGATTATCCATACCAATAGAATTTCTCGCTCCGCTGAATACTACAGCTGTCATGGCGCCGATCAGACCAGCTGCGGCTGTTGCCTGTAATACAACAAATAATAAAAAAAGTTCTTCATATACATAAAACCTATAATAAAATATTTTTAAAACACTTTAACGCATGCGAAGAGAACAATGAAGTTTTATTTTTACGGGTTTAGCAGTCTGGACCAGTTTCGGTTTAGCACTTGAGGTACTGATCCAGGGGTTACGAGTTCAAATCCCAATAAATCGTAATTTTCTATAGTTTTTGAGGATTTTATTATGTTTAGTTAAATTGGAGATTTGATCGTACCAGTTGTGCCTTAGCCGCCTCCCACCGTGAAAAGCCGCTCTTCAGCAGAATTGCGAAATCACCAACTTCGTGCGGAATCTCATGCACTGAAAATTATAATTAATAATTAAAACATAACAGAGCATCACGTCTGCATTCCGACGAAGGGTTATGCAGAGAGAGTACTTATTAGTACCTACACCCGCATTTCAGCGGATGCCGTTATTAAGTTGTAATATAGTGAGTATATTACCATCTACCTAGCACGATTTCATACTTCGAGCAGCGGGGTAAAAATGTCTCGAAAAAAAAAACGCTCGACCAGGCCAATCCGGATGTAGTACCTTTGATAATGATGATGATTGCCGACCCGCGAACCTAACCACATACTGAGCAACCGCCCTTGCGACCTGTATATCTTCAGAATATTATTATTTTATTAAAATATTTGTTAACCAGGTTGAATGAATAGGAAAAAACATCCCTCAGTTTAGGAAAACATCATGAGGAAATCGTAAAAATCCGCTAGTGTGGTGATCAGAGCTCGTGCCTTCTCCGTATGAAGAGAAGATGCCTTTGCCCAGCAGTGGGACAGTTATGGGCAGGTTTTATTAGAAGAATTTCCTTTGTATACGTACCTAATATAGCGAATGTAGTAAGTACTCCAACCCTGAAGCCGACGAGGAAGGAGCCCCCCACAGCCAACCCGTGCGTGAAGTTATCGATAGAGTTCGCCATCAGGTTCAAGTAACCAGCAACCTAGAATCATATAAATAAACCATTTTAGCTATTTAACTTTTAATTTCTAATATTTTAAAATAGAATTTAATTAGTCGACAAAAAACAAAAATTATTTGTATTTCTGTTTAATTTTACTTGTATTTATTTTTATTTTAGTTTCATATAATATAAATAATATGAAAAAAAAATCACACTTTTTTTTTTTAAATAAAACGTTACCCCACACTAGGAATTTCCTGTATCGTGGGTGCGTTTACAAACAATTATAATTTCACACCCAGACCCGGAACAATAATTATCTGTAGATGGTACAAATGTTTGCTCCGTGCCGGAATCGAACCAGCGACACGCGGCTTCATAGCTTGTTAACAATTGGTAATTTTAATTAGATTTTTGACTTATACCATTTTATTAAAACTTCATTAAATTAATAATTATGCATGCTGTGATCTCCCTGTAATTGAGAAAGCACAGGGAGTGAAGGTAATTACACGACTGCCAAAAAAAGGAGTGTTATGTTTTCAGGGTTCATGTATGTAAGTATGTATGTTTGTGAGTTTCTTTATTCCTCCGTAACTTCTTAATGCCTGAACCGATTTCAATGTATGGGGTATCGTTAAAATCCTTATTACATTGTGCCGGGTAACAGGCTGAAAGATTAAAAAAATGGCAGGGGTGCTTTTTTTTTTTTATTAATTTTATCTTGTTTATATTGTAAGATTTGTAATGTAATGTGTATTTCTTATTGGAGATCCCAATAAAATAAATAAATATACATTTCTGAATCCCGCTGAGCAAGAAAGTTACAGGCTATTTAACATCACGCTACGACACTTAGGAGCCGAGAAAAACTAAGACAAGTGGATGAAACCGCGCGGCATGGCAAGTAATTAATATAACTCACATCTTTTTTGTTGCTCTTTTCCTTGGAAGCTTTCAACGCCTGTTCCCTGGCTTCCCTCAGGAGACACCTTCCCATCCACCGGTTGCCTTTATTGCAGCTACGAGCTGTTCCGTTCTGGGCGGTGACAGAGTTGCAGCATACTCCTGTAGGTAGGAAGGCTGGTTTTATCTCCCTTTATTTTTAGTCCAAAATTATATTTTCAGTGTCCTTATATTGGAAGACTACAAAATTTAAACTATTATATTCCCATATATTTTACATTTGACATAGGTACTTGAGTTCTGCACATAATGGAAATCAGAAACATCAGTGAGAAGCTATTTTTCCTCTTAGCCTTTAGCTAAATAATTAGATCACCGGTCGCGATAAAAGACAAAATGATGACGTCACACAATAAATCCAAAGCTATGCTTACCTTTAGTGTTGTTGTTGAACACACAAGTATCATACAACTGTTTGGCGGTCACCGTTCCATTGCCTGCACAGATCCCCTCCCCCATACCCTTGCCCCTCTGCTTCCTCTCTAAATCCAGAAACTTTTCGAGCTCTTCAATCTCAATCTGCTTGATTTTAGTGGCTCCGTTCTGTTTAACAACCTCCTGTTCCTGAGTTTCTTCTTCTTCTGCCTCTTCCTGGTCTGTCGCTGCGAAGAGTTTCTCTACTACTATGAATACTAGCATTCCGAAGAGGCACCATAGTCCACTTTTCAGTGATACGTGCTCGCCAGCTGAGGAACAAGAGTGTTTTTGATAAGATATTATATAATGTTTTTGGTAACACCTACGGATATTTTAAACTACTCAGATGGCAGACAAGAGTCCGGTCTGCCTGATGGTAAGCGGATAATATAATAAAGCTAAAAAAGTGGTTTATTACTCTCTGGAACTACGAGTCAGATAGGAAAAAATCTTATTGCATTTGAGCCCAATTCTTGAGTAAGGTTGTAAGGTAACAACACGCTACGACCCCTTGACCCTTCTTATACTTAAGGTTAAAATAAAAAAATCGCGTAAAACCGCGAGGCACAGCTAGTTTGAAATAAAAACCCTTTCAAAAAATAAAATGCTGGTTCGATAGATGTAAGTGTAGAATTCAATATAATTCGTTGTGTGATCGTTCTTGGCATAAACTAGTTCTTGTCTAATAAATGATTACCAGCTATTACCAACACTATTAAACATCAAATAGTAATTAACATCGTTATCTCGTTGTCGTGAATAATTGATTAGTGTCGAACAATTTCACTACCTATATTTGTTTATTGAAGGAAAGGTAGATTTATATCGATACTTGTTGGTTATTTAATGTTTTCCCCGAGATATAAGCTTATGCTAGACGTAAACTGCTGTCGCGGTGAATGATGTTGACATCCCGGGACCGTCGGTAAAGGTATTTAGTCGGTAGGAGTCAGATCATAGTCAGACACAGCGTTCATGTTGAATTTACAACACACAAAAAGAAAAGAGGTAAACAGCTATAATGTTACAAATTACTATGCGAAATTATCGCACGATAGTTAAAACTAATAAAAGAAAATTGTTTGGCTGTACCGGAAGCAAGTATTTGACGCGAATTTTGGCAGTATTATTTATATTAGAAATCTAATCTACCCGTTTGTGCCCTCCTCTATGTCTTACCTAAGGAACATGCAACCGACTATACCTAAAACTTTCGACTTATCGATTGTAGTCTGCGAGGAATCTTACTGCAGGGCTTGCAGACCGACTCATCTTTCTTTTTTGTCTTCCAATAGAAAAAAGAAATGAAAATAGATCTCCTATTGCTTTTCCTTTCGCAGCTCAAAAGATTATGTAAATAATGTGGTTGTGGTTCACGGTCCTTTTTATGGAGCACCACGATTCAGAGAAAATATCTCAAAAAAACTCTTATATAATATTTCAATACATAAATATTTATTGACTTTAAACTCTTTCGCTTCGAAATGACTGGAAACAGTATCTTCAAGACCAGAAAATATATGTTTCCATATCCCATTGTCCAGCAATCAAACGATCCTATCTAATATCTCCCCTGTCTTTCCTTAAATACAATGTTCATTTCACTGCAAGTATTATAAAAAAAAAAAATTTGGTTTTAATATGACTTGTTTAATACCTACATTACATAATATAAAACTAACGGCAAATATACTACTGGAATCTACAGTAAAGGCATAAATTATGTGAGAACCTTGACTGAATGGCCACAAATTGTGAACACGCAAAAGGTAAGCTAATCAATAATGAGACAGTGTGTAAAAACGCATAAACCTAAAAAATGTACGTGAAAATTCCACTTCAGTCTTTTCTTTTTGCTCTTATAGCATAAAGTTACGGCTGAAGGGCTTTTTGGACAAAGTTTTATGTGACAAAGCAGTGTCCGGCTTTTCTATTTTGAGATCTGACTCAGACAAGTAGAAGAGTGTCTTTACTATTTTGCCAGGAATCAGGACAAATAATTGACAAAGTAACTGCTTAGATGACCCGAAGCAAGTCTTGGCCAAGATAGATATTACCTCTATTACTACCACCTCTCTGCTTAACTGTTATTTTAGTATATTTGTTTAAAGATATATATGTATTTTAATGTCGTGGTGGCCGAGTGGTTACGGGCCCGCCTCCTGAGCCGCAGGTTGTGGGTTCAAACCTGGCATGTACCAATGTGACTTTTACAATGTCATATGTACTTTCTTAGTTAATCTAAGACATCACAGACATACGGTGAAGGCAAACATCGTGAGGAAACCTGGACTTGGTAGTCTGAAATCAAGTGTGATCAAGCTCGTGCCTTCTCTGTATGAGAAGAGGCCCCTGGCCTGCAGTGGGACAGTATGGGCTGGTTTCTTATATGTATTTATTGTATTAGTTTAGTTATATACGAGGGGCGTTCAATGTATTCTCGGTATCGGTATGAAAAAAAAGCTTAATTAAAATAAAATTATTTTTATTTTTCAATATAATCCCCCATAACCTCAATGCATTTGTTACATCTCGAAATTAATTTTTCAATACCCTGTAAAAAATTACTTTCCTCCTCTGAAAAATGCGCATTTATGGCCGCCTTAAGCTCTTCATCGTTGGAAAATCGTTTTCCCCGAAGATCTTTTTTCAAATTAGGGAACAAATAATAATCGCTAGGGGCTAAGTCTGGACTATAGGGTGGGTGGTTTATTTCTTCGAAACCACAATCTCGCACAGCAGCCTTGGCAACACGCGCCGTGTGGACTGGGGCGTTGTCGTGAAGAAGCAACACACCGGCGGTCAGTTTACCCCGTCTTTTTTCTTTAATTGCCTCCCGTAAATTTCTCAAAGTGGATGCGTAGGATGCTGCGTTTATGGTTTCACCTTTTTTTGTGTACTCAATCAACAAAATTCCCTTTGAGTCCCAAAACATCGTGGCCATGACTTTTCCGGCAGACGGAACGACTTTGAATTTCTTAGGGGGGGCACTACCCTTCTTGTGCCACTGCATGGACTCCTGCTTACTTTCACGGTCATAATGGTGAACCCACGTTTCATCTCCAGTAACAATTCGATCGAAAATACTTGATGGGTCTTCACCACAGAGCTCTAAAAACTCTCTACAGCACTCGATTCGCACTTGTTTTTGAGGCGCCGTGAGCATTCGCGGCACCCATCTTGCACTGACTTTTGGGAGGTCAAGGAGGTCATGAAGAATAGTGTGTACGATACCAACGGAGAGGTGGGTCATCTCTGCTATAATTTTGACCTTCATTCGGGCATCCTCCAGTATTAACTTCTCAACTTTTTTCACGTTTTCTTCCGTAGAGGCAGTAACCGGGCCGCCCGAGCGAGTGTCATCGTCAATACTCTCTCTGCCCCTTTTAAATTCACTTGACCACTTTTGTACTGTCGATAACGAAGGTGCAGAATCTTGGTAAACAGCCACCATCTCTTCGTGAATAGTTTTTTGACTTTTTCCTTGTTTGGTAAGGAATTTAATCACAGCGCGGTGCTCGATTTTCTTCGACATTGTCACGTTAGCCATTCCAGTTGTCGTTGACTAAGGGTAACTAGCAAACTAATGATCAGAACTATATGAAATTTTCATATTTATACCCTCAGATAATGTCATTACTTAATTAATTAGTCAAATTACCCACATCATTATTAAATCACCCCCATACCGAGAATACATTGAACGCCCCTCGTATATTAGTTTATTCTATTGTTTACAATATTTTTTGTAAACATTAGTTCTATTTTCCTCTTCCTACACGCTGTCTACTGGGATTTTTTTAAATTTATCCTTTTGCAGGTCTGCTGGTAGAAATTTCTTTTGAAATAAGCAGTACCTTACTAAGTAGCTTTATGACTGTATATTTAAAAACTGTTGTGTGTACATAAATCATAAATAAATAAATAGATTTTAATTTTAGTATGGAATAATTATTTTTTTTGTAATGCTTACAATTATAAAATATAGTATAGGCATTATTAGAGGAAGGCCTAGAAAACGATGGATGAATTATTGAAAGATGATAATTATGGCTACGGAAATGATAGTTGATGTATGAAACTAAAATACATGCTGGACCGATCTCAATTAAATTGGGATAAGGACAGGGGGGTGATGAGGCATTACTGGCCGTAATAAGTAACAAACAATCGTTATAAAATAGTTAGATACAGTTTTCCTTGATCCCCAACAACATAACAGTTTCTTTAAGATGCTTAGAATCTCGTAACAAACTTACGCGACTATACAAAGTACAAACATAATAATTATGAATGCAACGGATAGTTACCATGATTGATCGAGCATAAGAATGACTCACATATGTTTACTTTTACTACCAACTATACTGCGATACTATCGGTTGGAACACAAAACTTCTAAGCTAGCTATACGATTTTCCACTTAATCACGACTGCATAAGGTTAATTTTGTTTTGACACGGGTGATTTGCGACACAAAACCTCAACTACGACGGGTTATTGAGACGCGTGCGGCGTTTGTCATTGTTATATCAAAATTAGTGGAATGTCCACTTCATAATAAGTTGTGATTATAACGACTCACGAGTCATTTTCAATTATTTGTATTTCGAGAACTTAGAATACGAGCGTTTTAATTTTGTCTCTGTAATTGTTGAATGGGAACTGCCTTTTTGGTCTCGTGGTCCCAAGCGCGACTGCTGAGCAGAGGTCTTGGGTTCGATTCCCAGGTCAGGCAAAATGTTATTAGGTTTTTCTGTTAGGAAATTCTCAGTAGCAGCCCGGAGTTCAGAATTGTGCCCGGTAGATGGCAATGGGCTCACAAACTACTACATGGGACTTAATAACAGCATTGGTGAAATGTGGGTGTACAACTATGTACACCTCTGCCTACCCCTTCGGGGAATACAGGCGTGATGCTATGTCATGTTATGGGAAAGCTTTGGGCGCTTGTCGATTGATTCAGCGATTTGACTACCAACCCTTGAAATCCGAATACTTGAGCAGAAATCGGGATAGTTAGTAAAGCCCCTAGAGTATATATCCCGAGAGTGCAGGTTTAAATCCTGCTCACACGACCTTCTATTTATCACAATTTAAAACTTAAGAGTATTAATAATTCAAACCATAGTATTATTTATAATTATTTATTCCATTAAAAAGTCCAAACACCTACTAAACAAACAAGTAGTCATAATTAAATGTATAAACATTGTAATCTTAATTTTAAAATACTCATAATGACAATCTACTTAATTAATATGTGTCAAATAAACAAATGATATTATACAGTTTTATTAAATAACAGTACCTATATACTTATCTATAGTAAATAGTTTAGTGAAAGAATTTGTTTTGTCTTAGGCTAGTTTTTTTGTAACAATTTTAAAAGAATAATAATAATATAATAATACTTTATTCAAGAACATAAAACGCATGTACATATATAAAAACCCAATTATATTACATCAAAATTAACTTAAAATTATCAAAAACTTAAAATTATCAAAATTAACTTAAAATCCAATTATAATACATCAAAATTAACTTAAAATTATGCTTAGTGTAATACATAGGTATAAAAATAATTATATTACGACGACATTCGTTAACATGTCCTGATTTTGTAGCTTAGTTGCCTGAATTAGGTTAAAACCTGTGTTTCAGGCTATTTTGCCCAGTAAAAAGTGACTGCAAGTAATATGAATAATGAGTCATCTTAATTATTACTATACATGAACTGTAAACATTAAACAATACTTAAGAAAACAAAATTTACTAAAACTATTTCAATTTATAGAGACTAATTAATTTATTATTTTACAAGAATGTTACAATAATTTAAAGATTTCCTCATAGGTCTACTAATCATAAGCGAGGCTGCTAAGCCTGGGTAGGATTCCCGGGTCGGGCAAGTGCTGTCAGTTGGATTTGCTATCAGTAAATTCTCAGTAGCTGCCCGAAGTTTGATTGATGGCAATAGATCCACTCACGGACCTTAAAAAAATACGGACATGTGAGAAGCATGCCTAGTCATCCAATTTCACTTATCGTACACGCGCTTAACGCATACAAATACATAATAAAACTCATCAACTCGGCGCTAGTACGCTGCGTGTGTGTGTGCGTAATTCTATGCTTCGCTTATGACAAGGTTCCATTCACGTTCCATCCACTTTCTGTGGTTCCATCCGTAGTTTTTTCAGATCCGCGAGCCTCACCATCTAAATCGGTGAAGTATGAATGTACTATAACAATACCTCTTTGCCTAATTATTTACTAGAAATAGAGGTGTGTTGGTTTGTACATACAATCATTTTAATTTTGAGGTAGGCAGAAACTATCAATTTCCACTGCTATTCTGACACACCTTATAAGTTGATTTGTAGAAGGTGCGTTATCAGGTGCCCGCAACTTCGTCTGCGCGGCAGGTAACCTACATATGTCCTTGCTCAAGATACAATCTGTCTCCTGTCCCAATTTCATTACGATCCGTTCAGCCGTTTAGTCATGAAAAGGTAACAAAAAAGAGTTACTTTCGCATTTATAATATTAAGTATGGAAGTACGGATAGCCATGGCGTGTCCGACATCTTTAAATGAAGAGGCAGTTACAGCAAGACTTTTGACGGCAACTTGAAATTCAGTAGCGTGTGAGTGACTATGATTATACTATCTCACATTCACAGTAATTATAAAACTATAAATAGATTAACATATAATTATGTATGTATGTTATCATTCCTTGTGCTAATGATGATTGAATAAAACTTGTTAGACAGGTCGCTGGGTGTTTGCTGGAGTTAGCTGGCACTCCGCTTCTCTAATTAGATATCTTAGACAATTGAAGAGGCGATCCCTGATGTATGATAATTGAAAGATAAATCTTTGAAAAGTATTAAAGCATGCTTAACGAACTCTAAAGTTATTATATTAAATGGAAGAAGAATCCTCCAGGATCCTGGAGTATCTATCCGGGAGGCGCAGGTTCGAATCCTGCTCCCGACCGTATTCTTTTTCCATTTAATATTATAATTTTACAATTTTGAATGGGTGTATAATTATTATAATTCTGTGGTTTGTGCACTGTCGCGCGATGCATATCACCCATGCCACGAATGTTGAACCACCAATGCTCTTCTGTTATCCAATCCTGGACTGGTCCTATTGGATGTTTAATGGAAGGTGTATTGTTGGAATGATATTGAAAGATGATTTTATTTTTTATTATTATATCAAGGTTTGGCGTATTACGAGAGAACAGGCTGACAGGGATAATTTATACTATGATGACGCGGTTGGCACAGTGGTTGAGATACTGGCTGCTGCGTCGCGTGTCGCAGGTTCGATTCCTGCACGGAACAAATATTTGTATGATCTACAGATAATTGTTCCAGGTCTGGGTGTGTGTGCACGTGAGATTATATGTCTGTAAACGCACCCACGCTACAGGAAGAAATCCTAATATGGGGCAAAATAGTTCTTAAATAAATTTTATCAAAAAATAAAAACCGCCTTCAAAAATCTACTACACTAAAAAGTTCAAAATAATATCAAAATTTGCTTATAATAAAATAATTTTAAAAGAACAATAGGTATATAATAATAATCTGTTAATTTTGGAGTCGGTGCCTGTACTGGGAGAGGGTTATTGTTTTCCTCTTGTTAGTCACTTATGTTCGTTGTGCTGTGGTTATGTTACCGGCCTTTGTATCTGGTTGTAAACTCCACAATTCCTCCAACTCCAGGCTGCTACTGAGAATTTTTAATAGAAAATTCCAATAAACTGGCCGACCTGAGAATCGAACCTAGGACCACTAGAACAGAGGCTGTGTTTATAATAAATAAATGCCTTCGGAAGCATGAGTTCGGTGACCGATCAATGAAAAAAAGAGAACAATCATCGTTTAAAAACCACTGATTGCATTGCGACGAACAGGCGCCTAGTATTGAATAATGATAATGACTCTATTTTAAAAGTAAGAAATTAATATATTTCCTTACAAGTAAAACCAAAACCACAAAGTTAACTAATTTTAACTTTTAGCGACACGAAACCTCAACACAGTAAACAAACAACTAAAAACGGGGCATCAGTCTTCAATAAAATATAATTACTTCAAAAAAATGTTTATAATAAAACAACTTTTAACCGGATTAATCGCGTGTATTTTGTTCGGTTTTTTGTTTTTCCTGACGTTTCGAACACTTTGCGGCGTTCGTGGTCGCAGGAGGACTGACTGACTGGTCCTCCTGCGACCACGAACGCTGCAAAGTGTTCGAAACGTCAGATCGCGCAAACCTAAGATAAAAAAAATTTATCTCTATCTTGAGGAAAACGACACCTCCTCTAGCGTGTCAATGAATGGATATATATAATATAGGGACCTAGTACGTTATCACTGATCCGCATTAATAAAACTGTCTCGTTGGTCTAGAGGTCCCAAACACGACTGCTGAGTATGAGGTCCTGGGTTCCCCGTTTGACCGGGTCGGTCAATATCACTGGGCTTAGCAATTAGGAAATTCTCAATATGAGCTCTGAGTTTGAAATTTTGCCCGGTACGTGCCAATAGGCTGAGCACCTATTGTATAGGACTTAATAACAGCATTGGTGAAATATAGATGTACAACTACGTTCACTGCCGCCTAACCCTTCGGAGAATATAGATGTGATGTATATGAAACATTCTTAGCCTGAACTGTAATGAGGTTAAGCGATGTTTGGCGCGGTAAGTCTTCTCTAAGAGCATTTTCATCAGAACGTCTCCGTGCTTCGGAGGCAACGATAAAACTGTCGGGCCCGGCTGTTATAGCGGTCGCTATAAGCCAAGTCGGAGGCTTAAGCGCTGCTTGAACATTTCTGACACAAGGTTGGCTCCTAAAACCGACTTAAACCTCCTGTAGTGTGTAACGCACCTCCTCCCTATATATTGTTAACTTAGCTCATAAGTACTTAGTCAGTCCTAAGAAACTCGTATTACCATATATATGTCGCAGACGAATTACAGAACCAGCTGTTTTATAAAACAGATCCGTTATGTAAAACAGCTGAAGAAGGTTCAAAGGAACAAGGTTGAACTGGATTCCCATTCCAATACGTTTAACAAAACTGCTAATCAAGGTTGTTGAGATGGTGATATACAATCTCTGAAATTCTGGTAAAGGTTCACATTACCCGACGTCTCTGCATAGATTATACATCTCATTTACTTCTTTGACTCCTAAACACGAAAGGAAGGATGAGAATGATTCACTGTGACATTGAACGAGCATCGAGCGTTTGTTTGACGTCGAGTGTTTTGTTTGTTTATCAATACAGTAGGAAATGCGAATAAACGGAAATAAGATTTTAGATGCTAAAATTCATTGTCTCCACGAACTGTCAATGAAGCTTTGTTCCCGTATTCTATTCGTGCAAATGCGAATAGAAGGATCCGGACCTGGCCTCCTTAGAGGATTAAGGAGAACAGGTCTGGAACCGCCCTGTGCACGGATGTGCCTATTAAGGCACATCCGTGTAAACCTACGAACCGGACTTTTTTAACTGTCTATTGCTATTATCAGGAGGAAAACCAACAAGTATGAATATGTACCGTACACGCCGATGTCAGGCATTGACAATGGACTTAACGTTTTATCTGTATGCTGTATGTACTGTACTACTAAATTACTACCTACTATGACGACTATTTATTTACATTAGCATTTTAAACATTGTTTCCATTGTAATCTTATCAATGAAAATAATTAGTTTTAATTACCATAACCTGTTTTTTGATGAGCAAATTCGTACTAATACCTGCTTGAATAATTCTTCTTTTTCTTATCGTAAGATTGACAATAGGACAACTTCCTAAGACCATTTTAGAAGGAAAGAGAAGAAGAGGAAGACCAAGAAGAAGCTTTATTTATACAACAACTGAAGGAGAAAGTAGGAGTCGGGTCATATCAAAAGGGAAGGAAATGAAAGAGACGTGAAAACAGAGGATAGAGAGCAATGGCTACACCGATAATAAGAGATAAGTTATTAAATTGAAGAAGAAAGATGGTTGTGAGAAACATAGTGTCACAGTTTCAACCAACCTTCCTGATATAGGGAACATCTTACCATTTTTAAGCAAGTGATAATTAACATGAAAATCCAGTGCTTCGTGCTTTGAATTGTCAGTCCGACGGTCATACTAGGCTATGCTGGATATCACTGCTGTGCGTGTCACAAAGAAAGCTGTGACTATTGCAAGTGTATTACGTAATTACCCCGATGCATTACGAAATGCGTAACAACAGATAATGTTGCAATGTCGTTGTCTGAACTTGACATTAGTCTAGTAGCACTGGCTTCAAGCCCATTGTGTGGAACATAGTAACAGTTCTTATTATGTTCTTAGATGGCAAACCTGACAATGACCAGCATTGTTTGCAAACTTTAGGAAGTGTAAGGTGTTACCAATTGTTACTAATTCTATTGTTTTTTTAAGGGGCACTAAAAGCAGTTTAATTTGTTTATATATTATTTTGAATCGGGAAGTAATGCTACTTCGTATTTTAGATTTATTTAGAAATAAAAAACAAAGCTTTTTTGTTCATCGCAGATTGTAATTGTAATTAAATACAAAACATTCCCGCGCTTATAAATGTTGCCACATTTATCATAAGTGAGGCAACTTATAAGTAAGCATAAGTTGCCTCACTTATGATATGATATACTATGATATACCTCAGAAAATACAGGTTGAAAAAGTATGTTAAGTCTGATAAAAACAATTTTTATAGTAGAAAGTAGAACTTTAGATAGTATATCTTGTTTCTAGTCAAAACTATAATAGTGAACGTTGAATAGTGAGCTTTTTAGGCACAATACCTTTTTCCGTTTGATGCTCAAATGAAGTAACCAAAATAGTCGTATTTGAATTCATTATATTGTATTACATTGCGTAACAAAACGAATGCGTAATTAATTAGCGTGTAACATAATTCACAAGCCCTTGAACTAACAATACATGTAGGTTTGTGTCAAACCTAACAAAAATGTTCGCTACTGGTTTACATGTATATGCAAGCAATTCGGTTATTAAAATGGTATCGTATGGTACTATTACTTGCTTGCAAAGAAACTTTACAAAACAATTGAAATCCCCAGTATTTCACAGATCGGGTTTATTACGTGCTCTGAAAACAATATCTAAATAGTCCCGAAAGAGTTTAACAATTGAGAGCCAGATATATTGGGAATTATCTGTAGGATGTATTATAGTTTAGATTTGTCTCCAGGTGAGACACCGTCGTCGCCGGTTTAATAACGAAACTGAGGACTATTATTTGTACCTCACCCATTCCGGGTTCAAAACCCCGACGATTATAAAACGAAATAATTAAACTTACGTTTAGTATTGTTGAGATCATTCTGCCATGCCTCTGGCAGCAGATGCAGGAACACGTCTCCCAGTAGACCGCCGACTGCGAAACTCAGTAGTATCCTTAGCGTGGACGCACCAGCTGAAACAAACAATATCTTGAATTATATAACGTCGAAATTTATAGAAATATTTTTACTGTGATAATAATTAGTTGACATCTCTCACGTAAATGGATTGGAATTGTTTTCATATCTTATTACCGGTTGGCGAAGCTCGAAGACAGTCGACAGAAGAGCTACCGACAATGAAAATGTATCGGTTCTATAGTTTTACGCGGTTACGTTACGGTAATACATTGTTCTTCACCTAAGCATCGTAAAACTACCCCAAACACTTTACTAATATCACTTAATTCAAGATATGTCTTTGAAAAAGCATTAACGCATGCTTAGCGAACTCTAAAGTTACAATATTAAATGGAAAAAGAATACGGTCGCGAACAGGATTCGAACCTGCGCCTCCCGGATAGATACTCCAGGCGCTCTGACCAACTGAACGAAGGTCTACTAGGAGAGGGTGGCAAATTGAAACACTGGACGACTTTATATTAAGCGCGTATAATATAGTCTACACAGTACACAGTGCTTGTTGCTCACAAAAAATCAAATTTACATACTTGACCTAGTTAAGCGCCGGAGGATCTTAACACCGAGATTCAGAATCTGGCGCTCAACTAACAACGCCATCTATTGACAACATTTAAAACTAATTCTAAGTGACCGAGTATTTAACGTCATCTATTGACAACATGTCAACGGAAGAACTCGAGGTGAACTAATATTCTAATATTTACGTGAACATTCCGCCCACCAAGGACATTATGACGAATGTCCTTCAAAAAATAAATAAAAAATAAAAATAAACAATCACATTTACATTTATTCTGTGATAGGCAACAAACATAATTTTGAGGTTGGCCTCTTTATCGTGGACGATGATGTCCGTAGTATTACCACCCGGGTAACACCATCAGACCCGGGATGTTTTAGGGTTATCTTGCCTACCAACCACCTGCCAGGGGGCAAATTGTCCTCCTTAATTAACACTATGTCACCAACAGATGGCTCCGGCATTTTATTTTGCCATTTGTGCCGTTGTAAAAATTGGTGAAGGTAATCGTGCGACCATCGTCGCCAAAATTCCTGCATCATACGCTGTTGCAGTTGCCATCGCCGTAAGCTACCAACATTTGCCCTTTCATAATTAGAATCTGGTGGAAAAACAAGAGGTTCCCCTACAAGAAAGTGCCCTGGAGTCAAAATTGATAATTTATCCTGATCCTCAACATATGATAATGGTCTCGAATTAAGGCACGCCTCAATTTGAGCCAATACTGTGGTAATCTCCTCAAAGGTCAGAGTCGAATTACCAATCACCCTCTTAAGATGATGCTTTGTGGATTTTATCCCTGCTTCCCAAAGACCTCCAAAATTGGGGGATTGAGGGGGAATAAAATGCCACTCCGTGCCATTATTACCTAACTCCTCTGCTAATTCGAGATTTATTCCTGATTTTTCTTCATTGAACAAATGAAGTAACTCTCGCGCTGCCCCTACAAAATTCGTTCCGTTGTCGCTGTGTAGTTGCGCACATCGACCACGCCTAGCTACAAATCGCTTAAAAGCAGCTAAAAAACCCTTTGTGCTCAATTCACTTACAGCTTCTAGATGCACCGCCCTTGTCGCCATACAAATAAACAAAGCTATGTAACCCTTGTAGCTCTTATTACCGCGACCCTTTGACATTCTAATACTTATAGGACCCGCATAATCCACACCGCTACTTAAGAATGGTTTGTTCGGTGTAACGCGAGCGGTTGGCAACTGTCCCATTAGTTGCGACTTGGTGTTGGCCGCGTAACGAATGCATTTGACGCAATTCCTTACGAACTTTTTTGCAATCAACTTAATTCCGATAACCCCATATTTTGAACGCAAGTATGTCACTATAAGCTGCGGACCACCATGCATTGTTTTACTATGCGCATCAGCTACCAAAAGGCTTGTCAAGAATGACTCCTTTGGAATTAGAATGGGATGCACACGATCGTAACCCAGCTGTGACATCTCCAATCGGCCCCCAACTCTTATTATTTCATTGGGATCGAGAAATACATTTAATGATTTTAAGTTATTTTTCTTGTTCTCTAAAGGTTTATTATTTCTTAAATTCACCAACTCTTCAGAAAACCCTTCTTCTTGACATCTCTTTATACAAGTTTTGAGAGCTTCCTCGATTTCCTGCTTAACTAAATATTTTGTTTTACACCTGGCTGACCGTTCCTTTAGAAGTGTTAAAAATCGACGACAGTAAGCAACTACTCGTACCAGCTTAAACAGTGTCGAATACCTATTCCAAAACCCAACTACAATAACCGATGTGTGCACCTTTACTTCTTCTAAGTGAGTATTATTATTCTTTGGCTTCTTATATTCAACAACTTGCTGCCTTAAAAGCTCTGGACCATTCCACCATATAGATGTGCCAACTACATCTGCCGGAGAAACACCACGGGATGCACAATCTGCGGGATTTTGCTTTGATGGTACATGATTCCAGTGTTGGGCTTCTGTGATGGTCAAAATATGTGAGACTCTGTTGGCAATGAAGGTTTTCCAACGGTTTGGGTGACTATTGAGCCACGCCAACACCACTTCACTGTCCGTCCACATGTGCCAGTCACCTTTTGGTATATCCATAACCTTGCCGACTTCGACCATCAAACTACTTAAGAGCACTGCACCACAAAGCTCCAAACGTGGAATGCTCACCTGCTTTATAGGAGCTACTTTCGTTTTTGCCGTTATTAACGATACATGGATATTACCGGTATTATCTACGACTCTCACATAGATAACTGCTGCATATGCCACTTTTGAGGCATCTGAAAATCCGTGCAGCTCAGTCTTCACATTATTGGAGCGCATGAACAGCCATCGCGGGATTTTCAAATTTGTTATAGAAGCCAAATTATTACGGTAGGTATGCCATTCATTTAATAAGTTATTTGGAACTTCTTCGTCCCATTGCAACCCTGCTAACCACAGCTTTTGAATCAACACCTTCGCTATGATTATGCTTGGTGCTAGCCACCCCAATGGATCGAATAATCGTGCGATATCGGACAATAATTTTCTTTTTGTTACAGGTCCTGCTACCGGCTTAAGTTCCAGAGAGTATTGGAAGCAATCGTCGCGCGAATTCCAGGTAAGTCCTAGTATTTTTGATACATCGTCTGTTTTTATCTGTAACGCTTCATCATTCCTGTCCCTAATGCTATTTAATAATTCTTGGCTATTGCTCCTCCATTTTTGTAATGGAAACCCTCCTTTGGCTAACACCTTGGACAACTCTGTGTATATATTAAGACAGGTTTCTTCATTTTCAGCTCCGGTCATTAGATCATCCATGTAAAAATCGTTTAAGATGACACTTGCGATTTCTGGTTGATCCTGGCACTCATCCTGTGCTAACTGTTGAAGCGATCTCACAGCTAAGTATGGTGCCGCTGCCGTCCCGAAAGTAACTGTGTCCAACTCATATACTTCTATTTCCTTTTCAGGACTGTCTCTCCAGAGGATCCTTTGTAACATTACATCCTTCCGATTTACCAACACTTGTCGGTACATCTTGATTATGTCCGCTACGAGACATATCCGATGTGTTCTCCAACGCATGATAGTGTGCCGGAGTTCCGGCTGCAAAGTAGGACCAACTAACATATTGTCATTAAGTGACATACCATTCGTTCCTTTACAGGAAGCATCAAATACAACACGCACCTTCGACGTTTCTTTATCCTCCCGGATAACAGCATGGTGGGGTAGGTAGATCGCCTTTTGTCTGTTGTTTTCATCTGCAACCTTTCTCATGTGTTTCAGCTCCAAATATTCTTCGAGAACTCTCGTATAATCTTCCTTGAATTTGCTGTTTTTTCTGAATTTACTTTCTAACGATCTTAATCTTTTTTCAGCGATTCCCTTCGATTCACCAACCATACTGACCGGGTCTTCATCGCGCAATGGTAGCCTTACTATATAACGACCACTCTCGCCACGTTCAGTAGTAGCTGTGTATAAGGCTTCGCATTTACTTTCTTCCTCCGTTAGCATCTTTTCCCTAGATGGTTCCGCTTCTAGTTCCCAAAATCTTGTAAGCAAGTTATCTGTTTCCAGGCTTAAATGCATCACGGTTATATGTGAGGGATTACTAGTTTGATCCACTTCAAAGGTTCCTGACAATATCCAACCTAACGTGGTGTCTTGTGCTAAAAGAGTTCCACCAACATTCCTTTTAATGCCCTCCCGAATAACTTGGCTGTATACTTCAGCCCCTAATAAAATATCTATTTTATTAGGCCTGTCGTATTCTGGATCAGCCAAATCATCATAGACCAAATCTACCCAGTCTACGCGAGTTACTTTCGTAGCTGGGAGAAGAGCAGTGACTGATTTCAGGACGAACGCATTTACATTTATTTGGACAGTCGGATCTGTTCTAGACCTCAATTGAAGTACAACGGTTGACTTAGCCGTTGCACTTTTTTCTCCGCCAACGCCTACCACAGCTTGCCTTGATGGCGTTTTGTGTAATCCTAAAAATTGGACCGTGGATTCTGTAACGAACGAACCTTGCGATCCTTGATCAAGTAACGCCCTAACTACTTGATAGCTCCCGTCTCTCGACCTCGCTTTTACTAACGCAGTAGTTAATAAAACAGTTTTGCGACCAGTTCCCGACGAGAAACACGCGACTAGTGGTTTACTTGACCCCTCCGCTTGCGCGGCTATTTCCTTGTTACCAATTTTATTATCATCTTTCATCACCGTTGCAACGGCTGATGACATTTCCTCGTGAGCCCCCCTATTACCCTCACCAATTACCGACCTAGAATCACCTGTTAGGTGTAATAAAGAATGGTGGCGGCGTTTGCACACCTGGCATCTGAGAGTGTTTTTGCAGTGTCTGGCAGAGTGATTGTTGTGTAGGCAAACAAAACGCAAACTATGTTCAATAGCAAAAGTACGCCTTACTTCAACTGTCTCTTTACAAAATTTTGGACAAGACGCAATCTTATGGTCGGCTGAACAAAACTCACATGATACAGACTTTTTATCTTTCAAAACATGGAATGAGTGAGTTCCCTTCTGATGTGTAGGTCTTTCCCTGTTTTCTGACTTATCTAAATTCTCCAAACCTCTAAAGCGACTATTTAAAAACTCTGAAAACTGGGTAAATGTAGGCAACTCAGTACTTGAATCTGAAGCCACTTTGAGTTCCCAACATTTCCTGGTTTCTTTGTCTAATTTTCCGCTAATTATGTGTATAACAATCAGATCCCAGGAAGAAACCTTCACACCTAAATTACTTAACGACTCCAAACATTCTGAGGTAGTCGTTATAAGCCTTTTTATCTCGTTTGCCGATTCATAGGACAACGTCCTTTGATTAAGTAATCTTTTCATAATACCGTTTGCGAGAAACTTTTTATTATTGTACATCTTATCTAATTTAGACCATGCAATTTTATAGTTATCTGACGTTATTGTTATATTTCTTAATAATTGCTCAGCCTCTCCACTTAAATGAGCCTTTAAATAAAAAAATCTCTGTGCGTCATCAAGAGAAGAATTCTCATGCACCAATCCCACAAACAAATCCCTAAATGTTTGCCACTCTGAATATTTTCCCGAAAATGAGGGAATTTTAATTTCTGGCAACTTGACTCTACCTTTTTGGTCCTGACAAATAGGCTTGGAATCCATGTGTAAGTAAGTTGAATGTCCATTAGCCAATAAATCTTTTAACTCACTTTTAAAATCTACATAAAATTCTTCAACTTCATCATAAAGACAATCTTTAATATAACTCGAGTTAGACAATTCAACCTTTTTAACCTTACTTACAATCTCAGTATGAGTGGCCGTGAACGTATTCCATAATTGTTCCAAATTTTCAAGACGTGTCTCTAAATACGCTCGGGTTAACCTCTCTTTAGGAGCTTTCCTTAAATTGGACTTTGCCTTACTCATTTTAGTCCTAATATCCTCCTGTATTGCAAGGAAGGACTCCATTTTGGAACAACTATTTTCTACGATTCTACCAAATAACTTAAAGTTTAAAATATTACAAGTGTTTGCTATTTTGGTCTAAAATCGGGCATAGGTTCCCCGTCAGAACCAATTGACACATAAAAAATTTACAAGTTATTTAAAAACATAAACAATAAGTCGTAAGTGCCAAACTCTGGCATGGATTCCCCGTCAGAACCACTTTACACATAAAATTTGACAAGTTGTCACAAATAAGTCATTGAGGTCAAAATCGGGCATGGATTCCCCGACAGAACCACTTTACACATAAAATTTACAAGTTCTAAAAATTTCTACTAAAAGTAATTTTTCAAAAGAGTTCAGATTTGCACCTTTTTCTTGAGATTTAATAACTCTTCCTGATTAAGATGTAAAATGTACTCACGGTTTTATTTTCTTTCACCAATAATTTCACTCACTGACACACTGCTGCACCACGGTATCGGCGCGCTGTACTGCACCACAAGTGGCGCCCTCTGGCGCACGTCACCGGCCTCGCTCGCGTCGTTCCTCCGGTTGTAGCTGCCAGTAGCGCTGCACCACGCTCCACTGACTGCTCCCTGCTCCAGGCTGCTTTCTGCTCCAGCCCGTTCCACCTCCAGCTCCAGGAACACCTCTCACCTGGTGTACCCCGGTTGAAGGGGGTCTGCTCTGGACAGCGATCCACTGCCCAGTAATGACGCGAAGGGTGGTAGAATTTCTACCACCACCGGAACCACCACAAACACTCCCGAACCAATCCGACTCGAAGGACCATGAACGAAGGTCTACTAGGAGAGGGTGGCAAATTGAAACACTGGACGACTTTATATTAAGCGCGTATAATATAGTCTACACAGTACACAGTGCTTGTTGCTCACAAAAAATCAAATTTACATACTTGACCTAGTTAAGCGCCGGAGGATCTTAACACCGAGATTCAGAATCTGGCGCTCAACTAACAACGCCATCTATTGACAACATTTAAAACTAATTCTAAGTGACCGAGTATTTAACGTCATCTATTGACAACATGTCAACGGAAGAACTCGAGGTGAACTAATATTCTAATATTTACGTGAACACCAACTAAGCCATCTCGACCTCTGCTCACCACCGCGAATTCTTCTTCCATATTTTAACACGTCTTATGGCGACGTCATTGCAATCAATTCAGTACTTACAAGTGACTGAACCGACACGACTAACTTTGCAGTTAATACAATGTCGTAAAGAATGCAATTACCTTAATAATTCAAGATATGTCTTTGAAAAAGCATTAACGCATGCTTAGCGAACTCTAAAGTTACAATATTAAATGGAAAAAGAATACGGTCGCGAACAGGATTCGAAAGATTCAGATCCAGAAATTCTAAAACCTTTGGCAATTATAACAAGAGCAGCTAAATTTCTTGTAGCCTACAAATATGTCTAGTCTAGTCATTTTAAGAGCTGGGGGAAGGTAGATATACATTTGTTTATCAGAATCAGCCACATCAGTGAACTGACAGAGTTATCTGATCGACTATTTGGTTCGATGAATAGTGTAAACTTAGGTCCATGTAGAAACATTTAGGATAAATTTCTTATGAATATCTTGTTTATCAATAATCATCTAATATTGTTAGTCATTATATTGTCATGGAAAACTCCTATCAGTATGATATTACTAACAGTTATTGATGGGGGAAATACATGCAAAGCTGCAGAAAATGATATGAATTGTATGTTAGATAGGCTCACAAGTTGCAGTGTACAATCCACTATCGCGGCTGAGGTAAATGCTATCTCAAAAAATGTTTTCTTGTAAAGGAGATTGTTTCTTAATCTTACATGATTCTGATAAGAATCTCAGAACACAGGATTTGTTATTAAAATAATTGTTATTGCAGAAATCAAAATTTGGTGATGTACCAAAAATAAACAATTATCTTAACAATGATTACATGACTCATGAAGTAGAAGTAATCTTAGTTAATATCAGTCGACTGTAATGCTTGGTAACTATTGCTGTCTATATCATGAGATCGTATTGTTTTCATCGTATCTAATCAGTTAGGTATTGATACATACACAAAAGGCCAATTTTTATAGGATTTGCTTTTCAAGGAGCTTAGATACTGGCAGTGCGATTAGAACTAGAAATAAAATAGAAGAGGGGGGCCGATTTTTTAAAATAAATTATATTTTATAAATTTAAATTCTACTATAGGTACTGAACTTTGCAAAGCTCTAACTGAATGATTGCCAAGTGATGGCAAACGAAGTGTTGGCAGACCAATCACCAGCTGGGCAGATAGATTATCTGCACAAAGGATCGGTGGGAACAATTGGATTACGATTAGCACAGACTTGGGAAGCATGGCATGATGGCATAAAAGGAAGAAGGCTTATACTCAGCAGTGGGCGGAAGGTTGAATGATGATGAGAGCTAAATCTGAAGATGTTGGCAATATGAATAATTCTTAGAGTCTTAGCGTGATTTTAATAGCTTACAACCTGCAGAAACCTCAAGAAAAGGGGATAGGCAGTTCCACAGATTTGTACTTTGTAAGAAAATAAAAAGCTCTGCTGCTTTAATATAAATGTATCTTGACATTTTCCCATAGCTGTGCGTGGCTGTGCTATTAATGTTGTAATCATTACATAAATATATGTGGGGAAGTAGCAACAAGTTGCTCCGAGTTCAAGAGATCACAGCAGTGCAGTGATAATTAATTGGTGTCGCTTTCCAACGCTCGGCTACCAGATAATTACAACCATGTAGGACATTTTAGCTAAGTTATGGATATGGATTTCCGATAAATGTATACAATAATAAGAATGCGTAACAACTGTAAAATAAAAGGTGTATACTGTTTTAATTATTTTACCAAAGTCCTCCTTATCGGTTTCGATATGGGCGACCCCAACAGCTAGCCTTTCGTGAGCCCTAATATGACTAGCTAGACCGAACTTGGTTTTAAATAGGGTCATCGGTGCAAAGTTAAAGTGGACAAGCGGTTGCGCTGGTGCAAGCCCACTCTCTCGTCCTGCTCTCTGTGGTCCTCTGGTCTGGTAAACCAGTACGATCGGCAGAGTTTGCCTTACTTATTTGGGGAATCCCTAATTTTATGTCCCTTAGTTACCTCTTACGACACCCATGGGCAGAGATGGGGTGGTCTATTCTTTTCCGGAATCACACGGAGAACCAATATAGTATCCTCTTGCATCGAAATATCGCTAAGATGATCTTCGGAGAATTCATTAATCTATGGACTATTATTAAAGTCAGTCCAGAGAAGCAGGTATATCTGCTTTATGGTACGCAGGCAATCGTTTTGGCGATTTTATTTTCTCACAACTGTCGTCGGTACTTTACAGTGTGAACCAAAGATATTTGAAGGTGTGGACAGTGTCTACGTTTGGCATGTGCTGTTTCAGCACTATAAAGCATATCCAGTTTATATAGTCGACTTGTCAGATAGCACGCGTGTTATATTAGTATATTTATATTAAAAAGATATGTTATCAAATAGGTTTACTTGTTAATTGCTTGTAGATTGCCGCCGTGATTCTACGATAACGACAATTTCGTTTATCATTAAATCAAGTCCAATATTAAGTAGTTGTAATTAATCTTATCTTTACGTCTATGTTTACATTTAAGGACAAAAAGCATTAACTACTTTATGTGTCGTTATTATGTATTAAAAACCTGTATTTTATTCTTATTCCACCTAAATATATAACTTTAAGGTTCGCTAAGCATGCGTTAAAAGCAAGTTGCTTTTCAAAGATTTATCTGTATTCATTTTTTACATTAATAAAAACGGGTTCGGACCAATTATAATAATTAAAGTAGTATATTTGGTTAAAGTGACGTACACCTGTTTTGTTCTTGATAGTTTCCCCAGTTTAACATTATTTACACAGCATCATCGCCTGGTCCAGCATTTGTGTTTACGACACTCCCTTTAGATAAGATAAAATATTTATTGGAAGATAGACTATCGGACAACTGTCAGCGTAGGTATATGACCAGCGTATAGGTTCTGTTATCAGACATGTTAAACACGCCAGTCCTACCTGATAACATTATAGCTATATCGCGAGATGAATCAATAATGTCTTCAGTGTTGTGTAGCATCGGAGAAGGCAATATTGCCGCGACGATAAAGTTTATGGAACAATGCACACGCTAAACAAAATGACCGCCAATCAATAGTCTGCAAATATCGGAAGGGCATTCTTGTTTTTAAATTGTACAATATGACATTGAAAAGAAAAAAAGATGAAAGTTCAACGGACATCGAAAGAAAAAACTGCTACAAGTCTTAATTTTGGCGGGATTCATCGTAAATAGTAGCAGTGATAGCCTAGTGGTATGTATGACCGTTGGACTGACGAGTCAGAAGGTCGCAAGTTCGAATCCAAGGCACGCACCACTGACTTTTCGAATTCATGTGCGTATTATAAATTAATTATCAGTTGCTTATAACGGTGAATGAAAACATCGTGAGGAAACCAGCACACCTGAGATATATTCTCGATGGTTTGTAAAGCCATGTCAGAGACTTACGGGTGGTTTAAGCTCTGACACAAGGTTGTTCATCAACTACACGATAAGAAGAAGGCAGGATTCATCCTCGATATTGTTTAATAATAGCCTAAAACGATATGTTAAGACTGTAACGATATCAGAGATGACTGTTTCAATCACATTACTTTGAACTCAAGAAACAGAACCACGATCTTCCATGCTACCACGGTCAATAAACTATTACTTCTTTAACCTTTTCCCATGAATCACATATGTATGATACAGGACAATTGTTTAACTTTTGTGTCTGTTACGTGAACAGGGAACCTGTTCAGTTATTATTAGACCAATGAACTGACCTATGACGCTCCAAGACTATCTTCAATTGTTTTTTATCAGTACAAGCAACCCATCACGTAGAGATAAGCGAGACAGATCCGATAACACTTGCTTAGGCGGCAAAGACTACTTTGTTAGAGCGGGATCTTCTATAAGTAGCGCAAAATACATTACTATTTATCAGATATTCACCTCCAGGTTTCGTCATCAGTTACATTGTAAATGTAAATTACCGTACGAAAATTATAGTTCAGAGATTAAGCAGAACAGAGTCGGTAAGGTTACCATTTATTTACCAGCTGGTGCCCGCGACTACGTCTTCGTGACAAAAGCCTATGTCTATCTATCTCCTTGCCAAATTTCTTTACGATCCGTTCAGCCGTTTAGTCGTGAAAAGGCAACAAACAAACGGAGTTACTTTCGCATTTATAATATTAGTATGGATTTATTTCACAGTTTATGTTTACACAGACAGAAGAATAAATACATATAAATAGGAAAATCTAATACAAAGGTGCTGCTTATTTCTTAGGACATCTCTTCCAGCAGACCTGCGAGGCGATGAGAAAATTCTATTAAGATTGAGTTGGCACTGTGGCAGAGATTTGGCATTTAAATAGTGAAATGAGAAATGTGTCACAAAAAATGCCTAACTCCCAAGGGCGTCCCAGTAAAAATAAGTTTGGGTAGCCCTGTACTAAGGAATGGTGGAAAACCAGCAATGACTGAGACAAAAGGAAGGACTTCGCCCTTTGCCCAGCAGTGGGACAACAACGTTAAGAAAAAAAAAAAACATATAAAAGCATTAAAATCTTCGTCTTAGCTGTTAATGATGGCGAGGCGAATGATGTATTACTGGTAATTAATTGATTAATCCATGCTATTCGTGCCATTAAATTTTATGCACGATAATAAGATTATTTTAAGTACGTAGCTTTTACCGTGAACAACCAAGCATGTTAATTGGGAAACAAGACTTTTTACTTTATACATATACTAGCTGATGCCCGCGGCTTCGCCTGCGTGGATGTCGGTTATGGCGACCAAAAGTAATCATGAAATTTTGATCCCGTTCACGCTTTCCAATTACCGCTTTATAATTGCCCATTTTATAAAGTATTAAAATGGATATAGTATATTATCCTAAAGAGATAAACATGGCATCGCGGACTTTTTTGTAGACCTATATAAGATACACAATTCCACCACACATCATTTTGTTATATCTCAAAGGATTTAGGCAGCGTTTTCGTTGAAAGCTCCCAGACGGCTTATTTTTTTCCGACACCTCCAACAAATATCATTATATTTTAGCCAATGTAAACAAAAACTTGACAAATTATATACTAAAACCTTCCTCGAGAACCACTCTAGCCATTGGTGAAAACAGCATGAAAATCGGTGTAGCAGTTTTTGAGTTTATCGCGAACAGACAGACAGACGCGGCGGAGGACTTTGTTGTATAATATGTTATACATATATTCATGCTACATAAAACACAAGCGTGCCGTGTCCACGGAATATAAAAAAGTACAGTAAGACTGTTGTCGTATATGATGATTTTCACTCATCAGTGAACCGCACTCCCGTAAGGGTAGCGTAAAGGGTTAGCAGAAATGTAGTATTAGTTACACACAGACCACATTTCATCGATATGTTTGAGGTTAACCATAATCCCGTTTTTATTCATTTCTGTAAGACCATCGCGTATGAGTTGACATAATATAATGTTTAGTCATTAAAAACCACATTGAATAGATAACAGAATTAAAAATAATAAAAACATTGTGGTTTTTCAAAGAAACACGCCTGGCAGTATGATATGAATGCAAATAAATAACATCGATATGTTGAGAAGGCTTACCACGAATCGAGTATCGCCGATTTGGATTGGAACCTACTGTCCGTACTAGGGTTGCCAACCGTACTCTAAAATAGAGTATTGTACTCTATAATCTATTACACTAATAGAGTATGCTAAAATACTCTTTTTTACACAATGTTTACCATACTAGTGCCAGCATTCATAGGCTTCCATAGTAAAAAAAGTTTTTTTTTAGGTAACGGTGCCTCAATTAGTTTTGAATAGATTCAGGCGTTACTTTGCGGAAGTCCATTACAATGGATGCAAATAAATACAATATCTAGCTACTTCCACAAAATTGAGGGTAGTCATGCATTACCTGTGCACCGCCCGCCCGCCCGCAAATATATGCACATACGCAAGCGGTGAAAATTCCGCCACCGAGACGGACACTGCACGGTCTAACAGCTCCTGATGATGCCCCGTGGAGGGGCGAAACACGTGTAGAGTAGTTGGTGGTAGTCGGAATTTTCACCGCTTGCGTATGTGCATATATTTGCGGGCGGGCGGGCGGTCCACACGTAATGCATGACTACCCTCAATTTTGTGGAAGTAGCTAGATATTGTATTTATTTGCATCAATTAGTTTTGTCATTACATCGACCAGTGAAGCCGCTATCGAAGGACAATAAAGATACACTACTTAGTTATACTTTGGAGACATTACAAGTATCAGAACTGTCTACTACAAGCAGGGACAATCTTCAAAATGTTATTAAAAATGATACTCTTTTTTGGGAGTCCGTACTCTTTATTTACGTCCTTTGAAATCAGATATACTCTATTTCTTCTAATAAAAGTTGGCAACCCTAGTTCTTACATGCTAACATAAAAAACAATTCTTCTGAACATGAATTTGGTACTTCACACTTTACTAACAACATATTGTTGTTATCGTCATTACTTTGAAATACTTATTAGGCTAGTTTTGCAATTGCAAGACGAGCATATCTCCATTTGATTACAGATATAAATTATTATACTAACAAATTATAGAATTTTCCAGTTAATATTACACATTATTAGTCTTTGAAATCAGTACTTTAGAAATTGTAAACATGAAAACTCCTGTGAAAGTGGAAGTGACGCGTTTACTGTCGGTATTGCGGTGTGTTTGCGTAACCTTGATAAGTTCATGTCCATTTGTCCGAAGGTCGCTTACGTTTTACGAAAACCGATCGATTAATATGAAAATAATAATAAACATTTTAAAAGAAAGAATAGACGGAAATATTTTATAGTGGTGAACGATTCTGCCCTGGTTTCCTGTCAGTTTGGCTTAGAGAATATGTAGAATGGGTTGACGATTACGTAAAGGTATATTTTCTTTTAAGTGATTTTTTGTTTAGCTGGAGCAACGACGAGGGCCACTTTAAATTGAGGAATTGTCCGAGAAGGCGGTTATGGATCACAAAACAGGTTGAGAAATCTTATCATATTTAGAAAAGTTTATCCATTCCGTTACAAAAATGAGATTAAGCAAGTTTGTGGCAATATGGGACGGGTTAGGAAATCGTAAAGTTAAAAACCCAGCGGTTATCTTCAGAGGGAAATTTATCTTTGTTCGTGTTAAGTGAAAATATTATCGATTTACATGTAAAGTGCATTTTTTTATCAGATAACATATTATAAGAATAATCAATCTTCTAATTCTAAAGCAGTTTGATACAATGGCGCGACTTGGAAATTGAAATGAAAATTGTTATTTTTATACAGTGTATTATAATTGATTTATTAACTGATGATACATTTTCTTTTTAAATAATATCAATGATACCAACTTATAAAGTGCAAGTTTAAGCATACATATATCAATGTTTAGTTATTATACTAATATTGGATACTTGTTGCAGCATCTGTTCGGTTAACGATCCCTTGGCGATCAGTGAGATGGGTGACCGTTAAAAGCATCATCATCCGAGTGTGTCCGTGCTTGGGAGGGCACGTTAAATCATCGGTCCCGGCTGTTCGTTAGCACTAGCTGTCGCTAAGCGAAAGCCGAGTGCTACGGGCGGCACCAACATCTCTTTATATTAGGTTGCCTTCACGGAAGAAGAAGACTTTATTATTGATGATGGGTCATTTAGCTATTTCTGTAATAAGGTTTTTTGGTTCAATCTAATATCTATTTCCATCTAGATTTGTAGCTGTTTGGCAGTTTTGAGTAGTTGTATGGCCTACGCAACTGTCCTGCCGATCTGGTATCGCCTTCCGACAGGTCGTTAAGCTCCCTAAATTATGGTTTGAGCTTTACGATGACTGATGTATCTGTGCCGTCAACTAGGACTGGTTAATTTGAAATTACTATATTACTATATTAGAAGATTCATGGTTCTCATGCATCAGTTAAACAAAAAAATAGTTGATTGTCCTCCATGAATTTTTTTATCAACTTGAACTGCTATCTTTGAGTTCATGCAGAATTTTATGCTTTATTTATTAATTTAATATGATTGATGATGTATCTGTGCCGTCAATTAGGACTGGTTAATTTGAAATTACTATGGTTCTTTCTTTAAAAGGCCTTTCCGGACGCCTTACATGACTACTCTCACTTAACCATAATAAGTGATGTCTGGCCCATAAAAGAAGACAGTGACCTTTGAGTATGTTTCGGCATTTTCTTCTCTGAGGTAGTCAGATAGGAAATGCCGGTTTCTTCTGGATAAAAAAATTACACGTAAAAGAGTTGGTCGACGACAGCTCGGCGGTAGTCGAAATGCTCGTCTACTTCAGCTCTGTAGCAGTCGGTAACGCGCGTCAACGATGCTCGGCAGGAGTTGTCGACGCCTGTCGACGACGTCGGCGGCAGTTGACAACGTGCCGCTCGTATGTAAGATCCCTTAGAGATTGTTTCTCTAGCAATAAGGAAAGGTCAATAAGGAAACTGAATAGAAATAACTACGAATTAATAATCTAGATAATAGCATGTTATAATGGCACAAACAACATTGAACCCTACACTAGGATAACTTAAAGTTAAGTATAAATAATAATAAAAGAGTAAAGTTCTCTTCGTATATTGTGAGCGCAGCTGGGCTGCAAATACGACGTATTTAGCCGTGAAATAGATACTAACCACTCACATACATGGTTCAATTGATTTACGATCATAAAAACGAGTACCTAGGTTCTTAACCTTTCGGCTCAGTAACGTACAGATCTGTACGTTGTAACAATAAAAATCTATTGTGTCTGCTAATGACTGACGCAACAGCTTATGATAATAGTAAAGGAGTACATGGTAGAAATAAGTTGTTGCAAGATGAAACTACATATAAAATTCAATACATTTAAACTTTCATCGATGCGACGGGTTTGTCGACAAAAATCCGTGCTCCGATGCCCAGTTAACCTATGATTGCCACGATTAGTCTGTGGATGGGTGGCCAAAATAACAAATCCATCCTTGCCTCGAAAAACATGTTACACTGTTGGACAGAAAAACTCAATAACACTGCCGTACACGCGAAACGAACCCAGATCCTAAATTTTATAATCTCAAGTACCTATCTCCAGTAAACGAAACCAGTCAACTGTTAAATATTGCTAAACTATTTAGACAGTTAACAGTTTCACAACATGTCGGCGGCCGGCGGTTACATCACAAGCGATCGAGATTCGATACTTGTGATCTAAACTAAATAGTGTTATCTACACGATACAATAAATAAATGGCTCAGATACTGGATCGAAGCTCAGATATGAAGGTTTTGACGATCACTCCACTGTGTGTTGAAATAAACTTTATCAGCAAACGAGCGTGAAGAACTAGATTGTTTACGAAAAAATACAGAAGCAGAAATTAATTTAATTGAGTTTATTGGCATAAACTCAATTAAATTAATTGCTGGTCTAAACAATTACAAGAAAACTTGTGAACCCTGAGTCGATTTTTGGCCTTATAAGCAGAGGTTAAACCAAAAAAGAACATGGTTTAGCTTTAAGGTCAATACAAACACGGCCGAATAACGCCGTCATCTGCGGCTCGGGCTGCCATCCAGCCTCGTGTGTAATAACCATCTTAGCTGATTTGTATCATAATGTACTATTATCAAACTAAATCAAAGCAAGTGCCATTTGTCACTACAATTAGGTAAAATAGTCAACTACAATTAAAAAGGAAGGAAGCTATACAAGTTAAAGCTTCTATCATCAACAAACAACAACGCATAGTAGATATGAAGCAGACAAAACAATGGTTCTCACGCATCGGTTATAAACAAAACTAAGTCAACAGCCTCGAGACAGTGGGCTGTGTTGCAAACATAGACTTCAACAAGTTTGTGTTGTATAATACTGTGTTTCCATGTTATGATAGGTAAGTACAAAAACGTACATCTCAAGTCTAAATCTTGACTTAGTAAAGGGAAACAAATAAATTATTATTTTGAAGATAGAGTAGGAACAAAAAACATTGAAAAAAGTAAATAAAGGAATATATATAGGCATAAATATAAAAAAGCCTGTATGATAACTTAAATCAGGAATGGACTCAGTATAATACAGGGAATAGGTAGAATTTAAAAAATCTAAATGCAAGGGGGAGTGCCCACATTCTGTGGAAACAATTAAGATAAGATAATACTTTATTGACTTCCTTATGACAATTTTTATATAAGTCTCTAACTCCCGAAGTAGGTCATCCCTGTGTTACGGGAGTTAGTTCCATAATTAGCTATAGCTAGTTCAAAAGATACAGTCTAGCTTGGTAATAGAGTTTTATTGGGCACTTTTTGAGAACAAATACTTAATATTAACTTGTTATCACATACAATTATTGAAGCTGGTCTGGCAGTCATGGCCCCATGACTGCCAGACCTAGATAGATACAGGGAAGCTCTGTAGTCATGTCATAGCTTAGGGGATTGAAGGTGAAGATTTCTAGCATTTTTCACAAAAATCATGTAATAAGACAGACATTACTTTAGCTAAAAAAATTAGGTACTAGATCAAGTGTTATTCTAGGGCTTTTACCTTTGGTATGTGTGCAATTTGAGATATAATTTAAGATAATTAGAAGATTCATGGTTCTCATGCAGCAGTTAAACAAAAAAATAGTTGATTGTCCTGCATGTATTTTTGTATCAAGTTGAACTGTTATCTTTGAGTTCATGCAGAATTTTATGCTTTATTTATTAATTTAATATGCATCTCATATTTATATGTTTCTGGGATGAAAAGTATTTTGTTTCCTATATTGATAATTGGTAGGAAACTAGATTTTACAATGCGTTAGTAATATTGAGGATTATTTATTAAAATTGAGTTGACTATTTTTTTTATTTAAATGGATGTTTTCTTTTAGTTTAACAGTATGAATTGTGATTTTTCTATAAATTGTTTAAGACTGTAGAATATTAAGAAAAAAAAAATAGAAAGGTGAATTTAATTTTGTTTTTAATATTCTTGATCAAGAAGTTTCTACTTCTAGGCATAATTAAGAAGGTATTGAGAGATAATTATGTAGATAAAAATAAATATTTTTAAATTTAAACTGGTTTTTTTTGGGTATTAATTAAAAATGTAATTTATATTCTTTTAAAATACATGAACTAAGTAAATAAATAAAAAATAATAAATGTAGACTGTCTCAAAACTATTTTTGTAAAAATTGACAAGCTGAGATAATAAAGTAAAATGACTAAGATTTCCAGTGCATCTGACTCAATTTTATTTTTCTAAATAACAAAATCTTTAAAAAGTTATCTAAAGGTCGTAACATAATATTCTTGTTTAGCACACAGATAAATATTAATAAATTTGCGAGACGACGCATGCGCCGGCAACACACTAGCATGAATGATGACTTGGAAAATCTAAAAATAGCAAACGCATGGTCGAAATATACGTAAATATGTAAATAAAAATACTCACGGCCATCGGTGAAACTGTCAGTCGCGTCCAATGGAATGATGAGTAGCGGCAGTATACCACTCAAACCAACCAAAATAGAGGCTAGACCGGCGAAGAGCCATGGGTGCTCATCAAGTTGGTCCATATATGTGAACAAATATTCTGGTATGTAACCCGCCACCGCCATTGCAAATTCCCGCGGAATTAATGAGAGAAATAAAGGCTTCCTTTTTCAAAAGTGGACAATGTTCAACTCGTTTCGTTTTTTTAACTCTAGTTATCCTGGCCAGTATTACCGTAACATTGTAAGTACAACCAGCGGATACTGTTTCACGCGATGAACTGAATATTTAATCAGTACACTGGAGATGTTCGCATTTCCGAGTTCTGAGATAAAGCAAGTTGCCCGAGAGCAGACGAACTAATCTACACTGAGACTCAGAACGTCCGACCGATACTCTGTTCTTATCAAGGTATTATGTATATCTCGAACAAAGGTACATGTAAGTTGTTAACGTTTTAGAAAGAATACTTTTGTTTAACAATTTATACGCACTAGAAATATTTTACGACATTGACACCACGCCAAGGAACAAGCAAAACAATGCGATTGGGATTTGCGACACAAGGTGACTGACATTTTATGACATTTTATCTGACAGACAGAACGAAAACGATTGATGAAATGCTGAACCCAAAAGAACGGTTAACTGTCAACAGTGTCAGTTTGACAGTGACAGCATTTTGAACTGAATGAAACTCGGGAATTAAAATAGCATTGATGTTACCAAGTTCATAAAATATGTTTCTTACCATACACCAGTTATTAATTCAAACATAATTTTAGAAATCATGTAGACCTAATATTTTACAAATGAAAGTGTTGTTTAAATAGTCAGTATCTAAAACTTGCATAAATATGATTATGATCAATCTTCCATAATAATACTTAAATTATAATTTAAGTCAAATAAACCTCATTTCAATTCCACAAACTTAAATTATAATATTGATACTAACGTAGCTCATAATGATTTGGATATCATCCAAGAGCAAAATAAAAAACTCAATGAACAATCTAGTCAAATTAACGCTAGGTACTATTTGATTATAAAACATTAACGCAACCAACCAATTGATATTTAACAGCTAGCATTCTTGTACAACGTAGATTCATGATTTCCTGCAAAATATACCTAAATCTAAATAAATTTGACACAGTACTGAATCAGTCGGCAGATGTTGTTAGACGGTTGTGTACATCTACCGTAGTTACTGTGACACGATTGCAATACGAGTCTTCTTGGCAGCGTCGCCGTCTCCCTGCGCCCAGTTGAAGCAAAATGCCGTACTTATTTTGGCCTGCCAATTTAAATATCTGACAGCATATAGATACATCTGCTACAATATAACTTTACAGAGCTAACAGAGCGGTTCACATTTAAACCAGACGAGCAGACAGGCGACATGACGGCAAACTTGTGAATTTAACTAGTTCAAACTTTGTTATATGGAGTTTTCGCGCCAATTGGAATTGTGTGTGTTTTGAAGAAGATTGGTAGTGATACAAAGGACTTTTTTTGTTTGTGACCAGTTAGTTTGATCACTAACCATGGATTCGTGGGGGATTTTAAATGTGGACAGCGCTGCCATGGCAATAACTAGGGATGATATGGGGTCCAGTTTTCGCCGGAAGCAGATGATGGTAATTATATAAAATAAAACAAAAATATTTTAACTAATATCCTTGCAAATAGGTACTTCCTGTTCTTTCTTGGTTTATAAAGGAAATAAAAATGTCATCCAAATAGACAAATCGAATTTCTATTTTTTAAAGTTGTTTTTTTAAAGACGACATTTGGAAACGGAGTTTTAAATAATCTCTGACAGGGTTTTGTCACTGAATCATTATCATGAAATGAAAACTTAAAATAGCCAATTACTATTTTTTTACATCTTGATTATTATATATATATATATAAAACTGTTGTTTCGCAATGGAGCACGGAGTTCAAGTTAATATCCTTAAGAACCTACATTGGTCTCTAATTAAATTGTTTTAATCGCGTGCTGTTTTATTCAAAGTAATTTTTAAATAACATTCATGTGGATACTACGAACTAACTTTTCTGCAGGTACGGTAAGTGTTCTACTTAAAAAAAAGGTGATTATTCATAATAGACCCATGGAGAAATTATAATTTAGTACAAAAACGGATCGTGTGATAATTACCGCACTCATAATTATTTATAATTATCTGGCTAGCGAGACAATGTTAAGACGAGCAGATGTTTGTTTATTCCTAAAATAAATAAATACTCACTATGTTATGACGATGATGTTTGCTAAAACAACAGTTTTAGTTTCATTAATGCTTTAGCTCGAGTCATGCTCGTTTTGTTTTTCTTAAATAGTGGTTTTTTGAAACTAATACCTACTTATAACCACGCTGAGCACGTAACCTTTTATTTATAAATTAGGTCAGATTCCTACATTATTTTTCATGAGATAATGAAACAATAAGATACTCTTATCTTGCAGTATAATAAAGAGCATAATATAACGCCCCGGGTCAAATTTTAATCCCTATCCTACATCGCATTGTTACTTATCGAAAACAAACACGAGATCCAGGCTATCAAGGAACTCAGAAGTCCCTTGAATTTCTATTGATGTTCCGATAATATGATAACACAAGTTTATTTCGGACACAGCTACTAGCTAGATAATTAAAAGAGGACATAGCCTTAGATAGGCATTGTTTTAGTATTTTGACGTCCTTCCCGATGATTATCTTATTAATAATTCGTAACATTAAGGAACATCTACCTTCCCATTACACTCAACTAGTTTATCTTTTTATGTGTGGAAAATCCACCATGGACGCTACCCGAATATTAGGTACTCACCGAAAGCGTAGTATTAGATATTCTGTATTGGAAGTGATCGTAACCATTTTTTTTGTAAAAATATCAACATGCACAGGTGCTTAGAGACAAAAAATATCATCAATATAAATTAATTTGCCATACTTTATACTAAAATTTTACGGAATTGCCTCGTGACGCGTACTGGGGCGTGTGAGTCATCATCATCATCCCCCTGCCCTTATCCCAATTTATTTGCGGTCGGCGCAGCATGTTTTCTTCTTCCATACATCTCTATTGGCTGTCATATCGTCAGTCACTCCTTTTCTAGCTATATCATCTTTAACACAACCCATTTATCGCTTCGTCGTTCTTCCTCTACTCTTATAGTATCACAATTATTTAGCAAAAACATCTCAACTTATTTTAATCTCTAATATAATTGTAACGTTCCTCTATTAAAGGATGGTCGTTAGCTTTGCAAGTGCACGTCTACGCTAACATTACTTTTTCGATGACTTTCAGAAGCTTCGATATATTATATCGAGGCAAACAAATTATTTGCCATGGACTAGCTAAGACAAGGAACTAGCTTCCGTAATCTAAACTGTGTATTTTTAATATTTATTATTGGACTTATCTTTGCAGCAGCTAGCCTTACTAGAAACGAGAAGTAATTGAGAATAATTAGTTAATGGTGGAAGCACACCTTTCGTATTTATTTTTTCTGGATTAACCACATGGCTCCAATATTAAGCTTTTCTAAATCAAACGCATCAATATTGTGTAAGAGATAACACAATGATTAATAGTACTAGTAAATCGTTAAGAAGGAATAGGATAGGAAATACCAACGCCCTCTAGATTTTAATTTGACATTTAAAATAGTTCCAAAAAGCTATTTGTAGAATAAATAGCATTTGTTGACTTATAAGTTCATATGGATCTCCCATGTAAGTTTCTCAACTTTTATATTGAATGCGAATGTATAGTATTTTTTGTCTACGACAACTAATAAAGTGTTTATCATAGAGATACTGTTTTTTGTACTTTTTTTTTAATTCGTTTTATCATGCACCCTTTAAATTCGCTGACGGGACGCGTTGCGATATTGTTATTGACGCGTTAGCCCTTTTTTTTACCAATTAAGATAAGCCAATGACCTTCAATATGAAACAATATTTACTTTCAGCATAGAGACAAGGATTCATTCCTTTCATTTGTCTAGTGACACTAGTCTCTAGTACGGATAGGGGAACGCCCTATCTCAATATATGTACATAAATTAAGCTAGGTTAGTTGATAAGCTATAATTGCTAATAATAATCTGAATGACAATGACAAACAATTGATTAGTGCCAAACAATTACTTGTTGTGATTATAGACTGACAAACAGTCGTGTGCAGTATACGGAAAGTGCATCATATAATTAATTACATCAGTTTCAAAATGCTTGAAAGTACGTTCAGTATTAAAGCCCCACCAAGGAGAAAGGTACGGTAACAGAAGAATAGTTAACTTTATTTGATTGTGCATCTGATCACAAACGCATTCATTTAATTTAATTCTGTTCTATGAACACTGTTATGAGATTTTTAGAAGACATTCGTGATTTGTTTTAAATATCGTTAAAGCTTGAAAGTGGAAAGAATGCATTAGATTAACTGTTTTTAAATTTATTGGTGACCTCGGATAGTATCAATTGATATATATTTTATTTCTATTCATAATTTAAGCCATTTACTATTAAAAAAGCTAAATATTGTGTTAAATAAAAGTGGTATAATAAGATCTTTATTTTCTTGATTATTTTATTTATTTGATCCAGATATTTTTATATTAGTTTAGGGAAATATGTTAAAAAATTCAGCCGTCACAGAGTCGTTTTACTTTTCTTCCATTAATTTACTTGCGTCATCATTCATCTTCTATAGCTGTGGAGACGAATTCTAAATTCGTATGAATACATCTGTTCATTTCAAGATGAACAGATTAGGTTGGCGCCACTTCCATTACACCTTTGGCTTCTGACGTTATAATTCTGACTTATAAACTTCGGGCTAGTATTGCGAATTCATATTTAGTTTAGCACATGCACACAATGTTGCATTTGATTAATCATTCCTTTCCAGAATGTAATCAGTAGATGACAACAAATAATTAGAAGCTTTATTAGTCGTAGTGGCCGAGTGGTTACGGGCCCGCCTTTTAAACCACAGGTTATGGGTTCAAATCTGGCATGTACCAATGTGACTTTTTCAATGTCATATGTACTTTCATAGATAATGTAAGACATCACAGACAAATATCTGCCTAGCCTTTTCCCAATTACATTGGGGTCGGCGTCCAGTCAAACCGGATGTAGCTTAATACCAGAAATTTTACATGGAGCGACTGCCTGTCGGTCCTCGACAACCTAGTAACCGGGTAACACGATATCTCGTGATATCACTGGTTGTCAGACTTTTAGGCCTCTGACTACCCGTCATAGATCATAATTTGACAAACCGGGACCGACGGCTTAACGTGCTCTCCGAGGCACGGTGGGGTCTCGTTATGAAATGATGGTCACCCATCCACAGTTCGACCACGGCAAGTGCTCCTTAACTTTGATCGATCGATCTGTGCGGCTATTACTTAGCCACGAGCCCCTCCATGACTACAAACATACGATGAAAAACATCGTGAGAAAATCTAGATCTAATAGTTTGACAGCCAACCTGCAGTGAGCTAGCGTGGTGATCAATGCTCGTGGCTTCTCTGTGTGAGAAGAGGCCCGCGCCCTGCAGTGGGACGGTTATGGGCTGGTTATGTTATTATTTGATGTCACTTCTTAAATCAATTTAACGATTGCATCTTTTGGTAAAATCAGTGACCAATCCTGAACATATTTCTAAGCTGTCCCCATCCTTAAGAATTTTTAACCATTGATTGGTTAAATATTTTACGAGTATAAGTTTGAGGGCATGTGCGATTTGGAAAGTGCGTCTAGTTTATGACACTGTTACGACATATTTTGAATTTGAGAGCATTTGGTTGATTTTTGGGCATTGGGTTACATAAAACAATGCATGTATCGGTCTAAGACATTTGAAGGCAATTTGACATGCATCGCAAAGGAAACAGGTCATAAATCTATGTCTAAGATCCGTTTTGCACCTGCTTCGCTCTACATAGATTGAATGAGCTAATAATCTGGTTTTAACAAAAACTGTTTCTATTATCTACTAAAAATAAAACACGCGAGTCTTAACGTGACATTTCAGATTTGGAATTTATGGTATGTAACCTCGATGCTGACATTTTAATGCCGAATTTTCTATGTAACTTTCGTTTTTAAGAACTATTAAATGAATGCTGATGTTTGTAAAAGCATTGGTTTTATTTTGATCAGGGAAATCGTCAATTCTTACCGAATTATATGTTTTAGCAATTAATTGAACTGTATGTACCTATGTATTTAATTGATCACAAAATTATTTGATGTTTAAGTAAACTGACAATATAATGAACTAATCAACTAAAATATACTACGCCCATTGATTATTTGTCATAACACAACTTAGAGAAAAACACGATCATAATAACACATCCAAATCTTCTTAGCGATCGAGTCGATGGCAATACAAGTCTTGCTTGCATACCCCAACGGGCCATGCCAAGCTCTTATATGTAAATGAATATACATATTATCTTATAATTTGTTGTTTCCTCGAGGCGAAAAACAATAAACTAAGAGGAGTACAAACAGATTGGCGCCTGAGTCACTGAATCCAGGAAATACCATCGTGCTTGCCAAGTTATGTCAGTCCCGACTTACAGACAATACGTAGCAGATACCTAGAAATATCGGGACGAGTTTTCGAGGATAAGAAACAGATGACGACCGTTTGATTGACACCAAGATAAAAGATAATGTTCAGATGTAACGGATGATCACTCATAGCTAAATTTGATGTATGTATGTGTAGTTCAAATATAGGTACCTAAAAGGACTTTAGGAGATTGTAACACTCCTGGTTTTGTATTTAATTAAGCTGCTTTTGGCTTAATTCATTTTCTAGGTATGGAAATTTTGAGGAGCAGACTCTTTTGGGTTCAGAAAACCTCGCAGAAAATGCGCCTTTCGCTGCTCCTATCTGGTCCTTCCTTTTCTTCGGAATTTACACAAATCAATATCTGAAGTCGGTATTAGGTTTTTTTTTTCAAAGGGAGGAATTCTTAATTATATATACCATGAACGATTTGCGCAAACGCATACTATACATCGAGCTCCATAAGTTAAGCACAAACATCATTCTATGCGTCCCACTCGGCCGGGGTTTTACTAGATGAATTCTATATTGGTGTCTGCAAATAGACTAAAAACTACATCTATTTATAAATAAATGACGAGCCAGTCCGAAGTCCTTTTATCTTTATTACAGAAAACAATGTTCGAAGTAATGAATTACGTTCATAAATAAAAACATAATACCGTGATTCTGGGTAGTCTCATGTAGTAGCTACCTACTTTTAAATTTCCCGCCTCCTATAATTTCACGCAATCCCAAAAAATATGAAAAGTTGTGATGTGGAATTTTAAAATATAAATCATCATTAACAACAGTAGACATTTCTCCAGACATTCAATGTCATTTTAATATAAAGAGTAAATAATCAAAAGATTGCTGAAATATTTCGTTCCCGCGTACTTTCGCCCAATCCCGGATGGTTCCAAAATTAACCCGAGCGTTCCACTTATTCGTTCGAGTCGAAGTTTACGTGCGTATCAAGTAAAACTGGAGATTTCTTTCAGAAATTTGTATATTTTTGATGTACTTTTTGTGATTTATTTAGTGTGTAATATAAAAAAAATATTATGGATATTCCAACGGATGTGTGGGGGCAATTGGCGTTGGAAGCCAGTCAAGTGTACTTGACTGAGGGCGGGCAAATCAGGAGCCCGTTCGCTAACACGGTAATGTTATGTAAATCTGTTCGTGTTATTGTTTAGATTGTGTTTACACGTCTTTTAGAATATATATTTGCGTTGTTTAACATCCAGGTTAGAAAATATTTAATAGGGCTTTAAGAATTAGCGAGTATCTTTACCAGTAGAAACTAATGATGATTCTAAATAATATTTTTTAAAGTAAAGAAATGGTACATTCACTAAACTAAAAGTATTCCCAAGAGTGCAGCTGTGGAATTCAATAAATAATTTCTAATAGGTGCCAATATAACGTCACAGCGTGAATGATAAATGAATAGAAGATGACATAAAGTAACTTGCTTCTCATTTTGTTTCAGACTATAGAAAAGTTACCAGACAAAGTATTATTGAATATATTTTCCTATTTAACACACCGAGAAATATGTCGAATGGCTACGGTATGCAAAAGATGGCGCATGGTCGCCTACGACACAAAACTATGGACCCACGTCAGTTTGCGACCAGAAATCTCAGGATTACATGTTGGTAGGTACTTTCACTATAAATAGAACCCCATAAAGTAATGATAAGACCTATCTAAAATTAGAATCACATTGGATGTAAGTTTTTCTACCAAAATGGTTGTCATTAATCACTTTGCAACCCTGGATTTCTTGATCTGTGAAATTGAATTTGTACAATCGATAGATGGCGTTACTGTTACTTAAAATGTATATTTTCAAACAATTTTTTGAGAACCATAAGGTTATCGGCAGAGGTCTACTTTCCTCCACTCAACTTCGTTAATTATATTCATATGACTGCATGCCTGTAAGTCTAGGTCTGATCTGATTCTCGAGAGAAAAGAGAATTAACGAATAGGTATAGGTTCTGATGATATCTTAGAGGGCTGGTAATTTTAATTATTTTTTGAATTGCTAGCCAATAACAGTGTAAATTGTAAAAGCATAGAAATACGGATGACTTATGATAAGGCGTGAGCCTATCACTTCTTTTACCACTGTTTATCGTAAAATCTTCTACGAAACAATATTTATTTTCCAGGATCACTCGAGTCTCTTCTAGCACTCATATCAATAAGGTTTGGACCGTCCCTGCGGTACATTGAGCTGCCTATAGAACTGATCACACACACCGTGCTGCACGAACTAGCGGCCAAGTGTCCCAACTTAACCCATATGCTGCTGGATTTTAGTACTGGTAAGAAGGAATTTTATTATCTAATAAGAATTCAAGATATATCTTTGAAAAGCATTAACGCATGCTTAGCGAACTCTAAAGTTATAATATTAAATGGAAAAAGAATCCTGTTCGCGACTGTATTCTTTTTCCATTTAATATTACAACTTAATATGAATTCTATTCTTTGTTTGTATTCTTACGTTTTATTTTCTTTAAAAACGCGTTGCTGCTCATTTTGAGATAGACACAAATCTCTTTAGTAACTATGTACTAACGCGGCCTTTACCGCCGGCCCACTTAAATTTTTTTTCGTGTAAATCCTGCTCCGGCGCCATGTCACGCTCCCTAAAATGTTCGAGTATTAGGAAAGCGAGAACGTAATTAGTGCAATATGCACTGCGCAGCTTAGTGACGCATCACGTGTACTCCCTTTTGTGTTTTTTAAGGACGATCTAATTTGACCTTGGCGGTGCTAAAGAGTGCTTAAATTTTTTTAGTGCAAGCGAAAATGAACTTAGTGTTGGTCAGTCGGGAGTGTCCACGATAGTACCTACACACACAGACCCTGTAAGAATTATGTGTAGATTATACATACTTATGTTTATTCTGGACTCGAATTCGCGACTTGTGGTGCAGCAGTCGGTCCCCCAACCTCTGCGATATTTATCGTTTGATTGTTTGTTAAGTCTCAAGATCTTCACTTTCTGGATAATAAAACGTTACGTTATGAATCGGTAAATCAGTATGTTTTTAGTGTTTAAGCATTACAGAGTTCAGTTTTGTTAATATTTAAAGCGAATGCTGGTCTATGGCGTCAACCCGTAGTAACCTAGTTTAGTATGTAAATCACTCGTCATTATAGTATTTATGCCATGAGTGTACTAATACATTTATAATCTTTTTATAACAGAATCTCGAAACACAGAATACGTTTTTTCAAATGCATTATGATTTAAACCATCGAACAACTAACCACGGCGTGGTATTTATTGAGTCCTAATGCAGTCGGTTGCTCATATTTGATGCAATTATATCAAGTGCACAAATACTGCAATTTCTGTTCAGAACACATGCATAGCAAAGTCTAAAGTCATAAATATTTATGATAAGAAAAATACGGTCGTTAGCAGTAACTTTAGAATCTCGAAAGTTAACTTTTAAATCGTTTATCTAAAAGTCTGTCTCGCTGCACTTTCCAGCTATGCAGCTCCACGACTTCTCCGAGATGCAGGCGTTCCCCACCAAGTTGCGGTACCTGTGCATCTGCCTGTCAGAGGTCATCTTCATGGAAGGCTTCATGAGGAAGATATACAACTTCATCAACGGCCTGGAGATCCTGCATCTTATTGGTGAGTTGAACCAACTTAGATACAATCACACTGAAAATTCAAAGGTCGCAAGTTCGAATCCAAGGCACGCACCACTGTCTTTTCGAAGTCATGTGCGTATTATAACACCGTGGGAGAGTCATGCTTTGGCACGAATGGGCCAGCTCGACCGGAGTGATACCACGGCCTCACAGAAAACCGGCGTAAAACAACGCTCTGGGGGTGTCCATGGGCGGCGGTAATTGCTTACCATCAGGTGATCCGTCTGCTCGTTTGCCACCTAACCCATAAAAAAAAGAAAAAAATAATTATCACTTGCATAAAAAGGTGAAGGAAACCAGCAGACCTGAGAGATGTATGTATAAAGTCATGTCAGAAGCTTACGGGTGGTTTAAACTCTGACACTAGACACTAGGTTGTTCATCAACCACACCATAAGAAGCAGACACTCTTAATGTTTGGGGATAAGTGGACTTTCCACGTTGTTAGTGAATCATAAAATAACAAGAATAAAGACACCTATGCATCTCTTTCAGGCACCTACGAGAAAGTTGAAGAAGAAGAAGAGGAAATATACGAAGTTATCAACGTTCATAAACTAAAGTCTGCTACTCCAAACTTGCGCGTCATCAACCTTTATGGCATCAACTTCGTGGATGATTCACATATTGATGCGTTCAGCTCAAACTGTATACAGGTAAACATATATATTTCTTTTTCGTAAAGAGAGCTAGATACTACTCCTTAATTTATTAAAACTTGCTGGGGCCCACAATGCTTGCTGGCTTGGTGTAGTAACTCACGTCAATAAAAGGCGGGAGCTAGCGGCAAACTATTTTATTTGGCGTAAACAACATGGCGCTTGCAATTAGTGAGGTGCAACACAAACAACATGTCACCGTAGTGCTGCACTCGTATAAACTAATGTTCTAAATCGTGACATATCCCTCCTAGGTTACAGAATGTCTACTATTAAATTAGTTAACCGTAGTGGCACTACTCACGAACTGTGATACAATAACTGTAAAATGAAATTAACAAATTAATAGCCCCAGCACCTACGAGAGGAAAATAGTTGGTGTCTACGCCAGTCTATATCCCATGATCATAGGCATAAAACTGACCAGATTGCGAACGTAAACGTCCTAGTTTGCTATTAAGTGTAGTTGTGATTATGTGGAATATCTTTCTGTCCTGTCTGTTCCTCTGGACGCATATGAGATCTACTGGACGGATTTAGAAGCGATTTTCACAATATTTTACATCACGCACTTCACCAGTTATTTTAAACGAGTAATCAAATGGCCATGAGCATCCAGGAGAATATCTAAAAGATGGCGCCACTGCCCGTAGCTTCGTCTGCGCGACAAAAGATAGCCTATGTCCTTTTTTCCAAGGTCCGTCTATCTGTACACCAAAATTCATCAATATTAGTTGAACAGTGACAAAAAGGTGTGAAAACGTGTAACAAAAAAACAGACGGAATCGCATTTTTATTATTAGTTTCGATGAAGTAATTATACCTACTTTAATTACATCTTAGTGACTGCCTCGTTGGTCTAGTGGTCGTAAGGGTCGTAGTCTACCGAGTATGAGATTCTGGGTTTGATTCCCAGGTTGGACAAAGTGTCATTGAGTTTTTCTGTTAGAACATTCTCAATGGCAGCCCAGAGTTTGGAATTGTGCCCGGTAGATGGCAATAGGCTTCTATTACATAGAATTTTATAACAGCCAAGGCCAACCCTGTGCCCGACCTGGGAATCCAACTTAAGACCTCATGTTCAGCAGTCGCGCTTGGGAGCACTAGACCAACGAGGCGGTAGTATTTATTGTTTCATATACTATATTTTCCACTCATTGGTTCCTCACAAACATTATTCGTTCACAGCTGGAGTGCCTGGCAGTAAACTTCTGCAACAAAGTGACAGGCTCTACCATGAAGACCTTGTTCCAACGGTCCAGAAGGCTCACCTGCCTTCTCATGAACGGATGCAGTAAGTCATTAATACCTTAGTTGTGCTAGGAAACGCGTGTCTCTTATCTGATTTACATTTAGGGTATGATGGTGAGCGAGTTGCAGTTGTTGATTTTGTAGGCACTATTTGTAATCGAAAAGTTTGGGTAAAATTTATGTTGTACACTACTGGTGCGAGCACGGTTCCAATTCCAATATATGTTTATGGTTCCATCGAGGACGGTTCCTTTTTTCGAGTAATTTATCGATTTTAAACGACAAATTTTACTTAAGTTGTTGATAAAACATAACATAACATAACATAGCATCACGCCTGTATTCCCCGAAGGGGTAGGCAGAGGTGTACCCAATTGTACACCCACATTTCACCAATGCTGTTATTAAGTCCCATGTAATAGGTGGTGAGCCTATTGCCATCAACCGGGCACAAAAGTTGTTGATAAAACGATAAAATTCAATACATTTAAACTTTTATCAATTTGATAAGTTTGTCGACAAAGATCCGTGCTTGAACGCCATTGAAGATAAAGATATTTTTTTTTTATTGTACAGTATTTCGTGTACAGTATTTCATTTTGAAATGTTCTTTTGAGAAAACCAATCATCTGTGTTAGGATTTTCGGCTGTTCTTTATTAGTTGGTTACAGATAAAGATATATTTATTTTGTAAAATATGAGTACCTACAATTATGGTGTTACATATGACATGAACTTCCACATGTTTTGTCATTTTATCTATATATCTGCCTAGCCTTTTCCCTATTACATTGGGGTCGGCTTCCAGTCAAACCGGATGCAGCTTAATACCAGTATTTTACATGGAGCGACTGCACTCCACAACCCAGTTACTAGGTAATACGATATCTCGTGGTATGACGACTTTAGAATTCAGTTCTAAAATACTATTTCTACCAGGTCTCCAGTCAGAGCATGTAATGCAAGTAGAATGGGAGAAGTCTTCAGTCCAGGAGCTGGACGTGACAGCTACGGACCTGTCCACAGAGTGCCTCATAGACATGCTGACGAGGACGCAGAACCTCAGGTTTTTAAGCGCCGGACAGATTAATGGGTTTAATGACTCTGTTTTGAAGGCTTGGGTCGAAGCTGGGACTGCGAGGTACGATATGTTGACTTTTGAACTATTATTTGTGTAAAATCATTAAGTTTGGAACTGGCTAATTGCAGGCCAATTATGTCTCTTCTCATAAGAATGCGAATGGATGGGAATTAATGAAGGCGTTATTTCATAAAAGAATATAAAAAAAAACCGCCATCTTCTTTGACATTGCATTGCAATGCAGTATCAAAATTAGATTAAGTATTCCGTGGGTATTCGTATTTGTATTACGTATTGGAGTATGCAAAGTAAATAATGGGGTTGAAATTGCAACCATTTATTAATTTGTTTATCAATCTTTTGGCAATAGAACTTTTTATGGTTTCCGAAGTTGCCGCAAGTATCATAATATATGTAGTTACAAATACCCATATAGTTTCTACCGAAATTGTGTTTCCAGAAACCTAGTAGCGCTCGACGTGGACTCGTCCGACAACCTGACAGACGAGGCCCTGCACCGGTTCCTGTCGCGGCACGGCAGCCAGCTGCACGGGCTCGTGCTCAGCGGGATGCCGCACATCACCGACCAGCTGTGGCAGAGCGTGCTGCAGCTCCTCGTCAATGCCAAGTAAGGCCTTTTAAGCTGGAAAGATGCGTGGCATAATTATAAGAGTTATCGTTCAAATGATCGCTTGAATAATCGGACCAAGACGAAGTCCCACGATGACATAACATACATTTATAGGTAAACCATTACTCCTACTGCAGAGCAAAAGCCTCTTCTAATACAGAGAAGGAACGAACGCGTAGCTCACTGCGGGTTGGCGATTTCACACTAATTCCAGGTTTCCTCAAGATGATTTCCTTCGTCATGTCTGTGATGTCTTAGATTCACTAAGAAAGTACATATGACATTGAAAAAGTCGCATTGGTACATGCCAGGTTTAAACCCACACTCTGCGTTTCATGAGACGGGTTCGTAACCACTCGACCACCACGACAGATATCCATTAAAAACCCGGCTTGTTATACTTCATATATCACATTTTGAAAGAAATGTACCTAATTTATCCGTTATATTATTTCGACAAACTTGTCGACTCGATAAACGTTTTATTGTATAAAATTTTATCGTTTTATCAACACTATGTCAAATTTGCCGTTTAAAATCGACAAACGTGTCGACAAAGAGAACCATGCTCTCATCACTGGTTTGTTAAGGCAAAATTCTAATTGGGTTTCGGTGTTTGGGTATAAGGGACCAAACACTGGGGTAGCCTTAGTAAAGATGTTTTTAAACTATTTTTTTATTTGTTATGTGTCTATAAGCAAATAAACTATTAATATTATTAGATAATACAACATTATTACATTTGAATTAAGTAAAGTAACGTTTAAATGTAGATAAGCAGTACCTACTAATCTTCAAATTCAAATGCAATATCTATCAAAGTGTATCGATAGAGTATGCAAGTTAATGCAATCGATACTTATAGAAATCGTTCATTTTATGCATCTTTCAACACCATCCTGTAAGCTACAAGTCATAACTGCTCGATTTCGCAAATGAAAGTGTTAGCGTTAAAATGCTAAATCGTGTTAATGTGACACTTATTTCTTGTGAAGCAACTTGCGAGTGCATTATCTCATAATAATTAAAGGCTAATATAAAAAAAATGTGAATATGTACTATGGACGTATTACGTATTATGGACACTGATAAGGAATACGTCTCGTTTCAGAATTCTCATTATGGGCACACAAGAACGTCTTGGCGTGAATATCCATGTTGACCAGGTAAGATGTATTCCGACTATACCTTAAAATTTGAATTAATTGTATCTTCATCCATATTTCGGCGGTGGTAAGCAGAGGTCGAGATGGTTTAGTGGTCAGAGCGCCTGGAGTATTTATCCGGGAGGCGCAGGTTCGAATCCTGTTCGCGACCGTATTCTTTTTTCCATTTAATATTGTAACTTTAGAGTTCGCTAAGCATGCGTTAAAGCTTTTCAAAGATTTATCTTGAATTAATTATAGCTTCACTAAGACCCCACAAAATCAGTGAGTTGGTGAAAAATTTCGACTAATTAGCGACTAAATTTGGAGAAAACAGATCTTCGCTAGGCGCCCTAGTTTTTTAGGTATAAATGTTGCCAAGCTGGGGAGATTTTCTCCAGGTCGGCCACCTAGAAACACTTATAACTTTTGAACCAGTGACCGACTAATTCTGATATTTGGCGACCAATTTTCACTGTTATCAAAATTAAAATGCCTTATGGTTGCCATGCCAGTGCCAGTCACATCTTAAGTACACCAAAAGTTATATTTTGAACCTGCGCCTGGTGTATATCCTGCTCAAGACCGTAATTGACTTTGCACAAAAAAAGTTTGTAAGATTTGTCTGTAAAAGTTATATTTTTTGTTTTTGAATTTAAAACCGTCTCATCTAGATCTATCCCAAAAAATAATACTTTAGATTTCGCTTCGCAAGTGGTTAAAACAATATCAGTAATTTAATCCTTTTAAAAACAATCCCATAATTCCATATGATTATGGTTTTTTTTTGTCTCGAATTTATTTCGTACTTTTAAGTTTCCACAAACTTACTAGGCCATTGTAAATCTGTATATTTCCAGTTGATGGACTGCATCGCAAACAGTTGTCCCAACCTGGAGCGTCTAGAGCTACGCTGGGACCCAGAGAACCTGCGTTTCAGTGACAAGAGTCAGAAGGCCATCGACATTCTTCGCGTCAAGTGCCTCAAACTCAAGTGTTTGGTGCTCAGGTAAGAACATTTTGCACGGGTTTGACGGCTGAGCTACATTGAAAGCTATTTAAGACCGTCGTAATAATTCTGGTTTTCAATCTATAAAGTGTTTCATGAAACTAAAACTGTTTATTAAGGAAGGTGTTGCCAAAAAGAAAAACAGAGGGAATCATTCGTAGCCATACAATCTTTTCAACTTCACGAAAATCTCTATTCTTTCATTTATTTTCCAAGATTAAGCTGTTGCCTCGCTCATTAGCAGACACAATAGATTTTTATTGTTACAACGTATAATTCTGTACGTGGCTTAGCCGAAAGAACGATGAAACGATATTGTCAATAAACCCAAACGTCTGATGCCGAGTGCTGCACTGCAATCTGAAGCTGAACATAAAACAAGAGCCTACTACAAAAATAATTAGGAGCTTGTGGACAATCACATTTTTTTTCCTTTATAAGTTTAGAGTTTGCTAAGCATGCGCTTTTCAAAAATTTTTATGTATTTCTTAAGGTACCTAATTGTATCTGTACGACATTTTATTAACTGCAAAGTTTGTCGCCTTGGTTAAGTTACCTATATGGGACTGAATAGATGGCAATGACGTCACCAAAAGACATATGAAAATGTGGAAGATGAATTCGCAGTAGTGAGCAGAGGTCGAGATGGCGTAGCGGTTAGAGCGCCTGGAGTATTTATCCGGGAGGTTCGAATCCTGCTCACGACCATATTCTTTTTCCACAAAAAATTATAAGTTTCCCTTTTCTGTGTCACGAATTGTTAGAAAACGTTAGCTTATTGTAAATAGAGCATCAGTCCATGTATTATTGAATACTTTTAGAAGTAATTGAAGTGCAAAGATTTTGGGGATGACTATCCTTGGTACAGAAAAAGAAACAAACTGAAATAATTTCTTCCCTTTTTCTAGTGATGGTCGCTACTACGAGATTGTGAAGGCTAACTTCGAGCGCGCGGACCGTACCACCGTGGTCCGCACGTCGACCAACTGTCGCGTGTCCAACTACTACATGCTATCCAACTACAAGGACCTCATATTTAACTGATGCGTTCACTGTTGTTTGTCACAAATGTTTGTATTTATTGTTCTCGAATAAATGGGTATTTGTAATTTATATTTTGATGTTGAATTATTTAAAACGCGGGTGAGGGTGGGACTGAAAACGGTAGATATTCATATTTCGCATGACTTAAAATTGTTATGTATCCCACAAGGTGGTATCCTAGGCCCCATGCGAAATCACTTACATATACCCTGGAAATAAAAATATATTAAATAGGTACGACAATAATGAAAAATTTAACATTTTACGGTCGTCGGTTTTCCAACTGCATGGACTGTAAGAACAGTCACAGAAAAAATCTCCATATACAAATCTAGTTCAATTTGTAATTCTGGAGTCCCACAAGGTGATGTCCTAGGTCCTATGGTATATCCTATACACATTTACTAGCATTGCTGAATGTTCGTTTGTTTTATTTTGTTGAACACCGTTCAGCTGTTTTACGTAACGGATCTGTTTTTTAAAGAAGCTAGCAGTAAATACAGCTGATTCTGAAATCCACCTGCCACTTATACACCACATGTCGATTAGAATACAATGAATTGCAAGTTTTTTGAGGTATTAAACTAAGTTCTCGAGGATGCAACCGATAGGCAATTCATTTAAGTAGCAATTGTTTCTTTATTATTAATGTTTCTCTTAAAGGCTAAACACCCAGACCCGGAACATTTAGTTAACCATGGCCATCAAAATAATTATTCCGTACCAAACCATGCCGTGATCCGCGACGGAGAAACCGGTCTTTCGACCACTGCGCCGCCTGTGCCCTCGTCATTTATTTTGACCTATAACCGTAATGACATATTATGTATGCATCATACATATTTTCACGCCTTTTTCCTATGGGGGAAGGCAGAAATTACAAAACGCCACCTGCTAGGATCCTTACATGTTTACTTATTTTGCTTTGACCATGTATCGCGCGCCAGTAGCAAGTACTATGCACCTAACCTTTTTGGGGGACATCTGTATACGACCGGTGAATTTGTTTATCCACTTTATTAATACCGATATTAAAGTCTTTACGATAAATATTATGAAATCTTTGATTAACACCAATAAACATCTGCGATTTAAAATGACATTTACAAAAGTCAACGACGTCTGTTCGGGGTCAATCATTGACTCGTGTTTTTATAATATTTTATCATTTGCACAGCACTATGACGTTTCTTGTATAATAATAGACTTACTGTAGTTTCAATACTGAGTGTAAACCGGATTTAAGATCATCATCATCATCATCATCCAGGTGATTAGTAGGTATATTCAGAGACTCTACACACTAGTAACTGAACTGTTATTCGATACAAGTTACCAATTTTTTTGGAAAGAAAAATAAGATCGTGAGCAGTACTTGAACCTGCGTCCCCCAGATGAATACTCCAGGCGCCCTGCAACTAATCTATGCCGGCCTCCTTCCTTCTAATATCTTTGGCCGACACACTACCAACCGTTCCTCGTAAAATCCAAAAATTTGGCCGCAACTATTTGGATTCTTATGTTTGCTGACAAATACAATCTAGGTGTATTGGAGTGAATAGATTTCTTCTGGATCTACGTGCTCCTTCCACGGCCATACCGTTTTACTGCTTCCTATTCCAAGTATATGACTTATATGAACTAGCACGCCTGTATTCCCCGAAGGGGTAGGCAGAGGTGTACACAATTTTAAACCCACATTTCACCAATGCTGGTATTAAGCCCCATGTAATAGGTGGTGAGCCTTTTGCCATCAACCGGGCACAATTCCAAACTCCGGGCTGCTACTGAGAATTTTCTAACAGAAAATCTCAATAACATTTTGTCCGACCCGGGAATCGAACACGAGATCTCCTTCTCAGCAGTCTCACTGAATACGATGGCTATATAAAAATAAAAAGATTATCTACAACGTTGGTAACAATTTGATATTAATAGTTTAGTCGTAGCAGTAAGGACGGTTTCCGCTGCGTAGGGAAAGGTGGCTTTCATAAGGGTAGGCCCTCATCACATCTCAACGATATGGGATAGTACAGTTGATACTAGATGAGGGTCTTCAAAATCTTGATAGTTCACTAACTTGGTAATGCTATAATTACAGAGAATTCTCGATCGTTTTTAGAGAGGGATTGTTTTAGAGGAATTAGAGGATAGACCAGAAGTATACAGGGAGGTATCTGGACCGGTGACAGTAGCACAGGGGAGGCGTGAAACAAAAGCGATTTCACACAGTCATCGACATTTAATGTAGTATCGGAGAGTCATCGTTAATTCTATAGACAAACAAGTTACATACTAATGTGTAGTTCATTCACACCATTCTATTGTATAGACGTCAATAATATCAATGCTATAAATATGTACGTTGTACAAATAGAAAAAACACTCTTACTACTAAAATAATAGTTTATTTACATTTTATTATGGGAAAAATTACTATTTTTATAATTTTTTCTTTAATGTTACCTCCAAATATTATAAGCTATTTCTAAATACCTTAACTATTTACAAATAGCTTCATGTTTTGCAACCAATATTATCAGAAACACTTCCAATATTAGGATTTTATCGAGAACTTGCAATTTTAAAGTCCGAAACGTGTACATTACAGGAGACATCGACAAAAGTAAGCATCGAGTACCCACTAAGCTTATACTAAGTTACCTCACACAGCATATTGAGAAAAAAAACCATGCATCACAAGACAAAATTTAAACCTTAAATCACAGGTATATCGATTTGATTTATAATATATAAAAAAAAAACAATAACTTACTATACAAATCGAAAAAAATACCACTCAAATTAGTCGGTGTCCAAATTGATACTGAGTTTAATCTAAGTGGTACACGTCATCGTCGTCGTGGTCTTGGATAAGTCATCTGACGCCCTGCCCTAGTAGTAGCTCGGGGTCCTCCTCGAGCAGCAAGTTCTGGTTGTTACTATTTTCCTCGTTTCCCTCATTATCTTTGTTCCCGTCAGTCTCTATCTTGTACAGTATGTCGTGACACAGAGGACACCTGTCCTGAACGTATAGCCATTTCCGTAAGCACACACCGTGGAAGTAGTGGTTGCAGCGGGTTATCTTCGCCGAGTGCATTTCTTGGTAGCAAATCGCGCACACGTCATCTAATCTGTCCAGCTGGTCCGGTGAAGCCTCTCGTAACGAGTTGATCTTATTGACAGCAGTTCGTCGCTTCATGAACACGGACCAGCCAGCTCGCGCTTCACACCAGATATTAAAGTAAGCGTGTATACACATCATTACCGCACGAATAGCTCCGCCAGACTCGAACAGTAAGATCCATGCACCGTTAAAGAACAAGAATATCCCAAAACAAAACTCTATTGTGTTGCCGAATGCTCGGATGTAGTACACGTAGTCGTCGAGCTGCTCCCAAAATGTACTTCGGTATGCGTCGATTAAGAACAGTGAGTAGATCATGAGGCTGACTATCACTTTGACTATAACCTCTATACTGAAGGCGCTAACAGCCAAGAGCCACGTTGAGATCGTGTGCTGCGACCACAAGTAAATCAGCAAAGATATCGGGAATATTATCAGGAAGGCACATACTCCCAAAGCTCTGATGTGCCTGTGTGTACTTGGATTGTGCGACGCGCTCAAAGACATCAGCATAGGATTCACAATGTTGTGCAAAAAGTGTAAGAGAGCAGTGAACAGCAAGCAGAAGTTTCTGCACAGTCGTATGAACCTTTTCTCAGGATTTAACGAAGTCAACCCTGTCTGCAACGCAAGTATATAAAATAAGATGGCAGACACTGTGCCTATACTTTTGTCTTCTTCTTCGTCCGTTAAAAGAATCCATTGGAAGAAATTACCTATATAATGACAGAAAAATGAGATCACAGAAGTCATGCCGAGTACGGCAGTTATCGTCTCGCATCCTGTTACTAGCAGTGATTTGGTCATAGAAGCGAGAGATTGAACGGCTAGTAAAGTGGAAACTTTCAGGCCTTCTTCGGCATCTTCGTCGTAATTGTCGACTAGAAGCATTAGAGCATGTTCAGCAACACGCAACACCCAGAATACTCGCAACACGCACGGAACATTCAAACGCATCCATTCTGCTTCTACGAGTGCTGAAAGCCCGTAGTTGCTCACGAACAATCGGCCGTGCTGGTATCCAGCGTACACAACTTGAATCACACTGTACGCAGACGACCATAACACGTACTTCACCAACAAGAGCGGTAACAGCGTAGAGAACACCGGCGAATGGTGGAGGAGGTTCGGTGGAACTGGCAACATCGCCAGAAAGGAGGGCGCCATGAAGCTGATCGGTAGAAGCTTCTGTACGGTCGAATGTCGGGGCCCGAGGTGGACATATTTAAATGTAACAGCTAACATGAATTGTATAGCGTAGTTTTGTATGACCAGAACGCCTGGACCATCGACATCTATGAGGTTTTTAACGTTTAAGTTTAGTATGTCTTCTAGGATACTGGTGGAATGGTGCGGAGAGTCTTCAATTAGAGTTAGTGCCTGGACCTGCTTGATGGCTGATACGTTTGTCCAATAGGACACGAAGATTACGCCGACAGATGTCAAGTAGAGGTACACGATGATTAGATGCTTCGTGTACAGGACGAATATGCAGAGTGCTGACATACATCCTGGAAAAGAAGAAAAGCTAAATGTTATTACAAAGAAAAATGGCACTCTATAAGAAATATTGATATTTAGAGAACACATATTGTATATTCTTAAATTTAGACGGTATTTTGTAGAAAAGTAATTCTGTTACACCTTTACAAGATACATTAGTAACATATCCTGTAGAGAAGTAAAAGTTAGTCTTATTTCTGCGAGTAGATGACCCTGACTGGACATGGGCCTACTATATTAACATTCTAATTCTAACTCAAAAACACTGACGTGTAAACGACGGAGAGCACCTGAAAACGTCCAGCAGGTTGTCGAATGAAGATCTATGACAGCTGACAGACTTTCATATCTATTTACCTGTAAGTCAGATATATAGATAGATGAAAGTCTCACAATCAGTCTTATCACGAGATATCGTGTTACCCAGTAACAGGGTTGTGGAGGTCAGATGCATCCGGTTGGACTGGATACCGACCCTAACCTATTTGGAAAAAGGCTAAGTAGATGTTCCTTCAACTACGGGGGTTACAGGATACATTCTGCATGTGCTGCAAGACCTTTTACGACATCTTGGAGGAGGTAATATTCCCATAAACCACGTCATGGTGTGATACCTACATAGTCTGAAGACGTCCCACCCGTATTATGAATGACGTATAAAATAGCAATGATAATCAAATTTTTCGTAAATAATCATAACTTAAACGACTTATAAAATCCGGTTTTGGTAACTAAGCGATGTAAGAGCCTCCAGAGACATCATATTTTAAGCAATCAGCGATTTAGCCGCTTTTCGGAAGGCTGATACAGCTGCTGAACGCTGAAATAGGCACTTGGCTACCGCGATCGAATGCAGATTTGCTAAAACACGATGCAGTATTGCTGTAATCGCCAAATCGCCTATCGCTAATGCAAACAGTAGCATGTTTGCTGGGGCTCTAAAGTAATAAAATAGCTTTACGTCGTTTCTGCTGCCTATGAGGTCGCGACTCGCGACCTTATGCATCTAAATGCCATAATTAAAATTAGTTATTTATAGGCTTTAAAATTATTATTTTATGGCTTCCCTTAGACGTGTAATTCTCAATTGATTTGATTATGACGATAATGCCTCTATGTGTGACGTGCACATATGCGTGTTTCTCATACTTGTTTTATAAGTAAAATACTTCCTTGAATACTCGGAATAAAGTGGAAGTAGGCAATTATTCATATATTTTATGATTTTTTATTGGATCGATTTTTTGACTAATGGGCCTATATTCAAAATCATACTTACCTATAAAATACCGATACTGATGGGCTGGTGGCTAAGTAATAGCCGCACAGATCGATCGATCGAGGTTAAGCTGCGCTTGCCGCTGTCGGTCTGTGGATGGGTGACCATTTTTTCATATCGAGATTCCTCCGTGGCTCGGAGAGCACGCTAAACCGTCGGTCTCGGTTATCAAATGAAGATCTATGAAACGGATAGTCAGTAACCTGAAAGTCTGATAACCAGTCTTACCACGTGATATCGTGTTACTGTGGTACACGAGGTCTCGTGACGCAACTGGGTTATGGAGGTCAGATAGGCAGTCGCTCCATGTAAAATCCAGTATTTTACTTGGTATACCGGTTTGAATGGCAGTCGACCCCAACATAGTTGGGAACAGGCTAGGCAGACATGACCCGTAAAATACCGATACTAAAATATGTAGGCATAATCGATCGATAGTTAGTCAGCACTTTGCGTCCGTTAGTAGATAAAATACTTTGTTAAATTCGAATTTCCGATAGTAAGCGCATTTTTTTGCGTCTCTGAGATTGAGAAGACAAGACACATATACATTATTACATAGCACAACATTGTGGTCGCAGTGTTCCTCAATAATTTATTTAACACTAGCTATGCCCGAAGGTTTTACCTACTTATTACTAACCAACAAATAGAAAATAATTCACAGTTCTTCTCGTTAATGCACAATGCTTAGTGCAAAGTTGTATGTAAACCGATTCTTTTTTATTACTATAAAAAAAAGAATACTTTGCAAAAAGTTCGAGAATTCTTCTAATTTTGGTTGACGAAGAATTTAGTGATAGAGTTTAAGCCGGTAGGGTTCTGTCGCAGCTTTACACTTCGAGTAACCTGTTGAATTCTGGTTTCCAAAATGACCGCTATAATGAACGGCCAAAGAGGATACTGTGAAACCATTCTCTTCATAACAATATAGTTTTTTTTTAAATTTACATCGTCGGCGTATTTATAACCTTAAGGCTGCAGGTTAAGTCGGAAACAGGAAGGAAGATATTTACATAATATTATTTTAAATGACCTTAGCAAAGGCATTTCGTTTATAATAGTGTCCAGCGAACAGTATTTTTAGGAATGAATCATTTTTTCTTTACGATCGATGTAGACACATTGTAATTTATAAATACAATAAATAGGTAGGTACCTAAATATCACAGTTCTATAAAATTTACTGTTTTATCTCTGTTGGCTCATTAATTACCATTTTATTTTTTATTTTATTTTTATTGTTATAAAGTACAATTTTCTACTTCTTCAATCAATTCAACACAGCATTTTTTTATAGAATGGAATGGAGAAAATCCTTGGCTTTCTTTCATTTCTCACCCTTGACCTAAACGCTGCTACCTATTGACAAGAACCAGGCCTGGACCGACGGTTTCACGTGCATTCTGAAACACGGAAACCAAAGCGGACCATATGATAATTCAAGTCGCACTAAAATTGCAAGGCGTTTCATTACATTTGTATCGGGGTATTGGAGATTTTAGATAAAGTAGATAATCTTATTTATAAGGCAAATTATTCGATATTAGAGTAAAATGATACTAATAAGTGAAAATTAAGTGCTGTAGGTATAAATTAAGGTTTAAGACGGATCCACGCATGATAGATAACCTTTGAAGACCTATTAATTTTTAATTGGATATATACTCTTCTACATACCTTTTAGTTTTGATGACAGAGTGTAATTACCCTTTATGGTTTGAGACATAATTTAAGTGCGTTCAGAATTATAGATCGACCTTGAACATATTTTTCTAGTGTTTGAATATCGCTCGAAATCTTGAGCTCTTCAAAAGGCTCAGCTTGCAAACAGTTAGACGCAAAAAACCATGTACCGTAACACGTGTTATAAGTAAAACAGTTACTTTGGAGTTTATGATGACACCAACAAGAAGAAGTACAGAATTACTACGCCAAACCGGATCTTCGCTGAGAATATCGAGTCGAGATAAGTGTAAACGTATTTAATTTTATCATTTTATTAATCTTATGTCAAAATTGACGTTTAAAATCGACAAAAAAGTTGCACCGCAGTGAAAAGATACGCTTGCACTAACTGCAACTGATGTTATGCCGTTTAATTTGTATCACGTTTTGACATTTTAATAAGGATGTTTATTTCGAACAATCATCAGACACATCATAAACGGATCGGAATGTTAGCCCACAAAACTGATGAATAAAAGGCCATTGCATGTTGCTGAGCTGAGAATATTAAGAGGGAACTACTATCGGGTGTGGTGGGACGCAAAATTATAGAAATTAAGGCACAAGGCCACTGATAGGCAGTGATTAAAAATAAGTTCTATACTAAATTCCTTTAGGGTGCCTATGTCCTTTGAAGAGGAATGGAGCGAATTCGTGGCGAAAAGGTTTCATCCATTCCTCAACGATCCGTTTCAATGGACAGGCAGCCTTAAGAGCATTTCAACCACGAGCATTCGTTTGCGATCAAATTTTGTTTGTGAGCCGGGCACTATTTGGCGCGCTTTTCGAAAATTTGCGAATACATTTTCATATAAACTGACATCTCCTTGTATTGAATGCATATATACAATGCAAGGTCATCCTATACTGGAAATCAGGATGAGATCAGTATGAGATCCTTCATAATGAATGTTTATGGCGGGTTTTCTGTTCCTATTTTTTGGTTATTAAAATACATATTTGTACTCCAATCGTATTTGGAACCTTATCGTTTTTTTGATTCGCTTTTATTTCAAACATTGTTGCCAATTACTAAATTAATACATAGGTATATAAAAAAATTGTGAACTTAAAATAGATGGTGTGTGGTCACAGGAAAGGCGAGTTTAGTTACCTACACACATCATTATTTCTTATCGGGTCGATATAGTCGGGGCCAGTCGGGGCTTACCCGGTCCAGGCCAATGCTTACTGCGCATACGATGGTTTTCACAGGAAGAAGTGAATCATGTCTATCGAAATATACATTTATGGATGAGCACAAAAAATGGTATGAAATAAAAACATTAATTGCGAATTTGTATTAACTATTCGTGGAACTTCTTTGCTTTATTTGTACAAAGCGAAACATGAACGATGTACCTACCTACGAGTTACTAAAATAATTATTGTGATTATGAATAGTAGTTTTGTTTTTTTTTATATGGAGTGGAGTATAAGCGACATTGCAGCAATAGTTCGTACGTTGAATAGTCAAACTCGGTACTTCAAAAGATGTCCTCTACCGGGTCATCGATCTATAGATTTTAACCAAGAGCAATTTGAAGTGATATTGTTGTAAGTTTTTTTTACGGGTTTTCTCTTGACTCTAGTCTAGGCCAGAGGTGACAGAGACAAAGATGACGATGGAGTGAGCTTAACCAGAAGAAGCCTGTTCACTCTAACTTTGAAGAGAGGTTTGTTGATTTTAGATGCTGTTTGTACTATTATCTATTCTGTGACGTTGTTTAAGTATCTCGGGAAATTTTGCATACTCGAATGCAAAGACAGAGCTTGCGAGTAAATATTTGCTTAGTTTTTTTTTTGGCTTGTATTGACTCACATCTGGGAAAAGGCCTCTTCCAGTCTTTCGAGATGTCAAATAATTTGATGACACCACTATGCTAAAAGAATACAGCTAATCGCAAAGATATTAAAGCGGTTATTTTAGGCCTCACAAAGTCTTCTCGCAGGTACAATTTGATACCAAATATAGAAACCCGAAACAATCAAAATTACGTCACTAACTTGAATATGTAAAATCAGTCTTTTATAGGCTCTTAGTTAATTTTTTTTATATAATGGGAAACATCAGATGAAGACTGACTCATAAAATGTATAATTTACGAACGAATGTAGTTAAAGAACAACATATCAAGGATTAATCAAGATTATCAATAATAGACAAGTAAAATTATCTTGACGCGATATTAAAATTTGAAAATGTGATTATTATTAAAGGTATAGTGAGGCAATTTAGTGGGCGTTAGGGGAAATTTTACTAACTAAATAAAGATACGTAAGATAAATTTGACTATTGACAGTATTTTTCACTTAACCTGTGTTTTTTTTTTTATCAACCGATAACCTTATTTTTAGGTTGGTGAAATGCAGCTTTAGAAAGTAGACACATAGAGAAATCTTCCTTGAATATGACTCTGAAAATTTGAAAATCACTGCAATATTCTACATAAGGATCAGTAGTTTCCTCTAAATCTAAATACGTCAAGAACTAGCACCAGATCCCTCGTCACTCCTAGCAACAGCCTCGGGCGAGAGTTGAATATCGACTCCCAGTTGGGGTGCAATTGGAAGACATTACTAAATTTGAAGTTATATATAAAAATTCATCATTTGCCTAGAAAAGATAGATATGGTATTTAAAAACACACAATTTTTGTTTAACAAATAGTAACGTAGCAGTAGCTGTAAATTCCAAAATTTTTGGCACAAATGACAACTCGACAATAAAAAATGCGGCGGAGATGGCTAATTTCATGCTAGATCAATTGCAATAATTGAATAAATAAACCAAAAATAAATATTTCTGGCGAAACCTAGCCCAGTCGCGGGCAATTAGGTGGGAAACACTCATTGTCTGCTTTTCAAGGTGATTTCAATCGATACTAAGTATACGCAATAGCCTATCAGCAATGTACACGTCAACATAATATATACATTACTATTTGACAACGCATAGCACTAGTCGACTAGTACGATGTTGGCGGTCAGCCCCCACTAAGCATAAAATCGTTTCTATGATACCTCCAAACGTAACAGTAGACACGTAATAATGAAGGAGATGTAGTTCGCTTCAAAAGTATATTCTGCCTGATTGTCTCCCTTTTTCTTGCTTCTAATCTCAATAATAAAATGCCGACGATGACCAGAATTAAATCTACACACACACGCACACGTTCATATCACTACGTCATAGCCATAGTACGTTACCGAGCGGGGATGATGTTAATGTGCGTTTCCACGGTCTAAAATGCAGTTGAAACATGATAGAACTGAATTAGTCATATCTCAAGCAAGGGTTATACTGCTCCGAGAAAGGCGGACGGGAGTCCGAAATAGCGGAAAAGGTGATCCGGAATCTTAACTACCATACTATAAATAAAACTTCCATATAAAGCTGCTCTGCTCTACTCCACTTAGGTCCTCTCGCTCCCAATGAAGTGTCAAATAAATCAGTAGCCTTTTACCCCTGTTTCGTCCCATGCATCCGTTATTCCATTTCACATACGTAGCGCGTGGAAACGCATTATTGGTAAGCTTTCATCAAGTTCACTGTATCTATCTGTTAGTGTGTTTGGGTGATTTATTGATCGCAATTTGTCTAGCTATTCAATCCAGATACAATAACCGGTTGTACACTAAAATAACTAACACCGTCATTAGGCATTCATAGCCAATTGCAACCTCTGCAGTGTAATTGCACAACTGACTTTGAATGATAATAGCTTTCATTTAGACATTTCGACAATATAGATTGCGTCGATCTTGGACGTGGTGTAGGATTTTACTTTTTTGCAAATTGAAATCTTTTGACAATTCAAGCAAGTTACGCAATTACCCGGTTATTATACGATCGTCGGGGTTAAACAATGCTTTTCGCGGTTAGTCTGCAGATGGGTTAACGCTAGGAGTGTTTTTGAGAGACTCCGTTTTTAAGGAGGACACGTTAAATTGTCGGTCCCGGTTGTTAAATGAAAGTCTGACAACCAGTCTTCTCACAAGATATTGTGCTACCCAGCAACTAGGCTGTGGGAGTCACTTAGGCAGTCGCTCCAACTAAAATACTGGTATTGAGCTGTAGTTTGGCAAAGGCTAGCAAATTTTCTTAGCCAAGTCAGAAACCTACGGGCGATTTGAACAATTTTTGATATTAGGTTGGCTTTTAAACACATGCAGGAAACAGAAGATGACTGTTTCTGTGTGTATTTTGGTTTTATTTAATGACTTATTTTTTGGTTTTGTGTTCAGCTTTAAAGGAAACCAGTTAAACACACTATAATCACATCATCAATTCATAATTAATATGGAACTATTTCTGAAGCTTTAGACTAGACTAGCATTATTCCCTTCACAGACAGCAGTGTACTGTAGGTACGTGTTTCTGTACTGTGTGATGGGTGATTTATCGATCGAAAAGCGTCTGGCTTTACGTGTAGTTGGAAGTTAGCGGTAATACTATCATTGCAAACGCTGCAAGTGCAGGGCAATTTTTGTGTGTTTTTATGATATGATAGTTTCTTAATGAGTGCTAAGATGCATACACGCTCACACACTCATATATTTTTTTAAGTGCAGAAATCGAATACGTACTGTAAAGTTCTAGTCATAAAATTAATAAAAAAAATGGCGGCTTTGACATTCATCGACTAAAAATATAGTGTTAGTTGGAAGTTCCTCTGGCGACTAATGCAGGAAGCCACAGATTTACTCCATATGCTAATCCTGACAGATTTCGTTCTTTACTGGTGCATTTTTATCAAGGTACCCCGTCTAGGTTCGTCTTTTTACTCTAAGAGTTTCGTACTTGATCGGAGCCTTTAATCGTGAACGGATGATCGATGACTCACGTTTTTTTTTTAATGAAGGTTAATTTTAATGAACGCTCTTGTTTTAAACAGAGTCGACGCAAGAGTAGACGCCTCTTAAAAAACGTGAAACGAGTTTAATGTGTTTTATCAAATAAAATTATTCAGGCTTAGTAGCCTGATGAAAAAATACCTCGTAGGTCTTAGGTTCGATTCATGTGTGGGCAGTGTTATTAGATTTTTCTGTCACGAACTTCTCGGTAGCAAACCAGTCTAGAATTGTGCCCGGTGGATGGCAATAGGCTAATAACAGAATTGGTGAAATATGTGTACAACTGTGTACACCTTTGCCTACCCCTTCGGGGTATACAGGCGTGATGTTATGTATATATATAAACTCTAAAGTCATATACCAGACAGGTCTATGTGAAAACAATGATTAATAATTCTTATCACAATACTTAGCGATGTCATATTATCAACAAAAGATATAGAATTTTATACAACAACTGCAGATCAAAAATGCTGACAGGATATGAGATTATTCTGACATTCCACATTTGTATTTGAATACCTTTTGTGTAGTCTCGCGCGTCACATGTCTCGCGAGTTTTTTTTTCAGTGAGGGATTCTATTCGTCTTTATGGTACTAATGTTGCCAGAGGACAACTCGCTAATAATTAATTTATTAATGTTTAATTATAGGTATACCTATGAAATGTGACATGACCTTATAGGATTTAGTTTAGTTTACTTATCTTCATGGTCAAAACTGTAAAACACAGATAACCTTGAACGAAATTAAACGTTCAAATATGTAAATATTTATTTTAATTACACAGTAAACCTATTTACCGTAATGTGAATAAGTTACTGCCTCGGTGGTCTAGTGGTCCCAAGCGCGACCACTTAGCATGAGGTCCTGGGTTCGATTCTCAGGACGAGTGATATAGGGTTTTTATGTTAGGAAATTCTCAATAGCAGCCCGGAGTTTAGATTGTGACCGGCAATAGGCTTACCACCTATTACATGGACTTAAAACTGCTTGCCAGATAGGCGAACCCCACTCACTCGTGCCGCAGAAGGTACGCCAGACAGGCCACCGTGAGCATGTCCGCCGCCCGACAAGCGCTACGACGAGACGGCCGCGTACCGCGCTTTAGCACATGCGTCACAGTGGCCAGCTGGCCAGCCTGTACAAACCCTGTTTTGTCTATTATCTATTTAACTGACCATAACCTGCCGGGGTCGCAGTGAATGCTGCTGCGAGCTCGGGACCTTGGTAAAGGTTAAGGTAGGACCGTGTGGTTTTTAGTCGGCATGATAAATTTTCCACCCTCAAAAAAAAGGGCTTTCCAATGCTTTCGATCGACATTCAATAGCCTGTAGAATTTTTGGCACCGCTGTTAACAAAAGAGGTAGCATATCAGCCTTTGCACCAACCAATCAACTTTCACTTGCCCCTGGGTGTTCTTTGACCTCCTGTATTTTTGAATATTATACTACGTTTTGTAAGACTGACACATAGTTAGCATCAACTACGTTTTTTGACTTGCAGGCATTGTAGTGTATTGTACTGGAATAGTTTTAGCGGGCGTACCCCCCTCGCCACTGGCCTATGATTCCCAATCATATAAAGGTACTTTTTACTAGTATGATTACAATGATAGTACACGATTTTAATCGCGTGTAACTCATTTTTTATTTTATTTTAGTTTTTTTATTTATTTTAATACTTTTAATGTATTGACGAGAGCTATTTTCGCTTTAGTACAAGTTCTTTTGTGCTTGTGTGTTACCCCACCCCCCGCCAAAAGTGTTGTTGTTCGATATTTAGTCAGAAGGCGTCTCCCATCTGGTCCTCCAAGTTTTTTGATCATTGTTTAATTACATTTTAGAATGACGTGTTATTTTTATTGTACAGTAAGATAACCTATTAAGGTAGATAACTGATTAGCAATATCGTAATGCTCCAAAAGTATAATGCACCACTTTTTGATAAAACTGCATTTATTTTTATTAGTAAACAATAAATATTTATGGTATAGGTGTATGACCAGAAGCTCTGTGCAGCTCTGTAGAAGATTGTGCGGCGGGTGGTGGACGCACTAGCCCGTTACGATATGTCTACTTCCTACTATGACGTTCACAACGACAACTTGAGCCACTTATACCAGACCAGGTATATCAAACACTCTAGATGTGAATAGAACAACAGAGAAATGAGTGCAGTGAGCGGCGTAGCACTTGTAATCAAACTATAGTTAAACTGCGGTCTGAGATTCCCCATGGATACCACTTTGTTGCACCACTGCGTGACACCAATGTGTGATTGTAATCTATTTCTTCTCCGTAACAACTTTTATTTTTGTTTTTGGGGGGTAGTCCTAAAAAAGTTGCCCGGTCTTTGCGAAGAAGACCAGGTAGTGTGGGGTTTTATCTCACTAAAACCACCCGGTGGTAACCTTCAGCACTTGAAGGGAAGCTTCGGGTTCTCTCAAGAGACCAGCTCCGAGACCTCCCCTGTGCAACGCTTGTTAGGGCACGTCCCTGGGATTTCCCTAACAACTTAGGGTCAAAACACAGTTGATAATTAATTGCTAATACGCACATGACTTAAGTCAATCGTCAATCGTGCATGCCTTATGTTCGAACTTGCGAACTTTGGCATGTCAGTCCAATGGGCAGGGGCGGTCTTAGGGGGTGGCGAGCAGGGCAACCGCCCGGGGCGTCGCGCACTCGCGCTATAACCCAAGTAGAAAAATATTAAGTACTAATGGTCATTTCGCGCCTCACGCTGCGGAGTCAGTATAAAACTTACATCATGCCACTCGCGCTCTCTGACTTGGTAGTTATCGAGGTTTTTACGATTTACGTTCGGGGATTTCCCGTATTTAATTTCGTATGTGAACTGTCATCGGCTTATGCTTATATTTTAGAGCAGCTGTTGCATAATCTTTATCTTTCAATAAATGATAATATTAGATCTAACGTAAATGTCGTAACATAATTAATTCTTATAGTAAAGAGTTAATTAGTTTAAATTGCTTGAATATTATGTGCGAAAAAGATTTGCGTTATGAGTTCGCGTTGTCCGTGTATATGAAAGAAACGGTGACATTATTTAGGTGCTGAAATATAATAAAACAAAAAAAAATGACCGAAGTGTACCCTACTACCGAAGTAGTCCTGAGAATTTTTTTGTATGTTGGGATAAATAATTTTATTATTTTAATAGTCTTATTCATATCTATATAAGTCATCATGAAACAAAAATTAAAAATAAAGAACATTAATATTGTTATATAAGTTTTGTCCATAATAGATTGTTATATTAAGACACATAAAGCGGTGAACCGCAGACTCCTAAAATACGAGCATGTCTCAGTTTGGGAGTCAGTGAGTTATTTTATATATTGCAATTATTGTACAATCATTTAAGCTTATTTTATGTTCCTTTTATTATGTTGTACTTTTTGATGAAATAAATTATTATTATATATTATTATTATATATTATTATTATTATTATATATATTAATTATAGATAATAATTTAAAAAAAAAAATTAAATTATAAATAGATAACTGTAATAGTTGCATCTGCAGAAGGAAAAATATTCAAAAATATCTGCGGAATACTATGTCAAGATCGGCTTTCAGCCCTTGTATGTATTTCAATTGAAAATGACGTAGCTCATTCGTTAAATTATTATGATTTAATTAATGATTTTAGCCTTAGAAAAGCCGCAAACATCATTTCTGAATCCCTTATTCTTGTAAAACATTATTGATCCTTAGTTTATCATGTTAATAATTTATTATCTTTGTGTTTATTTCCTATAAAACAATGTAACATCTCTAAATTTATAACTTTGCATTTCTCAGCAAGCATCATCATAAAAACAATTCCACGAAGACAAGGGCCTCGCAAAATTCTACCCGCCCGGAGCCCCCAATGGCTAAGACCGCCCCTGCCAATGGCCATACCATTGCGTATATTTTAGTCGGTCGCTCCGGCACGATAAAAGGGACAGAACTGAATAACTTCAGTCACAATTGCATGCGTCAAGTCTCATGTGCATTCTACTATTATTCCAAACGAGCCCTACTTACAGGTGGAATATAACTCTTTTGTTCGTGCCACTGAATTATTAATTGTTTAAAAACCCTTTCCTAAAATTTTAATCGACTGCCTCATCGGTCTCGTGAGTCCTGGGTAGGGTTTGGGTCCCGGGCTGTCTCGTGTCTCGAAGTCCCGGGACTTTCGGGTCGAGACTCAAGACGAGACAAGATTGTCGAAATTGTTATGTAATCATTTTTATTTTCAAATAATTGAAGGAACCTAGCGTCATCTGTTAGTTTAATGAATAATTACTTGGTACACAACACAATAAATGCGTTTGCCGCGATATTGGTTGTTCTGTGACGTTTGGATTATGATTGTGTCTGTGTCAATTGAGTCAGTCAGTCGCTTGGGCAGTCGTCAATTTCATTTATGATGTGAGTGTGGTGTGGTGTGGTGTTTCTTTTGCAACGGCTCTTTTGTAAAATCAAATGGAACAAGCGATAAAAAATATCCTAGAAAATGTACCCATATTCTGGAAAACAAAAAAACAAGAGCAACAAATAAAAAGGAGTTTCAGTTGTTTGAAGCAACCGGAAAACGTGCAGAAAATTTGGAACTATTGTATAAAGCCTTAAACACAATTAAACCGACATCTGTTGAAAACGAGAGTGTTCTCCTTGCCCGGTGGCATTATTACAAAAATCAGAAACAGATTGTCGGACAAAGCTGTCTAATTAATATGTTAGTTAATTATTTAAAATACTGATTTATAAGTCTATTTTGTTATTTATATTTAGATTATTTAATAATGAAACAAATCTGTGATTGTGAGAATTAACAATGTTGTGACTATGACCAATGACTACTAGAATTACTAGATAATAGTAATGTTATTAAGAATTAGTATGATTTTTAACTAAGTTCGTTTTATAACTATAAGATTTAACTGCTTAGAAGTGAACCTGTGTGTGATTAAAATAAATAAACAAAGCAATTATTAAGACTGAAATTAACGTTAAAGTTATTAAGATTAAATTATCTGTTTAATAAATGTTGATTTTTACAAAAAAATGCCTTTTTTAATACGTTTCACCAGAAATTAAATTTGGACTTAGATTGTAGGCTGTCTCGTGTCTCGGGACTTCGAAATTGTCGGGAATTCCCAAACCCTAATCCTGGGTTTTCCGGGTCGCGCAGTGTTAATATTGGGATTTTCCTATTACGAAGTTTTTAATAGAGCAACTCCCTAAGAGTTACTGCAGAGTATAACTAACTTAGAACAATTACATGGGAGTTGATTAATAATTATCTTATTATTGAAATGTGTGAGTGTATTATAACATCGTTATCCACTTCTAATATTATATTTAATACGCATTTACGTATGCGAAGCAAACTCTTACGTAATCTTTTTTTGTCATCAATTGGATATGAACATGCCTGCCCCCAGATGAATACTTCAGGCGCTCAATTCATCCGAGGGGCACAGGTTCAAATCCTGTTCACAACCATATTTTCTTTGTACATCTCTGCCTAACACTTGGATAATACAGTCGTGATATTGTGCTATTACATTCCAAATTCTCGTTCTGCAGCCGTCTACTGTTCATCAACTCAGTTAAAACCTTGTTTATCACGGTCGTGACAAATGCCTTTATTAAACCCGATTAAAGCTATTATTTAATTCAGCGTTCAACTCCTAAACATACTCGCCGGAACTTGAGGGGAAGTTCAAATTACCTCGGACGTCGGTCGATCAAATGTAAGTAAGGCGATATTTCAGGATACGAACAGTTATCGCCGCGGTTTCTTTGTATATAAATTAAAACATTATGTAATAGACCTTTAAACTCTTCGTTGGAAGTGTTTAAAGGCTCTTATATACGAGCGGCACGTTGTCGACGACAGTTCGGCGGCGGCAGTCGTCGATGGTCGACTGTAGCCGCCGACGTCACGACGGTCCTTATCCTTTGATCGAGGTTAAGCAGTTTAGTTCGTCTGTAGATAGGTGCACGCCAGTCTTACAACTAGTCTTATATTGATAGATAGATATTGTCAGCAGTAACCGGGGTGTGGAGCCGATGGATTATTTTTCTGCGCGATTTATTTTAATTCTGTGATATTTCCTAAGATAGTCACCTAAATTAAAAGGTGTTAAGGGCAATATTGCTCTAAATTAAATACCTAAGATAGATAACATATTTGTTAAGATACGGATTAATACTGTGTTTGTAAAAACACATTCGAAAATAAAGCATTCTTTAGACCACATTTGGAAATCTTAAAAATGGTTATTGGTAGTTAACCTTCAAAAATAGACATAATTATGCTGTAAACAACTTTTTGAGAGGAACAATCCCACCATACATTAATATCGTTTAACTTTAACTATTTACGCAGCGGACGCCGTGGAAGTGAAAAGTCAGCATGATTTATTCTAACTTCTTCAACTATCATCATCATATTTCAGCCAATTTACGCAAAACCTCAATGAATTATACACCTAAACCTTCCTCAAGAATCACTCTGTCTGTGTAACAACCAAAGGAAGGAATGAAAAGTACAGGAAATTTATCTACGTAACTATTTACGTAGATAAATTTCCTGTGCATATGGAACCATTGATTGATTGGCGTCTATATGGTGCAGGTCGTTGAACTTATGGTGCGAATGCTCTAGGCGGCACGCGACAAAATACTGTACGTAAGCTAAGCGTTTCATTCCAATGGGTTTAGTACCCAATTATGATGGCTTTTACTAAACAAATATGATGATAAATGAAACAATACAGGTAGGTCTTAAAACCGAAAACCCAGACAGACGAGCCTGTTTATCCGGACATTTGCGTAAAAATGCCGGACACTCGTATTTGATGTCTTAGAATAACATGGTAATTTGTTTTATTACGAAAACCAAGGTTTTTTATCATTTAACATAAAAAATTCTTACGGTAAAAAAAAATTAAATGCCAGTAACATAAGGCGGACAGGCCGCATACTGTCTTAAGGCCGGACACGCAACCAAAAAGCCTGACTGTGTCCGGCTTTATCCGGACGCCTGGCAACGCTACACGTGTAGTAAACGCACCGTGTAGGTACAAGGTAAGTAGTCCGAGAAGTTTTTATATTAGTTTATCACACGGGTCCAAAAATAATAATGTAAACTTTGGAGGTCTGATTCGAATTTCCATAACCTAGTCAAGGTAATAAAATTTTTAGTAATAGGTTGTGGTTGCTAGGAGTTTATAGATCCGCTTCTTGAACACCAGGATTCGGATTCAAAACTGGACATAAACAAAATATGAATTGTTTATTCCTCGAAAGGTTAAGCAGGGGAGTACTGTTTACCCCACATTTCACTGCTGTTATTAAGTCCTATGTAATAGATGGTAAGCCTATTACCACCTTCCTCCACCAACTCATGACTGGGTAAGAGTTTCCTAACAGAAAACTCAATAGATATTCCATACCTAACGTGTACATTACCTATTGTTAGGCGTGGAATATCCATTGCTAAGGCGACCCTAAGAATCAATTCCCTTAAAATCAATTGAGATTGAGACCCTAAATATCAATCCTAGGAATCAAAACTTAAGACCTCACGTGAAACCTCACTGGACCAGTACAGCACTTGACAATTTACATGCTAACATGAATGATAATGATACAACACTATTTTTAAATTTAATTTTTTGTTCGAGGAATTAAATAGAAATATATTACCTATTTTAGCTATAAAAAAATATGAAACATACGTCACATAAAGAGATGACAAGCTAAAGCAATAACACCTTGAAGTCTCATGTTTATGCTAAACACAAACAACAAAATAGTATTCCTCATATGTTATTGCAACTACACAATAAAGTGTAAAATCTATGAAAAATAAGATAACATAACCAGCCCATGACTGTTCTGCTGTAGAGCAAGGACCTCTTGTCTTACAGAGAAGGCACGAGTATTATCATTTTGATATGTACAATTTGTTTTTTATATAGTAAATTGACACATGTTTGACCACTAACTTGAGTGATGAAGCAATGGTGGAGCCGAGTTTGGTTGTAAATATATATAGTTCTATGTAGTGTGTATCGTATTATGTAGGTATATATTCAGTAGAGAATTATGTATGGTATATAATTCTGCACTATTCCTAGTCTTTTATTCGTGTTGTAGACTTGATTCGGTCCTCATATTTGTTTCTCTTCTCTCTATCACTCAAAGATTTGCTGTCAGAAAACTCATTAACGGGTTAAGCTTGCCTTTGTACATCCTTTCTAATTTATTTTTTTAATTTTTATCGTGTTTTCTATATATAATATGCTTTCATGCAGGAAAATGGGAATTCTGTAAATAAAATTGTGGTGCATTCAGGGGCTGAGCCATTTTGTTTCAGCTTAACAAACTGCATGTTAAATAATTTAATTAATAATATTAATGTGGGAAACGGAACACACAAATGAGTGAAATTGAAGGAAGTTAAAATGTGAATGAGAGAAATGAAGGACAACAGCACCACTATAAATTGAAAAGATTGTATGTGCTTATGAAATAAAATTAAACATATTTTACAATAAACAATTTGAATTTGTATTTTTTTCTTACCCTCAATCCAATATTAATTTCTATAGGGTATTTATACCCATGATATAGAAAAATATAGACTGGAGCATATTTCTTTTACAAATAAATAATCACAAAGCTATTTACAATAGACAAAAGGTACAGGTTAAAAAATTTACTAATTAGCAAATCAATTAATTTACTTTGGCATGTTAATTTAATATGGACTCAAGCATTCGGTTTACATTGTATGCAAATATCAAGGTTCTGAAAATGTGTTGAATAATAGTAGTTGTTTTTTATTTGACGTGTTTGGTCACAAAATTGTATTTGTATTAACTGCACAAGCAGAGTGAAGTTAAATAAGGGAATAAAATATATCACAAACACATTAGCAATAGAGTCTACAATGGCATATTTTGTGCAAGAACAAATTACCAGCCATATGTTTTGAGACTGTATTATGTCCTTAATGATGCTGAATGCCCTTATGCAAAAATACACAATGTAGTTACTATTCCTTTAACTTATGATATCTTATTTTTTATGGTAATTGTTCGGCTCCTAATGTAAGGCACATAATATCAGTACCATGCACAAAGTTGTAAATTTATTGTATTGTCACCTTTCATCTCACCTCTAAATGATTAGAATATAAATGAGAATATATTAATAAAAAATAAACACATAATATTCAGTGGGTTTTTCTTGGTTTCTCACAATCAGCGGTGGTAATTAACTGACCAGAAATCAATAATACGTAGCAGTAACCTATAAATAATGAAGGAATGACTGTGAATCCAATCTTTCAAAATATGTGTGAGATATGTTTAATGTTTTAAGATGGAGGAACCCAACCAAACCTTTAAGTTAAATGTGGAATAGCAGAAAATTTAATCTCACTTGAAGCAGTGAGAGCTTGTCAAGCGCAAAAAAATACGCTTTTAAACAAAAAAGGATGTATAACATTTCTGTTACTAAAATGTTTATAAATTTAGGTTAACTGGGCTGTGCCTTCATGATACTGATGTATATAATAAATAATAATAAAAGTGAAATTTACTCTGACTGAATCGTTGGTCTAGTGGTCCCGAGCACAATTGCTGAGCATGAGGTCTTGGGTTCGATTCCCAGGTTGAGCAGTTTTATTGTGTTTTCCGGTTAGGAAATTCTCAGTAGCAGCCCGGAGTTTGGATTTTGCCTGATAGATGGCAATAGGCTCATCACCTATTACATGGGACTTAGTAACAGCATAGGCGAAAAAAAAAAAAAACACAAAAAAAAATGGGTTATTACATTAATTAAAAATTAATGTAATAACCCATTACAAACCTGTAAAAGATCCCACATCTTTTACAGGTTTGTAATGGGTTATTACATTAATTTTTAATTAATCTACCTCAGCTACATGTAAATACAAAAACCTGTACGAACAACAATATTTAAATGTAATAGCTTAAAATAATTTAATGATGAAGAATGGATTTATATAAATATTTGTGCCAAAATTGATATCATGTTTCAACAGCAATTTTTTCAATATTACAGGCATGGCTACTTGAACCATTTCCGAACAACAATATTGTCTTATATTATTTCACCTAACACTAACTATTCACGCAGTGCTTGTGAAAATGCCTCTCCAATAACTCTACAAATGTACTTGTTTTATGTGCATACATTTATATTATTATTCCTTTACAAATATTGCCCATGAATTAATTTGTCGAGTGTTTATGGAGGAAATCATGCACAGACAGACAGAGAACTTACAGTACTGTCAATGGTCAAAATATAGCATATGTTAGACCACTTGGAATGTAGTTGTACCAACTAATATAAATTGTGTTCTACAATATTTGTTTACTCATAGCATATCATTGGGAAATATAACTCTAGCCTTGTAACAACTGGGACAGTAGAAATTAACAAAATCTAGTAACTATACTGTACACATTATGACATGACAGAGTAAACACAGAAATTTCGAAAGAGAACCCTAAGTTTCGAAACTCGATAGTAAAGGTTGCATGTACCAAAACCAGTACTTGATATTTTTTATCTTACCTAAACAGCACACGAGGAATTTGACAATTGTGAAGAAGAACGCGTTGTAGAAATTCGCGTCGTAGTAATTGACATCTGGATCCGACATATCAACGGCGACGCCGTCCACTGTGATGTTGCTCAGAACGGACCCCTCCTCGCCGGTCGACACCGGCAGTCCCAGGCTGATTTTCAGGAATTCATCCACCACAAACAGTGGCGGCACCCTCAGCAGCACCTCCACTAGTGCTAGTGCCTTCGACCTCAACGACATTATTCATTTATGCAGACCTTTGCACACGTTAACACTGATAATTTAGCACTGACAGCCGAAATAACGGGCTTACACTGTAAACTTTCACGGGATGGTTTTGATTGATTTATTTTGTATCTTTGTAAACTTAATTGATGTCACCAATAATAATACGAAAATAATGACTGAAATTTTTGCGACAATAAAAATTTGACATTACAAATTTAGATGTTGCCAGTCTAGCGAGGGTGCCAGTATATGTATGATACTTTTTCTACTAATCGAAACAAAAATTACGCGATTCAAGAATTAAAAATAAATCACTATTGTTTCCCTAATAATAATTGAAATATTATAAGAGATTAAAATAAGAACTTACATACAATTCATTCACTACCTTAGTACCAGGGTACTAAGCGCCTAGGATGTGTGGACTGAAGGTCTCATTACATACAGGCTTTATCTTAGCTTGCAGTGGCATGCAGCCAAGAGAAACGTTATATATTATTATATAGTGACTGCTGCTCCAAGATAATAAGGCATTAACGTATACGATAAATAAATAAATACCTCGATCACAAGCAATTTTTTTTTCAGATCCATTTCACTGCATGGCAATTCTTGTAGTTTATTTAGGGCTTTTTAACGAATGGTAGATTTTTTTGCATACATTAGGCTGCCCAGCGACCTATTATTAGCGGACACTGATGCCTCCAACCCACCGGGCATGACGCCGAGTAAGTCGTAATCAACCACACGCGACTTACTCAAACAATAACACTCCACACACATAATTCACACACTCGACGCGCGCCGTGTTCTAAGTTAATATAGCCACGTCGCGCAACGAAAATCCACACAAACATAACTACACAGACACCTATACATAACACATTCAATGTGCGGCGCGGGCCCGCATTTTTAACCGACTTCCAAAAAGGAGGAGGTTATCAATTCGGTTGTATTTTTTTTTTTTTTTTTTATGTTTGTTACCTCAGAACTCCGTCATTTATCAACCGATTTGGAAAAATATTTTTTTATTTGAAAGGATTTACTTTCAGATTGGTCCCATTTAAATTTTATGAAAATTGGTTTAGTAGTTTGGTATTTAAATCAAAATAACTGAAAAATAATACGTCATCGAAGTAAACGAAATGGTGTATTTTGCTTTCTTGTGACTTTCCGGTGGTGTTTACGGTCTCTAGAATAGTTCTAATGAACTGCCTAACTGTCAGATTGTTGATTTTAGTTCGAAATTTTGTCGGCTCTGTATGTCCTAACAATAATAACCTAACTTTATTTTACTTGTCAATAGCAAAAAAATTATGAAAATTTTTTATGACGTAAATACTAAACCACTATAATAGTCGACAATATATCGGGATTATGAAAGAAAATAAATTAAATTAATCCATGAGCGAGCGAAGCGAGCTCGGGAGTTTCGTGTATCCCGACACGGACAGGTTAGGTTCGAAGAGTTCGTGTTTAGGTTTTTTCTAACCTTACGGACACAAAAATAGGAGCCCCGCTAAGCGGGGCTCCGTCGACCCAGCCACGGAAAGTCAAATCAGAATACAGTAAAGTAAATCAGAGTACGCTTTTTTACTTGAATGGTGACTATCCATTTAATATACCTATACAATAAACAAACCTGTCCCATTGTAGATATGTCATTCTGCATTACGTCTAAAAGTGGGTAGCAGTTTTGTTAAACGTATCGCAATGGCAATCCAGCTGAACGTTGTTCAGCTGTTTTATAAAACAGTACTGTTTTGTAAAGCAGCTAGAGATTTTGTAAAACAGCGGATTCTACAATCCATCTGCGACAGATATATATGGACAGCGTGTTGAGTAGGTCTACCCATATTCACTTCCGATAAATCAGTTATGGTACGCAAGATTCACTAAAAAGTAAGAAATAAAATAATTTTTAACAAAAAAAAGAACCGACTCCAAAAATCTTTCTGTTAAGTAAAATTGCACTAAAAAGTTATAAAATAATTGCATTATTTACTTACTACAATTTATATAAAAATATTTTTTTAATTTTAGAGGATTCTAAATAAAGTCAATTTATTAGGACAATAATATACAATTATTATTATTTTTGGAGTCGGTGCCAGTAAAGGATAATAAACGTGTAAGTACATTCATGAAGTAGCGTATTACGTTCGCTTTAGGCAGTTGTTGTGTTCATTTGCAAATAGGTTCAATTAGGTATAATACATTATCGTAAAAATAATGATGGTTAATGTACCTTTAAATATACTTTGCAAATTTTAGGAAACTTCCTAAATATTTTTAAAGTTTGTCTGGTCACCTAAGTCGGCGCCTCTGCCGCTGGTTACTCCCCGCTGGGCCTCCACCGGGTAACCGGTGGTCTCACCTGGCGGGGTCGGACCGCCGAGGCGCCGTGAAGATAGCGGTAACAACCTCCGCGGCGCCCCTGCTGAAATCACCATAGCAATAATACATACAGGCGCTTGCGTAGTAACGCCGAGCCTTTAAACAAGGCACACAATGACGGGCCCGTGTTTACGGGCTGCGGAATATCCTCCGCGGGCAGGGGGCGAAGCAGAGTTTATTGCTGAAATAATATGTTTTTCGGAAATAGTATACGTGTACCTAGATCGGAGACCAGAGATTTCAAAATCAGTCATCATGCCTATTACGACCTAAGCGGTGATAGGGGTAACTTTATTCCGATCTCAGTCTTACCACATAGAAACTGTTCGATTAAGTCTACATAGGAGATTTCGGTTCGCGGGTTCCGTGGCGGCTTAGCATGGGTTGGCACACGGGGCGGTTTTATATTGAGCACCCTCAAAATAAATTATTTTAATAATTATTATTAAGCAAATATTGTTATTGGAATAATTTAGAAAGGTTATGACTTAAATGGTATTTCTGTCTCGCGGAGGTCTTTCTAAACGATCCAGTTAACACTACCCTACTATTGTTGTAAGCTAGTGGCTATTAAAAAGAGCGAGTGATTTGTCACCAACATCCCCCCCCCCCCCCCCTTTACACCGCCACTGTTAGAGTTATAGGTAATAGGGTACACAGAGGCTGGCAAGGAACTCTTTATGACTTTACTAATAAATTACTAACTTTATGACTCGTAGTGAGGTTGGCACATTCGACTCCACCCGATGTTAGCCAAATCGACTATACCATTCCGATTTCGTGAGCTTTAACTACCCTTACACTTAGACCTTAGAGTTAGACTGCTGCCTTATACTTAGACCATAGATAACTTAGACAAAGATTTGTTGAAAAATTATCCGATTTAGATAAAACTTTCTCTTACTTTCAACGTTCTTCTACTTCGATCCGAGAGGCATTGGCCCGGCCAGAATATTGGGCAACATTCAGTAGCTATCTGAAATGTCAAACTTAAAGTAACTTGAGTATCACCATTATTCATTTCCAATATTCAATGTTTTGCGGACGATGGTACGGGTGATGTTATATATTCTGGCCGGGCAAACTCCTGCCGGGTCGAAGTAGAACAGACCAGAGGAGAACTTGTGTCTAAAGTCGAACGCTCTCTTGCGGAAGCTTCTTCCAAAAAGCTCGGTGTACTCAATAGAGCAAAGCGGTAGATACTTCACGCCATTGACTGGTAACTACCTAGTTCGAATCCAGCTAACATTTTAATTGTTTGTATTACATTTTTAATCATTTTGACGACGTCTGGCGCGTATTCTGCGGCAGGGGTGAGTGAGGTTCGCCTCTCTCTCCTTTTCCGCCTCCTCCTTCGCGAGCATAATCTCCTTGATGTATTAATCTAACTTGTGACGTGACAATCCCCTCATCACCCGTGAGATCGAGTTAACGTCAATATAACTTAGTCATCTAAAAAACTCGAAGTAGCGCGCTCCCGCATCCGGCAATATCTGTCAAATTATTGATGGATATTGAATTCGTAGAGGGAACATGTCCACAATAAGCTAAAATGTCAATAAGCAGCAAGCGTTGTCTAGGGCGCCCCCAGCAAGATGGATAGATAACCTGCCGCCTCATTGTGCTGATGCTAAGATTTGGATAACCGAGAAAGACAGAGCTAGCTATATAAGACGAATAGCAGTAACCCCTTTTGCAACGTATCCAGTGTTCGGTGGTATTAATACATCATGGTGTAGGCCTTAAAAACTTTAGTTTGGGTGCGGCAGATATAACGTATCGTTACTTGGAAGGTCTGTGCTTCACCATCCCAGGAAGCACTGGCATCGGCGCTGGTATAATCGTCATCGTTCTCGTCAAATAACAGGGATGTGATAACTATGATTGTTGTACGTATCCTCGTAGAAAAAAAACAATATTTAGTAAAATTATATGAAGAGGCGTTCAATCTACACGCTACAATTCCAATGACATCTTCAAATTTGGGTAAAGCTTAAGGTGAAAATCTAACAAACAGATTTCTTATCAACTTTCAGACTTATACCAATGTCGCTATAATTTTATTCAATCAAACAAGATGCGTAGGTACAAACAAAACTTCTGAAACGCGACGGTAGGTCACGCAAAACAAAAAGTCTTTGAATTCCTTTCATTTTTAAACTTACCAACTTTTCTAAAGCAAATAAGAAGTATTCTCAATACAATGAAAGCTAACCGGCAAAGTTTAGAAAAGCGGTGGAACCGCGTTGAATCGATATTACTTAGAAGGTTTCTTGGAGGGCTTCGGCAGTTGCGTGGCAAATTAAAAAGATCCGTGTACCGTTATTGTATTGTTGGAGCTTTTCGAAGCTTCGTGAAGTTGCTATGAGGTTGTTGCTTCATAAAGAAAATTGGCTATTGCCTTCGAGGACGAGACGGGAGACGGCTTCTGACTTAATGTCGAACAAATTTGCTCTCCACTTTTGGCGGGGTTTAGGTAACACAAGCACAAAAGAACTTGCACTAAATATGGTAAAATACAGGGTAACCAAATGACATTTTAGGGGACCGATGCGATTTGCATCCAAAAAGATCTAACGGAAAGAATTCCACTCATTGCCCATCGAACACATCTTTCGTCAAAATATATAAATAGACACAGCTAACATATTAGTTCCAAAACCAAACCATATAATTTTCACACTCTTATATCCATAAACACACTCACTAAAAGATTAAAACGTTGAAAATTACAATAATTATATTTCAAAGCGGTTTTACCGCCATTCTTGTAAGCGCGGCAAAAAATCCAAAATGGCTACCTATCTGTCAAGGCACGCGCGCGCCACGCGTTCACTCCCCTCAACCGATTAAATGTAAATCAATCGTAAGAATGGACCGAAGATAAGTAGTGAATCCGCAATAACATATTGTGTTACACATTTTATCTTTTATTTGCGTTTCCGATTGAGACATATCGTTTTACAGTTACTGATTGGACATGTTATTGTGGCGTGTGGGATTGTTGGTTTTGCAAATGTATTTGGAGTGGTGAAAGTGTGTGGGTTAATAAATTAAAAATTAACTAATTGATTGCTATTGCTTTTACAGATGCTGGCGGAGAAATGGAGGCGTAAGCTGATCTGTCAACTATGGTAAAATTGGGCGATCTGATAGTTAGTGTACCTGAGCCAACGTTTCTATGATCTCTTTGGGCCTAACTTATCGTGTCATCAAAACTACTAACAAGTGTACCATAAAAAATTTGCTATACCTACTTACAAAAAAGCAACTGCTGTGCTAAATACTTAACCAAAGGAAGTCCTAATAAAACAACAAAATAATAGCCCAATTTATTCAAAGTACCCTCCCCTAAAAATCTGTATCTCCCGCTAAATAAACATGTTTTACCTGTCAGATCAAACAGTTACAATGCCGCCACACTTGCCACTGAGCCTAAGGGTAAATACAGGTGGCGGACCATTGTTGAATCTATCATGGATTACTTCAAGCATATCATGGATATTCAAGTTATGTTTGGAGAACGAATAATGGTTATATTAGGGTTGAAGTTGGTCGGATGATTGCTGATTTTTATCGTGATTTTTTGGTAGTCGAGATGACTTGGCGATACGTTTGACGATTTTTGTAATAAATCGTGGGAAAAATACGTGGAATCTTAAATCACTACATCGCTACATATTATACAATAAAACAAAGCTCCCCGCCGCGTCTGTCTGTCTGTTCGCGATAAACGCAAAAAGTACTGAACGGATTTTCATGTAGTTTTCACCAATAGCCATAGGGATTCATGAGGAAGGTTTTGTGTAAATTGGCTGGAATATGACGATGATAGTTGAAGAAGTCGCAAAAAAACTGATTTCATCCAGCTGTATAATATATTCGTGCTACCCATGCGAAGCCAGGGCGGGTCGCTAATATTATTTATATATGTTTATTACAAAACTGTCTATCCCGTAGTTAGATTATTATACCTCCAATTAAAATAGAGTGCTTTTTTATTTCCTGTAAGAAGCACACGGCCGCCTATTCTAACTGATTCAAGTTTATTGACGCATTTTGATAAACATTACGCAAAATCATTAAAATAAACGCTTATTCCAGTTTGTCGACGACAGTTGTCGTCATGTTGCTACTTCTGCCGTCGACATGCAACCTCAGAAAACATAACATTCATATATCAACCTGATGGGGTTAGATGGGCTCCTCTCGGCTGTATTATGGTACCACTACACCACTACCTTCACCTAATATCCGGTAAACGTTAAATAATGGGCAACCTCCCTATAACCCTGAAGCGCAAACTAATCGACATGTGTATTCTGCCCATCTTAACTTACGGGGCTCAAACTTGGTCCCTGACTGAGTCTCAAAAGTCCAAACTCAAGGTTTGCCAAAGGGCAATGGAACGTAGTATGCTGAATGTAAAGCTCGACTGTAGACTCGACTCGACTCGATTGTAGCTTGATCGTATCCGTAACAGCATTATACGTTCCAAAACAGGTATCGCTGATGTGGGCCATAAGTCTGCCAGACTGAAATGGCATTGGGCGGGTCACATTTGCAGAATTCTCCCGGATAGGTAGGCTAGAGTCGTCACACAGTGGGTGCCTGAAAAGGGGCAGCGTCGCCGTGGTAGGCCTATAAAACGCTGGCATGATGACCTAGATGCATTTGTTGGGACCTGGCCTGCTATTGCCATACAGAGAGGGGTGTGGAATTATATAGGGGAGACCTTTGCCCAGCAGTGGGACACAAGGGGTTAAAAAAAACTTTAAAATACTCAAAAAACCAGTCCGGCAGCGTTGTGCTGTGTGATGTAATGTCACAGGGAGTTCACCGAGCAGTGCGTCCTCGCTATCCGGTTACCGGACGAACGGACGTCACCCGACACTTCCGTTTCCGAACGATCGACTTTCCGACAGGTGAGCTACACGATCCATGGATTTGAATTTTTATTTAAGTAATTTGGAAAATGTATTGTTATAGCATCACCTTTGTATTCTCCAAAGGGTTACACGGAAGGTGTTCACAGCTGTTCAACCACTTCTTACTAATCTATAATTGCTGTTATTGATCCCATATGGTGATTGTATTGTCATCTACCGGGCACAACTATAAACTCTGGGCTGCTACTTAGCATTTCCTAACTGAAAATCCCAATAACACTATGCCCGACCTGAGAATTGAACACAGGACTTCATGCTCAGCAGTCGCGCTTGAGACCACAAGGCCAACGAGGCAGTTTTTGTATTATCCCCAGGGGAGTCTGCGAATTTAAATGAAATGGTACAATTATGACCCAAGCGCCACCCTATTGAGACTTCATTACAAGTGATTTAATTCGTAGTTGGTAAGTTGAACCACAAAACCCCTACCTGCATGCGGCCATGTAGCAGTAGGACCCTGTATCGTGCCTGCGTTTTTAAACATATTCATAGCATTCTTTATGAATTGCACATCTCAAACATGAAACTAAATTGTTCTTGCATTCCTATGAACATAACAATGTAATAAACTTCCAAAATTGAATTATTTTTTGTTTATAACTAGGTGATGAACGTGGCTTCGCCCGCGTGCATGTCGGTTATCGCTAGTAAAAGTAATCATGAAAATTTGATCCCTTTCCCGCTTTCCAATTACCGCTTTATAATTACCCATTAAAAAAAAAATTAAGATGGATATAGTATTTTTTCCTTAAGCGGTAGACATATGCCATCCCGTACTTTTCTGTAGACCTATATAAGATACACAATTCCACCATACATCATTTTGTTATATCTCAAAGAGTTTCCGGCAGCGTTTCTGTTGAAAGCTCCCAGACGGCTTATTGTTTTCCGACACCTCCAACAAATATCATTATATTTTAGCCAATGTATACAAAAACTTTAACACATTTTATACTAAAACCTTCCTCGAGAACCACTCTATCCATTGGTGAAAACAACATAAAATCGGTGCAGTAGTTTTTGGTTTATCGCGAACAGACAGAGAGACAGACAGACGCGGCGGAAGACTTTGTTTCATAATACGTTGTTGTGAATTGTCTATGGAGTTTTTTGCCAGTTCTATCGTGTTTAGTAATTAATGAGCCAACAGATTACAATTTCATAAGTGCAGGTAATGGTCGACGTCGAGCAATGCATTTAGGATGATGTTAAAGCTGTCTCGACGTGCGGTGCTGCAGCGATTCGTGTATGTTTATGGATGCATGCGTTGATGGGTTTCTTACAGTTATTAGAAAAAGTGCTTCGATACTGACATTGTCCATGGTCATAGCCAGTCCCAAGTAAAATCCCAAGCAAGACTTGAAATTATTCGTGAACCCTCGAATACCCGAAGATAGAACTCCTCACCATCGGAAATTCTTGGTTACGGTCTTGCCCATACATAATTAAAATCTTAGTTTGGCGTCAAGATTACTTTGTCGTGAGCACAGCCACGGCTACAGGTTGTTGTAGAATCCTGTATTCTACAACAGCCTGTACTTGAACTATTCAAGTGCTAGATTTTGATGAAAACTATAACTGCTTAACCAATTGGATTTTTGAAAAAATTATATTCTTATTCATGAATCGCAACAGTTGATTCTCAAAAAAAATACTCACTGTATTATTACACCATCTGGTAATTTTGCTATTAAGGATCAAATTCTGCGAAGTGATGACATACGGAAAACTAAAGGAAAATGTTGAATTTTAATAAACTGTTTCATACTTTTTCCATTATTGTCTTTGATTCATACATTAGGTACGTCAAGATAAATCTTTGAAAAGCATTAACGCATGCTTAGCGAATTCTAAAGTTACAATATTAAAAGGAAGAATTTTATATTGTAACTTTATTAGGTAATACATTACCTGTTCTTGAAAAATATTTTTTATTTTCTTCTGGCGGATAATGGCAACAGTAAAAGAAAAAAAAGCGTGGTGTGCTAGATGTCAATTGTTGTACATATTTAAATTTGACAAATATTGTTAAAAGTAAAGTCAATAAAAATATAATGAGAAGCACCCCACGCTTTTTTACGTTAAATTGTTTTTTCTTAATCACTCTTAATATTTCCACTTTTTAGTCCGGCTAGTTACAAAACCGTGCTTTTTAAACTCTTCTTTAATTTCTAGTTTAGTCTTATTTAGTTTTTAGTTCAGCTAACTAGTAAAGCGTATTTTTTACGTTTTTATACTTTTTTTTTTTCGGACAAATTTAATAAAATATTATATTGTCATTGGTCCTTGATAAGTGCGCTAAGTTTCAATTCAATCTGACTGTTTAAAGTACGTGAAAATCACGTTCAAACATTCCGTGACATAGATAAATACCAAGCCAATAAAAGCGTGTTAAAGATGAGCTCTTTCCATTAATTTGCCATATATCGTTATTTCCCAGAATTAGATCCTTATCCTTTAGAACAATCGGTTGGTGTAATAATACAGTGTGGATTTTTTTATGCGATAGGCTCACTACCGTTAGGCATTACATCTCTGCCTACCCTTTGGGGAATACAGAAGTTTTTGGTGTATGTAATACACATACACCAATGTCGCGTCGAATCGCGTTGCTAACCTTCCAATCACCACACTATAATCGCATACGCGAGGAAATTGATTTGCTCTGATGAAATGGGTTAGATCGTGTGGGCAGTTTTGGAATAATAATATTGGCTTAGTTATGTATTAAATACTCGATTATAAAACAGAATTACAAAATTACAAATTAATTATACAAACGCGTATGTTATGATGAAACAATAGCGACGTAAGATATCTTTTGAGGGAGTTGGGAGTTGAAATATTATATTTATAACTTAAACTAATAAAAATAAAAAAAATACGTCATATTATGATCTATTCTGTTCATTTATTTTAAAAGCATATAAATTAGCACTATAAATTCATACCATTACTAATACATATTAAAATATACATGCACAAATATAAAATAACATTGCATCGGCGTCGGAAACAGGGTCCAAGCTACCGGTGGTTAGGGCTCTAGAGACAGGAACCTCCTCACAATACGTGCCGTGTCGAGGAGTATCACTTTCTGTATCAGGCCCTTGATCCATGATCCAGCCGATTAGCGAGAGCCTAATAAGGTGTTAATTACGATATTATGATAGTTGGGCAATGAAACGTTTTTTTTTAATGTGGAAAAACCATCTTGAACGATGTGCAATCACACTGCAATCCACGGCTCACGGTGACCGGAGATCGTTATGCGTGGTAATGAAAGGATGTTAATATTTGTAGATACAAAAGAAACCTAATACACTCATAATGTCTGCTTAAAAATAACAGTTGATATCTACTATCTAATCTATCGCTGTCAATTCGTCAGACCAGCGGTGCATGGTTCTTTTTGTCGACACGTTTGTCGATTTAAAACGTCAAATTTAATATAAAATGTTGATAAAACGATAAAATTCAATACACAAAAACTTTTATCGAGTCGACAAGTTCGTCGAAAAGATCCGTGCCTGGATGCCAGATACTTATAATAGATAGGTTATAATAAAACAACTTTTAACCGAATTAATCGCGTGTTTTTCCTGACCATACCTTGACCTGTCAGGAAAACAAAAAACCAATAATACACGCGATTAATCCGGTTAAAAGTTGTTTTATTATAATGTGTAGTGATCGCGCAAACCTAAGATATTACTACTCCAGATAGGTTTTGGAATGATTAGCATAAATTATCTCATCCTTGGTTTATAGTCTAAACGATCTACCAAATACGGTAGTAACCCTGGAGTATTTATCCGGGAGGCGCAGGTTCGAATCTTCCTCACGGCCGTATTAATTTTCCACAAAAAATTATAACTTTACGGTGTAACCTATATTACACTCTGTGGTAGTAACCAGTAATCCTGACATGGGAAGCCTGTCTGACGTTTTAATTATATCGTTTAGAGATATATATAAATGTTTACATGTAAAAAAATGCCTTGTTGATGGTCCTAAGCGCGAATACTGAGCGTGAGGTCCTGAGTTCGATTCTCTGATCGGGCAAAGTGTTGTTGGGTATTTCTGTTAGAAAATTCTCAATAGCAGTCTGGGGTTTGGAATTGTGCCCGTTAGATGACAATAGGCTCATTTATTACATGGGACTAAATAACAGCATCGGTAAATTCTGGTGTACAACTGTGTATTCTTCTGCCTACCCCTTCGGGAAATATAGGCGTGATGATTCAAGATAAATCTTTGAAAAGAATTAACGCATGCTTAGCGAACTCTAAAGTTATTATATTAAATCGAAAAAGAATATATATGTATAGGTACTGAATAGATAGCAATGACATCGCCAAAAGACGTGTTAAAATATGGATGAAGAATTCGCGGTAGTGAGCAGAGGTCGAGATGGCTTAGTGGTCAGAGCGCCTGGAGTATTTATCCAGGAGGCGCAGGTTCGAATCCTGCTCACGACCGTATTCTTTTTCCATTTAATATAATAACTTTAGGCGTGATGATGTTATTTAAAAAGATATCCAATGGAAGGGTCGTTTTATTACAAAAACTTAACTTTGGAAAGGAGTTTTCGCCAGTTAAATCTACAATATTCCTACCTACAGTCATCAACATTATCATTGGTGTCCAGAAATTTCATCATCAATACAAATAAATAAAAGTGAAGTGTCTGTTTGTAATGTTAAAATAATAGTTTTTTTTAAGCTCATACAGTTATTTACACGCATACATACCTATGCTAAAAATCTGTTTTTTTTGTCTGCCTGTATGTGTTTGTTTCGGCTAATCTACAAAACAGCTGGACCGATTCTGATAAGATTTTACTGGCTGACTATGTATGGAGTAACTTAGGCTAATTATAATATAATGATACACGGGTGAAACCGTGGGGCACAGCTAATTCCAGATAAATCTTTCAACGCATACACGCCTGCGATGCGACACTGATCGCCTTGTCTTAAAAAAGTATAGCTTAGAGTTCGCTACGCATGTGTAAATGCGTTTGTAATTTTTGTTATGATAACCGCATCTGTACCGTCTGTATCTGTATATAGTATCCACTAAAAAGTTTGTCGTGTCGGTTTAGTCACCTGTAAAGGGACTGTATAAATAGCGATGACGTCACGAAAAGACATTAAAATGTAGAAAGAGAATTCGGAATACGGAATAGTGAGCAGAGGTAGGGGTGGCTTAGTTGGCAGAGCGCCTGGAGTATTTACCCAGGAGGCCCAGGTTCAAATCCTGCTCATGATTTTATTTTACTTTCCCCGAACAAGAGACGCGAAGACCTAGTATGTCCATAACTTCAAGTTGTGCGTACACACGTTTTTCTTATTACGTAGGACCTTTTCTGTAGGTACAATAAATTATAAACAATAAATAATTATAGTACCTACCTGCAATGTTATTAATAAACTAAGCACTTTTAAATCACCGGCCCGGCTCACTTACTCTGATAAGGAAAATTTGCTTACAACATTTGCATAAAAATATTTTAATCTTATTCACACATGAAACGAAAAAAAATCTCTTCCGGGGCCTGGCTCCTATTTCCGCGTCTGTAAGGTCGCAAAAAACCTAAACACGAAGGGGATGACGGGGGCATCTACATCGCATCAAAAAATATTTTTTAGTTTTAGTTTCTGCATTAAAACCCAAGTACTTACCATCAAACCCCAGAATTCATAACCGCCATATTTAAAACCGCAAGGCCTAGAGTTCTAGAACGTTCTACCTCCTTCGCCATGTGTGGCCGGACCACCTCTGTGATCGCCAGCTCTCGGCATCACTGTTCACTGGTCCGTACGCTCACAGCCCATGGGTTAGCACAACCAGTTCGTCATATTCTCACGGTGTGACTTTCCATAAGGCTTTTGCACGCCAAAAATTTCGCGGCATTTTTTGTTGATACAACAGCATCCGTTGGTGTGAGGCTTCTTTGAATTTAGGCATGTGGTGCTGGTACTACTGAGTGGGGTAGGTAGGAATCTACTAATATTCTTTATGTAAGATACGAAATTGTTAAACGTTTCCTTGCTGATACTACAGTAATTATGAACAAATAATCTGCAATTTCTATTTAATTCTAGGATTAAGTATTTTTTACATAGGTATTAATCTTACTAACATTTTTTATGAGTCATGGTCACTTGAAATAACGGCATTATTATAATATTTGACTTTAACCCCTTCAAAGGGAGTTAGTTACCTAATAAATTCGGACCTCATTTAATTATTCATATTATATTAATTATTGAATTAGCCAAGCTTTTTGTTAATGTGCAGTTTGCGTCTTTTGGCATGGGTACGACCTTCATACGAAATAGTTTTAGATTGGGGGCTTTCGGTAATTTTACATTGTTTCTTGATTCATTTAATATTTCTATGCGTTGGTATATAGGCTCGTGCTAGCTAACATGTGCCCAAGATATTTTATCTTAAAAGATATAATTATTTTATATATATTCAATTTTAGATTTGTATAGAATCTATACATAATTTTGATACAGACAGACGTGTTGCTGAGAAGTTTGTTGCGCCGCTTCTTTTTCCCAGCTAAAACACTAGGAATCGGTGAAGGGTGGGTATTTTTGGGGGCTGTTTTTTGAATGTTTGACGTTCAAAAAGCGCAAATTTTGTGCCTAATTTGATTAAAGAAATTTCATTTTGATTTTGATTATGATTTCTATTGTAGATGATAAGATTTGATGTCTCAGTGATTTGCAAATTAAGCCCTACGTAATTATTTATTTAATAAAGTTTAAGTGATGACGTATATATATCATATACGTCAATATAATATAGTGTAGTATATGTATAATAATATAGTGATTTGTATAATACCTAAATATGCACATAAATACCGACTAAAGCCGTTGCAAAAAAAACTCTGTATTATTTCAGTTGCAACGCTAATTGTTAAATATACGAAATCGTTTACTTGTAAATTATTGTTTATTTTCTTCTTAACATATGGTTGAACATGGACAACCTGCTGCTAGAGTTTATACGGCCCGTAGGCCTCTGACATGACTTTAAACACCATCGAGAACATCTGTCACGAATATTGGTTTTCTCCATGATGGTTTCCTTTACAATTTTTAAGCAAGCTATTGATAATCTTCGTTTATAATTCGCACATCATTGCGAAAAGTTAATGTTGCATGCCGTGGATTCGAACCTGTCACCTTTGACTTCTTAGTTATACAGTCGTACTTAGCTTATTCTATACCTATAAAGTTATCACATCGTATTAATTCGCTGATTTGTTATTGATACCGAATAAAAACGTTCTAAGATACCGACAACTGTTTGGTCCCCAGGCCTGATTTCAATTTTGACTGCAGCCTGATTGTGATTCATCACCGATTACTTGAGTACTTGTTATCTACAGAGATTTACGTTTGATTATTTATTTATTTATTTTTATTTTATTTATTATTATTACAGAATAGTAAGATAAGCTTATTCGTAGGCGATGATTCTGTTCCAATCCTTTTGCTTGCCAGTTCAATCGACTATTATTTCTATCAAGAAAAGCCGAGAATCGTAAACAAGGAGGTACATTCGCAGTCTGCCGGGCTACAGCGGTGCAGAGATGGACTGTGTGGTTTTAAGCATTAGGAATCCGGCACAGCGTCTATGACGGATAAAAAGGTTCAGTAGGCCGTACGTCCTTGGTTAGACTTTGACCTTGAGCTGGTCTATTGTAGTAGGGAGTTTCAATATTATGCGAGGCTAGCCTACTCGTATACTAGTTTCGTTAGCACTGACGTGTGGCCTATTGTACATTTGTACTTCTTATAAATGAACTTAAGATTTAAGTTACACATTTATGCTTCACAAATGATATCAACAAACACATATGGCTCCTAAAATCTTACGCTGCATCTCCCAATCTACCTGCGAACAAGGCAAGTTCAATCAATTTGAAACAATTCCTGCGCAGACAGGTTGTCTCCGGCTGGTACGCTACCTGGGTGGCCCCGCGTTATACGGGGCGCACTAATCGGTATTGATATTCGGATCATGTTCGTATTGTTAAAGGATGAATATGTCAATAATGGTTTTAGAGGTATGTTTTGGTGATGTGATATATTGGTCTATAAAAATGGTAAGTAAGTAAACGCTATCTATTTAGAAGACTTCTTATCAAGATGAATTCATTTGGTCTCTAGCATTACCTATTTCTTTTATCAAAGACACCTGAGTTGTTTTTTTTTGGTAATCATTTCCCAAAGCACAGATTAGATAGATACAGGTAGATACTAAAATAGCTAGTGCCTGGTGATATTGAAGTCTTGGGGATCTGGATCCAAGTTCTCTGATAGGGGAAATGACTGGGAATAAACACTGAGCATGCTCTACTTCACGTAATGTAAGCCATAATCGAAGTTGTATAATTATGTACGAGGCAATCTATGAGGTAAGGGGACAATACTTTTTCCATATAACATGGTATTGACTTGATTATCTTATGGCCTACGTACGGTGAAAACAAACAGATCAAACTAATAGCAAACAAAGTAAACACTACTACAGAACTTCCAGAAGCTAAAGACAAATTAGATGCAGAATTAAAAGCCCTACAGACTAAAAATTAATTATGTAAATATAATTAATTACCTCATTACTTATCTAAACATTATTGGACCGCTAAACGATTCTCACCACAGAAACAAAAGCTCCCGCTCGGCCGGCCGGCCATGATAACCGATACGTTGACAGCCACTTTCCCGCGCACAATATGTCATGTTTTTTTTTCAGACGAGGGGTTGGATACAAACAGCCAATTACGGTAGGGGCGGGAGTGCACTTAGCACACTTGAAAGATAGTTTAGTCACCAACAACGTGGTGTAAGGGCTCGTCCTCCGTCCGAAACGTTAGTGAAAAAAATATATACATTTTTTAAACGCCCGCGGTGTTGCCATGGCGCATGCTTCGACCGATACGTTTAATTTAATTAGTGAAAGGAGGTTTTGTGTGAAACAGTGATTTGTGATGTGTTCTAATATATTTTCGTGTTATTAGTGCAATTTGAGTGGAATTCTTTTGGATATTTTACTCTTAAAAGGTGTGTATTTTTATTTAATGGAGATATAAGTGGATTCTGAGTTTTGTCGTGGAAAAGGTAATTTAATTAAATGTGACAGGTGTTGTAGCACGTAGACAGACAAGCATCTTTAAAAATAAAAAATAAATAGTATTTTACATTGAACTATCTGGAATTATCTAGTTTTGAGTTGTAACAAAATAGATAAAGATAAGGACACTATTTTAATAGAAACTAAACCATATTGTGCAAGTGTTTTCATCAGACCCGGAAAAGTGTAGGAGGAGGTAATGAAGTGATGTGATGAGATCAAAAACAAAATGAAGAAAACTTTTGTTTGTTGTAGGTACTTTTATCTACTTCCATTTTATGTTAGCCGGTAAAAATTTAATCATCACTTTATTACACTGGGTGGTTTTTTTCATGAAAGGTTCAAACCTCAAGCAATGGCATCCTGATAATCAATAATAAAATTAAAAGAATGTTGTACTCACCAACCCTTTTGATAGTAATTATGTTTCTTATTGAGGTGACATGTCGGGCCATGTTTTGTTGTAAGAGTACCGGGACTGATGCTCTGAAAGCATTAACGCATGCTTAGCGAACTCTAAAGTTATAATTTTAAATGGAAATAGAATACGTTCGTGACCAGGATTCCAACCTGCGCCTCCCGGATAAATACTCTAGGCGCTCTGACCACTAAGCCATCTCGACCTCTGCTCACTACCGTGAATTCTTCGTCCACATTTTAACACGTCTTGGTGACGTCATTGCTATCTATTGATGTCCCTATACAGGTGACCTTTTCCATTTAAAATTATAACTTTAGTGTTCGCTAAGCATACGTTAATGCTTTTTAAAAATATCTGTATTTGTTAAGGTAATTGCATCTGTTCGACATTTTATTAACTGCAAAGTTAGTCGTGTCGGTTCGGTCACCTGTATAGGGACCGAATAGATAGCAATGACGTCACCAAAAGACGTGTTAAAATGTGGAAGAAGAATTCTGCTAATTTTGTCGGTAAACGACCGTTGAGGTTAAACAACACTTAGCTCGGTTAGTTTGTAGATGGGTCAACGCAAGGACACTTTCAACTGAGCGTCTCCGTGCTTCAGAGGGCACGTAAAACGGTCAGTCCGGGCTGTTTTTAATAAATGCTAGGCAGCAGTGGCTATTCCACGTCAGAGGTCTACAGGCAGCTTAAATAGCTCTATTGTGTTTGTAACTCGATACTTTAGGGTAATACAGCTATAGGTAATTAAATGCCTCGCTAGTCTAGTGGTCACAAGCTCGACTGTGGAGCATAAGGTCCTGGGTTCTCAGGTAGGGCAGTGTGATTAGGTTTTTCGGTTAGCAATTCTCAGTATCAGCCCGGAGTTTGGCTGTGCCTGGTAGATGGCAATAGGCTCACCTATTACATTGGACTTAATAACAGCATTGGTGAAATGTATGTACCTACACCTTTGTATGATTCTGCCTACACGGGGGATTCGGGGAATACAGGCGTGATGTTATGATGCTATATCTATTACTCAATATGGTTTGCTCCACGGCCGCATATTGGGCACAGTTTCTTTAGTGGGTGTCTGTGTTTCGGCACTGTAACTCATTGTGAGCAAGACTGATTTGTTGTCAAGATGTTCTAGGTAACTCTGAACGGCGGCAATATATGTGTAATGTTTATTCTCCACTTGTGGAATGGCCAACACTAGATTTTCTATAGTATGTATCTAAAGTTATTATATTAAATGGAAAAAGAATACGGTCGTGAGCAGTGAGGTGTGAGGACTGAATAGATAGCAATGACGTCGCCAAAAGACGTGTTTAAAATATGTATGAAGAATTCGCGGTGGTGAGCAGAGGTCGAGATGGCCGCTAAGCCATCTTCTTTTCCATTTAATATCATAACTTTAGAGTTCGCTAAGCATGCGTTAATGCTTGTCAAAGATTTATTTTTGATAGTAGGTATATCCTTTTATGCAGGTTAGGGTTTATTTCATGATTTCAGTATGTGTAATGTATTGATGTATCGTCTTTATTAGAACTTATACCAACTAAATGATGAAACCAAACAACGTTCCCAAGTTTTGAAGGTGTATTCTATCAACTAATTGAAGAATATTGGAGGAAATTTCTCAGTAAATGAAATAAGAGGAATTTTAAGGTAGACTTTAACTAGAAAAATCATTATACCCTTATAATAATATATTTGGGGTCAGCGCAGCGTACATCTGGCATGCAGTTAAAGTTTTGGCTATGTTTACGAGTATGAGCGTCCGCCTGCCTGACGTCAACCCTCATTGGGAATGCTGTTGTTCGTGATACCCGCCACCGATACGGTCTCCTTCTATCTAGTTATGTCACACCAAATGTTATCCATGCGCCAGGTTCTGATGTTATCCTACTATTTACTACAAATATCTATCTTAAAAATCCGGTTTATTTGATTTCATCCAGCATATCACTCCATTAAACTGTTTACCGAATAATTCTACCTAAGTACCTAATCAATAAATTTTACTATCAAATAAAAAAACAGCTTTATCGTCAACCAACGAAGATTGATGAGGTTAAGTAGGAACGTGTCGTTAATATTAAAGTGTACCTATTTAACAACATTTTAATTCATAATGTAAGTGTTTTTTTTTTGGCTCGCTAACCTATTTCAGGGCACTGTTGGTAGCTAAACGGCCTTCTAGGTGCGCACACAGCAGGTTCACGAATGTTTTACACTATAAGGTTGTTTAAAGGAGATATTAAATTAAAATAAATTGTACTGAGAGTCAGAAATAAACAGCGGCAGGGTTATAGTGATAAAATAAAGAATGAAAAGAATTTTATACAACATTATTATTTGATAATAAGCCAGAATGCATTCATTTGCTTTACAATCCGCTTACTCAGTAGGCGCTAGACAGGATTATGCGGCTTAGTCCTTACCATGTACTAAGTAATATTATTAGTTTAGTATATACCTATACTTAAATGTAGTTATAGGGACCAAATCGTTTATTGTAAATTGTATTTAAATTTCAATCACTTTTCTTAAGGATCTTTCCCTTACTCTAGTATATTCTCCTAAATCGTGTGTGCGTTTACATACACAAATCTCATACACACACACACACTCTACCTGACCCGGAACAGATATCTGAAGATCTTACAAATAATTTTTCTTTACGGGAATAAGAACCTGGGATCCACAACGTAGAGAAGTCGATTCTTGACCACTAGGGCAACCTTACCGCCTATTGTATGACTGCCCAAAAAAGGAGTGTTGTTTTCAGAGTTCATGTATGTATGTATGTTTTACGATTTTTTATTCCACGTTAATTTCAATACGCCTGAATCTATTTAAATGTATGGGGTATCGTTAGAATCTCTTTAACTCACCGTGCTTAGGTCGGAGCTCTTCTCTTTGACAACTTTTGCGTCTAGAGCAGCATCATCATCATAAGTATGTATTCGTAAGCGTCCTTACTTTGATATTTCACTTCTTGGGTAGATTCTAGTCACTAATCATGGAAGGTGTCACCTGTTTTATAGTTTTCAGATTTATAGATAAGCACCTACGCTCTAAGTACAAAAAAAAATATAGGAGATAGTCAGTTAGGTTCAGACCGTAGATCCGAACCCTTATGTTCGTTGCAGGTTCTGATTCAGAAATAAATAGAAACGCAACAGTATGTATACCTTTGTTTCACTGACTATGAATACGCGTTCGACCTAGTGTTACACTTGATTTCACTTTGAAATTGTATCGAACTCGACGATAACAATGTTAAGATCATTAGAATTCTTTATAAGAATTAGAGCGGTTTCATTCCATCCATGCGTATATTACATACGCGTAGATGGGAAGGAAACCAAACGTGTCGAAATACAAAGAGGAGTACCACACGGATGCATATTCTTATAGCCACGATTAATCAATCTTTACTCAGAAGAAGTTTTGAATGGACTAGCTAGACTATTGATAAAGATTAATTAGATAATACAGTCCTGGTAGCATACTTGGAACAATAGCTACAAGAAATGGTCAAGAGGTTGATGTTAAAATCAAAACACGGGGGAATTTATCTAAAATTAGAGTTAATGATGAATGTCTGGAGCAAGTACTTAGGTATGGATGACTGAAGATTGGGGCAATGATTTAGAAATTTTAACGCGTTATTATGTTGTTGCCCGGAGCACATTTCTCTTTATGGTGCTGTGTCACAGCTTAAAAATCTCTTTGCGCACTCGCATTCTCTACTGTTGTGAGGTTTGGCCTGTCCTCTTTTACGGATGTGAGGTGTGAACCTAGGTGTAGACGTATGTGTCGTACATGTAAATGTGGTCGTACAGGCGAATTTTACACACCAGCTGGGTGGATCACATAACCTATGTAGAAGTCCAGTGGAGAGTAAACCAAGAACGTAAACTTTTGAAAACCATCAAGATTCGGGAGACTGTCTATATATGCCATGTTTTGAGGCACAGAAGACGCTCTTCTGTAATTAATAATGATGGGAAAAACGGTTGTGGGAAGATGTGGATAGATAACTTCAAGAGAACAGGACCAGTGACTTAATTTCTTACCATAAGTTCATAGGAGTGTGAGGGGATCACAGATTACAGAGGGGATTACAGATCGATCGATCGAGGTCGGTCTGTGGATGGAGACCCCTCCGTGCCTCTGAGAACACGTTTATTCGTCAGTCTCTGTTCTCTAAGATCTATGACAGCCGTTACGGGCAGTCAGAGGCCTGAAAATCTGACAACCAGTCATACCACGAGATATTGTGTTACCCAGTAACTAGGTTGTGGAGGTAAGCCAAGCAGTCACTCCATGTAAAATACTGGTTGCTTTACAATCCGGTTTGACTGGAAGCCGACCCCAATTTAATTGAGAGAAGGCTAGCCAGATTGAAGTCCATGGAAGTAGCTGTGCGACGGCAGCGGAAGAACCAAGCCATACTTTCTGTCCAAGATGTAGGGTTGCGTAGAGTTAGAGGCTAAGTTCTTCATGAGATCTAATGTGAGTTTAGGCAATGTATTTTATAGGAAAAGTTTTTGGTGGTATAATTTTTACTTATCCTTATATCCGTAGATATAATTTAAGGGAAAATTTTAAACTACACTTAGGCGAAGCGTATATACAGCAGCTAGTTATTTAAGGAAGCGATTCCAAAAAGTTTCCATATATTTAATACGCAGTGGCTATCTCGTGGTTAAGGGTATTAACCAGTAAACTGATATGGCCGATGACGAGCTCTTATAAAGGTGTTTTAAGTATGGAAACACGTGTTAAGCTTCCCGAACACCTGGTATACGTGGATTGTATATAGGTGGATAAATAAATTTATGTACCTATATAATGTTTTTTTATACATGTCAGGCTATGTAATGCATAATTCATTATTATTTGCTAAGTAATTATTATTAAAATATATACGAACGAGACCCCGACCAGTAAGCTTACTCTTGAAAATAAAACCACTTGATTGACATTGAAAATATAATAGGTATATTTATGAATTTTTTATTTACTAGGCTCATCAACAACTTATTCAAAAATTACTGACATTAAGGTATTATACATAATTGCGTGCACGTTTATCACAGATGTACTTACGAGGTATATTGTTTAGGCTCAAATTCACTTACTATATTTTAACAGACGTTTCTGAAAGTCTTTTTTTAACATCTGTAGCCTATTAGTAAGGTATATCTTATTGTTAAAACAACTTTTAGCCGAATTAATCGCGTGTATTATTGATTTTTGTTTTCCTGACGTAAGTGTCGAACACCGCTACGTTCGTGGTTGCAGGGTAACTAAAGTGCCAGACGTCATAATAGTTTATTTAAAATTATTTTAATCTACCCTACATATTATAATTGATAAAATTATTTTAATATCTGTAAATACATAAGAAAAAAAAAGACCCAAGTAAAAAGTTTTTTTTCTTTTTTCATTGTTCAACAACCTCGTGTCAGAGTTTAAACCATCCGTAGGTCTCTGACATGGCTTTACACACCATCGAGAAAATCTATCAGAGGTGCTGGTTTCCTCACGATGTTTTCCTTCACCGATTAAGCAAGTGATATTTTTTTTACACTACGCACATGACTTTGAACCACTGTCTTAGTGGTGCGTGCCTTGGATTCGAACATGCGACCTTTGACTTTTTAGTCCAACGGTCATACCAATATGGCTACCACTGCTCGTTATATTAGTTTTTCATTATATTCTTGTACCTAAGTAATATAGAGTGAAAATAAGTTTAAACTTTGTATTATAATAATAAATTGCACTTGATGATTAGAAAAAGGAACAAGTTTTTAAATGCCTTTCAAATTCTAATACCGAAATTTATTTTGGAAATTCTATTATAATTTAACTCAACCATAACGTATATGTATTAAAAATAACATAGGTACATCCAACTGACATTATCTTAACAAATTCCAGCATGCCAACTCGCGACTACAAGCGTCGAAAACTGAATAACTGAGCCACTGAACCCAAGCAACTGATTGTTGAACAATGCGGCCAATCTCCGCCCCTGCGCCATAGAGATGCGCGCGGAGAGGCGGAGCCATGGATTGCTACGTACCCAACAACCCGCAGTTCGGGCTGGTCGAGTACTGCCCGGCGGACCACGGGCTTTGCTGCGACCCGCTCCAGTGTACCTGCGTAGAGAACCCGCTGAGAGAGTTCCCGGAAGAGTGTTGCCAGGTGTGTGGAGGATTCTGATGTTGTGTGCTGTTGTTTTGGGTGTAGGTCCAGGTTTCAGCTGTGAAAGTTGAGGCTAAAGGTAAAAATATGCATTACTCTCATTAAATTACCGTGTTATTGTAGCTCTCACCTGTATTGTGAGCTGTTAGGAATCATAGAATACTCAAATAAGATGCCACAGGTGAACGACTGATGGTAGGAAAAAATTACAATTTAAATGATAAGATAAAAAGTTTCTGTATTTTCAATAAATTATTGTCATGAATATTTTACATGCCAACTTGATGTGGAATGTTTAAAAAGAGTTATAACGAATAGATATTATTATTTTAATTTATGGTCCCAATTGGGTGCCAGTAGTAATCAGAAGAAAAATGAACTGTATCATCGATGTAGCTACAATTTAGTTTTCTTTTTTTTTCATGCGCGCTTCATCACGAAGCTGAGCGAAAGCCTCTGTTCTCTACTTTTATCCAGAAACATGTTACAAAAGATAAGGGAAAATAAGGGAGAGGCTTTTGTTGAGCAGTAAATTAAAGAAAACTGCGAGATTATATAGGTACTATATGATGACGTAATTGTAACTTACATAAAATAACATAAATAAATACACAGTCTTCTTGACAATGTTGCAGTTCAGAGGTATACAACATCAACCGCTGTATAAACACAAGGATGAAAATAAACTCATATCCTAAGAGATCCTACTGCCATAATAATTGTGGATAGGTATAATGTCGTAAACAAAAAGGTATTATTTTATGTGCCAATGGAAAACTACCACTTTAAAAAATGGTTCTTGTAATTTTATTAGTCCAAGAAAAAATATTTCTAAAAAAGTGGAGTTACGTATCCCTTTGAGGTACAAAATGGCTCATGTCACAATCTGCCTTAAGTTTTGAAAAAATACCAGACTTCTGGCATTCGGTACTAGGTACTTACCAACTGAGACTTATTCATTTAATAATTTCTTTTTATGGCTAACACTATTGGTTAGTTTGTAGAGTGGGCGTTGGTTCTTTACGAACTTTGCCGACTTTAAAAAAGTTGAAAGTTATTATAAGACAAATTAGAACTAGAAAAAGGTCACTCATATGGCATCCGTTTTCTTATCGCTGTTTTACTATCGTTTAAGAAGTTTGTTTAAACTTTTTTGTGATTAATGCTTGTGCCTTCTCCGTATGAGAAGAGGCACTTGTCCTACAGCGGGAAAGTTACGGGCTGGCTATATATGATTTAGCATTATTGCAACTAAATGCGAATAGCTACAAATTGTGCATCAGAAAACCAAAACCGACTTAACTGGCTGGCTTAACCGCTCAAAATCTACATCAAGGTTTAGAAAGTAAAACTTCTACTGTTTTCACAGCAGGAAAACGAGAACTGCTGTCCAGAAAATGCCGAAGAGCTAAATGCTTTAGGCGATACCATCGCCTGTTCGGCACTATCTCCGGACGAGGCGTGGGCACCGGAGGACATGGGGTCATTCTCGCTGCCCCCCCTCGACCTGGAGCCGCTGCCGTCCCTGTTCCCCTTCTCGCCTTGCTCGGGATACAAGTAAGTTCAATAACATTAGTGTCTATCATCAATGAGGACGAAGCCTGGGCAGTGGAGGACATGGGATCATTATCTCTGACCCCCCCCCCCTCCCACAATCTGGAAGCGCTACCGCCACTTTTCCCCTTCTCATCTTGCTCAATAACATTCAGGATCTCTCATCTAAGCGAAAAAGATCACGCTAACCCGCAGTGAGCTATACGTAGCGTGGTGATCAATCCTTCTGTATTTGTAGGTACCTTTGCGATCAATTTTATAAAATTGATGAGCGGGCCGTTTACACGCTAACACAAGATTGTTTTATTGCCATTCATAGATGATAGCATGATAAAGTTCAAATGAAAGGCTTCCGTTGTACCAACGGTACCAACCACTACAAGGCCTACAGCGTCTGCTGTCATCAGCAAGATAGAATATGTATATTTACCTTACCTAAGCTTCAGAGTACATACCATGATCATTTACACTTCAGTGTGCCAAGGGCAGCTCACTCGGAACGCTGTTTACTTAGAGGCGAATATCACCTTTGTTCGATGATGAACTTGGTCGAGTTCGGCTGCGAACTAAGTTGTCAGACAACCAGGCGTTTACACTGGTTCATTTGACCACCTGGCCAGTCGACCTAGTGTATGTACTTACATAGGTGAACTGAAATGAATTATAGAATGCATAATGCCTCCCTATGGAATACCATCCTCTTTCTTCTTCAATTTAAGAGCTTAGCAAGAGCTCAGACAAGAGTCGGTGGAGCAACCGCCATTGCTCTCTATCGTCTGCTTTTGTTTTGACCTTTTGATACGACTCGACTCTATAAGTAACATTTCCTCATTCGTTTTTCTTTCCGTCCAACTTATCCTCTCCATCCTTGTCAAATTTCAATAGCCGCGATCCGTTCTCGTCTCTTTGAGTCCTCGTTATACAGCTATATAAAGCTATGCTCCAGATCTAGATCTTAATAAGCCTTTTTCTTAGTCGTCTTGATTTTGGCTTTAGATAGATGTCTTTTTCAGGTAAACGGCCCGCAAATTTGTTACTTATTCTATTTGGATTTTGTCTAGTTGGATTGGTCTATTTACTGATGAAATATTTGGATGTGGTTAGAATTTTAGTTTTTTTATGTTTATTTTAGCCCGAATTTTGTAAAAGTTGTATTCATAATTTTCCAAATCATTTGTACTATCGGCTATCGCGACTTTATCATCTACAAATCTTATACTTCCCCGTGTACCTTCAAATAACAGGTACATTTCTAAAAAAAAACTTATGGCACACTCTATGAATATATTGAATATAAAAGGTGATAGAGGGCATCTCTTTGTCTTACCCCTTGTTTAATAATTGCACTCTGTTGCTCTTCTCCTATTTCTATTATTGTTCCCTGATTTCTGTAGAGGTGATAAATATTTTTTTGGTCCCAATAACCTCACCCTACTTCTTTTAAAATTTCCATAATTTTCATCACGTTTACCTTATCGAATGCCTTTTCTAAATCAATAATAAATGCTATGTAAGTGTTCATGCCCAGGTCCATGCGTCTGTCTATAATTAATCTAAGGGCCAGTATAGCATCACTCGTACGTACCCCTTATTTTGTCTGAATCCATATTGGTCAGAGCCTATATAATTTTCTGTTAATGGTCTTATTCTATTTTGTATTACTCTAAGGAGTATTTTCGAGACCTGAGAAGTTTCTCAGGTCAGCTGAGAGTTATAGAGTATTCCTCGCATTTAAATGTTTCTTGCTTTTTCAGTAAGGTTTAACTAACTTGAAAATCTTTTGTTACAATTCCATTTGTGTATATTCTTCGCATTAGTTTCTATATTTTTTTAATCATTGGATCACAAACTGCGTATTTTATTAGTTCGATGTATAAAAGATCATTCAAGATAAATCTTTGAAAAGCATTAACGCATGCTTAGCGAACTCTAAAATTATTATATTAAATGGAAAAAGAATACGGTCGCGAACAGGATTCGAACCTGCGCCTCCTAGATGAATACTCCAGGCGCTCTGACCACTAAGCCATCTCGACCTCTGCTGACCACCGCGAATTCTTCTTCCATATTTTAACACGTCTTATGGCGACGTTATTGATATCAATTCAGTCCCATTTTATTCGTGGCTAAATGTACTTTTTTTCATAGGGATTCCATACGCAGGCACTTGATTCTAGTTTGCTGCGAATAAGTGTATTATAAATGATCCTAACTCCTAAAGTCGGCTAAAGGAGTCCATGGCAGTTGCATTATTATGATCGCGAAATGTTATTCCCGGATCGAATGTTACACGCAAATCTTTGATACATTGATTTGGTAATAACGTGACCATTCAAGTGGTAGTCATAACAGATGGGGTGTCGTATTCGGCCAAAACTCATTTTATAGTTTTTAGTCGTATTAAACTCCATTTTGTTATCGCCAGCCCATTCATGCAATGCGTCGATGTCACATTGAAGCTTCAGGCCAACATTTTGAGGGTAATATCGCGGAAAACTTTAGATTATCAGCGTAGAGAATGCATTTGGCGTGAAAGGACAGTTGGTAAGTCATTGATCATAATCAAAAATAACAAACGACCAGTACTGAATTTTGACTTTGTTTTATCCCCGGACAATGAAAAAGTTTCGTATGCGTCTTATAAAGTTTATAGGGGGTCCCTTGGACATTAAAACTGTGTTTGATTCCGGTATTTCAGAGGGAGGTATTATTCACTCAATGTGTATGTATAAAAGTTTAAAATTAAATAAAATATACTCAACCTATACCGATTTCTATTCATCAGTGAAACTTGACTCAGCAATCCGATATTTTAATATATTTTTCTCTTATTTCGTATTTTTTATTAGAAGCGAAGTTTGTGTCAATGTCTTTTCGCCCTCTGACTTGGCTTAGACTCTGTTATTTAGTAAACAGTCAGAATCTACGGTTTATCTTGCCATTCGAAGCACAAAGACGCTCACAAGATACAGATCGCGCCAAGCATTCCTTATCCTTACGATAATCGCTTACCGACCAGACGGTCGACGGGCTATAAGCGCCTCCAATTCCTATTGGTGTAGTTATATAGTAGTAAGTGACTAGGCTGCAATGGTTAGAATCGACCCCTCTAAGGGCGATCGTTTATTTGTAGCTAGTTGGTTGTCACAGCAAGCCAAGGATCTGGTCAGGATCATTAGAAAGATTCTTGGCGTTTACAACAGCATTTAAAATGTCCTCAAACATGACTAAATCCAAATTTGTGTTTAAAAGTCTAGAGAGTGCATACGTTTATTAGTGCTCCGAAGTCCAACTAATTTCAATCATGGACGTTGTGCCAGACTTCTACCGACCAAAACGATCACAAACGATTCACCTATAATCTTTTTCCGGGATTGGCAACCACGGCAGATTATCTGTATTTTTTGCTTCTACTGCGGTTTAAAATGTTACAGTGGTTCTCATATTGAATGCTACTGTTAAAGGTCATAAAAGCAACACACTTTTTGATTTGTACTAGGGTACAGTTAAACGTCTGAGGTACTAAAAACCCGCCTCACTTTCTCGTCATTGCAACTTTGTAAGCCAGGAAAACAGGGGAATGTTTTTGATTGTCTCTGAATGTTTCTACAGTATAAATGAATATTTAATGAATAGCCTTAAAATGACATAATAGACATACATGTTATATATACTTACATAAAATAAAAATACAATATAAAAATAATAATATATTGAAATTATTACTTATATACATGTATATAATATTTAATAATATAACTTAATAAGTGCAATTTAATTAATAATTTATAATATAGCAATGATAATATTTAATAGTTAATATATAATGTAATAAAATAGATGTATAGGTACCTAAATAAGCACAAATTATAGGCATATAGTATATAAGTAAACAAAGAAATATAATTATTAACAGTAAATTAAGTAAAAGTAGTATAAGAAAGCATTCTTCCTCTCCTCTACAAATATGCTGTGCCCAGCAGGGTCCATAATTGTTTCTATATTTATTTTAACATACCAACTGTTACAAATGTACATTATGGAAAAGCAATAAATATTGAGTATTGAGTATTGAATCCATGACTAAAATCAGAGAAAAGTATTTGAGGAGCAGGAAAGAAAAAGTGCGAATACTAAGCAGACAGAACGTCACTGCCTGTCCTCCTGTTTATAATCTTCATGCTGCTATGCTGCTATTCCAATTTATTTGGGATCGGCGCATCATGAGTAACTACGTGTTTTTCTTCCATACATTTGTATTAGCCGTCATCTTAGTATTCATCCATCATTTCTTTGATCTTGTAGACATCCAAATTTATACTTAAGAGTACTTACTGAATACTTTCCTTTAGACAAGTTCGTCATTTAATTTTCTTCGCATCGCGTACCGCCCATTCCCCTGTTCTCGTCACACCGTAGGACACGATATTTTGCGATACCCCTGCGTAAATAGTTCTCATTTATAAGGCCGTTGATAATTTTATGAGTGACACTAATATCTTCCTCGGGTCACTAATACCTATCATTATCTGGTTGTTAAAACACGTAAAAGATTTTATGATTTATGCAAAACAAAAAATGTGAGATATGGTGGTAAACTAGACGACTTCGACATTTCCTGCCTTACCAAACTTATAAAATATTACTCTGCGTATCTATCTCTAAGAAGAAATGCCTTCTTTACCTCATTTGACTCTACATTAGAGTATAACCATATTCATTTAGTGAGTTTGTTTAGTGCGTTTTCATATCAATTTGGATTGCCTAGTTTGACTCGCGACATCGCCGCGGGCTCAGCTCATGAATAAGGGCTCCGTTCGAGTTCCCAACTAGTCGAGCAATCCCGAAAATAACGTGAGCAACGACCGTATACAAGTAATAACAGGTGAACAGTCATTTCAGCGTTATTAAACAGCAAATTGTCACGACATTACGACATATATTTGTACGATTGTCAAACAATCCTGACAAGTGCCTTCACCGTGTCGCACAATTAATTGGGAGTGTTTGGTATCTTTTTGTTTTTAAAGAAATCAAGGTCAATTGTTATCGAGCTCGACAATGGTTTTCAACAATTGTCGAGTCTTATTAAACGCGTTTACGCGTGTACTTAACAATATATATTCGTTAAAACAAATCCTGGACTGTTCCCACGATTAGCGGACACTGTAACCCGTAATAGACGTGACAATAACAAACTTCGCTTGCACACTGCAAAAACAAGTCTTAAGAGGAATAGTATTTTTTGTATGGCTCCTGTAATTTATAATAAAATACCACAGACTTACAAAGATTTAAATTCAATTTTTTTCAAAAAGAAGGTGCAAAATTTATTAACAGACAAGTGCTATTATCATATAAGCGACTTTTTATCCGATTCTCTTTGACATGTAAATTCTAGGATATTTATTGTTTTGTTTGACATATTTGTAACGTTTTTTTTTAAGAACGTGACATGTTTTGTTTTTTGTATTTTATATGTATTGACTTGTATTTAATATCTGGCATTGCCTGACATGTATTGCTTTCGCCATGTAGTACAATTTACATATTTTTCTTGACTGTTATTATTTTTCTTTATTACTGACTAAGATCAATTCATATTACTGATACTGACATAATTCTCTTTCATAATTATATTTTATTGATGGGATATTCTTAAATGTGTGTTGAATGTTATTACTCCTTTTTTTTCACTGAGTACCTACTAAATGTTATTTGAAGTATTTTGAAGTAGTAAGAATTTGTGCGCCTTGATAGGCAAAACATGTACGTGCTTTTTATTTTATTAACATCTTGCATGCCCAATCAGCATGTAAACTGTTTGACAAATAAACGATCTTTATCTTTATCTTTATCAGTGATAGCCTAGTGGTATGACCGTTGGACTGGCAAGTCAAAGATCGCAAGTCCACTACCAAGGCACGCACCACTGTCTTTTCGAAGTCATGTGCGTATTATAAATTAATTATCACTTCCATAAAACGGTGAAGGAAAACATCGTGAGGAAAACCGGCACACCTGAGAGTTTCTTGATGGTGTGTAAACCCGTGTCAGAGACCTACTGATGGTTTAAACTCTGACACTAGGTTGTTCATCAACCAGACGATAAGAAGAAGAAGATAGTAACAATTTGTCAAGATTTTATCAACCGTGATGTGACAATGTGACAAACCGACTAATATGTAAATTTTTGTCAAATTTGTCGCAATTTTGCCTTTATGAGGACTGGACCCAGATCGGCATGACCTACGCAATTATATTTATCTATCTACTAAAATCAGAACTAACTGTGTATTTCGCTTTATTAGGATTGCATATTAAAGTATTACTTAATTTCTGTTTACAATTGGGATCAATATAACTTTTAAAAACTAGTTTCATAGGTATTTGGTGAATTATATGGTGGACGGTACCGCAGGTAATCCACCAGTTTAACAATTCGTTAACGGGACCTAACCCTGCTAATAATATTGTGTAAATAGTAGGTATACTTATTTACACAATTTTATTATGAAGGTTATATGCATCAAATTTAACTAAGAATAAAATAAATCATTATATAAAAACTACACGCCAGGTAAATTATTTAAATTATTCTGAACCTGTAAATTATTTAAATTATTCTGAACCTAAAAATACTTAGTATCGATACCCACCGATATATAAACATTTTTTTTTTCTTTCTTTCGCCCTTACTGTATAATTTTAGTTGTTAAATTATTATTTCTTTTCGCAGGTTTAAAATCTATTAATAACGACCTCCTCACTACAATTTTTCGGAATTGTCTTAGGAGAACCATTGTCTATAAAGTTACCGCTGTAAAACAACTACTTCTAAGTATTAATAATGACTTAACAACAGTTAATCTAAGTTTAACAAAACTGTGCAATCAAACTCATCCATTGTTAGCAGGAGCGGAGCGGGGGAATGCAGGGAGCGAGGCGGAGGGGAGGCGGCCGACGTCCTCCTCTCATTGAAACATGCCGTCGTCCACGGAGACTGCGCCTCCGATGCCGTACACCCACAGGTACCAACATCCCTTTCACTCACACTAACTTCCCTATACGCACAACGAGGACGGATATACGTCCCACAATTATGTCAACTGGAATGTTTTCCTGACTCTTTCTAACGCACAGGATTTCGACAAGCCATTTCTGTCTAACAAAAGGGGTGTTTGAAGAGAAAATTTATATGGGAAAATTGTGGAAACGGGGTTCCGCCCCACAAGGGATTCGATATGAAATAATTGTAATTAATACGGCATCTTGGATTATTATCGGCTTCCTTTTATGAACGTTTATGTATGGCTTCTCGGGATTTATTGAAATTAGAATTTTGATGGAACGTTGGATTATTAATGTTGGATTTTAAGATGATCAATATGCGAACAAAGTCTTGCTGCGTTGCCTACATATCGCCGCCTATACATGACCCCGATTTAAAAAAACAGTGCAATGACTTTTACAAATAGTTAAGTACCTAATCACCACGGTTTTGCCAAAAAGAAAAAACCGAAACTGTCACTGTTCCAGTTCGTTATAAAAAAAACAATATCTCGATTCGTCACTGTTTTAAATATTTTTATATGCCTAGTCCCGACTTGTCATCAGTAGTAGCTTATTTAAGCAAAAGTACAGAGAGAAAGAAAAGCGGAGTTGTCTAAATATTTTTTTATTTAAATATTTGTTGCCAATAATTTTAGGCGGCCCGGTTAGTGGAGTGTCGTAGTAGGATAACATCAGAACCTGGCGCATGGATAACATTTGGTGTGACATAGATAGATAGAAGGAGACCGTATCGGTGGCGTTTACCACGAACAACAGCATTTCCATGGAGGGTTGACGTCAGGCAGGCGGCTGATCATAAAACATTGCCAAAACTTTACCAGCATGCAATTTCAGAGACAATTAGAAGGTGAAAGAAAGGGATAAGGGCAGGTGGATGATGATGATGATGATGTTATTCGAACAGATAAAGAAATATCCACAACATTCAGAAATCATACATAAATCCCCTTTTTCCGCAGAAACAGCTCCCTCCGCCTGGATCGTGTATGCTTAGGTACCTACTTTACAATTACATACATAATTATAACGCATTTAATTTTGAAAAAACATCGCTGTTGCCCAGTCCAGTTGTATTCATGCAATATACTAGCGCAGCAAAACTGAGATCAACAACAATCGAAGATAGGTTACCAACGTTAAGTGGGCCCAGTGTTTTTTTCCTGATCATATTACGGTGTTTTATTGTACTTGAAGACCCTCGGAAATCTATCTCCCACGTTGTTTGGTGAACCCCAAGGCAGCAGGAAGCGAGGCTGAGTAGTTTCCATTTCCTTAGTTGTTCCTCCTATGAAGCCCGAGTACCGAACCTACCTACCGAAGTACCTACATAAATAGTTATAAACAGTATGGGTAATAAACCGTTTTGCTGTATATTCTTAAAAATGACTTTGAAAATATATATCTATTTAATTACACAATTTAAATTCAGTAAATGCATAGTTACGTTATTGCATTTATTTGACTACCCTTAAAGCACTACCTATTTCACTACCTATAGAGCAGGATTTCCTGCGGGTGTTGCCTCTACACACTACATACACTCAATGTTTCGTGTAGGTGTCTTCGTGTAGTGTGTAAAGCAAAACAAGCGCGGGCAAGTGCCCCGCGCTAAGCTTAATAAATTTCTGATCCCTCCTCACTTCAGGGCATCCAGCTTGAGAAATTTCTGGACCCCCCCCCCCCCCCTTAGGAAAACGCAGCTTAAGATATTTCTGATCCCCCCCCCTCGGTCCAAAATCTGGATACGCCCATGAATAGTGCCCACCTCCTAAGCAAGAGGGCAGGACTAGAAAATTTTGCCAAATAGGGTTAAACCCATTAAATGCTATTATTTTACGCATTTAGGTTTCATGACTCGTTTTTAACTATTATCTAGTTACTGAAAGTTCAAAATGAGTCCTAACACGTTAACTGTCTTTTTTTAATAAATAAGTTTATCAACCCTAAACTTAATTAGTAGTAACTGCCCTCTTGCAACTTGTCTAAAGACAGACTGAGAAGCCAACAGATATTTTGATTCAAAGCAATAAATAACTTCTTACATGAAATTATGAAATTCCTACTTACAAACTAAAATTGTTGGTTTTTCTGCCTTCCTACACACAAGAAAACCGCGCGAACAAATCACGTGACATTATTTGTTCGTAGCCGTCGCGCTGTTGTGCGTAGGCGTGCGTAGGCGTGTACCTCGGCTACGCGGCGAGTGTCGCAATCTCGTAGCTGATAAAAAGGTCTGCCGAGAAAAACCGCGTGAAAAGTCCTGTGTCAATTATTGTTCACCGATTACTAATCACGTGCGTTGTTCGGGATTGCCCGACTAGTTTCGAACTTGAACGGAACCCTCATGAGCTGAGCCCGCGACGATGTCGCGAGTCAAACAGTTTAACTGATATGACTAGAAACCGGTGATAAATAATTGATATGTATATGTCTCACGAAAGTTGTTATACAAAAACTGTCCTTTTTATTTCAAGATAATTCAAAGGGTTCATATAAAGTATGCCTCAAATAGATTAAAATCTTTTTAGCTAAGTATGATTATAGAGAGTGAACAAGACTAAATTATTAAAAAATTTAAAGGCACACCTGCCATGTCTGATTTCTTTTTATTTCACACTTATTTGTGTACCATAGCTACTATATTACTAGTTTTTAAGTATTTAAGTATATATATATATATATATATATATATATAGTATTTGTTAAGCTTACTAGCCTATGTGACCCAGGATAATGTAAGGATTCTAACGATACCCCATACATCTAAATCTGTTCAGGCGTTTAGAAGTTATGGTGGAGTAGAGAAACTCACATACATGAACCCTAAAACATAACACTCCTTTTTTTGGGCAGTTGTGTAAAAAGGAAAGCAGTGGCCAGAGGGAAAGTAAGTCATGGAAACCTATAAATATAATAGTATAATCGAATTCAAACATGGTAAAAATAAATAAATTATAACCATTTTATTGGTCCAGTGGTGGCTGCTTAGCATCAGACCCAATTTCCAGGATTCAATATCCGGGCCAGGGAAAGTGTTATTGGGATTTTCTATTAAGGAGTTCTCAGTTACAGTCTGTTTATTTATTTTTAACTTTAAATAAAACGGTTAAAAGAAAAACACTCTCGTACACTACTTAATGACACCATTTAAAATTATAAATAAAGGAACACAAGACAGTAATAATTAAACACACAATAATTAATAACACAGCAAAAAATTTAAAACATTTATAAATTCACGCAATCTTCTCACAAAATTTAAAATAAGCAATTTTGCAAATATATTTGGGTTCGAATCCAAGAGAGTGGGCAGCGCTGTCATTGTCCGAGGCATGGGACAGTATAGTATGTAAATGTAATCGTAACTCTGTCTAACCCTTCTGGGAATACAGGCATGATATCTCTCTCTGCCTAGCCTTTTCCCAACTTATGTTGGGATCGGCTTCCAGTCAAACTGGATGCTACTTAATACCAGTGTTCTACACGGAGCGACTGCCTATCAGACCACCACAGCCCAGTTACTGGGTAACACGATATCTTGTGGTAAGACTGGTTGTTGTTAGAGGCTGTTGACTACCCGAAACGGCTGTAGATCTTCATTTGACAAGCAGGACCGACAGTTGAACGTGATCTCCGAGGCACAAGGGGATCTCGATATGAAATGATGATTACCCATCCACAGACCTAAACCGGCAAGCGCAGCTTGACCTCTATCGATCGATCTGTGCAACTGCTACTTAGCCACGACGTCCTCCGAGGCCAAAAGCATGATGTAATGTTGAAAAATAGAGGTGTGGACGTCCCCAATTTCGTATAGTCTGTAATGTCTAAGTATTTCGAGAAGCCTTTTCGAACAAAAAGAAATCACCCAACACGAGGAGTGGTATAAGGAGATACCATTAAAACTTAGACCAGGGGTCAACAAAGAGCGGACCGCGGTCCAGCTCCGGACCGCCGACCTATTTTGTGCGGACCTTGCTAGTAATCCTTTCACCAAACGGATAGCGACAATCATATTATTTTTTAAAACGATCCTCCAATGAAACTAATTGGTGATCCCTGACTTAGATGATGAACGATATTTTTCCATACAATAAGTGATATTATAATGTTTACACGTGCTCCAAACGTGAAAAAGGTCTTGGCTTCTGTATTTATCCTAAAATTATGAATAACTTCTAAAATAGTCACTTCGAGTATATTAATCACCTGTTTTCTGAACGTTTTTCTGTCTAATGCAAAAATGACAACATTTCTTAACATTGATAACAAATAACTTTCCTTTTACTAATTCGGAAATAGATGATGGTGAACAATGGTGGTTACCCGTACTACGAGCACTATGGGGGTGCGCCGCTCTTCCCCACCATGAGCGTCAACGTATCCATGAACATGACCATGCATGGATGCCCGCCAGAGCAACTGTGTTCACAGGTTAGTACGAAATTAGACGAATTAGGAAATATTTCAAAACCATCTAAGTATCTATGATTAGAAACAATGCAATTATTTAAAACTATTAACTACCTACTTAGGCTCAGACCTTCTCAGTCGTTCTTGTCAACTAAGCTATCACGGTCACTTAATCAAAAGGTCGTAGCATCAAGTCCCGCTTGCGATAAAAAAAATCCGCAATATACCGCATTATTATAGCTTCTGTTTTCGCTTCGCATGGTTTAAATCCAAATTATGTATGTTAGTATTGGTTAGATATCGTTCAGCTGTTAGAATTGAGCAATATCTATATGCATCGGTGAAATGCAGTTGGGGGCTGAGTTGCCCGCGTCCGTAGGAGTGCACCTTTAAATTGAAATCCCCCTACACGTGGCCCCTGAGTGGTGCAAAATAGGTAACACAATTCTGGTGGGAGGCTTCGGCCGCGGCTGGTTAGCACCCACCGGACGAAGCCATGCCGCGAAGCGACCTAGTCGTGTTTCGGGATGTAGTCCGGTGCAACCGTTGTGGGAGACATGTCAGGGCATTTGCATCAACTTCCCAACCAACGTTCTCCCCAAATCTATCCACTTTACTTAGAGTGAATAGTTTTTTTTTGGATCTACGTGTTCCATCCTCGGCCACAGCGTCGCTTACCATCAGGCGAGTTACTGGCCAAACGTAGATCCATATTTGACAAAAAAAGTATGTTTGTATAAGTACAACTAAAGGTGTATACACCTCTGCCTATACCCTCGAGGAATACAGGGGTTATGGTAAATCTTACTATAGTTTGGCCCTGTGCGGAGAGCTAAGTAATCAAAGTGATTCTTAAGGTTATAAATTCTTGCGGAAAGATTGACACGGTCGTGAGCGGGATTCAAACCTGCGCTTTCCGGATATGTATATACTCCAGGCGTTCTGACCATCTCGACCTAAAGTGATTGAAATTGTAAAAACGTGCGTAAAGATACAGAAATCTTTAGAAGAATTAACACATGCATAGAGAACTCGCACTAACACAAAAATTTTTTGAAGATTTATACGAAATAAATACTCCAGGCGCTTGCCAACCGTGCCATCCCAACCAATGATGCCCACCATTCCGAGTTCCACACTTTTAATATCTCTTATTAGGTAGCAGTGAAAGCCTAGTAGTATGACCGTTGGGCTGGCCAGTCAAAGCTCGCAAGTATCGAGTGATGTTCGTATTATAAATTAATGATCACTTGCTTAAAACGGTGAAGAAAAACATCGTAAGGAAAATAGCACACCTTAGAGATGTTCTCGTATCCAGGTGGGAGATTTTCAGTTGCCATGGCCGACTTGGAAGTCTTTGAATAGACTCCGGACACAGGTTAGCCGAAGCAAGGAAAACCTGTTCAGGTGGAGATGTACTGATAGATGACTGCCCTGGAGTGTAAATGTGGTGTTGCCCCACAAAGGATGGGACACTTGATATCGTGTCCTGCCTGTCCTGCGCAAGTAGCACATCAGAGGAGCTGATGGACGCCCCTGGAAGTGCCAAATTTTGGGCTGACTCATTTTAAATTGTCATCGACATGCTAAGTAGAATAAGAGATGTTCTCAATGGTGTGAAAGCTATGTCAGAGGTCTTCGACTAGTTTAAACTTTGACATTAAGTTATTCTTCACCCACACGATGAGAAGAACACGTCTTATTGTGGCGTATTTTTTTTGTGAATAAAGACTTTTTTTGTTCTTTGGAAATATCGATTAGGTACCTAATAACGTTTATATTATTTTAGGGGCACAGTAACTACCTACTTAAGCCGATATAAGTCAAAATCATGAACTGTTAGAGATAGGAAACTTTGGTACGATCGACACGAAAACTTTATTTTAAAATGGAAGCATTATGGAGTCTTCGATACATTCTCATTGACCACAACTTTCTGTTTCCTAGATGCAATGGAACCAGAACGCCTCAACACCGTCCGTCAACGTGATGTACCCTCAAACACAGAACGTGATCAGTTCCTCAACATATCCCTCAGCGACCTACTCCTTCACCGCCGACTTCCGGACACCGAATCAAAGTGACCCCCTAATCACTGCCACGTCAACGTTCAAGCCACTACTGCAAAACCCACAAAAACCGAACCCAAACTACTCTATATTCCAACAGAAACCTAACTTTTCTAATCAGAAGAGTTTGGGACAGACCTTGAAGAGACCACCTTCGAAGTTGTATACCCAAGAACAGCAAAAAGAACAGAATATGGGTAACGGGTACATCATGAATCATCAGGGACAAATGCATCCTCAGGAGTACGGGTACTCTGCGTGTGTAAACGCTTCGGGGAAAGTTTCGGTAAGTGACACTGGAGACATTGACGTCATATTTAGGAAGTTTATTATTATTTAGGCTTTATTGCTAGTTTGCAACAACTAAAAAGGTAAAGTACTTATTATTGTAGTAACTATTATATGTACGGTAGTGAAAGTTGGGTGTGGCAGAAGAAACATGAAAGTAGAATTAATGCAGTAGAGATGAGAGCTTTTAGAAGTATGTGTGGCGTAACTATGAAAGATAAAGTGAGGAACAGCGTGATAAGGGAACGTCGTGCAGTGAAAGAGGATGTAATGACAAAGATTGAGAAGGGTATGCTAACATGGTTTGGGCATGTAGAAAGGATGAAAGGCGATTGACTAAATTTGTATATGAGGCGTCGACGAACGTACCGCAATCAAATTGCGGACGTTCTCAAAAAAAGTACAGGTCAGGAGCCACCTAAATCGGCGAGCATGTATGAAGAGGCTAATGAACATAGATGAATCGAAAGAGGTGTGTAATTTATTCGAGTAAAACCCGCCCAACACTCCAAGGCCATTGCCGACACCAAGCGCCTTAATGGTGTTCCTCAATTTTTGCAGTTGGTACGAAATGTTCACCCATTGATCTATGTGTAGATTAGATAGCAGCACTCGTTCTCGATGACCAATCATTCTGCACCAACTATTTAACAAGCTTGTTTGTTACCCAGGTTGGTGCTCTCAGTGGTTGCTCAGAAGATGACGAACAAAAGCCGAACCTCTGCCGTATCTGTGGTAAGACCTATGCTAGGCCAAGCACGCTGAAGACCCACCTTCGAACGCATTCAGGGGAAAGGCCTTACAGATGCGGAGACTGTAACAAGAGCTTTTCGCAAGCTGCCAACTTGACAGCGCATGTGAGGACGCATACCGGCCAGAAACCATTTAGGTGAGACCAGACACTCCAGGCTCCAGGCCAGGTATTCTCAACTGTCGGAAGTTTCCTTATCGAAAAATCAAAAATGTTCTATAACAAGACATATTTAAAAAAAAAAAAAGCAATCTCACTGTGTCTGGGCATAGCGTTATTATTTTATTCGTTTTTGTTAGTCTTGGATTCGGATGCGAAAATTTCCGACAGTTGAGCATATCCTACAGGACGGTAAAAGTGTTGGAGGTAAAATACCTGAAATTAAAATCACACTGTTCAAGGTAGTTCAATAAAATAAACATCATCAATACATTTAAATAAAATGTAACGGATCGCTGTCTGTACATGAAAGATATATATATGATAATATAAGATAAGAGATATATATATATATATGATAGATACTGATATGAGAAAAAATATTATTGGCCTTTATCAACACAAATAGCACCCAAAACAATGATTTTTAGAGTTTTTATCTGCTTGTCTGTTTATCTGTTTGTCTGTGCGTTTGTGCACGCTAATCTCAGAAACGGCTTATCCGATTTAGATGGTGGTTTGATTAGTGGTTTTCATTAATATATTGTGGTAAGTTTCACTTAACATTTAGTGTTTGTTTAATGTCAATCGGTCCATAAATAAAAAAAAATGGCAATTTAAAGAATCATGTCGAACATTTGTTAATTATGAATTTGTGTTCATACACGACATGGTGATAATTTACGACATCCACGCGGATGGATATTGATATTTTCGATACATAATATTTTGATATATGATACCTACTTAATATTTTCGTTCATATTCGGTAAAAGCTGTTGGTGTTAGGCGCTTTGCAGATGGAGCAACTATTGCAGCAACTAACAACTGGCAACTAGCTGTTTACATAATTATATCTAAAAATCTAAATGAAACTGCACACACGTAGTGACTCGAGTTGCGAGTTCCGGTGATCGACAACAGTTTTCAGTTGCTGCAATCGAAGACTAAGTTAGTTTCGAATTGCCGCAACTAGTAACTGTCGAATTTGTAAAGTTATATTAAATGGAAAAAGAATACGGTCGTGGGCAAGATTCGAACCTGCGCCTCCCGGATAAATACTCCAGGCGCTCTGAACACTAAGCCATCTAGACTTTTGCTCAGTAATCCGATTTTTTTTCTTTCCACATAAATTTATAACTTAAGAGTTCGCTACGGTCGCGATAATGCCCTTGAAAAATCTAATTTTGTTTTACTTTATTAGGTGTCCAATATGTGATCGTCGGTTCAGCCAAAGCTCCAGCGTGACCACACACATGAGAACACATTCTGGAGAACGACCATATCAGTAAGTACCTATATCTTTTTGTTCTGAGGCCGCTATTCCACTATCATATTTTCATCTTAAATAAGTATATCGTGTCTAGCAGTGATAGCCTAGTGGTATGACCGTGGGACTGACAAGTCAAAGGTCACAAGTTCGAATCCAAGGCATGCACCACTGTATTTTCGAAGTCATGTGCGTATTACAAACAAACAAAACTAATTATCACTTGCTTAAAACGGTGAAGGAAAACATCGTGATGAAACTAGCACACTTGAGAGATGTTCTCGATGGTGTATAAAGCCATGTCAGACACCTACAGGTGGTTTAAAATCAGACACTAGGTTGTTCATCAACCACACGATGAGAAGAAGAAGATGTCTGGGTAAATTACATTCTATAATAATAGAACCTTCATAAACATTAAAAATGTGGGGCGATATGCTTGTATACTTTACTCTTATTAAATTTATATAGCCGTAATGTTATTAGGATTGTGATATCAAAAAGATAATCATGGCATTAAAAAATAATCAGGAAAGCACACGACGTGCTTGAATGGATTACTCGACGACACAACCTTGGATAACACGATGTACAGGAGGATGACATGATGGCCTTTTTGATGTTAGAAATTACTAGATATGTTCCAGGTCAAACTCAAACTCAAACTCAAACTCAAACGTTTATTGCATTCCATAATGTTACATAGGTGTTATGTTTGCATGGGACTTTCGATCATTATGGACCCTGTCGGGCACAGCAACTTACAAGGCTTTATTAATTACTAAAATTAAAATTATGTTATTTATATATATCTACGTAACATCACATTCATGAGAGAAACATATATGTAACTTATAGTATTGTTTTTAATATTGGTACTCATGTCATACAATCATATTTATATTATTATATAGGTGTATTTTCATATTAATTAAATTATTACATTATTTATTAGTTTCTTCAAAGAAGTCATTCAAAGTATAATAACATTTTGTTATTAAATATCTTTTTAGTCTTAGTATAAATATATTGTTTTTTTCTATTTCTACAATTTCTTTTGGCAGTTTATTATATATTTTTATAGACATTACCAGAGGGCCGGTGTGATATATTTTAAGTCGAGATGTGGGTAAGTTTAGTCTGTTTTTGTGGCGTAGTGTGTATTTAGTTTGTTTTTGTTCGCGGGTTGTGTAGAATTCTGGATGTTGTCGAACAAATTTACATATTTCTAAGATGTATAAGCAGGTCAGGGTAAGTATTTTATATTTTTGGAAATATGGTTTGCAGCTGTCTGTTTGTTCGATATTTGCAATTATTCGGATTAGTTTTTTCTGGAGGGTAAAAACTGTGTGTGAATCCGTGCTATTGCCCCATAAAATAATACCGTAGCTAAGCCATGCTTGTGCATACGCGTGGTAAGTTATTAGTGCAGTTTCTATGTTGGTCGTCTTTTTGATTTCGCGTAAGGCGTACGAGAATTTTGAGATTTTTGCTCTTATCTTTTGGGCATGAGCCTTCCAGTTTAAATGTGTATCGATTGTTAGTCCGAGAAGTGTAAAGTCGTTTACTTGTTCAAGATTGGTACCTTTGAAATTTAAGTTAATGTTTAGGGGGGGTTTTTGATGGGGATGGAAAGTTATTATTTTTGTTTTTGTGTAATTTATTTCTAGGTTATGGTTATACATCCAGTCATTTACTTGAGACAGAAGAGAGCAGAGTTTGTCATTTGTGTTTATATTATTTTTATGATCCTATTTAACAGCATGCTATCAAAAAGGATCATAGATATAAGATTATCTAATAGACAATGTGACTCGTATGTTGTATTAATACATCTTTCTTTACACTGTAATTACATATTATAATAAAACACACACTTGCAGCGTTCGTGTCCTCCTGCGACCACGAACGCTGCAGTGTTCGAAACGTCAGGAAAAACAAAAACAAATAATACACGCGATTAATCCGGTCAAAAGTTGTTTTATTATAATGTGTAGTGATCGCGGAAAACCTAAGATATTACTACTCTAATACATTTTCTCATATTTCTATGAACCATAGAAGTAGGAACTTTAGTTAAGATAGTGGAATAGCGGCCTATAAAGCTTACTATTTGTATACAAGTAACAAACTAATAAACTATTATCTTATCTAACGAGGCTGTCAACCTTTTACTTTTTCGACCTCGCTGTGTAAGGGATAGAACACTTCGCGCACGATGGGGGGCTTCGGCAGATTGTTGAATCAATGCCTTGAAACTTCAGCTTCGTAAAATTGTAGATATTCTAGTAAGTATGCTCTTAATATCATATTTTTTTTCAAACTGCTTCGTTATCAACAGATGCAGATCTTGCAAAAAGGCGTTTTCAGACAGTTCGACGCTCACGAAACATCTGCGTATCCACTCTGGAGAGAAACCTTATCAGTGTAAATTGTGTTTATTGAGGTAAGAACCTAATGATTGATTTTTGCTCTCACGGGGTGAAACCCGATATCGTCCCACCACCTGGCCTTGCTTAACTTTCCTATAATAGTAAAGCAGGGTATAAATTTAAATTCGATTTACGTAGCATCTTTTAACCCTGACGTCTGGCACACTCAAGAATTTTAAGCACGACTTGTAAGTCTGTTTTAGGAAGCTTATGAAAAGATAAAAATTTCATATTCTAAGCTTAGTTTTTTTTATAAGTACTTGGTTACATTTTCAACATTTAATTAAGAGACACTGTCATGAATCTAATTTATTCCATGGATAACTTTTACCGTAGGTACATCGGCAAATTATGTGTCTTCTTAAGTTAGTTACTGGAGGTTTCGTAAATCCTATACAACGTGCAACGGAAGTCCTTGCTCATACTTTGACGGTTTAATAATGTACCCATATCCATGTGTGACTTCATCATGTGACTTCTGATAAAGGACCAATGTGAAAAGCGTGAATAAACAGCAGCTCCATATATTCTAGTCGAGTGAGATTAACGTTTCTATAGAAGAATGTTTCTTTTTTCGCACATTTCGAAGTTGATTCCATAGATGGGTACATTGACCCCTAAAAGTATGACAACGGATTTGTGTTACACATTGTATTTACTGTATTAAATCTACGAATTAATATTGTATAAAAATCACGGGTATTCCTTTTGTATATGCTAGTTTCTTTAAAGCTATATTTATCTCCAGGTTCTCCCAGTCCGGCAACCTGAACCGGCACATGAGGGTCCACGGCAACATGTCGGGTGGAATGCTCGGCTGACACTTGCCGAGGTGCGGCCTCTCTGCCGTCTACTATTAAACTGGGACCAACTGGGACCGTACTGTGAAGTGTTAGGACTTAGAAGCATTCTTCTGTGCGAGTGGGATAACGTTGAGGATTCTACCGTATAAGAGCGATGGCGATATTCTTCCTTTCCAGTACTGTAATAAATCTTCAATGAATTGCGACCGTAGGTACTGTGAAGTGATTAAGACTAAGTAACTGGCATCATCAGTGAAAAAAAGGGCGCTTTTCTTGCTGTATAGTAATCACCCTGTCCGACGTCTACTATTAAACTGCGACCATCGACATGAGACAAGGATGGCGCTAATCATCTTATATAGCTCTGTCACTCTCTCTACCGTCTCCTTTTGAACTGAGACAGTACTGCGAAGTGTCTAAGACTTAGGGGCTAGCAATCTTCGGTACAAGAGAGAGATAGCGGTATTCTACCTTTCTAGAACTCTCATTAATTTTACATTGAACAGGAACTTAAAAAGAGATAGCAGTATTCATCCTTTAAACCTCTCTCTTCGCTCTCTGCCGTCTACTATTAAACTGGGACCGTATAGTGAAGTGTTAGGACACAGGAATTCGCATTGTACGCTGCGAGAAAGAGAAAGCGCTATTCATCTTTTATAGCTCTATCACCCTCTCTGCCGTCTACTATTCAAATAAACGAAAAAACAGTGTAATGAGCGTTTTTGTGCTACACATGCATATAGGCAAAGCAATATATAATTTTAATGGTGCCTGTTGTTCTAATAATGCGGTAATATTTAGCACTGAAATATTTTTTTAATAGTGCCCGTACTCTTTTATGACTATATATTATGTATTTCTGTGGAGCTCGACTTGATGAGCTCGACCGACTCCATACCAAAGACTCCATACTGAACATTAAAACAGATTATGAATAGGTACCAATGATAGGTACCGAATTAAGAAATATGTCATTTAACTATTCGAAATACTTCGCTAACGGTCAATTAATTGACAAATACCTTCCTACATGTAAAACACCCTATTCAAGAAACAAAAAAACTAAATATATTATTGTTCACCGTTACTATTTTAACTAGATAAATAATATAAAGTTACAATAATCATAACACGTCGTTTTGTAAAATCCGAAAAGAAACAAACAGCTAAAAAAAAGAGTCAATATGTAGAAATGCGTACATTTACTTTTACAGATAAATCTTCTAATCGCAATGACGTAAGCAGTTAAAGTTACCTTTTGTCGCGCAGACGAAGACGCGGGCACCAGCTAGTATTATAAAGTTATTAAATTTTTACGTTCTTCAATAGGGTGTCTATATGTACAATAGGCCGCAAGTCCATGGTAACACTCTAAATTTGAGCTGGCTTATTGTGTTTGGAACTTTCAATAATATGCGAGGCCAGCATAAACTGGTTTTGGTTCCACTGACGTTGCCACATCAGTTTTTCTAAATTCCCGACTTAAGTCCCGACGACTTATGTGGAAAAAAAAGCGGGACTAGGTCGAAAAAATCGGGACGCAGATTAATAAACTTACAATATTTATTTCTAAATATATTCTTAACATAATACAATGAGATCGACTTTCACTTTACCCATCTTCTTATGTTTTGGGTGTCCCGTTCAGGGTGATAGCGGGTCGAGTCCCGAGAGGCCTGAAAAGCGGAACATCTGGCAACACTAAGCCCACTGTACCTACCAAAAAAATAAGATTCAAGACTGTTTGTCTTGTGGTTCCTGCCAAAGAGTATATAATCACTACGTTCGTTCCTGCGATACGAGCATGGTTCTTTTTGTCGACACGTTTGTCGCTTTTAAACGTCAAATTTGACATAAAGTGTCGATAAAACGTTAAAATTCAATACATAAAAACGTTTAGCGAGTCGACAAGTTTGTCGAAAAGATCCGTGCTCGGACCTTTTTGACAATGGTAATCTATTGACTCGTTAAATAACAAACGCAATAGAAATATATTGATATGAATTCCGATCATAACGGGACAAAACTTAATGACTTATGTCGTGGACTTATGTATTGTAAATCAGTGTTGTAAATAAGACAAAATTATGTGAAAATGTTTGTACATAACTATTGTAAGCTTCTAATGTAAAGAAAATATGCCAAGATTAAAGTATTAAATTATCTAGTCATTATAAATAGCACTTTTACGAATAAAGATGCATTGAGTAGCTTGGAGGAGGATTTCAAAAATTCTACAGGTTAGCTGATGGTCTTGTGAATAGAAGTGATAAATAGGTTCGACATTGCACTCATCAGTCACCACTGTCAGTATTATAGATAATATCATAACTTTGTAAATGAATTGTGAATTAAAATCTAAATAAATCAATTCTTCAAATCAAGATTGCCTTTTTTAATAGTACCTAGCAAGTCACCTTTTTAAAATAATATTTTAGTAGGAATCCTTAATATAAATAATACCTATCTATTATACCTGACCTATACTGTATATATGTCGCAGATGGATAGTAGACTCCGCTGTTTTACAAAACTGCTAGCTGATTTACAAAACAGTACTGTTTTATAAAAAAGCTAAACAACGTTCAGCTGGATTGCCATTGCGATACGTTTAACAAAACTGCTACCCACGTTTAGTCGTAATGCAGAATGACATCTCTATGTCGCAGTTGGATTGTAGAATCCGCTGTTTTACAAAACTGCTAGCTGATTTACAAAACAGTACTGTTTTATATAACAGCTGAACGACGTTCAGCTGGATTGCCATTGCGATACGTTTAACATAACAGCTACCCACCTTTAGACGTAATGCAGAATGACATATCTACTGTGGGACAGGTTTGTTTATTGTATAGGTATATTAGATAGCCACAACTCTAGTAAAAAAAAGGTACTTTATTCTAATTTGAGTTTCCGTTGCTGGGTGGACGGAGCCTCCTTATTTTATGTCTGTGAGGTTAGAAAAAACCTAAACTCTTCGAACCTAACCTGTCCGTGTCGGGATACACGAAACTCCCGAGCTGGCTTCGCTCGCTCATGGATCAATTTCGTATATTTTCTTTCATAATCCCGATATATTGTCGACTATTATAGTGGTTTAGTATTTACGTCATTCAACATTTTCATCTTCTTTTTGCTATTGACGAGTAAAATATAGTAAGGTTATTATTTTTAAGACATACAGAGCCATATGCGACAAAATTTCGAACTAAAATCAACAATCTGACAGTTCATTTCACACTGTTTTACATAATCTCTGATCGTTGACCCGCTGCATAGATAAACGCAAAACGTTCATTCAATTCTGCGTGTTATAGTTCAGTAATTATGTAAACCCGCTAAACGTCGTTCAGCTGTTTTTCATAACAGTACTGTTTTGTAAATCAGCTAGCAGTTTTGTAAAACAGCTGATTCTACAATCCATCTGCGACATATACATAAAGTAGGATTTATTCATGTAAATAAAATCATTAACATTTCATAAGTGCTGCGGACCTACGGCTACCTCGGGTACCAACGAATCTATGGTCACTTTGTAGTAGATTATGAGTAGATTTTTAGAGTCCAGTATTGCATCGATCTGCCCACGCCAGAAAAGTAGATGTCGCCTTAAGTGCAACGTGTCGCACCATTACAGGTTGCCTCAAACCTACACCACTTAACAAGCTGTATCCGACAGCTGGTATAGCACCCCTTCATATTCGCAGGGAAGTCGCGTGTGCTGTGGAAATACGCAAGCAGGAGTCAGACCCTAGACATCCACTGTTTGGCGCCAAGTTACCAGCACAACGCTTAAAATTCCGCCACAGTTTTTTTTAATCGACCGAGGCAGCGTCGGGATGCCCATTTGAGGCTCGCAAACTCTGGCTAGGGGCTTTTCCACCACCCGCTAACTACATAGACCCCAAAGAGACCCTACCTGGGGGGCACGAATATTCCTGGCCTATAAGTTAATGGACTCCGAACCGAAGTGGGGCGATGTAATCTCAATATGAGCAAATGGGTACAACCATTAATGAAAAACCCACCGGATGTAAGTGTGGAGTTGACCCACAAACAATGTCCCACCTACTGTCTTGCTTTTTATACCCCTAACACCTGTACATTGAGTGACCTATACGCTGCCACTAATAACTTCATTGACGTGGCAAAATTTTGGGCACATCAAGTGTGAATCTAGGGAGCCGAAAATTGTACCATCGACACGAAGAAGAAGAAGATTGCACAATGTGTTTTTAATATTTCTGTTCATCATGGACAACCTGTAACAAAGGACGCAATTTATTTTGCACTGAAATAAAAACTTTTGACTTTGAATCCCGCTCGCGCTAGCGTATTCATAATTGGCGCCACAACATGTGCTTACAGTAACATAAAATATTATTTATTTTAGTAGTGTTGAGTCTATATTATAAAACTGTGCTAAAATAGTAAATAAATTAATGTATACTTAGAAAAAGTACACTTTATTTATGAGGCACCGCAAAGTATTACCTAAAAAAATACCTACATCGTGTCCTACACATTTTTTATACTAAGCTCAATTGCTCATATAGATGCTTCATGCTATTGGAAATAAAGCAAGGACAAGATATATGTCTGTCTGTTCTGGCATGAAGAGTAATACTGGTATCTTATTACCCCCATACCAGCATTACCAGCCATCTAACAACAATTATTTTATTTCGGAACGCATTGTTAAAAATCAACATTCTAAGAAAAAGGTTTTTTATAGGTCACGTTTACACTCTTCGTAATATCAAATTCGGCTTAAAATAAAATTATACACATATTTATTTACCCCTACATTATTATTTGACTAATATATTAATGTGTATTTTTAGCTAACAAATAAACACAGCCGTTTATCAGAAGCAACTACAAAAAATAAAAAAGTCATTGCCTCAAGCAGACACTAAATGAACTTAGCAGTTTGACACATCATGAAATGAATCTCCGAAGGATTTCCTTGTCAGGAATAAAGTAATTCAATAATTTACCCCTGAGACGGGTCAACCGGTGTTCTATACGCAAGATATTGATAATACAGTTATTTGCACTGCTGCTGTCTGTTAGTGAGTCAGCATATCTGGTGTAAATATAGTATTAGATCGTCAAAATATATTGCATCGGACCCACTGTTACATTTTGCGCTGTAAATCGTTAATTTACTTGTAAATATGACTGAAAGTTCACCTGATGAGCCGAGTTCTAATCGAAAGGACTTTATTTGCGGTGTTGTTGAAGGTAAATGTTGTTTATTTTAAGTTTAAAATATGTCGGTTATGTTGTAGTCATGTATTGACTGTCTAAGTTTATAATGGAGTGAATGACCTATGCTTCACTTTTACAGGCTTTTATGGACGGCCGTGGACCACTGAACAAAGGAAAGATTTGTTTCAAAAGTAAGTAATAATTATATTAACCTACTTGTGTGTATGGGTAGTAATAAAGATTTTTTTTATATATTTTTACATTATTTGCTCAAATTTTCAGCTTATAATGCGACCTACTGTTTATAGTTGCAGTAGAGAGTAGGATTTTCTTTTAAAACATTAATTTAATATGTACCATAAGATAAATTCTACACATTGCCTGTCTCAAGTCCTCCAATCAATCATTCAACATATAAGTATACTTGAATCAATCATCGAAACTTACCAGAAAAATCCAAGACATTTCTAGAATCACTTTCAAAATTATGCAAAACTATCTTCCTTCAATATAGAGGTGAAAGGGCAATGACCTCAGCATTATAACAAACATGACTGCTCCTAATATTTACATTTATAAAATTTATGAAGCATAACCTATATACTAAATTAAATTATCTCATAAGATTGGCATATCAGTATCATATCCTGAGAATGAGTATGTTACCTGGTGTTTATTTTTACAATGGTGAAATCAATATACTATTAAACCAGCCTTTGTCCAAAGAGTGTAATAGGATTTATAATAGTAATATCTTAGGTTTGCGCGGTCACTACACATTATAATAAAACAACTTTTAACCGGATTAATCGCGTGTATTATTGGTTTTTTGTTTTTCCTGACGTTTCAAACACTTTGCAGCGTTGTGGACGCAGTCCTCCTGCGACCACGAACTCTACAAAGTGTTCAAACGTAATACATGCGATTAATCCGGTTAAAAGTTGTTTTATTATAAGGATTTATAATCTTATGAAAGTATGTTTAAAGGGAAATGAAAGAGTGAGACCGTGAGTGATGGTGATTTTGATGGAAGAATATGATTGATGTGAGTGAGTGCTAGTGCCTGTGGTGTAATTGAATGCATGCGGGCTATTGTTGTAGCCTGCATGCTGTTAATTATGCCATGGTATGAATGATCCCATGAGGCTGGCAGTCACCTAGAGTGTACTGGAGCCTCTATAAAAAATTTGATTAAAAAGAAACAGATTGGGCACCTGTAAATGTTAAATTATAGATGTTAGAGTCCAGACTAATTAAAGCATTTCCTGATCCTCTCGTATTTTGGTTATGATAGTTTTTTTTAAATTCTATTGTTTAGTTAAAATAGACCAATGTATATGCACTTATGAATGTTAGAATTTAGGTGCATGGTTCTAAATTTGTTGTTTCCTATGGATAAATACCAGCAAGATGTACTTCATGGCTATGCTTTTAAAATATATAATTATTACAATTGTTGTTGATACATTTAATGGTGGATACATGAGATAGCAATGTAGTCCAGCTTTAGAAGGTAAATTAAATGAAGGTGATTGAATGAGAAATGTGTTGGGTCAAGCCTAATGGCAGGAGTTCCATGGCAATACTGGTATTTCCTCTATATATGATCCCCAAGATAACTTGATACTAACAAGTTTATCTCAGACATTTCTTAACTCTTCAAGCACTTCAAATTTCAAGAGACAATTGATAATGATTGAATAGATTCAGGTGTTTATTTGCGGAAGTCTAAGTCCATTACAATGGATGCAAATATGATATCTAGCTACTTCCGCAATATTGAGGGTAGTCATGCACTGCCTGCAAATATATGCTCATATGCAAGCAGTGAAAAACTGCATCAACTACCAATAGATAATGAATTATCAGGGAAAAACTTGTATTGGTGGTATACCAGTTCTTTTATTTATCTAATTTATTAAGGGGCTTTAGTAAACTCGAGGTGACTATGCCAGCCTCATGGAAACATTCATACAATGGCTTAATTAACAGATGTCATCGTTCAAAATCACCTTCACTCAATGTCACATCCTTTCATTTCAAAAATTCACAAATTTATAACTCCTATTACACTCACTGGACAACGGCTGGCTTAATCGAATGTTAATTTCACCATTGTGAAAATAATCAGGTAACAAACTCATTCTCAAGCTACGATACTGATCACATTCCATAAACACATGAATAATGTTGTCTGGCTTATGACATGTTACATAATGGCGACACTGGTATTCAAATTCAAATATTTTTATTTCAATTAAACCATATTACAGGCACTTATGAAAATTCAAAACTAGGTGCATGTTATGCCGTGTCCTTATTAAATGGTAAAACAATGGAATAGTAGCTGACCGCAACCTGAGTGCCAAAACCAGTGTCTCCCTTGAGAGGCTGGTCAAACCAGTGCACTTAACTGGGTCTTCTGTATGGTATTGTACCAAATGCCCTTAGCTTGTGAACATTCCATAAATATCTGCATCCATTTCTCATAACATAAAGTTTTAACCCATGGAACAACCTCTTCGCCATATGGTCCGGTTAAAACATCCACACAGTCATACACTGCATTCCCGACCAACCAATCCACAACCTCGTTCACCAACAAACTAATATGAGAATGTATCAACTGTAACTCAAGACAAATATTTTGTTTTGTCGCCAAAGAAGTGTTAAATATGGATGAATAATTCGCGTTGGTGAGCAGAGATCGAGATGGCTTAGTAGTCATAGCGCCTGGAGTATTTATCCGGGAGGCGCAGGTTCTACTTCTGCTCAGGACCGAATTCTTTTTCCATTTAATATAATAGTTTTAGAGTTCGCTAAGCATGCGTTATAGCTTTTCAAAGATTTATCTTTAAATATTTTGTTCCTGAAATTTTTTCAGTATGGGTCTATTGAAAAAATTGCAGGAACAATGTTTCATAAGCTATCAGCATATGAGAAAAATATGAAAATGGTAATTGTTAATAACTTGGTAATAGTTTATAACCTGGATTAACACAGGATACTTTTGTCCCTGCTGGACCAAATTCTGCAGTCCATGCAGATAAAATTGCAGACAGACATTAGTTTATAATATGCAGTTCATATCACCAAGTCTTTAGTGCTTCAGTGATGCCCCTAATTTTAAACTGCAACTTTTCAACTTGCCAGTCCACTAGGCTATCACTGCTGTGATTTAGAATCTAGTGTTAATGATTACAACAAAAATCTGTGGTGCCTTGGATTTTAACCAGGGACCTTTGAAATGCGTGTCAGATGGTAATTAATGGAGTTGTGTTTATTGTTACAACATGATTGATTTAACTTGCATTAGTTAAGTTAAATAACATCCTGCCTTAATGTATTGTGTAATTACATTATCTGTGCTAGACTTCTAATGATGTTGGTGTAGATAATACATAATATACATCACTAATACCTAACCTTGTACTCATTTGTTTAAAATGGGGTCATATATTTGAGGTATTCAACTAACTTCAACTCTCATAAACAAGTCCATGGTCACAACTTTGACAAAACGTAGCCCGTGTCAGAGCATCCCTATCTGTACAAACCCTGTAGAACATTGATCACCAATAACATTCATAGGGGGCCACTTTTATACAATTTTTTTTACTATTGTGGTCCATTTGGTATATGATTACTAGCAACCACTGATTAAACAATATAGGTCAGCAATTTGGATCTGGACCGCAGTCCGCCATTTCATGACACTAGCTGTGGACTGTGTGCTAAACATTCTGTATTCCTAGTAGCAATATTAGCAGTTCCACGCATGCGTAGCAACCAGCAGGCTCATAACACTAATATTACTTAAATAACCAGTTTCAAAAATAGGCCTTTCGATAATGGCTGTCATTGTCATCGCCATTCTTGAAAATAGATTGTTAATCTTATAAATACAGCAATGTTTTCACAAATACTATTGAAGTGTTCAATAATCAGGACAGGAAATAGTTAAATTCTGCCATATTATGTCAAATATTTAGTATGGGGAATGGGAGGGTTCCTTGATAATCAGTAGCTGCTAGTGCCCTTACCTATATCCCGGGTTTGGAAGATAAGTACTGTTGCACAACCACGTTTCAGTGATTCAGTTACTAAGTCCTATGTAATTATGTGAACCCATTAATAATTGCCATCTACCAGGCGCAACCCCAAACTCCGGGATACTTATGAGAATTTCCTAACAGAAAATTCAATAACACTTTGCTCGACATGAGAATCGGAACTAGGACCTCATGTTCAGCAGTCACTCTTACGACTACTAAACGAGTAATAGTAAGATCATTAGTCATTTATTCATGAACAATTTACATTGTATTTGAATGTTTACACAATCGGAAAAACATAAGATAAGAATAAAAAATATTGTATAAAAATATAAAAAAAAACAAAATGCAAAACAATGTCAATAAAAACTCATTCTTCACACATTTAATAATATTAGTAATTATATAAAAATAAATTGAAATTTTATTACTTAAGATCCATACAAAACATACTACTATCTTTTACAGGCTAAAAAAATGGGGCATGGACATGTACGTCTATGCACCAAAAGACGATTACAAGCATCGAGCGTACTGGCGGGAGCTGTACACGGTGGAGGAGGCTGAGCACCTGACCTCACTCATAACGGCTGCCAAAGCTCAAGGCATCATATTCTGCTATGCATTGTCTCCTGGACTCGATATTACGTACAGCAGTCAGAAAGAGATTACTACACTTAAACGGAAATTGGAACAGGTATGAGACTGTTACACAGACATGTTTTTAACATGAATCTAGAGAATCCTTTTAAATGTTTTTCGAGTTTCCGGACTTTGTCTATTGTAAAGAAACCCGGTTCTTTGCCCACCAGGGAAGAACTTGTCCACCAATGGGGTCAACCAGGTTAGGAAAAAACTAGTTTCTATAAATACAAGCCATTTAAGAAGACTGGTTACTGCTTAATATACCTCTAAGAAGATAACATAAGAAATAGCAGGACAAATGAAAAAAATAAAAAAAAATCTGCATGAATCGAAGCCTTAGAAGCTTAGCCTGTATATCATGTTAATATGGTAAAACATAGAGTATAATTTCGTTTATTTTTCAGGTGTCCCAATTTGGCTGCACATGTTTTGCTCTACTGTTTGATGACATTGAACCAGAGATGAGTGAGGCAGACAAACAGATATTCCAAAGCTTTGCACATGCTCAAGTAAGTACCCTGTAGAAAATACGAAACAATAGCTATATTCATATATTTTAACTAGCTGGCGCCCGCGACTTCGTCTGCGTGACAAAAGGTAACCTATGTCCTAATCCAAGGTCCAATCTATATCCTTGCCCAATTTCATTACGATCGGTTCAGCCGTTTAGTCGTAAAAAGGTAACAAACAAATAGACAAACAGAGTTACTTTCCCATTTATAATATTAAGTATTGTATTTTATTAGATTAATTAATATAAGAATGAGCTAAGCCAGCAGTGTAATTGTGCAACTTGCTTTGAAGTCAGGCATCGTAGTTACATTGTGAGCTCAGCCTTCAATCTGTATAGCGGTTGACTGCACAGCCTTGCCACTGTGACGTTATCAACAGTGTTTTAACCAATAACGAGAATGTTGTTGCTATGGTTACCAACTCTACAGCCAATGAAGACCGATAGATTGACTGAATAAGTGACACTTTGTTCTCACGTAATCAGGAGTTTAAAAAAAAATATATGTTAAAAGAACCCTTGATTTTTTCCGATGTTTTCCAACAGGTTGTCAAATGAATATCTGTGAAAGACGTTACGGGGTAGTCAGAAGCCTGAAAGTCTGACTTTAGAGTTATACCACGAGACATCGTGTTGCCCAGTAACAGGGTTGTGCAGGTCTGATAGGCAGTCGCTCCTTGTAAAATACTGGTATTAAGTTGCATCTGTTTAGACTGGAAGCCTATCCTAAAATAGTTGTAGCGGCGTGAATCGCTAACTAACTATATTTGCTGCCTAGCTTTGGGATTTTTGTAAAATAAAAATGCAATGTTTCTTATGCGAGTTCAATATCGAAATGTAATTTCGTTAATAGTACAGCGGTCGAGGAAGAGACCCCCTCTTCCTTGACCGCTGTACTATTAACGAAATTGGGAACAATAATTAGCCAATCATCGCACATATCACGTCATTTATGAGTGGCTTGATTGGACGGCGATGACACGACCAAGGTAACTGGCTCCGATCCCCAACATACCCGCGGCCTTGAAAGCAGCAGCTTACAATCTTGTTGTTAATAATTAATTCTCCACAAGAGGGCAAATTTTGGTAAATGCGCGTCTAACGATTCCCGACGTCGTCTGGATGTCTGCGACTCTTGAAACACCGTCTTTGCCAGGTATCGTTCTCACAACTCGGCCCTAATGCCACTTTAACGGGGTTAGAGTGGTATCCTTGATTATGACAAGCGTATCAGGTTTTAAATCCGTAGTATTCTCCTTCCATTTGGTCCGGGTCTGTAGTTCGGAGATATATTCGTTGGCCCATCGCGACCAAAATTGCTGCCGCAGCTGCTCCACTCTCTGGTAGCGAGTCAACCGATGAACAGGTAAGTCTTGTAGATCATCGTCACAAACGGGTGCGGTAAGAGGTCGACCGATCAAGAAGTGTCCAGGGCTGAGAGGAAGATAATCTTGAGGATCCGAAGACATTGGTATCAATGGCCGTGAGTTCAATACAGCTTCGATCTGTGATAACACCGTAGCTAACTCCTCGAAAGTGAGGTGAGCGTTGCCAACTACTCGGCGTAAATGGAATTTGCACGTTTTCACCCCAGCTTCCCACAAGCCACCAAAATGCGGAGAATAGGGAGGTATAAATGAAAATTTTATATTTTGATTAGCTGCGTATTCAAAAATATTTTTACTACACTTAGACAAAAACTGAGCAAAATCATTTTTTAAACCAACAAAATTACGACCGTTGTCTGAAAATATTTCTGATGGTTTCCCGCGCCGTGAAATAAAGCGCTTGAGCGCTAGTAAGTATGCATCAGAAGAGAGATCACTACCTAGTTCCAAATGAATTGCTCGCGTAACAAAGCAAACGAATAAACAAATATATGATTTAATTAATTTTGCGCCTCTGCCTTTTCGGTTTAGAATGAACACTGGCCCTGCATAGTCTACTCCAACACGAAAGAATGGAAAGGTAGCGGTAATGCGCTCCTTAGGTAGGTCACCCATAAGTGGAGTCAAAGTTTTACCTTTAACGCGTTTACAAACAATACACTCATGAGTCACCTTCCGCGCTAAGTTTCTGCCTGCCAGCGGCCACCATTCCTCGCGCACTCGATACAGCAACGCTTGAGGTCCTGAGTGCAGGGACTGAATGTGTTCATGCCGAAATAAAAGACTAGTAAACATATGTTTACTCGATAAAAGTATTGGATGTTTTTTATTATATTCGAAGTCAGGTGAAGCATTAATTCTCCCGCCTATTCGAATTAATTTTTTATTGTCTAAAAACGGATTCAAATTTGCAAGACTGTTCTTTGATTTAATATTTTTTCCGTTGGTTAGTAAATTGTATTCGTACGTGAAAGATTCCATTTGCGACAACCTAGCGAGATTGAGACTAGCCTGTCTCAACTCGGGAACAGTGATCGCGCCTCTTATCCAACTCAATTTGTCACGAATAGTTACGTTATGAATGAAACGAAATACATAAGCAGCGACGCGATTCATAGACCCAAATTGAGAAAATTTATTAAATGGAAAAAATTAATTAAAATTATTGTTATCACATTTTGCTGTCAATGATATTGTATTTGATTTAAGTTCAGGCAGCGTAATGTTAATTTTATCTGATAAATTTGAATTTGAATTATTACTTAAATCTAAGTCTTGCAAAATTGAAGACCCTTTCCACCATAAATTCGATGAGGACAAGTCTTCAAGACTGACACCACGCGATATGAGATCAGCAGGGTTGTCTTTGCCACTAACATGTCGCCAAGTAATTTCATTTGTCAGTTCATGTATTTCAGCGACTCGATTTTGTACAAATGTCTTGAGTAAATTAGGAGCCATACGCAACCAGCCTAACACAATAGTCGAATCAGTCCAGAACGTGACGTCATCGAATGTACGGGTAAGTGAACCGCGAATCTTATCGTAAAGCCTCGCACCCAGCAGCGCGCCACACAATTCCAACCGAGGAATGCTTACTGGTTTTAATGGAGCTACTTTACCCTTAGAAATTAATAATCTTACTGTCACTTGATCAGTACATACAGTACGCACATAGGCACAGGCGCCGTACGCAATTTGTGAAGCGTCTGTAAAAATATGCAACTCAGTACGCGTAGGATTGCATTGAAAGACGTGTCGCGGCACCGCTATTGTCCGAAGATAAACTAGGCTGTTAACAAACCGATTCCATGTTTGTTCGATGTCAGTAGGAAGCGGATCGTCCCATTGCAACTTCAAGAGCCATAATTTTTGTAACAATACTTTGCCTACAATAACAGACGGGCTTAACAATCATAATGGGTCGAATATTTGAGAAACCGTTGACAGTATTAAGCGTTTAGTGACTGTGTTGTTGCCGGTTTGAATTCGCGTATTGAAATTAAACTCATCTGCAATGTTGCACCAACCTAAACCTAATGTTCTGCACTGACCGTGATCGCCTAAATTCAAATCGCGAAATGCGTGAATTACAGGACTAGAAGACGACTCACCGTCGATATTAAAATTAAAAATCCATTTCCGTAGTGGAAAACAACCGGAATTCAATACATCAACGGTTTTTTTACAAATGGATATTAATTCTTCCTTATCGTCACACGAGGTCAAAAGGTCATCTACGTAAAAGTCCTCATTAATGACCCTTCTCACCTCAGGGTCCGTACATTCAGCCGCTAATTGCTTCAAACACCTAACACTAAGGAAGGGCGCCGATGCCGTTCCGTATGTAACGGTATTAAGCCTATAGAACTCGAGCGGCAACGACGGATCATCGCGCCAGATAATTAATTGCAAAGCACGTTGAGAAGGTGTCACAGTTACCTGCCTATACATTTTTTCACAGTCTGCCACAGCCGTGTGTTTAAACTGTCTAAAGCGCAATAATATACTTAAGAGGTCTCCTTGAATAGGAGGGCCAACAAGCTGGATATCGTTGAACGATTTCCCGTTACTTGTAGCAGCACTGGCGTCGAACACCACACGAAGCTTAGTAGTCGTGCTGTGTTCTCGAAAAACACCATGATGAGGCATAAAGTAGTATGGAATACCGTAAGAATCAATCCGAGTCATGTGACCTAAATCAATATACTGGTGTATAAATTCAGTATACAATTTCTTATAACTAACAGGTGCGCGCGATAACCTTTTTTCTAAAGACAAGAAACGACGCTCTGCCTGGGAGAATGAGTCACCCAATGCATGAGGTGATTTGCATAACGGGATGTGTACACAAAATCTACCATCCTTATCGCGTGTAGTTGTAGTGGTAAACGAGTGTTCACAAGCCTGTTCCTCATCGGTACGCGTATCCCGAGACTTGGGTAATTCTTCTAACTCCCAGAACTGACGCAGCTGCATGTCTATAGATTGAGCAAAATTACATTGGACATGTCCTTTATTAAGCGGTATATGATTAATGGGACCCGAAATTATCCAACCTAACTTTGTGTTCTGAAGGAACGGACCGGCTGGTAAACGCATCTTGCCATCGATCAGCAAGTCCCAAAATCGGTCCGCGCCTATTAAAACATCTATCTTTTGCCGTCCTAAAAATTGCGTATTTGCCAACTGTATATGATCAGGAATCCTGAACTGTGCGCTTTGTTGTTGTACAGCTGGCAATTCGGACGTTATTTTTTGTAAAACGAAGCACTTAATGCGCATCGAGTATGAATTGACGCGTGATTTAATTGTAATATCACACGTTTGCGTCGAATGTGATACAAAATTATTGATTCCTCGTATTTCGTGAGTGGACTGTAATAGTGAAATATCTAATAGTTTACATAATGATTGTGTAACAAAACAGCTTTGACTACCGCTATCGAGTAATGCGCATGCCGTATGATAATTGTTATGTTTATCCGGAATCTCGACTATAGCAGTAGATAACAAAACTGGTTTCACATTTATGCATTGCGTATCTGTGTGCGTTTCGGTATGGACATTGCTAACTTGAATGAATTTGTTTTCGCGACGATTAATATTATGGGACTCCGTAAACGGCGCCTGCGGCGGCGGCAAGGCGGGCACGTTTGATTCGCTCGCCTCAGTTGTCGCCGTAACGGTACAGCTTGTGGTATGATTTGTATCATTAGGGTGAATCAATGAATTATGTTTTTTGTTGCACTGTTTACAAGGTCCAAATCGACAGTTATATATGGTGTGCCCGGAACGTAAACAATTCTCACATAAATTATTATCATTGACAATTTTTTGTTTTGCTTGCAAATCCATATTAATGAATTTAATACAAGTGTAAATTGGATGTTTACTTTTGCAAACGACACAAATTCTATGCGAGTGATGACCCGGTGACTTATTGCAGGAAACATTACAGTGCGATGTGTGACTTCTAAACGTTGAATTAGATTTTTTCACTTCAGAATTGTTTTGGCGATCGTTGCCGTGTGATAGTGCTAATGTTTCCAACAAATCAGCCCTGTTTTTAAGAAACGTAATTAAATTATAAACTTTCAACGTAACTTTCGAGTTGGTATTCGACAGTAGTGAACCTTTATATTCATCCCATTCTCGTTCAGTCATTCTATCTAATTTGGAAACCACAATATAAATTATCAATGTATCCCATGAGTCTGTTGGCTCGCCGAGGGTTTTTAAAGCGCGTAAGTTATTAATAATTGTATCTATAAGTTTCCGTATTAGTAAAGACGACTCTTTAGGCAGTGCCTGAATCGAGAACAAAGCTTTAACGTGACTATGCACTAATAACCTAGTGTTATCGTACCTATTGAGCAGTAGCTCCCACGCTACCGAGTAGTTATCAGAAGATATTTCCAGCGCGTTTATAACTAACTCTGCACTCCCCTTTAGTGATGATTTGAGGTAGTGGAATTTCTGAATATTACTTATTTCAGTAGAATTATGTACTAATGACGAATACGTGTCCCTATATTCGAGCCAGTGTTCATACAAACCGTCAAACGTCGGTAATGAAATAGTGGGTAACTTTACTGATAAATGATTTACTTTAGAATATTGACTCGTTTTGGAACCATTAGTAACCTCTTCACTAGCACTAATCATGGCTTCAGCTCGAGCCAGAGTACCATAGTACGTATCTTCGAATAACTGACGCTGATCTAACTGCTCATCAATATCACTGTCGGGAACTATTTCCTTTATTTTAGACTGGATGTCATTAAATTCTGAAAACAAAATACCTGTGCCCTGTATGCGTAATTTTAAATCTATTCTTAATTGGCTATTTATGGTCGTTACGTCGATTGTGTTTAAATAATTGGAAAATTTTGTTAATCTACCCTTAACTATACTGCGTTTCCTAACTAGCTCGCGAATGGTTTGCTCAGTTTTATCATCAACATTTTTAGAAATACACGGGGATCTATCGCGAGGTCTACCACTCTCTCCATCTTTAGGCATTAACGGCATTCTGGTGGCTTGTAAAAAGAGGAATACTCACGTGCAAATAGTGACTGAGTATGAAATTAGCTGGTGCTAGCACAGTCACTCAGCCGTAGTGTCGCTCTGCGCAGTAGGCAACCCTCACCAAACTCACTGAAATCAGATCACAAACGGTATTACACTTATGAACACGGCAGGTCTTGAAGAACGGAACTTGATGAACGTACCGCTGCTGGGCGTTAATCCTCCAAATCTTCAGTCCTCAATTACCGCCTTGCAAATTGAATACCTTTGCGTAGATATCTAGCCGATGATTCTCCGTTGGTGCGCAAATGATTTTCGTATCGTCGCGTGGCAGCAGCAATGTGGCAAGTCCAAAGGTCGCCTTTCTCGATGAATCAGCTGCGATGCTCCAAATTCTCGAGGATATGGCTCTGAAGGTCCACGATATGTAGCGGCGTGAATCGCTAACTAACTATATTTGCTGCCTAGCTTTGGGATTTTTGTAAAATAAAAATGCAATGTTTCTTATGCGAGTTCAATATCGAAATGTAATTTCGTTAATAATAGTACAGCGGTCAAGGAAGAGGGGGTATGGGAACAATAATTAGCCAATCATCGCACATATCACGTCATTTATGAGTGGCTTGATTGGACGGCGATGACACGACCAAGGTAACTGGCTCCGATCCCCAACAATAGTTAAGAAAAGGCTAGGCAGATTGATAGATTCTTCTCGCATGCACGTCAGACGGTAATTATGTGGAAAGAATTCTACCCATAAAGTATTTTAAAAATAAAACTGTTAAAACTACTGGAAAAGCTGTATCACAAATTACTGAAAAAATGCCGCCTAAGCTGCCCTGTGATTTTGTGTCAAAAATATGTGTTGTTTTATCTTAACAAGACTAACCCTGTATTTTGGAGTAAAATATTATTAGTACTGACATATCATACATACCTGTATTTTAAGCTATACACATTTCACGCGGTGGTGAGCAGAGGTCGAGATGGCTTAGTGGTCAGAGCGCCTGGAGTATTCATCCGGGAGGCGCAGGTTCGAATCCTGTTCGCGACCGTATTAACTTTGGAGTTCGCTAAGTATGCGTTAATGCTTTTTCAAAGACATATCTTGAATTATTAAGGTAATTGCATTCTTTACGACATTGTATTAACTACAAAGTTAGTCGTGTCGGTTTGGTCACCCGTATAGGGACTAAAGTGATATCAATAACGTCGCCATAAGACGTGTTAAAATATGGAAGAAGAATTCGCGGTGGTGAGCAGAGGTCGAGATGGCTTAGTGGTCAGAGCGCCTGTAGTATACAGCCGGGAGGCGCAGGTTCGACGCCTGTTCGCGACCGTATTCTTTTTCCATTTAATATAATAACTTTTTACACATTTATTTGTAAAAAAAAGAGATATTATTAAATCAATCCATATAAATCATGAGTAATACTGATATTTAAACTGATAGTATATAATCGGTACTAAGCCAAACAGTAGTGAGGAATTTAAATGAATCCAATTAGATGCACAGATTACGAAAGCTGTCAATTGGATTTGATTTAATCATGGTTATTTAATCCTTTTATGAAGTCGGGTTTTAAATTATTTTTATATTAGCGCTGTACCGCGATCACATTCGCATTTTTTTTCGTTTTGCTTGACTCCTAGGTGTGCTGGGTTTGATGTTAAAATTAATAGCCTATAACCTCTCAGGAAATAGGCTAACAAATGCAAAAATATTTTTTACATCTGACTGTTAGTTCTAGAGATCAGCGCGATTGAAACAAGAAAAAGGCTCGACAACTTTATTATATTATAATATAAAAGTATTTTGACTGCCTAGTTGGTATAGTGGTCCCAATCGCGACTGCTGAGCGTGAGGTCCTGAGTTGGATTCCCAGGTCTAGCAAAGTCAATAACACTTTGCTCGACCCGACTTTTTGTGTTAAGAAATTCACAGTAGTAGCTCAAAGTTAGGAAGTGGTGGTGGTGTGACACACCCGTGCTTCCGCCGTTGGTTCTGTGCCTGATTTCTCTCCGGTTATGCCGGATTATCGTCACATCAGGCTATGAGAGTGACGGAAAAGGAACTGAACCTGTGTTTGCGCTTACACTTGTGCACTATAATATCTCCTGCATAACATAACATAGCATCACGCCTGTATTCCCCGAAGGGGTAGGCAGAGATGAACACAGTTGTACTCCCACATTTCACCAATGCTGTTATTAAGTCCCATGTAATAGGTGGTGAGCCTATTGCCATCTACCGGGCACATTTCCAAACTCCGGGCTGCTACTGAGAATTTTCTAACAGAAAAACTTAATAACCATTTGCCCGACCCGGGAATCGAACCCGAGACCTCATGCTTAGCAGTCGCGCTTGCGACCACTAGACCAACAAGGCAGTTGCATACTTGGCTAATCTCCGTGAAGATTAGATTAGACGGTCGGGAGGAGAATATAAATGTTTTTATTGTTCCCTTCGAACATAAAAATAAATCGGCAAGAGATACAAACCTATTCATTATTTAATTTAATGTTAAGAGTAACGCAATTTTTCCATCCCAAATAAAGAATATTCATATTAACTTAACAATATAAATTTCTTCATAGGTGTCAGTGACCAACGAGATCCACCAGCACCTAGGCTGCCCCCGCTTCCTGCTGTGCCCGACCCAGTACTGTTCTACGAGAGCAGTTCCTTCCGTCAACAGTTCCGAGTACCTCAACACTTTGGGCACTAAACTATCGCAGCAGATTGATATCATGTGGACTGGTAAGTTGAGAAGCAGCTCTGTTTCATTTTCTTTTGTAAGCCTATACACAAGCTGTTGATGCTACACTCTATATACAATCTGTTGATATTATTATTATTTTAACATGTGTTTTATGTGTGAAAACGTGGCATCCCCCCCATAAATTTATGAGGTGTTACCCCCCCCCCTGATATATATTGCTGACTACAGCCATGCAATATAGTCATTGTAAATGTATTAGTAAACAAATAACTGCTCTCAATAACTACTTGGGCTAACGGTATACAAAAGGTCAACATATTTAGTATACGTTACTTAAGTGATACGTCATTGACGAGGTAGTATAGATTTAAAAAGGTTGCTCTTGATTAGCAAAGGGTATGTATTTAATTCCATTTGTATCATTGATATAAAATTTTATAGGGATGTAATAAACACCGTTCCCTACCAATCTGTTTTATTTTACGCAGTATAATTTAATACTATATACTATAATTTAATCTAATCAACACATCAGTAATATAAATTATTTTATTATTTGTTTTTATTTGCCTTTCTTTTTGATTGGTTTCATTGTGACGTTCATAGGTTTTAGCTTTCTGTAAATCTTGCACTTCTCCTTGCGCGCAATATACTGAAAGGAAGAGCTAAGTTTTCTTATTATTTATTTATATAGATTACTGAATGGGTCTTGACTTCGATACCGAGACTTGACGAAGGACCATCACTATTCTCAAAAACAAAACAACAAATATACACAAAACCCGTCTGACATCACTTACTTATTACATGACGTTGGCACTGTAACGTAAGCTAAATATAAACTCTAAATACATGGTATTGTCCACTGATATTTCCATAGTTACTCATAGACGACGTATAATATTTACAATATGGGTAGTTTCCGTGTATTTGTATTGTTTATGTGTAGAGGGCGTTGAACTTGAATATGCAAACTACCTTTATTCTAGCGGTACTTTATGATGGTCTAATGAATTTTGACACCCAAAAACTTCCATAAATGTGTAGTTGTATTTATAAAACTATACGTTTGAGCTCCTATTTATAACAATGGTCGGGCGCCTGGAGCCACGCAAAGAATTCAAAGAGAACAACTTATAATACAATAACATTGATAAATATAATATGTTCATAAGGTCTTTGTTTTAGTAATAAACAATTATTGTTCAACGGTTATTACTCACTTGCATTCTTCGGGATTGCCCGACTAGTTTCGAACTCGAACGGACCCATTGTCGGCAGTCGCAGAACACGCATGCAGCATGGGCGCAGCTCATTTCATACTTTTCGTTAAGGTATCTACACACGTACAAGTGAGAGAAAAATATTGCGAATCGCGGAATCGCCCTGGGCACAGAGTAATAACCGTTGAAAAATAATTAATATGAATGTGTTTTACGAAAGTTATTATACAAAAATAAACAATATGTTAGATTGTACCTGCACAGGTGTCAAACTATCACAGCGTGCCACAAAAATAGTGAAGAAATGTGTTTTTTTTTTGCATAGGAAAATCAAAGGGTATCCCAACTATAAGACATTGATTCAAGATAAATCTTTGAAAAGAATTAACCAATGGGTCTCGGTATGAAATTATGGTTACCTATCCATAGACCGACCGTGGTAAGCGCAGCTTAACCTCGATCGATTGACCTGTGCGGCTGTTACTCAGCCACGTGCCCGTACAACAGCAGCACCATTCAGTAATACAAAACATGTAATATAATAATTAAAATATGTAATATAATAATAAAACTATTATTAAATAATGCGTATTAGTAAATAATGATCACTTGCTTAAAACAGTTAAGGAAAACATCGCGAGGAAACCAGCACACCTGAGAGATGTTCTCGATGATGTGTAAAGCAATTTCAGAAGTCTACGGGCGCGGTTTAATCTCTGTTAAGTGACACTAATATCTAAAGTTTTTATTCTCTTTAGGACCGAAGGTGATATCAAAGACGTTGACAACAGAAGCCATAGAGGAGATCACACAAGTGCTGAGACGTCCACCGGTCATATGGGACAACCTTCATGCCAACGATTATGATCAGAAAAGGATTTTTCTGGGTAAGTTAGCATAATACGTTTTTTTATGTAGACTTGCCATTTTTCCTGTACGTACACCCATATAGTAATTATAAAAGTATTTTAATAGTAGTAGCAGTATTCACATGCTTGTTATCTTGCATGTTGCTGAGAACCCGGGACCTCGGTAAATGTAAGAGCAGGACCGTTTGGTTTTTAATCGGTAGGAGTCCGGCATAGCGTCTATGATGGATTTTCAACGGTAAAAGGGGGGAGAGGGGGTGGTCGTCTACTTTCGATCTTTATCCGATTTCTTAATTATGAGCTGTTGACTTTGGTGATGTACAGCCATACATAATACTCCTTATGAATGGAAACTTACATTTGATACCCTGACCTCACTGCGGTGCGAGCATGGTTCTTTTTGTCGACACGTTACTCGATTTTGAACGTCAAATTTCACATTTAGTGTTGATAAAACGTAAATAATAACTTTTATTGAGTAGACAATTTTGTCGAATAGATCCGTGCTCGGACGTCAGGTTCGCATTGGGTTTACCTTTGTAGATAGACATCTGTTACTTGGTGGCTTCATGGATGGCATTCAAAATATCCACTTATAATAATATTGTTATTTATTTTTAGGAAGGCTAATAGATTAATAACATTTCGGTTACAAAAAATACTAAGATTGCTAATAATAAGCCTCCTCAGAATATATAAAATCTATGAAAACAAAACACATAGCATCATCATAGCATCACGCCTGTATTCCCCGAAGGGATAAGCAGAGGTGTACAGAGTTGCACACCCACATTTCACCAATGCTGTTATTAAGTCCCATGTAATAGGTGGTGAGCCTATTGCCATCTCCTGGGCACAATTCCAAACTCCGGGCTGCTACTGAGAATTTTCTATCAGAAAAACTCAATAACACTTTGCCCGACCCGGGTATCGAACCCAGGACCTCACGCTCAGCAGCCGCACTTGCGACCACTAGACCAACGAGGCAGTCTTCATCAGTCAGAAAACAAAACACATCTATTCGAAATGTGTCTTAACTTATATACCTTGGTTTATTGTATTGCAACACTCTGTTCATTGGTGAAAATAAGATTAAAATCATGCTCGTGCCTGTAGCTGTAAATTCGTCCCTAAATATAATCATGATAATAATGATTTGAATCCGATCCAGCCAGTCCCTTGCTGTCCTCCCACCAGCGACGCCGTAAGTCGAGGCTTGTACCCCGCAGGGGGTGCCCTTAGCGTGTTGTCGCTTAGTTTATCAGATGTATGCCCTGGCTGGGGGCCTTAAATTTCTTAAGGCAACCAGAAGAAAGTCCGGTTAAGCAGTCAACAACCTCCTAGATCGACCAGCGAGATGCCTTACAGACATGCGACTCGTGAATCGACTTTGTTTATACCGTGTTAATTGGTATTTTAACATCTCTTTTAGGTCCATACTGCGGACGATCCCCGGAGCTCATTCCTCTATTACGTGGTGTGCTGACGAATCCCAACTGCGAGTACAATGCCAACATGATCCCGATAAGGACTCTCGCGCATTGGGCTAGTTGTAGCTTGGATGCACCGGCGCATAGTAAGTTATGACTTTAATCATTAATTTTTTTTTTATATATATATACATATTAAGACCGTCTATATTAATTATTATTGTCTAAGGAAACATTGATAAATAATAGACACGAACGGGACTTGACTCGAAGTAACTAGTAATCTTTAAATTATTGCTAATAGATATCGCAAATCGCACATACTAAAACTTGTTAATTTGATATAATATCTATATATTTTAGCAAGTTTTGATGCAGTAAAAAAGCAAAAACAGTTAATCCATAGGACTACTTCTAACCGGATTAATCGCGTGCATTATTGATTTTTTGTCCTCCTGCGACCACGAACTCTGCAAAGTGTTCGAAACGTTAGGAAAAACAAAAACCAATAATACACGCGATTAATCCGGTGAAAACTTGTTTTATTATAATGTGTAGTGATCGCGAAAACCTAAGATATTACTATAATCCATAGGAATCGTCCCACAGACATAATATAACAAAATATACATTTTCACTTCAACGTCTTTGTTTTAGTGGAAGCTGTATCGTGGGACATTAAGCTAGAACGAGAGAGCGAACAAGGCGTGTGCGAAGACGAAGTGCCGCTCACACTTGGCAAGCACGTGTACCATCACCGACAGGCTCTCAGGTATACTAACTAATTAAAAACTGAACAGTTTTGTACACAATATAAGATAAAAGATTAATGGATTATTCTAGCTTGGAGTACTATGGGTAGATTTCAAACAAAACATAGCTTTTATTAATATAGAAAAATATTTTTTATTGTCAATCCTTGAATTCTAATATTTCTTTAAACCACATGCGGTCATTGCGTTGGAAGTGAACACAAAACATTATGTGGATAGCTAAAAATACAAAAAAAAACCCACACTCTGAGATTTTGTGATGTGTCTTGGGTACGTTTGCCGATATTAGACATAATATGATATGGATAATATTATGATATAATAGAAATAATATGGGATATTTAAATGTAAGCCGCCATACAATTACTAGTACTTATTCCGAGCGAGAATTGAAAACGGGATCTGGGACAGAACCCAATCTAAATCGTATCTTCAAAAACTTCAAGTTGTTGAATGGAAACTAAAATCTTATGTGCCTTAAGTTTTGTATCTTTCTTCTGTATAATTTCATTGAAGGATAATTTACATAGTTATACGATTTGCGAACTGTCTGAAGACTATAACCACGTTTTTACGTTGCAGACAGGCGATCAACGAGTGGTTACCTGAGTTTTCTATTCCAAAGTTTGCTCAAGGCCCTGTTATCAAGCCCCAAGCAACTATCACAGGTAAGTATTAATGTACAAGTTGAGTCATGAACATTAGTCAGTCTGAACAAATGATTTTCATATAAATAGAAATATTTTTTGAACAATTTAGATGAATTGCTGTGAAAATTCTTCACTAGCGCCTTTGAAGAGGTCAATCACACCTTACTTGTTAAAAAAATAATTATCTCTGACTGTTGTCCATCGTTTCGACAGGTATTATGTGTATCAAAAACATTTCATTTGTTTTTAATACATACTTTAATTGACTGAGATTCCAGTCACAATGTACCAAAGCAGGAGTTCCACAAGGGTCACACTTTGGTCCTGCACTACTCTTATATTAGTACCTTGCGTTAGTAATGACTACTAGATAGATGTAGTAGTGTGTTATAACTATTAGATTTGGGTCACGTGCAATTTTTCTGGGTTGCCCGGCTCGTTTGAATTTGAGCGGATCCCTGACGTCAGAAGCACCTGAATACAGTAGTACCTAATAGCCATTATTACTATGTACAGCTGACGTGAGTTGTTTGTTTGGGCCTAATTAAAGTTTTCTAAATGTATGAAAATCTTTTTGTCCTTTAGTGCCACCGGTGCCAATCATACCGATTTTGCCATCAGTGAACACTTGCATGTCACTCATGACGGCCACCTCCAACACTTCCACCACCAGCACGGCAGACATGGCACCAGCCATCCCTACAGTCAACACCAGTCAGCTTCAGGCCTTAGCTGACGTTTGCTCCGCCAGTAATGACCGTCCTATACTATCCACGAGGGTAAGTCTTTATTAACTTAACACTAGACGATTTTTTAGATCAAGTTAAAGTCTCCATACGATTTTTTATTTTTGTTCTTACATTCTCAAAATAAAGGTCTATCTAGTTAAAGTAACAGTTCAGTACCATTATTAAAGTCAGATTTAGTTAGTTCGGCAATAAGATTCTTACCTCAATAAGAATTTAATTTAACAAACACTGACGGAAGTACTGTGGACTTGATTTGCAATATGAGGGTCGTTCAAAGTCATTTTTATTGTCCACAGGTATCTCCAATCGAAACCTTTAACCCTGTACCAAACCCAGTCATGAACTCCCTAGTGTCTCCCACAAAAGTCATCCTCAACGAGTCCATTCCCAACCCAATCATACCAATAGCCAGTTCAAATATATCCCTTCCTTCTGAAATCCCAGTATCCACCCTCCCCGTACCAATCCTTGGACTAAAAGCGTTAGAAGAAAGTGGAAATAAGAAAAATCAAGGTATGGATAATAATATTGAAACCATTGTCACTGATAGTATATCGGAAGGCGGTTTTGATATGAAGAAAGACAAAGATAGCGATGATGGTGATCAGATCATTGTTGATGACGTGGACCCTCAGGTTGATGAACAGCAGAGGAATGGAGATATGAGCGTTGGTGGTGAGTTTTGGGAAAAAACCGAGGTGTCGTGGTTTTGGTTGCGTTTTTAGTCGCACTGTGTTTTGAGTTTTAGTATGCTAACCCTGATGCAGCAGAATCATCGACTCATATTTTCGCCGGAATGAGTTTAATTGTAATTATTGGAACGTTCTGTTAACATTGGCAGTGTTTTTGGTGGTTACACATTTTTGAGTTTTGACCTTTCATTTCCATCTGCGAAATTTTATATTACTTGTCATTAGGTCATCAACCTGCTATGCTTTTTCGGTGTTTTTGTCGCCTTAACATATTTGAAATAAGTATGTTTTTCGGCTAATCACAAGGAGACTAATCTCCCTGTGATTAAAGCTGCAAGCTATGTATTAAATTTCTAATTTTCAAAGAAACATTGAAAAAAATTATAGACAAGAACGGGGCTTGAACCCGCGAGCTTTGACGTTCCGGGTCATCACTACCAACTGAGCTACCTTGTCGTGTTCAGATCCATTGAATTTTTCAATCTTCTTTGTATTCGTCTTAAGGAGACGCCTGACGATATTTATCTAGCAATCATTTACAGATCTACTAAACTCAGCGTTCGCTCAAAGGTCGCGGGTTCAAGCCCCGTTCTTGTCGATTATTATTTCAATGTTTCTTTGTTTTTTTTTTAATTAATATATGTATTACGTGGCCCAAACATGTATAAAATAAAGTATTTGTATTAAATTGTTTTGAAAAATGTGCGAGTATATCGACACCTTTGCAGTAAACACTAGCTTTCTGTACATAACCAGCCTATAACTGTCTCAATACAGGGCAAGAGCCTCATCTGATTAATATAAAGTAAGATCATTGATAGTAGTAGACGCTAGTAGCTCATTGTGGAATAACAATTACAGAATTAAGTTTCGGGCTTTCACTGTATTGCTGTAATGTTAAAATCAACTAGGAAACTACACACGTTCGTACATATAAAGTTTGAACCCACAACCTGTTGCGCAAGCTCAGGCCCATAGCCAATCGGTCACCACTACATTTGTACATTTGCGTACCTATTGGCTATCTCGGACACCAACCGAATTGATGGACACGTTTTTAAGGGATAGGGGGCAAATGAACAGATGGATCACCTGATGATAAGCTATTACAGCCGCCCATGGACAACCGCAACCCTAGACGAGTCGCAAGTCCGTTGCCGGCCTTTAAAAGGGTTTGGGCTTCCGGTACCCTCACTCATTCAGCGAAACACAACGCGAGCGTTGTTTCACGCTGGTTTTCTGTGAGGCCGTGGTGGTCGAGCCGGCCCATTCGTGTCGAAGCATGGCTCTCCCACGGTTAAAAACTTTGTAGTACATTGCATCGTGTGTTACAGCTTGTCTATGATGAGCAAAAATATGAATTATAAAGTGTCCATCAATTTGGTTGGTAACCGAGATAGTACGCTGAAAATTATACATTGTACAGCTTTTAATAAGATTTTCTTTTTTGTTAGTCTGTACAGTAATAAGTTTTATTTTTTATTAAAACTAAACATTTTCGTCTATTTCCATTAAGGATATGGAAGAATGTTTTGTTTAACTATGGATAGATAACAAACAGTACAATTCTCTCTCAGAAGAAAGAAGAGACTGTACAATGAAATGTTACGAAGTAATTCCTACTTTATACATCAGTATCAAGGAAACATACATAATTTTTACGTGTGGACTCCACACCAGGTCGAACCGTGTAATGTCATGAAAATTGACATTTGTTTTAGTTGCATTATGATTTTCCCTCATATTGCTGTCAGTATGAACTTCAACGTGATATATATCTCTTCAGACACTCCACAAACACTATCTCCGAGTCGTCCCTCAATACCGGAGGTGGGCGAAGAGCCGCTAGACGAGGACCCGCCTTCTACAGCTGCAACAGATAACGATGTGGTCATGAACGATGGCATGAGTGAGGTGAGTACAATGTTCGTAAGAAGACTTACTTGTTTCTTAAGAGTCTAGAATTCGAAACTTTAGCCGGAAAGTGAAAAATTAATGTTGCCTATTTGCCAGATAATTTTTCATACGCAAGCGTGGCGAACTCTAAAGATATAATTTTTTGTGGAAAAAGAAACTACGGTCGTGAGTAGGATTCGAACCTCCGCCTCCCGGACTCCTGGAGTATTTATCCACGAGGCGCAGGTGTGCACCGTGTTTTGCTTTCCACAAAAATTTAAAACTTTCATAATTTATAAATATTAATTTGTTTCAGAATGGTTCGATGCAAGTGGAACCAAGTCACAGTCCACTAAGTACGGACATGATGGTGGAACCCGCAGACTTAACAGAAGTGGTTGACGAGTAAGTTCTCGAATAAAAAAGCATTCCTTAGATTAAGATATAATTATTCGCCAAGCATAACTCAAATAAGTTTTAGTTTATGACGAAAAATAAAATATTTGTATAGATAAATGATAATACTCTCTGCAAATGTACGAACGCATTTTTGTGGAAAGAGGTTAGAGGAAGTAGTGGGTTTAAAAGATTTGAAAGATTTATCTGTATTTGTTAAGGTAATCGCATTTGTACGACATTGTATTAACTGCAAAGTTAGTCATGTTGGTTCAATCACCTGTATAGGGACTGCTGAGCATGATATCTCGGGTTCGATTCCCGGGTCGGGCAACGTGTTATGAGTTTTTCTGTTAGAATATTCTCAGTAGCAGCGCGGAGTTTGGAATTGTGCTCGGTAGATGGCAATAGGCTCACCATTGGTGGATTGTGTATGTACGACTATGTACACTTCTGCTTACCCCTTCGGGGAAACAGCCCTGATGATGGGTTGTTTATGTTATGTTTAATAATATATTTTGTTAAAGTATTAAATTTACTTAATATTTTTCACATGTGTATAAGTTTCCTTCTTATTTCTCCAGGCCAGTAGACAACGACGACCCATCAATAGATGCCAACGCTCTAGTAGCAGACGACCTCCTCCTTCTATGCGACCTGTTCTACTTGCCCTTCGAGCACGGGTCCCGGGGCTTAAGGCTTCTGCATGACTTCAACTGGCTCACTGCACATGCAGCCAGCATGTTGCCCAGAGGGAACAAGCCAGAGGTAAGGGAAAATATTGTACGACATAATAGCATTGTATGGAGAGTGATGTTGGAATGCGACTGCTGAGCAGGAAGTCTCAGGTTCTATTCCCGGGTCTGGCAAAGTGTTATTGAGTTTATCTGTTAGGAAATTATCAGTAGCAGCCCGGAGTTTGGAATTGTGCCCGGTTGATGACAGTAGTATCACCACCAGAGGGGACTTAATAACGGCATTGGTGAAATGTGGATGTACAGGGATACAAACTTGATGCTATGTTATGTCATGATGTTGGAAAATTAATTTATTATTTTCTTTTAAATTAAACTCGAAAATCGTATGATTACCTTTATTTTAAGACAGATAATAATGGAAATACTTTCTACTAAATTTAGAAGCATGGTCGAGTTTTTTCGATGCTAGTTGTTTTTCAACGTTTCGTTACAATTGGCTTTCCATCATATAAAAACTGTACCGCATTTAAGATGTCTGTACGGGACTCAAAAAAATTGTGTAAAAAATTATGTGCTGACTCATGTTTCTTATGGAAACTTGTCCAATTACTAACTATTGTTCATTGCCCGACTAGTTTCGAGCTCGAACGGAGCTCTTAGTTATGAGCTGAGCTGCGGTGATGTCGCGAGACTGACTCAGAAACATAAATTATACAAATATTGTCCTTACAGATTTACTAAATTCGTTTAATGTTTCCTTGAAAAATAGTAACAATTATTGTCCAATTACATTTCTACAATACACCTTTATTAATTTGCATTAAATCCGGTATACGTGTATCAGAAGTCCGTAGTCATAACAAACATCAAATACACGAAAAACAAAAACACACTTTAACAACAGGCGAAGTGCGAGAAGAAAAATGCACACCGACCGAAATATAAATAACCGACCTGCATAGTCTTGAAAACTCCTTATATATCTTCCATTAAAACTCATATTTTAAGCAAACAGACAGGCAGTAGGACAGAAAGGTGCAGTAAGTAGGGTGCGTAGATACGTTCGCAATCCGTGGGAGAGCCATGCTTCGGCACGAATGGGTCGGCTCGACCGGATTGATACCACGGTCTCACAGAAAACCGGCGTGAAACAACGCTTGCGTTGTGTTTCGCCGAGTGAGTGAGGGTACCCGGAGGCCCAAAACCTTTAAAAGGCCGGAAACGCACTTGCGACTCCTCTGGGGTTGCGGGTGTCCATGGGCGGCGGTAATCGCTTACCATCAGGCGAGCCGTCTGCTCGGTTGCCCCCAATTCCATTAAAAAAAAACTGGTCAATTTTACCTGTCGTGGGTACTGGAGCCCCTAAGCACCCACAGAGTCAGCAGCCCCGGATGTTTTGATGATACGCCATTTTGCCAAAGGGCAGTTACATCGTTTTAATTTGTGTACAGACAAGCGAATGGCGGCGGCGTCGCAGTCGCTTCGCGTGGTGGTTCTGGCGAACTCGACGTTTAGCGAGACGGCTAGCCGCCGCCCCTAACGCGGAGCTCCACGCGGAGCTGCAGCCCTACGTGTGGGAGCTGTGCGCAGTACTGGCGCTACTCGATGGGTTCCTGCGCTGGCTAGGTACTGACCAGGATGCCTTTTTCCAATGTTAGAGATAGCCCCTAAAATATCTAAACTTTATGTTCCAAAATAGTTTCATCAAAAAAATTTAATTTCATCGTTCGAATCTAATTTGCCTTTAAACACTTGAATCGGCCAAATTAATAATAACGGAACACTTTTCTCCATTACTTAAATTTAATTATTTTAATTATTATTTTAATTATTATTTTAATTATTATTTTACAGAACTCGCCAAATATCCTCCAAACATTGCAACAAATACACAAGGCAGTTATACGTGTAAGTATTTTTCTCCCTCTTACCTCAAAGAGATAGCATCCTATTTCAAAATTCAGGCATCCTATTATTTTTAATAACTAATCCTTTTTATAGACTTATAGTGCCTATATGCCTATGCACTCGCATCTATCTCTTTTACAGCGACATTTGCGATGGTTCGGCAAGTATTGCGGGTTCAAGCTCTAGGATAATTTTAAGTCCAAATATTTGAGCTTATCCATATTAATTAAACCATCTCCTTCCCAGGGTTCTCGAAAGGCTGGCGCGAGGCCTTCGAGAGTGGTTGCCAGGAGCCCTGGGTCTTCCGTGGAGGACTTACAGCAGATCTACGAAGACTACTACCAGTAGAGTGCACCAGTGATGCATTGCGAACGTTACCTCCACCCACCATACTGCCTCTCACCATTAGACCTTATACTACGACTGACGAGGAAGCGGTAAGTGGCTTCGGAACTATTCGGGGTAGTTCGGGGATCTTCGGATATTTGATGCGTTACAAACATTACCACTGTCCACCTTATCATCTTACCATCATACCTGACTGCCTCGTTGGTCTAGTGGTCGCAAGTGCGGCTGCTGAGCGTGAGGTCCTGGGTTCGATTCCCATGTCGGGCAAAGAGTGTTAGTGAGTTTTTCTTAAGGAAATTCTCAGTAGCAGCCCGGAGTCAGGAAGTTGGTGGTGTGACACCCCCGTGACTCGGAGAGCACGTAAAGCCGTCGGTCCTGCGGCTGATCCCTCTCCGGGCGTGTCGAAATGCCGTCCCATCGGACTATGAGAGTGAAGGAAGAGGGAGTGCACCTGTGTTTGCGCATACACTAGTGCACTATAATATCTCCTGCGTACTTGGCTAATCTCCGTGTGAGATAGGCCGCCGTGACCGAAATACGGTCGGAAGGAGTATTATTAGTAGTAGTATTACCATCATACCTGAGGAAGTAGTTCAGAACTGTTTGGGCATATGAAGGCCCGAAGATGCCCTGATACTTTTGGTTGAGGCATATTTGGAAGTATTCTAGCATCTTGAGGTGTGTTCGGATATCTTTGACTTTCCTTAGCCCTTTGAATTATGTAATCTGTGGCTATATCTCAAGTTTGGTTATCAAATTAACGTTTCGCTAAAGAATTAATTTTTTATAATTTCTTTCGGTCAACAGGTGTGCGCGATATGCCACAAGACGTGTAGAGACGGCTCTGACTGCAGCGATCTGTTCCCGAGCGACTTACAAACGTTACCAGCTGACAGGTATGTTATGCTATTGTCGCTGCAGTATTTTTTACGGTTTCCATGGTTTTATTTAAACTATAAAATATGCTCTATGAGATCATAAAACAAAGTTAAAATACACGAAAATATATTTTCTAATAGACTAGTTTGCGGGAAACAACTGGCTGCAGCAATAGACATAGTTTTTTGGACTTTATTGCCCATACATTTACGATTTATTTTTATTATTACTCGGGAATCTTGAAGGCTTTACCAGATCTTAAATGCTCAGCATCACGCCTGCATTACTCAAAAGGTTAGGCAGAGTTGTGCTTTTGTACACCCACATTTTAACTGATGCAATTGGTATGCCATTAACCGGGCACAATTCCGAACTCCAAGCTGCTACTGAGAATTCTCTTGCTAGAAAATCTACCGTGTAAAAACACCCAACCTAGGAATCAAACGACTACTAGATTTATGAGGCAGTCAATATTAATTTATAATTATTAATAATGATGTAGGTTTAACATAGTAATATCTTAGGTTTGCGCGATCACTACACATTATAATAAAACAACTTCAAAACAAAAAACCAATGATACACGCGATTAATCCGGTTAAAAGTTTTTTTATTATAAGATGTAGGTTTAGTAAGATTCTGCAAAAAAAATCTGCAGGCTAGTGGCGCCCTTCCTTACCCTTGTTCCTGAGCTGTGCATGGTCATAGAGGACGACGAGGAGTGTGTTCCTCAGGAGGTGGACACGCCCGGTGATGATGACGCGGAGAAGCGGCCTGTTGAACCTAGAATCAATGGTGAGTCATGAAACTGGTACTATAGTGTTTCAAATTGTCTTGAACACCTTACAAGTGTATTAGCCGTCAGCATAAAACATCTATACATACTATATCTATATACAATAATAAAAATGTAACGGATCGCTGTCTGTACATGGAAAATATATGAGAAAAAATGTTATTGGGACCTTTATCAACGCAAATAGCATCCAAAACAATGATTGTTAGAATTTTTGTCTGATTGTCCGTGCTTTTGTGCACCCTAATCTCAGAATATATTGCTGTAAGCTTCACTTAACATTTAGTGTTTGTTTCATGTCAATCGGTTCAAAAATAAAAAAAATATGCCAATTTAAAGAATCACGTCGAACATTTGTTGATTATGAATTTGTGTTCATACACGACATGGTGTTAATTTACGATATCCACGCGGACGGAGTCACAGGCACAGCTATTATATAAATAAATATGAAAATATATACGGTATTTTTATAAACAAAAAAACTTAAAAAAAAATTGAGTCTGTCTATTTGTTCCGGCTAATCTCCGAAACAGCGGGCCGATTTTGACGGGACTTTCACTGGCAGACAGCTGATGTTCTAAAGAGTAACTAGGGTACTTTTATAAGATATAAATATAAAGTTCTACTTTTGCGTAGTACGTCGTACGTCGTAGTCGTGGACAGCACAGTTTCCAATAAAATTAGTCGGGCTCAATAATGCGTATTAATAAGTGGAACAAGAATTCGGCTTAATAAGCCGGCTGCAGGTTAAATCCCTACTATCGGACGTATTTTTTTATCCACAAAAAAAACAATACGGATACAAAGTTGATTTTTAGGTCGAAAACTTTGCTTTTCGACTTTTGCTTTTTGCCTTTCCTTAAACGACATAATTCATAATACAGGCTGTGGTTTTGAACAGTGGCCATATTGTAGGAACATATACAGGAACAAGTTATATGTTGTATAAAAATAATTTAAACAATTATTGCCGAGAGGTCAACGTCCTATTCGTCTCGTAACAGCTTACGCTTCTCTGTGAAATTTTCGTATACGGCCTATGTCGGCGCGCGGTGCCGTCCTTGTGCCTATTGCGCGCGACGCGGCGATGACTATGACACGACGTATACTTAAAAAACAGTGTAATCAGTTACACCTATAGATCCACCTCCTTCGATTTGGCCACTGTCTAAAACCACAGCCTGTATAAATATAATGCAAATCCGTTTTCAATTATTGAAAACCAAGGATCTTGCGAAAGCTATTTATGAATAAAAAGAAGGAAAGAAAAAAAAATATTTATTGACACTAAACAAAATAAAGTTACAATATTAAATGGAAAAAAAATACGGTCGCGAACAGGATTCGAACCTGCGCCTCCCGGATGAATACTCCAGGCGTGATACACTCGAGACCATCTCGACCTCTGCTCACCACCCCGAATTCTTGATCCATATTTTTAACACATCTTTGTGGCGACGTTATTGCTATCTATTCAGTACCTATACAGGTGACCGTATTCTTTTTCCATTTAATATTGTAACTTTAAAGTTCGCTAAGCATGCGTAAATGCTTTTCAAAGATTTATCTTGAACTAAACAAAATTATAAAAAATACAAAGAAATATTTTCAATATAAAGCTCTTTTGTTTTTATTCCATAGACGAGTTTCTTTTTGACCAAAATTATTGTAATTGAAATTACATTTGATTACATTTTAATGACAAAAATAAACCTATCACAGGCATGAAACCCGAAATAGTAGGCTACGCTTGCGCAGTGCTGAACAGCAAGGAGTTCTACAAGCGGCAGGAAGTCGCGTGGATACCTGAGATGTGCACCAAGTACCCGGAGCAACTTACTGAGAGACAGGACCTTAGTCAGGCAGCTAAGGTAGGTTCTAAAGGAACTGATTGACATACTAATTTTTTTTTTTTTTTTTTAAAAACGTTGCCCCACACTAGGAATTTCTTCCTGTATCGTGGGTGCGTTTACAGACATAATCTTACAAGCACACAAACACCCAGACCCGGAGTAATTATCTATAGATCGTACAAATATTTGCTCCGTGCAGGAATCGAACCTGCGACACGCAGCGCAGCAGTCGGTCTTCTCGACCACTGCGCCAACCGCGCTGTCAACATAATACGTATATATTGTCTCTTTACAGGAGAGAAAAGTAAAATTGATAATCAAAAGTAGCTTCACCACCTACTATATATACGAAATGTGGATGTACAGTTGTGTACACCTCTGAATATCCCTTCGGGAATACAGGCGTGGTGCTATGTAATGTTTTTTTTTTTCTTCACAGGAATGCGTCCGCCACTTCCATCAGTTCAGTGTTAGTGAGCGTGCTCCAGAAAGTGTAACTCGGTCCCACCCGGCGCTGCTGACGTGCTGCGTGCTGGCCGAGTGCCGCGACCCGCTGGCGCCGCCGCGCCTGCTCACTTGCGTGCTGGCCGCGCTCAGGGCACACGGTACGTCACACTATACATTAATATAACTAAAGTTATTATATTAAATGGAAAAAGAATACGGTCGCGAGCAGGATTCGAACTTGCGCCTCCCGGATAAATACTCCAGGCGCTCTGACCACTAAGCCATCTCGACCTCTGCTCACCACCGCGAATTCTTCATCCATATTTTACACGTCTTTTGGCGTATTTATCCGGGAGGCGCAAGTTCGAATCCTGTTCGCGACCGTATTCTTTTTCCATTTAATATAATAACTTTAGAGTTCGCTAAGCATGCGTTAATGCTTTTCAAACATTTATCTTTAATTAATATAAGTATTTATCGCGAGAACTTCTGATATTACATCAGATAAATCTGTTATAAACGTTATTTGAAGTTACATTTGGTGCAGTCATTTTAGGAAAGGTTACTTTAATTCTCTACACACTTCGTAAACTGGCTCTTATTGCATCGGTTTTAAGTTCATAATGCAGTTTATTATTCACGCGTGCTTTTTAACTTTACATTCACAACCGCACGAGTATAATAGTACTAGCATAATGTAATTCAACCATTGGCTGCATGGCTCGCGAAAATAAAATATGCACGCCATTTTATTAACAAAATACATTATAAAATGTTTTTTTTTTTCTGATAAGTGTCGTTTCAAATATGTCGTATGAAATGCGTTAGCATTCGTTAATACACTGTCGGCTGCATTACAACCCTCGTCTTTGGCTCGGGCTACAATCCAGCCTCGAGTTTCATTACCAACTTCGTTCACTGTATTGCATTCTATGTCCGTAGACACAATAGTTGAACAATTACTGTGTATCAAATGGGAGTCACGGGACAGGGAAATGGTTATAGTAAATAGACAGGATGACAGTATTAAAGAATCAAAGAATAAATGGTTTTAGAAAAAATATATGTGCACAGCATTCTAAAAAATAACCAAGTTCTAATAAAAACATTTAGATTAATAAAATTTTCAATAAAATAAAAGTATAAAATACTGCAATCCGCAACATTGACTGAAACGCCAATTACAACGAATGACGTCAAACCTCAATTAAATGTCAACCACTGCCGTGGTTTTGCTTGATCTTTTGTCAAATGATAACGAAACGTGACGTCACAACTCGTTATAAGCGGCGCCATGACACCCATGAGCGTTTTGGCGCTTAATTCAAATCAGATAGATTAAAATGCAATAATCTGCGTTAAAACTGTTTTTCGGAAATAGTAGACGTGTACCTATATTATAGGCGATTTCAAAATAAGTCATCATGCCTATTATCATGTAGCTAAGTGAATTAAGTTGGTTGTTACGTTCAAGGGTGGATTGCAGCTCGATTCGCAAGCGAGGGTTGCATTTTTCTATTTATAAGACAATGATAATTTATTGACAAAAATAAATAATTTTATGATTAGAAATGTTCATTTGTCATATTATAACTCACACAGCTTATTTAATGAATCACAAAAGCGTCACACAAGTCTCGGCATACAATTTTTATCTCTAAAACTGTTTACTTTTATTCAAAATAAATGTGAAAAGTACTACGCCATCTTCCTTTAATTAACGCACTATGTAAAGTGAAAGCAAAAGTGCGTAATAAGTTGCATAAATAAATGTACCTAAATTATTGTAACACAACATTTTAAAAGAGTAACGAATGGAGTTTCTTGCCCGTTCTTCTCCATAGGAATCTACATTTTGGAACGTGGCATTTCTTGACTTTCAAAAGTACCTTTATATGGTCTAATTGGAATAAATGATTTTGACTTTGACTTTGACTTTGCATTATGAAGCCTAAAAGCGGTGGAATAGGAGCCATTTTACGAGCAAAATCCATCGCTTCCTCCAGGTGCTAGCGGCGTGCACGCATGTATAAACGCGACGGATCACTACCTGCACCAGTTCTACAGCCGGCTCGGGTTTGTGGAACTGCAGCGCGGTGCTTGTGGACGCGTGTACCTTGCACGCTCCTTCTAGCGCGGCCGCGGTACTGCGGCCTACAAGCGGTACTGGCCTTACTGCAGGAAACGATGACCGGCTAGTGGTATTTAGATCATTCATCATCATCATCCCCCTGCCCTTATCCCAATTTATTGGGGTCTGCGCAGCGTACCTATATCTGGCATGCTGCTAAAGTTTGGGCCATGTTTTATGGTCGGCCGCCTGCCTGACGTCAACCCTCTTGGTGGTAACCGCCACCGATACGGTCTCCTTCTATCTAGCTATGTCACACCAAATTTTATCCATGCGCCAGGTATTTAGATCATTATTGCCCATGTAACGAATGTTACCCGTCGTACTATACAAGTTGTTGATGTCTACCCGTGCCATGTTTATAGAGTTGCCATGTTTGAAGTCTTAGAGGAACAGACGGGAGATGGTTTCTAACTAAATATCGAACAAATTTGCTCGCCACTTTTGGCGGGGGGTGAGGTAACACACAAGCACAACAGAACTTACACTAAAGCAACAATAGCTCTCGTCATTACATTAACAGTAGTAACACATAAAATTGTGTCATACACGATTAAAATCGTGTACTATCATTACAACCATACAGGTAAAAGGTATATAGGTTTTATTGGTAATCATATGCCAGTGGCGAGAGGGGTACGCCCGCTAAAACTACCCTGTTACAAGAATACATGAAATATAAATAATAAGGGTGGCTTTAAGTTTTGTATATTTATTTTGCATAGATTTCTGTCTGAATAGTGTTATTGATCTTTCTATTTCATGAATAAATAATTGGATAAAATAATGAATACAAGAAAAAATATCAATAATAAAATGTATATGTTTGGGTATTGAGTTTTTTATTGATTTGTGTGCAATTGTAACGGTATAGTTACCTCCTTATATATGGCACGGGTACATACATATCAACAGCTAATAATCCTAATTTATTAAGGTAATAATAACTTCCTATAAAGGGCTTAATGTATAAGTCAACTGCGTTCACTTAAACCATTAATGAAATCGAAATAACAGATTATTCCATCCAATATATCCAATTTATGTCTCATATTCCATTTTATTGGGAGCAGAAGCTCAAGTTAATGTTTTGTTATAAAAAAAAAAAGTATTTTTTCTCTTGGTACCTTTGCGAAAATTTATTGTTGTATTTTCGTACGAACTGTAACTCGTTACGTGGAATTACAGAAGCAGTAATTATCCTAGCTAACAAAATATGTAAATTCATAAAGATTTGATTTTTGCCGATTTCATGAAAGATATAATACATCTTTAAAAAGCTTTAACGAATTTTCCGCGACATATATGGAGCTATATTTTTTTGTAAATCAATTCTTGTCTACAGCTGTATTTTTCTGTTCATAATTTTTTTAATTTTATTCATATAAGTTATTGAAAATACACCACCACAAATGTACTAAAAAAATTCTCTATTTTATGAACCTAATAGACACAGTAAAATCAGATAAGCTCGAATGTATACAGTTTATGACTAAACCTTGCTCTAAATATATTAGAACAGAGTGTTCCAAGAATTATGGAGTTACGGAAAATAGTGTAGCAGTTATGGAGAAAATGGTGCAGACAGACAGACGCGGTGGGGGACTTTGTTTTACATTATGCAGAGATTTATTCTGAGCTCATTTAAATGAATACAGGAAGAATCTCCTGGTACACACGAATCACGTTATATTATTATGCTTACTAGTGCGCATGCTTGCTGCAATAAGCGCTTGCGATCATTCGAAACCCGCAAATTTTCGATAAAATAAATAGTTGTATATTAATTGTATATTTAAGCGTAAAATACTTTGTAAGAAAGATATCAAAGGTACAGTATTTGTTTAAAAATATATATTATGACACAAAATATTTCTTTTCTATGATGCTTGTCAGTGTGCAGCAAAACACAGTTCAATAGCAACGTTTAAAAAAGAAAGGAAATTAAAAAATAATAAAAAAGTAGGTACGGTGGGTAGTACTACAACTGGCACAGTATGAATGTAAATAACTTTAACTTCTGTTGCTCGTAGAAAGGTGGTTCTAACTTTTTTGTATGTTACAAATAGTTAAATTCTTTGGTAAGAGAAACATGGGTTTGAGTCATTCACCTAAAAGTAAATTCTGAGTTTATTTTGGATACGGTGAAGTGTACGGTTGCAGTGAGAATCGCAAAATTGCAGAATGGGGTTGGCAACTGCAAGGCCATTGGCTGAAACCATTTCGAAATAAATGCAAATGTCGAAATAATATGTTTTGATTGGCTGTAGTATTCTATTTTCATTCCTATCCCATAAAAAAGTTTTTTTTACTATTTGTTTATGTTCAGAAGCAATTCTCTTAAAAATTTTATTTACTAGTAAATGGCCCTTGAAAAGTTAAACAAAGCCGTATATATGAAAATATGGCGTTGTTTTTAAATTATAGACATATTTAGCAAAATATGTTCTATTTTAAGTAGCTAACTAACAATTTCGACTGTCCTGTTGGTTTAGTGGTTAGTAGCCCTGACTGCTATGCCGGAGGTCGTGGGTTCGATTCCCACCCAGGACAAATGTTTGTGTGATGAGCACGATCATTTGTTCTGTGTCTGGGTGTAATTTATCTATAATATGTATGCATTTAGAAATATATAAGTATGTTTATCAGTTGTCTAGTTAGTACTCATAACACAAGCTCTGCTTAGCTTGAGACTAGACGGCGTTGTGTGATAGTTGTGGAATATTTATTTATTTAGGGTTCATTTCTAATTCATACTAAGGCCAAAAAGAAAGATCGTTTTTTTTTAATTTAATTTGCTATCTCTCACTGCAACCATGTGTCTTCGCCGCATTATTAGAGATTATTATCTAGATTAGGATACTTATTAAAAAAAATTCTATAATCTTATATTGGCGTGTGAATTTGGATATTTAGGTTTTTTTTTTTTTTTAGATCCTAGCAAAGAGTTGGTAAAGACTGAGTAAGTGAATATTGGTGTGTTTTGTGATATGTAACTGCGTTAGATAGATATTTGCGGTCGTTTCAGATGCTAATGAGGCAATTTCTTTAAATTCTATTCCATATCTTTTAGATTACAATTGTCGTAATATAACTGTGCTAGTCTTACCAAACGGTCGCGCTGGTACAGTTGTATGGGAAAGGGGTAACGTGCAAAAATATTTCAATTTGTTACGAAAATCAACACGATCGCGAAACATTTATGACACCGACTGTTCTCGGTGCTTGAGCGAACCAGGCAGATGTATTGACAGAATGTAAAGGAGTGAGTGACATAGCACGCTGTTACTGCGCTCTTGCCACATCGCGCATGCGTTCTTTGGATTTTACCTACCGCGCAGCATACGAAAACTGTAAGCGAAAACTATTTTTTTTTATGGCAAGATATATTCGGCCGCGAGTGCTATTCTTATACCTTCTATCCATAACCTTCTGGCTAAGTTTATCAGTCATACATTAGCCAACGGATCTATCGCGATCCGCGCTCAATTTTTCCAACATATTTAATACGTTTTAAGGTGACTTAGCAAGCAAATCAATTTCTGCTGTTAGTAGTATAATATGAAATACAGCGTGTTTGATGCAACATGATAAAGTACTAAGATGTTCTATTTACGGGATTTCAATGCTCAGTTCAGTATATATATGTCGCAGATGGATTGTAGAATCAGCTGTTTTACAAAGTTGCTAGCTGATTTCCGAACGACGTTTAGCGGTTTTACATAATTACTGAACTATAACACGCAGAATTATTGAATGAACGTTTTGTGTTTATCAATGCAGCGGTGAAATGAACTGTCAGATTGTTGATTTTAGTTCGAAATTTTGTCGCATATGGCTCTGTATGTCATAACAATAATAACCCAACTTTATTTTACTTGTCAATAGCAAAAAAAAAATGAAAATTTTGAATGACGTAAATACTAAACCACTACAACCAACACTGCGACATATATATATTGAATTTTAAATATGATTTTTAAGCATTTTGCCTGAAGGCTGAAGCGGTGCGAGCATTTTTTAGTGATATATTGTGGATTTTAAATGACAAATTTGAGAGATGTTTATAAAATACAATACATACACACTATTGACTCGACAAGTTTATTGATAATAAAGATTCGTGATCGCATGCGGTGCCAATTTCATTGAACACATTATCAACTGTTGCACTCCTAAGCTACTAAAGGCAGCTATACTATAAGATACTTGGGGTACTAAAGCATTTCCTTATCGTATAAATCCCGTGGGCATTAGGGTGCTAGCGCACTATTTGTCCTCTGTATGGCCGCAGTGTGTAAAGAGCCTTAGTTTATATAATTTCTTTTAGAGATAGTAATAACGTCTTTTTTTAATATGTTAATTTATTAAGAAAGCTTCATCTAAGTATCAGCTAAACAAATATATTATTAAAATAAATGATTATGGAGGAATCTTTAAGCAGAATTCGATATAATTTACTTTATAACCTAGTCAATGCATGTTTTGTTGTGTCAATTCGTATTACGAAATAATATTATTCACTGTCACTGTATCTTTCGAAAAGGTCTGTTTTGAATTAACACTATCAGTTTAACTACGAATGACTACGTACCTTTACATTTACAATGGCAATATGAGAGTAAATATTATTAATGGAAATATTATTGCTACTTAAACATGATAATAAATGTATGAACGAAGCTTTTATTAATTTTCATGCTAATTCATTTATGTGTTCCTCGAATAACTGGTATTTTCTAGATTACCCGGTAAATCTCAGGTAATACCGGTCAAAGCTGTTTATGTTTTAATAGCTCTGGACTTGAGCTTTAAGTTAAATTAATTCATATGTAATTTAGCAACTATTACCTGACCAGATAGACAAAATCAGATCAACTCCTTAGATTTTCAATTCGAATCAATCTTTATAAGTATTAGGTACAGTTGTACAGCCAAACCGTCATGTACATTTTATCGGGAATGACCGAATAGTTTCGAACTCTACCAACTCCTTTAATCATCAGAGCGTGATTCGGCGAAGCTGCAAGCCTGTGTGCGGATGACTACAGCCTTACCTAATACATTAAAGTTATTATGTGAAATTACCAGTCATTCTTGTATAATTACTGATATACATCACATAATAAATTTCAATTATTGCAGTTATAAACGTAAGTCATGTTTTATATGTAATTGTAAGCTACAATGTCGACAATGTATGTTAAAAATGTATAGTTTCAATTAAATGAATACTACATGTATAGAAATGTTAGCATAAATCGTGAGCGCGGTGTGGTGGGAACCCCTTTGAATAAATTTATACATTTTACGGACAATTTAGGCCAATTAACGGTATATGGATTTATACATGCCGTAAAATCCACGATTATAAAATTATATAGGCAATACTATTCGTCATAAAAATACAAATTCAGAGCAAAAAAAAATTGTATTTGTAATTTTAATTTTGTAATTATTGTGAAGTCTGTTTTAGCATGTAGTCTGTGTATTTGTGTTTGTTACCTATACTTCTAACAATGTTGGGCTCACTGTACGTGTTGGGCAACTGTGAGAGTTGATAAATAAAATAAAATATAAATTCTTCACCAACTATGTGTTTTTGTTGATAATGGAAGTAACATTTTTGGGCACATTGTCATGTACTTACCTACATATAAGTTAACAGCTTGATTTAAAAAAGATCCTATCGCATCCCGTACTGCATCGTTATAAATTGTATAAAATAGGTTAAAATAAAAATACATTGCTTTATACATTTCTAAGGCGAGTTAAAGTTAGATATAAATATATACAAGAAACTAATTAATAACTTCAATCTCACGTTTTCCTTTATTTTAACATTTTATAATCACATTTTTTGTATTAAGGTGGAAAATATATTATTTTATTGCACAATGTCGCATTTAATTTTCTTTTTTATAGAAATAAGTCTTATGATTTTATATTAATCATTTATATCGGCGGTCAATTATTTTTAATGCTTTAGTATTAAAAAGTTATAAAAATCCGATTTTTCAGTACTATGTTTGAACTTGTTCAATGTAGGGAAAATAGTTCTTACACAATTAAAATAAGAATTAACATTTTTATATGACTGTAAAATTATAAATAAGTACTATGAATAATTTAATTGTAATGCTTCTTCTATTTCAGGTCTAAATTTTCTTTGTGAATATAATCAGGTTCAGTGAAATGTGCATAAAAAGGTTTTTTTTATATATTGGCTAAGTACTTTAAAAGTAGCGTTTCTGTAACTATGATTATAAATAACAGTTTCAGTTACATTTTGTGTTTATATGAGTTTTATTGTAGTGCCAGCCATCTTGATGATAAATCGGTAATAAAAATTGTAAAAATATACAAATCGTATTTTATTTTCCAAAACTCACGACACATTGGTTTCCCTACCAGTAAAGCTACATTAAAATAATATTTCTTAGCAAAAGTTTGGTTTTCAGTCATTTTCCACAGATCTGGTGTTCGTTGTCGAAAGCTCCATTAGTTTCTGCTTTATTTCAGAGATCTGCAACATAAGCCATTGAAATACATAAGTATACAGAAGGAAGCTATACTATAATTTATACTGATATATAAAATTATTCTCCTTTGATTTCAAATTATATGCCAAAATTGCCAAATGACAGTTTTGAAAATGTTCGTCTTTCGTGTGATTGAAAGTTTGTCTCTATTAAGCTCCGAAACGGCTTATCGAATTCGAATAAAATAGGATTTTTTAACAGACTTCGGTAAGGAAGAGGTTCTCAATTCGATTGGTATATTTTTTTAACTAAAATATTAGTGTATGCCCCATTACCATATCTTGCAGGGTTTAGAAGATTTGAATGAGAAGTAATATTTGTTCAGGTTCCGTGCGCACGAAATCGGACACAATTATAAAATATAGTACAGTCAACCGATAGTACCAAATTGACATGGACAGCGCTTTTAGGCTTTTACCTCGTAGAAGGAGAAACTGTTTTCGTAATTCAAGTGTTACCAACTGACGTCCGTTTAATTGTTATTTAGCTGAACTAAGGATCGTCGACGGAATCAGTGGGCTTACTCTTGAAAATAATTCCGCTGGATTGACTTAGGAAATATGTCAGTCCGTAATTTTAAACGCCAAAATGTCTAAAAAAATATTATAGATTCGGGATAATATGAAGACAACATGCTTTAAAATTGAGGCAACTGTAATGTAGGTAAATTTATTTTAAAATTACGCGTTGTTTTAAGGCGTCTATTTAATATTGGAATTGGAATTAGTTCCAAGAACCCCACACTTTCACAGAAAATGTTCATAATACCCACCTTTTGTATCTCATTCAACAGCATCTTCTGTTCTGTCCTTGGCGTCATATCTTTCCTATTCAAGTCTATAGCTTCCAAATTCTCGAACAATTGCTTTATTTTCAAAGCCAAATGTACGTCATTATTACTCTTCCTAGGCACCGTTGGTTTGCTTCTTCGTGACAATCTCTTTCTGTATTTATCTGGCAAGTCCCTTTCTATATCATCTCTGGTTAGAACAGACATATAATCTGGATGGGTGTCGTATGGGTAGTCCTTCGCGTCCAATTTGTATGAAGCCTTTGCGTTGCTTTTTTTCATTCTATAGTCTGTTCTCCAGTTTCTCAGCAGTTCGAGGTTTCTGGAAGATGTAAAAGGCTCAATAGGTACCGTCCTTATCGTTAAGTTTAGTTTGGAAGTCTATCGTGCAAAGCTAAAGATACTGTGAAAGGTATTTCAAATTGATTAGCAATTATCATTGTACAATTTCTGTTTCCGATCCAAAGTGGACTGCTAGAGAATTCAATCAAAATAGATTCTTTAAACTAGCAACCAAAAACAAAAATCTGATAGAGCCATTATAAATGTAACATAAAATACGTGGTAAAGCAGTTTTTTAACTAATGTGAAACACACTTTCTCCCTTGCAGAATCTTGTCTCTCGTCGCTAGTAAATCTTTGTGCTTCTTTATTGACAAATCTTTTAAATAGTGTTGTTTTATTTTCGCTTCCAACGCCTCTCTCCCGTCAGAGAACAATGGTTTAAGATATTTTGAACTTTGGTAATAAGGCGGTACAGTATACCGACTTTTTGCTAATTTCGGACACTTCCCTTTTAGTCTTGAATACAATTCGTCATCCGAGTCATCGGACTCTTTCTCATTGAATTGAATTGACATAGCTTTTTTCAATCTTTCCCCATGAATAACCGAGTTGTAGCTCTGTGTTTCTTGAATATCGATTTCTGGATAGTGTCCGTTTGTGCTTACCGTATCTTCGGAAATATCGGACTGGGAGGAGCCAACGAACATGTTATCAATGAACTTGTTGTTTAGGAACTGTTTGACGCTTAAAACTCCCGCGTTTATCACTTCTCTTGGCGGGTACATTAGAGGGTTCCCGCCTAATTGCAGAACTTTTAAGCTGGCCACAGTTCCTAATTCATTTGGAAGCGAAGTAAGTTTATTGTTTTGTAATAACAGGTGGGTGAGGCCATGGTGGTGTTTTATAGATTTGGGAATATCAGTTATTTGGTTATCTCTTAAATCTAAATACATTATATGTGGTAAGGATAAAAACAGATCGTCCGGTAAAGTCGTTAATTCATTGTTTTGGAGATACAGCACCTGCAATAAAGAAAATGTTTTAATCAAAGCCATAACGCTGCAAGATACAGTTACATAGCTAGTAAAGTAGGTAAAAATGTCCATACCTAAATCCGCCTTCTGCGAATTCAGTTTTATAAAATGTTAGGAAACGTATTTATGCGTCAGAGTGCCTATCGTTTAACTACAAAATTGACCCTTAGAGTTTTTGTGAAATTGAATGCAAATGAAATGCACAAATGACCATCAAAGAAATTAAAAACGTTACACTAGAAAGACAATGCCCGCGCTTAATTAAATACTCCCGAGTTTACGTACTAACAACAACTGATTGCCACCTTAGTTCATGGCTGTTTATGACAGGCCTTAGAGACTAGAAGCTCGGATAACATAAAATAATTACTTTACGATATATATGTATAAAATAAAAATATGCTGGATTTATTAGTGATGTCCTTCAAAAAGGCGAGGTGCGTAGTCGTAGTAGTGGTACCTACTCGCAAGTGGCGTATCTCGGGTTATTTTCCAGAGAGGGGCAAAGCTCGTGAAAGAATAGCCGCAGAAGCCGATGTTAAGTCACTAACAAAACATCCTGGAGTGGGAACGAACCATTTTAATTTGTGAAGCCCTTTTGCGGCATCCCAGAAGGGTTTTATCTGCGTAGCCGGTCAATATGATAAGGCGAGGCAGTTTGACGCCTCCATCCAAAGCATATTTTAAATTACTACAAACCAAGCAACAGCGCTAAGGGCGTCCCCTGCGGGACAAAAGCCTCAGCTTACGGCGTTGCTGGGAGGACGACTATAAACGACGCTAGATCATCAGTTTCCTTATTATTATGGGGTGAATTTAAAGCTACTGCCTCGGTGCGGGCCAGCACGAGCATGGGTCGGGGCAGGCATTTTTAGCGACGGACGTGGACATCGTCGGTGGGATCTATAACGAGGTGGTCGAGTGCGTCGAAGTGTGCATTTGCTGCACTCTTAAGCTACAGTGATCCTATCATCGAGTTTGAGGAGAGCGTGATGTGGTCGGCGGACTTTGTTAATCTGGGACGGCCTGTAGTCTTCGGAAGACAGGGCATGACCCACGGCTCCCTCGATATGTACGCCAATGCTCGCAACCGACGCGCGTCTAACCCGATGTATGAACTTGGACGAAGTAAAACGAATGTAAGAAATTGCAGTAGCAGGCGTTGTGTAGTTTCTGCCTACCCCCACGGGGACAAACGCGTGAGATCACTTAAGTATGTATGCTGGATTTTGGTCTAAATGAACATCTTGAAATAAGTCACTTACACATAAATTGCGATTTATTATCTCAGGTAAGGTTTTTAATCCTTGTTTTGATAAATCCCAAGTAGTTTCCTCATTTATATCCTCTTCGTAAATGTTTAAAGGTAAAGGTGGATTTGACGTTTCGGACATTCTTTTATAATGATTAGTAGAATGGTGTTAAAAAATGCCTGAATTATGTAAGGTTTGATCAATAAAAATAACTGAACAAAAATCAAATATGGCGCGTAGTGGCGCGTAGCACAGACTCCACACTTCCACAGACTACTTAGTGATGCTAACGCATGCGCGTAGTGTAGCTAAAGTCCAAAGTAACCACGTATATTTTTGTTTATAGTTCAATTAAAGCCCCCGTCTTATTTAAAGTTGGATTGGTAAAGTCCAATATGGCCTCACCTTCTATAAGAACATATCCATAAAACAACAGTAATAGGATCATATTATTCTAAAATGTTCACTGTAAACAGCGTTACTGGTAACCTATTTTTATGCATTTAACTGAACGTCTATACCTACGTCAGGACCAAAGGACTGAATAGAGGTGCTAAAATGAAACAAAGTATGATGTGTTTACCGCCCCTTTCCCGCCCATTAATTTGACCAAAATAAACATTCAACATATTATAATTTTCGCAATACTAATAAAAAATATAAATTTAGGGTATTTAAAACTGAATAACAAAATCTTCTGCTTTCTTCTTTTTTCTCTTTTGTTGGTGACTCTGTAATAAAGCTTAGCAAGAAAACGACCGGAAATACGTGTAGGTAACGAAAAATATAGTAATACATAGGTATACAAAATATTAACACTATTTGTCATGGTCTCATGGGTTAATATCTATTACACGTATTTTCGAATATTTTCTGACTTAATACTCCCCCCGACCGTATTGCGGTCACGGCGGCCCATCTCCATGGAAATTAGCCAAGTACACAGGAGATACAGGAGGTACATGTGTATGCGCAAACACAGGTGCACTCCCTCTTCCTTCACTCTTATATTCCGATGGAACGACAATCCGACACGACCGGAGAAAGATCAGGCGCCGGACCGATAGCTTAATGTGCTCCCCGCGTCCCAGCGTCTTCCGGGCTGCCACTTAGAATTTCCTAACAGAAATATTCAGCCAATAACACTGCCCGACCTGGGAATTGAACCCAGGACCTCACGCTCAGCAGCCGCGCTTGCGACCACTAGACCACATAATAGACATGAGGCAGTTTCTTACTTAAACTTTAGTAATATTCAAATAATCTCCTCACAAAATAAAAAAATTCTAATGTAATTATTTTTTTGTTGGAGTCTCGAAAATATCTTCAAATCTAATAAGATTCGGTCAAACATGTAGGGGGCTTTAACTCTTCACATGGGAGAAGTAAAAAAATTTACTTCATAACTTGTTCACAACACAGTTCATATTATTAAACTATTCTGTTAGGTAATTAGGGAGCCAACATATCACCCTCTCGTCCGTGGAGCGCCGCCATCTTGAAAATGGGCTTCTGTGGGGCCTCCCGGCGAGGTCACCACAGACAGGAATTTGTGCGCGACCTTGCGTCATTAATATCACGTTATCTTTGTTTTTTTGTATGACAGGCATATCTATGATGTATGTATGAATTAAACCTCATTAGATGTGCTACAATACTGTATATATTGCGATACTAAAATTGTTTATACTTAAATGGCATTTTGAATGTAAACACAAAAGTACCGTTTTTTTTACCTATTTTTGATTAATTTATATAAAAAAATTTGTTTCGTAATAAAAATAACTATTAACCATGATACTATACACCTATTTACATTAATCTAGCAAAGAATATTGATACCCGTACATACATATTCATTCTATAAACACGTAAACAAAATTTACGCGGGAAAGAATGCGCGGCGCCGCTGTGGAATGTGGAATGTTTTGTTAAACAAAATTAGCCCGAATGGCTATATTGTTTTTGTTATGCGATCTTGATAATCTAATCTAAACGATAGATAACTCATAATAACGCTAAATCATATAGTTTCAATAATATAAGCTTATCAAAATAGGTAATCAACTCGCGAGCTACCTACAACTTTGTTGCAATACTGTTCGTTACCTATTATTACGTCATTCAAATAAATTGTTAATTCGAATACTTCATTTCATTACGAATGCATTATAAACAAAAAAAAGGGTACACAACCATAAAATTATAACAATATACCGCCAACAATTACGCGGGAAGCGCGCGAAATGCCGTTAATAAGTACCTATATTTACATACGTAAATGCTGTTACTAGGTGGACTAAAAGTACCTACTATGTTATTATTTAATGACTTTAGTTCATCCTTAACACATATTAATAGGTCCCGAGTGGATTAAAACGATATAAAATACATTTTAAAGCATAAATATGATACGTGTAATCGATGACGTCAACTAACCGCACGGCGGTCAGTCCACAGACGCGCCATTTTTGTTACTAACCGCCGCGCGGTTAGCCCACAGACGAGAGGAAGTTTGCGCGTAATGGAAGGTGATTTAATTTTAAACTTATACAAAAAACTTATACTATAGTTAAAGCCAAGGTTATGACCAAGAAGGTTATATGATATGAGTTTATGACCTTTATGATATAAGTTGAACATTTTAACAATTACAAAATTTTGTCCAATGGGCAAAAATCTAAAATCTAAATTGCAAATGCTGTGAAAGTGTTTGTTTTACCCTCCACCCAGTTTCACCAAATTCAGCCACGCGCAGAAATGGTGGTATTATGCAGCGCGCAAGAAGTCTAGTGTGATAGTGTTTATATTTCCAAGCACTAGTTTATACCATCGATATGTTATGCGTGGTGTTATGGGGATTTTATGAGGACAAAACATTTTTATTTATTTATTTAGCACATAAAACAAATATATGAATAATGTTTATTATTAAAATTATTTATTATAGGTTAGTCTTTTTATCCCTGTGTTTTATCCATAAACGTAGGATAGAAAAAGACCTACAAAGCCTAATATGGGGATGGAATCTCTTACGGAAATATCACTTGTTAGAAAGAGAAAGCATATTTAGGTTCAGTCAGTATTATTGACAGCTGTTGTTTTCTCCAGTGTCACTGTCAAAAATCACGCTAACTTATATATTTTGCTGTATTGTCAGTGAATCCTGTATATTTTATAAAGTTTTAAAATTTATAAGCGATGCCAACGTGTTCTGTTGGTGACTGCGATGTTTCATTAAAAATAATCCAGAAAAACATTAATTTCACTGGTAAATTGTCAACAACAGCTTATATTTTCATGGCCATATTTTGGAGGAAACTATGTTTAGAAAATTTATTTAGAAACCAAATCCTATCAAGAAAATTGTGAAATTTCTCTGTAATAAAACACAATGGTCATAAAAGCAATATTAAGGACGTTGTTCTAATATAAATTTTCATTTCATGTACACAAAATAGTGACTTGTCAGTGTCGACTATTGTGTCGATGAAATTTTAGAACAAAAAGTTCCGATATCAGAATTTATTTAAAGTGTAGCATAGCTTAGTGGTCCAGGTTACATAATAAATATATTGCATCACGCTATTACAGTAGTCCCCAAATGTGATTCGAATCTGGACCGCCAACCTACTTTGTGCGGATCGTGGTTGTTAGTAATCATCTAACGAAAAGCGCTACTAATATTAATTTTAAAAACAGACCCCGAATGAAACTAGTTGGTGATTCCTGAGCCTATATATGATAGCGTAATGAATATGTTGTTTACGTATTTTTTACTACAAATTCAAGAGTATAAATCAATTTTATGATATATTTTTATACTAAAAGGTTTCCTGTCAATGCTAAGGAAAAAGAATAATGGATGAGACTAATTGATAAAGAAAAGAATAAAGATAAAGAAGAATAAAAATAAAGAAAAAGAAGAAATAAGAAAAGATATACCAATTTTTTTTTCGGGGGGAAGCCATCCAATACACGCGCGGCCTTTACGGATAAGAACAGGGTGTGTGGGATTCTTACCTCACTAAAACCATCTCAGTGGTCAACATCAGCATATGGAGGGAGTCACGTAATAGACCATTTCCAGCACCCCCGCTATGCAGCGCCTATTAAGGCACATCCCTGGAGAGACTGTACAGTGGTCTCCCCGAAGCCTCGCTGTACACGATAGCACGTGTCCACTATGCCACCGTCTTCTCTGGGATCACGATGGGTAAACAGAGTCCCCTCTCTAAGCATCTGTGACCCCAAAGGGCCGCCTATCTTAAATCATACAGGCGGGATTTCGGATGTTAGGCGCCGAGGCGGTTGCCTCCTAGACGCTTTCTTCTCCGAGAGGGATCGGCCCTCTCACAATGCCGTTCGGCGGCCTCTTCCTGGACGACAACAGTCTCACAAAAGGAAGCCATTCTCCCTAGTTCACTTTATCTGCCAGCGTAGCCCTCACTACTGCCGGCAGAGACAGGTCACGCCCGATACTGGCTCTTAGTACCCGCCGCTCAGCGGTCTAGGCAGGGCACACCTCAAGCGTGTGCTGCGCTGAGTCCAGACCACCTCCGCAATGGTCTTAGGATAGGTAGGTAAAAATCATTCAGTCAATCAACATCTCAATCAGTCATACTCTATACACTGCTCAGGGTCCTTAAAAGCTGCTATTACAAGTACCCATTACCAATGAAATATAATTATAATGTGAGCGTATGATTTTTTTTTATTTAAGTGTATTAAATAATACCTACCCTTGTGATTTTAGTTTTATTAACATAATTTGATTGAAAATATTTTCATTTTGTATACCAATTCTTTACATCTGAAATATTGTTTATCGATAATTGATATGTGTCAATATTTCCACGTTGTACATTACTATTGCACACACGCAAAATCGGTAGCACTTTTTTGAGCTCTATGTCCTTCTATGGGGTACCAAAAATATTCTAATTCTATGGTTTTATCCCTGTGTTTTATCCCTAGTCTAGTGTTGTACATATTTCAAATATTTTCAAAAGAATACATTAATGTAATATTAAACTGCTTAATAGAGTGAGATTTTAAGAATAATAATACCTAATACAATTTGATTATTCTATATGATACAAAAACACATACTTAATATTTTATCCAGTTGAAAACACGATTGTACACAAATTATCGATTTTCGTTCAAAAGTGTATGTCAAAACATTCAAACGACACATGGCGAATACGTCACTACCTCAGTTGCAAGATGGCGAACGTACGTGATAGTGACACATCTTTGTGGCTCCACAATAAACTCGGTACATCTAATGATTCCTGGACAAGCGGCTCAATTTGTACGCAATTAAATGCCGAAGTGTTGAAAAATATCAAGGACTGTTTTCCAGATTTGCAAACACAAGTGAAATTGAAATTATTGCTCAGTTTCTTTCATATCCCGCGCAGAAATGTTGAGGAGGTAACTTTTCCCTTTGATGTTCTATGGTTTTGCGTAACTGTATTGTTTTTTGTCTCTTTCTTTTCGTATTTATAGCGATGAGTAAGAATGAGATGCAATAATACGCATGTATGTAGTTATTAGTAGTTTTATTTGTTGTCATTTATTGAATTTACACGCTAAAATGTTTGTTGAATTTATTTTAATAACGTTTTATCAGCAAAATAATTATATGTTAATTACCTTTTCAGACTTTAGATTGATATTCGTATGGTATTCAACCAGAAATTGGTTACTTGCGACCTATTACAATATTGACTCGCTATTTACGTTTCGTAAATTACGAAACAATTCGTAGATTTATGTATTATTTGATAAGAGTGCAATAGAAATTGTAGTATATGACCGTGCCTATATTTACATTAGGCCCTTGAAATAGATCTGTTTACGTTAGACCTGCAATGACAGAAGTTATAATGTTGTGATATTCATTTCCAAGGACTTTCTTGGAACATTATTGTATTATGCATAGCACTCTTAATGAATGGTCTAGGAATGAGAATGTAATTAGATTGTTACCAGAACAGTAATATCACTGTAACAGCTGTGTAGCAGACACAATAATTAAACAATTGCTTTGCATTACATGTAAGTCATTGGACAGTCAACTTAGTAAAGGTCTATTATATTTTACTCACATGCCATTGTTGTGACTACAAGCTCAAGCCACCTGTAGGTCTCTGAGATAGGTCAGTGCACAAGTAACAACAAGCAAGACCAACAATTTACATTCTGTTCAAAGCATAGAAACACTGTTAAAAATGCTAACAGCAATTACTGACTCTTATGATGAAACCCAATTATGTCACAGAATTGTTTGTATATTTACATCTAGCTGTTGCCCAACTGGTCTTATCTGTGCGACAAAAGCTAGCCTATGTCCTTTTCATAGGTCCAATCATTATCTTTCATTAAAATTGGTTCAGTAGTTTAGGTGTAAAATTGTAACATGTGTATGAATTATACAGTTGTAACTACTATCTGTTAAATTCAAAATTCAAAGTCTTGCAGCTATATTTTTTTGGCATATCAATTTCTTTTTTGTATTCAATACTTTTAACATCACTTCTCATATATTATTTAGCAATTGCTGTCTTCTTAACCTAGCTATCAGCATCCAGTTAGAAGTTTGCTATCTCTTATTAATTCTGTTGTCTTCTCTTTAAAGTTCAAGCTATGGGTTTACTGAGGTCAAACCCAGCAAGTACAGCATTTTTCTTTTTAAAATAATATTTATATTCATATCTTAATAGAAAATTTAATAATATAAAACTATGACAAAAATTTTATCTGCGCCTCTCGGATAAATACTACAGGGCACTCTGAGCGCTAGAGTGTGCTTGGAGTATTTATCTGGGAATCTAGAGCATATTCGAATCCTGCTCACAATCATATTGTTTGTTCACATAAATTGATATAGCTTTAGAGTTTGCTATACATGTGTTAATGCTTTTCGAAGATAAATCTGTAAAAATGAATTCTTTATTAATTTATGAACCCCTTTGCCATGATTTCATTGGGGATAGTTGATTTAATGTAAACATATTAAAGATAGGACTATTTGTACATATGTGTTATTTATTAGCCTTAATTTAACACAATGGAAGTGGTGTTAGTGGTGTTGTGAATCAAATTGTTAGCTAGTTGTCCTAATGACCATGAACTGTCATGTTAGAATGAATAACACAACAAATGTAGGCTATTTCGATGTACAATGGTATCATTAGATGGCAACTAAACTATAAAAAATTATGTAGAATGTACTGATAAGATACATTTAGTGAGTTTTATATATATATATATTTATTTATATTTCAGCATCACGGCTGTATTCCTGAAAGGGTAGGCAGTGGTGTATACCCTCATTTCACCAATGCTTTCATCTTTTATTTATTACACTCATGTGGTATAAATGCTGTTATAAACTTTTCCAACCAAATTTTAATTAATTTAGTTTAAATAACAAGTCCTATGTGGTGAGTCTAATGCCTTCTAGCGGGCATGATTCCTAAATTCAAGCTGCTACTATGAATACTCTAACAAGAAAACCCAATTGCCTGACCAGGTTATTGAAGGACTTCATACTCAACAGTCACACTTAACCCACAGAAATCTTCTTGGACCAGAATATTCAAGCAGTACTTAGTGTCCATAGATCAGTGATTGTTACAAGTATTTTAATCAGAGCATTTACAGTTTTCAGATAATAAGTTAATTAATCATCTGAAATCAAATTGGATTTGAAACAGACAAGAGAGAAGAACAAATTACTTGAGGTGTTGTTTAACTAGCATAGACTAAGACAAGATTAACATTCACTTCATTTTTAATAAGCCTATAGAAAAAAAAAAATGTATGTCCCACAGCTGAGTAAAGGTCTCTGCCAAGCATTTCCAAGTCATCTCACCTCTTTCTGGCAGTGGTGGATAAAGGAATAAAAGTCCCTTAATTCAATATTTCTCCTTTTCAGTGGCGAAATGAACTCGAAGAAATCATCGAAGTGGCTGCAGTGGACTCAGATCTCTGGGTGGCAATGCTGGCCGAGACACTCAAGACATTCCCTTCAGCGGGGACCCTTAACACGGAGATAGCGGAGTTTGATGAGACCAGACCAATCTTTAGTGACATGATCAGTGAACTGAGGAGGGCTTTAGCAAAACATTCTGACCTTGGACTGTTACCATTGGAGTGCCTATATTTGAATAAGAATGCTTTAGTTTCAGTGGTAAGTTAGATTTGGTCACTATTAAACATATAAACAATTGTAATCCCTGATAGAGAAAGCAGAGGTGTATACCCAGACTTCACTGATGCAGTCATTAAGTCCCATGTAGTAAATGGCGAGCCTATGGCCATAAAAAAATCAAACCTAGGAGGTCATTTTGGTACCACTAGACCAATGTGTCAGTTTCGTCACTATTATTAATTTTGTATTAACTGCCTCGTTGGTCTAGTGGTCCCAAGCGTGACTGCTGAGTATGAGGTCTCGGGTTCGATTCCCGGGTCGGGCAAAGTGTTATTGAGTTTTTCTGATAGAAAATTCTCAGTAGCAGCCCGGAGTTTGGAATTGTGCCCGGTAGATGGCAATAGGCTCACCACCACATTACATGGGACTTAATAACAGCATTGGTGAAATGTGGGTGTACAATTGTGTACACCTCTGCCTACCCCTTCGGGGAATACAGGCGTGATGCTATGTTATGTTATGTTATTAATTTTGTGGAAGTAGCTTATATTGTATTTATTCGCATCCATGTAATGGACTTCCGTAAAGTAACGCCTGAATCTATTCAATATTATAATAAGTTATAGTTTTGATTGATTTATTAGATTCTTTTCCATTTATCTAGCTTCTTAATTCCTATATTGTGGTTTTAGTTAGTAACTCCTATTGTGATATAATTATATCAAATCTAGCTTTATTTATCAGTCAAGCTATACAGCAATAATTTATAAGATAAAATATACTCCTTGCTACATTTTAAATTTTAGTTGAGTCAGGCATATCTGGTTAAGATTTGTACTGCAGCTGAGAGATTAGCTTCTGCTCTACGGTTGGATTCTCATGCTGATCTAATTGTTGTATGTACTATAAATCATTGTGACTGAAAACTTGTTGGGAATCAAATACTGGATTTCATGTGCAGCACCACTAGATCAGTGAGGAAGTCATTATATTACCACTACTTTTTCTTTATTCCAGGTGGGCCAACAGCCCAATCCAGTAAAGCATTTCACATTGAAACGTAAGCCTAAATCCGTAGCCTTACGTAGTGAACTACTAGCCAAAGCCACGGAAGTGCAGGCTAACCAAAAGAAGGCGCAAGCTCCCACCGTGCCCGTCCGCAGTAGAGGCATGCCTAGGAAGATGACGGATACGAGTAAGTGTACTTCCATTGAAGCATACATTTATTAAGTAATGTAATTTTTTTTAACATATAAAACATCATGGATATATTAGGAATAAGTGCTACTTCGTGTAGCACTCGTTTATGTAGATATTTTTTATATTTAACGAGACTTTTATTCTGCAACACTGTTTATTCCCTTGTATGAACTTACTTGTCACCACATTAAAAAATCACTCTTATCTAAGTTTCCCTCTTATGTGACGTTATAAAATAAACACCTTCCTGTATTTTCGATGGTCACTTTCATGTTCTGGGTCATAGATAGAAAACAATTTGGGAACCAATAATTTAAATCACACAAAGTGTTGTAATACATTTTCCATTTAATAGGCATGATGACTGATTTTGAAATCTCCTTTTATAACATAGGTACACGTCTACTATTTCCGAAAAACACATTATTTCAGCTATAAACTAAGTTTAGACGCAGATTATTGCATTTTAATCTCTAATTTGAATTAAGCGCGAAAACGCTCATGGGTGTCATGGCGCCGCTTATGATGAGCCGTGACGTCACGCTTCGATAACATTGTTCAAAAATCCAAGCATTATGTGCGACGGTGATTGACATTCACGGGGGCGTGACGTCATTCGCTATAGTTTCAGTGAACATGGCCGATTGCAGTATTTTATTCTTTTATTTTATTGAAAATCTTATGAATCTTAATGTTTATATTAAAACCAGGTATTTTTTTTGAATCCTGTGTACATATATTTTTCTCTAAAACCATTTATGCTTTGATTCTTTAATACTGTCATAATGCCTATTATTTGTGACTGCATCTTGGTTCGTCTATGTTGCTACTTCACTTAGGTCAAGATAAATAAATAGTTTTTACCACTTGCTTTGGCTTCACAACAGTCCTGTCACTATCAAATAACCCGCTGACCAAACCCCAATTTATTTCGGGCCTGCGCAACATGTATTCTTTTTCCATACATTTCTATCAACCGTCACATCTGTTAAATTAGAAGTGCAACATAGAAACAAAACAGCTAAGCCAAAGCACATGTTAAGTAATGTTTGTTTATCGTGCTCTTAATGGAGTATTCGCTCCTGTGTTCATGTTTACTACTTGAAAACGTAGTATTTATGTAGTGCCGTTTGTTGCCAGCACCCCTGAAGGGTCTCCCGTCCCGCTGGGCGGGCGCGCGAGGCGGCGGGTGGCGGGGGTGCGCGCGGCCCCCCCCTCGCGCCGGCATCAAGCTGCTGGACATCGCTGAGCAGCCCGCCACACACGCGCAGATCAAGAAGCGGAGGAAGCTCGGTAAGTGCTACTATACCACACCATTATATACATTAGCTTTCGTTTGCATGCACTTCAGAATTGGGTCCAGCCGGGAAAATAATTTATTGATGAGTAATGTTGAACTTTATCAAGATGGATCTCACTAGACGCTTTATAAAATGGGTTTGGAGTTGGAATACTGTCAATTACTCTAAATAATTTCTTGTATCTTCATTTACTCTAGTAAATAAAGCATTTGGTTAAAATTTCTTCATATACAGTCAGTAGCGTTCACTGTGTAATGTAAAAAATATCTAGTATTCACAATATTGAGGATAGTCATGCAATAACATGTGCATTGCCTGCCCACCTGAAAATAGATGCGCATACGCAAGCGGTGAGAAATCGCAAACACTCCAACATGTTACTCATACACCAGTCCATAAATGTCACATTGCAGGGTAAGGGCCTCTTCTCATATAGAGAAGTCACGAGCATTGATTACCATTCTAATTCACAATGGGCAGACCATCAAGTCATGCTTTCCTCACGACGTTTCCCTTCACCATATGTCTGTGATGTTTTAGATTAACTAGGAAAGTACATAAATATGATATTGAAAAAGTCACATTGGTACATGCCAGATTTGAACCCACAAACCTGTGGCTCAAGAGGCAGGCCCGTAATACAACCTGTGGCTGAAGAGGTACTACCATCTTACACTCCTTGAGAAAAATAAATGTATAGACAGGCCGTGATTTTGTGCTTCTACCAGTACTACATAGTTAACTAATTTAGCTTTTCAATTTATAGTCCCCAATGACTAAGATTCTAAATGTTTTTTTTAATAGCAAGTTAAGTTTATGACCGTCGACAAGGTACTGCTTCATCAAAATATGTACAGCTTAGGACTGCATAAACAAATGTATTGTAAATAAAATACTATGCGGAGTCATGTATGTGTAAATCTAAACTTTACACTGTTTCAAAAACTGAATAATATAAGGTACTAATTTATTAGGTAATTTCCTTTCAAGGACTCAATGTGTGATAAGGATTCATTTAAGCCATAATTCAATTATTTTCAACAATTTTAATGTTCGCCGTCCAAGGAGCAGTTTTCGTATTGCTAGACTACGTTAATTACAAAAAAAAAGTTATATCCATTTAATTCTTAGCTTAAGTGAATTTGACTTACATATTAACCCTTTCCAAGGAAATTACCTAATAAATCAGGACCTTATATAACAAAGCGTTGGTTGGATTGTCGAGTAATGCGGTAATGTTGTGTCGTATAGAAATGGAGGAAGGTGCCAAGAAGGCAGCCGTTGCAGCGCCATCATCACCGCCGCCACCTGACTACGCTAAGGGACTCAACAACTACACCATGCCCAAACCTGACGAGAATGCTAATGGTAAGCACTGCTATATATTAAGAACTTGTAATAAGCCGAGGGTACATCAGCGATCATTCGTCTGCGAGAATTTTTTCGTTCGCAATTTGTTTGATCAGTGAACTATAAAACAACTTTTTTTAACAGAAAACTATAGAAAATGTGTCTTATCAATAAAAGCCAAACAGTTGATCGTAGTCCATTTTAGACATAAGTTTCTCATTACTTAGGTTGTAGAGACTTAATTTTAATAGAATGATTGATTCCATAATGCCTTGCATTTGTTATGGAAACAACACCAAATTGTTAAATCCAACAAAATTTTAACATATATAATTATATTTTTTAATACATGTTGAGGCCATGTAATGCCTATATTAATAACTATTTTTCAAAGAAACATTGAAAAGATAATGGACTAGAACGGGGTTTGAACCCGCGATCTTTGACGTTCCGGGGCATCACTCTACTAAAATTTAGGGGTGGACTACCCCTAACATTTAGGGGGATGAAAAATAGATGTTGGCCGATTCTCATAGATACCGGATAAGCACAAAAAATTTCATCAAAATCGGCCAAGCCGTTTCGGAGGAGTATGGCAAAGAAAACTGTGACACGAGAATTTTATATATTAGATATTTTTTAATACATGTTGAGGCCATGTAATGCCTATATTACCCCGTTCTTGTCCATTATTTTTTCAATGTTTCTTTGAAAAATAGTAATTAAAATTTTAATAATATAATAATAATAATAATATTCCACAACTATCACACAACGCCGTCTAGTCTCAAGCTAAGCAGAGCTTGTGTTATGAGTACTAGACAACTGATAAACATACTTATATATTTCTAAATGCATACTTAATATAGATAAATTACACCCAGACACAGAACAAATGATCGTGCTCATCACACAAACATTTGTCCTGGGTGGGATTCGAACCCACGACCTCCGGCATAGCAGTCAGGGCTACTAACCACTAGACCAACAGGACAGTCAAATAATCAGTACCTACACTGTAATGAAATGTGATTTGTCGACTTGATGTGAAGGACATACATTATTGACTGCAGCAACGGCCGCTACTACAGCAGACACACCCATGACGGATCCCCCACTGGAGTCTCCGCCGGCTAGCGAGGCCGGAGCCGCCGCCCCCGCGCCCCCCGCCCCGGCCGCGGCCGACCGCCCGCCGCCACTCACCAGCCCGCTGCTCGTCACCGTACGTACTACACACTGTACAGGCCCGTACCGCCGCCCCCGCGCCCCCCGCCCCGGCCGCGGCCGACCGCCCGCCGCCACTCACCAGCCCGCTGCTCGTCACCGTACGTACTACACACTGTACAGGCCCGTACCGCCGCCCCCGCGCCCCCCGCCCCGGCCGCGGCCGACCGCCCGCCGCCACTCACCAGCCCGCTGCTCGTCACCGTACGTACTACACACTGTACAGGCCCGTACCGCCGCCCCCGCGCCCCCCGCCCCGGCCGCGGCCGACCGCCCGCCGCCACTCACCAGCCCGCTGCTCGTCACCGTACGTACTACACACTGTACAGGCCCGTACCGCCGCCCCCGCGCCCCCCGCCCCGGCCGCGGCCGACCGCCCGCCGCCACTCACCAGCCCGCTGCTCGTCACCGTACGTACTACACACTGTACAGGCCCGTACCGCCGCCCCCGCGCCCCCCGCCCCGGCCGCGGCCGACCGCCCGCCGCCACTCACCAGCCCGCTGCTCGTCACCGTACGTACTACACACTGTACAGGCCCGTACCGCCGCCCCCGCGCCCCCCGCCCCGGCCGCGGCCGACCGCCCGCCGCCACTCACCAGCCCGCTGCTCGTCACCGTACGTACTACACACTGTACAGGCCCGTACCGCCGCCCCCGCGCCCCCCGCCCCGGCCGCGGCCGACCGCCCGCCGCCACTCACCAGCCCGCTGCTCGTCACCGTACGTACTACACACTGTACAGGCCCGTACCGCCGCCCCCGCGCCCCCCGCCCCGGCCGCGGCCGACCGCCCGCCGCCACTCACCAGCCCGCTGCTCGTCACCGTACGTACTACACACTGTACAGGCCCGTACCGCCGCCCCCGCGTCCCACACCCTGGCCGCGTTCGACGAAAATAAGAAATAATCGTATGAAAAGCGTGAGCGTTTGTAATACACTCTCGGCTCTGAAATACAACTTCGTCTATGGCTCGGGCTGCAATTCTGCCGCGAACGGAATGATCAACTTAGCTAACTTTTATCATAATGTACCATTATCCAACAGGGTACCGGAGCAAAGCCAATAGTAATAGGTCAACAACCAAAGCTCCTGATCGCAGGACAGCCGGGCAGCAAACCGTTACTGCTGTCCACACAGAACATTCTCAACAACCTGAACGCATCCACCGTTATCCTTCAAGGAGGCAAGACCCTTCTACTGCAGAACATCAAGCCTGTGAGTATTACGTCATTCTTAGTAATAGACCAAATGTCAAATTCCCGATCATTTGTTAGGAACATGTGCTAAAGTTCTGTTGAATTTCGCACGTTTTTAGACACCAAATTGAAATGCTGGCTCTCTAACAAAACCATGGAATACAGAGAGAAAAAGTAATTTATTCAAAGTAGACAAATTATTAATACATTTTGAACAACAGCTATAGATGACAGCACCCCAAAAACTTACACTTACCGCTTCTTAAAGTTTTTGCTGAACCAAGATTGTATGAAAAATTTGGTACAGTCATAAGCATAAATATACGATTATGAACAGTTTGGCAGTAATATCAGATTTTATTTTTAAATCATTAATTTGTGATCACAAGATGACAGCAAAAATATGCGATTATTTGTAGAAGGCATATTTATGTTGCGGCACAAATATATGTACAAAAACACGCGACGTACAAATATAGCACATCGCATCGTCTTCAAAAATGTGTGCATGTTACCTCTTTATCATCATCATCACCATCCAGAGCCCGACTTCACCCACTGGGTGCATAAATAGTAAAAATATCATCCGCCCATCTTGCTAACCACTCGGTGCAAGGCCACTAGGTCACAGCTTTACTCCACCTCTCATCATAACGCCTTGCCTAGTGTCCTACTCCTACGATACACACTCGACCACGAACGCTGCAAAGTGTTCGAAACGTCAGGAAAAACCCAATAATACACGCGATTAATCCGGTTAAAAGTTGTTTTATTATAATGTGTAGTAATCGCGCAAACCTAAGATATTACTATAATAATCATTAATGTTCGTAACTTTACGTAATATCCTGATATTTTTTACAGATGGGGCAGACGGTAGTGACACAAGCTACCCGCACGGTAGTACCAACTGTACCACCTCCCCTACAACATCAGATTGCGCAACCGGTATGATATTTTTATATTTATTTACTGTCTTTTAAGTTAAAAAAGATTTTATGGAACTAATTTCTTTACCTCCTAAATATAATATAATGGAAGGTTTTTGTGATATCTATTTATGGGTACTATGAAATTTTGAAAATGTAAGAAATGTTGAAGAATTCGCCGGAGCGTATAGAGGTCGAGATGGGTTAGTAGTCAGAGCGTCTGGAGTATTTAAAATATATGTTAATATATAATATAATAAAAAAACAACCTATAGCTGCAGTCATTACTTGTCTATCGGTTATGGTGCGGAGTCGAGACAGATGACCTAGTAATTTTCAAAAATAAAAATTCTTCCAGGTTCAAATTGCCCAACCGGTACAGCAACCGCAGCCCGTGCCCCCCGCCAGCCCCGCACAACAGCCGGTGCAACAACAGCAACCCGTGCAGGCGCAAGCACAACCCAACGTGCAACAGGCACAGCAACCGCTCTTGCCGCGTAGGGGACTGTCACTTACAGTGAGTTTATTATACTATACATTTCTTTATTTATTCTTTATATTTTCATTTCCAATTTAGTGCTAAGACTAAGCAACAGCCACATGGATTGACCAATTGGAGTTAAGCTGCGCTTACCGCGGTTGGTCTCTGGATGGGTGGCGATCATTTCTCATTGAGAGCCTTTCGTATTTCGGTCAACTTAAAAAGTCGGTCGGCCGGTCTGTTGTCAGATGAAGATCTATACAGTTGACACAGACTGACAACCAGTCTTACCACAATATATCGTGTTATCCAGTATTTGGGTTGTGTAAATCAGATAGGCACTATAGGCAGGCAGTTGTTCCATGTTGGGGCGGCGCTAGTCCTGTAGTAGTGGCAGATTTTGTTCTAATATCAACCTTTTCTTTAAGACATTAAAATGTTTATTTATGAAACCGTTTCAGCGTGAACAAATGTTGGAAGCTCAGGACATGTTCCGCAACGCGAACCGCGTCACTAGGCCGGAGAAGGCGCTCATACTCGGCTTCATGGCCGGTTCCCGAGGTAACTGCTTATTATTATATTATTTAATGTGTAATAGTTGCTTTTTAACAGACATCCCATGTACAGGAAAGTGGTACTTAGTGTCAGAATAATCCATTATTACAATATGTCTGATTGTATGTGTGTATCAAGATGTAAAATAATAGAGACATAAGTAAATAATATGGGCCATTATCAATTAGTTTCCTTGATTAACAATTTGAGTAAGTTTGCTATTAAGACATTTTTTTTTATTTAATATGCTTTGGAACTCGAACAATTCAAATATTTATAACCTGCACCAAAGTGGTCCTCCTGTCACGTAATCAAAATAATATAAATACTTGCTATAATGATTTTATTTTTGCAGATAACCCCTGCCCGAATTTGGGCAACATAGTCACAATCAAGCTGTCAGAAAACATCGAGAATGTTCTCCAATCCGATGACACATACCTGACGATGCTGTCCGAGATGCATTTCCAAATGAACTACAACAATGGGCAGTGGACGCGTCTCAAGAAGTACAGGCATATAGACGGTATGGTACCGCAGAGGATCCCGCCAGGATCTACCGTCGTATCCACCAATAACCAGCAGCCTATCGTCTCAATAGCCAATCAAAGTGCCGGTTAAATGAAGTGACAGTTATTAGTGTGTGACATACAGTGATTTTAGAAAACAGTGCGAATATTGAAGTTCGTGTTTTGATTTTCGAAGTAAGTCGTTTTTTTTTTTGTAATTATATGCCCGTGGAGAAGGCGTTTGTTTGTTTCCAAATGTGTCAATTACGTTTTATAGTGATACTATAAGGCCGAGATTCTTTTTTCGATTGCTTGGCTGATGGTCTGACTGAAGTAACTTCACCATTCAACATCACACCATACCATTTCGATATCAGATTTTTTGCAAAACAGACAGATTAGCAGATTTAATTCAGATTATTTAAAAAACAAGACATTTGTATAAAGCTGCGTCAGTCGATATACTTTTATATGTATGCAGTGAAAACCTAAATAGGAGTGGGAAATATTTATATTTTTATTAATAATTTATGAAGTCATTTAAAGGAAATAGTCATTCAGACATATTTATTTTACAGTCTTGGTTTTTTTATAGTAAATTAGGTATAGTATACAACTCAGAAGGCAAAAGATTTTTAGTCCAATTTAATGTTTTTTTTTTTCTTTAGTGGATTATATCCGCTTCGCCATAGTCCCGCTGACCAATGCGCGTTAATGGCAAATATCGTTGTTTATATTTAGTATTTAGCTTCTAGAACAGGGAGCAATTAAGTTAAGACACAAAAAAAATCGACTAACTTCGAATAAAAAATTGTCGATTATTAAGAATATTGGTGTTCCTTCTCATAGTAATTTTTATGTCAACATATTACTGTCTTAAGTGTCTATTTTACGCGCGTAATTATGCCACATTGCGTAATTTTTTATAAGTGATATTTACGCGATTTATTCGTGGCGAAATATTTGGAAGAGAACTTTTTTAAGTTGTGATCTCAAAGGGATTTGACATAGAAATTGGACATTTTTACTTTTCAGTATAATTTCTTGTGCCAAAATAAGTTTCGGAAAAGATTCTTGAGTAACATAACATTTTGTGAATTAGTTTGTATGAGATCTTTTATGTATATTAGAGTTTAGATTTCGTTTTCCGTAGATTTGAGGTATAATGTAAATGAATATATGCCTACAGAGCCTTTCTATGTAACTAAGGGTAAATATATGTATTAATGTTAACTTGCATGTTTTTGGTAGAGTAATGAGCAGAAATGTGTTCAAGAATGATGTCATTGGAAAACTTTATGATGAGTTGTGCAATATATTGCGCCTGGGAATTGATAATATAATTTGAAGGCAAATATCACATTCATTGCAATATTGGATTACAGAATCTTTATAGATATAAGAATGAAAAGCGCGTGCGAGGTCCTAATATTGTGCCCTGTGGCATACCGTAGTAAGCACAAGAAATAAATAATGTGTTACGGTCGAAAATATATTGAAATGGATACGAAATGATATTATTATGAACTTGGGCTTTGTTTGCCTGATCTGAAGGCATAAAACAAACTGTTTGTGCCAATAGTTAAAAAGACATTGTCAAATGGCAAAGTGAAACGTTTTGGCTACAATCATGCATTAACATAATTTACTTAAATCGATGTTTTAACATTTATGTGTTGTGAAATATGATATTACTACACTTCTTCATCTTCTTATCGTGTGGTTGGTACAACCTAGTGTCAGAGTTTAAACCACCCGCAGGTCTCTGACATGGCTTTATACAACATCGAGAATATATCTCAGGTGTGCTGGTTTCCTCACGATGTTTTCCTTCACCATTATTAGCAAGTGTAAATAATTTATAATACGTACATTACTTCGAAAAGTCAGTTGTGCGATATTGCGACCTTTGACTTGTTAGTCCAACGTTCATACCACTAGGCTACCATTACTACACTTACATGTGCTTACCCTCATTCATACCTTATTTCCTCTGCGTAGATGCTTCTCTATCAAAGACACACAAGCTATAATATTATACAAGAATGTCAGATATCATCCTATCCATTCAATGTGTAAAATGCTTTAGATGTTAATCCATTTAATAAACGACCAATTGTGCGAAGTAAGATTGTTAGCGGATGTTAATATCGCCTTTATTGTAAAATATATTTAATTCACGCGTGAAGTTCATGAACAGTGTTATTTTGCCTATAAATAGTTCAATATATTATATCACGCTCTGGATGCTTTGAGAAAATAATTTTATTTTGCGTTTTTTTGACAAACATGCTTCTTATTTTATTCTTAATTTCGTGAAAACCAACAATAAATAGTGATTATGAATTGTAAATGATGGTCTAAACAATGTCAAAAGTACTTTAGTGTTAATTGCGATGTTTTTAACCTATTTTGTATGTACCAAAATTATCGTTAACATTGAAGTCGTGGAACTGGATTGGAGTTATTTGGATGCGAACATGGTGCCTTTATATGATAAGGTAGATAGCCGGTTGACAAGCTTATTATATTTTTGACAAAATACAGTTTTTATGTAGTTCTCGCGGGAGTAGAAAAGTGTTAGGGTTTTTGTAAACGAATAGTCCGTTTATTAAAAAGTATTATAATGTGTAGAACTGAACTATTTACTTAACTATTTTCATATAACCCCAAACAAATCAAATATAAACGCATCAAATTTGAGCTTTTATCCAGTTTCACATTATTTCTTTATGTTCACACTATTTTGAGAGCTTTATACGAGTTAATATTCTGTAAGATCATCTCAGAACCGACTATTGCGAAATAGCATATACTGTACAGTTTTTTTAGGATTTTGTAGTACTGTCGGAAGGGAAAGAATAGTAAATTGCACTTACAGTGTCGTAATATGACTGTACATGTCTGAAGTTAGGCTTTCCGAGCGGTTGCGCAGGTACAGTCGTATAGAAAAGAGTTTTCATATATTTAAATTTATTAGAAAAATCAACAGTACCGCGAAACATTTATGATACCGTCTGTTCTCGGCTCCTGAGCGAGCGAGACAGATGTATTGACGGACCGTAAAGGAGTGAATGTCACAGCACGATGTTACTGCGCTCCCACCAGATTGTTCATGTGCTCTGCAGATTTTATCGTAAAATTGAGTACCGTGCAGCGCACTAGCGTATTACTTCAGACAATCAATCTGCTTGCCCTTTTCCCAATTACATTGGGGTCGGCTTCCAGTCAAACTGGATGCAGCTTAATACCAGTATTTTACATGGAGCGACTGCCTGTAGCGACATCTATCTCGTTACATGGTAACTACGCGCACAACACTCTGCATCGCAATCAAAGTTTGACGACGAGTGTGTATATATACGACCTCCCGACATTAACCGTTGGGCCGTGGCCCGCCAGGCAATATCACCCGCCTGGTTGGAGGATCCTCCCTTTTTTATGGAGGAACACCACACCTCGTTCCTCCATATGCCTATCTGATCTCCACAACCCAGCTGGGTAACACGATATCTCGTGGTATGACTTGTTGTCAGACTTTGAGGGCTCTGACTACCCGTAACAGCTGTTATAGATCTTAATTTGACAACCGAGACCGTCGACTTAACGTGCTTCTCAAGCCACGGAGGTGTCTCTCGGTATTCACAGACCGACCGCGGCAAGCGAAGCTTAACCTCGATGGATCGATCGATCGATCTGTGCTGCTGTTACTTAGCCACGAGCACCTCCGCGTACAACTTCAGATATGCAGTTATAATACAACAACTGTACAATTTATTGAGCATAAAGTAAAACAATTTTGTTTTTAAAAGATGTAAGTAAACTATTAAATAATTTATAAAAATAATCTTAGTCACAATAATGGATAATGGCTCTCAATATATTTTGGACTGAAGAATATTAAGCTATTTAAGTTTTTTAATCGTAAGCAGATGTGTGTATTCGTTCGATGGGAACTATGTTATTTTAGTATTCGCGTTAATTCTTAAGTTTTGTTGTACGATGTTTTTTTTTTCTATAGATATTTAATATCCACATTGTATATAGTAGATAGTACAAAAATATAAAATGAAAAGTTAAAAATTATGTTTGTGATTTTATTTTTTCTTAACAAAACTATTTACAAGTTATGTTGTTATTGAAGATTCGCCGTCGAGATGTTTTCTGTATGTGTCCACAAGAGGTAAGCATCGGAATACGACTGTAAAAACCGATGGATGATTAAAGAACAGTTGTAGGTTATATTATTACAAAGCAAAATGTTTCTGATCATTCCTTCTTCCTTAATCTTGAAATGAAATTCTTTATCAGTGTTATTCCAATTCAATTCGACGTCTAACATTAATGGCTCTACCACTTACCACATTTATCGACTTGAAGAATACTTGCATTGTAGACTGTTTTCATATATTTATTTTAAGTCTAATTGGAATTTAAACTTACGAACTGACAATTCAATGTCTACAAGAAATATTCATACGCGAGCGCAGGTTCAAATCCTGCCCACGAACGTATTTATATTTTTCTTTCCACAAAAAATTTAATCATTTTTAATCCTTTTTCTTGAATTTGTTGTTTATTGTGGTTGTGTATGCATGCACATCTTGGAACAGAATCGAATTTAACACCGTAGCATAGAGGAAAATTCCGTTTTAGTTCAACTTGACGCATTTTGTCATACTCTCATATTACTACTCCACTCCATGGGAATAAAGAAGCGATTTGGCCAAAACAAGAGAGTAAGAGAAATCTTACCAAATAAGAAGCACACTTCGGTAACAAACCAGAGGAAGCAGGAGTTGCCTTCGGTCCTGTACTTGAAGAGGAAGTCCACGATGGCCACTACCAGCCCCATCACTACGAAACCGAGGGTGTACCACACGTACAACTGTACTAGAATTGCGCTTTCCTGTAAGATAATAACAATGGTAATGTTAAATATATAGCAAAAATACTATTTACAAGAGCAAAACAACCTACATCCTCTTATATTTCATATTTACTACAAGCGCCATCTGAGAGTCTTTAAAGAAAAAAATATTAGACGATGTCTGCAGCCACCTACATCAATGAGACGAAAATCCATTATGGATGCTATCATTACAATACCACCTTTGGAAGATCCTATCCTCTAAATCATTCTTAATCTTCCTCAGACTTCGGGATTGTAGTTGCATGCTCAGCAACCCCAGCAGGTTATGGTCCACGAAAGGTAACGACGGACTCCGTCATTTGTGCTGGCCGTTCGCCGATGACCTGCTCAGACACTCCAGAGTTGCGCGTGCCAAAGTGCCGTTACCGTCTCGGGCCTATCACTTGTCAAACGATGATCTACCCAAGTCCGTCACTCACATGCTCCTGCGCGTGGTGTCTTGTTCGACAGCCAGTTTGATAGTGTTGCCATTTTCAAAAATTCTGAGTTACAGTTCGGTATTTGGAGTTATGCTCGGTTAATGGCAATCATCAACTGTCTACCCGCAACGACTTACATAGATTTTACTTTGATATCCGGGACCGATGGTTTAACGTGCTCTCTGAGGAGTACTCTCGATATGAAGTGATGGTTACTCCAGACTTACCGCGGCAAAAGCGCAGATTAGCCTCGATCGATTAAACTCTGCAGCACGGCCCAGCACCGGCAGTTGCTTAGCCAGGAGCCCCTCAGCATTAAATGCCCGACGATTTCGGCCTTTAGGCTGTCATAAACAGACAAGCCAGCTTGCGAAACCCAAGTTGAGTTCGTCGATACTTACAACTATAGAAGCGAGCAGTAACAGTAGGTTTGCCATCTGGAACAGTGTCATGAGGAGTTGCTTGGCACACTCCACTTGTGTGCTCACTAGTGTGCAGTCCACACATGGAACCGGACTGTCGTCCGTGATCATGTCCAGGATGCAGGCTATCTGTGAATAAGTGTTTCGAGGCTCGTGACTATAGTGTCTCTCTTTTACTGAAATTCCTTTTATGTATGTGATTATTATTAGTACGGTGAGTGGGAGTCGCGTCGTATTACATGGTTAGAATGTTAGCAAAACTTAGAGGACAGTAGCTTATAATCCAATCACAGGAACTAAGCTGGTACAAAGAAAAAGAAAAGGTATAATAACTTTCGTGAGACGTGAGATGAATGTCATATTATTTATTGTTCAACGGTTATTACTCACGTGCATTCTTCGGGATTGCCCGACTAGTAGATATCGAATTCGAACGGAACCCTTAATAATGAGCTGAGCCTGCGTTGATTAATTAATAAGAAAGAAATGTACTGATTACTAATACAGATTGGAAGGTCTCAACCGCATCTACTATTATCAGACAAAGATTTAGAAGCATCTAAATCTTTGTATGGTAAAATGATCTTGGGTATAATAAGTTTTTTTTCCGGACAAACATAAAATATAAGAATTATACACGTATAGAGTAGTTGCAGTTTTTCACCGCTTGCAAATGCGCATATATTTGACTACTCTTAATATAGTGGAAGTAGCTATATTCTGTATCTATTTGCATACATTATAAAATAAGATTTTAGCTGAAAAATTAAAACAAATCAAAAGTTTGTAAAGGGAGGACAGAGCCCTCCCGTATTTTACCTTCTCCGTAACCTGTAAAGTGTAGTGTGGTATTGCGGTTACCCGGCCTCGCTAGCTAAACACAAGGTTTCTAGGTACGAGTATATAGTGAAATAAGTAATGGTATTAACCAAACTAATAATGGAAATAAGAGCAACCATGCTCCTATGTGGAATGCAGCAGCAACTTCCATCTCCACACCTATGAGCTATGAGCGTCAGTGCCTCCATATAACCACTAAAATTGAACTCCACAATAACCACACATTATACATCTAACATAGTTTTACAGAAAGTAATTACAGATACGTTTTGCGAACACTCTATAAAGACGCTCTTCGTGACTGGCTTTGCCAATTGACAATGACAAGCCAATTTAAAATGAATAAAATCTCTGTTACAAAAACTATTTCATTAAATTAAAGAAATACAGGTTATTCCAAAAGGTACCAAATAATACAGTTCATTATAATAAAACAACTTTTAACCTTATTTTTTGGTCCGGTTGTCTATGCGTTGGTGTAAACACGTTCTTTCGAATTTTCTGTGCTGTTTTTTAGGTTTTGCGGGTGTTTAGTATCTTTAATTGTCGTTTTTGTGCCGTGTTGTTGGGTGTTCGCCGTCCCCTGATTAATACCTTCTCTCGTTTCATTTCCCTCATTTTAATGAGGGAAATGGACGACGATGAACCCCCGGATGGGGGAGGTGGTGTTTCTACCGATCCTGACATATTTTCTTCTCTGGACTTGACTAACGATCCGCGTAATCAGGTTGATAAAAAATTAAAGAGAGCGGCTGTGGAAGATTTAGGTATCGAATCAAAAAAAAATAAGCCTCCTTCAATGTCTTATCAATCGACTTATTCTAAACCCGGTTTTGAGGATAATGGTAAGATTTTATACAATGACGAATGTGATAAGGGGCCTTTTATCATCCATGTCACAAGATCGGAACCTGATGTGTCGGCAGGTCAGTCTATCAGATTACTTAAGTTTGCTCAGCTTATCCATAAGAATAACGTGAAGGGTATTGTAAGGGGTGGCATTAAGGCTCTTGGAAGATCCAAAATAGCCATCGAGTTTAGTTCTGCGTCCGACGCGAATAATTTCACCAACAATCAAATTTTGACATCTAACAAATTCACAGCCTCTGTTCCGAAATTTCATGTTTTAAGAATGGGCGTAGTGCGTAATATCCCGACGGACTGGACATTAGAGGAATTGGTTGAAGGCATTCAAACTCCTAATAATTGTGGTCAAGTAATTAAAGCTCGTCGGTTGAATGTCAAATCCCGAAAAGACAATTCAGTTTCTTGGATTCCTTCTACCTCTGTGGTGTTGACATTTACCGGGCAAACTCTCCCTGAGAGAGTATTTTGCTATGAATCTTCTCTTCCTGTTTCGATTTACCAACTTCCTACCATTCAGTGTAGAAATTGTTGTCGTTTTGGCCATATTGGTTCACAATGCCGCTCTACTCCTCGCTGCTATCGCTGTGCCCAAAACCATCCTGGGGATAGCTGTTCTATTGTGGATGAATCTGCCTCTTGCCTGCTGTGTAGGGGAGCTCACAAAGCAACTGATTTCAGGTGTCCTGAGCACTCCCGACAAAAATCTATAAAGCTCGTCATGTCGCAGGACAACATTAGTTATTCCGAAGCTTCGCTAAGATTTCCTAGTACCAACCGTCTTTATTCCGAAGTATTTAAATCATCCCCCTTCCCCACTCTTTCTGGTTCTCCTCAATTGACTAAAGAATCTCACTCTCGTCCCCTTACATCTCCTCAGGCTTATTCTTATACTAAAACTATTACTAAATCTCCTCGTCCTTCTCCTTCTCTTGGGAAATCTTATGATATTCAGGCTCATAGGAATCTAACTAAATCCCCTCTGTCCTCTCAACATAATGGCTGTGCCTTTTCTTCTCCTCCTATAGAATCGACCCCTCTACTTACTCCCAATGACAATTTAATAGAACTCCTCACTTGTTCCCTTATTAATATAATTTCGAAATTCTCTGACTCACTACCGAACAATGTCATTTTGTTACTCCAAGAATTGCTCGTTGCTTTAAGTAATAAAAATAGGTCAGATCCTTCTACAATGGAATTGTAGAAGTATTCGGCGTAAGAAACATGACATTATTTATTTGTTAAACCACTTTAATGCTGCCCTCCTTGCGGTTTCTGAGACATGGTTGCTGCCGGGATCCAGTTTTAGGGTCCCTGGGTACTCTTGTCTTCGGGACGACAGGGATGATGGATGGGCAGGCTGTGCCCTACTCGTCTCAAGATCAATTACTTTCTCCCAAATTACAATTCCTCCCCACAGCCCTGATTTCCATGTTGTAGCAGTAAGAGCTTTCAATATTTCTTTTTTATCTTGTTATATTCCTCATCCTAATTCCAGCCTTATTTTAGAATTGAATAATATTATCTCTTCCATATCAGGTCCTCTCATTGTGTCAGGTGATTTTAATTGCCACCACTCCATGTGGGGATCTCATTTCTCGGACTCGTCATCTTCTTTTTTGCTTGATCTCCTTGATGACAATAACCTTTGTATCTTGAATGATGGATCTGCAACTCGCAGGGTATCTCCTGCCCAAAATATAAGTGTACCTGACCTTTCCTTCTCTTCCCCTTCTCTTGTAAATTCTGTCTCTTGGTCTGTTTTGCCTATTTCCTATGGTAGTGACCACTTTCCAATTTTAATCCATTTAAATAATGTATCTACTCCAGCCCCTGTAACCCATACTTTACAGAGGTATAGACTCACAGACGCTGATTGGGATAAATATTCTCTTCTCTTAGACGCTAGAGTCAATTCTCTTCGTCCAGTTGATCATTCAAATTTTTTGACTTTATACGATGACTTTGTGTCCTGTTTATTCTTGACTGCTGACGAATCTTTTCCCCTTAAAAATTCATCTCGCGGTCGAATTCCTTCCCCTCCTTGGTGGGATAAAGAGTGTACGGCTTTCGTTCGTCGGCGGAATGAAGCCGAAAATAAATATGCAAATGACTTAACAATGGAAAATTACATTAACTATCAAAAAATTTGCGCTGTCACAAAAAGACGGTTAGCTAAGAAAAAGTTTTTGGGTTGGCAAAATTTTTGTGAATCTTTATCGCCTCGCACTCCATTAAGTGTTGTGTGGCGTAAGATTAAGTGCTTTCGCCAAACATTTGTGGATCCCAATATCTCCTCGAATGATCCTCAAACATGGCTAGATCACTTTATTAATAAGTTGGCCCCTCCTTTTGTCCCTAATCATGACAGCCTTCCTGTTTTCCTAAGTTCCCCTTCTTCATCTGACAGAATGAATAACCTCTTTTCTTTTTCCGAGCTTCTTTGTGCTCTTGATCACTTAAAAGATTCTTCTCCTGGAATAGATGGTATTCCGTACTCTTTCATTTGCAAATCTTCTAATTCTACCAAACAATACCTTCTATCTATTTTTAATGCCATATTTTTTACGGGAAATATTCCTGAATCCTGGAAGACCCAGATAGTTATTCCCATCCTTAAACCAGGAAAAGATCCTAATGACCCTTCATCTTATCGGCCCATTGCCCTTTCATCGGTTTTGGCAAAGATTTTGGAACACCTCATTAAAAACAGACTAGAATGGATTTTAGAAAATAGAGGCCTGCTCTCCAGTAGCCAGTTTGGCTTTAGACGTGGCATGAGCACTATAGATAGTCTCAGCATTCTTACTTCAGAAATCAGGCTCGCTTTTTCTCGTAATGAGCATGTTATAGCGGTCTTTCTTGACATATCTTCGGCATACGACAATGTTCAGCTCCCGTTACTCAGACAGAAAATGCTTCATCTGAATATTCCCGTAAGACTGGTCAATATTATTTGTAATTTACTTATGTGCCGTTATGTATCTGTTCGTTCTCAAGGAAATCTCCTTCCTCCTCGAATGGTATGGAAAGGCTTACCACAGGGATCTGTGTTAAGTCCCCTTCTATTTAATCTATACACTGCAGAATTGGATTTATCCGTCAGTTGTTTCTGCAAAATTCTTCAATATGCAGATGACATAGCCCTTTATTCTAGTTCCACCAACTTCCTGGATATTGCTCATAAATTAAACACAGCTCTTGGGTATCTGAATGATTGGCTTTGTGATCATGGTTTGTCAGTTTCAGTCCCAAAATGCCATGCAGTTGTTTTTTCTCGCAAAAGAAATATTCCCCCAATCAGTCTCTCTATAACCGGTGATCCGATTATGTTTCAAGATAAAGTGAAATTTTTGGGAGTCATTTTAGATTCTAAAATGTCTGGATTACATCATTTATATTACGTTTATAATAAATGTGAAAAGAGTGTGAACGTCTTGCGGGCCTTATCTGGGGTTCGTTGGGGTTCTCACCCTTTTTCTCAGAAAATCCTATATAACGCCATAGTGCGTAGCCATATGGATTATGGTTGCTTTCTTTTAGAACCGTGCAGCAAAATGGCTTTAAATAAATTGGAAAAGATTCAATCTAAATGCCTACGCATTATTACTGGTGCAATGAAGTCTTCTCCAATTAATGCCCTCCAGGTCGAGTGTGTGGAGCCTCCTCTGCATCTTCGTCGCCAACTTCTTGCAGACAGATTTTTTTATAATAAAACACAGTACGTTCACCATCCTTTATTAAGCATTTTACGCTCTTTGTCCCGTGAGATTGGTACTTCTGGGTACTGGTTGAATAAATCCCCTCCTCTCCTTTCGAATGCCTTCAATAAACTCACTTTAAATTCATCGCCAGTAATGCAGCTAGATAAGTTTCCACTTTTTATGATAGACTACGATTCTCTTATTTTCCAACCCAGAGTTATATTAAATTTCGGAATTAATAAAAATACGCCAGGTGCAGACAGAAAATTCAATAAAATTATAGATAGGTCGTGGTCAGATTGGATTGCATTATATACTGATGCCTCGAAATTTTCTGAAGTCAGCCATGTAGGACTCTCTGTTTTTATCCCTAAATATAATGTTACTCTTATCCATAAATGTCCCCCCGAATGCTCCATATTTACAGGTGAGTCTATTGCTATACTGGAAGCCTTATCATATATTGAATCGAACTATAACCACTTCCAAAAGGCTTTAATTTTTAGTGACTCCCTCAGCTGTCTTCAAGATTTACTCAAGCTTCCCTTCCATTCTAAAGATATTTTCATACTTACCCTCAAAATTAAGCAAATTTTGTTCAAATTAAATCAATCTGGAATTGAAGTTGTATTGGCCTGGATTCCAGGCCATTCTGGTATCTCGGGTAATGAGGCTGCAGATCACTATGCTAAGTTGGCTGTACAAATTGGTTCTAACTCTCATTCTGATATTCCTTCTCGGGATCTACGCTCTCTAGCTAGACCTCATCTTTTGAACTCCTGGAATGATATGTGGCAACAGACCAGTCTTTTAAAAGGGAAATATTATGCGTCTATTCAGCCCAATATTCCCTCTAAACCCTGGTTTTTTAAATCTAAAAATATTAGTAAATTTCTTACTTCTCTCATTATCCGTCTCAGAATAGGTCATGTCTGTACCCCTGTCTTTTTAGCCAAACTTCATATTCGCGACAATTCTCTCTGTGAATGTGGCATGGATGAGGGCACCTTAGAACATTTGTTTTTTTTCTGTCCCAATATATCTGTCCCTCTTTATGATATCCTTCCTAATAATATCCCTAGGCCTATTAATATTCCTTTTCTTCTAACGCTTGTCGGTTCTCCTTTTATTAAAATTCTATGTAAATTTCTTACTGTAAATAAAATCAGAATTTAAATTTCTTGCTTTCCTACCTAAAAACGTATTTTTCTGGTTTCAATTGATTCCCTTTAATCTAAATACATAACTTTTAATTTCTCAGAACCTTGTTGTTGGTACACTAATCTAAGTTCTGATAATTATTAATCTCTATTGTTTATTCTTTTTTTTATTACTAAACACTAACAAAACACTAATTGCTTAACTTTTATTGTGAACCGTACCTTGGCTTTCCCACTGGTCAAATTTTGTTAATGTATATAACGTGTTTTATCCAACCTTGACATTGGCAGAATCATCGTTAACCCGATGGAGCCATAATTAACCAAAATTGGAATTGGAACCTTATTTTTTTTAACACTGCAGCGTTCAGTCATGTAATGTCAGGAAAAACAAAATCCAATAATACACGCGATATATCCGGTTAAAAGTTGTTTTATTATAATGTGTAGTGATCGCGAAAACCTAAGATATTACTAATCCTGTTTATGCTTTGTGAAATGGAAGCGCGAAAGGTACATATTACAAATTTTTACTTTTATTGTGTGCAAAAATAGCAACTAGTTAAAAAGATGGTTTGACATTCAAACGGCTAAGATATTACAAAATAACAATCAAGCCTCTTTAGAATACATACTCCAAGGTCAATTTGCTTATGGAGAGCCATCGCCACCTTTTGCGAGGACGTGATGCTCGCGATGGAGGTGGTGGAAAGAGAAAGAGACGCCAACCCTGCTCTCTCCTGCGTCAGAAGACGCGCCATGCGGCGAATGGCGCACAACGATCTCCGGCTACCGTGAGCCGGTGAATGCTGGTGCCATCCCGGGACGCCGGTAAAGAAGGAGGTGTGTATCCGAGTAAGTATATTGACCTAAGTTCAAGGAATTTACATAGATTGCTTAATACGTCCCTCTGAAAATTCAGAATGATAAACATGATGTTTTCGATGATGGACAATCTCGTGCACTGCCAAAGACCATAAAAGATGCTCACAGTGTACAGCACATCCTGTAACGAAAGATTAAAGCGGCTTTGATAAAATAGTTTTACAGAAAAAGGATTTACTACTAGCAAAGTTATGTTTCGTTTGAGAAATTCTATATGACATTTCCTAATAATTGTACATACACTGTCAAAAAAGTGCATCGATTTTATTATGCGAAAATGTCGCGATTTATAAGTTTATTTTATGTGACCGTACTGCTTTTGGACAAAGTCAGTGGTGAAAATGTTGATGAAACAATTGGAACAGGTAATTAGGATTCTTTAGTAAATACTAGCCTTGGTGAGACTGCAAATCTTCAAGAGAGACGTAACTCCTCACAAAGCGAATCTTGATAACTACCGAAGGAATGTCTTTCAAGCTCGTAAATATTGTAAATACAGTATTGGTCGAAGCTCTTGCAGAATATAGGACTATTATACGTAACAACTACCCTGTCGGGATGTCTATCCAGCCTGCTACCCCAGACTGGTGACGTCAGTTAATGTCTTTGTTGCAATACAACTGACTTCGCAGTCCACCGCTTGTTCACAACGTGTTGACAATGCAAAGGATGGTGCTGTTTTTTAAATTAATGAAGCGATCTCTATAATTTTCTGTGGTAACTTCAGTGTATCTATGACCGCAGTCGATGCAAGTTGTCTTGAACGTGAGGGTAAACATTTTATTTCGTGAAACGTTGGTTTATTATTACTCTTTATTATTATAATATAGTTATTGATCGAGTCTTCCTTCCATAATGTTTTATTATAGGTAACTACATAACTAACTGCCAAATTGGTCTAGTGGTCGTAAGCGCGGCTGCTGAGCGTGAAGTTCTGGTTTCGATTCCCAGGTCAGGCAAAGGCTTATTGGATTTTTCTGTTACGAAATTCACATAGCATTTAATCTTATTAGAAATCACCGAGATGAGAATGATGGACAATAGACTCTACATAAACATACAAGACTTTATTACTTTACAGTTGAAGCTCCACAACTCATGACTAAAGAAGAGCAAATTCTCCTAAACATGGACATGGAGAAAGCGTTAGTTAAACTAGAAACCCTGGCTGCGTCAGCTGATGACCTACGACGAGATGATGGCCCTTTTACAGAAGACCCGGAGCATATCTACGATGAAATGGTAGAAGTGTTCGACGATATTATAGAGGCAATAAGGAATTCCAATAATGCATACAAATTTTTAAAGGCCAAAGGTCTCGATAGAATTATTCATCAAAATCTTAGGGTAGATTACGGAAAACTAAAAACCCGTGTACTTATTCTACTGAAGGGTCTCTTTGATGTCGCGCCAACTAGCACCAGCTCTATCATACCAATAACTGTAGTTGACAGACTTCTAGACGTGTTTGAGAGGGATAATCTTGGTCTGAAAGCCCATGCTTTAGATGTCTTAGTTTATTGGCTGCCAGAGAATCCACGTGTGCAAGCTAGAGTTATGAAAATCAAAGGCCTGGCACCATTCTATGAACAAGTGGCAAAATTAGACACGTCTGTCATAAAAACACTACTTGATCTTTTCAATACGATACTGAAGGAGCATTTGAGAGTGAGGAACGATGTGCAGCGAACAGTAGTTGATAATGATAAAATGAAATTCTATCTCCGAATAGGTCTACTCGAACACTTGGCAACTCCCACAGTCTGCAATGGACTACTGAATATATTTGCCAAAACTTGGTCGTATAATAATGATGACAATAACATTATAGTTACAGTTTTTGATATGATAAAGAACATTAAACAATATTGTTTGAAGATTTTCCGTGGGAAGAATAAAGCTAAGAAATTGTTTACCGCATTACAGCAATATGTGAAAGAGCCAGAAAATATTGAATATTTTGAGTCAAACGGTTTAAATGTTACTGATATTTCTATGGTGCTTGAAGAGTATTTGGAGAAGTTGAGGTATACTGTTAAAGATGAAATGTGAGTTCTTAATTAGCTATTTGCTTTTAATATAGTATTTTAAACATGTCATGCAATTCTTGTTTAATTTGTTTTCTACGGTGCTACCGACGAGTCCGAGATGAAATCTCAGGCTATGCGAGATCTCAGAGAAAATAATTACTTATTTATAATTGAATTTGCTAATGAATATAGAGAATTTGGGATTAGCAGTATATTCAAAGTGCTTATTGGTTCTTTTATTTTCTATGTAGAATGCGTATGCGCTGCATATATACGCAGTGGCATTGGGGAAAGCCTCCGAAAGGTCTACAGAAAACTTGTTGTTGCGACTTAAAACTCTTTAAGAATTTCCTATTATCAAGCAATCAATTTTAAATCGAAAAAAATTAAAAGACTTTATACTATAAAACTCCAAGTCACTAGGGCCTAAGTGACGCGGGTTTTACGAACCCCAAATTGTATAAAACTACGATACAATATAGCCCAGCCCCACGTGTGGTCTAACCGCAACCGCGATGGCACTTTGGCACTATTGTACCAAATCCCTAACACATAGGGGATCGTATGCCCAACAATGCCCCTCCGTGCATTGAAAGAGATACGTCCTTACGATTGTTGGCGCGAAATTTATAGTCCTCAATGTTGATAGGTTGTTTGATTTAATTTATTTAATGGGTTTTAGTGAGTTGTCCCTGCTTTTATGTGAAAGTTTCTCAGTAAGGGCCTTAGCTAGTATGTTGCTTTGAGCATCGTCGGTCAGCAATTTAGCAAATTCATCTTTTTAAAGTATGGATAATGAACAACCTAGTCTCAGAGTTTAAGCCGGCCTAGGCCTCTGACTCACCATCGAGAACATCTCTCAGCTGTGCTGGTTTCCTCACGATGTTTTCCACCATCGTTTTAAGCAAGTGATAAATAATTTATAACAAGCACCTGATTTGGAGAAGTCATTAGTGCGTGTCGTGGATTCCAACTTACGATCTTTGACTTGTCATTCCAACGCGAACGGTCATACCACTAGGCTATCACTGCTTCTGCAATTGTCATGCAACTTCATCAATGTTTCTTCCGCCTTTTGGCGGCTCTGGGTTTGATCGCGATAGCAAACATTGTGCGACGCATGCTGCGTCCAGTTTTGGCGTTTTTTATCTATACTGCATCGGTTGATGACTAGATAAATCGCTGATTCCTAAAAGGATGCGGTGTATTGAGCTCAATCGGTGTATTGAGTTCTTCAAAAGCGACTAAATCGCTGTTTGCCGTTGTTAAAAGTAGCAGATTAAAGACTAAGAATTGCATATCAATAGGGCTCGTTCCAATGAATAATAATAGTCAATGCACTCAGCGGAAATCTTCAATAGCTCACAGAAAGGCAAAAAGGTCACTAAATTGATCCAGGTTCCTCAATCGATACACCATTAAATTTCACGAAATAATTCTGCATAACCAAAACAGAATACGATGCTTCCTATACTGTTTGGCATAATACTAAAATTAACAATGCTATCCTTACGCAAGTTGAGTTATCATTACCGCATTGACAAATCACGCACCATGGGTGGCCGCCATGACAGTTTGCTGCACTTTCCCGCGCTTCCGTTTGAGCGGGAAGTTGTCATTAGCAATTTTTTTTTCATTGTTACATGTGGTTGTATTATTGGGTTGAACTTTATATATAATTAAGTGTGATTTATATTTGTTGTATTTAAAAGTAAAATTGTGAGCAGGTGTGTGTTTTCATGTGACATCGTTAAAATGCAGCGTATGTTATGCTCAGTAGTGGTTGCCGATTTAATATCGATTAATGAATTCGTATAATACAATTAGAAGTTATGTAGTTAGAGGAAATAATTTAAAAGTCATCTATTGAAACTCTAGGAGTTTGTAGTGTATAATATTTCTTTTTTATAGAGACCCTGGCATCAAACATTCTGCTATTATACATCATATCCTTTTTTTTATAAATATTGCGTGGGAGTCACACCTAGGGGTAAGTGACAAAAATTACAATCACAGGTCGACTAAACAAACACAAAAATCGAATCAAATCGATCATCGTTTAAAAAAAGCGTCCCATTCACGACCCGTCAAATTTGTAGAGGTGCAACCTGACGTCGACCGACGCGAATTTGCGCAAAAGTCAAGTACTCCGTGGGAATAGCAAACAGGATTTTTTTGTGTTAAAAATTCATGAATGAGCATTGTAGTGTAATGGACGCGGTAAATAATCCTATTTGTATTGTTGGTAGAATCTTAAGCGAAATGTAGGTGTAGGTTAGGGTGTCCACAAACTATGCTGACCAGGCGATGACCGGTAACATTCATCTCGTTCATTAACAATCAATAATATGCTCAAAAAGTTGGTCAGCACTTATCAAAAATATTTCAATATTGTTTTTATAAAAAAAATATAATGTGTTAAGAAGGCTGAAAGACTGCTGCGCCGAAAGGTGAACTAACCTTTGAGCCTGGAAGCGGCGGAAAAGTATCTATTTAAAGTTATAAACTTTTGTAGAAAGAAAAATACGGTCGTCAGCAGGATTCGAACTGCGCATCCTAGACAAACAATTCAGGCGCTCTGACCAACTAAGCCACCTCGACCTCTGCTCAACATCCTGAACTCCTCTTCCACACCTCGACACGTCTTTTGGTGAGATCATCGCTATCTATTCAGTCACACAGGTAACTTTACGACACGACTAACTTTGCCGTTAAGTCAATGTTGCGCAGATGCGATTACCTTAATAAACACGCAACTCCCTCAAACGCACTAACGCATGCGTGGTGAACTCTAAAGTTATAAATTTTTGTGGAAAGAAAAATACGGTCGTGAGCAGGATTCGAACCTGCACTTCGCGTTTACCATCTATTTATTTTAAATGCGTATTACACAGTTCATTTTACATTTAAATTTCGTGTTAATTTAACCGTGTTAGACAAATAATTTCCGGACTATCCTCAAATCTCTTATCGTCATTGTCACATCCACAATAGCAACTTACTTCAGGTAGCTAGTCGTAATAAAAATAAAAAGCGTATTCAGTAGGCGTGACATGGGCCACCTGACCGATATTCCCATGGGCCATACGACCATACCATTGTGCTCTAACGCTAATTTATTGCACCGAGTAAAGAGTCAATTATCCCTTTAAATGCCTACGTTTAATAGTTTCTTTACAAGAAATAAAGTAATTGCAGTCTTATCTTGTTGAGAAGTGTGGGATTTAAATTGGTTCTTCGGTCACCTGTATAGGGACTGAATAGATAGCAATGACGTCGCCATAAGACGTGTTAAAATATGGAAGAAGAATTCGCGGTGGTGAGCAGAGGTCGAGATGGCTTAGTGGTCAGAGCGCCTGGAGTATTTATCCGGGCGGCGCAGGTTCGAATCCTGCTCACAACCGTATTCTTTTTCCATTTAATATTACAACTTTAAATTGGTTGCTTGAGGAAATTCCATTTTTAGTTAACTTCGGTAAATTTATCGACGTGTCTCTAACTTTGTTTAAAATATATATACATAACATAACATAGCATCACGCCTGTATTCCCCGAAGGGGTAGGCAGAGTACATTAGGTTCCAGAATGAAAAACCCTAACTTCTAAACTAGGTCTATGTACCTGTATCTTAGAAGCCAGTGTCCCTTCAGAGTTTAGGGAGGAGATGTGTAGTGCTAGACCGGCTTTCTGTTGTTTGTTAGATCTTGTTGTGTAACCAATGTTTTTGTGTGTATAGGTTAAGTATATTGTAAGGTGTGTGTGTGTCCAATCAATGTCTTTTCTTCTTCTCTTCAATCTTTAATCTGGTTTATAGATAAGATAACTTTATTTGTTACTAGCTGTACTCGCGGCTTCACCCACGTGGATTTTCAGACTCAATCTTATTATCACTGGTATAAAATATAGCTTAAGTTACTCAGTGATAATGAAGATTAACACTAGTGAAAGAATTATTTAAATCGGTTAAGTAGTTTTTAAGTTAAATCCTTACAAACAAACAATAAAAAAACTAATCTTTCCGCTTTATAATATTATTAGTATATTAGTATAACAATGGGCTAGTCAACTTTGCCACATGCAATGGCGTACAAAATTCATCTAATTCTTTTGAAACAATAAACTTTTTATTATTAGTTGATGACCGAACCGTCACGACTAACTTTGCAGTTAATACAATTTCGTAAAGAATGCAATTATCATAATAATTCAAGATAAATCTTTGAAAAGCATTAACGCTTGCTTAGCGAACTCTAAAGTTATTATATTAAATATCACGCCTGTATTCTCCGAAGGGGTAGGCAGAGGTGTACACAGTTGTTCACCCAAATTTTACCAGTGCTGTTACAAAGTCCCCTGTAATAGGTGGTGAGCCTATTGCCATCTACCGGGCACAATTCCAAACTGCGGGCTGCTACTGTGAATTTCCTGCCAGAAAAACTTAATAACACTTTGCCCGACCCGGGAATCGAAACCGAGACCTCATGATCCATAGTATATAAAATTATAAATGTACGTAGTCTTCATCACCGTATCCGGTGCAGTAGTGATAGCCTAGTGGTATAACCGTTGGACTGACAAGTCATAGGCCGCAAGTTTGAATCTAAGTAGTATCTAATTTCCTACTCCTACAGGAAGACCTTGACAGGCTCTCTCAATTTTGCTCATACAACAAACTTCAGCTTAGTTTACCTAAGTGCAATGCAATCACTTTCACAAAAAACAAAAACATTTTAACATTTGACTATAAGCTACACGGTATCTGTTTGAAAAGAGTTGACCACATCAGAGATCTTGGGGTTGAACTGGATTCGAAATTGCACTTTGATCTTCATATCCACAACATTGTCAACAAAGCTTATCGTATGTTTGGTTTCGTCATGCGTTCTTCAAACGACTTTAAAAGGCCACTTACTTTTCTACTTCTATACAAAGCTTTGGTCCGCTCTCAATTGGAATTCGCAGTCCCGATCTGGAGTCCCATTTTTGATGTTTATATAAATAGAAAAAAAAAAATTACGTGCTATGCACTATAGATGCACTAAGTCTAAAATACCATACACACAGTTATTGAAACGTTATAGGCTTCAAAGCTTGGAGTCTAGACGCAGCTTGCTTATGACCATGATGCTTCATGGTCTCTGCAATAACAGGTTTGATTGCACTGATATTACTAATAACTTAAGTTACATTGTACCTAGAACTGTAACGCGTCGGGGGGCGCGCGTGCCCCAGTTGTTCCACACTGCAAGGTGCAGAACACACGCTGGTGCACGGGCGCCTCTCCGGCGTATCGTAGACACGTATAACACATACTTTATTGACTTGGATATTTTCGCGCTTAAAAACTTAAAGTTCAAAAGAATGGCAATTGAATCTTTAAAATAGCTACTTTAGTCACCTAATTTTATCCCTAAAATACGTATGAGTACTACTTACATACTTTCTGTTAAATAAACGCATGCTGCTAATTGTATAATTAGTTCGTTACCATTATTTTGCGGACACTTGTGTGGGTTACGCGTTCACCTAGTTTTTAAGTTTTTCTGGCATACCCTAATTGTAATGTGTAACTGTTTTATGCCCCAATAAAATAAAATAAAATAAAAAAATAAGGCACACATCACAAAATTTCGAGTAATGTGCGTATTAGAAATTAATTACCATTTGCTTATAACGGCGAAGGAAAACATCGTCAGGAAACCAGCACATCTGAGAGATGTTCTCGAAAGTGTGTAGAGCCATGTCACAGACCGTCGGGTGATATAAACTCTGACACTAGGTTGTTTATCAACCACACGATAAGAAGAAGAATCTGGTGAAAGCGACCCAGACTATTCTCATTTGCCATAATGAGCCCCTGGTAACTAACAAATGCAAACCTAGTTTTAAAATCCCGATCACACTGCCATCAGAGGAGCTGACCAGTTTCAGTGTTTGTGGGTAGAATACAAAGAAATATTTAGTGTTAGGGATGATATGAATGAAAATGGATTAAACGATAACCTGACGACTGACAGAGGAGAATGGAACAAAACAACATATTGCGCCGACCCCAAATAACTTAGTACCAGGGCAGGACAAATACGAATAAAACGAATTGCATTTTTGATTGTCCGTGGTCCTCCCACTAGGCAGGCCTGTATCGTGAAGACCCTAATATTCTAAATATACATGTCGGTCTTGTTTCTAGCCTACCTAGCCTTTTCCCAATTACATTGGGGTCGGCTTCCAGTCAAACCGGATGCAGCTTAATACCAGTTTTTACACGGAGCGACTGCGTATCTGACCACCACAACCCAGTTACTGGGTAATACGATATCTCGTGGTATGTCTGGTTGTCAGACTTTCAGGCGTCTGACTACCCGTAACGGCTGTCATAGATCTTAATTTGACAACCCGGGACTGACGCTTAACGTACTCTCCGAGGCTCTGTATGAAATGCTGGTTACCCATCCACAGACCGACCGCGGCAAGCGCAGCTTAACCTCGATCGATCGATCTGTGCGGCTGTTATTTAGCCACGAGCAGTCTAGCTTCTAACATTACACACAAATTGAAATTTTAAGTGACAATACTTCTATTAATTTAGAGTTAAGAGGTGTATATGTACGAGGGTTTCAGGCGATTTTAGCGAACACGGCGCTTCTAGTCGGTTAAAAAATAATAAGTTCGCGGCAATCATGCTTTATGAAATACCAAAAAGGGCTGAATGGGCGATTATGGAAGCATTAAAATACAAGATGTGTGTCCCAAAATCCTTCTTATACCAGTTCTAATCGTTGTAATATAAATATTGTAACTAACCTGCCATAAGCAAAAACTACTTATTTATTAACAAATTGTTTATGAAGAAATTGTTCGAATATTCTACGTAAGTAGGTACTTACAACTATGTAAATGTAAATACTATCTTTTGCCATTAATTTTCTCCGTCGTTACACAAAAGAGGTAGATGCTTATAATAAATCAAGATGCTCAGATATTTCGCAGGGTTCAATCGGCTACTCCTTCATTTGTCGAATAAAACTCCCGATGCATAACAAAAACGATTCATTCGCAAACAAAAAATGTTTACATAAATTCTATCATTAATTTCTTTAGCTTTGTCGCAAAGGTTTCATTCAGGAAGAATCAAATGCCACATGTGCCTCAAAAAAATAAAATTCGATTTTTTACACTAGCAACACATACTGGCCATGTATGGTCAATAAATTATCTATTCAGCAAATTTGTTCGGATTGTAGGCGGGTTTGTTATAAATAACTTTAGAATCCTTCTGTTTGTCGAAAGAATTAAAAAGATTATGTTTGACGGTTAAAAAGTAGGGTCACACCTACGTTGGTGATGTTGGCCAGTTTTTTGGACGTGGGAATCATCTCGGATTATGAAAAGGTCGCGAAATAGCAACAATATGGCAAGGTTTTTTTTTTGAGATTTATCTATTATCAAACAAACAAAAATAATGTGAACATAACTATTTTAAGCTCACTAAACACAGTTATGAGACAAAAATGTCTAGCCATTTCGCAACTACTTTAGGGTCGACTTCCAGTCAATCCGGATGCATCTTAATACCAGTATATAACAAGGAGTGACTGTGTATCTGACTTTTACAATCCACTTACTAGGTAGCACGATATCTCGTGGTAACACTGGTTGTCAGACTCATCTAAACCAAGCTTATTTTCAAGAATATGAATTACCTATATTAAATGGGTTAGTAATTTGTAAATGGGAACTAAGCTTTCCAGTTCTGCTTCTCGGTTAATAAAAGGCCCTAGTTATTGCAAAACTGGCACAACTAAACTATTTTTTTTTTTGTAAAAAGTATACTTACATACAGCTCCAATTTATACGGAAGTCAAAATACAACAAAAGAAACTCACGCAGCGCGCAATGACAACACCTCATTCTTCCAATTAAACCAGTGTGCCCAGTGTAAAAATATCTCAATTTCATTCTCAAAGAGTCCTGCTGGGTGCGGACGTCCGAATTACACAATGTTCTAATAATATATTTGGGAATTATTTGGGGCAATATGTAAAAGAACGTGGGAAAGTAGCTAATTTGTTTTAAAAGTTGACGTGAAATGGGCAATCCATAATTTATTGCGTAAGCACATTTTATAGTTTACAGCAAATTAATAAATATTTGTATATGTTAAGAATTAAATGATTTGTATTTTCTTTTTAATGATTAAAGGCATCGGTTTAATATTTAAGCATTGACAACGATATAAGTAGGTAACGATTTACCGATTAACTTATTGTGAATTACGATACTATTTGTTCGTTGATTAATCTGAAGATATTTACATAAATCGTTTTCATTGTTAAATTTCACATGTTTGTTCCTATAATCATCAATGAAAAAGTAAGTTAGCCTAATTACTGATACTTTTATAATCGTGCCACAAATCAGCGATCGATCATTTAATTTACAGCAAAATCAACCCTTATTTAAGTAGTCCTTTTAAAATATTATCGCTTGGCAAATTGAGATGAATCGCTTTGTAAGTATTTCATAGCCCGTCGTTCTTTCTTCTATCTTTTTAAGAAGTCTTTAGTAATGTTGAAGTAACGATTTTATGCTAATAATGACGAATATAGGTCCTAAAGTTATGAACAACAATAGCCGCCCGTGCTATAGTGTATCTTGGGTATCGAAAAGTATCTGCGCTCATATGGCATGAGTAAAGAAATTCACTTATAACATTAATGTATTGTGAAACTGAGACGGACACTGGAACATGTCGAGCACACGACGGAGATGGCAGAATGAACTAGACACTTATCTACTGTCTTAATTGGCCCAGGAAAGCCTAAACTGTGAGGAGTGGAAAGAGAGTGGAGTGAACTTTGCGCTGCAGTGGCACAAACCGGACTGGAAATCATGGACAAATGTTGGACTATTCGATATCCCTCACATACTTCATCATCATCCCCCTGCCCTTATTCCAATTTATTTGGGGTCGGCGCAGCATACCTATATCTGGCATGCTGATAAAGTTTTGGCTATGTTTTATGACCGGCCGCCTGCCTGACGTCAACCCTCATATACTTACCTAAGTTAAATAATTAATCATTGCAATTTATTTAATTATCATCATTCTGTGTTATACTAATTTATTCAGGTCGTTTTCATCGATACATCTCTATCAGCCTTTTTCTTGGTCTATTTAAATATAAATTAGAAAATTCAATGACAAACCATTTCCACAAAACATTTCGGTGGCCAATTTCAGACTCCCTCTTAATACATTTACAATTTATGATTAAATATTACAATATAAGTTGTGTGGCAGCAAATTATTTTCTAATTTCCAGCCTTTTCCCAGCACTGGACTGGAGTTTCATCAAAAAAGGTCCTTCTAAACAAAGGAGGTTGTTTATGGACAAGAGATTTGTGAGTTTAATGTATCATGCTTCGAGATTTTTTTCTTAGATTCCTGTTTATCAGTATGATTTATGACCATATTCTCTAGTGGATAATTTACATATCATAGCATCATGCCTGTATTCACCGAAGGGGTAGGCGGAGTTGTACATAGTTGTACAACGACATTTCACCAATGACGTTGTTTTAATAGGTGGTGTTCCCAAGTATTTTCCTAACAGAAAAATTCAATAACACTTTGTCCAGCAGCCTCAGCTGTCGCGCTTGGGGCCACTAGACCAACGAGGCAGTTTATGATATGAAGGATAAAATTGACCAAAATTCAAAAATGGTCTAGGTTTCTTGCAATAATGGTCCTTCTTAACAAAGTAGGTTGTTTATGGACAAGAGATTTGTGAGTTTAATGTATTATGCTTCGAGATTTTTTCATAGATTCCTGTTTACCAGTAGGGTATATGACCATATTCTGTAGTGGACAATGTACGAGCCCATATTATTTGATATAGCTTAAACCTCCTTGTGCCGTCATTATATCATCATGAGTGTTTCTCAAAATTCTTTTATTGGTCCAAGTGTGAGTATTTTTTACAATACATTTCTTTATTTGACGTAAAAGTCAAAATATTTGGGAATAACAAATTGTCTGTGTGTCCATTCATGTATTGATACAAGCGGAAGTCCGTACTTTAGTGTTCGGATATTTTATTTGCACAATTTTTTTTTTTTGTAATACATTTCTATCTATTTCGATTTGTATGAATGATGAATCGATTTTATTTAACTTTTGAAGGTGATTCGTAGTTATTTTGCTTTGTAATTGTATTCTAAAGAGGCTTGATTGTGATTTTGTAATATCTTAGCCGTTTGAATGTCAAACCATTTTTTTAACTAGTTGCTATTTTTGCACACAATAAAAGTAAAAATTTGTAATAAGTACCTTTCGCGCTTCCATTTCACAAAGCATAAACAGGATTGTTACATTTTTTCAACACACTTGCTTATAAACTGACTCTAAATGTAGAGCTTTTTTATTTATTATAATTTATTATTCACCGTGGGAGAGCCACGCTTCGGCACGAATGGGCCGGCTCGACCGGATTGATACCACGGCCTCACAGAAAACCGGCGTGAAACAACACTTGCGTTGTGTTTCGCCGAGTGAGTGAGGGTACCGGAGGCCCAAACCCTTTAAAAGGCCGGCAACGCACTCGCGACTCCTCTGGGGTTGCGGGTGTCCATGGGCGGCGGTAATCGCTTACCATCAGGCGAGCCGTCTGCTCGGTTGCCCCCTATTCCATAAAAAAAAAAACAGATAACATGGCTCCAATGCGACGACAGCTCGGCGGTCGGCGTCGGCTGTCGTCAACTCGGAACTCGTATGTAAGAGTCCCTAGCCTCTTGTCTGTGGCGCGCCGCCATCTTGAAAATGTGCTTCTGTGGGGCTGTACTGCGAGCTCACCACAGACAGGGATTTACGCGCGACCTTGCGTCATTAATATCACGTTATCTTTGTTTTTTTGTATGACAGGCATATAAATGATGTATGTATGAATTAAACCTCATTAGATGTGCTATAATACTGTATTTATTGCGATAAAAAAAAGTTTATACTTAAATGGCATTTCGAATGTAAACACAAAACTACCGCTTTTTTAACTTTTTTTGATTAATTTATATAAAAAATTTTGTTTCACAATAAAAATAACTATTAACCATGATACTATATACCTATTTACATTAATCGAGCAAAGAATATTGATACCCGTACATACATATTCATTCTATAAACACGTAAACAAAATTTATGCGGGAAAGAATGCGCGGCGCCGCTGTGGAATATGGAATATTTTGTTAAACGAAATTAGCCCGAATGGCTATATTGTTTATGTTATCCGATCTTGATAATCTAATCTAAACGATAGATAACTCATAATAACGCTAAATCATATAGTTTCAATAATATAAGCTTATCAAATAGGTACTCAATTCGCGAGCTACCTACAACTTTGTTGCAATACTGTTCGTTACCTATTATTACGTCATTCAAATTAATTGTTAATTCGAATAATTCATTTCATTACGAACGCATTATAAAAAAATAAAGGGTACACAACAATAAAATGTTATCAACATACCGTTATGAATTACGCGGGAAGCGCGCGAAATGCCGTTATAAGTACCTATGTTTACATACGTAAATGCTGTTACTAGGTGGACTAAAAGTACCTACTATGTTATTATTTAATGACTTTAGTTCATCCTTAACACATATTAATAGGTCCCGAGTGGATTAAAACGATATAAAATACATTATAAAGCACAAATATGATACGAGTAATCGATGACGGCGCCATTTTTGTTACTAACCGCCGTGCGGTTAGCCCACAGACTAGAGGCTAGTTGTTAGGTATTCATAACTATTGATATACATGCAGACCTCGGTCAGAACCCTGGATAGGAGCCATATCAATGCTCATATATAAACGCTAGCGACCCGCCCCGGCTTCGCCCGGGTACGAATTAGAAAAAAAGAGTGAAGAGTAACGTTTAGCCTACGTAAACCACGTAAATTTATTTTTAGCGACTTGGTTGCAAAATATTCATTTTTGTACTCATAAAAAAACTTAATTAGGCTTTATAATATATATAAACCATCTGGGAAAAATGATCTAAACGAAAGTAAAAACCGCATCATAATCCGATGCGTGGTTTAGGAGGAATTAGCGGATAAACAGACAGACAGACGCGGAAAGCGACTTTGTTTTATACTATGTAGAAATTGATACAGTGATTCACATAGGTATTTACAATCAATATATATTATCTATCTATCCATGATAGCCAATATACACCCACAGCTTCACGCCTCGCTTTCGAATCGGCAATCCGGGGTCCAGTGTAATAACTAAGTTAGTTCATTATAATAATTCAATTTTTAACTGGATTTATCGCGTGTATTATTGTTTTTTGTGCTTCCTGGCGTTTTGAACATTTTGCAGCGTTTGGGGTCGCAGGATAACTAAGGCTACAGTCATAAAAGTTTATTTTTAAAATTTACCTTCATATAATTGATAAAATTATAAAAATGTTTTTACCACTGATATATTTTTAGAACTAAATCATGACGGTATTTCCCAGTATTTCCTAAGACTATAGTACTATTTTATCTTCTACTATCTTAATTCTTAACTTCATCGCCGCGGGCTCAGCTCATGACTAAGGGCTCCGTTCGAGTTCGAAACTAGTCGGGCAATCCCGAAAAATGCACGTGAATATTAACCATTGAACGATAATAATTAATGAATGAGTCTCACGAAAGTTATTATACAAAAACTACGGGTTAGTATTTAACATTACAAAAATAACAACAAATAAACGAAGGAAACTCAAACTCAAAATGTTTATTTCAAATAGACTATATATATACAGGCACGTAAGAAAAGTCATGTGTGTGTTTATGAGACTTGTGTCTGTAAATGCACACACGATGCCTGGTAAATTCCTAGTGTGGGTAAAGTCAAAGAAGACAGAGAAAGCATTTAGTATTTGCCGCCTTATTATTCTTCTGTTAGGAAATTCTCAGTAGCAGCCTGGAGTTTGAAATTCGACTGTCCTGTTGGTCTAGTGGTTAGTAGCCCTGACTGCTATGCCGGAGGTCGTGGGTTCGATTCCCACTCAGGACAAATGTTTGTGTGATGAGCGCGATCATTTGTTCTGTGTCTGGGTGTAATTTATCTATAATATGTATGCATTTAGAAATATATAAGTATGTTTATCAGTTGTCTAGTACTCATAACACAAGCTCTGCTTAGCTTGAGACTAGACGGCGCGGCGTTGTGTGATAGTTGTGGAATATTATTATAAAAAAAAAAAAAAAATGTGTCCGGTTGGTGGCAATAGTCTCACCAGCTAATAAAAGGCGTAATAATAGTACCGGTGATATGTCGGTGTACCGACTATGCAGAATAGTACACCCCTGCATTCCCTTTTAAACCATACATGCTATGCCGAGTTTTATGTAATGTTATTTAGCTAACTTACAAAGTAGATTCAATTAATTCTTACTTTTTCAGCAATAAACTTTTATTTTCTCTTACATTATTCTCACAATAGACCAATATACAATTGTAAATAACATTTTATTTTAAAAGCGTGTATATTGGAGTTTCTTGTCGGTTCTTCTCCATAAGACCAACTTTTTGGAACCGGGCACCTAGCTTTGACCTTTCATAAGTGCCTGTAAACTGGCCAATATGAAATAAAAAAAATGAACTTGAATTTAACCATAAACGTAGGATAGAAAAGCAAAAATATTCTAATTCTACGAATATAACCTTAAAAACATAACACGCCTTTTTAGGGAAGTCGTGTTAAAATATGAAAATAGAAAATAGAAATAATTTATTTGCAGAAAATGTATGTTACAGATATGGTGACGTGTTAATTTATATTGTCTCAATACATTTCGCCTTACGGCATGCAAAGTATTTGTTAGATAACGACTAAATAGTTGACATTGACAACTAATTTAACTTAATTATCTTAAAACTTATAATATTAAACATTTTTACATTAAAATTCTACTCAAAAAAAAAATTTTTTTTTAATAAGACTTACATTAAATTTTCAAAAGTAAATTCTATAATAAACTCATAACTTACTATTTACAGTAACAATTTTTAATCTAATATTCATCATTTAGGAAATCGTTAATGTTGTAGTAGCATCTGTCCTGTAAAATTTTAACTAAAGATTTTTTAAATAATTTTGTCGGTAAATCTTTTAATTTTTGCGGAAGTTTGTTGTATATCTGAGGGCCCATATGTAGGATATTCTTTTTCAGTAAAGCGGTTTTGTGTCCACCTGTATACAGCTTATCTTTATATTGCGACCTCATTGGTCCGGCGCGTTTTCTAACTTCAGTCAGTGATGTAAATAGGTGTTGATTTGTTTTTACAAATAGCGATACTTCTAATATATATAGGGATGGAAAGGTTAGGATTTTTAATGCTTTAAATTGTGGTAAACAACTTTCCGTAGATTTGAGACCGGTCATTGAACGAATGCATCTCTTTTAAGCTTTAAATATACGATCTCTTTCGCTGCAGTTACCCCAGAATATTATACCATATCTTAGTACGGAAGCTACTAATCCATGATACGCGGATACTAAAGTATTTAAATTGACTTTTTTAGACAAGTTATAAAGCACGAAAGCATTTTTGGCTAGTTTCTGGGATAAATATTCTGCATGAGGACGCCATGTCAATCTGTCATCTATATTAATTCCTAAAAATTTAGTCACACTGGTTGTATCTATTATTTGGTCTCTATATTTAGTTTCTACATTATCAGGAAATTTTCTTTGGTAAAAATGCATGACTTTAGTTTTTTGTAAATTTATTATAAGATTGTTTTTATTCAGCCAATTTATTAACGATTTAAGTGAGTCATTTATTTCTTTCTCATAGTTGCTTTTATCACCGCATTCAATTGTTACTGTACTATCGTCCGCGAATAATGTCGTAGGTTGATGAACATTAGAAGGTAAGTCATTTATGTAAAGCAGGAATAGTAAAGCACCAAGCACACTACCTTGTGGGACTCCAAATTTAGTGACTCTACAGTCTGATAAATATTTGATCTCCCGTTTTGATTTGGTACATACCCTAGTTAATTCTGTGTGTTGTTTCCGATCAGTGAGGTATGATTTAATTAAATTTAAAACGTTGCCTCTTATACCGTAGCTATGAAGTTTATTTAACAGAGTTTCATATTTTACACAGTCAAATGCCTTTGACATATCTGTAAATATTGAACATACGGGATTTTTCTTATCAATGTTATTCATGACTACTTTTAAGAAATCAAATATTGCCATATTTATATTTTTGTCTTTACGGAATCCTTTTTGTTCTTGGCATAATATGTTATTTTTAGATATGAATGAATAAATAGATTCATATATAATTTTTTCAAATATCTTTGAAAATATAGGAATTAATGCCACGGGCCTATAGTTTGACATTTCTTCCTTATTATTCTTTTTAAATAGCGGTTTTATCACAACTATCTTTAATTTATCAGGGTACACACCTGCGCTAATACAAGCATTAAGTATATGACTTAAGGGTTTCGCTAAAATATCAGACACATACTTTATTACGACTGTATGAATACCGTCATAGCCATAACTATTTTTATTTTTTAAGTTTTTAATCGCTCGTGTAATATCCCGGTTTATTACCGGATGCATAAATAAAGACTTTGGATTATTAGGAATGTCGTATTTACTATCTGAATCATTACTTGAGATATCTTGCACTTGGTCTATAAAATAGTTGTTAAATGATTCGGCAATCTGTTTAGTATTTTTGATTAATTCATTGCCCTTACTAATTTGCAGTATTGGTTCGATGAGTCTATTTTTATTAGCATTAATTACTTGCCATGAAGCTTTGTTTTTGTTTTGTGAATTATTAATGAAGTAATTGTTTTGTACTTTTTGTGTAAGATTAATTATTGTTTTTAGTTTTTTAGAATAGTTTTTAAATATATTTTTATTTTCACTCGAAGGAGCTTTTCTATATTTCCAAAGTAGGTTTCTTTTTCTTTTACTACAAATCTTTATTCCACGGGAAATCCATTTTACTTTTTTGTACGGGGTTACGGTGATTAATTTATAAGGAAAGCATAAATCGTAAATCAAACAAAAAAGGTCCATAAACTTATTGAATGCGTCATTTGGGTTATCACATTCTATCACTTCCGAAAAAGATAGGCACTGTAGGTGCTTTTTAAATAATGTTAAATTGTCTTTCGAAATGTCACGTTTCCGAATACGCCAATGTTTTAAAACAAATGTTTTACTAACTTGTATTTTCATAATTTGAGCCGTATGATCGGACAAAGCAAAATCAACTATAGAACTTTCGCATCTTTGGTTGTAATTATGAGCAAAATTATCAAGACAGGTGCCACTTTTTATTCTAGTAGGTTGTTTAAATTCTAGTTTAAGATTGTAGTTCAAAAGTAAATTTTCAAAATCGAGTGTGAAAGAATTTCTTTTAAGTATATTAATATTGAAGTCTCCGCATAAGACGATTTTTTTGTTAGCTTTAGTACATAGTTTTCGTAATAAATTATCCAAATTTTCTATAAATACATCAATACATGACATCTTTGGTGGCCTATAAATACAAACTATAACAATTCCCTGATGACTTAACTCTATTGCACAATACTCAAATATACCAGTGATAGACGTGTTGGGAATTTCTTTAAAATCATGTCTATCTTTTATAAGGATACAGGAGCCTCCTCTTTTTTATGTAGTTCTTGAATAACATGCTGCAAGCTTAAAATTTGGTATGTTAATCAGTGATTCTTGTCCAGAAATAACAAAGTGTTCAGTAATACACAGAATATCAATGTCTATGTTTTTCTCAGTTTGCAGCTCTTGAATATGCAGCGCCATCAGGTCCGATTTATTTAGAAGACCAGCTACGTTCTGATGCATAATGTACATGTGTTTATACGAGAAAAAGCTCGTTACTTTGAAGACTACTTTGTGTGGATTCTCTTGCTGTTTCAACTGCTGACAGGTGCTGATCAACAAGAATATTATCCATAATTCGTCTGTAAATATTTCTCATTCCATGTTTGTTAACTCTGCCACTGTTTATCGAGAACATATCGAGGGTTAGATCTCTGTTGCTGTCGAAGATATATGCGTAGTTATTGTTTTGTAAATCTAGATCCATAAGATTGTTGAACATTTCAACTTTAAAATTGTAAATAGGTGACCCTGTTATATATGTAGGTAAACATAGCACAATGTTGGTATGTTTAATTTTTCGGAGTGATTCTTTTATATCATTTATTAAACTTAAGTAGTTACCTTCTCCTCTTATGTCATTTTCTCCAATTAATATTAAGCAATAGTCTTCAAAGGTATAGTTATTCAATTTCTTATCAATATTTTTAATAATTTGTTTTGTGGTAGTATTAGGGTATATGTAACGGCAATAATTGAAGTGATCTGAGAAAATATTCTCTATTAATGATATGGGTTCAACTACATTGTTACAGCTCACACAACACAACTTGTTCTTCTGTGTATGTTATGTTCTGTGTATGCTCTTGTATGTTATGTCATGTTAATAGTTTTCCCGACCACAGTGAAATATTAAATTACGCATTCAAAATTATTTATCAAATACAAGTATGTGTGTAGCCGTCTATTGCGTAAAGCAATTAAATTAAATATAATTAAATTCGAAGGTAGGATTAAAAGTGTAAAGTCCCCTAAGCTTGCCGAAAAAAAAAACAATTTTATTGAATAAATTTCGAAAAATATATTTGTTTATTTAGTACTATGTTTATTAATATTCACAACCATTTTACACGTTCAACATTATTGTACAATTGACGCTATGGAGAGCTTTTTTATATTATATACAAAATTACTAAAGGAGCTTTACTGACAATATTCCCTATAAAAATATATTTATTTATAATTCTTTAATATGTACACGTATACTGCTATATTCTCAATACCGAATCGCATTAAAATAGAACTATCTAAAATATTACAAAAGAAGCATCTTCAGTCAATCACTTATTTGATTATAACATAATTTTCGGAAGCCGAAATTCTTTTCGTAGACAATAAACTATAGATATACAAGACTTTGGCTACTTATACCAAACAATTAATGTAAATTCGACTTGAATGTTACTGTCATCGATAAACGTAGAAGAATTTGTTACATTTTCCTAAGAGTTTCCGTAGGCATCTAGGAGAACAAAAAGAAAATCTTTCTGTAACTGTATTCGTAAACCTCTAACATTTTCCTTTGAAAATGTCAACCTTTCCTCAATTTTCAGTACCCGTATAAATATGGGAAGCCGCCCATATGTGGTACAGCTGAGAGCGGCACGAAGACTGGCATCATTCTCTCCGCCTGAACAAAATGCGTCCTGGTGTGCTTCTTCAAATGATCCCGTCGGCCAAATTTCTTGCCACAAGTAGAGCAGGGGAATGGACGAACTCCCGAGTGTATCCTTTTATGTCTCGTTAACTCTTCGTTCCTCGTAAAGGATTTTCCACAATTCTTCTCGTCACACTTGTAAGGTCTTTCGCCAGTATGTATTCTGATGTGACCTTTCAGCTGCCCGTTGTTTGAAAACCCAACATGGCAGTGAGGGCATTTGTACTTCTTTGGTCTTTGCTTCTTTGCATTGATTTTGGCTTCGTTCTCTTGGTGTAGAATTCTGGCGTATTCTAGTTCCATCGCGTAGCCTTGGGCGAGAGATTCTAGGAGTAACGGGTCTGTTGGAGGAACTCCTAAAGCATGTGCTATGTCCGCTGTTGGTAGGTAGTCCGGCATGAACGTTGGGCTGTACTGCATTTGGGGTATTTGCGGGTAAGGTTGAGGTTTTATGTCAACCTCTGTCGGCTTTTCTACTTTTTCTTTCACCTCTGGTTCTTGAAGGAGCCTGTCGCAGCATTGTGTTAATTTTCCAACAGGAGAATTTATATCAGTTACAGAAATAGGTTTCACATCGTCATCGCCATCTCGTGTTGTAGTAGAAACTGTTGCATCTTGATGACATGTATCAGAGTTCTTAAAAACCCCGCGAATTTTCCGCAAACGACTTTCCCTTTTAGTTTCATCAATTTTCCTTTTCTTTATCTTAATTTCTGCATCTTTACTAATATCACAGTTTGTCTGTCCATCGTTTTTACTATCACTCACATCCCAAGGCCTGAACAGCCTCGAATAACTTTGCTCGGAAAACATATTGGAACACTGGTATCACTCACGTTCGAAATGGAACTGGGACCCTTTTTCATTTCAACAACTATTATATACATTCCTTTGACAATAAATTTAATAAAAGGCGCCCAAAAGTAGAGGGATCTGTGTCTATTGAATGGACGAAAGAGACGAAATATTTTTCAATTGTTGCACACTTGATGTTGACTTAACTTTTTTTTGGGAATGGCGGGGCCGTTTTGGCGGGAAGTTGAGTTCTACGTTCGGATACACAAGGGAGAGTTTGGGGTGTTATTTTGGTTGGTTGTTAGATCTGTTTTTCTTTTTGAATATGTCATAGTGTCTGAGATAGGGGTGTGTATTGTTATTTATGTTGATTTTTGTGCGTGCTCGGGGGGCGGGCCCGGGGGCCGTGCGTTACGCTCGAGTGGTCCCTGCTCGCAGCTGCAATCCTGTTTGTTTTAATGGTTTCTGCAATTGTTGCGGTTCCCGATTTATATTAATGTTATATACGCACGCATGTGTTATGTATGTAAGGATATTGTTAGCGGTTTATGGGAGACTTAACAATTTTATTTATTAATTCCGTTGGGAAATGTTGAAATCTAATTATGAGATTATAGGAAACTTTTGTTATGACAAGAAAATTCATCAAAATGTAGCAAGCCTAGTAAAGAATCATACAACATATCTATGTATGTTTGAAAGATTAATACACTACTAGTCATAATTATAAATCAAAAAGTTTGTCTACCAGTGGAACTTCCCTCTGTTCACGAAGTAGACACAATAATTTAACAATCCCGTGTATCTTATGTGATTAGTGGGACAGGAAAAGAGTAAAGTAGGTTAAAGGTTATCATAGTGTAAATTCTACTATTAATGTTGCTAGGTTATTTTTGATCAAGTACCTATAATTTAACCATAAATAATAATAAAAGCACGAATAAAATGATCAGTTTCCTGGATTCGATATAAAAAGCTAACTGTCCGCGACCGCAAAATGGATGGGTCGGATCAATCTAAACAAATCAAGTTACATCAATTCAAATACAATGCACTTGATTGGGACGCTTTTGATGCATTTAGGACAAATATCCGAACGTATTTTGGAAATGGCGCGATCTGTCAAAAATGGCGCGCATGATCGATTGGCGCGTTCGTTTTTTTATTCGAATGTACAAAATTCTGTTTACGTAAAAAATATTGATCAATATTTTTTATTTTGTTTTGAATGAGATTTAATGGTGAGAATTTTTAGAGGATTATAAAAAAAGAACAGCCTCGTTGGTCTAGTGATCCCAAGCGACTGCTGAGCGTGAGGTCCTGGGTTCGATTCCCGGGTCGGGCAAAGTGTTATTGTGTTTCTCTATTAGGAAAATCTCGATAGCAGCCCGGAGTTTGGAATTGTGCCCGGTAAATGGCAATAGGCTCACCACTATTACATGTGACTTAATTGGCGAAATTTGGGTGCAACTGTGTACACCTCTGCCTACCATTTCGGGGAATACAGGCGTAATGATAATTGTTATGTTCTATTAGTTGACCTGTCCTAACTGATGGCACACAGGCATCAGTCATCCTGTAGCTCGACCATCATTTAGGGAGCTCAACAACCCGACGACAGACGATACCAGATCAGCAGAACATTTGCGTAGGCCAACAAAAATATTCAACACATTGTATGGGACACGAATCTTACAATATTTTTATAACAAAATGATGAAGTCCGTTGCAATCACAAAGAGGTTCGATTCGTCAAGATTTTGACAAGGAATCCATCGTGTCTGACTGAATTGCTGTTATTTTGATGTTATAGTTATTTATACATCGCGCCTTAAGACGTGGTTCAGATGATCGATGCGGCGATGTGCCGTTACGCCCTTTGTGAAGAAGGCAAGAAATCTTCGTTTTTATTTATTTATTTAGTTAAGAGTCTGGTGCTCGTGGTTTCGTCTGCGCGACAAAAGGTAGCTTATGTCCTTTTCCAAGGTCCAATCTATCTCTATACCCAAATTCATTCAATTCAGTTCAGCCGTTTCTGCGAGATTGAGTAACAAACATCCAAACGAGACTGAAATAAATGCTTTCTTCTTTCTTCTTCTTCTTCTTCAAACGCACAAACTTTTACATCATCATCATCAATACATATAATAAAAATGTAACCGATCGCTGTCACTGACATGGAAGATATATGAGAAAAAATATTATTGTGACCTTTATCAACAAATAGCACCCAAAACAATGATTGTTAGAATTTTTGTCTGTTTGTCTGTACGTTTGTGCACGCTAATCTCAGAAACGGCTTATCCGATTTAGATGTGATTTTCATTAATATATTTTGGTAAGCTTCACTTAACATTTAGTGCTTGTCTCATGTCAATCGGTTCATAAATAAAAAAGTTATGTAAATTTAAAGAATCACTTCGAACATTATTTAATAATGAATTTGTGTTCATACACGACATGACGTTAATTTACGACATCCACGCGGTCGGAGTCACTGGCACAGCTAGTATATAAATATAAATCAATGCGGCATATGCATGCAGGCAAGCAGTTCTCAAGTGATAATCTTTACTACGAAAGATTATCACTGATAATCATGAATACGCAAGAATATCACTGATAATCTTTAATACGAAAAATTATCATTGATAAATATTTAATACGACAGATTATCACTTGAGAACGGCTGTTTTTTTTTTATTGTGTAAGGGTAAATTCAGTATATCGATTTTTAACATTCCCAGTCTCATCGATAATAATGTCCCAAGTCATTTATATTTAATATTGGCTTTTTTTTCTTTGAGCTTATATAACGAATCTTAGCTAAACCACAAATCCCTCTAAACAATTTTAAATAATTCTTTACATAATAAAACAACTTTTAACCGGATTAACCGCGTTTATATAAAAACAAAAACCAGTAGTTTTTGTTTTTCCTGATGTTTCGAACACTTTGCAGCGTTCGTGGTCGCAGGAGGACGCGATTAACCCGGTTAAAAGTTGTTTTATTATAATGTGTAGTAAATGCGAAAACCTAAGATAATATTATAACTCTTTACATGTTCATAGAATTCTTTACTCTTAACTCATAAAGAGTTGTATCAAGAAATAAATTATGTTAAGCCTAAAAGTGGGAGACTTTTATGTATACCAGAAGTCGCCTATTCATTGACCATTGCAGGGCCTTTAGCTGAGATCTCGGGATAAATGAAATTGGCAAGACAGGATTTGTATGAAAGAAAAGTCGGTATAGATTTCAATGGTCTTGCGCGGTCTGCGATTTCTACCTTTGGATGGATTACATTTAAATAGTCAGTAAGGGATTGTGTGCGGTGCAAATAAAGGTAAGTAGGTACCTACATAAACATAAACACTAATAACTATATATATATATTTATAAATATGATACATATATACATATAATCTAATTAATAAACTAATATGTATGTAAATAACTAATGTAATTTGTGTTTATCAATATGAAAGCGACAAGTGATGTTCCTTCACAAGCTTTTTGAATACTGGTAATGATTGTGCACGTCTTATCGGTACTGGCAATGCATTCCACAATCGAGGCACCTGACGCCTGTGAGAAGGATTTCTCAACAAGTTTTTTTTTACCGTTGACCCACACTAGTAATGTCTTCCTGTATAGGAGGTCAACGGTAAAAAAAAAACTTAAAAGACATAAAATCTCACATGCACACATACAAATATTTGTATCGTGCAGGAATCGAACCTGAGATACGTGACGCAGCAGCCGGTCTCTCGACCACTGCGCCAACCGCGCCGTAGTTCTCTGACATGGCTTTGAACACCATCGAGAATCTCTCAGGTGTGCTGGTTTCCTCACGATGTTTTCCTTCACCGTTTTAAGCAAATGATAATTAATTTATAATACGCGCATGACTTTAAAAAGTCAGTGGTGCGTGCCTTGGATTTGCACTTGCGAACTTTAACTTGTCAGTCTAAGGGTCACAGCAATAGGCTATCACTGCTTAAAAAAAAATGTTGTCAAAGGTTTTTATATAATTATACTCTGTTTAGTATAAAAAAGAATGTGAAATACAATCTTTAGTTTTTAGTAGATTAGCAATATGTGCGTACTCAGATATGAGGCATTGAGCGCAATAGTGAGCTGTGTTACAGCTTGTCTATGATGAACAAAAATAGTAAAAACTTACGACGCATATACCTACTACAAAGTGTCCATCGATTCGGTCGGTAACCGAGATAGCGAATAGGTACGCTGGCCAGGCCGCTCTTGCGCTCACGGCCTAATATGCGAGTAGTACTTACTTCGCGACTCGTAAAATGCAAATAAAATCGAGTGTCTCTGCAGCCCAGACTTAAAGGATGACTCAAATACACTCTCCCGAGGAAACGACGCCGGAAATTTTAAGATTCCGCTGTGCTACGATTTATTGTTTGACGATCACCTCCGAAAAACTCTATACTATGATTAAATCGTAGAATAGATATGGACAATTCAAAATAACAAAATCGTTGCCCTACATTACACATCTTACATGCCCACATATTTATACTCTGAAAAACTTACTTAAGATTCTGTGCGGGAATCGAACCCTCGACCCGCAGCGCAACAGTCGTTCTCTCAATCACCGTATAAGCTATGACGTCAATTTCTAATATTTTATAAGAATGCAGCAACAGATATGTTAACTATTCCAATTTTAAAAACCGTATCAATGAAAAGAAATAGTGCAAGAATGAAAATCGAATTAAACCATTCATTCGAGATATTTAGTCGATCATAAATCTTGTACAATAATACATAAGCAGTCTGTTTGCCTCTGTGTCTATATGAAATTCATATAAATCTTTATAAAAGAATGCGTAGAATAATATCAAAGTATCGTTTGGTCGAATTTCTCGAGAAGCGTGACAACTTTATATCGATTTTTTGTAAGGTTGGTACACGTTTTTTGGTGGCCACTCATTGTGGTCAATTACTACGGGTGTCATAGAATGCTGAGAATAGTGAATGGTAAGAATCGTAGGTGTAAATAGGGTGTTCAAATTTTTGTAACGCGTTATATCTTTGTTAATTTTGACTGCAATAGAAATAAGTATTATTTTGACAGAGAATCTTCTTCGTTGATCTAGTAGTCCCAAGCGCGACTGCTAAGCATTAGGTTCTAGGTTCGAATCCCCGTTCGGGAAAGTGTTATTGGGTTTTTCTGTTAAGAAATTCTCAATCGCAGCCCTGAGTTTGGAATTGTGTCTGGTAAATGGCAATAGGCTCACCACCTATTAGGTGTATGATACTTAATAACAGCATTGGTATTGTGTGATAACTGTGTACACTTGTGCAATACAGGCGTGATCCTATTTTAGAGACATAGTGACATTGGTTTTTTCCAGTAGGAATTTATCAGTAACAGCCTAGATTAGAAATGTGGGTGAACAACAGTAGATATACTTCTGCTTAACCTTATTTGAATCCCCGATTCAGGCGTGATGATATTAAGTTAAAAGAGATATTTATTCTAACACCTCTTTAGTAAACTAATAAAATTGGTGACTTCAGACAAAGACATGTAAGGGTTATTGTAAAACCATCTCAACATACATAAACCACCATTGGCATCCCATTCTTTAAACTAGATATTCTAAGATTCCTTTTTAGAACGTTAAAGTCAAAGGAAAATTTACTTACGCTTTATAATTTCTCAAACATCCTATACCGCACTATTTGCACCTTCCGTGTGGTCCGACACCTATGGCGCAACTATGGCGAAACCTCATAATTTGGCGCGAAACAAAAAGCGCCATAAATCGACCGCGCCATTGTTGTAGAGCGCCATTCATACCGAGCTAGACGATGTGACGCCGTGAAGTGAAGATGTTTACGAGTTGATTTGTTAACTTGATTTTTTAATCTTCTGAATGCTTTATTGACCTAGTGGTCTCGAGTACGATGCCTGAGCTGAAATATTGGATTCGAATCCGTAGTCAGTGTAAGAAGGCTTTAAGAAGTTAAGTTTGTTATGTTAACTTTGTTGAAGAATGGGAATTTCGTCTTATTTTTTTATGTTTTTAAGGTACAATATATTACATATATACCGAACCGACACGACTAACTTTGCAGTTAATACAATGTCGTGTTCACTTGTATAGGTACTGAATTGATTACAATGACGTCGCCATAAGCCATCTCGACCTCTGCTCACCACCGCGAATTCTTCTTCCATATTTTAACACGTCTTATGGCGACGTCATTGCAATCAATTCAGTCTAACTTTAGAGTTCGCTAAACATGCGTTAATGCTTTTCAAAGATTTATCTTGAATTATTAAGGTAATTGCATTCTTTACGGCATTGTATTAACTGCAAAGTTGGTCGTGTCGGTTCGGTCACCTGTATAGGTACTGAATTGATAGCAATGACGTCGCCATAAGACGTGTTAAAATATGGAAGAAGAAATCGCGGTGGTGAGCAGAGGTCGAGATGGCTTAGTGGTCAGAGCGCCTGGAGTATTTATCCGGGAGGCGCAGGTTCGAATCCTGTTCGCGACCGTATTCTTTTTCCATTTAATATAATAACTTTAGAGTTCGCTAAGCATGCGTTAATGCTTTTCAAAGATTTATCTTGAATTATACGATTAGAATTTTGAATTTGCTTACTGTTATTTCTTATCGAAATTCTTCTTCCACTTTTTTATTCGTCTTATGGTAACGTCATCACTACCCATTCAGTCCTTATACAGTGACTGAACCAATCAAAAACAAATAAAGTTATAATTTTTTGTGGAAAGAACAATACGGAAGGCGCAGGTTCGAATCCTACTCACGACTGTATTTTTCTGTCCACAAAAATGTATAACTTTAGAGTTCGTTACGTATGCTTTAATGCTTTTCGAAGATTTATCTATACGACTATCTTTGCGATTCACTCAACATCATAAAATGTGATCACTACAACAATCTATCGTGTGGTTGATGAACAACATAGTGTCGGAGTTTAAACCACCCGTAGATCTCTGACATGGCTTTACTCACTATCAAGAACATCTCTCAGGTGTGCTGGTTTCCTCACAATGTTTTCTCAGCCATTTTCTTTTCCCACATCACTATGGAAATCGTTCCCAAACGTTTCCATTTACCATTTTTAATTCCCCATCGCTAACCGCAACACGGTCTCATCAAGACCCCACCATCATGGTGTTTGAACGAGGGTCAGTTAGTGGGGAGGAGCCGACCCCAACAGGGGAGTCCATGGGGCTAAATGTAGGGTTAGTTTGTAATATTATTACTTTAACTTTTCAATTTGTTCGTCGTGACATCTTTGGGATCATTTTTGAATGGTTGAACGTTTGTGACTTTACACGATTTTTAAACATTTGTGAAAAAATGTTAGTAGAAAAAATATGATTGCCTAAATCGATAAAAGTATTTAATTGGCCTTGAATTTTTTTATAAAGTATAATATAACATCAAAGGAAAATCTCGTAATGGCCGAGTGTGTACGAGCCCGACTCTTGAACCATAGGTTATGGGTTCAAACCTGGCATGTAGGTACCAATGTGACTTTGTCGATGTCATATCTACTTTCTTAGTTAATCTAAGACATACGGTGAATAAAAACATCATGAGGAAATCATCTGGACTTGACGGTCTGAAATCGCCAATCCACAGTGAACAAACATGGTGATCAATGCTCGTGCCTTCTATATATCAGAAGAGGCCCTTGCCCTCTAGTGGGACAGTTATGGGCTGGTTATGTTACGTATGTTTTTAATTTACAGCATTGTGTTGACCGATTTTAAGTTGTTGAATCTCTACAAATAGATCGATATATCAAAGTGTTAAGTTCTTTTCAACTTGTAAACGGATACATCTCAATTTGACATCAAATATAATGTAAACTGTATAAATAAAGGGTTGATCGTCTTACACAGACTACTGTGTGTGATTGATCAGATAGGTAAGTTGGTAAGCACGGATTATACTTTTATAGGTGACGTCGGGTCTGCTTAGCTATCTCATATATGGCAACCAGTAACGTAACCGTACAATTTTCCATTTTAATAATTATTGTTCAACGTTTATTATTCACGTGCATTACTCGACTAGTTTCGAACTCGAACGGAGCTTTAAGTGATAGCAGACCCCGCGGCGATGTCGCGAGTCAAACTAGCAATCGCGGAGAATGCACGTGAGTAATAAACAATTGAATTAATCTGTAGATCATGCAATAGGTCCCTAATAAGCTTGTGTTATTCTTTCTTCCACGTTAATTTTTCTCCAGAAGATTATAAACAGAGGAATAAATTGTGAACTGCGAAATTCAATGAACATTATGCCTACTAATAGTCATTGAAGTTTCTGTAAGTAATGAATTTAAGAAGGCCTATTTCTAGTTTAGGAATCGCTATTTTAATGTAATGTCGGCGTCGACGTTTATACAATAATTATTATGAATGTGTCTCAAGAGAATTATGATCAGCAATCAGTCTTCTAGATTATAATCAGATGTGTTGGAAGATGTTATTTAAAGAGCTATGAACACTGCCTTAGCCCTCCTTATTTAAGAAGCACATAGACTCCTTTGAGTTTTTTAATACTTCTCCCGACCGTATTTCGGTCACGGCGGCCTATCTCCACGGAGATTAGCCAAGTACGCAGAGATATAGTGCACAAATGTATGCTCAAAGCCTCAAACACAGGTGCACTCCCTCTTCCTTCACTCTTTAGTCCGATGAGACGGCGATCGGACACGAACAGATCAGGCGCAGGACCGACGGCTTTACGTCCTCTCCGAAGCACGGAGCTGTCACACCACCAACTTCCTAACTCCGGGCTGTTACTGAGAATTTCGTAACGGAAAAACCCAATAACACATTACCCGACCAGGGAATCGAACCCAGGACCTCACACTCAGCACCCGCGATTGCGACCACTAGACCAAAAAGGCGGTCCAATGAACAATAATTAATATGAATATGTCTCACGAAAGTTATTATACATTTGTTTTTTGATTATGATTACAATCAGATTCGTAGGAAGAAGATATTGTTTAAAGGGCCAAGACTAATGCCTTAGCTCTGTTTATGGCTTTTCTGAGTTTTTTAATAAGGTAAGGGACCAGGAACATTTGAGATAATGGGTTTGGATGCTTTGTCAAGCGATCATTATATTTTTCTAAGTAGAGCTTCTTCCAAAACTACATAGTTGGCAATTCCAAGTAAGCATGTAGGTATGTCAGTACGGGAATACCAAGGCGCACTTACAGGGCCACTCTAGACAATAAATCTTCACGATTGTAATTGGAAATATGTCAATTAGTAGGTAGTAGTACTTATAATTGCCAACTGTCTTAAAAATTTAATAATCGGGATACTATAAACCAACAAGTTTTAAAATTTAGATAAATATGGTGTAGATATTTTTTATTTTAACACTAGCTTCTGCCCGCGACTTAGTCCGCGTGGACTTCAAAATTGGGTCCAGCTGGGATAAAAAGGCTATCCTATATGTTAATCCAGGCTATAAACTATCTGTATGCCAAATTTCATCGAAATCCGTTCAGCAGTTTTTGCGTGATTGGGTAACAAACATCCTAACATCGTCGCAAACTTTCACGTTTAAAATAGGTAATATAGTAGGAAGAAGGATTACACATTGTTTTAAGGCTTTTAACTTTGAAATTGGTTTGGAATGCGTTTAACTTTGAAATTGGTTTGGAATGCGTTTATCTTTGAAATTGGTTTGGAATTGGTATTAATTGCAAGAGTAACACAGAAGAGTATTTAACAAACATAATTATGAACTATTAACAGTCATATATATACGTGTTCCCAACAATTAGTAATTCTAACGTTCCATTCTATTTTTAGGTTAGCGTTACCGACATGCTAATGCCAATTAAAAGAATAGACCCAGTTATTTCATAATTTAAATTTTTATTTCCGTCGGCAATGCCAGTAGCAGCAACTACCTATATTTTTTTTTTATTAAAGTATTTATTCACACTTTTTTAACGTCATAATTTTACGCTTCATATATGAACATATGAAGCGTAAAATTCTAATCTTCTACAATTAAACTTTTTGTTCAATATAATATCCAAGTATGAATTTTTGTGAAACTAGACTAGTATTTTTATTATTTATTTTCAGCCTGGTTTGTGCTACTGCAGAGCAAAACCGTCCCTAGCCTCTTTCCAATAGTCTAGTATTTACATCTTTATTTATTTAATAAAAAGACATCAACAAAGATATGCTACAATATTAAATGGAAAAAGAATACGGTCGCGAACAGGATTCGAACCTGCGCCTCCCGGATAAATACTCCAGGCGCTCTGACCACTAAGCCATCTCGACCTCTGCTCACCACCGCGAATTCTTCTTCCATATTTTAACACGTCTTATGGCGACGTCTTTGCAATCAATTCAGTACCTATACTGGTGACCGAAATAGGTATAGGTACTGAATTGATTTGACCGTATTCTTTTTCCATTTAATATTGTGACTTTAGAGTTCGCTAAGCATGCGTTAATGCTTTTCAAAGATTTATCTTGAAAGATATGTTATTTAACTAAACATTGATTTAAACAATATATCTGTATTATTTCTTATGTGTACACAAATTATAGTTGTATAGTCAAATTATAGTCTTAATGGGCTATTACATACTTACATGTTTATGTTAATACAGAGCTACGATTCGGAAATAACACACACACAGACACACACACAAGTTTAAAGTTTAAAAGTACATACCCTACCCTTTCGTACCAAACTGTCATCGTTTCACAAAACATACCTACTTACCCACGTCAATTCTAACTTCAACATCTGTACAAGGTGTGGAGATGACGCCGACAAACATACAAACAGACATACACACATCACAGATGCCGCGCCACGCCCCATACGGCTCTCTTGAAGCTACCATTATTGTAGATTGATACTTAAACCTATAGAAATGTTGCAGTAGATGAAAAGGGCGTAGGTGTAATCACAAATTTACTAGTTTATGGAAAAAAAATTGACTTCATTTACGAGATAAGATTGGAATGGCCCGGTTAGTGGAGTGTGATAGTAGGATAACATCAGAATCTGGCGCATGGATAAGATTTAGTGTGAAATAGCTAGATAGAAGAAGACCGTATCGGTGGCGGTTACCACCAACAGCAGCATTTCCAATGAGGGTTGACGTCAGGCAGGCGGCCGGTCATAAAACATAGCCAAAACTTTAGAGCATGCATATTCAAAAACAATTAGAAACTGGAAGAAGAATACATGCTGCGCCGACCCCAAATAAATTGAGATAAGGGCAGGGGGACAATACCAGTATTTTACATGGAGCGATTGCCTATCTGACCTCCACAACCCAGTTAATACTGGGTAACACGATGTCTCGTGGTATGACAGGTTGTCAGACTTTCAGGCCTCTGACTACCCCGTAACGGCTGTCATAGATCTTAATTTGACAACCGGGACCGACGGCTTAACGTGCTCTCCGAGGCCGAGACGGAGGGGTTTCGGTATGAACTGATGGTCATCCACCCACAGACCGACCGCGGCAAGCGCAACTTAACCTCGATCGATCGATCTGTGCGGCTGTTACTTAGCCACGAGCCCCTCTAGTATATAGACGTTATTAAATTAGTTCACATCACATTTACCGTAATTCTTCTTCTCCTTCTTCGTGGGTGTATACTCTTGGCAGAGTGGTTAAGGTCGTCACATCAGGGTTGGTGGCAAGCTTCACAGTCCGTCGCCATTCCTCCCGTACTGAAGCTTTTCGTGTACATGCATGGAGTGGACCATTGAGAGCAGTTTTGACTTGGTCGGTCCGGCGCGTACGGTGATCTGCCGCGCGTACCGTACCGTAATAACGGCATGCAAATAAATTGAAGTTAAAAAGTATACTTTTTATTCTATTGCCATCAACCGGGCACAATTCCAAACTTACTTATAACTTTTTTTTTTATAATACATTATTTAAACACTCATAATATACATAATTATGTTTTTTTATAAAAATGAAGCACAGCAAGTATAAATGTAATTCCTAATCTATTAATGAAAAATCTCGCATAATGTGTTTTTTTAACAATTTTTTAAACATTAAAATTGATTTTGCCTCCTTAATGTCTTTGGGTAATTTTTTATAGTTTTGGGCTCCCTCTACTAGAATGCTTTTTTTCCCTATATTTGTCCTGTGAGCTTTTAGATATAGATTATTAGCCTGCCTAGTCATGCGTTTATTATGGTCTATTTTCTTTGTGAATGTAATTTGAGAGTTAATATCTTTAGTGATAATTTTCCTTATAAAAATGCTGGTGTTATATATGTAAGTCTGGGTTAAATTCATTAGTTTAGTTTCTTTATAGATTTTGAAAGTAGGTGTTAGGTAGTCGTATTGGAATAGTCTTTCAATTATTTTATTTTGTGTTACTTGTAATATTTTTAGGTTGGTTTTAGCTGCTGATCCCCATATCTCAATTAATTAGTCTAGATGAGACTTGACCAAGGAGTTGTATATGGTATATCGTATATCGTATCGGCACCTGTTAATGAATTGATTTTATTTTTGTTTTTTTCAATATGTGGCGTAAGCTGACTATCAATACCAGGCCTAAGTACTTCTCATTATTAACTTTAGTTATTTTTTGGCCTCAGAAGAAGAATTTCATCCTAGTTGGATACGTACATCCATAGATCAAGTCTGTATTAGGATTAGACAGACGTGTTTTGCATTTACATATTTTATAAAGCAGCCACCATGACAAATTATGTTTAAGATAAAACTTTGAAAAGCATTAACGCATGCTTAGCGAACTCTAAAGTTATTATATTAAATGGAAAAAGAATACGGTCGCGAACAGGATTCGAACCTGCGCCTCCCGGATGAATACTCCAGGCGCTCTGACCAGATCTCTTGTCGAGATGGCTTAGTTGTCAGAGCGCCTGGAGTATTCATCCGGGAGGCGCAGGTTTGAATCCTGTTCGCGACCGTATTCATTTTCCATTTAATATAATAACTTTAAATTATGTTTATTTATTTAATAAAAATACACCAAAAGCACATACATAATAACATTTATTTACATAATATTTCCGTATTATTTCTTATGTATACACAAATGATATGTGTATATAGCATTCAAGAATAATAAGTGTCAGATAGAGGCTGCTTAATTAGGCTAATAACAATAGAGTTAATAGTAAATAAAATACAAAATCTAAAAGCGCATTATAAACATGTGGTGGGGAATAAGTGACAACTAACTAAGTATATAAATCAAAATGTGATTACGAATAGAAATTAGTATTTTATCAGAAATTAGTTAGGTAATTGTGCGATAACTATCAAGGATTTTTCTCCGAATACCTCCCAAGGAATCATGAAATATGTCTAGAATTGAATCTGTGGGCACGGCAGTGCCCCAGCCAAGTCTCGTTTAAGTTTTTGGTGAGGATGTTATATTGATTAAACGTTCTGGTTAACGGACCGTATAACATAATCAATTTTTTTTTCAAGCGATATGATGTTAAAATACTGGCATCTTTAATATAATCAAGTTTCGATGCCTACGTGCTACGCCGCTACGATATCGATTCGTAGGCGTTAAGACGTAATGAGGTTGCTATGGGACATAACTACGGTTTTAAGTTACAGGTTTAAGGGTTTAAAGCAGAGATGTTATGAAGCTCTGTAACCTTAAACGAAACTATCGGATATCTGAAAAAATAACATTCCGATCACGTGACCGAGTCTTATATAAATGCTTCAAATAATTTCGGAAAAATTCAATATGGAACACTTCATCACAGTTTTTGTCCGGCCGAGCCGAATTCTGTGATTGTAGTGCCAAATGGATTATAGAATTAAAGTCAAATACTGACCTCTGCTCACTTATTAAATAGCAATGATGTCATCAAAAGATGAATTAAAATTTGAAAGAAGAATTCGGGGTAGTGAGCAGAGGTCGAGATGGGCTAGTGCTCAGAGCGTCTGGAGTATTTATCCGGGAGTTCGAATCCTGCTCACAACAGCATTTTGCTGTGCACAAAAATTAATGATTCCTTGCTTTTTCGTGTGGTTCAAAGGCAACTTAATGTTAGAATTGTTCAACGCGCCTAACAGCCTCTGACTTACTCCCTAAAACACAGCCTTTTGGCCTAGTTTAGGAGCCATAAGTTCGCCGTTTAATATGAGTATATTGTGCGATATTTGTCTAATATTTATGTACTTATATATGTTTTTCTACGTGTACAAGTAAACAATTTATTTATTATTTAATTTATTTACTTAGAATCGAGGCTGCTAAGCCTGGACTGACAATTTAACATACCCTCCGAAACACAGAGACGCTGAGATGAAATTGCTCCCAGCAGCCTATCTACAGCCTCACCGTTTATCACTATAAAACAAATTAAAAAATCAACCGAGACATTCAAACCCAAAATAAATTGACGCAACTCCTTTCCGCTACATTGAGCTCCTAACACGACGCACCTGAACAAGAATGTCACCAAAAATCAAACAAAAATTCGCCACATCAAACTGGCCGACGACTTTTAATTTAATTTACAATCACACTAGATCCTACGGTGTCACACAATACGCGCCATTGTGTCTCAATAGGCTTGTATAGGATGACATCTGGGCGGAGCGCGGTGACTTTGTCAGAGCGGCCGTCGCGCGGCTACTTCAAAACTTTGTCGGTACAATAATCGTTAGTCAATACCTTTATTGGATGACGTGTATGTTTGTTAAGTGTGAACGCTCTTTATACCATGCATGTTTAAATGCTTTCAACATACCGACTTCGGTGAGTACAAATGGAATGTAAGTGGCGAAATATTTTGAATGAAATTTATGTTAGTAACTTATTTTGTAGTGAATTTTATGGGAAGAGGTTATCTTTTGTTATAAAAAGGTCTGTAGTATGCATTACAATCTAAACTCTCACATAAATATTCATACACTTATTAAATACATTTAAACAAATTGAAGGCAACGTGAAGGCCGTATGTAACTTTAAGAGTCTGGTAACAGAACCGCAATTCTGAACTATACTATACGGCATGTAAATGAAAGGCCTGGCTAATTCTGATATCTTTATGTATTTATAAAACAAAACCACACTAATAATTTCCCAAAAAAATATCCATACTAATATTATAAATGCGAAACTCTGTTAATATGTTATATATTATATATATGTTTAACTCTGTTTGTTTGTTACCTTTTCACGACTAAACGACTTAACGGATCGTAAAGAAATTTGACAAGGAGATAGATTGGACATTGGTTAAGAACATAGGCTCTTTAGATCTTTTGTCACGCAGACGAAGTCGCGGGCAGCAGCTAGTGTAATATAAATTACAAGGAGCTCCCTTTCCCGCTATAACATGTTTAGTATTTGAAATAACATTTACATTACAAAACAAACTTTGATAACAGATGAATTTCAACATATTTCATTGCTGATGACAACAGACGTTTGGCTGTAAGTTTTCAAACCAAAACTTTCTTCAATTTACTACACAATTTTATCTCTGCGATATTCTAAAGTTTTCCCCTACGTGTACTCAATCAAGAATAACTGTGTCCCCTCAATGCGGTCAGCCCTCGGTTGTCACAAACCCATAGCGAATTCACGCGCGACTTCACCGCATCTATGGCGGATACAAATCATTTGTTATCTGTTCTATTGCTTATATACTCTATGTTATGTTTGTGGCTGAATGTGCGGCGCCTTTGCTTCTTCGTGTGGAAGAATATTTTTAACGATAATTTTTATTAATATTTCTGAGAGCACTCATAAGTTTGCCACCATAACGTTATTTATGTTAGGTTTCGACTTTAGTTCATACTATTTTATCATGTTTTAGTTTCCTTTACAACAATGAAAATTTTCACAAGATTCTACACTTCTAGAAAAGTTCTGCGTCGATGTCTTAGGAGGTGATTCCACACGCTCCAAAGAAACAAAAACATACAATTTATGATTTTGGTTTTTATGATTTTTCATCGTTGATATTTCTAAAACACTCTAAAATAAATATATCACATATTTAGACACATTCAATTAAGATTAAAAAAATAAACTTCGGAATTTCTATTGCATTTATGTCAACGAAATTTTTTTCAGCATTTTCTTCGGAGCATCTCCGTGCTTCAGAGTTCACGTTAAACCGGTGGTCCCGGCTGTTATTAATTAGCATTATTGTCAGAGGCCTACTGGCAGCAACAAGAACTCCCATGTTTGGTTGACTCTAAATTACACGAAAGTATCACAAGAAAATATTATTCTAAGATAAACAAAATCTGTTGATACAAGTAGATATTATTTAAAAGTGTTGAACGAATGAATGATTTATTTATTTGCTATAATATATGTACATAGTTACATGGTAAAAAAATTGGTTAGAGTTTCACCATATTCGACCTTTGACAGAATTTAAATTTATATTATACAACCTCGTTCCATTTACTTTACATAATACTATTTGGTCTAATATAGTTAACGTGTTTTTAAAGTAACATTGTCTATTTACATGGATCTGTAGCTTGCGCTATTAAGTTGGTCCATTATCCATTCCTATATACCAGTTAACCGCCGGTCGTCGGCGAGTCACATGTGGCCACAAACACAATGCGATATGAGATATTGGCTTTTCAACGCGCAGCTGCCACTCCATAGCAAAAAATATCATACTTATAAAATGACTTTGACACGGGCCAAATTTTTATAACTGCACCCAAGATCGTAGTCTTCGGAGTTAGACCGAACAGAATCAGAAAACGAATTCAAATTTTTATTTTGAATGAATTTAATAAAGTTATTATATTAAATGGAAAAAGAATACGGTCTTGAGCAGGATTTGAACCTGCGCCTCCCGGATAGATACTCCAGGCGCTCTGACCACTAAGCCATCTTGACCTCTGCTCACCACCGCGATTTCTACATCCATATTTTAACACGTCTTTTGGCGTATTTGGTGAATTTGATAAGTCTCTTCAAGTTGCCAACGCTTAAAACAATGCCCTTATCTCCATCATGAATTTGGAGCACGCAGGTTTATAAGAATTAGAATACTGTTTCGTTAATTACTTTGAAAACAATTTGACATTTAAAAGTACGAACTGTCATGAATCGAATGTTCATATGTTTTAAGAATAGGTACCAAACTCTGTTGGAGTATATATGAGCATTCAGATTATAAACTTGTTGTCTGTGACATTAGCAAACTCTGTCTCAGTCTCAATCTCTATATTATTATTCTATATTATTCTCTATATTATATGTCTCAAAGAAGTCGTGAACAAATTCATTACCTCATCTATTGCAAGCTGTTAGGTACTTTAAGTAATTTGCTCATATTTTGAAATTCTTACTATGTTAAATAAAATATCACTACCTAAACATCGGATTCGATCGAATAAATTTTACCATAGGTACTCGACCCACTAGTCCCAAAAATTAGTGGTCACTTAGAAAACACTAAAAGGTTGTCAAAGGTTAACTATCATAAACACTTAATAAATATTGCAACTATAATAATGTTAAATCCTATACAAAACTCACACCTGTTGATCCCAAACCAAGTCAAGCACTCAATACTAAACAAAACAACAAACATTACTAATCGGATTACAAACAATAAGCTCTAAACACTCAAAACTCATGAATTGAAGTGTCAAATATAAGTTTTAACCCAATTTACTGAACGCAAACCGAAAAAACATCTATACAAACCATTCTTCAGAAATACTAACTTAAGAACTACAATTTACTCAACTCTTATTGCCTAAAGCTTAAGGTTTAAATTCGTCTATTTGATAAAATTAATAAGTTGGTAGTCCCTTTAGTACCGTTGACGTGCATCATAGAAGATATCCCTTTGTGACGCCACAATGGCTAATGCACTCATGATCCTTTCAACATTGTCATCTATACTAAGTACTTCAACCAACATACATTATTTACAATCCCATATTCACTTTAAAGACTTTAACTGAAGGGATAAAGGTTGAAAATTGAGATCAAAAATAGTAAAGTGAATTTTGTAATATGCGTAATTGAAATTTTGACTTTGGTAAATTGTGTGACGGGGCTGTGGTGTGTGTCGAATCGTCGGACATTTTAATTGACAGCTCAGCTTGATACCAGAGAAAGTTATGAAAAGTATCACAGATATTATAACGGATAGTTATTAGTTCAGATTATTGTTAAAGTTTTTGGATGTTATTTGCGCCAATATTGTGAATGATTTGTGATCCATTCACGATGCTATATTATATTCGTAGTGTTCTTAAAGTTTTGTTAAACTTACTCTTCTTGATAGATCATGAATTAATTAATCCATCGGGGTAACCAGGATCACTAACGGGATCAACTAACATATGTTTTGTGTGGGTAAGCGGAAACCAGCAATTCTAGAAAGTTTTATATAGTGCTTGGAACCCGTTCACCCCTGATTATTTAAAAGTATACATTTTTATGTATGTGTATATGAATGTTTTTTTAAATTCTTTATTGATGTGGGAGTTTTATCCATGTGGATACGTCAACCCCATCATGCCTTATACAATATAATGATTCACCAACTAACTAAGGGAAATTTTAATCGATGAACTATACCAATTGGCACAACCTTTTTGCGACTTCTGATCTTGGTTGTGCTAAAATTGTTTGGACTCGCCCCACGTCTAACATATTCAATTGAAATTCATTAATAATACAATCTCCCTTTCATTCAGATTCCGAACACAATCCATCAGCAAATGTTGCACATCTTCAACCACATTGTTACTATTACAATTAGTGAATTAGCTTTTTTCATTATGAATGCAATCATTGCCGATGGATAGTCCAGATCGCAATCTTAGAGCTAAGTTGACATAGCTTCTACTCAACCTACTATTGTCAAACCAGGGTAAATGAGGAAGGTCGCCTTGAATATGAACAATTTGTTTGCAGTAATATTCTAGACACATTAGTTTATAATGTAACACCATTCTACTTCAATTTACACACACTTTATTGCCCAGAGTCTTCTATACTCCATTTGAACAATTGTTTCAAATCTAATTACGTTCAAGTTTATCTAACCTCATCGATATAACATTTTAAGATTAATACTTAAAGTTCACAAATTAACAACAGATAGGCCCATAATAAAAATACGTATAAAATCTCCCAATTGCCATAAATACAAGCACACCACATCTGTTCCGCCACTCCCATACATTTAGCTATTGATATTAATCGTCGCCCCGCTACAAGGTTACATCGCGCAGATCATTGTTACGTCAACCGCGATGGAGGAATCGTGGCGAGTTATAGAGAACTTTATTATTATTAGTACCGAGCCTAAACCAACCTATTTCAATTAGGTCCTAATTTTTAGGCAACTTCCTTTGAAAGGTTATATGAGTTAAATACATTCACATTATTTATAATTATCATAGAAAGCAAGACGAAAACTGATCCTTGGACGGCGAACATTAGGAAAAAAATAATATGAATTTGACATAACATAACATATCACACCTGTATTCCCCGAAGGGGTAGGCAGAGCTGTACACAATTGTACACCCACATTTCACCAATGCTGTTATTAAGTCCCATGTAATAGGTGGTGAGCCTATTGCCATCAACCGGGCACATTTCCAAACTCCGGGCTGCTACTGAGAATTTCCTAACAGAAAAACTCAATAACACTTTGCCCGATCCGGGAATCGAACCCGAGACCTCCTGCTCAGCAGTCGCGCTACGGACCACTAAACCAACGAGGCAGTTAAAGAGGCCGGATAAAAAGTTCTTAAAAAAATTTAATATGACTGTATTCATTTCATCTTATTCTGACTCAACGATTTAACGATGCAATATTTTTATTTTCGTAATCTCACAAAACCTACTCCAGAAAAAAAAAAGTTCCTTTTCATGTTTTTTCTTTCCCATCCTGAAAAAAAAAAGGTTTTTTTTACACCACTGAACTTATCTGCAACGGTTTAAATGATATCACAAAAATTTATACTCAGTAGGTTTATTGTACTGTAGTACTGTGTGTGTGTAAGTATTAATATTTTATAGGTGTGACAGTTATGAAAACAAGTATTATTATTATTATGTGGACCCCGTCTAATAGTATATTATGTGTCAGTTTCGATATTAATTAGCTGTTTATAGCTTCAAGTCATCCATCTGAATTCTTTAAGCTATCGTCTACATTAGTTAACATAGTGGAAATGCTGTTTTTGTTTTCGTCACAAACAATAACCAGTTAACTTTTGTAATTCAAATAATTTAAATATCAGTTGAAAACTTTATATACTAAACATATAAAGAGGTAGCTTTTTTCAATCTAGTTATAATGCCATCTATGGTGGTTTTGAGAAACGTTTGCGCATAAATTTGCTACCCTCTGATAGATGGCGCTGTTATATGTTTACATATAAGTTTGGTATAGTCTTCTGCTTATAAGATTAATTGATCGCTTTCCGTTTCCAAGTCCTATTGGACAAAAATTAATTTATGTGTTTGTCGAAAATCTAATTAGAATTATATGAAAGGTTCAGTTAAAAATGGTGAGGCAGGCAAATGAATGACTTCTGTCAAGGGCTCGGGTCCTCGGGGTTGAACTTGGATGAAGGAAGTTAAAAAGGTTGAAACCATTTTGACATAATTGGTAATGTCAAAATGCTGCTGTTTCAGCTTTGAGTTGCCTACCACATTTGTTTGGTAGTGAAGGCAACATTTAAACATAGATGTCGCTGCTAACTTGATCTCCGCCGTGTTTATGACACTACATAACGGTATCTTACATTTTATTCAAATAAATATATAAACAGTTATAAACAATTCTTCAAGCCCCTGAGGGAATTCTATGGGATAATGGGAGAAACTGCCTCATTTGTCTCGTAGTCGCAAGCGTGGTATTTCAGAGTGTGGTACTGCGTTCGATTCTCGATTCAGGCAAAATGTTACTGGGGTTATTTTGAAAGCAATTTCTCAAGTCCAGCCAGTAGTTGTAATTCAGCGATGGTACAGGAAGCGGTGAAGGGTGGGCGTTTTTGGGGACTGTCTTTTTATAATATTCAAAAAGTACCAAATGGTCTAATTTTAATGAAATATATTTTGATTTGATTTTGATATGTGCTGCTACGCATGAGGTCCCGGTTTCAATTCTCGGGTCGGGTAAAGTTTTATTGAGTTTTCTGATGAGGGAGTTCTCAGTAACAGCCCGCAGTTTGGAATCTTGCCCGATATTTTTTGTGGAAAAAGAATTCACAAAAAACTATAAGTTTAGAGTTTGCTATACATGTGTTATTTTAATGCTTTTCGAAGATTAATCTGTATTTGTTAAGGTAATTGCATCCGTACGACATTGTATTAACTGCAAAGTTAGTCGTGTCGGTTCGGTCACCTGTATAGGGACTGAATAGATAGCAATGACCTCACCAAACGGCGTATTAAAATATGGATGAAGAATTCGCGGTGGTGAGCACAGGTCCAGATGACTTAATGGTCAGAGCGCCTGGAGTATTTATCCGGGAGGCGCAGGTTCGAATCCTGCTCGCGACCGTATTCTTTTCCATGTAATGTTATTACTTAATTTGTTACTAGCTGTGCTCGCGGCTTCGCCCGCGTGGATTTTCAGACTGAAATCTTCTTATCACTGAAATAAAATATAGTCCATGTTACTCAGTCATAATGCAGCTTTTCACTGGTGAAAGAATTTTTAAAATCGGTTGAGTAGTTTTGGAGTTAAATCCTTCCAAACATACAATAAAAAAATGTAATCTTTCCGCTTTATAATATTATATTATAGACAATAGGTAGGTCATGTTTACCACAATGGCGTATAAAAATCATCTGATTCTTTTGCAACATAATATTAATATTATTAATTTCACTCATATCAAAAGTTAACCATTTTTATTGGCAGTCTCATATACCCTGGCCTGCAGTACAACTGACTATATAAATATTTCTCTAATGTGGACACAACAAATACTTCAATAACAACGTCAGTAACATACAACTAGAAAACACTTCAAGTTTTAAAGTTAACTAATAAATTCCCTTGCACCACCTTGGCGCCGTGCCAGTTTCAACAACACACACATATTTTATAATATAAAATAGTTTTAACTGCTGTACATGAGGTTCCGGATACCATGCTGGGAACGAGCATAGTGTTATTGAGTTTTCCTGTTAGGAAATTCTCAGTAGCAGGCCGGTGTTTGAAATTGTGCCCGGTAGATGGCAAGGCTCACCATGACATGACATGAGACTTAATAACAGTAGTGGATGTAGAACTGTGTACACCTTTGCGTACCCCTTCAGTGAATAGAGGCGTGACGCTATGTTATGTTAAAATTATTACCAAAATTAAGTTTCCCTAGCAACTGGCTTTAATTAAGATCCGTGGCAAAGTTACTATTTTTCTTCACTTTGAAATAGAAGCTACACAAAATGGGTGAAACCTTCGAACTTATACGAACTTTGTAATTGGTGGTAATAATTTTATGTAACCTTGTGTTTATGTCCCAGATGGATTGTAGAATCCGCTGTTTTACAAAGCTGCTAGCTGTTTTAAAAAACAGATACGTTTTATAAAACAGCCTTACAACGTTCAGCTGGATTGCCATTGCGATATTAACAAAACTGCTAACCACGTTAAGACGTTATGTAGAATGACATATCTACAGATAGATTTATTTATAGTATAAGTATGTAAATTAAATGGATATTCAAATGAAAGACCGTGATAGAACTACTAAGAAGAGAAAAGAAAAGAAAAGAGCTACGCAGAGAGAGAAGAAATTCTCTTTTAAATTGAATAATACCGCGTTTAACTAAAAACGACTTCATAACATAAAAATAGGTTCAATGACATTATAATAAACAGCAAAATTTTTGTAAATAATTATCATTAATTTAAGTTTTATTATGTTGTTGAGGCAGTCTCTGATTTGAATCCGGTTTGCTTTTTTCTAATCTTGATTGGCGGACAAAATGAACAAAACAAGGTGTCAACGATTTGCAATAATTGATTTTAAACTTTCGCGATTTGTGCACATTTTAGAAATATATAAATCGGGTCTATATCGCGATATTTTATACAAAAGGCTTTTACGATACCATTTTTGTTTTCCGACGTTTCGACCGAATTGCACCACCGGCCGTGGTCACGGGCAGACTCATCTGCTCTCAAGCCTGCATTTTTATTCAGAAGATTTGAATCTTTGATTATTAGATAAAATTATTAAGTCACTATTATTATATTATTAGTCACTTATACTTAAACTGCCTGTATTGTGGTTATTAGTCTAGTGGTCCCAAGCATGACTCCTAAGCATGAGGTCGTAGGTTCGATTCCCAGGTCAGGCAAAGTGTTGAGTTTTTCTATTAGAAAATTATAAGTAGCAGCCTAGAGTTTGAAATTGTACCCGGTAGATGGCATGATATGGGACTAAATAACAGCATTGGTGAAATAGAGTACAATTGTAATGAAAGGGAGTACAACTGCATACACCTCAGCCTACGCCTTCGGGGAACTCTTACCGACTAAAAACACGTCCGTATGGTTTTATTTACGTCCATCTTTGCGCCCACGCACAAATACTCCAAGCGCTCCGCAAACTAAGCCATGTCGACCTCTGCTCACTCCGAATTATTCTTCCACATTCGTTTAATTTGTCTTTCGGTGACTTCTTTCGGAGACGCAGGTTCAAATCCTGTTCATGACCGTATTTTTCTTACCACAAAAATGTATAATTTTAGAGTTTGTTGCGAACTCGTTTGATTTAGATATGTCTGTATTTCATAGATGTGTTTCCTGGCTTCGTATTTTAATAATGTTATGTAAATGTCGCAGACGGATTGGAGAATCAGCTATTTTACAAAACTTCTAGCTGATTACCAAATCAGTGCTGCCGTTTTTATTAATTACTGAACTATAACACGCAGACTTGTATAAATGTTTTGCGTTTATCAATGTAGCGGGTCAACGATCAGAGGTTATTTAAAACAGCGTGAATTAAAATAACAGATTGTAGATTTTAATTCTAAGTTTTGTCGCTCGTGGCGCTGTGTGTTTTATGAACAGTAATTTAACTTTATTATATTTTGGAACACAGTAGCAAAATAAAAATTTATGAAAATTTTGAATGACATATATACTAAACAACTATAAAAATCGATACTAAATCCGGATTATAAAAGAAAATAAATTAAATTGATCCATGAGCGAGCGAAGCGAGCTCGGGCGTTCCGTGTACTTGGACACGGATAGGTTAGGTTCGAAGAGGATGACTGTGTTTACTGACTACCCCCGCGTTTAGGTTTTTTGACTCTAAAGATAGTAGCACCGCAAAGCGGGTCTCCGTCGACCCAGCCACGGAAAGACAATTCAGAATACAGTATATTTTCTTTTACTTGAGTGGTGACTGTCCATTTAATATACATACTTATACTATAAATAAATCTGTCTGTAGATATGTCATTCTACATAACGTCTTAACGTGGTTAGCAGTTTTGTTAATATCGCAATGGCAATCCAGCTGAACGTTGTAAGGCTGTTTTATAAAACGGATCTGGTTTTAAAACAGCTAGCAATTTTGTAAAACAGCTGTTCTACAAACCATCTGCGACATAAACACAAGGTTACATAAAATTATTACCACCAATTACAAAGTTCGTTTAAGTTCGAAGGTTTCACCCATTTCATTTGGCTTAGTGACTACTATTAACTAATAAGAACAGTGGGGTTACTCTTGAAACTAATAGGTACCTATTCCAATCCAATTCCAATATTAAATAGACGCCTTAAAACAACGTGTAAATTTAAAATAAATTTACCTACATTACAGATGCCTCAATTTTATAGCATTTTGTCTTCATAATATTCCGATCTATAATTATTTTTGAGACATTTTGTCATTTAAAAGTACGAGCTGACATGTTTCCAATGTCAATCGAGCGGAATTATTTTCAAGATTCTAGATAGACCAATGAGGCATTGTAATGTCTGCTGCGCTGCGTGTCGCGGGTTCAATTCCATCATAAAGCAGATATTTCTATGTTCTGCAGATGAATATGGCCCGGGGTATGTGTGTGTGCATGTGAGGTTATGTGTCTGTAAACACATACACGGTACACCAATCCCAGTGTAGGGGGCAACGTTTTTAAAACAACAGAACCTGATTAAAACTGTTTATCAGGCTCCTAAGCAAGTATTTGGGGTGAATGTCCTACTAAGTCTAGCCATATCAACCTAGTTTGGGCCTCATCAAGATCTAGTTTAGCATGTTGACAGACGAACGTACAAATTTGTTACTTCATGGACCTCAAAAAATATATATACCATCACGCCTGTACTTCCCGAAGGGGTAGGCAGAGGTGTGTCAATTGTACACCCACATGTGTCACCAATGCTGTTGTTTAATCCCATGGAAGCAGCAGAAAGGTGCATTGAAAGTGATGTATACTTAATTAAAAATAGTTAGTAAGTTATAATAAGTGTTATAAGTTAATTTAGTCTTAAGGTAAGGTAAGCGATGCTATACGCTTTGGATCTTCTGTAAGATGCTATAAATGGTTTTAAATACAAATAAATAAATAAATAAATGTTATAGGTGGTGAGCCTTCGATTCTATACTCTGGACTGCTATTGAGAATTTTCAACACATTGCCCAACTCGATAATCGAATTCAGGAACTCAGCTCAGCAACCGCTTTAACGACCACGAGACCAGTACGGCGGTCCAAAAAAAAAGAAAACATGTGACGCATACTAGATCCTACAATTTCGCTTTTCATACACAAACTACACGCATACAGATACAACAAGGCCCAACAATCCGATGCCATACCGATTTAGTTTACGGCGTATAATAAAAAAATGGCGTCTTGTAATCGTTTAAAATGATGAAAGATATTAAAAATTAAAATTTGTGTATGTTACACGGGACAATTGATTCTAACGATACCCCATACATTGAAATCGGTTCAGCCATTTAGAAGTTATGATGGAATAAAGAAACTCACATACATACACACCTTTTTTTGGGCACTCGCGTAAAAACGACTTATATTTATTACTATAAGCCATATTTTTGTATAATAACTTTCGTGAGACACATTCATATTAAGCGTCATTAGTTCATCGGTTGCCAAATAGTTATTATTAATTATTTTAATATTATAGTAATATTATTTTAAACCTAATCATTTCAAAGTACGTAATTGCTACGATGTGCCTACGTGCTACGAAGGGATAGTAAGGGCTACAAGGTCTACGAAATCGTAGCAAACAAAATGCGAACATAATCTCTTATGTTATCGTAATATTTGATTATTTGATAACGGCCACAGATATACATATAAAAAGTCTCTTTCACGCATTTGTATTATTAATTAATACATTTCTTTTAATATTATCATATTGCTACAATAATTAAGTGGCACTACTTATTATTATAAAAGATATTTTGGTGTTTCATAAGAAGTATTTGGAATAAAATGGACCAAAACAAAAGCAAGTAAAACGGTGTATTCATTAAATCCAATGTTTTGACAAATGAATGAAAAATAAGCGCCATCATGTCTATTCTTCCGTCAATGCTGAAACAATGCTTAGCTGAAACACGAAGGAACATAAAACGATATTTAAGTAAAATAAACCTTATTTACAACGTAATAAGGATGTTAGACACTGAAAGAAAACGTCGCCCTCGATTTTCCACCCTTCTCAAGTGAATTTCAGCTTTATGAAAGTCACCATAGAGGCTATACAATAACACAATGTTGCGAATTTGTTTGTATGCGTGAAGCGCGCAGTCGCCCCGTGAAACCGGCAGTTAGCTCGGGGGCGCCACTGGGCATGGTTGTATCAAACCTCCGCGGAGCCTGCACCTCAACGGATTCACAGCCAATTTTGTGAATAAAAAAAATTAAATCCCATACTCAATTCCCGCCTTCCATTTTCAAAAATCAACGTTCCCAATATTTTTTTTGACAAACATGTTTACTCACTCAGCCTAGTGTTTTTTATTTTAAAATAAATCTGGCAAGTTTTTTTTATTGAATCTATAGTAAGATGTGCGTTTAATGAGTGTAACAGTCAGCGGTGGCAAACGTTTTGGCCGTGTCGTGTATTACGTAACGGTTCCGGGAAAAATCGATATCCTGGGCGTATAAATAGCGGCGTACAGTTGAGAACAGCTGGCCCGCCGCCAGCATCATGCAGCCTACGGTGAGAACTTAAGATATTTTATATTATCTGTGGCACTGAGCGTCATGGAGTCGATGAATGATGATTGATGTGGTAGAGTAGAGGAAGGCTGATTGTTGTATTGTAAGCGTAACGAGTTATTATGTCAAAAATATATTAAATATTTATTTTAAAACTATTAAAATAATAAGAAATAAAAATAAAAACTAGATTAAAGCTATAAGAGAGCTTCGAAAAATTCATCCACGTCGCTGTTAGCTTGGAGCAGTATTTTATGAGCTACAAAATGTTAATTAAGAATATTTTCACGTTTTAATCCTTGTTCAATCACGGATCAATCTACAAAGTATCTATAAGGTTTCATTAATTAGGACGATCGATGAATCTACCCTTCAAATAGGTACCAGACTAGCTATTTTTGTACCCCAAATTAAACTAGTAAAGCCAAAACCTAACTAGTTTGAAAATCAATAAATACAAGTAACAATATATGAATGTATTATTCATTTGAATCTAATAACAAATAATAATTACTTATGTTGTTTTTAATAATAATATGTCGAAGGTCAATTTTGTCTTATATAATAATGGTGCACATTTTTTTTTTTCAAGTTATTTTTTCGGATTATTATGGTTCGACTGATCACCCTTTCACAGTTAGACCTCGCCAACTGTGGTTTTCGGATGTAAAAGATTCGAGCGGTCACCCATCAACGGATTGACCGCGGCAGGTATTGCTTAACCTCAACGATAGTTTACCGATCAAAGGTAACAACGGTACACGCCATTATTCAAAAATCAATCAGAATCAGAACCACTCGATATCTGTATTAAAACCATTAGATAGCATAGTATCACGCCTGTATTACACGACGGGTAGGCAGAGATGTACACAGTTGTACACACATATTTTACCAATGCTGTTATTAAGTCCTTTGTGGTGAGCCTTTTCATCAAGCGGGCACGATTCTAAACTCCGGGCAGCTACTGAGAATTACTTAACAGAATATCCTAATAACACTTCGCCCGAGCCTTTGCCGGAATCGAACCCAGGATTTGAAGCTCAGCAGTCACCCTTGTGACCATTAGACTAATGTGACAGTTCTTCTGTGTTGTAAAATCTTGTAGCGTCTTTAAATAATATAGATACTTAATTATTATTTTCAAAGAAAAAATAATACTCACAACAAACAAGCGACACGATAGCTCAGTTAGTTTAGAGATGACCCGGACTGTCAAAGGTCGCGGGTTAGAATCCCGTAATTGTTTATTATTTTTCAATGTTTCTTTAGATAACAATAATTGATATAGCCATTACATGATCTTTAGATGTATAAAAAAAAAAACATTATTATGATACAGATACTTCTTTCCGAAGATTAAAATCTCAATAATATATTTTGATGTTACGAAATTGCCAGCAACCAAAGTCCTTGAGCACAGCGATCAATGCCGAAGTCTTGTTCTTTCTACGAAAACAAACCTTTGTTCTGTAATGGGACAATTCAATGAGATATTGTTATTATTTTCTTTCATGACACTCGGCGGAGGGAGGGGCTCGTGGCTAAATAAACGCCGCACCGATCGATCGATCTAGATTAAGTTGTGCTTGCTGATACCAATCATATGTGAATGAGTGAGAGTGACCATAATTTCATACCCCTCCGTACCTTACAAGGCGCGCTAAGCCATCGTTCACGGTCCTCAAATGTATCTATAACAGCCAGTCAGATGCCTAAAAGTCTGACAACCAGTTTTACCATGATATATCGTGTTATCCAATGACTGGGTTGCGGAAATCAGACAGGCAGTCGCTGTATGAAAAATAGTGGTATTAAGCTGCATTTGTTTAGAATTGAAGTCGACTCCAACGTTGTTTGGAAAAGCAGCAAGGCAGACAACGAATGATTGAATTATTAACACTATGATGCAGATGAAAGGAAGATGAGCAATTATTGAGCACTGCTGGGCAAAGGCGTCCTTTTCCTTCTTCCACTTTTCTCTATCTAGAGCAAGTAGGGGCTAATCCTTTATCTAGGCGTCAAGCTGATCCCCGAGATGAGCACTGACTGGGGAAAATGTCGATTAAATAAGATTGCTTCATTTTCCTAACTTGGCTCAGTCCAGCTCTGGTAGAAAAAAACTTAGCAGAGCGGGGTCTTCGTACATACAATGCGAGTGAGAGAGGTATGCGAGAAATGTCAGCAAGGGAGGTGAATGCACCCCGTAGCATACCAGTCCCTCGCATATGCGTAGACTACGTTTCCACCAAGAATGTGCGAGAAATCTGAGTTCGGGGATTCGTAGCAAAGCTGTAAAACGGTGGGACATTTTCTACCAGAACTATGCAAAGAAGCTAAGAGCTAAATGGGCCCAGGAAGCTCGTAGCGAAGCTGTGAAACGTGTGTAGCTGGGTTGAGCGAGGATGCGTAGCGGACTTCGTCGTTCTTTTCAGCTATGCATGTGCGGTGCGTACACATTCATCGCTTACGTCGAACTTAACGAAAACCTCCCTCTGCTAACCCATTTCCATCAGAGCTGCGTTAAGCGAGGCTAAGAAAATAAAGTCATACCATTGGTGGATGTTTCCTCGCTCATCACTCAGCTTCCTAGCACACCTTTCGTGGAAAGACTCGCACTGTTTCACAGCTCACCTGCATCTCCTCACATTACTCAGTTTCATAAAAATATAATAAATCCATTGTTTTCCATTAACCTAGAAACGAATAAATGACTATCCCTTCCCTGTAATGTATTTAATATTCGTACTAGCAAAGGGACATGTAGATCTCTCTTTGACGTTATTATTTCAACAGCCCTTAACTTAATGCTACCCTTAAGGCGTGGGTGGCTCTTTGAGGCATTAAAGCTTGCATATAACCCCATGGCCTCGTTAGCATTTCTGTCATATTTTATTAAATAGTTAAAAAAACATATAGGTACAAGCGTCACACCTGTACCCAAGTTTCATGTAATAGGTAGAAGCAGTGATAGCTTAGTGGTATAACCGTTAGGCTGACAAGTCAAAGGTCGCAAGTTCGAATCCAAGACACACTGTCTTTTCGAAGTCATGTGCATATTATTAATGAATTATCACTTTCATAAAACGGTGAAGGAAAACTTCGTGAGGAAACTAGCACACCAAAGATATTCTCGATGGTGTGTATAGCCATGTCAGCGACCTACGGGTGGTTTAAACTCTGACACTAGGTTATTCAATCACACGATAAGAAGAATGCAATAGGTGGTGACTCTATTGCCATCAACCGGGCACATTCCAAATGTCGGGCCGCTATTTAATAAATTCTACAAGAAAAACTCGATAAGACTTCGGAATCGAAAACACTAAAAAAACCTGCCTGTTAAAACATACCATTACAAGGAACTATGCAATTATAGAAATGTTGCAAAATACATACTTTATCTAAGCAAAATATGTCTTTAGACTGACACGTAGAGTTGAGTATGTTATTGTTATAATTTGTTTCCTTAACGCATTTATAACCTGTTTTCTCTATGCAAGACCTAAATAAATATATATTCTTTCTTTCAACAAAATTGACGCAGGTGTTCCTGGTTTTCGTTGATACGTAGTTATAACTTAACTAGCTGTGCCCCGCAAACGTCGTTCTGTCATATAAATTTTCTGGATAGGGCCACCCTTATCACCTATGGGTAAAAAAATAGCCTACGACCTATTCTCAGACCTACCAAATATACACAAAAACAATCATAAAAATCGGTCAAGCCGTTTCGGAAGACTGCGATAACAAACACTGTGACACGCGATTTTTAAATAGTAAATTGTTTTTATTATACTCTTGCAGCTTACTTTGAGAGACTAATTTGCATAACCGGGCAATCTAGTGTCAACGACATTTTTATAACAAAACATAGTCTGTATTCCCCGAAGGAGTAAGCAGAGGTGTAAACAATATACACCCACATTTTCCCAATACTTTTATTAAAGTGGTAAACCTATTGCCATCTACCGGGCACAATTCCAAACTCCGGGTGGCTACTTAGAATTTCCTATCAGAAAAGCTCAATAATATTTTGCCCGACTCGGGAATCGAACCAGGGCCCTCATGCTTAGCGGTCGCGTTTGGGACCACTAGACCAACGAGGCAACCTAAACTAAATTCAGAGCATTGCTTTTACTAGCAGTTATTAAATGAGCAAGATGGGACGAATCAAGAGATATCAAATTCGAATTTAGGCACGTCAAATTAATATCTCCGAACATTTTTAGTAGGCACAGATTTAGGTAGCCACTAAAATTAGAGACGTCAAACGAAAATTGTATGGCAATTTTAGGTTGACATGATAAATTTGGATTTGACATCATCCCGTCCCGTTCTTATAGTAACGGTTAACAAAAGACAGCAATGCTCTAAATTTCGTTTTGTTCGACGTAGTTGCACTATCTAGCTAAATATAAATCTGTGGATTTGACCAGTGGGGTTACTCTTGAAACTAATACCCATCCCAATCCAATTCCAATATTAAATAGACGCCTTAAAACATCGCGTAATGTTCAAATTAATTTACCCACATTACAGTTGCCTCAAGTTTAAAGCACGTTGTCTTCATGTTATCTCGAATCTATAATTATTTTTTAGACATTTTGGGTTTAACATTACGAACTGACATATTTCCAATGTCAATCAAGCGGGATTATTTTCAATAGAGCCTACAGGTCTAAGTTGAGTTAACCTACATCAGAAATAATTGATGAGGTGGGAGTTCACCGTTACCTTCTAAACTTGACGGTCAAGAGTCAAGTGTAGCTGGTCATAATCGGATCTTGTGGCCTCTACGCCCTATACTACTTTGTGGGTTTCCTAGTACGTGTAATGCTTTACGTTTTTCACTTTTCTATCCGTCCGGTATAGAAAAGTCCGGTGTAGAATACTGCTCTCGTAAACAATAGCAATAAGTAGTGGATCTTGCCAAATAGAGTTAAATGCTTTTTTTGCATCTATGTTTCATAGCTCTATGTAATATATATTTTAGATAGAAAAGGGCCAGTTCGTACCATAAACGTAGGATAGATAAAGACCTACAAAGCCTACTTTGGGTATGGAATCTCTTACGGAAATATCACATGTTAGAAAGAGAAAGCATATTTAGGTTCGGTCAGCACTATTGGCAGATGTTGTTTTCTCCAGTGTCACTCTCAAAAATCACGCTAACTTATATTTGCTGTATTGTCAGTGAATCCTGTATATTTTAAAAAGTTTTAAAAAGTAGTAGTTTTATAAGCGATGCCTAGTTGTTGTGTTGGTGACTGCGATGTTTCTTATAAAAATAATCCAGAAAAACATTCATTTCACAGGTAAATTGTCAACAACAGCATATATTTTCATGGCCATATTTTGGAAAAAACTATCTTTACAAAATTTATTTGGAAAACCAAATCCTATCTAGAAAATAGTGAATTTTCTCTATAGTAAAAAACAATGGTATTAAAGCAATATTGAGTACGTTGTTCTAATATAAATTTTCATTTCATGTACACTAAATAGTGACTTGTCAGTGTCGAGTATAGTGTCGATGAAATTTTAGAACAAAAAGTACCGATATCAGAATTTATTTAGTGTTGATGTATCTCTGCACATTGATTATTTTTCCAAAATTTTAATTGGAAAACCTAATACTATCGACACAGAAGATGAAACCAAAATGTTTGGAAACTTTTCTGCCTGTTTGTCGGTGTGTCTGCCCGAACGCTTATAACATATAAGAAGCTAAGCGTAGCTTAGTGGCCCAGGTTACGTAATCACGCTATTACAGTAGTCCCCAAATGTGGCTCGAATCCGGACCGCCAACCTACTTTGTGCGGACCTCGGTTGTCAATAATGATCTAACGAACTACGCTAGTAATATTATTTTTAAAAACAGACCCCAAATGAAACTTGTTGTTGATTCCTGCGCTATCACCTTTAGGCGGTGAGCACTGAGCCTATATGTGATAGCGTAATGAGTATGTTGTTTATATATATTTTTGTACAAATTCAAGAGAATATCACAATTTATTGATATATTTTTTATACAGAAAGGTTTCCTATCGATGCTAAGGAAAAGGAATAATAGATGAGACTAATTGATAAAGAAAAGAATAAAGATAAAGGAGAAAAAAGTTAAGAAAAAGAAGAAATAAGAAAAGATAATAGGATATACAAATATATTTTTTTCGGGGGCAAACGTTCGTAAACGCGCCCGGCCTTTATGGATAAGACCGGATTGTATAGGATTCTTACCCCACTAAAACCACTTCGGTGGTCACCATCAGCATATGGAGGGAGGCACGTAATAGACTAGCTCCAGCATCCCCGCTATGCAGCGCATCCCTGAAGAGACTGTAAAGGGGTCTCCTCTAAGCCTCGCTGTACACGATTTGCACGTGACCACTATGCCACCGCCTTCTCTGGGATCACGATGAGTAAATAAAGTCCCCTCTCTAAGCATCTGTGACCCAAAAGGGCCGCCTGCCTTAAATCATACAGGAGGGGTTTCGGCTGTTAGGCGCCGAGGCGGTTTCCTCCGAGACGCTTTCTTCTCCGAGCGGGATCGGCCCTCTCACAATCCTGCTCGGCGGCCTCTTTCTGGACGACAACAGTTTCACAAAAGGAAGCCATTTCTCTCCAGTTCACTGAATCTGCCAGCCCTCACTACTACCGGCACAGACAGGTCTCGCCCGATACTGGCTCTTAGTACCCGCCGCTCAGTGGTCTAGGCAGGGCACACCTCAAACGTGTGCTGCGCTGAGTCCAGACCAACTCCGCAGTGGTATTAGGATAGGTAGGTAAAAATCATTCAGTCAATCATCATCTCAATCAGACATACTCTATACACTGGTCAGGGTCCTTAAAAGCTGTTTTTTTACAAAGTACCTATTACCAATGAAATATAGTTATAATGTGAGCGCATGATATATAATATAATACCATAATAAATAATACCTACCCTTGTGATTTTAGTTTTACTAACATAATTTGATTGAAAATATTTTAATTTTGTATACCAATTCTTTACATCTGAAATATTGTTTATCGATAACTGATATCGTGTCAATATTTCCACGTTGTACATTACTATTGCACGCACACATTGACAATTCAAAATCGGTTGCACTTTTTTGAGCTCTATGTCCTTCTATGGGGTACCAAAAATATTCTAATTCTATGGTTCGTACTATAATTATATATACGTTCGTATAAATCCTATAAAAATTGTGATTCATTTATGTAAAATAAAATACAAATGTTAAAAATCTAATTCTTTAACAAAAATATAACAACTGAATTGGATACTTCCTCCTATTGAAGTCGGTTAAAAAGCACTGCCTGCAGCGTGAATTATATTTTTATATTCCACACTTTTTTGTGTAGGTACCATAGCCCCTATATTACTATTTCTTTAAATCTTGACTGCCTCGATGGTCTAGTGGTAGCAAGCGCGGCTGCTGAGCGTGAAGTCCTGGGTTCGATTCTCAGGTCGGGCAAAGTGTTATTGGGTTTTTTTGTTAGGAAATTCTCAGTAGCAGCCTGGAGTCAGGAAATTGGTGGTGTGACACCCCCGTGCTTCGGAGAGCACGTAAAGTCTACGGTCCTGCGCCTGATCTCTCTCCGTTCGTGTCGGATTGCCGTCCCAACGGAATATGACAGTCAAGAAAGAGAGAGTGCACCTGTGTTTGCGCATACACTTGTGCACTCTAATATCTCCTGCGTACTTGGCTAATCTCCGTGGCGATAGCCCGCCGTGACCGAAATACGCTCGGGAGGAGTATTATGGAAAACAAAATCCAAAAGTTAAAAATCGAATTCTTTTCGAAATTGTGAAATTTATCAGAAATATACTGAGAACTAAACGATAAAAAAGTATGTAAAAGATTGAAATCAGAGAAATTATTGTTAAGAAATGTCATGTTCTAAATCTAGTAGGCTAACGTGCAAAAGGCATTTAATGTACCTACATTGGCAAACCAATTTTGTGGTTCACTGTACAATAATCGACTGCATCTCAATTCGGAACTGGGCTATATAAGTTCCTATTGTAAAATATTGGTCAACATACTGCCCCACTTGCTCAATGCAGTCAGTGAATAATACGACGCGAAGTTGCACTTTGGTGTGAATCATTATCTTTTTGTGTGTTAATTGTTAATTGTTGTTGTGCTTTGTTATTGGATTTATTTATTTTCTTGGCTTTATGAAGTTTATTGTTCAATATATGTTCTGTAGGTTTAAATAATTATTTTCTTTCCTTCTTTCAATACTTATTCTCAAGTATACAATGATGACGAAATACTTCTACAAACATCTTTAGGTTAATGTAGTTTTTATACAAGAAAGAGTTACCATATGTTTTACGACGACTTTGTTATGATGTTGTATTAAGTAATTTTATGAGATGTTTAGTAGGAGAAGTAGGTATTAAAGTACTGTTACAAAAGAAACGAGAACATTTAAAAAACAAACAATCAGGAGGTTCTGTGGGGTTACTCTTGAAATTAATACCAATTCCAATCCAATTCCAATATTAAATAGACGCCTTAAAACGACGCGTAATATTAAAATAAATTTATCGAAATTACAGTTGCCGCAATTTTAAAGCATGTGCCTTATTAGTATCCCGATTCCTAAATAATTTTTAGACATTTTTGCATTTAAAAGTACGACATGACATATTCCAATGTCAATCGAGCGGAATTATTTTCAAGAGTGAGCCTACTGATTTTCAATCGGTTTCTTACTTTTATATTAATGACTAAATACTTACATAAACTCACGCCTTTACCCATAGGGGTAAGCAGAAACTCCTTTTGCTTCGTCTATGTTAAACTTCTGGTCAAACACGCACGCCGGCTACGACTAAGTAGGGCCCGTTTTGAAGGATATCATCTAGGCCTTTTTCAAGGATTCTTCTAGGGCACATACTTCCAAAAACAATAATTAAAGTAAAAAAACTATTTAATAAAAAAAATCAACGGTGAATAAGAAAACTGAAAAGTGTAAAATAAAATGTTATATTAGTCTTCTTAAATTTGTGTCAGTATTTTTTTTCCAAATAAATATTGGACCCACTTTGCATTATCCTCAATCCAATAAAAAAAAAACTTAAAAATTCGAACTACCCTACCCCACTTAAGTTAAGCGTTGTACAGTGTTAAAAAAAATACATATTAACTCGCTGAGCCCCGCAAAGGTTGTTCTGCAATATAATTTTTTTTGGATTGGGCCACCCTTATCACCTAGGGGTATAAAATAGCCTACGACCTATTCTCAGACCTACCAACTATAAACAAAAAATATCATAAAAATCGGTTATGCCGTTTCGGAGGAGTTCGATAACAAACACACGAGATTTTGATATATTAGAGATATGTCATCTTGAGAACCTCCTCTTTTTCTTGTCGGTTGAAAATCGATTATCCCTCATTTATAGGTATGTAACCGCCTTGTAGTGCACTTCAGTGTAAACTCGATAAATTGTCGTTCGTGCTCCGAGGGTGACAAGTGAGACAATACACTTTGTTCCACAAACACGTGTATACGTAGGTACTAGGTACTAGTGTACCGGTTCAGAAGGAAGGGTTAAGGGCTTTTGTAATCGATCTTCTTTGTTTGTGTCGCCTGACATAGCATCTCGCCTGTTTTCCCCGAAAGTTGTACACCCAAACTTCACTTCTTCGTATCGTGAGGTTGATGAACAACCTAGTGTCAAAATTTTAACCACCCGTAGGTCTCTGACAAGGCTTTACACACCATCGAGAACATCTGTCAGGTGTGCTAGTTTCCTCACGATGTTTTTCTTCGCACATGAGTACGAGACGTCAGTGGTGCGTGCCTTGGATTCGAACTTGCGACCTTTGACTTGTCAGTCCAACGGTCATACCACTAGACTATCACTGCTACCACCCCATTACTGTCAAAGGCAAGTGCCTCTTCACATACAGAAAACGCACGAGCGTTGATCACCAAGTAATGTCACTGTGGGTTAGCGATTTCAGAATATTATGTCCAGGATTCCTCACGATTGGAACCCTTATGAACCTTTATTTTACCGGTTCTTGAAAAAGTGATTCCCAACTTGTTTGAGTTCATGCGATGCCAAAAATCGCTATCGCTGACACCTGCAACTTACACTCCAATAATATGACGATAACAAGACAATCTTAAAGAAAAATTACGCCAGGAACGCGCCGAATACATCTTCATTGTTCATGCATGAAGCAAACCGAAAAACTTAACTAGTTTTCAATCCCTGGCCATGACACATATAAGGTAGTGAGTTGGTGAACTGTAAACCTCTACCTACTGCCTCGGGGAATACAGGCATGATGCTATGTTATAAAACTTAATGATTTAAAATTATCGTTTGAAAACTCCTGGACTAACGATAGGTACCACTTAACAAAGACGTCACGTTATAACGGCCTTATTGGCCGTGTAGCACAAATTTATTCAGGGCCGGATTTAAAGGATCGGTTGCCATGGGGCAACAAGAAAGTGCAGGCCCAAAATAATAATGAATAAAAGGATATTTTTTTAAAAGGAAATTCCTCATGATTTGCGTATTCTGATAATTTTCACAGGAATGTGCTTTGAAATTAGTTAAAGTCAGTTGTACAACCACATTTCAACAATGCTGTTATTAAGTCCCATGTAATGGGTGGGGTGGTGAGCCTATTACTATAAACCAGGCACAATTCCAAACTCCGGACTGCTACTGAGAATTTTCTAACAGAATATCCCAATAACACTGCCCGACCTGGGAATCGAACCCAAGATCTCATGTTCAGTAGTCGCGCTTGGGACCACCTGACCAACGAGGCAGTAATCTCTTTCAGTAAGGAGAAAAGGACGTAGATAATAGCGGAGTAGACAAAGTTAATATTAGAAAGAATTATTGATTTTGGACACTGTCTAGACGAGTCTAATGAAGTACTTACCAAATTGTTTTGTTTGGCTCGGAGATTTAGGTTACATATGAGAGAAGATTTTTATAGAAAAAACACCCAACATTTATTTTCCTCAGTAGGTACATACAATGTATAGTACACACAATGTATAGTTCACACAATGTATAGTACATACAATGTAAAGTTCATACAATGTATAGTACATACAATGTATAGTATGTAGTGACATCTATCTCGCTACATGGAAACTACGCGCACAACTCCCTGCATCGCGCAATCAAAGTTTGAATACGAGTTCGTATATATACCACCTCCCGACATTAACCGTTGGGCCGTGGCCCGCCGGGCAATATCACCCGCCTGGTTGGAGGATCCTCCATTTTCTAAGGAGGAACACCACACCTCGTTCCTCCATAAGTACATACAATGTATAGTACATACAATGTATAGTACATACAATGTATAGTACACACAATGTATAGTACACACAATGTATAGTACATACAATTTATTACAGTGAAACTAACAGGAATCGATTTCTGGATCTACGTGCTTTATCCTCAGCCACAAAAATTTATTGAACTAATAAGTGAGAAACAAGTTACACTGAATGTCTTATAGGTCCCCCGACTGCGATGAAAATTCTTCAGTACCTTGTACACACGGGGCAAATGTGTTTTTTAGTATTTTTATAAAAAATAAAACATTTCATACCAATGGAGATAGCCTTTGTTACCCGGGAAAGTATAAGGATTCTAAGGAGACCCCATACATCTAAATCGGTTCAGGCATTTAGAAGTTATGGTAGAACAAAGAAACTCATAAGCAAACATACATACATGAACGCTAAAAATATAACAGTCCTTTTTTGGGTACTCGTGTAAAAAACGATTTTAGTCTCTTTTAATGTAAGTACAGATACTACTAAGTATAGATATTAAAATAATAATTAAATAAAGAAGATTTCCATGCATTATAGAACTTGCCAGTTGCGAGTCAGGCGCGCGCACTTCCGTAGCATGGAAACTTGAAGATAGAACACGGCGAAAAAAACTATTAAAAATTCACTTCTTAGAGATTTATTATAATAAAATAACGGGTTCTACATTTGATTGCTTACTCTTGATGTATGTTGAGGGGCTCGTGGCTAAGTAACCGCCGCAAAGATCGATTGATCCAGGTTAAGCTGCGCTTGCCGCGGTCGGTCTATGGTTGGGTGACCATCGTTTCATACCGAGTCCCCTCCGTGTCTCGGAGAACACGTTAAGCCGTCGGTCCCGGTTGTCAAATTAAGATCTATGATAGCCGTTACGGGTAGCCAGAGGCCTGAAAGTCTGACAACCAGTCATACCGCGAGATATCGTGTTACCCAGGAACTGGGTTGTGGAGGTCAGATAGGCAGTCGCTCCATGTAAAATACTGGTATTAAGCTGCATCCGGTTTGACTGGAAGCGGACCCCAATGTAACTGGGACAAGGATAGGCAGATATATACTCTTGATGTCTGTTAATTTATTTGTTACCTTTTCACGATTAAACGGCTGAACGGATAGTAATGAAATTTGGCAAGGATATAGATTGTATCTTGGGGAAGGACATAGGCTACATTTAGTTGCGCAGACAAAGTCGCAGGCACCAGCTAGTTTGTTCAAGTAACGATGTTTGAGCGTTTGATGTTATTTTACGATAAAGTCCTTGGAATAAGGCTAATAACATCTTAAAGTATTATTGTCGTTAAATGCCCCCCCCTCCCCAACTTTTGGCACCGCAACGTCTACTGTCTACTCCTCTTAGGCGCCATACGTTAAGTAAAACGGAGTATTGGCATCATCATGCGTAAATACAAATGAAATCGCCTACAAATACATTTGTCTGTCGAACGACCTGATTATGGCAGTATCTTCAATGGATATAGGTAAATGTTTGCTGAGGTTAAGCAAGACTTGGCGCGGATACAGAAGAGATTTATAAGGATCATTTTTATGTATTCTTCGTTTTGGAAGGCAATTCAATCAAAAGTAACCGCCGCATTGGACTTGTAATCGCGAGCGTGGCTGCTGAGCGTAAGGATACGCGAACCCAAGAGGTTCGATTATCGGATCTGGCAAAGAATTATAGGGCTTTTCTGTTAGGAAATTATCAGTAAGAAAGTTAGCGGCGCGACACCCCTGTTCTTCGAATAGTAAGTAATGTCGTCGGTCCTGTGCTTGATCTCTCTCCGACGTCCCATCTGACTATAAGAGTGAAGGAAGAGGGATTGCACCAGTGTTTGCGCATACACTTGTGCACTATAATATCTCCTGTATAATTGGCTAATCTCCGTGGTGGTAGGCCGCCGTGACCGAAAATTCGGTCGGGAGTATATTATTAGTAACGTTAGATTTATTCTGGATCTACTTATCTTCGGCCACATCGTCGCTTAGCATCAGGCGAGATGGTGGCCAAACGTAGACCCATTTTTGATAAAAAAAAAACAAGTAAAAAGCCTAAATAATTTTAACATAAAATAGGCTACTCATCATCTCCCTGCCCTAATTCCAATTTATTTGGGGTCGGCGCTGCATGTATTATTCTTCGACACATACTCTATACTTGTACTGGAATGCTGCTAAAGTGTTGGCTATGTTTTATAACCGGCCGCCTCCCTGACGTCAACCCTCATTGGGAATGCTAACCTGTTCGTTGAATGTTGGTGGTAACCGCCACCGATACGGTCTTCTTCTATCTATCTATGTCACACCAAATGTTACCCATGCGCCAGGTTCTGATGTTATCCTACTATCACACTACACTAACCTCAGGCCATTAAGTTACCTACTACTTACACGAAAAAAGAAGCGCTCCGTAGCAACTAGTCAGATTATGAACTCGCCAGATTTTCGCGGACGGATTCGTAACTGGACGAATCCGCAAGTGGATGGAACGTGTACAATTCATCACACCACCGTGTACAACGTAGTTACCTAGATTTCGAATTGAAAGCTGACATTAAAAAACTTGTAACTATAGCTATAAAGTGCTTATGAAGCGACTAAAATTAAATTTTAGTTAAGCTATAAAATGAGTCATCTATTATTTTATAGCTTAATAGTGGCGCAGGATTTATTGCTTCGTAATAAAACCTTTATATTCAAGTTTCCAACATTATTCACGACAATGTGTTGTTACCTATTATATTTCATTTTAAGATATGTATGACAAATAATATGGCCCTCATTCGTTATTCAAGATAAAGTTTCATGAGTCGAAAAAAATATTTAAATTCGGTCAAAGAAAATCTTCGTATATAAAATAGTTTTCATTTAATTTTGGTTATTTCTTTGACGTCACAGACAGACTTTAATTACCAAAAAAATAGGCATAGGAAATCACTGTCCTTTGCCAATGCCGACAACTAATTCTTAGAGCCGTTCAAGGTTTATTCTGAAAGATTCGCTAATGTTCGAAAGTCAAAATTTGGCTGTTACACAACCGTAGATTTATTAATGTAATTTTACATGATTAAGCATATTTTTTATCTATTTCTCTATAAATATAGCACGGTTACAGATCTATTATAAAGCTGGTTTATATCTGTTATGATGACACCAGTACTCTTATAATTAATACCAATTCCAATCTAATTCCAATATTAAATCAACGCCTTAATACAACGTGTAATGTTAAAATAAATTAACCTACATCACAGTTAACTCAATTTTAAAGCAGGCTTTATTAGTATCCGGATTATTTAATAATTTTTTAGACATTTTTCCCTTTATAAGTACGAAGTGACATATTTCTAATGCCAATCGAGCGGAATTATTTTCAAGAGTAAGCTAACTTGTCTCATTTATAAGAGAAAAACACTACGTCTCTCAGTTTTTCAGTCTACCCTATAAATATTAAACCTCTCGACCATTAAGACTTCACGACCTAATTCGACCTTCGTACATATTTATTACTCCATAACTAACCCTATTTATCCAAGCAGTATAGACAAGTAAATGATGTTAATATTTTTTTTGGCAAGCACCCGCGACCTCTTGTCCGTCTACTGTGACATCTTGGCGCCGAAAAGACGCCGTTATTACGTCATAGCTGACATCACGAACATAAATAGTTCATGTGGTTGGATGTACTGGATTTGCGAACATTATTATGTGCAATAAAATGTGTAAATAGGAATTGGGTTATAAAGTTTCGGTGGTTATAGCTCGTTGCAAACTCTGTACTCGAGGTTAAGCAACGACTGGCTCTGAAGATGGGTCACCGCTAGAAGTATTTTTACACGACTGCCCAAAAAAAGGAATTTAGTTTTTTAGGTTTCATGTATGTTTGTGTGTTTCTTTATTCCACTGTAATGTCTAAATGCCTGAACTGATTTAAATGTATGGGGTATTGATAGAATCCTTACATTATCACGGGTAACATAACCCGGCTAATAAGATTTAAAAAAATAGTTACATACTGGCTATGGTACACAAAGAGGTGTGAAGAAAAAGCACATGACAGGCGTGCTGTTGAATTGTTTTATTAATATTTTTTTTCTGGCTGGTGCCCGCGACTTCGTCTGCGTGACAAAAGGTAACCTATGTCCTTCTCAAGGTCCAATCTATCTCCTTGCCAAATTTCATTACGATCCGTTCAGCCGTTTAGCCGTGGAAAGGTAACAAACAAACAAACAGAGTTACTTCGCATTTATAATATTAAGTATTATCTGAGCGTCTCTGTGCTTTGAAAAGGAGATCTTTGGCTTTGATAGTGATCGTATAAAATAAAAGTAAAATACTGTTATATGATAATGTATTCAAATCATAATAAATGTAGTCACAAACAAGTAATTTAGTAGCTTGAGGTCAAAGACCGTTTTAGTTGTAGATAAGTTTAAATGTTAATGTTTCTTATTTTTTGGGTATTTAGCACGTCTTTTTTCTTTTCTTATAAAAAGGTTGTCTATATATGTATGTTGATATCGTGGATGAATTTATACACACTTTAGCATGCACACACACCCAGACCCGGAACAAATTCTCTGTAAATCATAATACTATGTTCCGTGCTGGAAACAATCCTGCGACCGATCTCAACCTCTACGCCAAAAATGGCTGGGCATATTCAAGAAGTGAATAGATTTCCTCTGGATCTACGTGCTCCATCCTCGGCCACACCGTCGCTTACCATCAGCCGAGTTGGTGGCCAATCGCAGATCTAATTTGGATAAAACGAAACAGAGGTACATTTTTACACATCTACCTAACACTTGGGGGAATACAGGCGTGAAGCTTGTCAGTCACTGAAAACATACTTACATAAATTCAAGCCTTTTTCCCATGGGGATAGGCAGAAACTATAGAATGCTACCTACTGCGATACTTACATACTTCTTTTGCTTTGTCCACGTTTATACATTTGGGTATAATGCGTGGGGCGGTGCGAGTACGGTCAGCGACAAAAGTCGCTGAACAGATTTTTTAAATGGTTTAGTTCTGAAACTATTCATTTAACTATCTGTTATTCCAGATAGTTAAATACAACAATAAAACAAAAAACAATAAAATAAAACAAAATATAACAATCTTGTCATCAAATAAATCTATACACTCATGTGGAAGAAGAATTCGCGGTGGTGAGCAGAGGTCGAGATGTCGTAGTGGTCAGAGCGCCTGGAGTATTTATCCGGGAGGCGCAGGTTCAAATCATGCTCGCGACCGTATTCTTTTTCCACAAAAAAATAATATAACTTGTAAGTTCGCTAAGCATGCGTTAATGCTTTTCAAAGATTTATCTGTATTTTCTATTTGTTGGTTAGTACTAAGTACGGGTGAAACCGCGGCGCACAGCTATCCAGCATTTCAGTAGGTACGCTATCGATGCGTGTTCATCTACTTCTCTCGATGACTGTACTACGCAAAGTTGTCAGTCTCTGAAAAACACTCTTTATTTCAACCCTGATTCTGTCAGCACTGGTAAAGGCACAAACTGGCACATACACTAAATATTTACGCGCCACATAATGGCCTGCGAGCGCTACAGGGTTGCCACGTCCGACATTCTGTCGGATCGTCCGGAAATAAACCGATTTGGCACTCGCCGTGTCAGTAATATGTCTGTACAGAAGTCAGCAGAATAGAAGTTGCATTGTGGAGGTAAACTGACCGGGAATAAAATGTTATTTTCATATTGTGTCAGATACTTAGTGTGTTGTGGATCTATACATAATATAATAAAGCTGAACGGGCCGTTTGTTTGAACGTGCTAATCTCTGAAAGTAACTTTTGGAAGCGTTTTTTTTTGCATTTGATAGCCCTATTTTTGAGGAAGTTTATAGGTTTTTTAACATCAAACATTGACCCTTGGGAGCTGGGCAAGAATAAAAAAAGCGGATGAAACCGTGAGGCATCGGGGGTGGACCTAGTTTTTTTTAATTAAATGCTTATATGTGACCTTTTACTTACCACATAGTTTTGTAAGATCAGATATGTATATTTAATTAATGTGATAGAATTACTCGCTTTAGAATTCACTGGAAATTTCGACTAAAATGAATATAGCGCAAAATGTCAATAATTGCAACTTTTTGACCACCTAAACTAAATTTAAAGCATATAGCTGTTTTTACACGACTGCCCAAAAATGGGTTGTTATGTTTTTTACCAACGCTTTCTTTAAGAGCAAGAGGGGACGGATTAAATCAGATTCGAATTTAGCCACATCAAACTAAAATATAGTATACGGAGGTATAGGATAGATAGGAGGATACAGATAAATCTTTGAAAAGCATTAACGCATGCTTAGCGATCTCTAAAGTTATAATTTCTTGTAGCGGTAGTCAGCAGAGGTTGAGATGGCTTAGCGGTCAGACCGCCTGGAGTATTTATCCGCGAGGCGCAGGTTCAAATCCTGCTTACGTCCGTATTATTTTGCTACAAAAAAATTATAACTTTAGAATTCGTTAAGCATGCGTTAATGCTTTTCAAAGATTTATTTATATGTAAAATGTATCCGTTTAGTAGTGAAAGGGTAACAAACCACCAAACTTTGCATTTATAATATTACTATATAGTTGACCCTTCAGACGTCGTTCTGTCAAAAGATATTAGACTGTATCAGCCTCTAGAATTGACGGCTGCGACAGAAACAGTTTGAATTTGATAAAGAACAATGTGGCTTTTACGTTTATTCATGCATTTTTTCAAATTTTTTCGCTTCATAAGAACGTTCTTATGAATTCGGATCAAAAAAAAAACTAATTGTTCCAGTCGTTCTCGAGTTTTATGCTTAGCACCACATTTAGCCATTAATTTTTATTTATATAGATAGACTAGCTGTGCCCCGCAAACGTTGTTCTGCCATATATATTTTTTTGGATATGGCCACCCTTCTGGTCCCTTTACCATACTATTTTTTTGGATAGATCCTTCTGTTCCCTTAGGGTCACTTAGGGGTATAAAAAGCCTACGACCTATTCTCAAACCTACCAAATATACACAAAAAAAACATAATTATCGGTCAAGCCGTTTCTGAGGAGTTCGATAACAAACACTGTGACACTAGATTTTTATATATTAGATTATTTTAGTAAGATTTGCGTTCTATACTTACTGTGTCACAATTGTTTTATGTTGTGTAGTGCGAACGTGAGTAATCCGATACCTTGGCCGATGGTCCGGAATTAACCGGATCGTCGGATCCACGGCGTCCGTTGTTTGAGCTAACAATATGTCTTGCACAAAGGGTCGTCGTATCGAAGACTTGTTAACTATAATATAGATAAATCTTTGAAAATCTTTAACGCATGCTTAGCATTTTTCCATTTAATATTGTAACTTTAACTGTAATATAGATTATCAACTCAGGTATAACGAAGACAAATAAATATAGCCAGGAAATGAAAAATTCTGCTTTCAGGTATTTATTTTGGTGTAATTACTATATCTATCTATTTATCTATATTATATATAAAAATGAATCCCTATTTCCCTCGGTCACGCCATAACTTGAGAACGACTGCACCAAATTGGATAATTATTTTTTTGTTCTGTTCGTCATTGTCAGGACAAGGAATTTACATGAGTTTTTTTTTATCGTACGTTACAGTTTTAACGGACGGGTGAAACCGCGGGGCGCAGTTAGTTAAGAATAATTTGACTTTGACCCCTCTTGGCTACGGCAATGAAATACAGTATCTAGTTAAATAAATACACAAATATGAGGGACTTTGTTTCTGTATTAAAGTTTAATTATGATACCTGCATTTGTGAAATGCATGTGAACAGTAATTGCTCTGCCTAGCGTTTTGGAGATACAGGCGTGATGCTATGTTATACACACAAATGAAGGGAGGGCATTTTTGGGGACTATATAATTCTACTGTTGACTGGTTTGGTCTATTGTTCCCAAGCGCGACTGCTGAGCTTGGGGTCTCGGGTTCGATTCCCGGGTCCGGTAAGGATATTTAGTTTCCTGTTAGGAAATTCAAAAAAGGTAGATGGCAATAGACTCACCACCCATTACATGGGACTCAATACCAGCAGTGGTGAGATGTGGGTGTACAACTGTGTACAACTCTGCTTAACCCTTCGGGGAATACAGGCGTGATGCTATATTATGTACTATTGTAATATATAGCGTTTAAAAACGACCATTTCAAATAGTTTAATCTGAATAAATTATATTTTGATTTTGAATTGTTATACACAGCACCACACATTTAAAGTCTACCATTTATATTGGGGAACACTACCTTACCCCATTTTTTAAAGCCACGGCCATTTTTCCCCCAAGTATACGTACCTGTAAAACAAAGCAGTAGACATTTCAGGCTCATTATTTTTATTCCAAAGTCCGGACATTTACCTCCCCCCTTTTTATCATTTGTACTTGTCAACCCTACAATTTGGGCAGTTAATTTTATTAATCCCAATGTGAAAAGGCTGTGTTTCACGACATCACACCGAAACCCTATAAAATTAGTTTAAATTTTATTCTTATATTTGTGTTTCCTATTATACATGAGTGGTAATTTGGAAGTTTTTCCACCGTGGGAGAGCCCTGCTTCGGCACGACTGGGCTGGCCTGACAGGATTGATACCACGGCCTCACAGAAACCCTAGCGTGAAACAACGCTTACGTTGTGTTTCGCCGAGTGAGTCAGGGTACCGGAGGCCCAAACCCTTTAAAAGGCCGGCAACGCACTTGCGTCCTCTGGGGTTGCGGGTGTCCATGGGCGGCGGTAATCGCTTACCATCAGGCGAGCCGTCTGCTCCGTTGCCCACTATTCCATAAAAAAAAAAGTTATGTAGACAAATCGTGAGCAGTGATAGGTTACCGTTGGAATTAAATCAAAGGACACACGTTTGAACCCAGTGAACACAACAATGCCTTTTCGCAGACAGGTGCGTATTACAAATGACATAATTATCACTTGCTCAAAACGATGAAGGGAAACATCGTGAGGAAACTAGCAGACCTGCGAGATGTTCTGGGTGGTGCGTAAAACCATGTCAAAGGTCAACCACACGATTAGCAGAAGAAGTAATTATCATAAACGCTGAACACATTTAAATTTATGAAACGTCTGAGCTCAAAGCTATTAATCTAACTGTCTAGAGTACAACAATTCAAGATAAATCTTTGAAAAGCATTAACGCATGCTTAGCGAACTCTAACGTTATTATATTAAATGGAAAAAGAATACGGTCGCGAGGAGGATTCGAACCTGCGCCTCCCGGATAAATACTCCAAGCGCTCTGACCACAAAGCCATCATGACCTCTGCTCACCACCGCGAATTCTTCTTCCATATTTTAACACGTCTTATGGCGACGTCATTGCAATCAATTCAGTACTTACAAGTGACTGAACCGACACGACTAACTTTGCAGTTAATACAATGTCGTAAAGAATGCAATTACCTTAATAATTCAAGATATGTATATGATATGTTTGAAAAAGCATTAACGCATGCTTAGCGAACTCTAAAGTTGGAAAAATCCATTTAATATTGTAACTTTAGAGTTCGCTAAGCATGCGTTAATGCTTTTTCAAAGACATATCTTGAGTCTTAATTTCAACTTATTTACTAATTTATGTACACACAAGATACAAATAAATGGATAAACAATTACTGGTACGAGGCTGTAGCGGCGGCTGGTTACCACCTACCAGACGATGCCATGCCGTGAAGCGACCTACTTGTGTTTCGGAATGTATTCGGGTGCAACCGTTGTGGGAGACGAGTCAGGGCAGTTGCATCAACTCCCCAAATCTATCCACTCTACTTAAGAGTGAAAAGAATTTCCCAACAAAAAAACTCAGTAACACTGCCCCACCCGGCAATCGAACCTAGCCCAACAATCGCATTTAGGGCCACTAGACCAACATAGCAGTTTTGGTTTCGATTGCATTTATTAAATATAAAACAATTTATTAAAAAAAAAAACTTCTGTCCTAGTCATGATTCTGACTGTGCTTTGACTTTTAAATGAAGTCAACGGAGAAAACATTCACGATGCGGGTGCAAATCCTTGATGTAGCAACTATAATAACACGTTGTTGCATATTCTACGAACGACTGCAGAGGGATAACATCTAGGATAATTTGCTTGCTACGTAACGTAGCAATCGGTTGCTACGTGCTACGAGTGCTACGGGATATATTCAGATCGTAGCGAAGAAATAGGAATAATATGCATTTTGTTTATGTGTATGCGTTGTATTTTGTTTATATTTTTATTCGATCGTAAACGTTTGTTGGTACATTACCGTAGAAAAATAAAACAGTTCAAAAAAAGAGTATTTATATAAACAATTTAAACTGCAATCAGATTTGTGCGTTTGGAACGCCGCCATTTTGGCATTTTCTTTGACGCCAGCGATAGCGACATAACATGAAAATTATTTACTTTAACTATGAAGGCATCAAACCAATTATAATATTTAAAGGTAATTTATTAAACTGCCTCGTTGGTCTAGTGGTCCCAAGCGCGACTGCTGAGCATGACGTCTCGGGTTCGATTCCCGGGTCGGGCAAAGTGTTATTCAGTTTTTCTGTTAGAACATTCTCAGTAGCAGCCCGAAGTTTGGAATTGGACTTAATAACAGCATTGGTGAAATGTGGGTGTAAAACTGTGTACACCTCTGTCTACCCCTTCGGGGAATATAGGCGTGATGCTATGTTATGTTAAACGTAATTAATTATTATTAAATATCCGGAAGTATTAGCATCGTTGAGGCTGTTGTGTTCCTAATACTAGGTTGCGTTGAGGGCTGAGGGAGAGGCTGTTTGAGGTACCGGAGTCCCATACAAATCTGGCCAAGTTCTCTCCAGGGGCAAGAGCTGTACGAATATTAAATCGTGAAGCATAAAAAGATGGATATTTTTAACTGTACGTTGGCGGAATTCGTAGAAGTGACCTTAGACATGTTAACTAAATATTTTAATTGTGGCTAATTTATTGCATTGGGTGTAATCCTGTAAATATAATAGTATCATTGCATTCTTTACGACATATTTCCAGTGTCAATCGAGCGGAATTATTTTTAAGAGTAAGCCCCCTGGTCTAACTGCTAGTATTAAAAAAAATTGCTTGAGTTTCAGTAAATTCATTTTATCTATAACTGATCCTAAGAGTAAATAATAAAATAAATAAAATAGCCAGCACTCATTCCGAACCGCTCTAAATTATCATCCCTTAAAAAAGTTGCTACAAAAAATTCTTTGGCTGTATCCGACAATCTGTGTAAGCTCTTTGTAATCTGTTTACATAACCTTCGGGACCTCTACAGAGGGCTCGTAAACTACCCTCCTCCGCTGAATAAGAGTGGCCAGGACTACTTGTAATGCGAGATAATGTGGGAAAGAGTATTTCATGTTATGGAAGGCTATTTCTTCTGAAACATAACGTAGCATCACGCCTGTTTCCCTCGAAGGGATAGGCAGAAGTGTTCACAGTTGTACACCCACATTTCACCAATGCCTTTTTTTATTAAGTCCCATGTAATAGGTGGTGACGCTATAACCGGACACAGTTCCAAACTCCGGGCTGCAATTGAGAATTTCCTAACAGAAAAACACAATAACACTTTTGTCTGGGAATCGAACCTGAGACCCTTAGCAGTCGCGCTTGGAACCACTAGACTAACGAGACAGTTAGATTTCAAATATCTGTCAACGTAACAATCGCCATTGATATTTATTTAATAACCGTGATACGGCGGTATAACGTGCTCTCCGAAGCACGTTTTTGTACTTCTGTAGCTTCCGAACATCGACAAACACCAAATGTACTTGACATTTACACAATACAGGTAAATCTGTGTATATATATATACAAAAATAAACTGCACTCTATTATCAAGGGGTTGTTCAAGTGGGGCTTTAGTATTTATCCAACTGTTGTTCTACCCACGACTTGCGACCCACGCCTTCAATGAAAACACTCTGTCAGTCTGCTCTGTAAGTGCACAGGTTTAAACTTTGTTATTTCACTTAACAGGAGATAAGAACGTCTGTTATTCTTTTTTAAGTACACCTTCAAAATTTTGAAAAAAAAACTGAGTGTTGATAATTACTCTTATTTAAAATCAATAGGCATGATGACAGATTTTGAAATCTCCTTTTATAATGTAGGTACACGTCTACTATATCCGAAAAACACATTATTGCAGCAATAAACTAAGTTTTAAAGCAAATTATTGCATTTTAATCTATCTAATTTGATTTAACCGCGACAACACTGAAAGGTGTCACGGCGCCGTTTTGACTTCATGCCTCAGCATATTTGACATAAGTTGAAGCCATATTGTACGTCGACGATTGACATTTGACTGAGGCGTGACGTCATTTGCTCTGATTGACGTTTCAGTTAACATGGCCCATTGCAGCATTTTATACTTTTATTTTATTGAAAATCTTATTAATCTTAATGTTTTTAATAAATCTAGGTAATTTTTTAGAACCCTTTGTGTCTATCCTCCTCTAAAATCATTGGTTCTTTAATACTGTCACCATACCTATTGTGGATTTATGAAAACCATAATAAAACAACTTACTTAACTCTGCTGTTACACTGGAGGGCAAGGGCCTCTTCTCATACAAAGAAGGCATTGATCACCACAATAGCTCACTGCGGGTGCCAGCGTTTTCATTGCACTTTTCCTCTCGATTTTTTCCTTTACGGCCTCACCGTTCGTCTATAATGTCATAAATTAACTAAGAAAGAAATTTCGCGAAAACCGTCGCCATGTATTACAGATACTGGGCGATGCGCGATGGTTCGCGTGACTAAAAGGCAATCTTGTTTCTTGGTCAGAGAATCAGTATTGCCAAGCAACGTGGCAATGCTGCCAGTCTTCTGGGCACTTTACCGAATGCGATGAGAAGGAATAACGTCTAAAACACCTTTATTTCAATTATATTATTAATTTGTTTGTACATAAGTTAAGTAGATAATTTTATATATTGGTTGTTGATATTAATAAAATACATTAAGATATGAAAACGCGTGCGTTTTGATACTTAAAAGTCTCTTCGCATTTAATTCACTTTTTAACAGTTCAATTTTATAATTCATGATAATTTAAAAAACCGCAATAAAAATATTTGACCTACATTTGAATCGCAATCGAATTCCCCATCAAAAGCAACTCGCTACCCAAATAACTGGTAACAAGAAAGTTTCCCAAAATAAGTACACAATACACCCGCCCCGTCGCCCTCACCCCCTCGCTTACAAATCAAACATAGCTTTTGAAACTCGTGAAGTATTATCAAATAATTCCTCTACGGAATGAGAGGATTATTTTTCTATAAAACTCCCACCATTTCCGTGTATTTTTTCCGACATTTGTATTGTATTGTAATAAAGAAGTGGGACTTTTGTATTGGCTGATTTATTTCGTTGAATAGACTTAAGACTAGGTTGTAGGTACTCTGTCACAGTCTCTGAAAAGGCTATATCTTTGAAATCTTTGAAAATCTGTTCTTGAATGAATACACGTGTAAACGTTTATTATATTATGCTTTTTTTTGTTCGCCCTCGTTGGTCTAGCACAGCTGCTGAGCATGAGGTCGGGTTCGATTCCCGGGCAGTCTTTCTGTTTGGATATCTCATTAGCAGCCTGTAGTTGGGAATTGTATTGACCTGTGAATCGAACCCAGGACCTCACGTTCAGCAGCCGCGCTTATGACCGCTAGACCAACGAGCCAGTCAAATAGAGGTATTATTACTATTACAGTTTTATTTTGGTATGGATAGATCTTAGAGCATTTAACCGGCTCTAAGGGATATATAGATATTGTCGTCAATTCTGATGTACCCCACCTAACCTAAATTTAAAACATTGCGTTATTTTACTAACAGTCACAACATTCCAATTCCAATTCCAATTTTGGATAATTATGGCTCCATCGGGTTAACGATGATATGAGCAAGATACGACGAATCAAGTTGTCAAATTCGAATTTAGGCACGTCAAATTAAAACTTCGTACATTTTTAGTAGGCACAATTTTAAGTGGCTACTAAAATTAGAGATCATGTCAGACTAAACTCGTATGGAAATTTTAGGTCAACAATCATGTTGACCTAAAATTTCCATACGAGTTAAAATTTAAATTTGACGTCGCTTGGTTACTTCCGTTCCGCTCATAAAGTAACTGTTAGTCTTCTTCTTATCGTGTGGTTGATGAACAACCAAGTGTTAGAGTTTAAACCACCTGTAGGTCTCTGATATGGCTTTACACACCGTCTAGAAAATCTATCGGGTGTGCTGGTTTCCTCACGATATTTTCCTTCACCGAGTAACTGTTGGTAAAAAAGTTTTTATTTTTTATTACTAGTATTTGTTAGTAAAATCAGCAATGTCAATCTTAGTTTAGTTTGCTTCATCAGACTTGATACCATAACTCTTTTTTTTTTTAATTTGATTTGGGGCTTTTATCCAAGACGGATATGTCAACCCCATCGTACCTTATTAAGATATAATATCCCTTATTAATAAACAAAATAACATTATTTTAAGTTAACATTATAACTTACAAATTATCTAAATTCAGACTCGACTCACTGCTAAACGATTGTAGCCAAAGAGCACTTTCTTTTTGCAGCATCTGACTTTGGCCTCCCCAAAATGTCCTGAATCAACCCAACATCTAGCCTATTTAATTTAAATTCGTTCAACAGTGATTCACGTTCATCTTTATTCCGGACACATTCCATCAGCAAATGTTGTACATCCTCGAGTTTATTACAAATATTACAATTGGGAGAATCAATTTTTTTCATTAATTATGCAAACTTTACTGACGGAATAATACCATAACTCATTATGTAAATCTTTAAACACATTATACATTAAAGGTTTGAGTAAAATTTCAACGCCAGGACTCACTAATCAGAACATTTTAAAAGAATTACTGTCCAAAGTTTGTTTTCTCTCCTTTATTTTTGTGACGCGCAATTTCCCATTTCCCCATTTTCCTGCTAAGCTACTTTCATTCCACCGTATTATAGGGGTCAGTATGAGGTCAATATGTTATAGGGTACCGAAAATGAACGGTCAGTTTCATATGAGGTACATTATTTTTTGTTACATGAATACTGAAGAGGTATTATTGCTTTATAGTAATCTTTCAAGGTTAAACGTACGAAGTAACCTATTATTATGATTTTAGTTAGTAGGGGTGGATAACATGGCCCGGTTAGTGGAGTGTAGATAGTAGGATAGCATAGAACCTGGCACATGAATAACATTTGATGTGCCATAGCTAGATAGAAGGAGACCGTATCGGTGGCGGTTACCACCAACAACAGCATTCCCAATTAGGGTTGACGTCAGGCAGGCGGCCGGTCATAAAACATAGCCAAAACTTTAGCAGCATTCTAGTATAAGTAAAGAGTATGTTTGGAAGAAGAATACATGCTGCGCCGACCCCAAATAAATTGGGATAAGGGCAGGAGGATGATGATGATGGGTGGATAACATTTGAAGGCTTTAATAATGATTTGATTTGACCACCGCTTACTTTGAACGAAATAGTGTAAAGTTAGTAATACTCAGTGTCGTTAGGTGACAAAAACAAGGGGTTGAAAATTGGTGTCAATGTAAATATCACGGTGATCTTTGATATTATTTTAGGTGTACTTAGAGTCTTTAGTAAAACTCTAGAATTAAAATAAAATAATGAACACTGTTCTGGCCAAATTAAATAACTAATTACTACATAGATACTTTAATAAGGATTTTTTCAAATTGTTGTTTCGCGATTTAATAACCTTCAAAATTCTCGTACTTACGGAGGGCAAACGATCCTACGTTACATTAGCGTTTAAAAAACACATCTCTTTAATCGTTAAATATCTCATCTACCGCATAAAGCCTAAAAATCTTAACAGAAAGACACCATTCTCCTTTATCTGCTATCGAACAAAAAGTGGAAATATCTGTCATATTTCAATCCCTTCAATAAAATCCTTGAAGAAGCCAATATTTTTCATCTCCATTCCGCAAATCGTTCAATCCTCATTCGTTCCATTCTCGGTTATGATGGCCGTCGAAGCGAACAACGCATTCATTCCGTTTCAAGTGCAATGTAAAGGAGTACGTCACAAGTATTGATCGGACGCCCCGTCTATGTGTGCGTGGAACGCCATTACTATACCGACATAACTTGAGCCTCCAATGTGTGCAACTTTCCGTTTGTGTTAACAGATTTTAATCCGACAAGGGGGCGAGGTAGGTCAGCTTATATTGGTTTATAGTAGATTTATGTTGTTGTGTGTGTCTCGTAACTTGGTGTTTGTGTGTGTTACGCGACGGTCATCGCGTGGTAGTCAATTTATTTTGAAATTCGAATTATGTAAACGTTTACGTATTTCGGCTTTACATGTTTGAAATTAATGGACATAGTGTTAATCGTTAAACTGCTAAAGGTCAATACAGGATACGGTAAAGGTACTAGTTAATTCGATTAAACATACGGTGGGCTACATAAGTGAGTACACACATAATCGATAATGCTTCTCAGTGTTATTTTGAACATTAATACCCAAGCCAATAAATATTGCGTATTAAAGCTTACACCATACCCAGAATTGATTATGTTTTTAATTAATTATCAATTAATTCTATTTTTCAAAGAAACATTGAAAAAATAATAGACAAGAACGGGGCTTGAACCCGCGACCTTTGACGTTCCGTGTCATCACTCTACCAACTGAGCTACCTTGTCGTGTTCAAACCTATTGAATTTTCAATCCTCTTTGTATAACGTCTTAAGGAGACGCCTGGTGATATTTATCTAGTAATCATTTACAGATTTACTAAACTCAGCGTTACCACTTTGCAGTTGTAAATCGCCAAACAACATCCCAATCCTTTATAAATCATATATAATTATCAATTCTTACACAAAATAGGTGCACAGATGTACAATACTTATGATACAGTCAGCAGTCAGTATTTATAAAAAGCTAATTACAAAAAATTGCCTCGTTGGTCAAACAGTGGTCGATAACGCAGCAGCTGAGCGTGAGATTCGATTCTCGGGTCGGGCATTGTCAATTAATGCCTGCATCGATAAAGTGTGAGTGTCACATGCACATATAGGTACATACCTATCTGCCTAAACCTTCGGGGAAAACAAGCATGATGCTATGCTTAATAAGTAGGCCTACTGGGCCGCATGTCAGTGGTAACAAAACCAGTATAAACTGGCCTAGCATACTATTGAAACTCCCTACTACGATAGACCAGCTCAAGGTCAAAGAGTTACCACGAACGTGTGACCCACTGTACCTACAATAGGTTCCATATAGGTACATCTTATAACACTTTTAATTTATCTATGAACGGAAAAACTTAACTCGTATTTCTATCATTGTATTACAAAAATTATATCAGATACTTCATTCAAAATCAAATTATGGAGGAACGAGGTGTGGTGTACCTCCATTAAAAAGGGAAGATCCTCCAACCAGGCGGGTGATATTGCCCAGAGAGCCACGGCCTGACGGTTATTGTCGGGCGGTTGTCTAAATCCAGATTCGCCGTAAAATTTTGCTTGCGCGATGCAGTGCATTATGCGCGTAGTATCCATGTAACGAGATAGATGTCGTTACATCACTACCCTCCGAGACCGGAGGTCGATTGTCATTGTGCATTTATTTCAATTAATACGTTTACTAGGCACTTTTGAATTGTCAGAAGCTAGTTAGTAGAAGTAATAGATTCATATGGAGAAGAACGGGTAAGAAACTTCATAACTAGTTTTAATATAAGTTTTTATTAAGCCGACTTTTAATCAAAGGGATGGAGGGACTTCTCCGTCTTTCTCTGTCGGCACGACTATATTTAAAATATGAACAGCTGATGGCGTGGTGAAAATGAGCTAAAGTTATAATAACTATAATAAGGGTGACAGTCCTCAGAAATCACCTCCGTATTTAATTGTGTTCTATGTAATCTATACTATACTTTTATTTAGTCTGTAACTAAAATTGTAAAGGTATTACTTATTTCTATACATTGAACATTTCCTACTAATAAGTATTTTTTTATTTTTGACAATGTTTTGTCTATTTGTCACTGGGCTGATTTAAACGGCATTTAGTTAGGAGGGATTAAGTAGATATCCAGGAAGCATACTAAACACATAGTAATGTCTTAGGTTCGCTACACATTATAATAAAACAACTTTTAACCGGATTACATTTACATAGCATCACGCCTGTATTCCCCGAAGGGGTAGGCAGAGGTGTACACAATTGTACACCCACATTTCACCAATGCTGTTATTAAGTCCCATGTAATAGGTGGTGAGCCTATTGCCATCAACCGGGCACATTTCCAAACTCCGGGCTGCTACTGAGAATTTCCTAACAGAAAAACTCAATAACACTTTGCCCGACCCGGGAATCGAACCCGAGACCTCCTGCTCAGCAGTCGCGCTACGGACCACTAAACCAACGAGGCAGTTGCCGGTAGTAACCGGATTAATCGCGTGTATTATTGGTTTTTGTTTTTTCAGACATTTCGAACACTTTGCAGCGTCCGTGGTCGAAGAACGCTGCAAAGTGTACCAATAATACACGATTAATCCGGTTAAAAGTTCTTTTATTATAATACTAAACACATTTCATTACGCTATAGCTCATAGGCACACAAAAAATATATTATTTTATTTATTTATTATAAATTGTATGTATGTTTGTGAGTTAATCCATCATAATTTCTAAACGCCTCAGCCGATTTAGATTAATTGTCCTGGGCACTAACATAGGCTATTATGATAAAAAAATAGTAATATAGTAGCTATGGTCCAATATCCAAAAAGGTGTGAAATCTTCTTTTTATCGTGTGCTGTGTAATTTTTTGTGCCATCAACTGAACAATTCCAAACTCTAGGAAAACCAAAACACATTGCCCGGCCTAGAAATTGTACCCACGACCATATACTCGACAGTCGCCCTTGCAACCAATGAGACAGTTTTTATAATATTGTTCAAGACATTTTCGACTCTTCTGGCTGCTTCTTTTTATCGAGTGGTTGATGAAGAACCTAGTGTCAGAGTTTAAACCACCCGTAGGTCTCTGACATGGCTTTCTGATGCTGGCATCGACAGCATCTCTCAGTTGTGCCGGTTTCCTCATTATGTTTTATTTCGCCGTTTTGAGCAAATGATAATTAATTTCAAATACGCACATGACTCGAAAATTCAGTGGTGGATTCGAACTTGCGACCTTTGAATTGCCAGTCCAACGGTCATACCACTATCTATCTCTGCTGGTGTATATGAACTAAAACATAAATAAATTACAGTTTTTTGAATAAGGTAATAAGAATTGCGTTTTTAAACAACGTGCTGTTTGTTATTTTCCAAAACCCACGCGGGCAGAGCAGTTAGTTTAAATAAATAAAAAAATATGTTTAAGAATATATTCTATTCATTTTATATTTCGTATTCACCCCTACAATTAACGGTCGTAAAGAAATATAGATACAATCACTACTTTAAGTTATATCTTGACATTCCAAGGTTATTCTAACCAAATAATTTGAAGGAAGTAAATCAACTTTATCAACAGAGTGGCGCTGAGGTTATCACAATAAATGAACAATGGTATTGTTTGATCATAATAAAAAAAACATATCATATTTTAGTCACGGGGTCTTTTTTTTCGTTTTAATATTTTAAAACATGATCCAAACGCATAGTGATGTCACGTGACGAATACTATTATTTTAAAGACCCCAAAGGTACATTGATTGAATAAGAAAGAAAGAAAGAAAGAAAGAAAGAAATATATTTATTTTGGTCTCTTAACAGCTTGGCATTAGTACAATAAAAAAATAAAGTACAATACCTTACTCTCTAAGGAAAAACAATAATATAAACAACCGTACTGGACCAAAAGGCCCCTATCTCAGCATACTAGTGGTATCACTGGTACCACATGGCAAAATTCGACCATTATTCATTAAAATTTTAAATTTGAACGCGTTCGATTGTCAAAGTTTTCTATTGTCAAAGATTTACATATGTGAGTGTGTGTCAAACGCACCGTAGTTGTGTAACTTTTTTTTAATTTAAAGTATTTCTGATGCTGACAATGACATTTAAAAAAACTTTAGCTTTCTGCACTCCTTCTCCATATCAACTTTAACTGTGCCAAATTTCATTCACGTCCGAATAATTTTCGTAAAAACGCGTACAGTTTTTGCTTCATGTAATAATATGATGCTACCCCATCGAGATATAGCAATGGCGATGTTGCCGTTTTTGAAGTTTTCGTTCATTTCCATTTCATTTCAGTTAACTAATATCATCAAGGTTGTTTTATTTCGAATAAATTGTTACGCTTTTTTTGTATGCTTGTTATTTTCATTGTTATAATAGAATTATATCGACTTATACTAATATCATCCCCCTGCCCTTATCCCAATTTATTTGAGGTCGGCGCAGCATATATCTTTGCATGCTGCTAAAGTGTTGGCGATGCTTTATGACCGGCCGCCTGTCTGACGTCAACCCTCATTGGGAATGCTGTTGTTCGTGATAACCGCCACCGATACGGTCTTCTTCTATCTAGCTATGGCGCACCAAATTTTATCCATGCGCTAGGTTCTGATGTTATCCTCCACATCCCACTAACCGAGCTAATAACTATATGTAATGTGATAACCTTGTACTAATAACTGCATGTAATGTGATAACCTCAGCACCACTATGTATTCAAACGATAAATAAATTATCAATTATCGTGATTATGTAACAGGCCATTTTGTTTACGACTTTCATTGAAAGATTACACGATAAATTTAGTCCGCCATATTGAATTATCGAATGAAAGAGTATATTTCCGTGAATTGTATGTATTCGTAATTAATATTTTTAAGCCGGCTTTACAGTGCATGTTCAGATATCGGGAACTAAAATTCACGAAACATTAGTAGGTACCTTGTATTTCAACAGGCAGGACATGTTTTCTTTTGTTTGTTTTATTAAAACAGTTAAACATTTCAATTCAGATTCAGGTTTATTTTATGATTACACAATATGATCATGTCTCAAATAAAGTCATATTTATTGATTACTGGCTGGTGCCCGCGACTTTGTCTGAGCGACTTAAGGTAGCCTATGTCGTTCCCCAAGATAAAATCTATCTCCTTGACAAATTTCATTACGAGCCGTTCAGCCGTTTAGTCGTGAAAATGTAACAAACACACAAAAAAACAGAGTTACTTTCGCATTTATAATACTAGTAATAGTATGGACTAGCTGTGCTCCGCGATATCACCAGCTTCTTTCTTTTTTCTCGGCTCCTAAAGGTCGTAGCATGGTGTTAATAGCCTTAACCTTCCTCAAGAATTAGGCTATAAAATGCAAAATATTTTTTCAAATCCGTCTAGTAGTTTCAGAGATTAGCGCGTACAAACAAGCAAACACTTCAACTTTAATATTATAAGTACATATTTTAATAATATCGAGGACTACAAATAACAAAGAGACCATTATTTCTTTGTCGACCGAGTTAGAAAATAAGCCATGGTGTATTTAAAAACATAAATCACAAAAGACAAATAATGTTTACCTATTTGTTCAACATTTACCAAACAAACACACCCACCGAAATCACACACTTTAATACAAGTCAGGCCCAAAAAAAGGTAACAACAGAAATCTCAATACGGAGCACGTGAACACGTTCAATAAAGCCAACAATTGCAAATATAGCGTGAAAATGGCACAGCCCGTGTTTGTACTGTCAGTACTGGGTGGGTGGATTTTCGGCACTACAGTACACTTGCGGCCAAAATGAGGTGAACGTGAATTTTTAATGTGCACACGTTGTTTCGCTGTCGTGTCGGTGGATTCCATTTTTTGTGACTTTGACTGTAGTATGAAATTGAAAAATGTATTTATTATTGTCTGGTTTATATTTCTGTTCCAATTGTTCAACTTATGATGTTACATTTTGTATCATAGCATCACGCTTATATTCCCCTAAGACGTAGGCAGAGGTGTACACCCACATTTCATGCTGTTATTAAGTCCCATGTAATAGGTTGTAAGCACATTGTCATTTATTGAGGGCAATTCTATCCTTCGCGGTATTATTGAAAGAAATCTAACAAGAAATCCAATAACACTTTGCTGGACCCGTGAATCGAACTCAGGACCTCACGCTTAGGAGCAACCTTTGCAGCCACTTAGATTTTATGTGACCAATAAATTTCTTTTTATTCTTCCAAAGTAGATATGTCAGTAACCGCGCAGTGATCTCAATCTGTCCCCGGAGACATGTTCAGATTTCTAAATAATATGTTACAACATATTATTTATTTATTTATTTATTTAATATGTTCCAGCCCTAAGGGTAAGGGACGTATTGTTCTTATCATCCAACTTGAAAGGGTTGGTGGATCAATCATCATGACCCTAAAAATGGTGGTAGTTTTTATGTAATGTAATGTAAAGTACAGGAAAAGTTGTCAGGGTGGGCCGAACCAGCAAGACCTGGACAGTGTCAGTATATCTTTTTTTCGGTATTTTAATGTCTCTTATTCTTTATGGATAAATTAGAAATGAGTATGCAAGAGGAAGTGTGAAAGTTATGCCGGTGACCGAGAAACTGTGTCGAAATCGTTTGTCATGGACATGTGATGCGGAGAAATCTTCTTCTTCTTATCGTATGGTTGTTGAACAACCTAGTGTCAGAGTTTAAACTACCCGTACGTCTCTGACATGGCTTTACACACCATCGAGAACATCTCTCAGGTATGCTTCTTTCCTCACCCGTTTTAAGCAAGTGTTAATTAATTTATAATACGCACATGACTTCGAAAAGTCAGTGATGCGTGCCTTGGTTTCGAACTTGCGGCCTTTGACTTGTCAGTCCAACGGTCATACCACTAGGCTATCACTGCAGAGGACTGCACTGCGGAGGAATGAGGATTATGTGACGAGAAAAGTTTTGAGTACGAATTTAGATGGCTAAAGAGTAGAGGTAGACCGAGGGAGCAATACATGGATTGTGTGAAAGATGATAGAGATATGAAAGGAGTGACTACCGAGACGATGGCTGACAGAGATGTGTGGAAGAAATGCTGCCCCGATAAGGGCAGGGGGATGACCAGCTTGACGTCTCCTAATTTAAATTTGGCATCCCTTATTCTAGCTTTTGGTAAACGATAGGCATCGGAATAAGCACCAGAAATGAGAAATGTACGTAATGTAAACATAGGGTTCCTTGTACTCAAGATAAAATTATGGACACACGCATACACACTCACATATTTAATCAGTCACTTCCCACATACAAATACACATTGCCCCACACATGCACACATTCAGTTAATATTTTGATTTGGTCAATGGTCATCTGGCATATTCTCAACCGACGAAAGAAGGAAGAGATTCTCAAGTCCAGTATATATAATGTAGTGTATACCAAGCATATAACTTTTTTCGAAATAGATATAAACCAACCGATTTTGATGATTTTGTTTTTCTGTGTTTGTCTCTGTTGCATGTAAAAAGATTTGAAAGTAAATTGTAAATCCTTTGTTGGATGTAAAGTTCATATGATCAGTAGTAATTATTTTTAAGAGCCGTGGATTTTGTGCTAGGTAAGTAAATAAAATATTTCGGGCAATACTGATTCTGCCCACCCTGCGGACTTGGCCCGTAACATATAAATTACACTCAATGTTCATATTCTACCTTTGGGTACCTAACGTCGTATCAAAGCCAAGCATAATTATTCATCCATACTAATATTATAAATGCGAAAGTAACTCTGTTTGTTTGTATGTTCGTTTGTTTACGTGAAAAGGTAACAAACCTTTTCACGACTAAACGGCTGAACGGATCGTAATAAAATTTGGCAAGGAGATAGATGAGACCTTGGAGATAGGCTTAAAGACATAGGCTACCTTTAATCACGCAGACGAAGTCGCGGGCTCCAGCTAGTTTACTTTAAGCTTTTACTGCAACCCCTTTTATAGGGGCTTAACACAAATGAACAAAATAACACGTTCGCATTGAAAAAGGAGGATTGGTTGTGAAGTCTGAGTCATTGGTCTAGAAACTGAAAGCGCGGCTACTAAGCTTGAGGATTCGATTCCCGAGTTCGTCATGTGTCAATGTGTTATTGGGTTTTAGTTTTATCAAATTCTAAGAAGCAAACCTGTGTTTGGAATTGTACCTGATTGGACACAACACCAATATCACATGGGACTTAATTACGTCATCAGTGAAATGTTAATGGATTTCAGTAGGTACGCCTGCTGCCTTACTCTTCAGGGAGTTTGCGGAAAACATGTTAATTTATGTTTCATGCATTAATATTCCACCTTTTTGGGTAATGTTGTATCAAAACCAAGCAAGATAATTATTTATTTACAGCAACCCTTTTTACTTTGCTTAACGCAAATTAATCAGCCAAAATAACATACATTAGCAGTGAAATAGGAGGATTCGTTGTGAAAAGGCAGGGGACCCTTTACAAGCCCCTGTACAATTGTGCAGTCCCAATTTGATTTGACATTTTCCCGGAAATTGATCGGATTTGATTGAAACTCCCTAAGAGGTCCAAATTGCAATAGACATGTGATAATAGCATACTAGCTTTTACACTATTTTGATTTTCTATTTAAACTTTATTAATATATTTTAATAATAATATAATGTGTGGGATGTGGATTCGGCAATCATTGTGCCGATAGTCGTGACGGCCAACGGTCTGATAGCGAAGAGTCTCGACCAACACCTTAAGAGACTCTCGTTAGACGACTGGGTCAAAGGCCTGATACAGAAAGTGGTACTTCTTGACACGGCACGCATTGTGAGTAAGTTCCTCTCTCTGGAGCCCTAACCAACGGTGTCTTGGACCCTGTTCCCGATGCCGATGGCCAGCTATTTTTTATATTTTTAAATGTATATTTATATTTTAGATATATATTTAAAAATGTATTAAGTATTCTTATAAAATAAATAAACATATATACTATTATAAAGAGGAAAGATTTGATTGTTTATTTATTTGTTTGTAAGGATTTAACTCAAAAACAACTCAACCGATTAAAAAAATCTTTCACCATTAGAAAACTGTATTATCACCGAGTAACCTAGGTTTTATTTTATTTCAGTAATAATAATTAGTGCTACCCGTGCGAAGCCGGGGCGGTCCCTAGTCCTTAATAATAATGAAACAACTTTGAACCGGATTAATAGCGTGTATTTTAGGTAGTTTGCTTTTCCTGACGTTTCGAACACTTGGCAGTGAACACAGGATGAAGTTAAACATTGTTTTACTAGACCAACGAGGCAGTCAAAGCTGTCACAATAACTTAACTGCTAAACATTCAGCATTTAGGTTCCCCACATGACCCCTTTACGTAATCAACGCATGACCCCCAAATCCGTCACGGTACAAATGTACATGAATATATAATTCGACTTATCAGATGTAGCGGACGAGGTTTTGGGTCTACACGTTATTACTTAGTCCTTTTGAAGGAGAGGTCGGGGTCAGATTGGATGTTACCCAGCAGAATGTTAATATTTAAAACGTGTTAGATAAAATAGGTAACACCATGTCATTAGGCTTAAATTATTTATCTGATTTCGTCATGACTCCTTGATTTAGTGGTCGTAAGAATGACTGCTGAGCGTGAGTTCTTGGGCACGATTCCCTGGGTTGACTGGCAGAGAATGCCATATGACATTAAGTCCGCCTTATGTACCATACATAGAAGTATAAATAAATTACCGGACCTGTAAATATTTTTTTGGGAATTCGATTAGGAAATTCGCAGGAGCAGCCCAAAGTTTGGAATCGTGCCCGGTTGATGGCAATGGGGTCGGTACCATTAAAAACCAAACGGTCCTACACAAACTTTCACCGGTCTCCCGGGATTACCTTGCCGGAGTCCCGGGAATGCTCATTACCATGGGACTATCTGCATCGATGAAATGTCGGTGTAAAATAGTACTCCTCTCAACGCTATCCATTCAGTCACCGTAGGGACAACGTCACCAAAAGACGTATTAAAATGTTGAAGAAGAATTCGGAGTAGTGAACACCTCGGGGTTTTAGATAAAGCCTGGTCTACGCTAGCATCGCTCTTACCATTTTAGGGAAACAAATAGGTCACACAGCGTTCTTCAACACCGCTTGATGTCAAATTTCGTCATTCTGATCCCTTTACCCAACATGGTAAAGTAATTCCAAAACCATCCAAGATTAATGATTGTACTGTAATTCCATTTTTAAACCTTTTCTATAATAAGAATTTGTCCACCTTGACGATTTTGAATTTCGTTTTGCCTGTAGTATTCTAGGCCAGGGCCGAAATAATAGTCTCGACCGACTTTTCGTCACAGCGGCCTATCTCCAAAGATTAGCAAATACGCAGGAGGTATTAAAATGCACAAGTGTATGCGCAAACTCTTCCTTCACTCTCTTAGTCCGATGGGACGGCAATTCGGCACAATCCACTAAATTGCCTCTACGATTTAAACGGGGTCGGTGGTCTATGAAAATACCTTACAACAAGCGCTCAAAAGACCTGTCATTTCCAAGCTTCCGTTTTTATCACGAACTTTGTTCTTGTCCTCTTCTTTCGTTTCAACAATACAAACAATGACTGGCACTTCAACGTCCCTACAATTAGCTATTCAGGCCCTCCCGAGTGAAGATTGCAGGGTCACACGATGGGCACACTCGTATAAATCTCGACATGGTTCTATAAAACCCCATTTAAGTAAAAGATAAAGATCATTTTAATCGTTATAATATTGTCAGTTAATTAATACATGATTTTAGAAAAGTTCAGAATATTCTACCACGAAATGGTATACAATTATTATTGGAAATTATTAGGTCTTCGCCCGCGTGGATTTTCAGACTGACTCTTATTATCACTGAAATAAAATATAGCCTATGCTATTCAGTGATAATGCAGCTTTCTACCGATGAAAGAATTATTAAAATCGGTTGAGTAGTTATTGAGTTAAATCCTTACAAACAAACAAAAAATCTATTCTCATCTCTTTATAATTTATATTATATATACATAGAAGTATAGACCGTCTTCTGGTCGTGAATCCGTCTGTGTAGAGTTCAGAATTTCCCATCTGGATAATACGGACCAAGGCGGGATATCCTATGTGCAATTCCACGTACATTTTAAATTACGTAAACTATCTGTGTGCCAAACAAATTTCATCCAAATCTGTTCAGTAGTTGTTGCGTGAAAGAGTCAAAAACTTTCGCATTTACAATCTTAAAGTAGAATAATTGTTTAGTTCTATTAATAGTTCTCAAATATAGCATTAAAAATAGTCTTTATTATAATATAATACAATTTAATACATATTATTTATACTCAATTAGCTAATTTACTCATTATATGATCATAGCTACGTAAGTTATCTCTGCAGCGATCAAATTGGTTTTGTCGATAAAATCCTATTTTAGACTACGCAGCGAATTCCACCGACGTCTCACAATTCTTACCTCCCTACTACGTAACACTATCTCAACGATCGATACTACGTCGACAAAAGGTCTCGACGTCGTGAAATCGCGTTGTCTGTCTACGCCCTTAGTCTTTTATCAGTCCACATCCTGCTGACGTCACCGACTTGGTGATTGATCGCGCAGCAAAGGAAACGCTGCGTCATTCCTATGTCTAAAATTTTGTAGGCGAAGAAAGATTGTGACTACTAGATCTCTTTCCGCACGAAGTGATATTTAAAAATGTTATTTTTATGGTTTAAGCTCGACTGTAAAAAAAACACATAATTATAGTAATCACGCCTATATTCTCCGAAGGTGTAGGCAAAGGTGTAAAAAGTCATTAACCCACAATTTTCCTAATTTCTAATGCCTTTATTAAGTCCCATATGAAGGTGATGAGGTGGTGAGCTTATTGCTATTTACTTGAAAAAATCCTAACTCCAGGCTGCTACTGAGAATTTCCTAACAGAAAAACCCAATAACACATTGCCCACCCTGGAAATCTAACCCAGGACCTCACGCTTAGCAACCGTGCTTACCACCACAAGACCAACGAGGCTGTTAAAAAATAATAGGCATGATGACATTATTAAAGAATCAAAGAATAAATGGATTTAGGGAAAAATATATGTACACAGGATTCTAAAAAACTACCAAGTTTTAATAAAAACATTAAGATTATTTAGATTTTCAATTTTTGCCGTGGTTTTGCTTGAAGTTTTGTCAAATGTTATCGAAATGTGACGTCACAACTCATCATAAGCGGTGCCATGACACCCATGAGCGTTTTCGCGCTTATTTCAAATTAGATAGATTAAAATGCAATAATCTGCGTTAAAACAGAGTTTATTGCTTAAATAATGTGTTTTTCGAAAATAGTAGACGTGTGCCTATATTATAGAAGAAGATTTCAAAATCAGTCACCATGCCTATTGTCATACACAATGTCGATAACACATTATGTTACACAAAAGCTATTAAATTAAACGCATATTTTAATCAACTGATTAACTTTTACCTTGATAACGAAATTGCTCGAGACATTTTCTTTGTAAGGATTTCGCATTGTGGCCTTCAGAATAAATGACAACATTCGTATTTTCTGCAAAGGAATATAGTTCTATGTTGAAGCCATATGGTAAGAGCAGTGATAGCCTAGTGATAGACGGTTGGTACCGTTGGACTGACAAGACAAAGGTCGCAAATTCGAATCCAAGCCACGGGGCACGCACCAGTGGCGTCAAGCAAGTCACGCGCGCTTTTTTTTTTTTTTTTTGAAGTTTGCCCCACACTATGAATTACTTCCTATATCGTGGGTGTGTTTACAAACACATAATCACACATGAACACACACACCCAGACCCTGAACAATTATCTGTAGATCATGCAAATATTTGCTCCGTGCAGCAGTCGAACCTGCGACACGCGACGCAGCAACCGGTCTCTCGACCACTGCGTCAAATTAATTATAACATGCTTAAAACGGTGAAGGAAAACATCATGAGGAAACCAGCACACCTGAGAAATGTTCTCGATGGTGTGTAAAGCCATGTCAGAGACCTACGGGTGGTTTAAACTCTGACACTAGTTTGTTCATCAACAACTCGATAAAAAGACGAAGTCCGAAGAGTCGAATATGTCTTGAACAATATCATAAAAACTGTGTCATTGCTTGCAAGGGCGACTGCGAAGGATATCGTCTTGGGTACAATTCCTGGGCCGGACAAAGTGTTATTGCGTTTTTCTGTTAGAAAATTCTCAGTAGTAGCTAGAGTTTTGAATTGTGCTCAGTTGATGGCACAAATTTTTTTTACATACCAGGTTCAAATCCACAAGATCGTGCTTAAAAAATTTTGTTCGTAATCTTCGTGCCAACAAATTTTTGGAACAATCTATATCTGCCTAGCCTTTTCTCAATTACATTGGGGTCGGCTTCCAGTCAAACCGGATGCAGCTTAATACCAGTATTTTACATGGAGCGACTGCCTATCTGACCTCCACAATCCAATTATTGGGTATCACGATATCTCGTGGTATGACTTGTTGTCAGACTTTCAGACCTCTGACTACCCGTAAGGCTGTCAGAGATCTTAATTTGACAACCAGGACTGACGGCTTAACGTGCTCTCCGAGGCACGAGAGGGTCTCGGTATGAAATAATGGTCATCCATCCATAGACCGGCCGCGGCAAGCGCAGCTTAACCTCGATCGATCGATCTATGCGGCTGTTACTTAGCCACGAGCCTCTCCATATTTTTGCAACAATAAGAGTTAATTTCTACTCTACCCCAATTCCATAGTGTAGGTTTGTAGCCGAATTAAAATAATAAAACTTGGTCCCACATGAATATCGTTATTTTTACTGGATCGTTAAGTCTTTCGTTTTCAGTTGTTTTTGCTGTGTCGCCAAACATATAACTGTTGTTTCAGTTTCACCGTGGACATGCAATTCAACGGTTTTTCATTTAGATTTCAGACCAGACAACAATTACATACAAAATTGTATTTCTGTACTGTATAATAGATAAAATAAGTTAATATTATACACTCACATTTCACACGATGGTAAACCGAGCATTTCCTAACAGAAAAATCCCAAAAACTCTACCAGAACCGGGAAAGTCAAACCCAGGACCTCACACTCGGCAGACGCGTTCACTAGACCAATGTATACCGTGTATCAAACAAAATAAATACACAACATAAAAAAAACACCGATAATTTGCCACTCGATAAACTCCAAACTTTATTAAGGTTACATTTTATGAACTGATCATAAAATTACGATTTTTATCGGTATCTACAAGGAGTATCCATTGCTACAGGAAGCGTTTTGATTTAATGTCAATAAAAAGGTTTGATTCAGGCTGAATGACAAGATTCCTTCGTCAATGACGCGGGCGTATTAAAAAATGATAATGTCATACGAAACGCGTGGAAATTATGGGAAAATGTTGAATAATTCAAAATAAGTGTGAAACGGGGCTTGTAAATCCGATTAAGGGTAGTTTTTATTCGTTTTAAGAATCCTTACGCTTTATTTCCTGTGTAAAGAAGTAATTGTGACTTATTATGTAGATAATAAAGGGAATTGATTCCCTTTCAAGGTAAGCCATTTTTGGTGTCTTGCATTTTGGAGATTGGTTGATAACATCACGCCAGTATTCTGCGAAAGGGTAGGCAGAGGTGTGTATGTACACATTTGTACACCAACACTTCACCAATGCTGTTATTTATGTCCTATCTAGCCTACTACCACCTACCGGGCACATTTCAAACTCTGGTCTGTTAAGGAAAATTTGTGTTAAATAAAATCCAAAGACAATTTGACCGAGTCGCGAATCGAATCCAGGATCTCATGCTCAGCAGCAGTGATTGCAATCAATAAGACAGTTATTTTGGCTCACGTTCGTATTAACTATAACTAACACTTCCTGATTGCTTTTCTTTTCGGTTCAACTAATCTTCTCTATTCTGCTCCAATACCTCATTCCAAACGCCGCTAGCCATTCTGTCTCTTTGCGTCATTGTCCACGTTTTATACCATAATTTCACATTACCGTAAGGGGCCATCCATTAATCACGTGGTGTCTTTATAGCATTTTTTAAATCCCCCCCCCCTCCCCCTTGGTGATAGGTGGTGAGGCTTAAGACTAACTCCCCACCCCCACCCAAAATCACGTATATTTTTAGTACCTAGAAAGAATCTTATCTTTTTGAATATTATCTTTAAATAGGTACAGAAAATAAATACACGTGATATCTTACTACACACTACCCCCCTTCCCCGTAGTGATATTTCGTGATTTTTTCCAAACCCCCCCTCTCTCCCTTTCGAGCCTAATAAGCATTTGCCTCGTTGGTCTAGTGGTCCCAAGCGCGACTGCTGAGCATGTGGTCTCGGGTTCGATTCCCGGGTCGGGCAAAGCGTTACTGAGTTTTCTGTTAGAAATATTTTCAGTAGCAGCCCGGAGTTCTAAATTGTGCCTGGTAGATCGCAATAGACTCACCACCTATTACATGGAACTTAATAATAGCATTGGCGAAATGTGGGTGGTACAGCTTTATACACCTCTGCCTACTCCTTTGGGGAATACAAGCGTGATGCTATGTTATGTTATGTAATAAGCCGTGAAAGCCTGAAGTGCAGTGATGGAGCCTAGTGGTATAACCGTTGAACTGACGAATCCCTGACATTTCGAGTCGTGTGCGTATTAGAGATTAATTATCACTTGTTTAAAACTCTGAAGGAAAACATCGTGAGAAAACCAGCACACCTGAAAGATGTTCTCGATGATGTGTAAAGCCATTTCAGAGGCCTACGGGTGGTTTACACTCTGATACTAGGTTGTTCATCAACCATTCGAGGAGAGAGAGAGGCCTTGTAATTTCGAATTCAAAGATTTATAGGAAAATTATCAGATACAATATTTTGTGTACGTTAACAGCCACATAAGTTTGGTAAACTGTGTCGCAGCTGGTAGCGCCCACCTCCAAGAGATGAGACGACAGCCATCCAACTATAAATAAAAAAAATACTAAGTAGGTACATAATAAATGTGTGTCTCTCTCTCTGAGTGTGTGAGTGCGTGGGTGTGTGTGTGTGTATGTGTGCATATGTTCTGGAAGGTACTGCAAAGAATATCCGAACCTTAAAACGTATTCTTTAATAAATTTTCTGTTAGATGTTACCAGGGATGTCAATTTGGTATAATGTGTGAGTGTTATATTTATACCTACTCTTCTGTAGCCCATATTGTCCTTTGTTTTATGCTGGTCTCATTAATTTTCGTAATACTAACAATTAAACTGTATTCATGATAAATCAAATCATAAAATATTTCAATAACCATCAGTTGATTACCAATAGTTTTCATGCGTACACGGCTATTGAAAATGGAATGAATTATTCACGGAACTTTATGTTTCCGATTGAAATACGAGTAACAAACTAGATATTATCAATATACGTTTAACAAGGTTTTCGTGCTTGCAATTTATATTATAAAATACTAGCTTCTGTCCGCGACTTCGACTACGTGAACTTCAGAATTGGGCCCAGGCGGAATAGAAAGTATTACATGTGTTAATCCAGGTTATAAACGATATGTGTGCCAAATTTCATCAAAATCCGTTCTGTAGTTATTGCGTGAAAAAGTAACAAATATCCATCCGTCCTCACAACTTTTCATATCTATCTATCTATATAAATAAAAATGAATCGCCGAAATGTTTGTACGCGCATAACTTCCGAACGACTGCACAAAATTGTTTTTTTTTTTTGTGTTCGTTATTTTCAGGACAAGGTTTGTATAAAAGGAAATTATAAAAAAAAAATACGGTACGGAGATCGCTGGGTCAGTTAGTTCATATTATTATATAGGATGATTTGTTAATTAAGTGGTTCCTATTGATTTGGTCGTTTGGTCTGTTTGCAAGCTTTTATTTGACTTTCAATATTTTTAAGCTTATCTTTCGAGCTGAATTAGAACCCGGTATATCTATGTAACTTCGGTGACAATGCAAAATTATATCTGTAGCAAGTTTTACAAACAGATTATTTCCTTCTACATACGAAAGTCTTAACTTATTTTATTTGTTTTAGTATACTGCTTTAATAACAGCTTTTTTATGGTATAGTTAGCAAAGCCAGCGTGTTACCTGAACGTAAGCGATAAACGCCGCCCGTGAACATGCAACTATAATGGAGTCACTGATGTGTTGCCAACATATTAAAACGAACGTTTAAACATAATTTATATCAAAACAAGCAAAAAAACTTATTTAGTTTGATATATCTTAGGTTTTCGCGATCACATTATAATAAAAATAAATAAATAATAATAAAAATCATTTATTTCAGAAAAAAATTCCATAGGGAGGGCAAGGTTGTTAGTAACAAAAATTTTGCTTAAAACTAATGTTAGTAATTAAAAAGTATATCTGCCTAGCCTTTTCCCAATTAATTGGGGTCGGCTTCCAGTCAAACCGGATGCAGCTTAATACCAGAATTTTACATGGAGCGACTGCCTATCCGACCTCCACAACCCAGTAACTGGGTAACACGACATCTCGTGGTATGACTGGTTGTCAGATTTTCAGACCTCCTAACTACTCGTAACTACTGTCATAATCATCTTAATTTGACAACCGGGACCGACGGCTTAACGTGCTCTCCGAGGCACGGAGGGGTCTCGGTATGAAATTATGGTCACCCATCCACAGACCGACCGCGGCAAACGCAGCTTAACTTCGATCGATCGATCTGTGCGGCTGTTACTTAGCCACGAGCCCCTCCTTAGTAATTAAAAATTAAAAAGAAGAAATTAGACAAACTATTTGCACGGTAAGCTCATCGGTCCCGCAAAACATGGAGTTCAGTGAACCTACCGAGCAGAACAGTATTGGTTCTCTCGCCAATCATGCATAATAAAACAACTTTTAACCGGATTAATCGAGTGTATATTAATGGTTTGCCGCATTCGCTCGTGCGAGCACTAACCTAAAAACGAAATCATACACGTGGTTAATACGGTTAAAAGTTGTTTTATTATAACATTGTTTTATTGTAAGAATATTATAATAGGAATAATATCATAGCCCGTTGCATATCGCGATTGATAAACGATAAGTAAGGTTAAGCAACACTTGGCGTGGTTATTCTGTACATGCTGACCACTAAGAGAATTTACATCTGAGCGTCTACTTACTTAGCAAGAAGCAAGAGCCTACACTAATCCAAAAAATACTTCTCATATTATATTTTCCTTCTTCCAGAGGATGAGAAGACCTCGCCGGCACAGATGGCTGACCGTTTCCGTATTCTTCATTGCGTACTCGGTGTTCCAAGCGGTATACAGCCCCTCCAACGCTTCTGAACCCATGGACAAGGTCACCGAGGATATTGATGAAAACCCTACGCAGAAACCAGAAGTTACCAGGGATGTCACGCCAGCTGGTAAGCGAGGCAGCTGGAAAGGCTAGGCAGATTGATTTTGTAACTTTTCAAAGATTTATCTATATCTCGTAGTAAGTCTGGTTTTCGAAGTATAAGCCGTATTGGCTGTCAAATATTAATGAATTGATTGAATAGATAACGTTGTCCAAAAAATCGACTACGGCGTGCTGTGTCGCTGTTTTGACTCCCGCATGGAAAAAATATTTATATAATACTAATACAGATACGGCTCTGGTGGGATTATTATGTATGTGTCTATAAACAACACTTCACTTGTCCACTTTCAACGAGGGAGAGCCATGCTTCGGCATGAATGGGCCGGTTCGACCGGAGTGATACCACGGCCTCACAGAAAACCGGCATAAAACAACGCTTGCGTTGTGTTTCGCCGAGTGAGTGAGGGTACCGGAGGCCCAAACCCTTTAAAATGCCGGCAACGCACCTGAAATTGATCGGACAACCGAGCCAATCGGTCAAGCCCTAAGCGATTCGCCCATGTGCCACGCGCAGGTTTGATTCCCACACCAAAAAAGATTTATAGGACTTAAGTACAGATACTTTGTTCCCTGGCTTGTGTTTTTGTGAATGTAAGATTAATGTGAACATAAATCGGTCACCAGTATAGGGACTGAATTGATTGCAATGACGTCGCCATAAGACGTGTTAAAAATATGGAAGAAGAATTCGCGGTGGTGAGCAGAGGTCGAGATGGCTTAGTGGTCAGAGCGCCTGGAGTATTCATCCGGGAGGCGCAGGTCCGAATCCTGTTCGCGACCGTATTCTTTTTCCATTTAATATAATAACTTTAGAGTTCGCTAAGCATGCGTTAATGCTTTTCAAAGATTTATCTTGAACTAAATACATGACACAAGAGTATGGAGCAAAACTTACGTCTAGATATATGAGCCTATTGCCCAGTTCTGTCACGATCATTATTTTACAGATGAAGAATCTCCCGCTCCACTTCCGATGACTCTACCGACTGACAAAGCGACAGAAGAGGAGGGTCCACCAATAGGCGGCAAAAAGGCCATGAAAGGACTTCCAAAAGATGACGAGCCCGACAAGAAGGGACAAAAGGACGCGGGATATGTAGAGGTGAGTTCTTTTACACGACTGCCCAAAAAAAGGAGTGTTATGTTTTTAGGGTTCATGTATGTAAGTATGTCCTTATGTATGTCTGTGAGTGTTCTTATTCCACCTTAACTTTTAAAGCCTGAACCGGTTTAGATGTATGGGGTAATCATTAGAATCATTCATAACCTAGTAAGATTAAAAAAAATGTAGTTAATATAGTGGCTATGGTACACAAACAGGTGTGGAAAAAGATACACGGCAGGCGTGCTTTTAATGATGAATTTTTTTTTACAATTTAGATCTTATTTCAAACATATTTAGTATCCATTTTTTTTTAACTAATTTAATCTTGTTAATTTAATTGATGATCTATGAATGAGAATACAAATTTACTCTGGTGGGAGGCTTCGGCCACGGCTGGTTTTTTATGTAGTCGTTTTCTTTTTTTATTTAATGAATAGAGCTGTATTCATTGACGATAGAAAAATTGGCTCATAAACAAGTTCACGCTATTTTTTTAAAGCTACTCGATGTTTGTTCGGAATATGCGTAATGCCAAGTTATTTCGTACCAGTGCTTAAACCCGCGACCTCCTATGCTCTAGGCCGGAGGCTGTTACCGCTTTCAAAACTTTTATATTGCAAGAGTTGTGGGAACAGCCGCTCTGAAGGACTTATTGGTGACCTTTAAAAAGGTCAGCTACGAGCAAATTTATAAACGTGGGAAAAATATGACGTTAGGTAACAGTAGACGGGGATAGTCTGAAAGAGGTACTAACATAACTAACCTACAGATGAAATTAGTTTACTTCATCCACTTCTAGATTTGACTTGAGTTGTATATAGTTAAGTACATATTGTATATAAATACAAAAACTCACGCAACTTTTTCCCATGCAGAAACTTACAGAACGCCATTTGCTACGATCCTTACATACTCCCTTTGCTTCGTCCACGTTCATACATCTGGGTCATACACGTGTGCCGGTTGCTAATACTACGGACCTGGACATTACCAATATTTAGCCTTAATGTTGAAATTAATTAACAAACACTAGACCAGCTATACTCAACCTGCGGCCCGCCTAGCTTTTGTGCGTACCAGGCGTAGTAGATAAATAATTTTATTTTATTGTTAATAATTTATCAACCATTTTAAACGTGCTGATCCAGAATGCGACCAATCTAGCAATTCTGTTATAAGAAAAAAGGGGTGTATGTGGAATTTTGGATTGTCAATGCAATCAATTTGCAATGTCCCCCAAAAATATTTGATCTACATACGTTTGCGAATCGTTGTTTTCGCGAATGACATAGGTACGCAAATAATGTGTAGAAACAAAATCATGGACTCCCATCTGGATGATGTAATAAGGTTAGTATGCAGCAACAGGCCAGATCTTAACAAACTTTGAAAAACTGATCACAATTTCAGATATCTTACTAAAACTATTGTTTTACCTTTTTCATTAAAACATAAAGTTTTAAATGTCGGAATAACATGTGGCTGCTTAATAAACTTACATTAAAAGGCTTAATTCATAAGATCATCCAGCCAGATTAAAATCAATCAACCATTAAATTCAAATTACATTTTCTAATAATACCTAAATCTATTTATGTTCGGCCCCGGCACAATGACTAAAACGTCTTAGTGGCCCCTTTAAAAAAAAGTTTGAGTATGGCTGCACTAGACAATCAGATCAATAAGAGAGTTAATAGACTCAATGGGATTGTGTTCCACTCTCATTTCTATAAATAATTGATGACTAATTTATAATGTTTGATATAAATTTTAATATGTCAAATACGAATTAAGTTTTAATACTATGGTTATACGTACACTTTAATGGGTTAACAATTGAGAGTCGGCAAGTTTCATCGAAAAATCAAATTGCCAAGTTGAATATGTCAAAATTCTTACAGTACCGAACCCATAACCTTCGACTCTAAGCATATAAATACCAATACAATTTCCAATTTATATTTCAATTTGAATGTTATACTTCAGTCGTAACCCGTTGAAAGTCAAACATCATTGAAGTTTTCAACTAAGTAATATCCTTGAGGTAATGAGAACGAACCGTGTCTCGAAGAGAACTGTGCTATATATTGAACCAATGTGCCAATTGTAATCTAGAGCACTTACTGAGCGTGAGATCTTGGATTTGATTTCCGGATCAAGCAAATTGGTTTTTCTGTTAAGAAATTTTCAGTAGTAGGCCGGGTTTTCGAATTATGCCCTGTAGATTGCCCCGTCGTCAGTGCAGACCTGCCAAAGTTGGTCTACACAGATACATCCCTACAAGAGGCGCACACCAAAGCATGACACGCATTCGTCACGGCCTTGTCGCTGGTAGTGCGACGAACAACCCGAGTTCAGGGTTATGTAGCACTTAAATCTTGTGCCAAGCCATCAGACGATTCTAATCATTTTTAATATTAGTGACAGCATCCAAGATTACGTAGTTCTCACATCCCACACATAAATTGTATTTACAGAAATTGTGAAAGATACATGGGCGTAACTACCGCCGTATCAGCCGTATCAATGATATGGGGCCACAAGGGCCCCGAAATCTGTACTGTGAAGACAAAAAATCCCAAAACGTTATAAAAGGGGCCCAAGTAAATTAATTTTTATATAGGGCTTAGCACAAGCTGCACCACTGGAAAGATAAAAAGTTTAAAAGAGTAACCATGGACCATGGAGTAGCTGCCGCTTCTATTCCATAGGAAAAGAAATTGTGCAACCATGGACCTAAATTCTGACCTTTCATAAGTGTTTTTGTATTACAGGACACTGAAACAGATGAAATTCGCGAAGAGGAGAGGAAAGAATGGGAGACGAACCCCACTGTGAAACCGCTGCGAGTGAACTGCTCCCCACCGGCTATCGAACAGGTAATAATTATAACAAAATATAGGATCACGCCCGTATTCCCCGAAGGGGTAGGCAGTGGTGTACACCTACATTTCACTGGGAGCTGAGTTGCCTGCGTCCGTACCCTTAACCTAGCATCCCTACATGTTGTCCCTAGGTGGTTGAAAACAGGCTACACAATTTTAATGGGAGGCCTTCGCTTTGGCCGTGGCTGGTTACCACCCACTGGACGATGTCATACCGTGAAACGATCTAGTCGTGTTTTGGGATGTAGTCCGGTGCAACCGTTGTGGGAGACGGGTCTGGGCAATTGCATTAACTCCCCAACTTTAGTTCTCCACAAATCTATCCACTCTACTTAGAGTGAACAGATTTCTTCTGGATTTACGTGCACGTCGCTTACCATCAGTCGAGTTGGTGGCCAAACATAGATCTATATTTGAAAAAAAGAAACTTATTAATGTTAAGTCCCATATAATAGGTGGTGAGCCTATTGACATTTACCAAGCACAATTCCAATCCTTATGCTTCAATTCACTTGCTTTATACATTGTGAACAGTTCCCCAAACCCCTGATGGGTCAGTCAGCGCGCAAGCACGGCGGCCTGATCATCCACGTATTGGTATGCATGTTCACGTTCATCGGGCTCGCCATCGTGTGTGACGAGTACTTCGTCTCCAGTCTCGACAGGATCTGTGAAGGTTAGTACTGATAAATATTCAGTTTCAAAAGAATAGTACAGTAAATAGTACATTGACATAAGTGCGCTAAGTTGGACATCACAGTCTAGGCTGAATTGCGTGCCGAGACGTTGTTATGTTCATATCTAACGCGCAATTCATACGACGTTTTTCCATCCATTAAATATTTTTCTATATAAGACATATTGTTAATTCGGCGACAAAAATAAAGAATATATCATCAGATCATCTGTAATTCATACTTACACAAACTTTAAATGAGACATTAGTAAATTATACAAAGTTTGTAATTAAGTACTTACAACATTTAAATAAAAAAAGATAAAACAACTTTTAACCGGATTAATCGCAGGAGGACTCCTGCGACCACGAACGCTGCAAAGTGTTTGTAACGTCAGGAAAAACAAAAACCAATAATACACGCGATTAATCCGGTTAAAAGTTGTTTTATTATAATGTGTAGTGATCGCGAAAACCGAAACAGAAAGATAAACTACCGCGCCCGTACCTCGGACCGGACTCAGCTCGGAACTGGCTCGGTCTAACAATGCTTTACTAATATAAACCTAAAATGGATTCCCTTCATTTCAGTATCTTTACTGTTTCAATACACAGTCTCATCAAACTTTCTATTATTCCATGTGAACAGAGCTGAAGTTAGCCCCGGACGTGGCTGGCGCGACGTTCATGGCGGCCGGCAGCTCGGCGCCCGAGCTCGCCACCGTCGTCATCGGGGTCTTCTGCGCACAGGACGATATTGGTAAGCTTACCTACACGATTCTTCTAAAGTTCTAATTCTTCTTCTTGCCCTTGTTGCGACATCAAGATAAGCTATGCACAGTTCCTAGTAAAACGCATATTTTCCATGAAAGTTTTTTGTGCATAGCTCCGCGCCTTTTTAATAATATCCCAAAATCTATCAGAATAATTTCAGAAATAAAAACGTTTAAAAAGAACCTTCATGACATGTTAGTGAACAAATGCTATTATTCTGTAAAATATTAGGTACTTGACTGACAAATCACTTGCACAATATAATTGACCTTAGCCTTGTTGCGTTCAGTATTATGTAAATAGATTTTAGTAATAGCTAGTTTTTTAGGATTAAAATATATTATTTGTAATCTCATTGGTAATGTATGATTGTAACTATGATAATTTATAATTATATTTCTGTGACAATATTATTGTATGCCTAAAAGACGAGACATAGCTGATCATTTTATTAACAAACATCTGTATCATGTACCTATGATCCACAATAAAGAATATATGAATGAAAGTTATTTGAGGTCGACGCTGATTACGTTATCGTTCACTCCCCCTTCATTCATATCATCCCGCGCACAATCCATCTACCTTTTCTGCCTCTCCCGCTCCACCTATCAACATCCATATTCATTACTCTCTTAGTCACACGAGTTTCATCCCTCTTCATGTCCATGTCAAGACAAACGATTTCCTTTAAACTTTTCTGTCACTGACGCTACATTAAGACTTTATCTAATATTTTAATTTCTTACCTTATCCATTCTTGTCACTCACACCTATTCTTTACTATCAGCATTGAGGTTAAATGATGCTATACCAGAAGGTTAATTGGATTGGCAACGGAGGCACTAATAACGCCTCTAACGCTCGAGTTAATTCAATCACATTGGCTGAAAATCCTAATGTCAATATGACATACTTTGATTGATTGTAGTAGTGGGTCCTGACATCTTACGACTCCGTGTCCGTGTGTGATCTTATTCGTGTGTGTGCGATGCGTGTTTTTATATATTAAAAAAAAACGTTCATCTTGACACCCGTACGATAGTATGTAAAAATCCTGTACTATCTCCTCGATTACCAAAATCTAACCTATAAAGCTTAGCGAACATTCAATCTCATCGCATCGCATTGTAAAACTGCACTTAAACCTAAAATGCAGTAGAAGACGCGACACGCCTGTACCTAGTGTACAAATATATGAAATATAATGTACGAAATTGATGTGGGTGGGTATTTGCAACAAGTAACATTGCTAGTCGGCCCGCTATTCCATGCATCAGTAAAATGTAAAACTAGATGTTTTAGGGTATTTGCCTTTGGACAGCGCCTTAACAAATACTTTGACCACTCGACTTAGGATCTAATGCGACAACATGAAAGTTAACCGAAATCCATTATGGTTATACATAGTTCAATACTACTCAGATAGGAAAAAGCCGGTTTACGCCTGTTTCCTTGACCTCTCCAGAGCATTCGACCTTGTGTCATACGATATGCTTTGGAGAAAGTTGAGGGACAGGAACGTGCCGACGGAAGTTGTAGACATCCTGAAGTACTGGTATGCTAACCAAATAAACCATGTGAAGTGGTCCAGTACTCTATCGGACGCATACGGGTTGGAGTGTGGTGTGAGACAGGGGGGGTTGACGTCCCCACGACTCTTCAACCTGTATGTAAATGACTTACTAGTAGGGCTCAGCAGTATGCATGTCGGATGCAGGGTGGGTGGTGTTAGTGTTAATAACATCAGCTATGCAGACGATATGGTGCTGCTGGGCCCTACTGCACGGTCTATAGGAGAGTTACTGAGGCACTGTGAGGTTTATGCGGCTAGACATGGCTTGATATATAATGTCACGAAATGTAAATACATGGTCTTTAAGGCCGGTGGTAAATACCCTGAAAATATACCGGCCATTAAATTAAACGGCTTGAAACTAGATAAGGTTGATTCTTTCAAGTACCTTGGGCATTTCCTCACCACTGACCTTAAAGACAATGAAGACATTGAAAGGGAGCGCAGGGCGCTATCGGTCCGAGGTAATATGCTGGCACGCAGGTTCTCCCGATGTAGTGTAGACGTTAAGATCACCCTTTTTAAGGCATATTGCCAAAGTTTCTATACGGGAAACCTGTGGGTCACGTATGCCAAAAGAGCGATGGACGCTCTGCGCATCCAGTATAATAATATTTTTAGGATGCTGTTGCGCAGGCCACGTTTTTGTAGTGCCTCAGAAATGTTTGTCTTAAATCGAACCGATAGCTTTCAAGCAGTGATTCGCAAAAAAACGGTATCTTTACTGAGCAGATTACGTGGTACTAGTAACGGCATCCTCAAAATAGTTGTGGAGGATGTTACCGCTCCAATTTTAAAAAAGATGGTGAGGATGGTGATAAATTAATGTCACCAATATTTTATCCTATATGTCCCTTTACTAACGATAGTTTATAAGTTATTATTGTAATTACTAACACACTGGATCTTAGTTATCTGAATAAAAAGATTATTATTATTATTATTATATTATTATAGTAATATGGTTATACATAGATTATACATAGTAAAGTGGTATTAAAAACTCATTACTAATCAAACCAAAAGCTCTTTGTTTGATGGCATAACGTAATTGTTATTTTATGTAACAAATGGCTGTTAGTAAATTAATCAATTATTTATCGACCGCAAGTCATAGTGACCAAGTTTTATAACTAAATTAGACTATTCGGGTAGACGTTATTGATACCGCTTCAGTCCTTCAATTGCTCGTCTTCAATTATAACGTATCTACTTGCGCAAAAAAGTACCTCATTTATTGTCTTTATTTGCAATGCTACCATAATGTACATACATGGTGGTGAAATGACAAAAAAATAGGCATCGTGGACATTGCGGAGCACAGCAATAATAGGAAGAAGTAGTACTTATTCTACCTTGGACATGACAGGATTTTTACGGTAGTGTCCGGCCGAATAGTTACTCGTCCGGGCTTTCTAACTCTTGCCAAAGTCAGAATGTGTATGTGTGCCTACATTGTACAGACACTTGAAACCGACCGTCTTTTGGACAAATTACATGCTTTTTTAGCTTGCTTTTGACAGATCATAGCCTGCTGTAGTTGTGGTGGATGCAGATCCCGACACCCCAGTAAAATTTTGTGAAAAACCGTGTGGTTTATATTCAATAGGGGTCGTCCATTATGGATTTTCGGTACAGAATAAATGGCTTTTTTGGGGTAAGGCATGGCTGGGCATTTTATTTTTTTAATCCTTACCAAGTGTCAATCTGTGTTCACATATTCATTATCATCATCCCCCTGCCCAATTTATTTGGGGTGGGCGCAGCATGTATTCTTATTCCATACATCTTTATGAGCTGTCATATTGTCAGTCACTCCTTTTCTAGCCATATCATCTTTAACACAATTCTTTATTTATTTTATTTTAGATGGGTTTGTTCTTGACTCTAGTCTAGGTCAGGGGTGACAGAGAAAAAGTCGACGATGGAGTGAGCTTACACAGAAGAAGCTTGTTCACTCTAACTTTGAAGAGATTAGCTAGGGTTGAATGCGGTCAACAAATTAAATTTAATATTAATTAAACACCCACCCAAGACATCAAAGAAATTCCTCTTGCTTAAAAAAGCGTTTGTCATAGTTTTTAAGCACGACGCAAAAAGAGGGGTGTTATAAGTTTGACGTATCTGCGTACTGTGTCATCATAACTCCAAAACGAATGCACCGATTATGATGGAGTTTTTTTGTTTGAAAACTGACGTGTTAGCTTCTACCTTTCACCTTCCTCTGCTCCAGGTGTATCTGGGGTGATCGGCTCGGCGGTGTTCAACATAATGTTCGTGATCTCGGTGTGTGCACTGTGTGCGGGCACGGTGTCGCACCTCAACTGGTGGCCGCTCTGCAGGGACTGTTTCTTCTATGCCATTTCTATCCTCGTCATGCTTTGCACCATTGCTAACTCCATCGTGTCGTGGTAAGTGATTTTCGATATCTGTAACTTTCGCACTATATTTTTATTAAGTCTCCAAAAATCAAATAAATTTAAGGACTTGCTAAATCTTTTTAATTATTCTGCTCAGGTATTTCTGGTACTTATTTCATATTAAAATACTTCAGTCTTTTTCATACCAATTGTCTATTTTTGCCAAATGGATAAAAAAGAGTGAGTTTAATATGTAGATGATTTTTTATATTTATTTTCTAACTAATGTCGTGCACATTATAATAAAACAACTTTTAACCGGATTAATCGCGTGTATTATTGGTTTTTTGTTTTTCCTGACGTTTCGAACACTTTGCAGCGTTCGTGGTCGCAGGAGGACTGTCCTCCTGTGTGTAGTGATCGCGCAAACCTAAGATATTACTAATGTGGTGCATTTTGTCCACAGGCCAGAAGCTCTCTTCATGTTGCTAATGTATGGAGTCTACTGCATTGCCCTGCGTTTCAACACATCCCTGGAGCGATGGGCAATGACTCTGCCACTGCCTTTCAAACTGCCCACCAGAGAAGAACAAGCAGCCTTAGTTACATACAGGTATGTATTGTCATACAGTGACGGGTAGAGCATTTTTAGGGAGTTATCTATGGTCGACTTTCGAAAACATGAAGTTATTTTTAACAAATGTTTATTTCAATAAGGTAACTTTATAAACGTACACGCGTTCTGATAGTAGATGTACGACTACGATGTACGTGTAGACGACATGCAAAGGCAAAAAGCAAAAAAACTTGTTGCATAGAGCAGTCCCTGATGGTCACCAAATTTTGTTGTTGGCACCCAACTGGGACCACGAGACCAGCTAGATTCATTGAGTAGTTGTTATGGGGACAATGTGAAGTATGATTTCAGAAATAATATGGTTGACCATTAGACAAAACCAGTAAGGCAATTAAAGAGCATCAAGTAAAAAGGCTTATATCTGGTATCTGGTATCGTCTTGCGACGGGTCGTTGAGTTCTCTTAATTATGGTTCGAGCTACACGATGACTGATGCATACGTGCCGTCAGTAAGGACAGGTCAACTTGAAACTTCTATGGCACTTTCTTCAAAAGGCCACTCCAGACGCCCTACATGATTACGCTCACATAGCCTTATATACTGATGTCTGGACTTTAAAAGAGACTGTGACCTCTGAGTTTGTTTCGGCTTTTCTTCTCAGAGGTAGTCAGACAGGAAAAGCCGGCGCCTTCTAGTTTTTAATTTGACATGTAAAAGAGTTCCAAAAAACCTATTTACAGAATAAATAATTTGAATTTGAATTTATAATCAGGAGTGGATAATTTCAAGATATGGATGGTGATGAGGATTATTGTAATGAACGGCCGAATGAGAACATTAATAATTTGCGTTTGAAAGATTTATCTGGAAATATTATTGAATGTATGTATTTTATATATGTATGAACGTGGACGAAGCAAAAGGCACATGTATGGATCGAAGCTAGTAATAGTTTCTGCCTACCCCCATGGGAGAAAGATTTATGTATTATTGAGTGTTCGGTACGCATGCATTAAATTTCGAATATATGCATAGACAAAATATTATTGTTTGTGGAAAGAAAAATGGAGGATTAGACCTGGAATATTTATCCGGGAGGCAAAGGTTCGAATCCTGTTCACGACCGTATTTTTCATTTAACAAAAATGTTTTCTTCAATAATTTAAATAAATAAAATGATTCGTTTGTAGGAGTGCGGGTCAGGCGCCGGCGCCGACACCGGGCGGGGACAGTACGTACGCGCAGATGGACGGACAGACCAAGGAGACCCCGCTACAGGACTCGCGTAAGATTGCTACAATATTATTTACAGATAAGATTGTACCTAAAACATTAATTTGAATCCCAAACATTAACTGTACACGTCACCAAAAGAAGTATTATAGAATTAAAATTTTGAAGAAGAAATCGGGGTCGCAAGCAGAAGTCGAGAAAACTTAATGGTCGGAGCATCTGGAGTGTTTATTTCTTATTTATTTATTTATTATAATTACAAAGTTTACACTTAAAAGTTACATAATTGTCCCACAAACGGAATTGCGGTTTGACTGTGGGTGAGCCCCCTTAAATAAATTTACATGCTTTTACAAACTTAAGAGGTATTAAAGTTACAATATTAAATGGAAAAAGAATACGGTCGCGAACAGGATTGGAACCTGCGCCTCCTGGATAAATTTCTTTTTCCATTTAATATTGTAACTTTAGAGTTCGCTAAGCATGCGTTAATGCTTTTCAAAGATTTATCTTGAATTATTAAGGTAATTGCATTCTTTACGACATTGTATTAGCTGCAAAGTTGGTCGTGTCGGTTCGGTCACCTGTATAGGTACCGAATTGATTGCAATGACGTCGCCATAAGGCGTGTTAAAATATGGAAGAAGAATTCGCGGTGCTGAGCAGAGGTCGAGATGGCTTAGTGGTCAGAGCGCCTGGAGTATTTATCCGGGAGGCGCAGGTTCGAATCCCGTTCGCGACCGTATTCTTTTTCCATTTAATATTGTAACTTTAGAGTTCGCTAAGCATGCGTTAATGCTTTTCAAAGATTTATCTTGAATTAATTGTTTAACTTACTTTTTAAACTTTAAGTCTTTTTCCTGTCTGATGTCCGTCGGTAGACTGTTCAGCACTTGAAGGAATTAGTACTGGAGCAGTTTTAGCGGTCAAACCCCTCTCGCCACTGGCATATGATTCCCAATCATATCAAGATTCGACAACGCGGTTGGCGCAGTGGTCGAGAGACCGACTGCTGCGCTGCGTGTTGCAGGTTCGATTCCTGCATGGAGCAAATATTTGTACGATCTATAGATAATTGCTCCGGGTCTGGGTGTGTGTGTGCTTGTGACATTATATGTCTGTAAACGCACCCACAGACACAGGAAGAAATTCCGAGAGTGGGGCAAAGTTTAAAAAAAAAAAAAAAAAATGATACCTTTTACTAGTATAGTTACAATGATAGTACACGATTTTAATCGTGTGTGACACAGTTTATTGTTTGTGTTTAGTTTTTTTATGTATTTTAATACTCTTAATGTAATGACGAGAGCTATTTTCGCTTTAGTACAAGTTCTTTTGTGCTTGTGTGTTACCTCACCCCCCGCCAAAAATGGCGAGCAAATTTGTTCGATATTTAGACAGAAGGCGTCTCCAGTCTGCTCCTCTAAGGTACAGCACATATGGCACACGTTTCTTTAGAGTTCTATCACCATAGTAATTGCTAACTGTAGGAACATTAAATTTACCGGCGGTCATCGACCTTGTATTATAGTTATTGGTTACCAGGGATAACTTATGCTCCTTTCTGCTATGTTGGTTTATAATTTGTCCGGGAGATGCAGGTTCGAATCCTGCTCACTGGCGTATTTTTGTTTCCATAACATATGGTAACAAAGTTATTATATTAAATGGAAAAAGAATACGGTCGCGAAAAGCATTAACGCATGTTTAGCGAACTCTAAAGTTAGACTGAATTGATTGCAATGACGTCGCCATAAGACGTGTTAAAATATGGAAGAAGAATTCGCGGTGGTGAGCAGAGGTCGAGATGGCTTAGTGGTCAGAGCGCCTGGAGTATTCATCCGGGAGGCGCAGGTTCGAATCCTGTTCGCGACCGTATTCTTTTTCCATTTAATATAATAACTTTAGAGTTCGCTAAGCATGCGTTAATGCTTTTCAAAGATTTATCTTGAATATGGTAACAATATTGTTTTTGCTGTTAGCTACGTACAACCCGGACGGCGCGTACGACAACGCGGCGTACAACGCGGAGCCGGTGCCCGCCTGGGACCCCAACGCGCAGTGGGACCCCAACCGGGACTGGGATGATACCGTACGTAAACTTCTGATAAGGTCATGAGTTCGATTTCCTCTAAGGTTCATGGAGAGGTGTGTTATGTTTTACCTCCACCTTGTATCGATCTTAGGTCCAAAGCTACTGCTGAGCCTCAGGTCCTGGGTTCGATTCTCGGTCCGGGTAGTGTTATTGGATATTCCAGATAGGACATCTCAATAGCAGTCAGTTTGGAATTGTGCCCGCCAGATGGGCAATAGGTTGACTACCTATTATATGGGACTGATATGTGGTACTGATGATATGTGGGTGTGTGTGTACACCTCTGGGCAGTGATCTATCTGGCAGTTTTACCTGTTTAAGTTCGTGTATGTCTTAGTGATTAAGTCGTTGAGGTGCCTTAATAAATATATTACAAACTGCGAGCTGCTGCCAAAAATTTCCCAATAGAAAATATCAAGAACACTGCCCACCCAAGTATTGAAACCCGGACCAACAGCCCGCAAGCGTCCACAACACCGATAAGGCATTAAATATATTCCGAATAACTTTCCTGTTAAACTATAGCCCATAGACAGTTAAGTGAATTTATTTAGTACCAAGAACGCGATGTCTACTCACATGTTTTCAACACTGATTAATTTATACTGTTAGATGGTGAAATCTAAACAGGTTTATGTTCTAATTAGATTTATTAAATAAATATAAAACAATTCAATCACTTCACAACGTTTTCGCGCGAAACGCTATTGTCAGAATAAAAACAAGTAGTGCATCAACGACGGCACGGAGCACCATAGAATAAATAAAAAAAATTTAAAAAACCGGGCATTATTAAACCCATAGCATGTACAAAGAACACAAAAGGCGAACAAATTAAGAATTAAATTAGAATTATAAAAATAAAATAACAATAATAATTCAATTAAAAGTATTAATAAACCCTTTAGGTACAGTCTTTAGCCTCCCTTACAAGATGAACAACACGGAACACAGCAGCTACAATCCTATTATTACTTAGCTAGACCCTAAGCTTCCTTAGTAATGTGAAAAAGTCGGCAACTCTGCCCTCGGCGAACATGCCAGTCGCACTACACCGCCAGGGTAAGTTCATCATAACCTGGAACGCATTATTGTAGTGTACGCGAAGAGTGTTATTTGCACTCCTCGTGTAGGTACTGGTACCAGAGCTGGTGTAGAACGACTGACAGTACGCCTTGAACCTTGACCTGTTTCGAGCAGTGATGAAAACGTCTAGCTAGCATGTTACATCTACACGCGATACTGCGTCTCTGTCGTTCCATATCCTCATCATCTGTTAAGTTTTCCGTTACAATATGTCCGAGGTATTTAAACTTTTTGCCCACACAAATTAATAGGGAGTATTATTACGTCGGGACCCTTTTTACATTTAAAAATCATAACTTCTGTTTTATTAACATATTAGGTGGTATTAAGCTGCATGTTTTTATAGCTGCAGCCTTTAGAATCGACTTTGTCTTCATTTTCAGCCTTAAAATACATAGATACCATCAGTTAATCTAAACATCTGTAAATGATTGCTTAAAAGCCATCGCCAGGTGTCCCAGGTGTTAGGACGAGCACGGATGAAAGAGCGATGACACGGTTTGACAAAGGTCGCGGGTTTTAATCCCGTTCATATCCATTTTTCAATGTTTCCTTAGAAAATTGATATAGGTATTAAATGACCTTATTATACACTAATTTGTTTTGATGACAAACATAATGCATTTCCACAAATTGATACAGATGCAGTACAACGCGACGCCGGCCCAACAGCAACAGCAGCAGCAGCAACGCCAACAACAGCAACAGTCGGCAACAGGCCAGCAACAACAGCAACAGGACCAACAACAACAGCCTCCGCAGGTATAGATCTGCTGTCCTTTGTTCTTCTACACTTATTCACCCGCATTTTACACGACTGAAAAAAAGGAGTGTTATTTTTCTTTTTGCTCGGCTCCTAAGGGTCGTAGCGTGATGTTAAATAGCCTTTAACCTTCCACTAGAATAAGAATATTCCTTATCAAATCTAACTGGTAGTTCAAGAGATTATCGCGTTTAATAAAAGATGAAATTTATAAAAAAATAAAAAGGAGGCCTGCCATTTTTAAATTTGACTAGCCTATGTTATTCGGGACAATGTAAGGATTCTAACGATACCCCATACATCAAAATCAGTTCAGGCGTTTAGAAGATATGTTTGATTAAAGAAACTCACATACATACTTACATACGTAACACTCCTTTTTTTGGGCAGTTGTGTAAAGACCAAACTCTTTAGCTTTATTATATTAGTATGAGTATGTAAATTAAAAAAATCTGACTGTAGAGCTGGATCTACTTTGGACAGTTAGGTTTCCCTTGTGGTGTAGGATTTCTTAAGAAATCGTCTCTTATTTCTTAACAAGAAAATATTTTTTTCAATGAAGTCATCACTAAAGGCATTAAATATTTTTTATAATTCCAATAGGTGACATTGAAATGAAAAAGAATGTCGAAGAAGATTCTAGAAGAAAGGGCACTCCCAACAGTACTTTGATTTTGAATGTAACATATATTTAAAGTTATATTTTTTATGGAAAAAAGAAAAGCCCGTGAGCAGGATTTGAACCTGTGCCACCCGGATAAATACTCCTGTGCCTGGAGTATTTACCGGGGAGGCACAGGTTCATATCCTGCTCACGACCATATTCTTCTTTCCACAAAAAATTATAACTTTGAGTCCACTAAGCTTGCGTTAATGCGTTTTGAAGATTTGTATCTGTAACGTATATATAAATTATTTCCTTGCACAATTAACTTTTTATGAAATAATATCGTCTGGAGTTCTTGGTGCATCCTCTCCAAGGATGTGCTAAGCTAGTTTTATTACATACTAGCTGTGCCAGCGACTCCGTCCGCGTGGATGTCGTAAATAACAAATGTTCGACGTGATTCTTTAAATTGGCATAACTTTTTTATTCATGAACCGATTGACATGAAACAAACACTAAATGTTAAGTTTACTTAACATTTAGTGTTTGTTTCATGTCAATAAGCTTTAGCTTACCACAAAATATTAGTGAATATCACATCTAAATCGGATAAGCCCTTTCCGAGATTAGTGTGCACAAACGCACAGACAAACGGGTAAACAGACAAACAGAAAAAAAATCTAACAATCATTGTTTTGGGTGCTATTTGCGTTGATAAAGGTCCCAATAATATTTCTTCTCATATATCTTCCATATACAGACAGCGATCCGTTACATTTTTATTATATGTATTGATGATTGATGATAACCACGTGACAATCATTACAAATGACGTAATAATAATGTTCCAGCCGGCAGCACCAGCGTACTACAAGGCTAAGGAATACAACCCAGAGACTGCTATAGATCCACTCGTCAAACCCATCGGAGCTAGTAAGTTCTTAGAAAACATTATCTATGCTTTTTACTAGGGATATCAGGATCTAGCAAAAACGTTATTCAATCAAAGGAAATGATTTATTCAGAATATTCTAACACTAACTTGTTTAGTAGAGTGTGATAGTAGGATAACATCAGAACCTGGCGCATGGATAACATTTGGTGTGACATAGCTAGATAGAAGGAGACCGTATCGGTGGCGGTTACCACCAACAACAGCATTCCCAATTAGGGTTGACGTCAGGCGGGCGGCCGGTCATAAAACATTAGCAAAACTTCAGTAGCATGCCAGATATAGGTATGCCGCGCCGACCCCAAATAAATTGGGATAAGGGCAGGGGGGTGATGATGATGATTCTAACACTAACTTGGTAGAGATCTAATATAAAAAAGTTTTTTAATTATTTAAGGGTCGTCATTTCATAACCCGTAACTAAAACTGTGACATACAGATAATACTCCTCCATACCGTATTTCGGTCACAGCGGCCTATCGCCATGGAGATTAGCCAAGTACGCAGGAGATATTATAGTGCACAAGTGTATGCGCAAACACAGGTGCACTCCCTCTTCCGTTACTCTCACAGTCCGTTGGGACGGCTATCCGACACGACCGGAGAGAGTTCAGGCGCAGGACCGACGGCTTTACGTGCTCTCCGAGCCACGGGGGTGTCACACCACCAACTTTCTAACTCCAGACTGCTACTGAGAATTTCCTAACAGAAAGACCCAATAACACTTTGCTCGACCTGGGAATCGAACCCAGGACCTCATGTTCAGCAGCCTCGCTGGCGACCCACTAGACCAACGAGGCATTTACAGACATACATATATATATACAACCACGCATGTTTCTCCTTGGGGTAGGCAGAGTCTATCGATTGCCATTTGCTACGATTCTGACACACCTCTTTCGTTTCATCTATAACAAAACTTTGACACCTAAACTAAACTTGCTTGCAAATTTAGGACGCGGTCGCTAATGCCCATGATTCATCCATCCACCAATAGTGTTGTTAAATGGCTCGAGCCTCCCAACGCTTAAGCTCATTGAGGGTTCGAGTCTCATTGGAAAGCTCTAGGCTTATATCCAAAACTCCAGCTTTAGCCTCGAGCCCTCGAGTCGCGACTTCAACCGTCTTGTCTATGTGAATGGAGCAGACGAGTAATGAGGATATTTGAAAATTTACTTTTTGTGAATGCCTTTAACTTTATATGAAACTTTCTTAACGAAACGGGAATACGATAATGAACGGGATACGGTAAGATTCATAACCTTATAGAATAGGCGTGTCGGTAGATTGATGGCTAAGTAAACGAAGCTGGGGCTTTGACCCGAGTCTTTTCCTCAGGGCTCTTATGTCTTTAATGCTCGAACACTTAAGCCTGAAGACTCATGAGCCCTTAGAATTCGAGCTTTGAAGGTTCAGTTCAGCTTTAACTAGGGGCTCGACTTCCCGATTCGAAGCACATTTTACTCCACACTATTCACCAATCTATCTTGTTTATTGTTTGTCTATGAGCCCTAGTAGCTTAAAATAAAATTACAGAAATAAAAACTTTTGTCTTCCAAAGTATTGTTTTTTTATATTAAATGGAAAAAGAATACGGTCGCGAACAGGATTCGAACCTGCGCCTCCCGGATAAATACTCCAGGCGCTCTGACCACTTAGCGATCTCTGCTCACCATCGCGAATGCTTCTTCCATATTTTAACACGTCTTATGGCGACGTCATTGCTATCAACTCAGTCCCTAGTAGTCGTGTCGGTTCGGTAACCCGTATAGGGACTGAATTGATAGCAATGACGTCGCCATAATGTTCGCGACCGTATTCTTTTTCCATTTAATATTTTAGACTTTGCTAAGCATGCATTAATGCTTTTCATAGTATCACGCCTGTATTCCCCGAAGGGGTAGGCAGAGGTGTACACAATTGTACACCCACATTTCACCAATGCTGTTATTAAGTCCCATGTAATAGGTGGTGAGCCTATTGCCATCAACCGGGCACATTTCCAGACTCCGGGCTGCTACTGAGAATTTCCTAACAGAAAAACTCAATAACACTTTGCCCGACCCGGGAATCGAACCCGAGACCTCCTGCTCAGCAGTCGCGCTACGGACCACTAAACCAACGAGGCAGTTTGTGCTTTTCAAATATTGGATTTTTATTTAGTTGTGTATGATAGCCTGTGACGATGTTCCTCAGACCACTTCCAGCTGGCGTGGTGGTACCTGGTGTACCCGATCCACTGGTCGTGCCGCCACACGATGCCGGACTGCCGCGGCCGCTGGTACCCCGTCACCTTCATGATCAGCATGCTGTGGATCTCCTTCTACTCCTACTTCATGGTCTGGATGATCACTATTATTGGTGAGTGGTTTCCTGTTGGTACTGGGTTATGTTTTAAGTAGGGATATGGTGTTTGCAACTTTTTTTAATTAAGTGGTTAGTTTTTTTTTTTATAAAAACTGTGCCCCTCTCTAGGAATTACTTCCTGTATCGTGGGTGCGTTTACAAACACATCATCACACATGCACACACACACCCATATTGATAGTATATTGTAAATATTGGGTTAATTTTAAGCCGTAGCCTTTGAGTGATGCCTTTATGCGCGCATGTCCTTGGAGTATCTGTGCAGGCCAACTGTTACTGGCCTGCACAAATAGCTGTTACCTCATACAGTGCAACTACCGGTAAACTTGCCTAAGCGGTTACGCTGCAACTGGTACCAACTTAACTTTAACCGTAACCGACATGTTACTGTAAAATTTTGACAGAATTTTAATAGAAAAAAATGGCAAAATAATAAAGTTACATTGGTGCAACCGAGCCCTAGAAGACTATCCTAACTGATATGGCTCTTTCTTAAAAGGGCCATTCCAGATACCCTACCTACATGGTTACGCTCACATAGGGATGTTTAATGATGTCTGTAGGTACTTTAAAAGAGACCTTAACCTTTGAGTTTGTTTCGGCGTTTCTTCTCAAAGTTAGTCAGATAGAAAACGCCGACGCCATTTAGATCACAGTGACATGTAAAAGAGTTTTTAAAAGACCTACTTACAGAATCAACAATTTCAATTTATCCTTAACTTCTGGAGTTATTTCACTTGCATGTACCTATTTGTAAAATTTTACCGTACTAACCAAACAATTTCTCATATTTGTTTATGATGACATCGACTCATATCGTCCAGATTCTTCCAGATGTCTGTTACCCCCATAGCTTTGTTTCGTAGGCTACACGCTGGGCATCCCGGACACAGTGATGGGGCTGACGTTCGTGGCGGCCGGCGTGTCCGTGCCCGACGCGCTCTCATCACTCGCCGTCATCAAGGAGGGGTGAGTATCATTTGCTAGGTAAATACTCTTCCCAACCGTATTTCGGTCACGGTGGCTTATCTCCGCGGAGATTAGCCAAGTATGCGGGAGATATTATAGTGCTCAAGTGTATGCGCAAACACAGGTGCACTCCCTCTTCCTTCACTCTCATAGTCCGATCGGACGGCAATCTGACATGACCGGAGAGAGATCAGGCGTAGAGCCACAGGCTGCACCACCGACTTCCTATCTCCGTTGTGCTATTGAGAATTTTTTTACTGAAAAAATCACTATCACTTTGCCCGACCAGGGAATCGAACCCAGGACTGTCAGGAAGTAGTCATCCTGTGTATGCCTCCTATCCCTTCGGGGAATATAGGCGTGATGCTGTATTTTATTTTTCGTTATGAGAATGCACATTTGATAAGTTTTGAAATACCTTAATTTATAGTTACGGTGACATGGCAGTGTCCAACGCGGTCGGCTCCAACGTGTTCGATATCCTGGTGTGCCTGGGCTTGCCCTGGTTCATTCAGACCGCCATCATTCACCCAGGCAGTCACGTCAACGTTTATCATAAAGGTATGTAGCATTGTACATAAATAATTACTTTAGGAAGACAGTAATAACAAATTTTCAATATACTGTCGATATTACAAATTATAATTTGATTAAAGAGTTCGAGACCACCAGGGACGCTCAGATTATCTGCTTATACTAACTTTAGTAACGATGAGTATTAGGTTTATTAGGTTCTTAAACATCACAATCTCATTATGAATATATTAAGACTCATATAAATTATTGTTTAACGGTTATTACTCACGCGCATTCTTCGGGTTTACCCGACTAGTTGCGAACTCGAACGGAGCCTTTATTCAGCTGAGCCCGCGGCGATGTCGCAAGTCAAACTCCCATTAAGACACCCAAAAGTTAATCTTGAGATGAAATATAGGAAGAAATCTAATAATAATCAAAATAATATAATAATAGCAGGAAGGCAGAAATTTAATTATAAATTTATGCATTTTTGGGGGAAAAAAACTACCATGAATACTTCAGGTGCTCTGCCAGCTAAACTACTCAGACCTCTACTCACTATTCCCAATTCTTCTTCCACATGAACACGCCTTTTAGTGACCTCATCGTTATCAGTTTCGATACATTAACTGAACCAAAAAAACAAGCCTTTTGAATTTAAAATAATATATTACAATTACAGGTTTGATCTACTCCACGCTCTCCCTGTTTTCTACCGTTATCTTCCTCGTGGTAGCAACCCACGCCAACGGCTGGAAGTTGGATCGCAAGTACGGCGCCGTACTAATGGTATGGTACATACTGTTCATCACTCTCGCCAGTCTCTACGAACTCAATGTTTTCGGATATTACACACACCCTGATTGCATCTCTAGTTACTAACTTTAACAATAGCCACATTTTAATTAAAAATTTGTTTTGTTATGTTGGTACGCATGACTGTCACCTGTCAATTTGACAGGTTGAAAATATTATGAAATCGCAGATGTAAGGAAATAGGGGATATGACTAGATAAATTGAAAATACTATAAACTAGTTTTTTTTATTTTACAGTCATCAATGTATAGTCATAGTTAAAGCACAGTCGAGCTATTAGGTTTTAGTTTTTCGTACATAAGATGGATATTTACTAGTAAAATTACATTTAATGTTCATTTAATCTTAGTTTCTTAAAGAAATCTAATATTATGTTCAATATTAAATTATATTAAATACAACTTGACGACATTATAAAGTGCACTTTTCAGATTATAACAAATGGCCGGCCTATGTTTTATTTTTTAGAATACATTTGTACTTAATTAAATTCACGCTACTGTCTTATGATTAAAAAAGCATCGATGTTAGTTTCAGCATACAGGATGTAAACTTTAATCGAATTCGTGTAATGCCCTCAAACCAAGTGTTCTATTACTGACAAAGATGTTGACCTTGCAAGAGTTTTATTTTGATTCAATTAAATTACTTTTGATTTGAACTTTTGTGTCCAGCCAATGAGAAAGTAAGTAAGGGATCAAGAAGAAATAATAAGGGAATTCTGGCAAATTTACTTGACTCCACTATTTACCACTTAATCGTAACTGGGGTGACTTTTTTATAAAACCAATCAAAGCTTGTTACTTGGTGGGTAAAAACCTGTGACTAATTGCAACGATGGCGAGCCAAGATAAATCAAATCCCCTGCCTGGTCAATCTTCATCATTGGTCGAACAGGATCTGTTAAAAAGGAATTACGCAAATTCGTTGCCACACTGTATTATCGATAATATCTTTTATGAAATAAGCATTTTTTAATATAACTGTAGGACTAAATTGGTCCAAAGGAAAATTATATTTTAACACATTCTCACAATAGAAAAGCTAGTATGTATTACTTATAGATAATTTTAAGCGGTTGTAGTTTGGATTGATCGTTGGTTTCTGTTAATGCATGCATTATTGATAGCGTGAATGTAACGAATGGTAAAATGTAATTATTTAAATGGAGATTAAACTGGCTTTCACCATTAATTGGTGAAATCTGGTTTTGGGGTAATTGCTGCCAATAAAGTCGCATTTATTATAATTTTGATGAAGGAACTAGGAGTGGAACATAAGTTAGATATCTTTTTTGTAAATAGCTTTGTCGAGCACTGGATGTTTCTTTTGCACAAATTTCTTTTTTTTAGCCCTTGTGAGATTCTGAATCTTGGCTATATGAAAGGTAGATTATCTGTTTACTATTACATAGCATAAAAATCATCGTTACTACGACTATTTTGAACTATTCGAGAAGGTTGCATAAAAGAAAACAGTTTCAACTAAATATTAAACACAAAAAATGATAACGACTTTTAACCGGATTAATCGCGTGTATTATTGGTTTGTTTTTCCTGACGTTTCGAACACTTTGCAGCGTTCGTGGTACCAACAGACCAATAATACACGCGATTAATCCGGTTAAAATTTGTTTTATTATAATGTATAGTGATCACGAAAACCTAAGATATTACTAAATGATAACAATTACTATAATCTACCTTTCTGTAAGATTTTTCTGTAGATATTGTAACTAACTATAACACAGATGTCGTTGTTTTTATTTTGGCGTGCATTCTATGTATTTTAATATGAGAATTGAAGCAAGAAAGAATAATTCGCTTTAATATATAAAATATCTTATGAATATTTACATAGTTTTAGTGAAATTACATTTTGAAAACGTATCTAGTCGCGATTATTGTAATAAGATGTTTTAGTTTGTGATATTATTTTTAAAACAAAAGAATCTTCTCAGTATAATGTATATTTAGTCTAAATTCTTAGTTATAATAGGAATATAATTTTATAAATTAGATTTTTATCACAAAACATCGATGTTTGACGAATTATTACAATAGTTACATGAGAAAATTTTAATTATTATTACTATTTTGTACTTTTTACAGCTATTCAAAATAGTATAATAGTAGCAGCAAATGTAGTTATTTTTATGTAGATAGTACTCAACTAGATTCAATCTTCCACGTATGTATGTAATATTACAGATTCCGACTTATTAATTATGTAATACCGAATATTTTAAATAAACTTCCTGAATAGAGTACGTACCTAAATAAATATATCCCAATTAAATGTACTTACCTCAATAAATGTATACATGTATTAGCTTAATGCCTTACCCTTTATAGATGATACGAATCCATTGCTAAAATCCCCATCTTCCTAAAATCAGTTTTCCATGATGATCCAAATACCTCCTCATCTTTTTCTTCCTTTTAAATTTATTATTATAGCACACCCCATTCCAATTCTGTGATCTATTTAGCTGTAATCTCATAAATTAATATGGATGTCTATATTTTAATAAAATTAATCTTAAAACAAAAAATACTTGACTGAAGTATTTTTTGTTTGAACCACATCTCATATTACCCATGGCTAAAGGAAAAAAGTTGTAAAACAAAATGTGACGCAATTGGACTGACAAACGTTCCATTAGTCGTAAAACTTGTAAGCCCTAGCCCTAACCTAGTTACCTACTAGCACATGCGCGTATACCGCTAAACCGTTTTTCATACATTTATAGTAATATGTAATGTGTTAAATTATTCTTTTAATAAGATTTAATAGTGTATGCATGTAAAGCTTAAATTAGACCAAAAAGAACCTTAACATCGCTCAAATCTAAGGTCATGGCGTATAGTCCTTGATTATATTGTAGTAATTTTACATTGCTTATAAAACTATACAGTACATGAGCCTTATCGAGATGGAGTAGAAACAATTTTACTGGCCTTATTTGCTTGATTTAAACTTGACCAAATTCAAATTAATCTAATAATCAATGTTTAAAAATTAGATTTCTCTCCAACTTTTTTATGATTAATGACTACTCTGTAGATTTTATCAGGAATAACTTTATAACTAAAAAAGTGTGTCTGTGACTACCACTTTTCTGAAAAGAATTACCATTTGATAGACAAAGCTCATACAGAGACAATGTATGTGCTACAGCTGTCAAAACTCTAGTAAATATTAGTGTCAATTAAATTAAAAATATTCATGTTCTTTGTTCATGGGCCATGGAATGATGGGCACAGAAATTAAGAAAATCAGTCATGGTAATGTGATTTATATTAAGAAAATGTTTAAAATACTCGTAGTAATAATACCAATGCACAGTTAAACATTTAAATTATGTGTGTATGCTTTATTCGGTCCTAGTTTCCTAAACATGATATAAGTATTGTTAGTAGGTAGGTCCATACTAAGACCTACCTACTTAGTTAGGTGTTTCCATAACTTGACATTTCTAATATTTGCTGTACCTAAGATATATTTTGAATGTCATAATTGTAGAAAGTTGTGTATAAATATCATAAACCTGGATAACATTTTTGTGTCAGTTGTGTGTCAAGTAAGAAATTATTAAAAAAATCGACCGAAATTAAAATAATAATCGACCATACATTTATCTAAATTGAACCAAGTTCTCCTCATTCAATGATCGTCAATTAAAGCATCTTCACTAAGGTGTGTTGGGATAATCCTTCGACAATAATCGCTATAATATTTATGTGTCCTTTCTAAATATTCATTGGGCTGCCAGTATAAAGCTATCATGGCTGTATAATTATCGCTTGAGGCATAATTCTTGTAGTGAAACAAAAAAAACTACCCTTTTGACATTTGGTGATGTTCCTAATTTGAAGTAGGTACCTATGTATTTAAAGAAATGTAGGTAAAGATAGTTATTCAGATCCAAACAGCTAAATGTTTATGATGAGCGAATGTTTTATGCTAAAATATCGATTCCCAAATTCAAGTTATAACCCTTTATATTATGAACTTTGGTTCATATTTAAGGTTTCATTAAAGATAAACCTAAACCTTTACCTACATTGTAAGAAAAACAGTTTGAAAATGTTTAATGTACGCATCAATTAATAATGTCAATTCGATGTTGAATTCAATTAAATAGGTTTAAGAGTAAGTATACAGTTTAATGTATAAATAAATACCCAGTTTCAATCATTGTTCCACATAATATATTGAGCATTGAATATTTAATCGAACGCAACGCGCGTTATTAATACAAACGAACCTAGTCGAGGTTCTTAGACACATAAATGCTTCATTCTCACTTGTCTAACTGGGTTTTGTAAGGTCGAAATTCTTTACTAATCCTACCGTACGTACTACCAACCACAGTCACAGAGGCCTTTGGTTTGTTGCTTATACGATGACACGCCAGAGTTTCGGCCACAAAACAACTAGTTGGACTGTTTAGTTAAACTAGTGAGAATACGTGTCGACTTGTGGAGGAGAATAAAAGAATTTAATATTAAATGTGGCAACACTTGTGTATTTTTATTCACAATAATATGTAAATAGTAGTGGACCATTAAAAACATGTATTTAATAACCTTAGATTAATTAATATTTATGCTGCCACCTTTTGTTTTATGTTGTCTTTACGTAGATATTTACTTAGTTAAATAGCTATTTATACAATACTATAAGTAGTTGCAAAAGCTTTACTCATATCAGTAATGTACGTAGAATTTGAAAGGTAATCTTGACCATCCAATAGATTTTCGTGAAAAATAATAAATAACTGCATATTTACACACCGCACTTTAAAAGGTTAACCCAAATATGAGATTTGTGTTAAAATGTTTATTATAGTAAACAATACCGCACACATAAGTCATTTGAACTTAAATAAATTGAGAGTCAAAATACAGAATAGTTTTTTAAATAAGGAGGACCTACTTGGGCGCCGTCGCAATTTTTTTAATAGTTACTAGACCCCATTTTATAGAAAACTAGAACCCGATAGGTAGTTCGACGCGTATTGTAGCTTTACATTCAATATTCAGAACCACAAATTTTCTTGAACGGTGTTGTTAGCGATGATAATGTCTCTTTCTGTTGACGTATAACCGATAGGGACAGTAATAAGAACGTACATTTTTGTTTAACGGGCCTTCGCATTAAATGTACAGTCAGCAAAATAGATAGATTTACATTTAGTTATTTTTAAATTAATTTATCACAAGGGCTTATATTAAGATTTAACATTTATCAAAATGACATAACTGAAAATATTCTCTGTTCATTGTTCAATCATAATTAGTCACAATAAACATTTATAGAAAGTTTTCATTCAACAAACAATACTTACATTAACATTTTAAAATGCTTACCTATTAATTAAGCTGACGTACATTATGCGAACCGAAGTATGATCTAATTAAACGCATACTGTGCACGTAAATAGCTAATTTGTGTAAATTAATATAATACAAAGTCTTACGTTACGTAGGTCTTTTTTTTCATATACATTGAAAAATCACAGCCGCAAAAACAACTAACATAATTTCTCAAAACTAAGTACGATATAGGAAATAAATATGTAATTTAACACTAGCACTGAGTAATGACGTAATTAAATACAGTAGATAGCAACGTAACATGCTAGATTGCCACAGCAAGACTTAATCAGGCCCTAGGCTCTAGAGTAACATTAAGGACGGACTTAACATGAGCTCTAGGTAATTGCCAGTCTTCAAAAGGGTTACAAAAAGAGCTCATATTAATGCCCCAGAAATGATATAGTTCACTCGGTACAAATACCTATTAAATAATAATAAATACATACAAAACTATACGTGTATTTATTTTTGAATTGTAATAATTTTTCTGACAGTCTTGAATTATTTACTCACGTCATTTTCATTATCTAAAAACGAATGAGTACAAAGTGAACTATTTCCATAATTTTCTGCTAAGGTTTTTTATCAATGTAATTTTCACAAAGCGAGTATTTTTACCTGTAAAAGCAATCAGCTTATACATAGTGTTTAGATCACCTTGCTAGTAATTTGTACTCTTGATAGTTGTATCAATAGCCTTTTCCACCTGTTAATCTTGCCAAATACTTTATATTCGCGGTCTTCTTTGTCAGTTCCGCTCCTTAGATATTAAATTGTTTATTTGAGTAACGATTTCGATCGTTACTCAAATAAAAAGTATAATTTGCGGTATGACTGTTTAATCAACCACTTTAAAATTAAAATCATTTAGGTATTTTTTAAGTTTAACTTGGCAACACATTCGGATTGTAAATTTTTCCAATCGTAGTCGTTTAAGCTGTATTTATTGTTGTTGTTGTTTTAAAATTATCTAACTATGGTTGGGTAGAATGCATCCGTAAGATTATAAAACGCAGTAATTTGTCCAAATTGTATCAAACATCGGTACCTACATGAAAAAAACGCAATTTAAGTAAAAGTTTTACTTTGCTGTCTAGAAACTCATAGGATATTAAAAATAGCATTTAGAACTACTCATTTAATAAGTTGCTTTTCCCATATCATATATATTTTGAGTATGCAAATGAAAATGAACGTTTAGCATTAATATTCACAGTATTAGATACTAAATACCTATCCTGTTCGTTATGCCTGTTTAAATCGGTGTTTTCTCAAATGTTACGACTTAGATTAGGTGTTCTATACATAGCCCGCGAGGGCTAATAACAATTATGTGAAAATGTATTGTTAATTACTGTAAGTTATATGACAATGTTGAATAAAGTGTAAAATATATGGGCTGTTTTATTTTTGGTTACAACTCAATAGTCTACATCCCTATACATTCTCTATCCGAATCATCTAAGTATTTGGGTAAAATTTAATTAACTTTAATTTTAACTTTCGTAAGTTCATGTTTGGTAATAGTTTGACTAAGATCTCGTTGAACGGTTGGTCCACATCTTTCCTAGCGCTGTGGTGATAATGGTCTGCCACCTGCTGGACACGTGCTTTAGCTTAGTTAGCTATGTTCCCGTCTCTATCTTGCACTCTTGTGTTCTCTCTAGTTTCACTGTTGTGTGACCGTGTTAGGAATAATACTAAGCCAACGCACGGGCCAAGACGTTTAGTTTAATAAAATGATCTGCGTACATATTGGCTAACTCGGTATTCCTTAACAAACACCTTGGAGTTTTTGTACTTTGCCTGAACTAGGTATCAAACCCAGGACCTGATGTTTAAAATGATACTTTTTTAATCGTTTACGGCCAGCGTACCTATTGACTATCTCGGTTACCAACGAATTGATTGATGGTCACTTTGGAAGGTAGCAACCCAGAGCGTGGAATTCTACCCGGTAGATGGCAATATATTCACCACCTATGGGACTCGGCATTGGGAAATGTGGGTATATACCCATAGAATGTATATACCTAGTTACCTGACCCTTCTGTGGGCGTATTGTTCTGGAAGGCCACAGAGGTTGCTCCTGCCTTCCTAGGTGTAGCAGGTTCGATTCCCATTACTAGCAAATATTGATCAAGACTGGGTCTTTCAGTGTTGCTGATTTGATTCCCGTCAGTTACACATATATGACTAGCGATTGTGGCCATCTTCTCAGGGTCATGCAACTTGTACATATTTAATAAGACTGGCATGTGTTGCCAGGCTCAATTCCTGCTTGTGGTCCCAGTGGCGGTTCGAATGCGAGGGAAGACGTAGGGGCCATGGACCCCCCCTGCCCCTCCAATGATACGTCAAATTGTCAAAAGCCCTAAAAAAAATACGAACATTCAGATAAATCTTTCAAACGCATAAGTTATTTAAATTAATATAAATAATTCAGGCGCTCTCACCACCTAAGCCACCTTAATGCTAGTACTTGGCAAATACCGCTCTAAAGTCTTTCCAAGAAGTATCTACAAATACAGATAAATCTTTGACGCATGCAAGCATTAACGCATGTCAATAGCGAAATGTAGTTCAAAATAAATTCTGGGAAAAAGATACGGTCGTGAGCAGGATTCGAAACTGCGGCTCCCGGAGAAATACTCCAGGCGCTCTGACCACTAAGCCATCTCGACCTCAGGGAGATCATTCGCAGGGAGGTGCATCTGCGTCTACTAACATTATTGTACTAATCATTGGAAAAAATTTACAAGCAGGATACTAATCAATTCATTGGCAACGTGTTAAAATTTACTTTCATAACATACGGGGGGTGTTATGAAAGTAAATTTTAACACACGTTTCCCGGCGCCCATAGGTCCTTATTAACGGAACTATCGGATGGTATAATTATACTGCTAAGATATTAGTTAATATTCTGACAATAATTGAATTGTTAAATTGATCTGAAATACGTTATTAATTTTATTTATATAGTTAATTGATTTGTAGGTGATAATTGATATAATTAATCTAATGTTATTCATAACTTCATTAGTTATTTATTACTATTTACTAGTTAATGAGTCGTTAGAATACACACAATTTGAAACAATACACACATATACACACACTTTCAGTACACCATCCACTGTTGGCATCCGTGGAGCATTTTGTATAGGTTCCAGACGAAAACCAGCGCCTAGTAGGTAGATCCTCCTACTTGGCATTAAGCTGATCTGGATACCTATTTGGTCCAGCCGTGAGAGACACACTCATGCAACTTAGCTAATTCTTCTTTTATAATTTTTTTTATTTATGTCCCCACCAATTACTCGTTTTATTTTTGATTTTTTTCTTATATTATATTAAGTATTTTTAAGGTTAAGTAGGTTGTAGGGTTAAGCATTTTTAAGTTTTTTGCATATATTATTGTATACCGTGTCTCTTGTGCTGTGGCTGAATAAATATTTCTTTCTTCTTTCTTTCTGATTTTATTTTTTATCCTGGCAAGAATATTAATATTTCAAAATGCAATGCAGTTAAAATAAGGTGGCCATAGGAACTCTGCAACGAAACCAGATTCCGGTGTTACAGATTCGATTCCCGTATCTTAAGCAAGTGTTGTATATGCAATTCGTACCCATCTTATGAAAATATTCAGATTAGATGCTCAAAACTGATTTATTATTCTGCATTATCTATAGAATAAACTTTACTACTATTTACTAGACCTCTAGTAAATTGTGTAGTACAGGTAAGAATATATGTAAAGAAAACAAGAGATTAGTTTATTACTGTTTATTAATTTATAGAGTGTTGACACACTGAGTATACACACAACTGGAGACAAAATGTGTGTCCTGTACCAGCGTTACTGAGTCTTGAAATAAAACCGAATTTGCAAGGAAAGAGATCCATAATATCACTCACAGTGGTCAAACATACCAACATTGTAACTATACATGGTATATATAACGTTATTATAATTTTGTCTCCATTTGTTCGCTCACACTTCGTTCGCACTAATCATTCCGGAAACTTATAGTTATGTCTTAGAAATAACATGGTGTATTATGATACTTCTAGCATTCAAACTATGGAAGCATTGTTATGTTGTCGTTTAATATAAAAATATTACATACGGAGTCGGCTGCCACGCCGAGACTACATATTTCCGAGTTTCCTTTACACGGGCATCACCTTCGCTAACATTCATAAATTTCATAAATATAATATATGCAAGGAAGGTTGTATAAAATCTTGAACGGTATTGAACAGTTCCGTTGGAAATCTAATCATTGGTAGCTTGATTGGTAAATAAAATGGTTTTCATTAGAAAAACTGAGGCGTATAGAACCTCAAATGAAATTCATTCCAGTCACGAGTCAAGTTTCAGTGTATTTGGAACACATCAGAAGACCGCAGTCCCGGCTGGGCTCTAAGACAGGAATCTACGAGAAACATCACGAGCTGAGCGTCTGAACTATCCGTAAAAAGTAGTTACTTTTATTAGTACCCGCAACTATTGGACAGGCTGATATTTCTCGAATTACCCCCACACCAAGAGCCCCGCACAGAACAGTACACGCAGTATCACAATACGCCACAAATCAAACGCAATTAGTGCTTTCTTAAAAAAATATGTAGTGATTAAAACAAGTTTACTAGCTTATATATTTACAATTTTATATTCTTCAAATAAGATATACCGCCGTACCAACATCCCTTTGAAACGCGCCCTATCCATGTCTATGTACAATTTATAAGTGAAATATGCCAAAGTAAAAGCAAAACAGTAAAAATAATCTTAAAACTATCTATGTCTGTTTAGTTTGACACGACGTGTTTCAAAGGACGGGGAATCAATTCACTTAGTTGCTACCACATCGTTTTCGTTTTTTTTTTTTACTTTTTACCGATTTTTCACGTTTTGTTAAGACTACTTTATTCATTAGAAATTTGCAATTTTAATGAACAAGTCTAGCCAATATTCTGTTACGCGTCGAGTCGTCGGCGGTATTCCGAACACAATTCGCATATTTACAGAGAACAGATTGAAATACCACCGACAGTAACAATAAAATGTGAACACTAGCTAATTAGAAAACTAACATCGAAAACTAAACAATCATCGAGTTACATAACTACAAACTGAATTAATAATGAATATTTTTCTAGTGTAATTGTATCAACATCTGTAATGTAATTTACAGTTAAATATTATACAGTAAAAAAAGACGAATGGATCTGTGCCTACACAGAAAGATCATATAATTTACCACTGCGTTTGGTGGTTCTCGATAGTATATCCACAGTGCATCAACCTTATCCATACAGGGGTTTGTCTGTCGCATCGACCGACCGTTGTCATTTCTACAGAGTCGTCGATAGAATAATAAATTAATACGATCGTATAATGTCATACAGTCAACTGCGTTCAAAATCAGAACGCCCGGACTGAATTTCAGTCAGATCTCAGCTGCAAAAAGGCAGCTCGAGACATAGTCTGCACTTCCCTTGAGATTACTCTGCAAAAACTTCGACCGACTGTATGGAACTTGATTTAGTAAGACTGTGGTATAACGAAAGGCCTCTATAGTCGAAGAAAGCAAGTCCGTTGTCATGAACGCGTTCGGCGGGCGTCGGAGAGCGGCACGCACACAGGCGCAGCGTGCTGACGCATCCCAGGCACACGTTAACACACACACACACGCACGCACACAAACATATGCTATCGCGCTCTCTTCTTCGCCGGACCACCCGGGGCTGCCGAACGTCGTAATCTCTTTCACTGCGGAAGAAATAACATTTTGTTAGTATATTTAAATGTTACTTGTTATCATCAAATTTACATGATTTTAAATGGTTATTAATATAATGGGTAATCTAAAGTTATTATATTAAATGGAAAAAGAATGGGTAATCTAGTTGCAGCTGCATACTAGTACTAAAATGAGAATATCCGTAAAACGAGACAAAGTAAAATTGAGAGTTGCGCTCGGATGTCATAAGCTCTAACTGCAAAAAAATTTTTTTGTCAAATTTAGATCTAGGTCATTTAAAAGTGTATGTTTCAAAATTTATGAAATATGTTCGATAAAATATGACTCAATAGTAAATCTAAATAGTGATGCTAGACTCAACTATGATTGCATTATGTATAAAATTACCGAATTCTTGCATCTGCTTGCCTTCTTCCTATAAATTATACGCATGTGCTACTTGAAGGTTTTTTATTCAAATTATACAAAATTCACATCGTAGCCTGTCGTTATGTTGTACCTTATTTCAAACATTACAGTATTTTTAGTGTTGGCAACACTCATTTTATAATTTATACAATTTTTTGAACAATTAATTCAAAATATAAAAATTTACGATGTGTTAAATCGAAAGAGTTTTTTTTTAGTTCGTTGCTATCAATTGTGTACGGTTAGCATCGATATGATTGCACTAAAAACTTTAAAAAGGTTTCGACCAAAATTCGTTGCTGACTGTACACAACTGGCGAATGTAATAATATACTATCAATAATGTTTTTAAACCTTATAAAGTAAAAATTTACAGTGAACAAAACACACACATCCCATACACACAACGATACATTCAATCACAGTTGTACACAAATATACCATAAAATAAACAGTTCTAAGGAACGCGACAATTTGATTATACAGTGAGGAGTTTCCAAAAACATCCGCTGTGACGACAACGGCGCGAGTGGGCGTAGAGGTCCATTAATTAATTTACTACTAATAAAATAAAAAAATATAAAATTGAGAAAAAAAGCATTTCATCTCTTATTGCCTCACTCACGTATTGGGAGAAAATTCCTCAACGCGAAAAATAAAGGTTTGATTGTCAAACATTTATTTAGTATATAACTAAAAGCGCATCAAAAATTTGCTAGGATATGTTACATGAATATGCATCGGATTTCTAGTCAATTAAGAAGAATAAACTCGAATTTTCGAATCCCATTTTACGTTATTTTATTTAGTGTCATATTTTGAACGACATAGTTATAAAAACTACATATATTTTTGTGAGTATATTTCTTTTTAATGAACAACGTAGATGCGCACGTGACTTTAGTATGCGCCATACAAATAATGGTCACGTGTATCGCGCAATTTGTTGCTACAGTTAAAGTTATCAATTAATTGTAAACAGATCCACAAATTCGATAAGAAGTTAAAAAACACATTTAATTGATTTAATACTTTTAAAGACATTATAAATGCAGCCACAATGTGAAACAATTCGTAGCCGATCTGCTTGCTACCTTAAAACCGAATTGATTATAATTTAGCTAAAAGACCGTAGACAAGACAAAAAGATATCACTCTAGTCCTGGCATATTTTTAAAAAGCTGTAAATAAGCTTTAGAAACACCATTGACGAAAGCATTTTTATAGCAAGTAAATCTATATGTTTGATCATCTTTGTACTATATGATCTTGCACGTAAGAACCAAAACTTGTGGTGCACATTCAGGTAACATAATAAGGCCTAATAGAATCATGTGGACCGACTTTATATTAATTTATTTATGATAACGCTGTGAGCTTCTTCTTGAGTTGACTGACGGACTGGTGTCCTTTCACCTGCTGTTTGTTAGCGGCTGATTCGTTTGTTGCGTGGACGGATTTTACCTAGGAAAGGAAGGCAAAGGTAGGTCAGGGTAAAGGTTTGGGATGAGAATAAGGGAGATGTTTATAAGACTTAAAAAGGACGAGGTCTTTGTCTTAATATTAACTGAATGACAGCAAAAGAATAGTCGTACGTATATTTTTTCTCACAACACGACAGCTACTATCATATTATAACTGTGCCGCTGTAACGTTTGAAGTTGAACGCAAGTAGCTGCACGGTAATGAATTTAAGATAAAATCAGCAGGACACATGCGGGATCTGGCGAGACCGCAGCAACAGCGTGCTATGTCACTCACTCCTTTACATTCTGTCAAATACATGCATACAATGTTTCGCGATCGTGTTGATATTCCTAACAAATTTAAATATTTCACCTCGATAACACTTCTATACAACTATACCTGTGCGACCGTTTGGAATAACAAACTTCAGACATGCACAGTTAGTTATATTACGACAACTAAAGTACGAATTAAATAAGTCTCTGAAGTTAAGCTTCTGCGTGTCGCGCATGCGCACTACTGTTTTGGCCGTACTATGGATTAGGACCTTATATAGTTCGTACGTATCAAGGGTTGAACGACAATTTAGTTCAAGTGACATCTTTGTAAAATATGAAAATGTTTCGTGTGTGTGTGTGTGTGTGTGTAAGGTGTAATGTAAAAGAATTCCTTCTTCTGTAATGTTAATTTTTTTAACCATAGTAATCATAGGAACTAAATAGTCGTTCAACCGTCGTTATAATTAAATATCTGCCTATACGTCAATATACAAACAAGTCTTGCAAAAAAAAGATAGGCAGTAGAGACGAGAAAAACAGTTTAGAGAAATAAGTGATATTGGTGTTTATTTTATGACAGTTGCTGCTATTAGCTATTTATATCGTACATGTTCTTTGATAGCTCTCATATATTAAACAAAAGTTAGAATGAAGGAAAAAATATGTAAGAACTTTAGGATAATATGCAAAATGGAATGTCTAAAAGGAAAGATTAACCGGAAACATTATGTGACGCAAAATAATTTGGAAACCGTGGGAAACTCCTTTATTTGTTCATAATAGCAAATCCATTGTCGACTTAACCGTGTTAATGTCAGCAATTTGATATGATAAAAATCGTTTTGTTGGTCGGATTAACGACTTTCGCAGTAATCGATAAGAGAGGATTATAACGTTCAAACTTCATTTACGCCAAATTCTTAAATGTGAGTTTCCAATATGACTATCGATATATGTACATTCTAAAAGAAGCTATTGTCTTTAACAATGTTCAAGGGGACTAAAAAGGCCCCATCATAATAGGATCCTAATATAATTCATTTCACAAATCGTAAAATAGTCACTTCATGGACAAAATCATAATAATATGATTTGCGTGCAATTTATGAACAGTAATTCTTCTATTTGACAGTTTTCTGTAGAGATTAGTAAAATGGCTCACAAAATAAGAATTGCCAATATGTCAAAGAGCAGAATTTTAACAAAATTATTCAGTTCAAATAATGATTCATTTTTAGGGAAAATGCTCAGTGGCCATTTTAGACCCCCAAGTTAGAGTACCCCTTTCTTTAACATACAGTTAGTAACTTTACAAATGTGTGTTGTCGGCACATTTGTCACTATACTTTTGCGCAATGGTACTGTGGGCAAGGAGCGGTCGACGGCGGCCACTAAGGCATCAACACTGATTTATACTTGTAACTTGTTTTGACTTTGTGTCTGTGTATGTGTCTCTGTGTGCGTTGGTGCCTGGGTGTGTTAAGCCGTTAGCTCGCTAATTACCAGACAATAGTATTTTTATTGTTATGAAGTACAAAGATGTACGTTTCAGAACGTTTGAGCGGGTGTGTTACTGCGTGTGGTGTGTGTACTTCGAGTGGTGTGTGTGTGTGTTACTGAGTGTGGTGTATGTGTGTGTGTGTGTGTGTGGTCGTGCTACATGACACACGTACCTCGTTGTTAGGCGGCGGCTGGCTGGGCTGCTGCTGCGCGCGACGCTGTACGGAGGGCGAGCGGCGGTCGGCCGGGGCGGCGCCGGCCTCCATGTGTTGCTTGCGCTGTCGCAAGATCGTCCAGTCAAACGTGTAGTCGTACTGGTAGTTCATCGTGCGGAATAGGATACGGAACAGCTGCAAATATACATTTAAATATGTAAAAAGACATATGGTTTAGAGTGCCGTTAATTTAAAAAATAATAAGGTTTAATTTTTGCTGTTTTAGAGTTGTTCGCATCGCGATAATTAGGGCAAAACAACTTACACAAGCAGCCGAAACGCCGAACAAATTTGTGTCACCACAATTAGAGAACTTTATATTAAATCTAACATACAATTCATACTATTACAAAACGTGACACATTAACCAGTATAAAACGGAATATAAATTAATGTGACTCACCTGTCTAAGATACATGTAATCAGGAGCCTCGTCGAAGGTCAACCCGCGGCAGTAATTTAAATACATCGCAAACTCAGCCGGGAATCCCTGCGCAAATAACAATACATATAAACTATTTAACTACTTTCATATTAATCTCTCTCTACCCTTATTTGTTATAAATTTGTAGGATTGAATATACGACGTAACATTGTCTATTAGTACTCCCACATACAACACTTAACACCAAATTTTTAAACGTTAGTCATTTTAAGTTTTGGTTTATAGTTTTCCTGTCGCTTTTAATGTTTTCGGACGAATTAAGATCGAGTAGTCATGTTTTAGAATTTGATTATACTATTAGAATTTTCTTGATAATTTATTTTTGTCGAATATTATCAAGATTTAATTTCAGAAAAAGCTTTCTTACATATTTGACCATGGATGTTGGATGATTGGAGACATGGTTCGACGTAATCTTATTGTAGCATTAGTTTAGGTTTATTTCAATTTTAGATAGCCTACCGCATACCTATACTGATGAAAATAATTTGACAAAGATTTCTATTTATCTTGAGTTTCGAATTTCTGAATGTATATTAGCTGACCCCGTAAACGTTCACCATATACATTTTGGACGATATATACCTATTCTCAGACTTACCAAATATACACAAAAAAAAAAAACGGTCAAGCCGTTTCGGGGGAGTTCGATAACAAACACTGTGACACGAGGTTTTTATATATTAGATTTACATAAATATGGAATATATTTACTTCAAGGCGTTGTATGTGGCTCTCAGCGATACCAAAATTGATACCGCGTCAAGCAGTGCTGATCCCGTTACGGGATGCAGCGTGTAGAGTCAAGAGTGATGATGATAATGATGGTGAGATAGTGTTAAATATCTGTGAGCAGGGAAACACTGATTAATTTTACCATAATCCCACTAATATTATAATTAAGTACTTAATAGAATCAGGCGACGCGACGCCTTGCGGAAGTCCATTACAATAGATGCAAATTAATACATTAAATAGCTACATAATTTTAATTTATTCTTTTGCACGTAATATACCAAGGCGGACTTAATGCCTTAGGCACAGCCTTAGGCATATATACTTTAACGCTAATTGAGAGTGAACAGGCAATTATCTCGTACAGATAAATCTTTAAAACGCATTATCGCATGCGGAGCGAACTCTAAGTTATACATTTTTGTAGAAATACATTTATGGGTCGATCAGGATTCTACATCTCGAAACACGACAAGGACTACTTACATCCTACGAATATATTGCTTGACGGCGCGGTTGTCGCTGTGGTCGAGGGACCGGCTGCTATGTCGCGTGACGCGGGTTCGATTTCCGCACGGAGCAAATATTTCTATGATCTACAGATAATTGTTCGGGATCTGGGTGTGTGTGCAAGTGATATTATATTTCTGTAAACGCACCCACGATACAGGAAGAAATTCCTAGTGTTGGGCAACGTTTATTTGTTTATATCTTTGGCTAATGAGGATCTTACAACTAACTTTTAACAGCTAACGAGTTTCGAAGAAGCTTATTTAATAGGCCAGTACATTTTGCTATTAATCGAAACCATTGTATGCAGGCAGGAAGGCAACAAATAGTTAAATAATAACCCTACGAATGCCATTTAGAAGCAGCTTGGTGCCAACAAAATTAGGGAAACACGCACAAGTTCATCGTCATCAACATTCGTAAATATTTTATTTAAGTAAATTCTAAAAGAGGTAATTTGCGTCATCAACGTCGATACCAATACGGGACGTCCAGACGTCCGTAAAGGTTAAAATAATGACGTTGAAATGTTATTATAGAAGGCGAAGTGTGACCAAATAATGATTATAATTATAATATAAGGAAATTAGACTGTTGTTATACCAGCGATATTTTGGGAGGTGTCACAACCTCTCTTTTGTCGTTACAACCATATTGATGATGATAATTCATTTTCTATTGTGTCGTTTGACATTTGAAGGTATTTGAAGGTATATGGATCTTCAAAACTAATTTATACAGGAAGATTTCCCTTTTTAATTAATTCACTATACTTAGCAAACTAATTGCCTAAAAATGACTTGTATCGATACATTACTTTCCCTTTCTAATAATACAGGTTTAGGCAAAACTGGATATCATGTAAATTATTAACCAGTTCAATACGACTCCAATAATTTCTTTTTTACGAATGGTGGAAATCATTTGTCAGATGCATCAGAAAACATACTAAACGCTAATCGGCGTCCTCGTGAAATGTGTTAGATAAAAAACGCCTATGTGCGACCGCTGTAGGTCCTCTAAAGCTTACTAAACTAGCTCCGTATATTAGTGATGTACCGAACGCTTTAGTAGTTAAGATTTAAATCGGCGACCTTCTTTGCGAGGTCGCAGGTTCAAATCCATTACCGCTCACGCGTATTCCGTGTCAGTTGTGTTGCTAAGCTCTGCATAGCGCTTATTCAATAACTGGGGACATGGAAAGATACTTTGGATATTATGTTAAGTTTAATCTCAAAATTATTTAATGTTTATGAAGAAATTATTATGATTTGTCATGAAAATACTTTCAAATTAAATATTAATAATATATATTTTATCTAATCATATTTCTTATGGCTGTTAATTTGAATATTATGCCTATTTCACTGGCCATCATCCGCACTATACTCTACAAGGAATGTGTCCCTCGCAGATGGATTGTAGAATCCGTTGTTTTACAAAACTGCTAGCTGATTTACAAAACAGTAATGTTTTATAAAACAGCTGAACGACGTTCAGCTGGATTGCCATTGCGATACGTTTAACGAAACAGCTTCCCACCTGTAGACGTAATGCAGAATGACATATCTGCTGTGGGACAGGTTTGATTATCGTATAGGTATATTAAATGGATAGTCACCACTCAAGTAAATAAAAGATACTATATTCTGATTTAACTTTCCGTGGCTGGGTCGATGAAGCCCCGCTTCCCGGAACTCCTATTTTTGTGTCTGTAAGGTTAGAAAAAACCTAAACACGAAGAGGATGACGGTGGTAGTTCGCTCGCTACGCTTGCTCACTGGCCCCAGTCATCCTCTTCGAACCTGACCTGTCCGTGTCGGGCGACACGAAACTCACGAGCTCGCTTCGCTCGCTCATGGATGTATTTCGCTATTTTCTTTCATAATCCCGATATATTGTCGACTATTATAGTGGTTTAGTATTTACGTCATTAAACATTTTCATCTTTTTTTGCTATTGACAAGTAAAATAAAGTTAGGTTATTATTGTTAAGACCATTTGCGTCAAAATTTCGAACTAAAATCAACAATCTGACAGTTCATTTCACACTGTTTTACATAATATCTGATCGTTGACCCGCTGCATTGATAAACGCAAAACGTTAATTCAATTCTGCGTGTTATAGTTCAGTAATTATGTCAAACCGCTAAAAGTAGTTCAGCTGTTTTTCATAACAGTACTGTTTTGTAAATCAGCTAGCAGTTTTGTAAAACAGCTGATTCTACAATCCATCTGCGACATGTCTATTAACACCTTACAGTAATAATTAGTGTTTCCAGGTGTCCTCTTTATTGTTACTGTCAGCCTGTATCACCGACTGCTGGATAAAGGAATCTTTGATTATATAGAAAATAATTTTAAGTTGATTAAAAAGTTTGAACGTCTGTCGCGCTTTTTTGCTGTCACGATTTTAAAACATAAATCCCGATATTTTTATCCTACTGTCCCGAAATTTCGCATAGTCAACCTGGCAACACTAGTCATACTGTAATATTGATTAATTTGAAAATACAAGTTAAATAAAATGTTTGTATTACCTTGCAGAGCACCTCAACTGGCGTCGACATCTTTTTCTCGCTGATCCGCTCGTACTTCTGCTTCTTGGTGATCGCCTTCAGGCCTTGCCATGGCAACGAGCCTCTGCCACAAAAGAAAAAAACATCACACACCTATTTTAAGCCGCTTGCTTTAATTATTCGTGTTACTTATAAAAAGCATTATCATCTGAATTTCTCTGTGGTTTGGAGAACAATTTAAACCATCATCCCAGAAGTTTTGTACCGGTTTCTAAGCTTAATCAGAGGTCTACAGGCGGATTGAACCCTTGACAATAAGGCTCAGTTGCACGAACTTAACATTAACGGTAAAAAACATGTTCCTGTGTGTGACAGAAGTTGCATAAAAATATGTAAAGATAATTATGTAACACGTCAGTTACGGTAAACCACACGAAGGAAGAATAAATGTATTACTACCAGATTTTATTGGCAGCTTAATCCGTTAATAAAAGATCATCATAAATGTCAGATTTCCATTTCAATCTGTGCGAGTGCATTTTAGGTTTCATCTCTTTAGAGTATCAACAATACATGAGAAATTCCTAGTGGAACAAAATTGTACTTCAATGAATTCGCCAAAACGAAAGGTATTCTTTACAAAAGCCTGACTAACGGTAATCTATACTCAGTTGCACAACCTTTCGGACACATTTCAAATTAACAGCCTCATACAGTTTCCAGTAACGGGTCGGGTCCCGAGTTGTGAGTCATTTGCAACAAGTCTGGACGTGCTCAACGGATCAACTGTCGACCGCAAACCGGTATACAACTATCGAGTTCCTTTCTATAAATGCTTTAATGACGGAATCACACGGAAATACGGATCTATATCTTTTGTAGTGTTTGAGTATTACTTCGTCAGTTGCTATCGTAAGTACAAAATAGAATTTGATGCATGGACCACGTGGCCAGAAAATAAAAAGAGAAAACTGATAGGAAACCTCGGAAAGTATGCTTTTATTAATTGAGCGATAAATCAGTTGAAGTGAGATGTTATTTATTAAAGAGTGCCCCGAGCTTATAGACAACGAGGCAAAGTCATCAAACTCAGAAGAATAACGTCATGAAGTATCCTTCCATGTTTTAATTTTATCAAAAAACTACAATTTCGAAGGTGAGGGGGGGGGTGGGGTTGGAAAAGATGAAGACTAAATCATAGTTTATACTTCTTTTTATCGTGTGGTCGATGAATAACCTAGTATCAGAGTTCAAACCACCCGTAGGCCACTAACATGGCTTTACACACCATCGAGAACATCTCTCAACTGAGCTGGTTTCCTCACGCTGTTTTCCTTCTCCTTTCAGTTTTCATCGTTTATATTGAGACTACCTCATTAGGTAGTCTAAAAGTCACAAGTGCAACTGCTGAGCGAGAGGTCCTGAGTACAATTCCCGGGCCGGGCATAGTGTTATTATTGATTGGGTTTTGCTGTTGGAAAGTATTCGCAAACCGGAGCACCTAATTCCTACTGAACCGGACATAATTTCAAAGTCTGGGGTGTCCTATAGATGGCAATAGGCTCGCCAATAACATGCCCTTAGTAATTGCATCGGTAAAACGTAGGTTTATAACAGTACATCCCTGTCTAACCCTCCCGGGATGCAGGCGTGATGCTATGAGACTATAAAATGAGTAGTTTTATTCACCTATCAAGATAATTGAAACGTGGCCGTCGAAAAAGATCCGTTATTCAAAGCTACTGTGAATCCCAATACCAAGAATTGATATCAATAAACTGATGGTAAATTGTATACTGTGCATGCAATGACGTCACTCGATTAACAACCTAATCACGCACGATTTCAGTGAAAATAAAACGTGGAAGGTGTTGTCGTAGTATGCTAAATAGATTTCTTAGCCCCATGCCGCTTTCAATTAGAGAATATGATGCATCCAATGATTTCAAAAGAAAGGATACGCCCATCTGAACATTTCACAGAAAACTTCTTCATACAAGCAAAAGTAGCGCCATCTGTCATAACTCATACGAACTACGTGACGCCGCGTTTCATAGGTCGAAGACTAAACCTTGTACGTGCGTATATGATTTTTTTTATCACATTTTATTATTGGTCAATATTTTTATACACACATCAATCACGAACTGAACTGAGTTTTTACCCGACTGCGCTTGAAGGAGGGTTATATGTTTTTCGGGTGTATGTATGTATATTTCTTTGGCATGCTCTGTAGCCTAAACGGGTTGATGTATGTTAGCTTTAGAAGTGTCGTTAGATTATATTAGTTTTTTAAACTATAATTTATTGCGATAATAATACATGACACAAAAAAACACATGTAAAACAAATGAATATCAATCAGCTTTATTTGAAAATGTAAAAAATATTGTTATAATAAGTAAGTATTAACATACTTATATGTACTTACTAAAATAACTTACACTAAGTTCTTAAGACAAAAATAAAACAAATAAAAAATGACGTTCGTTCAACGTTACTTCGCGCGCGCTGCCGGCCACACAATGGCCGCCATTACGTACTTCGGTAGTAAAATAATTATACCTTTAAAATGTGTTAATTTAATAATTTGATTGGAACAAAAGAAATCTAGGGTTATATAACGATGATACGATATCCCATGTTCCATTTTAATCTTTGTATCGTCATTTTTGCAGCCTTTTACCATGCAACTAGGCATATTTATGACAAACAAATACTCGCTCTCTCCTGCGCGCGGTCCACGGTCGACTGAGTTGCGTTGGCCCTAAACTGTAATTTTAGGGCCAACGCGTTGGTGCCATTTAGTTTCGCGCTCGGCCGGGTCCTTACGCTAGTAATATATATGTCAATGGATGCATCCCAAAATATAATCTATACCCACTGATGTTTTGCTCATGCAATGCCTAAATTAAAACTTTATTACACGACTGCCCAAAAAAAGGAGTGTTATGTTTTAGGGTTCATGTATGTGAGTTTCTCTACTCCACCATAGCTTCTACGCCTGAACCGATTTCGATGTATGGGGTATCGTTAGAATCCTTACATCGTCCCGGGTAACATAGGCTAGTCGATTTAAAAACTTGGCAGGCGTAACTTTTTAATTAATTTCATCTTGTTTCTAAAAATATTGTTAGTAATCTGTTAATGATTGCTAATTCTATTCTACTAATATTATAAATGCGAAAGTATGTGAGGATGAATGGATGAATGAATGTTTGTTACTCTTTCATGCAACAACTACTGAACGGATTTGGACGAAATTTGTCTTCCATATAGTTTATAACCTGGATTAACACACAGGATACTTTTTATCCCGGTTGAACTCGATTCTAATATTCACGCGGACAAAATCGCGGGCAGAAGCTAGTATACATAATTATGTAGGCGTTTCTTTTATGTCGAAAGGGGATTTGAAATTTAATAGATAATACATGCGAACAAGCGACACGATAGCTCAGTTGGAAAAGCTATATCACGGTTTGCCAAGAATCGCGGGATTAAATCCCGTTCGGGTCTATTATCTACAATTATTTTAAGCGTAATTAAAACAAGTTTGTTTTCATCAAAGACACCACTCTACTATTTCCCACGGTGACATAAGAGCATTAAATCGGGTATTCATTTCAATGAAATGGGCAACACTTTTAAGCGCAAACAACAATTTTGACGAGGGTGGCGAAGGATACTCCCACCTGTTCGTTGTGCCTTTACGAAATCCTACTACTGCAGAAACAGATCAAATAGCACAACTCGGCAGCACGTCAAATGAACTAGGTATCGACGAGATGGTGACAAATACTATTTCTCCGGTAAAGGAAATTAATGTGGCTTTAGCGTTCATGTTACATCGAGCACGAGTTCGATTCTTGCCACGCCCGGGGCACGGGCGAGATACCGATTTTATTCAGTAAGATAATTTTTTATGAAACAGTTAATGCTACACCGTGCGGCGACCGCATCCCGTCCGAGGTGAAACCGTGCGTCATTTGCACGCGTCGATCTAGCATATCTCATCCTTAGTCTGTAAGAATTGCCGCATAGAATTCATGATGACTTTCACACACAAATGATAAGGAATGACTTAGAAGTTACAATATTAAATGGAAAAAGACATTGTATTAGCTGTAAAGTTGGTCGTGTCGGTTCGGTCACCTGTATAGGTACTGAATTGATTGCAAGACGTCGCCATAAGACGTGTTAAAATATGGAAGAATAATTCGCGGTGGTGAGCAGAGGTCGAGATGGTTTAGTGGTCAGCGCGCCTGGAGTATTTATCCGGGAGGCGCAGGTTCAAATCCTGCTCGCGACCGTATTCTTTTTCCATTTAATATTGTAACTTTAGAGTTCGCTAAGCATGCGTTAATGCTTTTCAAAGATTTATCTTGAATGACTTAGATTTCTAGAATTTCGTCAACATAGATCACGCTCGTATTCCCCGAAAGCGTAGGCAGAGATGTACTTTTGTACAACCACATTTAGCCAATACCGTTATAGGAGGTGAGCCTATTGTCATCTACCGGGCACAATTGCAAACCAAAACCAAAGTAATGAGGTCACTTACCTGTTGAAATACATAAGTACGTATCCGAGAGACTCCATGTCGTCCCTCCGCGACTGCTCGATGCCGAGGTGGGCGTTTATCGAGGCGTACCGCGCAGTGCCTGACACAAATAATACGTTATTTAGAAAACAACTAGTCAATTACTAAGCAACATTGGTTGGGGTAGCTAATCTTTTGTAGAATTTAGTAGAAACCTGTTTCAAGTTAATGGTTTATTTATCATATTTCCAACTTCCAGAAACTGATGGAATGTTAGATTTTCATTGAGAAAATTTGTTCCATAGCTTTTCCTTCAAGCGTGTTGATATATATAACTTTATTCCGATTATATTCTTTACATAAAAACAAACAAAATTAATATATTTATGTTAGCTTATCCAGAAGATAAACAACATGAGTATGTATATTCCATTTTATTTTCCTTATAATGCGAATACATAATACTTAGCGTAACATAGCCAGTATCCCAATTTCTCAGAACCAGTTAATTTTAATTACCACACCATTTCTATAGGCCACAATTCCCAGAATCAATGACAGCTACACCCTTTATTCGTTGTACAGATGAAATATCGTCATGGATACAAGTATTTTGAGTCATTTACAATTTGTCAACAGCAATTATTTTATAATTGTTAACATTTATAAAATATTATTAACATTAAGCATTAAGGTTTCCTTATTTCCTCATTGATACTTATTTCACATTTTGGCAAATATTTCTTTCTTATCGGCAATTGTAATGCAGTTGCACACAAGTTTTATCGTCCAATTAGTGTATTGAATCAGTTTATTTGTAACTATCTTTTCATGCAAAAAATAAGGATTTGTCAATAATTATATCTATTGATTACTATAATAATATATAAAAATAATAGTTCTTTGTTCTATTTATTTATCATAACGACCGATATCATTTATTGCAAATTGCATATAATAAAATTACGTCAATGCATATCAACTAGCCCCCTCCCCGCCTCCATTATGCTACCTACCATTAATAAATATAAATCTTTATTTGTAATGGAACGTACGGTTTAGGGGTATAACACGAATTTGATAATGACAAAAAGGTGAACATTTTCAAATAACTGAAACTTGTCTTTCAACAATAGATTGCACCAAAACCCCAGCCATAGTAATCCATATCAAGCGTCGTGTGGTCGTAACTGGACGCAACGCGCATGCTTCAAATACCAAGCACTCCATGACTCACCGTTTATTAAGTTAACTTTATAGGGGAGACAGAGGTAGGTACTACTACCTATTCATGTACCTATTGGACACGTTTGTTCTGAAAACGTATATGTACCCTTCTGATTCCTTCCCTACAAGAAAGATATGTTGAGACATTCAAGAACGTAGTCTAGAATTTCGCTGGGGGTTCTACTTTCAGGAATTCATTTGAGGAGAGGGGTTCTAAATATGTTTAACGTATATTATATTTTTAACGTAACAAGAGTAAAAGTATTTTTTTTTTTAAACACCATACCTTAGTGGTGACTACGGTCATGGAGACAATAATAACTTGAAATAAGTACATATATAGCATATTTTGAACGAATCCCGACTTTGAGCGAGTGTTTTGCCTTGCGAAGGATTTATTCGAACCACCCCCAACTCCTCGAGAAAGGCCAGCAGTATCTTGCTAACGATCTTTCGGAGGGTATACCCAGATTACCAAAGACAGTTTACCAACATCAAATACAATATGCTTTTTTTTTTATACGCTGCCCCCTCTCCTTCCCATCTTAAACAACCCGAAGTGAGGAAAGAGTACTCTTATAAGAGTGCCGTTTAATGATACAATTATGTCATGAAATAAGTAAATTTTGATTTAAAGATAAATAGGTAACTTAGATAACTCACCGGTAAGATTCTTATCCTCGCGGTAGGAGATGTGCGCGCGCGTGCGCAGGTCCCGGAACTTCTTGGCGAGTCCGAAGTCAATCATGTACAGTTTATTGCAATGGCGGCCGATACCCATGAGGAAATTGTCTGGTTTGATATCACGGTGGATGAAGCACTTGCAGTGGATGAACTCCACGCGGCCCAGCATTTGATCTGTGTACAAATAGATTAGTTTGATTTGTATTTTTACAGGAAAACCTCTTACCATTATCTCTGACATAGCTTTACAATCCATCAAGAACATCTCAAAGGTGTGCTGGTTTCCTCACAATGATTTCCATCACCATATTGAGCATGTTATAATTAATTTATGATGATGATGCACGTGACTGCGAAAATTCTGTGCTTCAAACCTGACCTTTAACTTGACAATAATCCAACAGTAATGCCACTCTAATCCTATCGATAAATTAGGATATACGCCCATTTAAATTATTATTTATGTAAGGAATTGTTTTTTTATTGAATTATTTTATTAAACTGATCTTAATAACTAACAAGTCATAGAGAAGAATGGCAGAGGAAAACGTATTGCACTTCACACAAATAACTTGGGACCAGAGCAGGAAGAAGATTCTAGTAAACTTGTGTCATGTTCAGGACGCGTAAATAAGCAGAGTTAACTAGAATAATGTTATACCGAAAGATAAAAACTGAAGATACAAAATAAATGTAAGTTGTGATTGATAATAATCGAAAACATAACTTAAATTACCTTGATGATCCGAGATTCGATGTTTGCATGAAAATGAACAGTGAAGGAAATGAGTAAGCAGTAAAAACATGAATTTAATAAAAATATATTATATGTAAGTCTTAAGTAAATTTTTATCAAGTTCCCATTAATTTGAACATTTCGAATGGTAACGTAAATATAGTACGAAGAAAATTTGGTAAGCACGTATAATAGTAAATTGAATCATAGTCTTGACGTTAATGAATAAACTAATTTGTAAAGCAAAACCAGTAACTAATTCAAGACAATTATGTTGAAACAAATTTTTATTGTAAACAGTGTAATAAGCGTGTACTTAACATAAGAAAAGAAATCTTCAAGATCATAAACATAAAATTAAGTGTACTTTAGATGGTAGTATTCCAATCTCAACTAATATTAGGATTACAGAAAGAATAAGGTGTTTATTATCTTTAAAAAGTTTTGTTAGGAAATGAAACCTTCAGGGATTGGCTTCCTATGTTTGTTTTTTTTTTTGGGTAATCGGCATCTCGTGTGTCGGCTTAGAAGGTTGTTAGCTGCTTAACCGAACTTTCCTGAACCGAACTTAAGGCCTCAAGCCTAAAACATAAACTAAGTGCCTACATGCTAAGGGCACGGCCCTTGGCTTATGGTGTCAGCTAGTGGAAGGACAACACGAGACAGGCTGGAGCTCTGTGCCTTTGGGTACTAAACCCTAAAAACTGACTATCATTAAACGCTTCATAAATTATACGTCTTCTTGTGAAAACAGACATTACAAACATTTTATCTATTAGTCGTTATACAATAAAAAAAATACAATAATGATACAGACCTGCCAGCATAAGGACAGTCTTGATGGTGAACTGGCGCGAGCAGAAGTTGAAGAGGTCCTCCAGTGACGGACCTAATAGGTCCATCACCAGGATGTTGTGGTCCTTTTCGTAGCCGTACCATCTGTAACAAAGGAAAATTGTTTAGAAATCATGTTATAGATCCTCCTTTCATATTAAGTGAAATTCTTGCAGTTAGGTCTACCGCCACTATTTCAGCGGGAGGACTATAAATAAGCATCTTGGGGCAGTCACGAAAATTGGAATTTTTACGCGCCTAGAGTAATGTCTTGCACGAAATTGTAGCAATATGGCTTCTCATCGACGTCATCGTAACGTTTAGTGGCTCATTGCTAGGGACCGCTGTAACATGTTCATTGCGAAAGAAGAGAGTAGGCGTAATAAGGTTACAGATTTGAGTTACTAATTGCGCAGTTGGAACGACTTAATGATATTCTGACGTTCTATTTAGCTTTTTAAACATAAATAAATATTTGTATTACTTGGTTTACTAATGTGGCTTTATGTTTACTGGAAATCACTTCGGTCAATAGTTATAGAGTAAAAATTATTCAAGATAACACCACAAAAGCCTTCTGTTACAAATATTTGCATGCCCCACGCGTAGGTTTTTCTAAAGTTAATGTAAATGAGTCTACGAACATAGGGCGTCGCAAGGTTACCGCGTTAAAAATATACAAAATAGTAAAGAATAAATAAAACGCTTATATGGAACACAATAGAATGTTCTCTAGTTTGAGAAAACAAGTCGATTTCAAATCGATAGCTATCAAGATAATTATAGTGTGACGAAACATTGTGACTAGATTGCGAAATTGCATCCTCAATTTGGCGAAACCAGATTGACATCCATACAAAGCTCACTGCCTATACTATACGACTGACAGACAAAAAAACATGAACCTGTAGGTTCCTACATACGTTATAATGATACTGATACTGTGGTTACTAACAGATGGGACAGTCCTATACAGGAATACTAGATGAGACAGCTAATAGGAGTAGCTAGGTACCCTAAATTAATTAAATAACATAATGTAAACATATCAAAATTTATTGTGTACTTGTTTTTGTATTAGTGTGTAGCTAGTCTGTAAATATGTGTTCTGTGTTACTGTGTATCTGTTTTGTGCTTGCGGTGTGCCTGTTCTATATTCTATGTATGTAATTAATATGTATTTACAAACCCAATTTTAAGTTTACCAACTTTGCTATGGACCTGTGTCTGAAAATAAAGTTATTTAATTTAATTTATTTATAATCATTAGGAACCGAAGCTCTGGATAAATTTTGTTTGCAATACTTCGCAAGGCTTCATCTATCACCTATTACGACTTGCTGAATACGAAAACGGAACCGTCATACATTTACGAAACAACGTGAACTCGCATAGCAACTCCATACAGGAAAATCAAACTAAAATTAATGTCAAAATCGAAGACGCATTAAAAGAGTACTTGTACTGGCGTCCGAGTAGTCTTGGCGCTAATATTAGAAATAATGAACATACCCTTTTTATTCTAACAGGATCATTGTCCTATCATAATTATTATTATTGATAAGCATGTTGCCCTACACATAATGTCAGCAATGAGCATGTAATTATCTACTGTACATAGCTTCAAATTTTTCGGGGATCTCCGGGCTCGAGTTAGGGGAGGGCAACAGGGACGCCCCGGTGTCTCCAGATGAGTGGGACCTCAACTGCCTCGTTGGTTTAGTAGTCCGTAGCGTGACTGCTGAGCAGGAGGTCTCGGGTTCGATTCCCGGGTCGGGCAAAGTGTTATTGAGTTTTTCTGTTAGGAAATTCTCAGTAGCAGCCCGGAGTTTGGAAATGTGCCCGGTTGATGGCAATAGGCTCACCACCTATTACATAGGACTTAATAACAGCATTAGTGAAATGTGGGTGTACAATTGTGCACACCTCTGCCTACCCCTTCGGGGAATACAGGCGTGATGCTATGTTATGTTGCCCTACACATAATGTCAGCAATGAACATGTAATTATCTACTGTACATAGTTTCAAATTTTTCGGGGATCTCCGGGCTCGAGTTAGTCTCCAGATGAGTGGGACCTCAACAACACTATTTTTTTTGGATTTTCCGCCAATAACATAACACCCTTTCAGACAAAGAGCAAAAAGTTCACATTTACGGAATACTTTATAAGTGGATCTTACGTCCGTTTCAAAAATTATTCGGAGCGAAGGAGCGGTCCTTCGTTGCCGTAATCCAAACCTTTTTTAATCAACGCCTCACTCAAACATCTAATATTCTTTTGTAACAAAACGTGCAGATTTCATGTGCACAATTTCATGGTAGGTGTGACGGGGAGCGGCGATGCATAACGAACGTTTAGGCGGATGTAAAAACTTTTCTCCGCAAACAATGTAATGCTAGTCTAGGCTTCGTTCCATTGTCAGTCGAGAATGAAGATAGACACTGACTTATGGAGCGCTGGTTTCCTATTCCGTTGTATGTTTTAGGAGCCGTGTGTTGGTAGCTGCAATTTATTTTTTAAGTTATGTTTTGTTTGGTGGTTCATACTACTTATCAAGTTTACACTTAGAAGTTAAGGAATATTCAATAAAGGCTAATTAAAAGCCTAAGGTTCTATATGAAGCATGGTTTTGCCCAAAAGAACCTTTTTACCAATTTATTGACTTTTTAATAAAATTAAGTATGGTATGGTAAAAGTATTGGAGAGTTACAAAGTGAAATGATCTCAATCTCTTGCTGAACAAAAGTACTTTATATTGTTTAATTATATTCTACATTCATTTGTAATCACATTGCTATCAGATTCACGTGTCTTCAAGTAACATAGAAAATACGTTTAGGTTCAAAGATCAGGACAGTATCAAAATGGTCACTTTCATGTCAACCCGCGTGAAGTTGTATTTCTTCATTGGCTCTGCTTACAATGTTAGTGTTTATAGCAGTCAACGAGGATTCTGCTAATATCACACGTATTTTAAACATAACAGCTGTGACGCCATGAAGTCGTCAATAAAACACAACCATCCAGTTAAACGCAGTCGAATATAGCTGCTGATAACCGACACGAAACTGTAAACACCTGATAAATTTTATTTTTCCAATCTCCTTGGTATTAAACAAGTAACATAAAATTGAAATATTTGCCCAACAAATACGTTATTTTGTATAACACGATATCTCTAAAGATATTGTAGAAAGAAAACGAGTTCAGCCCAAGAGCTATTTGATTTACCAATTAATATCAGTAATAAACAGGAGTTTAATTGATAAAAACCGTACCTAAACCTGGCGCCGGCTTAGGTGGCCCTAAAATCTTTTGAAGATGTTCTATATAATTTCTGGTGTCAGAAATAAAAAGCGGAAGTCATGATAATAATCATAAGGAAGTTTGGAAATCTAAAAGAGGAAGCGGATAACCTTATGGTAATCGTGAGCAATGAAACCAAGTACGTATCCATACTGTTTTGACGAACTAAACAACGAACTTCAAATTATTTAACGCAGATCCCAAACAAAGCAAATATTATACCAAGAACTCTAAAATAAGAAATTAATCCGTGCTGTGGTGGAGAATACGCTACAACCATGAGCTTTACGATATGAATAAAGAAAAACCTAAATGTCATTAATACTATTAAGTTGTAACGCCTTCATTAGACAGGATATTTCGTACGAATGGAGGACGTTAGAACACCAAAACGTTGACTCGACAGCAAACCAGAAAGTCGACTGAATCGAGATAGAGCAAAGCTCAGATAATAGGGATGGCATCGAACATAATCTCGAGAATAGGTGACAGGCTGATAAGACAAAGCAAAAAATTTACAGTTTGGAAAAAAAAACTCGTCCAGGCCAAGGCCCACCTGCAGCTGTAGGCTATAGTAGGCTGGAGGATCTAACCAGAAAATATCAACTGTCACCCATTACTTTTAAGAAACATTGGCAGTCTATAAGTCACTGCTAAAAAACAAAACTTGACTAACTGGTCAGACTTGGCAACGGCGTGTAGGCACACCAAGCCCGTTGTATCAAATCGCAACGATGCATCTGAAGGTTATACTCATGTTCAAACTAAATAATAGGATAATAGACACTCTACTATACTGTTAACAATGATGTGACACGCGCTGAATGAACAGTGAAACATCCATTCATTTCATTTGGACCTTGAGTTTACATTTCAATATGGATAATAAAGATATTGTTAAAGCAAGATTGACCTTCTGAATTTCTAGATTTATAGTATCGTGTCTAATTTTATGACGAAAAATAATGTCAAGTAGGTATGTTTGTATATAGTAACCAACTTTATAAACGTCTGATTTTTCTTTTTTGAAACGCAAATTTTGTGCTGCTTCTACGTTATAAAGTGATAGAAATAGTATCATCGTGAACTTAGGGGAGGTAACAATAAAATATAAGTCTAAATATAATCATATGTGGTAGAAAAAGATGGGACAAAATTACCGCCCGCTTCCGGTAGCTAATACTATTAGTTAATATTAATTATAAAAAAAAAATTAAGCAATTTAATTATACTTTTAATAAAGATCTTACTTTAAATAATTCGCTGCGAATCAATAGATAATCGTAGTTCTTGATCAAATCGTGTATTTAAGCGGGTTTCTCAATTGCGAAACAAAACGTCGCAGTCTTTAGGCCGATCGAACACAGCACAATGGACGCCCGCGCTTCAATACATGAATGTTACCGACAGATATTACGAAGAATTTAACCTTAATCGGCTGATATTAACACCAAAACTACGACCTTAATGGTTCACAACACTTGTCTACACAGAGACAAAAAAGTTACATTACAAAAACTTCTTAATTATTACTACGCTCTACAGGCGATAGCCTTAATTACCTTTCGGAGACAATATTGATGACGTACGGGGCGGGACCGCCATTAAACGAAATCTGGTAGCAACCGATGATCGCCGTGCTCCAATTGATTACGGCAATAAACGTCAAGACTAGGTAACTATGGGCATAGCTAGAGGGGCGCGGCGATTGAAATCTCAAGAGTTCTTTTGCAAACTAACGGCTATAACAGCTAATATAGCTGACCTTGTTTACATTTTAAGCAATTTTAATGTTGCCAGAATCACATAAACAGTATTGAGGCCATTGAGGGTAAGAACTGCGTTTAAATAGTTACTAAGCCACGGGAGCATAACAATTTGCTGTTATTGCTACTAAAATAAACTGTAAAATAGTAGCAGTCGAGACGGAAATAAGTGCATGTTCATGCTAAAAATACTTGTAAATACATGAATAGTTGACTTTTAAACTCGAATCCACTCGTATTTTTTGTGCAACACTAACACGGTCTACATGAATGAGCTATGATTCATACAGTAATTACAACTTTGACGGAATGACAAGCGCCTGTAACACACATTTTTATAATCTTCTAAATTAAAACACCTTGGCCTTTTGCATGAAACTTTGTTACTAAAAGTCAAATCAAAATCAAGACTTTCAAACACAAAAGTGGTTGCCAAAGCCACTTAGATTGTGTTTGCGTTCGCACGTAACACGAAATTGCGAGTTAGGTAACGCACTTTCTATGGCTTTAGTTATAAAAGTTAAAAACTACAGTTTGCTGTTACTGTTACATATCAAGATCTGATAAACCTTGTAACGATTTAACATTGGATTGAGGTCGGACTATTTGATTTCTCGCTGAAGGTCTCAGCACTTAATTCAAGGACTTGTTACCTGTCGTCGAGAATATTTTATTAAGTGAAGCAGGAACGATAATTGGCGTGATGGCTCCGAGCCAATAATGTTTGGTGATAAACTAGCGGCGAAAAGATTTGATGATAGATGCGTTGCTTGTTTACGATGTGAGTGGCAACACAACAAATATGGGTCGATTGTTTATTCTGGCGTCGCTTACTATAATATTTCTTATTGTATCGTATTTGTTTGTACGCCTAAGCGTTCCAAATCCTTAACTTTTTGAGCGACACCTAAATACGGCCTTATTGGGTCAATCGATCGTGCTTTTGTCCCGTTATCGTTGAGTGGCCCGACTACGTTTGCGACCATAGTTAATGCACCGAATACTGATAATCACAGACTCAGTAAAGGCGTAACAGCGTTTATATTGAACAGATGAACTGATTCTGTTGAAGTACGCTAAAATATATAGAATCAGGTGTGCCAACCTCAACTGTAAACGTTCACTTGGGCTTGGTTTCTAACATCAGTTCGACACAAAAATACAGTTGTGAAAATCACGTTACCGTCGCTACGCCTCGTCCTGACGAACATTTTAGATTATTGCAGGTGTGGGCGTCATTTAGGTGCTGAGTACAACTTTTATTAATGCACTGGGAGCACAAATTCGTGAACTAAATAATCTTTCTATCATTAAGTTCGTATTAAATTAAAAAGAGCGTTTAGGAAGTAATTTTTTGTGCATGAAATGTTGTTTTTTTTTAGAGGAAATTCGTATTTACTATCTGGCATCCGCATCACATGACACAGGTCTTGTTAAAAAGAAAAAAGATTACGCAGAATTTATTCTACGACAGATACTTACCTTATGTGTGGTATGCCGATGCCCCCTTGGAGCATCTTATACACTCTGCTTTCATAGAGAAGTTGTGGGTGCCGCGCCTTTATAGATTCTACCTTCACTGCTACCTCCTGCAACAAAAGAAAGATAAATTACAATTACGAAATAGTTAGAATTTCCGTTATTGAATATAGATATAGTTTTGTGTCAGGAATCCGTAGTTTGGTACCAGAGTACCAATGAAATAAGTCAGGAAACGCTAGGATGAAGTTTACACGAATAAACAATAACATTGAAATACTAAACTGAATATGCTTAGAAACGGGGAGGGCCAGGTGGGCCTCGTCCACCCTAGAATCCGTCTGGCCCACCCTAGAACATTTTACGAAGATAAATCTACAATAATCTAAAAAATCGGCCCCTCTTAAGAAAAAATCGTTGCTTCGCCTATACTGAACTACACTGTTAGACTTTTGTAAGGAAATGGGCCGGAAGTGAAAAAAGTATTATAGAGTTCGTTCCATCAATATTTTTATTAATTTATAACATTCATAGGATAGGTAGACTGTAGAGGAACTCGTAAATAATCTAACAAATTACGAACCAAAGTGGGCCACTGTAAACATGATACAGTTATACAACTTAACCCAAATACAATGTGTGATCCTGAACACAATATGGCATATTTTCTGATGAGACTACTGAATAATATTACTATACTATTTCTATACCAATATATAAAATTGAACTATTGATTGATTTCAAAATGTATACGACAATTGATATTTATCCAAAGCCTAATCATAAATAACTGGAGTTAGATTTATTGTCAGTCTCTGTGAATTTGTCAGGAATAGGCTCCGAAACGGCTCGACGATGGATTGGTACATTCAAACATAAATTTTAATTTTCGTGTACATGTTACTCTTGCAGAATTCAGAAGAAATGAATAAAAATATGAAGTTACAGGTACAAGAACCGCGCGAATGAAGTGGCGAGCACATCTAAACTAATCTACACTAATATTATAAAGAGGAAAGATTTGTATTTTTGTATGTAACGAATAAATTCAATAACTACTAGCCCGATTCCAAAAATTCTTCCATCATTAGAATGCTACATTGTCCCTGAGTAACATAGGCTATATTTATTACTAGAAAATATTAGGGATCCTTACTAAAACTTCAATAATGTAACTCAAGGTGTAAATGTTCACCCGTGCGAAGCCGGGACGGACCGCTAGTCTAGTATAAAATGGCGACGTGATTGAACCTATTCGACAAAGAATAAGTGTACCGCCGTTATGATAAGAATGAACAAACCCCTCGTTTCCCATGGGTAAAAATCAACAAAGGGGTAATATTGCGGCAACCCATCGTAAGCTAATAATATGTTATGGGCAACCCAGTCGGTAAGCGTGGTAACTATGGCAGGATAACGGTTTATAACGGAGACTGACACACGGAATAATTTAAAGATTTCAGAGTCTTGTTTGTGATTTGTCTCTTATTTCTTTCTTGAACCATGGAGTTACTACACAAAGGCTGACAGATTTATGGAAAAAAAGACACGCGGACCCCAACTGAGATCAGGACAGGGGGATGATGGTGAAAGATTAACTAATAAGATGGCATAGATACACCCATATTATCGGCGGTGAAACTGTAGCTATGACCCGTACCGTTCATTACCCCCGTACCATTCTAGAGTATTTCCTAACAGAAAAACTGAATGCGGCCTGAGCCGGGAATCGGACCCTCACGGAGAGGTCATGGTTTGCTATCAGTAGGCCAAAGAGGCAGTCCGATGAACTAATATAACATAAAATATCATCACGCCTGTACCCCCGAAAGGTTAAGTAGAGGAGTAATGTTGTACAACCTCATTTCACCGATACAGTTACCAAGTATGTGGTGAGTCTATCGTCATCAACCGGGCACGGCACAGTTCGAAACTCGGGGCTGCTACTGAGAATCTTCTAAATTGACGTATCTGAGTGTAGTTAAATGGGATTGTGAAGCATATATATTTATCTATAAGTTAAAATAAAATTTCTCACTTTCTACAGTTCATTTATAGATTCTAATAGAGCATAGTGTCGGAAGAAGCTTAAACGGTAGCACGATTCTTTTAATAAGGCACCACTATACACACACTATATTATAACGAATAATGGAATAATTCAGCACGCCACTCTATCACACCAAAATTGCGCGGTGAGCTTAGATAAAAATTACGTAAGTATTATGCATCTTGGATTATTTAGGTAGCTACTTTCATCCCTAAACGAAGTCGAAAGAGCCTGTAATTATGTGGTTACTATAATCGAACCTACGTTAATATGTGGATTAAGCAGAGCTATATTAAATTATACAGCCCCTCGATATGTTCACACGGCGCACCAACGACTCATGCAAATGTAACATATGGTATCTACCACCTGCCCAAGCATTCTACGCATTTCGTAATGACATCTGGGCACTGCCTTTAACAATATTGCCAAAAAAAATAGCTACATAGCATCGCGCCTGTATTCCCTGAAATAGTAGGCTGAGATGAGCACAGTTGTACATTTCACCAATGTCGTTTTAAGTCCTTATCTTCCAATAGTATGATGTGAACCTATTGCCATCTATGGAGCACAAATCCATGCTCAGGTGAGAGACTAAAATCACACGGTGTTCCTAACTTATACAGGGGTTTCGGGTACAAATTGTATTTACCGAAAGCCAAGGTATGTAGGCAAGGCAGGCGTCCGAGCGTCCGAATCTTTGTCGACAATATTATCGAGTCGATAAAAGTTTAAATGTATTGGATTGTATCGTTTTATCAACAACTTATGTCAAATTTGACATTTAAAATCGGCATGTGTCGACGTTAACCGTGCTTGCACCGCAGGTCACGGTTCGTTGGAGGTGTCAGCGCCTGTTGCGTTGTACAGACTAGCTGAACCCTTAGCGCGGGCAAAAGGCACGTAAGAACACCGCGGCTTTCCGGTTCATCCGTGTCAAGTAGTAAATATTAGTTAGGATATATGCTTAGAACCTAGATTTACCAAAAGTCTGAATAATGCTGCTTTTAATAGGGTGTTGTGTATACCTGAAACTGTATACATTAGCTCTTCTTCTAACAAAAGATTTTAATGTGTGATGTATAATGCTGTTGGTGTGCTTAATAAATAAATAAATAAACTATAGACATAGAATAGGTTGGCTTTTTATTGGATTGTGGTTAGGTAACCCACATGAAAGAAGAATAATCATGATGAAGATGCACAGATCATGTGTTTCTCAAGATATGTCGAATGTGTAGGAGCAGCAATGAAATAAAGCAAATTAATACTTTGGCCCAAATATTATAATGTAAAGTTATATGTTTAGTATTACTCAGATGAGGATCAATTAGGATTATTGCTGTTCAAAACTGATGTACAAGTTTTTCAGGGATGCTATTGCAAGCATGGTTCATAGTTTTGTGAATAATTATGCTATTTAGGTATTGAATGTTATTTTAGCCCAGTTAGTGGACTGTAATATTAGGATAACATAAGAACCTGGCACATGGATAACATTTGGTATGGCATAGCTAGATAGAGACTGTATCGGTGGCGGTTACCACCAACAACAGCATTCCCAAAGAGGGTTGACGTCAGGCAGGCAGCCGGTCATAAAACATAGCCAAAACTTTAGCAGCATGCCAGATTTAGGTAATCTGCGCCGACCCCAAATAAATTGGGATAGGGGCTGGAGCTGATGATGATGACTATTGCCAGTATATCAATTGGGTGATCTAAAAGAAAACCTGCATGCAAGCATGGACATTAATTATTGTCGCAATTAGGTTTATTTACTTATAGAGTAACTTGAACAGTTAAGAACAAAGCATTTTAGAATTTATGACAATTGATACCTGGCTATTCAAATCTAAAAAGTTTTGTGGATCATTTCAAAGAAGTAATATGGCAATACCAGAGCCAAAATAATTGTAGTATACAGTCTAGACTTCTAGAATAAATCTAAAACAAATGTTTTGAATAAAAAAGCAAGGTCAACATTTTCATTAAAACACAATCATGATAAGAAGGCAAATATTCTACACAGATATTTAAAAAACAATGATATGATGTCTTGAATTCAACACTGAGATAACATGGAATCATTATTTTAATGTTGTGTTATGCATTAAAATAGTGTATAATTACTTGCAATTCCAATATTTTGTTATTATTGTTCTGACCAGTTGAGCCCGCGACGACTATGACTGGCGGCATCGCCGCGGGCTCAGGGCTCACAGGTGATTAATATTTAATATGAATGTAAAACATGAAAGATCAGTATACAAAAAAAGTTTCAATATTAGACTTATTTTGCGATGCTACTGTTGTATGTTTACATATTAATAATTATGTTTGTGTAATTGTATAATAGAGGTCATGATAATAATGTTTAATGTCTACACAAGTTGATAATAAAATAAGCATGTGCTGGTAATTATGAATATACTTGAGCAGGGCTGCAAAGGGCATAGAATAATTCACTTACATTTCAATAAGTTATTTGGATAATTTAATGAAAAACAAGTTCACAATAATAAATTATAGAGCATCTTCCTATAATCTGAGTTATGACAAATAAAAATGCAGAATGGTCAACCCTTGATGCTTCTTATAACCATGATCAGTGGACATCAGTTATAGACTCCTGGGGCACCAGACAGTTCTGGGAGTGCGCACAGGTCAAACACAATAATTCTTTCTTCATCACAGCTATTGCAACCTTCCTTATTTCAGAACAAAAACTGAACAGGAGTTATAGGCATTATGTGCAGTATACCACTCAATGACGAAACGCATTTAGAAATATTGAGTCATTGACACAGAAAGATGAAGGGATTATTTTCTATATTTTAAAAGAAGCCTTAACTAACAGCAACTAATAGAAAATGGTCATCAATGGCTACATCAGAATGTTTTAACATTTCAAAGGAAGAAAAGGCTACAGTTCTTGTCAAGCAAACTATAATTTGGGTTGGTGTAATATTATTATTGACACTAATTAATTAATTGTGTCCTCATTTAAGGAAAGTGTTTGGAAAATACCTGTGAGTCATTCAATGCTCTCAACATGAAGTTGTGATATTTTTTATATAATTGGGCATAAAAATATGTTTGAGTGAAAAGTGTCTGAAAAAGCTTTCAATCTAGTGCTGTTACTCCAGCACACAGGGTTTGAGTCATTCTGATAATTATTATTGTCAATTCTATCCTATTTTTACTTGAATAAAGATGAATAATCACTAGAAAAGGTTGTGAAATTGTACTAAGCAATCATAAAACTATAGTTAGCTAACAGCTGGTACTAAAATCACAAAATACATGTCTGAAGGCACGAAACGAAGCATATCCAGTGATATTTCGCAATCGCCACACAAGTCATTGTTACAATGGAATATTGCAAAACATAACACTTGTGTGACTGCAAAAATTACAAATTAGCATACTTACAGCTAAAATATTACAAGATTTGTACTACAATAGAGTGGCATCTCATACAATTTGGAATCAAAGGCGTATTTTCAAACTCTGTCCTAATTACGTAAATCATCAAATACACGGGAAGTATAAAACCGTAAGTATTATTAATTCAAAATTATGTTCAATACTGTGCTTGGTATTATCAAAAATACGCCCAGACCGCCATTTTCAAGAACAAAAACCCCGAAATACACTGCCGTCTTGACACAAGAAATCGTTCCTTACAAATGACCAAGAAAAAATCAATATCAGAAACGTTATTTACCTCTCCATCGTTGACATTTATCCCTAAAAAGATATCTCCGAAGCTCCCACCGCCGATTTTGCGAATAACGTTGTATCTATCATTTATAATTACATGTTTCCTGGCTAACAACATGCGTTCGAAGGTAGCCATTTTCTTTTTCCTTCATCACTCGTTGTCACTAAATTTATTGGTGGCCCATCGCACCGAGTGAAATTTTAACACAACACTTAGTTAATTTGACGTTTTTAATTGTTCAAAAACACTACAAACCGTAGTAACACTAAGAAAAACCACTGAAAATCATTTTAATACGAAGTCTAAAAAGGTGTCGTCAGCCTATTTCATGTGACGTCACAATGGCAGTGTTGCCAGTATATAGAATGATTCGAAACTACCATCAGACTACCATGATCGAACGCGATGATGTTGCCATCACAGTTGAATAAATATTACATTCTACTTTTATTTTAGTATCAAATCAAATCAAATCAAATCATTTATTTGCCGAAATATGGTGGTACATAGGATGGTAAATTTATGTAGTTAAGTACAGGTCATATTTCACCCTCAGTATAGGGTATGCAAAATATAGTAATCACAACACTTTTAAATGATTATAGTACAACAAATCGTAGAATAACACCGTATTTTAATGGGTGCCAAATCGACATGAGCTTTTGTTCAAAAAGTCTTTGACACTGTAAAAACTCTCCTGTATCAACCACTTCCGTAAGGCACTACAGAACTTGTTATAAGGTAGGTCAGTCATTCCTTTGGGTAAGGAATTATATATTAAAGGGGCCATATAGGCACAGTTTTTCCTGAACAGTTCTAGTTTAGGTACAGGCATTTTTAGAGGAAGGTGGTTAATTTTGCGTTTAAATGTATTATCGTTGCTGGCGAATAGGTAACTGTGGCTTTTAACAAATTTGGCTACTTCGTAGATGTAGATGCAGGGTACAGTTAGTAGATTTTCAGACTTAAATATTGGTTTGCATGATTCTGACCATCCCATGCCGTATAATGCTCGAATGCATTTTTTCTGTGCTATGAGCACCCTACCAATATCACAGGAATTTCCCCAAATTACTATGCCGTAACGGATGATGGAACAAATGTAAGCGTGATAGACCATAATAGAGGTGTGTCTGTTCGTCACATCTTTCACCTTTCTAAGTGCGAAAACAAATTTGTTTATCTTTATGCATAAACTGTTTACGTGCTCTTTCCATGATAGATGCGTGTCGAGGGTAATACCTAAGAATTTTGCGCTATATATTTGTTTTATTTCTGAATTATTGTAAGTAATATTGAGTTCGGTGTTTTTACTCTTATAAGTTTTAAAGTTGATTAGTTTTGTTTTTTCTATATTTATTTTTAGTTTGTTCATGTCTAACCATTGAATTACATCTTCTAACGTGTTATATATTTCTGTTTTAAAAGTATCTATATTCTTGCAGTCTAAAATTATGGTTGTGTCATCTGCAAATAGGACACAATCATGTTTGAGTGCACGTGGAAGATCATTTACATAAAGTAGAAATAACAGGGGCCCCAGAACGCTACCCTGGGGCACCCCAAAACCATTAACTCTTTGAGTCGAGTCAAATTGTACCACATTATTTGTTCCAGTATCAAATTTAGTGATTCTAGCGAATTGTTTCCTATTTTGCAAATAAGATTGAAACCAGAGCAAAGACGTTCCCCTTATGCCATATTTATCAAGCTTCGAAATGAGTATAGAATGATCGACGAAATCAAAGGCTTTACTGAGATCTAACAGTAGAGTTGATGTTGGGATTTTCTGGTTAATATTATTAATGATGCTGTTAATTAAGGTAAAGGTAGCTAAATGTGTTGATCTATACTTTCTGAAGCCAAATTGTTCAGGTGCCAAAATATTATGTTTATCTAGAAAGTCAACTACTCTTTTGAGCATAAGTTTTTCAAAGATCTTAGAAAGGACCGGAGTAAGGGCAATAGGCCTGTAGTTATTTTTATCTAATTTTGTTCCTTTCTTATGCAGTGGTTTTATTATTGACAATTTCAGTTGGTCTGGAAAACATCCTTGCTCAAATGATAAGTTTATAATATGAGCCAAAGGTTGTGAAATGAAATGAGCAATACGTTTTAACAACTCGGAATTAATTTCGTCATATCCCGCTGACTTTGAGTTTTTTAATGAGATTATTGTGTTGAATACTTCTTTTGCATCTGTTGGTTCTATAAAAATACTAGAATCGTTGCAGCTTATATTAGATGTAGGACCATGCTGAGACTTACTATTGGCACCAGTAGAATCACTAGAACATTTCACTACATCAATGAAAAAATTATTAAAAATGTTAGCTATATCTGGCCCTGATGTAATTTCACTTTCCTTATCAATAATACTTTCAATGAAAGCACCAGATCTAGGTACTGTACCACCAACATAGCGTTTAACTACGTCCCAAGTTGCTTTACCTTTGTTTTGAGAGTTGTCTATGTACCTTTGGTTACAAAGCGACTGAGTACTGTTGATGCATTTCCTTAGCAATTTTGAATATTTTATATACGCTACTTTATTACTATTACTTTTATTTATATAGTAGTTGTATCTTAGTGTCCTTTTGGTTCTACAACTGCTTTTTAGACCTTTCGTAATCCAAGAAATTCTACCGGATCTTAAATTATTTCTTCGTCTTATTACGGGAAAGCAAAGTTTAAGGAATAATGTTAAATCTTCATGAAATGCATTAAAGGCCTCATTTGTATCTGATGTATTAAGGACTTCTGAAAAGGTTAAACTACTAATACATTCTACAAATTTATTTAGGTTGCTTTTGCTGGAATCGCGACCACTTGTAAAATAATGCTTTGATTTTTTTTCATTATTTTCGGTTTCAAATTCAATAGTTTGTGCTGTATCATGATCCGATAGACAGAACTTGTGTATCCTACCTACTGCTGAGGGAATATTACTGAGGATATTGTCTATACATTTATTTATTCGCGTTGGTTCTTTGATATGGCATTGAAATCCATAATTTGCTATTAGTTCTAGAAATTGAGTACTTGCGTTATCGCGAGCTAGTATATTGATATTAAGATCACCGCATATTATTATTTTACGATGTTTAAGTCGCAACTTCGAAAGTGTTTCATTAATTTTATTAAAGAATACATTTATATTAGAATTGGGAGTTCTATATATACATAATATAATTAGTTTTAAATTATTAATCTCTAGAGCACAGATTTCAAATTCTTTTTCAATACTTAATTTGTTAATGTAACACAGTTCGGAGCCTTTGAAGTCATTTCGTAGCAGAATACAAGAGCCCCCTCTTCGTTGCATCTGTCGCGAAAAAATAGTTGACACGTGAAAATTATTGATCTTCAAAAACTTCTCCTCACCTTCGATTATAAAATGTTCAGTGAGACATACTGCGATAACATCTTTATTTGAGTCATGTAATTCATTAAGTGCTAAATCTAAATCACTCATTTTATTAAGTGCACCGGCAATATTTTGGTGCATAATACTACTGAACGAAGAAGGATAGTACTTATTCACGAAAAAACTGTTTTATGTTCTTATTTGGTGGTACGGAAGATTGCTCTGTAGAAATATATTTATTTTTGGTAGCTGTGAAATAAAATGGTATTGTGCCTTTATTGGGTTGGAGATTAGATGGAGAAACCGAAGAGGAAAGACGATTGAAGTTCTGAGGAATGTAGTGCCTTAGGGTATCAAAAATAATTTTCATGCCATGTCTATTTAGCACTCCACTATGCCGATAAAACATTGTGCTATCATAACTTAAATCTAAATTAGAATCACATAATAATGCATAGTTGTATTTACAATTATCTTGGTATAACAAATTATTAAAAATCTCAACTCTCGAGTTAAAAATATTATTATATCCATTAAATTTGTAGGTAGGCAAACACAAAACTATGTTAGTGTGGTTAATTGACATCAAAGTTTCCCGTATACTTATCACCAGATCATAATAATTAACAGTTGAATTAAAGTCCTGTTCACCTATAAAAATTAAACAGTAGTCTTGTTTATTGAAATTGACAAGCTTGTTGTTATTAATATTATAGAGTAATTGTTCAATTCCACAGTTTGTTGAAACATAATGGCAGATATCATAGTTCAAAAAATAATTTTGTGCAAATGTGAGAATATTATTAACTTTGTTGCTACTGATAATACACAGTTTATGACGTGAACGATTTCGAGCTGATAATAGACCGGGATCCAAAGGTGAGTCTGTAGGTGCCGCTGGTTGAAGATCGTTTCTGAACACCTTGGGTTTCACAATAGAAGATGTCGGAAAAACCTCATTCACCCGTGATGTTACGGTGGAAGGACTGGTGGCGCCATCTATTGGCGTATTTTGTCCAAGATCAATCAAAGTGTTGTCCTCGTCATCGTATGTAAGCCTCATGTTTCTTGACATTTTGTTAATCGGCGTTATGGCTTGCGTTCCGGTATCTGAGCAAATACTATAAGACGTTTGTGATTTAAGCTTTTGTTTTAATGATAAGTTTTCTTGGCTTAGTTTGAGTATTTCCTGGCGTGCGCTTTCAAGTTCTTTTCTAATCTGTGATATCTCTGTCTTCAGGTCTTCTTTCTCACTATCATACCTAGTAGACAAGTCTGGCAAACTCTGTCCTCTCATTTCTGAAGTGGTGGACTCGAATGAGAGGTCAAATGATTCATTCATCGTTTTATGCCGACGTATTGTTACATTCTCATATTCTGCCGACATTCTGATAGCACTTGATAATGTTCTGTAGATATTTGAAAATATTGCAAATTGTGTGATGTTAGTGACCTCTGTCGATTATTGAATTCAATTTATTGATGTTTGGTCGAATGAGCGGTTTACTTCAAATCGTTAATTGTTGATAGATGTCGTTGTTTTAATAAGGTATTTGTTTGGCAGAAACAATAACAAAAAGTCTTTCCTTTGGTGAGATTCGAACACGCGAGTCGCCGATAACGGTTCCTCAGAGTCAATACGTACAGCCTCTACACCACCAAGCAACTGTTATCAATGATGAAATTATGGGACATATTTAACGTTTTCTTTGGAGACCGTTAATTGCTCAATTTGAATTTTGTAAACAAATATCGTTCACTAAGAAATTTTCACAAAAGTCACTTATCGGGCACTATTTTATACACTGCTTCCTTCTGGTGCTTATATTTACAATTTTAATATAGTGTCTTGTTATTTTTTGCGTTAATGTTGCTCTAATTTAGTTTTGTTTATGTTTTTTCTGCACCGAGTTTATAATACGTTTAAATTGCACTTAGTCTTGATGTTTAACAAAGATAACACTTCTACATCTGAATTGACACTTAAACTTCCTATTCAACTATCAATTACTACTTTAAACGAGGGAAAACTATTTATTATTATTTTAAATATGTGGAGCACAGATTTTAAATGTTTACGTGGCTAGTGGCGCCCCTATCCTCTGTTAGTAGTTTAAGTTTTTATATATATTCTCTTTAGTCTTTATATTATTTAATAATGATGTGGGATCCTTCAAGAATCATTGATTTTGTTCTAATAGAATGATTTTCGATAAATTGTGGTTATAAATTTATAAAACTAACAGCAGTTTATGATGCCTGATAATAATATAATACACATTTTTCAGTGTCTTTCTCCCTCCAGATTTCTTATTTATATATTACTTCTACAAGAGAATCCAAATCCTCAAAAAATTCTTTCTTAGTAGAAATAAGATTCTATAAGACTTCATATCAGATAAAATCCAATGATAAAAGGTTTATAATATTAAAAATAGTATTGTCATAACTGAGAATGTATGATTTGTGAAATCATGTCCTGATACCTATGATACCAATCCACTAAATTGTGATGTGTTGCTTTCATGATAAATATGATATAGATGTTATTACTCAAAAAATCTGAGGCAAATAGCATACATAAAAAGGACAAAACTCAACAATTGGTTATGTTAATGTTGCTCAATTAATAAATTAAATTAGTCATGCTGAAACCTGAAATATATCCATCAAAATTTATCATTTATTTATATTCTGCTAAAAACAAGAATCCCTGATACACTGTAATTTTTTCTGTGTTATTTAGCAAACAGTTTTGGCATAACCCTTTAAGCAATTCATCTTTAAAAATAAATTTAAGTATATTAAGAATTTTACATAAATATGTTTAATATTCTTACGTATTAAGTTTGTGGGCAGCTAGTTAATAAAAATTTAACATCACTGAGACCTAACAAGATTTTTGCTAAACAAGACAGGTATAATGGGGTTTACCATATCCTATAACAGCTAAGCATAAGAGAACATGATTTTAATATGAAAATTCCATTAAAATTGTACTATAATTCTTTCTTCCTTGGTTAACTTGGTGGCTGTCCTGACATGAGCCCATTGTCTCAGTTCCATACTTTACTAAAGCATTTGTGGTTTTTAAATGATTTTTATTCTATAACTAGCTGACCCGGCAAACATTGTTTTGCCATATAAATAAAAAAAAATGGGGTGGACTACCCCTAACATTTAGGGGGATGAAAAATAGATGTTGGCCGATTCTCATAGATACCGGATAAGCACAAAAATTTTCATCAAAATCGGTCAAGCCGTTTCGGAGTAGTATGGCAACGAAAACTGTGACACGAGAATTTTATATATTAGATTTTTAATGTGCAAATAACAACAAAGGAATTGTATGGTGCATTGCAAGGTTTCACATAGTAGTACTTCAAAAAAAAACATTCAAGTTCTGCAAAAATGGCCTATGTCAAGAATATTATAAAAATGCTTTCAGTTGCAATAGACAATGGATACAATGTTTGTTTGCAAATGTTACTAGTGCCATTAATTTTACAACTGATTTATAAAAATAGGCTGCTAACCTATATTTTGATTGTGTAGTTTAATTAGCATTTTCATTTCTACAACATTCTATTTCAATCAACACAGCTATTAAAAAGTATAATACCATAGCTCAGAACACAAAGAACTTTTGTTATTTGCAATACCCAGAACATTGCACATGCAATAAAGATATTAATACAAATATAAATAGCTTAAAATATTTAAAAAAAAACTAGAATATGTAGTGTTTTCTAGGCAAGGTAGACAGTGACCCGATAATCTAGTTTACCCAAGGTCAAAAAAAATATCTATTTTTGTACTATAAAACCAATTTCTTTTCCAAGGCAAGGTGTTTGTGTAGTCTCAATAGTAAAGATCCAACAGACTAGGTTTTATGATATATTAATGACACAGACCTCATGATCCACTGACCCAGTAAGAATTACTATTTGCATATAAGATTATGATTTTTCTATTACTACAGGGTTAAATTACAACAAATTGTACGGATTGAGCATGAAGAGGTCATGTTTGAGCAAGGAAAACGCATAATGAGGTGAAAGCTAACACAGATGTGATTTATAGTAGAAATTTGAATCAATGTTGTTATCACGAATTAAACGAGAAATCTCGAAATACTAACTGAATTTGACTATTGATTAGTCATACAATCTCTAATGACCCTGGAAATATCATATCAATGTCCAATCTTCATTTCCCTACATTATACGTCATAGAAAATAATCAACATGCACCCCTCTCCCCGCCATAACGTGCCACCGACGATGACGCGTGGGCCTTCATTATGTTACGAAAGCGAAAATAGGAAACTAACTAAATACAAAATAAACGTAATATATCACGTTACCTCGCCACTAGCGATGTTGATCGCCAAGTAAATATCACCAAACGATCCACCGCCGATTTTTTTCAACACCTTATATTTTCCAGTAATCAATATTTCCTTCCGTGAACTCATAAAAGTCGACATGGTTGCAGATTATTATTAATCGTCCCGGGTATGTAAAATATAATTCGAAAGCACAAATTACGCACTTTTTTAATAAAAACAATAATAAATTCACGGCTACATTTTACGAAACTGTGACTGAATGGAGGACGTAATGCGTTCGAAAAGTAGGCCACGCGTATATCTCGGTACTTTCTTCCGATTAGAATTTAAAAAATATTTGTGCCTCAAAGGTATTTCAAATAACACAACAAATATTTTTAAAATTAGTGTGTAACTTTTGATGTGAAAATATGCGTTTGATACTGATAAATAGTGTTTTCTATTTTTAAATAACATAAAAATCAATAAAATACCGGCAAAGAGGTAACATCATCTAGTTTCTAAACGTAGACATTTAATGTTGCCAGAAAAAATATGTATTTTTGTTTATCTGCTTGGTAGCTAGTAGAAAAATGAAAAGTATGGATCTTGCAAATGTTGACGAATTATTAACTTAAATATTTAAGGGAATGTTGGTTTTTATTAAGAAAAATATACGTAGTCTGTATGATGGTTCCAATCTATGCCACTGTTAAACTTGATTACTTTTTAAACAATAGGTATATTACATATTTTTATTTTTATTTTATTTTTATCAAACTAATCATATTCAGTATTTGTGTATTGTGTATAAAGCATTATTAATCATTATTAGAAAAGCAATTACATAGTCTTAGTCAGATAAAGGAATTACATGTTGAAAATTAAACCATATCTACAGTTATGTATTTTCAAAATTTTTTCTTTAAATTTAATAACTTGGCATTACTATTATGAACTTGGTATTATTACTGATATATAGGACAGGTCTGTAAATTATTAATTGTAAGATTTTGTTATCTTTCTTATCATCAAGAGTAGTCCTGTTATCTAGGCAATTAAGATAATAATTGTAACTAGAATGAAAACACTCCAAGAATTCATTAATAATTCCATTTGTCATTTCCTGATATTCTTTCACAGCTTTGTTGAACAATTTGGAATGGAGTTTTATTTTTAATATTTCCTTCAATGCTTTTTATCAAACAATTCAAAATAACAAATAATTATTTTAATATACATTAAACTACTCACATAACTCTTTTGTAAATTAATTCCAATATTTATTTAAAAAAGTATTATAGCAAAGATACATATTGATTAATAACTGTGTTTGGGTACATAACTAATTTGAAATAGTAAAAGAAAATGTATTTTCAAGTAGTTTAGACACACTTTCATAGTATGCTCTAGTTATCATGATGTTAATATACAATAAACAAAGTTTCAAAATATAAACTTTCAGTTATGTATGTTTAGAAGTTTCCATTCCTCAATGAATATGTCTTGTAGAGACTAGTATTCATTGGTACGGTCGTCTATCTGTATAATCATCGACGTATTCGTGATGTAACTAAGAATAAATTGATAATAAAGCGATCTAAACGTATGTAGGTTAACATTCAGATGCCCTTTGCATACCAATAAATTTAATTTAATTTGACCACTTCCTCACTTCACAGAAATTGGAAACTTACCGTACGTGTAGCCTGATAGTGTAGCAATTTATTATAAGCGAAATTTATCCACTTACCTCACCATTAGCACAGTGTATACCTAAATAAATATCTCCAAACGAACCGCCACCTATTCTTCTGATTATTCTATATTTACCGGCAATTAATAATTCTTTTCTAAAGGCTAGCGCGTGTTGAAAGGAATGCATAGTAGGTTTAACTTCGTAGTATAATTTTATTGATAAATTTTGTAACAATTTAACACAAAAATACTTCAAATAAACACTCCGACACGCCAACAGCTGCGGTCGGAGTTGCCAATTAAACAGTTGTCAACAACACGTTCATTGACATTAGATATTATCAGTTTCTGAACGCACCATCAGAAAAAATGATTTTAAATTATATTTTTTAATTTTAGTAATTGAATATCCATATCAATAAATAATCTGGCTACTATTTATTTTTCTTTACTATTTGTCTTTAGTAATGTTATATTATAATAAACTACCCGGCGAACTTCGTACCTACCACAATCATTTTTCTATTCGTTGTTTTTTATTTTTTTTGTACAACCCTTTTCCTGATAATAACGAACACATAAAACAAGAATGTAAGTGCATGCAATCGTTCGAAAGTTATGCGCGTACATCTTAGGTGTACATACATTTCGAAGTATAATTTTTATTTATATAGATAATGTTAAAAATCCTTAGTCTAATCCTCTATGATAAAACATTTACGTTATTTTATTAAAAACATGAATGAAACTTCTATTACTGGATAACAGCTCTTTCGTATAATCAGATATATATTATATGTATAACTAACAGGAATTAACGCGCAATAAATACCTTTGAATCGCTTGACGTTTCGACCAGGTTGCACTAATCGTGGTCACAAGCAGACTGATGCAGCGAGTTTACTTGTTTACGAGTTTACCCGATTGAAAGTCTTGTGACACAAGACTTTCAATCGGGAGGACGGTTTTAAATTATCAGCAACGTGGAATCCAGTGATTAAAATATCTAAACCTCGCTATTTTAAGTCGGTTAAAAATACGGACACAGTGAGTGTAGTGTGTCGCGGCCTTAATAACAATTGTGAAAACATGGAGGTAGATGAAGAAAAATCTACCGCACCCATGACGGAGTAAACTCGCTGCATCAGTCTGCTTGTGACCACGATCAGTGCAACCTGGTCGAAACGTCAAGCGATTCAAAGGTATTTATTGCGCGTTAATTCCTGTTAGTTATACATATAATAATATCATGCAACGCGATAGTTTAAAAGTTAGTAATCAGATATATTTTTGTTGACTTGCGAGCACTTGCGAGCTTACTTGCAAGGACAGGAATACCTGTTCCAAATCTATTTAATACTAGCTGATGCCCGCGTCTGCGCCCGCGTGGATGTCGGTTATCACGACCAAAAGTAATCATGAAATTTTGATCCCGGTCCCTGCTTTCCAATTACCGCTTTATAATTGCCCATTTTTTTAAGTATTAAAATGGACATAGTATGTTATCCTTAAGAGATAAACAAATGCCATCCCGGACTTTTCTGTAGACCTATTTCAGATACATAATAGGCGACAGATTTTGAAAACTCCTTTTATAATGTAGATACTCGTCTTGAAGGAGTTAGTACTGGAGTAGTTTTAGCGAGCGTACCCCTCTCGCCACTTTTATTGAAAATCTTAATGTTCTTAATGTTTTTAATAACACTAGGTAATTATTTAGAATCCTTTGTGCCTATATTTACCTCTAAAACCATTTATTCTTTGGTTCTATAATACTGTCACCATGCCTATTCCGCCATATAAACACATCAACACGGTCTAGGGATATTTTTAAAAAAGCGAATTACTATCAATATGTTAATTATTTATATGACATGTATATATTTAAAAGATACGTTATTTAATATTCTACCATTTTCTAGTAATGGTTAAGGTACTTCGATTAAAATTTCAGGATTTTATGGAAAAAAAATGAATCATAGACGGAAACCGTATATGAATTAACTTTTAATTTATGAGTAAAAACTGATAAAAATAGAAAGATCATTTAATTTCTGTTTATAAACTTGAAGTTAGTAGTCTGAGAAAGCGCCCATGATGTTCATAACACATCGGCAACGATTCGGCATGCTCAGAACAAGGTTGTCAATGTCTTGCTGCGGAATATTGTCCCATGTCCTTCTGAGGTGCGCAAAAAGTTGATCTTCTGTAGCCAGATTTTCAGGAACTTCCTTCAGAGCTCTTCTTTGCAGCATATCCCACGCATGCTCAATGGGATTTAGATCTGGCGATTGAGCAGGCCAGTCTAAGGCCCTAACATTGTGTGTATGTAACCAAGCTGCTACCGTTCTCGCCCTGTGTGCCCGGGCATTGTCGTACATGAGCAGGAAATCTTGCCCCATTTGTGTTCTGTGGGGCAAGATTACGGGCCCCAGCACCTGTTGGACGTATCGTTCTGCCGTCATATTGCCCCGCACCCAAACGAGATCCGTCCGCGTCCTCCAAGACGAATTCCTGCCCAAACCATAATTGTTCCTCCTTGGTATGGGTGAACTTCCTGAGGGTTCTGAAGACGGCTCCATCGTCCAGGAACTCGCCAAACACGCGTCCTTCGTGAATCTGAATGGAAGCCGAACCTGGATTCATCCGTGAACAGCACATTGGACCATTGTTCACGGCCCCAGTCCACGTGGTTCCGAACCCATTCTAATCGTCGTCCACGATTGCCTCTCCGTAAAGGTGGGACCCGGAGTGGTCTACGAGAGCGTAGATTGCTTTCATGCAGTCGCCTTCTTACAGTTTGGTCACTCACAAGCACTTGGTGTTCCACTCGCAGCCTTTGGACCAATTGAGTCGCCGTTGCATTTGGTTGAGCTCGCGCAGTAATTTGCAAAAATCGGTCTTGTCTGGGGGTAGTGATGCGACTTGGCCCCCGGTGCCTCTCCGCTACTTCACCTGTGGCACGATAGCGTGTCCACAATCTTGAAATTACATTTTGGTGGGTCCCTATGGCCTCAGCAACATTACGCTGAACAGACCCAGCTTCCAGCATTCCCACAGCTCGTAACATCTCCGCCCTCGTCAAATGTTGGCGTTGCATGGCTACAATATCTCAATTTTAACTTTATCTTTCGTTTAAAAATGAAAAAAAAACTGTAACTAAATGTAATTCGTATTGTTTTCTAAATTTCGCACAAATGAAAATTCCCTCTCCTACACATCAAGACATTTTTATGCCACCGAAACAAAAGAATTTTCAAAAATTTGAATTTGGAATTAGTCTGAGATAAATTACAAACAAATCGGTGTATAAAAGATTCCAATGCGGCCAGTACTTTTCGAGTTATTTAATTGAGTATGAAATATCCCTAGACCGTGTTGATGTGTGTATCATTTTGTTATATTTCAAGGGTTTAGGCTGCGTTTTCGTTGAAAGCACCCAGACGGCTTATTTTTTTCCGACACCGCCATCTACTGGGAACAATACTAAATTTCGGTCGGATTGCTTCTGAAACTTTCTCAAAAAATACATTTAACATATATAATAACAACCCAAGATCTCATACTCAACAATGGCACCAGCGGCCACTACTCAGACGAGGCTTCAGCAACATCAGCAAGTGCCATTTTCATGTAGTAGCAAATTATTTAAGTCAGATCGACAGACATAACTCCATAGACGAATACTTATCTCTCTCAGTAGCTGTTGTGATAAAATGGGTAGTAATATCTCTCATAGATCCATTATAAATAAGCTTAGTGATAGTATTATACAGACCCTAACTGAGGCGGCTATAGTGGGTCGAAAAAGCAGTAAGCCAGTCAGAAAAAAAAATACAACCGAATTAATAAACTCCTCCTTTGGAAGTCGGTTAAAAATTAATATAGTTTGGACCGAACACGTCGCTGAGGATCACGAGCAGACCAGGCAAAAATGTTTACTGTGGGATTGGTATTGTAAACCTACTTCTGGAAATGTTTACTAGTCATTCCATGTGGTTTTTTATTTCGTACACATATACCACATTACCAATATATTATTAAATCTTACTAGCCTATGTTACCCGAGACAATGTAAGGTTTTTAACAATAGGTACCCCACCCCATACATCTAAATCGGTTCAGGCGTTTAGAAGTAATGGTGGAATAAATAAACACACAAAAATACATAACACTCCTGTGTTGGGCAGTCGTGTACATACCAACAATTTAAACTATAAGTCAAGGCTGCCGTGACCGTCAGTCGTGTGTGAGTGAGTTTTGCTAACTTTCTCAAGGATCAGTTCTATGTAGAGTCACCATGTTCCAGATGATTCCTAATGCTGGGGCGGACATGGAACCGGGATTAAATTTAAGGCCGAACAAATTACCCAGACCATAAAATCTATAACAAAGGGTAAATCCCCGGTCACAACAATCTCGGTATTGAACATCTTCGGTATATGAGACCTTAATTACCTAGAGTCTTGGCATTGTTGTATTCTTTACGTGAAAAAATATGCTATTTATGCCAAAATTTTACGTACTGTGGTAAAATAAAACTTGGGACCTCGCCGACATGTTCAATAATAGGCTCATATCCATCATGGCCATCGTCATCTCGAAGGTACTGGTTTGCCTGCTTAATGCATAGTTGAATAAATACATCCAACTCTATGACAACGAATTAGGTTTTCGCCTTGGACTATCAACTGAAAGTGCTATTGAGCGCTATACTGTGTCTTTCTTAACTTCATAAGCATGCTGTCAACTATTATACGAAGCGGATAATTTCTGTATATTGCTGCTTGCTCGACATTTCGAAAGCTTTTGAGTTGGTCGTCAACACTATCCTACGAAAATTGAAAAAATCTCCGTTACCAACTGTAGTTACTAATATTTACAAATTTAATATATTATTTATTTATTTTATTTAATTCTTTATGCACAAAATAGTACAAAGGCGGTCTTAATGCCATAGGCATTTTCTGCCAGACAACCTTGAGGCGATGCAGAGACAAAAAAATAATAAATTAAACATACACTTAGGAGAAAGTTAAATACATAAATAATAGATACATATAAATACACACACACACACATACATATATATATATATATATAATAGTTAACGTTGAGAGGAATCTGCACTAATTTTATTATATAAATATTTCCGTACCTTCACTTTAAAAGAGTGCCGACTGTTCACCATCCTGATTTCAACAGGGAGAGCATTCCAGAATAAGATAGATTGGACAAAGAAGGTTGAGTGAATAAAGTCAGAGCGATGCGAAGGACATTGAAGGAGACGGTTATTGGTGGAACGAAGATATTTCGTATGATTTGTACATACATACTGAAAATGAGAAGTAAGGTAAGAAGGAGAATTGGGAGAGAAGAGTAACGAAAAAAGAGTAGTTAATGCTCACATATGTCTGCGTTGGCGAATAGGAAACCATTTTAGCAACGAACGCTGCGCTGACACATGGTCATACTTACGTAGATTAAAGACGAATCGAATGCAGTTATTTAGAAGACGGTCAAGTTTGTTTAGTAGATCTGCATTCAGGTCGAAGTAGCACACATCACCATAGTCAATTATAGGGAAAATTAAGGTCTGGACAAGCATTGCCTTGGTTCTAAGCGGAAGAAGGTTTCTGAGGCGATAAAGAGTCCGTAGTGTTCCCGTAACTTTTTGGCTAACTCTTGCAACTTGGGTTTGCCAGCTAAGGGTGTTGTCAATGAACAAACCAAGGTTTTTGACATTACTACTAAGCGGGATAATCTGTCGGTTAAATATGATTGGTGGAAGTGTGAAACAGCTGAGCTTGTTTAAACTAATATAGGTATCAAAATATACGAGAAGTATGCGGAAAGTCATGACCTAACGTACAATGTTACGAAAAGCGAGGTCACGGTTTTTGAGGTAAAAACCCTAAACCAGCGCCACCCATTCTACTCTTCGACTGTCATTAATAAGAGCGGATAGTTTTTAATATCTAGGGCATAATTTAACCTCAGGGATGATGATGACGTGGAAAGGGAATGGAGGGCGTTGTCGGGTGAGAGCGAACATGCTATCATGCAGGTAGATATATAAAACGCTCAAGAAATGTTAAAAATACTCTTTTCAGAGTCTGCACTCCTGCAGTTCTTTTTAAACATGCAGCCTGTGGGCTAGATATAGGTACTTAAAAAGCGTACAATTCCCCCCGTATCCAATATAATAACGCGTTCAGAGTGCTGTTGGGTCTGCTACGCTTCTGTAGTGCGTCAGGGATGTTCGCTTAGGCGCATGTGGATTGTTTTTTCACAATTATGAGCAAAATGTGTGGTAAGGGCTAGCGCCTACAGCATACTGGCCATGATCATGGGCAGGTAGGGTGGACTGTCTTTATGTAAATCACTGCTCTGCCGTCGTTCATAAATAATAATAATAATAATAAATAAATATTCCACAACTATCACACAACGCCGTCTAGTCTCAAGCTAAGCAGAGCTTGTGTTATGAGTACTAGACAACTGATAAACATACTTATATATTTCTAAATGCATACATATTATAGATAAATTACACCCAGACACAGAACAAATGATCGTGCTCATCACACAAACATTTGTCCTGGGTGGGAATCGAACCCACGACCTCCGGCCTAGCTAACTACTAGCTACTAACCACTAGACTAACAAGACAGTTAATTCATTCATGTAGTCGTTCATGGAGTGCACCGAGGATTTTACGTATCAACTAAATACGAATATGTCATCTACTAACATATTAGGATAAGTTTTATGTATTACTAACAAAAATAAGTATAGTTACTTGAATAAAAAGATTTGTATTTTATCAAGAAATGTATTGAAAAGCCGTCAAAATTAGGTACTTATGGAAAATATTTACATCGTCATATACAGGTGAATTTTTGTACTGGACGTGGATGGCCACTTCCGAAACTATAAGGAATAGAGATAAATAGCCGAAGGAGTTTTGGGCCCGATTATAATGAAAACTAAAACTGCATCATTAGATATCAATTATTGTTCACCGGTTACTACTCATGTGCATTTTTCGGGAATTTCCCAACTAGTTTCCGTTAGTAATTACATATTTTTAGTTTGACTCGCGCATCGCCGCGGGCTCAGCTCATAACTAAGGGCTCCGTTCCAGTTCGAAACTAAACGGGCAATTCCCGAAAAATGCACGTGAGTAGTAACCCGTGAACAATAATTGATATGAATATGTCTCACGAAAGTTTCTATGCATCGTTATATTTTTGAAAAATCGATATTCCTAGCCAGGAATCAAACCTGCTGATTTTGAAAAAAGGAACACGGTGTATTATTATTACCTACGCGTCTATATTCTAGTGATGCTGTAAAGGATTAAAATCTGGGAAGTAATGATATATGGCATACTGTAGGAAAGAGCAAATGTTTTTTGCGCCCGCGTTATTTGCAAAAATTAAATTGGGCATAATCGAACAAGATACAGGTTATGTAGGAATCAAATACAAGAAAATGTGAATCAGTTTACTAAAATTCTACATTTCCCTTTAGTTTACCGTGTTTCATTACTGCTCAGAATTTAGTCCTGATGTGGTTTCTTTTTTCAAAATCAACACAATCGATTCTTGACTAGGAATAATGAGTTAAAAAAAATCGAATTATAGAGTTTAAGTACTCATCAAAATTAGGCCCAAAACTCCTACCTTTAAGTAAGTATTTTTCACTATTTCTTATAGTTTAGGATCTGGCTATCTAAAATTCGCATTGTTTAAGGAACCTAAGGATGAATAAAACACATTCCTTCTAATGTAAATTATCTTTATTCGATAATGACGTTAAATATCAGCATTGTATATAAAAGAACAGCTACTTAATTGTTCAATAAATAGGTAATGTTATAAGTAAAAACGAAATAGCAAATGGTTCTTGTCTATATAAATTCGAGAAAAATCAACATAAAAAATAAATGATTCGGGGTTTTCTTTTATTAAATTTTAATAATAAAAATGCATTAATGCTTACTCTATTTGTTATTGTTGCGCATGTTTAACATTTGTTTATTATAATAGTAACAAGATCAAGGCATTCTGTTTATTACTTTCTACTAAAGTATTAGGATACCAATTACGTGTACATCTAGCAATCTAATACGCAAGTGGATACCCTAATAAACCAAAGGCTAAATTTGACTGTATTATTACTTTCTATGAAACTGTCCTGTCGCCTATTAACTGACCTCTTTTCGAATTACATCTAACGGCAATTGCCTATCAAACTGTGTACATAATACTAATTATTATTAGTGGAAACTACTAAATAGTAGTAAAATTCCATTACTGGCAACAAAAAAAGTTCGAGTCAAAAAAGTATTTTGAGAGCTCCTTTTTTCGTTTCGTTGTATTTTTAAGGCGCAGGCATGCACTTAAGTCGTTCAAATGCGGCCTTTTCTAGGGCTTCGCGATGGTTAGGATGGGATATTTTTATCAATTCGTATGCGCGTTGCCTGAGCGTCTTGCCGAACAGATTAGCGATGCCCTGCTCAGTCACAACGTAGTGAACGTGAGCGCGAGTTGTCACCACACCAGCACCTGAAATTAAAATTTATATAAGGTCCAGGTAATTTCCTTTTAAGGGGTCAATGTGTAATAAAGAATAAGGATTCATTTAAGCCATAATTAAAATTTGTACAAAAATTTTTTTTTTTTCATTATGTTCGCCGTTTATGGAACAGTTTTCGTCTTGCTAGTACTATGTTAATGACAAATAATTTGTTATATCCATTTATTTCATAGCTTAGATGAATGTATATTATAATGACATTACACACATGATTACGGAATTCAGTGTCCATCATTGAATTTCGCAATCATGCGTTCGTACCTGCGACCTTTCACTTGTGAGTCCAGCGGTTCTACAACTACACTATCACTCATCTCACAGTCACAGATTGACAGTCTGCATTAAGGTGCTACTGTTTTGGAAGTATTCTTATAATAAATAATATGCAAAGACAATAAAAGGTAAGTAGAAGGTTAATAAAAATATGGTCGTGACTCGTGAGTAGGATAGGAAGAATTGATAGAGTCGCGGTCGCAATTTCAAATCCAAGGCACGCACCACTGACTTTTCAAAGTCATGTGCGTATTATAAATTAATTGTCACTTGCTTAAAACAGTGAAGGAAAACATCGTGAAGAAACCAGAATACCTGAGAGATATCCTTGATGGTGTGTGAAATCATGTTAGAGACCGATGTTAGAGACAAGTGGTAGTAGGTGGTATAAATTCTGACACAAATTGTTCATCAACCACACAATAAGAAGTAGGATGTAAACCTGCGCCTCCTGGGTGACTCGTCTAGGCGCTCTACTAATTAAGCTATTCTGACTTCTGCTTTCCATTCCTAATTGGTGACGTCACGTGTTGGCGACCGTATTAATATTTCCACAAAAAAAGAACTTTAGGGTTCGTCAGGCATGCGTTTTTTTTTTAACGATGTTGATCTACATTTGGCCACCAACTCGCTTGATGGTAAGCGACGGTGTGTCCGAGGATGGAACACGTATATCCAGAATAAATCTATTCACACTTAGTTGAGTGGATAGATTTTGGGAGAACGATAGTTGGGGAGTAGATGCAACTGCCCAGACCAGTCTCCCACAACGTTTGCACCGGACTACATCCCAGCACGTGTACCCCGGCGCGCGGTGCCCAGCCGCGGCCGAAGCCCACCAGAGTTGTGTTGCCTGTACAGCACCACCCAAGGGCCACGTGTATGGATACGGTGCACTCCTACGGACGCGGATAACTAAGCCCCTCATGTATCCATAAATATTATGCAAGTTCTTCACTGACCAACTTTCAGAGTAGGCACGATCTTCGACTCTCCCCTCTTGGTGGTAGAGACTAGTGCGAGGATGGGCTTCCCGCGCCCGTCGATGGCCTCCGCGGAGCCACGGATGAAGTCCACCTGTCCACCGAAACCGGAGTACATGCGCGTTCCTGAAATATAAATAAGGAATTATCATACTAATAATAAAATGTAGAAGTTTTGACGTCGGTGCCATTGTATGTTTTTAAAATTAATCTCGTAAATTACTGAACGGATTTGGATGAAATATTGATCCTGAAATATGACTGCTCAAAAGTCAAATTGAATGCGGGAAAAGGGGAATTTTGCGAGTGAAACTGTGAGGCGCAATTTATTTTCTATTAAAAAATGTTTCACTTTTTTTCATAAAGAAATTTTTCACACTGATTTAAACTGAGTTTAATAGAATGTCGCAATGTATTAATAGAAATGAAGATAGATAACTAACTAAAATTGATTAAAGCACATAATTATGTTTTACATAACGTCAGTATTTGATCCTTCTTAGGAACACTACTGATTGGTGAAGCAACACTATTAGTGCGTTTTTTTTTTTCAAATTCAACGGGTTCAATTCCTGGCTGGAAGTATAGATTTCCAAATATGATGCAGTTTTAGTTATCATCATAACGGGGCTCGAGACTCTTCTGAGTGTTTTTCGCTATTCCTAATAGTTTAGGATTTGGCCATCCACGACAACTTCAAAAATTCAGCCTGGATGCACGACAGCCTTAATGTTACCCTCACAATTCTATTATATTATGCATGTACACGTGTGTAAATAGATATCTTACCGATGGAGTCCGCGCACACTTGTCCGGTGAGGTCCACTTCGATACAAGAGTTGATGGCCGTCATACACGGCTGTAGGGACACTATGTGGGTATTGTTCACATAGTCGATTTCCAACATTTCTGTGAAGTTAATTAATAATATAAGTTTAATAAAAATACCGATCTACTACCGGTCGCAGGCGCGGCTGCTGAGCGTTTGGTCCCGGGTTCGATTCCCGCGTCAAGCAGTGCTATTGAGTTTGTGTTAAAAAAAATCTCAGTAACAGCCCGGAGTTAGAAATTGTGTAGCAATAGGCTGAGCATCTATTACGTGTAAAAGAGTACTTCTTTGCATTACCCTTTGGGGATACAAGCGTGATGCTAGGTTATGTGATGTTAAAATTAAGAACTGATATATTTAATCGAGCAGATATGGCCGTAGCCAGGGGGGAGGTTAAACCTCTGCCGGGGTCATGGTGATGGCTGCAACGAACCCGGGACCTCGGTAAGGTTGGAGCAGGACCGTGTTGTTTTTAGTCGGTAGGAGTCCGGTACAGCGTCCATGAAGGACGGACGGGGGAGGTTCAAACCCCCGAAATTACACGTGTTCCATAAGTGTAAAAAGGGCATTCCCCCCGAAATAACTTCATGAAGAGAACCCTCCCCCCCCCCTCCCCGAAATATATTCCTGTTTAGTGCAAGAATAACCGTGATGATGTGATTGATTATGCTAACCAATGAAGGGGTTGTTGTCGACAAAGTTGTAGAGTTCCTTGTTGCCGACGAGGAAACTGCCCACGATGCGGCCCTTGTGGGTCTTCTTCCTAGAAACAAACAATTTTTATAAGGCGACTTATTATTTTTGCGGATATTGTCGATTATTTTACGATATATAAGGTTAAAAGTTAAAAGTATGTAAAATAAAGTTACAATATTAAATGGAAAAAGATCCGGTGGTGAGCAGAGGTCGAGATGGCTTAGTGGTCGGAGCGCCTGGAGTATCTATCCGGGAGGCGCAGGTTCGAATCCTGTTCGCGACCGTATTCTTTTTCCATTTAATATTGTAACTTTAGAGTTCGCTAAGCATGCGTTAATGCTTTTTTCAAAGACATATCTTGAAGTATGTAAAATAATTGGAGCATTTGGTACCACAATATTGTTTGCACTTGTATATTTACACGACTGCCCAAAAAAAGGAGTGTTAAGTTTTTAGGGTTCATGTATATAAGTATGTATGTATGTTTATGAGTTTCTTTATTGTACCATCACTTCTAAAAGCCTGAACCGATATACATGCAAAAAAACCTTACATTGTACTGGGTAACATAATTACTACTAAATTAAAAAAAATGTGGCTATGGTACACAAACATCTATGAAAAAAAAAAACATGGAGTGTTGCTTTTTAAATATTTTTGTCTTGTTTTACTATGTTAATGTAGGCTGGGTTTCCCACGCGCCATATATGGCAGATTAAAATTAATGAGAATTTGCAGATCCCTCTTCGCTTAGGCACCTTCATCAAGTTATAGAGATTGACGTGTTTAGCAAGAATTCTTAGGCTCATCAACTTATCTTTAATTGTAACTCGTTTCTGTGATTTTTGGTTTGGTTCGGAATGTTAGCCCACAAAAGGGATGAATGAAAGGCTACGGCATGCAGCTGAGATGAGAATGTTAAGAGGGATGTGTGGTGTGACGCTGATGGCTAGAATTAGAAGTGTAAAATGTAAGAGGAAGTCTGAAAATTACGCCGATTACCGAGAAGTTGTGTGGAAATAGTTTTTCACTGTCACATATGATCCGAAGGAATTAGCATCATGTGACGAGGAAAGTTTTGAGTATGATTGTGGCTTCATGAGTAGAGGAAGACCGAGGAAACGATGGATGGATTGTGTGGGTAGTAACGAAGTCACTCCCAGATGACGGCTGACCGAGATGTATGAAAGAAAAAGACGCGCTGCGCCGACACTAATTAAATTGGGATAAGGGCAGGTGGATGACGATACTGTTATTTTTATGTAAGTTTTATTTTATTTATTTATTAGGTAATTTCCTTTTAAGGGGTCAATGTGTAAGTGATAAGGATTCATTTGAGCCACAAACAAATTTCTACAACAATTTAATGTTTTTCTTAATTTTCGCCGTTCTAGGACCAGTTTTCGTCTTGCTAGTACTATGTTACAAATAATTTGTTATATACATTTAATTCTTAGCTTAAATGAATGTATTTGACTTAAATATTACCCCTTTCAAAGGAAATTGCGTAATAAATTAGGACCTTATATAGAAAACCGGTCAAAATAATAGTATCACGTCGGTTACGGTTATTTCTATGTCAGTGCAACCGGGCCTTAACATAAAATCGTAACTGACCTGTTGTTAGTAACACATCCGCGCTTCACGAGGTCGATGACCCCGACGCTGAACATCTCCGAGTGGATGCCGAGGTCCTTGTGGTTCTTCAGGGCCGACAGCACTGCATCCGGAATGCTACCGATACCTGGGAAACAGAGATACTTACTAACAATAGTTTTAGGCAACAATATAATCAACAATAGTTTATCTCCATTTAGTAATATCTTAGGTTTGCGCGATCACTACACATTATAATAAAACAACTTTTAACCGGATTAATCGCGCGTATAAGAAACCGCAGAAACGTCGGGAAAAACAAAAACCAATAGTTTTTGTTTTTCCCGACGTTTCGAACACTTTGCAGCGTTCGTGGTCGCAGGAGGACTGCGACCACGAACCAATAATATACGCGATTAATCCGGTTAAAAGTTGTTTTATTATAATTACCTACATTTTCTATTAAATGTAGATCTCAGAGTACTAAAAGCAGTAGGTATACATGTAAGATTTTATCTAAGAAGTTTTTAAAACCATTTTTCGCGATCACTACACATTATTATAAAACAACTTTTGTCTCGTTGGTCTAGTGGTCCCAAATGCTACTGCTGAGCATAAGGTCTTGGGTTCGATTCCCGGGTCGGGTAAACTGTTGGGTTTTGTGTTAAGAAATTCTCAGTAACACCCCGGAGTTTGAATGTGTGCCCCGTAGATGGCTATAGGCTCGCCACCTATTCGCCGGTATTCCGGGGCAGTAAGCTGAGAGGTAAACACCAGCAGTTGTACACCCACATTTCACCGATGCTGAATAAACTAAACAGGACCTACAATGAAGGCGCCAGGGCGCAGCGTTTTTCTGGTTTTAACATAATTTTTTCTTATACATGGGACACCCACATTTCACCAGTGCTGTTATTAAACAGTACTACACAAAATCCGCTGTGTCCAAGTGCAGCCCCTTTAATTGGAATGGAATGTGGAGTTTCTTGCCCGTTCTTCTCGACAGGAATCTACACTTTGGAATGTGGCAACTAGTTTTTTTTTGACAATTCAAAGTGCCTGTAAATGGTTTATTTGAAATAAATGATTTGATTTGATTTATTTCAGCACATACCCATCTGCAGTGTAGCGCCATCTTCGACTAGATGCTCTCCGATCAGCTGACCGATCTTGGTCTCCTCAGGAGTGGCAGGCTTGCTGCCGTGGTCGGGCAGCGGTGTGTTGTCTTCCACAGCGTAGTCGATATGCGACATGTGAATGATCGCGTCGCCAAACGTACGGGGCATGTTTACGTTCACTTGGGCTGGAAATAAAGACATTTTGTAAGAGAATTACATACGTACTGTTAATAATAAAACACTTTTGTGTAATACAATATAATCTGCCTAGCCTTTTCCCAATTACATTGGGGTCGGCTTCCAGTCAAACCGGATGCAGCTTAATACCAGTATTTTACATGGAGCGACTGCCTACACAACCCAGATACTGGGTAACACGATATCTCGTGGTATGACTGGTTGTCAGACTTTCAGGCCTCTGACTACCTGTAACGGCTGTCATAAATCTTAATTTGACAACCGGGACCAACAGCTTAACGTGCTCTCCGAGGCGCGGATTGGTCTCGGTATGAAATGAAGGTCACCCATCCACAGACCGACCGCGGCAAGCGCAGCTTAACCTCGATCGATCGACCTATGAGGCTGTTATTTAGCCACGAGCCCCTCTTTTTGTGATACAATAAAATAGTTTAATTAATATTAGCACACGTCTGTCTCTGTTATGACTGGGAAAAGGACTGGCTGGGGTCGAGCCCTCCTCGCGCCCTGACTCCGCCCGCATGACGTCACGAGCCTGCCCGCGCGACTCGTTTTGCTAACAGTACAGGCATTCATGCTTAGTGTTGCCAGGTTGAGTATGCCAAATTTTGGGACAAGAGGTGAAAATTTCGGGATTTAGGTTTTAAAATCAGGACAACAACAAGATGAATTAATAAAAAGAATTAAAACAAGTGTGCCATTTTTAAATTCTTACTAGGCTATGTTACCCGGGACTCTGTAAGGATTCTAACGACACCCCATACATCGATATCGGTTCAGGTATTTAGAAGTTATGATGGAATAAAGAAACTCACATACATAGGTACATACATGAACCCTGAAAACATAACACTCCTTTTTTTGGGCAGTCCTGTAATAAAGCACGTCGGAAGTTTGAACTTTTTAATCAACTTAAAATTATTGTCTTCGTGATTAGAGATTGCTTGAAAATTGTACTGTCTCGCTTTTACTATAACTTAGAGGATATCTTTTTTATAACTCTAAAATGGATCTACGTTTGGCCACCAACTCGCCTGATGGCAAGCGACGGTGTGGCTGCGGTTGGAGCACGTAGATCCAGAATAAATCTATTCACTCTTAAGCAGAGTGGATAGATTTAGGGAGAACGATAGTTGGGGAGTTGATGCAACTGCTCAGACCCGTCTCCAACAACAGTTGTACCGGACTACATCCCGAAATACGACTAGGTCGCTTCACGGCATGACTTCGTCGGGTGGGTGGTTATCCAGCCGCGGCCGAAGCCTTCCACAGGGGTTGTACGTACGTTGTACGTTATTCCATTTTAAGGGTGCATTACGGACGCGGGCAACTCAGCCCCCAAAAACCAATCAACACAATGCTCTAATTTTACTGTAGTTAACTTATGCTACCCAAGCTCATACTCGTTATTTCATTTATCTCTGTTTAGTCATTACTGTAGAGTACATACTGGCTTCCAGGACTTGCAGAGATTATAATAGTGTGGCACAAGTTTTGAAAAAAGAATAAAAAAATTACCGATAATAATTTTGGAGTTGACTAGCGCAGACCTTACGCAGTCGACGGAGGTTCCCAAGCTGCAGTAACCGTGCTGGTCGGGGGGAGATACCTGAAACACATGAATGGATAGTCAAAACAGTTCTACTATGATTTGAAAGAGAAATTGTATATGTTTAACACACATAGATTTACCTCTGACCACTAAGGCATCTCGACCTCTGCTCACTACTCCGAATTCTTCTTCCACATTTAAATTGTATATGTTTAACACACATAGATTTACCTCTGACCACTAAGGCATCTCGACCTCTGCTCACTACTCCGAATTCTTCTTCCACATTTAAATTGTATATGTTTAACACACATAGATTTACCTCTGACCACTAAGGCATCTCGACCTCTGCTCACTACTCCGAATTCTTCTTCCACATTTAAATTCGTCTTTTGGTGACATCATCCCTATCTATTCAGGTGACTGAATGATGAATTCGTAGTAGTGAGAAAAGGTCGGGATGGTTTAGTAGCCATAGCACCTGGAGTATTAATCAGGGAGGTGCAGATTCGAATCCCGCTCACGATCGTATTTTTCTTCCGCAAAATTACTAACTTTAACAACAGCAACATTTATTTGACTTTATTATTTTTCTACATAGCATCATGCCTTTCCCTGAGGTTAAAGCAGTAATTGACTGGGACTGTTATACATCTATATGTTGGTGGTTACCATCAACCGGGAACAATTTCAAACTCCGGGCTGCTTCAAAATTATAACAATGCCCGACCCAGGGAAGAAGAGATGCAATAAAAGTCCCCATAGCCTAAACTGACCTGGATAAGAGCAATGTCGGGCTGTATGATCTTCCTGTGGAACAGCTTGGGGATGTCCTGCAAGAAGATAGGGATGGCATCCGACCGGCCTTCAGCGACTGACTTGCGAACGTTTCCACCCATGAACAGGGACATCGATCTGGGGATCAAGAAGACAAGAAAATTAATAATCCATCCACGTGTTACTGCAGGGGTGCCAATTGAAAAACAGTGCTGGGTGTTCCACGTGATTCCAGCACATGATGAGTATCCAGCACATGGTGGCACTTTTGGCACTAGCATTCTGCCGAGAATGCATATTATTCTTTGCTTATAAATTTCAGCTTTTATTTTTGTTTTCTGCTATGACGTGTCCAGTGTTGGATAAATGCCTTTTCAACACACTTGCTCGTAAAGTGGAAAACACTCTCGGTTGCATTACAACCCCCGTCTGCAGTGTAATGACCAATTGGCTCACTTGTATCATAATGTAGTATTTCTTAAGAATATTACAAAAGCGTTGTTGAAATGATGTTAAGGTAGCTTTTATATTACTGGTTTAACGAAAAATTCAGCTTAGCGAGTAGAGGACAGCTTAGTTGGCGGAGCACTTGGAGTACCGATTCAACCAGTAAACAAAAATGGTATGGTGTTCGCTACGAAATTATTGTAGTTTTTCTATTAGATCATAATACGAGTACATTTATGTTATCTAAATATCTAAATATTTGTTGATGCACTGCGATATCATGTTACATTATAATCACATTTACAACAAGATAAAACACCTTTTCCGACGTTATCAATCACAATTAATGTTTAATCTGCTTGTAAAGACTGTAGATTTATTATGAGTCTATCAGCCAAAGACTAGAATGCTGTTCTGCTATAATTTCACCCAAACAGGCTCCCTGTCCACGAATCAGACAATCGCAGAGCGCTCACCGCCCGCTGCAAGCTGGGGTCGCTAATCGATCCCTATGGTTAAGCGACGCTTTGCACGGTCAGTTTGTGGATGTATTTCATATGACCGTCTTCGTGCTTCGGATAGCACGTTAACTGCACGAAAGAAGATGTCTAAGAGTTTTAAAAACAACGAACAATTGGGTAGAGTTTGAGAATTTGGCTGTAAAATTCGTTATCAAATTTTTGTAATCTATTTAGTGACTGACCGAAATTTCGAATTCAGTTTCGACCAATAAATCTAGTCTCAGCCTTAGTTTCGGTTTTGGCCAAAATATGGCCGAAACTTTCGACCGCGCCGAAACTCGGGTATTCGTGAATTATCGTGTGTCGTTCGGCCAACTTCGCAGCTAACTCGTGTCTGCCTGCGCCTCCGCGCTGCGCTGCGCCGACTCAGTTCGCCGCCGTTGATCGCAGGAGTTGAGGTTGTATTTTGCATATATAAATAATTAGGTAAGTATTTCTTTTGTTATTACTTGTACTTCGTTTTAGTAAGTTTCGGTTTCGGTTTCGGCCGAAACTGAGAGCAAGGCCGAATGTTCGGTTTCGGTTTCGGCTGAAAAACCTGTTTCGGTCGGACACTAAATGTATTCTTTTAGCCGCGTTGCAAAGCTGAAAACAAAGTCCACGACGACAGTGAGTCAGTAATTCAGTTATCAAAGATCATATCAAGGGTATACATTTTTAACTAATGTAGCTGTTTATAAACACACATAAAATATTTTATAGGTGTCTATTTCAAGTTTAGGGTTCCGTACCTCAAAAGAAAAAAATATACTTATAGGAGCACTTCGTTGTCCGTCTGTCTGTCAAGAGTTCAAGACCGAAAAACCTTGAACCTAATATCAAGCTTCTAAGACAACGCGATAAACAAAGACATTAGGGAAAGCCGAAACATGCAACTGGCTATATTTATATATTTTTTACAGCTCCACGGGCCTGTAGACCTATATGGTATATGACTTTCAACTTGTCTGGGTATATTATCTTAACCGACATCTGATACTGCGAAGTTTATAATCAAGAATATGATTTTTAATTAATATTAATTGTTTAGGTATATATTTTTCTTGTTTTATTTAATTTAGGTTTCGCTGGGACTCTTATATCCTTAGGGACAAATGCTGCCCACAAACAAATAAACATTTAAAAATGATACCTTCACTCGTTCTTGGCAATAAGTCTTGACAACCTGGCAGACAGACAACAAAGAGATCTTATTTATTTATTTATTTTTGGCGTAGATGTATTTACATTTGGCCACCAACCCGCCTGATGGTAAGCGATGGTGTGGCCGAGGATAGAGCACGTAGATCCAGAATAAATCGATTTGGGGTGAACGATAGTTAGGAAGTTGATGTAACTTCCCTGACCCGTCTCCCACAACGGTTGCACCGGACTACATCCCAAAACACGACAAGGTCGCTTCACGGCATGGCTTCGTCCGGTGGGTGGTAACCAGCCGCGGCCGAAGCCTCCCACCAGACTTGTGTTGCCTGTTTTGCACCACCCAGGGGCCACGAGTAGGGATTCCGTTTTGAGGGTGCACTCCTCCGGACGCGAGCAACTAAGCCCCAAAAAGGGCTCCTTTTTTCCTTGTGAGGAACGGAACCCTAAAAAACGTCATATACGCTGTGTTGGTGGGTGTGGCTTTGAAGTGTACTCTACTCTGGTGTGGAGCTACATTCCAACTGTATATAGCTCGCGCTATAATAAATCACCTAAGGGGTTGACTGCTCAAGGTATGGTCTTATACTATCGCTACTCGTTATGGATCTTTCTAAGTGATTTTTAGTTACAATATGTATAATGCATTATACTAACACAAGATTGTTATTTTCATACTGAATTTCAGTGTAAGCAGTGATAGCCTAGAGGTATGACCGTTGGACTGACAAGTCAAAGGTCGCAAGTTTGAATCCAAGATACGCACCACTGTCTATTCGAAGTCATGTGCGTATTATAAATTAACGATCACTTGCATAAAACAGTGAAGGAAAACATCGTGAGGAAACCACCACACCTGAGAGATGTTCTCGATGGCGTGTAAAGCCATGTCAGAGACCTACACGTGGTTTAAACTCTGACGCTAGGTTGTTCATCAACCACACGATAAGAAGAAGACTGAATTTCAAAGGCCATATCTTACCATCGCGCGTATTATAATATGTGACCACAATCTGTAATCGCAACTATTTTTTAAAGTTAACAAAACTTCGGAATTGTAAACAGAAGTCAAGATAGCTCAGTTAGCAGAGTCTGGATTATGTATCAGGGAGGCACAGGATCAAATACGTTCACTACTAAACTTAAAAATATTTTTTAACAAAAAAAAAGAACCGACTCCAAAAATCTTTCTGTTAAGTAAAAATGCACTAAAAAGTAATAAAATAATTGCATTATTTACTTACTACAATTTATATAAAAATATTTTTTTAATTTTTGAGGATTCTGAATAAAAACAATTTATTAGAACCAAGGCTCGGAAACGTTATTTAAAAAAACGTTTTTAAAACGCTTCTAACAGTTCTTCATGCAACATTTTGTTCGGAACGAAAACGAAATGAGAACGTTTTAAAAAATATCAGAAACCGGTTTATTCCGGAGGACGGCGCCGGGCGGAACGTGAAAACGTGATAATTAATAAGAAAGCAAAAAATTAAGATCTGTTCCGATTTTAATAGTAGTGGTACTCACCTAAATCATCCATGCTTCCTCTACTACACACTGTTTACCTACAATATTCACAAGATAATTTACAATAGTATAAGCTTTAACAAACAAAGAAACTAAGCTGCATGGCAGTGAAATTCCAACTAAATAATTTTTGTACTTACGTTCATATCGAGCAATCCTAAATATAAAAATAACGGTTAAAAACGTTTTATTGATCGAGAACGATTTAATTTTGTTTTTCTTCAAAAACGTTATTTATAATGTTCAGTTCGAACGTAACCGCTACAAAGCGTTTTTTTAGGTATTTAAGACGAAAACGTTTAAAAAAATATACCGGTATCCGAGCCTTGATTAGAACAATAATATACAATTATTATTATTTTTGGAGTCGGTGCCAGCCAAACTTTAAAAATATTTAGGAAGTTTCCTAAAATTTGCGAAGTATGTATATTTAAAGGTACATTAACCATCACTATTATTACGATAATGTAATATACCTAATTGAACCTATTTACAAATGAACACTATAACTGCCTAAAGCGAACGTAATACGCTACTTCATGAATGTACTTACATGTTTGTTATCCTTTACTGGCAATCCTATCAAATAAAAATAATTTTCCAAATCGGTTCATAAACGACGGAGTTCTGAGGTAACAAACAATAAAAAAATAAAAAACAACCGCATTAATAACCTCCTCCTTTTTGGAAGTCGGTTAAAAATATTAGAGTTCGCTACGTATGCGTTAATGCGTTTGAGAATTAGCTGTAAAGTAAGTCGTGTTCGTTCAGTTACCGTAAAGGGACTGAATAAATAGCGCTGACGTCACCATGAGACGCATTAAAAATGTGGAAGGATTCCGCATAGGGAGCAGAGGTCGGGATAGCTTACTTGTCAGAGCGCCTGGAGTATTTATCCGAGAGCTATACGATGACTGATGCATACTCTTTCCCCATAAGGCCATCCCAGACTTATCCCTAAATAGTTACACTCATATGTTGTTTAAAATGATGTCTGGACTTTAAAAGAGACGTTGACCTCGGAGTTTGTTTCGGCTTTCCTTCTCAGAACTAGTCAGACGGGAAATGACCACGCCATCTAGTTAAAAAATATATTTGACTTGATCATTTAACATTTGAGAGGTGCAGGATCTAATACTGCTCACGATATACACGTAATTATGTATTTTAGGTATTCTAATGTAAAAAGCTGAGACGTCATTACGATAGCAGCCGTTATTTTTTGCCATTATACCTGTTTTGTATTCAAATAAATAAATAGAGCTAAACAAAACTTTAATATTAACCTAACAGCTATTAAAAAATAGAGTAAACAATTTACTCATTTTTTTTCTGGATCTACATGTTTCAATCTCAGCCACCCCGTCGTCGCTTACCATCGAACGAGTTGGTGGCCAAACGTAAATCCATTTTGATAAAAAAACTGCCATTTAAAACCTTCGTAAAACACATATCGAGATATAAATTATCTGACATCATCGCCATGACTTGGTAATGATAAGATATAGAGAGATTCAGATTATTTTGAATGGCACCCGTTGATCTAACCGATGTGTTACTATATATTTGTGTAGGTAGGTATATTGGTACAGAACAGATAATAGTGAGATAGGTGACATTATGTAACTATGTATCCATTCCTTGGGATTGCTAAAGTTACCCAGGTTTTCTATGTCAAAAACGAATGTTATCGTAAGTATGTTCTATTTTTAGCGTCTGTGTTTAGTTTAAGTTTGTAACTGTTTATAATAAAAAACCGCGGACCTTATTCACCACTGGACGCATGCCGGTTATATTGACGCCCATACAAGTACTTCTTCGTATGGTTGATGAGCGAGTGTCAGAGTTTAAATCACCTGTAGACCTCCGACATGACTTTACACACCATCGAGAACATCTAAAGCTATAATTTTTTTTGGAGAATTATACGGTCGTGAGCAGCATTTGAACCTGCACCTGCATAAATACTGCAGGCGCTCTACCAACTGAGCTAGATTGGGAAATCACTGCACACAGAATATTCTTCCACATTTGATTACGTCTTATGGTGACGTCATCGCTATCTATTCAGTACCTAGGTGACTGAAAGGACACGACTAACTTTGCAGTTGATACAATGTCGTACAGATGCTATTACCGAACTTTAAAGTTATAATAATACCTATGTATGTGTTATAGCATTTGATAAATCAATCTGCAATCGAGAACTTCTCTTAGATTTGCTTGTAAACAAGTGTTAATTAGTTTATAATACGGCTATAAATACGAAAAGTCCAGCGGTCAGCCACTAGGTTACCAGTTTTGTATACTGCACTTTAATTATCATCTTATCAACTTTTATTTACTATTAATCGCATAATCTCTAGAAATATTGTGATAATGCTGTCCGTTATGATTAATTGATCATTTGTAATGATAACATACAATCTGCCTAGAATTAAATTAATCAAACAGTCGATTAAGTAAGATATTGTCGAACGTAATTAAAGACCTAACACAATTATTATATTCTGCGCCTAAGTGTCTAAAGGTCCGCTCACACAAGATGCGATGCGATATGAATTCGCAAGCTGCATGCTTACCCCCGACCAGCCCCAAAAAGGGTACGCAAAATACATTGCTTATTTGAAGGATCGAGGTCTGTAACATACCTGAAGATGTCTTTGCACTCAGGCGCAACATATGCGGCTTCTTTCTCAGTGTGCATGTGGATCACCTTGATGTCTTTCAAGGAGCCAGCTTTGCCAACAGCTGTCATAGCGTCGAGCAGCGGCACTGGGGTCGCCGCAGCACCTTGAGCATACACCATTTGTCCTGGAAAGATTAGAAACTACTTCAGTACAGAGTTTAATTGAATGATTGAAGATTCCTTCAAGAGAATTTTGACTTCTCTAAAGATATGATGCTTTAAAAGTATGTATTACTAGCGGTGCTCCGCGGTTTCACCCGCGTATAATCATATTATAAGTAGCCTTAGTTACTCCTTATATAAGGTCCTAATTTATTAGGTAATTTCCTTTTAAGGGGTCAATGTGTAAGTGATAAGGATTCATTTAAGCCATAATTAAAATAGGTAAAACATTTTTTTTTTTTTTTAATGTTCGCCGGTCAAGTAGCAGTTTTCGTCTTGCTAGTACCTACTATGTTGATGGCAAATAATTTGTTATATCCTTTTAATTCTTAGCTTAAGTGAATGTATTTGACTTATACCTATAGTACCCCCTTTCAAAGGAAATTACCTAATAAATTAGGACCTTATATAGTCAGCTACGTGCCAGTAAAATTTTATCGGAATCGGTCCAGCCGTTTCGAAGATTAACCGAACAAACAGAAAAAATTTTAAAAACATATTTTAAGGCAGAGGTTTAGGCACGTGCATATAACTGTATGAACTTCAAAAAAAATATTATTTTGACATTACAAACAGACACTTCAATTTTCCTTATTTCTATTGATGATGATGTCAGATAAATACTGTAGTACACACGTCTTTAAAAGAGCTGAAAAAATTACCAAATTGATACGCTCTCTTGACAATGTGCAGAATAATTTAGTACACTAACTTGGTTAGACTCGTTTTGTTCATTAGGAAATTGTAATGGATAAATACTGGAAAACACTCTCATAGTCTGCTACTGATGAATCCCACACAGTTGCCACCCTTAGCAATGAAAGAGGCTTCTGAATATGAGATGGAGGGTAGTGACGCGTTTGGCATATCCAAACAGAGCAGTTTCCCAAATAGAACTGAGATGATTATCTCGCGTCCGAGAGCTTAGTTAACCCATAAATGCACGGTAATGCTGTATTTAATTATACACTAGCTTCTGCGCGCGACTTCTTCTGCCTGGTCTTCAGAATTGGGTCCAGCCAGGATAAAAGTATCCATATGATATGTATATGTGTTAAGTATCTGTGTTCCAAATTTCATCTAAATCCGTTCAGTAGATATTGCGTGGCTCACAAACTTTCGCATTCATACTATTATTTAAAGCATATGTAATGCTTCAGTCACTTAGTGCGTTCGTTATGAAATTTTTTCCCCAAACCAATGAACAGATTTTTATATTCTGAGGAAAGACGGGGTACGTTTATATTAAAACAAACACGTGGGCTAGCAGCTAGTTTGCCAATACGAGGCTTACGGAAATTCGTAATATTACATCCTAAATTTTTTAGGGACAAGTAAATTACAAGGAAGGGGATGACCTGGACAAGTTTTACACCAAGTAAAGGAAAAAGTGGGAGTCACAGTAGAAAGCAGAGGATTAGTAGGGTCTAGAGATTACACCATCAACAAGATTCGTGCTGGTAAAAATAAAGATGAAGAATGTTAAGGTCATTTATTCAACTCATGATGACAATGAGCGCGATTCTGGTATATATAATTTGTACCTACTCAATAAATCAATTGTAAAGCAGAAATTACCATAGATTAACAATACATTGTGTTTATTAACAAAACTTTAACGTATTTAAACGTTTTTAACTTACTAATAAGTTCCACTCTTTAGATATCTGTAAGTCCAAATCATTCGTGCATATCTTTTAGTTTTGGTGTTAGACAAAGTTACTTTGAAATCTACATTTTAAGAATTCTTATTTCTTTGTTAATTTTCAGAAGTAACTGAATACATCATTTATTCTGTATCGATTCATAACTACAACCACTTATATCTTTCGGTATCCTATAAACTTCAGAATATGATAGTTCATACGATTCTTCGTAACAACAAGCTGTAAAGCGGTTTAATGTTATTGTGTCATTGTACCAGATAAATGGGATGATGAGAAAAAAAATTTTGCTATCTGTAAAAGCCGAAGATAGAATCATGTCATCAATACATATCTAGACTTTAACCTCTCCAATTTCCTTATCTGTTGTTCCATTCTTAATTCCTTAACTAATCTCTTACTCTTATCCAACAATTGCCGATTCACTAGGTCAATTCTTCAAATTCTGTGTTTAGATCCACTAGTATTTTGCAGTCTAAAATCCTTAAGACATGAAAGGACAATTTGTCTGAAATGCCATATTTTTAATTATTTTGATCATAAGCATTGAAAATATGCATAGCGATTTTGATAAATGAGGCTCATGTCACAAGGAACTTTTTTAGGGTGAAGAATAGAGGTCCCCTAATACTCCTATTCCTGAAGTCACATTGAAATTCACACGATTTCTCAAGAAAACCATAAAATAAAAAAAAATGGCTAGACACCCTTCCACCTGGACCTGAAAGCCCTCAAACCGACTAACCTAACCTAACTATAGTCGAGCGAAGCAAAGAAAACTTTCTTACGTCGGGCTTCACGAACAGTTCAGATCTAAGGTGTGAAAGTGGTATTGAGATGCAAACCGTGGTTCACCTCACGTCTTGTCCAGCATGCCATAACACCTGCACCCGGGAGGAACTGTGATCTGAGTCTGTGTGGCGGAATACTGGGCTAACACAATATGAACCGTGCCATCGATACGATAGAAGAAGAAAAAGCTAGAAAAGGAGTGACAAATGAGATGACGGCTAATAGAGATAGACGTGCTGAACCGACCCTAAATAACATGAGAATGATGATGATAAAGAGAGTTTTTGTAAGTTGGTACACTGTTATATTTAAGATAAAGAAAGTGTTAGGAATTACAGCCGTAAACTGGCTCTCATCATCCCACCGTAATGAATAAGTAATCTACGAATAGCCCACTGCAAATGAACCACTATCTGCTAATGTGTAATTGTGTACAAGTCATATAGCATTAATTAATAGTGCAAACGACTTTTTATGCCATTAACCGGAAGATGCAGTTGAAAATAAACTCATGCAATAGTTGATAGCGTTATCTGTTTACTTACACGCTATGACGTTGACCTGGGCCATTATCGTCATTTAATTATGTTGAAAGAAAATATTTGTATATCTTAGTAATATCTTAGGTTTGCGCGATCACTACACTATATATCTTTTATAATAATTGTCATCATCATGAAGAAGTTCAAACAGTCCGTACGAACCCACTGCGTATAAGCATCATTATCATGTCATCTCCCTTGTCTCTAATTATCTTTATATGCGCCGATTATGTCCTATCGGATCGCTCCATCATCGGCAAATCCATATTATTGCATTTGGTCTACCAACGCTGCATCCTTTTGCCACTTTGGTTTCTATTTTTACATCTCCTTCTCCGCTTGCCAGTACTATGCTGAGCAATGTGTGTTGTAAAGTACTTCTCGATTATGAGACTCATCACTTGTTTTTCAGCGCAGTTTTCCTACATTGTCAAGTCTTTCTTACATTGTTCGCTCTACTTGTTTTTTTTTTCTGTCTTATTACTAAACTTTCATCTTTTGCGCTGGGTTGCAGGAACATTTACTGCTTCGAATAGTTTACCGGAGAATCTGAGAATGCCTGTCCAAATGCCCCAGAAGTCCCACCCGAAATTTTTGAAACGAGCCACAATTATTAGGAGGAGATACTAAAAGATTTTTTCATCGAAGTTATCAGGAATTGTTTACATTACAGTGTATAAAGGTAAAATAAATATTCACGATACCTTAACCTTAGTATAGCTCATTGTTTATCATTCGTAAGTGCGCTGCCTCATTTGAAATGCAATAATATTGTGTACTTACAACAGTTGACTTCGAACTAATTGCAACTAATATTCAATAAAATACCGAAGTAGAAACGTGAAATTTCTTCAGGTAGAAGTGAGATATGGAATGTTTTATTATTCCTTCTTGACTAACTTCTAGGGTTTCATATTTGTATATGTAACGCGGTTCTTGTGTCCCGAGCAATGGTCTGCCAGGTGCTATATAGTCGAATCACTTACGACTTCTTGTAAAAAATAATAGGAATAGATATGGCAAAGCGCCGTCGCACAAGTGTGGGAGAGACATAATATAGCATTTTTTTGTTTAATAATTTGTTTGGGACGTATCTTACAAGTGAATTTTAAACCAATCGCCCAACCAATTGAGCAAAAATTTTGTACACTCGTTTATTTTTTATCAAAGTAGTTACTATTAATAAAACCCTTTTCTGTAAACGGAAGACGGCTGTTCTTAAAGATGCATTTCTGTCATGGCGTATTAGCATAGCCTTCGTAATGTCCAGAGCAAAGGCCTCCATCTTCCTTTTCTACATTCTGTACCTTGCTAATGAGGGGCAGTCCTTACTGCAGGAATGCTCTTCCTCTAGCTTCACCTTGGTTTTTAGCGGTGTCGCTTAGCGTTTAATGGGACCCACTTGATCTCTCTTTTAGCCCACAGCTCATCAGACATGGAATAGAAAACCGTCTTATGTCAATCCAATAAGTTCTTCTAGTTAGGCTTGCTATGCTTTTAAATTAGTTATTTCTACCAACCAGAAGATAACAGAGAACGAAGGCGGTAAAGCACTTACAAAAGGGCTAACCGTAATGTTCAGTACAACATGTTTTTTATTTCTTTGCGCAAATCTCTGGAAAAAGATCTTTTCTAATGCGACCGTAGAGTGGGTCATAGGCCGATTTTTGAGGAAGGTTATATGTTATTAAACGTCACGGTACGTGCCTGCAATAAGAAAAAAGCGAGTGGAACCGCGGGACATAGCCAGTTTTAGGTAATTGTCTTTAGTTTATTCCAAAGTCGTACCGTACGTAGAATACTGTGCATAACTCCATCTTGATTACAATTACTCCATTTCAACTGACATTTTCAATTGAAATAATATGCGTTCACTGACCGCCAGGAGATCCGACAATGAATCGTCATTGAGGATAAAGGCTACAAATGCAACACGAAATGCGATACGACTTTGCGATATCCTAGCACTTTTTTTAATTAATTTATTGTATGTCTTAGACCAGATTACATGGTAAGGTAAATTAGCAAATGCTTACAAAGTTATTTTAACCTAGTTATTGCGTTGAGTACTGTTCTCCTAGATAGGCTCCTGAGTAACCTGAATAAAGGAGACAGTGCCGATCCCCTATCCATATGGATAAGATAAAGCCATCCGTTTGTTAAACATTTCGATCTACTAGATGTGAACATAGAAAGACATCAAAATGGAAACGAAAGGTCTGATTAAATAAAAATTCTAAAATGGTGTGTATATGAAGTGTGGTCCGCCTCTGGCACTGTCATGGGGAGTCGGCCGAGGTAAAGGTAGACTAAAGATAGACCAGTGGCAAAGGGTGATTATTTTATATTGAAAGCCGACATATATATATTATGCATAATTTATATTAATAGTGAAGTTTTATTAATAGTAATTTATATTGGACTTATTAAAAAGGGGAAGCCGGTTAGATTGGGCTTGTATAGAGACTACGCCAATAAAATGTACTTTACTTCATTTGAAATAAGATTAGACATTTAAATAAACCTTTTTTACTGTCCGTTCAACCGATTTTGACTTCTATTACGTAGGCATAGGGATGGCATTAAAAGCAAAAAAGTGTATACAATACCAAGTGTTTACTGCAGCTGCCATTTGTCATGCCACCGTTACAATATAAGTCAAAATCAGTTGAATGGATTGTAAAAAAGGTTTATTTAAATGTCTAATCTTATTTTAACGGAGTATAGGTAAAAATGAAAAAGTCTTATCGCTATGTCGTCTCGCGTCTGTGTGAGCAAGCCTTAGGTCTCATCGTCGTCATTAAGTATTTCACAAAAATAATTTGTTTTTAAAATACTTAGTGACGCACGAGGACGAATTTGTTTACGCAAAATACATTGTTTTAATGCCTGTAATTAATTTAGTTCAAAAATAGTTTTTGTTTAATACCTAAAGTGTATGGAATATAAAAGATTTAAACTTTTGAAGGTTCATTCATTAAATAAAATGCTATTACATTTGAGAAATAACAAAATTACAAGCCTTACTTTTTATTACAAGAAATCCAATACGCGAGAAACTTTAAATTCTTAGGTGTCTTTGACCTCACACAATGACAAGCCAGATTTTAAAATATTAAACTTTTAATTAAGATTAATAAAACAACTTTTAACCGGATTAATTGCGTGTATTATTGGTTTTTTGTTTTTTCTGACGTTTCAAACACTTTGCAGCGTTCGTTTTTACCACGAGGTTTTATTATAATGTGTAGTGATCGCGCAAACCTAAGATATTACTATAAGACCAATAATTTCAACCTATAGAGTGAATATACTTAATAAATAAATTTGAGGTTTTTATATGGCCTACGCAAATGTCCTGCTGATCTGGTATCGCCTTGCGACAGGTCGTTGAGCTCCCTATAACATGGTTGAGCTACGATGACTGATGCATTTGTGCCGTCAGTTAGGACAGGTCAACTCGAAACTGATATGGTTGTTTCTTAAACAGGCCATTCCAGATACCCTACACGCTCACGTAGAGATGTTTAATGATGTCTGGACTTTAAAAGAGACCTTGGCCTTGGAGTTTGTTTCGGCGTTTCTTCTCAGAGGTAGTGAGATAGGAAACGCCGACGTCATCTAGATCATAGTGATATGTAAAAGAGTTTTTAAAAGACCTACTTACAGAATAAACAATTTCATTTCATTTCATTTCAATTTTATAAACAATATTTTAAAACAAGCTTGCAAGAGTAATCAATCGAGCCTAAACTCGGAAGGGTTTATCTTGTTTAGTTCAGAAGTTCCTATGGCCACCTTCCTACTCTATCATCAGACCATGGATTATCATGTAGCACCAAACTACTCACCAAGACAAAACAAATGAGCCCAAACTCGATGGGTTTATCTTGTTTAGTTAAGAAGTTCCTTTGGCCTTCTTCCAGCTCCATCATTATTATTGAATAGCTCCAACGTACCATATTATTGTATTGTCGCCGAAGATACATATGTCCACCATACTTGAACCCAATCGGAGATCAGCGTACTTACTAGCTAGCTCGGTTACCATCGAATTGATGGTCACTTTGTAGTATATTGTGCCGTATGTTTTTAATATTTTTGCTCATCACAGACAAGCTGTGACATACGACGCAATTTACTACAAAGTGACTAACAATTTGTTGGTAACAGAGTTAGCCAATAGGTACACAGGGAGTGGTTCTAATTTAGCTTCCAAGATTCTTGTCGAACATACATACAAATAATGCAAGTTAAATAAACAACATAGCATCACGCCTGTATTCCCCGAAGGGGTAGGCAGAGGTGTATACAATTGTACACCCACATTTCACCGATGCTGTTATTAAGTCCCATGTAATAGGTGGTGAGCCTATTGCCATCAACCGGGCACAGTTCCAAACTCCGGGCTGCTACTGAGAATTTCCTAACAGAAAAACTAAATAACACTTTGCCCGACCCAGGGATCGAACCCGAGACCTCCTGTTCAGCAGTCGCGCTTGGGACCACTAGACCAACGAGGCAGTTAAATTTAAAGTTAAATAAAAGCGTGTAAAAATCATAATTTTCATACATACAGAAACGCTGGAAAAAACAAGTTCTGCCAAAAGTGCTGACCGAACCTAAATATGCTTTCCCTTTCGAACATGTGATATTTCCGTAAGAGATTCCACCCCATCCGCAGGCTTTGTATGTTTTCTGTACCCTACGTTCATGATAAGTCTGGTATTGACTGCTTTAATGTTGCAGTAGACGCGAGCAAGACTGATGCATCCTAGGTACGATTCCGGGGTTAGGTCCGGCGAGCCCGTTGAGGTTTCTGTTACGAAATTCTCAGTAGCAGCTCAGAGTTTGCAGTTGTGTCCGGAGATAGCAATATGCCCACAAGCTGTTACTTGGGACTTAATAACAGCATCGGTGAAATGTGGCTACGTATGTAGGTATAAAACTACACCTCTGTCTATGCTTTCTGGAAAATAAAGTTTTATGTTATGTTATCTGAGGTGACACTATGTTTTTTCCTCGTACACCCATTTTTACTAATAAACATAGATTACGAAAATGACAATAATGTTATAACGATTACTGAGCCACTCCCCCGCATTAATTATACCTACTACGTGACGAAATGTTATTTACAATGAACTGGTAACCGCTACTACGACACAATCTGTGAACTTTGGTTGAAGATTATTTTATTTTGTAGTTTTTTGTTACAGATCCGTTTAAAATAAAACAATGTTATCTGTGTAGGTACGTCATTACTTTTTTATTTGGTAAATACGTATTTTAAGGTCCATTAATTACGCTCAAAGGCTATTGCTATAATTCAGAATTTGACTAACTATTTATTTCAAGAAAGTACAATGTACAAATAAAAAAACAACAAAATACCATTTAAATAGAATAGAATAGATTTTCATTTATTTGCTCAGAAAGTAGGTATTTATAATAAGTATCGTTACAATAATAATATTAGAGAATCCTTGTACATTCTACCATTTTGGCATGCAAACATTGATGCAATTTATCATCAAACACAAAGCTTATTTCTGGGCGGTGCCTACGATTAATGACGATATTAATTTAAAAAAATAAAAGCACACCTAACGTGTGTATTTTTTTATTTCACACCTTTTTGTGTACCATAGCCACTATAGCCACATGAGAAACTATAATGAACTAGAATATGGTGAAGAAAAACACCTGAGATGGGCCGTCACAGGCCTACGGTAACACAGGAAGTGATAGAAACTCTGATATTAAGGCCAAGATAAACAAACATTACTTATCACGTGTTTTCGTTTGGCTATAATATGTTCCCTATAACACTGGGTGCACTTTTAGTACAGTTGTATGACAGTGACAGAAATAATGCTAAGCCAAAGTACGTGCTAACCTAAATATCGAATGCAGAGATGAATGGGTCTTCTTCACGTTGGATTCTTTGCGTCATTTTCGTGGCTTTAATATTTTTATGAACTATAACTTAAAAATTTGAATTTTTTATGAAAATATTACATAAAGTTAAATTTTAAATGGAAAAAGAATACGGTCGCGATAAATACTGCAGGAGTAAGTAATATATCCGGGAGGCGCAGGTTCGAATCCTGCTCACGACCGCATTCTTTTTCCATTTAAAATTATAACTTAAAAGTTCGCTAAGCAGGCGTTTATGCTTTTCAAAGATTTATCTGTATTCAATAAAGATAGTTTCATTTCATAAAAATATTAACGCCACGAAAATGATGCAAAGAATCCAACTTGAAGAATGACCCAATTAAACATTAGTTAGCACGTACTTTTGGCTTAGCATTATTCCCGTCACTGTCACATTAATGTCAAATTACAAATGTAAAATAGAGACGGGAACATATTTATCTTGGCCTAATTAGAGAAGGCGTAGTGAAATCAATAATAGGACCCCGATATATTATTATTTATCTTTTTATAGGTAACGGCAAACATTTGTATTTTATTCTACGTTATAGAATAATGTTAAAATATGTAAAAACTCTTTTGACCGTATTTTCACCTCTACACATGCACCGATCAATAGCATCTAAAGGACACACGAGACAGCTCAAATGGTGGATCTTTAAACACTCGATACGACATACGATAAGGTTACGAGTCCATAATACTGAAGGAATGTAGCGTGACATGTTTTGAGGCGACGATATTTAGATCTGTACGTTGCTGAGCCGAAAGGTTAAAGAATAAAAATATTTCCTTCGAAAAGAGAAATTAAGACGAGAAGGGAACTTGAAGTTAAATAGATGTGAACATGCGACACGGTAGCTCAGTGGGAGAGCTATAACACGGTCTGTCAAAGATCGCGTCTATGCTTCCTTAGAAAATAATAATTTTAAAAGGCGTAATATGGCCTTAACATGTAAAAAAATATTTAAAATAAAAGCTGTTAGTTACAAAGCGCATAACTTGAGAACGGCTGGATCGATTAGGCTAATATATTTTTTGTTCGTAATAGTCTGAAATATAGTCTCATCAAAACTAACTTGTAAGTGCCTGTTAAAGATCTATTTACAAAAATAAAATCATTTATCATTTCGAAAAGTTGCCCGGAAAATTAGAAAATTCGGGAAGAACTGAAATGCTTAATCTTTGAAAATGTTGGACATGACAACGTCTGCGGTGCAGCTAGTAACAAATAAAATAAAAGATGTAAAGGATTCCTACCATGTCTTACAGAACATCCTTCCTAAAGCTTACAGTTCTAGTATTGGTAACATATTATAGTATAAGAGAATCTTCAAAGCGTCAGCTGTAGCTACAAGCCTTGGGAAATAGGCCGAGATAATCGATTGTTAGGAGCAACGACATCCTATCATCTGGTATGTGAGTGAACGGGATGACAAGAGCATATAGATAGTATTAGAAAATAAGAAGTCATTCATTATTTCACAAATATTGGCGAACATCTCTGCAGGATATAAGAGAACTCTCTTTTACGCTATTACTAAAAATAGGAGGGAATCATTAGGAATGCGATTGAATTATAGGAGTTGCCAGAATCGATCCAAATGCTACATTTTTTATTGCGTGCTAAAATAAATAAACTGCAACACTGAAAGTGGTTCTTGCTACTTGTGATTAGGTAAGACGTTTACTGCTTTGCAGTTATTAATGTTGCAATCAAGATACACTGATAGGGAAATGCGCAATCTGTAATCTTTAATGGTGTCTGAGAGTCTGCCTGAGTAAACTACGCCGTCTTTCCCAGCATGTTAAAGAATATTTAAAAAAAAAAAAACTAAATTTGAAATTCCCGCGTTGCCGTTCAATAAACTTTTGGATTGGCGCCAAAATTATTGCGAATCAACTGCAAACACATTTATTTCATTTTGTTATTTCAAATTCAACATTCGAAACACGATTCGAACAACATACGTTGATAATGTTGATATGAAAACATGGTCGGATAATTCAGCAAAACTAGTTTTTTTGGCAGATTGTTTAGGGAAGCATTACAAGGCAAAATATGCGTAATTAAATCAAGTATTTTTAAGTGGTTCAGACTCGATCTTCGTGTAATAAATACGGTCACGGTCACGTGTATCTAGGTAACACATTGGTTCTAAAATTAGAACAGCCCTTTACTATTTATATACTGCTGTATTCTAGAGATGATTTCGGCCACAGCGACAGCGTTCAATAGCTTTTTGTCATGGTAGTTGGAAGGCCAGCTTACAAAAAGGTGCTCTCTTATAGCACATGTGACTGGAATATCCTGCTTTGGCTCTGAATCTCCAAGCGAAAAGTGAACAAACACTTCTGAACACCAAAGCTGCAATGTATCATTTACAGTAGGCGGCCAAGCTATGCTTAAAGTCACCTTTCTGGAGTAAGACAGATTTCTTTGTTTTGGTTTTATAGTCGACAACATGCTTATTTATTTATATGCAAGAAACCTTGCATAGAGGAAAACGACAAGAACTTGGAATGTAGATAAGTAAAGATAATAACGTCAGTTTGTAAGCGATTCATGCACGGAGCACGGGCACGGAGAATATGAAATTGTGCTGCTGACATTCGCTAAGAATAATGTACTCTTCCAATACCAACATCAGTTCTTTTCTAGCCAGTAGAAATTGTAATGTTTCTCAGTCTCAGTACAATGTGGAAGCGAGATTCTTTGTGGGGTTACAGACAGAAGTAATTTGGGTAAGTACTTTAATTTACAAGTGTTTGAAAAAGGGAAACAAAGCTGTCAAAGCTTAAAGAAGTACATTGTAGTTTGAAAATTGCCGAATCTAAAACTTGTATGTCCAAATAGTTTACAGTCCAGTTACTAGTGACACCACCAGTTACAACTAGCAGATGCGATCAGCACTGTCGTCGTATTATATGCTGTAGCGAAGCCAGCGGTATACACTAATTTTGGTCGGTACGTGTTCGTCATATACATATATATATATATATATATATATATATATATCTCGCCCGTGAGCATTTCCAATCCAAACCAGTTGTTACTTTAACAATGATGTTCAAAATGTGTATCCAATCCAATAGATTCATACAGTCGGTATGTGTTACATCTAGATGACTATAATTTGGCAGCATCGTCCAATCGTATCATGTAGAAACCTTGACCTATGCCAAGGTAAACCTAAGAGTGTTATATTAAATAGGTAATCGTATGAGTAATTAAAGGCAGTCTGTTTAATTTAGTATTTTATTTTATGACAAAATGATGGAGAACTCACGAATACAATATTTACAAACCTTATCGACTAACGAGGAGGCATGTTATCAATTGACGTTATTTTTCGCATGGGATATTTGTATTTGAATTACGTAATTTTGATTAACATAATATAGCATCACGCCTGTATTACCCGGCGGATTAAGCAGAGATGTATTGGAGGCAGTGCTGGTTAACCCATCAGCACCAATAATTACAAAGTCCGGGTTACTACTGAGAATCTCTTAAAAGGAAAAATACTTTTGTTTTACAAAGTTAGTTGGTTGGTAAATTTACAACTTTTAGACCTGTTGAGGAAAAAAAGTATTTAGCGCGGCTAGTTACCACCCACCGGACGAAGCCATGCCGTGAAGCGACCTAGTCGTGTTTCGGGATGTAGTTCGGTGAGACGGCATCAACTCCCTAAATCTATCCGAGTGAATAGATCTGGATACACGTGCTCCATCCTCGGCCACACCGTCGCTTACCATTAGGCGAGCTGGAGGCAAAATATGGAATAATTTTTGATAAAAAAATAAATGTGAAAAGCCTCGAAGCTAAGCTAAAACGTGTAAGCAGCGCTATTTAACGTAAACTTATTCAAGACGTCTGATGCATACGGAACTACGATTTAACTAATTAATGAACTTTAAAAACTATCAAGAAGGTCATGAAAGGTCAACTAGCAACCGAATAATTATTAAAAAAAAACAGTTTGTTCTACATAATTAATTAAACAGGCCTATTGAGATTTGGGCCGAGATTATACCTATTCGTTTTTTAATATACGTAGACATTACTTTGATTTAAAAGTATACATATTAACGTTTTTTTAATCTATTAAGGTTAGTAAGGCTGTAAAATTTGAAAAGTAATAGTTAGCTAGTTGAATTTTTCACAGAAGATGTGTTATTAATGGCAAATAATAAAACAAACAAAAAAATTAAATTCGCTAGGTGAACCCATACAAGTGAGTTCGAAATTAAAATTCATGTCACCATAGTTTATAACAATAATAGTTACAACCGTCGAATTTGGTCTGAAGGTAGTGCATACGCTATAGTTAAATAAAAATTAGTAAAAACTAAGTTATATATAATAGTTTTTGAGGTACGGAACCTTATGTGCGCGAGGGCGGCTCCCAACACGCACTGTTTTTTTAGTAAGCTTGTGTCGATCTCCAGAACGCAGTACATTCCGAAAAGGAATTTTAATCATTGTAAAACAATTAATACTATAACAATGAGTTATGCGATTATATTATTAACTTATGTAAATTTAATTAAACACGGGACCTTTGGCCAGCGATTGGTTTCGCCGCGTTACAAAATTGAACGACAAGATTGGGCAAGTGGTAGGTATAGATAATGGCTTAGGTTGTCACCTGATAGGTATAAAGTACAATGACAGCTTATGAACAGCAAATAGGTATTTGGATAATTTAATGTTAAGGAAAAAAAAATTGGAAGAATAATTAGATGAGACTTTTTTTGACATTAAACACATTATAATTTTTTTATGGATTAAGATATAAATGTAAGGCTACAAACACCTTTCTCAATATTGGTCATATTTACGTATCCTAATCCCTACTAATAATATTAAAAAGGCGAAAATTTGTGAGGACGGATGTATGTTTCTTCCTCATTCACGCAAAAACTACTGAACAGATTTTGTTGAAATTTGACACATGACACAGACAGTTTATAACCTGGATGAACACATAGAATACTATTTATCTTGACGGCGCATCCCGCCGGCGCCCCGAGCAGAGCGCCCAAAATCCCACTTGTTCGTCTAGCCTATGAACAATGAAACGCACGAGAAGAGCGAGTGAAAAAATAATTTTGATAAGAATTGATTCTGTAATAGTTTAATGATGTGCATCTTATCTGCATCCCGATTTTTTCCACTTAGATCTCGACATTTAGAAAAACAAATCTGGCAACGCTAAGTCGCGGACAGATGCTAGTTATATTATTATTATTTAGCTTTGGCATAATGGTTAAAACTTGAATTTAAATAAACATGATTCTGTTTTAAAAATACACATTCTTGAATGCATTAGTCACGGACTTCAAGAAATACGGACGGAGCTTTGCGTACGACATGTGAGAAGCATGCGTAGTCATCCAATTTCGCGACATACTCGTCATACACGAGCTAAATGCATACAAATACTTAAAACTCATCCACTCGGCGCCAGTGCGCGCGTGTGTGTGTGTGTGTGTGTGTGTGTGTGTGTGTGCGTAATCTAAGCTTCGCTTATGACAAGGCAAGATTCCATCCGTATTTTTTTCAAATCCGTGGCATTAGTGTGTTGTCTGGATATATCCAGCCGCGGCACACTTAAGGGTCATTGACCCTTACGAAGTTCGCAACATTGCGTGCGCTATTATATGTAGATATACATCACAAAGAGTGACTTTTCTACATAACATGGAATGTTTCGAGAAATCTTAATTCAGACAAACTACATTAAACACATTTTCAGTACTTTATTAACACCAACAAATTGTTCTGCAGTCATCTAAATATTATTAGTCATAATATGTTGATTTTTTACTGCTTATAATATGGTTTGCTGAAAGAGATTTCCTGAGAAATAGGCAGCACCTATGTATTCGTCTTTATTGCGTAACTGTATTTATTCTCCTTTCGGTGTGTACATAAAATTTTATAAAAATAAATATATTTCTTTTAAAATTGTGGTAGCCTATTGTTCTCGCCTATATGGTCTCAGTGAAATAAATCAAATGGTGTTTTTCCTCTATATTGTGTACAGAAATTAATAGATAACTGGCAAAAATACTTCATAGCTTTTCCCTTTTGGGTATATCCAAAGGTATCATTTCGAGACAATTCAACAAAAAAAAGGCAGCAATATACTCATCTCAACTAATATAATTCCAAATCTACTTAGACATCCTCTTGTCTGTCAAAACAACTATAAATGTTCACAAAGCATTAACAAGGAAAAATAATACCATTGTGAGCAGGATTCGAACCTGCACCTCCCAGATAAATACTCCACTATAAATCTGCTTGACATTTGAAGTAAACTGATTTACATTCTAATACATTCTTCTACTACTTCTAATAAAGAAAGTCATGCAAGTTGTTGTAACTAATACCTTATGTTTACAAACAATTATTTTAAGTTACAAATCAAGAAACAGTGACTAAATATCTACTTAGCAATCCTACAGCATTACAGGTAAATAAAAATAGCACATAATATATGTAATTTTGCTGCATTTTCCTCAACTGATATTCTACCTATTATATTATGCAAACAGCAATCAAAACAAGAATAACAACTTTACCAATGATAGCAATGATAGCCTAGGGGTATGACCACTGGACTGACAAATCAAAGGTTGCAAGTTTGAATCCAAGGCACGCACCACTGACTTTTCGAAATGATGTGCATATAACATATTATAAATTAATTAACACTTGCTTAAAACGGTGAAGGAAAACATTGTGAGGAAACCAGCACACCCGAGATCTTCTCAATGGTGTGTAAAGCCATGTCAGTGTCCTACGGGTGGTTTAAACTCTGATACTAGGTTGTTCATCAACCACACAATAAGAAGAAGACAAATATTAACTGAAAGAATTCATTCCTTAATCATACTACAGAGTGGCACAGTTTTACATTGCATAACAAGAGTACCTATAATAATACCAGCTGTGCAAAACACCAATAAAACAACAAGTTTTGCAGTAAATTGAATACTATTACTGAATGGGGAAGGTCCAAGGTTGTGTAAACATGATTCAAATGTACTTTGTACTTGAACATTTATTGGTAGTTTAACTAGATAATGGGGTAATCATTCATTCATCGGCCCATTCTGTTTTGTGATGTGACAACCACCTGGGGTCATATTTCATCTTGGTTAAAATAATGTTATTCCATAAAAAAAACTATTATACACTCAATATTTTATTTTGATTATTTTTCATATTTTTGATTATAGGGCCAAAGTACATGTATCCCATCTGTTGTACTTAAAGTTGTAACATATTTTTTTTATAAGCAGTAGGTAATTTGCTACTGTATACAATTTCCATTTTAATGTTGCCAAGTACTATGTAATTACTGTTTCACATTTTAAGTTTGTTACCATGATATTTTAGCAGTTACCAGGAAACTGTTTTTCATATTTAACTAAACTTACTAAAATAATATAACGTTAATTATTAATTTAATAAAAAAGCGAGGTATCTAGATAAAGATAATTATTGAAACTAAAGATTAAAACAGGCAAGTAATAATTATACTACATGAATTGTGGTTTCTGCAAAAAAAAAATCCTTTATGTTTTAGGGCGTTTCAAACTCCGCCCCACCGGCTTAGCTTTCGTAAAGAACAGAGCATTGCGTCTCACGTACTTAAATGAAAAGACAAAGAGTACATAGAGCATAAGAAACTGAGTAACATATTTCATTTCAATACCTACAAAAACATAAAACATCCACTCGATATTGTTAAAGTAAACCCATATATAATTAACTCACTAATGTCTACTCCCACCGGGAAATTAATAAATAATAAAATTACTAACCCGACTTCAAACATAGCTCGAACGCCGCCTTAGCAGTCATATACTCGGGCTTCCTTTCTAGAGGCTGCGACAATGATTGCGTGTACGTAAAATAATTTCTATTATATTTTACACTGCTTAACGTCGCACTTATTCTACCGAAATTACGGCTAGAAACATTCGGTACAACTTTACCGATCACAGACATTTTGGGGATGCTGGCTTAATTACACTAAAGTCTTTAACAAACTATCTCTAAAACCCGTGTTTATTAATAGCTTTAAACTTAAACTACGCGTCCGATGCCCACCAACACAATAAATTGAATTAATGATCAGAATTTAGACTCAAGAACAGTACGAAGTCTCAAACAACAAATGTGACACTGACATGACAAGTGAAGTGACAATAACAATACGTCATTACGTCATACCCTTGTCGCTGCCTCTCATCTGCCTCTTCTTACCATAGATCAATATAAAATCTATGGTCTATTCAAATATTTACAAAGATTTTTTTTAAAAGACTACTAAAGCTGGGTTGCTTCAACGCATAGAAATATAACTAATATCTTAGCATCAGCGTAACTATAACCGTATGTAAATTGTGTAAATATGAAACAGTTACACGTTTGTTACTGACGTTACAGTCTGTCAAGAAAGTCATGAAAGTAATGTTTTGGGTACTATCAATTTTGCTTGTACTGGCAACATTAAATTACTATCATGACTTTTCAGACTTTATTGTAATCGAATCGAAATGAATAATCAGCCGCAATACACAACGGCTGACCGCTTTAAAAAACAGCTCTGTAGTCATTATTGTATAAGCGGATTGGATAGGGTTTATTTACATTGCTGTTTTATATATCCAATGGACATTACATTATACATAGTGGAAAAAAATACACACCCTAGTTAAAAAACTAAAAAAATACACAATAATGGTCAAATATTATTTAGTAAAAAAAACATAACCATAACATCAAATCATTTATTTCAAATAAACCATTTACAGGCACTTTTGAATTGTCAGAAGTTAGTTACCATATTCCAAAGTGTAGGTTCCTATGGAGAAGAACGGGCAAGAAACTGCACGGTTACTCTTTTTCATCATATAGGTTTTTACAATTGGTTACACAGTTTTTGTTGCAAAATAGTATGTGAGAACAATGTTAGATGACGCCAATACTAAAAGAGTTTCGTTTAACAATAGGGTATTTGACACCGATGGAAATAAAATATGAAACTTAGCTATAATGATAGAATGTATTTTATTTGACTCTTTGGTATTTTTGAAAATAATATTTATAACTCGTAAATACATTTAATTTGATAAACAAAAACATAATTTTTAATCTATGTGTCACGTGACTCGAAACACCAATGACTGCGTGACGTCACTACTCAGACGATTGATTGTCAATTTGGAGTCACTGTGACACATGACACAAAATAAATCGATGAATTTGTTGATATTTGGGAAGCAAGATGCAACCACTTTCTTCATATCTCATTTCAATTTTCGAAGTATTGGTATACTACGCACTAATGTTATGATTTACAAAATAATTTCCTTTGTTTACAATGGTTCTGTTGCGTAATGACGTCACAAAATGGCGATCGTCATTATCGCGCCTTTTGGCACGAGCATTGAAATTTGAATTTTAAACAGCTGTTATTTAATCAATAGGTACACAAAAAATTGCAAAATATTTTTTTTAGGTAATGTATACCATATTCTTTAAATTTAGGCCCTTTGTGAAATTTCGTCAATAACCCTATTCAACATTTTGATATGACACTTTAGAGATGACCAGTCCCAACTGACAGCGCCCGTTCACGAACATGACCCATGCGTCAGCATTACCCAACTCAACCATATTGTAGGGAATCGAATGACCCAACACACAAGCCACCATCAGCGGGACATTTTAGTGAGCATGACATACTCTATCTGACAGACAACAATAAAAAATAAACGAATAAAATTATTGTAAATGGTTACACAGTACTCACATGTACATTTGATACATTTAAACAAAGAAAATTTCTAAAATCCTAATGATATTTATATCTGTTAAACGGGTTCTCCTTTGTTTTTGAAACTTGTTGGCGCTGATATCTGACTATCTCTGAGAAGAAACGCCGAAACAAACTCAGAGTTCAACGTCTCTTTTGAAGTCCAGACATAATAGTACATATCTAAGTGAGTGTAATTATGCAGGGATCGTCTGGAATGGCCTTTTGAGGAAAGAGCCATAGCAGGCCTTTAAGTAGGCCGAGTGGGCTGCATCCACTCTAGAATTGTACGGATAACTCGAGGATGTTGGGCTACTCACCCAAAATTAGATCTTTTGTGTTTATTAAAATTACGTAAGAGTTCGCTACGCATGCGCTAATGCATTTGAAATATTTATCCGTATTAATTGGTGCTGTCGTATATGAATTTTAGATTAAAATTATAAATAGAGCCTTAGAGGAGCAAACGGAACACGGCTTCTAACTAAATATCGAATAAATTTGCTCGACACTTTTAGCGAGGGTTAGGTAACACACATGCTAACAACAATAGCATTAACAGTAATCCATAAAAAACTAAATACAAACATAAAATTGTGTCAGATACTGTTGAAATCGTGTACTATAATTGTAACAATACCTACAGGAAAAAGGTATAAAGGTTTGAGGGGTATGCCCGCTAAAACTACACTAGTAGGTACTTAATCTTTCAAAGCTAGGGCTACTAATTAAAATCTTAAAAGCAGTACAAATTGTGTAGTTAGTCTGTTTTGTACCTATATTAAAATCGAGAGTAATTGAATATGGTAAAACTAAAATCCGTGTTTTACAGTTCCAATAAATACCTATATTAATTAATAAATTATAATCAAATAAACTTAAATAATAAAATTAAACCGAATTATTTACAAACTACTATATCTACATGTATACAATAACTTAAAAACGATTCTAAAATAAAAATCAAGAAAAACTCATGCGTCGAAGTATTCCTCCGCATCGCTGTCCTTCGGGAAGGTGCCCAGGAGACTGGCAGCATTGCCACGTTGGATGGCAATGCTGATTCGTTGACCTAGAAACAAGCCAGCCTTCTGGTCATGCGAAGAGTCGACTAGTCTCCGAGAAATCTCTTTAAACATGAGTTTCGCACTCGGACCCCATGACCCGAGCGTTTCGACCCCAAACGGCTCAAAGTCGTAGCAACTGAGCATGTTGCTATATTTGCGCCGTTTGTGGGTCTCCGCTGTCGTAGCAGCGGCGCCAGCACAACCCGCTGAGCTAGGAAGGTGGGATGGTGCAAGGGTGTCGACACATGTTGCGTCCCACACCAAAGGCCGACCCAACTTAGCTGGTACGCCGGCGGTGACAAGAGCCCGGCGGATAATGTCGTTAATGCTAGCATGCCGTGCTATGCGCCCCGCAGTCCTGCTACAGGACAGGCCATGATGTCCGAGGCTGTCGACAGCTTCGCCACAGTGGCACCGATGCGGGGAAACACAAGGAGTGCCCAAACGTAAACAAATAGCGAGCCGGAAAGTATCATCATCCAACATGGTGCCTATGTTGGGTGACGGAAGTGCTTGAAGCCAAAGGCCGGACTCCCATTCTCCCACGGCAAGGAGAAACTAAAACTAAAATGAGTGATAGAGCAGTGAGTTACATACATTATTATAGTAGTTTATCAGCATAGACAAAAAGGATGAATTAAAAAATAACAAATGATTGTGTTGCCACTAGTTACAACGTTCCCTTTAATCTGGGAGTTCGATATTACACTGCGTATTTCATAGTAAATCGAGGACTCAGAACGAAGTATATAACCGGCATAAATAAAACCTTCAGTACGAGAAAGCCTAGCTGTTTTTCAATGAGAAATTGAACATAAAACTAAATAAAATAAAACTTAATAATTTGAATGAAACATACATAACATGGATGGGAAAAGCCGAAGGCCGATCTCAGTGGCGTGTACTTGGAGAGGCCTATGTCCAGTAATGGACTCCTATAGGCTGATGATGGTGGTGATACATAACATGATGAAATTAATTAAAAAGCACGCACGCTATGTTTGAGTTCCATTTATTTTTTTCCCACCGTTTTGTGTATCATAGCCACAATTTTAATATTTTCTAATATTACTAGCTTATATAATGGACAAGATACGGATTCTAACGATACCACCTATATCTAAATTGGTTCAGGCGTTTAGCAGTTATGGTGGAATAAAGAAACTCGCAAGCAAACATACATAACACACCTTTTTTAAATTCTTTAATATTGCATCCTCTAAGACTTCTTTAATTAATAATAGTAAAGTTTTATTTGTATGATTAAATAATATTAACTTTTCATTTACTTAAATTTCTGGGTGGAACAGAAAAGATAAATCATATCATACAAATAAGTAATTTTAACATAGGTAACATATAGTATCTGATATAATATAGTCTCTTTTCATGGATAACCGTGCAAAAAAAACATATTTTATTCATTTACAAACTACTTTCAATACGTATTTTATTTTTTATGAGAAAGTATAACCAGCTTCCAATATTATTACCGTATAATTCCTGTTAAGTGGAAAATTAAAAAAATATTATCGATTTAATGGGGAAATATAACTACCATAGAGCAGGTTTTGCCTTGTGATAGGTCACGTGACGGCACGTGAAGGAACATAGACAATACATCCATTCGTCAGTTTTCGGGCGAGGAGGCAGCGCAGTTTACTGTTTTATTGAGCGCACTGCCAAAAAGTGAAAACTGAAAAATGGCAAAGACCCTTACGGCTTCCCAGGCTTCTAAGGAGCATGTCTTGGCAGTATCCCGAGACTTCATATCCCAGCCCCGTCTTAGTGAGTACACCAAATTTTGTTCTTCTATTTCGGCTAACGTCATATTACATGTCAATGAAAATATCGATTTTGCTTTGAGTTTCTATGTTACGGATAATTGCTGTTGTCTTACAGCCCTTATTTACAATAACAAGGGCACTGGAACCCGATATTCGTTAAAAACCTCGGGTTTAAGTCTAATCCGTCAGCCTTGAGATAATTATCTCGATTTTCGGGAGGACCCATTTTCTTGGGTCATGGGATGTGTAAAATTTTGTTAGACTTACGTACAAGTATATAATCATAGAACACATAAATCTTGAGTAAATCATCTAAATTCTTATCGGAAAATTATGTGGTCGTTAATAGGTGTAATTTTTGTCACCTGATCATACCCTTCTTTTTTTAATGTTATGATGTCACAGTTCTAGTAAAGTCGTATTTGTAAAATGAGTTTACTATTCTCTTTGTAAAAGTAGAGCTCAGATTTACTAAATTGTAAAATAATGTATAACATTTTGGTTGAAATTAGTATCTTATTGGATGTATAACTGAATATCATATAAGAATCTCATTAGTAGATTTGATATAAATATATGGTCAAGCTGACAAGGGGAATTTTATTTTCTTCTACTTAAGTACTTAAACTTTTTACCTGATTATATTCCACCGAATCATTCTAAGAATTATCATAGAAAACTGTTTGTATAGAGGAGAAGAGTTACATTATGAAATATTCATAGTTATATTAATAATCAGAGTAGAAACAGGTCCATTTACTTATTAACTATGTATGAAGGTACCAATGTACATAGCTATTAACATCAATCATATGATTTCATCATGACGTAGATTTTTGTTATTTACAAATTGATCAGCTGACTTCAATACCAAACCACATCAAACTATAAAAAAAAAATTGATGCAGTATTCATTTTGTCAAAACTAGAGATTGACAAATGCAATACTGGGCTGGCTACTGTTAAAATTCTGGTCAGTTACTTAACCATAACCAAGGAATCAGTTTGCTAAGTTGGTACAATGGAGTAATAATGATTTTATAACTGTATTGACGTCTAGTTAACATATAGGCCAGTTAGGCTGCAGTTATATTGATTACCAATGTAATTAATGATGGGCAGTCTAGTCATAAAAGTTTATCATAGCACTCAGCTGATTTATACCTATAGTTCAGAACAAAAGAAACTCATTCACTCAGTCAGCTGTCTATGATCAATCAGCTTTACAGATAATGTACAACTATGTTTGTTTATGATAAGATAAACAGTTGCTAATGCTATACCTCTTGTAAGAACATTTCATAGTATGATATTTATGAAGTTTTATAATATTTTCTCTTAGACTTCATGAAAGCTTTTCTGTAGTATCAATGTACTTACTAGTTTAAGTCATATATCTAGCTAATGCTTAGCTAATGAAACCTAGCATAGCCTGAATTTAGGGAGGGGTTGAATCAGAAAAGAGAAGTGCAGGAAGGGGGGGACTATACTCCATTTACCAATGTTATGCATGCTGTTCTTGCAGTACCATGAATAATGACATACTTATATGAGAATTATACAGAAAATAATCTTTCAATTGTAGATCATTGGAATGAATTGAGTTCTTTTATTTAAATACTAACACATATTGCAATTCATGAGTAAGGGCTCTTATATACGCGACACGAGGACGGCTGCCCCCGAACTGTCGTCGATAATGTGCAGCTCATATGTAAGACCCCTAAAAGTTATTAAAGTTATCCCTAAATTTCCATTTACTGTAGAATCAAGGATTCACCTGTCTACCCACAAACTAAAATACCTTATGTTAATTGTGCAGCCTACAAGACGGTGTCGGGTGTGAATGGTCCTCTGGTCATCTTGGACGAGGTCAAGTTCCCCAAGTTCTCCGAGATTGTGCAGCTAAGACTTGCTGATGGCACCCTCCGCTCCGGTCAGGTAAGCTGCCTTAAGACCTAAGGGTCCTCAAGCCTACAAGGAATTTCAATGAAATCTATCTTTCTTTCAATGTTATGCAATTATTAAATTTCTTTACAAATTATGAAGTAAAAAGAAGTATGGAGCAGGTAACTCTTACCACATGAAGAAAAGTTATTTACCTTTTTTATTTTATGTCAATTTGATCCTATACGGCAAGATAACTGTGTAACTTGCTTGAAATGGCAATCGCCGTCAAATGTCATTCCAATATATATTTATCTACCTATTATTTGTATTAATATAGCCTGAGGTATAACACACAACGTATTAAATCTACCTTCCTAAAACATTGTAACTGCAGAATCAAATATTTCGAAACCAAATATAATAGTGTTATTGAGTTTTTATGTTAGGAAATTCTCAGTAGGTAGCAGCCCGTAGTTTGGAATTGTTCCCTATTGATGGCAATAGGCTCACCACCTATTACATAGGACTTATTAACAGCACTGGTGAAGTGTGGGTGTACAACTGTGTACACCTCTGCCTACTCCTTCAGCGAATACAGGCGTGATGATATGCTATGTAAATATAATAGCCATTTACAAATTGCATTACACGTCGATGTCGGGATTTATAAAAGAACTTAGAGTTCAAAGTTACTGACTCCCTTCCTACATTGCTATTACCGACAAATAGCTCAATTGACAGACAAAGGCGGAACTTGCTAACAAGATACAAAGTATTTGACAAGTCATTGACGTCAACAGGCAGTCCTGTGAGGGATCTTAATAGTAAATTTCATTTACAATCCAGTGGCGGCGTATTTTATTTCCGTACGAGTGTACTAGTATTTATTTAGATTCGAGATTTCCAACATTTAATAATTCAATTAATTGGACTCTATCTATGACACGAAACAACTTATTCAGTAGATTTTGGAAAATAATTTTCAAGTAGTACCTACATGTTAGTTATCAATCAAAATAATGCTCACAGTTCCCGTCCGTACTTTTCCTGAGAGAAGCTTTTCAAAGCTTAAATTTATTAAGACCTACTTAAGAAGCATAATGAGCCAAAAAGTCTTCTGTGTTTGTTTAGTTATCAGTACTATCTATTGAAGCTGAAAAAGCTGGTATTATCCATATATAACAAAAATTCAGTGAGGCACCATTTTATATAATTCAGCTCATTTTATTTTTTTGTTTAATGAATGGGCCTCGCAACATAGATGTCGACGACGTTCACTGCTACAATCCTTATTGCATACAGCTTAATACCGTTATTTTACATGGAGTGATTGCCTATCTGACCTCGACAACTCAGTTACTGGGTATCACGATATTTCTTGGTAAGACTGGTTGTCAGACTACCTGTAACAGCTGTCATAGATCTTCTTAAACAAATGACGTCGTAAAAGTTTATAAATCAATCAGTCTGCCTAGCCTTTTCCCAGTTACGTTGGGGTCGGCTTCCATTAAAACTGGATGCAGCTTAATACCAGTGTACTACATGAAGTGACTGCCTATCAGCGTACCCATTGTCTAACTTGGTTACCAGCGAATTGATGGTCAATTTGTAGTAAATTGCGCCGCATATTTATAATATTTTTGTTCATCATAGACAAGCTGTAACGTACAACGCAATGTACGACAAAGTGGCTATCAATTCGATGGTATTCGAGTTATATAATATAATATAATATATCGTTTATTTCTCTCAAAAAGGTACAATTTTGGTACATAGTATCTAGGTTAAAGAAAGATTCAAACCTTTGTGAGAGCTGGAGTCTATACTGGGTTCGGGACCTGTATGACAGATCTCCAGGCTCGCACCCATAAAATTAAAATATTAAGTTGCACTTTCATACTACAAAATTGTAATAGCTCTAAGTATTGAGAGGGAGAAAGTTAAAATACACAGCAAAAAGAGATGTGCTCTGTGTGTCTTTGATTAGTGTTATGTCCGTGAGTGCAATATAAGTCCTCATCCCGGCGCCCGTTAAGGGCACTTGCTCGAGAGTGTGTGTGTGTCTGTGTGAGTGTGTGGTGTGTGTGTGTGTGTGTGTGTATCAGTGTGTGTAATCAAGGTGAAACGCGACCCGAGGTTTTGATAGATGAACACATCTAATATGCAAAATTATTTTAAATTATTAAGTATATTTTCAGTTTCTGCATAATCCAATTCAAGTAGCCAATTCGTAACAGTACTTTTACATTTAGATCTGCACATAGGGTATATATTTAAAATTTCATTAGCCTTGTTATAGACGTAGCCACTGAGGAAAGGGAAACTACGTTGTGCCGCACGACAATTTGTGCGGACGGAGGGACAGACAGTATGTTTGCGTCGTTGGGAGACAAATTTAGATGGAGCGTATGGAGTATGAGAGTGAGTAGTTAAAACAAGGTTAAGAATGAATAATTTGCGAACAGAGAGAACCCTGCATGTTTTGTAAAGATCTATGGTAGGAAAGCGATATGGTAACCGCCATCCGACCTTCAGGAGTGCCCTTTGAGCACGTTCCAACTTCAGCATGTGAGTTTTTGCTGATCCGCCCCAAGTAATAATACAATATTGTATAAGCGATTGGCAGAGGGCGAGATAAACAAGTCTCAGCACCGCAGTGTCAGCAGCGTGACGAAGGGACTTAAAAACGTAGATCAACCTACGTATTCTTGATGTGACTGAGTTTATGTGCGTAGAGAAAGTAAGGCAATCATCAATTTGTACACCGAGATATTTGACTGAATTGATGCGAGAAAGGCGGGGGCAATTACAGGCTGTGAGGTGAGGTGAAATACAGGAGTGGAAAGTCAAGGAATAAGGATAGGACGGTTTTCCAGCGATTTTATTAAAGGAAAAGGTTAGGTAATTGGTTTTGTCAACGTTTAAAGTCAGCCGGTTTTGAGCCAACCAGTTAGCCAATAGGTACGCTGACCTCCACAACCCAGTTACTGGGTAACACGATATCTCGTGGTAAGACTGGTGGTCAGACTTTCAGGTTTCTGGCTACCCGTAACGGTTGTCATAGATCTTAATTAGACAACCGGGACCGACAGCTTAACGTGCTCCCCGAGGCACGGTGGAGTCTCGGTATGAAACTAGTGGTCACCCATCCACAGACCGACCGCGGTAAGCCCAGCTTAACCTCGATCGATGGATCTGTGCGGCTGTTACTTGGCCACGAGCAGTTTATAAATAAAAAATATATTAAAATATGAAGTTTCAAATTTTGGATCGGAACTCCAAGTGCTTCTGCCAAATCGTGCGCATGTGTTAATATGTTTTTAAAATATATTCATTAGAAGTGCTAAAGTAATTCATCTTAACTCGTCAGGTGCTCGAGGTCAGCGGCTCCAAGGCCGTGGTCCAGGTGTTCGAGGGTACATCAGGTATCGACGCTAAAAACACGCTCTGCGAGTTCACCGGCGATATCCTGCGTACCCCCGTGTCTGAGGACATGTTGGGTAAGTTTATTACTAGGAAAAAACACATAAGGACACACTCATACAAATACCGTATCCATAAAATCTGCCCTAAAATGCTTCATACATGAATCCTATCTCTGTCATAAGAGATGATAAAACATTTTATAGACTTGGCTGAAAGGAAACACGATTACTAATTAGGGTGTCACTATATCTGCCACATTGCAGAAAATGGTATCCAAATAACACTGCTCTTTTGTAGTGTGGTGTTCCTAATGGTGAGCAAGGTCCCCAATGAGGCAGTTGAGGAAGCGTTGCGGAGTGTTGGCAGTATTCATGGGTAGCATCCACATTTTTAATGAGTATCGTGCGAGACCCTCTTTATTACACGTGTTAGCACAATTGAGACGAGGCTAGGTATGCACGTGTGGTACTCGCCAAACCCGCTGGCATACATTTATGCACAACACGCACAACTCATTGCTACAATTTAGTGAAATTTTAGCTTAATAGTCTATACTTTCTCATTCGTGAAGTACAGCACCACTCGCAACTCGCAAGCAACAACCACAACATGCCAACACACAGTTACTCACTCGATTTATTATGTGGACTGTGGTAGCACATCTAAATTTTTGAGTGAGTGAGTAGATAGATACAAACGTCCTAATACATATGCTGCCTGCGCAGCGATTCCCCTTCCGGTTCGGCAACGTGTGAGTGACGAGTCCTGGTGGGCCCACACATAGGTTACGATAATCGCTTATCATCTGGCGAGAATCCTTGTTTCCATCTTAGTTAAACTGCCTCATTGGTATAGTGGTCCCAAGCGCGACTGCTGACAGCTGAGCTGGCTCCCTGGTCGGGCCTTTCTGTAAAAAAATCTCAATAGCAGCCCGGATTTTGGAGTTGTGCCTGGGACTTAATAACAGCATTGGTGAAATGTCGGTCGGTGTACATGTGTGCCTCATTCATGGAATACAGGCATGATGCTATGTTATATTAAGTTAAAAAAATACATTAAAAACATAAAAAAAAATCTTAACATAGTAATATTTATTGTTATTATGGTTTTCGCGATCACTACACATTATAATAAAACAAATCTTAACACTTGAAACATAAAATAACTTTTTTATACATGTGCATGTGATTATTTATTAATTATATTTTTTTATCTTCCCAGGCCGTGTTTTCAACGGTTCCGGCAAACCCATTGACAAGGGACCCCCAATCCTGGCTGAGGACTTCTTGGACATCCAGGGACAGCCCATCAACCCCTGGTCCCGTATCTACCCTGAGGAGATGATCCAGACTGGTAGGCATTGATTAATTCATCAAAGATCTATATGAAGACATTAATAATATTAAACCAAGGCGATTTTATCGGCATCCCATTATGCCTTATTTCTTACAAATTTGTTACGTGGTGGCCGAGTGGTTACGGGCCCGCCTCTTCAATCGCAGGTTGTGGGTTCAAACCTGGCATGTACCAATGTCACTTTTTCAAGTCATATGTAATTTCTTAGTAAATCTAAGACATCACAGACAAACGGTGAAGGAAAACAGCTTGAGAAAACCTGGACTTAATGGTCTGAAATCACCAACCCACAATGATCTAGCGTGGTTCAAAATGCTCGGGCTTTCTCTATATGAGAAGAGGCCCTTGCCCTGCAGTGGGACAGTTATAGGGCTGGTTATGTTATGTTCTTATAGATGTGGTGACTATAGCTACGAGCCCGGAACTTCGGTAATGGTTAGTGGTTTTGGTCACGAGGAGACTACACTACATCCATAAAGAATTTTTATAATGAAGTATTTCCGTGAACTATTAATAAATGGATTGTTGTACTCAGGTATCTCTGCTATCGACGTGATGAACTCAATCGCCCGTGGTCAGAAGATCCCCATCTTCTCCGCCGCTGGTCTGCCCCACAACGAAATTGCCGCCCAGATCTGTAGACAGGCCGGTCTTGTCAAGGTATGAAACATTTTAACATAAATAGTACTGGAATAAAATAATTACACTTAACAATTGCTTTACCATGCAATAAATTTTGATATATTGACATTTTTTACTTATTAATTATTGTTCAACGTTTATTACTCACTTGCATTCTTCGGGATTGGCCGACTAGTTTCGAACTCAAACTGAGCCCTTTGAGCTGAGCCCGCGGCGATGACGCGAGTCAAACTCATCTTTTACTTAGATGGAAATCCTTGCAATTGGAAGGTCGCTGATAGCTGATTTGCTAGAATTGTAAACATTTTTAACAAATGGAAAAGATTACCACAAAACAAAACATGAAGTGTTACAAAAAAAAAAAAAAAATTACATGTTTATTGTATTGACTCTTAAGTCAAAATTTATATAATCCCCACAAATATTTTAAATGCGAAAGTAACTCTGTTTGTCTGTCTGTTACGCTTTCACGCCTAAACCAGTGAACCAATTTTTATAAAATTTGGTAAAGGATAGATTGGACCTTGGAGGACTACAAAAGAGTAAAGAGTATTTAGTAAACATATCATACCAAACGGCATTTTTTTCACCTAACATACAAAACATAAAGAGTGCACTGTCGATAAGTAACTATTCATCCACTAGATCCCCGGCAAATCTGTGTTGGATGACCATGAAGACAACTTCGCCATCGTGTTCGCCGCTATGGGTGTGAACATGGAAACCGCCCGGTTCTTCAAACAGGACTTCGAAGAGAACGGCTCCATGGAGAACGTGTGCCTGTTCTTGAACCTGGCCAATGACCCTACTATTGAGAGAATTATCACCCCGCGTCTGGCTTTGACCGCCGCTGAGTTCTTGGCCTACCAGTGCGAGGTAAGATGGGTTTTAGATTAATTGTTCAGTTTTGACATTTATAAGTCACTTTCATTATGGAATTCAGTTTTTATGTTTACATCATTATCTATGTATATCTCGCTATAACTTAATTTCAAAATATAACTGTTAATAGAAACACGTGTTGGTCATCCTGACTGACATGTCTTCGTACGCTGAGGCTCTGCGTGAGGTGTCTGCCGCCCGTGAGGAAGTACCCGGACGACGTGGTTTCCCAGGTAAAGAAAATATTTAAATATTACGTCTAGTTTTGCAATACAATGCAATTGCATAGAATTGCAATAGAAATTTGTGAATGTGAGCATCATGTAGGTTATATATTCCCTTTCTTTTAGATTTGTAACTGTCTGGCAGTTTTTAGTATTTGTATGGCCTACGCAAATGTCCTGCCGATCTGGTATCGTCTTGCGACAGGTCGTTGAGCTCCCTAAATTATGGTTCGAGCTTTACGGTGACTGATGCATGTGTGCCATCAGTTAGGACTGGTCAACTTAAAATTGCTACGGTTCTTTCTTCAAAAGGCTTTTCCAGACGCCCTACATGATTACGGTCACATAACCATAAAAATTATGTCTGGACTTTAAAAGAGACAGTGACCTCTGAGTTTGTTTCGCTTTTTCTTCTCCGAGGTAGTCAGACAGGAAATACCGGCGCCTTCTAGATTAAAAAATGACATGTAAAAGAGTTTGTAAAGACCTATTTACAGAATAAAAAGTTGAATTTGAATTTGCATTGTCTGCAAAGACAATACAGAGCTTATTCACAGGAGTGAAAAACAAAATTATTGCATTGAATATAGGAGAATAAAGTAAGTGTGACATATTCAGAATGGCAAATTCTGGTATACCATTGATTGTTAATGACACTGATGTTCATGGGCGCCGGCAGGATCATTCTCAGGGAGGTGCATCTGCATCTACTTACATTATTGTACTAATCATAGGAAAAAGTTAAAGCAGGGTACTCAATTCATTGGCAACGTGTTCAATAATTTTGGACATAGTGACTTTAATAAAAATAAGATATCGACATTTTCTTGTGTCCACTTTCATAACAGGGGGGTGCAAGTGTACCCCCTTGCACCCCCCTCCCGGCGTCCATGCTGATGTCGCACAAACTGTTCATTATGGACCTTGTCATACCACGTAATAGTTCCACGAACATTTAACCAGATAGAAAATAAAGAACTCGGCAGAAAGAAAAAAACACCATATAGAAAAATAAATTGGAGATAAAATATTCGTGTTTCCACCTTTTTACAAGGCTTCTTTCTAGTTTAATTCAAAATCCAAAAAATATAAAAGATCGACTTTTTAATGGAAGAGTGTAGTTTTATGTTTACGTCAGGATCAAATACCAACTCTAATACAATTCATTCTCTCTCAGGTTACATGTACACCGATTTGGCCACCATCTACGAGCGTGCCGGACGTGTTGAAGGCAGGAACGGATCCATCACCCAGATCCCCATTCTTACTATGCCCAACGACGACATCACCCATCCTATTCCTGATTTGACGGGTTATATTACTGAGGGACAGGTTAGTGATAAAATCTTGCAAAGAAAAAGTCGACCATTAGTAAAAATCTAACCTACGAGTACTGATTAATTACACCAACATTGACTTCCAAGCTGTACTCTGCTCTTTCAATGAACCAGGGATTTGTTCGCCAAATCAAGATTTAAGCACTAATATTATGGATGGATTTTGTTACATATTTTTTGTGGTCACTTGAAATTGTAGTGTGACAATAGACTGCATTTTATTCTACATAAAATCGTCTGCAAAATAAAGGCTACTTCTTTATGTAAACGTTATTGTTTGAAACATATAACCTTTAATTTTCATTACTTATACAATATTATTTCCCCCCAGATCTACGTAGACCGTCAGCTGCACAACAGACAAATCTACCCACCAGTAAACGTGTTGCCATCTCTGTCGCGTTTGATGAAGTCCGCCATCGGAGAGGGCATGACCCGCAAGGACCACTCCGACGTGTCTAACCAGCTGGTAAGATATACATACAAAATAAAATATATATGTAGTGTCATCATCAATCCTAGCCTTTGTCCCATGTACCACCATTCGTCCCCATTTTCTGTTTTATATAATAAGCTAATCGCATTATTGTGTAAATATAATCTAATAAAACAACATCATACTAATATTAAAGACGAAAATTCAATATCATTATTAATTAGTGATCAGTTGGAGTAAAGCCGCGATAGTGCAGTGTCCCAGATACTTAAAACTTAAAAATCTCAATCTGGTTTTTTTGCATTGAATATTTTAGTATGTTCCCACTATTGGTTCACTATTGGTGTGTTTAGTAAGACTGTTGAAACACAAGACATTAATCAACAGATAGATCATTTGTAAGTTAGGACTTTGCCACGGTTGTATCGCGAGCGAGTGAAACCCCTGTCCACATCTTACAGTTCTTCAATTATTCCTTAAAAAAGCTTTTAAGGTGTTTCTTGTCTCATTGAATCACAATTATTAAATTTCAGACGTATTCTATACTTAAACTGAAGTCTTAGTCATCATAATGTTATGATATTATCTGCTTATTTGTGTTTCAGTACGCTTGCTACGCCATCGGTAAGGACGTGCAGGCGATGAAGGCCGTCGTGGGAGAGGAGGCTCTCACCCCTGACGATCTGCTCTACCTGGAGTTCCTCACCAAGTTCGAGAAGAACTTCATCTCGCAGGTATGTGATAAGCGACGCAACCCGATTTGCCCAAATTGCGATTTGGTAGTGGTCACTATGCCTAAGAATGCTTACATTTTTCGACCATCAATTTAATACATTGTAATTTAACCAGGGTAACTACGAGAACCGCACAGTGTTCGAGTCCCTGGACATCGGCTGGCAGCTACTGCGTATCTTCCCCAAGGAGATGCTCAAGCGTATCCCCGCGTCTGTTCTCGCCGAGTTCTACCCACGAGACTCCCGCCATTAAGCGGAACCACTGCGCTCCCGGGGTCGGCAGTTCTATCTCGCACACAAAATACCAACCATCGTGCAATCCAATGTTCTCTAAGGAATGTAAACGTCTTTGTGGTGTCCTTGTTACGTATTAAAGTTAGAGCTCCGACCAGGATATTCTTGTAAGATAAAATACTGTTTAATAGTAAGTTGTTAATAGTTTATTATAATGTGTATTACATACATGTATTATGATCGTGTGCAAAATTATATAAACGCGTTTAAATCGTAAGTTACAGCCATCGTAATGCTGAATATCGGCCGACTTGTGTATATATTTTCCCGTCAATGTTCTAGAATGTACTGAGCGGTTAAATTATTATATTTTTGAATAGATGCCATTTTTTGTCTTTATTTTTGGTGCTTCGGACACAGTATAATCGACATTTAAAGCTAAAAAAGTTATTTTATGTGCACAAATTGTTGACATGTGTTCAAATTATATGTAATAATCAAAATCTGTTGTAAATCAAGATAATGTTACTACTTATTTATTATGTGATATCGCTTGAATTTTTCAGATTGTGATGTGACAGATATTTATGTAAATAAAGCAATAGCCCAGTAACGAAACGTTACATTCCAAATTGAGTTCTCCTGTTCACTCCAAAGCTAGATTCTGTATTCAGCTAAATAAAGTGAATTAGGGTACTGTTGTTTTCAATGGAAATAAAAATATAGAAAGTTTATTATTTGTATTATTGCTTCATAGTGCTTTCTACCTACCCTTGTATGTTAGGGTCTTACATACGGGTGGCACGTTGTCGACCCGTTTTGGCGTTTTGCGTCGTGACGACTGTTTTATTTATTGTAGAAAATATAAAATAAATTAATGAAAATCGATGTGCAAAGGCTGGCTTTCAGAGCGATACAGAGAAGAGAAGCAAATAATATGAGGATGGAGTCAACGGAGCTAAGTTTATTTGTCACTGTATGATTGTGAACATCGTTAGTTTAAAATAATTCTCGTGATATTGTAAACTGACGAAAAATTGTGAACAGCGACCATACATTTACTAATCTAATAAATTTCAAATCGTCAAATTGTATTCTGTCCGGTTATATCACCCGTAAAATTTTGAACCTTCCCATGTTTCCATGCTTTGGCGGTAACTCGTGTCGTAGATCCAATGGCGTAGCTACCGGGGGGCTAGGCGGGGCAGATCCCCGGGGCCCCCAAGCTCAGGGGGCTCCTCGGACTCGGGGACTTACTAACTACAAATTGAACTAGTGAAAATTTCATACGTATACATAATTCAAAATTACATACGGAATATAAATAAACCACATTCCAGGAACGCGACTTTAGTAAGGGCAACCTATTTGAAAAAATACAGGGAATTCCCAACAAGTTTCGAACATCTTTGTTTGATGAACTGATGATAAAGTAGCTTTGCAACTTACAGTATTTAAATGTAACTATATAAGGTCCTAATTTATTAGGTAATTTCCTTGTAAGGGGTCAATGTGTAAGTGATAACGATTCATTTAAACCATAATTAAAATTTTTACAACAATTTATTTTTTTCTTAATGTTCGCCGTTCAAGGAGCAGTTTTCGTCTTGCTAGTACTATGTTAATTACAAATAATTTGTTATATCCATTTAATTCTTGGCTTAAGTGAATGTATTTGACTTATATATTAACCCTTTCAAAGGAAATTACCTAATAAATTAGGACCTTATATAGGTATTTATATTTTGACTTGTACTGTAAAAATTTTTAAGATTTGTTCTGTATTCGTCCTTTTCCTACTCCAGATTTGTCGTAAAACATATAGCCGCAATATTAAATGGAAAAAGAATACGGTCGCGAACAGGATACGAACCTGCACCTCCCGGATAAATACTCCAGGCGGTCTGACCACTAAGCCATCTCGACCTCTGTTCACAACCGCGATTCTTCTTCCACATTTTAACACGTCTTTTGGTGACGTCATTGCTATATAACCAGTCCTTATACAGGTGACGGAACCGACACGACTAACGTTGCAGTTAATACAATGTCGTAAAGATGCAATTACCTTAACAATTCAAGATAAATCTTTCAAAAGCATTAACGCATGCTTAGCGAACTCTAAAGTTACAATATTAAATGGAAAATGAATACGGTCGCGAACAGGATTCGAACCTGCGCCTCCCGGATAAATACTCCAGGCGCTCTGACCACTAAGCCATCTCGACCTCTGCTCACCACCGCGAATTCTTCTTCCATATTTTAACACGTCTTATGGCGACGTCGGTTTATAGGTGGCCGATCTGGGGAGCATCTCCCCAGCTTGGTCCAATTTGAATCTCAAAAACTAGGGCACCTAGCGAAGATCTGTTTTCTACCAAATTTAGTCGCCAAATATCAGAATTAGTCCATCACTGGTTCAAAATTATAAGGCCATAAAAGTGGCCGATCTGGGGAGCATCTCCCCAGCTTGGCCCAATTTGAATCTCAAAAATTAAGGCACCTAGTGAAGATGTATTTTCTACCAAATTTAGTCGAAATTTAAGACCAAGTCTCAGATTTAGTCGGGTCTTAGTTTAGAAGATATAAGGTATAGTCCAAGAGCTAGATCGATCAGTTTACGAAAAATTGCTAAGAAAAAAAAATAGGTTATAACATTTTATTAAAAATTAAAACTATATCGGACAACATACACTATTATACACTTAAATAATTAAATAAACCTATAAATATAAAATAATCACTAGCCTAAAAACTAAACTAATAATAGTAAGTATACAAGAAACTTTTCTTTGTTCAGAGATGATAAAAATTGACATTAGAAACAAATGAACACTGTGGCTGTGTAGCTTATTTCTTTGCCCAAATTAGACGGAATAAAAAATAGGAAAAGGAGTGTATATTAAAAAATAAAAAGCTCCCTTAAGCAGTGATGCCAACTTAGCAACTTTATTGCTAGATCTACCAATTATTCAGTGTCCAAATTTGTTAGCTACTTTTAGTAACTACTTTTCACGTGACGTAAATACTTTAGAGATTCTGTAATACATCACCGTCTTTAAAGAAAAACTAAACGTGGTGTATGGGACTGAGTTGGAATGATAAATCCATGGTTTCATTTAATAGTTCCCTAGCCATTTATCATCTTTATCAAAATATGACCTCAAAGAAATGTTACATCAACAACTGACCTAATATGTAGCCTATTCGTAGTATTCGTGTTCGCCCTACAACAGTGTGACAACTCTAAACATAATCCACTGCTTCAGATATTTCCTCAGGAATACTTTCTAGTTCAATTAAACACGATTTTCACAATTTGACAATTATTTTATTGGAACCTACCGAAGAAGTAACAATTAGCTAACTTTAGTAAAAAAAACTGTCAATCTAGCAAGTTTTTGTAAAATATCTAGCTACTGACTAAGGGTAGCAGCTGGCTACACTGCCCATAAGATCTTAAATTACTAATCTATGCCCTCGCCCTAGCTGTCATTTTGGTGTTGGCTGCATTTGAGTTCAACAACGATATATTTTTTCTGATAATATTCCCAATCATTTCATAAATCTTTTAGAAAGCACATGAAGTTTGAGACGTTGAGTATTGAAACAGCGCAATACATACAAAAATGGCAGCGAGCGACTCTGGGACAGACGAGTCACTGTATCCTATTGCGGTGCTCATAGATGAGCTGAAAAACGAGGATGTTCAACTACGTTTGAATTCTATCAAGAAGCTATCTACCATCGCGTTGGCCTTAGGCGTGGAGAGGACTAGATCGGAGCTGATTCCATTTCTGACGGAAACCATTTATGATGAAGATGAGGTATTTCTCGCCCTTGCCGAACAGCTTGGTAAGTGCATAACAAGTTAAATTTTAATAACCTGTTATGTCCGTCATTAGCGAATACATGAAAGAGAATAATAAAGAAATACATGAAGCATGGAAAGTATCAAGTTTATAAAATGGCAAATTAAACTTGAAACAGGAAAAATTGCTAGTGGGTAGACTTAGGAAAATAAAAATAGTGACTATATACACTATGGCTAAATATAAGTATTGTTTTCAGTTTAGTGTCTTTGAAGAAGTCCCTATAGTATTGCATTCAAGCCTCCCTTTGATTTCAAATATGCTATCAGCTAAAGATGACAAAGCATTGATTCATAGATTATTTTCAGTATGGAAATTAACAACTGTTGTAACTTCTTTCAATAAACATAGTTTAACCATTAGGGAATGGTCTACCCGACCTGCACAAATCTACTGCAGTTGAATAATTATTACCCTTTCAGGTAACTTTATCACCCTTGTTGGTGGTGGTGAATATGCTCACTGCCTCCTCCCACCTTTGGAGTCCCTGGCTACAGTAGAAGAGACAGTAGTCCGTGACAAAGCTGTGGCATCCCTCTGTGCTGTAGCTGCTCACCACACTCCTCAAGCTCTAGAACAGCACTATGTCCCACTTGTGCAGCGCCTTGCTGGTGGTGACTGGTTTACTTCCAGAGCGTCTGCTTGTGGCTTGTTCAGGTGATTATTAGAACATTACAATTTGTAATGGATTTCTTCAGTTTGTGAGCCCTAATATTTTAGATATTTTAGTTCAGTTGAATCACAACAATTGAAGTGTTTGGGTGTTTAACAGATACTTAATATTAAAAACGCTTAATATTTTAACCCTAGAACCCTATTTTATCTAGCCTGCTATTTATTCTTACACAGGGGTACTGGGCTACCCCAAAATAAAATACTTGTAATTCTTTAAAATCAAAATCAAATTATTATAATATGTTTTATTATTTTATTATACCAATACCTACTATTGTAAAAACCTATATGATGAAAAAGAGTAACTTTAAAGAAGTTTCTTGTCCGTTCTTCTCCATAGGAACCTACACTTTGGAATGTGGCAACTAACTTCTGACAATTCAAAAGTGCCTGTATATGGTTTATTTGAATTAAATGATTTGATTTGATATAAAAGAATAGATAATTGAAATCACAAATCAATCTTAAGATCCTAAATCCTTAAATTGAGTGTTTCTCACAAACTTTAAATGAATAGAAAGGAAGAATGAATGTCTTAAAGAAATAAGAATTTGCACTTATTGCAGGACATCTTGTTTTTTCTGTCCTTGGATCTTGAACCAAACCCACATTGTCCCTTTGTATGACATACAAGAACAGGCATTTGGAAACCGGTGGGTTTCTAGAGGATTGCTGCAATTGCCTCTGTTGTATCCCTCCTCAAAATTGCCTTTTGGTAGCATTCCTTTAAATATTCATTGATGAGTACTAGACCTATTTTTTCACAAATACGCATCTAAACTTTAACTCTTTCTTAAGCTGTTGCGTCAGTCATTAGCAGACACAATAGATTTTTATTGTTACAACGTACAGATCTGTACGTTACTGAGCGGAAAGGTTAATGTCATCTTCATTTTCTTCATCGCCAGATTCATAATCTAATATATAATTATTTACTTATCATAAAATCCTCCACTGACAGCCATCTAAAACCATAAATGACTCCTTTAGCATCACTTTCATAAATATGTTTAAAAATTGATTTGTCATATATGTGAAGTATTATAATAATATATATACATATAATAAATATATACGAATTATAAATAATATAGAATATTACATCAAAACACTAATGGATTGAAAAACTAAAATACATAAATAATAATACACTTATGGTATTCCTCACTGGGGTCCTGACATCACTCTTAGACAAAACTAATTAATTGGTACTGGACAACACTAAACTAAAATACACAGATGCTCAAACCTGTATAAATAACTCAAACGGAAATAATTGGAAAATATTTCTGGGGCCATCTCCATAGGAGTGCACCCTTAAACTGGAATCCCTACACATGGCCTCTGGGTGGTGCAAAATAAGCAACACAACCCTGGTGGGAGGCTTCGGCCACGGCTGGTTACCACCCACCGGACGTCGCCATGCAGCCATGAAGCCGTGAAGCGACCTAGTCGTGTTTCGGAATGTAGTCCGGTGCAACCACTGTGGGAGACGGGTCTGGGCAGTTGCCCAACTGTCGTTCTCCCCAAATCTATCTACTCTACTTAGAGTGAGTAGATTTCGTTGTCGCTTTACATCAGGCGAGTTGGTGGCCAAATGTAGACCCATTTCTGATAAAAAAAACAAATAGCTGCCTTGGGGTGCCCCAGCACCCCATGTAGGGTTCTAGGGTTAACAATGGAAATTTGACAAAAGATTCTCAAATACTCTCAGTGTGTGTTACCCGCGCGTGTCAGCGCCGGTGAAGGCGGAGCTGCGCCAGCACTTCCGCTCTCTGTGCCAGGATGACACGCCCATGGTGCGCCGCGCCGCCGCCTACAAGCTGGGAGAGTTCGCCAGGGTCGTGGAGGTCGAGTACGTCAAGAGCGACCTCATACCCATGTTCGTCGAACTCGCTGGGGTATGGTATTATTTCAATTTTATATGCTTGAGCATGTACACATAAGTTAGTGAATGACTTCTGTAAGATTGATCCCGTCAGCTTGATGATTTGTTATTTGTAAAATTACGATGATCTTTCATTGTTTGTATACAGTTGTCGTCATTATAAAAATTAATACAAGAGCAGAGTAAATACGACGTTTCTTTCACTTTCTTTTCCAAAAGAATCTACATATGGAAGTGGTCACTAAGCTATAATTGCCTATATTAGTGTCTAAAAGCAAACTCTTGTATCGGCCACCAGGACGAGCAGGACTCTGTCCGGCTGCTGGCGGCGGAGGCCTGCGCTGCAGTGGCGGCGCTCCTGCCTCCTGAGGACATGGAGCAGCTGGTCATGCCCACAGTACGCGCCCGCGCCGGGGACACGTCCTGGCGAGTGCGCTACATGGTCGCTGACAAGTGAGTTGACTTTCCATCCAATCAGTTTGTATTCGTCGAGCTTACTTTAAATTTACTAACACAAACGTGTTGACAGGTTCGTAGATTTACAGCAGGCTGTAGGGCCCGAACTAGCTCGCACGGACCTCGCGCAGATCTTCCAAGCTCTGCTCAAGGACACGGAGGCAGAAGTCCGCGCCGCCGCCGCTGGCAAGGTGACTATATACTTGTACAGGTCTTCATTATTGATTGAAGCCTTGCTGTATCAACATAATCATACTCATACATTACCTCCTAACTGTCCCCAGGTCAAGGACTTCTGCATGAACTTGGACAAGGCGCATCAGGAACACATCATCATGACGATGATCTTGCCACAAATTAAGGATCTGGTCTGTGACGCGAATCAGCACGTGAAGTCCGCTCTAGCTTCCGTCATCATGGGCTTGAGTCCCATCGTGGGTCGCCAGAACACTATCGAACATCTCCTGCCCTTGTTCCTCACTCAGCTCAAAGACGAGTGCCCAGAAGTGAGACTGAACATCATCTCCAACCTGGAGTGCGTCAACGAAGTGATAGGCATCCAGCAGTTAGTGCAATCTCTCCTTCCAGCCATCGTGGAGTTAGCTGAAGACACAAAGTGGCGCGTCCGCCTCGCTATCATTGAACACATGCCTCTCCTCGCCGGGCAGCTCGGACAGGAGTTCTTCGACGAGAAGTTGACCGGCCTCTGCATGTCCTGGCTCATCGACCATGTGTACGCGATCCGAGAAGCCGCCACACTCAACCTCAAGAAGTTAGTAGAACAGTACGGATCTCAGTGGGCGGAGACTAACGTCATCCCCAAAGTGCTGGCCATGTCGCGCGAACAGAACTACCTGCACAGAATGACTTATCTGTTCTGCATCAATGTGCTGTCCGAAGTGTGTGGCAAGGATATCACTACCAGGGTACTGCTGCCGACCGTGCTGTCGATGGCTGACGACAATGTTGCCAACGTGCGGTTCAACGTTGCCAAGACGTTGCAGAAGATGGCGCCTTTCTTGGACCCGGCGGTCATTCAGCCGCAAGTCAAGCCAGTGCTGGAGAAACTGAACGTAGACCCTGATGTCGATGTCAAGTACTTCGCGTCCGAAGCCATTGCTGGAATAGCTGGGTAGTTTAATTATAGGGGTATATTATTATAAAAAATGCATTTTTTGTTGGTAAATTACAGTAGTGAGTATTTAACAGATTCTGAGAGGGGGAAAATGCAGTTTTATATACAGTGCGATCTATTGATAGTAGGCATAAGCGGGAGTATTTTATAAACTAGTATTTATTACTCACTATCGCCCGTCAGAGTATGGGTGGCATAGATGAAATTTTTGTATCTATTATATTTTTTTCATTCCAGTCACATCTAAAATCTAAAAATTGTTTGCATGACAAAGTAAATCATGTACTTTCATAGTGTTGGATTAAATTCAAATAAAATATAATAAAACACATTGTATTGTTTCATTTTGCGTAAAGGTTTCTTATCGTCGCAAGTCGTGCTATTACTATGTTCTGGGCTGCGACTCAATATTAAATATTAAAAACCGGGTTTGATAGTATAACAAAAATGTATTGGCGAAAATATTAATTCTGAGATTTCCATAAAAACAATATATTTGATGGCCGTCGCAAATATTGTCAGTGCCATTCGAAATACTTTATTTAAATTTACAAATATTATTTTTCGTAGGACGATGAATTCAAAAAATTTGCTGGGTAGAAAAATACGATCGTAAGCAGGGTGTGAACTTATAACATAGCGACGTATTCAAATGTGGAATAATTCGGAGTAGTGGGCAGAGGTCGGGATGACTTAGTTGGCAGAACGCCTGGAGTATTTAACATAAGCGCCGGTTCAAATCCTGTTTCCACAATTATTTTTTTGTTGATTGAAGTTTAACTTACCTCTAATTACATGATTTAATTACCAACTGATAACTGAGCGACAAAATCCCATCAAATAAATTAAAAAGAAAAAAGAGATTTATCTCTAAAGGAAAGAACGGTCTGTCAGTCTGTCAAGAGCGTTTCTCTCGGCAACAGGTAGAAATATTTCACTATTTAAATTAATATATGTATAAAGTCAATCAAAATCCTATATTTAGGATTATTCACAGCCACCTATGCAACATACCCATCAAAACCAATATTCGGTAGGCATCCCGTTGATCTAGAATCATGAAACTCGGAAAGAACCAAGGTCTCATAGCATGTAATGAAAAAATCCGAAAGCTGTTGTTTGTAAGTAAACATATCATACCATCACGCTTATATTCCCCGAAGGGATAGGCAGCGGTGAACACAGTTGTACACCTATTTCTAAGTAAACATAACATAGCATCACGCCTGTATTTCCCGAAGGGGTAAGCAGGAGTGAACACAGTTTTACATACACATTTCATCAATGCTGTTATTAAACGCAGGACGCCTATTTCCTCGACCTATCGAGCGCTTTTGATCTGGTTCCCTATTATATATTCTTTGAAAAAAACTTAATGATGCAGTACTACCACCAGAAGTTATCAATATAATTAAATATTGGTATGGGAACCAGGTCAACAGCGTTCGATGGAACGGGTCTTATTCTCGTCAGTTTGGATTGGAGTGTGGGGTAAGACGGGGGTTTGTGTTCTCCCATACTGTTTAATCTATATATGAACCAATTGATTGTGAAGCTGAGTAGCACTAAAGTCGGATGCTATATTGATGGCATGTGTTATCAACATAAGCAATGCAGATGATTGGTGCTGCTCAGTGCCACAGTATGTGGTCTGAGGAAACTTAGTGAAGATTCCAAATGTGAAGCTTACGCAAGAGCTCACGGCCTATCGTCTCATCTGCCTAGCCTTTTCCCAATTACATTGGAGTCGGCTTCCATTCAAACCGGATGCAGCTTAACAGGTACCAGTATTTTACATGGAGCGACTGTCTATCTCACCTCCGCAATTCGCTGTGGTTGTCTTTGACTTTCAGGCTTCTGACTAACTAGTAACGGGTGTCATAGATCTTAATTTGACAACCGGGACCGACAGCTTAATGTGCTCTCCGAGGCACGGCGGGGTCTCGGTATGACATGATGGTCACCAATCCACTGACCGACCGCGGCAAGCGCAGCTTAACCTCGATCGATCGATCTGTGCGGCTGTTACTTAGCCACGAGCCCCTCTGGCCTACAATGTACAATGTGGAAAAAGCGTCGTTATGGTATTTGAGGCCCGTGGAAAATGCACGGAAATTATGCCACCTATTAGATTGAACGGTACCCTTATCTACGGTTCAAGTACCTTGGTCATGTATTGACTACTGGCCTCAGGGGTGATAACGACATTGAGAGAGAGCTGAGGGCGCTGTCGGTGAGAGCTAATATGATTGCCCGCAGGTCCGCACATGCACACACGTAAAAATAATTATATATTTTATTTCTTACTTTTTAGTGCGTTCCATAACTGATTCATCGGAAGTGAATATGGGTAGACCTACTCAACGCGCTGTCCATATGGGTAGGGGCCATTTAATTGAGACGAGCAAAGAAGGGGAGAAACGCCTATATCAAAGTAGGAAATCTAGATCTGAGGCTATTTCAAAAGAGAGTAATGAACTGCGTAAAACAAAACGAAATTAATTAAAAAAATAAATTAAAATTTCTTAGGTTTGCGCGATCACTACACATTATAATAAAACAACTTTTAACCGGATTAATCGCGTGTATTATTGTTTTTTTTTGTTTTTCCTGACGGTGGAGGACTCCTGCGACCACGAACGCTGCAAAGTGTTCGAAACGTCAGGAAAAACAAAAAAAAAAACAATAATACACGCGATTAATCCGGTTAAAAGTTGTTTTATTATAAATTATAATTTGACTAGCGTATGTTACTCACGGGACAGTGTAAGGATTCTAACGATACCCCGTATATCGAAATCAGTTCAGATATTTAGAAGTTCTGGTGGAATAGGTAAAGAAACTCACAAACATACATACTTAGATACACTCCGTTTTTTGGGCACTCGTGTAAAATAAAAAGAGATGTTTGAGAATGCGGTCTTACACTAAAAAGTATTAAATAGCAAAAATAATATGACGGATTTCCGGTGCTTATTTATCTTCCGGTTTGCTGGAAGCTGAAAAATAGGCAGTTCATTAGAACTATTCTAGAGACCGTAAACACCACCGGAAAGTCACAAGAAAGCAAAATACACCATTTCGTTTACTTGGACGACGTATTATTTTTCAGTTATTTTGATTTAAATACCAAACTACCAAACCAATTTTCATAAAATTTTAATGGGAATGATCTGAAAGAAAATCCTTAAAAAAAAAAAACCAAATCGTTTCATAAATGACGGAGTTCTAAGGTAACAAATATAAAAAAAAAATATACAACCGAATTGATAACCTCCTCCTTTTTGGAAGTCGGGGCACAATTCCAAACTCCGGCCTGCTACTGAGAATTTACTAACAGAAAAATGCAATATCACTGCCCGACCCGGGAATCGAACCCGAGACCTCATGCTCGGCCGTCGCGCTTGGGACCACTAGACCAACGAGGCTGTATTTGTAAGTACATCACAAAAATAAATTCTACGGATCTTCCAAGCGTATATGTGTTTTATTTCCAGAGCGGGAGTCCATCTCGCACTTGGCCGTATATTTGGTGATGTCATCACTAGGGTCGATAGTATTATTTAGTAACATAACACAATCCACAACAATCACGCTTGTATTCCGCGAAGTGTTAGGTAGTATTAATTAGTCGTTGCCGAATTATGTAACTGCGACAGATAGACAAATCCGCCTCAGAAGCGATTTTAACCCTATCGACGGGGTCGGCAGAGATTTCCACCTTTTACTTCATTAACACGTGGTTGCTCCAGTCCTTTTTTGGGAACATCCTAATAAATCAAAAGTAAACAATCGGTGTAAATGGCTTCGAACCACCCTTTAATCTCTCTTATCCCGCCCCGGATCTATGATTTTTCCGAACCCGCGCTAGATTAAGTAGTGGCGAACCTTTTCCTCTAGTTCGAGAAAATTTTTAGGAAAACTCACATATATTAACTGGGGTCCGATTTATGTGGCGGAGACATTAAGCTGTTGCGTCAGTCATTAGCAGACACAATAGATTTTTATTGTTACAACGTACAGATCTGTACGTTACTGCGCCGAAAGGTTAAAAATCTTAAAACTATTTAAATTTACCTCTTTTGTATGACACAAGTGTGTTCAAAAGCCAACTGGAATGTGTTGAATGAATAAACGAGGGAACTTGCTGGCATCCAGCTGCTAGGGCCTTTGTGATATATATTTTTTAGTGGTAATTGCGCCGGCTTTAAAATACGGTCGTGAGCTGTATTCGTACCTGCGCCTACTGGATCTAGGATCTAAGGTTAATGCCTGCAAAATCCATCATGGACGTCTGTGCCAGGCTCCTACTAACTACAACCCACACTGCCCTCCGCTAATTGGAGAGCATGTTCACCAGTTCACAGTGTGACTGACACTGGTTTGGTGGGTACCAGGGATTCTAATTTTGATAACACAAAAAAGAAATGTTGCGTATTAGTTGCCAAATATCAGAATTAGTCGGTCACTGGTTCATAAGCTAAAAACGGCTTATAAGTGGCCGCATTTTTATTTTGATAACACCGGATTAGTCGCCAAATATCAGAATTAGTCGGTCGTTGGATCAAGTTATAAGGGTTTATAGGTGGCCAAACTGGGGAGCATCTCCCCAGTTTGGCCCAATTTGAATCTCAAAAACTACTAATTCGCGAAAAAAAATTGTGTTATCAGAATTAAAATCACTGATGGTGGCCATGCCAGTGTCAGGCACACATGTTCACATGCACAACAGACAACAGACTCCAGATAGTAGGGAATTATTCATAAATGAAACAACACTAAATGTGTTTTATTATTATATTTGACTGGTATCTGAGACTATGTACATGCCTTGCGTCGTCATGTAAATAATTTCTATGTAAGCTTCAGGTATTGAATGGAATGAAGGAATTATTTTGTCATATATACTGAAATTTTCACTACGACACACGAACTCCGTCGGGCGATAGTTGAATAAATACTAGTTTATACAATACTCCTGCTTATACCTATACTCATTGGATCACACTTGTGTATTCATTAATAACATTTATATAAAACTGCATCTTCTATCTCTTCCAATCTGTGTAATACCCGCAACTGTAATTTTGCAACAACGAATGCAATTTTTGTAATATTATGGCCCTATAAATAAATTAACCAGCTATTCCAGCGATGGCTTCGGATGCGAAGTACTTGACATCGACATCGGGGTCCACGTTCAGTTTCTCCAGCACTGGCTTGACTTGCGGCTGAATTACCGCCGGGTCTAGGAAAGGCGCCATCTTCTGTAACGTCTTGGCAACGTTGAACCGCACGTTGGCAACATTGTCGTCAGCCATCGACAGCACGGTCGGCAGCAGTACCCTGGTAGTGATATCCTTGCCACACACTTCGGACAGCACGTTGATGCAGAACAGATAAGTCATTCTGTGCAGGTAGTTCTGTTCGCGCGACATGGCCAGCACTTTGGGGATGACGTTAGTCTCCGCCCACTGAGATCCGTATTGTTCTACTAACTTCTTGAGGTTGAGTGTGGCGGCTTCTCGGATCGCGTACACATGGTCGATGAGCCAGGACATGCAGAGGCCGGTCAACTTCTCGTCGAAGAACTCCTGTCCGAGCTGCCCGGCGAGGAGAGGCATGTGTTCAATGATAGCGAGGCGGACGCGCCACTTTGTGTCTTCAGCTAACTCCACGATGGCTGGAAGGAGAGATTGCACTAACTGCTGGATGCCTATCACTTCGTTGACGCACTCCAGGTTGGAGATGATGTTCAGTCTCACTTCTGGGCACTCGTCTTTGAGCTGAGTGAGGAACAAGGGCAGGAGATGTTCGATAGTGTTCTGGCGACCCACGATGGGACTCAAGCCCATGATGACGGAAGCTAGAGCGGACTTCACGTGCTGATTCGCGTCACAGACCAGATCCTTAATTTGTGGCAAGATCATCGTCATGATGATGTGTTCCTGGTGCGCCTTGTCCAAGTTCATGCAGAAGTCCTTGACCTGGGGACAGTTAGGAGGAAATGTATGAGTATGATTATGTTGATACAGCAAGGCTTCAATCAATAATGAAGACGTGTACAAGTATATAGTCACCTTGCCAGCGGCGGCGGCGCGGACCTCTGCCTCCGTGTCCTTGAGCAGAGCTTGGAAGATCTGCGCGAGGTCCGTGCGAGCTAGTTCGGGCCCTACAGCCTGCTGTAAATCTACGAACCTGTCAACACGTTTGTGTTAGTAAATTTAAAGTAAGCTCGACGAATACAAACTGATTGGATAGAAAGTCAACTCACTTGTCAGCGACCATGTAGCGCACTCGCCAGGACGTGTCCCCGGCGCGGGCGCGTACTGTGGGCATGACCAGCTGCTCCATGTCCTCAGGAGGCAGGAGCGCCGCCACTGCAGCGCAGGCCTCCGCCGCCAGCAGCCGGACAGAGTCTTGCTCGTCCTGGTGGCCGATAGAAGAGTTTGCTTTTAGACACTAATATCGGCAATTATAGCTTAATGACCACTTCCATATGTAGATTCTTTTGGAAAAGAAAGTAAAAGAGACGTCGTATTTACTCTGCTCTTGTATTAATTTTTATAATGACGACAACTGTATACAAACAATGAAAGATCATCGTCATTTTACAAATAACAAATCATCAAGCTGGCGGGTTCAATCTTACAGAAGTCATTCACAAACTTATGTGTACATGCTCAAGCATTTAAAATTGAAATAATACCATACCCCAGCGAGTTCGACGAACATGGGTATGAGGTCGCTCTTGACGTACTCGACCTCCACGACCCTGGCGAACTCTCCCAGCTTGTAGGCGGCGGCGCGGCGCACCATGGGCGTGTCATCCTGGCACAGAGAGCGGAAGTGCTGGCGCAGCTCCGCCTTCACCGGCGCAGACACGCGCGGGTAACACACACTAAAGCGTCAATAGTTACATAGACCTTAGAAGTTGTCATGGTACAGGTATATATGGTAGAACATGGTTGGATTCTGGTGACTTTCCACCTTGATCTTTTATATGGATTTAAGAAAATGAAATAAGAGTCCAGAGTCGCTTTAGGGATTTTCTATTATAGGGGCCAGAAGAAACCCCGAAAAGGTAACCACCAAAACATTAGGTACTAATAAATTGCTAATTTGTCATGCAACCATAGTTTTTCAGAGTTGCTTCAGCAAGTGTAACCAGAAGCTATCAAGTATGCACTTTAAGTGTTTGATCGTCGACACAAAGTGTCATCTCTAAACTGTCATGGCCAAATGTTAAATTGTTAAACTAAAGTCTTATAATATTGGCGTCAAATGGCATCATCTTACATTGTTCTCACATATTATAGTTCAATGAAAACAGTGTATTGTAATACCAATACCTACTATTGTAAAAACCTATTTGATGAAAAAGGGTAACCATGGAGTTTCTTGCCTGTTCTTCTCCATAGGAATCTACACTTTGGAACGAGGCAACTAGCTTCTGACAATTCAAAAGTGCTTGTAAATGGTGTAATTGAAATAAATGATTTGACTTTGAAATATCTAGAAGAGTTTCCAAGACATGCATCACTGTAATCTACCTAGCTTTTTTAACGTGCTCTCCGAAGTACGGAGAGGTTTCGACATAAAAAAAAGGTCACCCATCTACAGATTGACCGTGGAAAGCAGCATAGGTTATCAATTACTATGGGCTTCTTTGTCACGGCAGTAATGGCGAAAAAGGCAACCCTATCACAACAGTCTCATATTCTCATATCAACACAAAATAAAAATAGAGTCAGTTGTTTATAAACATAGATAAAGAATTGCGTAAAAATAATACGCGCAGTTAGTGTGTCGTGCTTGTTTTGCGTTGAACTGATAATACAAAATTTCCAAACGATATGTATATATTGTAGTCGTCAGGCATACATCAGGATACCAGATTAGCCTCTGACCACAAATATTTATGTCAGATAGCAGTACGTCGGATTTTGGCACCGAAAAAAAACCTTTTTACATGATGCCATACACAATAATCATCACGACTTTGTAATTGCGATATAGGGAAGGTAAGGTACAGTTGCATAGTTCATACAAGTCGTTCATATCAGCATGTAGGAATGTACACAATTTCATATTAAATGTAAAAAGAATACTTTGCAAAACACAGCTAAAGCATACTACTGAATATTATTATACTAATAAATATCAATTAACATAATATTCAAGGATGTTTTGTAACATTTCCTTTGTTACAATTGTAAGAATTCGTAATAAAATTGTATTTATAACTCCCAAGGGTAACATTTGAGTTGTATTATCAACCACATATTGGAACATGATATCAATGAATGACTATCAGAGAATTATAATCATTAATAAGTGAAAATTTACTTTCAGATTGTATTCTTAAAATTACTATGAGTATGACCCTTTGATAATGTTACTCAGGAGGTTGGTGTATTGACAACTACTCTAATATAAAAATTAATCTTTAACACATTCGCAGTCTAGTGTACCATATTTAGTACATGGGATTGTTTTACTATTGCGTCTCCTTCTCAAACAGCGAAAGTGTTAAGTTCAAATAATCACCTGAACAAGCCACAAGCAGATGCTCTGGAAGTAAACCAGTCACCACCCGCAAGGCGCTGCACGAGTGGTACATAGTGCTGTTCTAGAGCTTGAGGAGTGTGGTGAGCAGCTACAGCACAGAGGGATGCCACAGCTTTGTCACGGACTACTGTCTCTTCTACTGTAGCCAGGGTTTCCAAAGGTGGGAGGAGGCAGTGCGCATATTCACCACCACCAACAAGTGTGATAAAGTTACCTGAAAAAGTAATAAGTTATTAAGAGCAGGTTTTTCTGGCTGCCTCGTTGGTCTAGTGGTCTCAAGCGCGACTGCTGAACAGGAGGTCTCGGGTTCGATTCCCGGGTCGGGCAAAGTGTTATTGAGTTTTTCTGTTAGAAAATTCTCAATAGCTGCCCGGAGTTTGGAATTGTGCCTGGTTGATGGCAATAGGCTCACCCCCTATTACATGGGACTTAATAACAGCATTGGTGAAATGTGGGTGTACAATTGTGTACACCTCTGCCTACCCCTTCGGGGAATACAGGCGTGATGCTATGTTATGTTATGTTTTGTGGGACATGGCAATTTTATCATCATCATCATCCCCCTGCCCTTATCCCAATTTATTTTGGGGTCGGTGCAGCATACCTGTATCTGGCACGGTGCTAAAGTTTTGGCTATCTTTTATGACCGGCCACCTGCCTGACGTCAACCCTCTTTGGGAATGCTGTTGTTGGTGGCAACTGCCACCGATAAGGTCTCCTTTTATCTAGCTATGTCACACCAAAGGTTATCCATGCGCCAGGTTCTCATGTTGTCCTAATATCACACTCCACTAACCGGGCTATAATAACATATACGGTCTACAATCCATATGATACCTAAATAGCATAATTTATATGCAAGCATATTAAAAGTAATAATTTTTTTTTTTCCAATTTATGGAAAGAAAAATATGGTTGGGAGCAGCAGTGTGGAGCTCTTGGATAAATACTCCAGGCACTCTGACCACTAAGCCATCTCAACCTCTCACTACTGCAACCACATTGTTGGTTACCCCACAATACAGCAAAACAGAATATAATGATAGGTATGACATAATAGGAACATATTTAAAAAATGTGATTTGGCAGGTATGTCTTGTGAATGCTTGATCCATAAACATACAAGAGGACCACAGTATGGGGAAAGAATGGACAGAAAACTTTTGCACAGCACTAGCACAGTGTAGATTGATCTAATAAATACTCAGATAAACTATCTAAAAAGGGAAGAATATGCAAATTCCCAATATTTTATTATGCAATTTTTGGCACAAAACTTGTATTAAAAATGTTTGGTTTTGTATTGCTATGAACTCACACTTAAACAAACTCGAAACAAAAAACCTAAGCTCACAAAAATGATGTATTTGAATGTCTTTGGGCATATGAGCATGGAATTCAGTAAAGCAGTACACCTTCCTATTACTTCCTTAGGTATTTTCTCTTAGAATAAATAACAATAACAGAATTTATATGTGTACTAGATGACATCATTATAGAGGTCTTTGGACACTTTAGTCAGATGATTCAAGCAGTCAAGGAGTCATGACAGCCCCACCTGAATTTGTATATACAATTTCGATCTCCTCAGCAACCCCCTGGAAAGCAACCTTAGATATGCTACTGCCTATATTTTGTCAGTAACATTAAGATTTTAGCATACTTTTTCAATGTAAGTAATTAATTAAGCCATTATAGATTTCTTTTATATAAGAAATATGGAAAATAAAACCATTAATTTGAAAAACCTTTTGTTTGTAATATTTGTGTATTTATTATTGTTAATCTGTTGTTGTATAGGACATAATTGTAGCCCATATCTATCGCAATACAGATGTGAAATGTTTAGCACATATAAATAGTGCAGAAAAACATACCACTACTGATATATTTATCTTCTGAAAATAAATATTGCACTGTACTTACCAAGTTGTTCAGCAAGAGCGAGTAAGACCTCATCTTCATCATAGATTGTGTCTGTCAGGAACGGGATAAGCTCTGATCTGGTCCTCTCCACACCTAAGGCCAACGCTATGGTAGATAGCTTCTTGATAGAGTTCAAACGAAGCTGAACATCCTCGTTTTTCAACTCGTCTATGAGGACGGCAATAGGATACAGTGACTCATCCGTCCCAGAGTCGCTCGCTGCCATTTTTATATTTGTAGCACTGCTTCGATTTTCAACGTCACAAACTGTATTAGAGTTTTATTAGATTAATGAGATTATTACGAGTATAACAGAAAAACTAACGTTATGACGGAACTCAAATGCAGCAAAATGGCATCTTGTTTTTTCTTTTTAATACTTTGTCTTTGGTTTGTGTTAAAGACATAAAGCTGTAAAGCCAGCGCCACAGACCATGTTTTTTATTTAGATTTTAATTTAACAATACATATATTTTTCTATGTTATTTTCTATTAAATATATTTATAAAGTAATGTTGTTAAGTACAATATTGATATATATATATTTATGTTTTATTCTTAACTTCAGTGTTTACGACGCTACCGCCATCTAGTCTTGGAAATAAGTCAAGGATGAATCCACGGGACATTCGGGCGAGATACAAAAATAAATATACGTTAAAAAAAAACTCGCATGCGAAAAGTAAAATATCATTAGCTGTTAGCAGAATATAATAAAATAAGAATATGTATAGTTATTATTATTTGTAAGTGTCTATTATTATCGTGTGTAAAATAGCAATAATTATATTGTTCAAAACTCTGCACTATGACGGTGCTGTACTGCCCGTAGGTATATAAAGCTACTATACTGCCTCGTTGGTGTAGTGGTCCCAAGCGCGACTGCTGAGTAGGAGGTCTCGGGTTCGATTCCCGGATTTTCTGTTAAGAAATTTTCAGTATCTGAGCTGTAGGCCAAAAGCCATGCTGTGGTGCCTTTGCAAAGTGTTGTCGAAGTAGGCGTCCGAGCACGGATCTTTTCGACAAACTTGTCGAGTTTTCAAAAAGTGTTGATAAAACAAAAATTTTAATACTTAATTAAAATTTTTGTTTTATCCTTTTTGTCAAATTTGTCGTTTGAAATCGACAAACGTGTCGACAAAAAGAACCAAGCTCGAACCGCTGATCTAGGCAAGTGTGACATCATAACTAACGTAACGATAAATCGTTTTAAACTTTGGAAACGCACTTCGGTCTTTCGGCAGTGGGATGCTATAGACTACCGCTTGGTTTTATTGGTTCGGTTGTCACTTTAAGAAAACATTTTGCTTTAGTAATTACTCTAGGCGCCGATAAGACTGGAAGTCAAAAGAATATAGACGGTATTAATCTTACAATAATCCAGGGGCGTAGCTACCACCGTATCAGGTGTATCAATGATACGGGGCCCTCGAGCCACAAGGGCCCCAACGTCTGTACTATGTAAGCAAAAAATCTGCCTGTATCAAAATTTCTATCGATAAATTTTGATACAGGGCCCCTTTAAGCGCTACGACAATGCAAGAATATATTGTAATATATTCTCTTTGCATTGTATCGTCATCGATGTGAGATCCGGAAGCTATGTAATGATCTGAAAAAAACTAAAGATCATTACCTGCCAGTAGGAAATCGTAATAAAAGAATCCTTACGAATTTATTATAATCATTTATATGAATTCATAGTACACGTTAAATAACGAATCCAGATTCTGGATCGCGCATTATATTCTTGCTTGAGACCCTACAATTGGTTTTAATATTAATTTTAACAGTCAAACCTTATCAAAGAAGTTCCCATTCGAATGACAGTTGTCAACTTTTTTCTTTGCACGAAACAATGTCACGCAGTGTATAAATTTTTAATTTAGTATTGTTGTTTACAATATTTATTTTTAATCGGAGTGTATAAATGCTATGGGAAGCGATGACGATAACCTTAACGCGTCTCTCGCACACATTGTGCTGTGCTGCGTGGCCGGGCGGGGGATTAGCCGGATGCAGGGCAAGAGCTTCACGCACCCGGGAATGCATGCCAATTTCTTCATACATGGAGTTCTGGGATTCTTACATTTCCAAAGTAAGTATCTCTGGTTTGCATACAAAAATGGCCTATTGAGTTGGCACACATACGTCAGGGTATGAGCTGCAAAAGTGCTGTCAAAAATTTGTGTCAGTGATCAGTTTTGCCGTTGATTTGCAGTCGAAAATTATTTAGATTATTCGATTGCTGTTTTGATGCTGACTTTGTAGTTTCCTTTTATACATTTTTGATCTATGTTTAGCCTGAGATGTTCTGTCTACAGCGCAAGTACTTAAACCAATTATTAACTAAGAATGAGTGCTTCACTATTTTCTGGTCTACGTCTTCAAGGATATCACGAATGATATTATTCCATTAATCAAACTTTATATTCTTTCAGGCGGAGTGCTCAACAACGATTTTAACGCAGCCTACTTAGTGAGTCTGCGAGCATCGCGGTACCTCGCGTTGCCATGTCTGATGGCGGATCTCTACCGCAATGACCAAGGAATTGCGTCCCTCCACCTGATCTCTGGAGCTATCCCCTTCGCTCTTGCCCTGGCTGGCAACGACAACGTCCCTCTTGGAAACCTCATGATCGCCTGCAACATTATCTCCTTGTGCCACTACTCGGTCCAGCATAACCGAGAGTGGGGGTGGTACACCGCCGCTGCCGGTGTCCTCGCGTACTTCATTACGCCACAGACCAACCAGAAGATGATTTACCCCTTGGCTCTGGCTCTTATGGAGTACTGCGCGTACAGGGTCTTCCACATTCACTATGATCCTCCCCCCAACCCCAGAGGTCGATAAATCCACTGATGCAAACGTGTTTGATGGCAATAAATTGTTATTTCTTTTTGGCCCTCCTTGTTTTATTTTAGCTTTAATCACAATCACAGTATAGAAACCCTGTTAGTAGTTTAGTACCTACCCAGATCCCTGGGCTGCCTGGGAATCCCTTAATAGGTTATCTATACAAAGCATACACGCAGGATTTAATACGTGTTATACCCTATTCCAATACCCGATACCCTGTTCCAATATAGACAGGCGCAAAAGGTGATACTAAGACCACGGTCTGGAACCCACATTGTATTTTTTTTTTATATGCGTGAACTGCAAATCGGTAAGCCACACGATTTTGAGAAGTAAGAGTCGCAAACAGGCGATGCAATCGCAAAAGCGCTGATCACTGGATACCACGTGTGTGCTACAGAGTACAGATAGACAAGTTCCAATAACAATGAGTGAATTCTGGTAAAGGTTAGTAGTAGGAAGCAATACAGTCTGTCACTGACCTTAAAAAAATACGGACCGAGCGTTACGTACGACATGTGAGAAGCGCCTAGTCATCCAATTTCGCTTGTCATACACGAGCTAAACGCATACAAATACTTAAAACTCATCGACTCGGCGCCAGTCAGCGTACTAGCTGGCGTGTGTGTGTGCGTAATCTATGCTTCGCTTATGGCAAGGCATGATTACATCCGTATTTTTTTCAGATCCGTGACAGGCTGTATTGGTTTAATCGGTACTTAGAAGTCCGACATGATGACCATAATGGATTTGGGTGCACCGCATCAGTACAGCTCGGGCCGTAGGTATTACTGTCTGTAAAGGTGTTCTACATCTGCTTATCTTACCAGCCTCATTGTCCAGCGGCTACAAGCGCAGCTGCTGAGTGTGGGGTTCTGGGTCCGATTCCCGTGTCGGGCAAAGTGTTATTGGGTTTTGTTGTTAGGAAATTTTTAGTACCCGGAGTTGGGAAGTTGGCGGTGTGACACTGCCATGCTTCGGAGAGCAGGTAAAGCCGTTGGTTGTGCCGGATTACCGTCCCATCGGACTATGAGAGTGGAGGAAGAGGGAGTGCACCTGTGTTTGCGCATACACTTGTGCACTATAATATCTCCTGCGTACTTGGCGAATCTCCGTATAAATCAGCTGCACGGATAGTGTGCGCGGCGAAAATAGGTATATAATTGGCGGGCACACTTTTTACTGGATTGCGCGGGAATGGTTAGCTGTAGTACCTATCGCCTTGGGTGTCTATGAAATGATAGGTAGGCCTTCAATTGACAATAATGGAGAGGAAGACCTGTGCGCGTGAAGCGCGTGCGTACGCGCCGCGTACGACCGCCTAGCCGCGTACTACGCGGCTAGGCGGTCGGTCGAACTGGCATGGCGGGCGCGGCGAGCGCCTGAGCGGCCCCGCGGCGGCAGCGCACCGCGCCGTGTTGCTACGCACATATACATGCGATGCTATATGTCTAGAGCGCGCGCGATTAGTCGTTAGGCGCGCGGCGGCAACCTCTCCCCCCGTACATGTCTTCCCCTCTCATTTATTTATTAAATATAAATATAGGTACAAATCAAGTAGGCACTAATAAATGTACATAATTATTATCTAAGTAGGTAATATTAATAATTGTCCGGAACATTCTCCCGCCGTGAACCGTCTGCCGGACTGGCGGTTCAATTATCAGTGGGCTGGAGGGCGATCTGTTCTGGCGCCGTCGGTAAGATCACAAGCTTCTTGGTAGGTCTTCGCAGGACACCTCCCTTCGTTCGGACGTCGGCTACTCTCACGACTCCATCTTTACCTGGGTAAGTAGCAATGATGATACCCATCGGCCACATGTTTCGTAGCAGCGTGTTGTCGGCCACGAGCACGACATCTCCAATCTTCAATACAGGGCCTTTCCCGTAGGGCTGTCTCCGGCGTTGCAGTTCAGGTAAGTATTCCTGTACCCATCTAGTCCAAAACAGGTCAGCCAGACGTTGGGACGCGCGCCAGTGTGTACGTCTGATAAGGTCTTTATCGTCGAATGTGCCAGGTGAGGATGTAGCGGCGGGTCCGTGAAGTAGAAAGTGATTTGGTGTTAGGGCTTCAGGGTCATCGGGATCCACCGACACGTGGGTAAGAGGCCGGCTGTTTACCGTAAACTCAACCTCGGCGAGTAGCGTGACCAGTACCTCTTCAATAGGATGACGCTCATGTAGCACGGCAGTCAGTGAGGTCTTCACACTTCTTACGAGGCGTTCCCAGGCACCACCCATGAATGGTGCGCCGGGAGGTATGAAGCGCCAGCTGATTACCCGCTTGCTAGTCTCGTCCTGGGTGGCTCTGTCAATGGCACGTCTCAGTTCTTTATCGGCGCCTCGAAGGTTGGTCCCATTGTCAGACCAAATCTCGGTGGGGCAGACACGGCGTGCAATCATTCTGCGCAGCGCCATGACAGCTGACTCAGCGCTCAGGGTGGTAGCCATTTCCAGGTGTACGGCGCGCGTCGTTAGGCAAGTGAAGAGCGCGACGTACCTCTTTTGAACGGTGCGGCCCACAGTGACAGAGAGTGGGCCGAAGTAGTCCACCCCAGTGTATGTAAAGGGCCGACTGTTGTGAGCCAGTCTGCAGTGGGGTAGGTCACCAGTTGATGGTTCTGGTGGCTTGTTCTTAATGATTTGACATCGCAGACATCTGTGGACAATGAAACGGGTTATGGGGCGAAGTCGGAGCAGCCAATAACGCTGCCGACATTCATTAATTGTGTGCTCTACTCCGGCGTGTAGTAGACGCCTATGAACATAGTCTATGTATAATCGGGCTATGTAATGGTCACCATCGAGTATCGGCGGGTTTCTTTGATGTTCTGTGAGCCCATACGCAGCGCCAACTCGAGTTTTTACTACTAAAACGCCGCTTATCAGTTCCACAGATATTGAGCGTAGTCGGCTAGTACTAGATATGGCTTTTTTATTCTTGAGATCTTTTATCTCGGTGCCAAACTTCTCTTCTTGACATAATCTTACTAAAAGGTTTTCAGCTCGTTGTAAATGTTTACATTCTATCGGTAAGTATTTACCTTCTTGAAACTTCACGTGATTTTCATTAATATTTAATTTCTTAAGCGTACGTCTATTCCAGTCTGGGTCAGTCTCTGTGTTTTTCTTTGTTCGTTTGTAGGCATTGACGGAGTCGGCGGCCGCGGCGGTGTCTTTGATCTTAGGGCGGCGGCAACACTCAATGAATTGTAATACACGTGCTGTGGAGTGCAGTAGTCTTTCCCATTTAGTGAAGTTATTGTAGTTAGGTATTACGTTTTTCAAACTTATTGTTGTGTTGACAACATTACATGACATTATCGTGTTTTCTTCACCGGTGATAATAATTTCGGATTTGTCTGATGGCCATGTTGACGGATCTTCACGCAGGAATTGCGGCCCTTGGTACCAGCGATGACGTGAATTGAAGTCTGTGGGTACATCACGAGTCGCGTCATCAGCTACATTATTCTTGGTGGGTACCCAACGCCATTCGTTCAATGAACTCAAGTCTTCTATAGCGGCGATGCGGTGGGCTACAAAAGGACGGTATGACCGCGCACCTGTTTTTATCCAGGTCAATACCGTTTAACTGTCCGTCCAAAAGAATTTCATGTCTGGTTTTCTGTCATGTTCCTGAACAACAGACGCTGCCATGCGGGCACCAAGCACGGCAGCTTGTAGTTCGAGGCGAGGTATCGAAGTTAGTTTGAGTGGGGTCACCTTGGTCTTTGCTGCTATGAGAGTAACGTAGACTTCACCGTCAGGCGTTGTGACGTGCCAGTACACGGCGGCGGCATATGCAGTTTCGCTGGCATCGACGAAAGTATGCAATTGTACTGACGCGGCGGCGTCACTGTACCCGACGTAACATCGAGGTACGGCTATGCTTCGTAGATTTAGAAGGTGTTTCACCCACTCTGCCCACTGTTGAGCAATATCTTCGCTAACTTCTTGGTCCCACTCGGTGCCTCGGCGCCATATTTCTTGAAGAATTTGTTTACCCATGATGGTCACCGGCGAAGCGAGCCCGAGAGGGTCATACAGTGACATAAGTATTTTGAGGGTGTCTCGTTTGGTGGGCTTCTCCTTCTCTAATATGCCAGTCGGGAGACGAGATAAGTTTAGGTTAAATCCCATTTCGTCACTACTCGGTCTCCATATTAATCCTAAGACGCGTTCAGTTGTTGTCTCTAGGTCAATGACCGCAGGTTGTGTCGTGTCGGGGTCAAGCACCTCCCTCACTTTTATTGAATTGGATGCCCACTGTCGTAGTTCAAAACCAGCTTCTTTATGGATATCTCGCACTTGGGTAGTTATGTCTATAGCTTGTTGTACAGTTTTATAGCTACCTAGATAGTCGTCTACGTAATGATTCCTTACTATCGCTTGGTAGGCTTCAGGCTGTGTTTTTTCATAGCGGGCTGCGTTAACATTCTTTATGTATATCGCTATGGATGGCGAACACGTTGCACCGAATATTAGTGACGTCATCCTATACTCGTCCGGTGGTTTATCATCACGGCGTTCTCCTCTCCACAAGTATCGCAGTACGTCGCGATCTTCAGGTTTGATTTTTACTCGTAAAAACATTTCTTTAATATCTCCGGTGACTGCTACGTGATGCTGACGAAATCGCATCAGAACTCCTGGGAGCGATTGGAGCAGATCAGGCCCGGTGAGTAGGCAATCGTTCAGAGAAATACCTTTAGTTTTAGCGGCTGCGTCGTGCACGATACGTACTTTGCCCGGCTTCATTGGGTTAAGTACTGCGAAATGCGGTAGGTACCATGTGCGGTCGCTCTTTTTCTTAGGTATGGTGGGTACGGGCTCGGCATAACCATTTTGAATCAGCGCTTTCATTTGCTCACCGTACTTCTGTTTCAGTGCTGGATCACGATCCAATTTCTTTTCAACACTATGAAGTCGACGCAAGGTATTTTCGTAATTCGCCGGCATGGTGACGTCATCACTTTTCCACAGCAGTGGCGCTTCATACTCGCCGGCTTCATTCACTCGCACTTCGGACTTCAGCTTAACCATGGCTCGCTCTTCTGGGTCGTTTTGAGGTCTTTTTGGTGTTATTAGTAACGATTCCAATGAAAAATAATCTCGTAACTGTTCATCCATGCTAACATCATGAGACGGGTTAACATAATTGACGTGATGTGCAGGTCGGCCTAACGTCCGTGTTTGAGCACCGTGCAGTACCCACCCCAATGGTGTTAATGAGGCAACGGGTTGATGCATATCCCCTCGACGTACTTCCGTGACGGACAGAAGGTGCCAGTTGTCTTGTCCTATTAGAAGACGTGGCTCTGCTGCATCATAAACCAGATGGGTAGTGATATCTTCAAGGTGAGGGCAGCCGAGTACGTCCTCTTCTGACACCGTCTGTGATAACAGATGCATGTCGCCCATTGTTCGCGCGTGGATTTTGTAAGATTTCGACGTCGCACCTTGTAGCGATAGCGTGACACGGCGTGAGTTCGATAGCGACAGTTGGCAGTCACCGATGGCGTTGATGGAGAGTGGGTCGAGTGGGCCAGTAATTCCAGCTTGTTCTGCTAACGCTGAGTCGATGATGCTGACGGTTGACCCGTCGTCGAGTAGGGCGTGGGCGTTGACCTCTCCCGCCGGTCCGATGATGCGAATAGGTATGATCTTTAGGTACGCATGTATACCTGTCACGCGAGCCGATGCTACTGTCTCAGTATTTACGACACTCTTTTCACTGTCCGATGGTGTGTTATTGTTGTGTAACAATTTATGGTGAGTGTACTTACATTCATTGATCCCACACTTCTTTCGTGTACAATGATGAGATTTCGTTCGTAAACGTAAACATCCAAAACACAGCCGTCGGGACTTTGCAACATCCCACCGGTGATCACTGCTTGCGTCAATGAACTTCTGACATTCCGCTGTTTTGTGGTCATCCACGGAGCACTCGGCTCACTTGTAGGTATTTTTATTTTTCGCACTGTTGTTACCTATCGTACTAAAAGTTTTATGTACTCGGCGCGTACATGACTCGTTGTTCTCGGGTTGGGCGTAAGGACTACATCGGTCGGATTCACGTTCTAGGAATCTCGCGAGCTTCAGAAGATCGGCTTCTTCTGGCGACTGTTCGGCGGCAAAATCATACCACCGATATCGCATGGCTGGGGTTAACTTCTCTATCGTTGTTTTGGTGGCTTCGGGATTGTACAGGTAATGAACCCGGTTCAATGCAGTCAGCGTGGCAACTATGTTGGTCACTCGGGTAGCGTAAACACATATATCCTTGGGCGTATCAGTGAGTCGCGGCAGTGAACGTAAACATTCTAACTCGGCAAGGGCTATAGTGTCCGGGCGTCCGAAGCGGGCCTCCAATGTTTTCATAATTACTTCTGACTTGGCGGTGCCGTACATAAGCAGGCTTGATACTGCTTCTCGTGCTTTCCCGCGTAAACAACGACGTAATCTTCCGATGTTTTCAGATTCTGATAATACAGATGACGCTTCGAGGTACGCCGCGCGGAAAGAGAGCCACTGTTGGTGAGATCCGTCAAAGGCAGGCAGGTCACCGATAAATCGGTTGGATCTCGCGGCGAGGGCGATTGCAGAGGCTAACTCTTGTAGGTCGGTGCGTGGCGTGACGGCATCGTGTGTCACGGTGTTGCCGGTTGCGATTGGCAGCATGGGGATCGGGGTCGTGGTGGCTTCCACGTGACTTTTCACCGAGGCGACGGTGACGGCGGGTGGCGCGTGCGTACAGGCGGGCGGCACGCGCCGGTAGGTATCTAACGCTGACGAGAAGGCGGGCTGAGCGTTCATGGCGCGAACGTCGGCTTGTACAATAGGTCCGCACTTGGCACTCGTAGCGTGATTCGGTGGTAACGCGGCAGAAGGAGTAGGTATCTCATACAACTTGTTATTGTTTGTGGTGGTGGCCACGGCGAGGTGAGGTTGGCTGTCGTTCAGCCATGTACCTACTCTCCTTGTCGTTAGTTGCATGGAGACTTCACTGCTGACGTCATCACTGTCAGACTCGTCTTCAATTGCCGCGATACGGGCGGTTGCGAGTTCGACCTGGAGTTGAAGGAGTTCTTCTTTAGCTTTTGCGAGGCGCGACGCGCGTTTTGACTTTCGCGATTTCGATGATGGCGGTGGCACTGGCGATGATATAGGAGCGGTGGTCGTTTCATCGGTCGTTGGGGTTTCGTGCGCGGCGGCGGCGGCTGACGACAAGATGGCAGCGGCAATTTCGGACGACGCTAACGGCATATTGTCGGCGTCATACGCGAGTTCTTGTGTCTCCGGTGCGCGAGAACGACCAGTCGATCTGGTGACCGGCATCCTGTTTCCTGTAGCTTGTATCCCACGTTAAATCCGGCTCGAAGGACCATAAATGTGCGCGGCGAAAATAGGTATATAATTGGCGGGCACACTTTTTACTGGATTGCGCGGGAATGGTTAGCTGTAGTACCTATCGCCTTGGGTGTCTATGAAATGATAGGTAGGCCTTCAATTGACAATAATGGAGAGGAAGACCTGTGCGCGTGAAGCGCGTGCGTACGCGCCGCGTACGACCGCCTAGCCGCGTCCTACGCGGCTAGGCGGTCGGTCGAACTGGCATGGCGGGCGCGGCGAGCGCCTGAGCGGCCCCGCGGCGGCAGCGCACCGCGCCGTGTTGCTACGTACATATACATGCGATGCTATATGTCTAGAGCGCGCGCGATTAGTCGTTAGGCGCGCGGCGGCAACCTCTCCCCCCGCACATGTCTTCCCCTCTCATTTATTTATTAAATATAAATATAGGTACAAATCAAGTAGGCACTAATAAATGTACATAATTATTATCTAAGTAGGTAATATTAATAATCGTCCGGAACAACAGATAGTTTATAACACATAGTATATTACTTTTTATCCCGGCGGGCCCCAATTCTGAGTCCACACAGACGAAGTTGCTTGCAGAAGCTAGTATTAACTCGTTCCTTTGGAAGGCTTCTTTTTTATTTTAATCAAAAATGGATCTACGTTTGGCCACCAATTTACCTGATGGTTTTTTTTTTTTTTTTTTTTTTTTTTTTTTTGTGGTGAAATGCCCTCGCATACCACTCTGACACGGGGAGACAGAGCGGTTATGTGGGACTCGAACCCACTAAAACTCCACAGTATACCTCCTCAGCTGCTTGAGGGCGGGACGCGGGAACGCTCTCGCACACAACCGCGAACCCGCCCGCAGCCGTCCGTTGCCGGACTCCCTCACGGGGTTGGGTATTCCACCCCCCCGCTACGGCACACCAGACTAATGGCGTGCCGCAACCACCTCGGAGACCATGTGCAATGGGCGCCAGACGACCCCGTGTCTGGACGCCCAAGGTCCCCTGCGACGGGTCAGGTCTTTGGCCCCGCCGCCTGCCACTACGGCCGCAGAGGATAGGGAGAGCGGCGCCTCGCAATACCGGCACTCCTCTTCCCCTGCGGCCCCACCGCGTCCGCCATCCAACGGTGGCGGCCCTGTCAAGGCCGCGGTAGGTAGGGAGAGCGGCGCATCGACATACCGGCACTCCTCTCCCACCGCGGCCCCCATCCCTCAGTTGCGGTGCCGCCCATACGACGCCGCAGCCCACCTCAGTTGCGGCACCCCCCATAAGGCCCGCAACCTACGCCGGCGCCGCTCCAACATGGGCTTGAAGGCAAAGCCCTGAGGAGCGGCCCTCCTCGGGTTCCGTTAGCTTCACCGTGGGTGACCAAGCCACGGCTACTAGAGCCCCCCCACCACGACAAGGTGGAACCCCTGGGGGGGAGCGACGGTGTGGCCTAGGATGCAGCACGTAGATCCAGAAGAAATCTATTCAGTCTAAGTAGATAGATTTGGGGAGAACGATAGTTGAGGAGTTGATGTACTGCCCAGACCCGTCTCCCACAATGGTTGCACCGGACTACATCCCGAAAAACGACTAGGTCGCTTCACGGCATGGTTGCGTCCGGTGGGTGGAATCAAGCCACGGCCGAAGCCTCCCACCAGAGTTGTGTTGCCTTTTTTGTTTTCCATTTTAAGGGCGTATTCCTACGGACGCAGGCAACGCAGCCCCCAAAAGGGATGGCTCAGGCTTGCTTGGAGACACAGATCAAACACGCAGAGGCCCCTTGTGAGAGTTTAAATCTAAATTGAGTTAGGACACCAGTCATTATTATCATACATATTTACTTAATTGACATATACACGCACTTTATTAAATTTTATTATGTGTAAGTAAGAAAATCACGTCTCAACTCCCCTACTTTACTTATATAGGCATTACATTTTTCTGTGTATTACTTAGCGATAAGAAATAAGTCTTTTGTCTTCTCCATAACGAGAGTAACCAGCCGTGGTGGGAACTGAAAGGATGGATAATACGCGTAGGGTGACCAACTCTATGAACTTATTGGGAATTAGCTGATGCTCGCGACTTCATCTGCGCGACTAAAGATAGCCTATGGTCCTTCCCCAAGATACAATCTATCTCCTTACCAAATTTCATTACGATCCGTTCAGCCGTTTAGACGTGAAAAGGTAACAAACATACAAACAAAGAGTTACTTTCGGATTTATAATATTAGTATGGATTAGTTTCGGGGAGGGGACATAAACATAACTTCACGCCTCTATTCCCCGAGGCCGTAAGCAGAGGCGTTCACACCAGTAGTGGCACACCCACATTACACCAATGCTGTTATTAAGTCCCATGTAATAGGTGGTGAAGCTATTGCAATGTACCAGGCACAATTCCAAACTTCGGGCTGCTACTGAGGATTTTGTAACAGAAAAACCCTATCGTAAGACTTGCCCGACTCGGGAAGTAAACCCAGGACCTAATGCTCGGAAGTCGTCCTTGCGACCACTAGACCAGAGGCAGTTAAAAAACAAAAAATAACCATCTATGGTTCCGCATTTTCCTAACAAAATACAGCACATTAAAATGATGTCTGAAAAATTGGTCATCCTGTAAAATACAACACAGATGGCTACCCTAAATGCACGCCATGGTGGCCCACTGTGGGGTCCCGCTGAGACAATAGCATTACGACGTGTGTGTACTCTAATGTATGTTTCAACTAACTTCGTAAGAGATTGTCAATTTTACCGGTTTTTAGAGTTCCGTGTCGAAAAGGTGCGAACGGGACCGCATTACTAAAACTACACCTTTTTTTTTAAAACATCTGTCCAAAACATCATCCCGAATTTTTCATCCCTGTCCCACTTTTTCCACTTCAGTCCCAAAATTTATGTATATTATAATATGTATTATTTTAGATGTAGGTATATATTAGATACTACTACTACTTATCATGTGGTTGATGAACAACCTAGTGTCAGAGTTTAAACCACCCGTAGGTCTGACATGGCTTTACACACCATCGAAAATATCACTCAGGTGTGCTGGTTTCCTCACGATGTTTTCCTTCACCGTGATAAGCAAGTGATAATTAATTTATAATACGCACATGACTTCAAAAAGTCAGTGGTGCGTGCCTTGTATTCGAAATTGCTACCTTTGACTTGTCAGTCCAACGGTCATACCACTAAGTTATCACTGCTACGATACGACGTGATCACTCGTGATGACGCCTGTTACCCAATAGAATAGACAGAGATCATTGATTTCAACTTTCTTTTTTCTCTTACACCTCTTTCGCTTCATCTATGTTCATACATAGTTCATACCATTAACATCGAGTTACAAAAAGGTTTCTTATGTATTGTTCGGTTGAGCAGACGATAATTTATTACAATTCGCTAAAATATCGATATCAACATATGTTGATGTACTCCCCAACCATTAGAAAGAAATTGATACATTAGGCATTGAGAGGAACAAAGAAAAGCTTGGATACGTACAGCTGAGTGAAAGAACTCTCCGTCTGCCGCTATATTGCAAATCCAAACTAGTAATATTACAATTTCGACAGTTTGTCTGGCGTTTTGTTTGTTAATTTTTTTACGTCTCATCTTCTAAACAAAAGATGATTTTTGGTACAAAGATAGTTCGGGCCTTGGAGAAGGACATAGGCTAACTTTTGTCGTAACAAGTATTATAAAGGGGGTGAAGTTAGTTTGGGGAGTAAATAATGTTGTAGTAAGAAATAGGCTAATCGAAATCATTATCTATTTTACGCAGAAAAAGTCGCGGGTAGTAGTTAGAATAAAAGTATTCTAGTCTCTTGTGGTCACAAGCGTTGCTGTTGAGCGTGAGATCCTAGGTTCGATTCTCGGGTCGGACAAAATGTTATTGAGAAATCGTCAGCAGTAGTCCTGAGTTTGGAAAATTAATTAATGCGTTGGTGAAATGTGGTTGTACAACAGCCTGCCTAAACCATCAGGAAATACAGTCGAGATGCTATGAAAGGTTTGTAATGGAGCCTAGTTCAGAGTACCTGCTAATCTGGGTAGGGCGGGCCAGCACTGCCGGGGTTGCGGCAAATGCAGCTACGATCTGAGGACTAGATCTGTAGCTCAGGCACTGTAGCAGAGGTCTAGATGGCTTAGTGGTCAGAGCACCTGGAGTATTTAACCGGGAGGCGCAGGGTCGAATCCTGCTCGCGACCGTATTCTTTTTCCACAACAATTTTGAACTTTATGAAGAAACAATTTCAAAAATCGAATCTCATCGCCCTTCTTTATGAATACTTTTTTAAACACGGCCGAACTCGATCTGATTCTTTTCACACTTAATAAAAAAATAGTAGATTATGTTCACTAGCAGTACTAAAATAGAAATCATAACAATTATTTATATATGTTATTTTTACAAATGTCAATTGTTACAAATTACATTTTAGTTCACAAGAAACACGAAGATATATAATATTTAATTAGCCAAGATTTACTTTGCACCACAAATTATTTCTCGTGACTTTTTATTAAACTAACCATAACCAACACTACTTAGATAAATCCAGTGTAACTACCTGGATAACCAACGACATAATGAGTCAGTTAACTTCAGCTCCTAAAAGAATACATTAGATTACTTTAGTATGTACAAAGATTCTTTCTTTATTGTCGATGGTACATTTTATTAAAATTACATACAAATCATTCGTTTTTTAAACTGCTACGATATTCGCATTATCTGTTCAGTCACATCACTATGTATCAAAACTTAGTTGCACGAAACTAAACAGACCTCTTAGAAGATTCCCATATTAAAAATATAAAATAATGGTCAAGTGTGACTGCTCAAAAACAGAAGTCGGCGTCTAAGTTATTGTTCCTATTATTAAAACACTTATTTATGTACACTAGGTTTGCAAATAAATATTAGGGTTTGAGTGGAATGTTTTATTGCTTTTTTTCATAGTTTATCCTATCAATCTTGATGTATCTTATGAAGCCAGCCTGTTTTACCGACGTACACAAATTTGAATTTTTGACAGGTAATGTAACCTACAGAATAGCGGTAAGAAATTCAAATTTATTCCACAGCGAACGTTAATTTTCCTATGGTAATATGAAACAAAATTGGTGCGTATGGATTTCATGGAATAGATGGATAGAAGGCAAGCATAACGTTTTTCCGGCTTTCATTAGGCTTGACAAACTCTTAGAGCTCGTGATTAGACACAGACACCAGAGCGAAACCACAATCCAATGTTGTTACGGAACCCTGCATAAAACTAAGACTTATGTAATAAAGTAGTTGGCAGTCCGAAGTAATTAGCTACTAGACACTACAAGATAACTAATATTTGGAGTATATCCCGCGAGACATACTAATTGCGTTACGAGAACTAAATTATGATGGCATGAAACATGTATTTACGACCGAACCAGAAAATGAGAATTAACTTCGATGAAGCACAGTCGGACATAAAGCCTGATTCACATTATTCCAGTAGCATTCCAGTCCAGCGAACTAAACCAGCGCTGGACTGTGCAATGTGGGACGTTGTTGGGAAAATAATAAGACGTGTTGTCGAGCTCGATGTCTGTATTAATCTGCACTTAGTACTAACATTACATCTAATATAATAGAATACGGGAGGAGGCACGTCACACACTACACCTCCCCCGTTTTTTAGAAGAAAAAAAAAAAACATATGATTGTATTTTTTTTTACTAATTAAATTAAGCTCTACAGGAATATTATTTTTAGAAAATGTTTAAAGTGTACTCGGAATTAAAAATTAAACAATTTCTTTTTAACTACAATAACACACATAATAATTTGGTTTTACAACGTCAGAACTACGTTTGAATATATTTTTTCACATTTTGTTAGCGACTGATTTTTAACAATAATTTATATAATTTGATGTAGATAAATCAAAAGAACAGCATAGAAATAGTATATAAAAACATTACCTAGCCTTATTATATATTAAATCTAAATTTTACACTTTAATCCCCTACTTACTTCTACCAAAGTAACAAAAGCCGCACTGTTGAAAGTTTACAAAATAAATAAAAAGAAAAACGTCATACAGTATTAAAATCTTTTTTTTTTTATAACAGTCTGTTTATAAACATTATCCACTTGGCTATTATCTTTAAGTATTGTAAACTGTCTGCATTTTGTGATCCACTGATCAAACTAATAAAAAACAAACTTAACAAAGAACCGTGCTAATTTTCTTAGTTTTATTACGTACAATTTTCAAAATCCTTCCTTAAGTATCATCGTTCCATTATTACACATCATATCAACTCGTCTCGATATAGGCACACTACATTTTTATACATCTCCTATTTCACATTAGGTACATTGTACAATAATCATGACCCGGCCGGGGTTTATTAATCTAAACATTTCATACTCTCAATATCATCAATATTATTAGGGCCATATTTTAAGACTTACCTTGTCACCAACAATTCTCACGGAGGAAAGCTCGTTCGCACCATGATCAAATTGAGGAAGCCCTATTTTGTACCTTTGTGTGCCTATCTTAATATAAATATAATTCTTCCTCATACTAAATCAAACAACAATCAAAGAACCACGTATCCGATTTGAATCCTTTGATACCCAAAATATTCAACCGCAATTGAATGATCAGTCCTATTACGTTTCAAAAACCTTGGTAACCAAATTATTCCCAACTGCTATTCGCAATACATTCTTATACTTAGACCTCATTATTCCATTCCGAATCCTAACTATGCATATTTATCTATATTGCATCTCATTCAACTGATCCCAAATCTAAAACTTTCTAACTGTTGTTTTCTGAACCGTAAAAACATTTTAATTTAAGTTAAGAATGTAATTACAAATTATATCATACTTCAACACAAATAGGTAAGTGCACTGTTAAACTATTGGTAAAGTATTGGCACTTCTCTCATCATATTTAAAGAACAGGAAGATGTTCGTGGAGATCAAAACAGTAATATCACGGACATATTCCTCAGGCAAAAACTGTCCAACTGAAGAAACATACAGGTCCAAATTGCTTCCCGTGCACTCTGGGGTACCACAAGGCTCCATACTGGGTCCGATATTCTTTATCGCATTTGTAAATGACCTTATACAACATCTGATGGAAAAAGCTGCGGGATCTATCCAGCTTGTGGTGTTTGCCGATGATACAAACGCCGTTGTTTCAGCTGACAACATACACGCTCTTAATTCCATTATTAATCAAGCCTTAGATATCTTCCACAATTGGTTTGCTGTCAACGGCCTTAAAGTTAATGCCAGTAAAACTAACGTAATGCTTTTTCGATCCACTTCCAAAAATAAGGATAATATTAACTGTGCCATAAATGGAGAAAAAGTAAACGTGGTCCAGGTGGTTAAGTTTCTGGGAGTTTATATCGATAGCCAGTTGAAGTGGAAACAGGAGCTAACATACCTAGAGAAAGCTATTAGCTCTGCCTGTTACGTACTTAGAAGTCTTAGAAACGACGTTACCATAAAACATTTGAAAATGGTTTATTACGCATTAGTTGAGTCAAAACTGAGGTACAGCATACTTTTCTGGGGAGGAAGTTATGACTACAATACTCAGAAAGCTTTTGTGATTCAGAAAAGAGCAGTCAGGACCATAGTTAGAATACAACAGCAAGAATCATGTAAGCCTCATTTTATTGACTTAAATATATTGACAGTCCCAAGCTTGTACATTTTGGTCTTACTTACTCATCTATCTAAGCACATCTCGGAATATGAGACTGAAGATGAAAGACGAAAAAGGGAGAGTACAAGAAGGAAAGATCTCCAGTTGAAACAAATGACTCATCTGAACATCGCAAAGCATAGTTCCTACCACAAGACATTGAAACTGTTTAATAAACTGCCGACAGAAATTAAAGGTCTTGTATATAAAAGTGAGTTTCAGAGTAAACTCAAACGGTTCTTGTTAAATAAGTGTCTATATTCCATTGATGAGTTATAATTTAATAGCAGTGGTTTTTATATGTACTTTTATGAATTGACTTATGACATTATTTAAATACCTTTTATTTGTTTTTTTTTGTTGGTATTATTCTTATTATTATTGATATTCTGATTGTAATTTAATATGGATAATTTTGATGGTTTAAATATGGATTGACACTTAATTTAGATAATATTGTGATGATTTAAAAATAGATTGCATGTATGATTTTTAGGATATATTTAGTTGTAGGAATTCAGGCACAATGTAAAAATTGTTATTGAATAAATGAATTGAATTGAATTGAATTGAACTCGTCGAGTCAGGTATCGGATGACTAGAACGATTTCAACATCATATGACACTCCGTACATGGGAACGGTTACTAGATATATTTGCAATTTAACACGTAGGTGATTGTATTATTGTGGAATGCAACAAATAAGGTAACTAAAAATTAACAATATAAATGGACTTAAATAAAATTCTGTAAATTGGTCTACTGATTAAATTTCGCAATTATTTTCAACAGGCGGTACCTAATTAATGTATTTAACCCAGTAAATCATATACTTACTATAATAGTAAATGATAAAAACACATCACGATAAAAAAAAACACTTGGTCACAAAATCGTCAATTCGAAAATAATCACCACTCCTTGCGCTGTGGCCATTATATGGACAGGTAATCTAGCAGGGCAATTGAGGCCGATGAAACGCCTCCATGCGTTACCCTGGACACCAACTTCTCCCGGCTGCATCCTCATTGGATTACGACGCCTCTCGTCGCAGTCGTCACTCATCAGTATCAGCAACACAGCAACATTGATACCGTTGCCAACAGCTTTTCATTTTTGGTGTACGTCCCCAAATTCCTCAGTCCAAGCACAGATTTATAGTTATATTTTTAACTCGTGCGCAGCGCTGCCGACGTGGCAGCACTGGCAGGGTCGCCATGCAATGTGGGGCGTTGTTGGGAAAATAATAAGACGTGTTGTCGAGCTCGATGTCTGTATTAATCTGCACTTAGTACTAACATTACATCTAATATAATAGAATACGGGAGGAGGCACGTCACACACTACACTGCGCTATTCAGTCCAGCGCTGGTTTAGTTCGCTGGACTGAATAGAGTTGTCTACATTATTCCAGTTATTAGAAGCTGTTGTTGTAAGACTACAGTGACAATGCTTTAAAGAAGGAAGCAGCATTGGAATGACAATCTACACGATTCCAGTTGCGCTAGATTAAGAAGTAGACCGCCAATACAGTTACTGGACTGGATGTCTTAATGGATTCAGTGTATTTAAGTGGCAGTTCTTATTATTTCAGTTGCAGTCCAATACTGGTTTGGATGGCTGGACTAGAATGCTACTCGAATAATGTGTACCGGGCATTTCAGATTTTTTCTTGTTTGCGAATGCTTTAAATTAACAACGACCAGGTTTACGTGCCCTCTGAAGCACGGATGATGCACCAAGTATTGCTTCGATGTTCGGTCGTTTTCTGATCACAATTTATTAGGAGGGCCTCACTTTTTCAATGTCATATTTGTTAAGTATTTTATTAGCTAATCTATGATATTAGAGATATATAGGAAAGGAAAACATGATGAGAGAAGCAGGGACTGAACTCAGAAAATTTACCAAGATTGAATTGTGTGTCGATTTAAAGCATTTGGTATTCTGCTAGTTAAATGAGACCAGTGGTCTCCCAGCCACCTCTCAACTGTCATTCCACCCAGACGTCATTGAAGTTTTTAAATTCAGTCACAATTGTAATGGAGTCTCTATGGGGTGGCGCTTGGATGATAATTGTATGCTTTTATTTAAAAAACAAAACCGTGTGATTTCTAAAAGTAATTAAAGCTGACTTTCAAATTATCGCGATGCATGATATTACTATATACTAACAGGAATTGACGCGCAATAAATACCTTTGAATCGTTGACCTTTCGACCAGGTTGCACTGATCTTTGGTGACAGGCAGACCTGCTTTTGTTTTCAGTCTGCTTATGGCCACGATCAGGGCAACCTGGTCGAAACGTCAAGCGAGTCAAAGGTATTTATTGCGCGTCAATTAAAGCTGTATATAACTGCAAATTAGTTACTTTATGACTTATTGACTAAGTGCGTAGCTCAAGCTCATTTTGTTTTGAGTAATGACAGCATTATTAATAGTGACCGGTCATTATAAAAAATGGCTCACTTAATCACTATTTCCTTAACGTATGTTATGAACAAAGTGATTGAAAGATACTATTTATAATGCACGGGCATTATAAATAGTATCTTTCAATTTAATTAGTACTTTCAAAAACGGGCAAAGTTAATAATGACTGTCTAAAACGGGAAATATTATAAATACCTACTTATTGAATCCAATTATGTTAATTTTTGGCAATTATGAACATGGCTATGCACTTTTTTGTACTTTTAATAGACGATCTTCTTCTTCTTATAGTATGGTTGATAAACAACTTAGTGTCATAGCTGAAACCGTGCGTTGGCCTCTGATAAGGCTTAGACGATACAGCACAGGAAGCGACTATTGCCGTGCATCGCTCATTTTGGTTTAATATCTGGGAGCACGGTTGTCCACCGCCAAGACAAGATCACTTAGCTTTTCTAGAAGCGCTTCGTCGTATTTTCGAACTGTCATAGCTTCAGTTTGGATAATGCTAGAGTTTTTTTGCTGAAATTTTTTAGGGCCAGATGTCCTCAGCGAACTTACGTAGGTATCAATCAATTATCTAGCTTTTATGATTTCAGATTAATTGATAATTGATTTTGAAATTTCGCGACTTGTACACATTTTAGAAATATATAAATCGGGTCTAGATCGCGATATTTTGTAAAAAAAGTATCGTAAAACCCTTTTATACAAAATATCGCGATCTAGACCCGATTTATATAGTTCTAAAAAAAGATTTATTGATATCTGATATACTTCAATTTCATGACTCACTGACTGATGATCATCATAACCTAGAGGTTACTTCCTGAAGTCTTATAAAACGGAAAATTAATTCCGTCGTTTAGGGGGTCATTATTTAGGCATATATATAAAAAGTAGAGTTATTGGTCAATTATTATTGTGAATGTGGTATTACAGTCAAGAGCACGTAGCGCTATATCTTTCGACTTTGGCAGGGTCCGTAGACTATGACGTTCAGTACAAATCGGAGCTTAGCTAGGAGTTCTCAACTGGAGATCTCATAACTTTTAACATTGAAAGCAATAGATCTTGACAACCAACTTTACATGAAATGTGTTTTGGGATATATTTTTTCATCGATGGGTTTAACTCTGAAACCGTTATATAACATAACATAACATAGCATCACGCCTCTATTCCCCGAAGGGGAAGGCAGAGGTGTACACAATTGTACACCCACATTTCACCAATGCTGTTATTAAGTCCCATGTAATAGGTGGTGAGCCTATTGCCATGAACCGGGCACATTTCCAAACTTCGGGCTGCTATTGAGAATTTCCTAATAGAAAAACTCAATAACACTTTGCCCGACCCGGGAACCGAACCCAAGACCTCCTGCTTAGCAGTCACGCTACGGACCACTAAACCAACGTGGCAGTTAACCGTTATATGGTATATATTTATTTATTAAAGGTCCTCCCACAGCATATATATAAATAGCACACAATATAAATTACAGAGCACAGTTCTAATATATATGCCAATTACGGGATAACACAAAATTGGCCAAACGAGACGTCTAATGGTTACTTAAGTACTAAATATTTTTAAACAATTACAATCGGAATAGCTACTTAGCTTAATTAATAAACTACTTTATAAACGTGCTTCATGTTACACTGTTACATTAATGCCTGAAACTTAAGGACTTCAAAATCTTGGATTTAAAGTTAGTTTTTGAGTCATTATAAATATCGGCATCTTGTACAGTCTTTATAAATGAGTTCAAATCCATACACATTCTCACAACTGGAGAATTCAAACCTATGTTAGATCTGGTCAAGGGTAAATGCATTATATTAGTTATATACAGGATATTAGGATGACAGCACAGGCGATGCTTTCTATACCGGTCGCGCTAATATTTCTCGGGAAAACGTCATCGAGAGCCGAAACAAACTTGTGTCCGAAATTGAGAGCACCCCATTAACTGCCTCAGCCAATATTGGAATACTTGGTGTCGACATATCGAGCGAAGTCCAGTTCCGCGGCCATTTAGAGGGTAAGACTAAGCTAGCCTCCAAGAAGCTTGGTGTACTCAATAGATCGAGACGGTATTTCACTCCGGCCCACCGCCTACTACTTTATAAGGCGCAGGTCCGGCCTCACATGGAATACTGCTCTCATCTTTGGGCAGGGGCACCCCAGTACCAGCTTCTCCCTCTGGACCGCATCCAACGGAGAGCGATTCGAATCGTCGATTTCCAAGATATTTCAAACCGGCTAGACCCCATGGCGCTGCGTAGAGATGTTGCCTCGCTATGCATCTTCTATCGCCTATACTATGGGGAATGCTCCGAGGAATTGTTCGGACTGATCCCTGCCGCCTCTTTCCGCCATCGTTCTACGCGACAGCAGTTCCATCCCCATCATTTAGATGGTTGGCAGTCCACAACTGTGCGTTTCTCTAGAAACTTTCTGCCTCGCACAACAAAACTGTGGAATGAACTGTCGCCTGCGGTATTCCCGGACCAATACGACCTTCAAACCTTCAAGAAAAGAGCGTACTCCTTTTTAAAAGGCCGGCAACGCACTTGTGACTCCTCTGGTGTTGCGGGTGTCCATGGGCGGCAGTAATCGCTTACCATCAGGCGATCCGTCTGCTCGTTTGCCAAAAAATAGGATACCTGGGAATTCTCCTCGGGACGTTAAAATGTATACGAGAAACCAGTTCGTTGCAATCTATCTGGCCATTTATTAATTTGTGCAGGAACATCAGACTATATATCCGTCGCCGATCGCGCAAAGTGATCATCTTACTGGTATGTCCATCCATCGTCTGATTAAATATAATATGGGCTTATGGCAAGTGATTTACCTTTCTAACAAGTTTATAGGCATTTACAAACAATAGCGTAGATTTTCTGAGCTGGGTTTCTTAAGCATATTACACGTATCAAGGGGTTAACAGGACACAAATGAATTAATATAGGTAAATCAAAATTAAAACATTTTGGGAAAAGCTCCTTTTGAATAAAAACACGCTCCCTAAATACTATTTCATGTTTTATAAAACAAAAACGTCTGCAACAAATGGTTTAATTACAATAAATACTTCGTTTATTCCTCTCATTAAGCGTGATGAGTTAGCCTCATTAGACGGGGAGTGGTGTGGGTTACATGCCTCTGACGTCACACCACACCCACACTGCTGAAGGAGACAGCAGATTGATGATGATGGATCTGGGCGAACACAAAGAGAAAGGATATTAAGATCGTAATGTGAAATGAATGATCAACTGTTTATTTTAACAGCTAATTATGCCGATAATTTCTTCAACAACATTAACGCATACGCAGCGTACTCCAAAGCAATTTTTTTGTGGAAAAGAAAATACGGTCGTGGGCAGAATTCGATGCTGAACCTCCTGGATAAAATTAAGGTCAGTGGTCCTTCTAGGGCGTCCACCACCGGCGTTTTCGCGTAAATTTGTCTTGTAGATAACTTCTGTTCGTTCGTTTTGTCATGACGAAATAACCAATGTTTATGTGTAATAGATAAAGGCGTGTATTATTGTTTTTTATTTTTCCTGACATTTCGAAGTTTGGAATACTTGAAAGTTCTTGAAGACTCTACCCCTTTTTTTCGTATTGAACAAGTGTAAAAATGATGTTAAAAATAATTTCATTTTTTGTCTGGGATTTCGGGGTAGCTTTGAACCCCAAACCCCATGGTTCCGGCCATGGTACTTACCTTGATATGTATACGATACCTACAGGACAAATTCCTACATATAGAAGTGTGTTTCTTGAGAAAAAAAGAAACACATACATTAAACATTGAGCACATAGTAAAGGTTTTCACAGCACATATACCACACAACAGGAGCTGTTTGTAATACGTGTAATATTCCATCACATAACCACAAAGGTCGTAATTCTCGTAAAGTCGTAATTAATTCCAGTTTACGACAATGAAGGACAGGCCTATATGTTTTATGTACCATTTTGCCATTAACTTTAATCTTTTCACCGTTCAGGGTTGCTATAACTGACAAAAAGTCTAAACTGGTTGACGGCCGCAACTTTGATCTGTCTGCTTTATGAACTGCATCATCGTTCTAGTGGTGTAGGAGTGACTGTGGAGCGTGAGGTCTTACGATCGATACACAGATCAGACAGTTTGCTCTCGGACTACAGGTACTCCGGGAAGTATTTACGTTATATAGGTTCGAGTTGACGCCGAGGTGCCACCACAAGGACACGGCGTAGGTGTGCCCAGCTTGGGCCGAGCACCGACCTCATCAGAGCACTAGAGGACGGCGATCTCTCGCTTACGGCTGTGATCAGATAAAAGGTCATGCGCGAAATCATGGTAAGCCGTTGCCACCTTTGATGAGAAGCTGATTCTCAAAAAGGAAGCGACGGAAAGGGAGAGAGAGAGACGAATCCCTGTCACCTCTGCCACAGAAGACGCGCTAGGCGTCGGTGGGCACTCAACATTCTCCGGCCACTGTAAGTCGTAGCGACGACTCACTTGGGTAGTACATCACCCGACCAGCGACAGGCCAAGTCTTTGGAGACGGGGTTCGTTGTTACCTTCGACGTGGTATAGTCTGCCGAAGTTGCGGTCATTGCAGCTGCGATCCCAGGATTTTTTAAGAATAAGAGATGACTGTGTGGTTTTCATTTAATCGCTACGAGTCCAGCAAAGCGGCAATGATGGATTTTCCGTTCTGAATAAAAGGATTGTTGTCGGTTCAGTCACTTGTATAGAGACTGAATAGATAGTGACGACGTTGCCAAAAGACGTATTAAAATGTAGAAGAAGCATTCGGGGTAGTGAGCAAAGGTCGAGATGGTAAGTGGTCGCCTGGAGTATTTATCTGGGAGGTGCAGGTCCGGATTCAGCTCACAACGGAAGTTTTATTGCCACAAACAATATATAACTATAGAGTTCGTTACTCAAGATAAATTTTTGAAAACCATTAACACTTGCTTAGCGAACTCTAAAGTTATTATAGGTATTAAATGGAAAAAGAATACGGTCGCAAACAGGATTCGAACCTGCGCCTCCGGGGTCGAGATGGCTTAGTAGTCAGAGCGCCTGGAGTGTTTATCCGGGAGGCGCAGGTTCGAATCCTGTTTGCGATCGTATTCTTTTTCCATTTAATATAATAACTTTAGTTCGTTACTCGTTAATGCGTTTGAAACAGGTTTCGGTAAAAGTGATGTTGTTGATCCTGTTTTGTTTCTCTTTAGAGGTATCCCTAAACCAACTATAATAATCTAGGACAAAGAGTAAACACTACACCACATCATTTGGGACATTCTGCGGTTTAGTGCATAATTCCAGCGTTCCATTTATCTAAGGATGTGGAGACTAGAGTATTTTTGTTTATTAGGGTTGAAACCATGTTGGTGGAAATAATTTCGGGCAATAAACCTTTTAATTGTTAGACTGATTTACATATAGAATCACTCTTGCTGCCTCAAGGGATAGGCAGAGGGGTACTGTTATCTCATCTCTGCATAGTATAAAACAAAAACAGTTTCCGCGTCTGTTTGGCTGTTCATCCGCTAACTCCTCCTAAGCCACGCAACGGATTTTAATGCGGTTTTCACTTAATTTTACAGAGGTGGTTGGAGGGTATCAATTTATACCCGAGCGAATGATGATGCAGCTATTAGGCCCCATGAGTATATATAGTCCTTCTTCGTGTTCTTGTCGGTTTCGATAACGGCGACCCCAATAGCTATTTTACCTTTCGTGAGCCTTTGGTTTTAGCTAGGGTCATCGGTGCAAAGTTGAAGTGGACAAGCGGTTGCGCTGATGCAAGCCCACTCTCTCGTCCTGCTCCCTGTGGTCCAATTGCCCAGTACGATTGGCAGAGTTTAGGATGCATTACTTATTTTGGAATGTGGAATCCCCATTTTATATCCCTTAGTCACCTCTTACGACACCCATGGGCAGAGATGGGGTGGTCTATTCTTTTCCGGACTCACACGGAGAAAGTCCCATGTAATATATGTGGTGTTGAACTTATTGCCAGCAACTCGGCAGAAATCCATACTCTGTGCTGCTCTGAGAATTTCTTAATTGAAAAACTCAATAACACTGCCTGTCTCGGGAATAGAACTTATGACCTCACGTTCAACAGCCACGCTTGCGACCACTCGACAAACGAGGCGACACTTGACAAGAGTTGTACGATTAATTTTTATTGTATATCATTGTCAAAAAATTTTTGTCTATAACTACTTGTAATCTTTGGTCATCAACTTTCGTTGCGTTTAAGCAACGCTTGCCACGTGAGTGAGCGCTAGAAGCATCTCCATGCTTCGGAGGGCTCGTTAAAAATTTGGTACCGGCGGTTGCTACTTGCTACACAATAAATTTTATATCAACATTTACTAACTTTGACTAGCCAAACCGAACACTTGCTAACCATTGATAAATAAGTAAATTATGTATTATAATTTATAATGTTTTCACTCATTTTAATTTTAGATCTTTAATGGGTAATACTATTGATTTCTGTTTTCCCTATAGCATATTGTAAGCTCTCCTCCCGCCTGTGAGACAGGTTTATCCTAGTACAGGCATCTTATATTTTAATACCTTCACAGTTTCTAATATTTATATTAATATGTTACCATTTAAATAGCAGTGGCTAAGTCAGAAGCTTATGGATGGATGGAACAACTCTTGACACTAGGTTGTCTCCTAACCCTACGCAATGGAGAAGAAGCAGATCAATCTGCGTCTGTGTTCCCCACTACTTGTAACCTGTAATCCTTCAAAATAAGGGTTCAGAGTAAGAGCGCGAGAGAGAGACTGGTGCCATCGTAGACCTCGTCTATCGCTTTCCATCAAGCCAGATCGAGGTCAAGAGCTGAACCATTTAGCTATAAAACAAACAGTCCTTGTGTGTTCGTTTCTTTCTTAACAACTCTCTATTCATACAGATAAATCTTTCAAACGCAGTAACGTATGTGTATGACATCATCAAAAGACGTATTAAAATGTGGAAGAAGAATTCGGTAGTGAGCCGCGATCGAGATGGCTTAGCGGTCAGTGCGCCTGGAGTATTTATCCGGGAGGCGCAGGTTCGAATCCTGCACACACCCGTATATTTTTTTTTGCCACAAATATTTATAACTCTCTCTTCATCTGTGTGATTAGAAAATACCCTGGTTTTGAACATGTTTAAGCCGTCCGGAGGCCTGCCTATTAGCCTGAGCCGGACTTGGCTTATTGAATAGATATCAAGTCGTATCTATTGATAACAAAGTAATAAGAACCAATGGTTTGCCGTGCCCTCCTTAGCAGGGAAACACCCATATTAAGTTTTGTATAATAGCTTTCGTGAGACACATTTATGTTAATTATTGTTCAACGGTTATTAGTCATGTGTATTCTTTAGTTTGACTCGCGACATCGCCGCGGGCTCAGCTCATGACTAAGGGCTCCGTTTGAGTTCGAAACTAGTCGGGCAATCCCGAAGAATGCAAGTGAGTAATAACCGTTGAACAATAATTAATACCCATATTAATGTTCTAGGCATACGAACACCTTCAATCCATTACGTAATTGGGCAGCTGGTTGTACTCTACCCACATTTTATAAATCAAAAATATAAAAAACAGCCCTTTGAACGTGTGCCATTAAAAGCTAAATCGTGTTTCGCACCAATATCTATACAAGATGGCGGATATGGGGTGCATTGTTGTTTTTCGATCATTTGTTACCTTTTGTTAGCAATCTTTACATGAATTTCATGAGGTGTATGACTTACTGGATGTGCTACTTTCGCGTGGAATTCATTTCGTGAAATAAACTATAGTCTTTGTTACTTTTGGGTAAATTAATAGCTTTCTAATGGTGAAAGAATTATTAAAATCGGTTCAGCAGGTTCAGAGTTACCTCCAATTATCAATTACCTCCCGGTGGTGGAATTTGGAAGTCCATTAAAAGTCCATGGCGGACACAAGTTCATTTTCACCATCAAATACCAGCTTCGTCTGCGGAGCTTCGACGCAAAATGTTCCACCTGCTATCCTGTCCTCTATGCTCCATTGCCTGCTCCCAGGAGGATCTAATGCAAGCTTCAGTCAAGGGTGTCTTACATCGATAAACTAATAATATACATATAATCTGGTGGCGGTTACCTAAAATAAATTTACATAATGTTTCTTGTATATTCTCATGTAAGTGGCTTTTTGTCTTTATGAGAATAAATTATTTAAACCTTAAACCATACATCTAAATCAGTTCATTTAGAAGTAATGGTGAAATAAACAATCATACTTCTTCTTTTTGGGTACTCGTATAATAAAGTTGCTTTAAATTTATTGCTAGATTCGAAAATTATGTTTGCACTTTAAAATTCTTGTATCAAATTTGGCATGATATGACACAAAACTGAACATGTACCTAGGTGCAGTGAGTAATGCAGGTCGAATGTTACAAACACGGAAACTTTCGCAAGCCGACGGCGACGCGGGCGCTGTTGTTCGTAAATAATACGAGTACGAGTATGTTATGACATTTGAAAGAACGTGAAATATTAAACTTTGAAAGATTTTGTTTGCAATATTTTGCCTTCACGCTTAGATTTTTAGTTTTCTGTATATCGTAATAGTACGGTTAGCGACAAAAGTCGGCGAAAACATCCATCAATCGAGTCGGTTTCCAGTCAAACCATATGCAGCTTAATACCATTATTTTAGATGGAGTTTTAGATGGAGAGCCTACCTCCACAACCCAGGTACTGGGTAACACGAAATCTCGTGGTATGTCTGGTTGTCAGACTTTCAGGCCTCTGACTACCCGTAACGGCTATCATAGATCTTAATTTGACAACCGGGACCGACGGCTTAACGTGCTCTCCGACGCACGGAGGGGTCTCGGTATGAAATGATGGTCACTCATCCACAGACCGACCACGGCAAGCGCAGCGAAACCTCGATCGATCGATCTGTGCGGCTATTACTTAGCCACGAACCCCTCTCATATCGCCGAACCAAACTACCGTAAATTCGCAAAATCATTCACATTTCCATTTCTTCCTTATGGATGGTTAATTTAACAACCAAGTCGATGAAAACATCAAAAAAAATGTCTGAGTTCATGAACTATCCGTTTAACTGCTTGGATTGAGTACCTACACGTTACAAAGTTCGACCTAAACCTGTAAAATATTTTTTTATTTATAGCAAAAGAAAAACAAAGGGATCGCGAACGCCATCGACTGTGCTTACGTCAGCAGTGGCAGGCAAGGAAAATAATGGCACGACATAAGTTTTCCGATCTATGTAGGGCACTTGTACATACAACGGACAGGGTGCGGCGCACGCGATTGAATAGTTCGTCTTTACTGCCGCGTAGTTCCTTTAGTTTATATTCTTTGGTTTATATAGTTGTTTAATACATACAATCATTCATAGTATGTAGTAATTTCTTAGGATTTCGCGAATCTAGCGATTAAGGCGTTGGCTCGCTAATTAGCAGACACAATAGATTTTTATTAATATGAAGTATAATTCTGTACGTGGCTGAGCGAAAGGGACTCCGTATTTAAGTTGTTTAAAGTCTAAAGGGAATCGCTCAGTTTGTTAGGGTGATCTGGCTAAGTGTGGACAAGATCTTTAATAATGAAAGACTTGCATTTTAAAAACTACTTACCTATAGAAAAGCAAATATTATAATAAAGTTGTAGCAAGATGCACGAATATGCCTCAACTGGCATGGGAAAAATTGAAATCTTGCCGAGTAAAATCTTTGTAATAAGCATATTCTTTTCTGTAATATATTATTTACCAGTAGTATTTTGATATAATCTGATTATTTACACATTATAGGTTGGGGTTATTATAGGGTTGTATTAGGGTGGTTAAAATAAAACTATTAGTTTTTATTTGTTATTTTGACTATGAATAAAGTCATAAACTATTAAAATACATATTTTCTAAAAACTGGGCAGACGATGCAACATTATTTTCGTGTCTAGCCCAGCTTAAATACCAAATAGTAGTCATAACGTGAGCACAGCAACCGACCGTTACTTCGGTCGACAAGGCAATTGCAACAATTTATTAAGTTTTTTTTTTTTTTTTGTTGTTTTTTTTTTGTTTCAATTAGGTCCATAATAGCGCCAGGTTCAATGTAAGGTGCAGATTCAGTTTCCGAGGGTAGGAACGGGTTATCATGAGGAGCGGTATCGGAGTCCATGATAAGAAAAACAAACGTTCGAAGCAGCGAGTAAACAAAATAACATCCACAGTGTACGAAAGCAAGCGAATAGATTTTTCATTGTTGTAATGTTGTAGATGTAATTTCACTTGACTTTAGGGATGTTCGATACGGATCGATACTCAAGTGGGTCGGTACAACGGGATTTGATTGAATTTCACATCGACTCAACAATATTCGATCCACTACTGTAAATTCTTAAAGGTGTGAGGATCGGATAAAAAAATCGTATCACTGTACAATCTTACTGTATAATCGTAGTGGTCAGATCTATGTACACGTGTTTATTATATGAGAAAAAATTAAAATCTCAGGGAAAATACTATTAAGACGGGCCGTAATTTTCCATAAACACGCTTCTCCATCACTACTGACATCGGTAGAATATTCGGGCAATACTGGGACTCTGTGTGCCAAATTGAACTACATTAAAGGCAAACATATTAAAAATGATTAATTCAAAGCGATTTTATATCGATACTTGGATCGAAATGATCTATTGCGAAGCAGAATATCGAAACAAGCAACCGGATCGATTATCTCTATAAGCGATACAGTAGGAGTTGCAGGAAAAAAACTGACATAAACGATTTATGGATCGTTGATCTAATCTAAAGAAAATATATGTTAAAATACTTATAACGTTTTTAATTGGTGTTTTATTTTAAAACAATGTAAAAGAGTGTAATCTTCTCATACAATATTGATCAGTACTCTTTTTGAGACAAACACTTTTTTTGGTTACGCTAATTGATTAAGTAATCGATTACAGACTGAAAGTGATGTTTTATTTCCGTGCTGGTAACACTGCGTCAAACAAATGGCTATGTTTTATATCTAGTGTTATAGTTTTTAGACTCTTTAATTCGACTTTTTGTACGTGTGCCTGGCTACTGTGTGATATGCAAAATATTTGTTTCAGAATTAATAATATTGTTTAGTAAAAACATTTTTTACCGGGCATCTTGTCCACGCTTAGCCGAAACTGGTGATTCCCTTTACACATTTTTGTGGAAAAAGTAATAAGGTCGTGAACAGGTTAACATTTGATAACCTGTTTGAAAGATTTGTCTGTACTGATAGATTGTTATTTATAAAAGGTACTTCAATGACTTATCCACTATTTAACTTGCAATATAATAGTATGAACATTAGTTTTGGATTTTAGTGAATTTGACACATAAAAGAAGTAGATACCTACATAGCTCTTACATAAAAAAGCTTAAAGTGTGACAAGTGAATCAACAAGAATAATATAATTTAAAGGCTTTAAAGGTACACACACACACACATACATAAAATAGGATAGAGCTTATTTGGTCATTAAAACAGAGGTCATCTCCATGGACCTTGATTAAATAGAGCCGCGAAACCCATGTGACTGCGCCTAGTTTTTTGGTTTCCGAGATTTGTGCTTTAATAGGCTACGGGCACCTGGTATGTCTTACGTGTTAAGTGATCAGATCGCTTCTAGGTACCGGATTAGGGGCTGCAAGTTTTGTTTAGCTTATGAGTCGAACCCCTTCAAAAGTATATCCTTAATCAACATAAATGGATAATATGTGGAAACTGTTTTTGAGGATGTATTATTATTTTGTAATAATTTCATAATGATACTAGCGGATACCTGGCGTGTGCTACAACGTTTTTTATTATTCATTATTTTAGTGGTTTAAAACCATCTTCGCATTATTGCCTTTCTAACGAAACCAGTTTGGGGCACATCGGTAGGTGGGTAGGATGGTTTCAAAGTCTATAACGGACATGGGTAGAAACCATTCTTGTGTTTTATACTCGTATATTAGGATTCTAATCTGTTCGTTTCCCAAATAAAAATCCCTAACACTAACTTCCATTCATCACACTATCTTCGGTGATTGACAGTCTGTGAAGACAATAGTGCCGTATCAAAAGGGATGAGTTGTCAGGAAATGAAGATCTCCTTCTCACAGACCATACCATAAGAAAGTGGAGAAGTTTAATTAACCTAAATTTGGGTGACACACGATGTTTTATTCATGCGTCCAACCTATAAAGCAAAGAAACAAAATTTACTCACTTTTGAGTCAATTTTCAGTAATTCTAGATATTTTTCATGGAGATTATGAGTAAGGAAACGATGGTGCCATTTTATTAAAATAAACGGCTTACCATTTCTATTTGCACCTTCTTCTTCTTATCGTGTGGTTGATGAACAAACTAGTGTAAGAGTTTAAATCACCCGTAGGTCTCTGACATGGCTTTACACACCATCAAGAACATCTCTCATGTGAGTAGGCTTTTTAATTTTTTTTTTAGATATTTATAAAACGCACATGACTTCGAAAACTCAATGGTGCGTGCCTTCGATTCGAACTTGCGATCTATGACTTGTCAGTCCAACGGTCATACCACTAGGCTATCACTGCTTCATATCTTTATATTCTTATTCACAATTTGCACCAAAAAGTCACGTTATTGTTGTCAAGCATAAAATCACCTGATTTAGTGTTTATTATTTTGTTTCGCGGGCTGAGCGGATTTGCATTTCTATTTTACAGTGACTTTTGGCACTGATCCTGCATTAGTACAAGTTTCAGTGCTGGAAATATAATTTCCGTTCGGGTAAACTTGCGGTATCCTTTAGCGGTCGGTTTATTTTACTTTTTTCATACAAATGCCATCTTTGCGGCTCGAGCTTTCTTATTTTAATTAGATCCTGAGATTTATCTTGATCTGCAAAGAGTTGAAACTTTTTAGACCTGTAATATTTATTTTCTTGGAACCACTAGACCAATTTGGTAGTTTTGTATTTGGTTTAGTCTTTTGATCGGAGAAGTACAAAACTGTACTTTATAACAATACTACTCTATTGGGTCTGGTAATTAATGAGCCAGCAACAGCGGCATTGTGCATTGCCCCAAACAAGCCATTAATTGAATTTGATAGTATACGTCTGATAATCTGGTCTACAATATTCAATTCAATTCAATTCAATATCTTTATTGTGGATCATAGGTAGGTACATAATACAGTTCTTAAGTAATTAAAATTGGATCAGCTACGTCCCGCCCTTAGGGCATACAATAGTAACATACTAATTAAATTTACATAATTGTTACAAATCAATAATTAAAATTTCACACAAAATATTTAAAAGATAAAACAAAACGGAACGAATTAAGGTACAACATCAGTGGGCCACTGAACGCATCATGACTGAGGAGAACTATATTGGCACAGTGATTTGTCTGATAGGAAGTCTTTTAAAGAGTAGTAACACTTGTTTACTAACAGATCATATACTCCTCCCTTCTAACGCAGGCTTCAAACTTAAGATCTCTCGTATTTTTATTAAAAATATCACCTACCTCACTAGTCGAGTGGTCGCAAGGGTGACTGCTGAGCATGAGGTCTAGGGTTCGATTCCCTGGTCGTTTTTTCATTTATTTCCCTGGCAAAGTGTTATTCGATTTTTCTGGTAGGACATTTATTGTAGCAGCCCGGAGTTTGGTATTGTGCCTGGTAGACGGCAATAGGCTCACCACCTATAAGAAACTTAATAATATTAGTGAAGTATGGACGTACAATTGTGTAAACCTACCCCTTCGGGGAATACAGGCGTGATGCCGTTTTATGCAAGTGTTAGTTAATTTATAATAAGCACATGACTCGAAAAGTCAGTGGTGCGTGCCTTGGATTCCAACTTGCAACCTTTGACTTGTCAGTCCAACGGCAAACTGTAGTTTTAATTTTGATACGCGTGAAAATTTCTACTTCTAATTAAATTTTACACGCGTATCTAAGGACCATTTTTTACAAACCATTTTCAATACCCTACGCACATTATAGGCCACTACATGGTCCCACATTTTGTGGCTCCATCCAGTAGCCTCATAAAAAAAGATTAATAAGCCTATCCATGCCTCTGAAGGAATTTAATCAGCGTATATGACTAAAGGACCAGTTTTTATTCTTCAACATTTTTTGTTAGGGTAGTAAACTTTGTGGATAGTTCAATTTGTGAATTTCTATGGAGCATTGCGAATCTTAGAGTGGTCTAGAAGTCATTTATGATTGAGACCTGTAAAAATTTAACGACGTTTGCGTGGCTAATGGCTGTTTATATTTAAAGTTTAATGTAAGTGTTATAGGGTTTGTATGGTAAAACCATGATATTCGATTATGTCTATGAAATTTTGTTTATGTATGACTAGCTTCTGCCCCCGACTTCTGCGTGGACTTCAGAATTGGGTCTATGTGTTAATCCAGGTTATAAACTATCTGTGTGTCAAATTTCATCCGAATACGTTCAATAGTTATTGCGTGATAGAGTAACAAACATCCATTCTTGCATCCTCAGAAACTGCAATTTTCTGGTCTTTCCTTAACTTTGTTTTTTTTTATTTGTATCTTAGCAGAGAGAGTACAGATTTTAATCATCAAAACTCATTGCTGACATTTTAAAAACTTTGTAAATGTGCTACGCGGCTTTTGTCTTTTAGATTACCGCTAGTGCAGCAATGTTGTTTAGTGTAATGTAATGAAGAGTACACAGGCGTGATAAGCTACATTATGAACTTAAATCCGGGGCAATAAGAGACACTTTACGAACGTGTTGAAAAGTTATTTACAGTCCTACGTTGACAATTATATTGTTCAATACTAGTTGATAAAACAATTTATTTAGTTTTTGTTCTTGTAACTTCGTGTCCCTGAGCGCTGGGATCCAAACGAACTTGTATTATTTTGAACGAGAAGTTTTGCCCTCTGGAGTAGGGTCGCCAAGTGTTTTGGAACTATTTTGTGCGTGATATATTTAACACCCCTATAGTGACGTACCACACGAATCGGATTTTTCTGATGTTGTAATTTTGTTTAGTTATGATAAGAAAAAATATTTAAGGAAAACTGACGACCTTTGGCCCAGCGCACTGGAAAGTGACGTACAAAACTAAAAGATATACCAATAAAGCCTTATATATTTGTCTTTCATTTGTATTATATATTTGTCTGTTAATAGCCATTTGTTACTTTTCAAATAACGGTGGGATAGTGCAATCAATCATTCCTTTAATCGACCTTATTTTGATTGAAACCACTCACAGTCGAACATTTTTAGTAGGCATATATATATATATATATATCTGCCTAGCCTTTTCCCAAATACATTGAGGTCGGCTTCCAGTCAAACCGGATGCAGCTTAATACCAGTATTTTACATGGAGCGATTGCCTATCTTACTTCCACAAACCAGTTACTTGGTAACACGATATCTCGTGGTAAGACTGGTTGTCAGACTTTCAGGCCTCTGACTACCCGTAACATACATACATTTTTAGTAGGTACTACCATTAATATTAATTTAAATAGTAATCTTTGTGTATTTTGAACAATAGTTTTATTATATTTCACTCTTGTCCACGAACTTTCATAAGTGGGCTTAACGTAGGCACAAGTGGCATTCGGGGCCTGCTCGTGAACTTGGGTAGTTCGCCACCCGACCAGCGACAGGCATGAGGGTCGCCGTGCTTATACACGTGCGCCACTGTGAAGTGTTTTTGCAGGCCAACTGTGACCGGCCTGCACATATTTCGGGGTCTGTTGATACCTTAACGGACTATTACCTGCCGGGGTGGCGGTGAATGCAGCTACGATCACGGGACTCCAGTATAGGTTTCTGGAGGATCGTGTGGTTTTTCCTCGGCACAGAGTCCGTGAGGGATTTCCCAAAATCTAAACTAAAAAAAAAAGACACAAGTGGCATCTGCCCATCTCCTTTCATCAATTCATCATAGCATGACCTCGTTCTAGCAATATGCTTAATATCAGGATAAAATTTTGAATTTCCACACAAATCAGGACCTGTGGTCACATTATCGAGAACGCGTACATATCGTTTTGCACAACTTTCGATTGGAGTATATTTAATTTATATTTTATCCCCAAAATTGAAGCACTGGACTAAGAAACTGGATCAAATAAGGCGTTCCAAAAGTTCTCCAATGTTGGAATGTAAAGAATTGTGAATGGGAGCGGGGGGAGAGTAAAAGGGGAGAAGGTTCCACGGACTCAGTTTGAGAATACGATTAGGAATTGTAAGATTTTGTTGTATAGAATTAAGTTTCCGATTGAATTTATTTGTAGTTCGTCCTGTAAGTTGGTCGTCTTTTGTTAAAGTTTGTGTGGACTTTACCGATACTATTGTAATATCTGTGTAAATAATCCAATACATTCGTTGTAGATTTAAAATTGTTAGGTATAACTAATAATGTAATGTGTAGACTGCCTCGCTGGCTGGTCCAAAGCGCGACTGTTGAGCATGAGGTCTTGGGTTCGATTCCCGGGTCGGGCAAAGTGTTATTGGGTTTTTCTATCAGGAAATTCTTGATAGCAACTGTGCCTGCTAGATGGCAATAGGCTCACCACCTATTACGTAGGACTTAATAACAGCATTGGTTAAATGTAGGTGTACAACTATATACATCTGTGCCTACCCCTTCAGGGAATACAGGCGTGATGCTATATTATGTTATGTAATGTATAAGAAGTTTATTTCTCAACCAGAAGTTTAAGTTTTAATATTTTTACCTTAAAAATGATAGGACTCATCTTCATCCTCTATTTGACCCCTAAGGGGATGAATATTCAAAAACCCTTTCTTATAGCTTACCTGGGCTTAAATTTTTTCCTTAAGAACATTAGTTTTTATGTATACGCCCCTTAGTTGTTATGGTATGAGGTAATTGACAGGGACGCCGACTCCGTGGGTGCTCGGAAGCTCCAGTACCCACCACGAGAGGAAAATAGTGGGGATGGCCACCCATGATCATAGACATAGAAACTGACCAGATTGTAAACGTTGGCATCGTGGCGTGGTAGCGCAATATGTTTCTGTCCTGTCTGTTCTTCTAGACATATTTATTTATGAGTTGTATTAAACTTTACGCACTTCAGCAGTTATGTTAAACAAGTAATTAAATAGGCGGCACTGGTAACTGAGATTTAAGAATAATGCTTGTTTTTCTAAAGTCATTGACTGATCAACTGCCTCGTTGGTTTAGTGGTCCCAAGCGCGACTGCTGAGCAGGAGGTCCGGCGTTCGATTCACGGGTCGGGCAACGTGTTATTGAGTTTTTCTGTTAGATAATTCTCAGTAGCAGCCCGGGGTTTGGAATTCTGCTCGGTTGATGGCAATAGGATTGCACCTATTACATGGGACTTAATAACAGCATTGGTGAATTGTGGGTATACAATTGTGTACACCTCTGCCTACATCTTCGGGGAATACAGGCGTGATGCTATGTTGTGTTATGTTATTGACTCATCACAGATAACCAGACATTGCAAGTTGAAATCACATAGTTGTTTCGCAAACGCATTAGTTCAGCCGTCATTCAAATGTAATTTATCATTTAGAGTAGATAAGTAGCGCTTTTAACGTAAATGTACAAAAGTTTAAGTATTTCGTAACGAATAGTAAATGGTTTGTTTTGTCCTTTTAACATTACATTTACGTAAGTATGTAGTTGTGTAACTAAATAATGTCTTTGTTAAAAATATGGTGATTTATTTAGATGAGTCAGTGTGAGTTAATATGAAACTATTAAAAATAGGGATGTCAAAATATCTTAAAGACCATATTTTCGATTTTAGAGATAAGAAAAACTGTGGTATTTCATGATTTCTGTTAAAGTTTCTTGTCGGGTTTGAGAGTTGAACCACCAATTAGTAATTCATACTAATTGGTGGTTACCCACATCTATAAATAATAAATTTATGCTAATGTTTTTTTTTTAAATGTCCTTTTTATATCCTCCTGGGTTCCCTCCATCTGACAGCGAGGGATAACTCGGACCCCTACCGAATTAAACCACACGGCCTTCGCAGCACATAAAGAAGGGCACCGTTAACTTGAGTAGATCAAACCAGTGAACCAGTGCCCCTTCTGTGCCATGCTTTTCGCCCCACCCGGGGAAAACAGACCAGTTTCCTTAAAATACTGTATAGTGCATGTGAGCATGTACACTACAGGGTCGCTGAAACAGCGCCCACGACCCAATTGTCACTTACCAGTGATGATAGTGAGGAAGCGGCTTTTTCCCTACCTGGGCTGAGCGCTGGAACTGTTGCCTCTCCGGTGGCGCATATGTCTCCGAGCAGGATCGGCCTTCTACCGATCTCGCTCTCAGGCCTCTTTCTGTAGCATAATTCATTCCCAGAAGGCGGTTACGGTGGTCCAAGCGTCTGCTCTGTCAATACCTATACCTACCTAAGCGTGTTAAGCAGTACGTGGTAATCCATACTAATATTATAAATGCGAATGTAACTGTTTGTTTGTTTGTTACCTTTTCGCTCCTAAACGGCTGAACGAATCGTAATGAAATTTGGCAAAGAGAAATGTATCTTGAGGAAGGACATTGTCTACCTTTAGTCGCGCAGAGGAAGTCGCGGGCACCAGCTAATTATTTTCTCCAGTTCTTAGTTCAAAGATAATATTATCTTTTACTCAATTATTTCCTCTTTCACCTTTAGTCTGTGTCAGTTCACTACTATATAGTCTTACATATAGCATCACGCCTGTATTCCCCGAAGGGGTAGGCAGAGGTGTAGTACACAATTGTACACCCACATTTCACCAATGCTGTTATTAAGTATATATATATATATATATAGTCTTAGGCTTCTCCAATTGCTCACCATTAAGCACGAGTATTTTATCGGAGCCCCCGTTCCCCTTTGGATATAAGTTTGTCCACCCTTGGACAAACTTCTAGATATGCATTTGACATGTCGTTGGCTTAATTATTAGATTATGTAGGTGAGTTTGATCAAAGATTTTATTTCTGTAAATAGATCTTTTAAAGACACTTTTACAAGTCATTTTTATTAACTAGATGGCGCCGTCGTTTCCTGTCTGACTACTTCTTTGAAGAAACGCCGAAACAAACTAAGAGGCCAACGTCTCTTTAAAGTCCAGACATAATAGTACATATCTATGTGATTGTAACGATGCAGGGATCGTTTGGAATGGCCTTTTGAGGAAAGAGCCATAGCAGCTTTGAGGTATGTTCTATCTGAGGGCACGTATCATCAGTAATCGTGTAGCTTAACCATAACTAAGGGAGTTCAACGACCCGTCACAACACGATACCAGATCAGGAGGACATTTACGTCACATAAAAGAACTCAAAACCGCCAGACATTCTATGAGGTTCATGTATGAATTGTTAGCCCACATAGTACCCAGTTTCATTTATCGTTAAGAATTTTCTAAGGGTGCAAATAAAAATAATATCTAATTAAACATTGACCTATTCAAAACATTCCAGAAACGGTGAAATTTCAAATAACTTGACTTGTCTAATAATTCATAATTTATTTTCCAACTGAGGTTATTTGTCAAACAATGAACCCACCCCTAATTTCGTCTCCACACTATTTCAAAACATCCCAGTCCCCCAGTCATCTCGAAAGGGATCAATAAAACATAATCGTTTTATCGGGCCATTATAATTATTTATATGGCCTCCCTAATGCGACAAACAGCCATACATCATATACACAGGATCTTTATTAGGATATATATGATTAAGGCTTTCTACAAATTCTCGATTTCACACCACGGACCTTAAAAAAATCGGAATTAGCGTTGCGTACGACATGTGAGAAGCAGGCCTAGTCATCCAATTGCGCTTGTCATACACGAGCAAAACGCATATAAATACTTAAAACTCATCCACTCGGCGCCAGTACGCTGCGTGTGTGTGTGCGTAATCTATGCTTCGCTTATGACAAGGCAAGGTTACATCCGTATTTTTTCAGATCCGTGTTTCACCCTTTTTTTTATCTGTACTGTCAAATACGGCCAACGCAATCCTATCCCTTATCCTCTGGCAAAAATAACTGCCTTGTTAGTTTAGTGGTCCCAAGCGCGACTGCCGAGCAGGATGAGGAGTTGGGTTCGATTCCCAGTACGGGCAAAACGTTAATGGGTTTTTCTGTTAGCAAATTCTCAGTAGCAGCCCGGAGTTTGGAATTGTACCCTGTAGATGGCAATAGGCTAACCAATTATAACAATTTTACATGGGACTTATTAAATGTGGGTGTACAATTGTGTATACCTCTGCCTACCACTTCGGGGAATACAAGCTGATGTTATGTATGTAATGATCGTTTTCTTGCGGTAAATCTATTATATTTTAATCGCTTACCATGCGCCAGTATTGTTTCTTCAACCTGTCCACCTACCTGTAAACCTAAATAAATATTACTTAGTACTTAGCTTTTTGCTTCAGCATTATGCCTGTCACTGTCGTACATTGTCAAACTACACGTGTAAGACAGAGACGGTAATATACTCGTAGCTACGTCACATACCACTTGCTAAGTAATCTTTACTTATCTTGGCTTTAGTCTTCTTACTAGGATGTACAGTTGGACATAGGCACATTTATATATTTTTTTGTGTGTATATATCCATCATGGACGCTGTGCCGGACTCCTATCGAAACTATACCTAAAACCACACGGTCCTACTCCAACCTTTACCGACGTTCCGGGTTCGTTGCAGTAATCACCGCGACCCCGGCAGATTATGGTCCATTGAATATAATTCAACGGACACTCTGGGATTTGTGCAGGAATGCCACAGTAAGCCTGCTCAAACACCCCCGCATATATCGCACGAGCGTGGCCGTCTCGGGCTGGACTGCTGATCAGGCGGCGAACCACCCATGCCCGCCGCCCGCAGTCCACGAATCACGGTGGCCGGAGATCGTTGAGTGCCCTCCGGCGCCTGGCTCACCTTCTACGGCAGGAGTGAGCGGCGTTCGCCACTCTGTCCCTTTCCACCGCCTCCTTCGGGACCATCACCTCCTCGGACGGAAGCGAGAGATCGCCCGCCCTTACTGCCCCGATGAGGTCGTGGCGCTGCTCAGCCAAAGCTGCGCACACCTCCAGCATGTGCTGCGCCGTGTCCTCGGGGCAGTTGCCGTACAGTGGTGGCAGCTCGGTGTTGGCTCCCGGCCTATGCGACACAGATACTTTACGAAGCACCCGTGGTCCGAGAGATTCTGCGTCATCCGGAAGCCGAGGGCGTCATGTTGCCTCTCCAGCTACTCTTCCATTACGGGTCTTACCGCCGCTATTACGGAGTGCCCTAGGGCTTTATACAACGTCAAATACATTCACATAAACCAAGAATTAAATTAAATTAACTAAATTTGTAATTATCATAGTACTAGCACGACAAAAACTGCTCTTCGAACGACAAACGTTAGGAAAAATACAAAATTGTTACATTATAGAAATTTCAATTATTTTAACCCGTTCACTGTCCCATGTGCCAAATGTGGTACATGTCGATTGTTTAACTATTGTGTCTATTTCGTGGACAGGGAACTTGCTAAATAAATCCTTATAACTTACACATTGATCCCTCACAAAGAAGTTACTTAATAAATTAGGATCTTGACATCGGTCCCACTTTGGGTACGATAAATCCTAATTAATAAATCAAAACGTCTGGCACTACTTTTAAATCGAATGATGGTGTTTAAATGTGACTTTTGTGTCTTATAAACGTAAATGTGTGACAATCCTAAGCGATATTTCATTTTCGTTCTCTCAGATTAAGAGACTGTTTATCCCATAGTGAAACGGTTTTTCGGTTATTTTCGTCCTATTTGGGGTTATTCTAAGGGATGGTTTTGAAACGTTAGGAGAAAAGAGGCGTTGTGGTTAAGTACCAGAAGTTCACGGGTAACCTGTAAATCCTGTAATTTAAACTTTCTTTAAATTTTGTTACACCACCACACCAAAATTATTACGACGTGTAAGTTTTTTTTAACAATATTTTTATTTTACCTCTGTATGTAATTTTACAGAATAGTTACTTAAGTATACTAAATCTGTTTTAGTATAAGTAACTATCTGCACTGAGACTAGAATAAAAAAATATTTCTTTCTTTCTTAAATTAACGTTGCGATTGTAGTAAACTCTCGTACGTATAAAGACCCTGGGCTGTTACAACAGTAGCGAGGCGATACAGGCGTGAGGCTACGTGTTAAAAGATAGATATAATTATTATAATTATAGATGATTCAAAGCTGTGTATTTTTTTAACGTTTCACTGCCATCTCTCAGAATAAAACCAGCAATGAATAATTTATTCGGGTCGCAGCGAGCGTCCGCGAATAATTTGTGTCCTCGCGAAAGCTCATTTTTATTGCGCAACCTTTCTTGACGAAACAGATGATACCGACTTTGATAGCTTGCCTTTCTAGTCCTGATGAAAATTTTCAACTTTCATGGGAATCTTTATGAGGCATTGTTAATATGAAGGGGAGGAGGGAAGGTTGTGTTGTTTGGTATATTTTGTTTTGTTGGTAGTTTATGACATCTCATATTTGTATAAGACGTCACGATTTTCGAGGTTGTTATATTTTTATGTTATTTATTTTATTCATGTATTGAGACGTAGCTTGGTGAACTTTTTACTGCCAATATAAATGACTCTAATATATTATGTAAGTTTCTTTGAAGGGGTCTATGTGTAAGTGATAAGAATTCATTTAAACCATTATTTAAAATCTATAATGTTTTTATTATTTTCATAATGTTTGCCATTAGAGAAGCAGTGTTCGTCTTGCTAGTAGGTACTATGGTAATTACAAATAATTTGTAATTTGTAATTTTTTAATAGGCATGTCTTTTTGGTGACTTCATTGCCATCTATTCAGTCCCCATCGAGGGAAAAAATTTGCAGTTAAATGTCGCACAGATACGATTACCATAACAAATATAGATAAATCTTTCAAACACTTTAACGCATTCGTAGCGAACTATAAAGTTATAAATCGTTGTGGAAAGAAAAACGGTCGTGAGCATTCGAATCTGCGCCTCTCGCCTATAGTTTTTATCCGGTCACGACCGTTTTGCCTTTCAATGTCTTAAAACCCTTATTGTATTTTTTTTGTATAATAACTTTCGTTTGACAAACGAAAAATTTTCGGGATTGCTTGACTTGTTTCGAACTCGAACGGAGCCCTTTTCATGGCGATGTCGTGAGTCAAAATTATTGTAATCATCATCCCCTTGCCCTTATCCCAATTTATTTGGGGTCGGCGCAGAATGTATTCTTCTTCCACTTTCTAATTGTTTTCGAAATTACATGCTGCTAAAGTTTTAGCAATGTTTTATGACCGGCCGCCTGCCTGACGTCAACCCTCATCGGGAATGCTGTTGTTGATTGTAACCGACACCGATACGTTCTCCTTCTATCTAGCTATGTCACACCAAATGTTATCCATGCGCCAGGTTCTGATGTTCACTAACCGGGGCATTACTTATTGTAAATCCTACAAAAAACAGAAATACAAAAGATTGCGGGTAGGTTTGTTCTAAAGAAACTGATAAGTAAGTTTATAATAGTTGAAGCGATTCTTTATAGTTTAACGGTTATTAGTCACGCGCATTCCTCGGGATTGCCCGACTAGTTTCGAACTCGAACGGAGCTCTTATTCATGAGCTGAGCCCGCGGCGATGTCGCGAGTCAAAATTTGTTCTAGGGAGTAAGACTCGCGACATCGCCGCGGGCTCGAAGATCTCGAAGAGTTCGAGTTCGAAACTAGTCGGGCAATCCCGAAGAATGCGCGTGAGTAATAACCGTTAAACTATAATTAATGTGAATGTGTCTCACGAAAGTTATTATACAAAAAAAGAAGCGATTCTTCTAATTAAACATTAAATAAACGTATTATTGCAAAGTATGTATTAACTGCAAAGTTAGTCGCGTCGGTTCGGTCACCTGTATAGGGACTGAATAGATTGCAATGACGTCGCCAAAAGACGTGTTAAAATATGGTTGAAGAATTCGCTGTGGTGAGCTGTTGTCGAGATAGCTTAGTGGTCAGAGCGCCTGGAGTATTTATCCGGGAGGCGCAGGTTCGAATCCTGTTCACTTCCATATTCTTTTTCCATTTAATATAATAAACTTTAAATAAACGATTGTCAAAGCTTCGTTCTCAGATCGAAAAATAATAAAAATTATTAGCCTCCATTCATCATGTCATTCGCAAAACGAGGGTTTGAACAAAGACTGCTTGCTGCCATTAATTATATCAGACCCTCAGCTATGAAGAATGGTTTCAAGGAGTTATAACTTATTATCGTACTTTAGGTAGAACTTATGCATTTAGCCCATAGTCTCCAGTATTTTCAAAAACTCGCAAAATTATAACCCTAATATATAAAACACAAAAAAAACTACCTATGTCCGTTATAGACTTTGAAATCATCCAACCGATGTGCCTTAAACAGGTTTCATTAGAAAGGCAATCATGTGAAGATGGTTTTAGACAAATTAAATAATGACAAAAATATGTCTGACTCGATGTAGCTTAACGTATCCTGTCCACGAAGCAGACACAATAGTTCGTGTACCACATGTGGGTCATTGGACAGTGAACGGGTTAAATACCAGTATTTTATATAAAGCGACTGCATATCTGACCTCCACAACCGAGTTACTGGGTAACATGATTTCTTGTTGTAAGACTGGTTGTACGGATAGTCAGATGCCTAAACTCTAGTTTAGGCATCTGACTATCTATCTGCCAGTGGGACTATCTAGCGTGAGGTCTTGGATTCGATTCCTGGGTCGGGCAAAATGTTATTGAGGTTTTTTGTTACATAACATAACATTGTTTTTTTTATTTGTTTTCTTCTTACATTATTCTCACATACCATCAATATACGAATGTAAATAATTTTTTACTTTAAAAACAGTGTCTATGGAGTTTCTTGCCGGTTTTTCTCCATAAGATCAACTATTTTGTAACCGTGCACCTAGCTTTGACGTTTCATAAGTGCCTGGTCTATGTGAAATAAAAATATTTGAATTCGAATTTGAACATAGCATCACGCCTGTATTCCCCGAAAGGGTAGGCAGAGGTGTACACAGTTCTATACCCAAATTTCACCAATACTGTTATTAAGTCTCATGTGTGAGCCTATTGCCATCTACCGGGCACAATTCCATACTACGGGCTGCGAACTGAGAATTTTCTAACAGAAAAACTCAATAACACTTTGCCCGCCCGCGCTTGGGACCACCAGTTCAAAGAGACAGTTTTTTTGGTACGGAATTCTCAGTAGCGGCCCCGAGTTTGAAATTGTGATATAAGTGACAATAGACTCACCACCTCACATGGGACTCATATAACATCAATTATAAAATGTGGGTGTACAACTGTGAACACCTCTGCCTACCCCCTCGGGGAATACAGGTGTGATGCTATCTTATGTTATGTCATTATCATAGTTATACCTCAGTGAGACCTTTACTTGTTTTCACAAACTACAGAGCCGCGCAGTACAAGAACTTGGTCAGGTCCCTGCATATTGTCCATGTTTTATTCATCTAAACTTTGAAGTCGTTAAAATATTTAAATATACTTTCTACTTTTATTTTTCTTAGGAATATTGAATAAGAATCTCTACTACAGTTTGTAGTATTTAATAATGTCTACAAATCGATGTAAATCTCTTGAAAATCCAACGCAAACAGACGACGCTGAAATGATAATAAGATAAAAATCTGAAATCACAACACTATTTTTTTTTTTATAAATTTCTTGTTATTTGTTGCACATGTTAAGACAATGTAATGCCTATATCAATTACTATTTTTCAAGGAAACATTATAAAATTATAAACATGCACGGGGCTTGAATCCACGACCCTTGACGATCCATGTCATCACTCTACCTACTGAGCTACCGTGGCGTTGGTCGTGTGTATTAAATTTCAAGTCTCCTTGTATACGTCTTGAGGAGACGCCTGGCGATATTTATTTAGTAAACATTTACAGATCTAATAAACTCAGCGTTCTCACTTTGCAGTTGTAAGGCGCTGCACAACATCCTAATCCGTTTTAAATCATATAGATTGTTATTTTTTTATACATGTTGAGGCCATGTAATGCCTATTTTATTTTTATTAATTACAATTTTTCAAGGAAACATTGAAAAATAATAGACTTGAACGGGGCTTGAACCCGCGACCCTTGACATTCCGTGTCATCACTCTACCTACCAACTGAGCTACTGTGTCGTTGTCTGTTGTTTTTACCACTTTTAACAAACTTAATGAAAATAATGAATGTACCCGTAACCCGATTGCAGAATAAAGATTAATATACATATGACATATATTTTGGTGTCTTGTTTTGATGTATTTGAAAGCGTTTAGAAATGGGTGAAATGCCTAAGGTAGGGCCTTATTGGAAATTACATTGTCTGTTTGTTCACAATTGTCCTCTGTCAAATACATATTATCATGTCTTCACTCCGGCTCCGTTTATTAGGTCCGGAGTCGACTGGATATAATTAAAAATCTCGGAAACTGACAGAATGACAAGTTCATTAAAATTCATCTTGAGATAGTCTGCGCGCTTCTCAAGATTAATAAAATAATTAAACTCAAACCATCTTTGACTATTATCACAAAATGTTGAGAAGGTCCAGAGGTTGGAGCCGCCGAGAATCAGTAGGGTTAATATTGAAATTAACTCAATGTCAAATCAACGCCTCGAAGCAATGAGTTATCCTACTAATATTACAAATTGAAAGTTTGTGAGGATGGTTACATGGATGGATGTTTGTTACTCTTTTATGCAATATAACTGAACGGATTAGATGACATTTTGCACACATATAGTTTATAACCTGGATTACATAGGATATTTTTTATCCCGGCTGGGCCAGATTCTGGATTCTCCACGCAGAGGTAGTTTTTTTTTATCAAAAGTTGATCTAAGTTTGGCTACACACTCGCCCGATGGTAAGCGACGGTGTGGCCGAGGATGGAGCACGTAGATCCAGAAGAAATTTGTTCACTCTAAGTAGAGCAGATAGATTTGGGAAGAACGATAGTTGGAGAGTTGATGCTATTGTCCAAACCCGTCTCCACAACGGTTACATCGGACTACATCCCGAAACACGACTAGGTCGCTTCACGGCATGGCTTCGTCAGGTGGGTGGTAACCAGCCGCGGCCGAAGCCTCCCACCAGAGTTATGTTGCCTGTTTTGCACCACCCAGGGGCCACGTGTAGGGATTCCATTTTAAGGGTGCTCTCCTACGGGCGCGGGCAACTCAACCACCAAAGTCGCGGGCATATTTGCCTGGTATCTGAATTTCGGAGCATTTATGTATACTGCCACGTTGGTCAAGCGGTACCAAGCCCAACTGCTGAGCATGGGGTCTCGGGTTGGATTCCTGGGGCGGGCAAAGTGTTATTGAATTTTCTATTAACAATTTCTCAGTAGCAGCCCGGAGTTTGGAATTGTGCCCGGTAGATGGCAATAGGCTTACCATCTATTACATGGGACTTAATAACAGCATTGGTGGAATGAGGGTGTACAGTTGTGTACACCTCTGCCTACCCCTTCGGGGAATACAGGCGTGATGCTATGTATTCTTATAGTATAATCATTCTCAAGCCTATTTGGTATTCTTAAGTACGAACTATTATGAATTGATATATTTTCAATGTAAATATAGCGGAATTATTTTCGTAAACAATCTTGCTGGTTGCGTGGTTTAAAATAAACATAATTATGCAATTATGTTGTTCATCGCTCTGATTGAAGTTTGACACTAAATATCTGACACTATGCGCTTTCTAGCCTGAAGCATAACCTATTCAGGTAAATATGTTACTGTCTGCCTGTATCATCCCACTGCTAGGCAAAGGCCTAACCCATGACTTCCATGTTTGTCTGTCTGGAGCTATTGTGTTCCATTTTTCATCAAAACTACCTAGCTCATCTCGCCTTCTTCTTCGGCGTCCACGATGCTATCTGGTTGTGTCAGGGCTCCACTTGTGGATTATGAAATATGCAGAGTGACTTAATTATTATAGCGTTATTTTAATTTTAAGATACTTATTGTATAAGATATTGAATTCTTTTCTTGTGAGATTAGGTTGTTCATCAACATTACTATAAGAAACAGAAAGATCAGAAATTACCAACATGCAGTCACCGCAACCATGCAGCGATTATTTGAATAACATAGCACCATATTCATTTATATTCGTTTATTTGCTTGAATTATGGTACATAAGGTGTTACAAATATTAATAATAATTCAAGACATATTTCACCAGTAAACCAGGCATGCAAAATATTACATAAGCTATTAACAAGTCAAGTGAATATAAAAATTTGCATTAAAGCGTCACGTCTCGTTTTTCCCAAGCGGGAAGACAGGTGTACACACTTATACACTCACATTTCACCAATGCCGGTATTAAGTCACCGTGCAATAGGCAACTAGGCACAATACCAAATTTCAGGTTGCTACTGAGAATTTCATAAAAGAAAATCCCAATAACACTTTGCCCGACTCCAGAATCAAATTCAGGATCTTACGCTCAGCAGTAGCTCTTGCAATCAATAGACCAATGAGACAGTTTTGTTACTTATGTGAAGCTATTGCAATTAGATAATACTTGAGGTTGATTGTAAATAAAATTTATAAAGTATTATTATAACAATTACGGGCTTATACAGAACCCAACGTACTAATATATCTGTATAATAAATGACCCAACGTCTCTTGTGAAATTAGAAAAATTCAGTTCAATTTGTTAGAGCTATTAATTTCTGTTTTCTTTGCATTTTAGCACGAGAATCCTCAGTCTGCCGCGCCGGGAAGATGCTCTACTTTAATGACATTTATTGACAGAAATACGATAACTACGAGTGTTTGAACTTCTCCAATAACACTGTTAAAGATTGAAGTGATACTGAGTAGCTCGATTTTAAATGGCGAGGGATTTATTGGTATGAATTCGAGAATGTAGGTAGAGAAATATAAATTAAATTGTATTAAAACTTAAAGAAATTAAATTGTATTAAACTTACTTCGTGAGCAGGATTCGAACCTGTGCCTCCCGGATAAATACTCCAGGCGCTCTGACCTCTATAAGCCATCCCAATCTCTGCTCACTACCCCTAATTCTTCTTCTACATTTTAAAACGTCTTTTGCTGACGTCATTGCTACCTATTCAGTCCCTTTACAGGTAACTAAATAGATAGGAAAAGTTTATCAGGGAGACGCAGGTTCCAATCCCGCTCAAGACAGTATTTTTGTTTCCACAAAAATTTTATAGTTCGGGGAGTGAGTTTCTTCGTATTTTAAATACAGATTCAAGACATTTTTTTTCAATGTTTAATTACTTTTAATTATAATATATATGTGCCCTTTTGTTCGATAACTTGTTGCCGTTTTGTAGGTAGTGACATAATCCCGTTGTTGTAGAAAACTTGAGACTCTTGAACAAATAAATGCGACAAGTAGTTTTGACAGACCTCTCTTGATATTAACCTAACACTACCCAAATAATTCGGAAGACACCGAAACAGGTGAAGCTCTGAGAGTGCAAGGGCAGGACTATATGGTGGATGAATTGGAAAAATGTCATGAATCGGAATATTAAATACGAACAAACTTTTTCCTCGACCTAATATAACTTTAGAGTTCGCTACGTATGCCTTTTTTGTACTTTTATTCTTCTGTATTTAGTGTTGCCTTTTTAACCGACTGGCCCAGAAATTTGTTGTGACATAAATATATAAATACGTTCTGACTTTGCCCAGGGAATCCGCGCGTACTAGGCAGTGCCTTGCCCAAGCAGTGCCTGAGCAGTCGGCCTTTAATTTTCGCTCAATTAGGCGTCTACCAAAACAGTTTGAAAGTTTTAACATAGCATCACGCCTGTTGTACACCTACATTTCACCAATTCTGTTATTAAGTCTCATGTAATAAGTAGTGAGCCTGTCGCCAACTGACGGACACAATTCCAAACTCTTGGCTGCTACTGAGAATTTCCTAACAGAAAACTCAATAAAATTGACCTGACTCGGGAATCGAACCCGAGGCTTCATGCTCCGCAGTCACGCAGTCACGCAGGGACTATTAGACCAACGTGGTTTCAGGAAAGTTTTTATTTTTATTTATTTCAACCATTAAACCCCTTTCGATATTTCAATCTCCATTTTTCGGTATTTGTAAGAGAAAGGTATACTTTTAACCGTCTTATTTTTTTAACCGTCGCCTCTGACTCGGGCAGTAATTCAGCTTCATGTGTATGTGTATGACCAACTTAGCTCCCTTGTATCATAAATCACAACGTACCAAATTAATTGGCGTTTTATTGTGGTTTCACTTAATTTCGTTTGCCCTATATCTGTAAAAAAGAAACCCTTTGTATAACTCATATAATGAACATAAAAATAGTTCCTGCAAGCACCACACTGTCGCCATCTTCAATGGCTCATTAAAAACAGAACCGACTCTTGCGCAGATAAATTGTGAACTAACTGTGTTGTTCCGTCAATTTTGTTAATATATGACACAGTATAACCCTATTAATGTAGGATAATGGGCTATTATATTTAATTGGTAACACAATGATGGATTAAAATTACAAAATTAAAAAACAGATAAGAATCATTAATAGTGCAGTGTTCGTTAGAGTGTCTACTAAAGGTGAGATCTTGGGTTCAAATGAAATAAAACTTTAAAAAACTAGAGGTCCCTTATTATGTTTGCTAATTATAAGGTGATAAATATAAATTTATTGGTTTAAAGTTGCGTTTATTCTGAAGTTTCTGGAGGCTCATGTAATTATGAGCCTGCAAACGATTGTAGGTCAGGGTTTCCGGACTTGGGACCGCAAGCATAGCCTCTTTGGGACTGCAAGTCATACAAAAAATAACAAACAAGATAAATAAATTTAATAATTTAAGAACTCCCCTGCCATTTTGAAATTCTTACTAGTTTATGTGACCCGGGATACTATAGGAATTTTAACGATTACCTATACATCGATATCGGTTCAGGCATTAAGAAGTTATTGTGGAATAAAGAAACTCACAAACATACATACATACATAGTACCATGAACCCCAATAACATTACACTCCTTTTTTGGCAGTCGTGTAAAAAAACCAAGGCACAGATAAACAATCAACATAGACGCCTGGGGTTTGTGTTGATTGTTTATCTGTGCACCGCCTATCCGCCTGCAGGTAAATTTTTGATGTTGTGGTGTAAAACTTTTTTTGACGCCAAGACTTAAAAGAGGTAGAGAAAAGCTGGCCTAGGCTGAGGCTTTGGCGCACGCAAATCTCTGGAGTGTCTGTGCAGGCCATCTGTGGCCGGCCTGCACAGGTGACGGAGTCCGTCGTTGCCATCGACCAAAGATTTATTAGTTCTTATTGCTGTGCCATCGACAGACATACACGACATTATGCTGCTAAGGTCACAGTGAATGCGACGTGATCGCATTCACTGTGACCATAGGACCTGGGATCCTGGTAAAGATTAGGGGAACACCGTGTGTTTTTTAGTCGGTAAGAGTCCTGCACAGCAGCCATGATGAATTTTCGACACTTAAAAATAAAGCACTTGACACGGTCAATCTATGGCTATGGCTATAAGAACACATCTTTAGGGTAACCATCCTTTTTATCTGGAGTTGGCTTTTATTGGCCGAGGATGGAGCACGAAGATCCAGAAGAAATCTATTCATTTTAAGTAAAGCGGATAGAATTGGAGAACTATAGTTGGAGAGTTGATGCAACTGCCCAGACAAGTCCTTCACAATGGTTGCACCGGACTACATCCCGAAACACGACTAGGTCACTTCACGTTATAGCTTCGTCCAGTGGTCGTAACCAACCGCGGCAGAAGCCTCCCATCAGAGAAAGGCGGTCCGAAGCGCGACTGCTGAGCATGAGGTCCTGCGTTGGATTCCCAGGTTGGCCAAATAACAAACAGCCGCTTCTTCTCTCTAACTAAAATACTAAGAAGCGGTGAAGGGTGGGCTTTTTTGGGGGCTGTCTTAATGTTTGACGTTCAATTTCGCTAATTTTTAGCTTAATTTGAATAAAGAAATTTTGATTTTGATTTTATCCCCTAAGGACACGAAGGAAAACAAAAAAATTAATAGTACATTATGATACGAGTGCCCTAACTTGGTCATTACAGTCGAGTTTTTTAGCAATGACCAACCGAGACTTGTTGACAATTAGGGCACGCGGCTTTTCAACACTCTTTTGAGGAAAAAGAAGAATAAAATAACATAAAATTACATTTTGCAAAGATATTCTTTGGTATTAATGATGGCGAACGTTTTTTTTTTAACGTTGAGTTTTTGTTCTTTTTGCTCGCAGGTGGAAGACATCAAACTCACTGACGAAGATGCCAAACAGGCTTATATTATTAAAAAAAAAACTTTTTTATTAATTGAAACATCATATCTTATTTAACACTGTATTTTAATTACAAAAATGTTAAATTTCAGCAAAGAGTTTGTAGGCATCAAATTTCTTTGCTTTTAATTATATTAAATTTTTCAGCAAATACTTTTACTGTATAACATAAAACTCATAAAACTCGAGAATTATATACGAGTTTTATACGATGTATTTCAAAACACTTGCGAGGAAACTTAATCGATTATCTTGATTTGGTAAAATTACGCCCGGTTTTTTTTTTTTCGTGCACCGTGTCTATGGTATATGCACGCGCGAGTAGAAGCAGAGGCTTGATTTCCCCCCCAGGGGTTCCACTTTGTCGTAGCCGTAGCTTGGTCACCCACGGTGAAGGTAACGGAACCCGGGAAGGGCCGCTCCTCTGGGCTTTGCCTTCAAGCCCACGTTGGAGCGGCGCCGGCGTAGGTTGCGGGCCTTATGGGCGGTGTCGCAACTGAGATGGGCTGCGGCGTCGTATGGGCGGCACCGCAGCTGACAGATGGGGGCCGCGGCGGGAGAGGAGTGCTGGTATGTCGATGCGCCGCTCTCCCTGCCTTCCGCGGCCTTGACGGAGCCGCCGCTGTTAGATGGCGGACGCGGTGTGGCCGCAGGGGAGGAGGAGTGCCGGTATAGCGAGGTGCCGTTTTCCCTATCCTCTGCGGCCGGAGTGGCAGGCGGCGGAGCCACGGACCTGAACCGTCGCAGGGGACCTTGGGCGTCCAGACACGGGGTCGTCTGGTGCCCATTGCACATAGTGTCCGAGGTGGTTGCGGCACGCCATGCGTCTGGTGTGCCGTGGCGGGGGGGTGCAGTACCCAACCCCGTGAGGGAGTCCGGCAACGGACGGCCGCGGGCGGGTTCGCGGTTGTGTGCGAGAGCGTTCCCGCGTCCCGCTCTCAAGCGGCTGTGGAGGTACACTGTGGAGTTTTAGTGGGTTCGAGTCCCACATAACCGCTCTGTCTCCCCATGTCAGAGCGATATGCGAGGGCACTTCTCCACATTAAAAAAAAAAACTTGACGGCTTGACTTGATGAAGTTGCTTGAACTTTAGTTTGACAATCTATGATTTGATATCTAAATATATTTTATAATAATTTAAAATAAAGTGAATATTCTTCCATTTATAACACAAATTAATGTTAATTTGTTGATAAATAGGAAATAATTTGAACAATCGAAATGTTTATTTGTCATTTTTAACCGACTTCAAAAAAGGAGGAGGTTTCTCAATTCGACCGTATATATATATATTTTTTTTATGTGTGTTCGGAGATAACTTCGTCGTTTATGAACCGATTTTGATAATTCTTTTTTTGTTGGAAAGAAGAAATCTCAACGGTGGTACCATGATAAGGAAACTAGGATCTGATGATGGATCCCCGAGAAATCGAGGGAAACCTTCGAAAATTGTAGGGGCGACAAGTGCATTTGTTAATTTTTTCATTAAGTATTTTAAAGCACTACTATTTAATGAAGGTGTGGAGTCGATCTGATGATGGAGCTGAAAGAGAGTCGAGGGAACTCTTTAAAGATTTACAGCAATTACCTGGTGTTTGGGCTTGATTAATTTGTATTGATGGGAACTTTACACCTAGATGGGTTGTGACTGTAATTAGGGGTTTGATGATGAAGACGAAGGACAGTCAAGGGAACTCCTCAACGTTTTACAGTAGCTACCATGTTTTGTTATGTATGTCCGTCGATATCTTTGTTTGAAAGAGTAGTCCCCAGAGGTGGTCCCATTTAATTTAGTAAAGATCTGATGAAGATCTTCGAAGTTAGACGATGGAACTCTTCAATGAATTATAGCAAATCACTCTCAATTGCTGTAATCGCCTGTTCATGTACAGTTCATGCCACTCAATACATGCATAGCATCATGCCTGTATTGCCCGATGGGGTAGGCAGAAGTGTCCACTGTTGTACACAAACATTTCACCGATGCAGTAATTAAGTCCTAGCGGCTTTCGAAAGCCTACCCATATTATTAAATTTCTAAATTAACTTATTTATGAAGTATACAAACTTGTATATGACCTATACAATATATATATAACACACTTAAAACTAAAAAGACTAAAATAAATTAATTTTAAACAAAAAATGAAAACCGCCTTCAAAAACCTACTACACTAAAAAGTTTAAAATAATATCAAAATTTGCTTATAATAAAATCATTTTAAAAGAACAATATATAATAATAATCTGTTAATTTTGGAGTCGGTGCCTGATTTACGAGGGGCGTTCAATGTATTCTCGGTATGGGGGTGATTTAATAATGATGTGGGTAATTTTACTAATTAATTAAGTAATGACATTATCTGAGGGTATAAATATGAAATTTCATATAGTTCTGATCATTAGTTTGCTAGTTACCCTTAGTCAACGACAACTGGAATGGCTAACGTGACAATGTCGAAGAAAATCGAGCATCGCGCTGTGATTAAATTCCTTACCAAACAAGGAAAAAGTCAAAAAACTATTCACGAAGAGATGGTGGCTGTTTACCAAGATTCTGCACCTTCGTTATCGACAGTACAAAAGTGGTCAAGTGAATTTAAAAAGGGCAGAGAGAGTATTGAAGATGACACTCGCTCGGGCGGCCCGGTTACTGCCTCTACGGAAGAAAACGTGAAAAAAGTTGAGAAGTTAATACTGAGGATGCCCGAATGAAGGTCAAAATTATAGCAGAGATGACCCACCTCTCCGTTGGTACCATACACACTATTCTGCATGACCTCCTTAACCTCTCAAAAGTCAGTGCAAGATGGGTGCCGCGAATGCTCACGGCGCCTCAAAAACAAGTGCGAATCGAGTGCTGTAGAGAGTTTTTAAAGCTCTGTAGTGAAGACCCATCAAGTATTTTCGATCGAATTGTTACTGGAGATGAAACGTGGGTTCACCATTATGACCCTGAAAGTAAGCAGGAGTCCATGCAGTGGCACAAGAAGGGTAGTGCCCCCCCTAAGAAATTCAAAGACGTTCCGTCTGCCGGAAAAGTCATGGCCACGATGTTTTGGGACTCAAAGGGAATTTTGTTGATTGAGTACACAAAAAAAGGTGAAACCATAAACGCAGCATCCTACGCATCCACTTTGAGAAATTTATGGGAGGCAATTAAAGAAAAAAACCGGGTTAACTGACCGCCGGTGTGTTGCTTCTTCACGACAACGCCCCAGTCCACACGGCGCGTGTTGCCAAGGCTGCTGTGCGAGATTGTGGTTTCGAAGAAATAAACCACCCACCCTATAGTCCAGACTTAGCCCCTAGCGATTATTATTTGTTCCCTAATTTTAAAAAAGATCTTCGTGGAAAACGATTTTCCAACGATGAAGCGCTTAAGGCGGCCATAAATGCGCATTTTACAGAGATTTTTTTTTACAGGGTATTGAAAAATTAATTGCGAGATGTAACAAATGAATTGAGGTTATGGGGGATTATATTGAAAAATAAAAATAATTTTATTTGAATTAAGTTTTTTTTTCATACCGATACCGAGAATACATTGAACGCCCCTCGTATGTGGGGGTTTACAACCAGATACAAAGGCCGGTAACATAACCACAGCACAACGAACATAAGTGACTAACAAGAGGAAAACAATAACCCTCTCCCAGTACAGGCACCGACTCCAAAATTAACAGATTATTATTATATATTGTTCTTTTAAAATGATTTTATTATAAGCAAATTTTGATATTATTTTAAACTTTTTAGTGTAGTAGATTTTTGAAGGCGGTTTTCAGTTTTTGTTTAAAATTAATTTTTAAATTAGCACAGTCACAAAAATATTAAAGTTCATCATGGAGTTTTCAAATATCAAAACTATTTGCTGAGATTTAAAAGTAAATCTAAAGCTGTCACGCTGTGTTCTTTTTTTATTACCGCACTGAAGCGGTAAAAATTAAGAAAAAGCACGCGTGATTAATAAGCCTCACTGTGAACCTAAAAGCGGTGCAATAAGAGCTACTTTACGAGAAGAGCGTTGAAAAATTTATTCCACGCAAAGAAAAACCAACTTCATTAGTTAAGAACAACTATAAAACTTCCCATTCATCAAACTAGTTAGTGACGACATGTTTACAATGTTGCGACTAATTATTATGAAACGACTCGCTTTTTAAATTCCCTAAAATTAAACCGGTTTCGGGAATCGGATGTGTGATTTATTAGGGTACATGATATATGGGTCGGAATTAGGATAAATCGGAATAGGGATTAACCGGCATTAGAGGTAAGCCCGTGATTTCTGTTTGTGGGTTATGGTAGGCCATAAATCATGTTTTGTAACGTGACAAGTGGTGTTTAACAGCCGCATACAGAAAGACAGAAAGTAAGAAAATGTTTATTTAGCGCTGTCAGTAATGACACAATTAATCTAATAAATCTTATATATAAAATTCTCGTGGCAGAAACATATGGCAGAGCAACGTTTGCGGGGCACTGCTAGTACAGTCATACATTTTTGTGGAAGAATAATATAGTCGTGAGTAGGATTCGAACCTGCGTTTCCCGGATAAATACTCCAGGCGCTCTGACAGCTAAGCCATTTCGACCTCTGTTTACTACTACGAATCTTCTTCCACATTTTAATACGTCTTTTGGTGTCGCCATTGCCATTAATTCAGTCCCTTTACAGGAAACTGATCGGGAGCAGTGATAGCCTAGTGGTATGACCGATGGACTGACAAGGCAAAGGTCGCAAGTTCGAATCCAAGGCACGCACCACTGTCTTTTCGAAGTCATGTGCGTATAATAAACTAATTATCACTTGCTTAAAACTGTGAAGGAAAACATCGTGAGGAAACCAGCACACCTGAGAGATATTCTCGATGGTGTGTAAAGCCATGTCAGAGACCTACGGGTGGTTTAAACTCTGACACTAGGTTGTTCATCAGCCACACGATAAGAAGAAGAAGACGGGAAACTGATAGCTTATAACCTTAGAGTTCGCTAAGCATGCGTTAATGCTTTTAAGAGATTTATCGACACAATTAGGTAATGTACATATACTACTTAAAAAGACTAAAGATTACTTTTATTACTTAATATGACTAAAGGACTATATTTTTGAAGCGAAAACTTATTTAGGCGCGTTGAGCACTTTTTGGGTGAACAAGAATCATGGAACTCGCGTCATCGTCACCGCACGCTGCCCATGAGCTATATGTATACTGTGTATATATGTACAATCGCGGACACTCCCGCCTGACCACCACTAAGTTCATTTTTGCTTGCACTCAAAAAATAGAAGCGCTCTGTAGCCAAGGTCAAATTAGATCGTCTTTAAAATTCGCAAAAGGGAGTACATTTGTTCCGACACTAAGCTGCGCAGTGCAGATTGCAACTAATTACGTTTTCGCTTTCTTAATAGGCGAACACTTTAAGGAGGCGTGGGATGGCGCCGGCGCAGGATTTAGACAAAAAAAAAATTAAGTGGTCAGGCGGAAAAGGCCGCGATAGTACACATATCTACCTCCGTGCGTTATTAGCACAATACAATTCACAAGTTATTTAGTTTTCACTTCTATCGGCAGTCCCCAAAGCCAGCCCGCATATTTTTTTAATTTATTTCGTGCCCTTGCCACCCCGATACTTGGTTTGCCTATTAGATAAACGCAATTAACCCGAGCGCTCCGTGCAACTAAAACCAACCCGTACAAAACCACCAAAATAAAAGAAGTCCTTTGACAATGTAAACAATTTATTCTTAAAGCCGTTTGGGGCTGAAAAATTGGCCAGTAAATAACCGTATAATTTTTATAGTATTATTCATACCTGTGCCCCGCGGTTTCGCCCTCGTTAATTTGAGGAAAAAACTTACTAAAATATATTCCACCAGCGCCATCCCCCAAACTCGGTTAAATCGTTTCTTCTTACAAATAAGGCGGTTCTCATTCAGGTCTTCAGCATGAATAAATTTGCCCTTAGTGAAAAAGATGGCGTTCCGAATGTCCTTTGCCGTACCTCCTGTAGTTTTCTATTGCACGCGGTTCCAACTTTCCTTTCATTGCTTGCTTCTTTGTTCCAGTTTACAGTAATACCATAATATAATCGTATCAGTTATATTTATAAATAGCATTTCTGTAAATCGTACCATTTTTATATATTACGTCAATGACGTCATGTACTTTGAATATTTATCACATGTCACGTGTGAAATGTCTAGGGAAATCACAGTTCGATACAAACGTGTAAGCAAACAGAATTACTGTTTACGATTTATTTCAAATTGTAGTTAAAATAATATCGAAATTTGTTCCCACGTGTGTCGAAAGATATTAGTGCTAATCTTTGCATATACAAATATTCTGAACGCGTGTGTTTGTCACTGAACACTTTCTATAAGGCTGGATCGATTTTGATGAGTTTTTTTGTATTTGTTTGAATGGGTCCCGGAATGGTTTAGATTTGCTATTGGACTCGGTAGGTGGCGTTGCAATTGGGTTTAGGATAGGACTACGTCTGCCGGGCCCGCTTGATTAGTATAATACGGCATTTGCCATTGTGCGATGAAAAATAGCTACTAACACAAACTATTCACACGCAAGCTAGTTCTAAACATTGTACAAAACTATATAGGAACCAGTCATAATTTGTATAAAATAATAATAACAAAGAGGTCAGCCCTATTCGTCTCGTAACATGTAACGCTTCTAAGAAATTTTCGTGTACTATGCACAATGCCCCATCGCGTTAGCGGGCGCGGCGTCTGGGAAGACACCAAAGTAGTATACACAAAAATAGTAATAAATGTTTTTTTTTGTGATTTGTTGCATTCAGTTACATAATATTCATCTCCATCAATTTGATCACTGTCTGAACTGAGCCCGTATTAAAAAAATATTGCAATAATGTAACTCCTAATTACTAGAATAGTTATGTTTTGTTGCTTAGACCATAGCGAAAAATTACATGTTTATAGATTTTACAGACGTCAAATTCAAATGTAAAGCCATTTTTGAGCCAACTAAAAATGTTCGGAGATTTAAATTAGTTTGAATTACATCAATTGTAATTTGACGTCTCTGAATTCATTCCGTTTCGCTCTTAATAGAAATGTTAAGAAAAGACAGCAATGCCAGAATTTTAGTTGAGTTACATCAAAATTGAAATCAGAATCAATTATTCATTTTTCCTCGCTATATTATACAGTAATAATAAAACAGTGAAAATAAAAACAGTTTACGGCTATAAACTGTTATTTATAACGCTGTTAACAGCAGTGTTAGTTGATAAATCTATTATTTTTTCAATAAATTATAATAAATTAATGTCTTTCTTGTAATCTTTATTTGAACCGAGTGTAAACGAGAAACAGTTACTACAGGCCGTTCATCTTCCCGCCAAAATCGAAATAAAAAGCTAACTTTATAGGTTAATATTATGTTTTTTTAATCTGTATCATTTTATTACATCGTCTATTAATTATGATGTTCTATTTTATCTGTTACTTTTTGTGGTTTATTAACAAATGGACACTAAAGGGATATTTTTCTTGGGTTGAAATATACATCTGCGAACGGATTGCTTTGACTCTTCAATATACTTTTTGATATGCAGAAAATGCATTATGGACGCCGAGCCGGACTCCTACCCACTAAAAACCACATGGTCCTCCTCTAACCTGGATTGGTATTCCAACTGCTGTTCCAATCCAGGGTATTTGGGTTCCTACCCCACTCGCCATCTTCATCATCGTCAACTTTTAATCCACGAAAAAAATGGCTGTACTTATTGAGATTTAAAATATAAATATAGTCAGTGAACACCTGCAGTCTTTATTACTAGTTCCAACTTCAATGTAAGTTTCTCTGTTGGTTTTTAATTATAGTTTAATAACTTAAACACCTTCTCTTGTAGTATTGCGTTTTGTGGAACATTCGCTTAACGGAGTTCAAATAACTCTTGCATGTGACTTAGCAGTGTTTGTGGCGGCGTAGGTGTTGGTAGGTATTATACGGAAAATGTTGTGGCGTATAGTACTACATAAAACAGCGTACTGTATTATGTAGTACTATACGCTACAACATTTTAGGTACCGAATATAATTAAGAAAAAGTTTAAAGAAAGGAATTAAGGTCTTATTCTGAACCTTTTACCTAGCGTTTACATATATCAAATCAGAAATCTATATATTTATTGGAACTACTCTACACGTATTTCGCTCCCTACGGAGCATCATCAGAAGCTGTTAGACCAAATAAATGCACTTTTTGAATTGTTGAAATTGCGTTGCATAATATTGTGGAAGTAGCTAGATATTGTATTTATTTGTATCCATTGTCATGGACTTCTGCAAGTAACACCTGAATCTATTCAATATTATCAGTGAATTGACCCTTCTGCGCCTGCAACCAGCCAATATTTTTTATTGCAAACATCTGTTTTTTGGTTTTATTTTTTCGTTAAGAAGGTTTCTTATGTCTATTGAACCAGTCCTTAATTTTTTAACGATAGTCAAGAATTTTGTAGTTTGAGTATTTTCATTTGCTAAATTGTGGTATTTAAACAAACATGGATATGATTAAAAAAACACATGGTGGTTAAAAAAATCCTTTTCAGCCTGTATGGTACCTATGTATTAGGACGAAATTTTAACTCATACACACAGATGACATTCGGAAGTCGTTGCAAACGTGTAAATTTCATAACATCTTCCTAGTCATGACCCTACACACCATCGAGAACATCTCTCAGGTGTGCTGGCTTCCTCACGATGTTTTCCTCCACCGATATAAGCAAGTGATAATTAATTTCTGATACGCATATGACTTCAAAACTTAGTGGTGCGTGCATTGGGTTCGAATTTGACTAGGAAGACCAACTAGGTTATCACTGATGATCTAAGTTTATTATTCTGAAACTGATCTAAAAACCACTGAAGTGACTTAATTCCATTGGTTCAATAATATATTTGAACGATTATACAAATTACGTAATATAATAACGATATATTATCGCCATGAAGCTCTATAAACAGATCGAACGAGATTGACTTACGAAACAAAGTTCATTGAACTCAATAGGTATCTAAAGGTGAATGCACATTCACACACATAGTATGCAGAGATATTATAGTGGTAAATTTGTAGGACTAGCAAGTTAAATACAGATAAATCTTTTAAATTTGTAGGACTAGCAAGTTAAATATAGATAAATCTGTTAAATTTGTAGGACTAGCATGTTAAATACAGATAAATCTTTTAAATTGTAGGACTAGCAAGTTAAATACAGATAAATCTTTTAAATTGTAGGACTAGCAAGTTCAAAAATCAAAACTTAACTGGTTGTCAAATTAAGATCTATGACAGCCGTTACGGGGTAGTCAGAGGCCTGAGAGTATGACAACCAGTCATACCGCGAGATATCGTGTTACCCAGTATAAACTGGATTGTGGAGGTCAGATAGGCAGTCGCTCCATGTAAAATACTGGTATTGTATTAAGCTGCATCCGGTTTGACTGGAAGCCGACCCCAAGGTAATTAGGAAAAGACTAGGCAGATTTTAGATTTTGACTAGCAAGTTATATACAGATAAATCTTTGACACGCGTACTTTAACGAATGCGTAGCGGACTCTAAAGTTATAAAATTTTGTGGAAAGAAAAATACGGTCTTGAGCAGGATTTGAACCTGCGTATCCCGGATAAATCGACGTCGCCAAAAGACACGTCGCTAAAATTATAACTTTAGACTTCGCTACGCATGCGATAATGCGTAAGAAGAATTTAACTATATTTCATAAATTGTTTTTCTGTGCATGTAATTCGTGAAATTTGGGTGAACAATGAATTGTGTACACCTCTGCCTACCCCCTCGGGGAATACAGGCGTGATTCTGTGTGTGTGTGTAAATGTTTGCTGAAATTTACCATTTTTGCGATTACATACAGTGCTAGATAACATATGACGTTTTAATTAATAAAAAAAATAAAAAATAGGTAAAAGGTCTCCGATGATTGCGACATGTTTAGATGCGACTCTCGTCAAGTCATGCCGCAATCATCGCAGCCGCTCTAAGAAAAAAAATGGGCGTATCTGACTCGCTCACCGTGTGTTCCGTATAAGTAACATTATTAAAGTTCATAAACCATGAAAGCACTGAACATGTAACGAACCAACTGTAACGAAAAGGAAAGTCGGATTGAAGGACAAACTTAATTTTGCAGTTGAAAAACTATTCTGCCGTGACGTACATCGATGTACTATCGCAGACTTTTCCGCCTGCCCACTTACATTTTTTTCGTTTAAATCCTGCGCCGGCGTCGTGTCACGCCCCCTTAAAGTGTTCGAGTATTAGGAAAGTGATAACATTATTAGTTGCAATCTGCACTGTGCAGCTTAGTGACGCATCACGTGTACTCCTTTTTGTGATTTTTAAGGACGATCTAATTTGACCTTGGCGGGGCTACAGAGCGCTTCTATTTTTTTAGTGCAAGCGAAAATGAACTTAGTGGTGGTCAGGCGGGAGTGTCCGCGATAGTACATCGGTTCATCAACTGCAGTTATAAGTTTGTAGTCAGCAAAAATATTTTTTTTTATTTGTTTTACTACATATAAACAATTATAATAAACTAACTTTTAACATAACATAGAATCACGCTTGTATTCTCCGAAGGAGCAGGCAGAGGTGTACACAGTTGTACACCCATATTACACCAATGGTGTTATTAAGTCCCATATAATAGCTGGTGAGCCTATTGCTACCTACCGGCCATAAATGCAAACTCCGGGCTGCGACTGAGAATTTCCTAACACAAAAACTCAATAACACTGCCCGACTCGGGAATCAAACCCGAGACCTCATGCGCTTGGGACCACTAGACCAACGAGGCAGTTTAAAGAACGTTAAACCGGATTAATCGCGTGTAATTCACAGCTCCAAATGACTAGGCAAAAAGAGACAGACTAACAGACGTACAGCTAACTGATATTTAGCCTTTCGTCTGCCGGAACATGGATCCACGCGAATGACAATGTAATTTTAATTGTGTCTGGAAATGCGGCATACCACAGGTTTTTGAGAAACGGAACCCTAAAACAGGTGCTTTCAATCATCATGGCAATATTTGCCTATTTATTTATATGCCCTTTGAAGAAGGCAGAAATAAAATATATGTCACAATGTTTATTTGAATCTTGATCTCCTTCATGTTTAAGATCTGAAGAGAATACTGATGTGGTACCTTTTAGTGGGATATCAATACACCAGTGGGACTCAAGTATCGTAAAGTGGTGATGATTAATGAAATTTGAACTTTCTGGTGATGATACTAAGGTTTCCTTTATTTTAACTTACAGTACAGGTGATGTAATGTTTTCTGGATGGATGACTCAAAATTGTAACAGCATCGACACGTACGGTCGTAAGTCGCATGGCTGCTGAGCGTGAGGTCTTCGGTTCGATTCTCGGCTCAGGCAAAGTGTTATTGCGTTTTTCTGTTAGGAAAGTCTCAGTAGCAGTCCAGAGTTTGGAATTGTGCCCGGTAGATGGCAATACGCTCACCAACTATTACATGGGACTTAATAACAGTGGTTTAATTGGTGAAATGTGGGTGTACAACCGTGTACACCTCTGCCTACTAGTACTACATATATCCGGGAGGCGCATGTTCGAATCCTGCTCGCGACCGTATTCTTTTCCACAAAAAATTATAACTTTAAGGTTCGCTAAGCATGCGTCAATTCTTTTCAAAAATTTATCTGTAATTAATCATTATATGAATTGAGTGACTTTGTAATTTTCACATTCATGCTATTTGACACATTAGAAATTCTTATTTTGTGAGCCATTTTCCGAATCTCCATAGAAAACGGTCAAAAAGAAGAATTACTCTATTACATTTGTCGATGAAGTGACCATTTTACGATTTGTGAAATTAATCCTATTATGATTCGGCAAAAGTGACCTTTTAGACCCCCAGGGCTAGGTACTTCGAAAATCCTGGTACTTTCCGAGAGGATCCTCCAGGAATTCCTGCTGGTGCGTTATCTTATTTTAATTTTAGCAGTTGCAGTGGAAAAACACTCGCTTAAGGCCGAGAGTTGCGGAAAGCAGTCCGGTTTACCAATACTAAAAAATAAATCAAATACGAATTTGTATACAAAGTATTTGTGTTTCTACAAGAAGCACGGAATAAGAGTAAATTGTGAAAATGAATATGTACTATTTTCATCCCATCTTATTTGACTAGGGAATGCCAAAATTGTAGGCCAATCTCACCACTTACATTTTCAGGAGTTTGTGCCAATAGGCATATTGGCGAGAGCATGAATTATAGAAGTAAATGCGATAAGGCATTAAATCCGCTTTATTTTACCACCAATAAAAAAAGGATAAATAAAATTAAATATTTATTCGAGGTTAGGTACACGCAAACCTCTTCCACCTCCAACTTGGTGCATCATTTCCGAGCCATTACAATTCCGAAAGCTAGCAGTAGTATCGTGGGCTGCATGTCAGAGGTAACAAATCCAGTATAAGCTAGCCTCGCGTACTATTGAAACTCCATGCTACGATAGGCCAGCTCAAGAACAACGTGTTACCTCGGACGTGCAGCCCTGTACGTAGTACTATCTGAAGATATACCTACCTATGTATCGCTTGTCCGTTTCGTCATTGTCGCACAAACCGTTCCTTAAGAAGTTAAATTTTATGTCATGTAATAGTTCCACGAATATTAAACTGCCAAGCCATACTTTTTAACCAAGATGTATAGTTTGTACCAGGGACTGAAAGCGGTTGACAATACCGGTATGTACCACATATAATAAAATCGGTAGAAAATAGGTATCGGAATCTCAACCTTTATAAGATATACTTTGTAGAGTCAGGGCTTATAGATTACTTGTTATTCATTATTATAAATGAGGTACAGTCAAGAGCACGTAGAGCTATATAAGGTCCTAATCTATTAGTTAATTTCCTTTTAAGGGGTCATACCGTAAGTGATAAGGATTCATCTAAGAGATAATTCAAATTTTTACATAATTTTATTTAATTTATTTCTTAATGTTCGCCGTTCAAGGAGCAGTTTTTGTCTTGCCAGTACTATATTAATTACAAATAATTTGTTATATCCATTTAATTCTTAACTTAAGTGAGTGTATTTGACTTATATATTAACCCTTTCAAAGGAAATTACCTAATAAATTAGGACCTTACATACTTTGGACTTTGCATAGGTCTCGTAATACGAATCCGAGATCAGAGATCTTATAACTTTTTAACAGTGAATGCATTATGAACTTGGGACTCTGAGCAGCCACTTTTTTTGGTGAGATAATTTATTCTGTGCCTCTAACCTTGGATTGGCATATCTCCTTTATTTCTATGATCTCCAATCGTATCAATTCATGTGACTTCTATATTTGAGTATTTGTCGAACCCCTTTGGTATCGGATTGAAGGACTATTTGTATAGTGTTAGAGGTTGACCTTCTCTTGTGTGTGTGTTTGTGTAAGGAAGATTGGATGGGACTGGGAGCTTGATAACTACTGGTATTAATTACGCTAAGATTTATCAGACATTCTGGGTTGAAAGAGGTATCTATCGAGGGTAGTACATTGAGTTTCTTTTAAAAACTTTTGAAGTTTTAACATGTAGATATAATATGTAGTTTTATATTTTGTATCAAAAATGATCGCATAATTTCGTAACCTACTTTTGGTAAAATTTCACCCATAATGTAGCTAAATAAAGTAATCTAAATACATATATGACTAGAAAAAACTTAAATCGATGCTCTTATAATTGTTAAAGTTTAAAACGGAAAGCTTTGATATCTTACCACCTAACATTTGAACTGTAAATACGTCAAAGAGGTGTGTCAAGAACTCTATTGAACGATTGTGACGAACGAACAAGTTAAAAATAGCAGCTTGACTGAAAAACTATCAAATATGACTTGGTTCAACATAGGTCGCCTACGATGTGAAAGAACACAGTCGTACATTGTGAGCATGCCCGGAACTTTTACCACTTACAAATTAACCGAAAAGTCTGAAATCGCTAACCCGCAGTGAGCTAGCGGGTGATCAAATGCTCGTGCCGTCTTTGTACGAGAAGTAGCCCTTGCCGTGCAGTGGGACAGTTATGCTGGTTATATTATATATGTATGCGGTAGGTACAACATTAAGCCCTCAAAAGATTATGTATAAGATTCATTGTTTGTTTCGACATTTCTCATGGGTAGTCATATAGGAAATGAAGGCGCCTTCTAAATTCTAATGACATTTAAAAGAGTTTGAAAAGACCTATTATCTGCTTAAAAAAACAATTTCCCTAAGCTTTTTCGGTAAATAAAATGTTGTAAATAATGTGTAGACAGAACACAGTGATATAAATACAACTAGATAAAGGTCTCTGCTCAAAAATAGAGCTCATTCTAAAGCATATATACGTACCCCATAATGACGTACTAATATACACAGACATACATAAACTCATACCTTTCTCCCACGGGGGTAGGCAGAAACTACAGAACGTCACCTGCTACGATCCTTACATATGCCTTTTACTTCGTCCACGTTCATACATCTAGTTCAGGTACACGCGCCGGTTGCGAGTACTATGCACCTTACCTTCTTGGAGGATATCACAAATAAGGTCAGTGTAAATCCTTCTAGGGCGTCCCTTTCCGGCATTTCTACTTACACCTGCCTTGTGTTAACCGTCTTTCATTCATTCTCTGAATATGACCAAACCATTTAACAAACTCTTTTAAATTTTGTCACTACACCTTTTTTCAAACCGCAACGTGTCTTATCACATCATTCCTCACGTACTAATATGTAAGAAGGTATTATATCAAAGCTGTTGTTTTATTCATAAATAGGAATGAGGAAGCGTTCCGAGCCATTACACATGGATTAGCACTCGAGGAGATGAGTCTTTGAATTTCTCTACGTAAATAAAATAATTAGACATTTTGGAGCAGTGTTATTGTGTATGAATCAGAAACATTTTGTGTACATTGGTAATCAAAAATTCTAGTTGAGTATAAACAACGTAGCATAGCATCACGCCTGTATTGTCCGAAGGGGTAGGCGGAGGGTTACACAATAATGGTACACCCACATTTCCCCAATGCCGTTATTAAGTCCCATGTATAAGGGGGTAGACCCATGTCATCTACAATTCCAAACGGGTACAATTTAAATGCTCACCAAAATAATTTTTAGATCCTAAGACTAAGTACCAAGTAAAATATATTAACTTCATATAAATTAAACCTTAAATAAAAATTAAATCCAAGTTCCAAAATAAATATACACTCATTAGAATAATTGTACGTTTTTTATTATATTCTTTTTCCTTACCAAATGGATAAATGCTCACCGAATATAGTTTGCACCCCGACACGGACAGGATAGGTTCGAAAGGGATTTTTGTGACCTCACAGACGCGGAAATAGGAGCCCCGCAAAGCTGGTCTCCAGCGACCAGGCTGGTAAGATCTATTTAGCGATAATATAAAATATTTGGTCTGAAATTAACTTTAAAGGCGTTTATATATTTTTAAAAAGGAACATAGCTTAATTTCTACAATAGTTTATGAAACACAATTTGGTGAGCATCCATTCTGGCAGGTATTTCAGATTTATTGGTGTTAAAATAAGTGTATTTCTGGCCATTATAAACTTCAGGCTGCTATTGAAAACTCAAGAACACTGCCCGACCCGGGAATCGATGATCCCCTCAGCACAGTCGCGCTTTTGACCACTAGGGCAGCCCTAGGTACAAAGAATTTCCTAACCGAAAGCCGAATAACTGTCCGCAATTTTCCCGAATCCAACCCAGAACGTTTCACTCAGTAGCCGTGCTTGCTACCACTAGAGAAAAAAGGTAGTTAGATTTATTCGTTTATTTGAAGTTTAATATCATTTCGGACTTTTTATGTGGTACATATTATTTTTTTGGTGTGTCTAAGTAATTTTACAAATTACAATTAAAAGAAATTATTAAAATTACACATTATTAAGTTTCATTCATAAACGGAAAAAATGCAGTTCAAGTTTAAATATAAATTTCAAAAATAGTTTTATGTTGTATACGGTCGTAAGCGGGATTTGAATCTGTATCCTTCTGCGCTGCGCCAACGCTATTCCGAACTCTGCTCACTATTCCGAATTATTTTTCCACATTAAAATATGTCTTATGGTGACGTGGCCTGCCTCGTTGGTCTAGTGGTCCCAAGCGCGACTGCTGAGCATGGGGTCTCGAGTTCGATTCCCAGGTCGGGCAAAGTGATATTGAGTTTTTCTGTTAGGAATTTCTCAGTAGCAGCCCGGAGTCTGGAATTGTGCCCGGTAGATGGCAATAGGCTCACCACCTATTACATGGGACTTAATAACAGCATTGGTGAAATGTGGGTGTACAACTGTGTACACCTCTGTTCTGTGGCTCCGTGTCTCACCTGTTTTTATGTTTTATGGTGACGTCATACGACCTACGTCTTATATTCACGAATGTATTTCTTTTTCCACATTAAATATCGCAGTTCAGAGTTCGCTTTTGAAAAATGTATCTGTAAGAAATATGTAATACATTTTATAAGCAAAGAGCATCTGAATTTAACTACCTAGTCAAGCTATTTATATTCCCTCATTCATATTAGACGCCATCACACCTACCTGTCGACACCTGTTGAATTTTATAAAACTCAATTACCAGTGACGAGTGTAGTGTGAAATTTACAAATGGCATTTCAAAGCGACAACCTCGTAATCTGAATGCTATATTCAGCTGCAAATTTAAAAATAGAACTGTAGAGTGTAGAGATAATGGATATGGGATTCATGAGGATTTCCAAAAGTAACGGTTTTTTTTATAAAGTCAAAATTATTATCATTGCTATGACGCTTGTCACCTTAGGGTTGCTAAACATACCTATAAGCGGGCCGGCATTAATCGGCACGGCCCACGGTGGATCGAAAATCGGCTGTAGAAGACATAGGATCTCGATGTCATAAATGTTATTTTTCTTTTGCTGGAAATGACTTCTGCCGATCATTACTGTTCTATAAAATGTCATATGAAGTAATTGTGTGCACAAATGGAAGAGTTATCATTTTTATAAGAAAAAAATGTATGGAGCTGACATGAAAAATGAGGATATCTCTGGAATCGCTAGGATGGCCATTATATCCTTGCACACTGTTATAGTACTATTTATTTGTGAATTTTTGACATACTTTTATAGTACTATTTATTGGAGTTTTTTTTTTAAAATCGTCAAAATAAAAAAATAAAAAATGTTTATAATATGTACATTTTAATGCTTAAATATGGCTATACCAAGTGTAACTTACAATATTTTTTATGCTTAGACCAAAACATTCTAAGAAATCATAAAGTCGTATTACCTACTTATTTGAAATGACAAGATGAGCCTGATTCTGAAGTGGATTCTGATGGTGACGAAGTATAAAATAAGTTAACTTTTATTGTTTATGTTAGGTTAGGTTAAGTTATTTTTTTTTTGACCATTTTTATTAAAATTAAGAAGATTTTATGTTAAATGATAAAGAAGTTTGTATTACTTAAAAAAATCATGTTATACTAACACTAAAAAAATAAGGGTGTCCGGCCTTTTTACCCAAATATTTGGCTAAACGAACTCGTTTAAAACAGACCAAATGGTCTGTCCGGCTTTTTGGTTGTAATACCTGGCAACCCTATATGTAGATGAAGAAGAATGTTCGGGAATCACAAACCACTCGACTGCCGCACATAATCACTCGGCTTGGCAATTGCCGACTTAGTTTTTTATTGTCGGCTTTTAGCGATTATTTTAGTTCAGTAGTAGTGCTAGGAATGTGGGACTGCCGAATCGAATGATGTGTCGACCCGAATGAACTACCCGATCTGCACAAGCCGATTAAAACCGAACAAGTGCAGTAATTGCTTCGGGTCGGCTTTGTTGTTCGACAAATACTGCCGAACTGACAATGCCGGCCCGCTTATATGTGTCAGTCAACCTGCGACCACGAACGCTGCAAATTGTTCGAAACTTCAGAAAAAACAAAAACCGGACCGAAAAATTTAATTAACAATTAACACGGGATTAATCCAGTTAAAAGTTGTTTTATTAAAATATGTAGTGATCGCGGAAATCATTTTTTTTTATCATATATGGATTTACGTTTGGCCACTAACTCGCCTGATGGTAAGCGATGGTGTGGCCGAGGAATTCTATTCACTGTAGCTTTGAATATGCCTAGATTGTATATCGCAGGAAACTCGGAGGACGGCAGGGAGTTCCATTCTCGGGGAGTTCGTATCATGAACGTGGTTCTAAATCTTTGGGTACGGTAATTCGAATTAGGCTAAAATTTGTAAACCTAACCCTCGATTTTCTTCACAGCTTCCTAGTGTTCTACCTGGGAAGAAGAAGTGGCGCAACAAAATCCCCAGCCACACACGCCTGTCTCATCATCCCCCTGCCATATCCCAATGTATTTGGGATTCTTGCATGTGGATTCTTGTTTCACTTTCTAATTGTTTTCTAATTGAAATTGCATGCTGCTAAAGTTTTGGCAATGTTTTATTACCGGCCGCCTGCCTTACGTCAACCTTCATTGGGAATGCTGCTGTTCGTGGTGTTATATATAAATCAGAAATATAGTTTATATGTAATAGCTTTTTTAAATGTTGTCTCACTCTCGAACTTTCCCCTATGCCGTGGGTGCGTTGGCAGACAAATCTCACATACAGAAACATCTAGACAATAACATGAGCTGTATGTAATTTGGAGGTCATCCATGAAAGAATCGAACCCGCGACCTGCGTTGATTAAACCGATTTCTCAATCACTGTGGTTGCGTGCTTTCAGTGTTTCAGTTTCAATGGTGAGCATTTTGCCGCTACCGGGCTCAATTCCAAACTCTGAGCTCCTATTGAGAATTCCACAACAAAAATACCCAATACGAGTGGTTGCATGCGTAATTGCCGATTTAGAGGTCTTGAGTTCGATTCCCGGGGCTTTCTGTTAGTAAATTCGCAGTAGCATCACAGAGGTTTGTATTGTGTCCGATAAATGGCCATAGGTTCACTACTTATTACATGGTCCATAATAACATTACCGGTGAAATTTGGATGTAGAATATTACACCTCCGCCTAACCTTTTCCGGGACTACAGCCGTGATGGCAATCAATGCATGTCTTAAATCCGAACCCTTGCTCAGTCAGCTGCAGGAATGCCCGCAATACCGTCCCGTATTTTTTCAAGTATCATTCCAGAGTTGCGGGCGTGGACGAGGACACATATAATTTAATATAACATGCTGCACCGCCATGCGTATGTTGTATTTAGAAATGTCGTTTTATGAAAACATTGAAAATAGTTCATTTTTTATATGGTTGTGGTAAGAAATGGTTATAACTTTGTCTAATTTATAGCACATAATTATATAATTAAGTTATCGAAATTTCAATAACTTTACTAACACTTATCTAACCGTATGTCCTGTCCTGTTCTTTTTGATAAAGTTTTAAAATAAGTTTGAAATTCATTAATAATCTTGCACAAAAACTTCGTGTATCAAAAATGTATATTCCAAAAATAATACCAAATCTTTCAGTCCATACATTAAACTGTAATGTAGGGTATTCTCAAGTTGTGTTCTGTTGTAAGGTTATGCATAAATACCGTTGACCAACCGCGGCCAATTAGTCAATAAATGTCTACCGAACGAACTACGTGTTTTACTTATCAATATTACAATGGCGACGAGGATGGCGAAATTTGGCGAATTCGACATGAAAACCGGAAGTTGGCAGTCATATTGTGATCGGCTGGACATGTATTTTTTGGTAAATGCAGTGAAGGAAGACCTAAAACTACCAACACTAATAGCATTCATGGGAGAAGCGGCATACGAATTATTAGTGAACTTGTGTAGTCCGAAGAAGCCGGCGAACATGACCTTTACCGAGGTCGTGAAGGTCATGCGCGAACATTTGCAACCTAATCCGTCTATTTTGGCAGAACGTTATAAATTTCGACAAAGACGACAACAAGCCGGTGAAAGTATTTCGGATTATGTGGCGGAATTAAAAAAAATTACGCGTTATTGTGAATTCGGCACAAGTTTAGACAATAATTTGAGAGACCAATTCGTGTGCGGTATCATGAGTGACCTAATTAGACAGCGGTTGTTTGCGGAAGGAGACATAAAATTCGTTAATCTGTGGCGAGCTCGTTGGAGGCGGCCGAGCGGGATGCAGCCGCTGTAGACGGGCGGGGCAACGTGAGCGGGCCGGCCGGGGCCAGCGCAAACGCTGTCGCGGCGGCGCTCGAAGGTTCGAGAACTAACACGGTGCCGCGACGTAGTTCGGCAGCATTTGATCAAGCGGGAGACGTACACCGCATGCAAGTGGGAGGATGCGTTGCATGCGGGGATTACAGACACACGAAAAGGGAATGCAGATTTTCAAAGTATCAGTGTAGTAAATGTAAGGAAGTGGGGCATTTGCGTCGAATGTGCCAAGAGAATGATGCACGTGGTGTCGGGGACCTTCGAGACAGCGGCCAATTAGGGAGTAGGGGCGGCGGAGCGGGCATGAAGGGGCGCGGCGCCGGCGCCGGCGCGGGCGCTGTTGGTTTCCACACGGCCGGTCGAGGCAAAAGGCAAACCGGGAAGGCGCGGCCAGGTGCATATGGACGGCCAGCTATGCATACGTTCGAGGCGCATTGGGAGGAAGACGCGGAGGATTTTGTGGAGGAAGAGGAACCAATTTACCAAATGTCGTTAAGCCAATATAGGCCGGTGAGCATGAACATTTTAGTAAATAATGTATTATTAACAATGGAAATTGATACCGGTTCCCCCTTATCTTGTATCTCGAGTAATACTTATAAAGAATATTTTTCTGATACACCATTATTACCATGCAAATTATCAGTAAAATTTTATAATGGAAGCAAAGTTCAGCCTATGGGGTACCTAGAAGTAAATGTAATGTGGCCCGACCGCCCGTGAAACACCCCAAACCGAAACTGGTAGTACTACACTTTTAGGAAGGCAATGGTTATCGGAATTAAATATTAGTATACCCCCGATAACAATAATTAATAATGCGTGTTTATCAGAGGAAGATGTAACGGTTAAACAAAAAAATAATATGTTATGTAATATCTATTCTAGGTACCATGAGTTATTTGATGGCGGTTTGGGGTGTTTCACGGGCGGTCGGGCCACATTACATTTACGCGAGGGAGCCGCGCCGGTGTTCTGCCGCGCGCGGCCGCTGCCGTACGCGCTGCGTGCGCGCGTCGACGCCGAGCTCGAGGCCATGCTGCACGCGGGCATCATTGAGCCTGTTCACACCTCCGACTGGGCCACACCGCTGGTAATTGTACACAAGCCGGATGGCGCTTTACGTTTATGTGCTGACTATAAGGTTACAGTGAATCGTATGTTAAGGGTTGATAAGTATCCTGTGCCTAAGATAGACGACTTATTTACTAAGTTAAGTGGTAGTAGGTATTTCACAAAACTAGATTTATCTCAAGCATACAATCAAATACTATTAGATGAATCCAAGGATTTTACTGTTATTAATACACACAAAGGTCTTTTTAGATACAATAGATTAGTTTAAGGACTCGCGTCGAGCCCGGGGATTTTCCAAAGAATAATGACACAGTTGTTTGATAAAATACCAAATGTGACAATATTTTTAGATGATATATTGATCACGGGAAATACGATTGAGGTGCATGTAGATACAGTAAACAGGGTTCTTAAAATATTGCAAGAAAAGGGATTAAAGATAAAAAAGGAGAAGTGTGATTTTTTGAGTAAAGAAGCAAAATATTTAGGATTTATAATTAGTAGAGAGGGTGTTAGAGTAGATCCAGAAAAGATTAAACCCATAATTAAGATGTCTTCTCCGACTAATGTATCCGAACTGAAATCATTTTTAGGTATGGTAAATTTTTACGGCAAATTTATAAAAAAATTAAGTTTCTATTTATCACCATTTTACGAATTATTGAAAAAGGGTAAACATTGGGTATGGGGTAATACACATTCTCAAGCATTTCATAAAATTAAAAAGTTATTAATTAGTTCAGAAATATTATCACACTATGATGAATCACGGCCCGTGACAGTGACGTGTGATGCGAGCTCACGGGGCGTCGGCGCGGTGCTTGCGCAGCGAGCACCCGACGGCCGCGAGTATCCTATAGCGTACGCGTCAAGGACGCTCACCTCCGCGGAATATCATTATAGTCAAATACATAAAGAGGCTTTAGCTATAGTATTCGCAGTGAAGAAATTTCATCAATATCTATATGGCAGGCCATTTGTTTTAAAAACAGATCATAAGCCCTTAGTTAGTATATTTGGATCGGAATTAGGAATCCCGAGCATGACGGCTAGTAGGTTACAGAGATGGGCGTTAATATTATCAGCGTATGATTTTAAAATTGAATATGTAAATACAAATTCAAACACAGCTGACGCTTTGTCTCGATTAGTAGAAAGTTATAAAGCTATTAGCGAAACAGACATAGAGGAAGTACCGGAGCAAACGTACCTTCACTTTGCCTCGGATGCTTTATTACTAAATTATGAAGATATTAGAAAGGAGACAAAAAAAGATCCAATGCTATCGCGAATATTGAGCTATGTTAGGGATGGTTGGCCTAAGGAATTAGATATAAAAGAACTTAGACCTTATTTTAATAGACGTAGTGAAATATATACCGAGTTAGGTTGTCTTATGTGGGGTCATAGGTTAATAGTGCCAAGATCTTGTCAAGATAGGGTATTGAGGGAGCTACATGATACCCATATGGGAATTATTAAGACAAAATGTATAGCTAGAAGTTATGCGTGGTGGCCGGGTATTGATGAAATGTTGGAAAACCTATGTCGAAACTGCACAATCTGCGCAGAAATGGCCGAGGCGCCAGTACACCACGCACCGCAGCCGTGGAACTGGCCGTCTCGTCCATGGACTAGGTTACACATGGATTTTTTGGAGCCTACACACGGACATAAGTATTTAATAATGGTCGATGCCACCTCTAAATGGATTGAAGCATGCCCGGTCGTTTCGACTACGGCCAAATCAATAATATGTAAAATCAGAGAAATTTGGTCACGTTTTGGTATACCAAAACAATTAGTATCTGATAACGGGCCTCCCTTTAGTAGTGAAGAATTTAATTCATTTTTAGAATATAACGGAGTAGAACATGTATTTTCCGCACCATATCACCCAGCTTCAAATGGGTTGGCGGAAAATGCGGTCAGGCAGTGCAAAAGAGTTATAAAAAAGGCTATTATTCAGAATATAGATGTTGAGCTTGCTCTTCAGCGGTTTTTACTAGTGTATAGGACCACTGAACATAGTACCACAAAAGAGAGTCCTTCACAAATATTACAAGGTAGGACATTAAGAACTCGTTTAGACCGACTGAAACCATCGCGCGAGAAGCAGGTGGCCGAAGCGCAACTCCGGCAGAAAAACGGGGCAGGTGGAACGCACCGCGCTCTCGATACGGGGGACGAGGTTTGGTGCCGGGTGTACCAAGGAGTAAAGAGGTGGGTAAGTGGTACGGTCATTGAGCGCTTGAGTACTACAGATTATCAAATACGATTGTTAGATGGCACAGAGATACATAGGCATATTGATCAGTTAAAGTTAAAATGTAAGGCCAATACATCACAACCGACTGATGGCCTAATAGTCAGTACAAGAGTAGCGCCTAAAAACTCTAACCGGCCTTTAGGTAATGCCCTGGTTTTCCCTACAGTACCGGTTATGAAAATACCCACGGAGGTGTACTTGGGTGTGGGAGGTTCGGGATGCGGTAGGGATGAGGCGCATTCGGAACCGGGGTTGATAATGCCGGATTCATCTAAAGGGCTTGGTGATGGAGCCGATAGTATGGCCTCGACCGCCAGTGAAACGCGTCCCGTTAGAAATAGGAAACCTCCCCAAAGATATGGTCAGCCCGAATTATAGTTTAGTGTAGATTAAGTACTTTTAAGTTTAGTTTTGTAAATGTAGGTAATAGTACTTATTATTTAAATAGTTTATAAGTAACTATGTATGTTTAAGTTCAGTTAGTGAATAAGGGTGGAGGTGTAATGGTATTCTCAAGTTGTGTTCTGTTGTAAGGTTATGCATAAATACCGTTGACCAACCGCGGCCAATTAGTCAATAAATGTCTACCGAACGAACTACGTGTTTTACTTATCAATATTACATAAACATAGCGGGGAAACCGGCACACCTGACAAATGTTGTTGATTGTGGGCAAAGTCATGTTTAATACTCTGACACCACAAGCGATAAGATGAAGAAGATAAAGTCTTTGCTCTATTCAGAACAAAATCTCCATAAAATGTATTTCCTGTCTTAGTATTGGAGAATGTCTGATGGCGACACATGTGGCCAGTGTTGGAGATAAATGACGCTTCTGATCCACCGCCTTTTTTACACGCCACCCTATTCTGGAAGCTTCGAAATTTACCTCAGGACCAGCGCTCCTTTCATGGAGAGGGAACAACTATTTCAAATCATTACTAACTTTTAAACCATTACACTACACTAGCTTCTTCTTCTTATCGTGTGGTTGATGAACAACCTAGTGTCAGAGTTTAAATCACCCGTAGGTCTCTGACATGGTTTTACACACCATCGAGAATATCTCTCAGGTGTGCTGGTTTCCTTCACCGTTTTAAGCAAGTGATAATCTAATACACACATGACTTCGAAAAGACAGTGGTGTGTTGACGTGCCTTGGATTCGGACTTGCCACTTTTGACTTGTCAGTTCAACCGTCATACCACTAGGCTATCACTGCTATAGAAGTATATGATAGGAAATATCATTGAATCTCCAAAAATCTGTGTTATGTGTAGCCACTGCTGCAGATGAATGACGCTTCCAAAACAACATCGTTTTCATTTTGCCACTTTATTTGTAAGCTTCTAGAGTAGCATATGGTCTTATAATTATCCTACTTAACAGCATATTGTATGAGGGATGATATGAATGAAAGGGGAGTAAACGATAACCTGACGACTGACAAAGGAGAATGGGAGATAAAAACATATAGCGCCGTCCCTTAAAACTGCCTCGTTAGTCTAGTGGTCATCAGCGCGACTGCTAAGCACGAGATCTCGGGTTCAATTTCCGGGTCGGGCAAAGTGTTGAATTGATTTCTGTAAGGAAATTCTCAGTAGCAGCTCGGAGTTCGGAATTATGCCCGGTACATGGCAATAGGCTCGCTACCTATTACATGGGACTTAATAACAGTGGTGAACTGTGGGTGTACGACTGTGTACACTTTTGCTTACCCGTTCTGGGAACAAAGGCATGATGAAGAAAAACTTCAGATGATAAAAGAACGGCTATTAATCATTACGCTATTGCACTGCTTGGTGATTTCAGACTATTAAGCTTATAAACGCTTTATCACGTTGTTTGTCAGTACAGTCTTTGATTACCCAAGAAAGTACCAACATGTGACGTTCCAAAAACTCAAACTGCCTTTATGCCGCCACTAAATCCGTTCATGGCATGTTTGTATCCCAAAAAATGAAAAGTTTTCATTAAAATACACTCCCCAAAATGTTGTTGCTCTGTATGTTTTTCCTGTCTTCAATATCACAACGAGTCTGATGGCGACACATGTAGCCACTGTAGGAGATTAATGACACTTCCGATCTGCCATCTTTTTCATGCGCTACCCTATTCTGGAAGCTGAGGATTGTGGAGAGTGACATATTGTCTTTGGGCGCCCTATTCTGTGTTGAATTAATTATTGTTGGCAAAAGTTTAGAAGGCCCTTTTTTGTTTTCTAGGGTCCTGATTTTAATTTGTTTTAAGCATAGTGGAAATTTGCATGATGTAATTAATTAACACAGGCAACTTAATCTATTAAGATTTAAAAGAATAGTAATATAGTGGCTATGGTACACAAAAAGGTATGAAATAAAAAACTGCTTCTTGGAGCTCCTATTTTTGTGTCTGTAAGGTTGGAAAAAACCTAAACACGAAGAGGATGACGGGGGTAGATTGTCATCCTCTTCGAACCTAACCTGTCCGTGTGGGGATAAACGAAACTCTTGAGCTCGCTTCGGTCGCTCATGTATCAATTTCGTTTATTTTCTTTCATAATCCCGATATATTGTCGACTATTGTAGTGGTTTAGTATTTACGTCAATAAAAATTTTCATCTTTTTTTTGCTATTGTCAAGTAAAATTAAGTTAGGTTATTATTGTTAAGACATACAGAGCTGTTAAGTAAAACCGCTAAACGTCGTTCAGCTGTTTTTCATAACAGTATTGTTTTGTTAGTAAGCTAGCAGTTTTGTAAAACAGCTTATTCTACAACATTGTGGAGAGCAAATAAAAGTTTGAGTTTGAATATAGTTCGCACATGGAAGTCGTGCTTTTTTTTTTTTTATTAATTTCGTTGTGTTACTTTTTTTTTGTATTCGAAGAGCATATTCTATCCATCGCCTCGATATGTGCAATTCAAATATAATTTCATTTACAATTTTTGAACTTAACCTAAAACGAGCAATTTATTGGAAAGAATAATTTCGACACTTATGTAAGGGCTGTTACATACGCTCGCATATAAAAAAGTAATCTGTGGCTGCCGCCGAGCTGTTGTCGACAACGTGCCGCCCGTATGTAAGAGCTAGCGTTGCCGAACCATGAAAATCAGTTACCTATCGATAGTATCGGTATTAAATGATGCGGCAATACTAGTGATAATGAACAATACTATCGAAACCATTGATCCCTATGAGTGAATTTACTTTTGATAGTATGGATACTGTCGAACTATCGATACTACATAACTATCAATACTATCGTTTTGTAGTATCGTTATCGGTACCACAAAACTTTACACGACATCGCGGCAGGCCCAGGCGGAGATGGCGGGATGAACTAGACACTTAATCTCTAAACTGGCCCAATAAAACCCTAAACCGTGAGGAGTAGAAACAGGATAGAGAAGCCTTTGCAGTGGGACAAACCGGGCTGAAAATAATAATATTCATAATATCGATACACTATTGACAGTCGATTATCGATCGGGGCAACACTAATAAGAGGCATAAGTTAGCTCATAATACCTCGATAATCTCATTAAAGCTCCCCATTTCAATCAACCGTCAGTACTTAAAACTGAAGTAAACAAGATAATCGTGTAACCGCCGAGGCTTGTACAGGCAGCGTCACAAATATCTTCATCCAGAACGTGACCCACCCATTAGTTGAAGGATATATTTATTGTATCGGGTTATGCGCACACACGCTTCAGGGATTAATTTAACTAATAAAGTTGTTTTAACTGATATGCGTTTATTGAAATATTTGTTGTGATTGGATTATAATTAAAAGGGATTTTGGTTACGTGTGTTATGTTTATGTAGGATTAGATCCCAAACATACGGTGAAGGAAAACATCGTGAGGAAATTTGGAATGAATGGTCTGAAATTGTCAACTCGCAATGAGCTAGCGTGGTGATCGATGCTCGTGCCTTCTCTGTATGAGAAGAGGATCTTGCCCTGCAGTGGGAGTATTATGGGCCGGTTATGTTATGTTACTCCACACGTGTTTCGCTTCCCTATGGGACATCATCTTGAGCTGTTAGACCGTGCAGTGTCAACCATTCGGTGGTGGACATTGCACGGTCTGATCTATCTGATGTCAGGATTGTGGAAGTAGCTAGACTGTGTATTTATTTGCTTCCATGGTATTTTTTTTTATCAAACATGGATCTGCGTTTGGCAACCAACTCGCATGATGGTAAGCGCTGGTGTGGCCGAGGATGGAGCACGTCTATCTATATATATATATATATATATATCTCTATATCTAAGTAGAGTGGATAGATTAGGAAGAACGATATTTGGGGAGTTGATGCAAATGCCCAGACCCGTCTTCCACAACTGTAGCACCGGACTACATCCCGAAACACGACTAGGTCGTTTCACGGCATGGCATCGTCCGGTGGGTGGTAACCAGCCGCGGCCGAAGCTTCCCACCAGAGTTGTAAAGCTTGTTTTGCACCACGTCACGTGTAGGGATTCCATTTTAAGGGTGCACTCCTACGGACGCGTGCAACTCAGGCCCCAATATCATTTTCCACAATAAAAATGATTGCAACACTAAACTAACTACCAGAATATGACCGCTCCTAGTAATGGAATCCAGAACCGTCTAGATATATTAAAACGCGTGTCATCTACCCTGACATGACAGCCGGCGACCGGGCACAGCTGGCCCCACAAAAAAATGTAGTACGTAAAACATTGCCGGTTTTGTATTGAACCTATATTGTTATGACACGTGGTTAGCCAGTAATGAATGTGTAGCAAAGCAATCTTTCGTGTAATGACGAAGATGGATTAATTTCACTTTGAGTGGCATTTTGGAAGTGATTTTTATAGTGAAAAAATTGAGTGTGTTTTCAAGGTCACGTATTTGGAGTGGTTATTTTTAGTATGGAATGTTGTTGTATGTCATTTATATGTATAACGTAGCATCACGCTTGTATTCTCTGAAGGGGTACGCAGAGGTGTAGGTATACCCCACATTTTAACAATGTTGTTTAAGTCCCATATCTCATGTCCCATTTACTTGGTGATTCTATTACATTTTGCTTAACCCAAGAATCGAATTCGGGACCTCACGTTCAACAGCTGCGGTTGCGTTAAATGATGAGATAGCTTGCCATATTTTACAGATAATTATACTTTTGAAGGCATTTTAACCAAAAAAGAAACCTAATCGAGTCCTCTCTGTCAGTAGATTGCGTCGTTGGTCTAGTGGTCCCAAGCGCGACAGCTGAGCATGAGATCTCGGGTTCGATTCCCGGGTCGGGCAAAGTGTTATTGAGTTTTTCTGTTAGAAAGTTCTCAGTAGCAGCCCGGAGTTTGGAATTGTGCCCGGTAAATGGCAATAGGCTCACCACTTATTACATGGGACTTAATAACACCATCGGTGAAATGTGGGTGTACAACTGTGTACACCTCTGTCTACCCCTTCAGGGAATACAGGCGTGATGCTATGTTATGTTATGTAATCCAGTCCGCTGTTAGATTAATAGTTTTAATTACCGATTTTCGTAACTACTCCTCATTATCCTGTAAAACAAGGTCTGAAAAAACTTTAATAACCATTAATTACGTTCAATATAAAAACAAGTAAGTTGGTAGATATAGTATACGAAGGGAATAAATAGGTAAATAAATATTTACGAATACCAAACTAAAAGTAATTATGAAACCCTCGGCCCTGACGTTTGAATTTAACTTTTTCGATATTCCAATTAAAGTATGATTAGAGTTAAAAAAAAAAAACTGGGGACGGGAGTTTCTCATGGCCTACGTACTTTCAACGTAACAGTAATGATAGCTTAGTGGACCGTTGGACTTACAACATAAAGGTCGGGGTTTCGAATCCAAGACACACCTGTAACTTGTCTTTGTACGTATTATAAACTAGCTTCTGCCCGCGACTTCGTACGCGGATCCTGTTGCTTATGCCAGTGACAACGGGGTCCTCAAAATCGAAGTTCTGAAACGTCTGAGGTCGAATACTAAGAGCCCGGGGACGGGAAAATAATTCCTATGTGTGTTACGGTGTAGCTGGGCTCTTGGAGTTCCACAACAGGTGTTCCAGATCTTCGATTTTTATAAGTCAACAAAGAGTGCTCATCAGATTGAACAACTTTTGCTAAAACGTCATTCCTATATATGTTATAGTGTAGCTGGGCTCTTAGAGTTCCACATCAGGTGTTCCAGATCTTCAAATTTATTCTCTCAGCAGAAAATGCTCATCACGTGGAACAATTTTTGCTATGGTACTATTTTTGTATCTCTTATAGTTTAGCTGGTCTGTTGCGGTTCTGCATCAGGTGTTCAAGTTTCCAAGTTAAATTATAGCCTATATGTTGCCCAGACTTAATATCTATACAACAAAAAAAAAACATTTAGATCCGTCCAGTAGTTCCGAAGATTAGCGTGTACAAACAAACAGACAAACAGACAGAATTTTTTTTTGTATTCGGGGTCTATTATTGTTTCTAAACCCCCCTCAATTGTTTTTTTTTTCTTTATATATATTCAATGTACAGACACAGTTTTTTTACTGTTTTATTATATGTATAGATTAATTTTAAAGTATAATAACATCGTGGGGAAACCAGCACACTTTAAAGATGTTCTCAAGTAAGTAAAGACATGTTAGAGGCTTCGGGTGGTTTGTTATTATACTCTCTGTTGCATTACAATCCTCGCCTGCGGCTTGGGCTGCAATTCAGCCTCGAGTATAATTACCAACTTAGGTTACTTGTATCACTATTTTCTGGTCCAATAAGTTACGCTGCAGTTAAAATCTCACCAACATCCGTCCGTCTCCTTCTTAGTTTATAAGCATTCGGATGGACAATGTTTCTAAACATTGTGGTTTCCTTTTCTGTATTAATATTATGTTCCTACCAGTAGCGTGCATGCATATAGGCAAATAAGCAGTGCCTACCTCAAAATAATTACTATATCTGTATAATATACAGGTCATTTGGCACTGCTTATATGCAATGCACGCCACTGGTTCCTACTTCGCTATAAATAAAAAATAACCAGCCCATAACTGTCCCACTGCAGGGCAAGGGCCTCTTCTCATACAGAGAAGGCACGAGCTTGATCACCATGCTAGCTCACTGCGGGTTGGTGATTTCAGACTACTACCAAGTCCAGGTTTCCTCATGATGTTTTCCTTCACCGTATGTCTGTGATGTCTTAGATTAACTAAGAAAGTACATGTGACATTGAAAAATTCACATTGGTACATGCCAGGTTTGAACCCACAACCTACGGCTTAGGAGGCGGGCCCGTAACCACTCGGACACCACGACATCCTTTATTTATTAAATAACAGTTTGGTAAAATATTTAATGTATAGAAATGCTACCAGTCACTTTACCCGGCCACTTTACTAGGTGACACCTATGAGGAGAATATACATAAGAGAAAATACTACTTCGACGCCTAAACCACCTTTTGTTGTTGTTATTATTATAAGTTGGCTAAATGTGTGTTCCACGTTAGCTTTTGGTCGATAGTGACATCCAAGTATTTAGCTTCAGTGGAAAACGTAATCATTTTACCATTCAGCTCTGGCATCACGAGTTTGTCCAGACGCCGTTTTTTGGTAAAGGGTACTGTTAAGTCAGTTTTGTCCGCATTGACAGAAAGGTCATAGTTTGTTTGTACATAATATAAGTAGCAAGGTGTAAATATATTTAACTTTTGCAGTTAGGAATGCCGATTTATGCCGAAAAACATACTTACAATATTTAAGGTCATAATTTACTTTAAAATGGTTAATAAATAAGACAGATACATTCACTTAAGCTAAGAATTATATGGAAATAACAATTTATTTGTAATTAACATAGTACCTGCTAGCAAGACGAAAAGCACTCCTTGAATGGCAAATATTAAGAAAAGAAAAAAATTATGTTAAAATTTTACATTACATAAAAAGTGTGCCAAAGTAAATTAATAGATTAAATGTCATTAATGAACACTAAAATAAATTAATAAATAAATAATATCTTAGGTTTTCGCAATCCCTACACATTGTAATGAAACTTTTAATCGGATTAATCGCGTAATATAAGGTCGAGTCCTCCTGCGAACACGAACGCTGCAAAGTATTCGAAACATCAGGAAAACCAAAACCAATAATACACGCGATTAATCCGGTTAAAAAGTTTTCATTTCAAATTGTTATCATTATGGATTTCCAAAATATTATAATAACATTTCCCATTTAATTCAACTCTCACCTTCTTCCTTAGAAGATGGCGTCGTGAACATATTCTTAGAAATGCAGAAATTAATGTCAGTCCGTCGGACGAGTAACGAGTGTTTTATGTGTTACAACGAAAAGGAAATATAGAAATTAATATTTAAATTGTAAATTAAAGTTTGCATTCTAACAGGAAAAAGTAACAAAATTTTGGATTATACAGATCTTTGGTAAACTGGGTAGCAGCTTGTGAATTGACCCTTACGTAATCAAATCCCTAGTGGAATACAAGTGTGATGCTATGTTATGCAGGGGTGTACAGCATAGTACTGCGACTGTCCTGTTGGTCTAGTGGTTAGTAGCCCTGACTGCTAGGCCGGAGGTCGTGGGTTCGATTCCCACCCAGGATAAATGTTTGTGTGATGAGCACGATCATTTGTTCTGTGTCTGGGTGTAATTTATCTATAACATGTATGCATTTAGAAATATATAAGTATGTTTATCAGTTGTCTAGTACTCATAACACAAGCTCTGCTTAGCTTGAGACTAGACGGCGTTGTGTGATAGTTGTGGAATATTTATTATTATTATTATTTATAGTGAAATGTGGGAGTACACACACCCACATTTCACCAATTGTCGTTGCACGTGTAAAAACCGCTATGTATTTATTTTTTGAAATCTGTTTTTGATGCTATTTTATGCTATATCTCCAGGCACATGCGACTGTGAAATCCGTTTTCTATTTAATTTATTTTACTATCTTCGTAAACAAATAATTTATTAGAAAACGGGTTTTAACAGGCGCATGAGTAGCGGTTTTTACACGCGCAGCGACGCAATGCTGTTATTAAATCCCTTGTAATAGATGGTAACTCTATTGCCATTAATCGGGCACAATTCCAAACTCCGGGCTGCTACTGAGAATTTTGTAACAGAAAAGCTCAATAATACTTTGTCTGACCCTAGAATCGAACCCAGAACTTCACGTTCAGCAGCCATTTGCGACTACTAGACTAATGCTGCTGTCAAAATAAAGAACACACTATACCTTAATATGCATATGAGTATTATAATGTCCACGGGTAATCCTATGCTACTGTTACTCTTTCAGGAAATTCAGGCGAGTCGTATACGTGTCAATGATATAACGTTATTTCAGCCACCGTTTCTGAGAACGATGCGCCTGCGACGAAATGTGCGTACGGGGAAAAGACGAAATAGCAGCACTGGATGACTGAATGTTGCTGTTTTATTATGACTATTTGTTTCCGGAATTCTCTCGGCATTTCGTAATTTTATGCGAATTTTATTGCGTTTATAGACACGAATCTCACATTCCCAGGGCCGGATTTAATGATTTGGAGGGTAACGAAGAAGTGACCCCAAATTTCATTTTTAAATCCTTATGAAATCTTTTTCACACTTTTATGGCACGGTTGGCGCAGTGGTAGGGAGATCGGCTTCTGCGCCGTGTGTCACGGGTTTGATTCTCGCATAGAACTATTATTTGTATGATCTACAGATAAATGTTCCGGGTTTGGGTGTGTGTCTGTGTGTGTGTGAGAGAGATTTGGGCCTATAAATGCATTCACGATACAGGAGGAATTTCTAGTGTGGGGCAACGTTTATTCTAAACTAGAAGCTTAACTAGTACAAATTGTTTTTCTTATCTAAAAAATAGTCATTTGTGTAGTCCCCTTTTGTGGAGGCTCTGGGCGGGGCTAAAGCCCCCGTTGGCCTTCCCTACTTCCGACCCTGCTTACAAATACACAATAAACAAAAGCTCGAAACAGCTAAGTAAGTGGCGTCGCATAAGCAGCCTCACTTTCCTGCCGTCTAGCCTTTTCACTTTTAGACACAAAATAGATATTTGACATATCTAAGCGCTCTTCTCTTGGAAAATAATACACAAATATTTACGTATAACCTTTATATCTAATTTATTATACTATACTCCTCCAAAATAAACATCAATACAATAATAAATCTAGTGAACTATTTTACGTAACATGATTTAGGTTTGCAATAGTAAATAAATAACTAATTCACCACTATGTGGATAAAGGAACGAAGGTTCGGTTTAATAATCTTTGAAAATTTCTTCCTAAGTAAGGTGATGGAAGATGTGGGAGCCATCTGACTTGCTTAATAGCATCATGGAATCACTCCTGAATCCCTGGAGGATTCAGCAGAGGAGTACTGGTGAATATTCAGTTCCCCAAAGCAGTTGTATAGGTGGTGAGCCTATCAGAAAAATTCAATAACACGCTCAGTGACTGCTGAAGTCTAGTGCAGGTCTAGTGCCATAACGAGGCAGTATTAACTTGGGAAACCAGTGCTATTAATTGACAGCAGGTCACGTACAGTGAATGCACCTGCGATTCTGAACTCCTTTTAGGTTTTTGACATGAGTCAGTGAGACAGTGAGCTTTACGCATGTGATGACTATCGATGTCGGCTGCCGAGAGGTTCAGCGAGTAAGACTTATACAAGCTGTTGATCTGTAATTGTGCCATATTTATGGAGGTGACTATACTAGTATACTACAGATAATGAATCACTAAAAAAATTAACACGTAATAGTTTATACCCCAGATTGCCCTTACTTATACTGCGTCCATATGAAATTATGAATAATGGTAGAAGCGTTATTTTTGGAGCATTGAAGTTCATCTCTAGTCATTTGATTCAACTTTTTTTTTTGCTGTTTAATCTTCGGATGTACATGGCTGAGTTTGGTGTCTGGCAGTGTGGTGGGCCTTTTGATTCACCTACATAATATTAGTAAATAGACGACCAGACAGGACGGCGGCAGGTGGGCTTCTGTCTTGCACGGCCTAAAATCAGCAAAACAGGTGTCACAAACACGTTTAACGAACAACACTAGCAATCACTTTAAAATTCATTGCTGTTGTTATACTAATTGTGTCACAAATCTTGATTCGAAAATCAGCAATGTAAACTGAATTTGTTAATCAACTGTTTTGATTTTCAATTTCGTGGTATGTCTCAAAGCGTGGTTGGTGTCCAAGCCAACACGTTTGTACAGAGGGCTATAAATTCAAGGAGATAATTTATTACACTGCTAAAATCACTAAGGTGGGTTTTGGTATATTTATATGCTGTATGACTAACGTGACCATATTTTTCTATCTCTCAGAGCGGGACCCCATAATTATACACACATACATAAAATCACGCCTGTTTCCCATAGGGGTAGGCAGAGACTATAGATTTCCATTTGCTACGATTCTGACACACCTCTTTCGCTTCATCTATGCTCATTAACCTCTTCATACATGCTCGCCGATTTAGGTGGCTCCTGACCCGTCCTTTTTTGAGAACGTCCGCAATTTGATTGCGGTACGTTCGTCGAGGTCGGCCTGCCCCGACACTTCCATCCACTCTCGCCTCATGTACTAATTTAGCCAATCGCCTTTCATCCAACATTTCTACGTGCCCAAACCATCTTAGCATACCCTTCTCAATCCTCGTCACTACATCCTCTTTCACTCCACAGCGTTCCCTTATCACGCCTTATCCCCATAATTATAATTACTTAATATTATAATTAAAGTTTTTTGTGAATACTTTAGATATTTAAATTTGTAGAAAACAGCTAATGATACGATTTAAATTTACTTACCGATTTTCGTCTGGCACGTTTCGGTTAAATTATTGTTAAAAATTACAATCAAATTTGTTTACTTACTCTCGCATTGGTTTATTTAGCCATTAGGAACACTGACTGCCAGACAGGACACCATACATCGTCCGGATTAGACGAAAAGGCCGGAATTTTATATAATATTTAATAGTGATTTTCCTTGAGCTTTCATACTTTTGTATCAATGACATGGATTGAATGTTTTGATCTAAGTGGTGCGTTATTTGCCTGGCCGTAGAACGTGAAAAAAGGGAACCCCTCCCACTAAATTCCTGGTTACGGCCTTGGTTATTTGTATTAGATGTTCATAATAATAAGTTTTATTGGCATAAGAAAAAAAACCTTTGTATACAAGACAGATACATTTTATATAGGTACATTCGATTTGGGAAAAAGGCTGCACAAATAGTGAAAATCCCTGTCCCCTAAACTAGGGGGACCCTGTGACTTAGGACTATCTATATTAATTACCCCTCTATGTTTTACTAACAAGTGATCGTATAGAACAGGGGTTCCCAACCTTTTGTTGTCTACTGTCCACTTTAAGAATAAATTATTTTTTAACGCCCCCCTTTTTAAACATACTTAAAAACCGCTAAGTACTTATAACTGATTATTGAAACGCAAATTTATAGTATTATATACAGAGTATCTTTTATTGAAAATAAAACAAACATAATCAATTCTTATATAAAAACTAATGTGAAGGTTGAATCTGATGCTGTTCAATAAGTTTGTTGATATCAGGTTCCAATTTACTCAAAAACAGCCGCAAGTCGCCACGTTCGGTAACACGCAAACGATTTCTCTTTTTAGTAAGCAGCGTTGCCACAGCACTAAATCCACGTTCACACAAATATGACGATGGGAATGCTATCAAAAATCGTTGAACAATTGACCACAATCCAGGGTACAATTGCGGGATCGGTTTTTGTAGCCAAAATTCTTGATATCCATTTTTGAACTTGATTTTTATTTCTTCGTTTGTTGTCAATTCTATAAGTTCTTCTTCCAGCTGAGGTGACATTGCTGTGTTGACATTTGAAAACGGATCCAACACCCAGTCTGGTATTTCCAAGTTTAAAATGTCCTGGTATCGTTCGGTGAAGTCAATGTGGAGGTTTTCCAAATGTTGGCAGTAGGCAAACAAGTCGTCGTTACTGCAGTATACTGATAAATTCGGAAAATTGTGAAACTCACGTCTGCCCATATTCTTTTCGTGCAGAAGCAGTTTAGCTGTATCTTTAGTTTCCAAGAACTCTATCATAGAGTCAAACAGGTTGTAAAATCGAATCAGACAATTGCCTCTTGACAGCCAACGAACTTCAGTATGAAGCAACAAACGGTTGAAATCTTCGTCATTAGTAACACAAAGCTGATGAAATAATCTATCATTCAAAGAGCTGCTACGGATTTTATTGACTGCTTTGATGACATATTGCAGTGATTGAAATAGTCGTTCACTTAAGTTTCTAGCAACCAAATGTTGTCTATGAATAACGCAATGTATAGCAAGGACATCTGGAATTTTATTCTTTAAGTATGCTATGAAGCCTTTATGGCGCCCTGTCATAGCCGGAGCGCCATCTGTAGCAACTGATATAATATTTTTCAAAGGAATCTCTTTCTCTTCACAAAACTTTTCCAATGTATTGAATATGGTTTCGCCTTTTGTATCTGTCTCCAAATTTCTGGCAAACAATAGTTCTTCACGTATTTTCTCATCTTTAATAAACCTCACGTAAGATAGCAACAACGCTTCATTAGTTGGTAAAAAGGACTCATCGAGCTGAATTGAGAATTGACTAGTCCTCAGATGATTGCACAATGATTCTTCAATGTTTTCAGCCATTTCATCAATTCGTCTTTGCACAGAATTATTACTCAAAGGAATTTTTCGGATAATATCTGCGGCCGGTTTATGAAGCACAGTAGTTATTACTTCCTTTATTGCTGGCAAAATTAACTCTTCTCCGATGTTGTGTGGTTCGCCTTTTTGAGCAATTAACAAAGAGATATTGTACGAAGCTCGAAGTCCGTCGTCATCTTGCTTAGCAGCCGCCGAAAATAGTTTTGATACACTTGGCTGAGTATTATGCTTCTTCTCTAGGTCTTGAAAATATGCTACATTCTTTTCTGTCTTATCTGGATGCATTTTATTCAAATGATCTTGCAGTCTTGAAGGCTTCATTGCTTCGTTCGAAAATGTTTTTAGACATAGAAGACACAAAGGCGACGACGGGTTTGTGGGATTTTCAATAAATCCGAATTTAATATATTCCGCAGAGTATTGCCGTCTCTTCTTTTTTACTTCCGACATTGTTTTGTTTTAAGAAATACGTAAGTGTTGAAATCAAGTACTGCTTATCTATTATGCGCGAAACCGCAAATGAAAATAAAATAAATTTACGTCGTTTATATAGGATTGCATAAGCAGCACGCACCAACAGGAATAAGACAAACGTGCATAAACTCGTTTATCTCATTCGACGCCCAATCGTACTCGACAAGCAAGAACAAGTATTATAGAACCAGCCGATTGGTATAGGAATGTACAATTCGGATTATTTAACAAAAACTTGTTAAAACATGATTGCCCGCGGTCTTTTATATCGAACCGAGTTTGAGCTATATCTTAATTAATATTAGTTGATGTTCACAAGATGTAGTCGAGATTCGAGAGCTCAGTCGGTGTCTAAGAGTCTTCCTAGCTAGGTAGATGAAATTATAAATCGACCCCAAAGCCCTACACAATGCCCCCTTTTTTTTCTGGGTCTCTTACCGCCCCCCTTTAGGCCTGCAGCGCCCACAAGGGGGCGTTATCGCCCACGTTGGGAAAGACTGGTATAGAACAATAAGATTTTCATTTCCATTGGACAATTAAAATATCTTTTGTAATGTTTACTTAAAATTTTTGTATACTTACAATAAACAGTATTTGTATTGTTTTTTTGTTTTTGGAGGTTTTAATGACAGAGAGACAGTTTTAAAGCGGGATTGTCCTGCTTAAAACGGGACGTATAGTCACGCTACGTATGCCACGCCTCTTCATCTTGCAGTCAGGTGGCAAATGTATAATTATTTTACGGTTAATATTTGCGAAATATATTGCATTAGCGTATTATTTGTGTGGTCGTGTTGGCGGGTACTTTGTCTTTTTATTTATTTTAGTGTCTGAGTGTTCTCTGTAGTTCAGTTGTAGTTTATAAACCAATTTTCAAAGGTCTGATGATTAATTTCGGTCATTTATATGACTGCTAAGTTTAGATTTTAGATGGAATACAATATATTGAAGCGGAGGATGATGTAAATTATTATTATCCTGCCGTCATTGAGAAACAGGTTGCGGGATCAAATCAGGCATGTACCAATGTGACTTTTTCAATGTCATATTTACTTTCTTAGTTAATCTAAGACATCAGACATACGGTAAAGGAAAATATCGTGAGGAAATTTGGGCTTGATGGATTGAAATCGCCAAGCGGCAGTAAGCTAGCGTGATGATCAATGCTCGTGCCTTGTCTGTATGAGAAGACGCCTTTGCTCTGCAGTGGAACAGTTATGGGTTGGCTCTGTTATGCTCTTATTCTAATTTATTTGAAGTTAGCGCACACGTCTTTTTTCACGTTTTTTTCAATACAACGGGCGCTGTCTGTTGGGACTGGTCATCTCTAACAGTCATGACATAAATTTTTAATTGTTAAACTATACACTTAGTGTTGGCATCATCTTACATTGTTCTCACATATTATTTTGCAACAGAAACAGTGTTACCAATACCTGCTATTGTAAAAACCTATTTTATAAAAAGAGTAACCATGGATTTTCTTGCCCGTTTTTCTCCATAGGAATCTACACTTTGGAACGAGGCAACTAGCTTCTGACAATTCAAAAATTCGTGTAAATCGTTTAATTGAAATAAATGATTTGACTGTGACTTTGAGGTCCCGGGTTTGATTGATCGGTTAGCGCGGGCAGTGTTATTAAAGTTTTCAGTGTTGTAATTCTCAGTAGCAGACCGGAGTTTGAAATTGGCCCGGTAGATGGCAATATCTCGCACCACCTATTACATGGGACTTATTAACAGCATTGGTGAAATGTGGGTATATGTACAACTCTACCTATCTCTTCAGTGAAAAGGTACAGGTATGCTGTTATATTATGTACATAACATATTCAATTAAATCAAGATTTGTCTTTCCAAAGATAAGTAAACTAGTGAATGAATTAAGGACAGAAATGACGATGAGATTAGAATATAATATGAGGTTAGTTCGGTACTTGGAAGAAGGAAAATGCACATAATCACTCCAGCCACTACGTACTCTATGACAACTAAAGCAGGAGACAAACTGCTCCGACTCAGGCAATTAAATTCCTGATTTAACGCAACTAGTCGGATTTAAGGAAAATAAACAGAAACTAATGGGTAACGGAAGTGTGTGACGACAACTTTTTTATTTGTTATCTTCCTTAAAGACACTGGGTTTTGGCGTCGTTTATTAGTAGAGTTTATGATAGCTCGTTTAGAGGTCACGTTCATTGAAATTTGGCCTCTTTAAATGAAAAGTATCTCAAAATTATCTCAAAATTTACTAATTTTACAACGTTTTCAAATCACAAAACAAGAAGCCTTTTTAATTTTTAATACATTTTAGTTGAATACTTTATCTTCAAAAATAAGACAAATGTGTATTTTGCGAGCGTACACAAACTGATATTAATGTAAAATAAACTTAATTTGATTTTGCAAACGTTTTGACATTGTACACTTTTCAAGCGAAGAAGCCGTTTAGATTTAAGATTGTAACTGCCTCATTGGTCTAGTAGCCGCAAGCGTAGTTTAAGGCATTAGGTCCTGGGTTCGATTCCCGGGTCGAGAAAAGTATTATTGGGTTTTTCTGTTATGAAATTCTCAGTAGCAGCCCGGAGTGAATTTCGTGCTTCGGAGAACACGTCAAATGGTCGGTCCTGCGCTGATCTCTCTCCGGTCGTGTCGGATTGTCGTCCCATCGGAATATGAGACTGAAAGAGGTGTACTCCGCACCTGTAGTGTAGTTGTGCATTATAATATCTCCTGCGCACTTGGCTAATCTCCGTGAAGATAGGCCGTCGTACCGAAAGTTCGGTCAGGAGAATATTTGATTTAAGAGTCAACAATTACAGCTTGCTTGTTTTTAAAAAATCAATGTTATAATTAGAAAAGAAAAAACGAATGGATGCAATTAATACATTATTATCTATTTCCACTGCACGGTCTAACAGCTCCTGACGATTCCCAGTTGGTGATATTTGCAATTTTTCGTCGCTTGCATATGTGCATATATGTATTTGCGGGCGGGCGGGCGGTGCACATGCGATGACGGTGTAATTGCAAATGCAATTTTTGCAATTAATTGCATGATTACCTTCAATATTGTGGAAGTAGCTAGATATTGTATTTATTTGCATCCATTGTAATGGACTTCTGTAAGGCAACGCCTGAGTCTCTACAAAATACTAATAATTTTATTAAATATGGATTATTGCTCAGGGTGCGTTGTAGGTTTGGATATCTTTTGTACCCATTACCTTCATATGACGGGTTATCGTTGCTTCTGGTATGTCATGACCCGCCATTGTTTTAGAGAAACCAGCTGTGAATCCTGGAACCCCGGTAGAGGTAGCCCAGTTAAAAGAGGACTATGTGTTTTTTGTCGGGAGGAGTTTGGCACAAAGTCTTATGAATATTTTTATATTTTTTAAATGTGATCGTTGCTCGGCTTGCCGCGGTCTTTTGGGCGATGGGTGACCATTATTTCACACCGAGACCTCTCCATACCGGGGAGCACGTTAAGCCGTCGGTACCGGTTGCCAAATTAAGATGTATGACAGCCGTTACGGGTAGTCAGAGGTCTGAAAGTCACGAGACATCGTGTTACCCACTTTGTGGAGGTCAGATAGGCAGTCGCTCCATGTAAAATACTGGTATTATGCTGCAGACCAACTTCTTGGAACCGTGCACCTAGCTTTGACTTTTCTTAAGTGCCTGTAATAGGGCCAATTTGAAATAAAAATTTTGAGACTTAATTTTCATCCGGTTTGACTGGAAGCCGACCCCATTGTAATTGAGAAAAGGCTCGGCACATAAAAATGTGATCGTTGCTGCATTTATTTTTAAGACTCGTAAATTTTCTCATTCATGAAAATATTTTGACAGCTTCCGCCATTCGCTTGAAAAATGTGTGTAGGTTTTGGCTAACTAGTGTTTCATGACGTGTTTTCGTAATACAATAAAATGTATTTATCTTCACATTAACTCCTGCGTGGGACGAGGAAGTCTAATTTCTTATTTTTCATTCATAAGATCGGCCTTGATATGCGATAATTTATTCTTGGATAACTGTCCACAGATTCGAATAAATGTATATTTTATATGTCACTGTCAAAAACCTGTAAGCTAATTCAGGACACAAATTTTCTTTAAGACGCACGGTAGTGTGTCCGCCAAGTTCGATAAGAAGCGAGTGACGCACGGCCTGTATACCTTTAAGTATACACGAACCATTTCGAGCTACATTTCACCCCCACATAACTAAGAAACTATGTTTATTATGACTTACTTAAATATTAACTATCTCAAAATTCATGAAACAATCTTTTATAGTTCTCAAATTATATACAATGATTTTCATAGAAAGAAAGAAAGAAAGAAAATAAATTTATTTTTTTTCTTGCACAGGTACACAACAGCTAGTTATCATTTGAGAAAGAGCGATTGAACTTGGCGCCCATTTAGATCTCACCTCCTTTCTTAACCGTCAACCCTTGGCGTTGTTTTTTAGTACCAAACTTGGCCCCATTTTTCACAATTATTTTTTGATGAGTTACTATGTTCTATCAATGTCGGCTCAGCCATCATTCAATATCATACGAGATTGAATGACAAAAATTCAAACATAGATAAAAGAACATTACTAAGCACGCGCTTTAGCTTCACTATGTTCCCATCTCTGTCTTGCAGTTGCAGTTTGACAGTTGTGTGATAGTGATAGCAATAAGGCTTAGCCAAGACATGCACTGCAAACTTAGGGGACCAGACAGGAGACGTCTTCTGACTAAATATTGAACAAATTTGCTCGCCACTTTTGGCGGGGGGTGAGGTAACACACAAGCACAAAATCTTGCACTAAAGCAAAAATAGCTCTCATCATTACATTACAAGTATTAACACACATAAAAAAGCTAAACATAAACATAAAATTGTGTCACACACGATTAAAATCGTGTACTACTCGTATCACTGTAACCACACAGGTAAAAGGTATTTGATTGGGAAGTATATGCCAGTGGCGAGAGGGGTTCGCCCGCTAAAACTACTCCAGTACTAATTCCTTCAACACTACAAAGTATGTGTTTGTTTATGTTGGCTCAAGCTTCGAATCATAAATTTAGTGAGATTTTCCCACGTCATTGCATTAAATCATTTATTATGTAGAGATCATAAAGAACAAATCTCAGTGACTGTACTATAAAACGAACATTAAATATTATTGTAATCGCATCATTATTACAATCTCGTCGTTGTATGCGTTTGAAACGTATCATAATTTTTATTTAATCTTTCTTCTGAGATGATATATTACTCTGAAACACATTATTCTTTGTTTTAATATAGGGTTGATAAAAGTTATTACGCTCTACCAACTAACCAAATCCGTTGCATAGTTTATGTGTTATTGATTAACAAACATCCAAATTTCACTCCTCTAATATTAACGCATTCTGGGACACTGGACGTGTATATATATATATATATATAACAATACAAAATTCTATGGTGTCTCGTCGTGTGTGAGAAGTGGGATAGGTTACGATAGTCATTCTATATTTATATTAGTTGTTCCGGGAGGCAGACGTTATCTTGTCACATTTTCTGGATCATCAAAAAAAAGTATTAAAATTGGTCAAGCCGTTTAAGAGGAGAAGAATTACGAACACACGCACAATGTTTCTCTCATTCGGAGAAATCCGAGCCTTGATCACAACGCTTGCTCATGTCGGGCGGGTAGTCTGTAAAATATACAATTCAAATCTATTTTTCGGCGAGAATCTTTGATTTGGGTCGAAAAAAAGGAATACAGAGGCTTATGTCAATTATTGGAAAACGATAAGCCCAGTTGATTGACGTCACAGTTCATATTCTTTAATTAATTGGTCAGCTCCCTTTTTTTCAATATTTAAAAGCGCCTAGTTCAGCTGAGATATTGTGCAACTTGCTTACAATGACAAAAAAGCATTCATAGTATATATTATATTGCGCGGGAAGCTCTATAAACGAATAACCTATAAGCCTCCTTGACTGAGACACAATGTATATTGTCGAACTGTTAAAATGAAAGATATTTTTTTAGATTGGTATTGCCATTACGGGGCGCGCAATTACCCCAATTACAAAGAGGCCGAATAATTAGTTTTTCTTTGGTCCGAGGTGCAACTATAAATATGCAAATTTTGTTCACCTACCTATTATAGAAAAAAATGGCGTAGCTCTAAAGGTAGAGTTTTAAAATTTCCATGTGGTTGGTTATGGTTGAAATAATTTGTGAAAATATTACTTTGAGTGGTAAGTGGTATTTTTTTAAATGGGTTGCTAACCCATATTTCAGTCTACCTAGTTTATTTTTGTGAATTTACAATTGAAATGGTGTTAGGTGTTACACATTCGCGAAAGTTTAAAAACAGTGACGTAGATATAATATATTTTAATGAATACACTTTCAAGATAAATCTTTGAAAAGCATTAACGCATGCTTAGCGAACTCTAAAGTTACTATATTAAATGGAAAAAGAATACGGTCGCGAGCAGGATTCAGACCTGCGCCTCCCGGATGAATACTCCAGGCGCTCTGACCACTAAGCCATCTCGACCTCCGCTCACCACCGCGAATTCTTCTTCCATATTTTAACACGTCTTATGGCGACGTTATTGCTATCAATTCAGTACCTATACGGGTGACCGAACCGACACGACTAACAGCAGTTAATACAATGTCGTAAAGAATGCAATTACCTTAATAATTCAAGATAAATCTTTGAAAAGCATTAACGCATGCTTAGCGAACTCTAAAGTTATTATATTAAATTGAAAAAGAATACGGTCGCGAACAGGATTCGAACCTGCGCCTTCCGGATGAATACTCCAGGCGCTCTGACCACTAAGCCATCTCGACCTCTGCTCACCACCGCGAATTCTTCTTATAATACACTTTTATAATTTCTTTATTACCATTGTGTCAGAGATGATAACCTTTGTGTCCATTAAAATACGTTCAGAATATTTTTCCGACATCTTTATTCAATTAGATATGAATATCGATTCCTTTGTTAGTCGAGTCGAGACGTAAAAACTTATTTCCTAGGATACAGATATTTTTGTTTGTAAGTACACCGAGTGAATTTACAAATTTGCTATTTAATTATTATAAGTTAGAAAACTTAGATTACATTGTATTACTACACTATTGCATTGGGTTGTAACTGAAAAAAAGTTAAAACTAAAAATAGTTGAAACTGGTGCTTTTTTTTTAAAAAAATTTTTCGATTGTTATTTATATATACTTTATTGTACACCAAATGGACATACAGACATACATGACAGATTGACAGATTGTTGTTAGCTTTTATTTTGTTTTTGTTCTAATTACGCTTTGTAATAAGTTAACTAACAATTTTTTGTATAAGTTCGTTTTTACATAAGCCGTTGACCTGATTCATATAGCAAATGATAAAAATTATGAATAATCGTATAAAATTTCTTAAAATCTACGGTTATTTAAATAGCCAATTTTTCATTTCGAAAAATTTGCCGGTTTTCAGAAAAAACTCCGTAATAGTAGTCAGTAGTTGTCGTAATTGTCGTCTACGAATTCAAAGTCTTTATTTGCATGTTAAGGTATTACAGGTCTTAATTTAAATATTATGTACAGCTTAACGGCCTTTTTCAGGCGTTGCAAATTTGAGGGCTAGCACTAACTTATTATAAATTACATTTGCTTAACTTAGGACTTACCATAACTTATAGTAGTACTAGGTAGTATTTCTTGCGTTTAAAAACATTATTTATAAACTAAGTAGGTATATTGTAATAAGTATGTCCTATGTCTATTTAATAAATGATTGCAACAGAACTGTATAGTTACTGGCTAGGGCTATACGAGTAAAGGAAGACTGAGGAAACGATGGATGGATTGTGTGAAAGATGATATAGCTAGAAAAGAAGTGACTACGAGATGACGGCTGATAGATATGTGTGGAACAACTACACGCCAGCCATTTCTTTTTAAATCTTACTAGCCTATGTTACCCGGGACAATGTAAGGATTCTACCGACACCCCATACATCAAAATCGGTTCAGGCATTTAGAAGTTATGGTGGAATAAAGAAACTCACAAACATACATGAACCCAAAAAACATAACACTCCTTTTTTTTGGGCAGTCGTGTAAAAAGACATGTATATTTGAATATTGTGGAAGTATTCATTGGACGAGACTTCCACAAGGTAACACCTGAATCAATTCAATAAAAAGACATGCTGCGCCGACCCCAATTAAATTGGGATAAGAGGAGGGGGATGATGAGGATGATAATTGCATAGCTACCCAGATCGCATATACCTCCCACCACACAAAGCTGAGGTGCAGCTCTGATGCAGTAGTTCTATTGCAGATCTTATTTCTTTAGGACTGCTCCTTATCCAAACTACTGCAATGTTTATGACATTGTTTCCTGTAATATGTTATCAAGATTCAATTATATATATTTTTAAATACATAATAAAAGTGTTTAAATATAAAGTGAAGATATATTTAGCTGTGAACAAAATGTCTTAATTGGGCCGTACATCGTAACATAAATTCTTGGCATCGACTCGCCTTGCGGTGGGTTAAACGATATGTTTTGATCGTTTATAATTAAGAAAGTATAATATTGTCACTTCAGAATATAAAAGCCCTCTACTGGAACCGAACCTTCAGTCATTAATAAATACTAAAAAAAATAATTGTAGAGTCCATTAAAAATTTCATTATAAAAATTTTGAAATAATATGGGAGGCATGATAAATCTGATGAAAAACTTAAGGTTAATGTCGAGATATGAACGACTGAATATATTAAAGAGGAACAAATTGACCTTTGAGTTCATATTAAAGTGTTTCTTCTGAAAGTTTGTTATGAAACACTGGCCAGATAGGTATTATATTAAAAAGGTAAGCTTAAAAAGTAAAAATATATAAAAGTAACACATAATAATTTTATCACTGGCTGGAAAGATGCGAAACGAAATTCAAATATTGGAAGAAAAGAAGTGACGGTGTTGCTATTGTAAATAATATCGCATGCGGACTAAAACTCTGTTGTGGCTGAACGGATTGGCATGAGATTTGGTACACAATTTATAAACTGGAAAATTTATAACACATGGAATACCTTTTTTTTTCTCCCATTTCTGTAGTTCACTGACGAAGTTTCCGACAGAAACTAGTCTACAAAAAAAAACTTTTTATTTATTTACGCCCCTTTTAGGAATTTAATGATGATGATTAATTTTTATTGCATTTACAATCTTTGGCGGCGGAAGATTTTATGTAGTCTAAAGACGCTGAAACTTATAGGCCACCTTTCTAGGTCAACATGCCACACAATTTGACACAATTAAACAATAATATGATGAGTCATGCGCCATATAATCGAGTTTGTAAACATGTACGTGACGTCTGTTAGTAATTGTAGAGCTGTGTTATTAAATTATTGTTGATGGCAATTTGGGAGCTTGTTATCCATCCATGTGATACAGTGATGTTCAGATAGCGTGAATCAACGTATTATGTTATAGCAGTAACTATTAACTCAAGGTTAAGAGTACTGCCTCGTCGGTCTAGTGGAGAAATCAACAATTAGTTTCATTGGGGGTTCATTAATAAAAATACTATCGACGGTTGAACGTATATTTGGTTGTGATATGTGAAACTTGTTTATTAACGTATTTTTTTTTATTCTTTTGGGTACGCTCCCAGTTGACAGCGACGCGGATGGATTTTTCGATGCTCTCCTGAAGTTTTTATTATAATGGTTTTAGTAGTTAATATATATTCTGTAAATTGTACATGTTATTCACAATAAATATGATTAGTTTACAAAGCAAAGAAATGTCACTGGAACTATAAGTCGTTCAACCGTCGATATGACTATCGCGGGCCGTTAGGTAGACGATTACTTGCGATCAAGTTCCGAACAAAATAGGTCGACAGTTCAATCCGGACCGCGGTCCACCATTTAGTGAACCCTGGCCTAGTGGTACGAAGCGCGACTGCAGGGCGAGTTACTGAGTTCGGTCACCGTACCGAGGTCGCCCAAAATGTTATTGGGTTTTATGATAGGAAATTCGCAATAGTATTACGAAGTTTAGATGTTGCCGATGTGACACCATCGTGTTTCGGAGAGCACGTTCCATCGCCTGATCTGTCTCCGGTTGTTTCGGATTGCCTTCCCATCTGACTATAAGAGTAAAATAAGAGGTAGTGCACCTGTGTTTGCGCATACACTTGTGCACTATAATATCTCCTGCGTACTTGGCTAATCTTGGTCTATCCCGCCGTGACCGAAAATTCGGTTGGAAGTATATTTACCGGGAATTCTTTCTCCACTTTTTTTTTCCACAGGATAGAACTTGCGCCTCCGGGTTTTTTTTTCATAATTAACCCCGAACGGCGCTTGCGGCGGATAACGAACTCCTAAGCCTGTTTTTTTGGTGGTTTAGCACGTCCTTTTTGTCGCGTACAGCTCACGGGCGTATTTGTTTGTTCACGAAAAACATTTTATTCATTCGTGTTAGTGTTCAAAATATAACTAGTCACCTTAAATACACAGGGCTACAGATCATTGGCTTGTATATGTATCTGTAGTCTGGAATAAAAATATCCTATACATAATATTAGGATAAAACTGTGAACGGATTCTTGATCAAGTCATGGCAAGGAAAACAAAATAGCTCTGCAATTTTTGTGTGGATAGGAAGAAAAAAGGACGTCCTTTGTTTCGGGTTTTCTTGAAGACTATAGATTTTTTTATAATCTGGCTTTGTGGCGACTATTTGCAAATGTTTCTGGGTTTGTTTACTAATATTGTGTCAAAGCTGATGATAATTGGTGATTCTACTTTGTTTTTATAAGTGTTGCAAAATTAGTAATACAATTTCTCTATTCTTGGCAAAAACTTTTAGTAGACTTCGAAAATACTCCTTATCCCTGAAAAATCCCTGAATGCCGATGCAAAAAATGTATGTCCTGTAGTTAAGTAGAACTTTGGACAATATTTAGAATTGACTACTCTACAGTCTGTCTACATTTTTTTATTAAATAAACTGTGAACCAATTCACGTAGGCCTGCAAGTTCTGTGGTTATTCCTCCACCTGTAACCAATAAAAAGTAAAAGAAAACAATACGGGCCATAAATTCAACTGGCCGGTATTAAAAAGGGCGGGAAAACAAATGTCAAACAATAACAAACTTAATCCGTAAATCAGTTTTATTTCTATCTGTGTTTATTTATATTTTATTGAACGAACACATTTTGTACAGTATTTTTATTACCCGATACTGACGAAAATCATTCAGCCATTTTGTTAAAGCTGGTTACATACGAATACATTGCGATTTAAGGCTACTGCCTATCTATTTGTTTGTTGTTAAAGTTAGAGTTTAAATATAGAATTATACTTAACACATTTTAATAAAAGTACTTAATTAATCGCGTTATTGGTTTTTGTTTTTCCTGACGTTTCGAACACTTTACAGCGTTCGTGGCCGCAGGAGGACCTGGTTTATTATAATGTGTAGAGATCGCGAAAACCTAAGATATATTCATAACTTTAAAGAAGATCCGTTTTGTAAAAAAGCTGAATGACGTTTACCGATTTTTTCATAATTACAGCACTAACACGCAGAATTATCGCATAAACGTTTTGCACTCATCAATGCAGCCGGTCAACGATTAGAGATTATGTAACACAGCGTGAAATGAAACGTCAAATTGTAGCTTTTAGTTCATTTTATCGCTCATGGCTCTGTGTCATATAAAGAATATAATTTTATTTTATGATATTTGTAACACACTAAAAAAAAACTAGAAAGTAAGAAATACATATTTATTCCCACACAGTGCTACACAGGTTGGCCCGGTTAGTGGAGTGTGATAGTAGGATAACATCAGAACCTGGCGCATGGAAAACATTTGGTGTGACATAGCTAGATAGAAGGAGACCGTATTGGTGGCGGTTACCACCAACAACAGCATTCCCGTAGATGGTTGACGTCAGGCAGGCGGCCGGTCCTAAAACATTGCCAAAACTTTAGCAGCATGCAATTTCAAAAACAATTAGAAAGTGGAAGAAGTATACATGCTGCGGTGATCAAATAAATTGGGATAAGGGCAGGGGAATGATGATTATGCTACACAGGTACAGAAAAACAGAATAAATAGTAAAATCTAACTAAACTACTATTAGGTATACTGTAATCGATAAACTCTGAAACTACTGAACTGATTTTCATAATTCTTTCACCCTTAGAGAGCTAATTTATCCAGAAGTCACATAAGCTATATTTTATTTCAGTACTAATAGGATTTCAGCCTGAAATTCCACGTGGGCGAAGCCGCAAGTACCAACAGCTAGTAAAAAATAAAACTTAATAATTATTAAAGTTACAATATTAAATGGAAAAAGAATACGGTCGCGAACAGGATTCGAACCTGCGCCTCCCGGATAGATACTCCAGGCGCTCTGACCAACTAAGCCATCTCGACCTCTGCTCACCACCGCGAATTCTTCTTCCATATTTTAACACGTCTTATGGCGACGTCATTGCAATCAATTCAGTACTTACAAGTGACTGAACCGACACGACTAACTTTGCAGTTAATACAATGTCGTAAAGAATGCAATTATTCTTTACGACATTTACAAAGAATAATTGCATTCTTTACGACATTGTATTAACTGCAAAGTTAGTCGTGTCGGTTCAGTCACTTGTAAGTACTGAATTGATTGCAATGACGTCGCCATAAGACGTGTTAAAATATGGAAGAAGAATTCGCGGTGGTGAGCAGAGGTCGAGATGGCTTAGTTGGTCAGAGCGCCTGGAGTATCTATCCGGGAGGCGCAGGTTCGAATCCTGTTCGCGACCGTATTCTTTTTCCATTTAATATTGTAACTTTAGAGTTCGCTAAGCATGCGTTAATGCTTTTTCAAAGACATATCTTGAATTAATAATTATTTTCATAACAATATAGCAGAGACTTACGAGTCTCTGCCTGCCCAGTGGGAAACAGGCATGATTGTATGTATGTATATATTGAAAAATAATAGTCACGAACGGGACTCGAACCCACAACCTTTGACATACCGTGTCATGGCTCTCCACTGATCTACTAAACTAAGCAAATAAATAATTCATTTCAGCTAGACTAAGAATAAAAAGTGCGAGTCGGACTCGCCCCCCGATGGTTCCGTACAAATTTGCGAGTACCTACATAAGATTATAAATAGTTCAGGAATCGAGTCTCGCAGTTTTTTCCGAGCTTTTCCCGAAATTCAGTTTCAAAAACCTATGAAGGTTATATTTTTTATGATTTAATTACATATGTATAGTTTTCAGATTTTTCTCTGTACTTGTAGTATAAGACGATATTACTTGCCAAATTTCATAGTTCTAGGTCAACGGAAAGTACTCTATACATATTGATTCCCTTGTGAATGACGAAATATACGTTTTTTGGGGCATAAACTAATCAAAGATAACGAAAAAATAATATTATTCAGATTTATGGAATCCTAAAAATAATAAACACCGTTTTAAATAAATGTACATATCATCATCACCATGATTATCATAATCATAGCATTACGCCTTTATCCCCGAAGGGAGAGAGGGCAGAGAAATACCTAGTGTCGCTCACCCATGTTTACCGATGCCGTTATTAAGTCCCATGTGTCCGGGCCTATTGCCATCTACCAGGCACAATTCCCAACTCCTGCTGCTACTGAGAATTTTCTAACAGAACAACACAATAACATTTTGCAAGATCCAGGAATCGAACCTGTGACCTCACGTTCAGCAGCCGCTCTTGTGAGAAACTAGGCAGTTGTATAGTACATAGTGAATTTATTGCATTTATCAGGCAAATAAATTGTTCCGTGTCTATCTTAAGTACCTAATCCAAATGTTTGACAGGTTGATCAATCTTTAAAAGCAAATGATTATAAATATTAAGATTATATTATGATTGAAGAGCGTATTTATAGGATGAACGGAAGACAATGGCCCACCTTACATCCTACGCTGCATGCCCTGCTAACTGTACCCAGGAGGAGCTAATGATCGCCTCTGAGGGGGCAGTGCGTGTTGCAGAATACTGGGCCAACAAAATTTGAGAAATTTTGCCGTCAACTCGCTAGGAAGAAGAATGAAAGACGATTAACAAAAGGTATCTACAAGTGTAAATGGAAACACTGACCTTATTAGTGATATCCTCAAAAAAGGTCGTAGTATTCGCAACCGCCGCGTATGACCAGAGTAAGCACGTGGACGAAGCAAAAAGCATATCTGAGGATTGTAGCAGGTGATGTTCTGTAGTTTCTGGCTACCTCAATGGGAGAAAGGCGTGAGTTTATGTATGTATGTACTATGATGTAATGTAATACGCAGATTGTTTATTTTAAGTTCATATCTCGTATGAAGCCCGCCTAAATGTAGGTACGTAAAGATTTATAGTTGTCTAAAAATAAAATGATTGATGTTCCTACAAAATATTTAGGTGTTCAATATCGAAATGCGAACGGAAAATATCAGGAATCTATCAGTTTCTGTGTGTACTATAATAAAACTGTAGAGGTACTATTTCTGTACATTGAATAGTTTTCCAAAATGTTAATTGGATTATATCGATACAGAAGCTGAAACCGAATATTTCTTTGAATGTTGTATATCTGTCTGTCTTTTTGAACGCTTATAAGTTGTGAAAAAGTGTACCGATTTTGATAGGGTTTTCACTGAAGCACAGCTCAGTGGTCCAGTAAAATTAGTAAAGATATTATTATCATCACGATATCGTTTATAGGCAAACCAAATCTTCGAAACCAGCAAACACTTTAACTTATTGTATATAATTTTTATATGGCATCACGCCCCTATTTCCCGAAGAGTATGCAGAAGTGTACACCCACGGTATACCACAATACAATACTGTTATTAAATCTCATGTAATAGACAGTGAGCCTATTGCCCGGGCACAGTGCCAAACTACGGGCTGCTACTGAGAATTTCCTTAAGAAAACAGAAAAACCCACTACTTAGCACTTTTTCCGACCTGGGAAAGGAACCCAAAACCTCAGGCTCAGCATCGCGCTTGGGACTACTAGACTAGCGAGGCAGTCTTAATTTATTACTTAAATAGTCAAATACATTCACATATGCAAAAATTTTTTGTTTTGTAGATACTATATCAAAATTACTCCTTTTACCGGTTTATTAAGAAATAAATATTGTTAATTAGTTATCTACACTAAGCCCTCTCGACGATGATCTCGAGATGGCTTAGTGTTCAGAGCGCCTGGAGTATTTATCCGGGAGGGGCAGGTTCGAATCCTGCTCACGATCGTATACGTTTTCAATTTAAAATTATAACTTTAGAGTTCACTAAGTATGCGTTAATGTTTTTCAAAGATTTATCTGTGTTTGTTAATTAGTTATAATTATAGTTAACTAGCTGACCCGGCAAACGTTGTTTTGCCATATAAATAAAAAAATTAGGGGTGGACTACCCCTAACATTTAGGGGGATGAAAAATAAATGTTGGCCGATTCTCATAGATACCGGACAAGTACAAAAAATTTCATCAAAATCGGTCAAGCCGTTTCGGAGGAGTATGGCAATGAAAACTGTGACACGAGAATTTTATATATTAGATTTTCTGACATCCACGCGGACCGATTCGCGTGCATAGCTATAATACAAAACATTGGTATTTGTGGAGTGCTCTCTTTATGAGTGAACTCTAAAAGCTATTTTATTCTATTCAGCAATAAAATCGGCTTACTGATTACGAAAATCTTGTCATTAGGAAAAATATTAAAAATATGATATTATAGTACCTAATATCTTAGGTTTTCGCGATCACTACACATTTTAATAAAAGAACTCAGACGTCAGGAAAAACAAAAGCCAATAATACACGCGATGAATCCGGTTAAAAGTTGTTTTATTATAAATATGAACTTATTTGTATTTTTTTTTACCCTCATATTAATATGGCGGCTGGACGCAGAAACTAAAGCGAGCCAGTTACAAATTAAAATATAGAAAGTGCGTCATTGGTCTGCTGCGGCGCAGATCGCAAGGCGTAAGTGTGGCTGTTTAGCTTGATGCTCCTGGGTTAATTTTCCGTGTTGGGCAGTAACACTGCGCAAGTAGTTTTCAGTCGCAGCCCGTAGTTTGAAATTGTTCCCGATACATGACTATGGACTCATCGCATTTTACATATTATTTATTAACTGAATTTTTTTAAAGTGTGAGTGCTCCAGTACCTCTCTATCTAACCTTTCTGAGGATACAAGCATGGTGTTCTATATTTTTTTATGGAATACCATAGCAGTTATTCTTAAAAACTTAACGTGATGTCTCCCGTACGTTAACATTTTGATATTATGTATATATATTCACTCACAAATGTCGCGCCTTCATGTGTGCGATACATAAACAAATCCAGAGAACATTGCAGAAGCTCCATTCAAAACAATAGCTGTATAGAAACACTGCTGACGCATTCGATTAGTATATCGATGCACATGTATTAACGCGGCGCGGCAGTCGTCGCCCCACAACCAGTCAGTTAGTCCGTAGTTTAATTTATAACAGTAATTTATATATTGAACCGGTGTCATTAACTATCCGTAAATTTCATGTCTTCGTACCCTAAAAATAGGCAAAAGTTAAAGTGCCATGACTTATATTTATATTAATGCGGTACAACCCTGAATCCTTTTGCATTGGCTAGTTTGGTATTTCATGAAGAAATTAAGACACGGTAACATTGTTTATGTTAATTCCATTCCTCATTGTTTCACGAGTTTGTATTATCTATTGCAAGGAGTAGGACTTCTGTATTGCTCCTGTATAATGCAGTCGGCGTTAAAATGATTTATGTACATACTACCCTAAATATTGGCATACATTCGGCTTCCGTCCGTCCCATGTTTGTTACTTTTTTATGTGTTTCTATACATTATCAAGAGTTTTTATAGATGTGGCTAGTTTTGAACATTATACTGAGTAACGTGGTTTTTCTTATTATCTGTCGCTTTAACATTTTCTGGTAGGAATCTCTAATTTTTAAATCTTTTCAGCAATACACTCAGACCTCCGAATAAAATGTCCGCCTCTGACGAATGTGCTTCTACAAAGAAATCCAATAAAGCGTTTGAAAAGAGCCAATGTGCTTGAATACTGGAGAGAGTTGGAGCAGAGGTTCTAATTCCCTAAAACTTATCCTAATTCAACCAACCTGAATATAGTCGTACAAGATTGATTCATCGTCATATCAGACATAGGATGTTCACTGCAGAACATAGGCCTACCTATAGATTTCCAATAGGACCGGTTATAAGCGGCTTGCATCCAGCTCGATCCTGCGGTCCTAATCATGACTGATTGCATGTTACAAATATCCAAAAAAAACAAGTTTATTTCCGTGCATGACATTTCACAACAACATTGTTTTATTCTTCATCTTATCGTATGGTTGATGAACAACCTGGTGTCAGAGTTTAAACTACCCGTAGGTCTCTGACATGGGTTTACACACCACCGTGCACCGAGAACTTCTCTAATGTGCTGGTTTTCTCACGATGTTTCCTTTTGTTCACCGTTTATGCAAGTGATGATTACGAAATGTAAGGAGTGCGCGCCTCAGGTTTGAACTTGCGGACTTTGACTTGCAAGTCCATACCATTAGACTATCACTATTCCCATTGTTTTTGAGTGTTGTATTTTCTCAGTCAATAGTTTATTGTATTGTGACAGGGTTCATATTTCGTTGTCTAATAATTCATTTTTATATGAATACATAATATTTGATACTATTGGGAGAATGAGTCAATGAAGCGATCTTCAATTGTTTGATTGGATTTTAGTTGGACGGCTAACTAGACGCTTCCCTCGAGGCAGTATCACAGACTTATCTTAATTAACAACATAAACGAAATATATGAATCAAAGTGCCATTAGAGAGCTCGAGAGTATCAAAAACGTATTTTGAATTAGCAACAGATAAATAACGTAAGTTAGAAGAGCGTGTTGGGACGTAGTTTTAACAGTCACCGCACAGACATGGTAATATTTAAATCGGCAATTACAGATTTTAACGGTCAGACTTGCTAGTATTAACGCGTCGGTTGTCAAATTAAGCTCTATGAGAGCCGTTACAGGTAGTCAGAGGCCTGAAAGTCTGACAACCAGTCATACCACTAGGTATCGTGTTACCCAGTTACTGGGTTGTGGAGCTCAGATAGGCAGTCGCTTCATGTAAAATACTGGTATTAAGCTGCATACGGTTTGACTGGAAGCCGACCCCAATGTATTTGGGAAAAGGCTAGGCAGATACTTGTTAGTATTATCATCGGTGATCACCGATTTCAGTCACTTTTAGGAAGTTTAATACAGCGACTGAACGTTGAGACGCGCGATTTGGCGACCACGACGGAACGTCACCAAAACGCGACGTTGTTGCCATACGGTGGCTAACCATATTAATATATTTACGTGTTCACTAAATGAGTTTACTAAAACCACTTATAAAGTAATTTGGAATAATTCATAGATTAAGTATATATAGGTAAAGTTACAATATTAAATGGAAAAAAGAATACGGTCGCGAACAGGATTCGAACCTGCGCCTCCCGGATGAATACTCCAGGCGCTCTGACCGCTAAGCCATCTCGACCTCTGCTCACCACCGCGAATTCTTCTTCCATATTTTAACACGTCTTATGGCGACGTTATCTTTTTCCATTTAATATTGTAACTTTAGAGTTCGCTAAGCATGCGTTAATGCTTTTCAAAGATTTATCTTGAATTATTAAGGTAATTGCATTCTTTACGACATTGTATTAGCTGCAAAGCTGGTCGTGTCGGTTCAGTCTCCTGTATAGGTACTGAATTGATTGCAATAACGTCGCCATAAGACGTGTTAAAATATGGAAGAAGAATTCGCGGTGGTGAGCAGAGGTCGAGATGGCTTAGCGGTCAGAGCGCCTGGAGTATTCATCCGGGAGGCGCAGGTTCGAATCCTGTTCGCGACCGTATTCTTTTTTCCATTTAATATTGTAACTTTAGAGTTCGCTAAGCATGCGTTAATACTTTTCAAAGATTTATCTTGAATTATTAAGGTAATTGCATTCTTTACGACATTGTATTAGCTGCAAAGCTGGTCGTGTCGGTTCAGTCTCCTGTATAGGTACTGAATTGATTGCAATAACGTCGCCATAAGACGTGTTAAAATATGGAAGAAGAATTCGCGGTGGTGAGCAGAGGTCGAGATGGCTTAGCGGTCAGAGCGCCTGGAGTATTCATCCGGGAGGCGCAGGTTCGAATCCTGTTCGCGACCGTATTCTTTTTCCATTTAATATTGTAACTTTAGAGTTCGCTAAGCATGCGTTAATGCTTTTTCAAAGACATATCTTGAATTATTAAGGTAATTGCATTCTTTACGACATTGTATTAACTGCAAAGTTAGTCGTGTCGGTTCAGTCACTTGTAAGTACTGAATTGATTGCAATGACGTCGCCATAAGACGTGTTAAAATATGGAAGAAGAATTCGCGGTGGTGAGCAGAGGTCGAGATGGCTTAGTTGGTCAGAGCGCCTGGAGTATCTATCCGGGAGGCGCAGGTTCGAATCCTGTTCGCGACCGTATTCTTTTTCCATTTAATATTGTAACTTTAGAGTTCGCTAAGCATGCGTTAATGCTTTTCAAAGATTTATCTTGAATTATTAAGGTAATTGCATTCTTTACGACATTGTATTAGCTGCAAAGCTGGTCGTGTCGGTTCAGTCTCCTGTATAGGTACTGAATTGATTGCAATAACGTCGCCATAAGACGTGTTAAAATATGGAAGAAGAATTCGCGGTGGTGAGCAGAGGTCGAGATGGCTTAGCGGTCAGAGCGCCTGGAGTATTCATCCGGGAGGCGCAGGTTCGAATCCTGTTCGCGACCGTATTCTTTTTCCATTTAATATTGTAACTTTAGAGTTCGCTAAGCATGCGTTATTGCTTTTCAAAGATTTATCTTGAATTATTAAGGTAATTGCATTCTTTACGACATTGTATTAGCTGCAAAGCTCGTCGTGTCGGTTCAGTCTCCTGTATAGGTACTGAATTGATTGCAATAACGTCGCCATAAGACGTGTTAAAATATGGAAGAAGAATTCGCGGTGGTGAGCAGAGGTCGAGATGGCTTAGCGGTCAGAGCGCCTGGAGTATTCATCCGGGAGGCGCAGGTTCGAATCCTGTTCGCGACCGTATTCTTTTTCCATTTAATATTGTAACTTTAGAGTTCGCTAAGCATGCGTTAATGCTTTTCAAAGATTTATCTTGAATTATATATAGGTACATTAGACATTATTTTACGCTGACCTTAAAATTAATGTGAGTCTGGTCTATCCCATTAGGTTAACTTGTAAAATACATTTAAGAACAGTGTACATATATAAAAAAATATAAAAAAGTATTGACGCAGTCGCTGAATCGCCGATGGCCTCTGCTAAACGTTGTAAGTTTGCGGATCAGGGATGTTCCGGTTTCAGTGTCCTTTATGAGGACCTGGAGCTTTCTTCTACATGCTGAGCCACCGGAGTGGTTTTTGTGAATTAAAAACTTATTTACAAAGGCCGGGCGCCTTTTGAAATTTTCCCCCGAAAACAAAAATATGGCCGCCAAACGTGGCGATGCGAATTTCTAATTGAACTCCCGACCTCAAATCGCAACCACCGGACGAACCCCAAGTTACGAATGTTTAACTTAATTAAGTTTACAAGTTACATAGAGCTCAATAACAATCGATCACACTTGTTTGTGTTCAAACAGTATTAATCTACGCATCCATCATGTTGTTGATAACTACGTAAATAGAGTCTGTGTTGGTTCATTTGCAAGAGTAATTGTGTATTTTTACTTTTTTAACATAATAAAGCAACACACCTGTATTCCCCGAAGGATTAGGCAGAGGATGTAGTTAGTAAGACTCTGCCTTATGGCGATACTCCTATTGCCATCAACCGTGCACAGTTCTAAATTCCGGGCTGCTAATTAGAATTTATATACAATAACATTTACCCGAACTGAGAATCGAACGCAGGACCTCATGTTTGGCAGTCGTCCTTGCGACCACTAGACCGATGAGGCAGCTACTTGTTTTTAGTATTTTATTCTGGATCATAAATGCAGGCAAATATATTATGATTTTGTATAATAACTTTCGTGAGACACTTGTTCATATGAATTATTGTTCAACGGTTATTACTCACGTGCATTCTTCGGGATTGCCCGTCATCGCCGCGAGCTCAGCTTACGACGAAGACCTCCGTTAGCTTTCGAAACTAGTCGGGCATTCCCGAAGAATGCACGTGAATAATAACCGCTGAACAATCATGAAATATATTATGGACAAATGCACATAGAAGGCCCGAAATAGTTCACTGTAAGCCTTAGGTACTTGTTTCGTGCTACTTTTATATTCTTTTTTATTGTATTTGTGCTACGGGACATTTTTTATACCTCTGTGTATATGGCCAGTGTATACTATTTTTTTACGCAGAAGACTTACAGCGATCTGCGTGTCCAATACAATAACGCTTTCGGGGTACTGTTTGGGCCGTCGTGGCGTTGTAGTGCGTCCGGTATGTTTGCGGAGGCGCACACATACGATTGTTATGCCATAATAAGAAAAAGGACCGCATCCACGACCAGGCTGTTTTTTTTGGACGTGGCCTCTTGCATTTAACCTATATGGGTTTGATCTGCGTAACCGAACAATAGCTATGGCGAGACAAGTTGATGCCTCCAGCCAGAGCATATTTTATATTACTATAAAGTAACACAGCACTAAGGACGTCCCCTGCGGGTCACGAGCTTCGGCTTATGGCGTTGCTGAGGTGACAACTAGAGACTAGCTGGATCAGATCAGTTTCCTTATTATTAAGGGTCGGATTAAAAGCTACTAGCTCGGCGCAGGCCGGCTCGAGCAAGGGTCGGTGATGAGATATTTCGCGATGGACGGGGACCTTGCCGGTGAGGTCTTTAACGAGGCAGTCAAGCGCGTCGGAGTGTGCTTGTGTGTCTGTTAGACTCTTGAGCTACAGTGATCCTATCATCGGAACGGAAGAGAGCGTGACGTGTTCGGCGGACTTTACTGATTTGAGACGGCCTGTAGTCGGCGGAAGAAACAACTAAGGGATTCGGATGGTTAGAGGCGGACTCGAAGTATTTCTTCGATGCCCTTTTAATGAATTGCCTAATGGTGGGCATTCTGAGATTGAGGTGGAGTTGAAGGTTCTTAATGAACCATAGGGCGCCTGTCGCTTTGCGAACGAATCGATTTTGCAGGGTTTGCATCCTATGGATTTTGTAGTACTTAACGTGTTTGAACACGACACAAGCATAAGTCATAATGGGTCGAATGCACATAGTGTAGAGTCTGATCTTAAGGTTAAGAGACAGTTTACTGCGCGCATTTGTCATGGGAAAACACGACCGGCCGCCTGCGCACCGCCACTTATAGTCTTCTGAGCGTGTTCAGAGATCGGTGGGACTCCCCTCTGCTACGCCACTGGGTAAGGATCCACACCAGTTGAGGATATATGGACTTATTATTTGTATTACTAACACTAGTCTTTAAGTAATTGTGTTATACTAACACTGTGGACTCATGTCTGAAATAAATAATTTGAATTTGAATATGACATGTCGCAGACCTGTATGTAACGCAAATATCGCATTGCGCCAATCAATGTCTCCGGCTTCGTATACAAAACATAAAATAAAAAATGGTTAGTTATGGCCTCGTTATTCTAGTGGTCCCAATCTCGACTACTAAGTATGAGGTCCTGGGTTCGATTCCCGAGTCGGGCAAAATGTTATTGGGTTTTTCTATTACGTCTCGATAGCGGCCCGGAGTATGGTATTCTGCCAGGTAGATGGCAATAGGCCACCTATTACATGGGGCTTAATAACGGTATCGGTGAAATGTGGGTGTACAATTGTGTACGACTTTGCCTACCCTTCGGGGAATACAGGCGAATATACAATGCTATGTTATTTTATTTTAAGTTGTTTTTCCGGTCCACTGTGGTCTAGAAATAATTTAAGTATTAAAATTGAATTGAGAATGATTAGTTAAATCAACAGAAGATCTAAATACAACTAACCCACTCAATCTCTCTCGTTGCCCTTTAGACGTATCGCACCCACAATTTGACCGTTTGACGCGAACAAGGAAATAACAAGCGAAGGATTTATGAACAGTAAATCAAAATATTCAATCCAGTTTGAACCAGTTCCATCCAGTTATATCGAGTTTTCTTTTTTCGCAAACCTTTTTTTTTTGTAAACAATTTAGGCATAATTTGTTTCAAATTATATAAATACGTTTTGATAATATGTGTTCACTGCCAACCAAACTGTCCCATCGGTCCAGTGGTCGCAAGGGCAACTGCCGAGTATGAGGTCCTGAATTCGATTCCCGGGTCGGGCAAAGTATTATTGAGCTTTTCTGAAACTAAATTCTCAGTAGCAGACCGGAGTTAGCGGTGTGAGACCACCGTGCTTCGGTGAGCACATAAAGCCGTCGTTCCTGCGCCTGAAGCGTCGTCCCATCGGACTGTGAGAGTGAAGGGAGAGGGAGTGAACTTTTTTTTTGTGTGGAAAGTCCGTGCTGTGCCAGACTCCTATACCGACTAAAAGCCACTCGGTCCTCCTCTAACCTTTACAGGGCTCCCGGCATCGTAGCTGCTTTCACCACGAACCCGGCAGAAGAGGGAGTGCACCTGTATTTGCAATACACTGCTGCACTATAATATCTCCTCCGTACTTCGCTAATCTCCGTAGAGATAGGCTACCGTGACCGAAATACGGTCGGGAGTATATGTATTTTGTGTGTGAACACATAATAATTTACTTTAACGATACATAAACTACGCGTATTATCGAGTTTTTTTTTCTTTTTTACAATGTTCTGTGAATGAATGAAAGAAATATTTCAGTATAACGAGGTTATTAATGTTTCTCACAATAGATGTGATCTTGAATTTGAGAGATTTGGTTTATTTTTGTCGCTATTGCGTGACGTCATGACATGATGGCGTCATCAGTTATCGTCAAACACTATTATGATTTTTTAAGTGGAGTGTTAACTTCTATTTCGGACATGTTAATTTCTTTTAAGTGATTATTTATGGTTTTCGTTCTTTATTAAGCCAAAGTCAATCTTGTGTATAAATAAATTATAACGTTATAATTTTAAATGGAAAAAGAAAAGGTCAAAATGGCTTAGGGGTCAGAGCGCCTGGAGTATTTATCCGGGAGGCGCAGGTTCGAATCCTGCTCACGACCGTATTCTTTTAACATTTAAAATTATAACTTTAGAGTTCGCTAAGCATGCGTTAATGCTTTTCAAAAATTTATCTGTATAAGTAAATTATAGTTAGGAGAAGGTTTTATTTATTATTGTATTAACTATAAGTACAGTACTTTCTTTTACAGACAAGATGCAATAATCTGTTGAACATGCAAATATTTGTACTGAGCGAAAATAGAACTAGCAACATGCGGTGTAGCAGCCCGCTTCTCTACCACTACGCCAACAGCGCTGTCAATTTGTATTTTTTTTTATTTAATTTATTATGTATAGTTAATTAAATCTTGATTGATATACGTAGTACTTACATTCTTATGTATAAGTCTATTAATAAAACAGCCGAGGAAATAATTGCGGTGCATCTAGGTACCTACGTATATTAGACCGAAATAAAATTCCTAAGAATGGATGAGGAAAAATCTATAAACGTATCTGAGAGCGTCACCAAACACGATAATAATTCGTTAAATAGGATTTTGCTTGTATGTGTCAAGTTTCTGAGTAACCTCCGCACTTGACCCATTTCTGAGTTATATTGAATGAAGATTTTTGTTAAATTATTCATTCGGTTCGTAGTACATTTGTTGTGAACGCTTCGGGGAATACTACGGGCATTTATACTATGTGTTAATTTGTTTAGGGAAAATGTATGGATTTTGAGCCGTATTTTTTTTATTTAGGTAGACCTTATGATTCGAAATAACTGTGGAATTGTAAATACCTATCAAACCGGATTAAAAAATTACGGCTCATAAATCCATATTTAGGGTCAAATTATTTTTGTAAGCTGTAACATGTGTGCCTTACAGGGGAACCCTAAATATGGATTTATGAGCCGTAATTTTTTTAGATAGTTCTTAACTCTTCGAATCAAAGAAGTACAAAATTGTACTTAATAATAATATAAATCTATTGTGTTACCAGACACATTAATGAGCCAACAGATCAAGATTCCAATGAACCGTAGAAATGTGGATATCAAATAGGCACATGACACATAAAAAGCAAATCTGTTATTTAAGACGTTTTAATTCAAATATGTTTATAAAAAATTAAACGGACGAAAAATAAACCAGAAAAGTGTAAAATAACAATAGCCTTTTTTATTTAGTCCTATAAAATAAGCTTCTGAATTAATGTCAGTAATTTAAAAACGGCGTGAATAAAGAATCATCAAAATCGGAAAAGTTATCTCTGTAAAAAGTTATGCGTGGTCATAGACCAAAGTCGCAGTTTTGAGCTATTCAATATTAAAAACTAGCTGGTGCCCGCGACTTCATCTGTGCAACAGATTTTTTTGCGCGCAACCATTATCGTTTCCTTAAATAAAAGTAGCCTGAATTACTCCTTATAACATCAGCTATCTGCCAGAGGAAGCCCCGTCAAAATCGGTTCAGCCGTTTCGGAGATTAGAAAAATTAAGAAGTTTCATACAAACTTTATCACCTTTACTTTATTTATACTTTTTGCACAGTATATACGAAGGCGGACTTCATGCCTTAGGCATTCTCTACCAGTCAACCATGGGGTGGTGCAGAAACTGAAACGACTTAGGTGCATATAAAAAGAAAGGTTATAAGATGAACTAATTAATACATTAAATTATATTCCTATAAAGTATATAAATAAATATATTCATTTATATAACAAATACCTTCATAAAATTTTTTTTTGTTGTACCGACTGGTGGCCATCCTGATTTCCTGAGTGGAGCGCATTCCGCAAGAGTATACCCAGGACGAAGAAAGAAGAGTGTAAAATAAGAGACTTACTTCACCCAAAAAAAAAAAACATAAAAAGTGACACTGTTAACTTTTTTCTCTAATCACGTGTTTATATATCAATTTTTACATTTCTAACGTCAAAAATGAAGAAGTTACATACAAACTTTCATCCCCTATTTTAACCTCCTAGAGGATGAATTTCCAAAAATCCCTTCTCAGTGCACACTTACGTCATTTAAGGAACATTTGTGTAAAATTTCATGCTTCTAGACCTAGCGGTTTCAGCTGTGCGTTGATCGATCAGTCAGTCAGTGAATCAGTCAGCCAGTCAGGGTCTTACTTTATATATATAGAATATAGATAGATTACAGCGGTTCTTTGCATGCATTGAAGTGGATGACACGACAATTTTTGGATAGAAAAATCTCTTGGAATATTTAGCACTCCCTGGGGTAAGTATAAACCCTGCTCTTAATCGTATAAAATATAAGAACTCAAAGTACCTATTTGTTTTCTGGTCGGCTTCGGCCGCGGCTGTGGTCAACACCCACCGGATTAAGCCATGCCGTGAAGCGACCTAGTCGTGTTTCGGGATGTAGTCCGGTGCAACCGTTGTGGGAGACGAGTCTGGGCAGTTGCATCAACTCCCCAACTATCGTTCTCCGCAAATCTATCCACTCATCTTAGAGTGAATAGTTTTTTTTCTGGATCTACGTGCTCCATCCTCTGCCACACCGTCGCGTTGCTTACCATCAAGCGAGTTAGAGGCCAAAAGCAGACCCATTTTTGATTAAAAAAATATATATATTTATACACACACATCCAAATGCACCTAACAAATATAAAATATTTGTAGATCACACAAATTTTTATTCCGCGCGGGAATCAAACCCGCGACACGCCACCGCAGCCGATCATTCGATCACTACGCTTATCATGTCGTCACACATCTCAATTTTATGGAACTTTCTATGTCTTATACCTACACATTTAAATGTCTAATGGTACGCACTTCTAATGCGAAATGTGATGTCATTGTCCTAAAACATGTCGTGCGTTTAAATACAACGGTAAAAACATAGTATAGCGATTTGTTGTCAAGTGAAAGTAAAAGTGAGTCAAATTCACAAGTAGATACAGAAGATGTAGAATCTTTAAACCTATATGTATTTCCTATGGTGTAGAAGGTACTAATATACTTAATTTACTCGTGATTTTAAGAGATTCTACATAATATGTAAATTTTATATGGTAAAGATATACCTGACAGGTAGATAGGCCATAGTTTTTATTTTATTTCAAATAAACAATTACAGGTGCATAAGAAACGTCAAATCTAGAGGCATAGTTCCAAACAGGTCGAACCGAGAAGAACTAGCAAGAAACTACATATTTTTAATTATAATTAGTAGCTCAAAATAACAAACACAATGGCTTTTGATCATCATGGAACTTGTATTTTCTTAGCAATTAGCAATCGAAATCGCCTCGAATATGTGCCAACTTTGCCATTGTTGAAAGATTTAAATGATGCGATAATTATTTTTATACATCACAGAAAAATAACCTTTTCGTTTTCATCAACAAGAGACGATACATTTTAGTTTTGCGGCCAATAATTAATACTAGCCCTACGTACGCGTCATATACAATGATGAAGATTCATATCTCGAACGCGGCTTTCCCGCCCTAAACGCGTGAACCAAATGAAAACTCCGTGGGTGTGAAAATTTACTGGGCCAGTAACACTAACAGCCAGTTCTCGCGCGGCAAGCGTCTAATACAGACGTCCTTACGTCGCCCCAACCCAAAGTTTCCCGCGCGAAAGTTTTCACGTAAACTTGAGTGACAAAATAATTTTACAATAGTGTCAGAACAGTGTTTGTATCATAATTATTTGTGTAAATGTGTTATTCCTACTGATGACCGACATTGCGATTGTAAGTATATTGAATCTTTGATATTTTATTTTTGGTTCGGATACGGTATAATTGATGCCGTCAAAATAGGTTATTGGAATAGATATTTTAAATGAGTGCGGTTCTTGTGACAGTATTATTAATTCAGATTGACATTATGAATAATCTTCAAACGCGTATAGAGTGACATAATTTCGGGATATTTAGTAAGTACTGTCGTAAATTCTTATGTCTGATATCATTTCAAACAAATTTTTAATAGTTTTTATTACATGCTTTGATAGAAAATAAAGATACGCATTTCTAAGAAATATTTTTAACGAATTCTTTTTGCCATATTATTTTATTTTAATAAACATATGGGTTTTGTTCCTTCTGTGCGTACAAACTATGTTTATGAATTTAATTAACAGGAATCCTTGGCCAATATTAATCTTCACGATGAATAATATCGAAACAGATTAAAATACAAATGTCAGAAATGTTATTATGATATTCGTTTTTATTGATTATTTAACATTATTAATATTAAGCAAGGTTACTAAATTGGTAATAATATATGAAAATGATTATGTACCTGCACAATGCACATTTTAATATAAAAAATATATTAAACAATAAATATTCAAAACTATTTTAAATCAACACAAAACTGGTTTAAAATCTTGTTGTTTAAAAGTCGTCAAACAAATGACAGATAATTATTTTTAAACAGAACTTGATTCCAGCAAGATGTTATTATCTAAGATTATATTAATTTAATTTAAATAAATCACGCTAAAACATAACATTTTGTTTACCTCGATGATTTGATCTAGAGCGCGATTAGATCCCGGTTGGAATTTAATAGGTACTTTTAGGAATTATGTGTTCGAATCGCGAAAGTTGAAAATTATAAGAATACTATTAAAAAAAGGTGGAACTAAAAACAATTCAGCATCGTAAGAGATGCCCGTGAGTTGAAGAAGTGTGTAATGTTTCTATTTACTTAAGTTTATTATTAAATCAAATGAAGCTGTGGCAGAGAGACAATCGCACTATCAATTAATGTTCTCATTTTCCATTTGGGCTCGTAATGCTTTTTTAATGTGGAATTCCATTATGTATGTTTTGTCGGACTCCTAAAACCAAGATCATAAAAAAAAATTACTAATGGAATAATGGGTGGCTGGATCCTTGGCCTGATATAAAGCGGTACTCCTCGATAAGGCACGAATTGTGATGAGGTTCCTTTCTCTGGAGTCCTAACCACCGGTAGCTTGGACCCTGTTCCCGAAGCCTGCTTTTTAATATTTTTAAATAATGTATTCATATATATAAATAAAAAACATGCAAATTATGTATATGTAAATAAATGATACTGGGAAATAATAACAAAAACGATCAGCACAAAAAAAAGCAATGCCTATTTAAAAAATTGCCGCATTTTGATTATCTTAACAGCATCTTAAATTTTATAAAGCATTCAAAAGACTTATTCGCCACACACTAATAACGTAAAAAATAAAAATGTTCCGAAGCCGACGACAAGATCTGTTTTCCCGGGAAACTTGCTAATAGAGACGCGCCCGGTTCTTCTTTCCCGCGCAACTTATAACCACAGATAATATAACTTGTGACCGGGATGTGGGTTAATTAGCAGAGTCCTTTTTCTTTCAATTCCACACACACGACTGACCTAATAAGTTATAGCATATTGAAACTACATGGTAGCGACGTTAATATCTTTGCTTACTTTGTACAAGGGAATTTTCCTTTCCTTCGATTATTGATTTGATCAAGAATACTCTTTTCTAACGTAATATTGAGAATTTAGAATAAATTACAACATAAATAAATGCTCACCAAGTTAGTTTCTACGCTACACAGAAATTTAATATATTTGGTCTTCACTCAGGACAATATATTTGGCACCTAGTGTAATGTTCATTTGGTTCTCGTTGTGTACAAAATACTCTATTGAAGAACGTAATACGTATGAGTCTTAGAAAAATTACCGGTAAATCCATTTTTGTGTATTATTTATTATATACAAAGATATCTTGTTACCACATTCACAATACTCGAAAATCATATAACTGCTATGGTACAAAAAAAAAAACAGCGTAAATTGTTCAGTAACATAACAGAAAATATTTAAAACTTCTTAAAATTGTAAACACAATTTAACCCATGAAATAGCCATATAAAAAAAACATTCTAACCATCATGAAAAAAAAGAACGCAGTATATAAATCACTTTTGTCAATTAATCTCTAACCCAAACTCGTCATATATATCTTAATAATGTGTTAACATAAAATTAATTAATGTTACATGATTAATAATGGTTCTGTGTAGGTATTGTCCTGAATTATTATTCTCTCTAGAAATTATTTTATAAACTAATCGCGATGAAGAAAATTCCGTCGTGGAAAACGGGCATATGATACGATAGAAAATTAAACTAATTATGATGCTATCATAAAACAGAATTGAGCAGAAAAAAAAAAACGACGTAGATGACACCAGAAATCAATCGGCCAGAAAATCGACTCCCTTCCCGTCTCTTTTAGTATTCGGTGTGTATTTATGGATTTTATTCATACGGGCAGCCCTACCTTGTTCGTCACTATTGTGTTCTTTTAAATAACTGCGGTCATTGATTGTTATTAAAATTACTTTGTCTATATTTTACCAAAGCCCGAATAATGTTACCCGACGTATTCGTCGGGTAACATTATTCAAAAATTCAAATTTTATTCTGACGTTAACTATATTTAGTTAACGTCAGAATAAAATTTGAATTTTTGACATCTCTATTAACCTGTCAAAAAATCATATTTTACTCTCGTGTAACGTTATTTGACGTAGCTAAAATTTGATGGTGAAAATGTAATTCCTCTTCGGGCAAAATATATTTCAATAAAATATTTAAATCCTATTTTTTTGTCGATGGAATACATTTGTTTTACTTTAAAGAAGCATTATTACTTCAGTCGGTAAGTCAGAACCTAGTACGCAAGGTGCATTCTCTTTGAATACCTCAAGTCTTCGACGATAGCACTAAGAGTCACGTATTCCCCGTTTATCACATCTTGCCGCCTTATCTCCGAGTAAAGACTTCAGCTTTTATTTCAACCTAGAAAGAAAAGACTTATTTATAAGAATGCCCTTCAATTTCCGTTATTAGCTACATTTATGGACTAATTTATTTACCAACGTCAGTGAACATTATATAATTTCGCCAATTTTAGTTTTACAAATCTGTCAAAAAGTCAAATTTATATCCCCTGTAACATGGTCCAATGTTGGTAAGCACTAGTTTTAGGTATATAAAAAATCTAACGCGGTTGGCTTTGCCGTTATTGCATATGTTTAATCAGTACTTAACAAACAAATGTAAAGAGGTCGGGCATTTTCAGCGTTTTTCAGTTTGCTAAAAACTGAACAAATTCATCGTTCTTAGGAACTCAATATACGGCTACCAATTTGTTTCAGAGAAAACGATTTTAAATGTTTTTAAAAAGCTTTAGAAAGTCTGTGCAGTGGTTGAAGTACTTGGCGGACTTTTTTGCCTTGTGCACCTACTTGTAATCCGTCCGTACATAACATTAGATCCAGGGGAAAATTTGTCAATATCTATACATTTTATTCCGGCATACGATATAGATGGTGCGAGTTTAGTCGTCACACGTAAGTCATCTAGATGGCCCATAATCTTTGATGACATAAAATCAATCAAAGAGCTATGCAACTAGCATAATAATTATGACAGCTATGTAACAGGAAAAAATATTATTTAAGTTTTAATAATTAACTTAATTATTTAAGTCTCACACGCTCTACCCTTGCTGTGCCTGTACCCGACAGAGTTGGGACAGGATATTTGTGCATATTAGTTTTGTGTCTATAAAATCACCCACGAATCAAGATAAATTCCTAGTATGGCAATGATATTTCTTAAAAAAAGGGGCTAAACTAACATACAACTAGGGTAATAAAACGGCTATGTCATTAGACAACTATTTTTAAATTTACTTTTAACAAGTTTATGCATCAATTTAGCACCAATTATTACGGTTGAATATTATAGGAATGTCGTGAATTGATGTGACGTGTTGCAATCAAAATAGTTGATAGATCGATCGGAGTAGTTGCTGATGATGTTTATTTAGGCTCAATTGCATCAACTTTAACGTCAATATGTGTCATTTTGACAGAACATAGATAAAAAAGCTGTCAAAATAATAAAGGAATACGTCGGATATAGTTATGTTGGCGCAACCGAAGTTTAGTAACTAGGTGGATAATATTGATATATATATATATAGTACTACCTTCTGCCCGCAACTGCGTCAGCGTTGACTTCAGAATTGTGTCCAGCTGGGATAAAAAGTATCCTATGTGTTAATCCAGGTTATAAAGTATCTGTGTGCCAAATTTCATTCAAATCCGTTCAGTAGTTTTTGCGTGAAAGATTAACAAACATCCATACATACAAACTATCGCGTTTATAATATTAGTAGGATAGAGTGTAGTGGTGGCCGAGTAGTTACGGGTTCTTGGGGTTCGGGTTGTGGGTTCAAATCTGGCATTTACGAATGTGAGTTTTTCAATATCATTGTGTACTTTCTTATATACATCACAGGCATACGGTGAAGGACAAAATCGTGAGGAAACCTGGACTTCATGGTCTGAACTCGCCAACCCGCATTGAAGTAGCGTGGTGATCAACGCTCATACCTGCTCTATATGAAAAGCGGCCCTTGCCCTGCAGTGGGACAGCTATGGACATTAAAAAATACCGGACGGAGCGTTGCGTACGACTTGTGAGAAGCATGCCTAGTCATCCAATTTCGCTTGTCATACACGAGCTAAACGCATATAAATACTTAAAACTCATCCAGTCAGTGCCAGTACGCTGCGTGTAATCTATGTGTGTATGCGTAATGTATGCTTCGCTTATGACAAGGCAAGGTGCTATCCGTATTATTTCAAATCCGTGATAAGGAGTCCAAACCATCATCAGTAGCTTGCTACTCAGTTCTAGGCTGAGGAGGCCGTACGGGATTGTCCGAGGAAACCCTAACCTCATCCTCACTACCTTACGTTCATTACACCAGCGGGGCAGTTACTTATTCACCCGTTCACTTAGAATACGAGAACATATAATAAGAAATTATGTCCCAAGTTTTGTATTACTGAGATAAAATGAGATTCATACTAAATATTACGACTAATATTATCCCTGATACTTCGGAATAATTATTACGCATAATCTTGCTTTACCGTACTACCTGCAGGATATATTCATAAAGGTGTTATATTCCATCGTTCTGCCAGAACCGCCTACGTAATTGCCTCCCTAAAACCTATAGAATTCTACATAACAAGTAATAAACCTTCACGATAGAACATGAGCTTCTCGAATACTAGTAAAGCTAATGATATTAGAAGGGATACCATTATTCTTTACGATAGATGCTTTAACTTCTCAGTGCTTTTACAGACGAGTGGCACTTTGCCGACGGTAGCCATCGACGCTTTACTGCAGCCGTCGACGCTCGGCTGCAGCCGACTCGACGGATTCGACGTCCCGCGTGAGCTTTGACGGCAGCCATCAATATGCGACTGCCGTCGGCAAAGTGCCGCTCGTTTGTAAGAGCCTTAAGACATAATCATTACGCAGGTAGCTTTGCTTGTTTTTACCAAAGAAATCTAAATAATATGTCAATAGAAATGCCATTAACTACATTTTAGTATAGTACGCCTGTCGCCGTTATTCTAACACAGCTTAACATAGTATCATTACCATCCCTGTATTCCTAGAAAAATATTATTTATGATTGTGCAAAGGATGATATCCAAAAAGAGACTAGATATTAAAATCTAAATAGTTCTCATTTCTCATATTTATATAAAGCACAACACTCATAAATCATACTCCAAATAGAATTTTAATAATTTACGTGCATGTTTGTGTAAAAATCTTTCATTGGGCTGGGCTAGGTTGGAACATAAAAACTGACCTCTTCATGTGTCTTCATTATGATATCCCGAAACAAATGTTCTATAATGTGTTGGTAGGGTGGGCAAGCTGCGCGTGATCTGAAACGGTCCCTAGTATTTTTATTTATTTGTATATGTATCTAATGCTTGTCGGAATTCAATAAAAAAAAACATAATATGAAAGATGTTTTGCAATGAGTGATACATAATATACGGTCTGCAATTTATTTGTTACCATGTATTCATAAGTTAAATGAATAAAGAGCTTTTATAAAAAACAGATTCTCTATAATAATTCATTCAGTATTTATTTATTATTTCAATTTCCCTCTGAAGCCATTTATTGTAAACAGACAGCGTTCTAAAAAAATATGTTTTATATTTATATAATGTACGTAAATATAATTGAAAAAAAAAGCTCTTAAAATGTTAAAACCACTTTGCGTGTCACGGATGGCTTACAACCTGATCATTAATCATTCCACGCAAAATCCTTATACAAAATGGAGTTCCATACTAAAAGGATTGGTAGTCTAAAGAAAAACGCTTACATTCCTTAGAAAATTCTCAAACTGGATGCCAAAATGTGACTTTTTTGTAAAAAAATATTATTTATACTTGTTTAAGAATCGACTTTAGAGACGTCAGATTCATCTTGAAATATGTTCGTTGGTACAGGATAGGTTTTACTTTAACCTCTTTTGAGGTTCTTGTGAAAAATCCAAATCTTTTATGAAACACTGTGATAATTTTTTTGGAAAAGATTTGGCTTAGTGTAGTTTGACAACGATTTACTTTTTACAAATAAAAAGATGTTCTTGATGGCCAAATAGAAAGGCAAAATACCAATTCCTAATTTAAAATACTATTGTCTGAGTTTTCCTAGTGCGTTCTTGGTTTATTGCCAAATCAACTACTGAGTAGAAAAACTATACTATTAAAATAATAAATATTGTTGCATTCTAGGGTCATGCATACTTCCTGCCAGTCTCTTACGAACATTTCTTTAAAAGTTATGACGTCCACTGAAAGTTTTAAACATAATTTATTTTATACTACGCTATTACTACAAGCTACACTTTCGAAATCACGAGTGCTGCAAGAATTATTACACTTTTACTAGTAAAATACTGGCTTGAGTATGCAAAAAAAGTGTGTAGGACTGTAGACTGCAGGTATTTACTTAGACATCTCGTGACGAAGTTATTTAGACATTTGGAACATAGCCAAAGTCCAATTTTTCATACACTTTCTTTCAATTTGACTGATTTAAATGTCATTACTGTTTCATTACGAGCTCCGCGAGAAACGGATCTTGACTGGACGGAAATTGAAATTTGTTAAATTGCCTTGCTACAATATTTATCGATAATAAACATATTATCTCGGTTATGTTTAGACGACTTTCATGTTAAATCATTTATTTGATTTCAAAATATACGACGCGTAAAATATGATCGAATTTGATATTTTTGTCTTCATTAAAATTGTTAGTGAAAATATTTTTTTCTCGTAAAGTCGGCCGGTAAAAGTTGTGGAGGAATACAAACAAAATAATTCGATCGACATCAAACATTCATAGACAAACACATAAACCTATTTTCGTTAATGGTGCGTATAGGAAAATAACTGAAACTCTCACGTGGTTTATTTCATGTAACGGTTAATTTAACTTCTTGTTTGAAATACCAGGTAATCAAAAGTATCTGATATTATTCGAGTTTTATTAGAAGCATTTTTAACGCATCGAAATGAAATAATTACATTAGATTTATATGGATTCAAAGTATTAAATATGAACATTACAAAACTTGTTTCGTTTCATAATTGGACGTAAAATTTAAACAAAAATATCATGGAGTTTATTTATGCAGAAATTCAGTAACTATTTGTTAAAATACGATAAGTACAAGAAAGATAATCATTTTTTTTTTGTTTGGATAAGTTGGCCGGAAAAAATCGAGAGTACATTGTATTACTTACAATGTATATCTTCCGTTTGCATGGTTTATACACATTTATGTTAAACAGGGAAACCTATTATTAGCCCTCCAAATTGTTTTTATATTTCTGTAATATTTTTATGTATCGCTGTTGGTTTTCTGAACAAAGAAAAATAAAAAAATCTTCAACTAGAAACTCCCGCCCAAAATCATGGACAACCTACAGCCGGGTGGTGAGGCAACACCGAGTGCACTAGAGACGATAAATCTCGTCAATTGAACACAAAATTGATACTAATCGCTTGAACGGATCCGTTTTATGTGGCCGAGAATAGCTATCGCATCGCATAGTGTAGCTAGGACAGGTAGAACATTGAATAGTAAGCTATAAATGGCGTCGAAAATCAGATGATTTTTAATTGCGTACAGGTTACACGCAATAATGTAAATAAAGTATTGATTAGGACGGTTTTCTTAAATTCTTCATGAGACTACCGGTTTACCGTGCTTCAAGACGCGGAGGGACATGAAATGATGGTCACCCACCCATAGTTTAACCGCGGCTCGTGCAGATTTGTATATCATAAAACCCGACTAAGAAATTTTCAGTAGTAGCCCAGAGTTTGTCGAATTGTGCTCGGTACATGGTAAAAGTCTCACCACTTAGGTTTTAGATGGGACTTTGACTGCCTCGTTGGTCTGGTGGTAGCAAGCGCAGCTGCTGAGCGTGAGTAACTGGGTTCGATTCCCAGGCCGGGCAAAGCGTTATTGGGTTTTTCCTGTTAGGAAATTCTCAGTTACAGCCCGGAGTTAAGAAGTTGGTGGTATGACACCCCCGTGCTTCAGAACACATAAAGCCGTCGGACCTGTGCCTGATCTCTCTCCGGTCGTGTCGGATTGCCATCCTATCGGACTATGAGAGTGAAGGAAGAGATTGTCACCTGTGTTTGCGCATACACTTGTGCACTATAATATCTCCTGCGTACTTGGCTAATCTCTTCGGAGATAGGCAGCGGTGACCGAAATACGGTCGGGAAGAGGAGAGTACTATTATTAGATGGGACCTAATAGTGATATTAGTGAAAAATGTGTGTACAATTAATGTGTACACCTCTACTTACTCCATTGGGGAATACAGTCGTTGCTATGAATACTTGTACACTAAAACGCAAAACATACAAAGAAGTACAGATGTAGGCCGTTTTTTAGTATGTAGAATATTAAAGATTGCTGTTTACAACACGCACGTGGAATTGTAACCAGAAAAATAATACAAATAACGTCGTGTTTATACATGAAGCAATTAGTCCATGTGTTTATATTATAAGTTTTGATGATGTTGTCATATTTATCTCGAAGATTTGCTCTTGAAATTCTATTGCTGCATATTGCAGTTTAATATACGAGCATCCGCCCGCGGCTTTGCTCGAGTAATTTGTGCCTTTATCGCTGACTACAGTCTAAATACTATAAAACTTACCCTTAGGATAATACTCCTCCAGACCGTATTTCGGTTACGGCGGCCTATCTCCGAGGAAATCAGCCAAGTACGCAGGACATATTATAGTGCACAAGAGTATGCACAAACACAGGTGCACTCCCTCTTCCTTCACTCTCATAGTTCGATAGGACGCCAATCCGATATGACCGCAGAGTGATTAGGCGCAGGTCCGATGGCTTTACGAGCTCTCCAAAGTGCACCACCAACTTCCTAACTCCGGGCTGCAACTGAGAATTTCATAACAGAAAAAACCAATAAAGCTGCTGCCCTATCTGGGAATCGAATCTAGGCCCTCATGCTCAGCAGCCGCGCTTGCGACGACTAGACCAACGAGGCCGGCCTTTTCTCCAAACCCTTAGGATAAGGTGGCATACAGCCACGGCTATCTTCTGAACATCACTGTCTATGTATTAAATAAAAATGTTTACTTTATAAGTTGTCTACTTTAATAGATGATAAACATTAAATAGTTTGTAGTTAAGAATGTCAGACAAGAATATTTTCTTGCTTCATTATTTTCAGAGCCTGACTTTAACGGGTTTTAGTTATTATTTTGTATTATATAATCTCTTCAAGTAAATATGCTCTTATATTTTATAATAACAGCGGATCAGATTCTAACCCACAATTTCTCTCTCGGGTATTCTTGGTTGTCATCGATACCTCAACCATTTCTATTGCCTCTGATATATTATAATAACATTATTTCGTTCCCAAAACGACTCCTCTTGGTACGCATTTTGTCGATGGTTTGGTTTCTTCCAAAAATAAGTTCAGTTACTTTATGAACTCTGTGCCAAGAGGGGTCGTGTGTCGTATTTTTCATAGTTTATGTGTCAAAGATGGAGTATGTATCGGGTATCGGATTTATATCGAATAGAGACAAGATTACCTTATTTTTTTAGAGTATAAAAGAAGATTATTGGGATTACTCTTCAAACTAATACCAATTCCAATCCAATTCCAATATTAAATAGACGCCTTGCAACAACGCGTAATATTTAAATAAATTTACCTATATTACAGTTACCTCAATTTTAAAGCATGTTGTCTTCACATTATCCCCAATGTATAATAATTATTTAGATATTTTGGCATTTAAAAGTACGAACTGACATATTTCCAATGTCAATCGAGCGGAATTATTTTCAAGAGTAAGCCCACTGGTTTTATAGTTGAATGCAATGTTTATGCCCAAAATAAAGAAATTCGATTTAAAGCATTATCCTTGCCTGGTCTTCTCCGATTTTCCTTTCATGCCTGTCAGACGATTGTCTCAGAAGATTAGTTAACTTGTGAACATGTGATAGCTGATGGAACCAGTGATGTATTAGGTGGTTTATTATATTAAAAGTAACTTCATCATATTAGCTCGGAGACGTTCATAAGAGAACTTTGATTGCACATGTAAATGGATGCAATAACAGAAATCTACTTGACTTTTAGATCTTTTCGGATGCGACGGACAATTCTTACTATTCTAGTAACAGTAGCTCAGCTAACAAAGAACTTAAGTTTAGTTTCTTCACTACACAATAGGAAGGAACATAACAAAGTATCGCGCCCTTATTCCCTGAAGAGGTAGACAGAGTGATATTTTACAAATGCCGTTATAAAGTGCCATGTATGTATAGATGGTGACCCTTTTGCTATCTACCAGGCATAATCCCGGTCTCTTTTTGCAGCAGTGATAGCCTAGTGGTATGACCGCTGGACTGACAAGTCAAAGGTCGCAAGTTCTAATCTAAGGCACGCACCACTGTCTTTTCGAAGTCATGTGCGTATTATAAATTAATTATCACTTGCTTTAAACCCTGAAGGAAATCATCGTGAGGAAACCAGCACACATGAAATATGTTCTCGATGGTGTGTAAAGCCATGTCAGAGGCCTACGGGTGGTTTAAACTCTGACACTAGGTTGTTCATCAACCACACGATAAAAAGAAAAATGGATTTATTTAAACTGAAAAATCAGTAACACCGCGCGAACCGGGAATTGAGCCAAGGATCTCACGCACAAAAGATGCGCTTGGTTCTACTAGACTAATAAGGCAGTCTTGAGGGAAAGAAATTAAATATTGTTTATAATTAATTATCTACTATTTTTCAAGGAAACATTGAAAAATAATAGACAAGAACGGGGTTTGACCCCCGAGCCTTGACATTCCGTGTCATCACTCTACCAACTGAGCTGCCGCGTCGTTGTCTGTGTGTATTAAATTTCAAATCCCCTTGTATACGTCTTAAGGAGACGCCTGGCAATATTTATTTAGCACATACTAAATGAGATATCTAATAAAATAGATATTAATACGCTTCTCAGGATAAAAATACCAAAAGAATTTCAATTGAAATTAACATCAGGCTTAAGTGCCAAACTTCTTAACTTTATGAATTTAAAAAGTAATTTAAAGTTGAGGGACAGTTAATAAACGTCATTCGTTGTCATCTCGGAAGGGAAATCGTTGAAAAGTTGGTTAGATGACATAACCCTTTAAATGTATCTACTTTATCTTAATCAGGTAAGAGATATTTTAATTTTTTTATTAATAATATCTTTATTCCTTACTTTTTCTAGTATAGCTACTATATTATTCAGGCAATGAGAAGTTATAGTGGAATAAACTCACAAACATACATACATACTTTTAAAAACAGCACTTTTTTTGGACAGTCATGTAAATACCTACAAATCGTGGTGTCCAAGTGGTTACAGGTTCACCTCTTGCGCCAATGTAACTTATTCATGTCATAATGCACTTTCTTAGTTAATCTATGATATCATAGATATATGGAGAAGGAAACATCATTAGGAAACCTAGACTTAATGGCCTGATATCACCAACCCGCAGTGAGCTAGCGTGGTGATCAATGCTCGTGTCTTCTTGGTATGGGCGATATCACACTAGCGATTTGCGAGCGAGTTCTCTGCGTAGCGAGAGCGTAACGCGCTCGCTTGAGTTCGCAACTAGCGCGCAGCGAACACGCCGCGGGTGTGCGACGTTTTCTTGGCGCTTACTCCGCAGTGGTACTGTTATAGACTGATTTTGTTATAATGAAATAGTAAAACCTTCAGGTTAGCTTTATTATAGATATCTCCAGATCTTCTTATCGTATGGTTATTGAACAACCTAGTTTGAGGGTTGGAAACGCCCGTAAGCGTCAGACATAGCTTTGCAAACATTGAAGATATACCTCTGTGAGTGTTAAAATTGTCGATTACTTGTAAACACGCACATACAACATATTAACAAAAATCTCACGCTATATGAATAATGATAATGACTTAATAAGTGAAAGGCTCACCATTTTTAACCAACGTAAAAAGGAAGTACTTAGTAACTAATTTTGAGCCAACTCCAAACAATTTCAACGTATATCGAACAAAATATCATTAAATTACTATAAAAACAATATGAAAAATGCAACAGCGTATTGCCGCCGACTCAAAATTAGAAGTTTAGTTTAGGAGTTTAGTTATTAAAACTAAAAAAGTCTAAAAGACAATTCGATCGCGGTGAAGCTGTACTTGCCGTGGTTGATTCGTGGATGGTGACCATAATTTCATACCGTGAGCATGTTAAACCGTTGGTGCCGGTTGTCGTTAGCATTCGTTATGGGTAGTCAGATACCTGAGAGTCTGACAACCAGTCTTGCCATGAGATAATATAGTGTTATTTCGGTCACTGGGTTGTATGTAAAATACTGGTATTAAGCTGCATAGATTGGAAGCCAACCCCAATGGAATCGGAAAAAGGCTTGGTAGATTTGGTTGTGCTCTAAATTGCTTTTTTATATTTGCTTTTACATTAAAAATAACCCAAATTCATCAATAAAGCATTCCTTCCCAATCAGGTATAGTAGGGAACTATGAGAAAAATAATATTAAAATATATAAGTTTATTAGTCTGATAAAATTAATTGAATTAATATTATTATTAATATTATTGGAATACAAAAAAACCAACTAGGATTATTAAAACTTATAGACTACAGAACAACTAAGACTAAGGAAATTACATTGACTTTGGACATAACATCAACAGTTTTACTGTTAGGGTGTTACCGTGCAATAAGAGCACATCATTGGTCCCAACTGCAATAAGAAAAAAAAAAAAAAAAATATATATATAAGAAAAACATAAGAACATTGATACAGAGACTTAACTAAATGAACGAATATGCAAAGAAGTAAAACAATTACTTTGTTTTTTGTTTGTGTAACAAAAAGTCTCGGAGAACTTTTGTATTACCGGCCAGTATGGCCTACGAAGAACAAATAAGAAAAACCTAAAAAAGAATTGTTCAACAATGAAATCATAAAAAATAGTACTCTAATAGCAATTGGCCTGGATGATATCGAACTAACAACTAAAAAGGTCACTTACCCCTGGTTTAGATCTTCTTTGACAATCGGCCAGTGATTTTCCGTGAACTAAGGAGTTATAATAAATACAGTTAGCGAATTAAGAAGGTTTACGGTGAAAAAACAACGATCTGCCTCGTTGGTTTAGTGGTCCCAAGCGCGACTGCTGAGGTCTCGGGTGCGATTTCCGGGTTGGGTAAAGTGTTATTCAGTTTCCCTGTTAGGAAATTCTTAGTAGCAGCCCGGGGTTTGGAATTATGCACTGTAGATGGCAATAGGATCACCATTGGTGAAATGTGGGTGTACAACTGTGTACAACTAGGCTTATAGAGCTGTCTATAGGCTGATGCTATGTATATAAAAAATATTAAGTTATTTAAAAATAAAAATTCAGAATACCATTTTCGGTTTTTTCGGCGCAAACTATGATAGAGAAGAGAATGTTTTGAGTAATGACATTTACAATGTAACACATTATAATATATTTAACAATTGTAATCGACTAAACATATCTTTTGTAATACTTAAATTAATATGAAAATTATAAAATATTAAAGTCATCCTGCGACCCAATAGATACTGCAGTGTTCAAAACTTCAGGAAAAATCAAAGTTACATGATGTTTAATAATGGTTCACCGGTTACTATTCATGTCCACTTCTCGTGATTGCTCGACTAGTTTCGGACTCGAACGGAGTCATGAGCTGAGCCCAAGGCGAGGTCACAAGTAAAACTTTTTGACACGTGAGTAATAATCGGTGAACAATAATTAATATGAATATGTCTCATGCAAGTTATTATACAAAAACATTATGTTTTATTATTATTTTTAGTGATTACGAAAACTTAAGCCATTATTGTGAAATTAATTTTAATTTACCCGGTGTACTTCGTATCACCTCGAACGTCAAATGTTTCACACGAAAGTAGGTAGAAAAGTTTATATGAGCAAATGAAATTGTTGTTTTTACTGTATTCCTCGCAATTTTCCAAAATTTTTTTCACCGTTTAAAGCTTCCCTGGACTACGACAAACATTTCAAAACCAAAATCAGCTAAATCAGCCCAGCTGTTCTCGACTTTTAGCGAGACAAACGAAGAGCAATTGATTTTTATATATATAGATAAATGTGGATAACATCAAAACCTGGTGCATGGATAACATTTGGTGTGACATAGCTAGATAGAAGGAGACCGTATCGGTGGCGGTTACCACTAACAACAGCATTCCCAATAAAGGTTGAAGTCAGGCAGGCGGCCGGTCAAAAAACATTGCAAAAACTTTAGCAGCATGCAATTTTAAATACAATTAAGAAAGTGGAAGAATAATACATGTTGCGCCGACCCCAAATACATTGGGATAAGGGCCGGGGGATAATTATGATGATGATATTTATAAATTTAATTTATATCATAAATATTAATCAATTAACGTTGCTGATTGTACAACAAAATTTTGATATTTCGCTTTATTAATATGGAAATTGCCGACAGGCCGTGTAAAGATATTTCTAGCTACGATTTCTTGTTATTACAATTTGCTAGAAGGCAGTTGTGGCTGTACTATTGTTATTTATTCAAGGGAAGTGATATCAAGTGAAATTAGATCACAGACAAAAGGAACAATATTTGTTTTGCTTTTTGGAACTTACGCCCTTTGTTATGTGATGTCTGAGAGCACTTTTCTAAGAATTGGTTCAATATCTTGATGTTTATTTTACTGAAATCCAACTAGCCTTTTCTAGCAGCTTTACTTGCTGAGTCCAATAAGAATTTTTCTGAAGGATTCGAAGATAAAACTAGCGTATTTATTTCTTTGGTTCTCCAACTTATTATTATAACATAACACCATAACAGATTAACTCATGTGGTTGAAAAACAAACAGAACAGATAGGGCAAGCAAAGGTGAACACAATTGTACACCTACATTTCACAAATGCTGTTATTAAATCCCATGTCCATGCCATCTATCGGGCACCATTCCGAACTCCGGGCTGCTAGAGACTACTCTAGCAGCCCGGAGTTCGTTAGGATATTCTACTACTAAGTAGAATCTAGGATATTCTACTAACAGACAAACACAATAACATTTTGCTCGACTAATTCTGAGCAAAAATATTTAAACAAAAATTAATTTCGAGTTCGTATTAGAATTTAATTATCACTTGCTTATAACGGTGAAGGAAAACATCGTGAGGAAACCAGCACACCTGAGATATGTTCTAGGTGGTATGTAAAGCCATGTCAGAGACCTACTGATGGTTTAAACTCTGACACTAGGTTGTTCATCAACCACACGATATGAAGAAGAAGATCGTTCCCACCATGAATAAACAGCAGACTTTCAAAAGTTATAAATCTTTGTGGATCGAAAAATACGGTCGTGAGCAGGATTAAAACCTGTGCCTCTCGGATAAATTCTCCAGTCGAGATGGCTAAGCGGTCAGAACGCCTGGAGTATTTATTTATCCGGAAGGCGAAGAAGGTTCGAATCCTGCTCACAACCGAATTTTTCGTTTCACAAAAATTTATGATTTTTAAAGATTTAGATATCTGTACCTAGCAGAATTTCAGCTCAATTTATTGGGGGGAACAGGAGTCTAAGTAAGTCTACTAATTTACCAATGATTCAATTGAGTATCGTGTATTATTGGAATTATTATAGGCATTCAGTATTCTGGTAGATTAATAAGATTGTGGTCTTCCAATCACTTTCCTCTGAATCACCATTAACTGTCATTTGGTGAAAAATTATAGTTCTCGGTGGAGATATCATTGTGGTTTTTGCAGACCACCAATTTAGTCACAATTATGATAGAGGGGCTCGTGGCTAAGTAACAGCCGCACAGATCGACCGATCGAGGCTAAGCTGCACTTGCTGTGGTCTGTGGATGGGGGACATCATCTCATACCAAGACTCCTCATGCCTAACGTTAAGTCGTCGGTCCCGTTTGTGAAAATAAGATCTATGACAGCCGTTAGTCAGATACCTGAAAGTCTGACAATAAGTCATACCACGAGATATCGTTTTGCCCAGTAACTGGGTTGTGGAGGTCAGATAGGCAATCGCTCCATGTAAATTACTGGTATTAAGCTGCAACCGGTTTGACTGGAAGCCGACCCCAATGTAATTGGGAAAAGGCTAAGCAGTTTGTCTGTCAATGGGACCACCCCGTTGAAACTCCATCATCATCATCTTAGCTTGGATGATAATTAAACGTCATTTTATTTATATTGGCCTTCTCAGACCCCTGGTTTATAATACAGTTGCAAGATTTATTCCAAGCATAAAAGCTATCAAGCTCACAGAGCGACATGTTCGTCTTATTGAATAAACTTTGTAAAGAGAAAATAAAAAAATCTAGATTAAATATATGAGCTTGTAAAAATGGTACAGACAGCTCTTGTCTAAATTTTGCTCCTAGCCACTATATAGCAAGATTTGTAATACGGGCCTGAGAACATTTCTAGCTAAAATGAAATAGTACCTTCATTTTGACGGTAAGACGCAGGTGGCAAGACCTTGAAGGGTAAAATTGGTGTAAAGATAACATTGTCTATGTACCTGTCTCGTTGAGCAAGATCTACTAGTGCAATGAAGTGTGACCGAGTTTAAAGTTATACATTTTTGTGGAAAAAAAATCGAACCTGCGCCGCCTGGATAAATACTCCAGGCGCTCTGGCGCTAAGCCATCTCGACCTCTGCTCACTACCACGAGTTTTTCTTCCATATTTTATACGTGTTTTGGTGACGTCATTGCCTTCATTCCATCTTCTTCATCATTCTTCCATCTATTCAGTCCCTTTACAACGTATCCTCCATAACATATCATATACATTACCGTACCTGGTACCATACCATTGTATTACAGTACCCTGTAGTGCGCAGAAGTCGAGATGGCTTACCGGTCAGAGTGCCTGGAGTATTTATCCCGGAGGCTGAGGTTTGAATCCTGTTTATCTGTCCTCACGACCATATTTTTCTTTCCACAAACATTTATAACTTTAATGTTCGCTATGCATGCGTTTATGCTTTGAAGATTTATCTATATTTGTGACTGACTTTGATAAAATGTATCAAAGTCATTAGGTTTAAAATAGTCTTCAAGGTGTGAGTGAATAATTTTGTTCTCTAAGCGCGCACAATCGTCGACAGCAGGACCAACAAAAAAAAAATGAACGCAATTTTCAGTAAAAAAAGTGAGTTTCCAATTGAGCGTTTCCGTGCTTCGGCTGTTGGTAATCGATAGTAGTTGTTAAGCTAAGCCAAATTTGTGCCATGGGCTTGCAGTCAATAGCTAAAATATGCCGTAAATTCCGCCGTATGCTGTAAAATGTAAAAATCCTAGACCATCTCCTCCACTACTAAGATCGGCGCTGAATTTATAATATTAAATAGTAAAATATATCTTTAATTGAATTGAAATTGAGTTGCAGAATTACCTCCCACAGGCTGGCTTCTTAAAACCAGACGACAGAAGAAGACCTTTATTCTAGACCAAGGACCTGGATCCTAGATCCACATTCTGGCAGTTTAAACATGTTTAGATCCTTCATACAAATTTAAGTCTTTTAAAACTACTGTGGTAGAGGCATTTATACTGTAGCTGGTGCTTGCGACTTTGTTTGTGCGACAAAAGGTAGCCTATGTCCTTCTCCAAGGCCCAATCTATCTCTATAGCAAATTGTATCCAAATCCGTTCAGTTGTTTTTGCGTAATTGAGTGACAAACATCATTAGAACCCAAATGTCCTTAACTTTTGTGGAATTATTAAATTAATTAACAAAAGCCGGGTCTGATACTTGAATGTGCCTTCCGATGAAAATGCTCCTAGCAGTCACCCATCTGCCGACTGACTGCGCCGAACGCAGCTGAACCTCACTAATTGTTTACCGACCACAGCTTGCAACGGGCTAGAATTTTTAATTTTCACATAAGTCAGTACGTTCTTGAAAAAGAAAATATAAAAGAAAAAAACTTTCACTGATGTCAATGTCTCTGTAAATAATAATAATAAAAAAAAACTACACACACATTTTACGGCCAAATAAAAAAGTTTCCACATAAACTTCAGAGCTCATTTGTTGCTTAAAATAAACTTTTTTTATTGTCAACACAATCTATACCATGGTCCTTTAATATATTTTATACCTATGTTTCTTGTCATACAGTCTGAATATACAATTTTTTTTTCATGTCTCATTTGAGTCTGGTTTGATTGGATGCAAATAAATACAATATCTAGCTACTTCCACAATATTGAGGGTAGTCATGATTTGCATGACCGACCTGTGCACTGCCCGCAAATAAATATATGCACATGTGGAAGCGGTGAAAAATTGCAACTGCCACTAACTATTCTACACGTGCTTGGTGGCGGACACTGCACGGTTTGGCGGCTCCTGGTGGGGGGCAAAGCACGTGTAGAGTAGTTGGTGGTATATGCAATTTATCACCGCTTGCATTGCACACGTATTTGCATGACTACCCTCAATATTGTGGAAGTAGCTAAACATTATATTCATTTTCATCCATAGTAATGGACTTCTGCAAAGTAACGCCTGAATATATTCAATACTGGTTTGATTTTCAATCGACGAATAAAGGAAGAGATCTTCAAGGAGATGCATTTTGTTACATCGCTACGCAAGCTTTTTTATAGATAGGATATTAATGTAAATAAATAAAAAAAGACCACCCATAAGAGTGGATGAATGGATAACAGGAAAAATAGGGAATTATTGACTCTTCACTTATAATTTACTCAATGTGGTAAAGGAATCATTCCCTAATCTGTTGAAACTTGAATGCTGTTGTTACCACGAACAACAGCATTCCGTAGACGTCAGGCAGGCGGCCGGTCATAAAATATTGCCAAAACTTTAGCAGCATGCAATTTCAAAACCAATTAGAATGTGGAAGATGAACATGCTGTGCGGATCCCAAATAAATGGGATAAGGGCAGGGGGATGATTATGATGACTGTATCACAATGGAAACCTGGAGTTAATCTGCAGATGGAGACGAAGGATAGTCAAGGGAACTCCATAACTGTTTACAGCAGCTAAGTTATGAATAAACTTTTTAACAAAACCACCGAAAAAGGAAACGGATACGTGTTTTTTTTTTATGTTGTTCTTAATATCTCAGTGTAATTAGTTTTGGGTCGGCGCCATTTCCATGTTGCATTTTTATGTAAGTATATTTGCTATAATTATTAAAATAAAATATTATACGAGCTTATTAAATATATGTTTTTCGAAACTATGTACAATACACAATAAAATAAAAACTATTCTAATACAAAAATGCATCGATGTCTTCCGGGAAGGTGCCTAGAAGATTGGCGGCATTGCCACATTGGATGGCATTGCTGATTCTTCGACCTAGAAACAAAGAACATTTTTATGTTATTTAATTCTGATTATTTCTTAATAGTATTTCTTTTATAATAAAACAACTTTTAACCGGATTAATCGCGTGTATTATTGTTTTTATTTTTGTTTTTCCTGACGTTCCGACCACATAAAAAAACCAATAATACCCGCGATCATAATGTGTAGTGATCGCGCAAACCTAAGATATTAGTAATTCTTTTGTTAAAAAAAAAACGTTGCCCCACACTAGGAATTTCTTCCTGTATCCCTTCGTGAGTGCGTTTACAAACACATAATCTCACATACACACACCCAATCTCTCTTAACTCAATTAAATGATCATTGTTCATTGTTTGTTTGACGCCGGATATTTCTGATATTCGATATACAATCTTGCTTGATAGAAGATAGAAACTCAGACAGACCAATAGGCATCGTATATGAGAAGAAATAATGTTATTTTCTCATATCGATGTTAATAGGGATGAAGGGATGACTATAGAATTGAAGGCCACATATATTGGAGCGCCGAAATCTAAGACGTCTGCGCAAACGGGGTCATCAAACTCAACTATTGTTAGGTAGATTGTGATGATACATTTTCTATAACATACGTCACTAATGCGTTAATATAGCAGTGATAGTCTAGTGGTATGACCGTTGGACTGACAAGTCAAAGGTCGCAAATTCGAATCCGAGGCAGACTGTATTTTCGAAGTCATGTGCATATTATAAATTAATTATCACTTGCTTAATGGTGAAGGAAAACATCGTGAGGAAACCACCTGAGAGATGTTCTCGATGGTGTGTAAAGCCATGTCAGAGACCTACTGGTGGCTAAAATTCTGACACTGAAGAATGCGTTAATGGCAGTAAGTCTGATTAGATGAAAAGCGATTGTAATTAAACTTAATGTTGTATTAAGCTTTGTAACAATTTAGATCATACTGCTCTTATACTATGGAATTTACAAGTTCTCGCTGAGATATTAAAGTAGGTATCAACAATTTAATCGAGTTCATTACACTGATTCTTAATCTGAATTTAACTCCACTTACCCAAAAATCTGACTTACTTAATGCCATTATCATTAAGCACGGCATAATGGTGTCGATAAAATAAAAATGTAAAATTTTACTGACGGTCTAAGTTCATTGGTCTAGTTGTCGTGAGTGCTGAGCGAGAGGGTTTGATTCCCGGGTTGTTGGGTTGGTATGGTATGGTATGGTGTAGCGAGCTAGTTTCCGCAACTCCCCGCTCTTGGCGATTATTTTGCGTCCGGGGTGGGAAAGGGTTATTCGATCCACCCCAACTCCTCAAGAAAGGCCAGCAGGAACCTGATCTTGCCGGCGACCTCTCGGAGAGTACTTGGGTTACCAAAGTACTTAGCCCTGTAAGTGGCGACCCCAGGGCAGTGAAGCACCACGTGAGCCGCTGTTTCATCTTCCTCCATGCAGGCTCTGCAGAGAGGGCTGTCAGTAACACCTATAACATAAAGGTGTTTATTAAAAGACCCATGGCCCGTGAGAGCTGCTATAACTGTACGCAGCTGTTGCTTTGACAGCCGAAGAAGCTGCCTTGTGATCCGGCCGTCGATGGTCGGGAGAGCCTCTTTGGCTTGTCTGCACTCACCATGGTTCGTCCAGTAGTTGCTATGTTGGTCCCTAGTGCGTTGTCTTACCAGGGTCCGTAGGTGTCCAAAGGGGAGTGGTACTATGGGTTCTGGACCCATAGCGGCCATACTGGAGCCTCTTCTTGCGAGCACATCCGCTGCATCATTGCCTCGGGAGCCGCTATGTCCTTTGATCCATTGTATGGTTATATTATTAAAAGTGCCTACCTGATTTAGTTTCTGATGGCATTCGTAAATTAGCCCGGAATTGACCGTTTGGCTGTTCAGGGCTTGTAGAACCGCCATACTGTCTGAAAGTATGCGGACTGGGTACTGTGTGACTTCTCTGGTCACGACCGCAGTCGCTGCCAGAAGGATACCCATGCATTCAGCCTGGAAGACAGTATTGTAGGCTCCTAGTGGTATAGAAATGTGAATATTAAGGTCCTCCGAGAAAATCCCGGATCCAGTGCCTGTACCTGTTTTGGACCCATCCGTAAATATCCAGAGTTCCGTAGGGTTATGACCCTCACGATGTGGCTCCTCATGCAGTTGGATCTTATATTTCTTATCAAAGATGAACTGTTTCGGTATTCTGTCGTTGGTAGCTTGCGCAATCGGGAAGTCCTCGAACAGTTCATCCAGAATTCCTGTGTGTTTTGTTTTGTTGTTGTTCCAGAGTGCTAGAGTTTTTAGGGTTGTTGGGTTTATCTGTTAGGAAATTATTGACAGCAGTTTGGAGTATGGAATCGGTATATGGCGATAGGCTCACCATCTATTACCGACTTAACAACATGATGAATTGTGGATGAATTTAGTACCTACATCTCTGCTTAAACCTTTGAGGAGTAAAAGCATTATGCTATGTTTCTATTTTAATATTCCAAACATGTTACATTGAAAACAATGAAGATTTGGAAAGATACAATAAACATTTAACGCAAATGGTTTTTTTTGTATAAAATATTCAATGTAACGCTATTCAATATGGATGTGTGGAGTTAAGATATTAATAACGCCAATAATGACAGTTATTGCAAAAACAAGTTGAAGGGCATGGTAGTAATACAAGTCTTTTTTGTAATAGAGTCTTTAGAAGATAGACCTTCTGATATAACGGCCTTGAACTGAGTGAGATAGGATCTATTTCGTATTTTTTAATTATCATAAATCCAAAACGGAACGAAGGCTGTAGAGTTTCTCCAGATAGCAACATTTTGTCCCAAAATAATGAAACAGGTTTATAAGAATTACTTCTAATTAAATCTGGTTATATTATTTCTATATATAAAAAAAGACAATTACGAGCGAGGCCCTTTTGTCAAGTTCTTCGTACCTATCAAAATCCGATAATGTTATACAATGTAAATTCTTTTTTTGTGTACGTCAAACTTTAACAAAACAACAAATAATACTTACTAGCCAAGCTATTTTAACACTATGTTAAGCTTCAATAAAGTTCCTAGCACACGAGATGTGACACGGCGACGATACGAGAATACTTCACGCGACACGATGTGTGACACGGCGTGCATCATGGCAATCATAACGTAAATCTGCACTGCGAGTTTGGAAGTCTAGGTATCGGATTACGGGCATTTTCTGACAGTATATATACTCCTCCAGACCGTATTTCGTTTACGGCGGCCTATCTCTCCGAGAAGTTTAACCAAGTATGCAGGAAATATTATAGTGCACAAGTGTATGCGCAGACACAGGTGCATTCCCTCTTCCTTCTCTCTCATAGTCCGATGGGAAGGCAACCCGACACAACCGGAGAGAGATCAGGCGCAGAACGATAGCTTTACGTGCTCTCCGAAGCATGGAGATGTCACACCAACAACTTCTTGACTCCGGGCTGCTCCTGAGAATTTCCTAACAGAAATACCCAATAACACTTTGCCCGACCTAGGAATCGAACCCAGGACCTTACGCTCAGCAGCCGCACTTGTTACCACTAGACCAACGAGGCAGTTGATTTACTACTTAAAGTATGAGCACGGATTTTTGTTACACTTTGTATACTATACCATCTGTCTGATCGGGTCTTTATAACTTACGAGTATCACAGTATAATAATATTATGTTAATCCGTATTCTATTACGAAGATGGCTTGCGACTCATAAGGTCAATATCTAATAAGAGAACATGTTGAAACACTTATGTTACGCAACCATTTGTTTACGATTTTGCCAAAATTATGTGAATTCTGTGATATTTTATTACCAATTTCTGATCCTAATTTGATATTAGCTTGGCGCCATTCAAGTAATGATTAGGATATTGACCATTTAGTAGTTAAGTTACTGTCCTATGCTACCAAAAAAAAAGTAAAAGTGAAAGTTTGGATTGATGGCTATTCCGAGAATAGAAAATAGTTATACTATGATCTAAAATACTACCTATTTATATTATTCCTTTGTTCTTATCAATGGTATCCACAGGAAGGTTACCTCGCTGAGTGAGCCATGAATTATTTTACATACCTTTATACACATTAACGCAAGCGTAGTGAACTCTAAAATTATAATTTTTTGTAGAAAGAAAAGCGCCTGAGGCATTTGTCTGGGAGGCCTATTCGAGTACTACTAATTTTCTTTCTATAAAAATGTATAGTTTTTATATTTTACATATCAGCTAGTAGATGTTCAATGCTGGCCATAGGCCCCCATATAATTCCAATACGAACCGTCTTGAGCCAACTCTATCCACCGTCTGCCTGCGACCTTGATAATGTCAACCATTTCTCGGCCGGCGTGCAAATACATAAACAGAGATAACTAATTCAAACTTCTAAAATAATTGCCGCTGAAACAAATACTGGTTGAAATACTAACTATTAAACTATCGCGTTGCATGATATTATTATATGTATAATAACAGGAATTAACGCGCAATAAATACCTTTGAATCGCTTGACGTTTCGACCAGGTTGCACTGATCGTGGTCGAAACGTCAAGCGATTCAAAGGTATTTATTGCGCGTTAATTCCTGTTAGTTTTACATATAATAATACTGGTTGAAATGTTCCTTACCCCTTTTCAACGCTTTTTACAATAGCTCGATACTGAGGATTTGAGAAAAAAATAGGTAAGATAAGTTTGTAGAGACTAAGCGAAAGTCAAGGTTCTGAGGTTACAAGGGAGCCAGATTCACCTTTCAAATTATTAAACAGCCTTGGAGGTAAGAAGCAATGGAGTGTTAAGGTGGGTTTTTGGTTTCTATTTTCCTGGATGGTAGCTATTTGTTTCATTGGATTTGATTGGTTTCATTGGATTGGATTGGTTTCTATTTGTGGGTTCAGTGGCTTCAGCTTCATAAGTCGAAACTATTTTCATTATTGTTAAGCATTACATTGGATGAATTGATAAATATGCGGAGAAAAGATGGAGAATGCTAATATAACTGAAGGGTATTTTTGACGACCATTTGCTTTTTTTTGGAAAAGTGTTCAATAAATTTGTAAAGTACACCTTAAAATTAATATATATTCACTGTGTCATATGCCATACGTTGTAATTTTGCCGCGATTTGTCATCAATAAGGATGCAAATTAATACAATATATCTCTTCCACAATATCAAATACAATATACTTACGCAAGCGGTGAAATCGTTTCATCATTCATCACCATTCCAAGGGAATTATCATGATTTGTAGACCATGAAGTGTCCACCAACAAGTTCGGTGTTCGGTTAACTTAATCTGTATACTCGCGAAAGTACGAAATTGTACATGATAACAATAATATTTCTATTAAGTCTGCTAATTAGCGAGTCAACAAATAGCAGTTGCTACGCCAAATCGGAAGCCTATGAGTGGCTTGAATCTTTGACATTAGGTTGGCTCCTCGCCATACAAAAGAAAAGAAATAAGAAAGATAGGATTGTGGAACCAGTTTAACGGTTCAATTATTTTTATACTATCAGACAGATGTGCCTTAGCACTCCATTCTTAATAACATCTTCGTGGTTCCCGCCAGAAAGTAGAGCTTGCTCAAATCGATCATGTAGATTGTGTTGTACGTGTGTGGGTTGCAGACGCGAATTCATCATTGGAAGACAATACTGTAAGTCGTTCGGACGTGTGATTGGGTAGAGTGTATGAGAAGATTTTCCCCCAGTAGAAAGGTATAGGAGTCTCATTACAGGTGATACAAGACGTGTATGTTTTTTAGAATAACAGGGATCATGGCCGAAGAACAAGGTCCTATAGTTTGTCTGAAATGAAGTATTAGTAAGTATAAAAATTGGCTAGTTCTTTAAGACGCACTTGTTAGACTTTTTTTCTAAATATCGTTGGTATAATCACACATACACAAAGCCAGAGTGAATAGATTTCTTCTGGATCTACGTGCTCCATCCTCGGCCACACCGTCGCTTATTATCAGGTGACAATGACCAAACGCAGCTTAATTTTGCATTAAAAAAACCACACTCTTATTTGCAAGTGAGATATGGGTCTGTAGACGCACCTACTATGTACCTAGTAATTTCTCGTGTTTCACACGGTGGGTGTGTTTGTGGATAAACTTTCAAAGAATATCATTTCACAGGCAATATTCGATTAAAAGTTATAAAACCAACAACAGCATTCCCAATGACGGTTGACGACAGGCAGGTGGCTGGTCATAAAGCATAGCCAAAACTTTAGCACCATTCCAGTACAAGTAGAAAGTATGTTTGGAAGAAGAATACATGCTGCGCCGATCTGAAATAAATGGGGATAAGGGCAGGGGGATGATGTTGATGATGCAATTTATAAAATCCTTATGTAGATTTAATTCGGTCATCTTGTCCTGTGTTCTGAAACGACGTTAACTTGCTGAAGGCTAACCAAACGTCCTTAGACTAGTTAGATTGGAAAGTAAAAGACTCGAACACAATCCACACACCACTAACATTTTGTTATCATGTGTGTATTAGGAAATATTAATCATTTGCATAAAAACTCTCTCGGAAAACATCATTAGGAAACCAGCACACTCACTCAGAGATCTTTTAGATGTTCTCTATGGTGTGTAAAGATTCTGATACTAGTTTGTTCATCAACCAAACGATAAGAAGAGGAAGAAGGTTGCCCCTTATCTCGTTTAATAAGACCAAATATGTTCAAGCACTCATCTGAACGTAAAACCCTACTTGATACAGATAAATCTTTGAAAAGCATTAACGTATGCTTAGCAAAATTTAAAGTTATAAATTTTTGTGGAAAAGAATACGGTCGCGAGCAGGATTCGACCCTGTGCCTTCCGGATAAATACTCCAGGTGCTCTGACCGCTAAGCTATCTCGACCTCTGCTCACCACCGCGAATTATTGTTCCACATTTCATCCTACTAATTATAAAATAATTTATTAACAAAACATTTTGGATTTTGCCTAGCTATAAAAACTGACTTTTGAACATTTAATCAATTCATTTAGAGTTTTTCTTCAGACATAAATATCTTGGGCCATTTCCCTTGTCTAAGAGTCCGAATACCTGAATTTATGGGCCATCCAATGACAATCTTTCTTTCAATATTTATTTCTTTACGTCTATAAATTACAAAAGAGAGAATATAATTCACAAATGCCTTAACAAGTCATATATATTTATTATGTCTTTTAATTGTTACGCACTCATTAATACAGTCCAATACTGTGGTATACGATTAATCAATGATGAATATCCAAGATACAAACTGACTCTTGTCCAAATTTCATCCAAAATGGTGAAGCAGTTAAGGCATTAGGTAAAAAATATTTAAACATGGCTTTCGTATTTATAAGCCTTTAATATAGCATCATAATAGTTTAAAAATAATAAATAAATGATCTTTTGACTTGCGCCATCGCCGTGCAGGGCTCCGAAAGTTCAAAACTAGTTGGGCATCCCCGAGAAATGGACGTGAATAACAGCCGTAAATATGTAATGATGGAGTACCAAATTCTTGTTGGACTGACATACCTATAACAATTTAAAATAAATACACAATCCGGTGGTAAAAATATTTCTGTGTCCAAATTTAAACTTATAGCTTCGGCCCGCAATTACGTCTGCGTGGACAGGTTCAGAATTGGGTCTAGCCAGGATAAAAAGTATCCTGTGTTATCCAGGTTATAAACTATCTGTGTGACTTTCGTCTAAATCCATTTAGTAGTAGTAACACCCATCCAACCATCCTCACAAACTTTTGCATGTATTATTATGGATTAGTAGGAAAATACTCTGATTACCGTACTGAGCATGTCCTTTGCCTCATTAAATTAACGAGAATTTCGCATATTCAAATTCAATGGCGCCAATTTTCCACACATCGTATCGCTTTTATATGCAGAGTATGAGCAAATGCAGAATTTGCCTGCAAATCCTATTCCGTACGTGTTTTGAGCTATGACAGCTGGATTTGTATGATATAGCTGCTTTGAGCACGATAACATGATAAATAGTGGGTCGTCTATAGGATATTGTTTACAGATGAATTTTCATAGGAAATTGGGTGTTTTGAATAAATAATGCTTAGGATTTCGGCATCACTGTAGATATAGATATAATATTAGCTCTGCCGTGCAGGCCCTAAAAGTCTGCATACAAAAAAAACCAATCTGGTCCTTCTGATAGCCTAAGATCCCAGAGCGCCCAGATCTTACTTATTTTCTGATGGGCAAAATGTATACGATTGAGTAGTGTTAATGTGTACAGTGAACGTGTATATACCTGCTAGCTTGGGCCGACGGTTAATTCTCAGGTACCAGGTGCTACAGGTACGTAGAAATATTACTAACAGTACTTAAAGTCTGTGAGATAATTTTTACGTTTGTTGTACGGAATATTGTAATTTTTTTATAATCAATACTGCCACACCTTCTGTCAGCGGTAATTATTGCCAGACGCTTTAAAGATAGCACCTGCTACCTGAGAATTGGCCGTTGGCACAAGCTAACAGGTATGTATGCGTTCACTGTACATACTAACACTACTCTATTATATATATTTTTACCGCCAGAAAATAAGTAAGGTCTGAGAGCCTTGGGATCTTGCTCTATGAGACTTTCAGTAAAATTAGCACATAAATAAGCGACCAATACGTTTAGTTAAGTATTATATATACTTTACAACTTTAGTTAAATAAATGCTTGTGACTGAAGCTGTCGGACGACTCTTGGCCGATATCACAACCGAGTGAGCTACACGACGTCGCAGAAGTCCCAGACGGAGATGACGGAACAAACTAAACACTGACTGTCCAAATTGGCCTAAAAAACCAAGTAGATATACTAACTTTTTTTTTTACACTCGAAAATATATATTTCTGGGCAAAATTGCTTTTAAGATAATAACTTTTATTAAAATAGTGTGTAGATAACTATCAATTTATTTTTTGTGATTATTATTGATGACTGCGAGTTATATCGACGCATATAAATAAAGTCCTATCCAAAAATTGTTCCAGTCTAGGACAAGACGTAGGAAACTATATTTCTGTGATTACGAGCATGCATGCTTTAAGAATTTCCATCTAATATTATGAGGATTTAAAATTCAAAATGCCTTGCTAACGACGTTGGCTAGTTTGCTCTTTTTGTCAGCATCTTTATAGCTTCCCCTTATTGTTTGAGTTTAAGAAACTTCTGTTTTTTATTGACTACGAATTAAGAAGTTCCGATAAGTATTTGCTTAAAATAATGGCTTCTCGGGAATTTTGGCAATATATTTTTATAGTACAAGTTTTAATTACTTTATTTAGTGAAGGATGCCTTTGATTTAAACGGATGTTTTTTCGGTAATTGCTTAAAGCGTCTTACGTCCTAAAGCATTCTTGTGTGTAATTTATATTCAGGTCAAAGAAGTTTTTGAGTATATTTTTCACAACAGCATGTAGACGCTCAGATGTAAATTTTTCTAGCGATCACCCATCTACAGATGACCGCGCCGTGTTTTGCTTAACCTTAACGATAGTTTACTGACGGAAGTTGCAACTGACTCTGAGCGTATCAGATGCCCAAGCCATATGACTGCTTATTTTCTGGGAATATTCTCGGAAATAACTGCAATATCAATGAGAATTCTAACATTGTAATCAAAATGACGTTGATGTGAAACTGAGTAAATATCTGGTTGCATTCGATGAGAAAATCTAACCACAGTTTTCAAACAACTGTCGATCTAGCTCTGTCTGTCTGTGTGTACTAAGATACATACTACATGAATGGTGTTTCATTTGAATCACACAATTTTTCATTTTTAGTGTGTTTAGAACGAATCTTTGAATTGAATTTTAAACCATTTCCTCCCAACGGAATTAGATGTGCAACTATCTTTTAATATAAATAAAAATACAAAGTTACAATGATGCCTGTTTCCCATTACAGTATGTAGGGGATGACTTTTAAGAACGGTTTAAAAAAGTCGATAATATATTTCATATCTCCAACAGGATGGTGTTTTTCCTTTTCGTCTTTGTTTACCAAAAACAAATTGATAAGTGTCCTTGCAAAGCGGTCTTCATATGTATACTAGAAACCATAAATCATTCTCAGTTTTTAATAAACTAGTGTAATATGAGCCGGAGGGTGAGAGTGCCCCAGGCCCGCAATTAAGTTGCAGATTTCCCCGGACATCGGACAATTTTATTATAAGCTCCGTCCGATGCAACGTAAAAGATCTAAGAAGTATGTTCAAACGCCTTTGCCTATACTAGAGCTGACCTACATAGACAATGTAGATCGTCGTATGTTTCGGCGGGAAAGTAATATTTGATTTTGGAACACTATGTTCCTAATTTATAAATAGTTTGGTATCAATTTTGTATGATGCAAAGATGCAAATACTTTATATGAATACTAGCTGTGCCCCGCAAACGTTGTTTTTCCATATAAATTTTCTGGATAGGGCCACCCTTATCACCTAGGGGTATAAAAAATAGCCAACGACCTATTCTCAGCCTCAAGCCGTTTCACGGGAGTTCGGTAACAAACACTGTGACACGAAATTTTTATTATTAGATTAGATAACTGTTATCTTTTTAATTTGAGAGATTGAATAGAACAAAATATTGAATAAGCTCTTGGTCGGAAATAAACTTTGGGGTTGGTTCAATCACAGATAACATAATAGGTACTCAAAAGAAATTAATGAATGATATTTCGATCTTATGCAGAAAAAATAAAACTATTACTTTTTTTAGTCGACCTTTTCCGCTGCAATTACTGCTGCCAAAGTATCTTAATATGAGACGCCCTAATATCGCCATCCGTATTCCATTAAACGCAAAAAATGAGCAAAAAGATACCACTAGCGTTTCCAACAAGAAATATAATATATTCCAACTTCCTTCACATTATCACCACGTTCAGCATTTCCGAAGCAATATGTACGACAGTTAAGAACATGTAAAACAGGTTGTAACAAGACAAACGATAAGAAAATGTACCGATAAGACACTGTTAGGCGTTGATGTGCAGTTTCAGGATATGTTCGACACTGTGAGAATTATTGTAGCGTGGGGTATTTCCATTACGGCTTATATACTAGTGTTGCCACTTGCCGATCGATAGTTGGTTATTGATAGGCTATCGATAAACTATCGATAGTCATGGTATCGATATCGGCCTTTATTTGCGAGATCGATAGATCCTATCAATATTAAACAATAAATAGTATTGATACTATTAATAACATAGCCACTATTAGTGTCTAATTCTATCAATACTATTGATAATATTGCTTATTACCTATTGGTGATTATTGATGGCAATTAGAACGTCGAAGAAGAATACATGCTGCGCCGACCCCAAATAAAATGTGATAAGGGCAGGGGGATGATGATGATGGTCTTCCGCTATCAGTAGTATCGATATTATCAGTAGGCCTATCGAATGCGTAACTGATTGTCGAGGCTATCGATAGTGAATTTATCGATAGTTCGGCAACACTATCGTACAATAAGCACCAAAAATCGCTACCTATATATAATATTTGTCGACAGCAATTCTTGAATTCTTTTAAAGGGTAGTATCCTCTTTCTTATAGTTAGGAGCACAACTAGTGTTAGAGTAATTAAATTTAAATAGGAGTGCCGTTTTCATGGTTACCCGATAGATGGTACATGTAACGACTCTAAGGTCGGCTACAATGAGGCGAGTTAATTCAGACTCCGGTCTCGTAAATATATTCACAGCATGTTATCAGTGTGAAGCCGGATGCCTGCCCATCTTCTTAATGGATTGTCCATTAGTCACCTTACCCGCGGGGAAGCGAGTAGAAACAGTATATTCTCACTCAGCGTACTGTTCTTATAAAATGTATTAATACTACTTAAACTTTTGCGAATATAATTTAGGTGTGAGTCTCTGAAAAAAAAACTTTCTCTGCAATGTTGGTTTACCATTTTCTGATCGATGAATACAACAATTAATTTAACATTAATTTACACGATTTTTCTGTTAAATATTATAAGTATTTCTTTTCTGTATTTTTTACTTTGATCTGCTTTGGCCAGTTGTGATATAAAAGTGAAGTATTTCAGCCTAATCTGGTCCCATCTTAAACAATTCGTAAACTGCCCAGTGTATTTTGACATTTCATGCCAGCGCTGCTTACAAGAGTAAACACTCAGTAAACACCAAAAGCATATTAAATTCAGTACAACAAAATTTAGTTCCTTATCTCACCGTCGCCCAAGTTATACTGGGCACACTAGTAAAATTTTCCTTTCGATTGATTTTAACAGCTTGCTTAGATACCTAGCTGACGACATGTTTTCGTGAATTTAGCTGCCTTCGCTAAAATGTTGGAGGAACATGTTTATGTATTGTCTTTCCAGAACATTAAGTTAATGTGATCCTGAATACAGGTCTAAGGAAATTCACACACAAAGCGCGGCGCGGCACAATGTGGTAGGTGACAGCACGTCCTTCCGCGCGGTTTTATTTTTAATGAAAATGAATGACTTCATGGTATGAAATCGTACACCCCGCAGTTAAGCATGATGATCAATGCTCAATCTAAACCTGTTTATAAAAGCCCTCGCCCTTACCTCGCAGTTATAATTACGAGCTGGTTAATATACATACAAGACTAGATTCTGGCCGCGACTTAGTCTGCGTGGACTTCGAAATTGTATTCAGCAACTATTTGTGGGCCGAATTTCATTCAAAACCGTTCGTAGTTATTGCGTGAGAGAGTAAAAAAGGTCCATCTATCTATCCATACTCACAAACTTTCACATTTTTTTTTTAAGCATGACGCCACGCGGTGCGCTTCGACGCGGCTTTGCGTGGTCTCACACCGTATAGTGTGTGGAGCTCCTTACACAGTAGGCTAAAAATTTACTTCACTTTTGTGAGAATGGAATGATCGTTATTACCCATGAAAATGTCGGTCCGAACGGCCGATTTTTCTGATATAATGTTTTTATAGGAAATTGAAAGCTCATAAACTGGTGTTTTTTATATCGTTATACTAAGTTAAATACTTGCTTTATGTACCAATGACTTATGTTCCTTAAATGTGATCCAAATGTGTCTAGGTCTGGGATCTTTCTGTGAATCAGTTATCCAGAAGGAGGCCGCTGAGCGGGATCGGAAGAGCGTCGATCCTGCTCGGAGACGTAGGCACCGCCGAAGAGGCAACAGCTCCCGCGCTCAGCCCAAGTAGGGAAAAAGCCGCATCCCCACCAACACTGGTAGGGGACAATTCGGGTCGCGGGGGCAGTGTCTCAGCGACCCTGTAGTGTGCGTACTCACATTCAGTCGTACACTGAGAGGGTTTTGGGGAATCCGTTCTGTTTCCCCGGAGGAGCCAAAGGCAAGGCACAGAAGGGGCACTGGTTTGATCTACTCGAGTTCTTTATGTGCTGAGATGGCCGTGTGGTTTTAGTTGGTAGGGGTCCGACATATCCCTCGCCGTCAGGTAGAGCGCATCCATGAAGAATTCCACACGATAATATAACAAAAAAAAGGAGGTCTGGCATTTAGTAAAATAGGAAAGGTAAACGATTTTCTTTAAAACCCACGTATCTATTCATAATGTGGTGATGGTAGGTCTTGTACACATCCGGTTACGTCCCGAAATCATATCTTTTTACCTTTTTAAACTTATCTTCTTAAGCATCTGTAGATTCTTAACAAAGTATACTGTACTTTCTCTTTATACAACGATTCAAGACAAGCCAAATCATTTATTATAACTAGACCATTCAGCGGTATAAGATTTTAAACTGTGATCAATTAAAGGTGTTTTGTAAGTAAAAAATTGCCGCGTTCCGTAATGTAGTTCCTTAACGTGCCGATCGATTTTTGATGAGTTCGTTTTACTTAAAAAGCTCATTTTTATTCATACTTATAATATCCAACGGAAAAATTGATGTCAATATTAGCCGTCATACAGGCACTCAGATACAGTAAACAATATCAGAAATCTGTGTCCACTCAACAAGCGAATTTGTAAAGTGATCCACCCAACACCGTAGTGCATTATCCACTTTGCTGTCATTCCATTACCGCGGCTTTAAGTGGCGGAGCACACTTGCGAATCGACGCGCGATTATCTTTAGTGATTATCGGAAACTTATCTTTAGGTAGGTATTTAATTATTTTTTTGAGAACAGAAATACTTTTTCTGGATCTATAGTTCAACTGCTTTGTTATCTATCTTTTCAGATTATTATAAAAAATTAGCGCAGTCGGGGGACAGCTGCGATTAAAATTATTCAGTACCTTTCAGTCCATTCATGACAGGCCCGCTTATTTATTTTTGTTTCATATCTCTTTGTGTGTCGTACCTTCTATATTACTCCTTTATCAATCTTACTAGCCTATATTTCCCGGACATAAATGAACCATGAAAACATAACACTCCTTTTTTGAGCAATCTTGTAAAAAAGAAAGTAAAAACTATCGTTATAGTGTGTGGTTAGAATGGTCATATTAGACTTATTCCAGCACTGAGTTGTTGAACATGGCTTAACAACTGCTACCTATTGTTTAAATCGCGATCAACGGATTAACGAGATTTCCAGACCACACAGACGCGGACTGACTGAACTAATCGCATCAAGCACGCCTGTATTCCTTGAAGGAGTAGGCAGAGATATAGGTACATAATTGTACACCCACATTTCACGAATGCTTTCTTTAAGTCCCATGTAATAGGTGGTGAGCCTTTTGCCATCTACTGGGCACAGTTCGAAAACTCCGGGCTGCTACTGAGAACTTCCTACCAGAAAAACTCAATAACACTGCCTGACCCGGGAATCGAACCCAAGACCTCTACTCAGCAGTAGCGCTTGGGACCACTAGACCAACGAGGCAGTAGACGGATTTATTTATTTCCAATGTTAATGTCAACGTTTACACTAGCTGAGCCAGCGGCTTCCCTGGCGTGGAATTTCAGGCTGCAATCTTATTATTACTGAAATAAAATATACCTTAAGTTACTTCTGTAAAAAGTAGCTTTTTCATTATTCAAAATAATTATTCAAATCGGATCAGTAGATTCAGTTTATCGATTACAAAGTAACAAACAAATCATTTCTCTTTGTAATACTACTATAGATGAATTAAATTTTAAACATTACGAACAAACATTATTACCTACACCATTCAACGGTTAACTGACAACCAAATTCTGAAATCATTCGGTTCACCAAATCGGAAACCGATGAATTAATTATATATTAATGTATGCAGCATCGATTAAAATGTAAATTCAATCGAAAACCGGTCAACGACGCGCCAATAAAAAACAATCTTAAATGTCGGCCTGTCTGTCCATGCCCTTACAACAATGACGTAAACAATTCCATAATCTATAGTGTTATCTTTATTTCAATTACCTCCAGTAGGTCACTGGTATTTCAAATGTGTTTTTGACCGACAAAGGAGAAGAGTGTAATGGATTGACGTATGTATGTTTATGTCATCTCTAGTGAATCCATTGAGGCTATTTGGATGTGCCCGATATGGTCAAAGTGAAGGTTGTTTTAGTAAAAGGACATTGTGAAATCGAAATTTGTCAATCCGACTCACTCACTATGTTTTTTTAGGTATGACGATGTTAGAAGATTGAGTTGATTTGTCAAATTGAGTATAACCAAGGTTATATTGGCCTTGTACTATATTTTACTGCCTCATTGGTCTATTGGTCGCAAGGGAGGTTGCTGAAGGTCCTCGGTTTGTTTCCTGGGTTGGGTACATTGTTATTAGGTTTTTCTGTTAAAACATTTTCTGTACCTGTCCAGAGTTTGGAATTGTAAAAAATATTCTCGTTGGGCACCACTAGAAAACGACGAATTTTAAACATATTGGTTCTGGAACTCGCCGGCCTCTGTCGTGGCACCGCTCGCTCGGCTCGTGCGTAGTTTGGTCACAGTTCTAACATAACCTCACTTATTTTATGGTCCCCTAGTGGTGGACAACAAACATAATTTTCAAAGTCGGTGGCCAAAGAATTGGTGGACATCGGGAATAATCAGGGGATCGCACAGCATTGGTTAATGTCCGCGGATTTGATTAAAGATTCTAGCTGTTGACCTAGGTCAAATAAAATGATCTCTATAATCATTAGAAAATCCCGTTTTGGACAAATTATGTATGATTGCAAGAATGCTTTTAACGGCCCCAATTCTTGCATAAAGTCTAAATCTATTCAATACTTCACCTAAATTCGTCCAGATATCAAAGCAAGGACTGTCGGGCCATTATAAAGTGGTTCCAATTTAAAATGGTCTGACAGTACTTGCTTTGACCTGCACGTCCATGGTCACAATTTAACATTAACATCACTTTTATCTCGTGTTACGACGATGACGTAGATAATAGATCCTGAAACTTTCCGTTTGAAATAAATCTTTTATCCTCAATCGAAATCATTTTATAGAAGATTAATCTTTCACTAGAAATATTGACCTGGAAAATCTTCCATATTGAAGAAAATCGGATTAAACCCAATCCACAGTTAAGATAGAAACGTTCTACAATTTTATTATATAGAAATACAGAAGCCTTCACATTGGAAAGAGATAAACTAGGAGGGATTCTTTATTGTGTCTCCCTTTCTTTATGTATGTCGTTAAATTTGATATTATAGTACTATTAAGTTGAGAAAGTAAAGATTATGTTGGGACACTGGTATTATTTTGACTAGCACATAAAGAGGGTTCGGATAAGACGTGGTGATCGACTGTATAAAAGGGTTGTTATATATTGGATACTTGAATATATACACGCTGAAATGTTTAAGGTTATTTAATGTCAGAACGATCTGCCCTTAGGAGTACTATCGAAATATCGACTAAATCTAAAAAAGAACAAATTAAACACTCCAACTCGAAAGCTTACATACATACATACATAGCATCACGCCTGTATTCCCCGAAGGGGTAGGCAGAGGTATACACAATTGTACACCCACATTTCACCAATGCTGTTATTAAGTCCCATGTAATAGGTGGTGAGCATATTGCCATCAACCGGGCACATTTCCAAACTCCGGGCTGCTACTGAGAATTTCCTAACAGAAAAACTCAATAACACTTTGCCCGACCCGGGAATCGAACCCGAGACCTCCTGCTCAGCAGCCGCGCTTGCGACCACTAAACCAATGAGGCAGTTCTCGAAAGCTTAAGAAACAATAGTCATTCATTAATACGACTACACGCGTGGGGCGACGACAATGCAGCTTGCCGGGCTGTCCACACTGCGCAAAGCTCGGTATTACACAATGGCTCGAGATCTCTTTTGAGTTTAGTTTTTCTCAATAATTCTCTCATTTCATAATCTATTATAAATATCTAACTACCAAGATAATATCAAGCGGGAAAAGAACTTTTTTTCTGCTTAGGTGTCAACCTAAGAGACCACGAGATATGCCGAAGATCGAATTGCATGGCGAAAACTTATCCAGGGCAAAAAAAACAAGTTAGGCCATGATCGTCAACGTTGAGGAGTCTATTTAGAAGAAAAAGAAGCCGACCTTCAGAAGTGAAACAGTTCTTCAAGCCGCTCATAGTCCCTTGATTTGGTTTAGCGAATGCTATTAATTCATAACAACTGAAACCGACAGTAAAATCTGGAGCTTGGAGATTGGAACAAACAGAAACGGCCCTATGCCCGGCAGTGAGTGAACTTGGGCTATAGATGACGATGATGATGGAACCAACAGTTTAACGTAACACGTGAAGCATGGACACGTTTATTCCACCGAAGATTAATGTCAAACCCGAATCGTAAAACTTTTCAAACTAATTTCAAAGTCAAATATAAATATGACATTATTTTTATAACGCATGTGGAAAACTATGTTTCCTTAAGAAACTGTTAATCAAACTTTAGTGTTCCCTAACATGAGAGTTTGTTAGACTACTTTATGATTTATGATGCTATAAACACAAACCAATAGAGTAGTTAAATACCGAAGGCCTGGATTTTAGGCCTGTGATTAAACTACAAATAGATTGTTTCGGATAAAGGATGGTCGCCGGCAAGAGCGATTGCTGTCCGGAGATGTCGCGGCTTGTTTTTAGGCCTGTAGCGACATCTGCCACGCTACATAGATACGCGCATAACGCGCTGCATCACGCCAGAAAAGTTTGACGGTGAATCGGTATATATCCAGGCAATATCACCCGTCTGGTTGGAGGATCGTCCCTTTTGAATGGAGGAACACCACACCGCGTTCCTCCATAGGCTCGAGCTTACAAACAATTATAACAGACGTCGTTTACCAACAATTATTACATGCAGTCGGAGATATCTAGAATGTCAGGTACCGCCGTAAAATATGCGTAACATCACGACCGTATTTTACAAAAAGGTTAGGTAAAAGTGTACTTACTGTCTTACACCCACGGTTATGCATGTGTAAAGTCCCATTTTCTAGGTTGTATGCCTATTGCTTACAGGAATAGACAGGAGACGGCTTCTGAATAAATATCGAATAAATTTGCTGGTCACTTTTGGCGGGGGTTGAGGTAACGCACAAGCACAAAGGAACTTGCACTAAAGCAACAATAGCTCTCGTTATTACATTAACAGTATTAGGTAACACATACGAAAAAACTAAACACAAGCATAAAACTGTTTCACACACGATTAAAATCGTGTACTATCATTGTAACCACACAGGTAAAAAAGGTATAAAGTTATTTGATTGGGAATCATATGCCAGTGGCGAGAGGGGTACGCCCGCTAAAACGACTCCAGTACTTATTCCTTCAAGGCCTATTACCATGTACCGGGCACAATCCTGAACTCCGGCCTATTTCTAATAATTACCTAAAAGAAAACTAATTAAACTTTGCCTTATTTGAGAATCGAACTTAGAACCTTATGTTTAGCGGCCGCATTTGCGTCCATTATAGCAATAAAGCCATGCCTATGAAGTTATCTCTTGTATAGACATTATAATACTTACCCTAATGTGAGCTTTTGATAAATTACTAAAACTTGGGAATTCTCATAAATATAGTGAGGTACGATCTTATCATGGTACTTGATCTATTGCTTTGAATCTGGGTTATTTTCAAGGCTGAGAAGAGGTGGCACCGATAGCGGGTGTTATTGAGCGAAATAATGGCGCATCCACGTTATTAATTTCTTTTTTATTATTACTATTAAATAGTACTAGCTGACCTGACCAACAGACGTGTTGTCCAAAATCCCAGAGCAAAAAGCACTTTAAGTTTTTCCAGATTTTCTCAATTTTCCGGACAACTTTTCCAATTTATCTTTTCCTAGAAACCTTATGTTATTCTTAGATAACCTTAACCTTAACAAAGAATTAGCCAAATCGGCCCAGCCGTTCTCAAATTATGTGGCTATTTGAATAGATTGGTCCTTTTCATTTACCTGTATAGCGACTGAATAGATAGCGACGACGTCACCACAATACGTATTGAAATGTGAAAGAAGAATTTGGAGTATAGAGCAGGGTTTATTTACATTTATTTATTTGACACTATAGGAATTCTATCAAGACATCTGATTTTGGTCGACAGACCAATTGTAAATGAGAATTAAATATAATTAAAAAAAAAAACATTTTTCCGCGTGATAAGCAAATATATAGGTATTAAAAATCTAACTTTACCAATAACTATTAAAGAAGCAACTTTGAACCGGATTAATCGCGGGTATTATTGCTTTTTGTTTATCCTGACGTATTTTTTACATGCGATTAATCCGGTTAAAAGTTGTTTTATTATAAATTGTAGTGATCGCGTAAACCTAAGATATTACTATATTAAAGAAGCGTTTCAAATCGCTATCGCTACCGCCTTAACTGGACCGTCTTCCTCACCTAACAATCGAAACATTGTGATATGGTTACAAGTTGGTACAGAATACAGACCATTGAACCTGAAGCTCTGCCTGTCCTTCATTTGCATCGCGTTCGTGCGCTTCCAAATGTTTGTGGAGTTTCACAACAATTTATGACGTTTCATAGTTTTGACGTGAACTATGTATGTTTAGATTTTTTGCATAAATAAAAAATTGTTGGATTTGTATTTTAGATTTTCAAATATAAAACTATTCTGACATGGTTTGTAATATGATTTTCTTTAGAAAAATGATGTATATCGATGATTTTATGTTTAACTACCTGGTTCTCGCGAATTCGTCTGCGTGATAATGTATCTTATGTATTAATCCAGGTAGTAAATTATCTGCGTGCCAAATTTCATCCAAATCCATCCCGCTGTTTTTGAATGTTCGAGTAACAAACATACAACAACAAATTGCACATTTTTAATATTAATCGGATAATAAAAGGAATACTTTTATCGTATTTTCGCTGATAGGTATTACTATAAATAAAAAATAAAAATGCAGCAGTGATAGCCCAGTGGTATGACTGTTGGACTATCAAGTCAAAGGTCGCAGGTTCAAATCCAAGGCACGCACCACTGTCTTTTCGAAGTCATGTGCGTATATAAATTCATTATCACTTGCGACATTATCGCTATCAACGGTGAAGGAAAACATCGTGAGGAAACCAGTACACCTGAGAGATGTTCTCGATGGTGTGTAAAGCCATGTAGACCTACGGGTGGTTTAAACTGACACTAGGTTGTTCATCAACCACACGATAAGAAGAAGATGAATATATATATTATGTAAGTAAAACCTGTTATTTATACGATTAAAGAATTTTGTTTTATTTCAATACAAAATAGCAAAGCTTTTACTTTTCACAGCGACAATTGTTGCAAGAATTATTTTCAACATTTCGAATTGGGTTTAAAAGTTTTATTTTAGTTGCTGAATAGGTGTTAGAACAAAAATTGCTTTTTTGTAGTGTATTTTATGTTAAGTGCGTTTTCGATAGTGTGCTCAAAAATAAAAGCAAATGCTTTTGTAGGTTTAGAAAGAACGTATGTTATGAACGTTGTTTTATAGTGCATTTGACTATTACATACAGGCTAAAATTATTTTTTAAGTGATATTTGCTATTATCGAGTCTATGCTACGACGTACTTTAATCAACGAAGTTTTTCGACCTCAGAAGAAATGCTTATGAGCAATATGCAATATTAAACCCGTAGATCCTTGTAAACCACTTTTTAGAAGAACTAAAATATTGACTTTAACCTCTCTTTATGTGCTCGAAGTTGGCCTGTTTGTAAGGAAACACTTACAATAGTATGATAAAAAAATATTTGAAAATTGCTTATTCAGCCAAAGAAATCATACAAATATAGTTGTGTCAAAATGTCGAACCACTCTTTATTATACAAATAGTAGATACTTATGTTTATGTGTTTCAAAGTTTATAATAAAATACCTATTTTTTACCAATAAAAAAATTTCAAATTCTACAAAAGAAAAAAAAAACGGCTAACAGAAAAAATATTTCATACAAATACAGGTAAATCTTCGAAAAGCATTAATGCATGCATAGCGAACTCTAAAGTTATAAATTTTTGTGGCAAAAGAATACGGTCGCGAGCAGGATTCGCACCTGTTGGGACTAAATAGATAGCAATGACGTCGCCAAAAGACGTATTTAAAATGTGGAAGAAGAATTCGTGGTGGTGAGCAGAGGTCGAGATGACTTAGTATCACCAATACCGTTATTAAGTCCCATGTAATAGGTGGTGAGGTTATTGCCATCTATCGGGTACAATTCCAAACTCCAGGCTGCTACTGAGAATTTCCCTACAGAAAAATTCAGTAACAATTTGTTTGTCCCCGAAATCAAAAACGAGACGTTATGCTTAGCTGTCGCGCTTGGTTCCATTAGACAAACGAGGCAATAACTAAGACATGCTTTGCCTAAACTAATTTCAGTCAACTGGACTATTCAAAAAACAATCGCCAATACCAATAGAAGGCCCCATTTTTGGCTAGATTAGCGTGCGGCGACATCAAAGTGTTGGCCGTTCGCCAGTCTGAGCCTGTACAGTCGCGTACGATGGTTATCACGGAAGTTAACGATATATTTCAATGATTTACATTTTCTCGATTGTAATGGGACTTTTAGCACTAAATAAAATGTTCTTAAAGGTCACGAGATGTTTGATAGTGATGTTTTCTTTTTGATCTTGCGAAGGCTACGATTTTTTTTTCATTCGTTAATTCGGGATTCTCTTTTGTTTGCAAATTGAGTGGTTTCATGGAATTTTAGTGAAATTCCTCTGTATTGTTAGAAATTACAGAATTACATTTTATAAGCTTCCTTTCCGAAAAAACTTTCATACTTGGGCGGGTTTCTAGAAGAAACTAATTGAAAGCTCTTAGGGCTTATAATACTAGTACAGTAAGTGCCTATCTACTTCGGTATAATCAAAGTTAATCATAATAATTATTTCAGCATAGACATAAAAGCTTTGTTCCTTGGAGGAAGCAAAACTCGACACTAAAAGCATTGTTATATCTTAGGTTTTCACGATCACTACACATAATAAATATTTTTTTACCGGATTAATCATGTGTATATTTTGCAGAGGGATTACAGAATCAGCTGTTTTACAAAACTGCTATCTGTTTTACAAAACAGATCCGTTATGTAAAGCAGCTGAACGACTTTCAGCTGGATTAGCATTGAGTTATGTTTAACAAAATTGCTACCCACGTTTGGACGTAATACAGTGTGGTTTATCTACAGATTTATTTATAGTGCAGGTATATCTAATAGACAGTCACCAATGAAGTAAAAGAAAAGATACTGTATTCAGAATTTTCTTTTCATGGCCAGCCCATTAAGCGTAAACCCCTTCGAACCTATCCTGTCCGTGTCGCGTGTGTCCACGCAGAACACCCTCACAGAACTCCCGAACTCGCTTCGCTCGCTCATGCGTCCATTTGATTTAGTTTCTTTCATAATCCCGATTTAGTATCGTTAAATAGGTAGTTACAGTATAAGTACTCTCACTAATACTATATAGGTGTATTCACATAGGACACAGAGAACCATGGGCGATGATATTTAGAACTGAAAGCTACGATCTGAAGGTTCAATTCACGCTGTTTTACTCGTACATAAACTCTAATCGTCGACCTGTTGCAATGATAAACGCAAAACGTTTATGCATTTCTGTGTGTTGGCGTTCAGTAATTATGAAAAACTGCTAAACGTCGTTCAACTGTTCTACATAACGGAAATATTTTGGCATAGTTTGTCATTTTATTTTCTTTAGAAACGGCTGATCCTGCAATGCGTCTGCGACGTATATATATTCAGTCGTTTTAAGACCAGGAACGTTGCAATGTGTTACATTTCGAACACTATGGCTGAATGAATTTTTTTAAATTATTTTAACATGTTCATACTGTCCGAAGTAGACAAAAGGTAGCAATTGCATACACGTGGGGTTCTGAACATTGAAAGGGTAAAGTTACAGAAATATATATCTAGGTAACATTCGTTTTTTATGTCCTTAGTTCAAAATTCAGAAACAAAATATTTTATGAAATGATGACGTAGATATTAGTTAAACCATCAAGACTGTACAATTATTTCTTCTATGACTGAACAGATTTTTTTACGTACGTTCAAAACTTCAAGATCAATCATATTTTAAATATGGCGTTTGAAGTTGTTGACAAGTATATTTTCTTTACGAACATGTTCGTTAACACTAGAAGTCATACATACATGTCGTTTTGTATGATCAAGGAATTCTTTGTAGTAGTTTGTTGTATAAATGTTAGTGCAATGTTGACAGCATATTTTTACGTTTGAAAATAAAACATAGTACCTCGACGACAGTTGCTTTTTATTTTTAAATAATGTCAAAATAAAAATAACGATACGTTGATCCGTTAAATTAAATAATCAAAAGATTATAAACAAATATATATATATTTAAATATTTATATAATGTCAGGGTACTAATTTATTGGGGAATTTTTTGAGGAATCAATGTCCGTCACATCGATTCCTCAAAAAATTTCTTAAAGAGACGCCTCGTGATTTTTAAATAATTGCTAAATAGATATATTTCGGTTGTGGAGGTCAGATAATGAGTGAGTAATAAGTTGCGTCCGGTTGGACTAAAAGCCGATCCCTAGGTAGTAAGGAAAAGGCTAATTAAAATGTGCTAATTACTCTTTTTATATGAGTGCATACCATGCTATGTCTCTGTTTATCCTAAAGCCGTCCGGCAGAAAATGGGTATGGCATTAAGACCACCGTTGTACCTATGTGCGGTACAACACTTTAGCCTATTTTTTATAAAAACAAATAGGCATAAATGTTATACTTGTATATTGAAGATATTTTCTTGTATTATTTCCCATTGCTGTACAAAAGTTTCTTGCCCTTTTAGCCTTGTTTTGTCAAAACAAAATACATTATTTTAAAAATCCTTTTACTTTTTAACGAGAGGAGTTTCGTAAGATGAAAGCAAAATCCTTATCTAGCTGATTCTGGTTCGTAAGTTTTTAAAGATTATTAAGAAAAATGGGTCTCAGTAATATTCGTCGGCGTATCTTTACATAAAGTTCCTGATTATCATCGGTGTGGCTCAAAGCTCATGAAGATTGAATTAATCCAGGAATAAGTTTACATTGTTTATTTTTTATAAGGGTTATTAATGTTGATGTCTTCGAGAATTCTAGAAACTATATCTGAAATGTTGTCTTTTCAAAGTATTTCAAGTTATAAAATCACTTTTTTATGAGGCACAAAAAATGTTGAATTGTTTCTGAATTATATACTTTGATTAGCGCCAATCACGAGGTGTAAACTATGTCCCACCTACGTCCTGCTCTTTGTGTTCTGACATCTGTACATTGAATGATTTGCTACTGCAGAAAAAAAGCGACAATAGTATAAGTTCTAAATTTTAAATCTTGCTTGTCATCAGCCATCTAGTGAACTCTTCACGTTAGGAAATGAGATTACTCTGGATTGCTGTCACCACATTCAAGACGGAGGATTTCATAAAATTTTTGCTATGAAGTGTAGTCCGGAACAGCGTCCATGATGGTCATGTAATAAAAGGGGTCGGGCAAATGATATTGTGTTTTCCTGTTACGAAATTTCAGTCGAATACCAGGGTTAGGAATTGGGCCTAATCGATGACAATCGCCTACCACCTATATCACAGCACTTAATAACGACATGGGTGAAATGAAGGTGTTAATGGAAATCGATAGTAACTCTGCCTACCGCAATGGGAAACAGGTGTGATTGTGTGTGTATGTATGTGGACGATCGCCCGACTAGATCCGAACTTAAACGAAGTTCACGAGCCATTCATGCGCAGAATATTTTATATCGAAAATGCCTCGTTGGTCTAGTCATCTAGTGGTTCCAAGCGCGACTCCGGAGTATGAAGTCCGGGGTTCAATTCTCAGGTCAGGCAGTGTTATTCGGTTTTTATATAACATATAAATGCCTTTTTCCCATGGGTAGGCAGAAACTACACGGGATTTTCTGTTACGACGTCTATTCACGTTCAGTGTCCCGGGACTGCCTCGTTGGTCTGGTGCTCGCAAGCGCTGCTGAGCATGTGGTCTCGTGTTCGATTCCCGGGTCGGGTAGTGTTATTCAGTTTTTCTGTTAGGAAATTCACAGTAGCAGCCCGGAGTTTGAAATTGTGCTCGGTTGATGGCAAGGAAATTTCAAAATCTGTCATCATGCCTATTCCTAACTGACAACTTCTGAAAACAAATGTTGAAAGAAACTTAGAGGTCAAGGTCTCTTTTCTTCAACTCGACACTTATTAGTATATAACTATGCAGGGATAATCTGGAATGGCCTTTTGAGGATATAGCAGCTTTAAGGTGACCTGTCCTATCTGACGGCACGTATACATCAGTCATCGTGTAGCTCAACCATAACTAAGGGAGCTCAACGACTCTTCATAAGCTGATGACAGATGCTATGCTGAAAAAGTAAATGAACAATCATATATTATATGAACTTGACTCACGAAAGTCATAAATTTTATTAAACCTGACTACTTCAGTCAAAACATAATTTACAAAAAAACATTCCTACATCTTGACTTTTCCTTCTGCTCACACCATTTCCGGTTGTCGACCGCCTGTCCGTATGTCACACACATGAAATAGTCATGTTACATTTCACGCTTGTATCTAATTCACATAAAGAAATGATTGTTATTTCAATGATTTTAGCTATGGTATTTAGGCCATTTGACATGAGTAAACGTAGACCGAAAATCAAAATAGAGATTTGTTGTGGAGTTGGGATGGGTGGCTAAATTTTTGACAACTGTGATTTTGAATTTGGCCCAGAATCATTATGTACTTACTATAAGTGTAGAAAAAAAGTTTAAAATCTTTAGACTTTCTTCTATCTGGAGCAAAATCCAAGTAAGCCCATCTGTGGGTGGGCATACTCTTGAAAATAATTCCTCGATTGACATTGGAAAAATGTCAGTTCGTACTTTTAAATGCCAAAATGTCTAAAAAATAATTATAGATTCGGGATAATATGAAGACAACATGCTTTAAAATTGAGGTAACTGTAATGTAGGTAAATTTATTTTAATATTACGCGTTGTTTTAAGGCGTCTATATAATATTGGAATTAGATTGGAATTGGTATTGGTTTCAAGAGTAACCCCACTGGTATCTAAAAAACTACAATGAAACGTACCATTTTATTATTATTCATCTTAATTTAAATTAAAAAGCATTTTTCCACACTAGAAATGTCTCCGTACCTACTTATCATGGGTGCGTTTCTTTAGCAGATATATAAGTATCCTCCTGCCTCTGCCTCGACTGCCTCGTTGATCTAGTGGTAGCAAGCGCGGCTGCTGAGCGTGAGGTCCTGGGTTCGATTCCCTGGTCGGGCAAAGTGTTATTGGATTTTTCTGTTAGAAAATTCTCAGTAGCAGCCCGGAGTCAGGAAGTTGGTGGTATGACACCAACTTTTATGCTTCGGAGAGCACGTAAAGTCGTCGGTCCTGCGCCTGATCTCTCTCTGATCGTGTCGGATGTCCGTCTCATCGGAACACCAGAGTGAAAGAAGAGGGAGTGCACCTGTGTTTGCGCGTACACTTGTGCACTATAATATCTCCTGCGTACTTGGCTAATCTCCGTGGAGATTAGCCGCCGTGACTGAAATACGGTCGGAAGGAGTTTTTTTTATATATAAGTATATCACATATACGTATTGATTGGAATGTAAGCCCACAAGGGGCATAAATGAAAGGCATGACTGCATGCAGCTGAGATGATAATGTTAAAAGGGATTTATGGTGTGACACAGATGAATAGAATTAGAAATAAGTATATAAGAGGAAGTCTTAAAGTTACGCTGGCTACTGAGAATTTTATCCTGTAATATCAGTCATAGCATCACGCCTGTAGTTCCCGAAGGGCTAGGTAGAAGTGTACACAGTTGTACACCCACATTTCATCAATGCTGTTATGAAGTCCTATGTAATAAGCAAAATTCCAAACTCCGGGCTGCTACTGAGAAATTGTTAACAGAAAAAAAACAACCAATAACACCTTGCCCGACCAAGTAACCTAACCCGAGACGTCATGCTCTGGAGTCGCGCTAGGGACCACTTGACCAACGAGTTTCCCTATTCCAAGCCCAACACCACCCTTTTTGGGGTCACCCCACATGCGTGGACATTTTATATGTTCAGCTTATTTACATATTTAGATCAAACCTATGAGAAGTTCATCCATAAAGAAATTAAGATAAAAATACAGCAGTCAGGAAGTCTGTTAGTACCTTAGAATATATGTTTTTGTTAGTAACTCCTCTCATATAGGGAAGACAGGAGCCTTGATCACCACGTTAGCTCACTGCGGGTTGGCGATTTCAGACCATCAAGTCCAGGTTTCCTCACCGTATGTCTGATGTCTTAGTTATAAGAAAGTACATATGACATTGAAAAAGTCGCATCGGTACATGCCAGGATAGAAACAGTCAGCCAAATTAATACGTTAGTATTTAAAAATGTTATATAATAATAGGTTTTTTGTAAGGGTTTGGTTAATGAAAACTTTATTTAATTGTTTATTGTGGCAAATTACGATTGAACAGAGAATATTTTTAATAATGCCATTTTTATAAATAATCATCATCATCAATACATATAATAAAAACAGAACGGATCGCTGTCTGTACATGGAAGATATATGAGAAAAAATATGATTGGGACGTTTATAAACGCAAATAGCACCCAAAACAATGATTATTAGAATTTTTGTCTGGTTGTCTGTTTATCTGTTTGTCTGTGTGTGTTGTGCACGATAATCTCAGAAGCGGCTTATCCGATTTAGATGTAGTTTTCACAAATATATTGTGATAAGCTTCATTTAACATTTAGTGTTTGTTTCATGTCAATCGATTCATAAAAAAAAAAAATAAGCCAATTTAAAGAATCACGTCGAACATTTATTATTTACTACATTCCCGTGGACGGAGTCGCGGGCACAGCTAATGTTAAATAATAATATAAGCTCTTGTGATAAATTAGGTAATTTTAAAATAACTAAGTGTACACCTATCTACTTTACTGATTTCGCGTGATGTATCGGGGAAGACCCACTCTGGCAGCGAATTCCACTGTTTCGCGGTTCTTATAATGAACGTAGAACCAAAACGCTTCGTTCGGGTTTTCGGTATATCAACCATGAGCCGATGGCGCCTTTTCGTGCTTCTGGCCGTCCGATAGAAAAAAGGACAGGGAGGATTAAGATCATGCAGATCTGAAGCACATACACAAACACACACACACAGACAGATCCTTCACAATTATATTCTGTACATCAATATTTTGCACGTGCGAGCTTCGATGTAATATCTTATAATATGGGCAGAACCAGCCGATCCTTCCGCGCCAACTGAACGTTCAGTCTTCCAGACCTGAAAACTCCCATTTTCTCCTAAGTAGATCTAGCAGCAAATATTTACAGAAAATACGTAAACAAAGCCAGATTTGTCTCTAGTATCCCAGCCAATCGTCCACGGTCTATTTCTGTGTCGTCACTTGTCACTTTTTCTAATCAACGTGTCGTGTAGTGTAATCGCCAAGTTCTGAAATATTTTCTAAAAGACCAATTTGCCGCGCTCTCTTTTTGCCAAAACATCCGTCAGAGTCTCTTCGGCTCATAACATTGGGTTCTATACCAAATTTTTTTTTGTATAATAACTGTCGTGAAATACATTCATATTAATTTTATTGTTGGATACCATATAATTTATTTTATTGTTATTTGACTCATGACATCGGTGCGGGCTCAGCTCATGAATAAGGGCTTGGTACGAGTTCGAAACTAGTCGGGCAATCTCGAAGAATGCGCGTGTGTAATCTATGCTTTGCTTATGACAAGGCAAGGTTACATCCGTATTTTTTTCAGATCCGTGGACTAAGTATAAACTTTAAACAAAACCAATAATATTTATTTCTCTATTCATAATATTATTTATAGCACAGAGAGTATCGGACGGTTAGCAACATACCTGCGGCATTTTTAAAATAAATAATATACAAAGACTCACATTTCAACACTATTGTATTATGCGAAAAGTGTTTTAAAGATGTGTGGAAAACCATTTTCAATATCTGCTTTAAAAATGCTATAAAAACAAAATTTATAGGTGAATCTATTATTTTAAGGATAGTAATATAAACATAACATATCATCACGACTGTATTCCCGCAACGGTAAGGCAGAGATGTAGGTACTTTTCTACGGCCACACTTCACTGATGCTGTTATTAAGTCCCAATGATGAGCCTATTGCTATATACCAGACAATTCCAAACAACGCTATTGAGTTTCTTAACAAAATAAAACCGGGTTACACTTTGCCCGACCAGGGAATCGAACCCAGGACGTTTAGCAGCTGCTCTTACGTCCACTTGACAGTCAGTCGTTAGTCACACTATTAATATGCCTATATTTATGAACTAAATCATACTAAAACTATTTGAAGCAAGTACTAATCATTCACGCACTGTTTTACAACCATAACATTTAGATCGTGGTCATTTCTTAGAATCACCACATAACTATACATTTTCTGAGAACTAGCCACTACAATTTTGATACAGTCGGTATCAAAATTGTAGTGGCAATCAAACAATACTTTCGAACACTTACACAGAGCGATCGAATTATCATCCTGCGACCACAAACGCTGCAAAGTGTTCGAAACGTCATTGTCAGGAAAAATTAAAATCAATATTACTTTTTAGGAAGTAGAATTGAAGTTTTTTTATTATAAGACGAATATCAGTCTTCTTCTTTCGTATGGTAATGCGATAACCTATCGATCTGTTGGAGTTAGGCCTCTGACTTGGCTTAGCGAATGCCAAATAAATACGACGCTCACGTGCTTTCCGAAGCACAGGGGCGCCTAGAGTAAAATGTTCCTAGCGGTCACCTAGTAATGCTTCACCCCAACGATCGTTAACTAACGAGAGGTTACAACTGGCTATTTAATAAAATATATATAAAAAAAAATTACATGAATCAAAGGCCAGCTTTCAGTGCTCGCACTACACAAAAAAGAATGCTACCTACTTCTTTGCGAAAAACTGGTAGGATTTTTTACTTAATAATATATTTTTCTCGAACAAATATTAATATGTCTGGGTACTTAATGAAGCTTATGTAAGAGGCACCACAAAGTATATCCCTATCGCCCCTTTCTTTCATTTAGTACATCTTTTATACGCGAAATAAACGCGAAAGTTTGTATGTATAGATGTTTTTTAAACTGTCACGCAAAAACTACTGAATGGATTATAATGAAATTTAGCACACAGATGGTTTATAACCTGGATTAACACTTAGAATACCTGGTTTCCCAATTCTGAAGTCCACGCAGGCGAAGTCGCGGGCAGAAGCTAGTATGTTAATATTTACGAGTAAGTACCGAGTGAAATTAAAACACATATCATTATTATTTAGATTTTGATTAAAAATTCTTTCTGTTTAAGGTGAATTTATAGCAAATGCTCCTATTGTGAAAACATTAAATCCCACAAGACTTTAGTGTCTGACTGTACTTACTATAAATCTAGCGGTAACATTTTAAATAAATTGCGAGGGAATAAATGTCATCGGTGACGGTTTTGTCTTCTGTTACAAAGAACTCGGCTTTTCTTTTAAGTCCCCATAAATCAAAGTATGTAATTCGCGTGTCTTGTATATTTACTGAATTGAGTACTATGTAGTTTCGGTCGAAAGTTACATTAATAAATCATTTTTAATTTTATTAAGTTTATTGGCATTGACTGCCTTGTTGGTGAAGTGGTCCCTAGTGTGGCTGCTGAATGTGAGGTCGTGGGTTCGATTCCGGTGTCGGGCAAAGTTTTATTTAGATTTTCTGTTTGGTAAAGCTCAGTAGCAGCCCGGAGTTTGGAATTGTGCCCAGTTGATGGCCTGCCTTTATAGACATATGTCTACGCGCACACACCCATTACCTAACTGAAACAATTTTCTGTCTGTAAATCATACAAATATTTGCTCCATGCGGGAATCGTACCAGCGACACGCGACGCAGCAGCCGGTCACTCGACCTCTGCGCCGCCGTCAAATGATCATTGAGGTAAAACAACTGATGGCGCTGTCATTTCGTGGATGGATGACCGTTAGCATTTTCAAATAGGCTTCTTTACAGTTTGCAGGGCAGTTCAGAACGAGTTAAGCCGTCGGTCCCGGCTTTTGTTAATTTATAGCAGTTCCTAGGCTAAATGAGGCCTACGGGGACATCGAACAACTCTTATACTAGGGTTGGCCCCTAACCGGGTGACCTAATTGGACACTGTCTTTAAATACTTGAATTTTTTGAACAATGCTCAGTCTTTTTTTAATAAACACATTTTGATTTGGATTTTGGCCACACGAAAAAGAGAGATCGATCTAGATGTGTTGCCGCTAAATAGTTCTCAGTCGAAAATAATTCCAATAAAGAAAGAAAAAAGAAACATTTATACTTGCAGAAAAAGCAGGGCACAGTAAAAAAGACTCATGGCAAAAAATCTACTAAAGACTAAAATTACAATTTATTAATCTGTGCAAGCCATCATTGCTCATGTGTTAAGAAAAAGATATATATAGATATATATACAATTTTTTTTTTTTTTTAAACTGCCTCTTCAGTTCTCGGGTTCGATTCCCGGGTCGGGCAAAGTGTTATTGAGTTTTTCTGTTAGGAAATTCTCAGTAGCAGCCCGGAGCTTGGAATTGTGCCCGGTTGATGGCTTTCCACCTATAATAATAGCATCGGTGAAATCTGGGTGTACAACTGTGTACGCATGTGCCTACCCCTTCAGGAAATAAAATTGTGATGCTATGCTATACGTTTAAATATTCCCAACATCGCAGCGGTTGTGTATCCCATTTACATACCCGATCCGGAATAACCTGTAGGACAAAATATAATTGTTCTGTGCTAACTATACTCTGTTATTACGCCATTGTGTGCTCTGTAGGTATGTCTGAAGAACTTTATCTTTAACTAGCCGTGCCCGCGACTCCGTCCGCGTGGATGTCGTAAATTAACACCATGTCGTGTATGAACACAAATTCATAATTAACAAATGTTCGACGTGATTCTTTAAATTGGCATAACTTTTTTATTTATGAACTGATTGACATGAAACAAACGTTAAATGTTAAGTGAAGCTTACCACACACACTTGAAAACCACATCTAAATCGGATAAGCCGTTTCTGAGATTAGCATGCACAAACGCACAGACAAACAGACAAAAATTCTAACAATCGTTGTTTTGGGTGCTATTTGCGTTGATAAAGGTCACAATAATATTTTTTTCTCATATGCCTTCCATGTACAGATAGCGATCCGTTACATTTTTATTATATGTATTGATTGATGATGATTGATGATGATGATTGATTATAACAGCATATTATAACAAACTTGTTATCCTAAATTAGCTACTAAATACGTTATTGTGACTTAGGCTGGCCACACATACATGTATCTACGCATATTCGGTTTCCCAATATAACATAACCAACCCATAACTGTCCCACTGCAGGGCATGGACCTGGACCTCATACTCAGAGAAGGCACGAGCATTCATCACCAAGCTAGCTAACTGCGGGTTGGCGATTTCAGACCATCAAGTCCAGGTTTCCTCACGATGTTTTACTTCACCGTGTGTCTGTGATATCTTAGATTAACTAAATAAAAAATAAATATTGTGCCAAAACATTGTACATAAATAGATTAAAGCCCTAGACCCCACACTAGGATTCCCTGTGTCATGGGATCTAGTCTCTCTCAGTCCAGAATATAGCTGACACGGTATATAATTGAAAACAATGGAAAAAGTAAATACACACTAAGAAAGTACATTTATGACATTGAAAAGTCACATTGGTACATTACAGATTTTAATCCACAACCTGTGGCTCAAGAGGCGGGTCGTAACCACTCGGCTACCGCGACTTATAGAATACACAATATAGATTCGGGATTCCGTGGACATAGTGGAGACGTCCTTTTTTTCGGAAACAATTCTATTGTACATAATTGTTTTCTTTTAATAATTGTGTCAGCGGACAATATAATAACAGTTCGAAAAATCGTTCATTCAGATGCTGGAAAAAGGAACACGGTTTCGGAATTCGGATTAGGAACCGCGCATTAGTGGCCAGCCTTAATCCCAACTACTAAATGTTCAGTGTTTGTTTATAACGACTATCATTATTAGACCAACTGATGGCCAAAACAGCCTCGTATAACAATGTTCGTAACTAGATAAGCAGATATCAAACTTCGCCCATTTATATAAATGCCTTACATTACGGTTTCTATATCATTTAAATGGCACAAGTCATAAGCAAGAATTAGGTAGGTACATATATTCCTTAGATACAACATATACGAGATCCTCTTAATATCAAGGTCTTGCTAAGAGCCCGTGTTGACTATCTACAGAGTTTAAAGCTATCGGACAAATCATGACCGATTTTATTTTTACCTGATAGACCTAGAATGAGGGTTATGTTTCTTATATGAGTAAATCTAGCCTGCCTCAGGTCTTCATACAAAACCAAAATAATGATGTTATGTAAACTTTCGCATGTGACTGTTTGTAGAAATAGCATTTCACACATGCGTTATCAAGTCCCTTGTATTTGACAGCGTTGCCAAATCTGTTTTTCTAAATGTCGGGACTTAATTAGATAAAAAGCGGGACTGGGATAAATGAAATCGGGACGCAGGAAAAATGCACATCAATAAATTTACAAATCTTTATTTCTAAATCAATATGTTGTACTTAGAAGTAATTATTTGTATATAAATATTTAGAAATGAATATTATTTAATATTTTTTTCGTACACCTTTCTTAGTTCAGATGCTGGCTAGATGATAAAGCGGAATTTCGGGCGTCCCGCTCAGGGTGCAGGTGGGATGCGTCCCGAGAGGCCTGAAAAGCGGGACATCCCGCCAATAGCGTTACATCTGGCAACGCTTCTTGTATAAGTAGTGAGCCTATTGCTATTTAATTGCATTTGCTCAAAATGGTAAAGGAAAGCATAATGAGTAAACCAGCATACCTGATAAAAAATGTTCACAATGGTGTGCAAAGTCAAAATGGTGGGTGTTTTAAAGTTTAACACTAGGTTGTTTGATAAGAGGAAAGCCAGATGCTTACAGTTTGTACAAAAAAAAAACATACATAAACTTGCCTTTCTCCCAAGAGAGCAGGCAGAAACTACAGAAGGCCACCTGCTCCGATCCTTACTTATGCCTTTTGCTTCGTCTACGTTCATACATCTGGTCATACACGCGCGCCGGTTGCGAGTAGTACCTACCGACCTACGCAATAAAATAATATATATATATATCAATACTGGATTGTCGTGGTGGCCAGAAAGTTACGGGCCCGTCTCCTGGGCCACTCAAACCTGGCATGTACCAGTGTGACTTTTTCAATGTCATATGTACTTTAATCCGAGACATACGGTGAAGGAAAACATCGTGAGGAAACCTAGAGTTGGTAGTCTGAAATCGCCAACCCGCAGTAAACTAGCGTGGTGATTAAGCTCGTGCCGTCTCTGTATGAGAAGAGGCCCTTGCCCTGCAGTTCTTTTTTATATTAATACAAATCATAATAACATTGTAACGTAAATAATCATTAAGACAAGTGTATGTGAATATTGGCTTAGCCGATACATTGTTCACACTTAGCCTGTTACGCGCAACTTAAGTGCGTTACTGTGTCCTTTAGTGGTACAAGTCGTGCCAACGAAATGGAACGGCCAATATTTTGTGCCAGTTTGTTGACATTTTTGGGATATACCTAATGGATATTTTGCTTGGTGTCCGTATTATTTTTGTGTACACTGTAGGCCGAAGAAAAAAGCTGTGATTTTTTTGTTTCGTTTTTAGGTATTATTTATTTTGTTATTAGGTTTATTAACGTTATTTGTTGATATGGTTACGATTTAAAGAAATTACGATGCGTTTTACAATGTCCTAATAAAATTGGAAGTTTGTGAGGATGGGTGGACGTTTGTTACTCTTTCACGTAATAACAGTAGTTATTGAGCGAAAGCAACTTAAGAGTTTCGTAAAATGGATATATATGTAGGTATGGATAAAATTGGGCACACAAATAGTTTTTAACCTGGGTAGGATACTTTTTTATTCCGGCTGAACCCAATTCTGAAGTTCACGTAGTATACTTGGTAATTATCGTGCTGGTGCTTATCGTGTGGTTCGTATTCCTGCACCGTTTTAAGCAAGTGATAATTAATTTAAATTATGCGAAAAGACAGTGGTGCGTGCCTTGGATTCGAACTTGCGACTTTGACTTGTCAGTCCCACGGTCATACCACTAGGCTATGACTGCTTTACTTTATCTAAATTGTCTTTTGTGTGACTTATGATAAATGTTATAAAATTTAAGCCAATCAAGATGAAAATTTTATGATAATGCGATATCAAATTGTCAAACTCCCAAAATATTGTTAAACATTTTATCTGCTAACCATTGATGTGTTACACAACAGTAGATGAAGTGTTTCTATGAAACTACGTAAGAGTATTTCGTATTTTATGATTTGATTAAACGTTTAACGATATCACATTAGACTCTTGGTGAGCAAGAGAAGTATCACTAAAAACCATGCAGTGTCGGGATGAGACACATTCCAAGTAATGTTAGTACTTACAAGACATAAAAATATATGTCTTAATCGTTTGCCATAAATTAATCCAGAAACTGTTGTTTTATTGCGCTGGTTTTATTGATATAATTTGTTCAATTCGACCAGTGACGTACTAATTTTACTTTTGTACAAAGTGTGTCACAGATTAAAATATATAAGATAATTAATAAACTAATATCGCGCGTCTGATGCTTGATAGTGAAATATAAACAAATAATGCAATCTCGTTAATTTGTTAACTTATACATATTAATACATAATACGGGTTGTGTATGTCATGTTTATGATTCAGTATCACATTTTTCTTTAATACAATATTATAAACGATAATTTTAGTGATGAAACTATGGTATAATTATAACAAACAAATAAATCACACAGGTAATAAGGATTCATGAAACAAAAAAAAAAACAACCCGAAGAGATTTTTTCCGAATTGTCTCTAGAATCAAAATATTACTATTACCTTCAAACCCCGGTCATGGCCATAAATTATGGATAAAATAAAGAAATATTCCGATATTTAGCACTCTATTAGATATGAGAATGTTAAATTGAATGTCTTGTGAGCAAATAATCCTCTACTCGACTTATTTATGGCTTTCTTTGACTTTATCCGGTTATTTACGTGTTTTGTTATTCATTTATTCATATCATTGGGCCCGTACACTTGTTTTTGTGCGAAGAATAATATTTCGTGTGTTGACAGGTAAATATCGAATTGTGCTCATGTTTTTACGAAATATCATGAGAGAGACGATATTTTTGGAAGGTGTTACAATATTTTTATATATTTAATAAAGGCCCGGTTTATTTAACGTTTATTTCTTTCTTTTAAACTTGACAATTTACATAGAAAAAAAAACGTCGTGTTGCCACTAATTTATAAAAGATGATTAAAAAATTGACCCATAATAAAGCAATTAGGTATCCAGGAATCCAAAATGAAGTTGAAAAATGTGTTTTTCAATCATAAACAACTTTTTACGTCCATGAAGTGTTTCTGTACATTCATTAGTTAAATTAATAAACATGGTAAATAAAAAAACAGTAAGAATACGCCTGTGTGCCACTGGCGTAGACAGAGACTATCGATTTCCTCTTGCTACGATTCCGACACAATAGTTGGGCTTTATCTATGTTCATTATCTTCTTCATGCATGCTGATTTGGTTAAGATTGGTATTTTTACACGACTGCTCAAAATAATGAGTGTTATGTTTTTAGAGTTCATGTATGTATGTAAGTATGTATGTATATGTTTGTGAGTTTATTTATTCCATTATAACTTCTAAACGCCTGAACCGATTTAAATGTATGGGGTATCGTTAGAATCCTTACATTGTTCCGGGTAACATAGTATAGTAAAACTTATAAATAGTAATATAATAGCTATAGTACACAAACGATGTGAAAAAGAAAAACACACATGGCAGACGTGTTTTTTAATTAATTTCATCTTGTGTAATAAGATGAATAAGTCGTAAATATAGTAGCATGTATTTTAGTTTGCTCGAAATTTACTTTACAAGCTGAGCACATTATATTTAAATTGCCAAATGAATTCCATTATATTATTTTCCTGTCTTCTAAGGGAGACAAACGAATATCTCTCCGGGGCAAACTTGTCGGCGACCACAAACCCACAAAACAGTTCACAAAACTTTCCCGAAAGTGGTGTTGACGCCTATTCATAAGATTATTCTTTAGAATAACTATTCCGTGTCTCACATTCTTTCTTATTTAATGTCTAGGAACACAATTTAACTTTCCTTAGTTACAGTATTTTTATTATTATTTCTAGTTATTATTGTAGCAGTTACCGCTATTTTGATTGAGATTCACTGTCTCGGTTTTTAGATAGAAATCGTAGGTATTATTTTAACCTCAAAAGCTTGATTCAAATGTTATTTGGACTCTGACTGAATTTAATTTAAATATTGTTGTGGTTACGCATAATTATCTTTATTGTTATAAATACGGAATTAATAAAAATTACATAACACCTGAAATACATGTGTTTTATTTATATAATGCATATTCTTGGTTTTTTTTTATTGAATTTGGCTTAGAGTAAATTCATTTTCAATCAATTTGTGACTACCTACATAATAAAAGCGTAACTTCAATTGTTAATATTAGATAGTTTTAATAAATTGAATAAATCTCCATCCAAAAAAAATCGTACATAGGTATTAATTACGAAATTTTATAATTTCGAATAAATTATTTACGTTTCAAGTTTCTTAAATATGATGGTGAATTTGAACATACAAATATATAAATTCATGATTGATCAAAATTAATTAAAAATTAAATATTTTCTAATACTGGTCGAAATTTTACGGCATAAAGTGTATTTCCACAAAAAGGTCTCAAAGATTGGTACTAACGCAGTCAACATTTGCCTAGTTTAAAACGACAGGTCTATGTATAATATACGAATAAAATATTTATGTGAATATCAATAAGTATAACGAGCACTTAATTTTTTTGGCTGCACGTGTAACTAGACATTCAGTTCTAAAACAAAAGTCCATGTTATCACAAAGTTATTCAGGATTTTAAAGCAATAACATGCGTCCCCATAATCCCCCATAATAGTTGGTCTAGTGGTCCCAAGGTTGAGCACGAGGTCTCAGGTTGGATTCCCAGGACGGGTAAAGTGAAATTCTCAGTAGCAGCCCGGAGTTTGGAATTGTGCCCGGTGGATGGGACCTAATAACAGCATTAGTGAAATGTGGGTGTAGAACTGTGTACACCTCTGCCTATCCCTTCGGGGAATACAGGCGTGATGCTATGCTATGTTATATTTAAAAGTTGTATAGTTCGAATAGAGAGAATGTAAATGTTTATTTGTCACCGTCATTAAGGACACTGATAACTAATACAATCGGAGTTTACTTACTTTTTGTGGCTTGGAGTGTACACCCACATACACAGTCAAAGCCCGTTTTTCCTTTCATTAATGAATATTTTTTCAGCGTTTTATAGTAATAGAAATCCAGGTCCAACATTCTATATTTTTCTTGGCTTCAAGTGTACTTAGTCGGGTTTCAAGGAAGGTAGTTCCCATGTGCTATTGAGTCGGTCAACATTTGCAGAGTATTACATGACGTCTGCGAGGGAAGTGTGCGGGGGAGGGGGGCAGACTAACTTGGCTGGGTAAACTATTCGGATAACTCAGTACGGCCGATTGTAGCAGCTTAGGGTTGATAGTGCTTGGAAGGCATTCATGCGTAATTAAATCACAATAAAGGAAAGAGTACTTGGGCAAATCAATTTCGTCATTTCATAGAATGCAGATTAGACGCAAAAGCGGCTGTTGAGCGTGAGGTTCTGGGTTTATTATTCTGTCAGGTAATTCTCAGAAGCAGCCCGAACATTAGGAATGATGCCTGGCTCACAACCTTTTACATGGGATATAATAACAGCATTGATGAAATGCGGGCGAACGACAGTACTCCTCAGCCTACCCGTTTGGGCAATACAGGTGCGATGCTATGTATATATTGTTGGAACGGCTTAAGATATCGGCTCAACTAGCTTTTGCCCGCGGCTTCGCTCGCGTTAATTAGGAGGAAAAACCGGTCTATCGACACTCTAGAATTCTAGACTCACAAAATGTATTAGATAGGTTCATAGACTTAAAATTCAATCATGATTAAAAACAATTCGTGGCGCCATCTATTATCATAAGAACATTATTGCTGTTTTCCTCGGGAACAGTACATTTTTTCGAGATGAAAGGTAGCTTATGTCGGTTTCTGTACACCTGATAAAGTTTATGCAAATTTCAGGATGATTGGTTCAGTGGTTTAGGCGTGAAAAGGTAACAAACAAGCAAACTTACTTTCACATGAATAATATTAGTATTAAGTTAGTTATTATGGTAATTGCATTCTTTACGGCATTGTATTAACTGCAAAGTTAGTCGTGTCGGTTCGGTCACTTGTATAAGGACTGAATTGATAGCAATGACGTCGCCATAAGACGTGTTAAAATATGAAGGAAGAAGAATTCGCGGTGGTGAGCAGAGGTCGAGATGGCTTAGTGGTCAGAGCGCCTGGAATATTCATCCGGGAGGCGCAGGTTCGAATCCTGTTCGCGACCGTATTCTTTTTCCATTTAATATAATAACTTTAGAGTTCGCTAAGCATGCGTTAATGCTTTTCAAAGATTTATCTTGAATAATTGTAAGGATTAGTAGAAATTGCGTACATATTTAGAATTACTGGATACTAAGCTTAGGTACTTATTATCTCGCCCAGAAAATTGATTATGATCGCTTTTACTGAGTAAATAGTGTATCACCCGAAATGAAAGGGAAAGCTTTGGATCATAATGAGAACAAACCAGTCTTTGATAATGCTAACCTTAATTATTTATTTTTCACGACAAGCATCTGAAATTGGACACGGGCTGTTTCTGAATTCTCTATGTGTCATATATAATGATATTTTTTATACATGTTAATGCCATGTACTTAATTACATTATAATATAAAAAAAAAATTGTCAGTATATTAATTACAATTTTGTCAAGGAAACATTGAAAAATAATATACACGAACCCGCGACCCTTGATATTCCGTGTCATAACTCTACCAACTGAGCTATCGTTTCGTTGTCCGAATCTATTGAATTTCAAGCTTCCTTTTATTTTTCTTAAGGAGACGCCTGGTGCAAGCAATCATTTAGAAGATCTGTAAATGATTTCTCTGTGTGTGTCTATATTTTTGTAGTACTTTAAAACCCTAAAACCTTGGTGGCCAAACGAAAATTCATTTTACTACAAAAAAAAAAAAAAAAAAATTCGCCACGCATTCATTTCGTTTGAAAAATATATCAGTAAAATATATTTATTTATTCTTTATTTTTATTTTAGGTCACAAACTAAACTAGTGATGGATTTCTGAGTTTGGTGAGTTTCTGGGTGTGATGACCGATTCGGACAAAGTGTTATTGGATTTTTCTGTTTGAAAGTTACAGAAGCAACACGCAGATGGTAGCTACGCCCGGTGGATAGCAATAGGCTCACCACCTATTTATTAAGATAAGATAAGATAAGATATCATTTATTTGCTTGAAATATGGTACAAAAGTTGTGAAATAATAATACAGAACATGACATATTTCACCTCGGTACGGGCCTGCAAACATTATTAAATTATTTTTACTGATATGTACTAGTGACTACATACTTAATTATACCATGAACATTAATGAAGGATCGAACATAAAGAAGAACTTACTTATTACTTTGATACAATGCTTTAATAAGCTCCATATCTGCAAGAGCTGTCATTAAGGAAATCTTTGGTAGAATAATAACTCTCTTGAATTAACCACTTTCGTAAGGCACAACAAAATGGTTTGTATGGTAAATCAATAATCCCTTTAGGCAAGCAGTTAAATTAGTTATTAAATTGGACTTATTAATTATATTGGTGAAATTATGTGTATACCTCTGCCTAGCCCTCTGGGGAGAATAGGCGTGATGCTGTGTATATATGTAACAAAATAAAAGCAATACTCAACTGAATTTCCATTTAGCAGCATCAGTAAATAACCACTCAGATAATTCAAGCGCTAAACATTAGTAAAATATAAAATGTTTTTCTAGCAATTTGAAATCAAATAAATGGAACAATGATAAACGGTTAATGTGTTTCAACAGGAAATCACTTAGTTTCAGTTTCAAGCAATTACTCGATATCCAAACATCCTGTAAATTTTGCGTCGCCTACGCATTCTGTGAAAGCGTAATGATAAATGATTGAGTACGAAAATTATTTGCAAATAGAAAATAGATCTATAGTAATATTATTTATGTTTATCTTTCGAAATTAGAATGGGAGTGATTTATTTATAGTTGAGCGTGATAGTCACAAGGTCATTACCCTCCTTACATAACATATAATTTGATTATATTATTAGACTGCCACGTTGGTCTAGTGGTCCCAAGCGCGACTGCTGAGCATGTGGTCTCAAGTTCGATTCCCGGGTCAGGAAGTGTTATTGAGTTTTTCTGTTAAAAGATTCTCAGTAGCAGCCCGGAGTTTTTTGGGCCCGGTAGATGGCAGTAGGCTGGTAAGCCAATGCTGTTATTAAGTCCCATGTAATAGGTGGTAACCTATTACATGGGACTTAATAACAGCATTGGTGAAATGTGGGTGTACACCTCTGCTTACCCCTTCGGGAAAAACAGGCGTGATGCTATGTTTATTATTATTTTATTACACTGTCTCGTCTAGTCGTCTGGGCTAGTGGTCGCAAGTGTTGCTGCTGAGCGTGAGGTCCTGGGTTCAAATCCCAGCACGGGCAGTGTTATTGGATTTTTCTGTTAGGAAATTCTCAGTAGCAACAGCTCAGAGTTAGAAAGTTGGTGGTGTGACACCCCCATGCTTCGAAGTGCATGTAAAGCCGTCGGTCCTGCGCCTGAGCTCTCTCGGGTCGTGTCGGATTGCCGTCCCATCGGACTTTGACAGTAAAGGAAAAGGGAGTGCACCTGTGTTTGCGCATACACTTGCGTACTAATGTACAATAATATCTCATGCCTACTTGGCTAATCTCCATGGAGATATGCCCCAGTGACCGAAATACGGTCGGGGGGATTATTATTATCATTATTTTATTTAGGATCTATTTCTTACAACTTATATCATGTGTAACGGAAAGAATATATTATATAAAGTGCATACAATGGCCCACCTTGTATCCTGCGTAACATGCCGTGTTAATTGTTAGAGGCCGTTATGAACGCTTCTGAGGGGGCAGTGCGTGTTGCAGAATGGACCAACAAAATTTGAGTTCTTTTGCCATAAAAACGCGAAGACGAAAAATAAAAAAAAAATCATTGTTTCTGAAGATGACAAATAACGTGGCTACGTTTAATTTTATATATATTAATGTCCCTCGATGGTCTAGTGGTCCCAAGGGCGACTGCTGAGCAGGGGGTCTCTGGTTCGATTCACGGGGCGGGCAAAGTGTTATTGAGTTTTTCTGTTAGGAAATTCTCAGTTGCAGCCCAGAGTTTTGAATTGTGCCCGGTAGATTGGAATAGGCTCACCACCTATTGCGTGGGTGGGACTTAATAACAGCATCGGTGAAATATGGGTGTACAACTGTGTACACCTCTGCCTGCTCCTTGGGGGAATACATGCGTGATGTGTGTGTGCTCATGACTAAGAGCACCAGTTAAGTTCGACGAAACGCAAAGCCAAATACGAAATTTCTTCATCTCAATTACATAACATAACATACAAACAAACCCTTAACTGTCCCAGGTAGGGCGCGAGCCTCTTCTCATACAGACAAGGCACGAGCTTTCATCACCATGCTAGCCGCTGCGGGTCGGCAATTTCAGACCATTAAGTCCAGATCTCCTCACAATTTTTTCCTTCACCGTAAGTCTGTGATGTCTTAGATTTACTAAGAAAGTACATATGACATAGACAAACACGTGTACTATCGCGGCCTTTACCGCGTGCCCACTTATTTTTTTTTCCGGCGCCATGTCACGCCCCCTTAAAGTGTTCGCCTATTAGGAAAGCGAGAACGTAATAAGTTGCAATCTGCACTGCGCAGCTTAGTGACGCATCACGTGTACTCCCTTTTGTGAATTTGACCTTGGCGGGGCTACAGAGCGATTCTATTTTTTTGCGAATATGAACTTAGTGGTAGTCAGGCGGGAGTGTCCGCGATAGTACATGCCGCATTTGAACCCAGAACCTGTGGCTTAAAGGCGGAACCGTAACACAACACTCACCTCAATTATTAATACGAAATCAATTCTCTCTACAATCTCTACGCAACCATTAAGTAATATTATTGCAAAACCATTCATCATAATACCACTATTTACCTTTCGCTTTAAAATACACAATCATATGTTCAGTAACTTCTAATTATAAAGTCAAGTAAGTAAATGTAAAAGCCTTGTAGTTCTAAGTTCCGGGAAGACTGCTGTCTTACCCAAGAGGGTAGTTAGGCGGGGTAGTGGGTAGGCAGAATGGGAGACTGTGAAGTAACAACGATCTGGTTATAAACCTGTTTTTATTGTGACTACATTTGTATGTATACTGACAGCCTCGTTGGTCTAGTGGTCCCAAGTGCGACTGCTGCGCATGAGGTCTCGGGTTCGATTCCCGGGTCGAGCAAAGTGATATTAAGTTTTTCTGTAAGAAAATTCTCTGCTAGTAGCCGGGAGTTTGGAATTGTGCCTGGTAGAGATGGCAATAGGCTCACCACCTATTACACGGGAATTAATAACAGCATTGGTGAAATGGTGGGGGTACAACTGTGTACACCTCTGCCTAACCCTTCGGGGAATATCATTACCGCGGACTCAGCTCATGACTAAGGGCTGCGTTTGAGTTCGCAACTAGTCGGGCAAACCCGACATAGAAAATCCCAATAACACTTTGCCCGACCTGGGAATCGAACCCAAGACCTCATATGCTCAGCAGTCGCGCTTGGGACCACTAGACCAACGAGGCAGTCAATAAATAATAATAATCATAAATACAATGTAACCAACAATATTGTAATTGTTTGATGAAAAAGAGTAACCGTGGAGTTTCTTGCCCGTTCTTCTCCACAGTAATCTACACTTTGGAACGTGGCAACTAGTTTTTTTTTTGACAATTCAAAAGTGCCTGTAAACGGTCTAATTGAAATAAATGCTTTGATTTTGACTTTGAATGTTAGAATAGTGTCGAGGAGTTTTTCAAAGATACACTTTTGAAATAATTGTTAATGATTTATGTATGTTTATATTTTTATATGAATGACATGATATTTGTGAAATTGTAATTAAAACTTAGTAGAATGTGACTATATTTGTATTGCTGATTTAATTAAGACCATTGGAATTAAATGAAATGTTCGGCAAAAATGTAAAATTTGTTGATGAATGAATAAATAAATAAATAAAAACTGCCTCGTTGGTCTAGTGGTCCTCAGCGCGACTGCTGAGCATGAGGTCTCGGGTTCGATTCCCGGGTCGTGCAAAGTGTTATTGAGTTTTTCTGTTAGAAAATTCTCGGTTACAGCCCGGAGTTTGGAATTGTGCCCGGTAGATAGGCTCACCACCTATTACATAGGACTTAATAACAGCATTGGTGAAATGTGGGTGTACGAATGTGTACATCTCTGCCTACCCCTTCGGGGAATACAGGTGTGATGCTATGATGCTATGTTATGTAAAAAATTGTACTTCTAAGAATCTTCGTTGACTGTTTGTTTGGCACCGACTCAAAATTAGTTACACTTGAAATTTTATTTATCTTTTTTTATTGTGGCTATATATTATAAAATAATACTAGGACTAAATTTCTCATCAACAAGAATTAAATAAGCCCAAACACGAGGTGTAAACCGTTAAGGAGTCCCTGAACTGTCCTTCGTCTCCATCATCAGATTAACTATAGGTTTCCATTTGTATTATCATAAATTAATTTTAAACAAAAAATGAAAACCGCCTTCAAAAATCTACTACACTAAAAAGTTTAAAATAATATCAAAATTTGCTTATAATAAAATCATTTTAAAAGAACAATATATAATAATAATCTGTTAATTTTGGAGTCGGTGCCTGATGTATATTGGGTTTACAACCAGATACAAAGGCCGGTAACATAAAATACCACACCTTCATTAAATAGTAGTGCTTTAAAATACTTAATGAAAAAATTAACAAATGCACTTGTCGCCCCTACAATTTTCGAAGGTTTCCCTCGATTTCTCGGGGATCCATCATCAGATCCTGGTTTCCTTATCATGGTACCACCGTTGAGATTTCTTCTTTCCAACAAAAAAATAATGATCAAAATCGGTTCATAAATGACGAAGTCATCCCCGAACACACATAAAAAAAAAAAAAAAAATACGGTCGAATTGAGAAACCTCCTCCTTTTTTGAAGTCGGTTAAGAAACCTCCTCCTTTTTTGAAGTCGGTTAAAAACAGCATATAATATGCAAATGTCGTACAGATGCAATTACCTTAACAAATACAACTAGATCTTTCAAACGCGAACTCTAACTTACTTATACATTTATGTGGAAAGAAAAATGTGATCGTCAGCACGATTCGAATGTTTTGCGATCAATAACAATAAGTGCTTTTTGGTTATTATATTAAATGGAAAAAGAATACGGTCGCGAACAGGATTCGAACCTGCGCCTCCCGGATGAATACTCCAGGCGCTCTGACCACTAAGCCATCTCGACACCCGTACCTTATACCGACCGTATTCTTTTTCCATTTAATATAATAACTTTAGAGTTCGCTAAGCATGCGTTAATGCTTTTCAAAGATTTATCTTGAAGTGCTTTTTGATCAGCGATAATAACTTTTCTTCATGTAGGTAGTAGATACGCCTCTATATATAGTTATATTATCCATTTATCAAAGCAAGGACATCGGATGTTTTAAATTAATTAACGGCTGAACACACGTCGGTGTACGATGGAAACAACAAGTGGGACACGCGCTCTGAAAGCGGCTGCAGTACAAACACTTTGGATGCGGCATAACAGGATGAAGTCAACTCCTTTGACGTGATTGAAAAAAAAAAAGATATTTATCATGTAATAATTCAAGATAAATCTTTGAAAAGCATTAACGCATGCTTAGCGAACTCAAAAGTAATTATATTAAATGGAAAAAGAAACCGTATTATTTTTTCATTTAATATAATAACTTCATTCATTCACTTCTTGCATTCTTTACGACATTGATTAACTGTAAAGTTAGTCGTGTCGGTTCGGTCCCCTGTATAAGGACTGAATAGATAGCAATGACGTCACCAAAAGACGTGTTAAAATGTGGAAGAAGAATTCACGGTAGTGAGCAGAGGTCGAGATGGCTTAGTGGTCAGAGCGCCTGGAGTATTTATCCGGGAGGTGCAGGTTCAAATCCTGCTCGGGACCGTATTATTTTTCCATTTAAAATTATAATTTTAGAGGTCGCTAAGCATGCGTTAATGCTTTTCAAAGATTTATCTGTATTTAATAATTATATATTGTGGCAGAACGACCAAAACATACTGTGTACATAAAAGAAAATGTCTAAGGAAGGAAATAAATACTTGCGATTCCTCTGGGGTTGCGGGCATCCATGGGCAAATGTAATCGCTTACCATCAGGTGATCCGCCTGCTCGTTTGCCCTCAACCACATACAAAAAGAAAGAAAAAAAAATCTATTGCCGCTATAATAATTGTAAATAGTTTTTTCCAACAAAAACATTTAACGTGTTATTATCAGGACTAAAAGTAACTTTTATACTATTTAAAAGTCGTTTCGGAGCCTTCCTTGCAGTTTTGCTAGAAGCCGAATTGATTATAAAACCTAAAAGTATTTTTATTTTCACGCATTTCAACGAAATAAACGTAGAAACGCGCAATTTCTGGACAAATACACTTTTGTAACCCTCCAAAACTATTCTTGTTTAGCACATCTTTGTTCCAGAACATATTAATTAAAAGTAACACGTCTGCAGTTAACCCAGCCTTGCAGTTTGTTACAAATATACAACAAACTTCACTGGCTTATGGTTGCAAGCGTTTTCGGAAGTTTTGTAGTCTTTGCTGTAGATACAAATGGAGCAAGTAATTTGTTTTTAAAGTGTTAGTTGAAATGTTTACTTGCATTATTTGGCTTAAATGTATTTCTTTTTACAGGACTGCCCAAAAAAAGGAGTGTTATGTTGATAGGGTTCGTGTATGTATTATGTTTGTTAGCTTATTCCAGTATAACTTCTAAACGCCTGAACTGATTTAGATGTATGGGGTATTGATAGAATCCTTATACTATCCCGGGTCACATGGGCTAGTAAGATTTAACAAAATAGTAATGCAGTGTCTATGGTACACAAAAAGGTGTGAAATAAAAAAATTGATGTCTTCTAATGGCTTGCTTTTCTAATCTGATTCTGTTTTAGTGGTCGCAAGAGCGCCTGCTCAACATGAGGTTGTGGGTTTAATTTTTGGATCGGACAAGTGTTATTAGATTTTCTGTTAGGAAATTCTTTGTGGCAGCTCGGACCTTGGCGTCGGCCTGCCACAGTCAAAGGTCGCTTCTCATAGTGAGCAGTAACGGACATTGACCACCACGGTAGCTTAATGAGGGTTTGCGATTTTGTTTGTCGAAGTTTCCTTACGATGTTTTCTTTCACAGTATGTCATTGGGTATGGTAATAGTAATAAATTATTAAATGAAAACTTGGAGAAAGTCACATTTATACGTACCAGGTTAGAACCCGCTAACCTGTTGCTTAGGAGGCGTGATCGTAACTTCTGGGCCTGCAAGACCAAATATAAAAGATGGAAAAGACAGTGAATAATGGTGGAGAATCTTTAGGGTATTTATTTTACCTCCCAACACATATTTAACTTCTAAAATTTAAACATGTTACATGAAACCATAATTAAATTACCGGAAATCCCTTCTTGCCTGAACTTAAGGCTATTAACATTTCCGAGCTAAAATTCCAGTAAATTCTGTTACACTCAAATCTCATTAGGATTTTCCGTTGCAGCAACAAAATTAGATAGTTGGCTCACTGACTTGGCAGGGTGCGATCATTTTATATGATTATCTCATCGTCTCTTCAGATATTTCATGATATAACAGTGAAAGCTTAGTGGTATGACCGTTGGACTGACAAATCAAAGGGTCGAGGTCAAAGTCGCAAATTCGTATCCAAGGCACGCACCACTGTCTTTTCGAAGTCATGTGCGTATTATAAATTAATTATCACTTGCTTAAAATGGTGAAGGAAAACATCGTGAGGAAACCAGCACGCCTGAGAGATATTCTCAACGGTGTGTAAAGCCATGTCAGAGAGCTACGGGTGGTTTAAACTCTGATACTAGGTTGTTCATCAATCAGATGATAAGAAGAAGAAGAAGAAGATGGGATAAAATATTTTTTATTTAGAATAGAGTTATGTACTAATAAACTACTCACGACCGGATTATTCCAAAAACTTTACGATTTTAGAGTACGCTGAGCATGCGATAATGCGTTCGAAAAAATGTACTTAAGAGTCTTGTACTTGAAATATAGCTATTCTTTTCTCTTCTACTCTTTCTAGTTTTTTTTTGTGGATCGAAAACAACGGCTGCGAGTGAAGTTTCAATCCCACTTGACTGCGGTGCTCCAAATGATTTTCCAAAAGCTATCGCAATCACAAGTCAAATTCCAACCAAATTTTAGCCAATTTCGCATGTCTTAATGCGTTTATAAAATACTAACTGTGCACCCGCGTATAATTATATTATAATTAGCCTAAGTTACTCTTTATACAGTCAGCTACCCGCCAGTAAAATTTTATCAGAATCAGTCCAGCCGTTTTGATAATTAGCCGGAACAAACAGAAAAACAAAAAAAAAAAAAACTGATTTTTCGGCTTAGGTATCCTGCAAGTAAATACTTTTGGACATGACAAACGGACAATTTTATTTATTTGTATTGATATAATAACAATGTCTATTTTACTCTAAAATGCTCTCCTTTAACTAAATTTTAATATTTATTTATTTCACAATTACTAAGTCTTTACAGGCTAAACCCAACCCAACATCAATCCTTACTAAAACAAATTACAAAAAAGTCCCATAGCTTATTTATTGATATTTTATCATTTTAGTTTGAACATCTTCATTGACTGGCTACATCGTCCGTCTTAGAGAGAGGACGTGTTTAGTTTAATAAAAAAATTGGTAATATTTCGAAAAATAAAAAGAACAATTATTACAAATTTACAATACATCATAACAATAGTAATCTTAACTTGTCAGTATTAAGTGTCCTTTTTGAGTGAACTATCGCGTAGCAGTGTGGCCCCGTGAAATTCTTCATCCATCAAAACAAACGCAACCTTAATATCTAAACAACAAGTGCCATAATTTAGTGCTCGGTCGCGCCGCTGGCTACACACGCCGAGCATCGATTCGCGGAAATTCAACGTGTGCCCAAAATTCCTGGAAATTGTAAGCACATTTTATTTTAATAACTATCAAAATGGTAAACAGCTGTGCAGATTGTACCAAACAAATAAGAACAACACAACAAATGAAATGTTCTAACTGCTCTTACTACTTCCACGCTATATGCGTAAACGTAATGGAATCACGCAAAATGACTGAGGAACAACGGTTGAACTGGAAATGCCCCCATTGCCAAAGCGGAGATCCCGAACATCAAGGATATCTGAACGCCACCTCTGATCAAGCCGGTGCTCAACATATCTCTCAGAACTCTACCGACAACCGGAAAAAATGCATCCCCACTACCCAATTCGACACAACGAACTCCTCCGCTCTAATCAACATAGCTATGGAAATGAAACTTCTTCGTGAAGGGGTTCAAGAAATAAAGTCCGAAATGAAGTCATTGACCGATCACATAACGCAATGCAATTCCCGCCTTGACGAATATGGGCAAAGATTAATTTGTGCGGAGGAAAAAATTCATATCCTGGAGAAAAATGCCACTCATACTATTCTGTTACAAAATACCATATCCATACTAAAGGAGCAGCTGAGTACGCAGGCCCAATCGACCTTGAACAATGACGTAGAAATAATAGGAATAAATGAGATGCCAAATGAAAGCTCGACCCATATTGTCCGCGTAATCGCACAGAAAATTGGTGTTAGTCTAGATGAGCGGGACATAGACTATGTAACTCGCGTTGGTCCACGTCGCCAACACAACAGCAATAAAAGCTCAACTGACTTAGCCGAAAACAAGCTCCCGCGCCCTTTAGTAATCCGATTTTTGAGACGAGCTAAACGAAACGAATTTTTAAGCTCTGGGAAAAACAAACGTGGCCTTACCTGTGCCGATATTGATGTCGCCGGCCCAAAAAGAAACCTATACTTTAACGAACGCCTAACACCGGACAACCGTGCTTTATTTCGTGAGACTCGTCAACGTGCTAAAGATGCGGGTTATAAATATTACTGGATTAAAAATGGGTCAATCTTCATTCGAAAACAGGAAGGGCACCCAGGTATCAATATCAAAGGCTTGGAAGACCTACAGCGCCACCTTGACGCACCACAGGTTTGCACAACACAAAAAACCAACTTGCTTATTGACTACTCTTAAACGCCATATAAATACGGCTATAATTTTTTCTTATTATTTTTTATTTTTTACTGTCTTATATTTAATAGTTTTAAGAATAGTAATACTGTTAAATACTGCTAGACCCGGTTCACTCATAGTACACTTAACCCCAAGCTCAATAATACACTTAAACTTAATATTACAACTTTTTACACATTTTCTCACATCCCATCACTCTTCACCAAACACATTGTACACATGTCAACGTGCAAAATTCAAATACTCGTATCGAGGATTCTATTATACTTTTACATGGAACATATATAATTGTTTTTCAATGGCAGTTTATCAAAAGAAAATTTTATTTACTCTATTTTATTACTACAAAGATGGCATTATTTAACGTACTGGAAGACTTGGATAATAATCTATCAGTAAACTGTCATACCATAGAATCCATAGAATCACTTAATACTTTGTTTAAAAATTCTGTGCGTAACCTCAATATACTTTCACTTAATATCAGGAGCTTTCAACGCAATTTTGATGATTTTTCGATCACATTACAGCGTACGGATATCTGCATTGATATCATAGTTCTGACGGAATGCTGGCTTTCTGGTGGCAGCATCATAAACTCTTTGCCCGGTTATAACGTTTTTCGTTCAGCAACACAACAAAATAAAAACGGGGGCGTCATCATCTTTGCTAGATCTAACTTCAACTCGGTATCATTCGAGCCTGTAATAAATGACGCAGATCGCCTTCTTATTATTATAGATAAAAAAATTGCTATCTTAGGTATTTACCGCTCCCCTTCTAATACTAATATAGATCCATTCATAACCTCGCTAGACTTAGTACTGAGCTCACTGGCGAATCAACCATTTCTTATAGTCACTGGTGACATGAACATTGATATTTGTAATCCTAGTAACAATCAGTCATCGGAATACTTATCCCTAATGTCTACTCATGGTTTACTTCCTGCTATAACAAAACCTACTAGATTAGAGACGTGCTTAGACCACATTTTTATTAAAAGTCCTAATAAATACTTCGGGGTAGTCTGCAGGTCCTCAATCACGGACCATGACATAGTGATCGCTAACCTATCATTAGTAAAGGCCACAAGCAACAGAGGAATAAAATGGAAAAATAAAATTGACATTGAAGGAGTAGTAGCAGATTTGAAAAATGTTGATTGGTCTCAAGTAACAAATGCGGATAACGTAAATAATGCAACTAATATTTTTACTAAAACTATCTCAAGTGAAGTAGATAAACATACGTGTAAAGTAAAAATTTCTCGAAGATTAGCATGCATCAAACCTTGGATAACACCAGGGTTAGTAAGGTGTATGCGTCACCGGGACAAATTACACCATGATTGTAAAGCTCACCCAGATGATAGTGTTAAACAGAAAATATACACGCGTTATCGAAATTTCTGTAACAAACTCCTGCATAATATCAAAACTAACTACAGTAAACAATTAATTGCTGACAGTAAAAATAACGCTAAAAGCTTATGGAAAGCCATTAAATCAATCGGACATGTATCAACCAAAGGCAATGATAGTCTGGAATTACTAAGTACTAACAATGAAAAAGCAACACTTAATTCATGCAACTCACACTTTGCATCAGTAGGCTCCCGTTTAGCTGACAAAATACTAAATAAATTGAATGTATCTCATGAACAATTAGTGAATTCACATAAGTCCAACACATCATACACACACTCCCTCCTTCTCCATCCAACCGATCCAGTTGAGATAATACAGATTACAGCAAACCTCAAAGATGATAGTGCTCCAGGTCCTGACTCTATTTCAGTTATTCTAATTAAAAAAACTATTAAAACTCTGGTTATTCCACTCACACATATTTTCAACTTAAGTCTTGATACTGGTACTTTTCCTGATTGCTGGAAATCTGCTGCAGTTTGTCCTATCTACAAAAATGGGCCCAAACACCTTCCAGATAACTATAGACCTATTGCGCTACTCAGCTCAGTGTCAAAAATCCTAGAGAGAATTGTCAACTCGCGGCTTATTTCCTATATTGAGAAAAATCACCTTATATCCGATAGACAGTTTGGCTTCCGACGGAATAGGTCAACTGAGGATGCTGCAGCCCTCCTTGTCAATAGTATCTCTGCCCACATAGACAATGGTGAAAAATGCGCTGCCATATTTCTTGATCTCGCAAAAGCGTTTGACACGGTCTCGGTTAGTCTACTTCTCAAAAAACTAGATGCGATGGGTGTTAGAGGTGTCTGCTATGACTGGTTTAAAAGTTACATGACAAATCGAAAACAATACACTAAAGTTGGTTCTTTTAGTAGTGATCATCTTCCTATAGATTTCGGAGTGCCTCAGGGCAGTGTACTTGGCCCCACGCTATTCATTATTTATATAAATGACATTTTAAACATCTCTATCAAAAACGCTGATATAGTTACTTACGCTGATGACACGGCTTTAATATTTTATGGAAAAACGTGGGAGCAAGTCCACTGTCTAGCAGAGGAAGGAATGACGATTGTAGCAGATAGTCTTAACCGAAACCTTCTCACCCTCAACGCTAGCAAAACAAAATACATCATTTTCTCAAAGACTGCTGTTACAAAACTTCCAGAAAATCTGAAGATTAGGATACACCAAAGCCAAAGCTGTTGCAAAGCACTTTATTCTCCCTGTACTTGCCCTTCACTCGACCGCACTACCACAGTCAAGTACCTCGGCATCCTAATTGACGAACACTTGACATATAAACAACACATCTCATTTATATCAGGTAGAGTTAGGAAATTAATACACATTATGCGCAAATTACGAGATAGTTTATCCATAGATATTTTACAGCAAGTCTATCTAGCACTCTGCCAATCACTCATACAATACTGCATCAGTATCTGGGGCAGTGCGGGAAAAACTTATATGATTGAAGCTGAAAGAGCACAGAGAGCATTAATAAAGGTAACGCTCAAAAAACCTTTCAGATTTTCAACAGATCTGCTGTATAACCAATTCCAAGTACTTAGAGTTAGACAACTATTTATATTATCAGCTTCTATCAAAACACATAGAACAGTTAAGAACAGAGTTGACTATAGAAAATTAATTAAAAAGAGGATTTATATTATACCAACTCCGGAGGTCACATCCTTGCTTGCCAGACGCTCACCAGCTTACTCACTTGTAAATACTTATAATAAAGTCAGCAAACGATGCGATATCAAAGACTGCTCAACTTTTAAAACTAAAACGAAAGTCAAAACTATGTTACTAAATATGGGATACGAAGAAACAGAACAACTGGTCTGATAACCACACACGCAGTCATACTATTGCACACACGCACACGCACGCACGCACACTCACACACACACACACACACACCACACACACATACACACACACACATTCACATGCAGAGACAATAATCTGAACCCCGGTCCCATGTTTTCTTTTTATCTTTTATATATTCTTGATTTTACATCTCTTATTACAATTATTTTAAATGCTAACGTACGGATTTATTTTATGTCTAATTGTAAAAATGATACTAGACCCTGAGCCCTGAGATACAGACTCACTGTCTAGTTTGGGGCTCACAGTTTCTACTATTGTATACTTCTTATATATTAAATGTGTCATAGTTTATTTTAAGCCTGTAAAACATTACTTTGGACAATAAACGATTTTAATTTTTTTTTTTTTAATCTAGCTACGGATCTATCAAAACGTTTGTATTCTTCCTCAGTCAGATGAAGATTATTCGTTGCACCAAAGATAGTCGGTACACTGGCTTCGTGAACTGGTGTGGCTCGATGCACCAGTTTTATACAATTATGTCTTCCTGCTGTTCGATATTTAAGCTGTTTAGATAGTACCTTTGTTGTCGATTTAAATATTCACAAGTAGCACGTCACTATTTATCATAAGAACTATCTCGTAGATACTCAACTGTTACGTTCTTTTGAGTTCCCTACAACGCCATTACTCTATCTGGCCCTAAAAGTTTTGTCATGTTGGATCTTTGGACCGAGATTTCGCGACCCTGAAAAGGTTACCAGAGGCCCGTATGGTTTTTAGTCGGTAAGAGTAAGACGCAGCAGAATATTCCACAATTAAAAAGGGATTACATAAAAAAACGTTTCACAAGAATCAGTCCCTCCTACTAGTACTAAAAAATAGGGTATTTAGTAGTTACTTAATTATCTGTTTTCCTAAACAAACTCTTCTTTTTAACCGACTTCCAAAAAGGAGGAGGTTATCATTTCGGTTGTATGTTTTTTTTTGTGTTGGATACCTCAGAACTCCGTCATATACCAACCGATTTGAAAAAATATTTTTTGTTTGAATGGATATACTTTCAGATTGGGCCTTGTGACTTTTAAGTGGTGTTTACGGTCTCTAGAATAGTTCTAATGAACTGCCTTTTTTGCTATTTCATACTTTTCAATGTAAACCTGCATTCTCAAACGTCTATTTTTACACGACTGCCCAAAAAAAGGAGTGTTTCTTTTGCTACATTCTGGGTCTTCATTCAACAAACATAACGGAAGGTCATGTTTTAAATTAAACCTTCCTCATACCTTCCGCTCTAATTAATATTTTGTCAGGTCGTGAAAAGTTTAGAGCTTAGATGTAACCCTTATTTTGCCTTTAATTATTATTTACACGACTAAAATGATTACTACGCCCCTAGAGGGCGTTGGATTAATTAAATGATCTCTCGGAAATAGGGCAAACGGGTTGCGGTGAGTGCAGCTGCGGACCCGGGACCTTAAGGGAGTTAAGATTATCGGGATATCGTGTAGATTTTAATCGGCAGGAGTGAGTAGAATTTTCTACACATACGATTCTAGTTTTGATCAAAAGATGCGTCTCTTGATTAAAATGTACCATATGTTACGACGTATGGTATGGATAAGAATATTAAGAGGAAAATCGGAAAAAATATTCTCACACCCTGTTTCCCATTACACTCGGCTCGGCGACCGCGAGCCATTCTTTTTCGACAATTATGTTTAATGTATAAGTTGCAATAAAGTTAATTTGCGAGTCTAAATCACATCATTCTCATGCGTTTAATCACGGGAGTCAAGGACGTTACTCTCTGAACAATGTACGAAAACAAATGAATTATGTACATATCTAGCCTAACGTCACCTAACTATTCAAAATACTATAAATTTCATCAAGCTCGAGAGTATGGTTCCAAAAAGGTTCAATGTCTGGAGCCTAGTCTTAAGAACCAGATCTCGAGCGTACTCGGCCAGTAACTTTAATTTAAAAAACGCGGAGCGAGGCAAAGGAAGAAAAAAAGAGGATTTATATGGCCTTTTTCTTTGAAGCGGATAAATTAGATTTAATTCAAATTAAGAATGCAGTTGAATAGTTAGGCTTTTAATACAGTTGTGCGGTTCAAATGAATGGTTTAAAAAGTTGTACTGTTTTAATCTAGTGTCTGTAAGTTTCAGTTGATTGTTTAAGTTGGACTTTATCTGGTTTGTTCAGCTTTTACTAGTTGTATTTTAAATTGAACTAGAGTTTAAGTAATTGTGGTTTTGTAACAGTTTAAAGTTTATATACTGATAGCAAATTTAAATATAACAAATCGTTTATTGGTGTAGTGTACGAAAGCGCTATTAAGCTAAGATCATTAAACGACTTGAGGTTTATAAATCTTTCAATTTCACACAAGCTTCTAAAGTTATAATTTCTGTGGAAAGAAAAATACGGTCGTTAACAGGAATCGAATCTCGCCTCCCGTATAAATACTGAGAATATTGATTTTACAAAAATCCAAAGATGCATTTTATCAAAATTGGGCCAGAGACTTCTTTGAGTATTTTACAAAACCCACTTCAAAAATTCATTCTAGTTATTTTTTTTTGACAACACAGAGATGAGGGAGAAAATGTTGAGCCTGCAGTGAGATACCGTGGTGATCAACGCCGGTGCCTTTTTTGTATGACGAGTGGCCCTGCAGTGAGACAGTTATGGGCTGGTTATGTACCCCTGACGTGGCTACAAATAGAGGGGTATTTTTCATGCTTGTTTGGCAATAAAAATATTTTGTTCGTTATTTGATTTCGCCCATAAATTCCACTCAATCGTCCCCCTTTCCTGGAGTCAACAGCGAGATATATTTAGGGCTAATTTATTCGTTTTTGTGGAAAACAAAGTTTTGTAAGCAGTTTATACTTGTGGTCAGTTTGCGAAGGCTGATTTATTACGAGGTTTTGAGTGGAAATTGCTCATAGGGTTTTTTAAGAAATTTGTATTAAATATCATTTTCTTTTTTTGTCGTAACATTCATGTAGTGATAATCAAATAATTAAAAAGCAGTTACGCAAAGGTTTAAAAAAAAACAGGTGTCTGTTTTGCTTTGGGAAATTATATCTGCCTAGCCTTTTCCCAATAACATTGGGGTCGGCTTCCAGTCAAACCGGATGCAGCTTAATACCAGTATTTTACATGGAGCGCCTATCTGACCTCCACAACCCAGTAACTGGGTAAAACGATATCTCGTGGTATGACCGGTCGTCAGACTTTCAGGCCTCTGACTACCCATAACGGCTGTCATAATTCTTAACTTGACAACGGGGACCAACGGCTTAACGTGCTCTCCGAGGCACGGAGGGGTCTCGGTATGAAATGATGGTCACCCATCCACAGACTGACCGTGGAAAGCGCAGCTTAACCTCGATCGATCGATCTGTGCGGCTGTTACTTAGCCACAAGCCCTTAGTCAATAATTAATTAGAAAAAATATCAATTTGCTTTCTTCATACATTCATTTAATTTAAATATTTTATGTACCTATATGATTTTATAATGACTATCATGTTATATTAAACCAAATATATCTATACCAGAAGAGTCCAAATAAGTTGGAAAGAATTATTACGTGTGTCAATAGACCCCTGTAGGGTTTGAATTTATTTGCATCATAGATCTAGCAGTCGCAAACATGGCTACATGAAATTATGGTCACTCATCTTCAGACTGACCGCGACAAGCGCAGCTTAACCTCGATCGATTGATCTGTGCGACTGTAAAATTTTATGCATTGTCTTTGCCATCTAATCTAATCATCTGTCTTATAATTATCTCATCATGAATTATTATTTTTCAAGGAAACGTTGAAAACTTATAGACTATAACGGGGCTTGTACCCGAGACCCTTGACATTCCTTGTCATCACTCTACCAACTGAGCTACCGTGTCCGTGTGTATTATATTTCGTCTCCTTGTATACGTTTTAAGGAGATGCCTGGCGATATTTATTTATGGCAATAATTTAATAAATCATTTAAACATGTATAAAAAATATCAATATATATCATCTAATCATGGTTCAGAATATTCTCACCATAGTGTCCTCGCACAAGACTGTTTTGAGGGTACTAGTCATCGTGGTGTTTACAGCAGATGGGTCTGAAATTTATCACTAGTTTTGGGACACTTCGTCACTGTGAAATGTGCTGACACATTGACCGTCGAAGGGTCCGGTGTTTTGGCGATCCATTAAGATTTTAGGAGACCTCAAGACGCTGTTGTTTCGTCTGGTCTAAATATTTAGACTTAGAAAATCCGGGAATGCCGAGTTTCTGAGTTAAAAATGGTTTGATATGTAGAATAATTCTTATAACACAACAACTTTTATCCGCTGAATCGCGTATTACTTGGTTTTTCCTGACATTTCGATCAGTTTGCAGTGTTCGTGGTCATCCTGCGACTACAGGACTAAATCTAGATAGCATTGAGTCACGCCTGTATTCCCCGGGGTAAGAAGAAGTGTACACAGTTGTACACCCACATTATACCAATGCTGTTATTAAGTCTCATTTAATAGGTGGTGAGCCTATTGCCACCAACCGGGCACAGTTCCAAATTCTGGGTTGCTACTGAGAATTTTCTAACAGAAATACTCAATAACCTATGCCCGACCTGGGAATCGAACCCAGAATCTCATGCTCAGCAGCCGCTTTTGGGACCGCTGGACACGCGGCAGTCGAGAGTAATTGCGTATATTATTTAGTTTTTCCTGACGTTTCGATCACTTTGTAGTGTTTGTGGTCATACGGAGAGTCCTGCAGCCGGTTAAAAGTTGTTTTTTTATAATGCGTAGTAGTCGCAAAAACCGAATTATTAGGTCAATTTTCATTAAGGGTTCAAACCTGGCATGTAACAATGTGACTTTCAATGTCACATGTACCTATTTTCTTAGTTAATCTAAGACATCACTGACATACGGTAAAGGAAAACATCGTGATGAAACCTGGACTTGGTAATCTGAAATCGCCAACCCGCAGTGAGTTAGCGTGGTAATTAAGTTGCCTTCTCTGTATAAGAAGAGGCCCTTACCCTGCAGTGGAACAGTTACGGGCTGGTTATTTAATAAAAATAATGTTAGGGTAGCGTAACTAGGTACCTACAATTTACAAAAAAAAAACTTTTCCATTTTAGGATGTATGCTGAACTGGTTTTTAAGCAGGTGCTTCATAAGGCGCTTTGCCTAGGCTAGGTTAGTGATACTTTTTGTGATTTGACAAAAAGGGAATTCGAGTACATTTGCAATTTATTCATGCGTTTGCTAAATAAATGTTCAAAAAACAATTGAGTAATTTCGTGACTATAATACCTATATGACATCAAATTGTAACTCTCCCAACAAAAATACTTCCTATGAAAGAATTAATATAAGTTCAGTCTTCGAAAACTTTTAACTAAGCCCCCGTATCGTCTTATCTGTATTAAGACAGGCGTTTTCATAACTTTTTCGGAGGCCTTCAAAATCCTAGCCAGTTTATTTTTCCAAAGAAGTATTCTTCCTCACTTTTTCATTAAAATAATGAACCTTTTGTTAATCACTATCTTTGAAATATCCTTTCGTGTGACTATGACCCAACCTAATGTCATGATGTCGCTTTTTTAATGATACGTTACACTAATTTCTCCTGTTTCTTAAATCATACATTTCTTTTAATTATGTCTAAGGAAAATGGTGATAGAATTCCAATAGATTTTAGCTAACTAAAAGTCGTTGTAAAAGCTTCCTGGCCCTGAAGTAGTTAAATCAAATCCAATCAAACTTTATCTTCCAGAATATGGTCATTTTACAGATTTTAGTTATATAATAAAAGTACAGCACATTCTGCCAATTTGTACATAACAATAATAGGGTTAATTAAATTTTCGTCGGTTATGGATAATAATAATTAAATGAAATTTTGTTGAAATAAGTATGTCAAATTGTAATGTCTTTTACAATCGCCGTGACTCACGGGACAAAGAAATGGTTATGTACCGTTATAAATAAGAGTAATAAGCTTCCAAAACAAACAAGAAAATATTGAATGCAAATAAATAAATATTTAGCAACTTCCACAATATTGAGAGATTCACAAACTTCGATAATAAATTTAAAAAATGCTATGCTAATATATGCACATACGTAAGCGATTAAAAATTACAACTACCACCAATTACTCTACCGTGCAGTGTCGGGTGGCGGTGCACAAGTAATTGCATGACTACCCAATTTTTTTTAAATTTCTTTTAAATATAAAACGTTGCCCCTCACTAGGAATTTCTTCCTGTGTCGTGGGTGCGTTTACAGACATATAATCTCACATGCACACTAACACCCAGACCCGGAGCAATTATCCGTAGATCGTACAAATATTTGCTCCGTGCAGGAATCGAACCTGCGACACGCAGCGCAGCAGTCGGTCTTTCGACCACTGTGCCAACCGCGCTGTCAATATTGTGGAAGTATTTAAATATTGTATTTATTTACTTCCATTGTTATGCACTTCCGCAAAGTAACGCCTGCAACTATCCAAGAAAATATTGTACTCTAGTTTCGATTAGTAACTGGGTCACCCAATAAGCTTCTGCATACAACCTCTAAACACTGAGAAAATATAAGAGCCACATATCCCTTGTGGAGTGTTGTGGCAACATAATAAATATAATTAAATGGCTGCTAACCCCTGCTCCCCGCGGGTGGCAGTGTATCACTCGATCACACGCTACCGCAAACTAGGGTTGAGTGAATCGCGAAAATCGATTCAAAAGCATGCCTTTTGTCAATTTTTTTAATCAGTTGGACCGCCAGATGTAACTCTGCGTTTGAATTATGATAAGATAAGAATATTTATTTTGTGAAGCATAGGTTTAATTGTTGGTACATGCAAAATTGTAGTACCTATATATATAGTTCTACTATGAGACGTACAATGTTATGCTAATTATAATCGATTCGACATAATGTGATATGATGTATCGTAAGCAAAAATTACTTTAAAGAACAAGTAAATAAAATAAAATAAACGTTGAAATCTGAACGCAGTAGATATGTTTAGAAAATAAATAAACAAAAAAACAATTTTCGTGCCGTTTTTGTTGTTTAATTTGTCAACAATCGATTTAGAATGCTTTTTCAATCCATGTGATCAATAAAAATATCGACTCAAAGTGAAAAAAATGTAGGTGTCGCATCCCTAACAACCATGCCCCGGTCAATGGGCCGCACGTGCTAAGATTCGAACAATATATACGTATAAATATAAACCTATTGCCCCAAGCACAATGCAATTAAGCAAATGCTACACGTAATAAAGTAGCAGGAAATAATATGTGTGTTTTGGAACTATAAACAAACATAAATTGAATATAGAGTATGTTCAGTTGTATCCATCCATCCATACTATAATTATATATTTTTATAAATATTATAAATGCGAAAGTAACCCTGTTTGTTGGTTTTGTTTGTTAACTTTTCACGACTAAACGGCCGATCGGATCGTAATGAAATTTGGCAAGCACATAGTTTGTATCTTGGGGAAGGACACAGGCTACCTTTAGTCAAGCAGACGAAGTCGCGGGCACCAGCTAGTACTATATAATATTATAAATGCGAAAGTAACTCTGTTCGTTTGTTTTTTTTGTTACTTTTTCACGACTGAACGGCTCAACGGATCGTAATTAAATTTGGTAAGGAGATAGATTGTATCTTGGGGCATGACATAACTTTATAAAATTTGTTGCTTACGTACCTAGGTTTGAAACTTTAAATACAAAAAAATATTTGCGCAATTTATAGTGGAGCGTAATTACCTATATCAATACTGTTGCCTAAAGCAACGAGACCTTTGATTGCATATTGCTATGTGCACACTAGCTCACTGCAGGTCATCGATTCCAAACACTCTAATCCAAATTTTCTGACTATGGTTTCTTTTAACGTACGCCTGGGATGCCTTAGATTAACTAAGAAAGTATATATCACATTGTATACACAACCTGTGACTGAAAAACCGAGCTCGTACCCACTCGGTAACCACAAATTATTTAAAGAAAACCACTAAGTTTAAAAATAAACAACTAAATACTCTTTACCTCTCAATCCAACTACACAACTACAAATTCAACCATCTTAATTTCACTCCAGACTATTAGAATTGGCAGAGTAGCTTTATGAAGCCGAGTTTAGTCTAGACACAGTTCGCCTACGCACTTCACTAGCGAGTAGACAAGTCTGGGTAGATCTTAGGTTGTTGTCAGACAGCGGGCGATATGGCAAAAGGCGATCCTCTTGTCTTGAAATTGCTACGAAGGGTAAAGTCAAAAGGATCGTTATTCTGTAGCCTTGTATAATAATAATTATTTTGTAGTTAATATTTTAACTCGGTGATTATGACATATTTCATTCAAGTAGAGCGTAAAAGACTTTAAGTTGGAGATTTTACACAAACAAGGTTCAAATTATGAAATATTTCTAAAAGCTAAGTATCTCAATAAGAATTTTAGCACAACCGAAGGCCTTTTTGATTTTTTTGTCTATCTAAATATGTACGTAAGCTTATTATAGTAATAGATTATGCATAAAGTATTTTGTACTTCTATAATTACTCCACATACAAACAATACGACATTATACAATACATATAAAAACAATACACTACATTACGTGTTCTGTGACGTATACGTTTGTAGGCGTAAGTGAGCTAGAGTAGGTAATCGCTTTTGGAGTAAGCTCAAAGGTTTCTCCCTTCATTTAGGCTACCTGTACACCGGGGCGGGGCGAGGCTGCGGAACGGTGAGCGAATAAAAATCCACCAATAGAATTGCATATAATCTCCCCTCTCCTGTTCAGTAGACAGGGAGTTGCGAATTAGTTTAAAAAATCATACAAAACCAGGAACCGGAGCTAGGACGCGGAGTGAGGACGCAGAGCAAAGAAGAGAAATGGGGAAGCGGAGCGGAGAAGAGAGACAAGCGCGGGCAAATCGCCCGCCGCCGGCAGCTTAAATGACTCGTCACGTGCTCGTGGCCTAGCTCCACGTATAAAAAAACACAGTCCGCAACTCCGCTCTGCAATACTTTCTCACTCCGCTCCGTTACCTAGCTCCACGTGTATGGACAGGCACAATCCGTAATTCCGCTCCGCATTTCTCCGTCGCTCCGCTCCGGTGGACAGGCAGTCTTTAAGTTGCACACTCGCTACTCGCCGTGAGTGGAATATGAGCCTTACATGCCGACGATTAAACAACAAGTTTGACAACTATTTGATAACAAGCTCGATTTTGAACCGAAATTAATTATTTGCATTAATTGCAAATGTGAGATAATTTTTGAAATTGAATTCATTTATTTTTGGGTATGTATAAGGAGTAATTGACCCGGTCAAAAAGGCGATATAAGATACCTTGATGTTACGTCGAGTGTCGTGTGTTCGATTCTCGCACCAAACAATATTTAAATAACTGTTCAAGATTTGTGCCTGTAAACGAATCTACAATACAGTAAACATTCCTATTGTGAGGACGTTTGAAAAAAAAACAAATAATTTAATATTCTATTTTATGCAAAGATTAAAGCTTTAAAGTATTATAACGACGTAAACATTACATCAGAAAGTCATTTAACTTATCTTGAAGCCAGTTTCAGTCAATTAGGATTATCGAAACATCTTAAAGGCTGAAACTTCCGTAGAAACTGAACATTCTGAGACTTAGTTCATAATGTTGTTAGCGTCTTGGGCTCCCCAAGAGTCCCTGAATATGTGGACTAAACGCTTCACACTGTATGGGGACTGTAATTGAATTTCAGGGAACTTCGCAGACATTTCGTGGTTGCGGGGAATACAGCTGGGAGTCCCGGAATGTTTGGAATCGTTACATAGCATCACGCCTTTATTCCCCAAAGAGATAGACAGAGGTGTACACAGTTGTACACAACATTTCACTAATGCTGTTATTAATTATTGCCTCGTCGGTCTAGTGTTCCCAAGCACGACTGCACAGCATGAGGTCCAGGGTTCGATTCGGGTCGGGAAAAGTGTTATTGGGTTTTTCTATTCTCAGTAGCAGCCCAGAGCTTGGAATTGTGCCCGATAGATAGCAATAGACTCACCATTTATTACAGCGGACTTAATAACAGCATTGGTGAAATGTGGGTGCAAAGCTGTGTACACCTTTACCTACCCCTTCGGGGGATACAAGCGTGATGCTACGATAAGTTTATGTCATAAACGTAGGATAGAAAAAGACCAACAAAGCCTACTATGGGAATGGAATCTCTTACGGAAATATCACATGTTAGAAAGAGAAAGCATATTTAGGTTCAGTCAGCACTATTGGCAGATGTTGTTTTCTCCAGTGTCACTGTCAAAAATCACGCTAACTTATATTTGCTGTATTGTCAGTGAATCCTGAATATTTTAAACAGTTTTAAAATTTATAAGCAATGCCTACGTGTTGTGTTGGTGACTGCGATGTTTCTTATAAAAATAATCCAGAAAAACATTTATTTCACAGGTAAATTAACAACAACAGCATATAGTTTCATGGCCATATTTTGGAAAAATCTGTCTTTAGAAAATTTATTTTGAAAACCAAATCCTATCAAGAAAATAGTAAATTTTCTCTATAGTAAAAAACAATGGTCATAAAATCAATATTGAGTACGTTGTTCTAATATAAATTTTCATTTCATGTATACAAAATAGTGACTTGTCAGTGTCGACTATTGTGTCGATGAAATTTTAGAACAAAAAGTTCCGATATCAGAATTTATTATTAGTGTAGACCTACCAACTATCTCTACACAGTAATAATTTTTCCAAAATTTTAATTGGGGTACCTAATACGATGAAACCAAAATGTTTGGAAACGTTTCTATCTGTTATCGTTACGTACGTTTATACGTTATAAATATATTTCATCACGCTATTACAGGAGTCCCCAAATGCGGTTCGAATCCGGACCGCCAACCTACTTTGTGCGGACCATAGTTTAATAATGATCTAACGAAATGCGCTACTATTATTCTTCGCTATTTGATTTGAATTTGATTAGACCCCGAATGAAACTAGTTGGTGACTCCTGCGCTATCACCTTTAGGTGGTGAGCTTTGAGCCTATATGTGATAGCGTAATGAATATGTTGTTTACTTAATTTGTACAACAAATTCAAGAGAATTTCAAATTTTTATGATATATTTTTTTATACTTAAGGGTTTCTTGTCGATGCTAAGGCAAGGAAAAAAATTTATGAAATTGATAAAGAAAAGAATATGGATAAAGAAGAAAAAATAATAAAGAAAAAGAAGAAATAAGAAAAGATAATAGGATATACCTTTTTTTTCGGGGGGAAACCTTCAATTACGCGCCCGGCCTTTATGGATAAGACCGGGGTGTGTGAGATTCTTACCTCACTCAAACTACCTCGGCGGTCACCATTAGCATATGGAGGGAGGCACTTAATAGACCAGCTCCAGTTCCCTAAATCTGCCAGCGTAGACCTCACTATTGCCGGCAGAAATAGATCTCGCCCGATACTGGCTCTTAGTATCCGCCGCTCAGCGGTCTAGGTAGGGTACACCTCAAACGTGTGCTGCGCTGAGTCGAGACCACCTTCGCAATGGTATTAGGATAGGTAGGTAAAAATCATTCAGTCAATCATCATCTCAATCAGTCATACTCTATACACTGCTCAGGGTCTCTAAAAGCTGCTTTCTTAACAAAATACCTATTACCAATGAAATATAATTATAGTATGAGCGCATGAAATGTTTTTATTAAAATAATGTAGTTAATTAATGAAGTCCATTAAATAATACCTACGCTTGTGATTTTAGTTTTATTAACATAATTTGATTGAAAATATTTTCATTTTGTATACCAAGTCTTAACATCTGAAATACTGTTTATCGATAATCGATATGTGTCAATATTTCCACGGTGTACATCACTATTGCACGCACACATTGACAATTCAAAATCGGTTGCACTTTTTTGAGCTCTATGTCCTTCTATGGGGTAGCAAAAATATTCTAATTCTATGGTTTATGTTATGAGTTTTTTGCCATCTGCCGGGTGAGGGTTATTTGAAGCATCAACATCAGCCTATAACAACTAAATTTGCAACAAAATTTTAACGTTTCATAAGTGCCTTTTATATTGGTTTATGTGAAATAAAGACCTTTGACTTGACTGACTTTGACTGTATTCCGAAAGAGGTGTGTTAGAACCTTCGTGCTCACTTTACTTAATTAGGTAGACACCCTCATATCACCTATGCTTTTAGTAAACATTGCAATAAACCCTTGTAAATAAAATTTTATTTTAATAAGAGTGTCTATGGAGTTTCTTGGCGGTTCTTCATAAGATCAACTTTTTAGGAACCGTGCAGCTTTGACATTTCTTAAGAGCTTGTAATTTGGTCAATGGGAAAAAAGTATTAGATTTGAATTGAGTAAGTCCCATCATGTAGTAGTTTCCAAGCTGCAGGCTGCTACCGAGATTTGTTTTAACAGAAAAGTCCACTAAAACTTAGCCCGATCTAGGTATAAGCAGGTGTATTGGCTATCTCGGTTGACATCGAATCAATTGTCACTTTGTAGTACATTGCGTGTGTATGAAACACAGGTGCACTCCTTCTTTCTTTACTCTCATAGTCCGATGGGACGGCAATCCGAGAGATCAGGCCCGGGACCAATTGCTTTACGTGCTCTCCGAAGCACGGGCATGTCACACCACCAACTTCCTGACACCGGGGTGAGAATTTCCTAACAGAAAAAAAAACAATAATTCTTTGCTCGACCTGGGAATAGAACCCAGGGCCTCAAGCACAGCAGCCGCGCTTGCGACCGCTAAACTAACGAGGTAGTCAAACTGTGTGTGTGCTACCTATATAGAGACTGACCGACTGTATTTTCTTTCCACAAGAAGGTATAACTTTCCGAAATATTTATCAACTTGTTTCTGACTGTATCTTGCATTTCATGTTTCAAAAAGAGTCTAAGACATATCCTGCTACAATTCCTGCCCCCGGAAGCGGTATCCGTTGTATTTCCTACTTTAGATCCCTGTACGCATATATTTACTGAACCGGCCGCTAGGGGGCGCGTGGGTGAAAGTAAATTAGTTTTATGTGGTGTCCAGGTTAGGATACTGGCGTTGAGGTATTTATTTTGTAAAAAGAAGGGAGATTTCGTGTCCTAGGATTCTATTTGTTCGGTTAGTTTAGTCACCTGCGCGTCTACAAAACAAAAACTATCTCAAATCTCAATAAACCAGGGGTTAATATTATTGATGTAACGTGTAGGATCGTCATATGATGCGGAGGAATGCAGATGAAGTTACTAGAAACGTTTAGAGTATAGTGGATGGTGAACGAATGAAGGAAGACCAAGAAAAAGAAGGATGGATTATGAGAAAGCTGATTTGGCTAGAGAAGGAATGACTACAAAAGTGATAATAGCTGGTAGAAATAAATCGTAGAAAAAAAAAAGTATTAATATGTGCAAGGAAATAAATTTATTTTCTTTCTTCTTTCTTTCTTTTATTAGAATGATGATTATAGATGTAGTGAGGATTTAGGAACTACAGTGCAAGCACGGATCTTTGTTGAGTCGACAAAAGTTTAAAAGATTTGAATTGTATCTTTTATCAAATGACAAAAGGTGCTAACAAATCGTGCTTACGCCGCTGTTTCGTAGTGTTCTGAACTTATCTAATTTGACTAATTCAGTTTTCGACGAATCACTTCGCAAGATCAGACGAACTGTATGGTAACTACAGTTTGGGACACACAGACACCAGTTAAGTCTTTAGAAAACTGTCAAAATTAATAAATACATACAACCGTAAGATAAATCTTTGAAAAGCATTAACGCATGCTTAGCGAACTCTAAAGTTACAATATTAAATGGAAAAAGAAGAATACGGTCGCGAACAGGATTCGAACCTTAATAATATTGTAATTAATGTGTAATTTTAATATTGTAACTTTAGAGTTCGCTAAGCATACGGTACTGCTTTTCAAAGATTTATCTTGAATTATTAAGCTAATTGCATTCTTTACGACATTGTATTAACTGCAAAGTTATTGGTGTCGGTTCGGTCACCTGTATAGGTACTCAATAGAAAGCAATGACGTCGCCAAAAAGACGTGTTAAAATATGGATAAAGAATTCGGGGTGGTGAGCAGAGGTCGAGATGGCTTAGTGGTCAGAGCGCCTGGAGTATCTATCCGGGAGGCGCAGGTTCTAATCCTGTTCGCGACCATATTCTTTTTCCATTTAATATTGTAACATAAAATCGTAAATATAAATAAGCCTGTGAGTCATGCAAGTCCAATCTTTGAACGAAAATAATACGTACCGGCAAAAAGAACGTTTATTTAATAAATAAAAACAAGATCTGCCTACCAACTTGCAAATTTTAATCAACTTTTATCTTCGCAAGCTCAATTTCCACTCAAAGTGTCTCCATCAAGATAATCCTAACCTTGAGGACGGTTAGGATGGTCCAGCTAATGTCTCCAGACGTACTAATTGTCCGGATATCCGGGAAGATGGAAAACACGGATAACAATCTTCTAACACGCATCTTACACACGCAACTACCGTTTATATTTGTTTTCGTTTTTAGCATTTTGGGGTTGGCTTCAGGATAAAAGGTTTTTTTTTTGTAGTTTTAAGTACATTGTTTAGGTAGTTTGTATAAATTGATAAGTATTACTTAGTTTAAATGTGTTTTTGCGAATTAGAAAGAGGTACGCCTTATAGACTATAATTTACCTGTAATACATGTGTTCACCAATTATCCGAATGCAAGGATCCGAATTTTGGGGGTTAAGGAATTGCGAGGAGTAAAAGATGCATGTCACAGAGATGAAAATGTTACGATTGGCAGGTGGTGTTACGAGACTCCTTCCGGGGAATCTTTAAGGTAGTAGACATTCAACATAAAATGCGAGAACGCCGTCTGCGCTGGTTTGGTCATGTAATGCGCACAAGTGAGGATCATATGACTCGAAAAGTTTTAGCCATAAAGGAAGGCAAAAGAGGTAGAGGCCGCCCACGGACTACCTGGACGCGAACTATCCATAATGATATGGTGACGATGGGCTTAACGCCAGAAATGACGCAGAACCCCCATGAATGGCATAAGTGAATCAGGAGGGCTGACCCCTAACCGGGAACAAGCCAGGGGATTGATTGATTGACATGTGTTCACCACTCTACAACGAAATAAAACAATATCTGGTATTGGTTTTACACAATTCAACTAATGTCACGTAAGTTCTTATAATCTTTATCCCAAACTTACATGTATCAGTACGGGTAGTAAACCTAATCGTAATAATTACGTATACTTCTAACGATTTGGAATAATAAGTTACAGCTCAATTTCACAAATAATTTAGTGATATTTTATACATTTGAAGGCCATTTAATGCCTATATTAATTCAAATTTTTGTAAGCAACGCGGAAAATCTGTTGGGAGTGGAAGTCTCGCGTGTATGGTTTGAAGTCTTGTTCGTGGCTTATATTTTTCAATGTTTCATTTGCCGCCTGACTTTTGTAGTTCTGCAACTTTAAACAAACTGCATATTTATGATATTGACATTGGTATGATAACAAGGGAGTATCGGAATTCCACAAATAAAATAAAATTAAAAATCATATACACATAGGGGATCAAAACGAGATTGTTTAAAAAAAATATTGGATTATGTTTTTTCCTAACATTTATTCACACCACTTTGAAATACATATTTAATTAGAAATGTTTATTGTCATATCTACATTACATAGTCGAATTACTTAAGTAGGTTTAAATTAATACTATATACACAAATAAACCTACATAAAAGAAATTGTTTTTTTTTGCAAATGGCAAAAGTCGATGATAAGGTAGTCATCACTACCAACTGAGCTACCATGTCGTTAATTGACTTTAAACTTTCGCGATTTGTACACATTTTAGAAATACATATATAAATCGGGACTTTTTAGAAATATGTAAAAGCCTTTTATAAAATATCGCGATATAGACCCGATTTATATATTTCTAAAATACCGTGTCGTTGTGCGATACTATTAAATTTCAAGCTTCCTTGTATTCGTCTTAAGAAGACGCCTGGCGATATTTATTTAGCTATCATTTACAGATCTACTCTCTACCTAGCCTTTTCCCAATTCATTGGGGTCGGCTTCCAGTCAAACCGGATGCAGCTTAATACCAGTATTTTACATGGAGCGACTGTCTATCTGACTTCCACAACCCATTGGGTAACACGATATCTCGTCGTATGACTGGTTGTCAGACTTTCAGGCCTCTGACTACCCGTAACGGCTGTCATAGATCTTAATTTGACAACCGGGACCGACGGCTTAACGTGATCTCCGAGGCACGAAGGGGACCTCAGACCGACCGCGGCAAGCTCAGCTTAACTTCGATCGATTGATCTGTGCGGCTGTTACATAGCCACGAGCCCCTCTTTTAATTTACAGATCTACTAAATAGTTATAAATATAGGCATTACATGGCCTGAACAGGTACAAAAAAATATAATTATATATGAAGGAAATAATCTGTGTTGTCGTGCGACGGATGTAAGGAGATACTTATCTGTTTAATCAGTGGCATCACGGATGGGATGTCTTTGAAACTGACAAGCGTGGTAAGAACACAGGCGTTCATACGTACATCGTTCATGGTTAAAAAATCTTATCTGTTCTCGTACATCTAAGGGCTATGTTAAGCGTCGCGACATCGGGTTTCTTCATGAACGTTATGATCGTGAATGTTAAAATTATGGACAAAAGATATTTTTAAGCCCGACCGAAACCCGAATAGTGTCGTGATGGTGATGGTAATGATTATGGGCCCACTTCTTGAGCCACAGGTACCAATGTGACTATATATACTTTCTTAGCATGACAAATATACGGTGTATGATTACATCGTGAAGAAACCTGGACCTAATAGTCTGAAATGGCCAACCCGCAGTGAGCTAGCGTGGTGATCAATGCTCGTGCCTTCTCTGTGTGAGAAAAAACCCTTGCCGAAGAATGAAACAGTTATATATGGGCTGATTTTGTTGTTGAAGTAGTCGAAAATCCTTCCAAAATCCAGTTCGATTTGCGAAATTTGAGAGAATAAAGAAGAATGAACCGGGCACCCCCATTAATTCTTCTTTTTTGCTGTATAATTTAGTAGATCTGTTTTTTCTGTATCAGTATTGCACTGTGTGGGAATAAATATATCTTACTTTCTTTCTACTTCTTCTTTCTAAAAATAAAATAAAAAAAAACAACATCGCCGTCTTTTTTAAGTCCTTTAAAAATAATCTAAGAGTTCCTAGACATAAAGCGCAAAATGTCAAATGGCTCTAAAGATGTTTGTACGGAGTAACACCAAAGCTTATCTGATTTAAATCTGGGAAGTATCACTTTCTTTTCTAACATTAATTTAGGCTGACCTCTGCCTAAGAATAACTACAGCAGAGATGTGGGAGGAGTCTCTTGGGTACCATATAGGAAACGTGATATGTTTGCCGCATCGTATATACTGCGAAAACATTTTTTTTGTCTCAGTCTTTCTAGTTTTATCTTCGAAGCTGCTAGTTAGAAATTTTGATAATTGTAAAAGTATAATATTAATAAAGTTATACATAATCACGCCTGTATTCTCCGAAGAGGTAGGTAGAGGTGTTCACATTGGCGCATCCACATTTCACCAATGTTTTTATAAAGTCCCATGTAATAGGTGGTGAGCCTATTGCTATCTACTGTGCACAATTCCGACCTCCGGGCTGCTACTGAGGATTTCTTAACAGAAAACCCAATAATACTTTGCCCAACCTGGCCATCGAACGCAAGGCCTCATGCTCAGTAGTCGCGCTTGGGACCACTAGACCAAAGAGATAGTAATAAAGTTTTATACATTCTATATCATTATAAATGGAATCTTGACCAAGACAGTGATTGTCGCGTGAGTTCATCATCATCATCATCATCCTATTGCCGTCCACTGCCGGACATAGCTCGCGTGAGTTGCCTCTGATATGTAACACAAAATTGATTTCCAATTAAGTTAACAATCTGCGGTTTCTGTTTGTCCGGCGTTGATCAGTAAGAATTAGGGCAGTTAAATTACTGATTATTTTATTCACCTGAATTTGCGCTATTTATTTAAGCATTGTTTAATTTGAATAGGGCTGTTCTTTTTATTTTTATTTTAGAAGCACCAAAGTTTCTGTTGTTTCCAGTCATTGCGGACTTCGTGGAAAAACACCTAGAAACCCCCTCCTCCTTGAGCTGTTCTCTTTAATGCTGAGCATTGAGATTTATGTGTAACATTTTCTTTTGGACCAAATTACGCCTGTGTGCTTTTGGAAGGCGTACCAATTCCAAAAAGATTTCCCTATATACACCAGGATATTACATCACACAGGAATACTTCAATTAAATGTCTTTCGGTAGTGTAAGTTGGTGAGTTTCCACGCATTCTGGGGACCTCAAATTATATAAGTTTCGTTGTAAGGACTCGCGATGCTGAATGGAAAATTTGTTTGGTACTTTTCTTGATATGAATTAAAGTGATAAATAAAAATTGCATTACTGAGCTCGATTTTATGATGGGTGGGCAAACAGAGAGACGGCCTTAGCATTGTCACTTATATTTTCATCTATGTGTATGTCGAGTGTTCACCTCAAAGAAATGTATTGGGATGGGTACTTCAGAAGGGAGAACAGGCTCCCAAACACGCAAGCGGAAGTTTAGAACTTCTAAGTGTGGTCGCCTCGTATGACAGGAGTTCATGATGGGGTCTAGCCCTGGGGAATTGTATTTTTATCCTTGTGTACACGGCGTAAAGCAGTTTTTCGTCTTTATTCTTGTTTTTTGTTGTTTTAGGCAATGGTGGTGAAAATCAACGCCTACTGCCTTTAAACCTGTATTTTAAGGTATTAAAATACTTTCTGCATATTTATAGGTACCTTTTAAACTCTTTTACCAAAATGCCTAGCTTGAAATAGGTATAATGTAACACAATAATAAAATCAATTGTGTCTATTTGCCTTCTTTCACTACAAAACGGATCAGCGTGATACGTGCATCAGGGATTCCTAAAATAAAATAAATATTTAAAACAACAACCTTTGGGAAGTTATCGGTGTTTGTGTACAAAGCGAAAGATTTTGCTGGCAAAAGCTTCCACTATAAACATCACTTGCAAATTATCATCCAAGTCTGGTTATTAGCAAGATGAATTACAACGCCCTAATGTGTTAAATTTTCAAACTAATTTGTATGATAGCACGTACCCTTAATTGTGGGGTTACAGTAATTTGTTTTCCTAATTTGCTGTAGAATTTTGTAATTTAAACATTTAAGATAAGTAATTCGTTTTTAAGGTGGGGTTCAGAATTTTGTACGTATACACTTTGAATTAGGGTGAGTTGGGCCTGGAATATTACGCCACATTGCGCAGGCTACTTTAATAGCCAACTTGTGTAGCGTGGATCCGCTACCATTATTGATGGACCATTTTTCATGACTCGGTATAGTTAGGTGGATTTTTTGTAGACATTGCCCTACACTGGGAATTTCTTCCTTTATTGTCGTTACGTTTACAGACATAATATGACATGCACACACACTCAGACCCGGAACAATCATCTGAAATGTAGATTATACAAATATTAGCTACGTGCGGGAATCGTACCCGCGACCCACGACGCAGCCGGTCTCTCGACGTCCGGTCTCTCTACGTCTCTCGACTGCGCCGTCACTGCTTGCTTAGCTGTTTTAGTCCGCCAACCCAAGGATATCCACAGATTAAAATAATGATAGCTTTAGTAGACGCGATACTCTACATAAGACGATAACGAAAAATTTAAAGAGATCAATGTCCTGACTGTAGCCTCGCAATATATATATGAAAACTTAATGTATGTACGCAAAAACATTCAAAATTTTGTTAAATTGTCAGATGTACATACTATAAATACTCGGAAGAAACACAACCTTGCTGTTCATGTTACTCGTCTCCACAGAATAAGCAACTCGTTCATGGGTCAATGTATACGCTTTTTCAACAAACTGCCCACGTTAGAAATGTACCCTATAATAAATTTAAGAAAGGTATTAAGCTAAACTATGCCGAAAGGGGTATTACACTATCTCGGAATGTTTAAGCGATAAAAAGGCATGGGAGTGATATGAAAAATGCTTAATTATATTGTTTTGATTTTACTGACATTGTAATATCATAACAATTGACATACTATTAATTGACATTTTTTATTGTGACATTCTTAATATTACAGAAATTGTGAATGTGAGCATCATGTAGGAAGTTTTTCTTATTTTTTTATTTTTTATTTATTGTTATACATATTTGAAATCTGACGGTTTTGAGGTTTTTATATGGCCTACGCAAATGTCCTGCTGATCTGGTATCGCCTTGCGACAGGTCGTTGAGCTCCCTATAACATGGTTGAGCATCACGATGACTGATGCATGTGTGCCGTCAGTTAGGTCAGATCAACTCGAAACTGATATAGCTCTTTCTTAAAAAGGCCATTCCAGATACCCTACATGGTTACGCTCACATAGGGATGTTTAATGATGTCTGGACTTTAAAAGAGACCTTGACCTTTGAGTTTGTTTCGGCGTTTCTTCTCAGAGGTAGTCAGATAGGAAACGCCGGCGCCATCTAGATTATAATGACATGTAAAAGAGTTTTTAAAAGACCTACATACAGAATAAACAATTTCATTTCATTTCATAATGTGATTTACAAACGTGCTAAATTTTTTCTTTGGTATAGTCATCACTAAATAGTTAAAACAAGGGCTACTACCAATTCACTTGCAAACAAACAAACAAAATACAAAATCTTTTAATTGAAATAATTATACAATATGGGTTGAGGCCTTTAAACCCCACACTAGGATTCCCAGTGTTGTGGGATCTAGGCTCTTTCGTACCATTAATATAGTGAATATATAAAACTTTAACTAATTTCTAAAAAGAGACATCTTATTCCTTCATGTAATAAACGGTGAATAGTTGAATGGCACCTAACTTCCACCTTCAAGAGCAATTAATAATAAACAAACCAAACGGAAATTAAAGTTCGTGAAAATCTTTGGCTGTTATATTATTAACATAATACCGAGAAATGTCTGCTCCAGCGAGTATCTTATTCCTGAGAAAATCTTTTGCAGTCTAAGTAATAGCATCAACTTCTTCACTGTTAAAATGTCTATATCAATAAAACTTTAATCCATTCTATGAGCCACAGTAGAGATGCAATTTTTAGCAATCGACCGTTTTACGTCCTCATCAATGCTCTATCGGGTTTCCGCGACTCTGCGTCCAGTTGTGATAGCAAAATCAAGGGTTTCAGTGATTGTTTGGGTCCTGTTTTGAACTTTGGCGAGTCTGCGATCCGTCATCCGAGCTTAGTGTTCAATCGCTGTAGGTACATGACGTGCTTCCGAAAAGTGACTTAACCTAATGTATGCCGAATCTGAACATGAATCCACGTGAGAGACTTTTAATTTGTGCTTTTAACGTGGCATGCGGCATATAAGAGGTTAATCGCTGATTAATGCTGCTAAAAGTATGCGGGTTTAGAGTCACTGTACTAAGTTTCATTTCATTTTTCATTCAGTTGCGACTCAATAGCTGCTGATCCCCGTTGTTCAAAGTACTTGTAGCATGCTTGCTATGGTCCTGGGATTGTATTTAAAAAGCTAACTACAAATAGAACAGCACTTGTCCAAAGACATGAGCGATTTTCGCAAATATTTTACAAAACGTTAAAGTTTATTGTTTTATCTAATTGTGCAATTATTTCTGTCATTTGCATTCCAATTGATATTATATTAATTAACATATTTTTTTCTATTGTTACAGACCACTAGATAATGTCGCCGTGTTAACCAAAAACAAAGAAGAAAATCACCAAAAAGGAACAATGTGAAATTATGAACTGACACACACACATGATTTCTACAACAAACTTCACACACACACCGACAGATGTGAGCACAATACCGTACGACTGTAGGAACATAACATTTAACTACAAAAATGCAACACAGAACTGTACTTACGAAAGTTCGGATGACTTCGACCATTCGGGTTTCGGGAAGACGAATTTCACGAACACGTCATACGCGATGTCGAATGACAATTTTACGGAGTACGCTGAGATCCCGTATTACATAAAGGCTACTTCTATGACTTTCTGTATAGTGATAATGTGTCTCGGAGTGATTGGGAACGTGATGGTACCGATAGTGATACTAAAGACTAAGGATATGAGGAACTCGACCAATATTTTTCTGGTGAACTTGAGTATTGCGGATCTGATGGTGCTTTTGGTATGTACGCCTACGGTGCTGGTTGAGGTTAACTCTAAGCCGGAGACGTGGGTGCTCGGGAAAGAATTATGTGAGTATTATTTACGTTTTATTCTTTAACTTAAAACCTATACCTGCTTACCCTATGAAAGGGTTGTGGTTGAAGGTTTTTACTGATTTTGTAATGTTATTATTGGTTTGATTAATAGAAAAAATCTGGTCCTATGAGCCGCGGATATGAAGTCTCTTTTTTTTTCGGCTCTTCATATTACTTCATGGGAGGCGACTAAAATTATTGTATAAAGCAACATTAAGGGGCCACAAAACACCCGTATTAATTAAGAAACTCTTAATAAATACAGATAAATCTCTGAAAAGCGTTAACGCATGCTTAGCGAACCTTAAAGTTATAATTCTCCACCATAGTCATAAACCATCTCGACGATGCCTTAGTGGTCAGAGCACCTGGACTATTTATCCGGGAGGCGCAGGTTCGAATCCTGCTCGAGACCGTATTTTTTTTAGTCCGAAATCGCCATCACGGAGTAAATAGTCGCCGTCTTTGTATGAATAGAGGTTCTTGTCCTAAAATGAGACATTTAAGAACAGGTTATATTAATAACATTAAAAACTATTGTAGAATGTGTGTGAGACCAACGAGAAGCAATATAACTGGAAGGATTTGAGAAGACCTTTACCCAGAAGTAGAATAAAATTCTCTTCTTTACGTCTTCAAGCCCGACAGCTTATTACTGAAAATGTCAGAATCAGTGCGTGATTTAGGAGTGAGGACTGATTTCGAAATATCAGCCCAGTATTAAGATATCTAATACTGAGCTTACACCTCTATACTGGGGCTACGGCAATTGGCAGTGCCCAGCGTTAGGACAAATTTACTAAACAAAGCTCCCATAACACGTACCTTACTAGGTAGCTAATAAGATATTTTTACCTGTTATTGAATCCGAGTGAATTCGTTAAAGTTACAATGTATCTAATATGTTACAATAATTTATTGCATTGGGACTGCTTATAATAGTGATTGGGTGAATCACTACATAGTATAAAACAAAGTCGCTTCTCGCTGTCTGTTCCTATGTATGCTTAGATCTTTAAAACTACGCAATGGATTTTGATGCGGTTTTTATTAATAGATAGAGTGATTCAAGAGGAAGGTTTTAGTATATTTAGTTAAAATATAATGATATTTTTTGGAGGTGTCGGAAAAAAAATAAGCCGTCTGGGAGCTTTCAAGGAAAACGCTGCCTAAACCCTTTGAGATATAACAAAATGATGTATGGTGAAATTGTACATCTTAAATATATCTACAGAAAATTCCGCAATGGCATATGTCTATTTCTTTAGGATAAAAAGGGTTTGTTATACTAAAGAGATAGACATATGCCCTTGCGGAATCCATTATCCATTTTAATACTTTAAAAATGGGCAATTATAAAGCTGTAATTGGAAAGGAGAACGGGATCAAAATTTCATGATTTCTTTTGGTCGCTATAACAGACATCTACGCGGGTGAAACCGTGGGCATCAGCTAGTAAAAAAATAAAATACGCTAGAAAGTTCTACCTTTCTTACAAACTCAGTCATATGCATCTGCATCTTGTTTCCTTCACACAAAATGCCGTAGCACTTCCAGAAACAAAAGCGAATGCTTGACGTACAATGGAGACGTGTTGTATCACGAATGAAGGAAGTTGCAGGCCCTCACTAAGTCACTAATGAGGCCCAGTTTTAATTAGGCTAGTGTTCAGAAGATCTTATGTTACATACAGAGATCTATCTAAACAGTGAGTCAAAAAATTACATATTTAAGCATGAGCAAAGGGTCATATCTATTTAAGGTCCTAATTTATTAAGTAATTTCCTTTTAAGGGATCAATGTGTAAGTGATAGTCATAATTTAAATTTTTACAACAATTTTAGTTTTCGTCTTGCTAGTACTATGGTTATTACAAATAATTTGTTATTTCCATTTAATTCTTAGCTTAAGTTAATGTATTTGACTTATATATTAAACCTTTCAAAGGAAATTAGCTAATAAATTAGGACCTCATATACTTTAATACATAAAAAATAAAAATAATCAGTAACCAATGCTATATGTACCTACTTACCAATGTTCTTCCTCTCCTCTCATTTTACGTGGCCAACAGGGTCCACGATGTCCTAATATTAATATACTTACCATCTATGAATACCATTGTGGATAGCCAATCAAATTTTGAGTTTGCCTATGACCGGGTATTATAAGTTTGTCATGCTCACTAAAATGTCTTGCTGATGGTGGCGTTGTGTATTGGGTCGTTGAGTTCCCTTCAAAATGGTTGAGTTTAGCGATGCTGATGCGCACGTCATACTCGTGAACGGGTGCTGTCTTTTGGGACTGGTCAGCTCGTAATAGCTCTGGTTATAATTTTGGCTTTTTATATAATTAAAATTCTGCCTTTTCTTCATCATTAACCTGCATTATTCTCACATTAATAACTTTTAATTGTAAAGAACACATAATTTTAAAAGAGTGTCTATGGAGTTTCTTGCCGGCTCTTCTCCATAAGACCAACTTCTTGGAACCGTGCACCTAGCTTTGACCTGTAATAGGGCCTATTTGAAATAAAAATTTTGAGTTTGAGTTTGACACCTAAAAATTTTTGTAGAAAACAAAAACGGTCAGTCAGACATGCACTCCTCAAAAGAAAACTTAATAACTATGGAGTTCGTTACGCATGCGTTAATACGTTTACTACGTCAAAAAAAACGTAATCTACATTTGATTATGACAAAGAAGAGCAGTAATAGCTTAGTGGTATGACCGTTGAACTGGCAAGTCAAAGGTCGCAAGTTCGCATCCAAGGCTGAATGCCTCCTGGTTTTTCGAGTTATGTACATATTAAAAATTAATTATCATCTGCTTAAAACGGTAACATCGTGAGAGATGTTTTCGATGATGTGTAAAGCCATGTCAGAGGCCTACGGGTGGTTTATACTCTGATATTAGGTTGTTCATCAACCACACGATGAGACAAAGATTACGTCAACATTTTGTTGCACGTATACAACTGTGTACATCTCTGTCTACTCCATGAGGAATACAGGCGCGATGCTATGTGATACTTTATCTGATACTTACTCTATCTTACTTCTCATTCGAATTGAACAATCAATTTGATTAGCCTTTTCCCAATTACATTGGGGTCGTCTTCCAGTCAAACGGGATGCAGATTAATACCAGTATTTTACATGGATCGACTGTCTATCTGACCTCCACAACTCAGTTACTGTGTAACTCGATATCTCTTAGTATGACTGGTTATCAGACTTTCAGGCCTCTGACTACCCGTAACGGCTGTCATAGATCTTATTTAGACAACCGGGACCGACGGCTTCTCCGTGCCTCGAAGAGCACGTTAACTCAGTCACGGGTCTCAGTGTGAAGTGATGATCACCCATAGACAGACCGACCGCGGCAAGCGCAGCTTAGCCGCAAGCTCCGCCCCTCTCATTAATTATGAACAGCATCACGCCTGTATTCCCCGAAGGGGTAGGCAGAGGTGTACACAATTGTACACCCACATTTCACCAATGCCGTTATTAAGTCCCATGTAATAGGTGGTGAGCCTATTGCCATCAACCGGGCACATTCCCAAACTCCGGGCTGCTACTGAGAATTTCCTAACAGAAAAACTCAATAACACATTGCCCGACCCGGGAATCGAACCCGAGACCTCCTGCTCAGCAGTCGCGCTACGAACCACTAAACCAACGAGGCAGTTTATTATTATTAATTATGAACGTTTCTAGAAATTTCCACTCGTCTCAAAGGAACAGCTTTACTAACAAGCTTACACAATTCCTACTCACACGGTTGGTTTATTCCTAGGTTACACGTGTTTATCCAATGTATGAAACATAATTCTGCAGTTCAGAATATTTCCCAACGTATTCGTCTTGTTATGTAGGTACCAAAAGCTTTCTCGAAAAGGAAGTTTCTGAAGTACAGTTGTGTCAAATCATAATATGATTTTAAGATAAATCTTTGAAAAGCATTAACGCATGCTTAGCGAACTCTAAAGTTACAATATTAAATGGAAAAAGAATACGGTCGCGAACAGGATTCGAACCTGCGCCTCCCGGATAAATACTCCACGCGCTCTGACCACTAAGCCATCTCGACCTCTGCTCACTACCGCGAATTCTTCTTCCATATTTTAACACGTCTTATGGCGACGTCATTGCAATCAATTCAGTACCTATACAGGTGACCGAACCGACACGACCAACTTTGCAGCTAATACAATGTCGTAAAGAATGCAATTACCTTAATAATTCAAGATAAATCTTTGAAAAGCATTAACGCATGCTTAGCGAACTCTAAAGTTACAATATTAAATGGAAAAAGAGGCAGGTTCAAATCCTGTTCGCGACCGTATTCTTTTTCCATTTAATATTGTAATAATATGATTTGGTCAATGAACTGGCCATTTTACGATTTGTGAAATGAATCATATTAGGATCCTAATATGATTCAGGCAAAGTGGCCTTTTTAGATCCCTGGCAACACTAACACCAATAGAAATACAGAAGCGACTTTTATTAAGGTAACGAATAAGCTGAACTGTTTATATCATCAATTCATTATAGCATCACACCTGTATTCCCCGAAGGGTTAGGTAGAGGTGTACTGTTGTGCGCCCGCATTCTTCTGATTTATGAGCCTTTTGCCATCAACCGGGCATGCAGTCTAAACTCCGAACCGCAAATAAATGTCTAACAAAAATATCTAAAAAAAAACTGGTTCTGACCGGGAATCAAACCCAGAACGTCACGTTCAGTAGCCGCGATTCCAACTGGTAGATCATTATGGTGGTAGGTATTATAGTATATGGGGCTCGTAGATATTGATTGATATGAATTTATATATTAAAACGGAAGAGATTTGGAATAATTTTATGTCCTATAGATGTTAGCATACAATTAAATGGGTTTCATCGATAAATTGAAAACTTAAATGATTTGAACTGTGGGCTGGCTAGTTGATTACTTAAGTAAAAGGTAAAGGTAAATAAATATTTATAAATGTTAAGTATGACATCTTTAGGTTACACCAAAGGTTAAGAAATAACTACATCTTTCCACACATTACTGTACTCAAGTACTCTGCATACAGAACCCGTCAATGCTCTTGTAAATAAGCAAAATACACTGTCAATGGGCTCCGTTATGGACCATTAAATAAACATTAACGTCCACAAACACCATGAACTTGAGTCGCTTTTTTACTGTAAACGTTATTGCGTATAGTAGCAACAGCTGCAACATTCTATTGTTGCATAGTTGCAATTATATACAAAACGTGTTATTTAATTTTAGTTTAATGATGTCGTATTTGTAAACGCAATGACGAAAGCGTAGCGACATCTCTATTAAATAAAAATAAAAACGATCGTGACAGGGATGAGGTATTTGTGCACCCGGATGAGTACTTTTTTAATTAATGTAGCCTACTCACAAACATTTTTATGGATTGCCCGACTTGTTTCGAACTCGAAAGTTACCCTTAGTCATGAGTTGAGCCTGCAGCGATGTCACAATCAAACTGTTTAAATAGAAAAATAATAAATGCTATTGTACAAGTAGCTATCGGTGTACATCAAACATGTGTCAACTTCCAAGTATTGTTTTATTCTCAGACCTATCATAGTCTGGTAATCTTCTTCTTATCATGTGGTTGATGAACAACCTAGTGTCAGAGTTTAAACCACCCGTAGGTCTCTGACATGGTTTTACACATCATCAAGAACATCTCTCAGGTGTGCTGGTTTCCTCACAATGTTTTCCTTCAACGTTTTCAGCAAATGATAATTTATAATACGCACATGATTTCGAAAAAATTGTGGTGCATGTCTTGGATTTGAACTTGCAACCTTTGACTTGTCAATCCAACGGTCGTACTAACAGGCTATCACTGCTATAAATAAATTATTGTAATTATAATATGATTTATTGACCGATAAGTTTGAAAATTAATAAATTCATTTTAATTTAATATTAGCCCTAGGATAAGGTGCCGCTGCCGTAAAGTTTATGAAGACTCTATTCGAAATAAACAGTCGTTTAACCAATAAATGTAATAGTTAAGCTCCAAACATTTTATTTTCAATCATTTGGAAGTTGTTATAGTCACACGAAGAAGGCGCAGAACTTGCTCTTAATATTATTATATCAACATTAAAATGTGATTTTTATTCCTCAGTGTGCTCATAAAAGTCTCTATAAAGAGCGGTGTCCCTTATTTACGCGGTCGCCGAAGACACTACATTAGTAAAAATTTCTGAAGAAAAATATTAATTCAATTGCATTTTAACATTATAATCCCATATAAAGGTGGGCTTGATAACCAATTTTACTTAAATCACGAAATAAATTTGAAAATTCCTTTTTTAACTGTTTTAACGAGTGACTGTTATCATTAACTTCTCTTTTGCAGTAAACATGTATATTTAAAGGCGAAGGGTGACTAAAAGGCTTATTGAGATTTTGACTCTGATACCTGAATACTTGAACTACAAGAAGGTACAATGAGTGACATAATTATGTACCTCAGAGGTGGCACTAGTTTGATCCACACGAGTATTCTTTTTTTTTTGGTGATGCCCTCTTGCAGATACCCAAAGGGGTGTGGTCTGCGTAACCAGTCCATAGCTAAGGCGAGGCAGTTTGATGCCTCTAGCCAGCGGCGTAGGGCGTTGCTGGGGGAATAACTAGAGACTAGCTGGATCAGATCAGTTTCCTTATTAATAAGTGACGCTTTTCGAATTTAAAACTTCTGACTCAGCGCGGGCCGGCACGAGCAATGGTCGGGGCAGGCATGATGAGATTTTTCGCGACGTACGCGGTCCTTGCCGGGGAGGTCTATAACGAGGTGGTCGAGCACGTCGGAGTGTACTTGTGGATCTATCCGAGTTAACGGTGCCCCTTCTTATGTGCTGCGACGGCCGTGTGGTTTTATTTGGTAGGAGTCCAACATATCACTAGGGCATCCATGAGAATTTTCACACGTTAATAAATAAAGGTGCCGTCTGTTGCAATAGGTAAATTTTACTGGCACAATTCTAAAAGATGTGTACAGTATATTGTTTCTCCATTCAATAAAAAAGCGCACAATGTGTGATAAAATTATGGAGGAACGAGGTGTGGTGTTCCTCCATTGAAAAGGGAGGATCTTCCAACCAGGCGGGTGATATTGCCTGGCGGGCCACGGCCCAACGGTTAATGTCGGGAGGTCGTATATATACACACTCGTCGTCAAACTTTGATTGCGATGCAGAGTGTTGTGCGCGTATTATCTATGTAGCGAGATAGATGTCGCTACAAAATCAAAGGTAAAATTCTGTAAAAACTATTCAATTAAAAGATACCAAGAGCTCTGTGTTTGTTTCTAGGTGTCATCGCAGAAGTTATTCAGATAGAAAAGCATATCATAGAGTGGCATGTCTATGAGTTTTAGAAGAAAGCATATAGTACTACCTACCTTTAGAATAGCCGCAATATTGCTGTAGAAAATTAAGACCCCAATTCAGGTACATAGACATTCCCGAAATAATTGAGGTTATCAAATACTAACATCAATAACTAAAAGCACTCCGAACTATTTCCATGAAATGAATATAAAGGAATTATTTTTATGAATCAATGAATAGAATATATTTATTGGTGGAAAAATACTTGAGAGTAGATTGCAGACAAGGGCTGATTAGATAGCAGGTAGGTATCAATTAATAAAAACAAATGAAAACATGTCTTCACGCCTACGTTTCTCGTGGAGATAGGCGAGGTTATGTTGCTTAATTGAATGCCCACGTTTCGACCATATCAAGTCCATTGTATGTTTTTTTATAATACTAACTGGTTCAAGTACTAATTATCTTTATTAGAGATTTTCTTTCATTTGTAGGTGTGCAGAAATGGCATTCCAATTTCTGATTGCACAAGTCAACTTTCCAAAAAAAAAAAAAGAATCAAATGCTAACCAAACCATGTCCTGACAACTGGGAATACAATAAAAAAGAAAACTGCCTAATCGGTAGTGTCGTAGTCATAAACGCAGCTGCTAAGCATGAGGTCCTGGGTTCGATTCCCAGATCGGGCAAAGTTTTATTGGGTCTTTCCCTTTATATTTGGGAGTTGAGAGTTGTGCGCGGTAGATGGAATACGCTCACCACATATTACATGGGACGTAACGTAAACATTTGAGAAATGTGGGTGTATAACTGTGAACGTCTCTGCCTACCCCGAATACAGGCTGATGCTATGATGCTACATTTTAGCAGAAGTGTGGAAGATAGCTTGCAAGTTATTCATAAATATGAAAAGTATTTCGCATAGACTAAATCGCCAGATAAAAAAAAATAGCTCCTTGAAATTCCTTCACACCACACTGGTTTTATGTCAAAATCTTTCGCTGTCACAGGTATTAAACTCTAGAACAGACTTCCCTTTGACATAAAAAAGCCCCTAGCAAACATTCATTTAAACGGAAAGTCAAAAACTACTTTTATAAATCGCTGCGCTCCTGAATGACGCTTGTTCACTGTATATAATTCCATATATACTCGTACGTCGCGCTAGCTTCTGCCCGCAGCTTCGCCCACGTCAAAGGTAACTTTCCCAAGATGAATTACCGGGATAAAAAGTATTCCATGTGTTAATCCAAGAAATGGTTTATCTATGTGCCAATTTTTTTCCAAATCTGTTAAACGGTTTACGCATGATTGAGTAACAAACATCCAAACATCTAAACATCTTCACAAACTTTTACATTTATAATATTAGTAGGATAATTCCATAATTATCGCTGGATATTTATTACATATCATCTATACTTATATATATATAACTATCATGTATCCATACATTTAATATGTTTTAGCGTTTGTGTGTAGCTTTTTGTACCTCCTTTCTTTGCCTCTCTATTTAACCCAAAGTTTGACTGGTAGAGAATGCCTCATGGCATTAAGTCAACCTTGTGTACCATCTTTGGACATGAAGAATATTTTTTTATTACGAATAGGCTAAATCCTAAATCCCATCACGCCATGCCAATTTCATTACCAATTTTGAAACCAATAAGGAAATATGTCCTTTCAAGAAAAATTATAGGAGCCACATTATTCCTAAATACTAAAAAAATACTACAATAATTCAATATAAAAATAACTACAAATAAAAATGTCTACCTACATAATGATGTCATAATGTTTGCCCAGCCGCCATATTTTGACGTTTGTCACTATTTCTTATTGGCAACACTGACAGGACAATGTTCCGGCGTCAAAACGTCATGTTTGGATTGAATTGTGTGACGGGTATCCGGTCACAGGTCGTTAATGTTATTCGAGCTATATTGTGATTTAATACATTGGCTGTATTTTTATAGTTTTTTTGTCATATTTCTTTACATTCATTTAGTTAGGATTAGGATAGGAGTCATCTGTGATAGTGTAGCGCATAATCAATTACTGAAAACTTCTTATTGCGAAAATAATCTTTGTCTAGTCTGTAAAATAATAACTTAATATCACGCCTATATTTCCTGAAGGGGTAGGCAAAGGTGAATACCTTTGTCTAGTTGTAAACCTACATTTCATCATGTTAAGTCCTATGTACCTAGGTATGTAATAGTTAGAGTCTATTTTCATCTGCTATGTACAATTCCAAACTCCGTGCTACTACTGAGAATTATCTATAAACCACCAACACTTTGCCCAACTTGGGAATTGAACCCAAGAACTCATGTTCAGCATTCGTGCTTAGGACCACTAGACCAACGAGGCAGTTCCCTATAATAACATGTTATATTGTAGTGATAGTGCAATACTAACGTGATCAGAATGAAAGCACTCCATAGAAATAGATTGGAACGCATTCTTTGGCTGGCGATTTACACCTAAAGTTGGGGTCTCAGTACCAGCGATGAGGGTTGCAATACACACGTTACTGGTCTTCTTCTTCTTCTTAGCATGTGGTTGTTGAACAACCTGGTATCAGAGTTTAAGCCACCCGTAGATTTATGACATGGTTTCATACACCATCAAGAACATATCACAGGTGTGCGGCGTCAAGTATGATTCCTTTAAATTATTTTAGAGTTGAGTAACAAATAGAAACTCAAAAATATATAAAAATAAAAATACTTTTGCATATAACTGTTTTAATAATTGTGATATAGTGAATGGCATATCTTACAGTCATTTCATGGGACCGTGACCCGCGATACCAATTTATTTCAATAAAGAGTCACAGAAAAAAAATCCCTAGAAAAAATATTTTGAAGTAACAAACCGTTTCAGTACAATTTACACCTTAATAGGTTCAGCGGAAAATAAAAAAAGATTTAATTCGATTTATTTTTTATATTTCGTGGAAAAATAGCACGTCACTATTTTTTTAACGCAACGAACAGTTGGGAAAGTCAATAAATTAAATCGCTTGTAATGGATACCCACTAAACAAGGTGACCATTTGGAGCACATGCCGACTTTGTGCGAAACGACCGATACGACCAGATACAAACAAAACACGATTAGAAAAGCCAACCTTATTTTTCAAACTATAAGATTGAAATTCTTTTGTAGACTAGATCACAAGCCGAAACCACGATACGTCCTAATTAAGTGCAATAAAGTTACTGTTGGGCAATGATTGCACGTTGCGACTTTTTTCTGTGCGATTTTTAATCGCTGTTCTTTTAGCACATTTTTACTTTACGACGTGTTCGAGTATTTTCCCTTTTCGTCTTGTATTCAATTTAACGGTAGTCCATTCTTATTTCGCCGTTTATTTTTTTCCACTAGGTGTCGAAGAATGTGTTTAACAGGAAGTAGTGGATCTCTAGTTTACTCATTTAGCCGTAAATATGAAGTATCTAAAAAAACCTGAAATAGAATTGAGATCCTCCTCTTTTTTGAAGTCGGTTAACTAAATAAGTACTGAACTATATTTAATAAATAGTTTGTTGTTGCATACCTATGATGATAACAATGTAACAATGCAAAGATGTAAGATTGTGTTATTTTATTAAAAAATTGTGTCTATGGAGTTTCTATCCGGGTCTTCTCGATAAGGCCAACTTTATGGAACCATGCAAATTATATCAATTTATCGTGTCATAAGTACAGGTAATTTAAATAGGTATTTAAAATAAATAAAAAAAGAAGAAAGAAAGAGACGTTTATTAGACCAGCACATAACGACACGTACATGGAAACACACAATCTTAAATTTTAAACAAGACAAAAAATCTTAATAGCGTATGTACTACCTAACACACACGAGAGAGAGGACGTACTCACGGCACCTACACACAAAGGATGACACTTTTATTTTGGTTATATTTATTAAGGGGACAGAGAGTGGTTGGAGTGGGAAATCAAAAAAGCGTTCTGTTAGTAGGTTATAAATTTTTCCCGGATAAAAACTAGGTTCGAATCTTGCTCAAGACCGTATTCTTTTTCCACAAAAAATTCTTAGGACACCTTAAATAGAATTCGCTATGCATTCGTTAACGCTTTTCGAAGATTTATCTATAAGTGTTCTTTTTTAATAATTCTTGGTCCTAAAAGGATATCTAAATAAGACATAATTAAAAGAATCGTTCGCGAAAATGTATTCCAAACCTAATCTGAACGACTTTTCCACTTTTGGAAAAGAATTTGGATAAATATTGCATAAAAAAAGAACAAAACAGCTATGATTGGGAAGGAGCGTAATTAAGTTTAATTTTCGGAAAAAATCACATTATATAACTGTTCCATATAGAAAGGCCAACATAATAAAAAAACACAGATTTCCACTTTCCCGCCCCGACCGGTCACTACCTCCATAATGAACAGCCTTTGTATACTTTATATTTTTAAAACAATGATCGAAAATAAAATAATACCATCTATGATAACGTCATTAAGATTACCTTTATTTCCTGATCTGAGTAATTATTGAGTAAATTACACTATTTCCAGTGATTTGAATCGGATTCGAAATTAAACAAAAAATAATTATATTTCCTGTGTTTTATGTTGTGAAAATGTTGAAATAATAAGCTTTTGACATGCAGAACTGTAATTATTGGACATTTATTGACTCTAATGGCATTCTTTGAATACGTTTTATTTTCCTTTCGTGCTAGTTTTGATTAAAACAGAAATATGTGGCTGTTAAATAGAGTGCTATAGCTACATTATTGGGCACAGTAAGATTGTACAGCTTAATGTTTCCGTTACAATATTACATACATACATTAACTCACGCCTTTCTCCCGGGGGGTAGGCAGAAACTACAGACCGCCACCTGCTACGATCCTAACATATGCCTTTTGTTTCGTCCACGTTCATACAACTGGTCATAAATGAATAAAACTGACAATAGTATACTATATATTATTATTATTTTCTCTTTATTTATTTTAGGTAACGCTCTTATACTCAGAGACACATGGCAGTCCCGTTGTATCCTATTCCATTTTTTGACTTACTTAGAATTTCCTTATAAACAAACTCAATAACACTTTGCCCCAACCTGGGAATCGAACCCAAGATCTCATGCTCAGCAGTCGCGCTTGGGTATTAAATATCCAAGAGTTGAACTGATTTTTATCTATGTCTGGGAAATAATGCTGCATTGAGTTTATTACTGACTATAAATGCTGAACCAACGAATTTTCAAACGTGAATTTGTAAACAACAACACATGCACGGGTGAGCTAGATTCGGTCTTATTGTTCTAATCTTTTTTATCTATTACCAGCTTGCACCCCTGCAGAATAGCAGTTTTACCCCCGCAGGGATAATAATATCCCCAGATTAGGGACCGTGTCACTAGGTTAATTGGTTTCTAATCACATGAAAGAAACAGACGTACCCAATAACACTCCACAATCAGATATTGTGACAATTGAAGACATATATCACGTTTCAGCAGTACGTTACAATCGTTTGGCGTACTGTTTCCACTTATATTAAAAACGTGTGTAGAAACCATAGCCAAATAGAACCGTACTGGACTGTGTGAATCGGTGAAAACCTATTATAAGTATCGCGGAAGTGAAATGAAATGTTTAAAATAAAGCTCAGATCGTGTTGATCATTGTTTCTCAAGCAATTATTATGTTTAGTTTTAAATTTATCTATCAATTCAATGTTTTCCGGATAGGATAAACAATCAGTACTAAAATAATTAATAAGTATACGCGTTGGTAGCGATTCCTACACGGTATAAATATTTTTATGTATCTACAAAAGTTCTAGTTTGTGGCCACGTTTAAAAAAATGGGTCTACGGTTAGCCGCCAACTTGTCTGATAGTAAGCGACGGTGTGGTCAAGGATGTAGCACATACAAAAGAAATCTAATTTAGGTTTGAATCTGAAAACGCACACTCGCCACGACACAGGGAGTGTAGGGAAGATTTTTAAGTGCTTTATATTACAAAAAACCCACGATAGTTTTTTATCAAAGTGTGTTCGAATCCTAAGCCACATGGCCGAATGAATCCGAGCAAATTGAGCAAAGTGCCGTCTTAAGACTTAAAGATCGTTCCATTAAGTGGTCATCTTATCTTCAGGTACAATTATAGATTATTTATGAAGCGTTCGTATCTATTTCAGCTATTTCGATCTAAACGAATTTAATACCGTGTAAACACCTCATCTAATGTTTCGAGAGTATTGAGAGAGAGTTTTGTGGTGGTGCAGTCGATGATGAAATACGCTTCTCCAGCAAAAACTCGAGCCGTGATGATAACCACCCTGATCATTCCTATAATTTAATGAGAACGTCTCCGTTCTCGCGTTCTAATCTAACAAGTGGGTACTTGATACACATAAAAATCAAAAATATAATTTTACTAATCCAACTTAAAAATATGAACTCATGAAAAACATCAGAGAAATATATGGTACAATTGAGTCTGTTCGATTTCCAATTCGGTTAAAAATCAAAGACACGATACTTTATATGAATGCGTGTACAAATCCTAAGCCACATGGCCGAATTAAGCCAACGTTCGTGGAAGTGAAGTGCTGTCTTGAGACTTTACGATCGTTCCATTAAGTGGTCATTAAATCTTCAGGTATAAAGTGTTATTAATGAAGCGTTTCTGAGGATTTTAGTTACATTATCATTAAGTTAATGTCCTAAGCTATTTGATAGCAACAAGTTCTAAGGTGTTTTTTTTTATATCATTGTTTTCTTATCTGTTCATATAAGTAATCCATTAGAATATGGGACGTAGTAAAAATATTGTCAACAGACGTAGATAATGGTTGTTTAATGGTGGTATTTATGTACTTTAGGTAAGTATGCACTTCATAGCCTGAGACACAGGTTCAACCTAGTTCAGGCAAATATGCAATGTCTGCCTTATTTTAATTATAAGATATTTGTAAATTGTATTGCACTTTTTCTGAATAAACAATTTTTATTTAATATTTATTTTTTTCTACAAAAGAGTAAGATTTTGTTCCTTCAAGGGAAGTTATCTATGTTAAAACCATATACAAGTATTCAAAGTTCATAGCTTAGTAAACGAGTTCCGTTCAATTTGTGGAAACATTTAAAAGAAAAGTTATTACTGGGATAGAATTCAAGATTTGCCTGTCTCGTCGGGATGATGGATGGTATTAAAGTTTCGATCCCGATTTATCAAGAAGTTTTCTCAATATTAGCACTTTTAATCGAGTTATGATGCAGTAGTTAGTCACGATATTTTAAAACGATTGTCCTCACATAGGATACACTAATGAAAATGACTGCCCTAAAAAGGAGTGATATTTTTCTGTATGTATGTTTGTCATTTTTTTATTGCACCATAACTTCTAAACGCCTGAATCGATTTAAATGTGGCGGGGTAACGCTAGAATGAATCTGAAAGTCTGACGAACCAGTCGCGAGATGTCGAGTTACCCAGTCCAGCCGTCCTCAAATTATACGCTTACCAACAAAGCGCATTTCATTTTTATTTATATAGATACCTATATTAAAATGAGGGAGGCGTTAACAGCAATCCAGAAACATACAAAAAAAATAAACACTTGAAATATTATAATACGTGAAGAAAAAATCTTAAACCACAAAATCTTTTGGGTACCGAAGGCTCAAACTGAACTACTCGCATACCTTCATATACTTCGAACATTTACCCTTACAAAATTATCACAACCCTTTCAACAAAATATATATACCTTTAGACTAAAAATGAGACAAAAATTCACGTCTTACTATTCAGTTCTATCCTAGACTAGATCCTGTAGATGGCGTTAATAGTATTTAAGGTCTAGGAATATTTGGACCCTAATATTTTACATATAAAAGTATGACATTGAACACCTTCATAAGATTTCCATATCCTAAGAGGATAGACATATTAAAATCAAATGTTGGTTGAAAGAATAGTAGCGATGACGTCACCATAAGACGTATTAAAATGTGTGAAAAGAATTCAGAGTAATGAGCAGAGGTCGGAGGCTCAGTTGGTGGAGCGCTTGGAGTATTTATCCGAGAGGCGCAGGTTCAAATCCTGTCGAAGACCGTATTTTTCTTCCACAAAAAAAATCCTTTAGAGTTAGCTACGTGAGCATGAATGCGTTTGAAAGATTTATTGGTAGTGCTTGATCATCATCATCATCATCATATCAACCTATCACCGTCCACTGCTAAAGTTAGGCCATTGCTTGATGTTGTTACTTATTTATTTACTTAGACCATGAAGTTAGATTGTAAGTGGAGAAAACGCTTCGAATAACTGCTATATAGAAAATTTTAACTTGAATATTTCCTATCTCATTATAATAAAACAACTTTTAACCGGATTAATCGCGTGTATTATTGGTTTTTTGTTTTTGGCGAAAACCTAAGATATTACTATATTTCCTATCTCTTTTTGATGAATAGGATAAAACCTAAGATATTACTATATTTCCTATCTCTTTTTGATGAATAGGATAAAACCTAAGATATTACTATATTTCCTATCTCTTTTTGATGAATAGGATAAAACCTAAGATATTACTATATTTCCTATCTCTTTTTGATGAATAGGATAAAACCTAAGATATTACTATATTTCCTATCTCTTTTTGATGAATAGGATAAAACCTAAGATATTACTATATTTCCTATCTCTTTTTGATGAATAGGATAAAACCTAAGATATTACTATATTTCCTATCTCTTTTTGAATAGGATATATAATTTTCTGTGGCGTAGTGATTATTTCACTTTAAATCAAACTTTATGATTTAAACAGAGATAAACTCACGCCTTTCTCCCATGGGGGTAGACAGAGACTATAGAACGCCACCTGCTACGATCTTTACACAGTCCTTTTGCTTCGTTCACGCTCATACATCTGGTCATACACGCATGCCGTTTGTGAGCACTACGCATTACGCAAAGACCAGCGGGTACATTGGCTATCTCGGTTGACATCGAATTGATGGTCACTTTGTAGTACATTGCGTCGTATCTTTTTTATATTTTTCTCATCATAGATAAGCTGTAACATGCGACGCAATGCATTACAAAGTGACCATAGCTTCGTTGGTAATCGAAATACGCATTAGGTACGCTGAAATGGTCTCTGTTCAATATGGGAATGGTTCTAGGTCCAATTTCTGTCCTCCAGAACACCCTGTTTTCCAAAATATATCCAGCTTCCATGATAATTCAATGCAATAAAATGTACGATAAAGATTATGGCTGGCTTGTTGGTCTAGTGGTCCCAAGCGCGACCCTGAGCAGGAGGTCTCGGGTTCGATTCCCGGGTCGGGCAGTGTTACTGAGTTTTTCTGTTAGAAAATTCTCAGTCGCAGCCCGGAGTTTGGAATTGTGCTCTATTACATGGGACTTAATAACAGCAGTGGTGAAATGTGGGTGTACAAATGTGTATGTACACCTCTGCCTACCCCTTCGGGGAATTCAGGCGTGATGCTATGTTATGTTATAAAGATTATTTTATATTTGGCAACAATTCATATTCCCAACTTAATAAGAATGCAAAGGGTATTAAATTTCTCCGCGACTATAAAATTGGCCTGCCAAAGGAAATGCGGATTTGTCAAAGAATAAGTTTATCTGTTGATAAATTAAGAACTCCACATTTCATTTTTACAAGGGATCTTGGTTAGTTATTGCTTTCTCGGTAGTACTTTTTACACAACTGCCTAAAAAAGAAGAGTTATGTTTTTAGATTTCATGTATGTATGTATGTTTGTGAGTTTCTTTATTCCACTATAACTTCTAAACGCCTGAACCGATTTCGATGTATGATGTAAGAATCCTTACATTGTCCCGGGTAACATGGGCTAGGGTCGGCTTCCAGTCAAACCGTATGCAGCTTAATACCAGTATTTTACATGGAGCGGATGCCTATCTGACCTCCACAACCCAGTTACTGTGTAATACGATATCTCGTGGTATGACTGATTGTCAGACTTTCAGGCCTCTGACTACCCGTAACAGCTGTCATAGATCTTAATTTAACAACCGGGACCGACGACTTAACGTGCTCTCCGAGGCACGAAGGGGTTTCGGTATGAAATGATGGTCACCCATCGACCGCGGCAAGCGCAGCTTAACCGCGATCGATCGATCTATGCAGCGTTTACTTAGCCACGAGCCCCTCCTAGGCTAGGTAGGTAAAAAATGGTAGGCATGCCTTTTAGTTAATCTCATCTTATTTTGGACTAAGAACCTATTTGCAATCTTTGTTACGCTTAATGCGTGAATTTTCTGTGGAATGGTTGAGATTTGTTGTCATTATTGATGTCCTCCAAAAAGGTCAGGCGCGTAATAATACACACACCCGTGTATCTGATGTTTCAACGTGGACGAAACAAAAAGAGTATGTAAAAATCGTAGCAGGTGCTGTAGTTTCCATCTACACCCATGGGAAAAATGTATGTAGTAGATTAATTAATCACAAGACAATTATTGTTTTAAAGGGACAAGCTTCTTGTATAACAGATACCTGTACTACATGAACAAGAATGATTTCCGAAATCAGATACAAGTAAATTAATGAGCAGACATAATTTATTCCTACCGTCTAATACATAATTCACTAATCCCTGCCAATTTCACCCCCCGCTAAATCTAACCACAAAAGCGGCTATTAAGCCTATTTGCATATCTACGCGTAATTTATCATAAAGTACAATGCACACCGCAGTGCGGTTGCCAAAAGGCTGTTTACACGTGCGTGTGTAAAGACTACGTTGGCTTGTGAGTTTTGTGTCCTAGGTTTGGCAGGCACATCTCGCATTTTGCTTTTCTGATTTTAGTAGTTTCGACTGGACGGAAAAGTTAATACCCTGATTGGTTCATATTCAAATGAACGGACTTCTCTCTGTACATTACCGTTATAGATTTGTGACATAGGTTGTCAGAATAATCCATACTAATATTATAAATGCGAAAGTAACTTTGTTTGTTACCTTTTCACGACTAAACGGCTGAACAATTTTTTATGAATTTTGGTAAAGAGATAGATTGGACCTTGGAGAAGGACATAGGCTAGCTTTTGTTAGGCAGACGAAGTCGCGGGCACTAGGTAGTATGCTATAAATATTACTATCACTTTTATTTAGTTTAATTATATAATTTAATGTTAACACACCAATAATAGGCCATATAAAACAACAAGAAAAACTTAACAAATTAGAGAAAATTTGACATTTCTTTCAGCATCAAATTATATCTTTAATGTAAACTTTTTAACTAGCATAATGTCATCCATATACAGCAATAAGAAACGAGACCTTGCCCCACAAAGGTATTGTAAAATAGGTGTTCTATTTTTATAAAACACATTTCTAAAAATAACTTCAGTTCTACTATTTTCAACACAATAATTTCTTTCTACCCACGTTTATCTTGAACTTACAAAGACATGTTAGATTAGAATATAACTTGCTAGATTCTGCGAGCGGTTTCGTCCGCGTATATTTAGCGATGCTGATGCGCACGTCATACTCGTGAACGGGTGCTGTCTGTTGGGACTGGTCAGCTCGTAATAGCTTTGGTTATAATTTTGGCTTTTTATATAATTAAAATTCTGCCTTTTCTTCAACATTAACATGCATTATTCTCACATGAATAAATTTTAATTGTAAAGAACACATAATTTTAAAAGAGTGTCATGGAGTTTCTTGCCGGCTCTTCTCCATAAGACCAACTTCTTGGAACCGTGCACCTAGCTTTGACTTTTCTTAAGTGCCTGTAATAGGGCCTATTTGAAATAAAAATATTTGAGTTGGAGTTGTTTGAGTTTATCTTAAATATTTAAAATGTTACCTAACCGTCAATAAAAGCGCCGTCATATTAGCGCCACCTAGTGATATTTTCTTGACCATAGTAATTTTCATTCGGGGAATGTTTTTTGAAAAACGACAATAGTTTATACGTTGCAGTAATATGGTTGAAGCCGTGATATATTACTAGATCGTGTCGTTTTTTTTTTTATTATGACTTTCATATTACTATATCATGGTATATAGCCCTGTCTTTAGGGATATAACTATATCAAGGCTTCAACTATCTTTCTGCGTCATGTATGTCCTTAAAATGCCGGAAGGGGAAGCCCTAAAAGCACTGAGCTTATTGGTGATGTCTTCCAAAAATATCAGTTGCTTAGTACTCACAACCGGCGCGCGTTTATAGCCACATGTGGAAAGCAAAAGGAGTATGTAAGGATCGTAGCAGGTCGCGTTCTATAGTTTCTGCCTATCCCCCATGGGAAAAAGGCTTCAGTTTATGTATGTTTCCTTCTTGTTGCTCTCTTCCCATCTTGTATAAGCTCTATGCCTTGTGGAGAAATCAGAACGCATATAACAATTTTGACTTAATAAAATGACTTTTCAAGAAAAATATTCCTCATTTTCGTTCCTTCTATGTCAAATGTATTATTCGTAGACATCGGTTTAGTAGTTAGGGCTTCAAGAAGTAACAGACAAATAATATTATGACTTAGTATGGATCACATTATACTATCTGGGGGCACGGTAGTGCTCCCGCCAAGACGAGACGAAGAAAGCGAAACACCTATCTTTTCTGAAAGCATTGCCTCGTAGTTCCGAACTGTCATATCGTCTCAATAATGCTAGAAAGCTGAATTTTATATTCGTGGAATTATTTCGTGATGTCCATAAGGAAGAGTTTGTGCGACAATCACGAAACGGCCAAGCCGTACTTTTTGACCAAGATCTAGAGTTTGTAGAGTCAGGGCTTATAGGTATAGTTATATGTATCTATGTATATATGTATGTGATTTAGTTAGATATATAAGGTACTAATTTATTAGGTAATTTCCTTCGAAAGGGTTAATATATAAGTCAAAGACATTCTCTTAAGCCAAGAAATAAATGGATTTAACAAATTATTTGTAATTAACATGCTAGCAAGACTACAAATGCTCCTCGAACGGCGAACATCATGAAAAAAATAAAATTGTTGTAGAAATTTAAATTATGGCGTTTGACAGCGCGGTTGGCGCAATGGTCGAGAGACCGACTGCTGCGCTGCGTGTCGCAGGTTCGTTTCCTGCACGGAGCAAATACTTGTACGATCTATGGATAATTGCTCCGGGTCTGGGTGTTTGTGTGCTTGTGAGATTATATGTCTGTAAACGCACCCACGATACAGGAAGAAATACCCTAGTGTGGGGCAACGTTTATTATTAAAAAAAAATACTGCTTATCACTTACACATTGACACCCTTAAAAGGAAATTACCTAATAAATTAGGACCTTATATTTGTTAAGTTTGATTTCCTTTTACAGATAATTTATTGTTACACAACAAACTACCCTTCTATTGTATTTACAATTCTGTCCATCCTAAGGTTGTCTGGAAGAGATCGCCTAGAGCGATAAGACCGCCCATTGTACATTTCTATTTATATATTTTGTTTTATAGTGTGCTTATAATTTGTGTACAATGAGTATTTGTATTGTATTGTAGAATCATTTGTTATTCATGTTATAAATTTGGTACAGTCAAGATCTGCAGTACAAATCGGACCTCAGCTGTGGGTTTGGGTCTACTAGAGATCTCATAACTTTTTATCAGTAAAAGCATTATGAACTATGAGTCTTGGCAAACAACTTAACAGGAAATGTTTTTGATGGAAATCCTATCTCTTTAACGTGGGTGGATAAGATCTACTCAAGTGAAATTTATTTTGTGATTTAAAACTAAGTGCTCTTACTGTCGAGCGGCACTTTGCCTTTGTCTACCACGCAAGGCGGCCGCCGTCGACTGCAGTCGAGAGTCGGATGCCGTCGGCAAAATACCGCTCGTTTGTAAGAGCCCTAAGGAAGGTTAGAATAAAGATTACACGTACACAAATATAAACATACATGGTTATTTATAAAGAGTACTTATTTTTCTGCAAGTTAGGCGACAGTCTAGTGTTAGAGTTGTCAAAACCACCCGTAGAAGTCTGACCTGACTTATTAGTTGCTTTTAAATTACAATAGCTGAGACCAAAACCCTTAAAGTGCCTTTTGCACAGAGAACCTCAGATGAAAATGGTTCTATCACCCGTCGACATACTGACCGCGGTGAGCGTTGCTTAACCTCAACTATCGTTTTCCGGGCACAGTTTGCAATGTGCTATGAAGGCCCTCAAATATGTGTATTGAATAAACTTGGCGAAAATATTTTATGTTTCTTCAAAAGGATCCATTCAAATACATGTATTTTATTCAGAAGTTATAAAAAAAAAATGGTCGTGAACAGGATTTGAACTCCATACAACACTACTGGATAAAAACCCTGAGTATTAATAATTTCTATTTTTCAAAGAAACATTGAAAAATAATAGACAAGAACGGGGCTTGAACCCGCGACCTTTGACTGAAAATGATTACTAGATAAATATCACCAGGCGTCTCCTTAAGACGTATACAAAGAGGATTGAAAATTCAATAGGTTTGAACACGACAAGGTAGCTCAGTTGGTAGAGAGATGACACGGAACGTCAAAGGTCGCGGGTTCAAGCCCCGTTCTTGTCTATTATTTTTTCAATGTTTCTTTGTAAAATTGAAATTAATATAGGCATTACATGGCCTCAACATGTATTAAAAAATATAATTATATATGACCTGAGTATGACCTGAGAACCAAAAAGTATGCGAAAGGATCGTAGCAGGTGGCGTTCTGTAGTTTCTGCCTACCCACATGTGACAATGGCGTGACTAAATGTATGAATAACAAAAAGGTTCGTAACGTAGGTCTCTGACATCAAAAATATTACTTCTAGGTGTGTGAAATGAAATTGGTTATTCTGTAAATAGGTCTTTTCAAACTCCTTTACATTTCACTATGATCTAGAAGGCGCCGGCATTGTACTCTCCGTACAGGCATAATACTAAGTATATCTAGTTAAAGATTGATAATATTTCGAAGGCTTTCCAAGTATTTCTTAAGAACTTGACAAGGTAACTAACATAAGTAAGCAAAACGATCCGTTTATCAATATAGGAATCGGTAAGAGTTACAAAAAACACATTTATCTCTGAGCAATAAATCACTTTGGACCGAAAAGCCTCTATTTAGTGGATAATGTAAAAACTATTAGTCGTAATGCGGGTTGGATTTATTGTAGCCGTATCTAGGCACATTTGGGTCATTTAGAATCTATTTTGTTGACGTCTAACTCGTGATTGGGATCATGTGACTTCTTTATTTACCGAGTTTGCTCCAAATTGTACGTGGTTTTTTTAGACATTGATACACACTAGGAATTTATCCTGCATGCGTACGTTTTTAAACAAACACACGTGTACCCTTTAGAACACAAACCTTACAAACTTTCAAAATTGTATTTTATCACACAAGAAACTTCCAATGTTTGAAAAATATCGGCCTGAAAGGTTGTGAGGACAAAGGAATATAAAGAAAATCCCCATAGAAATATTCTCATGACATTGTCGAGCGTAAGATCTTTGGTACAATTTATAAAACTGCACCCGAAAGGGTCGCTTCTGCCATTAGAACAGCCACCTTCCAAGTTAATTGAAACAAATATCGAAATAACAGAACAGAAGTATCAATAAATTTGGTCAATTCTCACCTTCACTAAAAGCCTGACACTCGTTTCAATTTGCGGCAGCGTCCGCCGAATTTCTGGCAATGTCCAGAAAAGGACAAAAGCTATTTTACCCACATTTCGTTTTTACGATGTCCTTTTGGCGCCGATGCCGTCTGGGGACAGTTAAACGCCAAGTTTTTTGGAACACAATCGATGATACATCATAATGAAAAAGTAGTTGTGTTTTACCATTGTGTTTCCTAAGAATTTTCATCGGAAAGAGTGGATTCTCGATTTTTTGCCTTGCAAAGTTGTATCGAGAATCGGTTATTCAAATGGCCTGTTAATGGATATTGGTTCTTAAAGATGGGCACTTAATGTTTTCTTTCGTCGTTTTGGACATAATTCTTGTTGCTGGAAGTTGAGTTAGACTTGTGTTAGATATTACGGCTGAACTGTCACATATTTTAGTGTATCTTTATGAGTGTATGAATAAAATAGCACATTGTTATAGACATTTTTCAGGCTTATCTTGACTTCTATAGGTATATTAACAACAATGGAATCGTACTCGTATAACCATATATATATATCTGCCTAGCCTTTTCCCAATTACATTGGGGTCGGCTTCCAGTCAAACCGGATGCAGCTTAATACCAGTATTTTACATGGAGCGACTGCCTATCTGACCTCCACAACCGAGTAACTGGGTAACACGATATCTCGTGGCATGACTGGTTGTCAGACTTCTCTCTCTAACTGACAAAACTTTCTTCTCTCTACTCTCCGAGGCACGGAGGGGTATCGGTATGAAATGATGGTCACCCATCCACAGACCGACCGCGGCTAGCGCAGCTTAACCTCGATCGATCGATCTGTGCGGCTGTTACTTAGCCACGAGCCCCCCAACTATAACCAATTATATTTAAAACTCAAAATTTACTATCAATACTCCAGTATGGACATTTAATGACGAAGAAAGTTTTGAGTATGAATGTGGAAAGCCAGAAAAGGTGTGACGGGTTGACGGTTGACAGAGATGTATGGAAGGAAAAGACTAGCTGCGCCGACTCTAACTAAATTGGGTTAAGGGCAGGAGAATGATTTTGACTCCAAGTGACACATAGGGAAGGTATAATTCATAACCAGCACATAACTGTCCCACTGCTGGGCAAGGGCCTCTTATCATACAGAGAAGGCACGAGCTTTGATCACCACGCTAGCTAGTTGCAGGTTTACGATTTCAGACTATTAATTCCAGGTTTCCTCACGATATTTACCTTCACCATATGTGATGTCTTAGATTAACTAATAAAGTACATATGACATTGAAAAAGTCACACTGGTATATGCCAGATTTGAACCCACAACCTGTGGCTAAAGAGGCGGGCCCGTAACCACTCGGCCACCACGACAAGGTATAATAAATAATGAAATTAATGAAAGTTTTACTATTGAGAGCAAAAGCGCCCTCGGCTACAGTTACTTAGCATCTAACTTTTAAAATGTGTGGGACGAGACTTCATCAAAGAAACATGGAGTGACCGTACACAAGCATTCTGGTCTTCGCATTTATAATTTATCTTATCTTATATATATACTTTTACAATGATATCTGTTAGGTATAAGTTTGTAAAATTTAAGACTTCTGTTTGCTAACTTCTGTGTAAGCCTCTTCGTTTATGCGTTATGTAGGTATAATTCAAAAAATTCAAATCCGCGGGTCTGATGGCACCTTTAAATCGGGAGGATTTAAAGGTGCCATCAGACCCGCGGATTTGACGCGGCATTATTTTCCAAATTAAGGATAACTAAAAACTAAATAATACATTTATATAAATACTTACGACATATTCTTTAGACAGAATTCTGCGACGAAAATTTGAGAAATCAGGTTTCCCAATATAATATATTATTTATGCACCTTAAATTGAAAGTGAACACCTATTCAAACAACTTCAAATGCTCAGTAAACCCACGTCATATTTTACCGAAAGACCAGATATCTACTAAATTTAACACTTCAAATTTATTTGGCCATATTTCCAATAATACTCCTCCCGATCGTATTTCGGTTACGGCCGTCTTTCCCCACGGAGTTTAGCCAACAACGCAGGAGATCTTATAGTGCACAAGTGTATGCTCAAACAGAGGTACACTCCCTCTTCCTTCACTCTCATTGTCCAATGGGACGGCAATCCAACCGTTCCGGCGACAGCGCAGGACTGACGGCTTTACGTGCTCTCCGAAGCACGGGTGTGTAACACCACCAACTTCCTTACCTCGGGCTGATACTGAGAATTTCCTAACAGAAAAACTCAAAAATACTTTGCCTGACCTGGGAATCGAACCCAGGACCCTACACTCAGCAGCTGCGTTTGCGACAACTAGACCAACGAGGCATATTTAATATTTCCAAAATAATAGATCATTAAGCGCCAACAGTTCAAAACACGTCTTCTTTTGTTACCAGGTCTGGCGGTACCATTTGTGGAGCTGACAGTGACTCATGCGTCGGTGCTGACGATACTAGCTATCAGTTTCGAGAGGTACTACGCGATCTGCGAGCCACTGCGTGCCGGGTACGTTTGTACCAAGACAAGAGCGACATTGATCTGCGCGCTGGTGTGGTTCTTCGCTGCGTTATTCACCAGGTACTTTTAGTGGCAAGTGGAGGCATAACCAAGTAAAATCCAGAGGGGAATGTTCACTACAGAAACGTTTGCCATGTGCAATCTACTCCAGCAAGCTTAACATTAGATGTGGCTTACCAAACATATACTTCGGGAGACTGGGGAACTCCTAGCTTCAAACCCTAGTTATGATTATGGTACCAAGTGGTCAGTGATGGCATTTATTAACACTAGACATACCGGAATAAGCTATTAGAAACACGAAAAGCTGATTGCGAGCTTTATTTGTATACGCTACCCCTTCTGTTTCTGGCTAATATTTACGGTTTTAATAGATATTTTTTAAATTACAAATCATTTCTGTCCACTACGACTACTAGAACTAAACTAACATATAAAATATACATATATAATATGTTAAATGTGTATTCAAATCAAAGGATATTTAATAATAACTTTCGTGAGACATATTACCAATTATTGTTCACCAGTTACTTCCAACTCACGTGCATTTTTCGGGACTGCCGACTAGTTTCGAACTCGAACGGAGTCGTAGCTGAGCCCGCGGCGAAATCATGAGTCAAACTTGTCGGACGATCCCGAAAAATGCACATGAGTAGTAACCAGTGAACAATAATTGATAGGATATTAAATATAAACAATTTTTTTGGTCCAATTGCCACTTATAACTAGCAAAATGTCAAATTGATACGTGAAATTGTTGCATAAAAGTGTGTTATATTTTGTATTGTGGAGCCTTCAGTGAATAACAGTAATAACAATACTGTGTGCAGGGTCTACGTGTGCGCGTTTGCCTGCCGCGTTCCGAACGCCATGTGAAAACGCTGGGACAGCAGCTTTGTTTGTTAACAAGTTCCACACTTTTGCTATTAACTTTACGCCCAAAATGGACTCTGGGTGTTGTTTTCGCTTTAAGCTAAGAATTAATTATTAAAATAGCAATCCTGTGTACAGTAATTGGTTTCAAAACTGATATTATAGTAGTAATTTATCATTTTCAAACCAAGGATCCGATTCGCGTATCCAAGTACTTTGGAACAGATGTTATCTGAATGAAGGTTTTATATCCCTTGGGGTAGCAACACATTATTCATGTGTCGATCATTGTGACGAGTGATTGGCATGTGATGCGTCGATGAGAAAGCTGAAATATTTTTCCTGTCTTCTTAAATGCCTGGATGATCCATCAAATTATTTTAGGTAACATAAATCAAGATATTTGTACCCTTTTTTATTTTTCAGTATTTTTGCGTTATTTCTTATTTTCCAATATTTTGTAAAAGTAGTTTCGAAGCCAAAGAAACAATCTCTTAAAAGGCACCAGTAACACGAAGAAAATCATGCTAAAGTGTGCTTAAAACTTTCTCTTAACCTAAAACTGAGACTTTAGCTCCATTTTCACTTGCACCACTTTCCGTAATAGTCTATTTGAATCCAACTCTTTGGTCTTTCCCCCCACACATAGGACCATTTGCTTCCATGATAAGTTTCTTAAAGAACGCCACTTCATACTCGCAGAAAGTTTTCAACATCATTTGCACACAGTAAAATTCACATATTCAACATTTTCCTGGCATTTTATTGATGTCTTTCATTTCATATTCTTTGGTTATACGAATAGAATGACACTTGCATTCACCATATTGGATTTAACCATTGCAATTGAGACATTGAAAACTGCTTATTTTAAACTGATCTGCTACATAGACTTTAATACAGCGTTTATTCTTATTCGTCACCATACTTTCGCGACCAGCACGCGCTGAATATATTATTTTTATAATATGATAAACGAACTTCTTTAGGTACAATTCGTAAGTATCACTGTTTGGCTATTGAATAAAGTCTTTCAGTTTTCAATAGTCGAAGGTTTATGACTTCTGGATACATTAAATCGGTGTATAAAATACTGACTGATTATAAACACTTAAGATATGAATAGGATGTTTGCCTCTCGACCAAAATTTTGAGACAAACAATTTGTGATGAACTTAGGTATCAATATAAGAATTTTAAGCTATCACAAATAAGTTTTCTGTTATTGAAAATGTATTATTTACAATGGTAGTACAATGGGATCTAAAACTTGTGCGACATCAACTTTTAATTAAACTTCAACAGAATTACTTTATGGTTCCTCAAAAGTCTATTGGTTGAGTTTGTCAGACAAGCATAATTCTTGACTTTGTCAGTATTTATGGAGCTATTTTTAGGGAATGTAATTTAAATTTTACTCTAGAACACTAATGGTTTTTATAAATAATGTTTGAATTGTTTGTTATAATTTGGAAAAAGTTTTGGTCAAGAATTGAAGATAGTTTTCTACATTATTTTATTCGCAAAGTAACGATTAAGAGTTTAACAGTAAAGATTTAGAGTTCGCTAAGCATGCGTTAATGCTTTTCAAAGATTTATCTTGAATTGTTAAGGTATTTGCATTCTTTACGACATTGTATTAGCTGCAAAGTTGGTCGTTGATTGCAATGACGTCGCCATAAGACATGTTAAAATATGGAAGAAGAATTCGCGGTGGTGAGCAGAGGTCGAGATGGCTTAGTGGTCAGAGCGCCGGGAGTATTTATCCAGGAGGCGCAGGTTCGAATCCTGTTCGCGACCGTATTCTTTTTCCATTTAATATAATAACTTTAGAGTTCGCTAAGCATGCGTTAATGATTTTCAAAGATTTATCTAACGATTAAGAATTAATTTTTTAAAAGTGCTCTTATCTTAAATCAACAGAGAAGAATGTATACAAGGAATTAGTTTAAAAAGCATAATTACATCGATTGCAATTGTCATTGTTGAAGACCCATTTTCATGGAAACTCTGATAATATTAACTAAACTTTGTATAGGTCATTGAAAATCTGAAATAGAAAGAAAAGTACAGAAGTAAGAAGTGACATGATTATTTCCTGTTGGGTCGTGCAAATAGACTAGTGTTCAATATTACGTCGTTTCCAACATCGTGTTGCTATTGGCAGTATTGCAATTCCCACTTTCAATGCAAAATGGATTCTTGTTACATCGTTTTCACCGAGCTTGTGTATAAGGAATTATATTACATGCTGTGTTTTGATAATATTTTTCCTTTGAAAGCAAAATTGAATACGTAACTTTAGTTTTACATTAATGAATTAGAATTTTACACATGTATGTGTATACATACATAGCGCTTCACATCTGTATTCCCCAAAGGGGTAAGCAGAGGTATACAAAATTCACCAATTCTGTTATTAGGTCCCCTATAATAGGTGGTGAGCCTATTGCCATCCGGGCATAATTTCAAACTCAATATTCAATACAGGCAACACAACTGTGGTGGGAGGCTTCGGCCGCAGCTGGTTACCACCACCGGACGAACCATACCCACTGGACGAAGCCATGCCATGAAACGACCTCATGGATGCCCTCTACCTAATGGTGAGGGCTATGTCGAAGTCCTACCGACTAACCACACGTCCGTCGCAGCACATAAGAGGGGGCACCTTTAACTCGGGTGGATCAAACTAGTGCCCACTCTGTGTTATACCTATGGCACGTCACGGGGGAAACCGTTGCCCTCCCAAAATCGTCGCGGTGTACAGAAGCGCACACTTTAGGGTCTATTCGGCGTCGATGACCCTTTTCTTTACCAGTAATAGTGTGGATGCGGCCTTTTACCCTATCTGCGATGAGCGCCGAGGCGGTTGCCTCTCCGACGCCTTCGTCTTCGAGCCGGATCGACCCTCTCCCGATTCGCCGTGAAGCGACCCAGTCGTGTTTCGGGATGTGCAACCGTTGTGGGAGAAGGGTCTGGGGAAAAAAAACTTCGGGCTGTTACTGAGATTTTTTTATCAGAAAAACCCAATAACACTGTTGCCCGACCTGGAAAATTAACCCAAGACCTCATGCTCAGCAGTCGCGCTTTGGACCACTAGACCAACGAGTCAGTAAATTAGAATTTTACTTTGCTCAATAATACATAAAACAATAAGGTTTAATACTTCAATTATAAAAGAAGTTTTATTTATATTAATTGCCGTTCTTTTATTGTGAACGACTACTTTGAATAGAACAAAGTATTATTGTATCTAATTATTCTATCGGAGAGGACGTAAGCAACTGGGAAATAGATACGTTATGATATATATCAATCTGGTTTTAATAAAATGAGACAAATGCGAGTTGTACTCACGCACTATCAGTACCATATCACCAGGCGTCAATTCTAATGTAGTAAACTCAACAAAATTTAGAACACTCCTGTCTTTCACTAACACTTACTATATGAGCAAGATGGGATAAATGAGGAAATGTCAAATTCGAATTCAGGTACGTCAAATTGAAGTCTCTGAACGTTTTTAGTAGGCACAGTTTTAGGTAGCCACTAAAATAAGAGACGTCAAACGAAAATTGTATGGAAATTTTAGGTTGACATGATAAAATTTGAATTTAACGTCATCCCGTCCCGCTCTTATAGTAACGGTGAGAAAAGGTAGCAAGGCTTTAAAAATTTAGTTTGCTGCATCAGAATTAACACGAAATACCTATGTATTCATTTCCATGATAGCAGTTTAGTATTCTAGGAATTATTGAACTGGATTGCTATAACTGTTTTGCAAAGCCTTGTGTCAGGCAAACAGACAGACAAACGGTGTGGGTTCAGTAATAGGGTCCTATTAAGCACCCCTTGGGTACGGAATTTTAAAAAGAACCCCTCAGAAAGCCTGTTAGCCTTAACAGACAAAGTCGATGAGAAAGGTGTGTAGATTTAAATTCATTTTTGGGGTAGGAATCCTTAAGCGGATTTGAATCAAATTGATTTTATTTATTTACCAGTAATTTCAACTTTCGGAAGTTTTCGAATCCGAATTCGAGAGTAACAAAAACGAATAAATAACGATATTCCCAGTTCATGTAAATCATTTTTTATACTTATTTTTTTATATGTGTATTATAGAATACTGAATGAAAAATATACATACATACACACATGATGATAACGATAGTGATGACTGATGATTTTTCGTTAAGGAAACTTCTGACAGTTGAGAATTACCTAATACCATTTAAGGGACGGTAATAAAGAGGCACGGGAGATTTCTTTCGGCCGCTTTGAATGTACACTGATACCTGGTCTTTTAGTCCAAACATGAGAGATGACACTCTGTACGTAATTGACACTCTGAAAGACTTATGGCGAGTTTTATACATTGATTGATACAAAAACAAAAAAAAGATAATATATTATAATCAGAATAGCATTTTATTTATGATTTAAAAAATTTCATTGCGCTAATTTCTGAACGCGACAACATTGACAGTTTTTTGTATGACACGTTCAGAGCTTAACTGAGAATCCAATGATTTTATTATGAATATTATAATGAATTCCGGGGATTTAAAAATATTTTGCAGGCCGAAAGTTATTCTCCAAGGATCACTAATAGAACTCTAACGTTCTAAAAATCTTTATTCAATTGCACAAATCACGCCGTCATCCATTTCTGAATGTCAAATTAAACATTCAAACATAAAGTTACTAAGTAAATAATTACCATAAACAAAACTTTTGTGTTTTAACTAAAACAATTGTCCACCAAATAATTTCAGTCGTCCTAGATTTCTCCTAATCCAAAATATTTCTGAGAACACTTTAACGAGTTAAACAATAAATTCCAAGTTTTTGGTCCTTCGGTACAATTTGGCCGTATTGTTTGAGCCACTTTATAGTTTCATAGCTGAGCGACTTGGCTACATATTGCCAACCATAAACCAGCTGGACGCTTGTCAAAACGTTACTTGCAAGTTTCTGCGCTTTGCATTTTATTGGCTAGTGACCATAAAAACTAGCCACCGTTCACTGAAAGGGTCCTAAATTCTGCATAGTTTAGAAGTATTCACGATTTTTATATTGAGGAATTGGTGAAATTCTTTTAGATGTAAATAAGGTCAAATGTATTAATACTAAACTATTAGATTAATTTAGTATAAATTTCATATCATATCAGCTCCTACACATCTGAAAATGAAAGCGTGGTTTTTAAATACTTAAATAATATTTTAGTAAACTTTACTGCTGAACATTATCTTGAAAATATCCAAAATATCTCGTCTAAACGAGATATTTTGGATATTTTCAAGATAATGTAAAAATAAATTTTTCTAGAGTCTAAACTCTAGAAAAAATTATCTTTTTTTTGTAAACAAAAACCACCTTGCTCATAATCATGCTCGAAATATATTTAAACAAATTAACTCTCAAGTGGGCTGTCATCTCTTTCCATTAATATTTAAGTAGCAGGGTTGTTAGAACGTCAACTTTTACGAATATGGCCTTAAAATTTTAAATATTCCCCATACCACAAGGCATATAATAAACACATTTGTTACCCACCAACCAATATTAGATTCTATTCCCAAGGAATCCTTAATTCCTCGAAACAGGAAGACTGTTCTAAAGAAACTAGTACATTATTCTAAAGAATTTTTAATACCGCAGCTTATTGGAGTCCTACACGCGATGCCGTTCTCTATATTGGTTCCCAGTTTAAATAATAGATGGCGTTCTGCAATAAATCCTTCGTTCAGTCGCCATATTGGCCGTCTGTCGTTCGTTCAGTTCAATTGTTTGAACGTTCCATTTGAAAGAATGGAACTGTTTTTTAATTTGAAATTCCGTTGTTGTTATTGGCACAAATAACATCTATATTGAGTGCTTTGAGATCGTATTTGTAATTACTTATTTCTATGTTGTTTGTAATATAAATATTATTCATAAAGAAATTGTCTGCGAAGCTACTTTAGCAATGAATTGGATTATATTTATTGATATCGCCATTGGTCCTTTGGGCCATTTACCTAAGGATTATTTGAGAATAACTGTAGAATTTTTATTTCGTTTGAACCAAAATTACACTATTCTTAGGTTTGAATTCAACGCCGAATTTAACTTAAGCTACGCAATACCTGTGATAAAATTTGACTTCAAGCTAAAAAAACATAAACCCTTTGAGAAACAAGGTTGGTACAGTTTTGCATAAATATAAATGTTTGTAGCTTGTGTGTTATGCTTTACTTTACTGTTTTTGTTTTACTGGAAACATATTCAGATTACGTCACACGTTTCGATGATATATGTTGTAATTTGTGTATTTTAAAACGTTTAGTGTTTTTATTTTAGGTTTTGAATTATACAATTCATCTAACTAAAATATGTTTAAAGATGTTTTGCCTGATTAATTGACATTTTCGGTTACTTATTTATAAACTCCAAATATACTTGTAAGATTTTGCGTGTAAAATATAATACGTACGGAATCGATTTCAGAACTTTCACCATCTTTTTAATTACATTGTTTTCAAAGTTTAATTTTTACATTAAACTTCACTTTACTTGACTCTTAATTGAAGTAAATTAGCTGCATACACTAAACGCATGCTGTGTCAACTGGCCTAGAAAGTTGAAATAGTAACCAAAGTTCTCGACATATTCCCAATTTGTGGCCAGGATAACAAATTTTTCAACTAAAATTGAAAACTATGGTATTTTAAAAGAAATTCGCCTTTGAAAGATTTATCTGTATAGCATTTTAAGTGTTAATAAAACCTTTTTGTAAAAAGCTTACAGACCTTACATATTACAATTAAGGAATTTATTGTCTTTATATCTAATATCGTAAGCCAAAGAAATTTTGCAGAAAATAGTTTATTAGATAAAGGATTTTGTAATGTGACGATAATATTTTATCACGGTGACGTGTATACTAAATATGTTTCCAAAATTCGTACTAACTGCTTGTGGTGCACTTTCACATTTTATTATCATGGGACATTTATGCACACGTTTTTGAAATTTAAATATTTTATATTCTATTTGATAAGAATCTTTAGATTGCGCTATGACGTTTTTTCAAATAAAAACTGATTAATAGAGTTTTTGTGACAGACTTATGTGCTTGTTTATTAAGATAAAATCAGACTAAAATATCAAAATGTATTCATGACAATCTCTCCTAACTTTAACATAAAAAGAGGTATCTTTTCATTTTCTTTTCATCGGGTACGACATTTTTGCTTAACAATTAAGTACCTATACATTTCCAAGGAAGAATGCTCTTAAATACTATTCATGAATATTTAAAGTTATTTTACAAGTAAGTTACTTTGACTCAGATTGTAAGACAAACTTCTTTGAGAACTTTATTTAATTAAATAAAAGGTTATTTCGAAATATTAAAACAGAATACGTAACATTTTTGATCTTGTTAACTATCAAACGAAAACATTAATATTTTAAAATCACTTACTACTACACATTTACAACTAGATTTTTGACCCCGAAAGCAATATACAAAACAGAAGAATAATAAAAATATCGCTTCTATTGTACGAAACAAAGAGCAGGCCAATTTTGTAGCGAAAGATGCTGACCAATATTCAATAGATGTCTAGTCTAGATGAGTAATCTGGACAACCAAATTGGGAGCGACCCACTTTCTATTCGCCAAAAACAAAACACTATCAACAACACCGAAGAGCCATTATTAATATAACAAAAACCATCGTAAAGGCACTTTTCCACTGATTTATTGATGATAGCAGATAGTCGTGTGTCAAATTAAAAAGCAGTTTAGAAGGTAACAAATTGAAAATTTGCATTCTTCACCATTTGATTGTAGCAGGTAGATTGTATAATTTAATGAAGTTAGCACATAGCTCGCATGGCACAATGATCAGGCTATTGAGTTCGATTCGACAGTAGCATACTGTGCCAATAAAAATCATATATATTATTAATATTACATAGGAACAAGTAGAGGCGACATTCGTCTAACGATACAAAAATCATCACTTCTTAGTGGAAACGTGCCCTTATAAATTCTGGGTAAAAGGACCATTCGTCATATTCAACGAGATTTAATAACGAATGTTTTTTTTTTGTTTTTATTAATAGGCCAATGTTTCTTTAAAAATAAATCATCGTTTATTGCTGTTTAAAGAAGGAACGATTCGATGACCATTTAATTGAAATAAAAATGCGTAATTTGTAAAAAAAAAAAGATTAAACATGGATAATAAAGTTTGACAGTTATCGAAATTAGTACACCTTTACCCTAATTAATAGGCATTGATAAACTATGGCGCACCATTTAAATGTATGTATAATTTTTTTATGAAGTATTTGAATGATCTACAGGAAATTACATATCATTAATGTCTGTATGATTTAAGATTATTTGTAGGTCTTAATGGTGTGTTATGTAGGTTGGTTGCATAATACAGAAATATTAAGGAGGTGGCGCTTCATTATTAGATTTTTCACCTATATTTATATTATTTATTATTTTCATACCAAAGTAGACTCAAAAATTTATGTTGCAAAACCATCTGTAGATTTGTTAGAAGCTTTGTAGATTTCACAATCATAATCTTTCTTCTTTTCAGCCCAATTCTGGCGATTGCTGAGCACCACACGATCACACGGCACGACGGCATCGCTTATGCTCAGTGCCTCACGCAAGCCGTCACCTTCTGGCAGATCACATTCTTCATCACAATCATTATACTACTTTACGTACTACCTCTGTTCATCCTTATAGTATTATACAGCGTTATAGCCAAAAATTTAATCACTGCAGCTTCTAAAGTAGTTATGAATAAGACAGTTGATCCTTACAACACTAGAGCAAGAAAACAGGTTATTTTGATGCTTGGGACGGTTGTTTTGTGCTTCTTTTTATGTCTCATGCCTTATAGAGCGCTCACTTTATGGATAATAATCACACCAGCAGAATTCTATGACGATGTGAGTCCAGAAAAATGGTACAACATACTATACTTCGCAAGAGTCATGCTCTATATAAATTCGGCGATCAATCCGATACTCTATAATTTGATGTCTTCAAAATTCCGCATCGGATTCTGTAAAGTATGCATATGTTATAAGAGGAAGTTGGAAGATAAGACTAGGCGAGCACAGAGGACGATCACCAATGGATCAACGACGAGCAGTAGTCTAACGCGAACAACCAACAGTTTGAAGAAGCTCTTCAGCCAAAGAGGCAGTATCGACCGCACAGACACAGAGTCAGAAAGCAAAGATGAGGCAGAAAGGGGTATATTCGATAGAATATTTACCAACAAAACGTTTGTGAGACAGCAATCGGCGCCAGTCTGTTCGAATACGAAGCCAATCATAAACCGGATGAGAAGTGAAGGAAACATCGAGATATCAGAAGTCGTTGACGTCGAAAATACAATTGATTGTAGGGGAAGTGATACTGGCAAGTTTATCGGTCATTCCAATAGTAAAAATATTAGGTCAGACATTGAAGAGGACAATTTGGGTCGAAGCCACTCGTTGAGGCGAAGTGTGTTAATAAATAGCGCGAAAGCTAGAAGTATGGACTGCGAGAAGAAATTTGTTTCGTATCAAAAGATTAAAGTGGATTGTGTTGTCGCATTTCAGAAGTCTAAAAGTGTTGATTATGAGTTTCCGGAAAGTTTTGTATGATTATTTTATGTTACAGGGATAATTAAGTTGTTTAGTAAGAGGCTTTAGTGTACTTTTATTTTGTAGTATTTATTCTTGCGAATGGGCATTATAATTGCAACTAAAAAAATCTTGAAACTGTCTTTAGACATCCTTGCCTTTATCACTATCCAACAGAGATCACCTGCTGCGCCACTAGTCACAGGTCTGATTCATGTACGGAACAAATATTTTTATAACCTACAGATTTCATTACAGCTCCGATTCTGGGTGTGTGTGCATATGAGATATGTCTCTAAACCCACCTGTGTCGTACAGGATAAATTCCTATTATTGTGGCATATTTTTTTAAGAAAATAAAAATGTCAATGAATATAGCTGAAAACAGTTTTCAAAGGCATTAACCCCTAGAAAGAGGTAGGTACTGTAAAAAAATATTTAGGGACTTACGTCTGTGGTACAATGCCATTAGAGGCTATTGAAGGATTATAATACGTTTATATATATGAAGATAAGCCTGTAAAACTCGGGTAAAAACCTGTATGGAAAATTGATATTTTTATAATAATGAATGTTCCTTGACGTGTGTAATATAAAATTTACTGATAGCTAATAGAAAATTCTCGCAGATGGGGCAAGTGTTATTATGTCAAAGCTGTTTACGGTGTTACTGTTATTACTTCTAAGTATTAAGCTGTGTTTTTTTTTTATGTAGAGGGAGCGATTATGGTGTGAAATATGTAATGACCTATATGTAGGTAGTTAAATTTGATTATTAAGCTCGTTTAGGACTGTTTATTCGATGGAGTACGTATATTTTATAATTAACTTTCAATATATCGATAAGCTGTAAACAAAGTAATTAAATTTCATATTATTTAGAATCTTTACAATAATAGTAAAAAATAAAAGATCTGTATTGAATTGATAAAATTTTGTGGATTGAAAAATAGATTGTGTTCAGGTTTTGAATTTGTGCAACGAAAGAATAATCTAAGCGCTTTGTTGACTTAACTATCCTGACGACCGCTGACTATGTCGATTTTTTCTTTCTCATTTTTAGATGTCTTAGATCCTCTATATAGCTGAAACTAATTAAATTAAAATAATAATGCTAATTTTCTATAATATAGGTACACTATTTTTTTTTTAAATATACAGCTGCAAAATAATTAATAAGCTTTAAGAAATCCAGCACCTATATTAGGAACCCATCTTGTCATGCCTGCCAGTAGAATTTAAGTTAATATTTAGTTCTTATTTTCTACTTTAAGAATAAATTATTTTACTATCAATAAGTATTTAAATGTTTGTCTCCTGTAATAAATGTGATTGAAAATGCCTATTTATTGAATATTATATTGAAATAAAAGAGGTATTAATATAATAAGTGCCAAAGTATAAAGGTGTTTTGTTATTATTCCTAGTATTAGGTATATGCTCCTTGGTGAAATGTGGGTGTACAATTATGTACACCTCTGCCTACCCGTCCGGAGAATACAGGCGTAATGCACCGTTATGTTGTTTAAATTATGTTATTATATTCTCTGAATGAGGCATCAAACTACTTCGCCTTAACTATTGACCCGTTACGCAAACAAAACCTCCCTGGGTTTCAGCAAGAGGCCATCACCTAAAAAAAACCTTGTATTATGAATGCATGACGACATATCAAAATCAGTCAATTACTTTCTTGCCTGCATTTTCCTCCCTTTACCTATTTAAACCTATATTAAAAAATATAAAATTTTGTCCAACCAAAAGTTGGATTGTACTACGGTTGGTTTTGAATGAATGAAAAAGATCACTTTATATTGAGATTTGATACCCCTCCGTACCTCGGAGAACACGTTAAACAGTTGGTTTCGGTTATCTAATAAAGTCTAGATAAATTAAAGTCTGTTAACCAGTCTTACCTCGAGATATTATGTTGAGGAGGCCAGTTATAAAGTCACTTCATGTCTAATACCGGTATTAAGATGCATCTGATTAGATTAGAAGCCGACCCCAACGTACCTGGAAAAAGGCTTGGCAGATTGTATCTATACTTTGGCAAAACAATTATCAGGAAGCTGAGCTAATATCTCAGTTAATAGTCTACTAAACTGTGCCAGATGGGCTGGTGGTCATAAAAACTGACGTCAACTGTATAGTGAGCCGTAAAATAAGTAATTTGCAGCAACTGTTACTTAAAGAGTTAATAAAAGTTTAACTTCCTATATATTATGAAGAGAAGTAACTATGAAAGAAGACTAAAAACTCCTGTAGAATAGACCAACGGGCTTCTGAAAATAGATCTGAAGGTCTACCCTACCTAACCGAAAAGTAAATATAATAAATATGCTGTAACATATTGAAAAGATGGCGCGGTTGACGCAGTGGTCGTGAGATCGGTTGCTGCGCCGCGTGTCGTAGGTTGGAGTCATCCACGGAGCAAATATTTGTATGATCTACAGTTAATTGTTCCGGGTCTGGGTGTGTGTGCATGTGAGCTTGTGTTTGTAAACGCACCCATGATACAGGAAGAAATCAGTAGCGTTAGTAGGCTACTGATTTCTTAACGTTTGTGCGATGTCAGATGTCAAGTTTTGTGTTTGGTCAAGAAACAGACCCGCTTTGCCACTGAGCCACCATGGCTATGTAATACAAATATGCCAACGATATGTATCTTTTTAAATGTATCTCGTACCATACTAAAAACATTAACTGTTCGGCGTAAACGAGTTGTGAATGGTCGTAACTTATGCGATGACACCTGGTTCAGAGCTCTCGCTGTCAAAAGACCAAAATGACATCAGGGCATCACAACACCAACCACCACAAAATTCTCTTGCCACGCTTATACGAATATGTAGGTCCCGCATCGTTTTATTTACCCATCAGAAACACTGTCTCCCAGACAGTACAACATAAACTAGACGAAAAGGCCTTTGATGTGTTTTTTTATTCATAACCCTAATTATTACACCTTTTAAGGGGTTGATATTTAAGGTAAACACATGTATTTAATTAAAATAAGAATTAAATGAGAGTAACAAACTATTTATTTGTAAAGACGAAAAAAGCTCCTCGAATATTTAGAAAAATCTATACTTATGAAGCTGAAGAGGTTGTTTGATTGAACGCACTAATATCAGGTAGTACTGGTTAGAATTTAATTATTTTTTTGTGCTGGATAGTCCATTTATCGAGGAAGGCTATATAACATCACGCTACGACTAATAGCGAAGCATCAATTAAAACTGCCTCGTTGGTTTAGTGGTCTGTAGCACGACTGCTGAGCAGGAGGTCTCGGGTTCGATTCCCGGGTCGGGCAAAGTGTTATTGAGTTTTTCTGTTAGGAAATTCTCAGTAGCAGCCCGGAGTTTGGAAATGTGCCCGGTTGATGGCAATAGGCTCACCACCTATTACATGGGACTTAATGTGTGTGGGTGAAATGTGGGTGTACAATTGTGTACACCTCTGCCTACCCCTTCGGGGAATACAGGCGTGATGCTATGTTATGTTATGTTTATCAATTAAAAAAGATTCAAATACGGGAAAAAATATTACTTTTAAGAGCTTTCGTTGCGTGCGCCGCTTAAACGGTTAAAGTTACGCAAAAGTATGTATGACGGAATTGTTCCCCTTTAAAAGTTCGCGACAGTATATGTCTACCTTTTAAGGTTGACTAATTGGTATAAGGTTGACCACTCCGCCCCGCGCGCGCAAGGCGACACCACGTATCCAGTAGTTGAACAAATCTAAAAATCATAAAAAGTGTAAAAAGTACATCAACTAAGTATCATAATACATCAATGTGTAGCCACTTGAACGTGTATTGCGGTGCATGAACCAGTTCTTCAATCAATCAAATTACACAGAAGTTATCATCGTTTCTCTTCAACCCAACCGCAAAAATATTACAATTAACATCAACAGCGCGTGAGTCATCGTAGGAACGAGCGGTGCGACGAAGGACACACCTCAAGCGGGCGGTCGGGCGCGTTCGGGTAATGCTCGAGAGTATTCGTAGCGCAGTGGAATACGAAGACGTAAAAGTTCTGCGGCGAGCCGTGTTTACATAAAAACAGATAGCGGTCACTCCTGCGTATCAAGATTTTCAACATGCTCTCCGGTATTAGACGCACGCCTCCACCTGCCTCGCCTCACTCGGCATCTGAACCGAACCTGACTTCGAGTACTAATAATAACAGCGATAATAATATAACCCAAAGGAAAAGGAAACGCAGTGAAGATGGAATGATGAGAATGGAGGAAATGATGAAAGATATGAAGAAAATGTTTTCAGAGCTAGTTACTAAACAGAATGAACAAAATGATAAAATGAATTCGTTACAATTGGCTCTCGAGGATATACGGTCCCAAAATACTGCGATCAGCTTGCAAAGCTCTGAAATACGAACTCAGAATGAAAAAATCAAAGAGACAATAGATTTCTTATCGGAAAAATATGATGATGCTTTGGTGGAAATTAAAAATTTAAGGGCGGATTGTAGCAGCAACGAAAAGCTTATAAAAGCGCTTGAAATCAGGGTAGACTTCTTAGAAAAGCAGCAAAAAGCGGCTTCGCTTGAAATAAAAAATTTACCGTTGTCAACCATTGAAACCCGTGATTCCCTTACGGGTACAGTACAAAAATTGGGTCAAATCATCAGTCAACCCGTGAGTGCAACAGAGATAAAAAACGTCTTCCGTTACAAGAACAAGTCTGACACGGTGGGTCCAGTCTTAGTAGAATTCACGTCGGCAACCGTCAAAGACAACTTTCTTAAGTCGACCAAAGAATTTAACAAACACAACAAGGAAAATCGTCTGAACACATCCCATCTAGTAGAAAACGGACCAAGGCAACCCTTATATGTAAATGAAGTGCTCACGGCTATGACCAGACGCTTACATTATCTCGCCCGAGCAATTACAAAGGAATACGGTTATCATCAATGTTGGGTTGCAAACGGCAAGGTGTATATTCGAGAGAAAGACGGGATGTCAAGCCGCCTCATCAAAACCGACGAAGACCTCGCAAAACTCCGTAAGAAAAACTGACTAGCTCTGTACCTACCACAGCATGCTATCTTTTTCATCACAGTTTTGTTAACCATAGTCCAAATTTATACTATTTTGCTAATAATTAAGACTAACTCTAAAATTAATCAATTATACGTACACTGTTCACTACAAATAAGCTTGTTACTAACACTAACTATACATACAAAATACAATATACACATCATATATACAATCACGTTACTTGCACTTCACATTCAGAATACACACAAACTTAATCGGCCGACATACTATATAAATAAAAGCCAACTAAATGTATTATCGTACATCCTATGTACCTGTATATTGAACTTTATTGTTTTGCTATTATGCAGCGCTCAAAACAGAAATGTCAAAATGGAAATTATTAACATAAACATTCGATAACACACAAAACAACCTACACAACCTAGATGCTGTCTCGGTGTCGGATGCTTCGACTTGTGATCTGGAATGCTGTACTCCACCAAATTTCATACCTAATCAAACACTTAAAATAATTACACAGAACATAAGAAGTATAAATAAAAACATAACGGGCTTTATGACTACACTTGCTCGGACAAAAGTTGACTGGGACGTAATCGCACTAACCGAGTGTTGGCTCGCTAATACCCATAATATTCCTGAGTTGACGAACTATAACTATTACCTTACCAACAATAATCATACACAAAATGAAGGTGTAGTCCTATATGTACACAAAAAACTGCAACTTGTTGCGGAGGAGCCGTCATTCTTAGATGCAAACTGTCTTCAAGTAAAAATCGATAGAAATACTGTTCTCTTAGCGATATACCGCCCGCCGGGTTACAAAGACTTAGATAATTTTCTGAACTCCCTAAATAGTACCTTAAGTAAGCTATCCAAATATAATACTATAATTATTACGGGAGACATAAATATAAATATTCACGAACACTCCAAGGATTCCGCTAAACATTCCTACCTAAATCTTCTGGCTACCCATGGCCTGTTACCAGCTCATACAATACCTACGCGACAACAAGCATGTCTTGACCACGTTATACTGAAAACTCGACTACCTGCTTCTACTTTAGTCGCACACTCTGCTCTAACTGATCATGAGACAGTAATGTTATTCTTGTCGAAAACAATGCCTAAAATAATTACAAAAAATTGTATTCGTTTTAATTATGTTAAGATAGAGACAGACTTAAAACAACTGGACTTTGGTGAAGTATACAAGACCCAAGATCCTCATGTGGCAGGGGAAACAATAACTAGATTAATAAAAAACGTGATAGACGCAAACTCCAAATCTGGTAAGACTCCAAACCGTAAACAAATACTAAAGCCATGGATTACTCCTGGTTTACTTCGCTGTATGCGACATCGGGACTCATTACATAGAAAATTTAAACAGGCGCCCAATAACGACATTTTAAAAATTACCTTTTCTAGGTACAGAAACTATTGTAATAAATTAATAAGGAACTTAAAAATAGAATTTGAAAAAAATGAGATTAGAAAAGCTGGGAACAACACTAAACAGCTATGGTCGGCTATAAATAATATCTCAAGCAGGTCGACAAGGAAAGCCAACACATCATCACAATTGTTAGCCTCATCAGGTACACCACAAAACTCTGTAAATCAAGTCAATAATTTTTTTGCTACAATAGGTGAAAAATTTGCTAAAAACATAAAGAGTACACAAACACAAAATATAAAGGGAAACCTAACTAACAGAACGCAATCCATGGTAATGCTCCCAACAGATGAGAAAGAGGTAGCCGGAATATTAATGTCGCTCCGCAATAACTGTGCCGCGGGATGGGATGGGATATCCGGTGACCTCTTGAAAAAGCATGCGGCCGTGGTTGTGCCTCCGTTAACGTACCTATGTAACCTTACTCTTTCCACAGGTAAATTTCCTAACGTGTTCAAAAGAGCCATAATTCATCCAATCTACAAGAGTGGGGACAGGAACCGTGTTGATAACTACAGACCTATATCTGTGTTAACTGCATTTTCCAAAATACTGGAAAGGGTAATGAACAGCAGACTTGTGAGCTACCTGGAAAACAATAATCTTATCGCACCAGCGCAATTTGGGTTTCGCTCAAGCAAATCCACCTCTGACGCGGTCCATGAATTAACAGACTATGTAGTCACAAACATGGATAGTGGGGATAAAGTTATGGCCATATTTCTAGATCTCGCCAAGGCTTTCGACACGGTTTCTGTCCCAATTCTTGTACGTAAGATGGAAAGCTTGGGAATTAGAGGACTTCCACTGGATCTCTTTAAAGATTACCTGAGTGGGCGTACCCAGAGAGTAAAGATAGATGAATTCATCAGTGAAGAACAAATAATTAACTACGGCGCGCCTCAAGGTAGTGTCCTTGGACCTTCTCTATTCCTCATCTATATCAACGATCTGGGTATGCTCACTATCCCCAATGGCAAAATCATTAGTTTTGCTGATGACACTGCCCTCTTGTTCTGCGCGAGCTCGTGGGAAGTTGTGTATGAGCGTGCACAACAAGGCTTTAATACGGTATCCAACTGGTTACGCAACAATCTTTTGACACTCAATACAACCAAAACAAATTACATAGCATTCAGCATGAAAAACAATGGAACCTCTCAAACATTACCTAATACTATTATAGCTCACACTTGCTCAAATCCAGTAACCTGTAGTTGTAACTGTGAACCACTCACCAAGGCTGAAAATGTAAAATACCTGGGAATAACAATCGATAAAAACCTAAGATTTCAAGATCACATAACCACTCTCAGTAACAGATTACGGAAACTCATATATGTGTTCAAAACGCTGAGACATGTAGTCGATAAAAATATTATGAAATCAGTGTACTATGCCCTTGCTCAATCTTTAATATGCTACTGCATCACCTCTTGGGGTGGAGCTCCGAAAACGACCCTAATAGAAATTGAAAGATCCCAAAGAGCTATACTGAAAGTGTCGTCTTTTCGACCTTATCGCTACCCCACCGAACAGTTATACAAAGAAAATAAGGTCCTGACAGTGCGTCAACTGTTTATACTGCACACTTTGTTAAAACAGCATACTCGCCTGGTTTATAATCCAACGCTGTCCAGGGGGACAAGACGATATGACCCAGTGGAGCGCTGTCATGTACGTCACAAAACTATTTTTGCAAAACGTTTCTTTTGCTATCTAGGTGGCTACTTATACAACAAAACTCATAAGCTATTACATATCTTTAGTCTCACAAAGAATATGTGCAAAAAGAGGCTAACTGACTGGCTCCTTAATTTAAACTATAATGATACTGAAAACGTGCTTATAAAAAATTAAACACACAATCACACACTCACACACACCCACACACTCACACACACCCACACAACCACACATACCCAAATACTCAGACACTTACCCATACTACACACCTACTAACACTCGTCTTGCATACATAAGCTACATATTAATCAAATTAAGTAAAACTATAAAAATTTCTATGATATTACTACATTCTGTCAACGCGCTTAGTACATAATTTATAAATGAAAAATGTAAAGGGGTGGGATCCTGGTGTCCTGAAACACAGGCCTCGAGCCTAGCTTAGGCACCAGTCTCCCACAATATATACTTACCTGAATTATGTATCATTGTAATTGTCAAATCTGACCAATGTAAGATCTATGTATATTGTGGTGAGAAAATAAAGTTACATTATTACATTATTATTACATTATTACAATTATAATCTTTTTTATGGTAATAAAATTTGTTCTAAAATAATGCATTATTTGCGAAGGTGTTTTTATAAACATGATATTAATCCTTATCCAAATAAATACGTTATTCATGACAAGTATTTCATTTGAACAAAATTGTCCTTGACATCATTTGATTTCAATAAATATGTTAGGAGATATTATAGTTTTAAAATAACTCCACAACAAAACAATGATCAAGTACCATGCGCGCATTAATGATGTGCGGGTGGGCGGTCATGAGGGGGGAGGGCGCTGGTGGAATATATTTTAGTAGGTTATTCCTCAAATTAACCGCGGGGCACAGATAGTTACTAATATAGAGTTTTAAACCATGGCTTAAATAATCATTATAATAATCCTTATTTAAACCCCTTAAAGGGAAGTTAACTTATGAATTAGGAACTTATATCAGTATGAGGCGATCCAGGTTAAGCTATGCTTGCCGTCGTGTTGTGGATGGGTGACCATCATTACATAGCAAGACCCCTCAGTGACTGAGAGAGCACGTTAAACTTTCGGTACAGGTTTATGAAATTAAAATATATGATATCCAATTCGGGTACAACAATACAATACAATAGTATTGTAATACAATAGTCAGATACGTGTCTAACCGGATTTTGGAGGTCAAATAGGCAGTCATCCATGTAAAATACTGGTATTATGTTGCATCTGGTTAGACTAGAAGCCGATATCAGAGTAGTTGAGAAAAAGCTAGCCAAATTGATATGTATGAGCATAATTATGAACGTACTTACTAGTATATGAATGACTAGCTTCTTTCTACCCGTGATTTCATCTGTTTGGACGTCAGAATTGGGTCCAGCTGAGACGAAAAGTCTATCCCAAGTCCCAGGACATAAACTATGTGTTTGCCAACTTTCATCCAAATCCGTTCAGTAGTTATTGCGTAAAATAGTAACAAACATCCATCTACCTGTCCTCTGTGTATAATAATACTCCTCTCGACCGTATTTCGCTCACGGCGGCCTATCACCACGGAGATTAACCAATTACGCAGGAAGTATTATAGTGCAGACGTGTATGCGCAAACACAGGCGCACTCCCTGCTCCTTCACTGTCATGGCCGATGGGACGACAATCGAAACCGAGAATTGAACCTAGGACCTCACGTTGAGCAGCCGCGCTTGAGACCACTAGACCAACGAGGCAGTCTTTATAATATTAGTATGATCTATCCCCATCCAATATACATACCACGCAAGCTCAGAAATAATTTATCGTTCATCTCAAAGATTTAGCAGACAATGCAAGTCATCATATGCCTGTTAAGTTATAGCTAAGTTTAAGTTATTGCACATTGTGTGCTAACAATAGGAACTTAGGGTTACCACAAGATAGTTATAATTTATGGAGTTTACTGAACATGTGGCATCTTTGGTTAGACAAAGCAGTAAGTTGATTGTAGAAAGCTTGTCTCTTTGGTCTAGTATTCTTCTCCACCTAAATTCGATTCCTGGTTTGGGTAATGTGTTATTGAAATTTCCTGTTAAGGAATTCTTACTGCCCAGACCTTTAACGCTAGGAATTTTTGTAGATTATCGTTATCATTGTGGACACATTTGAAATTATTATACATGTTACGAATGCTTAAGCTTAGATTCAGGAAAGTATATCATCACTTGAGAGATTTGGCTGATTTTTAACTCCCTTTTATTAACTTGGAATGTATCTATTTAACGGAATCTTTGAACAACATTTTCACATACTTTAAAACATCGGATTGAATTGAAACTTCGCACACTTATCAAGGACCGGTGACAATACAAACTTTATTATCCTGTTCAAGATCTTCAGGATTAACGATTTTCCCATATCTGAAAACACGGTAGTTAATAGCTAGCTGAATTAAAAAAAATAGAAAATAAATAATAGTTTATAAAACAAAAGAACACGGTTTTGTAACTAGCCGAACCAAAGAGTTGAATATAATTTTATATAAGTTAAAAAAATATATATAAAGAGTACATAAGAAAAAAAAAAAATCTAAATATAGTTTTTTAAGATGAGAACAGTGCGACACCCCTTGTGAAAATGCGGGCGTTAAATATAAAGGCAGTCTGCATAACACTAATATGTTTACAAAAATAACTTTACTGTAGTGTTTAAGGAAGGTTCAAGGAAGTTCACATACAGAGTGTAAACGACAGACTGTAATCATAAATAATAGACATGCCTCCTCCATACATCATAACTTAAAATTTGACTATTGTCCCAATAGGCGAAATACTTCTAATATTGTAACATCCTATATCTAACCAGATTGAGTGAATCTGACTCGCCACATTGCCGCGGGCACAGCTCATGACTAAGGGCTCCGTTCGAGCTCGAAACTAGTCGGGCAAACCCAAAGATTCCACGTGAGTAGTAACCGTTGAACAATAATTAATATAACTATGTTTCTTACAAATAAACATTTATATTTCTATTATGGAAATTGGAGACTTCTTGGAGTACGAACATCGCAAACTTTCTATCATGTCAAACATCTCATGGAAACACGCTATCGTATCATTACTTTCCTAGCGTCTTACTTATATAGCCACAAACGCAGTGGATAAGCTCTTGAGACGCTGCTTGAACCATTTGACAAAGATGTCATCAGGCCCGTGATGATGTGTCTTATGGACAGAAAGACCAAAAACAACAAAAGGTTGTTATGATGTGTTGAAGTGTAATAGACATACGTCGCGTTATTATTATTATGTTGCGGATAGCGTATGTCAGTTGGACGTTCAACGGGTTATAAAATGAAATTGTCATTTCATTTTATAACCCGTCTATTCTTTAGGTCTTTTCAAAACTCTTATTACGTATCACTTTTATATTGAGAATGCACCACTACTTCCTATCCGACAAAAAAAAGACATCCTTGTGTGTGAACACAACAAAACATTTTTATTTGTAAATTGAAAAAATAATATTTCATCGTTAGTTGACTGTACCGAAATATTGGCAGTTTGTCAATTAAATGGCTCGTGTTGTACCATAAAATTAAATTATTCATACTTTTAATAGCTTTTCAATGCTAAACAGATACATATAACTTACTCCAGACTTATACGTACGGGACTGAGCCGGCCATGTCTGCCATATGCCCGATCAACTGTGAACCAAGATCACCACTAAGTGGAATACTGATACAACCAGACAGCGTCGTGGCAGACCCCGAAGAAGATGGCGGGATGAGCTAGACAGATTTAATGTAAAATGTAATTAATACATTAGCTCTAGACAGACAGACATAGAAGTCATGGGGCCTCCCCCCATGACTTCTATGTCTGTCTGTCTTTGCCCAGCAGTCGGATGATACAGGCTGACAGTAACTGTTACAGATTTATACAATTTCTTTGTCATCTCAATCATTCTGCTTAGCCATTTCCCAATTACATTGGGGTCAGCTTCCAGTCAACCCGGATGCAGCTTAATACCATTATTTTAAATGGAGCGACTGCCTATCTAACCTCCACAACCCAGTTGCTGGGTAACACGATATCTCGTGGTATGACTGGTTGTCAGACTTTCAGGCCGCTGACTACCCGTAACGCCTGTCATAGATCTTATTTTGACAACCGGGACCGACGGCTTAACATGCTCTCCGAGGCACGGAGGGGTCTCGGTATGAAATGATGGTCACCCATCCACAGACCGACCGCGGCAAGCGCAGTATAACCACGATCGATTGATCCGTGTGGTTGTTACTTAGCCACGAGCCCCTCACAAGCGTAATGCTATATTTATATTTATGTATTAAGTAGCGGTAAGATGTTCCCGAAAGATAATACTTTAATTGCATAACATAACCAACCCATAGCTGTCCCACTGCGAGGCAAGGGCCTCTTCTAATACAGAGAAGGCACGAGCATTGTTCACCACGCTAGCTCACTGTCGGCTGACGATTTTAGACCACCAAGTGCGGGTTTCCTCACGATGTTTTTCTTCACTGTATGTCCGTGATTTTCAGTATAAGTATTATTTTCCGTGTGGTTCCGGACAAGAATAGACCACACCATCTCTGCTAGTGGATGTCGTAAGAGGCGACTAGGGGATATAAAATTGGGGATTCCCCAAATAAGTAATGCATCCTAAACTCTGCCGATCGTACTGGTTTACCACTCCATTGGACCACAGGGAGCAAGACGAGAGAGTGGGCTTGCACCAGCACAACCGCTTGTCCACTTTAACTTTGCGCCGATGACCCTGTTTAAAACCAAGTTCGGTCTAGCGAGTCATATTAGGGCTCACGAAAGGCTAGCTGTTGGGGTCGCCGTTATCGAAACCGATAAGGAGGACTATATAAGTAATACTTTTTTCCACTGCCTCGTTGGTCTAGTGGTCCCAAGTGGGACTGCTGAGTAGGAGGTCTCGGGTTCGATTCCCGGGTCGGGCAAAGTGTTATTGAGTTTTTCTGTTAGGGAATTCTCAGTAGCAGCCCGGAGTTTGGAATTGTGCCCGGTTGATGGCAATAGGCTCACCACCTATTACATGGGACTTAATCACAGCATTGGTGAAATGTAGGTGTACAATTATGTACACCTCTGCCTACCCCTTCGGGGAATACAGGCGTGATGCTATGTTATGTAATGTTATGTACTTTTCTCAGTTTTCTATATCGACTCTCGGCAATGGAAAGCATTGTTCGACTCGGCAAAGAAATGCTTACTGAGCGATACTAATCTCAACTTAACATATAAAATATTTGTCGTAAAATTTGGCAATAATGTAGGGTAAGCAGTAAAACAGTTGTGAAACACTTTTGATGACGTAAGTGATATAAGAGTGACGTCAGCGTCACCTGTCTGTGATGTGGAGCAAGATTCCTTATTTTTTATTTGGAGCGATCGAGTCGACTCATCGCATCGGGATGATAAAATCTGTCCGATCTTATCCTACTATAACACTAGCGACCCGCCCCGTCTTCGCACGGGTACAATTTACAAAAATATCATCTAAATCTCCGACAATTCTGTTAGATTTTCCAAAAAATTATTTCATACATATTTTGTCATAACAATTATAAACACGACAAAAAATCAAGCCGTTCTCATGTGATGATGTTTCATACTTACAGCAATTTATTTTTATTTAAATACATAGATGGCATTTTAGATGTTAGTCATAAAGTCGTGATGGCCGAGTTATTACGGGCCTGCCTCTTGAGCTACCGGTTATGGGTTCAAATCTGGCATGTACTACTGTGACTTTATCAACGTGTACTTTCTTAGTTAATCTAAGCCATACGGAGAAGAAAAACATAGTGAGAAGAACTGGACTTTATGGCCTGAAATCGCCAACCCGCAGTGAGCTAGCGTGGGGATCAATACTCGTGCCTTCTCTGCATGAGAAAATGCCCTTGCCCTGCAGTGGAACAGTTATGGGCTGGTTATGTTGGATATTAATGAAATTTAGATGGTAATCACCGAAAATGTACTGAACGGATTTGGATTAAATTTGTTATAGAGATAGATTGGATCTTAGAGAAGGATATAAGCTTTGATTGTCACTCAGATGAAGTCGCTGTTACTACGTAGATAGTGATTTTATAAGGGACAATCTGAAAGCTCCTAATAAGCTAACGGGTCCAGAGACTTAATTAGGGTTTTAATAAAACACCGTTCTTAATAACATTTTCTCTAATTATTAATTTTTTAAAGGACGCTTCCAATGCTTTCTCTTTCTTATCGGCATACTCCATGGCTTTTTTCTAACTGAAATAAGACAATAGCCTCAACACTTGTTGTAAAAAACAGCCTCCAAAAAATAAGCATTTACTCGCAAAAATATGAAAAGACTTTTCATAATTAAACATACTTTTTCATTCTCTCAACAATCCACCCACTCGTGATTAATTAAATAAATTTAATTTACGCAGACAAATAGAGAAATAGCTTCCATTATGACGCAATATTTTCAGACAATATTACGAGGAGACCTGAAAAGTTATGAAGAAATTTTTAGTTAAGAAATGTTTAATTTTCTTCAAGAAAATTAAATCAGTGGGTTACTCTTGAAGTTAATACAAATTCCAATGTTAAATCAACGCCTTAAAACAATGTGTAATGTTAAAATAAATTTACCTACATCATATTTATCTCAATTTTAAATCATGTTAACCTATTAGTATCCCGATTCTTTAAATATTTTTAAGACATTTTGTCATTGATAAGACACATTTCTAATGTCGATGTACGATTGGATTTATTTTTAAGAATAAATAACCCTACTTATTTCCATCTGGATTTGTAACTGTCTGACAGTTTTGAGTATTTGTATGGCCTACACAATGTCCTGCCGATCTGGTTTCGCCTTGAGACAGATCGTTGAGCTCGGGATGGCAACAACCATCCCGAGCTCAACTGATCTGATATTTTATGGCTTCTAAAATGACAATTAATAAAACAATAAAATATAATAATTAAATCCTTCTTATGATATCCTACTTATGGTATTAAACCTACTTGATCGTCTCGATCCCTGGATGCACCTGAGAGCAAAAATTTTTACAGTTAGATACTAGACATATCTCTGTTGATTTCATGCCAGCTAAACTATAGCACAGAAAATCTGTAAGGTTAATAAAACGATGCAGTATTCACAAAATACAAAGAAATTCGTAGAGTGGGGCAACGTTTTTTTAAATAACAAATAAATATATATATTAATAATTTCTATTTAATTCACTGGCCAAGCAAGCTTTATAAGAAACCTAAGCGTATTTTTTTTGCACAAAATGTACAGAAGACTAAGTCTAAGACGGGACAATTTTGTCTCAATTAACTCTAATTCACAGTATTTAATTAAGAAATTCTCAGATCTAGTGGGTGGACGGTGTAGGGAAAACCAAAGCTGCAATGCCAATTAATAGATCGGAATTTTCCATCTACCAGGAGTAAATTTAATCTCTTTAATCCATCTTGCGGAAGTCGTAGGGGAAGTGGAAATGAGTCATGTAAAAAATATTAATACTATAAATTTCACACATTTTGGTTTTTTGGTTCGATTCCCGGGTCGGACAAAGTGATACCTATTGAGTTTTTCTGTTAGAAAATTCTCAGTAGCAGCCCGGAGTTTGGAATTGATTCCGGTAGAGGCAATAGGCTCATCAGCTATTACATGGGACTTAATAACAGCATTGGTGAAATATGGGTGTACAACTGTTACACCACTGCCTACCCCTTCGCGGAATACAGGCGTGATGCTATGTTATGTTACATTATGTTCACCCAGAAAAAGTACGAGCGAAACCAACATGTATAGATAATTTTCATTTTCAACAAAAAAACAATTCATAGACATACGATAGTAGCAATCGCGGGACATTTGCTGTTAGTTATTGAAAGAGAGCAGTGATAGCCTAGTGGTTTGGCCGTTGGACTGACAAGACAAAGGTCGCAAGTTCGAATCCAATGCACGCACTACCGTGTTTTCGAAGTCATGTGCGTATTATAAATTAACTATCACTTGCTTATAACGGTGAAGGAAAACATCGTGAGGAAACCAGCATACCTGAGAGATTTTCTCAATGGTGTGTAAAGCCATGTCAGAGACCTACGGGTGGTTTAAACTCTGACACTAGGTTGTTCATCAACCACACGATAAGAAGAAGAAAAAGTTATTGAAAATTCAATTATCTATCTCCGAAGATCAGATACTGATATATTATATACTTAAACCTTTTCTGAAAAATGTGTAGGTATTTAAATAACGAAAACCCCATCCAAATTGGATTAGTCGTTTTTGAGAAAATCGCGGACATTCAAACGTACATACATACTTAAGGATCGAATACAAAACCTCTTTTTTTTTGAAATCGGTAAAAAATTGCCTCATTGGTCTTGTGGATCCAAGTACGAATGCTGAGCGTAAGGTATGAAATACAATTTCTGGGCAAAGTGTATTTCGAGCAAACTGTTTTCTTTTCTATTACATATTCTCAGTTGCAGCCGGTTATGGGCAAAAGGCTTAAGCCCGGAGTTAAGTTAACCCTTAGTTAGTGGTGTGACACCCCCGTTCTTCGGAGAGTACGTAAAGACCCGACGGCTTTACGCTGCTTCCTGCACCTGATCTCTCTCCGGTCGTGTCGGATTGCCGTCCCCTCGGAATGTGTGCTAACACAGGTGCACAAATGTATGTACCTGTGTTTGCGCATACATTTGTGCACTATATCTCCTGCGTACTTGTACTAGATCTCCGTGGAGATGACCGAAATACGGTCGGGAGAAGTATAGGGGATTTATAATAACAACATCTTTGAAATCTGGGTGTATACGCCTCTCTGCCTAACCGTTCAGAGAACAGAAGCGTCGTGCTTTGCAAGGTTAACATATAGTACGGTACACATAATATTACTATTGATTTATAAAAAAAAAAAATATACAATACTAAATCTTGCTTTGGCAACGATTGAACACATTTGGCAATTTTTATCCGTTTTCAAAAAGCAATTATAATTATATTCCCGATCAATATAATTTCACATTTATACAATAATACAATTCCGATACATCACAAAACATAATTATTATGAATGACGTTAAAGTAAACAATTTAATAAGATCTAGAGTCCATAATTATATTTATAGGTACTATCGCGGACACTTCCGTCTGACATATGACATGTTCATTTTTGCTTGCACTCAAAAACTAGAGGCGATCTGCGATCCCCGCCAAGGTCTAATAAGATCGTCCTTAAAATTTACAAAAGGGAGTACACGTAATGCATCACTATTTCAGATTGCTACTAATTACGTTCTCGCTTTCCTAATAGGCAAACAATTTTAAGGGGGCGTGACATGGCGCGGGCGCAGGCTTTACACAAAAAAATGTTTAAGTGGTCAGGCGGAAAAGACCGCGATATTACACACAGAGCAAAGTTTAAAAAGTAAATATAAAAACATCACGTCTGAGAATGCAAGACAAAAACTTTTTCTAAAAAGATTTGCTAAACATAAGTCCAAAATTTGGCTTCCAGCCACTGTTCATGAATGGAGTGTCAAATCTTCTGAAACCGCCACTCAAGTCTACAGATGTGGTAGGATTGTGGAAGACGTTCAGGTTAGCCATCGCAGAGTAATCCTGACGGTTCAGGAACGGAGTCGAAGACATACCCAAAGATCCACCCACCTTGTTCTTGTACATATAATCAAGTCCTCCCCCCACAGTGTTATAGTTTGGCATATTAGGGATTGCAGGCATATTCCTGGTCACAAACGCACGAGCATCCACATTATGGTTATCATTATGGAACACATTCAGCTTACCAGCGCCAGTTAATGCGTCTCCGAACCCTGGAATATTCTCTTTCATCACTGACAGGGTATGACCTCTGACGTTTTCAAGTTCCAGTCCAATACCACGGGAGCTAGCCTGCAATTGGTCATTAAGACCCACAGATCCGATAGCACTTAGTACATTTTTCTCGCCACGTGCTAGAGGTATTTTGGCACCCAAGCCTATACCACCGTCGGAGTTCAAGGTGACACTGCCCTGGGCTTGTCTGCGAGCTCTGGCAAGGTACCCTGGTTGGTACGACTCGACAGGTTCTGAGAATGGATCTTCTTCGTCGAAAGCTGGATGTCTTTCTTCGTCGAATCCAAGAAGACATCCTTGGTGGAATCTTTGGTCCTCCCATGGCACGTGTCTTCCACTAGCGACGACAAAAACTGCCGCTAACATCAACTTTATAGTCAACATTCTAATAATATTTTAGATTACTCTTCTTGATGTGTTGAATCTTCCAGAGATGTTGTCAAATAACGTCTAGGAAATTGGAGTCCCTATTTATATTGGCAGACGAGTTTATTGATAAGAGAGGAAATTCCCGTGGCACAGATATTATTGTGGCTGGATTTGTCTCTTTGATAAGGCTTAGCAATTAGCTAAGCGGAAGGGTGAATAGTGTGTTAATTGTATCTTTTCTCATACACATATACACTTACATTCACACTATTCACTTCACATATTCACTTGCAAATGCACTTGATGTAAAAATATTATTATTCATTATAATAAAACAACTTTTAACCGGATTAATCGCGTGTATTATTGGTTCGCTTTGCAGCGTTCGTGGTCGCGGGAGGACTAAGGTGTCAGGCGTCTCAACAGTTTATTTAAAATGTACAATATATACGGTAGACTGAAATAATTTTAAATAAACTATTGAGACGCCTGACACCTGTAGTGTAGTGATCGCGAAAACCTAAGATTTTATTATTATTCATAATTGGCTAACGAATTGTTTAACTTTTTGGAGGGGAAGAGCTGCATTCCGAGATACAGGTTTAAACCTAGTTCGGATGCAGATGTTCCTATGTTACGAGGTACCACTAGCCTTTTAATTTTATCACTTGTTATTGTCTTCATTAGTGATTTGTAATAATATATGTAATATTTTTTAATAAAAAATCTAAATTGAGTCATTCTCATACTACGCTCAGTATTATGTCAAACTCATCCAGGAGCAATAATTCTCGGAACACAGGAATCCCCTTTAACGTGCGTATCGCAAACTGACCACAGTTGACCTCAGCTAACAATAGCAATAAACTACTTTATATTTATCAGTACGGTTCTTTCCCTGTTATCAGAAGAGACAATCTTTTTTTTTTCTTAATAAGTATTATATCAATTTTGGGACTGAATACTCGTAGTTTGTTTTTTTTTTGTATATTTAAAACTGCCTCGTTGGTCTAGTGGTCCGAAGCTCGACTATTAAGCATGAGGGTTCAATTCCTGGATCGGGCAAAGTGTTATTGAGTTTTTATTCTCAGTTGTAGCCCGGAGTTTAGAATTGTACCCGATAGATAGCAATAGGCCCACCACCTATATATATATATATCTATTACAGCGGACTTAATAACAGCATTGGTGAAATATGGGTTTACAATTGTGTACACCTCTGCTTACCCCTTCGGGCAATACAGGCGTAATGCTATGTATGTATGGTTATTTAAGTTGATCTAGGGCTTGACTCCCAAGACTTGTTATCAAGAAATTCATAGACGCCCTGAATTTTAAATAATATCCATTAAATGTAAAATTCCTCACTTTTTATGAAATGGGCTTTATGTGAGCTTTGGTGAAATGGGCCTTATTAGAAGCTTTGGTGAAATGTGGGTGTTATTTTCGAAGTGTCGAAATCCTAGCAGCTCGAAATTGATACTTTCTGCCTACCCTGTACCGATAACAGATACATATGTGGCGTCAGTTGAGACCGTTCAACTCGAAACTGCTAGTCTATTCTTGAATAGACTCAGGCGTTACTTTGCTGAAGTCCATTACAATGGATGCAAATAAATACAATATCTAGCTACTTCCACAATATTGAGAGTAGTCTTCCTAATACCTGTGATATATGCACATACGCAACCGGTGAAAATTGCAACTACTCTACAGGTGTTTCGCCCCACACGGGGCATCATCAAGAGCTGGTAGACCGTGCAGTGTCCGCCATCGAGGCGGTCTAACAGCTTCTGACGATGCCCACAATCTAATTCTCGATTGCTGAATGAAATTTTATCTGGCATGGGCGGACTTTGTCTGCGATTCACAACATTGTTTTGATATTATATTCCTTTTAGCGATTTCAACAGATTTATTTATCTTAATCATAATTTGAAGTGACGCATTAAGCTGCATCCGGTTTGACTGAAAGCCGACCCCAATGTAATTGGGAAAAGGCTAGGTAGATGATGATAATTTGGAGTGACGTTTCCGTATTGAGTTAGCTACTCCCATATTTGTGATACCTCATAACACCCAGCACTGCATCCGCACCACATCGGGCCCACCAGTCTCATGCAGACCTAGACGTTTGGCCCCCGATAAATTGAATATAGCTCGATACGAATTCGATGGTATATTAACCAACGGCACAGCTAAATGTTCCGAGACCTCAGCTCTTATATACTCTTCTACATACACCATTATTTTTAGTATGTACAAAACCCGAGACATATGTCTAATATTTTCATATAAAGACCCTGCATCAAATATTTAATGAAAACTAACAAACAGTCGGAGCAATACGTATGTATTTATACAAAAAATATGTTTTTAGGCCAATTTCTTGGTATCAAAGGAAAAATCAGTCAAATCCAAATAAAAAAATTTATTAATATATGCATCGACTTGAGAAATTCTCCTTTTATCGTCGACTCAAAAATAAACATAACATGACTTACTTGAGAAATATTTGCAACTCAAAAATTCAGATAAACTTATCTAGATTTTTCTTCTCCACAGCCCAATCCTCGGCGTAGCGACGTTCACCTACGAGGTCTACGATGATGGCACGCAGGTTCCCGTGTGCCTCACACAAGCAGACACCTTCTGGTCAGCCATGTTCTTCATCCTCACCATCGCCGTCTTCTTCATCGTCCCTCTTGGAGTCCTACTCGTACTCTACAGCGTCATCGCAAAAAACCTGATGGAAAACCCCGTCATTATAGCACAGAACACAAAAAACACAAACAACACCGGTAATGTTGTACGCTACAGGAAACAAGTCATTCTTATGCTCGGTACAGTTGTTCTATCATTCTTCCTCTGCCTCCTTCCCTTCAAAGCACTCACGCTTTGGATCATCGTATTCCCACCGGAGACAATAATGTCATTAGGTATAGATGGTTACTATATACTTTTATATTTTTGTAGAGTTATGCTGTATTTAAATTCGGCGATAAATCCAATATTATACAATTTGATGTCATCGAAATTTAGGGAGGGTTTCGTGAAACTCTTAAAGATAAATAAACTGATGAGGTGCAGTAGGAGTTTAAGAGAAACGATGCAACGGCGGGACACATTCAACACAACCACTTCAACAGGATTTTCTAGCAGTCAAAATACGTCAGATTCTTTTTGGAGAAGATATAGTAATAGAACATCATCACAAAAAATCTTCGTCAACAGAGAAAGCAAGAAAGTTAAAGAGGAAATAGTGCAACAGATGAAAGTAGGCGAAATCATAAACGTTGAGAACCGAAGACGAAATAGTATGACAATGGTCGCGGCCCTAAATGAATCGGAGAACGACATGTATGCTGATGTACACGATAATCATTTTTCTAACGAATTAGCCATAGACACTGCCAATGAGAACAATAAACAAATACAAATATTGAACCTAGATGTAAAAACTAACAATGTTTATTCCATAACTTTAGATGTAAGTGATTCGGTCGAGGGTAGAAACAAATTCGTGTGTATACCAACACTTGATAGAGAGAATAATATATTTATATACGATTACAGAACTAAGGAGAGTTTTGTATGAGATGTTTGTTTGATGTAGCGAGTTTGGCTTGAAGCCAGAGAAATCAGTGCATTTACATAAGACAAGCGAATATATATTTACGGTCGATTCATACATCACTGGATTAAGGTAATCATACCGATATTACAAGAATAGATAGATTCTAATACAAAAAGTCTCTTTATAAACGATTTCTTATATTTATATTGTATGAAAGTTTCTTGGTCCAATACTAAGGAAAGTTCATATTTATTAGTTCAGTATATCAGTCAAACGCCTTTGATAAATCTTTTTGTTTCATCTACAGCGTTCCAATTTCACACACAATTTACCCCCATTAATTAGGATCGAATACAACCTTTCTATAGATGGAGTCATCAATTTTACTTAACTCTATGTGGTCAGTGGACCAAATGTGTAATAGATAATTTGGAATTACTACACATTGTAATAAAACATATTTTTTAACCGGATTAATCTTGGAAGGATGGTTACAGTCGTCCTACGGCTATGAGCGCAACAAACGTTAGGAAAAATCGCGATTAATCGGGTTAAAAGTTGTTTTATTACGATAAATTGGTAGTTTAATAAGATAATGTTTGAATTGAAAATTGAAATATTTATTAGTATATAATTATTGATATAATTTAAGTCCTCCTGCGACCACGAACGCTGCAAAGTGTTCGAAACGTCAGGAAAAACAAAAAACCAATAATACACGCGATTAATCCGGTTAAAAGTTGTTTTATTATAAGATATAATTTAAAATATTTAATTTAAAAGTCAAGCTTATGCAAGTATATTAATTAAACCAGGCACTTTAGAATTGTCAAGAAAATAAATTAGTTGGATTTCTACGGAGAATAAGGGGCAACAGAATCCATGGTTACTATTTATCATCAAATAGTTTTTTTTACAATTAGTTTATTTGTTTACATTCCAATATATATATAAAATTAAAAGTCCCAAAAAAAAATCAATAAATCAAAATTTTGCCTTGACAGTTTAGAAATTTATTTTTGAACTTTTATCATCGTATTTTTTAAATTACGATTATAGCTTTATTACGATTGATTATGTATGTATCGAAGTTCCCCTCTGTGTAATATGTTATCCGTTTGCGTAATCTCTTGATCCAAAAATACTTGTTTATCAATACGACAGGAATGATTACAATACCCGACATAAATGTTATTATTGAAGGTGATGTATGAATCAATCTCTTATACGTTATAATTATCCATTTATTCGTCTTAAGAGAAATGAAAGCTTGCCTCTAATCTCGTTGATATTTGTCTTGTGTTCGTGACAGGGTGATAAATAGAACGACCCATTTGTCACATCTATTCTATGATATACGGCCTTACATGAGAACAGTTTAGTTTTCCTAACTTACTTGTGGATTGGTAAATTAGTTTGGTTTCTTATTTTTGCTAAGCGAGTACATTGTTGAATGGAGTTGTCAGAAAATGTTCAGCAGAGATTTTTTTAACATCGTTCTCTTTATTATCATAAATTGTTTTGTGGAGATAAACGTATTAGAAATGTGCAGTTATATTTTATCAAAAATGGTTTGCTTGATGGTAAGCGAAAGTCTGGTCGAGGATGAAACAGGTAGATCCAGAAGAAATATATTCAATCTGGCTTTTTATATTTCCCAGGACACACGAAAACGACAGGGAGTTCCAATCATGGGTTGTACGTATCGGAACGTCAATCTAAATCGTTCCCTACGAATTTTCATATAAAGCCGGTGTAAAATGTCATTTGCAAAAATTTCCGAAATCGATTTTCGGTTTAATAAACATTGTTTCTTTTCAAGTTAATGGACAATCTTATGTCAGAGTTTAAACTCTCTGCAGGCACAACTCTGAAACAGCTTTAGATACCATCGAGAATGCTCAGGTATGCTGGATCCTTCACGATGTCTCCCTTCGCCGTTAATAGGAAGCAATAAATTATCAATACGAACATGATAACGAATAATCAGTATAGTTTTTACCTCTGACTTTCACTGCGCAAAATAATGTGAATTATCGTAAAAACCTATTTTTCTACTACTTTGAAAGGAGACTTATTTTCCGCTTCGTATAAGCTAATCTTTCGTGACATGATATTTGCATTCAAAGTTAGATGGATTAGATTGAAAAATTTGCTTTATATTCTAAAACTTTATTTTCTTGGTAATATTCAACTTAAGCAGATACAAGACAAAAGCTAGTTAATCAATTTCACCTGGCCAGTAAAACGTAGCATATTATTCTAATTTACCTAATCCATGTATTATTTCACACACGTTTTCAATTTCATTTTGTAAAATTGCCCACCTGTCTAGCTTAGAACGATATTGCTGGCATCAAAGCCTTAAACACTAACAACTTCAACATATCGTCAGGTTAAAGAACCTATTGGGACGCGCAAGGGCATAAAGGAATGTACACATAGCGAGCTTTAAAGCGTCGAGCTACAAGCGACGTCGTGCGAGTTTGATGTATTCTGGATATTTGGTGACTACATGTCGCGTAATTAATATTTCCATGACTTAATTAAATAAATAACAACCTTGTATTGACAGAAAATAACATTCCGTAGACACAAGGGAATCAAATTTTTTTTTTTTTTTTACAAATTCTGTTGTAAGGTTTTCCTAAATTAATTCACACCACTATGAACATGGAACTATGAGATACACCTTAAATGAGAAGTTGATATTTGATTGCGAGACATTATTTTAGATGAGTCACCGATTTTTCACCGAATTGGATATCTGTAAAGATACGCAACTTTTCTTACCGTGCGGTTGAACAACATAGTGCTAAAATTTAAACCATGCGTAGACCACATAACTATTGTGGATTTGTGTGTGTGGATGTAAGACATTTGTGCTTGTAAACCACCACCACACATGACTAATCAGTTCCATCTGTGGGGCAAAATAATAAAAAAAATACAAATAAACAAAAATTGTTTGTTGAACGGAAGTAGAATCGATCATTCCAAAGTCAACGAACGCCCGAACTTTCGCTTGCTAACTGAAAATCATGTCATTGTTAGCTTTCGCATGCTCGCTAGCTCGATGCAGTGTACACATACCTTATGACAAAAATATTGTCTTACTGTATAAACTTGGTAGCAAGATATGCCACTTCAGTTCTTAAGTATCCACTTGTCTGCATATTGGAATTCACACAAGTAAAAGTAGAATCATCTATTTAGAGAAGTACGAGCGCCACCAATGCATTTAGTTTGCCAAGCAAGTTTTTGTACACCCTGCATCAAAATTTTGTCAAACATTTCGAATATTCAAAGTAATCGCAGCATTTATTTAAAATCAACCATAATAACATCTAATTAACGTGACAGTTTGAGTATTTTATAATTAAGAATGATAATTTAGTTTTTATTTTGTTTAATAAATAAACGAATTGTATGCACAAATACATGGCAGTCCAATTGTATATTTTTACAAACGAATGCATAAAATAATAATGCTTTTACCTTTAATTTTTTTAATTATGATCTCTTGATATTGCATTTATTATGTGCTTAAATAAATTTATTAATAATTTATCTTATCGCTAACTAAGATTTTCATAAGTGAAGATAAAGATCTTTCATTTCTTTTAATATGACGTTGATAGAGATTTTCCAAGTATTTTAATTTCTGCCTATGAGTATGTGTAGGAACATTTTATTACTACAGATTTAATTGTATGAAAAAAAAAACTATTTATTTTGTAAGAATATAATTAATAGGTATACATGTTCAATACCTACTGAAAAATAGATTTTAGTTTTTTAAGCGTTATAATAACATGATAAAAATAATCATTACAAATAGGACATAGATTAAAAACGATATGTCTAAATGGTACGAATTATAGAGTTGAAATTAGGTAAATACCTAATACTTAAAAGTGATGGCTTATCGGGAATCAAGTTGCAAGAGTTATGATATGTATATAGAAGCATTATACCTATAATATATTTTATTACTATGTAATACTAAATTAATATGTCATTATTGTTTGTTCATATGTTATAATTTTGAGCCTCTGCAGACTTGCTACTTTTAGCATTGGCGATCAACGCAGAAATCAGATTTTAGTCGCTTTTCGGAAGCTCGATGCAGCGAGTAAACGCTGAAACGCGCGATATACTACCGTGACTAAACGCGATTCAGTTTGATGCAATCACTAAAACTATGATTGCGTATGCTAAAATAGGCAAGTCTGCGGCGGTTATAACAGTATCTGTGTAATATTATGGGCTTATTATTTCAACGTTAAGTAACTTTATCCAAGAAATACATTTTGGAGTTTTTTTTTATACAAACCTGTCAAACGTTATAGGGGGTAGTTCTGAGAGGCACAACCAACATATCCAAATGTATAAAATGTCGTAGCACAAATACTATCCAACCAGATACTATCCAGATACAGAAAATGAAAAAAATCATTTCGTAATATCACAAATTCACATTAATCAGCACCACAGTCGGTGCAGTTTTGTTGCGTGTTAAGCTTCTGTCGTTGACTGTACAATATGATGTAAATGAATTCGTTTACTTGATCATATAATGTTTTTTTTTGTAATGAATATCCGCTCACACATCCTCTTTAAGTACTTGTCTAATAAATAATTATTAATTAAAACACGCTTGCCATGCGTGAACTAAAAAGTAATTATTTTTTATTTCATACTTTGTTAGTACGATATCTACTAATATTGTATTTTATTTTACTAGCCTATTTTACCTGGGTGAAGACAAGGATTCTAACGATATCCCATACATCTAAAGCAGTTCAGGCATTTATAAGTTATGGTGGAATAAAGAAACTCACAAACATACATACATACTTACATGAACCGTAAAATCATAACATTCCCTTTTTTGGGCAGTCGTGCAAAAACGCCGAATGCCGATAAAAACGGTTCCCGTAGACAAACTACACAAGTTACACAAAAATCAAAGTATTTATTTTATAGCTAAAAGTATGACGGAAATTCTGATATAATTTCATTCACATATATATAATATATTTATTATTCGATCATGTAAATCCAATTTTGTTGAAAAACCACTTGAATATTGATGTTTTGGCTAATTTATATTGGCTTAAAGTATTATATAACGTCAATAACCATTTCCGAAAAAAAAAATCTAATATAATATATTGTTTGTATTCATCCTCTGTGCGACATACATCCCTTAATTAATTTAACTTAAAAAATGAATGTAACAAAATGTAATTTTGGGGAGTTTTTGCGTATATTAAGCTCAAAATTCTCTAGCGCTCTCTTTAGTATCTAATTGGTTTTAATTTTGTATTCCGAGAGTGTACTTAGTTAAATAAACTGTTCAAAGTTAGTCAAACTAACATAAAATGTGTTGGAAATGTGACATGTGCCAAAATAAAGGCTATAAATGTGAATGAAAACTTTAATAAAATCTAAAATAATTAAAATGATGCTCGCGATTGTGAAAAGACAAAAATTTATAATAAAATCTAAAAAAAGACTTTCAAATGTTTTTTTCTATGCAGGCTTCATAACATTTTCTAATATTTTTATAATACTCGTGAAGCAAAAAAAAAAAACTGAACCACGAGCGGGTTTATTGTTTTGTTTAAAGGTTACACATCTATAAAAACATACTCTACACAATAATAGCATATTTTTTTGTAAAATAACTTTCGTGAATCACATTCATATTAATTATTGTTCAACGGTTAATACTCAGGCGCATTCTTAGGGATTGCCCGGAGCCCTTATTCATGAGCTGATCCTGAGTATGACTCGCGACATCACCGCGGGCTCCGTTCGAGTTCGAAACTAGTCGGGCAATCCCGAAGAATGCGTGTGAGTAATAACCGTTGAACAATAATAATAGCATTCCCTAGAAATAATTTAAAAATTGAATTACTGTTTTTTTTTTGCATATACTACTTGCGTATCCGTCGTGTCAATTATGTGGATCGTCAGTGCTGTGGGATTGTGTTGATCCTATGTATAGTACGCGGAAAATTCTGAGATAAGCGTAAGCAGTTACGAGACGATCAGGGCACCAGAGTTTTCATTATTATTATTCTTACAACTTTTAACATGTTGCTGTTTAGTTTTATACACTCAATATGACCATTGTTTAAAACCACAGCTTTTATTTAAGAAAGAAAGAACAGTAATTTATTTGGTTGCAAAGAGATACAACATAAAATAATCGTTGTATTAAATTAAATATAACAAACATTTGTATGAAGCCTTTCTCCGTATATGGTTTCCTTTTGTAGAATTATAATTAATGACAATAATAATATTTAACATTTCCCCTTTCTTAATTTACTGAGACACGTTATATTTTTTTTGTGGAATGTGTCGCATAGCATGCATTAATGCTTTTCAAAGGTTCATCTGTATAACTTAGACAAGTTATCATTTTAACATATTGTCTTTTCACAGTCGTGTTAAATATCCAAAATAAACTAAAATAATATGAATGTAATAAAATTGTATTCTATTACTGCCTTGTTTATGTGCGAAGTTGAAAATACATGTAATATTAAAACATTTGTGTTTCATTTGTATATTGATACGGTCACAGTTAAAAGTTCTTGATCTGGAGTAGGTACCTACAGACTGCTATCCTTAAACTATAATTCCATTATTTCACATTTGATAAGTTTTTTTTTATCAACTGTAAATTGTCTAACTATTTGTCTAAGCAATACTTTTTATACAATTCATGGATTCCGTGATAAAAAGAGACAAAAAAAATGCCGTTAAGTTACCTGGATGTTACAAATGATAAAATTAATATTAATAAAAGAATTTTAAGCACACCCGCCATGTGCGAACTAAACTGTTTGAATGGGAACAAGGTGCCGAAGAATTTTCACCCTTAAGAAAATGTTCCACAGAACTGCGATGAAAAATTTCAGATTTTAATGCACACTTTTTTTGCATGATAGCTACTATATTACAATTATTATTACAAAAAGACGTGTTATGTTTTTAACTTGTTTTTAAGGTTCATGTGAAACCCTAAAAACATAACACTTATTTTTGTGCGCAGTCATGTAAAATATAATTCTTTGGTATATAGCGGCATTATTAGCATAGGGATGACAGCAGAACATTACATAAATACAAACAATAGAACATATAAATACACTCATAGCTCGTTGCAGACTGTGATTGGTAAACGATTATTGAAGTTAAGATTAAGGTTGGCGCGGTCATTCCATAGTTGGGTGACCGCTAGGAGCATCTTCATCTGACCGTCTCCGTGCTTCGGGGAGCACGTTAAACCATCGCTCCCAGCTATTAGCAGTCGCTAAGTCAGAAGCCTTAGGGAGTTTTCAACAACTCTGATACAAGGTTGGCTCCTGTGTATTGTTAGATAACTAAACAGATTCATTTATTAAAATAATATTGAATAACGTTTACGCGCGAACCACTATTGTCATAATGAATTAAGTAGTGCCAGGACCAACGACCACGGAGAACCATAGACTAGAGCTGCTGCCTCTAATTAAGGCTTTCTATTTCCACCTTACCGTAGCTACTCGAAATTTTCTGGAAATCAAAGCCATTTCATCATACCACAAAACTCAGCACCACAGTCGGTGCAATTTACTGAGTGTTAATCGACTTCTGTAGCCGACTGTACATCTACGTAAGTATTGCTATAAAATGTAAGTATCGCAATGTTGCTAAAAACCTCTGTCTAGTTAAAACAGACTTAATGATATGTACAGTAAGCCAAATCAATAGGTTAGCATTTAAAAATGTTTAAGTAGTGTTTGGTGAATGTAAACTTTCAATAATTGTTTATTGGGAATATTAAGATTGAACAGAGAATATTTTCAATAATGGCATTTTGATAAATGTTAAATAAGCTCTTGTGATAAATTAATTTAAAAATAATTAAGGTTACATTTTTTATTTTGCTGACTGTACATAGAATGTCATTGTCACGTTGTCACCTCATTTATTCTTGAATAAGTTTGTCGTTATTGGTGAAACAACATCAATTTATAACAAAAGCGATCTTTTGTTATAAATAGTTACTGTCTAGTAAAAGTCTAAACTATTTAAAGCTGGATATAACCGACAACACTGAACAACTCAGCCCCCCACAAACAGCTCCCCAACTACGTTGAGGTCAGCTTCCAGTCCAAAGACATTCAACTATATACTAATCATAAACCGTTAAGCAAAAAATCGTAATACCAATTCCAATATTAAATAGACACCATAAAACAACGCGTAATATTAAAATAAATTTACCTACATTACAGTTGCCTCAATTTTAAAGCATGTTGTCTTCATATTATTCCGAATGTATAATTTTTTTTTTAATATTTTGGCCTTTAAAAGTGCGAACTGACATATTTCTAATGTCAAACGAGCGCAATTATTTTCAAGAGTAAGCCAACAGGTCTGTGGTCAGTATTGAAAGTGCAGCAGAAAATATCCCTTGATTGGGTCTTGGTATTATTAGCAGGCAGCTTAACTCAGCATGGCAAAGTCAAAGTACTTAACTTTAGTGTCAAAACACAAGGCTTTTATTTAAATTTTCGTACTACGCGTAACAATATCAATTTGGGACTCCACGGATCATTACACGATACACAATAACAGAGGAATAAAACTGTAAATGTCAAGTTTGCCATTGACTCTGGCATTCTAAGTACTCTAACAAATGGCTGCGATTTTACACGCGACACGACGTGCTTCGTACGACATTGCGACTTATTGTCAAATTTAACATTTATCGATATATATTTATAATGAAAATAAAGGGATGTGGACATAGTATCTATATTGTAAATTTGATTATTAAATTGACATTGATTAATAACAAAAATAACAAAAAAAAATGGATATTTTTATAGTGTGATTGTAGCCTGTTAATTAATTAAACGATGGACTTATGTTCTGTTAAATTAAATATTTGCATGTAATTTTTCAATGATATGCTGAACCTGATATACGTACCGAATACGGTACAACCGTATCTATATATAAATCTTTGAATCTTTGAATAATAAAGTCTTTTATATCCATATCCCATGTTTACATTGTAAATTTTTTGTTTTTTACTTATACCTAAATGTTAGTATAGATTAGTAATTTGTTGGATATGAACCCCTCCTCGGGTGAAGGCCTCCTCCGACTTCTTCCATGCAAGATTTGCACAGCGTGACGGGGTTGACACAAGACGGACCACGACCTGCCAGCATTTCGTCCAGGAACCTCGGTCGGTAATGCTTTCAGAAGCACGGTTTGTTGTAGTTGGTATAATCCATGAAGATAATCCACACGTCTTTTTCAACAACCTAGTGTCTAAGTTCAGACCACCCGTAGGCCTCTAACATGGATTTACACAATACGTAAAAAAATTGGTAGGTACCTAACACAAAGTCGTGGCGCAGTCGAGCCAACAGTGCAAGCATACCTATATCTGGCATGCTACTAAAGTTTTGACAATGTTTTATGACCGGCCGCCTGCCTGACGTCAACCCTCTTTGGGAATGCTGTTGTTGGTGGTAACCGCCACCGATATGGTCTACTTCTATCTAGCTATGTCATACCAAATGTTATCCATGCGCCAGGTTCTGATATTATCCTACTATCACACTCCACTAAGCATAATCGAGCACGGATCTTTATACAGACATGACGGATCTTTCAATCATTTCGAAATCGGAAAATGTGTGGACAAAAATAACTCCACTGTGTAGGAGAGCCTTAATGTAGTTAGAATTTAATCGTTCGGCATAACAAGAAGTACCTTCAATAGGACGCCTAGACGCATAACTAGTTATTTTGGCAGATTAATGTTTAAAATGTCTGGGGAAAATTCGGTGGATATCGTAAACAATATATAAACGGGAAAATTTGATTTCGAGAGAATTTGAATTTCTGAATTGAACAAGAAATTTTGTAAAGTAAAGGTAAATCAAAATCAAAAGCAGAAAAATAAAGTGCAAATGGGTCTACCTTTGTCCCCCAACTCGCCTGATGCTAAACGGTATGGCAGAGAATGTAGCACGTAGATCCAGAAGAAATCTATTCACTCTAAGTAGAGTGGATTGATTAAGGGAGAACGATAGTTGGGGAGTTGACGCAACTGCTCAGACCCGCCGCCAACAACGGTTGTACCAGACTGCATCCCCAAACACGACTTGATCGCTTCACGGCATGGCTTCGTCTCCTGGTAACCAGCCGTGGCCGAAGCCTCGCACCAGAGTTGTGTTGCCTGTTTTGCTCCCCCCAAAGGCCACGTACATACAAGGACCCGGCACGATGTAGGTCGATTTTATTTTTCCCCCATATTCCCATGTACAGCATAAATATAAGCCGTTTTTCTGTATTATATTGAAAGAGGTGACCATGCCGCTGATATTGAATACGAATTGACAGCGCGGTTGGCGCAGTGGTCGAGAGACCGACTGCTGCGCTGCGTGTCGCAGGTTCGATTCCTGCACGGAGCAAATATTTGTACGATCTATAAGTAATTGCTTCGGGTCTGGGTGTGTAATCGATAATAAATTAATATCAAATAAAAACATTTATTATCATAACAAACATAAACACAGCATCACGCTTATATTCCCCGAAGGGGTAAGCATTGGTGAAAAGTGGATTTACAACTAAATCCACTTTTCACCAATGCTGTTATTAAGTCCCATGTAATAAGTGGTGAGCTTATTGCTATCTACGGGGCACAATTCCAAACTCCAGGCTACTACTGAGGATTTTCTAATAGAAAAACTCAATAACACTTTGCCCAACCCGGGAATTGAACCCGAGACCTCATGCTCAGCAGTCGCGCTTAGGACCCTTAGACCAACGAGGCAGTTAAAACATTTATATTATTGATATTTCTTTGTAAATAACTAACACATACGCCCCATATGTTGCGTAACACGTAAACCAAACTATGCAAAGCTATAACAAAAATAAGCATAGGAATTCGCCGCCCTTTGCCAATGCTAACATCTTATTCTTAAAGCCTTACGGAGCTTATTCTGAAACACTCGCAAATATTTCGAAGAAATGAAAGATAAAGGCCGGTAAATAACCGTCGAAATTTTAAAGTTTGTTTTACATGATTAAGCATAGTTTTTGTAATGTTTTCTATAAATATGGCACGGCTTGCCAGGTGAAGAGCTTCCATACTATATATATAATAAGTCCTATTCGGCATTTTTTGTTGTATAATAACTTTCGTGAGACACATTCATATTAATTACTAGCTGTGCCTGCGACTCCATCCGCGTGGATGTCGTAAATTAACACCATGTCGTGTATGAACACAAATTCATAATTAACAAATGTTCGACGTGATTCTTTAAATTGGCATAACTTTTTTATTTATGAACCGATTCACATGAAACAAACACTAAATTTTAAGTGAAGCTTACCACAATATATTAGTGAAACCCACATCTAAATCGGATAAGCCGTTTCTGAGATTAGCGTGCCCAGACGCATAGACAAACAGATAAATAGACAAACAGACAAAAATTCTAACAATCATTGTTTTGGGTGCTATTTGCGTTGATAAAGGTCCCAATAATATTTTTTCTCATATATTTTCCATGTACATACAGCGCTCTGTTACAGTTTTATTATATGTATTGATTGTTTAACGGTTACTACTCACTTGCATTTTTCAGGATTGCGCGACTAGTTTCGTACTCGAACGGAGCCCTTAGTCATGAGCTGAGCCCGCGGCGATGTCGCGAGTCAAACTTGTTTGACTCGGGACTCATGTTCAGTTTATTTATTTCCACTTTTTATTCTCTATTTTAATTATCTATTTTGTTTATGTCCTTTTCTCTTTCGGTATAATGAATTATTTTAACAAACAAAATAGGCAGCAAGTATTAGTGGGGTTTTTTATTTATGTATTTATTGTAAAGACTGCAAACACTAATTATTCTGCCAAAGATATAAGAAGATTTTTCTTTCGACTGTACAGTTAAACAGTAAATGGAAGGCTTACTTCTAAAGTAGAAGATAATGTTAACGTAGATTATTTCTTAACTAATGGCTTATTTCAAACTAGCTGGTGCCCGCGATTTTGTTTGCGCGACTAAAGGTAGCCTATGTCCTTCCTCAAGATACAATCTATCTCCTTGCCAAATTGTATTAGGGGCCATCCATAAAGTACGTTGATCACACTTGTGAGACCCCCCTCCCTCCCTAGTGTGACGTCGCATATTTTGCAATTTTACACCTAGAAATTATTAAATTAAAACATCAGGTCCGAAATTATTTTATTTCCATTAAAATTATTAATTAAATAATCAACATCAAATCAAACTTAGATGTATATGATTTTGAAATGTGACGTCACGAAACTTAGGACCCCTCCCACCCCTTGTCACATAATGTCACACTTCGTCGACCTCCTCCCCCCCCTTAAGGTGTGAAGTACTTTATGGATGGTCCCTTACGATCCATTCAGCAGTTTAGTCTTGAAAAAGTAACAAACAAACAAATATTATTATAATATTAGTATGGATTCTGCTTAAAAGTTTTGCCGATTCTGATCTTCAAGCTATCACTTCGACTCAAGGTTATCGACCGCCGACGATTCAACTACCCCGCTCATGACGCAGATTAGCCATACATGGAGAAATCTTAATTACCAACTCTTAATGTAATTTTCCATTAATTTTGTTCTTAATGTGTATTGGGTGCCGCAAAATCCAATTTTAATTTGCTCCAATTTTATGCACCGTTAATTTAATAAAGTAGGAATTATTTTGGTTTTATAATCGGCCATTAATTTATTTATATAAAAATAACTTTTAAATTATAGGTAATAAAAATCTGTAGTTTTATACAGAGTGTTTGATGTACAAAATGTAGTGTGATGGTTGCGCACTCGGAATCCTGGTAAAGATTAGTATTTGGTAGAATTCCGGCACGACGTCAATAAAGCATTTCTACAGTCGAAAAAAAAAAGTTTAATCTTATACTTATGTGTATTTAACAAACTATCTTTTATATATATGTCGCAGATGGATTGTAGAATCCGCTGTTTTACAAAACTGCTAGCTGATTTACAAAACAGTACTGTTATGAAAAACAGCTGAACGACGTTTAGCGGTTTTACATAATTACTGAACTATAACACGCAGAATTGTATGAACGTTTTGCATTTATCAATGCAGCGGGTTAACGATCAGGATTATGTAAAACAGTGTGAAATGAACTGTCAGATAGTTGATTTTATTTGGAAATTTTGTCGCATATGGCTCTGTGTGTCTTTTACTTATCAGAATATTTTAACTTTATTTTACTTTTAAGGAGCAAAAAAAAAAGATGAATATTTAGAATGACGTAAATATTACCACTATAATAGTAGAAAATATATCGGGATTATGAAAGAAAATTAATCAAATTGATCCACGAGCGAGCGAAGCGAGCTCGGGAGTTTCGTGTACCCCGACACGGACAGGTTAGGTTCGAAAGGGATGACGGGGGCCAGTGAGCGAACTACCCCTGCCATTCTCTTCATGTTTAGGTTTTTTCTGACCTTACAGACTCAAAAATATGTCGTCCCAGCCACGGAAAGACAAATCAGAATACAGTATCCTTTTTTTACTTGAGTGGTGACTATCTATTTAATATACCTATACAATAAATAAATCTGTCCCGCTGTAGATATATGTCATTCTGCATTACGTGTAAACGTGGATAGCGTTAAACGTATCGCAATGGCAACCCAGCTGAACGTTGTTTAGCTGTTTTATAAAACAGTACTGTTTTGTAAATCAGCTAGCAGTTTTGTAAAATAGCGGATTCCATCCATCTGCGACATATATTAATGAATGTCCTACTAATATGATAAATGTGAAAGTTTGTATGTTTGGATGTTTATTACTCAATCACGCAAAAACGACTAAATGGATTTGGATGTATTTTGATGTATAGATAGATATGAGCATGGAGAACGACATAAGCTACCTTTTGAAATCGCTTTGAATCGCAAATACCTATAGAAATCGTTATTGATTTGCAATTGCATCCTTATCGAAGCCATTTTTTTTCTCCAGGCTGTATAAACAAAACTTACTTAATGAAGTTATTTTAATTTTACAGGTAAGTAGCAACACGATACTATCTCAAACTTTACTTTGAGAGCTACCGAAATGAGTATTGAACCCGTCAACAGCGTGTTCTTTTAAAATTTTAGTGAGGTTACAGAACAAGTACTGTGGGAGCAAGCATTATAATAATGTAGATTCATACATAACTACCTACTCAAATACTGCCTACATTAAAACTTTTGTGAAAAATAATACGGTCGCGATCAGGATTCGAACCAGCGGCTCCCGGATAAATACTCCAGGTGCTCTGACCGCTAAGCCATCTCGACTTCTGCTCACTACGTCGAATTCTTCTTCCACATTTTAATACGTCTTTTTGGTGACGTCATTGCTATCTATTCAGTCCCTATACAGGTGACCGAACCGACACGACAAACTTTGCAGTTAATACAATGTCGTACAGATGCAATTACCTTAACAAATACAGATAAATCTTCGAAAAGCATTAACGCATGCATAGCGAACTCTAAAATTATAAACTTTAGTGGAAAAAGGATACGGTCGCGAGGACACAGGATACACTAAAACTTTTTAAAACGATATATTCATTTTGGGTTTAGCCTCCAATCTACTTTCTACTAAGTCATTTAAAAGTTTGTCAGGCTCGGTTCCGAAATTTTAAAACTTTTGCAATAGTCCCTCTAAACCCCTGTTTTAAACATTACTTTTAAGCGGATTTGGGTAACATTTTATGGTGCCGTGTACCTCGTGCCTGTTGGATTTTCATAAATCTTCCAGCCCATCTCTAGAGGACGCCATATTTTTCGCGGGCGATTCATTTCAGAGATAAATGTGGAGTAGGTACTAATTTGTGGAGGCATTTTTAAGACCTAGTAAAATTGATTTCTTTTTTGTTTAACGTTTTCTTTAACTACAGTTATAAATTTTGAGGACTTGTGAATACGGCCGTGAGCAGGCACTATTCAGTCACCGGTATAGGGACTGAATAGATAGCAATGTCGTCACCAAAAGATGTACTAAAATGTGGAAGAAGAATTCGGGATAGTGATCAGAGGTCAAGATGGCTTAGTGGTCAGAACGCCTGGATTAAATATCCGTGCGGCGCAGGTTCGAATCCTGCTCACAGCCGTATATTTCTTGCCAATAAATAAAAAAAATAGAGTTCACAACGCATGCGTTAATGCATTTCAAAGATTTATCTGTATTCTGTAACTATTTAAGTTCTCCAGTCATTGGAATAATAGAGTTATGATGATACTCTGCTCTTATCGCAATAATTTCTTCTATACATAGGGCAGACCTGGGACGAAAGTAACAATTTTCAGTGTTGAGTCCATATCTTTGGTGTAATTTAAGTTATGAAAAATACTATAAGTCTTGAACAAGGGTATACTATTAGTCTATTACTTCATCTTTTGACGTATAAAGTTTTGTTAATAAGATTATAGTTTTTGACCAAAACCACATTATTTTGGAGTCGGGATTTGTTACATATATCCCTTACCCTAGGGATTGATGTAACAAGGAATAGATATGGCTGTAACTGAATATAAACATGTGATTTATGGATCATTTATGTATTAGCAGCCTTTATTTGAATTTAAAAACAATTTAATGTTTAACTTATATTAGTTAATAAAGGAAAACCTTTTCTGACTTAAAATAATTAAAAAAAAAACTCTGCATAGTTCTTAACATAAAACTAGTCTTTCTCTTCGACAAAATAAAAAGTTCTAGGTATAAATACTAAAATGATTAATCAAATGACAGTTTAAATAAACATATTTTTCTACTGGCACATGCTATAGGATACCTACATGAATATTTATTTTAATTAAAAAAAAAATTATTAAGCTATTAGACGAAACAAAACATAAACAGATCTTTTGCTGGAATGTTTTATAGTTACTTTAATAAAAAAGAGAAACAAATATATCTTTCCAAAATAACTTTAAAAAATCTTTAGGTTCTTCTTCTTCTTTGGCAGCTTTTCTGTACGGTACTTAAGTAAGTAAGACTTCTTCAGCAGCTAATTCTAACGTCCACAGCGTTACTAAGTCTCTGTCAGTGGTTCTCTTGCGTACTTTAGGCATTCTGAAATCAATGTAGCAAATATAATTGATAAATTAAAGATAAAAATTATATAAAATTTACATGGAAAGTATTAGATGTGATAAGGTTAGTTCTAAAATTCCCAAAATCTGACGAACATGGGGCTTTATTTAGAATATCGATCAAGAATTTTGACTTTTAATAATTAAATGTTAAAAATAGATAATCAATCATCAATATTGGCGATTAAGATAAGAGCTAAATGTTTACTAAAAGAAATACACGAGATTTAAAAAAAACGTCAAAAACTTAATTTCCACGTAATTTTCTGGCACTTATGAATTACACATACAAACAACCATCACAAGACCGTGGATGCCACCATAGATTATACAGATATATTAGTAGACGCCACTGAGGTGAGACTGAGGTGAGGGAGTGAAAAAGCAACACTAACATGGTGGACAGGATCGTACACGTCGATTTGGTCATTCGTTAGATCGTTTATAACTTTCAACCCGCGTTACTTGCATCCCTGGTCTCCCCTACTCTCTACTTGTACTAGAATGCTGCTAAAGTTTTGGCTATGTTTTATGACCGGCCGCCTGCTGACGTTAATCCTCATTGAAATAATAGAGCAACAGCTCAGTTTTTTTCCGGGTCAAGGATTAAGGTTGTAGATATCCAACTTAGTTTTTTTTTTTTTTTGTTATATTATAACTAGTTAAACTCGGCTAAACTGTCACGCAGATATAATAAACACTTGGAATCCGGGCTGCATGAGAAGAATATTCAAATTTTTACACGACTGCCCAAAAAAAGTGTTATATTTTTATGTATGTATGTTTGTGAGTTCGAATCCTGCTCACGGCCTTATTCTTTTTCCATTTAATATAATAACTTTAGAGTACGCTAAGCATGCGTTAATGCTTTTCAAAGATTTATCTTTAATTCAAAGTTCAGGTTCAAATGTTATTGTTCCTAATAGCCTTGATTACATACTTATGAAAAGTCGAAGCACGGTGCGCAGTTCCAAGGCGTTGGTCTTATAGAGTAAAATCTATTTTCTCTAAATTAAATCGATAACTGTCTTTTTGATCTAGTAGTCCCAAGTGAAAGTGCTGTGCATGAGGTCTCGGTTTGGATTCCCGGGCCGCGCAGTGTTATTGACTTTTTTTGTTAGGAAATTCAACAGCACTGGTGAAATGTGGGTGTACAACTATGTACACCTCTGCCTTCAGAATTAATAAAACAAATCGATAGAAACTTTAAAATTATTGCATAGCCGTTAAGAGCTGACCAGTCCCGACAGACGGCACTCATTCACCAGCATTCATACATAGATCACACACGCACGCACGCAAAATTCAGTAAATACTTATACAAATACTTAAAATTAGAGAAAGACCTGTTTCTCTAATTATGTATTTATATAAGTATTTACTGAATTTTGAATTTTTGTGTGGGTGCGTGCGTGAGTCCGTGGGTATGTACATAACACAAGTTTAATCTTAGCTTGGGTGCCAGAGGTTTAAACATAGTATTAGACTACAATTTCTGTTCCAGTAAAAACTTGGAAATAAAGAAAATATGTTATATTATTAAATATTATATTATAGATTTATTTATATTACCTGTCATTTCATTTCGGTGTCCCCTTTCTGTCCACATATTTTCCTCATTTCCTCCAGAACCTCTACTCTAAAGATCCCTTCATACGCAAAACTTCTGTCAATACATACTCTTTATTCTTCCGCTTTATATGCCCATATCTGATAAGAGAATACCTACTAAACCATTTTATAGAAAACAAGAGCTAAATGAATACAACACTTAATATCGTCCATTGTCTCACCTTTATTTGCGTAATTAATTTAGTAAAACAATGATGTCGGAGATACGGCATAGCTAAACACCGTTTGTCACACACTGACAGTGACAAATGTACGCCTAACTGGCACTTCTAGGTAAACGAGGGTAAAGCGAGGTATCTTTGAAAGTGGAAATCTGTCATTTCTCGCTTAGCTTTAGTTTCAATTCGATTCGGACTACTCGCTTTTGCGTCCCTGTTCACACATCCTCAGGCCTGTATACCCTGAAGGGTGCAGCAGCGTATACCTACTACTTTTGTACATCCACATTACATTGATTCCGATTAAGGTCCATGGCGCAAGGGGCACACATCCAAATTTCGGGTTGCAAACTCTTAACAGACACTTTGTCCGATCTCGCTCTGTAAAACCAAAACGCGCCATTTTTGTGATAAAGATTATTTTGAATAAGTACTTACTTTATATATTTACCTTCGTATACCTCATTTCTAGCTCATCTTACGGTGACAACTTTATATCAAAACAACTTTGAGATATAGTGCTACAAAGGGTCCTACGCGCCAAAACAGTTCCGTGAACAATTTGTAACGGCAAAAAAATGTTCTAAATTAATCAGTCAAATTGCTACATTGTAGAAATGGTAGGTGTTTACGTTGTAACTGAAATATGTAAGATTTTTTCTCTTGTATTTTTTGTTTTTTGTAAGTCAATTTGTAGATCTGGAGTCAAAGGTGCATATAAGAGATGAATTTTGCACTGCCTTTTTATTAAAGAAGAAAAATCTGAGTAATTACCGTAAAAGACGTTTTTGGTAACTGAATAATATCATTTCTATCGAAAAAAGAGTAGATAAGGTGTTCAAAATTCGAAATGTTCAATCGCAAAATTGACTAAACTTAGCAGGTGCACGTGATAGATCGACGACCTTGGAGGTAATTACGGAACTGACCACAGATTAGTAAGTAATACATATTTATGTATTAAAACTTTAAAGCCTCATTTTCTTCTGGTATTTTTGCTCGAAGTCAGGTGAGCTGTATTTACAATTGGTATTGAACTATCACCGACGCTATTTCATTTCAGTCAAAAAAAAAAATTTGCAAACAAACCGGCAACCAGTTTCGGGCATTTGAAACGCCGTCATCTTGGCGCGCTTTTTCTGACGTCAGAGTACACATCATAAAAGATATCTTGTATAGGATGGAGTGTTTAATTAACGATTTATAAATTTTATTGAAGCGATTTTCTCTAAAAAATAACGTTAAAACTCAAAAAGGACCACAAAACATGATAAACACCCAGTAATAACATACTCCAGATATTTTCATCGCGGACAGTGACGTCACGTTTCACTCCAACCAATAGCATGCATTTTGACATTTTAAATTTCGCTCGCAAGATTCTAACTTTTCAATTTTAATATTTTCTAGTTAAGACTTTTCACATGATTATCTTTTACGTAGGTATATCACAATATTATTATCTTTCTAGGGTTAAAAAGGCGTGAGTTTATGTTTCTATGTAAAACAATCGTAAGACAGTATTGCAGACTCTGAACCTACGTTGGTGTTTCGGACGGCAGGGACACGTCCAGTGCCCGCACTGTCGTCCTGGGACAATCTCCCAGTTTTTTGACGTACGCTCCTTGCTTCCCTTACGCTGGTTACGTACGTCACCACGCACCCCTGAATGCGTAGGTATGAGAGTACAGAATGATCCCGGAGGGCCTCGGGGCAAAGAGATAGGATAGAGGCCTAAATAAAACACTTTTCTTGAATTTTCTCGGTTCTTCAGGTTTCGGCTTCCTGTTTCTTCTAGTTGTTGCCTCTTCGGCGGCTGTGTTGCTACTGACTTGAGTCGGCCATCTACTCGCCTTATATACGGGCCGTCCTTACCTTAACGAGACCCGCGCATTTTTGGCCTGTTTTGCAGTTTATTTTTACTTTGAGCCGAAACCTTTGGAGCCTTTATTTATTTATTTTTATCACAAACCCTTACATATTATATATGATTCGATTCGTAGAAGGCTAATCTATAACATGAAATCATCATATATTACTTAATTCTAAAGAATAAAAAAATTCTAGAACAAATACTTATACAATTTCAACAAGACAAATTTTCTTTATACATTTTTCCTTATATCTGCTAAACTAAGTTTCCTATTAACCTAATTCCTTTTGTAATATTGTTTTTATGAAAAGACCTTTTATTATACACTAAATTTAAAGTGATATCTATATAAACAAAAAATCACTTTTTCAAGTTACGTAATTATACTCGATACAAATCTTTACTTAAAAATTCTCTTATAAACTATAGAAATTCGTCAAATATAGATTCTAATAATAACTATTAAACATAAATTAACCTTACAAATTCAACGAGAGAATTAAAAACATAATCTAATAAGATTCTATCTCGTTTCCTTTCAAATATCTAACACATTATTCACAACTGGTTTGTCCCTACCACTACTTGTGACATGAAGCGCAGACGGGGTCTTGTCGCCGACATTCTCCCCCTCGTGCATCGCACCATTCTCCTGGCTCGGCGATACTCCCGGCACCAGCAGTACCACTCTCGAACTTGGTCTTCGCAGCACACCTCCGCGCGTCTCGACGTCAACGACCCTTATTCGCCCGTCTGGCCCAGGATACACCTGCAGGATTCTGCCGCGTGGCCAGGTGCATCTTGGTAGGCTTTGGTCGACGATCAGCACGATGTCTCCGACTTGCAGGTCTGTGGTGCTGGTCCTTCCCTTTGTTTTCCTCGGCAGCAGAGTGGGCAAGTATTCTCGCAGCCAACGTTGCCAGAAGTGGTCGGCAAGTCGCTGCGTTGCCTTCCAGGTAGGTCTGCCCGTGAGCTCGCTGTCGTTGAAGCTGCCGATTCTTGCAGCGCCGCAGGATCGCCCGATGAGGAAGTGATTCGGTGTAAGTGCTTCTTCTTCAGGGTTCTCGGAGAGGTGGGTGAGAGGTCGAGAGTTGACAATGTGCTCGGCCTCCAGGAGGAGAGTTTGGAGCACCTCCTCGCGTGGATGCCTTTCGTTGAGTGTGGCGTCTAGTGCGGTTTTGATAGATCGCACCAAACGCTCCCATGCACCGCCCATGTTTGGCGCACCAGGAGGGATGAACTTCCAATGCACGCCGATCTTCTCCGCTTCTGAGGTGAGGTCTTCTTGCTTCAAGGTGTCGAGCGCTTCTTTCAGTTCTTTGTTAGCGCCGACGAAGTTGGTCCCGTTGTCACTGTAGATTTTCTTCGGCATTCCTCTTCTTGCGGCGAATCGTCGTAGTGCCATGATCATGCTGTCGGTCGAGAGCGAAGGAGTCAGCTCAATATGCACAGCCCTCGTCGTGAGGCATGTGAATAAAGCCCCCCATCTTTTCTCGTGCCGTCTCGCTACGGTAATCGTCATTGGACCGAAGTAATCTACACCAGTGCACGTGAAGGGAGGGTTCCCGTGCATCAACCTTTCAGCAGGTAAGTTGCCCGTCGGCAGTTCTTGCGGTTTTGCTCGTCTTGTTTTGCACCACTGACACTGATGCTGAACTGTCTTGATCGCTGACCTTAATCCCAGTACCCAGAAGCGTTGTCGTATTTCATTCATCACCGTTGCGTGATTACCATGATTGAAGTGGCAGTGGAACTCTTCTATTATAAGTCGTGTTGTCCTTTCCTTGCTGTCGAGCACGATGGGTCGCTTGTAATCTCTGGTCACACCTTGTATCGCGTCGATTCTTCCTTTCAGCCGCAGGAGACCTTCTTCCAGTACTACGTCGAGTCTTTTCAATTTGCTGCTGCCCTCTAATTGCTTCCCTTGCTGCAGATTCTTGATGTCTTCTCGGAAGCTTCTATCTTGACTTTTCTTTAGCAACAGGCTTTCAGCTTGCTCTAGTAGTCCGGCATCCAACGGTATGTATGTCCTCTCTATCGTTTTCGAAGGTTTTTGTCGTTTTTCTACAGCCTTCGCCTTCTTGGCCTGTGTCATTTTCCAGGTGGGATCTTTCTTGCAGACGTTAACCTTCTCCCTTTTTTTGCAGAGTTGAATGAACTGCAGTACTCTCGCTGTAGCTCGCCAGAGTCTTTTCCATGAGGAGAATCTTTCCGGGTCTGGTGATGGATGAGAGGTGCTTGCTGCTGCCACGACGTCCGCCGCTTTTTCCTCCCCGGTTGTTTCCTTCTTGAAGGTTCTTGGTGCTGGCCAATGCGCTTCTCCTTGTCTCAGGAAGCTTGGTCCAGTGTACCATCGGTGGTAGCGGTTAAAGCTTTCTGGTACGTCGCGCGTTGCATCATCTGCAGGGTTCTGCGCTGTAGGCACCCATCTCCAGTCTTGTGGTTTGGTGAGATCTTCTATCTCCGCCAAGCGATGAGCCACGAATGTCTTGAAGGTTCTCGGGTCCGTTTTTATCCAGGAAAGTACGATGCTGGAGTCTGTCCAAAACACTTTCCTTGCTACCTTCAGGTCCATTTCTTCTTCCACTGAATGCGACAGTCTGCTTCCTAGGAGGGCTGCCTGTAGTTCGAGTCGTGGGATGGATACTGGCTTCAACGGAGTGACTCTTGCCTTCGCCGCGACTAAGCTGACGTGGTAAGTACCATCTTTGTTTTCTGTCCTCCAATATACTGCTGCTGCATACGCCACTTCACTCGCATCCGTGAATGTGTGCAGCTCCCCCTCGGTGCAATGTGGTGCCAGGCATCTAGGAACCTGCAGATCTTGGAGCAGCTTCACCTTCTCCAAGTAAATCTTCCATGCTTCGTACTCCTTTTCTTCTATATCATCATCCCAACCGACGCCACTTCGCCATATATTCTGAAGTAGCTTCTTGCCTTGGACGAGTACTGGTGATGCTAATCCCAGCGGGTCGAAGGTCGACATCACTGCGCTGGTGACTTCCCTCTTCGTAGGCACCTTGAATCCTTTCGCTATTTCTTCCGGTGTGTTCCGGAGGTTTGCCCTGAAGCCGATGGAGTCCCTTTTTGTGAACCAGCGCAGTCCCAGTGTCTTCTCTTCCTTTTCACCAAGGTCTACTTCTGTCTTTTCTATGGTGTCGGTCTTCACGTCTTGCAGCAGCTCAGGTTGATTTGACGCCCATCCCCTGAGTTCGAAGCCTGCCTTCTTGTATATGAAGTCCACCTGCTTTGTCACTCTTCTGAAGTCTTCTCCTGAATGGAAGCTGTGCAGGTAATCGTCCATATAATGATTCAGCTCGATTGCCCTTGCTGCCTTAGGATACTGCTCTTTGAAGTCCGCCGCATTCCGGTTCTTGACATAGATAGCTGTACTTGGAGATGACGTTGCGCCGAAGATAACCGATGTCATCCTATATTCTGTTGGCGGCACGTCGCGACGATCCCCGCGCCACAGAAATCGCAGACTATCTCTATCTTCCGGCCGGATCCGAACTTGAAGGAACATTTCCTTGATGTCGGCTGCCACCGCTAGCGGTCCCTGTCGAAACCGCAGCAGTATCCCGAAGAGTGACTGCAGTAGGTCTGGTCCTGGCAGTAGAGCATCGTTGAGGCTTCTTCCCTTTGATTTGGCTGCCGCGTCGAAGACAATCCTTATCTTCTTTTTTATTGGATGTACCACGGAGAAGTGAGGGAGGTACCATTTTTTCTTGGAGTCTTCTTGCCCAATAGGTGCTTCTTCTGCATACTTGCTGTCGATAAGATGCTGGATCTGCTTGCCGTATTCTGCCTTCAGCTGAGGGTCTTTGTCTATCTTCTTTTCAATATTGAACAACCGGTTCTTTGCAGACATGTAGCTTTCAGGCATCTGTTCATCTTCGTTCCTCCATAGGAGTCCAGCTTCGAACCGTTCATCTTCTAGTCTTCTGCAGGTCTTCTCTAGGATGGTGAGGGCTCTCCCTTCCGAGTCTGTAGTGGGTCTTCGCGGTTGTACACCAAGCGCCTCGATTGCGAAGTGATCCTTGATGGCTTGATGCATTTCTTCATCTGGCGTGCTGACATGTAGACACGTGTTCAGGAAGTGTACTACCCTTGCAGCTCCGGCGTCTGACCCGTGGAGCACCCATCCAAGTCCTGTTCTTGAAGCAACTGGTTCTCCCGGTTTCCCTCTTCTTATTTCTTGAGTCACGATCAGCTCCCAGTTGTCTTGACCTATGAGCAGCTGTGGTGACTCCCCTTCGTAGAATAGAGAGTCGGCGATCTTCCTTAAATGTTTGCAACCTTCTATCCTTTTCTTTTCTAGGAATTGCGGGGCAAGCTTCAGCTCATCGATAGTCCGGACTCTTTTCAAGGTTTTCTTGTTGCTTTGATGGACCCCCTTCACTGCAAGGTCGAGCATCTGAGAATCCTTCTTCCTTATTAGCCTGCCTCCCATTGTTTCGATGGCTAATTCCTCCTTGTTGCCTTGAGCGCCGACTTCTTCTGCCACTTTTTCGTCGATAAGTGTCACTGTTGACCCTTCGTCCATGAGGGCCAGTATCCTTTTTGATCCTTTTGACCCGAAGACTTCTACTGGAACTATCTTCAGGTATGCCTTAGCGTTATTAACTGCATTCACCGATGCCGTGAAGTTTACCACTTCTTGGGTTTCCATCTTCTTCTCTCCCGAGGTCCTGTCTTCCGACTCGACATGCAGCAGATGATGATGCCACCTCTTGCATTCCTTACACGGTGGTTTCTTGCAGCTTTCTTTTCGATGCCTCCCCTGAAGACATTTGAAGCAGACGTGACTCTTCTTCACCATTGCCCACCGATCTTGCACCGACGCCTTCTGGAACTTCTGACAGTCTACAAGGAAGTGACCACCTTCGCACATAGGACAATTCTTCTCTGTTGTCTGTCTTGAATCCTTTTCCTTGAAGTCCTTTTCCCTTGTTGAATGCGTCGCTTGTCGATGAGTCCTCTTGAACCCGCTCCTCTCTTCTGAAGTCGCGAAGGCCCCACACTTGTCTGCTTCAATGTTCAGGAACTTAGAGACCATTGTCAGATCGGAAAACTCGCCTTCGTCCGATGCTGCCGTGAAGTCATACCATCGGAACTTGAGAATTATTGGCATCTTGTCTATAATTTGTTTCACCATCTCAGGTGAATGCAGGTACTGTGGTTTCTTCAAACCCCTTATTGCTGCTACGCTGTTGTTGATCTGGCTCGCGAAGACGCATATATCTCTTGGATTTTCTGAGATCTTCGGTAACGCCTTAACCTTATCCAATTCTGCCAGTACAAGCGCATCAGGTCTTCCATATCTTCTTCTAAGAGCTTGTATCACTTCCAACGGAGAGGCTTCAGAGTACAGCAGGCTCTTGATAGCTTCTCTTGCGTTGCCTTTTAGCGCTCTTCTTAATCGAGCCATATTTTGAACGTCGTTGAACATCGGCGCTGTATCTTCATAGACAACCTTGAAGGCCAACCACTCGCTGCTGTTGCCGTCGAAGTATGGTAGCTCGTGAATATACTTCGGCTGCGCCGTTGATCCTCCTCTTGTGGTAAGGGCTTCTGTCAGCGCTGTCACCAACGCTTGAACCTCGCTCGTACCCCCTTTCGCTGAGGAGTTCTCTTCAGGCTTCACTTTCCGCGGCTCTTCTGAGGGGTGTTGACCTCGTAGCTCGGGTTTTTCTATGTTGCCTTCTTCTAATACGGATGTCTCGATCCAGTTCTGCACCTGTGCTCTTCTGTCTTCTTGGTCTTCATCCACGGAGTCCTCGTCTTCACACTGTGCCATCTCCAATCTGACACGGGCTAGTTTCGCCGCAGCCTGAGCTTGCTTCAACTCCAGGCGTGCTAATTCTTCTCTGGCTTCTAGTTCGCGTCTTCTGGCCGAGGAGCTCGTGGTCTTCGTTGACCTGGCGCGACGACCAACTCCCTTAAGGGTTGTGGCGGATCCACGGGCGCCCTTGTCTGGAATATCCTCTGGAGTCTTCTTGGTCGTCTCCTTCTGTGCGGCCTCATTCTTCTGTCCGTGCTTCTCGGACGCCGCCGTAGTAGCAGTCGCAACCGTGGTCTCGGTAGTCGTTGTGCCCTCCGTAGCACCTGAAGAAGTGTTCGTGGTCGCTGTTCCCGATGACGCCGACGCTGACGCAGACGTGACCCCTTCTGATCCCGACGTTTCAACTGTCGCGTCCTTATCCGTAGGACGGGACCCGGGACGTGAGGGAGCATCCTTCTGTGACCTGGTTACCGGCATCTTGAACGCAATCTTCTGAACTCTTCTGTGCTCTTCTGCACTCTTCTCGCAGGGATCCGGCTCGAAGGACCAACTGTTTCGGACGGCAGGGACACGTCCAGTGCCCGCACTGTCGTCCTGGGACAATCTCCCAGTTTTTTGACGTACGCTCCTTGCTTCCCTTACGCTGGTTACGTACGTCACCACGCACCCCTGAATGCGTAGGTATGAGAGTACAGAATGATCCCGGAGGGCCTCGGGGCAAAGAGATAGGATAGAGGCCTAAATAAAACACTTTTCTTGAATTTTCTCGGTTCTTCAGGTTTCGGCTTCCTGTTTCTTCTAGTTGTTGCCTCTTCGGCGGCTGTGTTGCTACTGACTTGAGTCGGCCATCTACTCGCCTTATATACGGGCCGTCCTTACCTTAACGAGACCCGCGCATTTTTGGCCTGTTTTGCAGTTTATTTTTACTTTGAGCCGAAACCTTTGGAGCCTTTATTTATTTATTTTTATCACAAACCCTTACATATTATATATGATTCGATTCGTAGAAGGCTAATCTATAACATGAAATCATCATATATTACTTAATTCTAAAGAATAAAAAAATTCTAGAACAAATACTTATACAATTTCAACAAGACAAATTTTCTTTATACATTTTTCCTTATATCTGCTAAACTAAGTTTCCTATTAACCTAATTCCTTTTGTAATATTGTTTTTATGAAAAGACCTTTTATTATACACTAAATTTAAAGTGATATCTATATAAACAAAAAATCACTTTTTCAAGTTACGTAATTATACTCGATACAAATCTTTACTTAAAAATTCTCTTATAAACTATAGAAATTCGTCAAATATAGATTCTAATAATAACTATTAATCATAAATTAACCTTACAAATTCAACGAGAGAATTAAAAACATAATCTAATAAGATTCTATCTCGTTTCCTTTCAAATATCTAACACATTATTCACAACTGGTTTGTCCCTACCACTACTTGTGACATGAAGCGCAGACGGGGTCTTGTCGCCGACAGTTGGGTTTCAATACAATTTAAATCAACCGTTTGACGGTGAGTTATGGCACAAACATTCATATTGTCATGTCTGATAACGTCAATCAACACTATGTCGCTGATCACGTGACGTGAGTGACATGGAGACGAAAATGGAATAAATATACAAACAAATGTATGCAGAATTATACATTTTTGTGGAAAAAAAATACGGTCGCGCCTCCTGGTGAATTATCTAGTACCTATAAGTAAATGTAGGTAATTATATAGACTTCCTAGAAATTTTTAGGCTCACCACCTATCACTCCCGGTAAACTGTGGGTGTATTTTAAGTTCATAATAAAGATTATTATTATTATTATTATTATACACGACTGCTCAAAAAAGGAGTGTTATGTTTTATAGGGTTCGTGTATGTATTTATGTTTGCATTGTTTGTGAGTTTTGTTTATTCCACCATATCTTCTAAATGCCTGAACCGATTTCGATGTATGGGCATCGAGGTATCGTTAGAATCTTTGTATTTTCCCGGGTAATATAGGCTAGTAAAATAATAAATAGCTATAGAACATCCACAAATTAATATATATAGTAGCTGTGGTACAATAAAAGGATGAAATAAAAAAATATTAATAAAAAAGCGCGCCATATTGAACTAAAATTTTTGAAGATTCAAGCGTGATGTTATGTATGTTTCTTTATGTATATAACTGCTACGTAGTTTCAACCAAAAAGGACCACAGAAAAAACCTATTCATTTTACACAAATATTGCACTAAACAACAAACAACACCCATTCATTTGGCACTTTTTAATAATGCTAAAATAAAATAAAAGCCTCCGCCGGGCATTTAGTTGTGCGCTCACTTTTTCTCGCATTTCGCCAGCAGCACATACCTACTCGTAGATGCGTAAAACAATGTTTAAATGACTAGGGATGTGCATATAAACAGTTTATCGACTGTCGATAATGTGGATGAAAGGACAAGTGGCCCTGCTGGTGATAGTCATATAAAGGCGTTGGATATACATGTTATTTTTTGTTGATTACAGGTTTTTTTTTAGGGTTTTAGTTTAATGATTGATGCTAACTAATGTTCAATTTGCATCCAGCAAAATTTGCAATGCAAGACCGGCAGAGTAATTACTGTATACACTTGCAATGACAATATTGTATAACTTTCATTTATTTTATGCTAGAAGATATGAAAATGTACCTAGATTTTAAAACATAGGACAGAAGCCTCCTACCAGAGTGTTGTTGCCTGTTTTGCACCACCCAGGGGCCACGTGTAGGGATTCCATTCTAAGGGTGCACTTCTACGGACGGGGGCACTCAGCCCCCGAATATTGATTACGCGTATAAAGCTTTACAGTTTAGACTACTCTTTCTGAGTTACCTCCCCTATCCCGGAAGTGAGATTCCGATCAATTGTCAGGGTTCACATTTCAATTGACGTTTTCAACATAATATAGCGCCTTTATACTTTATCCAAGTATCGCACTTACTTGCGGCATAGCCAATAGTGTGAATTTGTGAACGCTATGCTATATGTAGGTATAGATTACGACGCAATATCATTACTGAACTATAGTATACTTTGGTTTGAACTGCACTTAATAAGAGCCATATTGATCATACCATCATTCATCTGAGAAATGCACAATTTTTCCAAATACTGAGCAGGTAATCAGTTCGACTTTTTAGTGTGTTACTCTAAACTTATGAAAGTTGTATTCAAAGGCTAACGCTAATACTAAACTAATATACTCAAACGCTAGTCACTTTTTAAGTTGCTGTTGTTGTATTTCGCCGTAAAATAACAGAGACAACGTGAGATTGGGTATCTTACCAACAAAGTTATTCGGTACAAGTAATCAAAATCAAAATCAATATTTCTTTATTCAAATTAGACTAAAAAATAAGACAGGCCCCAAAAAAGCCCACCCTTCACCGCTTCCTAGTGTTTTAGCTGGAAAGAAGACTTGGCGCAACAAACTTCCCAGCAATATTTTTATACATTTTTTTTTTATTTTTTCTATTTTAATATCTTTAAAAAAAATAAAGGAACGTAATGAAAAATAAGAGTAGAGTAACTTTCGAACAAGTCGGAGATAAACCAAGAACAAAAACTATAAGTTGTGTATGCCTATTAGCACTGGCACATAACCCTGTCTATGACGTTGTAGACTTAGATCAAATCTGAAATGAGTTTTGTGGTATGATGAAACTCGTATTAAAAGAGATAAAAACGTAAAGATTAACTAGTTAAGTTACTCTTGAAACTAATACCAATTCCAATATTAAATAGACGCCTTAAAACAACGCGTAATTTTAAAATAAATTTACCTACATTACAGTTGCCTCAATTTTAAAGCATGTTGTCTTCATATTATCCCGAATGTATAATTATTTTTTAAATATTTTGGCCTTTAAAAGTGCGAACTGACATATTTCTAATGACAAACGAGCGCAATTATTTTCAAGAGTAAGCCAACAGGTCTGTGATCAGTATTGAAAGTGCAGCAGAAAATATCCCTTGATTGGGTCTTGGTATTATTAGCAGGCAGCTTAACTCAGCATGGCAAAGTCAAAGTACTTAACTTTAGTGTCAAAACACAAGGCTTTTATTTAAATTTTCGTACTACGCGTAACAATATCAATTTGGGACTCCACGGATCATTACACGATACACAATAACAGAGGAATAAAACTGTAAATGTCAAGTTTGCCATTGACTCTGGCATTCTAAGGACTCTAACAAATGGCTGCGATTTTACACGCGACACGACGTGCTACGTACGACAGTCGACATTGCGACTTATTGACGAATTTAACATTAATCGAGATTTATAATGAAAATAAAGGGATGTGGACATAGTATCTATATTGTAAATTTGATTATTAAATTGACATTGATTAATATAATAACAAAAAAATTGGATATTTTTATAGTGTGATTGTAGCCTGTTAATTAATTAAACGATGGACTTACGTTATGTTAAATTAAACATTTTCATGATTATTTCATTTCAATGATATGCTGAACCTGATATACGTACCGAATACGGTATAACCGTATAATAAATCTTTGAATCTTTGAATAAAAAAGTCTTTTATATCCATATCCCAACTAAAATCAATTGACGTTTCATAAGTGCATGTAATTTTGACTATTTGAAATAAAAACCTTTGACTTGACTTTGACTTTGACATCATCGAGCACAGATCTTTGTACAGATATGACGGATCTTTCAATCATTTCGAAATCGGAAAATGTGTGGACAAAAATAACGCCAATGTGTAGGAGAGCCTTAATGCAGTTAGAATTTAATCGTTCGGCATAAAAAGAAGTACCTTCAATAGGACGCCTAGACGCATAACTTGTTATTTTGGCAGATTAATGTTTAAAATGTCTGGGGAAAATTCGGTGGATATCGTAAACAATATATGAACGGGAGAATTTGAGCAATCATTTTTGAATTGAACAAGCAATTTAGTAAAGTAAAGGTAAATCTAAATCAAAAGCAGAAAAGGAAAGTGTGTTAATTAATAGTGTTTTTTTTTACCCAAAATAGGTCTACGTTTGTCCCCCAACTCGCCTGATGCTAAACGGTATGGCCGAGAATGTAGCACGTAGATCCAGAAGAAATCTATTCACTCTAAGTAGAGTGGATTGATTAAGGGAGAACGATAGTTGGGGAGTTGACGCAACTGCTCAGACCCGCCGCCAACAACGATTGTACCAGACTGCATCCCCAAACACGACTTGATCGCTTCACGGCATGGCTTCGTCTCCTGGTAACCAGCCGTGGCCGAAGCCTCGCACCAGAGTTGTGTTGCCTGTTTTGCACCCCCCAAAGGCCACGTACATACAAGGACCCGGCACGATGTAGGTCGATTTTATTTTTCCCCCATATTCCCATGTACAGCATAAATATAAGCCGTTTTTCTGAATTATATTGAAAGAGGTGACCATGCCGCTGATATTGAATACGAATTGACAGCGCGGTTGGCGCAGTGGTCGAGAGACCGACTGCTGCGCTGCGTGTCGCAGGTTCGATTCCTGCACGGAGCAAATATTTGTACGATCTATAAGTAATTGCTTCGGGTCTGGGTGTGTAATCGATAATAAATTAATATCAAATAAAAACATTTATTATCATAACACAGCATCACGCCTATATTCCCCGAAGGGGTAAGCAGTTGTAAATCCACTTTTCACCAATGCTGTTATTAAGTCCCATGTAATAAGTGGTGAGCTTATTGCTATTACGGGGCACAATTCCAAACTCCAGGCTACTACTGAGGATTTTCTAATAGAAAAACTCAATAACACTTTGCCCGACCAGAAATCGAACCCGAAACCTCATGCTCAGCAGTAGCGCTTAGGACCACTAGACCAACAAGGCAGTTAAAACATTTATATTATTGATATTTTTATGTGAACAAACACGCCCCGTGTGTTGCGCGTGACACGTAAACTAACCTATGCAAAACTACCACAATATTAAGCATAATAATTCGCCGCCCTTTGACTCGCTAACAACTTATTTTTAAAGCCATATAATATATAAGGAGCTTATTCTGATAAACCCGCACATATTTCGAACAAATTAAATTTAAAGGCGATAAATAACCGTAGAAATTTGAAAGTCATTTTACATGATTAAGCATACTTTTTATAATGTTTTCTGTAAAAATAGCACGGGTAGTGAGGTGAAGAGCTTGCATGCTATATACAATACATAAGTCCTATTCGGCATTTTTTTTTTGTATATTATTTTTCGTTTGACACATTCCTATTAATTATTGTTCAACGATTATTACTCACTTGCATTTTCCGGGATTGCCCGACTAGTTTCGAACTCGAACGGAGCCCTTAGTCATGAGCTGAGCCCGCGGCGACGTCGCGAGTCAAACTTGTTGGACTCGGGGCTCATGTTCAGTTTATGATTATATTTATTTCCACTTTTAATTATCTTTTTTTTATGTCCTTTTCTCTTTCGGTATAATGAATTATTTCAACAAACAAAACAGGCGGTAAGTATTAGTGTTGTTATTATTGTAAAGACTGCAATCAATAGTTATTCTCCCAAAGATATAAGCAGAGTTCTCCTTCGACTGTACAGCTAACAAATAAATGGAAGGCTTTCTTCTAAAGTAGAAGATAATGTTAACGTATATTTTTTCTTAACTAATGGCTTATTTCAAACTAGCTGGTGCCCGCGATTTTGTTTGCGCGACTATAGGTATCCTATGTCCTTCCTTAAGATACAATCTATCTCCTTGCCAAATTGTATTACGATCCATTCAGCAATTTAGTCTTGAAAAAGTAACAAACAAACAAATATTATTATAATATTAGTATGGATTCTGCTTAAAAGTTTTACCGATTCTGATCTTCAAGCTATCACTTCGACTCAAGGTTATCGACCGCCGACGATTCAACTACCCCGCTCGTGACGCAGATTAGCCATACATGGAGAAATCTTAATTACCAACTCTTAATGTAATTTTCCATTAATTTTGTTCTTAATGTGTATTGGGTGCCGCAAAATCCAACTTTAATTTGCTCCAATTTTATGAACCGTTAATTTAATAAAGTAGGAATTATTTTGGTTTTATAATCGGCCATTAATTTATTTATATAAAAATAACTTTTAAATGATAGGTAATAAAAATCTGTAGTTTTATACAGAGTGTTTGATGTACAAAATGTAGTGTGATGGTTGCGCACTCGGAATCCTGGTAAAGATTAGTATTTGGTAGAATTCCGGCACGACGTCAATAAAGCATTTCTACAGTCGAAAAAAATAAGTTTAATCTTATACTTATGTGTATTTAACAAACTATCTTTTATATATATGTCGCAGATGGATTGTAGAATCCGCTGTTTTACAAAACGGCTAGCTGATTTACAAAACAGTACTGTTATGAAAAACAGCTGAACGACGTTTAGCATTTTTACATAATTACTGAACGATAACACGCAGAATTGTATGAACGTTTTGCGTTTATCAATGCAGCGGGTTAACGATCAGGATTATGTAAAACAGTGTGAAATGAACTGTCAGATAGTTGATTTTATTTGGAAATTTTGTCGCATATGGCTCTGTGTGTCTTTTACTTATCAAAATATTTTAACTTTATTTTACTTTTAAGTCAGGAGCAAAAAAAAAGATGAAAATTTAGAATGACGTAAATATTAAACCACTATAATAGTCGAAAATATATCGGGATTATGAAAGAAAATTAATCAAATTGATCCATGAGCGAGCGAAGCGAGCTCGGGAGTTTCGTGTACCCCGACACGGTCAGGTTAGGTTCGAAAGGGATGACGGGGGCCAGTGAGCGAACTACCCCTGCCATTCTCTTCATGTTTATGTTTTTTCTGACCTTACAGACTCAAAAATATGTCGTCCCAGCCACGGAAAGACAAATCAGAATACAGTATCCTTTTTTTACTTGAGTGGTGACTATCCATTTAATATACCTATACAATAAATAAATCTGTCCCGCTGTAGATATATGTCATTCTGCATTACGTGTAAACGTGGATAGCGTTAAACGTATCGCAATGGCAACCCAGCTGAACGTTGTTTAGCTGTTTTATAAAACAGTACTGTTTTGTAAATCAGCTAGCAGTTTTGTAAAACAGCGGATTCCATCCATCTGCGACATATATTAATGAATGTCCTACAAATATGATAAATGTGAAAGTTTGTATGTTTGGATGTTTATTACTCAATCACGCAAAAACGACTAAATGGATTTGGATGTATTTTGATGTAGAGATAGATATGAGCATGGAGAACGACATAAGCTACCTATAGAAATCGTTATTGATTTGCAATTATCCTTATCGAAGGCATTTTTTTCTCCAGGCTGTATAAACAAAACTTACTTAATGAAGTTATTTTAATTTTACAGGTAAGTAGCAACACGATACTATCTCAAAATTTACTTTGAGAGCTACCGAAATGAGTATAGAACCCGTCAACAGCGTGTTCTTTTAAAATTTTAGTGAGGTTACAGAACAAGTACTGTGGGAGCAAGCATTATAATAATGTAGATTCATACATAGCTACCTACTCAAATACTGCCTACATTAAAACTTTTGTGGAAAAATAATACGGTCGCGATCAGGATTCGAACATGCGGCTCCCGGATAAATACTCCAGGCGCTCTGACCGCTAAGCCATCTCGACTTCTGCTCACTACGTCGAATTCTTCTTACATACATAGCATCACGCCTGTATTCCCCGAAGGGGTAGGCAGAGGTGTACACAGTTGTACAAATGTACACCCACATTTCACCAATGCTGTTATTAACTCCCATGTAATAGGTGGTGAGCCTATTGCCATCTACCGGGCACAATTCCAAAGTCCTGGCCGCTACTGAGAATTTTCTAACAGAAAAACTCAATAACACTTTGCCCAACCCGGGAATCGAACCCGAGACCTCATGCTCGACAGTCGCGCTTGGGACCACTAGACCAACGAGGGAGTTCAACATTATTGCTATCTATTCAGTCCCTATACAGGTGACCGAACCGACACGACTAACTTTGCAGTTAATACAATGTCGTACAGATGCAATTACCTTAACATATACAGATAAATCTTCGAAAAGCATTAACGCATGCATAGCGAACTCTAAAATTATAAACTTTAGTGGAAAAATAATCGCGAGGACACAGGATACACTAAAACTTTTTAAAACGATATATTCATTTTGGGTTTAGCCTCCAATCTACTTTCTACTAAGTCATTTAAAAGTTTGTCAGGCCCGGTTCCGAAATTTTAAAACTTTTTCAATAGTCCCTCTAAACCCCGGTTTAAAACATTACTTTTAAGCGGATTTGGGTAACATTTTATGGTGCCGTGTACCTAGTGCCTGTTGGATTTTCATAAATCTTCCAGCCCATCTCTAGAGGACGCCATATTTTTCGCGGGCGATTCATTTCAGAGATAAATGTGGAGTAGGTACTAATTTGTGGAGGCATTTTTAAGACCTAGTAAAATTGTTTTTTTTTTTGTTTAACGTTTTCTTTAACTACAGTTATAAATTTTGAGGACTTGTGAATACGGCCGTGAGCAGGCACTATTCAGTCACCGGTATAGGGACTGAATAGATAGCAATGTCGTCACCAAAAGACGTACTAAAATGTGGAAGAAGAATTCGGGATAGTGATCAGAGGTCAAGATGGCGTCAGAACGCCTGGACTAAATATCCGTGCGGCGCAGGTTCGAATCCTGCTCACAGCTGTATATTTCTTGCCAATAAATAAAAAAAATAGAGTTCACAACGCATGCGTTAATGCATTTCAAAGATTTATCTGTATTCTGTAACTATTCAAGTTCTCCAGTCATTGGAATAATAGAGTTATGATGATACTCTGCTCTTATCGCAATAATTTCTTCTATACATAGGGCAGACCTGGGACGAAAGTAACAATTTTCAGTGTTGAGTCCATATCTTTGGTGTAATTTAAGTTATGAAAAATACTATAAGTCTTGAACAAGGGTATACTATTAGTCTATTACTTCATCTTTTGACGTATAAAGTTTTGTTAATAAGATTATAGTTTTTGACCAAAACCACATTATTTTGGAGTCGGGATTTGTTACATATATCCCTTACCCTAGGGATTGATGTAACAAGGAATAGATATGGCTGTAACTGAATATAAACATGTGATTTATGGATCATTTATGTATTAGCAGCCTTTATTTGAATTTAAAAACAATTTAATGTTTAACTTATATTAGTTAATAAAGGAAAACCTTTTCTGACTTAAAATAATTAAAAAAAAAACTCTGCATAGTTCTTAACATAAAACTAGTCTTTCTCTTCGACAAAATAAAAAGTTCTAGGTATAAATACTAAAATGATTAATCAAATGACAGTTTAAATAAACATATTTTTCTACTGGCACATGCTATAGGATACCTACATGAATATTTATTTTAATTAAAAAAAAAATTATTAAGCTATTAGACGAAACAAAACATAAACAGATCTTTTGCTGGAATGTTTTATAGTTACTTTAATAAAAAAGAGAAACAAATATATCTTTCCAAAATAACTTTAAAAAATCTTTAGGTTCTTCTTCTTCTTTGGCAGCTTTTCTGTACGGTACTTAAGTAAGTAAGACTTCTTCAGCAGCTAATTCTAACGTCCACAGCGTTACTAAGTCTCTGTCAGTGGTTCTCTTGCGTACTTTAGGCATTCTGAAATCAATGTAGCAAATATAATTGATAAATTAAAGATAAAAATTATATAAAATTTACATGGAAAGTATTAGATGTGATAAGGTTAGTTCTAAAATTCCCAAAATCTGACGAACATGGGGCTTTATTTAGAATATCGATCAAGAATTTTGACTTTTAATAATTAAATGTTAAAAATAGATAATCAATCATCAATATTGGCGATTAAGATAAGAGCTAAATGTTTACTAAAAGAAATACACGAGATTTAAAAAAAACGTCAAAAACTTAATTTCCACGTAATTTTCTGGCACTTATGAATTACACATACAAACAACCATCACAAGACCGTGGATGCCACCATAGATTATACAGATATATTAGTAGACGCCACTGAGGTGAGACTGAGGTGAGGGAGTGAAAAAGCAACACTAACATGGTGGACAGGATCGTACACGTCGATTTGGTCATTCGTTAGATCGTTTATAACTTTCAACCCGCGTTACTTGCATCCCTGGTCTCCCCTACTCTCTACTTGTACTAGAATGCTGCTAAAGTTTTGGCTATGTTTTATGACCGGCCGCCTGCTGACGTTAATCCTCATTGAAATAATAGAGCAACAGCTCAGTTTTTTTCCGGGTCAAGGATTAAGGTTGTAGATATCCAACTTAGTTTTTTTTTTTTTTTGTTATATTATAACTAGTTAAACTCGGCTAAACTGTCACGCAGATATAATAAACACTTGGAATCCGGGCTGCATGAGAAGAATATTCAAATTTTTACACGACTGCCCAAAAAAAGTGTTATATTTTTATGTATGTATGTTTGTGAGTTCGAATCCTGCTCACGGCCTTATTCTTTTTCCATTTAATATAATAACTTTAGAGTACGCTAAGCATGCGTTAATGCTTTTCAAAGATTTATCTTTAATTCAAAGTTCAGGTTCAAATGTTATTGTTCCTAATAGCCTTGATTACATACTTATGAAAAGTCGAAGCACGGTGCGCAGTTCCAAGGCGTTGGTCTTATAGAGTAAAATCTATTTTCTCTAAATTAAATCGATAACTGTCTTTTTGATCTAGTAGTCCCAAGTGAAAGTGCTGTGCATGAGGTCTCGGTTTGGATTCCCGGGCCGCGCAGTGTTATTGACTTTTTTTGTTAGGAAATTCAACAGCACTGGTGAAATGTGGGTGTACAACTATGTACACCTCTGCCTTCAGAATTAATAAAACAAATCGATAGAAACTTTAAAATTATTGCATAGCCGTTAAGAGCTGACCAGTCCCGACAGACGGCACTCATTCACCAGCATTCATACATAGATCACACACGCACGCACGCAAAATTCAGTAAATACTTATACAAATACTTAAAATTAGAGAAAGACCTGTTTCTCTAATTATGTATTTATATAAGTATTTACTGAATTTTGAATTTTTGTGTGGGTGCGTGCGTGAGTCCGTGGGTATGTACATAACACAAGTTTAATCTTAGCTTGGGTGCCAGAGGTTTAAACATAGTATTAGACTACAATTTCTGTTCCAGTAAAAACTTGGAAATAAAGAAAATATGTTATATTATTAAATATTATATTATAGATTTATTTATATTACCTGTCATTTCATTTCGGTGTCCCCTTTCTGTCCACATATTTTCCTCATTTCCTCCAGAACCTCTACTCTAAAGATCCCTTCATACGCAAAACTTCTGTCAATACATACTCTTTATTCTTCCGCTTTATATGCCCATATCTGATAAGAGAATACCTACTAAACCATTTTATAGAAAACAAGAGCTAAATGAATACAACACTTAATATCGTCCATTGTCTCACCTTTATTTTCGTAATTAATTAAGTAAAACAATGATGTCGGAGATACGGCATAGCTAAACACCGTTTGTCACACACTGACAGTGACAAATGTACGCCTAACTGGCACTTCTAGGTAAACGAGGGTAAAGCGAGGTATCTTTGAAAGTGGAAATCTGTCATTTCTCGCTTAGCTTTAGTTTCAATTCGATTCGGACTCTCTCTACTCAGTTTTGCCTCCCTGTTCACACATCCTCAGGCCTGTATACCCTGAAGGGTGCAGCAGCGTATACCTACTACTTTTGTACATCCACATTACATTGATTCCGATTAAGGTCCATGGCGCAGGGGGCACACATCCAAATTTCGGGTTGCAAACTCTTAACAGACACTTTGTCCGATCTCGCTCTGTAAAACCAAAACGCGCCATTTTTGTGATAAAGATTATTTTGAATAAGTACTTACTTTATATATTTAGCTTCGTATACCTCATTTCTAGCTCATCTTACGGTGACAACTTTATATCAAAACAACTTTGAGATATAGTGCTACAAAGGGTCCTACGCGCCAAAACAGTTCCGTGAACAATTTGTAACGGCAAAAAAATGTTCTAAATTAATCAGTCAAATTGCTACATTGTAGAAATGGTAGGTGTTTACGTTGTAACTGAAATATGTAAGATTTTTTCTCTTGTATTTTTTGTTTTTTGTAAGTCAATTTGTAGATCAGGAGTCAAAGGTTCATGTAAGAGATGAATTTTGCACTGCCTTTTTATTAAAGAAGAAAAATCTGAGTAATTACCGTAAAAGATGTTTTTGGTAACTGAATAAGATCATTTCAAAGAGTAAATAATGTGTTCAAAATTGGAAATGTTCAATCGCAAAATTGACTAAATTTGTTATTAGGAGGTGCAGGATGACTGGGAGGTAATTACGGAACTGACCACAGATTAGTAAGTAATACATATTTATGTATTAAAACTTTAAAGCCTCATTTTCTTCTGGTATTTTTGCTCGAAGTCAGGTGAGCTGTATTTACAATTGGTATTGAACTATCACCGACGCTATTTCATTTCAGTAAAAAAAAAAAAATTGATGATTTAAAACATAATACCGCGTAGTCTATTCAAAACAATAGGGTATAAGCTTGTATTTTTTTATTCGATTGTATACATTAGTATATTACCGCAATAAAAATATATAACACTTGTAAATATATGATTTATGAGTATTCAAATTAGCAAACAAACCGGCAACCAGTTTCGGGCATTTGAAACGCCGTCATCTTGGCGCGCTTTTTCTGACGTCAGAGTACACATCATAAAAGATATCTTGTCTAAGATGGAGTTTATAAATTTTATTGAAGGGATTTTCTCTAAAAAATAACGTTAAAACTCAAAAAGGACCACAAAACATGATAAACACCCAGTAATAACATACTCCAGATATTTTCATCGCGGACAGTGACGTCACGTTTCACTCCAACCAATAGCATGCATTTTGACATTTTAAATTTCGCTCGCAAGATACTAACTTTTCAATTTTAATATTTTCTAGTTAAGACACAATTAATTAAAAAGGTAATTGAATAGGTGTCATTCTACAGCAATAATGATTACGAATAAAAATATTTGACCTAAATTTGAATTACATGCATATTCCCTATTTAATAAAATACAATTAGTTAAGTCATGCGTCAACTTTTCGCATGAGTATCTTTTGCGTAGGTATATCACAAAATTATTATCTTTCTTGGTTTAAAAAAGGCGTGAGTTTATGTTTGTATGTAAAACGATCGTAAGACAGTATTCCAGAACCTGAAGCTACGCTGGGTTCCAATACAATTTAAATCAACCGTTTGACGGTGAGTTATGGCACAAACATTGATATTGTCATGTCTGATAACGTCAATCAACACTATGTCGCTGATCACGTGACGTGAGTGACATGGAGACGAAAATTGAATAAATATACAAACAAATGTATGCAGAATTATACATTTTTGTGGAAAAAAAATACGGTCGCGCCTCCTGGTGAATTATCTAGTACCTATAAGTAAATGTAGGTACTTATATAGACTATCTAGAAATTTTTAGGGTCACCACCTATCACTACCGGTAAACTGTGGGTGTATTATTATTATACACGACTGCCCAAAAAAGGAGTGTTATGTATTTTTATAGGGTTCGTGTATGTATTTATGTTTGTGAGTTTTGTTTATTCCACCATATCTTCTAAATGCCTGAACCGATTTCATTCGGTAATATAGGCTAGTAAAATAATAAATAGCTATAGAACATCCACAAATTAATATATATAGTAGCTGTGGTACAATAAAAGGATGAAATAAAAAAATATTAATTAAAAAGCGCGCCATATTGAACTAAAATTTTTGAAGATTCAAGCGTGATGTTATGTATGTTTCTTTATGTATATAACTGCTACGTAGTTTCAACCAAAAAGGACCACAGAAAAAACCTATTCATTTTACACAAATATTGCACTAAACAACAAACAACACCCATTCATTTGGCACTTTTTAATAATGCTAAAATAAAATAAAAGCCTCCGCCGGGCATTTAGTTGTGCGCTCACTTTTTCTCGCATTTCGCCAGCAGCACATACCTACTCGTAGATGCGTAAAACAATGTTTAAATGACTAGGGATGTGCATATAAACAGTTTATCGACTGTCGATAATGTGGATGAAAGGACAAGTGGCCCTGCTGGTGATAGTCATATAAAGGCGTTGGATATACATGTTATTTTTTGTTGATTACAGGTTTTTTTTTTAGGGTTTTAGTTTAATGATTGATGCTAACTAATGTTCAATTTGCATCCAGCAAAATTTGCAATGCAAGACCGGCAGAGTAATTACTGTATACACTTGCAATGACAATATTGTATAACTTTCATTTATTTTATGCTAGAAGATATGAAAATGTACCTAGATTTTAAAACATAGGACACAAATGTATAGAAGTTAAAGCAATTGACATATTCTGCAAGAAAAAGTCATGTAATATTATATATATAAATTCTTGATTTCAATGATTTCAAAAGAAAGGATACGCCCATCTAAACATTTTACAGAAAACTTCTTCATACAAGCAAAAGTAGCGCCATCTGTCATAACTCATACGAACTACGTGACGCCGCGTTTCATAAGTCGAAGACTCAACCTTGTACGTGCGTACATGATTTTTTTTATCACGTTTTATTAATAGTCAATATTTTTATACACACATCAATCACGAACTGAACTGAGTTTTTACCCGACTGCGCTAGAAGGCGGGGTTATATGTTTTTCGGGTGTATGTATGTATATTTCTTTGGCATGCTCTGTAGCCTAAACGGGTTGATGGATGTTAGCTTTAGAAGTGTCGTTAGATTATATTAGTTTTTTATACTATAATTTATTGCGATAATAATACATGTCACAAAAAAACGTATGTAAAACAAATTAATATCAGTCAGCTTTATTTGAAATTGTAAACAATATTGTTATAATAATTAAGTATTAACATATTAGGTACTTACTAAAATTACTTACACCAAGTTCTTAAGACAAAAATAAAACAAATAAAAAATTACGTTCTTTCAACGTTACTTCGCGCGCGGCCGGCCACACAATGGCCGCCATTACGGACTTCGGTAGTAAAATAATTATACCTTTAAAATGTGATAATTTAATCATTTTATTGGAACCGAAGTAATCTAGGGTTATTTATCGATGATACGATATCCCATGTTCCTTTTTAATCTTTGTATCGTAATTTTTGCAGCCATTTACCACGCAACTAGGCATATTTATGACAAACAAACACTCGTTCTCTCCTGCGAGCGGTCCATTGTCGACTGAGTTGCGTTGGCCCTAAACTGTCATTTTAGGGCCAACGCGTTGGTGCCATTTAGTTTCGCGGTCGGCCGGGTCCTTACGCTAGTAATATATATGTCAATGCTTGATTTAGTGCTTGGCAAAATTTCGGGTTTAAATCGTAATGTCTAATTTTTAATGTTTGTACATAGGATAATATATTATGTAAGTTTGAGTACTGTACTAATATTAACTTTTGACTAACAGATAAATTTTTCTACATCTTTTACATTAAAGACACGGACACAAAAATATTATAAGAACCATTTTCAATTTAATTTCAACTTCGGAGTATTTTATTTCCGTTATCTTTAACTGTCACCCAAACAAATTCCCAACCTCATTCATTAAAATTCACAAAAACGAGGTGCAATTGTTTCATGTGAAAACAGTTCGTGTCAAAGGATCTTTCAACCTTTTTGGTTCTTTCATGCCATGAATCGGACCCAATGGTAATAAAAGCCGTCCACACCTTCGACGAAAATAAATTAAATGTAAAAAACGATTGTTTCTGTTGCTCTCAAAGGTTTCAAATGTATTAAACCTGAAAAAAATCATTTTTTTTACATGCTGAATCATATTTATTAAAACTAAATTTAAGTAGATTCCATCAATTAAATTGAAACTTAGCCTAAGAAGTACAGGACCGTCAGACGATTTTTTTTTTTGTCGCAGAACAATTTTTATTTAGTCAAACTTATTCGCGACATCGCCGCGGGCTCAGCTCATGAATAAGGACTCCGTTCGAGTTTGAAACCAGTCGGGCAATCCCGAAGAATGTGCGTGAGTAATTACCGTTAAAACAGTAATTAATATGAATGTGTCTCGCGAAAGTTATTATATAAAAAAGCACGATTTTTATTGTACGAAAACGGGGACCTCTTACTTGTTCTCTGAAGTTTTGGAGACGCAGAAGAAAATGGTTTTGGCAGTCGCCCTATAGATACTGACCGTTTCATAATATGCCGTTTACCTTATCGATATACATCTTATCGAGTTTGAAGCAGGCTTTAACGCCTTGAGAATGAAAAAACACAGATTATGAAACATATATTTTCATAGCACATTAACATAGAACAGAACACTAAAATTGGAATATTGTGTGTTGGTAAAAGTTTAGGCTTAGACTAAGGCTCAATTGCACCAACATAACTTTAACCGTAACCAACATGTTACTGTGTCATTTTGAAACATTTAACATAGTAAAGACGTCAAAATAATAAAGTAACACGTCGATTATGGTTAAAGTTATTAAATGCTGGTGCAACCGAGCTTTTAGATCCGTGATAAAAAAATTGCGAACAGTGATTGCGATAACAAAAGTGCCTTGAACCTGCGAACTTCTGATTAAAGAGGTCTTTAATCAGAAGTTCGCAGGTTCAAGTTCCACTCACAGTTCGTTTTTTTTTACCACAAAATATTATATCTTTAAAAACAAAAAAAAACGAATGATCGATAATCTCTATACAAAGTCTGTTTATAAGGATAATATTAACAATATATATTACCATTTTTATGGCCGGGCAAGTACTGTATATGTATCCAGATTGATCAATAAGTCTTTGAAGCGTTGAGTGCCTTTGCAACTCGAAACAGCTAAAGCTGCTTATGGTGATCAATAGGTTTTAAAGTGATATTGAACTCAAATATACGGTATTAAAGTTCGTTGGTTGGTAACAAAGGTTCGAAAGGAAATAATACAAGGAATTGTGTTTTGTTATAGAAAAAGATCAATTCAGTTGTGTAGTTATGACTATTCAAATCAACTTGCAAGATTTTTGCGATTTCAAAATAACTCCTAGAACCTTAGCATAATTTAATTAAGTAAAAAGAAAGAGGCGCAGGTTTAAAACATATGTACCTAATGTGTGTAATTTTCTTTCCACAAAAATGTATAACTTTAATATAAAATCACGAATAATAGCATTTCTTTATGAAAACCTTATGGAGGTTTCCAAATGTCTATTTAAAAAGGAAGAAGCGGAGTATCATTGCACTAATATCACAAGTTGAGTTTAAATACGTTTTCTGAATATTGCCAGTTACGATAAAACTAAAAACGTACTAAACTTATAGCATATATCTATCCTTTTGATTTTCCTATCTTATAAAGATTTTCCTATCTTATAAAATTCGTCCTCCTAAGGCTAAGCCTAAGATCCTCATGCTGCGCAATTTTGGTGGAATTGACATCGACAGTCTTCGTAAAGATGCTCAAGATATCGATTGGACGCCTATTTTTTCTACAGCGTCAGTCGATAACCAAGTGAATTTGTTTAATTCGAATCTTATAAGATTGTACGATCATCATGCACCTTCAAGGCCTGTGAAAGTCAAGCATCTGCCTTCACCATGGCTTACAAACGAAATTAAAGTCCTTTTAGCAAAGAAAGCGGCAGCTAAATATAAGCTTAAGTGTCGGCCGACAGACGATAACAGAGAGAAATATGTTTCGATACGCAATCACTGCAATAAGGTGTGTAGGAATGCTCAACGTCAACATATCCATGATTCCATCCAAAACGGAGACCCAGCTAAGGTCTGGAATTTTTTTAAAACAATGGGGGTCGGGAAATCCAAAGAAGCAACTATCCTTAAAAATGTTGACGTAAATTCACTAAATCATCATTTCACAGCCTCGTCCAATTTTGATACAAGTACAAAATTGAAAACTTTACAACATCTTTCCTCTCTTCCGACTCCCAATTATTCGGCATTCGTCTTTAGTGAATTTTCCGCATGTGATGTTAAGAAGAGCATTTTATCAATAACCTCCAATGCAGTTGGAAGTGACTATATCAGCCGTAAGATGATCCTCCCTATCCTTGACGTCATCCTTCCTATTATATCGCACATTTTTAATTCCTCAGTAACTAGTGGTATCTTTCCTAGTAGTTGGAAAGACGCCCAGATTATTCCTTTACCAAAAAAATCCAACCCCAAATCCTTTTCTGAATATCGTCCCATTTCAATCTTGCCATTCCTTTCAAAGATCCTCGAACGTCTAATCCACACACAACTTAACAATTTCTTATCGAAAAACAATCTTCTCAATCCTTTCCAATCCGGCTTCCGTGTTAGACACAGCACTACCACAGCCTTAGTTCATATTACGGATGATATCAGGTCAGGCATGGAAATCGGTAATCTTACGGTACTTGCGTTGCTTGATTTCAGTAATGCTTTTAATACTGTAGATTTCGATATTTTGCTTGGCATACTATGCTCTCATAATGTATCTCCATCGGCGATTCACTGGTTTCGTAGTTACTTGTCAGGTCGTCGGCAGCGTATTTGCATTGAGGATACTACTTCGTCTTCTTGGTGCAATACTACTGTCGGTGTCCCACAAGGTGGCGTTCTATCTCCTTTACTTTTCGCAATTTTTATAAATTCCATCTCTGACAAACTACTTTCTTCCTACCACCTTTACGCAGACGATCTACAAATTTATAGTAAAGCACCTCTTGCAAAACTCTCTGACGCTGTTGACACTGTTAATATGGATCTGGCTCGAATTTCTCAGTGGAGCAAAAGGTACGGGTTGTTAGTCAACCCTACAAAGACGCAGGTTATTGTGGTGGGCAGTTCCAGGATGATATCTAAAATCAATTGGACCACACTTCCTCAAGTTTCTTTTGATAATACTTTTATTCCATTTAGTGAAAATGTTAAGAACTTGGGGATTATAATTGATAGAACCTTATCCTGGACTGCTCATCTACAAGAAACTAGCCGTAAGTTGTTTGCCTCCGCTGGATCTTTGAGAAGGTTACGCAACTTTCTTCCAATTACCACTAAAATTGCGCTAGCGCAATCCCTTCTTCTTCCTATCCTCGATTATGCTGATGCCAGCTATCTTGATCTTACTGAGGACCAATTAAATAAGCTTGAGCGACTCCAAAATGTTTGTATTCGATTTATATTTGGTTTACGCAAATATGATCACGTTTCAGAATTTCGTACTAAGCTCAAGTGGTTACCAATTCGCCTTCGCCGAAATACTCATATCCTTTCGCTTCTTTATAGTGTGCTCTTCCTTCCATTAACTCCTTCTTATCTAAAAAACCGCTTCGAGTTCCTAAGTGACACCCATACACGAGTCCTGAGATCATCAGAGAACTTAAGACTGAAGATGCCAGTGCATTCCACAAAATTCATTGATAAATCCTTTGCGATTCAAGCAGCACGGTGTGGAATGCACTTCCAGTTTTTATTCGACGTGCTCAGTCTCTTCCGCTGTTTAAGAAACTCGTAAGGGAACACTACTTGTCATCGTAGTTACGCTATTACTGTGCTCCACTTATCTGCCATTTATATGTATATAGTATTGTTTTGTTCTTTCTCTGTTTGTATTTATGTACAATATTACTTTTATTTCATATGTAAGTAGGTACACCACGTGTTGCCCCAAATATATTTTATCCAGGACCCATATTTCCATCCCAAGGTTGCCTGGAAGAAATTGCCGTGTGCGATAAGGCCGCCCATTGTACTTTTGTTTAGTACTAAGATTTATTTAAGAAACTTGGTGTACAATAAAGAATGAAATAAATAATAATAATATATCGATAAATCGTGTCGCGTCCCTAATCCCGAAGGTCAACGTGCGCGGTCATTTCTCTAAATCAGAAGCTTTTTGCCCGACAATAATGCCTAAAACCACCCTATTACGCCCTTATTGGGCACAGTAATGTATATGTCGCTGTTACTTTTAGTTTGGGGTGGGCAGAAGTAGAAGAGATTTGTACTTAAGCCAAGTTTTATCGGGACGCTTTTAAGCAGTTGTGTCTTTAAGTATATTACTTAATGTCGACACTTTCCGTTGCTTTGCAATTGGAACTATGGTATTAGGGCGTCAATTTGTTGTTAAGTTAGTACACAAGGGGCGCTATACTGACTTCTATAGAAGAGAAACGTCTTTATGCTGTCTGCAAGTGTCACGACTTTATTACTATCCGTATTGTACTGAAAGTTTTTCTTTTAACTTCGTTCCATCCTCGTGTCCCTTGACACCTCTCAGTTTTTATTATATGTATTGATATTGATAGTTAATTAATCAAATGATGTCAGTTCTTATTTAATAGATATATTAAATATTTAAAGATTTTTCTTTCACTTAAAGCGCATGCATCACTTATGAAAAGATTATATAGGTAAACTGAAAACCAAAAATAAAAAAAAACTAACCACAGAGGATTTGATCTAAGTCTACAACGTGATAGACAGGGTTATGTGCCAGTGCTAATAGGCATACACAACTTATAGTTTTTTTTCTTGGTTTATCTCCGACTTGTTCGAAAGTTACTCTACTCTTATTTTTCATTACGTTCCTTTATTTTTTTTAAAGATATTAAAATAGAAAAAAATAAAAAAAAATGTATAAAAATATTGCTGGGAAGTTTGTTGCGCCAAGTCTTCTTTCCAGCTAAAACACTAGGAAGCGGTGAAGGGTGGGCTTTTTTGGGGCCTGTCTTATTTTTTAGCCTAATTTGAATAAAGAAATATTGATTTTGATTTTGATTACTTGTACCGAATAACTTTGTAGGTAAGATACCCAATCTCATGTTGTCTCTGTTATTTTACGGCGAAATACAACAACAGCAACTTAAAAAGTGACTAGCGTTTGAGTATATTAGTTTAGTATTAGCGTTAGTCTTTGAATACAACTTTCATAAGTTTAGAGTAACACACTAAAAAGTCGAACTGATTACCTGCTCAGTATTTTCGCCGAAAGTAAAAATTGTGCATTTCTCAGATGAATGATGGTATGATCAATATGGCTCTTAATAAGTGCAGTTCAAACCAAAGTATACTATAGTTCAGTAATGATATTGCGTCGTAATCTATACCTACATATAGCATAGCGTTCACAAATTCACACTATTGGCTATGCCGCAAGTAAGTGCGATACTTGGATAAAGTATAAAGGCGCTATATTATGTTGAAAACGTCAATTGAAATGTGAACCCTGACAATTGATCGGAATCTCACTTCCGGGATAGGGGAGGTAACTCAGAAAGAGTAGTCTAAAGTATAAAGCTTTATACGTGTAATCAATATTTGGGGGCTGAGTGCCCCCGTCCGTAGAAGTGCACCCTTAGAATGGAATCCCTACACGTGGCCCCTGGGTGGTGCAAAACAGGCAACAACACTCTGGTGGGAGGCTTCTGCTGCGGGTGGTTACTACCCACCGGACGAAGCCATGCCGTGAAACGACCTAGTCGTGTTTCGGGATGTAGTCCGGTGCAACCGTTGTGGGAGACGGGTCTGTACAGTTGCATCAACTCCCCACCTGTCGCTCTCCCCAAATCTATCCACTCTACTTAGAGTGAATAGATTTCTCCTGGATCTACGTGCTCCATCCTCGGCCACACCGTCGCCACATCAGTCGAGTCGGTGGCCAAACGTAGATCCATTTTGGATAAAAAAAAATACAATTGCAAATTTTATTACAAACACATATTAAACTTGTTAAGTAATACACCTAATCAAGAAGGAACTCGAAATTATTTCACAAAAAGCGTAACTTAAACAAAACTAGGTACTGTAAAAATAAACAAACCTCCCTAAAAGCACATAAAATAAAGTAAACCAAGTAATTGGCGCCTCCTCGCTTCTTAAAAAGGGTTATCTTAACCAGAATGGACGACGGACACTTGAAACAATAAGATGGCTTCCAACAAATGACTTTTTATTATGATCGAATCGACGAAATTGAAAATCCCTTCGATGGGGCCGTTACCGACAAAATGGCCTCTTACAATAATTGAATCTAAGAACTTAAACATTTTAAGAATGAAATATTCGATGGTTTACAGTCGATAGATTGTGATCGCATTATCTTGTTAATAGAAACTGTCTCATTGGCCTCATTTCTCTCTTGTCAAAATTCGATTCCCGGTTTGGGTAGTGGCATGGCTTTTTACACGATTGCCCAAAAAATAAGCGTCATGTTTTTCGGGTTCATGTATGTATGTTTATGAGTTTCTTTATTGCACCATTACTTCTAAACGCCTGAACCGATTTAAATCTATGGGGTGTCGTTAGAATACTAACATTGTCGCGGGTAGAATGATTATTAAGATAAAAAAATGGCATGTGTGTTTTTAAATAATTTCATCTTGTTTATGTCAGAAAATATGCAGCAGCAGCCCAGGAATGTGCCTAGTAAGTGCCTGGCAATACCTTAACCAACTATAGTAATAAGCTCTGTCTGCCCCTCCGGTGATTACAAGCGAGATGCTATGTTATGTGTCATTGCTATTGTAATACTTCCTACGATGAATTCCTTCATTCTAGATATCAATTATTGTTCACCGGTTACTACTCACGTGCATTTTTTCGGGATTGCCTGACTAGTTTCGAGTTCAAACGGAGTCCTTAGTCATGAGCTGAGCTCGCGGCGATATGGCGGTAAAAAATTCTAGATACTTAAGAACATTAAGGTTGTCGAGTTTATATTGACGATGGGTAAATAAATGTACTTTACAGTAAATAACTAAGGAGGTAGGCAGAACAGGCATGGTCCTCTGCCATATTCTATGGTCATATATATAACATAACACAACCATTAAAGATAAATCTTTGAAAGCATTAACGCATGCTTAGCGAACTCTAAAGTTATTATAATAAATGGAAAAAGAATACGGTCGCGAGCAGGATTAGATCCTGCGCCTCCCGGAAGAATAGATAGCAATGACGTCGCCAAAAGACGTATTAATAAGTGGCCGAAGAATTCGCGGTGATGAGCAGAGGTCGAGATGGCTTAGTGGTCAGAGCGCAGTGGGAGGCGCAGGTTCGAATCCTGCTCGCGAGCGTTTTTTTTTTCTATTTAATATTGTAACTTTATAACACAACCAGCCCATAACTGTCCAACTGCAGGCCAAGGGCCTCTTCTCAAATAGAGAAGGCACGAGCATGATAACCACGCTAGCTCACTGCGGGTTGGCGATTTCAGACCATTAGATCCAGGTTTCCTCACGATATTTTCCTTCACCGTAACTCTGTGAGCCTTAGATTATCTAAGAAATATATGACATTGAAAAAGTCACACTGGTCCATCCAATCTACTTAAGAGTCAATATATTTATTCTGGATCTACGTGCTCCATCCTCAGCCACACCGTCGCTTACCATCAGGTGAGTCGCCAACTCACCTGATGGTAAGCGACGTGTGGCCAAACGTAGAACCATCTTTGATAAATAAAAGACAATAAAGCATGATTTGAACCTACAACCTGTGGTTCAAGAGGCGGGCCCGTAACCACTTGGCCACCACTACGATGCATAGTCATATACCTATTTATAATAGATCGACTGTCTCGTTGGTCTAGCGGTCGTAAACGCGGCTGCTGAGCGTGAGGTCCTGGGTTTGATTCCCAGGTCGGGCAAAATGTTATTGGGTTTTTCTGTAAGGAAATTCTCAGTAGCAGCGCGGAGTCAAGAAGTTGGTGGTGAGACAGCCCCGTGCTTCGGAGAGCACGTACAACGGTCGGTCCTGCGCCTGATCAGGCCTCCTCCCGTCGGATTGCCGTCCCATCAGATTATGACAGTGAAGGAAGAAGGAGTGCACCTGTGTTCGCGCTTACACTTTTTCAACTAGTAAATAAGACAACAGAGGATACTGTTAACTTAAGTGCCTATTGTGCCACCAAAAAGGTATCTTCTAGCATACAGCGAAGAGATTGTAGTAAAATAGATAAGCAGAAATCCTTGAAAATATTTCATCAAAATGTGCAAGGTTTTTCTTCCAAAATATTAGAGATTGAATTATTTTTAGAACAAACAATGTATGACTTAGTTTGTATTTCTGAGCACTGGTTGAAGGATTACCAAATGCTTATACATTTTGAAAATTATACTGTAGGCAGTTGTTTCAACCGCACGACTATGCTGCATGGGGGTACATTAATTTTAATAAAAAATTGTATCAAATATAAACAACGTTTAGACATAGTTAGGTTGTCAGTTGAACACAGTATTGAACTGTCATGTGTTGAGCTGGATAAGCATATTATAGTGTGTGTATATAGGCCTCCCAATTATCAAAACTTCTCCACATTTGAGACGATAATGGATGATGTTTTAGGAAAAGTTTGTTTTACTAACAAATCTGTTATAATCTGTGGTGATTTTAATATTAATATTTTAGAAAATAGTTTATATTGTGGCCGGTTGCTAAACTTATTCAAATCATTTAATTTAAAAAACGTTTTTTTAGAACCGACTCGTGTAACTTTGAATTCTGCTACCTGCATTGATAATATATTTTGTAACTGTGAGTACTTAAATAAATCTATTGTAAATTACTTGCCTTCGGATCACAGTGGGCAGACCGTCACTTTATGGTCCAACACGACATTACAAAAAATAAAAATAAAATTCAGGCAAATAACAACTAGTAAATTAAAAACATTCGACAAAAATGTAGCTAGTAAATTAGATGTTCCGAGCCAAACTATTCGCAATGTAAATAAACTATATAAAGATTTATTTTCTGTTGTGAAAACAGAATTTGCTAAAACATTTCAAATGAAAGAGAAATATATTTACCCGAAATTTGTTTTCAGCGACTGGGCAACTACAGGTATTAGGAAAAGTAGGGAAAAGCTATTTGAGCTCTATGGCCTCAAGCCTTTTATTAAAACTGACAATTTTAATCAATATGTAAGTAAATATTCGAAAATATTTAAGAATATATGTAAGGTAGCTAAAGCTCAGTACTTAAGTAACAAAATTAAATCGGCTGAAAACAAAATGAAAACTACTTGGAAAATAATTAATAACGAAACAAATAGGAAAAAAAAAACAAATATAGAGTACCAACTTGAGACTGCGAATGGTCCTATTTGCTCTGACGCAAATGTAAATTTTTTTACAAATATTCCTTTAAAAACTACGGAATGTTTGAATTCCTCGCCCACAGCTGCTATTTCTTTACTTAAAGAAAATGTCTCAGCCTGTCCTTCTCAATTCAGTTTTAATCATATAAACCCTAGGATCATAATTAAAGCGTTTAATGACATCAAAGTCAAATTTACAGAGGATCTATGGGGAATGTCAACAAAAACTTTTAAGTCTATAATTGAAACTATAGCGCCTTATTTAGTCTTAATATTTAACGTATGTATAGATAAAGGAGTCTTCCCAAACCTAATGAAATATAGTAAAGTGATACCACTTTTTAAAGCTGGAAATAGCAAAGACCCTAACAATTATAGGCCTATTTCAGTTTTGCCAGTTCTAAGTAAAGTATTTGAGAAAGTAATGCTAAATCAAATGTTGCGTCACTTTAATATTAATAACATCTTGCACGAAAAGCAGTTTGGTTTCACCAAAGGACGTTGTACAACAGACGCCGGTGTTACCTTATTAAAGCACATTTTTGATGCCTGGGAGGATGCGCAAGATGCCATAGGAATCTTTTGCGACCTTTCTAAGGCATTTGATTGCGTAAACCACGAGACATTATTATATAAACTTAAGCACTACGGACTAGGTAAACCAGCTCTCAGCTTGATAAATTCGTACCTAAATAATAGGCAACAGCAAGTTCAAATAAATGGCGTTAACTCAATAGGCTTAAAAGTGAAAATGGGGGTTCCACAGGGTTCAATTTTGGGCCCTTTTCTCTTTTTAGTATATATAAACGATTTACCGCATTTACTACAGAACCAACCAGATATGGTGTTATTTGCTGATGACACATCATTAATTTTTAAAATAGATAGACGTGCTGAAAATCTTGACGACGTAAATTCCGCCATAATTCGGGTCCAAAATTGGTTCACTGCAAACAACCTTGTACTAAACGGTAAAAAGACGAAATGTTTGAGATTTACGTTACCAAATGTCAAAAGTACTGACTGTGACATATTATTAAACAATGAAAAACTAGAAATTATTAATCAAACTGTTTTTCTAGGAGTTACGCTAGATTCAAAACTTCAATGGGGTGCTCACTTATCATCTCTAGCAGGACGGTTAAGTTCAGCTGCATATGCAGTGAGGAAAATACGACAGTTGACAGACGTAGATACCGCGAGACTGGTCTATTTTAGTTACTTTCATAGTATTATGTCTTATGGTATTCTACTATGGGGACGGGCTGCAGGCATAGAATCTATTTTTGTCCTACAAAAGAGAGCTGTCAGGGCTATATATAATTTACGCAGTCGGGAGTCTCTCCGAGAAATATTTAAGCAAATCAATATCATGACGGTGCCATGTCAATATATTTACGAAAATATTATGTATGTTAGGAAAAATTTACATCTATTTAATAAAAGATGTGAAAAACATAACTATAATACTAGAGATAGAAACAAACTAGTTCAACCACGGTTTAGATTAACAAAGGTACACACATCGTTTATGGGGTACTGTATAAAATGTTATAATAAAATACCTCCAAATATACTTCAATTAAACGAAACACAATTCAAAACTTGCATAAAACACACACTATGCAAGCGAGCATATTATAAGTTAGAAGACTATATTGTTGATAAAAATGCTTGGCTCAATGCTGGTCCTGCTCCACAATAACCCTAAAGAATTTGTAAAAATCAGACTAAATATATATATTGTAATTAGTAATATATCGGACATTCCATTAAATAAATTCAATTGTGACATGCTCCTGATGAATCCTGACTATATCGCTGATATTAAAAATAATATGCAATAATATTAATTGATTTGTAAATTAATACGACAAAATTTAATTGTATTTTTATTTTTCAAAATTAATTAACTTGCTCTGTATAAATTAATTCATTTTATAATAAATAACAATAAACTAGTACCTAAATATAAATATTGTAAATGTGAGTGCTACGTAACCATTTTACTAAACTTTCTATTTTGTTTGTTGTCTGGCAGTTGGGAGTATGTCATGCTCACTAAAATGTCTCGCTGATGGTGGCGTGTGTGTTGGGTCATTCGATTCCCTTCAACATGGTTGAGTTGGGTGATGCTGACGCATGCGTCATGTTCGTGAACGGGCGCCGTCAGTTGGGACTGGTCATCTCTGGACTGTCATGGCGGGAAATTTGAATTTTTAAACTACACTCTTTTAGTATTATCTTACATTGTTCTCACATATTTAAATTATTATTTAACAGAGTCAGTGTAACCAATACCTGCTATTGTGAAAACCTATTTTATAAAAAGAGTAAGCATGGAGTTTCTTGCCCGTTCTTCTCCATAGGAATCTACACTTTGGAACGTGGCAACTAGCTTCTGACAATTCAAAAGTGCCTGTAAAGGGTCTAATTGAAATAAATGATTTGACTTTGACTTTGACTTTGACTTTGACACTTGTGCACTATAATATCTCCTGCGTACTTGTTTCATCTCTCATCAGGCTCCATGGAGATAGGCCGCCGTGACCGAAATACGGTCGGGAGGAGTATTATTATAATAGCTATAAGTTTGTGTTTAATGTGTATTGTTTTTGTCTGTGTACCCAGTTCACTTTAGTGTGAGTGCGTAGCAACACTATATTGTTTTGCACTTGTATGCTTTACCTGTAAATGTGTGCTTCACGTGTTTTGCCCGCGCCTCGCCAAATCTGTTAGAATTAAATGTTTACCTACTTTAAGACATGTACAGTCAGCCAAATAGATAGGTTTACACTTAGTTATTTTAAAATTAATTTATTACAAGATTTATGTTATTACCTATTTAAAATATTAATAATACAATTGTTTATTGTGACAAATTATGATTATAAAGGAAATATTCTCTATTCAATCATAATTTGTCACAATAAACAATGAAAGAAAGTTTACATTCACCAAACACTATTAACCGGACTAACCAGACTAAGCGATGCCGTGAACCGAACTAGTCGTGTTTCGGGATGTAGTCCGGTGCAACCGTTGTGGGAGATGGGTCTGGACAGTTGCTTCGGCTCCCCAACCATCGCTCTCCCCAAATATATCCACTCTACTTAGAGTAAATAGATTTCTAGATGTATGTCTTCCATCCTCGGCCACACCGTCGCTTATATCAGGCGAGTTGGGGGCGAAACGTAGATCCAATTTGATAAGAAAAAAAAACTATAACATTTTTCAATGCTAACCTATTAATTTGACTGACTGTACATAGGTATGTAGCAATTGAAAACACTCGTGTTCATTTTGAAATCAGTGTAACATAGCTACAATCATTTTAATCCGTGAAGGTTTGGACCTACAATTCGTTTTTGAAGGGTCCCTTAATAACTTGTTACTCAAATAAAGTTACTGTTGCATAAATATTTAATGAACGAACGGAGAAAAGACTGAATGGAATAGGAGGAATGAATGAGAGGATTAAGATAAGATTTAATGAGATATTCTGGGTTTTTGAAAGACTCTAAACTGAAACACATATTTGTAATGTTATTTTGAAGTGTCTGTGTCTGATTGTAAGGCACGAGCATTTATCACCACGGGTACATAAATGCGGGTTGCCGATTTCAAAGCATCAGATCCAGGTTTGAAAATGTTTATGTCCGTTTATAGATTTTTTTCTGTCTGTCTATCTAAAATTTTGTCTCGAATAGACTCTGAAACGGGTGAACAGACTTAAATGAAATTTTTAAAGTGTACACGAAGTCTCATTCACAGCTAGCTAAATAATAAATATCTGCCTAGCCTTTTCCCAATTACATTAGGGTCGGCTTCCAGTCAAACCGGATGCAGCTTAATACCAGTATTTTACATGGAGCGACTGCCGATCTGACCTCCACAACCCAGTTACTGGGTAACACGATATCTCGTGGTATGACTGGTTGTCAGACTTTCAGGCCTCTGACTACCCGTAACGGCTATCATAGATCTTAGCTATATAGAGCTATATAGAGCTTAGCGTGCTCTCTGAGGCACGGAGGGGTCTCGGTATGAAACGATGGTCACCCATCCTTGATTAAAAAACACACCTGCTGTGTTATAATAATACTCTTCCCGACCGTATTTCGGTCACAGAGCTTTTTTATTAGGAAATTCTCGATAGCAGCCCGGAGTTTGGTGCCTGGTAGATGGCAAAAGGCTCACAAAGCTTCAAAGGTGAAATGTGGGTGTACAACTACACATGTACACCTCTACCTACCCCTTTTGGGAATACAGGCGTGATGCTATGATGTTTCTCCCTCCCGAGTTATGCATGTACACCAAATGTCACCCGCTTCTTACGTAACCTAGGAGGTTGTTCTCTCCTACATCAGTATTCAAGTGGTGTATGTATCTTGATCCACGTCAATATCGGTTCAGTGACCTCTAAATGTACCACATGCCCCACAAATAGACCTTTAAAAAAATCTCGTGGGAGTATTATGCTCTTTGATGACTCCTTTGAAATAACAAGATGAAATTGATTAAAAAATTACAAAGCAGGCAGGCCGTTTTTTAATTCTAATACCCTATGTTACTTGGGACAATGTAAGGATTTTAAAGAAACCTCATACATCAAAATCGGTTTAGGCATTTAGAAGATAGGGTGTAATGGGTTTTTTATTTAACAATGGGTGTAATAAAGAAACTCACAACATACATACATACATACTTACATCCTATTTCTTATTTCCTACTAATATTATAAACGCGAAAGTTTGTATGTATGAATGTTTGTTACTCTTTCACGCAATAATTACTGTACGGATTTGGATGAAATTTGGCACACAGATAGTTTATAACCTGGATTAACACATAGGGTAGCTTTTATCCCAGCTAGGCCTAATTCTGAAGTCCACGCAGATGAAGTCGCGGGCAGAAACTAGTACATACATACACACATACTTACATACTAAAAGTGATGTGCCTATTACCATATACCGGGCAGAACTCAAAACTCCGGGCTTTCCTGAACATTTTCTAATTAAAATCCCAATAACACTGAGCTAGTCTTAGGAATCGAACCCAGGACTTCACGCTCACGTCGTCAGTGTACGTTAGTGTGCCTCATTGGTCTAACGAACGATAAAATAACGGGCAGATATTCTATAGTTACTCCGATGGCTCAGTGACCCAAAATGAATCTTGGCCTCCGATACGAGAGAACGCCACTTGGTTCAGTCTTTGGCAGTTATATTCTACCAGCTGTGCCCCGCGGTTTCACCCGCGTTAATTTGAAGAAAAACCTACTAAAATATATTCCACCAACGCCCTCCCCCCTCATGATCGCCCGCCTTGCACATCATAAATGCACGCGTGGTAATTATTTTGTTGAGGAGTTTTTTTTAAACTATGATATCTCCTAAGATATTCATTGAAATCAAATGACGTCAAGGACGTATTTATTTGGATAAGGATTAATATCATGTTTATAAAAACACCTTCGCAAATAATGCTTTATTTTAGAACAAATTTGTTTACCGTAAAAAAGGTTATAGTGAGTCAACAAAACAAAAGATAGACATATGCTGTTGCAGTTTTTTTTTATTAACTTTTAATGAGGTACAATTCCTTCATACATGTTATTTACGTAACTTTAACCGTTTACGCAGCGCACACAACGGAAGCTCTCAAAAAGATTATTTTGTCCGTTTCCGTTTTTCATTGATGCTACGCTCCTATTGGTCGTAGCTTGATATTATATAACCTATAACCGTCCTCGATAAATGGACTGTCCCATTTTTTCAATTCGAACAAGCTGTTCCTGAGATTAGCGTGTTCAACCAAACAAACAAACAAAATCCTCAGCTTTTTAATATTAGTATAGATGCAGCTCTAAGAATAAAGCAAAGCAACACGTACATAAAGTTGTTAACACACCTTCATTGTTATGAAATTCATAAAAAAATGAGTTCATTGCAAAAACAACGCCGTGTTTTACGACATACTTTTCAAGAACAGATCAAATGGTTTGTTCCATCAAAGTGCTTCGTAGTTGTTGATAGATGCATATTAAAGAGCTATTTTCAAAATTAATAACGTATGGGAACATCAGCTCTCAAAAAGACCTGGATTCCTATGGTAAATCTGTGTCAAAGTCGTCTTAAATTAATGGGTCTGTTTAAATTAATAAATGATGCTACAGAACTAGTCATGTCCCTTCTAGAGTTTCGTACCTCAAAAGGAATATATGGAACCGTAATATCACTTTGCTGTCCGTCTGTCTGTCTGTCTATCCGTCCGTCTGTCTGTTAAGACCCTTCATCTCGGAAACGCGTTGTCGTTCAATAGTCATGTCGTCTTAATTTATTTTAAATTATCCGTCTTGGATTTGTTAATCCATGTTTTATATCATGGAGAAATGATGTGATAGGGCAGTGGTTCCCTTCGCAATATAAATTTCCCATATATTTTCAGGATAAGTCGATTTTTTTCAGAAAGTTGCATTACTTTCATTCTCGTGGTTGTAAATTTTCTTTAACTTGTATTTCAACATTGTTTCAGCATGGATTTGTTGTAGTGAGATGTCACATTTACTTTAGCGAACCATATTTTTGTTGGAAAACGCCCTCAGGCGTTTTTTTCCGTATATTTCTTGATTATACAATCTCTTTTATTAATTTGGAGTAACCCAAACAAAATACTCAAATTGGATTCCACTTGGATTCTTCAATTTATTTTTTCCTTTGGCTCCGGCAACCTAACCTCAAACCATGCGGCGTAGCAAGTCGGTATACTTTTATATTTAATTTAATATCAATACTAAGGATGCAATAATGATAATAGGGTATTTAATGACTACCTAACATAATGCTGTATTTTATAATTTACATTTAATTTAACTTTGGTGTAAAAGAAATCTTACGAAATAATAAACAGGTCTAATACAAGCATTGACTTTTATTAGATATTTCTCCACCGGAAGATTAAAAGCTCCAATCTCTACGCATATTTGCTATCAGGTACTATTTGTGACTCCAGGCGCCCGAGACATTTAAACTTAATTTAATTTATATTTTGTTTTAGGAGATCACACAATTTCTTGTTAAAAAAATTTAACACATGCACACTTTTATAAATAAAACATTACAGTATCGAGTTGAAATTAAAACCATATACTAAAATCTACAGTCCCGTAAAGCTGTGAAAAAATCAAACTTCTAAGTTAACGTAAAAAAATATTTTTTAACAAAAAAAAGAACCGACTCCAAAAATCTTTCTGTTAAGTAAAATTGCACTAAAAAGTTATAAAATAATTGCATTATTTACTTACTACAATTTATAGAAAAATACTTTTTTAATTTTAGAGGATTCTGAATAAAATCAATTTATTAGGATAATAATATACAATTATTATTATTTTTGGAGTCGGTGCCAGACAAACTTTTTTAAAGGTACATTAACCATCATTATTTTTACGATAATGTATATAATGTACACTTAATTGAAAAAATTTACAAATGAACACAACAACTGCCTAAAGCGAACGTAATACGCTACTTCATGAATGTACTTACACGTTTATTGTCCTTTACTGGCACCGACTCCAAAAATAATAATAATTGTATATTATTATCCTAATAAATTGATTTTATTCAGAATCCTCTAAAATTAAAAAAGTATTTTTCTATAAATTGTAGTAAGTAAATAATGCAATTATTTTATAACTTTTTAGTGCAATTTTACTTAATAGAAAGATTTTTGGAGTCGGTTCTTTTTTTTGTTAAAAATTATTTTATTTCTTACTTTTTAGTGAATCTTGCGTACCATAACTGATTTATCGGAAGTGAATATGGGTAGACCTATTCAACGCGCTGCCCATATATATCTGTCGCAGATGGATTGTAGAATCCGCTGTTTTACAAAATCTCTAGCTGCTTTTCAAAACAGTACTGTTTTATAAAACAGCTGAACAACGTTCAGCTCGATTGCCATTGCGATACGTTTAACAAAACTGCTACCCACCCTTAGACGTAATGCAGAATGACATATCTACAGTGGGACAGGTTTGTTTATTGTATAGGTATATTAAATGGATAGTCACCATTCAAGTAAAAAAGCGATACTGTATTCTGATTTGACTTTCCGTGGCTGGGTCGAAGGAGCCCCGCTTAGCGGGGCTCCTATTTTTTTGTCCGTAAGGTTAGAAAAAACCTAAACACGAAGAGGATGACGGGGGCTGTTCGCTCGCTACGCTCGCTCACGGGCCCCCGTCATCCTCTTCGAACCTAACCTGTCCGTGTCGGGGTACACGAAACTCCCGAGCTCGCTTCGCTCGCTCATGGATCAATTTAATTTATTTTCTTTCATAATTCCGATATATTGTCGACTATTATAGTGGTTTAGTATTTACGTCATTAAAAATTTTCATATTTTTTTTGCTATTGAGAAGTAAAATAAAGTTAGGTTATTATTGTTAGGACATACAGAGCCATGTGTGACAAAATTTCGAACTAAAATCAACAGCGGGTCAACGATCAGAGATTATGTAAAACAGTGTGAAATGAACTGTCATCATTTCACACTGTTTTACATAATCTCTGATCGTTGATCCGCTGCATTGATAAACGCAAAACGTTCATTCAATTCTGCGTGTTATAGTTCAGTAATTATGTAAAACCGCTAAACGTCGTTCAGCTGTTTTTCATAACAGTACTGTTTTGTAAATCAGCTAGCAGTTTTGTAAAACAGCTTATTCTACAGTCCATCTGCGGCATATCCATATCAAAGTAGGAAATCTAGATCTGAGGCTATTTCAAAAGAGAGTAATAAATTGCGAAAACAAGATGAAATTAAAAAAAAAAAAAAACGGACTAGCGTATGTTACTCACGTGGGACAGTGTAAGGATTCTAACGATACCCCATATATCGAAATCAGTTCAGGTATTTAGAAGTTATGGTGGAATAGGTAAAGAAACTCACAAACATACTTACATACATACATACTTATATACACTCCGTTTTTTGAGCACTCGTGTAAAAAGAGATTTTTGAGAATGCGGTCTTACGAGTACACTAAAAAGTATTAAATAGCAAAAAAATAAGACGGATTTCCGGTGCTTCTCTTCCGGTTTCATCATCATCATCATCATCTGATGATGAAGCTGGAAAATAGGCAGTTCATTAGAACTATTCTAGAGACCGTAAACACCACCGGAAAGTCACAAGAAAGCAAAATACACCATTTCGTTTACTTCGACGACGTATTATTTTTCAGTTATTTTGATTTAAATACCAAACTACTAAACCAATTTTCATAAAATTTAAATGGGACCAATCTGAAACTAAATCCTTTCAAATAAAAAAATAATTTTCCAAATCGGTTCATAAATGACGGAGTTCTGAGGTAACAAACATTAAAAAAAAAAAAAAAAAAAAAAAAAAAAAAAATACAACCGAATTGATAACCTCCTCCTTTTTGGAAGTCGGTTAAAAAAAGATACGGCCGTTTATGCCCCAAAATCGTATACTTCGACACTCTAAAGGGAATCAAAATGTATAGGGTACTTTCCAATGACCTAGAACTATGAAATTTGGCAAATAATATCGTCGTATACTACAGGTACAGAGAAAAATCTGAACACTATACATTTGTAATTAAATCATAAAAATATACCTAGCCTCTATCGGTTTTGGAAACTGAATTTCGGGAAAAGCTCGGAAAAAACTGCGAGAAAAACTCGATTCCTGAACTAATTATAATATGCATCTAAAAAGTTGCACGGAACATGATTTGCTATTATAGATGAAATTGGTTTATTAAAGGGCCCTAGACTTCAAATTTTAAGTCTTACGTCCACCAAAGTCCGGGAATGCGCACGTTGTCTTCCTCAGCTTCGACTTCTAGCCTGCAAGAGTAGTGTTACGTCGGTACCTGCACAGGTAAGCAAGGATGAAAGTGTTTTTTTAATTGATATTATTACAGTCATAATATTTGTTCTTATAATTGCAAAAACAAATTCTTCTACAATTCTTGTTATCATAAAACGAGTTAAATCACGTAGATATATTATTGGTTTTCCTATTTTTTCGAACGATTTGCCGCATTTTTGGTAGCAGGATAACTAATAGTAACCAGCCCATAACTGTCCCACTGCAGGGTAAGGGCCTCTTCTCATACAGAGAAGGCACGAGCTTAATCACCACGCTAGCTCACTGCGGGTTGGCGATTTCAGACTACCGAGTCCAGATTTCCTCACGATGTTTTCCTTCACCGTATGTCAGTGATGTCTTAGATTATCTAAGAAAGTACATATGACATTAAAAAGTCAGTTTGGGGCATGCCAGGTTTGAACCCGCAACCTGTGGCTTAGGAGATGGGGCCAAAACAACTCGACCACCACGACAGGATAACTAAGATGTTTTATTATAATCATAGTCAAATATAAAACTTGAGATAAACCCTTCAAAAAGACAGCACGAATCTATATTAACCCACAGAATCTACCACGCATACAACATACCGAACACTTACACCGACATAAACCGAGCCCAATAACCCGTAAGATCTATCGTAAATGATTTTCAATCAAGTCCCGGCCATCGCAGCGTGTACCCGAACACCCGGACTATCGGAGGACCGTAATAAGCCCGGGAATAGCCGCTTTTGTCCGGGTATATTGATGATGATGCCCGGAGTATGTTGGAGTACCTTTGTCACTTATCGGGGATTTTAGTTCTTGAAGTAAGATTCTGGATTTCAATGCATGAAGAATAGACTTACACGTCATGCTTTATTCCTCGAAGGCTGAAGTGAATCTATTAATGTATTAACATTACCTTTTTTTTCTGTCCCGTGCACACACATTTAATCTTTATTCCGTTATTAAATCCCATGTAGGTGGTGAGCTTATTGCCATCAACGGGGCACAATTCCAACCCCCTCGCTGCTACTGAACATTTCCTTTGCCTTTGCATAACTACGTTGGGATCAGCTTCGAGAACGACAAAAACTTAAGTTTAAATAAAAAAAAAGGTCGTCGTAACTGGCAGGCGTGTTGTTTTTTTAATAATTGTTTTTTATTTCATACTTTTTTGTGAACCACAGCTATAATAGGTTTTTTTTTATCTTTTTAGATTATGTTACTTGGTAAATTATTATAACGTATTTATTATACATACATCTAATTTGGTTCACGCATTAAGAAGTTATGGTGGAATAATGAAACGCACAAACATATATCCATACATGAACCCTATAAACATAACACTCTTTTTTTGGTAAGTCGTGTATAAACATGAACTGTTTGCTAAATTCTTGTTCTGTCAAAAGCCGTTCACAGTTTTTATGGGTCAGCTCGATTTACAAAGGCATGATATGAAACGAAAAATGTTTTTCGAGCTCCGACTTTGTTAGTTACAATAACAATTAAGAATGCATCATGTTTTCATTTAGCTTTTACAGCAGGAATATGTATTTTTTTTTTATTTGCACATTGTGTCTGGATAGTGGCGTGTATTGCATATAGGCAAATAAGCAGTGTCTATTTCAAAAGAATTTAAATAACTTTTTTTTTGTATAAAAACTTTCGTGAGACAAATAATATACAGGTAGATATAGTAAACAATTATATAGGTTGCATTTAGGTAATACTTTTACCTGTATAATATACAGGTATAGTACACTGTGATACTGTTGTTGTGTGAACTAGTTTCAGACATCAAAACTACTTGCTGAGATTTAAAAATAACTGAGTCAGGCTGCTTTTTTTATTGATTGCTGCATTAGTGCGGTACTGTATAGAAAAAGCACGTGTGCGTCATGAGCTGCATTATAAACCAAAAAGCCGTGTGATAAATGTCACTTTACGAACAATTGTGTTCAAAAAGTTGTTTTACAACTGTCTATCTATCTGCCTAGCCTTTTCCCAATAACATTGGGGTCGGCTTCCAGTCAAACCGGATGCAGCTTAATACCAGTATTTTACATGGAGCGACTGCTTATCTGACCTCCACAACCCAGACACTGGGTAAAACGATATCTCGTGGTATGACTGGTCGTTAGACTTTCAGGCCTCTGACTACCCGTAACGGTTATCATAGATCTTAATTTGACAACCGGGACCAACGGCTTAACGTGCTCTCCGAAGCACAGAGGGGTCTCGGTATGAAATTATGGTCACCCATCCACAGACCGACCGCGGCAAGCGCAGCTTAAGCTCGATCGATCGATCTGTGCGGCTGTTACTTAGCCCTGAGCCTGGTTTTACAACTGTCTGTTACATATTAATATAAGGTTGGCCCAACCTTGTTTTAGAAACAATAGACTCTTGTTGGAAGCGAATTCGTTCGGTATCAGCCGTAATACGGTTCGCAATGGCTGCCATTGTCCGGTCCTGATCACCGAGATATGATGATGAGGCTCTTCGTAACTGAGATATGGAAGATAAGAAGTATGTGAGAGTAGTTTAGTATAACAGGAAGTGTGTGAAAATACTTCCGTGTTTGTTTCAGGAAAATAATCGGCTAAATGAAAATATATGTATAGAGTGACAAAAACTTAACGAAGTGTAAGCCTTCTGGTGCAACCTTGAAGGAAATAGTAGTTTTGGCGGGCGTTCCCCTCTCGCCACCGACATAAGATTCCCAATCGAACCTTTATACCTTTTACGTCTATAGTTACAATTTTAGTACACGATTTTAATCGTGTGTTACACAATTTTATATTTGTGTTTAGTTTTTTATGTGTGTTAATACTGTTAATGTGATGATGAGAGCTATTGTTGCTTTAGTGCAGGTTTTTTTGTGATTGTGTGTTACCTCACCCCCTGCTAAAAGTGGCGAGTAAATTTGTTCGATATTTAAGTCAAAGTCAAAGTCAAATCATTTATTTCAATTAGACCCTTTATAGGCACTTTTGAATTGTCAGAAGCTAGTTGCCACGTTCCAAAGTGTAGATTCCTATGGAGAAGAACGGGCAAGAAACTCCATGGTTACTCTTTTTATAAAATAGGTTTTCACAATAGCAGGTATTGGTTACACTGACTCTGTTGCAATAAAATAATAATTTAAATATGTGAGAACAATGTAAGATAATACTAAAAGAATGTAGTTTAACAATTCAAATTTCCCGTCATGACAGTCCAGAGATGACCAGTCCCAACTGACGGCGCCCGTTCACGAACATGACGCATGCGTCAGCATCACCCAACTCAACCATGTTGTAGGGAATCGAATGACCCAACACACACGCCACCATCAGCGAGACATTTTAGTGAGCATGACATACTCCTTTAGTCAGAAACCTTCTCCTGTCTGGTCCTCTAAGGGTGCAACCGTTGGACTGGCAGGTCAGAGGTCGCAGGTTTTAACTGAACGTACCACTGGCTGTAGGTACTGACATTTCGAAAACATGTACGTTTAAAAATTAGATTTGCCCGTAACTTTGCTAACGTCAAAGTTATTCTGCCGTCGAACTAAGATTTCAATAATATCAACAAACCATCACCGTGTGGTTCTGGAAAACACAACCATCGAACATCCAACGCCCATGGGTGTAGTAAAAGGCGACTTAAGAGTTATAAAATAGCGGATTACCCATATATAAGGTCCTAATGTATTAGGTAATTTCCTTCGAAAGGGGTAATATATAAGTCAAATACACTCACTTAAGCTAAGAATTAAATGTATATAACAAATTATTTGTAATAACCATAGTAATAGCAGGACGAAAACTGCTCTTTGAACATCGAACATAATGAAAAAAATAAAATTGTTGATAAATTTTAATTATGGCTTAAATTAATCCTTATCATTTACACATTGCCCCTTAAAAGGAAGTTACCTAATAAATTAGGACCTTATATAAGTAATGCATCCTAAACTCTGCCTACTGCCTCGTTGTCTTGTGGTCTCAGGCGCGACTGTTGTGCATGAGGATTTGGGTTCGATTCCCTGGTCGGTAAACGTGTTATTGAGTTTTTCTGTTAGGAAATTCTTAGTTACAGCCTGGAGTTTGGAATTTTAAGCGGTTGATGGCAATACGCTTACTACCTATTACATGGCACTTAATAACAGCATTGGTGAAATGTGGGTGTACAACTTTGTACACCTCTGCCTACCCCTTCGGGGAATACAGGCGTGATGCTTTGAATTTTCAATTAGCGTTACGGAAAACTTTTTCTTTTTACACAATGAACTAACAGTAAAAGATTAGATGGATTTAGATCTACCAATCCAAAAAATGCTCGATGTGTCCCACGACATTGATTTAACATTTTAATTTTGTGTTTATTACACAATTCTCGTAATTCATTTCTGAGCTATCAACCTGCTTACACCTGGAGATGCAAGCGAGATAATTTTAAAACAAATGTGTAACACTTCACACTGTACAACTGTACCGCTGTGATTCATTGACTTCAAGTTATTTCTGTAAAAACAAGAGCATGACGTGTAATGCAAGAACTCGCGGTAATGATATCTAATTGGATACTTGAGTCTTTTTTATACCACAAGCAAAATAAAAACTATAAATTAATCAAAACGGGCAATGGTAACTTATGCAGCCAAATGCCAATTAATGAGGAATAAATACAGATAAATCTTTGAAAAGCATTAGCGCATGCTCGAAACTCTTAATTATTATTTTTTGTTTTGTTGAAAGAGAATACGGTCGTGAGCAGGATTCGAACCTACGCGTCCCGGATAAATACTCCAGGCGCTCTGACCGCTAAGCCATCTCGACCTCTGCTACCGCGAATTTTCCTTCCACACTTGAATGTGAGTTTACAACACCTCTACCAAACCTTTCGGAAAATACAGGCATAATCATATGTTACGTTCACTCATGTGTTTCTGTGAGTAAGCAACTAGTTCCAAAGTTAAGATCACGTGGCGAGTTAGACTGGCAACCTCAATACTTACACGTGAGAACCTAAAACTTAAATACAATAATTCAGGTAAACATATAGAAACAAGACTAGGAAAATTTCTTGAGCGCAGAAATCTAGTCTATTTCCAACAACGCTGGGGGACAGGATCCATTATAACTGGATGCAGTCCAGTCCAGTGCTCCACAATCTAGTTAAACGGAAGAACGTCTCGGGGTAAGACTAGTTGTCAGACTTTCAGACATCTGAGTACCCGTAATGACTGTCATAAATCTTCATTCAACAATTGGCGTCGACCGTTTAATTTTGAGATTTGAAATGATGGTCCACGGACTAACCACGGATCTGTTTGGCGAAACGGTGTGTAGGTGACAAGGTGGGGATAAATAATTCTGCTTGAGTGGTCGGCCTGTTGACAAACGCTAACAAGATGAAATTAATTAAAACTATATATATAAAAGCACATCTGAAATGTGTCAATTATATATTTATTTTACTAGCCTATGTTATCCGGGACAATTCAAGGATTCTATCCATACCCCATACATCTAAATCGGTTCACACGTTTAGAAGTTATACTCACAAACATACATACAAACACTCCTGTTCTTGGGCAGTCGTGTAAAAAACCAACACTTAAGACATTGCCCCCTGCATGGTGATGCTATTTTTAACACAACACCCGATCAAGAATTTAGCTTCTGTTATTTTTATATTCCAAGGTGAATGCCACCACAATGCCAGGAATTGGCACACAACCCATTGTTTTGAGTACACCGACCACTCAAAAAAATTACAAAGAGTCTCCGTCGTTAGCAACAAAATACCTAGGTATTCTAGCTTTATGAAGTTCTAATATTAACTTTAGGTCCATAAGTAATAGTTTGGGGATAGTTTTACGGGGCTGAGTTGCCCGCGTCCGTAGGAGTGCACCCTTAAAATGGAATCCGTACACGTAAACCCTGGGTGGTGCTGCACAGGCAACAAAACTCTGGTGAGAGGCTTCTGCCGGGGCTGGTTACCACCCACCGGACAAAGCCATGCCGTGAAGCGACCTAGTCGTGTTTCGGGATGTAGTCCGGTACAACCATAGTGGAAGACGGGTCTGGGCAGTTGCATCAACTCCCCAACTATCGTTTTCCCCAAATCTATCCACACTACTTTTAAAGTGAATAAAAACTAATTATTTTGTTATTTTCTTTTCATTTAACGTCTAAAGTGTCGTCATTACAGGGAGCACCCCGCTTAGTTAACCCAATTTGTTAGTTCGTACGTGTGCACAATTTTGATCACTCATTGTGGCTGGTAGGTACTGTCCACAAATAAATTATCTCATTTAACGTCAGAAGATATAATTGTTGGTTCTCTGTACATTCTTGTGATGTATTTGATTCACTGCTGAGTGCTCAGATAGTGGGAGAAAATGGTTTCTATCAGTAAGAAAATTATGCACATTTTCAAAGTTCAATTGTATTATCGTATGCGTAGAGTGTTTCAAATTATACATTTTTGTGGAAATAGTAATACGGTCGTGAGCACGATTTGAAACTATATTTGTATAATAACTTTCGTGAGACATATTCATATCAATTATTGCGCGACATCGCCGCGGGCTCAGCTCATGACTAAGAGCTCCGTTCGAGTTCGAAACTAGTCGGGCAATTCCCGAAAAATGGACGTGTGGAGTAGTAGTAGTAACCGGTGAACAATAACTGATATGATTTGAAACTGCGCAACAAATACTCTTATTTATCCGGGATGCTAAGGTTCAAAACCTGCATAGATGCATAGATCGATCCTGTGCGTTTAACGCATGCATCACGACTCCTAAGGTCTGATTTTTTCTCAGTTCGATGTCGGGACTAGGAATAGTCTGTAGAAATTTCCGTTCTTGTCGGCATTAATAGGAGTATTTAGCCGGGATGCGCGAGGATTTGAACTTATCCTGCTCACGACCGTATTTTCGACCATATTCTCCAGGCACTCTGCCAACTAAACCATCCCAACTTATGATAACTACTCTGAATTCTTCTTTCGGTGACGTAATCGCTATCTATTCAGTCTGATTAAATTAAACTGAGTTTAAATTACATTCTGTTGTTCAGAAACCCAGTTTCATAAGTTATCAAACCAATATCGTTAATGAATTGATAAACTTTCGATCAAAGTACCTCGGAAACCGAGCATTATTCATATACGGCGAAGGATCGGTAGTGTGTTAAAGATAAATCTTTGAAAAGCATTAACGCATGCTTAGCTTACCTTTAATTGTTAAGGTAATTGCATTACGACATAGTATTAACTGCAAAGTTAGTCGTGTCGGTTCGGTCACCTGTATAGGGACTGAATAGATAGCAATAACGTCGCCAGAAGACGTGGAAGAAGAATTCGCGGTAGTGAGCAGAGGTCGAGATGGCTTAGTGGTCGGAACGCCTGGAGTATTTATCCGGGAGGCGCAGGTTCAAATCCTGCTCGCGACCGTATTCTTTTTCAATTTAATATTATAACTTTTGATCGGTAGTGTGGTTCGACCATCTAATATAATAGTTTATAATAGGCATGATGGCATTATTAAATAATTAAAGAATAAATGGTTTTAGAGAAAAAAAGATGTACACAGGATTAAAAAAAATTACCTAGTCATTATTATAAACATTAAGAATAATAAGATTTTCAATAAAATAAAAGTATAAAATACTACAATCGGCCATGTTGACTCAAACACCAATTACAGTGAATGACGCCACGCCTCAATGAATGTCAATCACCGCAATATGCTTTGTTTGAATTATTTTTGTTCCAAATTTTATCGAAGCGTGACGTCACAAACCATCATAAGAGGCGCCATGACACCCATCAGCGATTTTCGCAAATGCATTAATCTGCGTTAAAACTTAGTTTATTGCCGAAATAATGTGTTTTTTCGGAAATAATAGACGTGTAGCTATATTATATAAGGAAATTTCAAATTCAATCATCATGCCTAATATGAAAAGCCAACACAATTAAGTAATAAGATGTTTCTGTGAAAAGGCCCAATAACATAAAATATGCTGCTGTCCCTCAGCTGTTGAGACATACAGAAACAAAAACCTTCTTTACAGGGCCCGGCAGTTGTTATCCTACCCGAATTAAACCCGATTGCAACGTTACCTACCAGGTCCTATTGTAAATATAAACCATACACCCAGTCAAACATATTAGTTATTGTTCACCGGTTACTACTCACGTACATTCTTCGGGTTTGCCCGACTAGTTTCGAACTCGAACGGAGCCCTTAGTCATGGCAGACTCCAAGGCCTGGTTTTCGAACCATTCCATGAAAATATTAATATTTTCGAACGTACTCCAGCGTTCCTACCTTATGTGCGTGGAGTCACTGATAAGATAGGACATATACTACGCAGAAAATACAGCATCAGGACGGTCTATCGTCCGCCCGGACAGCTGCGACAATTATTACGGTCGCCAAAGGATAAGGATCCGCTAGGCGTTCCCGGGGTGTACATGATACCGTGCGACTGTGGCCTAAGTTACATTGGAGAAACTCGTCGCAACATCGCAACCAGACTCACTGAACACATACGTAGTATGAAGAGCATGGATACCAACAGGTCGGCAGTTGCAGAACACGCATGCAGCACGGGCGCGGCTCATTTCATACGGTTTGATAAAGCATCCGTACTAGCGAGGGAGAAATACTTCGTTCCGCGAAAAGTACGTGAAGCTATCGAAATAAGCCGTCGCCCGAACTTCAACAGAGACGGTGGTTGGACACTGCCTCCTGCCTGGAAGCCAGCTCTGAAGTCTACATCATACAGAAGTGAGTCAAGTCTGGAGTGCGACACAGTTAGCGCGGTATGCACAATGGACAACACTGACACGACGAATGACGGGAACACACGAACACTCCCGACGCCGGCACCGAGTACATCATCGGCCCGCGCGCAGCGCTATGCGATGCGGTGCAGCGCCAGTCTGACTCGCGACATAGCCGCGGACTCAGCTCATGACTAAGGGCTCCGTTCGAGTTCGAAACTAGTCGGGCAAACCCGAAGAATGTACGTGAGTAGTAACCGGTGAACAATAACTAATATGAATATGCCTCACGAAAGTTATTATACAAATACAGTCAAACATACAAAAAAAAACATCTAAATCGATCAAGCCGTTTTCGAGACTAACGTACGGCAATTGATTTTTATATAATATATTTAACACAATTAAATTGGCTATTCATATCTCATTCACGCCATCCAATAAATTATTTTATAAATATTTTTTCAGCTGTCACTGACACTGTGAAGTAACATGGCGTTTAATGTAATTTCTCAATTAACACTCACACCCACACAGTTTTACGTTTTTCATCATGTTCAATTTGTTGAGTTGCATTCGTAATTGTCCGCATTTTTGTATCGAGTATTGTCCAATGGAACTTATTGAAGTGAAGAAAGACATTAAATATTGAACGTGGAGTGAACTTAGTACATAGCATCACGCCTGTGTTCCATGTGAAGGTAGGCAGAGGCGTACACGCCAGAGTTATACACCCACATTTTAGCAATACTGTTATTTAGTCCGATTTAATAGGAGGTGAGTCTATTGCCATCCACCGGGTACAATAAAAAACCCTACCATACACCTCAATAATGCTCCTCGACCCGGGAATCGAACCCTGGACCTCACGCTTAGCATTCGCGCTTGCCACTACTCGACCAACGAGGCAGTCAGATTCCATGTAATATACAGGTTGTGGTTTTGAACAGTGGCCATATTGTAGGAATACAGCAACAAGTTATATGTTGTATAAAAATAATTAAAACAATAATAGCCAAGAGGTCAACGTCCTATTCGTCTCGTAACAGGTGACGCTTCTCTGTGAAAGTTTTTTATACTACGCACAACACAGTAGGTGACGAGCGCGCCGCCCCACAGATAGGTAGGTTGTATACAAGTCAACGAAAAAGACCTAACGAACATAATAAGACTACAATGTAGTTTTAGGATTGTGTTTTTAGGTCATTATTGGTTTCTAAACTCCCATTCACAAATGATAGTTTTTTTTGGAGTACATGAGTATGATATTATTACCGCGAGATACAGTCATTGTCATCTTTTTTTCTGACTAGAGATTAGATCTGCAAGCTAATTACGTAACATAATCACATTGATTAGACAGTGTTATCAATACAGTATAACATGTAGTTGCCGATACGACAGATTGTTGAAACCTTAGGCGCATCGAAAGCACAGTTGGCGCGGTTCGCGGGTACAAGATTAGGGTACTGGGTTATCAAATTATTGGTGTTAAGGTCAACAGATCAGTCGACCGTGCCTACGTGCGAATAATAAAATGTACTTACGGAATGAATGTTCACTACTGAACTTATGTTATTCGTTCAAAATATGCATCATAACAAGCAATAGGTACATAACTGCGCACGTCACCTGTTGATGTCTTTTAAAATACCTAACACCTGCGCACTGCCACTCACGCACGCAATTGCACTACACTTGTAATTTAATCGTGTACACTAACTTTTTTACGTTACCCCACAAATAAATGTCTAGCGGCGTAAGGTCCGGGTACCGAGGAGGCCAAGGCACTGGGTTACCACGTCCAACCCACTGTGCCCCAAACGTATTGTTGGTAGTAGCGCACTACATGTCCATATTGTGGTGGTGCACCATCATGCTGGTAATACAGGTATTTCAAACGGCATGTAATGCATCCATTGTGTAGCAGCCAGCATCGTAGCATGCAATGGCGTCTGCCGGACTGGCCACCTCTCTACGTACATACGCACTGCACCACTCAACCACTCTCACCAGCGAGGGCATAGGTACACGCGCACCATGTTAACGTACTCACAGTTTGAAAAATGCGGCATTGTAGGTACGCTCGTTCGCGTCAACCGACACACTAACGAACTTCCGTTGAGCAGCGGCGCTAGCGTGCGCGGGTAGGTACGTAGCGCGAGCGCGAGCGCCACTGGCTGCGCCGCCCGTCTTTGGCGGTACCTACTCTCGGTCTCTGTACCTACTGCGCGCGACACGGCGATGGCTATGACACGACTTATACCCAAAAAAAACAGTAGAACTGCGAAATTAATTCGAATTTGTAAGGTATTTTTTTTTTTGTAATCAGTTACACCTATCGATTCACCTCCTTCAATTTGGCCACTGTCTAGAACCACAACCTGTATGGTAAGCCTGTTGCCATATACCAGCACAACATTGTCTATGTTCTTGCCAATATAAGTTCTTACACACAGGAACTCGACAAACTTTCATAAACAACTAACAACTATTAAACGCATATTATCGTGACCATCGATGCTCTTAATTACTGAGCGTCGTATCAAACTGGTGCAACAGAGTAAGTATCAAAGTTGCACAAACCAACAAATTGGAACTACCCGCAAATACTTCACGTTGCTACTCTACTGAAATGTGGGGCCATAAAATAAACGGCTCCGCTCGCGTCACCCGGGCCACGCCCTCGTGTCACCCAGGCGACGCACTCGCGTCGACCAGTCACTTATTTAATTATTAAAAGTACACACGTGGCTCGCTACTGTCATCCACTAACTCGTCTTAGAATCAATCGCTTTTTAATAGGCCTAAACATGCACTCGCAAATGATTTTAAGGCATTTCAACCGGTAGAACTGATGGTGCCGAATTTATAAACAGACCAAAGCATTATTTACCGACTGGCAAAATAAAATCTTTGCTGAATTATTGTTTAGCGAGAAAAACAAATCATCATTATACTAAAATGATCTTCAGGAACAACCTTTATCATTTGTCTTTTCGCCAATTTCATTAAAATTACTTAAATTATATACAAATTCACTCATAATATTCTCCAATAGGTTCTCTTGAGACATTCTGTATGTTAGTGAAAATCCGAATAAAATTATTTCAATTGCTACGGGTAAATCATACAAAGGCAGAGGCAGCAAGGGACTTTCTAATCTTTTGTTATTGCCTTATTTTATTACTGTGTATAAAGAAAAACAGAGATGTTTTATATTGCTTAAAGAGAGAGAGAGAGTTAAAACAATTGTTTCTGTATTCCACAGCTCACTCATGAAAGGATAAATTAGATTAAAATACTTTTCCGTCTCGAAACTTTCCGCTCATTCCATAGCCCAACCGCAAGTGAACGCGAGTGTAAATCGAAGCAAGTTCGAAGCACGCAAGTTTTAATAGAAGCGGTACCGCAGCATGGCAAGCTCTAATTATTATTGAAGTATTCTGTCGATAATGTGAGATATTTTGGCACATCACTATTAAGTATACAGTACTCCTACCTATTTCTGAACAAACGTACGAGCGCCGATCTTTGTCGATGAACTTGTTGAGTAGATAAAAGTTTAAATATATCTAATTTTATCATGAAGTCCGATTTGAGGTTTCTTATTTTAGTGCATTTTTTCAATATAAAGTTAAACTTGGGGTTTAGGAATGATACTCGTTGTTATAGTGTATGGGTAACATAGTATTTCGTTCATACAAAGGTAAAATGAGAAACGTCAAATCGAACTTCTTAGATTGTCGCGAGTTTAGTTATGTATAAGATAATTTTTATTGACTGCCTCGTTGGTCTAGTGGTCGCAAGCGCGGCTGCTGAGCGTAAGGTCCTGGGTTGGATTCCTAGGTCGGACAAGTGTTATTGAATTTTTCTGTTAGTAAATTCTCAGTAGAAGCCCGGAGTCAGTAAGTTGGTGGTGTGACTCCCCCGTGCTTCGGAGAGCACGTATAGCCGTCGGTCCTGCGCCTGATCTGTCTCTGGTCGTGTTGGATTTCCTTCCCATCAGAATACGAGAGTGAAAAAAGAGGGAGTGCACCTGTGTTTGCGCATACACTTGTGCACTATAATTTCTCCTGCGTACTTGGCTAGTCTCCGTGGAGATAGGCCGCCGTGACTGAAATACGCTCGGGAGGAGTATTAGTATTAAATTTTATTGACACCAGCTGTCGTGCAAGCCTTCTTAAAATGTACAAACCATACTAAAAAAAAGTATTAGCATTATTAGCTAGTAGGTAAGAATTTCCGCAAATAAATTAAAACTTACCGCTTCGTGTCTTCAACTTTAGCAGCAGCACAGGTTACAATAATATGTTATTTACTATTTACGAACTGTGTAAATTCAATAAATCCCACTTTTACTAGTATAAGAATTTGCTGGTTTCCCCAAAGATTGCAGAGACTGGGAGGTAACTAGTTCTGCGTATCACTAGAAACTTGACATTATTTTTAAGTCAGTGCTCATATTTATAGGTTTTGTAGTATAGAAAAATGACTATCGAGTACGGCAGTGATAGCCTAGTGGTATGACCGTTGGACTGACAAGTCAAAGGTCGCAAGTTCGAATCCAAGGCATGCACCACTGACTTTTCCTAATCATGTGCGTATTATAAATTATCAATTGCTTAAAACGGTGAAGGAAAATATCGTGAGGAACCAGCACACCTGAGATATTCTCGATGGAGTTTAAAGCCCTGTCAGAGACCTACGAGGGATTTAAACTCTGACACTAGGTTGTTCATCAACCACACGATAAGAACAAGAAGACTATTGGGTTTGGGATGCGTACCCCTTTTGTGTCGTGTGAAAATCCATCATGGATTCTTACAGACTAAAGCTGCTAGCCTGTAGAGACAGTATTCCGATATAACCTATACCAGGGTTCCGAGATCACAACAAAAACCTTGGCAGTTTAATGTTTACAAATGTTTCCATGGGCCCCGTCATTCGTACAGTTAGCCTACATACTTTGTTTTTTTGTTTTTTTTTTTTAAACGCGAATGACCTATCGCTGGTCAGGCGACAAACTACCCAAGTCCATTGCTGGTACGGCCTTTACGTAGCGTAATTTAACCCTTTTCCTGTGCAGTGCGCCAGATGTGGGATACGGCGGCGCGGCGATTGTTTAACTATTGTGTCGTTCTCGTGCACAGTTAACGTGTTAAGTAGCCAGTGGAACAAATACAACTGACACTTGAGACAAACAGTTAAACTACACTCCATTAAATATTATTTATCAAGAAAACTTCTTATAAACTTAGGTCGCCATAAAAATAGTAACAGCTTAACGATACCGGCGAATTTATTTTTATTATTTTCAAAATTGAATTTTTATTCCAACTACTTGAAGTTAGGACTTCGGACAAGGGCTCTCCCGATGGTCGGAACGTGTTCAGAATAACAAATGTAACTTGTTCAATATAAAAAACTAAAGTTCGGAAACACAATTTGTTGTGACGTAAGCAATATAAGTAGGTACTTACACGATTTGGGAGCTTTGGTGGTATTTTTATATTAAACTAGTGACCCGCCCCGGCTTCGCGCGGGTACCTACAATCTAGGTATACTAATTATAAAGCGGAAGAGTATTTTTATTGTTTCGTTCGGGGACAATCTATATAATATTTTATAGAGAAGAGGTTTTTTTTTTTTATTATACCCGCTTATCTCTGGAACTTACAGTCAGATTTGAAAAATTATTTTGGATATGATAGCCAGATTCATGAGGAATAGTATAGGCATCTAAAATTCTGGTACAGCTAGGCTTTAATATTGATTTTTGGGAAGAATTGCCGAACTGCTTTGTTGTTATACGTTAATATAATGTTCTACAACACTATTGGATCGTACATAAGTATCTATGCAAAACTCATATTAAAACTAACTTTCGCACGATTACAACAATTACAAAAAATTTGATTAATTCAAAAGATACGCTTCCATTGATCCATGTCATTTCTATTTCATTTTATTTTTTTATGTCATTTTATTCCATGTCATTTTTACCTCTTTTGTATGACGAGATATGAATTTTTGAAAAATATTTTGGCTCTCCTGTAACATTCTCTTTTTCGAGATACGACAAGTATGAACTTTTAACCGGATTAATCGCGTGTATTATACGTTTTTGTTTTTCCTGACGTTTCGAATACTTCGCAGCGTTCGTGGTCGCTGGAGGACAGTCCTCAGTTGTTTTATTATAATCTGTAGTGATCGCGAAAACCTAAGATGCCTATTACTACACGAAAAAAAGTATGCTTTCCAGCATCGATATAAGATTTGATTTATTCAAATAAACCAGATTATAGTTGCTTCTAAGTAGTCAAAGTTAGGTGCATGGTTCTAAGGTATACCTAATTAAAATAACAAAGCCATTCAACTACCTATAAAAATGTCTTTGGAAATTAAGATTCTTTATAGTCGATCATCGACCACAGTTGAAACATTTTTAAATAGGTATTATCTTACTGTTCGGTTCCCATTAAAAGAATATTTTGAAAATAAAGGGTAGTGCTAATGTGGACATAGTATCTTTATTGTACATTTTATTATTAAATTGACATTGATTTAATAAATTGACAGTGATTATAATAATAACAAAAAAAAATGGATTTTCACAGCGTGATTGTAGCCTGTTATTTAATTAAACTATAAAATTATGGACTTATGATAAGTTAAAATTAAATGTTTGCATGTCATTTGTCAATGTCATTTTTTTTATTTAACTACCTTCATTGTAAAATAGCCACTGTGTTTGAACATCTTATTATTGTATCAAAGTCATTATTACCATACCAACAAATTAATAATAACTCATGCATGTGTATTCTACTTCCCTTACTTGGTTAATAAAACTGCCGTTCCTATACTCGCTTCTAAAATTATTTAATAATTAATATTATCTAGTGTTTCTAATTTTAGATGAACTGTTATTCTTTTTTGAGAAATAAATGTCTTAAACCATAAATATGCTGAACCTAATGTATATAAACACCGCTGTGTAACCGTATTTTTAGCAAATAAATATTTGAATCATAACAATTCCTTTAGTTCTGCTATGACACCTTGCTTCTTGCCTTTTATGTTTTGATTATTGCATGAATGGATGTAACCTATACAAATTACTTTGGTAATTACTATTTTTATTATACCTTATTTTGACAACTAGATATTTCAATTATATATACCTATATATATTAGATTTTCTTCTTGACATTTATGTAAATCTTACATAATCACATGACAATTATTCTAATCTAGTACCTTCTGCTACTAGTTTAAATTTGCGAAAAATTTGGTTTGCTGTATTGTTATTTGACTTAACCGTTTCATTTTTTTTTAATAGTTACTTATTGTAATTTTCTTAATAAATATTGTATTATGTCTTATAGCTTTACTATTGTTCTGTAAAATGTGAGCATTATGTGGACATTATTGTTAATCTTTACATTAAAGAAGTACTCTCATATGCACTCGCCTATGACCGGGTATTATAAGTTGGTCACGCTCACTTAAATGTCTTGCTGATGGTGGCGTTGTGTCTTGGGTCGTTGAGTTCCCTTCAAAATGGTTGAGTTTAGCGATGCTGATGCGCACGTCATACTCGTGAACGGGTGCTGTCTGTTGGGACTGGTCAGCTCGTAATAGCTTTGGTTATAATTTTGGCTTTGAACATAATTAAAATTCTGCCTTTTCTTCAACATTAACCTGCATTATTCTCACATTAATAAATTTTAATTGTAATCAACACATAATTTAAAAAAAGTGTCTATGGAGTTTCTGGCCGGCTCTTCTCCATAAGACCAACTTCTTGGAACCGTGCACCTAGCTTTGACTTTTCTTAAGAGCCTGTAATAGGACCTATTTGAAATAAAAAATTTGAGTTTGTGTTTGAGTTAGGTTATGAGTTATTGGCTAGTGTCAAAATAAGCGGCATAGTATTTGTACTAACTTCGATTTGATACCTCCACAAGTTCTTTAGAAAAAGGGTTTTAACAGACAGACATTTAGACCGACAGACAGATGGACAATAAAGTTATCCTAGAAGGATCTCCTTTTAGAGATACGGAACCCTAATAATAATAATTATTCATTTATTTCAGAAATTAATATTCCATATACAATTCCGTTAGTAAAATGATAACTTATAAAACTATTTTAGTATTAGTAGGTACATGCAAATTACACATGAAATGGGCAATTGGACAATCGAGTTTATTAGCTACGACACTCAGGAGATTGTTGGTGCTGGCACGTACCCTGCAAAACAAGGACGCTGTGCGGTTGCGTCTGATCGCTGCGAAGCCATCAGTGCGCGCATCCGCGAACATATCTGACGCGCTACAGAAGCGTGGCAGCCCCAACAGCATCCTGAATGCATTATTGTACTGAACGCGGAGAGCATTGACGACTTTGAGAGTACAGCTAGTCCAAAGGCTACACGTGTAGAATATTTGACAGTATGCCTTAAACAGTGTTATTTTAACTGCACCCGAGCAACGTGCGAACCTTCGGATCAGCATGTTACATCTTACCGCCAATGTTCTCCATTCCCTTTCTATATCTAGATTGTCTTTCAAGTCATCCGTTACAATATGTCCTAGATATTTGAACTGATGAACAAGGTTTAAGATACTGCCCTTTAAAGTGACAGGAGGATAGCTTTCTGTGCTGATAGCCGCCCTAAAAATAAGTAATACACTTTTCTGCGCGTTATATCTCAAACCGTGTGCCTCAGCGTAACACTCACATACCTTCATCAATTTCTTAAGACCAGCCATTGATGGACTCAGCAGCGCCATGTCATCAGCGTAGCTTATATTATTAAACGCTACGCCGTCTATGTAGCAGCCAGCATGCAAACTGCTGAGTTCAACAATCTGGTCACTTAATGTACATATTGAACAGCGTAGGGGGGTTAATCTGCCCTGCCTAACTCCACATTCCATCACATAATCATCTGATTGTACATTCGCCCATCTTACACAATTTACTTGCTGTGAGTACCAACATCTAAGAAGAGTTATCAAAGTTATCTAATAATAAGACAAAGTAGCAAATGTTTTAAAATCACTTACATGTCAATCCATTAAATGGTTTCCCATTTGCTAGACGTGCATCTATCTGATCGACTCTCCTCAAAAAAAACAAAACTAAACAACTGACACATAGTACCTAATATTCAGTAGAATATAAAAAAAACTTTTATTTACAATCCTTTCAACTTAAAAAGGTTGGCAACCCCACCGTTTAACTGAATCCTTGATTGGCACCTAACATCGAGAGCTCTAAAGGAGAGGCATTTTGCCAAATTGCACTTTACTAAATTGCGATCAACGGGTTACGTGAAACCCGTTTTTGTTAATACGCGATTTTAGATACTACTAGAAAGGTGTTTCGTGATTGAATTAAATGAATAAAGCGACCTTAAAAGTTTTTTTTTTTTAATACTAATTTCGTAAATTATGACTTTCGTAACGTAGGGACATAAAAATCTATCTAATAACAGAGGCGTCAAACTTTATATTATACTATCTGATGCCCGCGGCTTCGCCCGCGTAGATGTCTGTAATCGCGACCAAAAGTAATCATGAAATTTTGATCCCGTTCCCGCTTTATAATTGCCCATTTTTTAATACTTGATGGATTTTACCACACATCATTTTGTTATATCTCAAAGGATTTAGGCAGCATTTTCGTTGAAAGCTCCCAGACGGCTTATTTTTTTCCGACGCCTCCAACAAATATCATTATAGTTTTGCGAATGTATACAAAATCAGATCGAAATCGATGCAGTAGTTTTAGAGTTTATCGCGAACATACAGACAGACAGACGCGGCGGAGGACTTTGTTTTATAATATGTAGTGATAGTGATTAAAGATTATATTAAAGAGTCGATTTTAACTCTGATTGACTAGGTTGTTCATTAACCATACCGCATACTGTAAGAAGGAAAATAACAAAAAGTACAATCATTACACTCAAGCAGAAATCCATTGTTAGTATAGAAAACTAGCTGTGCCCTGCGGTTTCACCCGCGTTTAATTATATTATAATAATGTAACTCCTCATACAGTCAGCTACCTGTCAGTAAAATCTTATCAGAATCGGTTCAGCCGTTTCGAATATTAGCCGGAACAAACAGAAAGACAGACAAAAATTTAAAAATATATTTTTAGGAACATGTATCATGGAAACAACTGTATGAGCTTGAAATAAAACTATTATTTTGACATTACAAACAGACACAATTTTTATTTATGATAATGATGATTTCAATTTTAGTAAGTAGTACATAACATAGCATCACGCCTGTATCCCCCAAGGGGTAGGCAGAGGCCTACACAGTCAATATATCAAGTCACATGTAATAGGTAGTGAGCCTATTGCCATCTACCGAAACAAATCCAAACTCCGGGCTGCTACTGAGAATTTTCTAACAGTAAAATTCAATAACACTTTTCCCGACCCAGGAATCGAACCCGACACCTCATGCTCAGCAGTCACGCTTGGGCCCACTACACCAACGAGGTAGTAAGTAGTAGTTCAGTAATACTTGAATATCTTTGCAGTACTTAGTTGCTTTTAATATAGCAAAGATAGTGATGTATTCTTAGCCAAAAACACACCGAATGCAAAATGTAAGTAGGTATATGCCTATTCGCATATCCGATTCTCCCAAGCAAATAAGCGAGAAACTTCTCGAACTTCTAACAAAATATCAATTTGTTTTCCAACTAAAAGCGGTGTAAGCGTCCGGATAAAATGATAAACATGCCGAAACTACGAAATAGTATCGCGAGTAACTTTGTTCATATGAAATTCATAAAAAATATACCAACGGCAAAGAGTTTTGTGGCCATATTTTGTTGTATATTTTCCTCATCTTTTGTGTGGAATTTATTGTGTTAACATACTTCAAGTCAGCGTGTACACGGGCTTTGTTTATTCGAACTATTCCTTTGGGTTTGGTAGTGCATAGACTAAAGTGGCAGATAGGTACTTCTTGCAAATAAATTGTATTTTAGGAGCGGCACAGCAAGATGACGACGTCGTGGTTGATGGAGAAGATGGCGGAATGAGCTAAATAAATATAATAAAGACTGGAATACATAGCATACATACATATATAGCATCACACCTGTATTCCCAGAAGAGGTAGGTAGAGGTGTACAATCACATTTCACCGATGCAGTTATTAAGTCCCATGGTGATGGTGAGCCTAAAGCCATTAACCGGGCACAGGAAAATCTCAATTACATTTTGCCATTTTGAGCAGGTTTCGAACTTGCGCCTCCCAGATAAACACTCCAGGCGCTCTGACCACTAAGCCATCTAGAACTTTACGCAACAGGAGCAGGTTCAAATCCTGCTCACGACCGCATTTTTCTTTCCACAAAAATTTATAACTTTAGAGTTTGCTACGTATAACTTAATGCGTTTGAAAGTTTTATCTGTAACAAAGATCTCTTTCACCAACCAACTCTTTAAAATCAGTACAAGTAATAACAGCAAAGTGTGTAGCGGTAAAACGTATCGCGCACATCAGTAAGCGCCAACGCGCGGACACTTTGAGATATGTCCGAGACGAAACATAGAGACGTCATATTTATAAACGTAGGTGGGGAGTGACGGAAGCTATAAGCGGTGGCGGTAACAAAAAGTTAGAATTCCCCTTAAACTAAAGGGGAAAATCTATAAAAGAATTATTAGGCCTGCTGTCTTGTATGGTTTAGAACGTTGGCCCACGAAGAGAATGAATGAAAGACAACTACATGCAGCTGAGATGAGAATGTTAAGAGGGAAGAAGAAGCGAGTATAGATTGTGTTAAAGATGATATGGCTAGAAAAAGAGGGACTGACAATATGACAGCTAAAAGAGATGTATGGAAGAACAATAAATACTGCGCCGACGTCAAAAAATTGGGATAAGGGCAGGATGATGATGTGGAAAATCCATCATGGGCGCTGCGCCGGACTCCTACGGAATAACAACCACACGGTTCTACTCTTACCTTTACCGAGGTCTCGGGTTCGTTGCAGCATTCACCGAGACACGCCTATAATCCCTGAAGGAAATATGGGTGCACCACTGTGTACACCCCAGTGGTGCACCCATATTTTACCAAAGCTGTCTCATGTAACAGGTGGTAAAAATATATAACTTTAGGGATCGCTACGACTTTGTACGTTTAAAAGATTTATCTTATAGTGATATTACTTAATTTGTATTTTTTCGGTAATCGAGTTTCCGTCTACTTGATTATTGAAGCAATCCAAAACTATCATATTATATTTTTTATTATATTTCTATTGTGGTTGTATATAAATATTTGGTGAGGTGGCTGAGAGATTATCTATGCCTCTTTTGTTTCTTTAAAATTACAAAGTGACTATTCTTATGTTAATCGAGAAAATATTTTTCAGAGTAACCTTGCGTAGGCCATAATTATGAAGAAGCATCGCGTAGCATTGCACGCAATACGTCATACTAAACAATAGGCATAATGACAGTATTAAAGAACCAAAGAATAAATGGTTTTAGCGGTAAATATAGGCACAAAGGATTCTAAAAAATAAACTAGTTTTATTATAAAGATTAATAAGATTTTCAATAAAACAAAAGTATAAAATGCTGCAATCGACCATGTTGACTGGAACGTCAAACACAGCGAATGACGTCACGCCTCAGTCAAATGTCAATCATCGCCGTACTGCAAATATGCTGAGGCATGACGTCAAAATGGCGCCATGACACCCAGCAGCGTTTTCGCGTTTAAATCAAATTAGATAGATTAAAATGCAATAATTTGCGTTTAAAATTTTAGTTAGTTATTTGCTGAAATAATGTGTTTTTCGGATATAGTAGACGTGTACCTACAATATAAAAGGAGATTTAAAAATCTGTCACCATGCGTATTGTGCTACAGCTGCTTAATTAATTTAGAACAAGTATTTATTTTGAGATTATCTCCGAACAATGTATGTGTCACAATGAATGACCTACCTTAGTTTGAAGCTTGATGATCAGTAGGGGTGGGCGATCTATTGCTTCTGGCTGTGATCAGACATATGGTTGGAAGCAAGTGTGCTTAGAGAGCTGTCGCTACCATTTGCAATGAATTGATGCTCGCAAAGTAGATGGCGGAAAGGGAGAGACAGGCGAACCCCTCTCACCCCTGCCGCAGAAGACTTGCCAATCGCCGATGGACGCTCAATGATCTCCGGCCACTGTTAGCTTGGCCTGCGGGCGACGGACTTTGGTAATTAGTCGCCAGACCTGCAACAGGCCCAACATTGCGGCGCGCAGCACCCACGCGCCTTACATACTATCTATGCAGGCCAACTGTGGTCGGCCTGCTAAAATGACGGGATCTGTCAACGATTTCAATGGAGCATAATCTACCGGGGCTGCGGCGATTGCAGCTGCGAACCGCATGGTTTTAATCGGTAAGACTCCGGCACAACGTACATGATGGATTTCCAGACAACAAAGGCCTGAAGATGATTAAAACTCGAGTTTATCACTTACACCACAGCACGCAAATGAACGATACGAACACATAAATATTTATATGAGAAATGTACGAGTATTTTTGTCCCTACTATGCATATCTCCGTTGTTTACACTCGTAACTGTCACCGGCTTGACTATAAATAATGTGCAAGTAACATATCTATTTAAACAACTCATTAGTTCGAGATATTCGCGTTATTTATTTATTCAAAATGAACTGGATTATGGAGAAAGACCTGCCAACATCCGGGTTTGTAGGTTTAAATTCGCAAAATCGGAAGTGTGTTCCTTTAAATGTAGAGATCTGTCATAAATGAATGAACTACTTGTTCCTACAATTTGATTTTCAGTATAGGATATGCCATGCTTCATCATCATGAGCATAGCGGTTCACTGGTGGACGTACGCCTCTCCAGCTGTAAGCCACTGAGCTCGGTCCTCGGATTTTCCCATCCAGCCTCGGCCAGCCACTTTGCGCAGGTCGCCATCCCGCTTATTATGGGCATATTCTTGTTTTTTGCCAATAGATCCACCTGCGTAGACATCGGCAATTTCAATAAACGGCTATCATATGCCCCCCGGGATCAAGCCACCTGTATTCTACTATTATTAATATTATAAATAAGAAAGTTTGTTGATGAAGATGATGGATGGATTACTATACGATATTACCCTTTCACGCAATAACTACTGAACGGACTTAGATGAAATTTGGCAAACTGTTAGTTTATTACCTAGTTTAATATATAGGTTAATTTTATCTCGGCTAGCCCCAATTCTGAAGACCACGCAGTCGAAATTGCAGGCTGAAGTCAGGACAAAATGATTCTAAACTCTGGACTGCTACTGAAAATTTCTTAACACTTTGCCCGACCCGGAAATCAAACTCAGTACCTCAAGCACAGCAAGCTCACAAGTTCAGGAGGCAATCTAAGTAACGAGGTACTAGTTATTGTGTATATTATATTTTTAACGTCGGTTGTGATAAGGCTGGCCGTAAGCCTACCCAAGAAGCATCTGCGAATAAATTGATGACGCATTTCTGTGTCAACCATAAATCCTTTTAAAAAGATTCCTCCTAGAGTATTAAAAAAAAAATCTCTCATCATAAATATGCAGGCAGACTTATCTTCTCTTTATAGCGGTCTAAGTACTTTCCTATAGCATGCACTTCACGGAAATCTGACCGCTACTCCGAAAGGATTAGGGGTTACATTGCTGTGTTGTACATTTTTTAAGGTTATATGGTGTGAGAAGATGACAGTTTATGGTCACTTCAAGGGGTAACATTACATGACAGTGGTACCAAGCGTTCTAGTTTTGTGGGACGCCCCGAAATATTGGATACAAAACTGTTTTACGGGTGATAAAATGGGGGTGTCTGGAATAAGCGGTGTGCACTATAATAATTAAGATAAATATTTATTGTGTTGGACTTGGATGTCTGCATATGCCTGAGCTGTTTTGTGCCTTGAAGACCTGTCGAAAGCCTTATAGTATGATTTTAAGATGAAACTGCCTTATTGTTCTAGTTGTCGCCAGCGCAGATGGTAAGTGTGGCGTACTGAATTCGATTCCCATGTAGGGTAAAATGTTATTGGGTTTATCTACGAGAAAACTGTCCACAGCAGTGAAATGTGGGCCTACAATAGTGTACGACATTGACTACCTCTTCGGCGAATACATGCATGATACTATTTCACTCGATGGGTTCGTCCGTACGGCTGTTACTTCGGCACGAGCCTTCTTTCCTTCCTCACCGACCACATAGCAACACGCCTGTATTCACCGAAGGGTTAGGCAAAGTTGTACACAGTGTTACTACGCCAACATTCTATCAATGTTATTATGCAATTTTATGCAAATAATCAGTTCCAAACTCCGGACTGCTATTGAGAACTAGGAAGAGAATACAGGAAACCTGAATAACACTGCCCGACCCGAGAATAAAACACAGATCCTCAAGCTCAGCAGCCGCGCTTCTGACCACTAGACCAACAAGGCAGGCGATTACAATCTAAATAACATTTTAAAAATCTTGACAAAGGTATAAACATATTTCCAAACCCGTATCTACGAATACATATGACAAATCCCTTTTAAAACACAACAATAGGGACACTGTGCTTGTAAAGGTCGTGTTACATTTTTACGTCTAAAGTCTTTGTTGGTCGAGGGTTTGAATTGTTACCCATTAAACGACAGACCTTGACTGATTTAGGGACGCAAGACACGTGTTTAGATTTAGTAGCATTACGCTTGTATACCACGAAGGGGAAGACAGATTGTAAACGCACATATATTAAGTACTAGCTGTGCCAGCGACTCCGTCCGCGTGGATGTCGTAAATTAATACTATGTCGTATATGAACACAAATTCATAAATCTCAAATGTTCAACGTGATTCTTTAAATTGGCACAACTTTTTTATTTATGAACCGATTGACATGAAACAAACGCTAAATGATAAGTGAATCTTACCACTATATGATATTGAAAACCGCCTCTGAATCGGATAAGCCGTTTCTGAGATTAGCGTGCACAAACGCACAGACAAACAGACAAAAATTATAACAATCATTGTTTTGGGTACTTGTGTTGAAAAAGGTCCTAATAATATATTTTCTCATATATCTTCCATGTACAGACAGCCATCGGTTACATTTTTATTATATTTATTGATGATGATTGATAATGATGATGTATTGATTATAAGGCATTATGTCGTTATAATGTACCATGTGGGAGTAATTCTATTGCCATCAATCGGGCACAGTTCCAAACTTCCGGCTGCAGAGAATTTCCAAACAGGGATGGCCAATAACGCTTTTTTTTTAATCAAAACTTCATGCTCAGGAGCCGTACTTGCGAAGCTGCGACCACAGGCCCTTTTGTTTTTTTTTTATAATATAGAATGGCAAACTAGCTGGTGGTAACGACATCTACAAAACCAAAGGCACCACAGATGCGTTGCCTACCCTTTTCAAAAACTCTCTTAAATTTTTGTTTGAAACTGTCCATATAGCAGTGATAGCCTAGTGGTATGACCGTTGGACTGACAAGTCAAAGGTCGCAAGTTCAAATCCAAGGCACACACCACTGACTTTTCGAAGTCATGTGCATATTATAAATTATCAACATAACATAACATAAATAAATAAATAAATAAACATAGCATCACGCCTGTATTCCCCGAAAGGGTAGGCAAAGGTGTACACAATTGTACACCCACATTTCACCAATGCTGTTATTAAGTCCCATGTAATAGGTGGTGAGCCTATTGCCATCTACCGGGCACAATTCGAAACTCCGGGCTGCTACTGAGAATTTCCTAACAGAAAAACTCAATCACACTTTGCCCGACCCGGGAATCGAACCCGAGACCCGCTTGGGACCACTAGACCAACGAGGCAGCAAATTAATTGTCACTTGCTCAAAACGGTGCAGGAACATCGTGAGGAAACCAGCACACCCGACAGATGTTCTCGTTGATGTGTAAAACCATGTCAGAGACCTACGGGTGGTTTAAACTCTGATATTACATAGGTTATTCATCAACAGCGCGGTTGGCGTGCAATGTAGTTGGATAGGAGTCGATTGAAAGACAAGTATTTATGTCTAATGTCCGTATAATAATGTCAACTTACTTACTACTTACATTTATATAGGGAAGAGGTGTGTACACACACTACACCTCCCCCGTTTTTTTTTTTTTTGAAGAATTAAACAGTTTTATTTTTCAATTATACAAAACAGAATTAAAATTTGTAGTTAGACAGTCAAACATTCTTAAAAATAATAATTACAATGATCATATAATTCATTATTAAAACCTTTTTTCAGTAATTTATTTTTACCATGTTAAATCTGATTACAATTCATAAACTTCACGGAATAATATATTGAGAACTGATAACAATCGAGGAATATCCCTAATATAATAAGATCTAAAATTAAATTAAACATATTAAAAGTGTAGGTAACGCACTGTTGACAACAGACAAATTAAGTAAATTTAAACATTTTTCAAACATTAGTTGGTGGATATTTATAAATAATAATAAATTTATTACAATGCTTCTTTCCGAATACTTATACAAACAATCTATTTTTGACCTTGTCATCTATTAATCAATAAAGTTTAATTCCTTTGTTCTGAAAAATACTGTCAATACACATTTCTATTCCATTTTTGTATATTCACACTAGTCCTTTACTCAGCTCTTTTATATAAGTAGGTACACATTATATAAGGTCCTAATTTATTAGGTAATTTCCTTTTAAGGGGTTGATGTATAAGTCATAAGTATTCAAATGCACAAGGAAATAAATTGCCAAAGCACACTTTAAATTAATAATAATAAAAAATTATAATGTTCGATTATTGCTCTTTACTGATTATGCTGTCCCCGAGCCGCCGGAGGGAACTACCGCGACATGCCCCCCCGCAAGCCCGCACGCCCCGCCGCCACCCCGTCTCCTCGTCGCGTCAGCTGTTACTACCTACTTCTCTCATCGTGTGGTTGCTGAACAACCTAGTCTCAGAGTTAAAACCACCCGTAGGTTACTGACATGGCTTTACACACCATCGAGAACATCTCTCAGGTGTGCTGATTTCCTCACATGTTTTCCTTCACCGTTAAAAGCAAGTGATAATGAGTTTATAATACGCACATGACTTCGAAAAGTTAGTGGTAGTGGTCGTAGATTCGAACTTGCGACCTTTGACTCAATCCAACGGTCATACATCTAGGCTATCACTACCTACTTAGTTGGCACGACCTTTTCCCGCGCTAACAGTCAACGCACCGGGCAGCCGGGGTACATGACCGTAGGTAAATACTAGGTAAAAGAAGGCCACGACAAAATTCAGAAAACCTACAGATAGTGACGTTGTATACCTATCCTTTATGACTACTTAACTAATAAAAAAGTTGCAGGATCATTAAATGTTATAATTTTACACGAAAACATCTGTGATTCGAAATTCCCATCACGCATAAACCGGGCTTTGGACTGACAAATTAGTGTAATGCTATGGTCAATAATTACGTTAAATTGATAGCATGTAGGTACTACGTAGGCATAGGCTTGCATTAAAGTACAAAGGTCAAATTACAGAAACTTGGCATGTTTAAAAGTTTGAACCACACATAAGTACCTACAACGACTTTAATTAATTGAATACTTAATTACTTACCAATAAATTAGAATAAGATTTGACAAACATTTGTAAATAACTCTTGTCCTTGAGATCACATCACTTACGTATTCACTTGAAGTTACGTGCTTTACGAGACACTTATTTACACGAAATCAGTATCAACAACACTGTTTGGTTGGAGACTTTAAAACGGAATCACTTAGGTATCTACTTAGATCTGTTGCGGCGTACTTGTTGTTTTCCACTAAGCTCGTAGTGACGTAGCAGAGCCCTATAATCATCACAGAAGTATTCTCCAAATAGCGCAATTATTAGATTTTTGAACCTACGAATTTTTCGATTGTACAAAAGCGCCGTGCTGTAACGCTTTGTCGTCATCGGATCATCAAACGCGCCGGCGCCGACTGAATTACTTTGTAGGCATACAATCACTCGCAGCGGGCTGCGGTGGCGAGCGGCGGGCGGCGGGCGGCGGGGAGTAGCGGCGGCGTCAGCGTCTGTTGTGCTATCTCTTCCTTTCGTATTAATCGACGACACGCTTACTCTTTCTTCCTTCCGGGAAGTATGTGTGCGAACTGTCACCGTCGGCTTCTTTATCGGTCACGTACCTACTAGTACTAAAATTAGTATTTAATTTCGCTTGTGTCGGATACCATCAAAGAATATCGGCTTGTTCTGTCGGCGATAAACAAAGCATAAGAAAGACCATGCCTACCGAGTAGTTCAAAAATACTTCCGTACCTACTTCGTAATTTCAGTCAGCTGCATGGTGCGGTGCGGTGATGTACGATGGTTCGGTGACGGGTGACGTTGCAGCGGAATGACCGCGACGCTTTTGTACAATCGATAAAAAATCGTAGGTTCAAAAATCTAATAATTGCGATATTTGGAGATTACATAAATGATGAATATGGTGAACAATCAGTATGTTGCAACAGATCTATTTTGTGATATCTAAATAATAATCTCGTAACAGTTGTAAAATACCTAAGTGATTCCCATTAAAGTCTTCAACCAAACAGTGTTGTTATTACTGAGTTTGTTTAAATAAGTGTCTCGTAGAGAGGTACATTCGAGTAAATACGTAAGTGAAGTGATCTCAAGGAAAAGGGTTTTTTCAAAATTTTTGTGAATACTTAATTTAATTTATTGGTAAGTAGGTAACAAATAAATTAAAATAGTTGTACTTAAACTGCCTCGTTGATCTAGTGGTCCCAAGCGCGACTGCTGAGGTCTCGGGTTCGATTCCCAGGTCGAGCAGTGTTATTTTTTATTCTTGCAGCTTAGAATTGTTCCCGGTAGATGGCAATAGGCTCACATGGGACTTAATAACAGCATTGGTGAAATGTGAGTGCACAAATGTGTACACCTCTGCCTACCCCCGGGGAATACGGGCGTGATGCTATGTATGTTGTACTTATGTATTTATGATTCAAACTGTTAAACACACCAAGTTATTGTTATAACCATAACATTAATGCAAGCTAATACCTACGTAGTGCATACTATCAATTAAACGTAATAATTGATCATTGACAACTTTCTAGTACCTAATCGTTAAAATTATTTGTCAGTCTAATCCAAAGCCTGGTTGAGTGTGATGGGAATTTAGAAATACAGGTGCTTTCGTGTAAAATTTTTACATTTGCATTTTTTTTATTCGAGAAGGTAACGTAAAGAAAAGTTGCAACGTCATTGTCTGTAAGTTTTCTGAATTTTTTCGTTGCCTTTCCTAGTAATGTAGTTTCTAGCTCTAGAGCCCCGGGTCACTTGGGTCGCTTGGCTGTAACGCGGGAAAAGGCCGTGCATAAGTAGGTACTCAGTAGTAAAATACTGTCGCGGGGCGCATTTCAGGTAATTTACCTACGCGCGGCTCGGTGTGTAAAGCCATGTCAGTGACCTACGGGTGGTTTAAACTCTGACACTAAGTTGTTCAGCAACCACACGATGAGAGAAGTAGGTAGTAACAGCTGACGCGACGAGGAGACGGGGTGGCGGCGGGGCGCGCGGGCTTGCGGGGGGGGGGGGGGGCATGTCGCGGTAGTTCCCTCCGCGCGGCTCGGGGACAGCATAATCAGTAAAGAGCAGTAATCAAACATTATAATTTTTTATTGTTATTAATTTAAAGTGTGCTTTGGCAATTTATTTCCTTGTGCATTTGAATACTTATGACTTACACATCAACCCCTTAAAAGGAAATTACCTAATAAATTAGGACCTTATATTATCATTTTTATAAAATGATTTAGGAAGCGTAAGGTACACTCTTATTTACAGGACTCTTGGTACCTGTTATTATTATTCATCATTATTATTCAACATTCATTTTATTCATATTTATTTAAGGCCATATTAAAGACACTTTGGTCTCCATCAATTCTCACAGAGAGATCTCGTCTACACCATGATCGAAGTTGATGTTCATTCATGGACCCCAAATTGTACCTTACCATGTGTACCTAATTCCTGTCATTATTTTCTATCGCCTTTTAATCAAATCCATACAATACAACACATCCAAATTGAATCCTTTGGTCTACAAGAATTTACTTCGTATTTGGGTGATCAGCCGGCTTACACAGACAAACCTTGTTTATACCAAGTTATTCCCAACTGTCGACTTTAAACTTTACATTCAATCGAATCATTCTTAATTATCCATACTAAATCCTTACAACTTCATATCTCTCAATAATTACTACTAATTCAATCCGATTTGTGTCTATAAATAAAACTGTTACCAATAAATGCAACATCTACCTAAGTACTTCATTAGTAACGTTAAACAATGCACTGCGCTAAATTTGTCGTATGGTGTCGGATAGCTCTGACCACTCTGACATCAAATTACGATATTTAAAACATGACATCATTCTTCCATGTGCATGGGAAAGTTACAAGTATGCAACTCGATACCTATGTAGGTATAATGAAGTTCTGGAATGTGTCAAATATAATATATATATATATATAGCAATAATAATATTTAAATTTCATTTCAAATCGCTTTCCGAACTTCTACCTAGGTACTTTAAATATAAAAAAGAAATTGCACATTTTTGTCAACAGGCGTTCCGATGATATAATGATAAGATTACAATAATAATTATGTTTTATTGTACCTATGTCATTAGGTATAAAAAATTATGAAAATTGAAACCCCAAAAATAAGTACTAAATCTTACTAAATTAATTACTAAAATAAAAAATTATGTTCACTTGATCGTCATCGCCGAAGAATAAAAAAACACTTCCTAATGGGTAGCCAATCTATATCACGATTCACAAACTCACACAATCCGTGCATAACGCATATGGAGGTGGCCGTCTTAAGGGTGCGGAGACTCCTCGACGCTGCCTCTGGACGCCAACGACTACCAGCTCCAACCACATCATCGGACGCGAAAATCACCCAGCGCCCAGCAAATATAAAAATCCTCCTCTTTGCTTTCCCAGAGTTCTTGAATTACTGGCTTCGATTCTAACTCGATGCTCAGCGCCGCCGACGTGGCAGCACTGGCAGGGTCGCCATGCAATGTAGTTGGATAGGAGTCGATTGAAAGACAAGTATTTATGTCTAATGTCCGTATAATAATGTCAACTTACTTACTACTTACATTTATATAGGGAAGAGGTGTGTACACACACTACAGGCGCAATGGTCGAGAGACCGACTGCTGCGCTGCGTGTCGCAGGTTCGATTCCTGCACGGAGCAAATATTTGTACGATCTTTAGATAATTGCTCCGGGTCTGGGTGTATGTGTGCTTGTGAGATTATATGTCTGTAAAGGCACCCACGATACATGAAGAAATTCCTAGTGTGGGTTTTTCAACGTTTTATTTTAAAAAAAACCGTTTATTTCATAGCTTCGCGGGAAGATCTTCGTTGCAAGCCCATTCCACATCTTGCAGGTACGTGGTAAAATCAATCATGCGAAATGAGTTGTGTGTGATGACGATGTGATGTGTGGAAATCCGACATGGACCTCATCTGTCATGGAACCCCTAAAGTTGCAGTGAATGCAGCTGCAATCCTGGAATTACGGTAAAGATTATGGTTTTAGTTTTTAAGAGTCCGGCACACAGTCCATGAAAGATTTTTCACACAAAAAAAGGCTAAAAATAAGCCTAGTATCTTCTGGAGAAAACTAGAAACTATCCTTAGCATTAATTTTTCAAGGAAACATTTACAACTAATACACAACCGAGACTTGAACCCGCGACCCTTGACATTCCATGTCATCACTCTACCAACTGAGTTACGTGTTTTTGTTCGAAGCTATTGAATTTCAAGTATTTATTTAGAAATCTTTTACAGAACTTGTCAAGGGTCGCTGGTTCAAGCCCCGCTCGTATTTATTATTTTTCAATGTTTCCATTCAAATTGTCATTAATATAGGCATTACATGACCTTAACAAGTACAAAGATATATCATTATATATGATATCCTTAGCATCAATAAAAAGTTTTTCAACGTGAAGTTTCTTTAACGATAGGTCCAGTAATCGAATCAATTACGAAACCCGAAACTTAGACTAGGTACTAAAGAGTCTAGAGTTCTCCTCAATTCCCCGATCTAAGTCAAATTCATTGAACGAAGACATCAAACATCGATACCTTCATTTAATACAGGATTCTAACATTCTTTTAACAAATATCTAGAATTCTAGTACACATTAACAATCGATTGGCCCAAAAGTTATTCGAGAGACGGCGAAAATCTCGACTATCGGTTTCTCATAACCTATTTCACAGAATCGAGCTGAAACTAAAATAATAAGAACAGTCTGAAGGTCGAAGGATAATGTTCCTTTGTATGAAAGGTCAAGTGCGGTGACCCTCGGTCAGAAATAAGGATGGACCGAATGTGGAACCCAATTCGACTGTTCGAAAGTTTGTTCGAAAAGGCAATAGATAGTGTGAAAGTTCAGAAGGATATTTAGGAAGGAAGAAAGTTTTTTTGAAACTGTCATCATCGGACATAAATAATTATGGTGATCAAACAAGTAGAACATCCTATCCCTCGCTTGAATTACGTTGTATATGTAAATACATTTTCTCTAACTGAAAGAATATTTTACATTTGGAAGAAAGGAGCAGAATCTTGGACTTGAGAACCCTTCACCCCTTTTTTTCCAAACCGGAGAGACGCAGGGCTTCCAAGTAAGCTCTACTTTAGAACGTCTGTGTAGGCCAACTGTGGCCGGCCTGCACAAATTGACGGAGTACGTCGACACCTTCGATTGACAACGATAAAAACAACAGCAATCCTGGAAAGCACAGTCCTTCACAAGAAGTGGAAGACATGATTTTAGTCGATAGGAGACTGGCGAAACGACTAAGATTGATTCCCACATAATTATGACAGGAGAAAATGAGCTGGATCAGATGGGATGTCGTTTATCTTGGAAGCGGATAAAATTCGTCAGACCCACAACTTATTTCAAACATGGGGGCTCAGACTATACATGCCCATTAGCTATATCCCCTATATCCTAGATACGATTACGCTCTCTATCGAAAATCGAAAATCTTACGTAAACTGAAAATACGTCACTTTGCCTTCACTAGTAATACCCTTAAATACGGAAACGATATAGTGTTTGGGTCGCAACAGGACGTTTGTACTAATTGAGGTCTTTGAGAACAAACGGAAAGTTTTGCGCAAAAATACAGTGAGACAACAAACTACAAAGATTGTTTTGTCCCTGCAAGGGGTATTGAATGTTTCAGTTTACTTCAAAATAATGGTTGCTTTATACACACATACATTGCGTCACACACACACACGTGCTTTGTACATTGCGTGGAATGTTTTATAACATTTTTGCTCTTAATGACTGCCTCATTGGTCTAGTGGTCCCAAGCGCGACTGCTGAACAGGAGGTCTCGGGTTCGATCCCCGGTTCGGGCAAAGTGTTATTGAGTTTTTCTGTTAGGAAATTCTCAGTAGCAGCCCGGAGTTTGGAACTGTGCCCGGTTGATGGCAATAGGATCACCACCTATTACATGGGACTTAATAACAGCATTGGTGAAATGTGGGTGTACAACTGTGTACACCTCTGCCTACCCCTTCGGGGAAATACAGGCGTGATGATGCTATGCTCTTAATAGATAGGATTTAACATACGAAGCAATGTTCTACCAAGTGACCATCTGCCACCAGACCTAATATCTGGAAATGTGAGTCTACAATAGTATACTTTTATACCATATATACTTTCCCGTGCTTCGGAGAGCACGTAAAGCAGTCGGTCTTGCGCCTGATCTCTCTCCGGTCGTGTCGGATTGCTGTCCCAACGGAATATGAGAGTGAAGGACGAGGGATTGCACCTCTGTTTGCGCATACACTTGTGCACTATGATACCTCCTGCGTACTTGGCTAGTCTCCATGGAGATAGGCCGCAGTGAGCGAAATACGGTTAGAGGAGTATCATACCTTCGGGGATAGAGGTTGAAGCTGATTTTATTTTTATTGTAATAGCTTAGTAATATATGAATATATACTTAACAACAATACTTAACAACATACTTAAAGCCTTCACATTTCACTTAAAATAGCTTCGCCGGGACTTGAAGGAGTAATTAATGACATTAGAAGCTTATCCCAACTTGACCATACACCATTTAGAGGTGTCATTATACAATGTCCGCATAATTTAACACGCTTAACGTAGCTTATTTAATGCTACATAATAGCTTTCAGGCCGTCTCCTGTAGTGGGACAGATGTTTAGTGAAATAATGGCTGTTTTAGTGGTATCTAAGTTTGACATTTTCTTTATAAAAACCGTGTCCATTTTTTTAACCCTAAATTTCTCTTAACTTCTAACGTCGGTTTGTTTGTATTCACATAACACAAATGCATACACATCTAGACCAGGTGCATTTGTAGATTATAAAAATATATATTCCGTGCGGAAAATTGCATCCGAGACACGCGGCGTAACAGCCTATGTCTTAACCTCTGCGCTAATCATCTACAGATACCTCGGAGGTAGCTAAACTGTATAGATACTGGCTTTGCTAGTTTAGTATTAGAATATTACTAATGCAGCTACAGGACATTCTTCTACTCTACACAGAATACTTAGCGAACGATTCACTCAGAAACAAAGGCCATATATATTTCTTATCCTGTGGTTGATAAACGACCTAGTATGTGGGTTTTATAGCACCCATAGTCCTCTAGGACCCGTAGGACTTTACACACAATCGAGAACATCGGGTCTGCTGCTTTCTCGCGATCATCAAAAATTTTCTCTTGCGTCTTAATCCCATACCCACTAAAAATCACACCCGTATTTTAATACCGACATAGAAACCATTCATAACATTTGCCTGGGTAATAAAATCGTGTGATATTAAAGGGCCAGTTATAAAACCTTTGGGTCAAATGGGACAGGGTGACAACGATGCAAATGAATTATGAATAATTTCACACTGACCCAGTCAACCATGTTGTTTAACTTTTTAATTACATTTTTTATGATGCTTGATTGCGTTTAGAAATTGTTGTTGGGAGACATATTGACGGGCTTGTACCATCAATTCAATATTTGATTATCACTATGGTTAGAGTTTTGCAGCATTAATAGATTTATGAAGTGCCTCGTCGGTCTAGTGGTCGCAAGGGCGAATGCTGAGCGTGAGGTCCTGGGTTCGATTCCCAGGTTAGGCAGTGTTAGGTAGTCAATAGTAGCCCGGAGACTGAAATTATGTCAGGTTGATAGAAATAGGTTCACCACCTATTACATGGGACTTTATAACAGCATTGGTTAAATGTGGGTGTATAAGTATGTTTGTACACCTCTGCCATCTCTCAAGGGATACAGGCGGGATGCTATGATGATAAGATTTACAAACTGTGTTTAATATGTTCTCGATGGTATGTAAAGCCATGTCAAAGGCTTACAAAAAGCCTAAGTAGGTTTGATTGAATTAACTCAAATTTATAGGTAGTTCATCAACCATACGATAAGAAACAGTTGATGTTTAGTACTTAATATCTTAGGTTCTCGCGATTTTATTTAATAGTTTTTAAAGTTACAATATTAAATGGAAAAAGAATACGGTCGCGAACAGGATTCGAACCTGCGCCTCCCGGATAGATACTCCAGGCGCTCTGACCAACTAAGCCATCTCGACCTCTTAAGCTCTTCTCGTTGGTCAGAGCGCCTGGAGTATCTATCCGGGAGGCGCAGGTTCGAATCCTGTTCGCGACCGTATTCTTTTTCCATTCAATATTGTAACTTTAGAGTTCGCTAAGCATGCGTTAATGCTTTTTCAAAGACATATCTTGAATTAATAGTTTTTGTTGATGTTTTAATAGCTGCATAGCTTACCTTATACATTTTAGTGGAAGGAAAAAAATCGACATGAGCAGGATTTGAACCTGTGCCCTGCCGATGAAAACACGCTCTACCGACATATCTATCCATCCCGGCAACTGCCCACTATTCCAAATTCTTCTTCATATTTCTAATGCCATTAAGGTACCGTCGCCGCTATCTACTCAATCCCTAAACAGTAACTGAACCGACAAAACTAAATTTGCAGTTCATTTATTGTCGTACCGATGCGATTACCTTAACAAATACAGATCTAATTCAAGATATGTCTTTGAAAAAGCATTAACGCATGCTTAGCGAACTCTAAAGTTACAATATTAAATGGAAAAAGAATACGGTCGCGAACAGGATTCGAACCTGCGCCTCCCGGATAGATACTCCAGGCGCTCTGACCAACTAAGGTCACTTGTAAGTACTGAATTGATTGCAATGACGTCGCCATAAGACGTGTTAAAATATGGAAGAAGAATTCGCGGTGGTGAGCAGAGGTCGAGATGGCTTAGTTGGTCAGAGCGCCTGGAGTATCTATCCGGGAGGCGCAGGTTCGAATCCTGTTCGCGACCGTATTCTTTTTCCATTTAATATTGTAACTTTAGAGTTCGCTAAGCATGCGTTAATGCTTTTTCAAAGACATATCTTGAATTATTAAGGTAATTGCATTCTTTACGACATTGTATTAACTGCAAAGTTAGTCGTGTCGGTTCGGTCACTTGTAAGTACTGAATTGATTGCAATGACGTCGCCATAAGACGTGTTAAAATATGGAAGAAGAATTCGCGGTGGTGAGCAGAGGTCGAGATGGCTTAGTTGGTCAGAGCGCCTGGAGTATCTATCCGGGAGGCGCAGGTTCGAAATACAGATCTGCCTAGCCATTTCCCAATTAAATTGGGGTCGTCTTCCAGTCAAACCGGATGCAGCTTAATACCAGTGTTTTACACGGAGCGACTGCCTATCTGACCTCCACAACACAGTAACTGGGTAACACGATATCTAGTGGTATGACTGGTTGTCAGACTTTGAGGTCTCTGACTACCCCTAACACCTGTCAAAGATCTTATTCTGACAACCGGGACCGACAGCCAAACGTGCTCTCCGAGGCACGGAAGGGTCTCGGTATGAAATTATGGTCACCCATCCATAGACCGACCGCGTCAAGCACAGCTTGACCTCGATCTATCGATCTGTGTGGCTGTTACTTAGCCACGACCCCTCTTACCTTAACAAATACAGATAAGTAGTTAACTATTTATTAAGGATAATAATATTTCCTAAAAAAAGGACTGTACGGATAATAATATTTACTAAAGGACTGTTTCTTTCTTTCTTCCTTTATATCGTCTTTTGATACTTTGGCCGTGGTAAAATGTTAGAGTAAGGTCACATAAGGAGTTTAAAAGCTCAATACGACAACACGCTATAGTTGAGTCGGGTGAAATGCTGCTTATTTCGATATGAAACAGTTCTAAGCGTTATTACTCGAAACATACGGATAGATAGGGCGGACGGTAACGCAGTTATTGTTTCAATTTACATGTAAATTTTCGATTTTTATATATGATAATTTTCGATATTTTATAGACAAATATAAATTTCAGCGTATCTTTTCATACCAACGAATTGATGGTCACTTTGTAGTACATTGCACCGTATGCGTTTAATATTTTTGGCCTTCATAGATAAGCTGTAAGGTACGACACAATGTACTACAAAGTGATTAGCAATTCGTTGGTAACCGAGTTAGCCCAATAGGTACGCTGAACATAACAATATAGCACAATGCTTGTTTATACACGGCTGCCCAAAAAAGAGTGTTATGTTTATTCAAAAGGATCCACGTTCATGACACGTAGTTACCGTGAATGGAACTCCCTGTCGTTTTCCTTGTTTGCTGAGAAATACAATATTGGCATATTCAAGGCTAGAGTGAATAGTTTTCTTCTGGATCTTCGTGCTCCATCCTCGGCCACACTGTCGCTTAACATCAGGCGAGTTGATAGGTAAACGTAGATCCATTTTTGATAAAAAAAGGAGTAAGAAGTGGTGTACTCAGTACATTCATCGATGCCATTATTAAGTCTCTGTGACCCTATTGCCATCTACTTACTGGGCACAAGTCGATACTCCGGGCTGCTACTGAGAATTTCCTAACAGAAATGACTCAATCCGAGAATCAAACCCAGGTTAGATATCGTGTTCGGTGACTACACTTACGAGTTATAGTATAATGTCATTATCAACATACTTCTTTTTCTTCTTCAACGCGCGTCACAGTTCCATGCTGTTCCCGTATGTTCCAATGCCCACTGCGAAGACTAGAGGTCAATAAGTAAGCGGCTTGCGATATAAAAATGGCGAAGATATAAACAGTATTTATTTTATCCAACGTTTCATATTTTGTAATATATCGAAATCGCGTATGAAATGTAGAAAAGGAAACCTATGAACCCACTAAAATAGTAATAAAACCGGGCTGCATTCTAAGATTAGGCAAATGTTAAAGGTTTTTTTTTTTGGGTTGGATATTCTCACTTCGTACCCGGCCGTGGTTGGTTTTGTACTTGATTTATTGGGCTTTGACCGTCGTAGTTAAATTTCGTATGTGGTTACTATACTACCAATCTTATCATTATAGACATATAAAAAAGGACAGGTTTTTTTATGGGATTGGGGGCAACCGATCAGACGGATCGCCTGATGGTAAGCGATTACCGCCGCCCATGGACACCCGTAACCCCAGAGGCAAGTGCATTTCCGTCCTATTAAAAGGTTTGGGCCTCGGGTACCCTCACTGTCTCGGCGAAACACAATGTAAGCGTTGTTTCACGCCGGTTTTCTGTGAGGCCGTGGTATCACTCCGGTCGAGCCGGCCCATTCGTGCCGAAACATGGCTCTCCCACGGTAAAAAACAGGACAGGTTAAGAGCTACCTGACCTAATGAGCAGCGTGCACGAAAGGATAATGTATGTACATACATAGGTAGATGAAGCAAAAGAGGCGTGTTAGAATCGTAACAAGAAATCGATTGTTTCGGCCTACCTCAATGGGAAACCGGCGTGTTTGTATTTATGTATAAGTGGCTATAGTGAGTAGGCATCAATTTTCTTTTTCAAACTGCCTATAGGCAGAAAATACCTTAGATGTTCCTATACGTACCTACATCTCTAACGCCAGCGGTCAGTTGCACTGTGCGACTTGCAATAGAACCTTTAAAATCAAAGGCTTGGCAAGCCACATTCGGGTACACGGCTAGTGTCGCCATTGCCACCTATGACAAGGAGGACTATTCATTTCAAGTGACGTTCATCGTCGATACCTTCGACAGACCATAACCTGCCGGGGTTTTGCTGAATGCAGCTGCGTTACCGGGAACCCGGTAGAGGTTAATGAACAACCATGTTGTTTTTAGTCACTGGGAGGCCACCGGCCGACACAGCGTCCTATTTCATGATTTATTTTATACAAATGAGAAAAAAGGTAGAGGCCGAATTGGGGTCCGGGAGACGTAGGATATTTTTGTAGGGGTATTTTTTTCCACAAAAAAAGTTTTAAAGTAAAATAAAATAATTTTTATTAGCAACCAAATATGTCTCAATATAAAGGAGCTCTGTCTCCTGAACTAAGTAACAACCTGTGTCTCAGGAAACAGTACCTTCCCTAATACTTAGTTCTAAGTTTTATATTCGGTAAGTACATTGCTTTTCAATATTCCTAGTTTTAATGGTAGTGGGTTAGTTAGGTAGGTATAAGTGAAGGCGGTTACTGGCTACATTTTTTTTTAAAGGTGGTTTTTGTGTTTATGTTTGTGCGTGTGTGTAGGGTTGAATGAGTTGTGTGTTTTAGTTAAATGTTTTTATTACTATTAATTTTGTAGTTATTGGACGATTTTAAGAAGCATTTCAGTTTCAATATCATCGAGGTTTAGTAGCCAATCTAGTATATATTTTTGGAATGTATTGGTGTTTAAATGAATAAGTGCAAAAATATTTTTGGTGGGTATTTTATTGTAAACCTACGGGTAAGTTATAACTCTAGAGTTCGCTATGCAAGCATTAATGCTTTTCGAATATTTATCTGTATTTACCTTAAAATTGTATCGTAAAAATATCGAACATGCCGCAGTGTTGCTCAGCCCGTTATGTTCGGAAAAATTAAAAATTATAATGAATACTGCACCTCTTTTTCTTCGCTCCGCTTATATAAGACTGACATTCATTGACCCATAACTCATATTTGCTATAATTAATCTCAGGTATTGCAAAATATTCACAACATTATTCTAATTATAAATAAATCCGCGTAGCCCGCCCGCAAATAGTGAAATTTAACATTTCGGAGACTTCACGCTACACCAGCGCCTCTAGCGGCGCATTCATACGTGATAGCCCCAGACAGCCCCCATTCTTACGACGTTTATTAAAAAAGGCCGCAAGTATCAATCAAGGATTTTGTGTCAGGCAATAATATCCACCACATGTTCTAACTGTTGTCAGATTATCCTTGTTCGCCAATAACGAGACAGTGGGACGCAGGTGTTTATCCGGACGGCTCGAGTATGACCTGTACCGACAGCAGATTCAAGGGCCTCTTTGAGACATTTTATATAGTAGATTTATTGGTATGTTCATACATTCTCTACTATATCAAAGTTGCTTGATTTTGATACTGCCTCGTTGGTCTAGTGGTTACAAACGCGACTGCCGAGTACGAGGTCTCGGGTTCGATTCCCGGGTTGGGCAAAGTGATATTGTTTTTTTCTGTAAGGCAGCCCGGAATTGCGGGCGGTAAATGGCAATAGGTTCACCACCTATTACGTGAGACTTAATAACAGCAGTTGTGAAATGTGGGTGTACAGCTAGATACACCTTTGCCTATGCCTTCGGGGAATACAGGCGTGATGTTATTTTGGTTTGTTATGTAGGTTTTGATAAACGTTATGAGGGTCTTGCAAACAACTGATGGTTGAGATCGCAGCGCATCGAGACGCGCAGGTTCCAATCCTTCTCACAACCGTATTTTTCTTTCCAAAAAAATGTATAGCTTTAGAGTTCGGTACGCGTGCGTTAATGTGTTTGAAATATTTATCTGTACTCCTTTTATTCGGAATGAACTTTGAATCGGCTCGAGCTTAGTGTAATAAGCAATTAATTTAATTTTATAATTATTCTTTCTTCTATTGCCTCGTTGGTCTAGTGGTCCGAAGCGCGACTGCTGGATATACAGTCTCGGGTTCGATTCCCGAGTCCGGCAAAGTGATATTAAATAAGTTTTTCATTTAGGAAATTCTTATTAGCAGTCCGGAGTTTGGAATTGTGGCCGGTACATGGCAATAGGTCAATCAATAATCACCACTTTTTAAATGGGACCTAATTACAGCATTGGTGAAATATGGTAGTACAACTGTGTACACCTCTGCCTACTCATTCGAGGAATACATGCGTGATGCTATATTGTTACTGTTATGTAATTTTATGATTTATTTTATGAAACCATAATAATAAATTTCCTTACATTAAACTTATTTGCGGACGGTCCACCAATACAGAATACGGAGACGTAGTTCCAAGGCTGTGCAGTTGAGAGGCATACGTAATAGGAAGGCTGTGTCGGAGACAGTGGGCGTGGACACTAAGATATATAGTGCCGATTATTGGTTCGGTCACGAGTGTTAGGCGAAGAGTTCACTTCATGAGTGTTACAATAGCACACTTTGTTTCTAATTTAGATTAGAGAAAACTGGTCTAGTGGTCCCAAGTGCGACTGCTGAGCAGGAGGGCACGGGTTCGATTCCCGGGTCGGGCGAAGTATTATTGAGTTTTTTGTTAGGAAATTCTCAGTAGCAGCCCGGAGTTTGGAATTGTGCCCGGTTGATGGCAATAGGCTCACCACCTATTACTTGGGACTTAATAACAGCATTGGTGAAATGTGGGTGTACACCTGTGTACACCTCTGCCTATCCCTTCGGGGAATACAGGCGTGATGCTATAATTCTATGTATAATAAATGCCTTTTCCCCGACTGCGTTAGGGTCACCGGCTTGCTATCTAAACCGGGAACAGTTTAATATCAGTATTTTACATGGAGTGACAGCCTTTCTGATCTCCAAAACTCAGTTACTGGGTAACACGATATCTTGTAGTAAGACTACCCGTAACACTCATCAATGATCTTCGTTTGACAACCGGGACCGACAGAATAAGTATGTCAGAATAGTTACTGCTGTTATTTTTATCATGAGGTACAAATGAATAAAGCTGAAACAAAGCCACCAGAAAATGTTTTCGTGTAGGTATAGTTAGCCTTATCTATACAAAAAAACACTGAACGTATATCCATTGACAAAAAAATTTTCATCATCATCCCCCTGCCCTTATCCCAATTTATTTGGGGTCGGCGCAGCATACCTATATCTGGCATGCTGCTAAAGTTTTGGCAATGTTTTATGACCGGCCGCCTGCCTGACGTCAACCCGCTTTGGGAATGCTGTTGTTGGTGGTAACCGCCACCGATACGGTCTCCTTCTATCTAGCTATGCCATACCAAATATTATCTATACGCCAGGTTCTGATGTTATCCTAATATTACAATCCACTAACCGGGCTATTGACAAAAAATTTATGTAAAACAAAATTAATCAAATATTTACAAAATCTTCCTATGAAGTAACATAACTACTTCCTTAATGCAGTAATGGTTCGTTATACACACACACACACTTAATTTGTTTAAGATTAATCTAAAAATAGTACACAGTACACACCAAATTTGTGCTTAAATGGCTTACTTTACTGAATTACTGGGGGTTGGACGCTGATAGTCGAAGTACATACAGGATTTGCTTATTTCGGCTACAGAAGCTTAATTCATCAGCTTAAAAACTTACTATAGCCTAAGTTATTATTGTAATATTGTACGTAAGTTTATTCTGTAATAAAAATGTATTGTTATTATAGTAGGTATAAATTAGTATAACTTTATTGTGAGAATTGCCAGTGAATTGGAAGCCAAATGGCTTACATATATAAGTGTATATTGTCAAATAAAAAGTGTTTAAATTGTCAAAGTTTGCAGTGCTCTCAACTTCGTATATAGACAATGGTCGTAGTTGTGAACTGTATTGTACGCATTTGGACCTAAACATCTCAAGAGAGAAGAGTTTGGAAAAACTGTTTTTGTTTTATGCATTTTAACCCTATTTAGAAATATGAAGTAGACATAAATTGGTTATTTGCGACAATAAAACATATTTCCCCATTTGAGATTCTTTTCAGAGGTCGAGATGGCTTAGCGGTCAGAGCGCCTGGAGTTTTTTTTTTTTTATCCGGGAGGCGCAGGTTCGTATCCTGTTCGCGACCGTATTCTTTTTACATTTAATATAATAACTTTAGAGTTCGCTAGGCATGCGTTAATGCTTTTCACAGATTTATCTTGAAAAAACTAAATCTTTAGAAAACTTACTATGCTGACACAGTAACAGTAGGTACACCGATCTTAAAAAATACGGACGAAGCGTTGCGCACGACATGTGAGAAGCAAGCCTAGTCATCTAATTTCGCTTGTAATACACGAGCTAAACGCCTACAAATACTTAAAACTCATCCACTCGGCGCCAGTACGCTGCGTGTGTGTGTGCGTAATCTATGCTTCGCTTATGACAAGGCAAGATTACATCCGAGGTACTTACCTAATGTTATTTTTTCCGGTTATTATTAGAAAACACATTTGCTAAGTGGTTTGGTGACTGTACCTATCTATGGTTGAGTTGACTTGTAATATTTTCACTGTGATATACATTTAGAATACCATTACGATACTCAGAAGATGTAAAACATTTTATTAGGAGTAATAAAAACGCGGGAACCGAAGACTATGTCAAATGTTGGGTTTTTTTTTTTGGCTCGGACGAGCAAGGGTATTATATTCTAGATAGTCATAACTGGACCTTTTTTTTTTGCATTAAGTTATATCTTACTTCATTAATATGATTTCGTATTAGAATTCAAACAATAGGTGTTTAAGATAAATCTTTGAAAAGCATTAACGCATGCTTAGCGAACTCTAAAGTTACAATATGAAATGGAAAAAGAATACGGTCGCGAACAGGATTCGAACCTGCGCCTCCCGGATGAATACTCCAGGCGCTCTGACCACTAAGCCATCTCGACCTCTGCTCACCACCGGGAATTTTTCATCCACATTTTAACACGTCTTTTTGGCGACGTTATTGCTATCAATTCAGTACCTATACAGGTGACCGATACCGAACCGACACCACTAACTTTGCAGTTAATATCAATGTCGTATAGAATGCAATTACCTTAATAATTCAAGATAAATCTTTGAAAAGCATTAACGCATGCCTAATTTTTCGTAGGAAAAATAATTTGGAGATTTTTTTATTATGTCTTATATTTTGTTAATTTCCACTCATAAAAGTTAGAGATTACAAAATAAATGGCAAAAATAACTAATAACCTTCATTTGAACTGACGACACCTGAAGTGACGTCACCAGTTCACATTTTATTGATTCTGTGGACTGAGTGTATGATAAAAGAGGGTAGAAGTACATTGACATTTTGAGTGATGCCAGACTTCGTAAAAGGAAATGTTTTCTGGCATTTTTGTAATGAAGCTATTTTAACTAAATTCTCATTTTATCATACGAATGTATTTTATTTTTTAACTAAAATTACTACATCAATTTTTACAAGTATATAAAAATAGATTTATACCCAAACACGTAAAAAAACATCCGTTTTATATTAATAACCAGCAAAATTTGTTGCGTCTGCAGTATTTATCCGGGAGGCGCAGGTTCGAATACCGCTCGCGACCGTATTTTTTTTCCACAAAAGTTTATAACTTTAGAGTTCACGTTGTAATTATTAAAATTATGTAAATATATATAACAAACAGATTAAAACAAGGTCAAACAATAAAAAATACAAATCCAATTCTAACATCCGAATATTTAGAGAACAAAGAAAACTCACTTATTTTTAATAGAGCCCTGTAACCGTCGGAATATTTAATTAACTTGCTTATTTAAATGTTTGCCGCCCCTCTAGCGCGCGGCAAATTTAAATTTGGAACAAACGTAGAACGTTTTGGTCTAGATTATATGACTTTTCAAGTGTTCTTAAAACACTTAACCTGCATTCTTGCATTCCCTTTTTAAATTGTGGTCGCGTTCGTAAGGTTACTTTTATTTTCCACAAATAGGTACATATAAATGAGTTTTTAATGGTCGCAGTTTCTCGTTTGTTATGTAGTTTTAATGTGAGTTTAATCTTGTTTTATGCTTAACTAGCAATGTATGAAAAAATGTGATAGATTATGTCTTCCGCAAATATGTATTCCCGCACATACATTTTGGAGAATTGTGCCAAAAATTATGGCTACAGAATATTAAAAGTATTTGGAGTAGTAACACAACATAAAATAAATACATTACATGACATCGTGCCTGTATCCTCGTAGTAGGTACAGATGGGCAACACTGCGCTGCGCCGCGCAATAGCGCCGACTCAGTTTGCTGCGCCGGTTGAGTTGACTCACTTCATGGAAAAGTGTTGGCGCACAGTGCATAAATGAGACATGCTTATGACTCTATACGCGTATATATAACGTACACTGTGGTCAACACATCAATGAGTAGACCTCTCGTTCATTCTCTTACTCAATCACTGCATCAACCTAGTACGTACACTGGTCTACGCTGCTTGATGCCCTTTATATATATAGATAGTATATATGGTTTGGTAATAAATGTTTTCTTTCTTTCTTTCTTTCTACGATCGCGAGGTGCAGTAATAGGCGCGCGATGCGTTTTGCAGCACACTCGACGCGTTGCAGTTTTCTGTGCCATGGCGCAAATTTGAGTTAACTCAAAGAGCTGGCGCAGAGAGCTGCGCCAGAGCTACTAAGTTAACGGTGGTGAGCAGAGGTCGAGATGGCTTAGTGGTCAGAGCGCCTGGAGTATCTATCCGGGAGGCGCAAGTTCGAATCCTGTTCGCGACCGTATTCTTTTTCCATTTAATATTGTAACTTTAGAGTTCGCTAAGCATGCGTTAATGCTTTTTCAAAGACATATCTTGAATTAACTCAAGGAATTTTGCCGAATTACCCATCTCTACCGCGTAGGGTAAGGCAGACTTGTACTGTGTACACCAACAACCGATTGAGTTATCAATTCCATAAGCCATGAGCCTATTGCTATAAACCGAGCACAGTTCCAAATACCATGCTGGGACTGAGAATTTCTCTAACGATACCTAATAATACAATGCTCGACCCGGCAATCGGAACCAGTATTTCACGCTTAGCAACCGCAGTTGTGACCACCTAATCAATGAGATGAGATAACCTAACCTAACACGTCGGCGCCGCAGAGGGACATTAATATCTTTTACAAAAAGGTAGGAATAAAACTACATACTTTAGAGTTTTTATTTCCAGAAAAAAAAAAACAATTACATTACTAAATAGAAAAACAAAACAACAGTTTCGCTAAATATAAAGCCGTTTACAATAATTTAATTGATTCACGGAGCCGCACACTGCAGGTCAAATCGTTAAATTAATTTATTAGCCATAAACATACGCCACTACTTTATTATGTCGTTATTTATGAACAGCAGTCTGTAGTTTATTTCGATACTCCTTCTTTAAAAAAAAAGGAATACAATGTTTTAAATTTTCGAACGCTTTTGTTTCGAATTTCGATTCTCTTTGATGTCAACAGAGAATTTTTCTTAATTCTCGAATAAAGTCATTGGACATGCGCGGTGCTATTGATATTTTTTATTTTTTATGGGATAACAAACAGCTACCTATAGATCATACTTAAAAATCTTATGATTATTTATTTGACAATATTGCAGCCCACTGCATTATCCACATATTAATTAACATACAATATTAGAACAGAATCCAAATCCATAAAGCATACAACTGCCTCGTTTGTCTAGTGGTCTCAAGCGACTGCTGAGCATGGATCCTGGGTTCGATTTCCGGGTCGGCAAAGTGTACCTATTTGGGTTTTTCTATTAGTAAATTCTTAATAACAGCCCGGAGTTTGAAATTGTGCCCGGTAAATAGCAATTGGCTCACCACATGGGACTAAATAACAGCATTGCCGAAATGTGGGTGTACAACTGGTGTGTATAACCCTGCCTACCTCCTAGGGGAATACAAGCGTGACCCTATGTTATGTAAAATACAGTTTTTTAATGTTACTTAGTGATAACGAACCTACTCTTTTTCCCAATAGATTACTGGACTGTTTTCTCAGATTTCCCTCATCGCAGCCACTCTCGTAATGATGGAGTCTCTCCATCATCATTAACCTTCTTTCATTTACCACTACAATTTGTTTTTTTACTCCCCTTTTATCCTGAGATTTATCCTTTAAAAATCTTCAGTTTTATGTGAGAACAGAGCCTACATAAAACTAGCATTAGGTTTCTTTTGAGACTACTTTACTAAGAAATGTTTTTTATTTACTCTTTTCAACGAATCTAAAGGTTTTATTTATTTTGCTCGTTATGCATTTATCTACTACATTTATTATTGTAGGTACTATTTCGTATTGAAATAAATCGATGGATGCCGTTGCCAGGCACAGACCTTAAAAAAATACGGACGTACTCGTACCGTGCGTACGACATGTAAGAAACATGCCTAGTCATCCAATTTCGCTTGTCATACACGAGCTAAATGCACATAAATCCTTAAAACTCATCCACTCGGCGCCAGTACGCTGCGTGTGTGTGTGTGCGTTAATCTATGCTTCGCTTATGACAAGGCATGGTTCCATCCGTATTTTTTTCAGATCTGTGTGGCCAGGATATATTTCGGAGGGAGGAGAGGGGGCTATGACATTGAAGAAAAAAAAAGATTGACTCGGGACATCGCTGCGGGTTCAGCTCATGACTAAGGGCTCCGTTCAACTTCGAAACTAGTCGGACAATTCCGAAGAACGCACGTGAGTAGTAACCGGCGAACAATCAAAATCAAAAATGTTTATTATTCAAAAGAAACATCAGTAGTATAAACAGTCATGAGTGAGCCAAAAACAAAGCTTAGCTTGTATCGTGTACTTCGTGAGTAGGATTTCAAATTAAAGATTTTTACAGTTTTCACTGTATTAGAAATTTACGTAGGTTAATCTAAACCTGATTATGGGCTGAATGCGTCTGTGCAAAATGTGTGTTTTTAAGTGTGTATGCGTGTGCGTCAGAATGTGTGGTGAATGCTATATAATAAGGCTTCTGTATCATCATAAGAAAGATTTAACAGAAATAAAAAAAAAAAACAATAATTAGTATGAAAGTTATTAAACAAAGACATTGAAAAGCGTCAATATTTGGTACAGGCCAGGTTGTTAGGCAACCCGTGGTTCAAAAGGCGGCGACAACCATCCGTCCCTTCTCCGTATAAATCTAGGAGGATTTTCCAAGAAATGACAAGTAAGCCTTGAATATGACCTCGTTTAGAAGGAAAGCTACTGTTTTCCACATTCATTGAAATGTTAAATAAACTAGACGATACCCACGTAGGTCACAGTATTCAAATTACTGAAAATCGTGGGTGTTCTCTATTCTGTAATCATTCGTCATTTTTGTATGAAGGATAAGTACGTAAAACAGCGTCGTGGGTCTAGTGGTCGCAAGCGCGGCTGCAGAGTGTGAGGTCCTGGGTTGGATTCTTGGGTCGGGCAAAGTGTTATTGAATTTTTCTGTTAGGAAATTCTCAGCAGCAGCCCGGAGTCAGGAAGTTAGTGGTGTGACACCCCCGTGCTTTGGAGAGAAAGAAAGAAGAAAGAAAAAGTTTTTTTATTACCACGCGCCATCGGACGCACACACATAGATCTATACAATTTTATATATACACTTTAAAAACCTTTGTTATAACTAAAACCTAATTAATTTAATAATAACAAAAGACATTTTATTATTATGTATACCCTTAATTTTGTAAGTCTATTAAAAGTAAATTAAAAACAATATTTAGTCTATGGGTCAAACCCTACATTAACATAACCTAACCTAAGAGTTCACAGATGTCACACTGCAAAAGCACGTAAAGCCGTCGGTCCTGCGCCTGATCTCTCTCTGGTCGTGTCGGATTCCCGTCCCATCGGAATATGAGTGAAGGAAGAGGGAGTGCACCTGTGTTTGCGAATATACTAGTGGACTATAATATCTCCTGCGTACTTGGCTAATCCGTGGAGATAGGCCGCCGTGACCGAAATACGGTCGGAAGGAGTATTTAGTATAAATGTAAAATACGTACTTACATAGCCATTTTCGCCAAGCAGGTCTTAGTCAAAATTAAGTAGATTTAAAAAATTTAAGCAACTCTTACTTGTCACATAACATAGAACCAGGCCTGTAATCGCCTAAGGAGTAGGCAGACGTGTACAAAGTTTTACACCCACCACATTATCTGTGTGGTTACGGAAAAAATAGACGACCTCATTTCGACCCATGGGTGTCTGCCTTAGTCGTCACTAAGGGATATAAAATAGAGCATTCCCCGAAATAAGCAATGCATCCTAAAATACACCTCTGCCTACCCCTTCAAGGAATACAGGCGTGATGCAATGTTATGTTACAACCTTAAACATAATTTATTATTAAACTTATTCAAAACAGCAAACGACGTAGAAAGTCACGTAACACTTGTTCTAATACCAGTCACCCTTCGCTGCTTACGCCATAATATGGGCAATATCATGAAGATATACATAAATATGTAAACTCCGACAATCTATTAAATAATCAGGGCCACCTTGATTGATCCGCGTCTGGAAACTTTTATAAACGTGCGTAATATAAAATCAATCAGTATTACGTCAATCAATCAACTTTTGCAATATTTCACAAGGTCGTTAATTTTGGCGTTTAATATAATAACATTGATTGTAACACAGTTTTGATGAAAATGGTTTCATTAATTTTCTAACGTACCATAGTATCTCGCTTGTATCACCCATGGGCTCGGCAGAGACATACTGTTCACCACACACCCACATTTCACCGATGCAGTTATTAAGTCCCATGTAATATCTACGTGAGCATATTTCCATTAACTGGGCACAATTTCAGACCATGTTGACAACAAACTCCGGGCTGCAAATTTCGTAACACAAAAATGCAATTACATTTTGCCCGACCTGGGAATCAAACCCAGGACCTCACGCTCAGCATATAATATGTATCTTTATTTATCTTGGCTCTACGGTTTTATAATTTCTTGATAAAATATTTTTTATCTGTATACCATTCAAAATGACGTCACAGGTTTCAACAAAGGTCTTCTCACAAACAGTTTTAACGAAAAACCTTCTTATTTTATGAATCTGATAAAAGTACGACCGTTTCTCTTTAAAATTCAATTCTTAAAACTGGCTTGCGAAGTGGGTCCAGCTCTGAGTGAATAAAAACAGAGCACTCTCAATCAATTGGGACTATCTACTACCTGAAGTGGGATGGGAAAATAAAGGAACTGGGGAACTGGTTAGATTTTTGGTCCAGTAGTAGCAAGTAGTGCCAATAAGCATGAAATCCTGGGTTCGATTCCCGAGTGTTATTAGATTTAATTGTTAGGAAACTCTCAATAGCTCCGTGTTCGAAATTGTGCTTGGTACATAGCAATAGGCACACCACCTTATTGGGATATATGGGATTTAATAAAAGCATTGGTGAAATGTGGGTGTACAACTGTGTACACCTCTGCCTACCCCTTCGGGGAATACGAGTATAGTAATAGTATGTATTTTTTATTTATTTAACAATTTTGTGCCAAATGATTGGACGAATACCATTATTTTTCAGTTCGTAGGTAATTTCGTCCATTTCGGACGTTGCGTTGAGTCCGCGGGCGAAATGCAGACCGAGTCAGATTTTCTATGCAGTTTTACGCTGACAAACATTTCTTGACATAAAATATTATTTGCGGACTTGTTCTACTTGTACTCACTTCACCGACTTGATCGAGATAAAATTGGTCAATAGGATGGCCATGTACTGAGCTTTTCCCAATTAGCATCAAATTAATGTTAGGTACGTGAGATGCCAAAGTAACGTACGAATGAAATTTTAAGAGGTGACTTTGTGGTGAGGGGCCTTTTTCAAAATGTGACAGCGCAATTTTTTAAATGAGGATGAGGTGTGAATTTGTCAAGGACTGAGTGTGCGCAATTTTTTAAATGAGAATGAGGCATGAAAATTTCAAGAAGTGAGTGTGCGCAATTTTTTGAATGGGGATGTTTACGAAAATTGTTATTAGATTTTTTTGTTTTAGAAAGAAACACACTACCCATCAATTAAATTAGTAGTTTCATATTATTAATTGAAATGTGAGTGTACAACTGACATCACTCTTCAAAGAATATAGGCATGAAGCTATGTTGTATGAAAATAATATAAAACAAATCAATTTGCAGTTCGAATCGGAAACCAGCAAAAAAGGCCGGGCTTCCGCAGTGAGTCGACTGATTGATGGAGGGAAGAATAGAGTGCCTGTTTTTATTCAATTAGGTCCAAAATTTAGTTTTTTAACTACAGTTGTTTGGTGAAGTGAGTTTTTAAATCTGTTGGCTCGCTAATTAGCAGACACAATATATTTTTATTGAACTATGTTTAATTCTTCTTCCATTCGAAGAGTTGATCTTAGTAATTTTACTCAATTCTCAAAGTGAGTTTTAATACTGAGATTTTTAATCAATTAATTTGTGAATCAGTAAAATAAATGTTTATAACTTTACATATAACCAGTACATAACTGTCCCACTGCAGGGAACAGGCCTCTTCTCATCCAGAGAAGGCACGAGCATTGATTACCAGGCTAGTTCCCAGCAGATTTAAATCCAAATCCAATTGTATGAAAAACGCCTATTTCCTAGTTTTCGGGGTAAGCAGAGACTATCGATTTCCACTTTACGATTCTGACACACCTCTTTCGTTTCATGTATGTTTATTAACCTCAACATGCATACTCGTTGGTTTAGGTTGCTTCAACATTTTCCTTGATACATGACTTTTAGCAGGTTGAAAAATATGTAAACCGGAGTTTTACTATAAAGCCTCTGTCCCACCTTAAGCAATCAGCGAGTAATGAGCGGGGAACTATGTCGCTGGACTTTGAGCGAGTTTACTATTGTAGAGTTAACTAATAGAGAATAGTATCTTCTTCAAAAATCACTTTTGAAAAGAACTTGCAAGTTATTTAGTAATAGCAAACACATCATAAAACATACGACGCAATGACAATGACCATACTTTTGATGGCAACCGAGATAGATAAGCTGGAGAGCAGTGAGTTGCAAGTGGATAGTTTTGTCCCTGAACTATGAGCAAGTGTACTATTATACCGGGAGATTTACGCTCAGCGACTGTTCAGACCGCCACGAGAGCATCTGTTTCCTTCATCGCTAAGCGAGTTTTCAACCGACGAAAAAGAAGGAGGTTCACAAGTCGACGCGTATTCTCAAACAAACAAATAACGAATATCATTAAGTAATTTAAAGGAATATCAGAATAAAATAAAATAAAAATGCAATATGGAATAGGCATGATGACAGTATTAAAGAACCAAAGAATAAATGGTTTTAGAGCTAAATATAGATACAAAGGATTCTAAAAAATTACCTAGTTTTATTAAAACATTAAGATTAATAAGATTTTCAATAAAATAAAAGTATAAAATGCAATCGGCCATGTTAACTGAAACGTCAGTCACAGCGAATGACGTCACGCCTCAGTCAAATGTCAATCATCACCGTACTAATCTTCAACTTATGTCAAATATGCTGAGCCATGACGTCAAACCGGCACCATGACACCCAGCTGAATTTTCGCGGTTAAATCAAATTAGATAGATTATAATGCAATAATTTGCGTTGAAACTTAGTTTATTGCTGAATGTTTTTCGGATATAGTAGATGTTGAGAATATCATCCCGACATCAGCGCGGCTCTATGGGCACAGGCGGGGATAACGGCGGGCGGTAGGGCGCGGCGCTCCAACCAGCGCAACGTATCGGTCACTTCTCCACCGACTTTACCGGGACCACAACCAAACACTTTCGATACCTCTGTAACCCCTTTCTCTCAATAAACCAGCGCTTATAATTTAATACAGTCCACTTCATTTCCTACGACCACCGGTAGACCGTAACAGTAGACGTGTACCTACATTATAAAAGCAGATTTCAAAATTTGTCATCATGCCTATTGGCGCTGGCTCAAAATTAGTTACATAACACGTTCCCTGTCCACGAAGCAGACACAGTAGTTAAACAATCGCCGTGTACCACATATGGGTCATTGGACAGTGAAAGGATTAAGTACCTACATTTAGTTATTATAACAAAGACTCAATATTTCACTTTGCAGTTTCCTTTTTCATTGATCAAATAATTTTTAATTTAATTTATCCAATATTTTGATGTTGGTATGAACAGTCAACTGTAAAATTGTGTTAAAGACTTTTTGAGCGAGAAAATTTACAGTTGCATACTCGCTGGCAGTGAGACGGGTCCCTTCATCAAGTAATAATACTATCTTCGCACTGCTACTAAAGATCAACTGACAAAAAAGGCGAATAAATTATTATTTCCAGTCCCAAAGGATGCATGGCTTAGACAGTACGACAAAAGATAAATTAAAGTCTTTGAAACAGAACCAACTTTTGGAATATTTTGCGTTTTAATTTAATTTTCTCAATGGAAATCTTTATAATATCTTGGACTAAGTCCAATGAATAAGAAAAAACCTAAAAAGTAAAGTTCCCAAAGTTTTCATATTTGGTAGTTTATCTAAAATGCGAATGGTGGACGAAGTGGATCTTTGAAGGTCTGATACAACACCATTGTATTCTTCAAAGAGTTAAGCAGAGATGTACACTTAAAGATACATTTTTGAAAAGCATTAACGCATGCTTAGCGAACTCTAAACTTATAATATTAAATGGAAAAAGGATACGGTCGCGAGCAGGATTTAAACCTACGCCTTCCGGATAAATACTCCAGGCGCTCTGATCGTTAAGCTATCTCGACCCTTGCTCACCACTGGAATCCTTCTTCCAAATTTTAATACGTCTTTTGGTGATGTCATTGCTATCTATTCAGTTCCTATACAGGTGACCGAACCGCTACGACTAACTTTGCAGTTAATACAATGTAGTAAAGATGCAATTAATTTAAAAATTAAAGATAAATATTTGACAAGCATTAACGCATGCTTAGCGAAATCTAAAGTTATAATATTAAATGTAAAAAGAATAAGGTCGCGAGCAGGATTCGAACCTGCGCCTCCCGGATAAATACTCCAGGCGCTCTGACCACTAAGCCATCTCGACCCCTGCTCACCACCGCGAATTCTTCGTCAACATTTTATGAGATGTATATTGTTGTAGGTATACCCAGATATCACCAATGCCTTTATTAAGTTATGGGTTGTCATCCGCCCGGGTTTCCCTTGATTTGTCCTAGTTTAGAGGGCGTCCGGGCAGCGTCGGGGAGGGGTATCATTTGTAGTCCGCGTTTGAGGCTGTTGACACATCTACTGAAAAACATCGCCCAAATTAGGTACGTCTAAAATGCAAGACTGCTGTTTGTCAAAACTTTATTACTAAATTTTGTTCAAAATTGTAAGAAAATAAATAAAAAGTTAATTTATAACAATTACAACTATTATTTATATTTCTGAGTAACTTTAAAAGAACAGTGTTGATTATCCGGGTTTGAAACTCAAAAACCCGGGTTTCCACACTTCTTGCCCGGGTTAGCAGATTTTAAAGAGCCCCAAGAGCCCTAAATCACGTCCCCGACCAAAACCATGCGCTAGCCGTTTTATTCTAGAACAACAGAACATTAAACAAACTACCGGATCGTCTTAATATACTATAATTAATTATTGTCTAACGGTTATTACTCGCGCGTATCTTCGGGATTGCCCGACTAGTTTCGAACTCGAACGGAGCCCTTATTCATGAGCTGAGCTCGCTGCGATGTCGCGAGTCAAACTCTCGCTCAGTAAGAGTAATAACCGATAAACAATTATTAATACGAATCTGTCTCTCGAAACTCATTAAACAAAAATTATTTCGTCTTCGAATAGACTTCAATTACCATATTAAAGTACTACAAGAATGAGAAATTCAAATTGATTCCACGGATGACGTCATTCTTACTGTGATAGAATCCAGTTTAAATAAAGAATGTTTACCATTCGAACGAAATAAATTGGTTTTAGTTAGTATTATACCTACCCTGATTGCTTGCAAGGCCTTCACAAATCCAGTATTATAAAAACTTTTTTTATTTCACCCAATTTTATACCCTGTGGGCTTAGCCTTTTGGTTATTTGTTTTCCTTTTCCTTTTTTGTTTTGTTCGCCTACTTATCTATAATTACGGTTTAGGGTAAAGAGGTAAATGTGTATGCCGTTATTTAGGTTTTCTAATCAACTAATAGAACGCAAGGATTTATCGTTAGGCGTATCTAGAACCATTAACACAGTTAATAAATATTAAAAAAAACTATGAAAACATTTTAACATACCAACAGAACTCGAACCCACAACCTTTGACATACCGTGTCATACCTCTCCCACTGAGCTACCGTGTCGCGTGTTCGCTTCTATCAAATAAGTTCTCTTCTTCTCGTCTTAGGGAGTCACTTGGCGATATCTAATTAACAATTAAAGAGTACATTAAGATTAATAATAATTTTTAACAAAAAAAAGAACCGACTCCAAAAATCTTTCTGTTAAGTAAAATTGCAATAAAAAGTTATAAAATAATTGCATTATTTACTTACTATAATTTATAGAAAAATACTTTTTTAATTTTAGAGGATTCTGAATAAAATCAATTTATTAGGACAATAATATACAATTATTATTATTTTTGGAGTCGGTGCCAGACAAACTTTTTTAAAGGTACATTAACCATCATTATTTTTACGATAATGTATATAATGTATACCTAATTGAAAAAATTTACAAATGAACACAACAACTGCCTGAAGCGAACGTAATACGCTACTTCATGAATGTACTTACACATTTATTGTCCTTTACTGGCACCGACTCCAAAAATAATAATAATTGTATATTATTGTCCTAATAAATTGATTTTATTCAGAATCCTCTAAAATTAAAAAAGTATTTTTCTATAAATTGTAGTAAGTAAATAATGCAATTATTTTATAACTTTTTAGTGCAATTTTACTTAACAGAAAGATTTTTGGAGTCGGTTCTTTTTTTTGTAAAAATAATTTTATTTCTTACTTTTTAGTGAATCTTGCGTACCATTACTGATTTATCGGAAGTGAATATGGGTAGACCTATTCAACGCGCTGCCCATATATATCTGTCGCAGATGGATTGTAGAATCCGCTGTTTTACAAAATCTCTAGCTGCTTTTCAAAACAGTACTGTTTTATAAAACAGCTGAACAACGTTCAGCTGGATTGCCATTGCGATACGTTTAACAAAACTGCTACCCACCCTTAGACGTAATGCAGAATGACATATCTACAGTGGGACAGGTTTGTTTATTGTATAGGTATATTAAATGGATAGTCACCATTCAAGTAAAAAAGCGATACTGTATTCTGATTTGACTTTCCGTGGCTGGGTCGACGGAGCCCCTCTTCGAACCTAACCTGTCCGTGTCGGGATACACGAAACTCCCGAGCTCGCTTCGCTCGCTCATGGATCAATTTAATTTATTTTCTTTCATAATCCTGATATATTGTCGACTATTATAATGGTTTAGTATTTACGTCATTAAAAATTTTCATATTTTTTTTTGCTATTGAGAAGTAAAATAAAGTTAGGTTATTATTGTTAGGACATACAGAGCCATATGTGACAAAATTTCGAACTAAAATCAACAGCGGGTCAACGATCAGAGATTATGTAAAACAGTGTGAAATGAACTGTCATCATTTCACACTGTTTTACATAATCTCTGATCGTTGACCCGCTGCATTGATAAACGCAAAACGTTCATTCAATTCTGCGTGTTATAGTTCAGTAATTATGTAAAACCGCTAAACGTCGTTCAGCTGTTTTTCATAACAGTACTGTTTTGTAAATCAGCTAGCAGTTTTGTAAAACAGCTTATTCTACAGTCCATCTGCGACATATCCATATCAAAGTAGGAAATCTAGATCTGAGGCTATTTCAAAAGAGAGTAATAAATTGCGAAAACAAGAAGAAATTAAATAATAAAAATAAACTGACTAGCGTATGTTACTCACGGGACAGTGTAAGGATTCTAACGATACCCCATATATCGAAATCAGTTCAGATATTTAGAAGTTATGGTGGAATAGGTAAAGAAACTCACAAACATACTTACACATATACATACTTATATACAATCCGTTTTTTGAGCACTCGTGTAAAAAGAGATGTTTGAGAATGCGGTCTTACGAGTACACTAAAAAGTATTAAATAGCAAAAAAAAAAAGACGGATTTCCGGTGCTTCTCTTCCGGTTTCATCATCATCATCATCATCTGATGATGAAGCTGGAAAATAGGCAGTTCATTAGAACTATTCTAGAGACCGTAAACACCACCGGAAAGTCACAAGAAAGTAAAATACACCATTTCGTTTACTTCGACGACGTATTATTTTTCAAGTATTTTGATTTAAATACCAAACTACTAAACCAATTTTCATAAAATTTAAATGGGACCAATCTGAAACTAAATCCTTTCAAATAAAAAAATAATTTTCCAAATCGGTTCATAAATGACGGAGTTCTGAGGTAACAAATAAAAAAAAAAAAAAAAAAAAAATACAACCGAATTGATAACCTCCTCCTTTTTGGAAGTCGGTTAAAAAGACATTTGAATTAAGAACATTATTGTATTTATTTCCAATCATTGGAGATTTTTTTAAATTAGGACTTACATATAACATGATATTTGTGAGAATTATATTCTGATTTTTACACGAGCTTCAATAACATAGAGATACATGTAACGCCATCTGTTGAAATTGATTTGAAATATTTTTTTCTAGTAAAATTTATACTTGTATAATGAGCCGTTCCCGCAAGAATTTCTAAAGGTTACAATTTTACTTAGTAAGTAGTACATACAGGTTTTTTTTTGTGACTAATGCACTAATGGATTCCTCAACAAATTTTACCTATTAAACCTACAGTATTTTTGCGATTTGAGCAAATTAATCCCCTCAAAATTATTCAACTTACTAGACTGCTTCATTGGTCTCATGGTCACAAGTGCAACCAATGAGTACTAATGGGTGCTGAGTTCGATTCCTGGTTCAGGCAAACTGTTCTTGGGCTTTTCTGTTAGGAAATCTCAGTAGCAGCTCGGAGAAAGTAACTGTGCCCGGAGATGGCAATAGGCTCACCACCTATTTACATGGAACTATAATCAACATCATTCAGATGAATTAAGCAGCATCTCAGTTTAAACAATATTGTTTGTATTAATTAATTATTGTTCAACGGTTATTACTCACTTGCTTTCTTCGGGATTGCCCGACTAGTTTCGAACTCGAACGGAGCCCTTAAACTGAGTCAGTTTGACTCGCGACATCGCCGCGGCCTCAGCTCATGACTAAGGGCTCCGTTCGAGTTCGAAACTAGTCGGGCAATCCCGAAGAATGCAAGTGAGTAATAACCGTTGAACAATAATTAATATGAATGTGTCTCACGAAAGTTATTATACAATAATATTGTTTGTGGTTATAAAGCCGATACTGCCGACAAGTTACAATAGAAATAAGTATAGAACAGTGAACTCATACCTCTGCCTACGCCTTCAGGGAATACAGGTATTATGCTATGATATTCGACGAGTAAGTGATTCAGTTGAACCAATTTTCTGTGGTACAGATGCGTTGTTTCCATAAATCTAATATCATTTTTCTTGTTACAGTCGTGTACCTACTTCGACCTGAAGACGTCTGGCTATATTTATATAATCCTAGCTGACCCGGCAAACGTTGTTTTGCCATATAAATAAAAAAATTGGGGTGGACTACCCCTAACATTTAGGGGGATGAAAAATAGATGTTGGCCGATTCTCATAGATACCTGATAAGCACAAAAAATTTCATCAAAATCGGTCAAGCCGTTTCGGAGGAGTATGGCAACGAAAACTGTGACACGAGAATTTCATATATTAGAAGAAGATACTGATTCAAGATAAATCTTTGAAAAGCATTAACGCATGCTATGATATATGCACTATATGTGTATGTATATATATTACGCATGCAATAAATAGCAATGACGTCGCCAAAAAGACGTGTTAAAAATATGGATGAAGAATTCGCGGTGGTGAGCAGAGGTCGAGATGGCTTAGTGGTCAGAGCGCCTGGAGGATTTATCCGGGAGGCGCAGGTTCGAATCCTGTTCGCGACCGTATTCTTTTTCCATTTAATATTGTAACTTTAATATACTGATGTTTATACATTTATATTATTATGACATACGGTATTCGGACCTACTTGCGACCTTTGACTTGCCAGTCCATGGGACGGCAATCCGACACAACTGGAGAGAAATCAGGTGCAGGACCGACGGCTTTACGTGCTCTCCGAAGTACGGGGGTGTCACACCATCAACTTCCTAACTCCGGGCTACTACTGAGAATTTCCATACAGAACATCCAATAACACTGCCTGACCTGGGAAACGAACCCCGGAGCTCACGCTCAGCAGCCGCGCTTCCGACCACTAGACCAACGAGGTAGTCAAACAGCTATGCTACCACTACTTGTAACATTTAGACCCTTTGCAGACAAGCTATTAGCGATTTAGCGAAAACATGCTGGATCACGTTTTGGTATCTCTTTGCTTCGGAAGCAAGATTAACCGTTGGTCCCTGCTGTTGTTAAATTAATAGCAGTCGTTAAACCAAGTTGATATGCCCGTATGTCCTCGACTTGAACAAATCCGATACGAGGTCAGCTCCGATTTAAGAAGAAACTCCTTTGCTTTCGGTGGTGGTAACAAAACCGCGTATTTCAGCGTTCAATCGCTATATCGAGCTTTTGAGAAGCAATTGAAACCGCTGATCGCTGAAATTCGCTGATGCTTAAATCGGCTAGTCTGTGGAGTCCCCATCGGTAATGCATAGTATATAAAATCACGCCTGTTTCCAATTGGGGTGGGCAGATAATATTGATTTCTATTTGCCACGATTCTAACACACTTATTTCGCATTCTACGTTCATAAACCTTTTGATGCATGCTCGTCGGCTTAGATTGCTCCTGAACGGTTTTTTTTTAAATATTGGTACATTCGTTGAGTTCGGCCAGCCCCGACTCTTCCATCCACATTCACCTCATATACTTACTGGTTTAGTCAATCGCTTTTCATCCATCCTGTCTACATGCCCAAACCATCTTAGCATACGTTTCTCAATCTTCGTCACTACATCCTCCTTTACTCCACAACGTTCCCTTGTCACGCTGTTTTTCACTTTATCTTTCCAAATTATCAGTTTAATAACTTCACCATAATAGAATTCAACAAAAATTGTCACAGGCTGTTACCAAACTCGAAGTGTGTCGCTCAGTCGCTCACATTATGCGGAATATCAAATGATTTCAGACGAGGATTTGACGTCATATCTTCGCACCCAAATCATTTGATATCGACATCGAATTATATTGACATTTGGGCTCGTCTAAAGTAACTCTACTAACGTAGCTTTAACTTATTTCTTCTTTAATTCAACATAACGTTATTATGGTATATACTGTTTATATATATGTCGCAGATGGATAGTAGAATCTGTATCTGTAAGGTCAGAAAAAACCTAAACTCGAGGAGGATGACGGCGGTAGTTTGCTCGCTACGCATGCTCACTGGCCCCCATCATCCTCTTCGAACCTAACCTCGCTCAGGATTAAGGGGTTCATTAATTCACGTTTAAAACTAGTCCTAACCCCAAAATGTTCGTGAGTACGAACCTTTATAATTGCTTCATGGTACGAACTCAGTATATATGTTGCAGATGGATTGTAGAATAAGCTGTTTTACAAAACTGCTAGCTGATTTACAAAACAGTACTGTTATGAAAAACAGCTGAACTACGTTTAGCGGTTTTACATAATTACTGAACTATAACACACAAAATTGAATGAACGTTTTGCGTTTATCAATATAGCGAGTCAACGATCAGAGATTATGTAAAACAGTGTGGTATGAACTGTCAGATTGTTGATTTTAGTTCGAAATTTTGTCGCATATGGCTCTGTGTGTCTTTTAACAACAATAACCTAACTTTATATTACTTTTAAGCCAGTAGCAAAAAAAAAGATGAAAATTTAGAATGGCGTAAATACTAAACCACTATAATAGTCGACAATATATCGGGATTATGAAAGAAAATAAACGAAATTGATCCATGAGCGAGCAAAGCGAGCTCGAGAATTTCGTGTATCCGACACGGACAGGTTAGGTTCGACGAGGATGACGGGGGCCAGTGAGCGAGCGTAGCGAGCGAACTACCCCGTCATCCTCTTCGTGTTTAGGTCTTTTCTAACCTTACAGACACAAAAATAGGAGCCCCGCAAAGCGGGGCTCCGGCGACCCAGCCACGGAAAGTCACAGTATCTTTTTTTTACTTGAATGGTGACTATCCATTTAATATACCTATACAATAAACAAACCTGTCCCACTGTAGATATGTCATTCTGCATTAGGTCTAAAGGTGGGTAGCTGTTTTATAAAACAGTACTGTTTTGTAAAGCAGCTAGAGATTTTGTAAAACAGCGGATTCTATAATACATCTGCGACATATACATATAGAGTTCGCTTTACATGCGACAATGCGTTAGAAAGTATAGTAGAATTTAGATGGGAAGGTTTCAGTTTTGGCACAAGAGTTATTTAGTCTAAACTATAAGTTTTTTAGTAATATTGTTAACCCCATTCGTCAACCACAGTTAACGGCTCCTCAACACTGCACGCGAAGCCACAGCGTAGCTATAAATCCGGCTGATGTCAAGCGACATAAAACGACATAAAAATGTGCCGCGTCTGTGCTCGCAGTAAATCTGTCCATACGTCCGCTAAGTGCTTTGTGTGCGAATTATAACTTTCAAATGGATAGTTTCAAATTGGATATTGCAGAAGGGATTTAATGTTTGTTGAGTGATACTTGTACAAAGTATTAGATTTTGAGTATCATTATTACATAGGTAAGTACATAGTGGATATAGAGAGGCTGCAAGTGCGACTGCTGAACGTGCGCTCCTAGATTCCACGCCCAGGTCTGGCAAAGTATTGTTGTGATTTTCTGTTAGGAAATTCTCAGTAGCAGCCCGGGGTTAAGAGGTTGGCGTGTGACACCCCTGTCTTCAACACTTAAAGCCGTCGGTTCTGCGCCTGAACTCTCTTCAGTCATGTCGGATTGCCGTCCTATAGGACTATGAGAGTGAAGGCCCTCTTCCTTCACTCTCATAGTCCTATAGGAGTGCACCTGTCTTTGCGCATACACTTGTGAACTATAATATCTCCTGCGCACTTGGCTAAGCTCCGTGAAGTTAGGCTGCCGTGACCGAAATTCGGTCGGGGGTATCATAGTTAAAGAAGGTCTTCTCCTCTTACGTGGTAAAACTAACCGACTTAGTCTTCGAGTTGTTCCACCCGTCCGTAGGACTTAGCTTACCAACTGCTTTTATTTAACAAAAGAATTTGATTCCTTGGATGGCATTCTCTGGTTGAACAAAGTGTTATTTTGTATTACTGTCAGGAAATTCTCAGTAGCAGCCCAGAGTTTGGACTGGTTCCCGGTTGAAGGCAATAAGGTCGCCACCTTTTTCATGGTATTTTCAATCAAATTAATAACATTGAAAAATAGTAGACACGAACGGGGATTTATAAGATTGTTTTTTGTCCACTCCATTCTCAACGTAGCGATTCTTCTGAAAGGGTGGACAACGCTCAAAGACAACGCTCTTGCAAGCATTCCTTAAACGGTAATATCCTACCATCGGGTAGACCGCATACTTGTTTACCACCTCTGTGATACATAAAACATATATTCTAACTCCACCCGACAATTGTATAATGAGACTCATCCTTAGTGTTGCCAGGTTGACTATGCAAAATTTCTGGACAAAAGGTTAAATATATCGGGCTATATGTTTTAAAATTAGGAGAAAAGAAAGCGCGATGGACGTTCCAACTTTTTTACCAACGAAAAATATTTTTGCTTTATAATTAGAGATTGCTTCAAAATCGGGATATTTTGCGTCCCGTTCAAGGACGCGTCCACAGACCCTGAAACTCAGGATTCCAAGCAATCGAGACACCTGGCAACACTACTAATCCTAGTTATCCTTAGGTATCGTGTTGAGCCCATCTAATAAAACTACTTGAGACAAAATACCCGTTTAAAACTCGGCTAACTGCCCCAGACCGCAGTTTGGGGAATGTCGTCAATTTGCGCCGTCCTCAAAATACTCCCACTTAAATGGGGAACGTTCTTAATTAAAGAAAAAGACGTGTAATTGTTATTGTTTGCGGCAAACTGTACAATTTTGTAAAAAGTACTCAATCAATTAATTAATTTATTAATTTATATATATAATTTTAAATGCCTCGTTGGTCTGGTGGTCGCAAGCGCGACTGCTGAGCGTGAGGTCCTGGGTTCGATTCCCATGTCGGGCAAATTGTTATTGGACTTTTCTGTTCAAAAATTCTCAGTAGTAGCCTGGAGTTAGGAAGTTGATAGTGTGACACCCCCGTGCTTATGTGAACACGTAAAGCCGGTCCTGCACCTGATCTCTTTCTGGTCGTGTCGGATTGCTGTCCCATCGGACTATGAGAGTGAAGGAAGAGGGAGTGCACTTGTGTTTGCGCATATACTTGTGTATAATATCTCCGTTGCGCCATAATATCTCCTGCGTACTTAGCTAATGTCCTCGGAGATCGGCCTCCGTACCGAAGTACGGTGAGGAGTGTTTTTTTTAGGAGTGGACAATAACGCATAAATACTTATTGAGAATTCGACACTTCAGCTTTATGTCTTCGATCGAAGATCTAGACACAGATTCTAAGATTTTTGAGCTACACGATGACTGATGCATGAGTGGTGTCAGTTAGCACAAGTGAACTCGATTTCGAGTTGATCTCTTTCTCTATCTCTTCTGCATTCTATATCTTTCTTCCCTCTCATGTAGGTAACGAAAATGTGCCAAAACGTACCGCGTGCTTAAAAAATTACATTCGTTTTTTTCACATAACATAACATAACATACATATAACATAGCATCACGCCTGTATTCCCCGAAGGGGTAGGCAGAGGTGTACACGATTGTACACCCACATCTCACCAATGCTATTATTATGTCCCATGTAATAGGTGGTGTGCCAATTGCCATCAACCGGGCACAATTCCAAACTCCGGGCTTCTACTGAGAATTTCCTAACAGAAAAACCCAATAACACTGCCCGACCCGGGAATCGAACCCAAGACCTCCTGCTCAGCAGTCGCGCTTACGACCATTAGACTAACGAGGCAGTCCCAGTTCACATAACGTTTATCGAATCGCCGCCTCAGAAGTTTCTATAAAAAAATAAAGTGTAGGAATTACCTACCTACTTAGGTATACTAAGTGTAGTAGGTAAGTAATATACCTTGTTTTTCTAGTGTGGAAATCCCATCATGGGCGTTATGCCGGACTCCTACCGACTAAAAACCACACAGTCCTACTCTAATCTATAACGGGGTCCCGGGATCGCGACTCTATTCACCGCAACCCTGGCAGGTTATGGGTCGTCGAATGCAACGACCTACCCCGTCGCCTGTATTATGTGTAGGTCGGCCACAGTTGGCCTGCCAACACTCCACGGAGTTGTGCGCGCCAGATCGCGGCGCGCTGCCGTCTCGGGCCTGTCACTAGTCGGGCAACGAAGTACCCAAGTTCGTCACTCGCAGGCTACAGCTCACGGTGGCCGGAGATCATTGAGTATTGAGCGCCCTCCGACGCCTGGTGCGTTTTCTGCGGCAGCAGTGAGACGATTTCGCCTCTCTCTCCCTTTCGGCCGCCTCCTTCGCAAGCATCACCTCTTCACAAAAGTTGGCGAAGGCTCTCCATGCGTTCTCACACCCAACCATGCATGTGATCACAGTCGGAAGTGAGAGATCGCCCACCCCGACTGCCCCTATAAGAACGTGGTGCTGCTGGGCCCAAGCCGGGCACACCTCTAGTGTGTGCTGCGCCGTGTCGTCGGGGCAGCTGTCACAGAGATGGCGCTTCGACGTCGGCTCCTATGCGGTGCAGATACTCCCCGAAGCACCCGTGGTCCGAGAGTATCTGCGTCACCCGGATGCTGAGGACACCGTGTCTCCTCTCCAGCCACTCCACCATTACGGGCCTTACCGCCGCTATATTACTGCGTGTCCTAGGTAAGTTATATACCTACCTAGGTACCTTGGTACCTTGGTAGCTATATTACATCATAATCCAACAGGGGCGGGCTATTTATTGTATTAGGTATGTGCTGTAAAAACTCTGAGCTAATAAAATAATTTAAAAAAAGAAAACTCCCTTATAAATAAAAACACAACGCTTAAAAAAACAATTCAAGAACACAGTCCACTTACGTGTGGATGTCAACAATAAACATTACCACAGAGTAAATTGTAAAATCGATTAATTAATACGTCCTTCATTTACGAACAATTTGTGGACAATTATTTGCTTTTCTGTCACAAACATTTACTCAGCTTTCGTCCGTTTGTTATGTCTTCATTTATCAGATGTGTGGATGGGTATAAAAATTCACGAAGTAAATTTTATTTTGATTGTGTGTAATTTGAGTTCAATTTAATAAAAGATGTAACCTTAATCACGGGTTTGAAAAAAATACGGATGAAACCTTGCCTTGTCATAAGCGAAGCATAGATTACGCGCACACACATAGATTACACGCAACGTACTGGCGCCGAGTGGATGAGTTTTATGAATCTCGTGTATGTCAAGCGAAATTGGACTACACGCACACGGTCGTACGCAACGCTCCGTCCGTATTTTTTTAAGATCCGTGATCTTTTTCATATTTATTGGCTGTGCCCGTGACATCGTTCGCGCGGAAATTGGGCAAATAGCACTGCATAGCATGTTGGTCATGATACCCGCTAGATAGCAGCACTCTAAGGCAGCACAACATATTGATATACCTGAAGAAATATAGGGCTTCAGCCGACGTCGAACCCGAACCTATAAGTACATGACATACAGACACACACAGGATAGACCGTTAAATACAAGTATTTATACGTAATATCTCGATCGTCATCCCCCCTAACAAAATGCACAAGAGCTTACAATTCAATCAATGCGTTACCGAAGATATAAACTGTTGGCGTATGCGTCGGCAATTCCGAAGCTATTAGCCGTCTGATGGACATCTAATAGCTTTGGGTTACTGCAGTATGATGTTATTAAGACTTGGCTTTTATAGGGAACGATTGCGAGACGACACCGATTTTAAAAAAACATGCGGGGCAGTGTTTGGGGACTGCCGATAGAAGTGAAAACTAAGTAACTTGTGAATTGTATCGTCCATACGTTCGACGATGACGCGAGTTCCATGATTTTTGTTCACCCAAAAAGTGCTTAATGGGCCTAAAGAAGTTTTCACTTCAAAAATCAATTCAAAATATAATTTAATAAAATAAGACTATTTTAAATTGTACTTTATGAACTTCAAATATTAAATCAAGGAAGTGTCCAAATGCCCACCCTTCACCGCTTCCTATAGCTTCACTGGAGAGAAGTGCAACAAACTCCGAACTCTGTCATGTTGCACAATAATAATTTAATAATATTAATTTTGCTCACTTCGACTGCCTCGTTGGTTGCAAGAGCGGCTACTAAGCGTAAAGTCATGGGTTTCATTCCTGATTCAGAAATATTATTGGAATATTCAGCAGCCCGGAGTTTGGAATTGTCTTCGGTTGATGGCAATAGGCTCGCTACCTACTTACGACCCGGGAATTACTGACGGTATTGGTGAAATTTGATTGTCAATTAAATTAAGGATAAACTTACCTACCTTATCCTTTCAAAACCCGTTATATTAGGGGGGGGCGCAATTGGTAGATTCAGGTGGTTTCAGTGACAAAAAGTCAATGTAAGTTTTAATGTTTTTATGACAATCGATAAGAAAAAAAAAAAAAATTGCATTCAAGTCTATCAGTCGGAGATGTCCTAGCCATAAATAAACCACAATAAAAAATGAGTGGAAATTGTGGAAAGAAAAATACGGTCTTAACGTGTTGCGTATCGTAAGATACTCATATTACTAATCTGTGGTGCTATCGGAGGCAGTGTGCTACGAGGCGCATTTACCTCCCTTGCACGCATCTCTTGATCACATTGTAGGTAGATATGTACAAAGACCTCGCTCTGCAAAACCTTTTACACCAAAGCAGGGCTGTGCGAGTCCTAATAGTGCTAACTCCTATCCTGCTGCGTATCCACCAGAAATTTGTGAGGAAAGCAATAATGGTCGATTTTATTCTAGCTCACAGCGCCGTTGCTAGCAGAGTTTGTGTAGAGAGACACCCTTAATGACTTCTTTTATTAGAGCTTCTCCATCAGTTAGTGAAGGTAAGCCGCCAAATCAGCGATATCCTGTCTTTGGCGGGTTTTTTTATGTCAAAAGATTTGCTAAAATTTGCTACATAACTAGCCAAGAAAAATTTATTGTGAGTTACTTCTAAACGCGACACCTGAACAAGTTAGGTTGTCTTCTATAATAGGCCAACGAGAGGAAATCTTCAAATTCCCACTAAGTAGACAATAAAATGCCCTGGGGGTTAGGTTACCAAACAAACATCGGATTTAGCTTTACGGGCCATAGTTTTTCAGGGGCTAGAGAAAGGAACAGAAAAAACCTAAGCCACAGACACCAAATGTTCAGTTCAAAGTCAAAAGTATGTATTACACAGGTGAATTAGGTACCTGTACTTATGAAACGTCAATTGATTTTAGTAGCCGGGTTCCAAAAAATTGTGTTCTTATCGTATCTACTATGATCAAAGAACACTATAACCTGTAGCCAGAGTATAAACCACCACATAAGCACAACACTAGACACACAAACACATGCACACACAAACACACGCACACACAAACACACGCACACACTCACACAATTACTAACACCTTTTTATGTATTTAATAACATTAGTTTCGAGCGTTAAGCAGTCGTGGGTTGCAGCTGAAAACCAGCGTCGGGTGGTCAGTATTACTGCCTCCCGACATTATGCTGAGCTGCGAACCTTTTGGCACTACAATGTTTTGTCGTGTTTTACAGAAACATCTGTCTTTAACATATTATTATACGATGTGTATGTGTCTAATATTGTAATCTGTTGCTTCTTTTCTCTGTTATGTGCCAATAAACTTATTTCTTTCTTTCCTTCTTATGTTTGTATCACGTCATGCACGGGGTTGTGTCTACTGTCCTGTTATAAGTCCTAAGTTGGTAACTTCATGTTATATGCCAACACATGCCTCAGAGACGAGGTCAATGTGATTATGGACACAAAGTTACGTCGGTAATAGAGTTACCAAGCTAATTTAGAAGCTTGTTACTGTTACAATGTATTCTGGGTGATGCAGGATAGTTTTGGAGGAACATAGGAGTAAAAGCGTAGGTAAATATGCAGTTTATTTCCTAATAAACTCATTAAGCTACGTCGTTCAATGCGAGTTGAAAACATGAATCATATCCATAGAAATAAGAAAGGAGCAGCGTCGGACTGGCCATATAGTCAAGATGGCGTTTGCCAGCCGGACCTGGCTTCCGGGGCTTGCAGCCAGGCAGTGTGGGCCCGCGCCAATTAGGTCCCAGCGCTTACGACCTAAATGTAAACTAGATCAGATAGTTAATTCATACAATTAGAGATAAGGAAATAGAAAAAATCGAAAATGGTTGAAGAACATGAGCAAAAATTTTCAAAACTAGTTTCAGGGAACAGGGATACCCATTCATGATCCCTGAAACTAGTTTTGAATATTTATTGAGGTTTTAAAATCCAGGCTCGGTCCCCGGGGTGTGTGGGAAGCCACCCGGGCCTTTCCGGCCCAATCGGACCCTGGAAAGGAGAAATGCTGCGTGAGCGTGTCCGCGCCATCGCAATCTGTTCTTGAAGCGTAAAAAAACTGTTCGATTTACCTTCTTTGGAACTTTGCCTTTTTCATACCCGATTCTAATTTTATAAAAATCTGTTACGAGATCAATTTATATAAATAAAACTGAAGTGTCAAAATAATAGTTTGTTTTAATCTCATAGTCATTTGCCCAATATAAATGCCTAAAAATTTGTTTTTAAAATTTCTGTCTCTGTTTGTTCCGGCTAATCTTTGAAACGGCTGGACCGATTCTGATAAGATTTTACTGGCAGGTAAAAGACTATATAAGGAGTAACTTAGGCTAATTATAATTATACGCGGGGCACAGCTAGTCTTGAATACAAACATGTACCTAAATCAAAGGATTTTGCGCACTAGCAGATAATATCATTTTCATTTTTTTAGAAACTGCCCAACACACTAGGAATTTCTTCCTGTGTCGTGGGTGCGTTTACAAACATAATCTCACATGCACACGCATCTAGACCCGGAACAATTTAGATCATACTAATATTTGCTGCTGAAATCGAACCTGCGACACACGGCGTAGCAGCCGATCTCTCAGCCACAGCGCCAACTGCACCGTCCGCCATTTTAATGAGAATATTAGGTACTCGATATTCTTTGTTTCTGTTCTCTGGTTCTACTCGATAACTCCTAGGAACCGTGTGTTGTATTTAATTTTTACATGTGATCTATTTGAAATCAAAATATTTGAAGAGTGAGTTCGATTCCCATTCGGAAGTATACATTTTATGGCGTAGGCACCGATCATATATTATAATACTATACTGCGTAGGTATATATTGGAATATAAACATTGTTTAGGTACTAAAACTGGTATATACAAAAAAAAAGTTATATTTTGTTTTAATAAAAATTACGGATAATGTTACCAGCGCCATCTGTAGACAATTATAGTAAGTTCTATAAAAAATATTGTTACATTAATTGAAAGAAACAACATTATTTTACAATAAGTTTAACCATTTATTCAGTAAGACATTCCTTAGATACTTACAATTGTAAATAAAATCAAACTTTAAACACCTGTTGAGCTTACAACCAACAATCATAATAACAAAATATCTTTTATCCATACTAATCTTCTATATAAATAAAAATGAATCGCCGAAATGTTTGTACGCGCATAACTTCCGAACGACTGTACCAAATTGGATAATTCTTCTCTTTCTTCTCGATCTTTTTTTTGTGTTCGTTATTGTCAGGACAAGGTACAAAAGAAAATTAAAAAAAAAACGAACTTGCAAAAAATGCTGTACGAAGTTCGCTGGGTCAGCTAGTATTAACATAATTATCATTATGTATTATAATAATTGTTTAACGGTTCTTATAACTCACGTACATTTTCCGGAATTGCCTAACTAGTAGGACTCGAATTGAAGTCTTAGACATAACAAAAAGTTATAAGCACGCGAAAATGTATGAGTCATCTTATCGTGTGGTTAATGAACAACCTAGTGTCAGAGTTTAAACCACCCGTAGGTCTGACATGGCTTTACACACCATCGAGAACATCTCCCAGGTGTGCTGGTTTCTTCACGATGTTGTCCTTCACCGTTTTAAGTAAGTGATAGTTAATTTATATTACGCACATGAGTTCGAGAAGAGAGTGGCGCGTGCCTTGGATTCAAACTTGCGTCCTTTGACTTGTCCGTGCAACGGTCACACCACTAAGCTGTCACTGAACAATGCGAGTATTAACTACATATTAAACAATAATTGTTATGTATGTGTGTTAGGACAGTTACTATACTTAAATAAAATTAGTCTATTCCCATTCCAATTTTATATAATTATGGCTCCATCGGGTTAACGATGATTACAATTATCAAATTATTAGATTATTAACATCATCAAAATTTTGTCTAGAGATATGATTTAAGTAGTTTGACATACTAACATAGTGTCATATTAATATTGCATGTGTGTGAATGCTACATATATGCTAAATACCGACCCAACGAAAGCTTTCAAGATACTTTTAAATAGGTGCAGATTTTTTTGGGGCCAATTAAATATCTCTCCAGTGCCCCTTAAAATTAAAGGGCAATGAATTACGGAATGCTAAATTTACGACATGCTTTTTAAGTAACTTTATAAGAAAGTCTTTAAAATTTAAGGAGTTGCTTGATACCCTCTCAATTAAATTTATGTTTACACATTACAATGTTTTTATTTTTATATTTAAATTTGAATTTTATGTGTATACTCAATAGGAACACCTATAATAGGGGACTGTAAACACAGTTAGAATAAGCTTTATTGTACACCATCAGAATATGTACCTATTGTTCATAAAATTCAATTTAACTCTATATGTAAGGTTATTAACCTTCTAACCACCATTGACATCTATGAAACTATTTCGTATAGTAGGCTGCATGTCAGTGGTAACAAAACCAGTATAAGCTAGCCCTGCATACTGTTGAAAATCCCTACTATAACAGGCCGGCTTAAGGTCATTGTTACCACAAGCATAGAGCCTACTGTACCCTCAATGCCATAATTTGATTACATTGTACCTATGTCAATACAATATTATTTTTTTTGTTGAGGAAGAAATGGTGCTGAGGGAACATTAACATAGACAAGTCTGCAGTATTCAAAAGATAAAGACATTATAATATTATTTAAATGCAGTATACTTTGACAATGAAGAATTTAGACTACTATGTTTAATAGTTTCATAATTTTAACAGGCACAAAATGAAACAATATGGTGATTAACATAGTGTATATTACATTTGTATTATAACATTCATGAGGCATATTCGCATTAATTATTTCTCACCAATTACTACTGAAAATTCATGTGAGTAGTAACCGGTGAACAATAATGATTATATTACATTTGTCCACCTCAACTCTCAGTTGAACTAATAAATATGCTTATAAACTAATTTCTAACATTAATATACATGTACCATTCCATAAATAAATGTCCAGAACAGTACATAAGTGAATAGAGCTCCGAAGAATCCATTGGTCAGTAGACTCTGTCTTGAAACATAGTATTTGCTCCAGTTCGGTCCTGTTTTCACCATAAACATGACCCATAGACTAACTACTGCAAATACGTAGAAGGCAAACCCGTAGAGACCTGTAAGGCCTAAAACACCTGGAAATGAGAAGCGAAAGTGAGTATTAAGAATTATAATAATTTATTTTCAAAAACAAGTTTGTTTCCGGTGGTTACTGCTCTAAGCCCAATGCTTGTGTTACAGACACCAATAAACATTTTGATGATGCAGTATTGTCATCAACATTATACAGAGAAGTCAGAGGTTGATAGGCTCATGGTGATATTGAAGTTCACTGTTTTGGAGGGCACACTACTACTGATTGCTATATCATAATGCAAAATTCAAGATATAAAACAATACAACAATACACAGGTGATTCCATAACCTAACTAGGAGTGCTTTCCCCAATGTGCAATGTATAAAAATTTTGTACTTATTTTGAAAAAGGTTTATTAAAAGACCCACTGAACCTTATTTTTTTTAAATAATAATCTATAAATAATAAAGGCTACAATGGTTTGGTAGTAGATTCCTTTTCTTTTTCATATAGAATGGCTGACAAACAACCTTGTGTCAGAGATTAAACCACTCGTAGTTTTCTGACATGGCTTTACACATCATCAAGAATCCCTCTCGACTTCACAGTCCAAACTCTCCCTAAACATTCAGTAATGCCACATGTTGTATTGAAAAAAAAAGCAGAATCAGCGTGTACAGATGCATTCCGCCTGCAATTAGTAATAGTTTTTTTTATCAGATTCGGTTGAGCATGAATATACACTGTACAACCAGAATAATTACAGGCATACGTGTTCTAGTGTACCGTGTTATGCTAATGTAATCCAAGTGCTTATTCACATAAAGTAATGAATGAATAATGAATTACCAGCGGTTGATCCAGACAATGCAGCCATCGATGTTCTACAATATTCGACAACAACAGCATTGTTCCTGAGCGCAGCATCACTATACGCCACGGGCTCAGACTTAATATTATCTTTCGTTACTTTAGCCACCGCCGACATCTTTTAATAAAATATATTAAATTGAGGAAATTATCAATTTCGTGAATACTGAATTCGATTTAGAATTTTAGACATTTGAAAACTTCATCTTACACTTACAACTGACAATCACATTAAGTGGATTGGTTTTTTTTTTTTTATTTCCTTCGCCCTAATCGGGCAGGCTAAGGTCTTAGACCATACCGCCTCGTCTTCAGTGTTCTTAAATAAAAGTAAGGCCAAAGCCTCGTCTTCAGTTACTTCCTTCTTTTTTTAATCAAGTATAAAAAGTTATTGCAGTTATTGCCCCAGTAAAACGGTGGAAATTTTACTGAGTCTTCGATGGAGTTTAGGAGTGAACACAAAAAGTCATGATTTTCAATTTTATACAATTTGCCCACACTCGTACACCTTCATGAACACATAATGGTTAATTATCCACCATAATTACACATTATACTTCGGAGAAACACAAGTTTTGGAAAACAATATAAAATCGACAACGTGCACTTTACATTTTCCCGCCTAAACTCCTTAAGTGGATTGGTGACATTTTACGGCTGACAGATTATAAAAGCTGATGATTAAAAGATGAGAATATTGTTTATGGTTGCTAAGAATATTATTTCAGTTTTCTAGCACTTTTACGTAGTCATAACTGATAGAATATTTGTAAGTATTTTTATATCTGTAAGTTAAACCTAACTTAACATGTATTAAGCACTATTTTGATAGGTACTTAATTATCATTTTCCGTTAGCAAAAACCATAAACTTGGTGATGACATTTGGGAATTTAAATTATTTTAAGTTAATATTATTTGTCATGGTTCAGTACATAATGTTATGTTTAATATATCAATTTATGAGAATAATGTTTCAGTTGACAGACGTCAAAGTCTTCTTAATTGTTTAGACTAGTGTTTTTCCGAGTACATCAATATTCGATATAAATATATTTTTCATACCTATCAAACTTATATTGAAAAGCTTTACAATACTGTAACTAAACTCTTGTAAATTGTTGTTGTTCACAAGAGCTCTCTATTTTGCAAAATACGACAAACCAAGAATTAAAAAAAAATGTTAGCTTAACGATTTTGAAGCTCTTACATCTATTACAAACGCATAATGATATTGCAAAGTTTTGTAAATTTCCTGTTGGCACTGGGTGAATAGACGAATAAATTAATAATAATTATGCCTCCTTGTTTTGACTCGCATAGAGCACACTGTACCAAAAATAAATTATCAAATTGTATATGAAATCACTTTTCAGTACAGTCGGGTTTTGTTTAATAATAATTTATTATATTAGTATTTATAATCTACTTTGGTTGGCATAATGAGTTACCCTTTTAATGGCATACTAATAAAGTTATTATAATGGAAAAATATTACGGTCACGAACAGGATTCGGCGCTCCGACCACCAGGTTGAGATGGCTTAGTGGTCGGAGCGCCTGGAGTATTTATCCGGGAGGCGCAGGTTCGAATCCTGTTCGCGACCGTTTTCTTTTTCCATTTAATATAATAACTTTAGAGTTCGCTAAGCATGCGTTAATGCTTTTCAAACATTTATCTTTAAAGGCATACTAATACTTTGTGTTATATTATTTGGTGTGTAATTTATTTTACTTTATTAACACTTTTAGTTTCAACGTAACTTAAACGTAGATACTTTTTTTGTGTTTGTCAAAACCAATGAAAAGTATCTGAAGCATTGAAGTCTTATAAATAATATATATGTATATTCAAAATCAGCTATTCTTTTCTTCATTTGATACCCCTATTCTTATTTTTTAAAGCATACCCTCTTTCTGGTTAGTCGGTTAAAATATGCGAATCAAAGGGATCCCGGCTCCACCTAACCTCAATTGATTCCTATGTCTTGCTGACATTGTTTCATTAGGTTGTAACACAACTATTTATTATTTTTATTCTATGCTGGACTTGATTCGATCTTTGCTTTACGCAAGCAAACAGATAGTTTTTTTTTTGTAAGGACATAATTTTTTTTTCTTTTTTTCTTAGTGTCTATCTACAAAACGTTATTTTACGGAACCCTAAAAACGAACTATTTTGAAAGCGTCGGTAAAACAGTTGTGATAAGCGAAGCCATTGAACTGTGTGAAACTCTGTACATGTGTGTGTATTTAAACAAAAATTGACGTTGTATTCTTACGCACACAAATACGATTTATTCATGTGTTTTCGCGGCACTGAGCGTCGGTATTTCTGTTCTGTAGCGGAACTTATTTTCATTTGTAATTCTAAATATAATTTAATTTAATCCAAGATTTTAGTTTTATTCGTGAGATAGTTAGTGATAACGTGTGTGTAAAACGCAGTGATGCTAAAAGTGGGCTGGTTCCGCTTATTTCGATGTATGAAGTTATGATGGCGCGTGTTTGCCTGTGTTACTGAGTGCTTTCTCGTAACAATTTAGGACTTTGCTCGGACGATATTTGAGCGCTGACAATTATAGTTAATATTTCTGTTTCTGTGTTATTAAACCTTCCTAAAACTGGTGTTGGAACAATTATATCTGGAAACATCGTTGTGAAAAAAAGGATTTTAAGTTTTCGATGTACTGTGGCTCAATTATGCACCAAGGAGACCGCCAATCTGACGATTTGTCTTGTGCAAATTGCAATCCCTGACGCGACGAAACTGTATAAAGTGGAGGTGAGTCGACATTTTAAGTTATAATTCATGAAACATTCCATTTCCACTTACAAAAAATGGTATTTAGTTCAAATATTGAATTAACCTATTTCATTAGAAAAACGAAACTTCATTTCGATTCTTTTGTTTCAGAAAACCAAGCGAAACGCTTGCAGACGATTGTAACCTGTAAATATTGGTTTGTCGTCCCATTTCGCATTGAATTTTTCTCATAAATATGAGATTGAAATAAAATATTCGTTATATTGGGCGATACTTGCGATGTTTTATTATATTACGTCAGAGCCTTATAGAAGGACCTAAATAAATAGATTGATATTAAAATGGATGAGTCTGAGGATAACATGAGTTCTGAGGACCTGAAAGTATGTGATAGTCCTCTGACTACTAAATCAAAACCAAAGAAAAGGACACTTATTGAACGTGAACTTGAAACCAATTTGACTGCAAGAGTGACTTCACCGGTGACCAATGGTGATGGTACTAGTACCAGCCGCTATGGCAGAGCTCGCCGTCTGAAATCTGGAATTGAGCAGTCCGATACTAAGAAAGTAACTCCAGAACTTAAATCGCCATTATCCGAAAAGTCACCAATGAAGACTCCGTCACCAGTATACAAGATGCATGCATCAAATTCTCCATTGAGATCAGAACAACAGAAAATAGGTGGTGTAGAAACTTTTTTGGAAAATCAAATCGAGAGTATTTATCAAGAGAACATATCGTTGAGCCGTTTTGGCACTGAAGAAGTAAAGACAGCGACTCCATCTCCAGCGAAAAAGTTTCCGAAAGTCTACATTAGAAAAGATTTGATACAAAAAAGGGAATCTGATGAGAATGTGATGTTTATCAAGAATTTATTCTCCCCAGTCAAAAGTGCAAATAAGTCTTCCAGTACACATTTGAATAACATTTTGGAACGGTCATCTGAAAGGTATAGCTTGAACTCTGGTAAGCAACAGAATGGAGCATTAGATAATTCTTCTGTGGTCAAAACTCTTGACTTTGACGGTAAAAAGAAGAAAAAAGAACATAAAGATGGCAAAACTATTTTGTCTAAGAGTGACTTGTTTGAATTGGAAGCTAAATGTGCCTACCAAGTTGGAGACTTGGCATGGGCAAGAATGGGTACCTACCCATTCTGGCCTTCCATTGTCACCAGAGATCCATCTAATGGAGTTTTTGTTAAAAAGAAGTGTAAGTATAGAAAATTTTCAACTGAATACCTGCATCAATATATTTTTTAACTATGTTAAAACATCTTGAATTTTATACAATCTTTATATTCCAGCAAACTTTTTAGTACAAACATTTCAGTGATTCATTTTTATTTATATAGATATGGTTTGTGAAAATGGTAATTTTACCAGTTTATACATATATATATAGCAATTAATAAGTTATACTTCCTTTAGTATGCAATGTATAATAGTTAATCTACTAGTTATGTTATAATTATGTTGTTTTGGTACTTAAAGATAAGGTAAACAATAGCAAAAAATAGAAAAAAAAAACCATTATGCTGCTGTTTAATTTGCTGATGCAGATAGATAAAAAACTAAAATATATACCTTAATTTTTTTACAAGACCATAAAAAAACAATATTAATAATGAAAAAATATATATAAGAAAAAATACTAAAAGTAATACAAGTATTATAAAAAAGTAGAACAATTCTATACATTTAAAGTTAATTAATAATCTAAGATATTTATATTATAACATGAAGTCACTTTAATTGTATTTATTTAGAATACAAATATTATAATCGGCATCCCTTTACAATGTTATCAAACTTGGCTTGTGTTATTGGAACCGCTTATCACATACTGCTCTCTGAGAGATTTATAATAATTCATTATTTTTCCTACATTGATGCTGTGCATATTTCCTGTGTTCTTACTTCATAAAACAAAAAATACTTATTAAATCTATATGTATGATTGTTATATAGAGACCTGATGAGAATCTTCATCAGGTCTCTATATATAATTCTTCAAAAAACAATACAAAATCATTAGCAAAATTCCAAATGCATTTTTTTTGGTTCAACTGTGAGCAACCACCAAATAAAATACATTTACACATATGTCAAAGATTATTAGCATTGTTTGACTTTTAAATACTAAAATAGTACGTTTTTTCTTACGAGTGTTTATGAAAATACAATGACAAATTACTTCCTGTAAAATCTTTAAAAAGAATGTCCAAAACAAAAAAAACATCCATTAGATCTGTATCCTTTGTCTTGCCTTCTACAAAGCTATAATTCTATCCATGAAGAAATGCCCCAGTCTTTGTCTAAGTTTCTACAGATAGTTCAATCCACAAATACGCGCCGAATTTGTGTGTTAGAAGTTGTGGGTCACTGGAGACAACCCTGAACGGCCAGAAAATTTTTCAATGTGTCATTATGGAATGAACTATCCGTAAAAAACAACAATATTGAAAATAAAAAAAGGGGTGGTAAGTGGTGTTAACCTTCACTTCGTTTCGTTTCTTCAGTGTTTGGCCGCATAGAGCGCGACGTTATTCACGTAACATTCTTCGGAGACAATGGCCGCCGCGGCTGGATCGTGGACACTATGCTAAGGAAGTACCTTGGCCAGCTGGAATTTGAAAGTACCAGGGAAAATTTTACACCGGAGGTAAATTTTACTGTTGTCTTTGTTATTAAATTATTTTTATGTGATACCTGTAAATCAAATTTTTTAAACATAAATTTTGACTGGTTGATGATTCATGTTTTAATAATTTTGTCCTGCCCTTCAATATTTTGGGTTTATTTACAATGTCAAGAACAGTTTATGATTCCACGATTATCTGTATAATTAATTCTTTCTATTCTAGGACAAGAAAAAAGACCCTAGACTGTATGCAGCATACTTCGTGTCTGAAAAGAAACAAGCCTTGTGGAACAACTCTGTAGAAGAAGCAGAAATGTTGCTAAGAGAACCAAAAAGATTAAGAATAGATATATTCAATGACATGCTAGAAAAATCTAGAATTCGAGTTAAACAACACAAGAGCGGGAAAATCAGTAGGACAGATAGTGACGTATCTTTGAGTGAGAGTTTGTACGACAGCCTATTTTCAGAGGATGACGGCAAAACTGATACCACCGAACGTTCTAGAAACAGAACTAGGAACAAGTCTTTAGATGTATTCGAAGTCGTAACAGCTTGTCTTGACAATATGGCTGCCAAAACTGGTATTACTAAGATCCAAAGACAGTCACATATGGATAGATGGCTTCAGAAAGCCAAGTCCAAAACTCCGGAGAAAACCCAGGCAAAACCTACTCAAGCTCCTCCAGTTAAACTCGAAGAAAAAAAAGAAACTAAAGTAATTAGTTCAAAAAAGAAGAAAAGTAAGCCACAAGTTGCACTAAATAAGCCTTATAGTCTAAGAAAACCAATGACAGGATGTAAGAATTTGTTACCATTTCAAAATGAGCATGATTACAGCAAAACCGTTGTAGAAGTGACAGATTCGGACCACACATCTACAGATACTGAAAGTTGTAAACCTGTTGCTGGGGAAGAACCCAATGGTATAGGTATTATAGCTAAAGTTGAAAGTCTTAGTAAAAAAACACTGGACAGTGGAAAAGCTGAAAAAAATATAATTAAAGAAGATTGTACCAACATAGAAACGCCTGAAGACACATCAACAACAATAAATGGAACATGCAATTCTTCTGAAAGTGGAAGTACGGATGAAAATAGTCAGGATAATAGTATTACAAGTAAAGCAACATCTTCAGGCAACAATAACACTAGAGAGCAAGCAAAAAGTGTATTAAAAGAATCTTTAGACAAAAATCAAGTTGAAGAAGATAGTTCTGAAAGTCAAAATTGTACTACAAATATTGTAATCAACAGAAGTCAAATAGCTAGCCCTGTTTATGAAGATTCATTTAATGATGACAGCCAAGACAGTGGAAATACAGCTAATGATGGAAGCAATATCGAAAAAGACGATATTAGTATGAAAAGTATTTCTGAAAATATTGAAGACCTACAAGAAGATAATGCAAATGATAATTCAACTGTCATTAGTACTGATTTCACTGAGCAAAGTACAATGTCGTTTGATAATGACACAGACAGCGATTATAAGCCAGAATATAGTACTGAATCAGACAGTCAGATTGAAGATAATTGTAGTTTTAATGAAGCTCCTCTTATTAATGACAGTATAATGAAGACACAGGATGATTTGTTTGGTAAAAATGATTCGGAAGATTCAATACCAGATTTGAATGCTAAGGAAAAATACACCTGTATTGATGAAGCGAGTGTTAGCAATGATAATTATACACATAATGAACCATTAAAATCGAATAACGAGAATCAATTAGTAGATAATTTAATGGACATGCGTCCAAATGTTACTATGACAGATAGTATAGACAATGGAAAAAATAACGATGATGAAATAATTAAAAAAAGTGATGTAGAAAATATTAACCAATTAAGCTTTTCCAATAATAGACACGAAAATAATGAAATTGTGGATAATAATAAAGTAGATAATAATAAAATTCCTAATCCAATTGATAATTTAAGTGATGAAATCCTAAATCGCGATATTGTTGACAGTATTACAAATAATACACCTGTAAATGTTCACAAAAATGTGAAAGAGATTGACATGAGTACTACCAGAGAAGTGAATATACCAATCTCTACGCCTGATGTTATCAAAGAGAATGGCTTTTATGATGAAACTGATCATATGAACGGTGATATAGATTTAGATGCAGTGTCTCTTCATTCAGAAGACAGTGTTAAATCATCAAAATCAGAAAGCAAACGCAAATTACCTTCAAAACAGGAGAAAAAACGAGAAAATCCTTTAGAAGATGCAGAATTTGTCAAATATCTAGAACTAAGACAAGATGCTCTAATGGATGAAAATCCTGACTTAACTCATGACGAAATTGTGGCATATTTGTACAAAACTTGGATTTATGAAGAAAACGCAAAATCTGATGTAAAAAAAAACGACGATTTGAGAGAATCTAATTTAGTCAAAGGATTAAATTGGAAACCTGAACAAAAAAAGGAGCAAAAAGAACCATCACAAACAAAACAAAGAAACCAGAACAAAAAGAATTTGAGTCTAAATAAAAATACTATGCAGAGATTCGTACTTAGAAGGGCAAGGCGGGATAGACAAAAATATATAGAAGATAATGATACTTCACAAAACAAAGAAGAAACAGACAGTGGTGTAGTTGATAAAATATCTGATGATAATAAACAAGAATTTAATAAAATCTCTACTGAGGAACAGAATGAATGTCAAAATAATGAAACCGAAATTGCATTAGGTACTGCGATTAATGTTGTTAAAGAAATCAAAAATATGAATGCAGACACAGAAGGTTTAGAACAAAATAGTACTGAAGTACCATTAATCACTACTGACAGTCAAGATATAGAGAAAAGTAAAGAAACATTACCCATAGATCCTTCGAATGCAGTCAAAGTGTCTTTTCCTCAAGAACCGGAACAGACTGAATTAAAGGATGACTTCGATAAAGATTCTATAGATTCAGAAGATAGTGAGGCACCTCTTATCAAGTGCAAACTACGGTCAAAAGCTAGAAAGGAGAACTGTTTCAAAGAAGACACGGAAAAAGATATTAAAGATAAAGATGTTGACACCATCTCTATCAATTCTGAAGATAGCGAAGTATCTATAACTAAACGTAAAAAGAAATTTGCTCCCAAGAAAGCAGAAAACCCATTAGATGATCCCGAATTTATTAAATATTTGGAATTAAGACAAGACGCCTTGATAGACGAACACCCTGAGCTTACTCAAGATGAAATTGTTACATATTTGTACCAAACTTGGGTGTACGAAGAGAATACTAAATCTGATATCAAGAAAAACGATGAAATAGAACAATCTAGCTTAGTGAAGGGTATCAACGATGTCGTTCAACAATCTAAGAAAGTTAAACGTAAAATAAAAACTGAAAAGGAATCTGATACTGATGTACTAAACAAAGAAAAACCTAAGAGAAAAATTATAAAACCTTATTATAATGAAGAATATTCAGATATCGAAGAAGAACTTGAAGTCTTCGCAATATTTAAGACCAAAAACAATGAAAATGACGAAGCTGGTGAAGCATCTGAACAAATACAGGAAATAAATGACATTGATGAAGTGGAACTTTACTTTGAAGAACTGACACAACCTAAACCTAACATTTTCAAAGGGCTTATCAGGGAGAAAGTATGTGAAATGTGTGAGATGACAGGCAACTTAGTAAAATGTAAAGGCTGCAGTGGAATGTTTCACGTCGAATGCGTTAATAAGGAGGAAGTCGAAGTGGAAGTCATAGTACCTACCAGAGGCAGAAAAAAGAAGAAAAAGCTAGGACGCAGACCCAAAAATTCAGATGAATTCGATAACCAAGACGACAAATCTCAAGACGTTTCTGAAGAAAATAACGCATCGATCGAGGAGATAATTGAAACCGAATCTCGTACCGTCGACGCGGACACCTTCGAAGCCCAATTGGCTGCAAAAATGAAAGAGTTATTAGAAAATGATAACATAAACTACGATTCGTATTCAAGTGATGACGGATGCGATTGGAATGACACCATACCAGGGAAATGCGAAATAATCGACGTGAAATTGAAACCTAGGAATTCAAACTCAGAAATCGACTATTCAAATTTCAAATGCAAGAAATGCCAGAAATATGATACGCCAGTTTGTTTCGTATGTAAATCTGCCGTGTCCAAAAACGAGTCTACTTTGAGACAGAAATGCCACGTAGCACATTGTCACAAATACTATCATTTGAAATGCCTAGAACATTGGCCTCAGACTCAATTTAACGGAGGCGAACCTTCAAAGACTAATAAAAAGATAAACGAGTATTTTGAAGCTTTAACTTGTCCTCGGCATGTTTGTCATACCTGTGTTTCTGATGACCCTAGAGGGTGTAAGACCAGGTTTAGTGGGGATAAATTGGCCAGATGTGTTCGATGCCCGGCTACTTATCATTCGTTTACAAGGTGTTTGCCGGCTGGTACGCAGATTTTGACGGCGTCTCATATTATTTGTCCGAGACATTATGAGCATAGGTGAGTTGTTTTACTGTTTTTGTGGAGCTGTGTTACATATGCTGATGTAGTGCTGAGTATTGCTAAATGTTTTTATTTTCAATTCTTAAAACTATTATAAACTTAAATCGATTGCCGCATTTACATATCGATGGGTGAAATGCTTTTTGGCTCAAGCGACATTTTAGTGAAATATGAAAATGTCTCTAAAGGCTGTTGTTTTAAAGTTTATTTTTTTAAAGCACAGTATTTATTCTTGAACCAAATAGGCTATCACCAATCGATATGAAAGATCATCACTTGAGAATGGTTGGACCAATTTGACTTTTTTTTTTGTTGTTTTCTTATTAGATCAAGGATGGTATGGAATATGATTTTTACAAAATGCACTAGAAATGTCGGATTTTTAGATGGTATCTTTGTATAGATTCCACCCGTGCGGTGCCGGGTACCCCCTCCTAGAAAATAATTATTTATACACTGTTTCTGTATATAACATTTTAATAGACAGCGCGGTTGGCGCAGTGGTCGAGAGACCGACTGCTGCGCTGCGTGTCGCAGGTTCGATTCCTGCACGGAGCAAATATTTGTACGATCTATAGATAATTGCTTCGGGTCTGGGTGTGTGTACACGTGTGCTTGTGAGATTGTATGTCTGTAAACGCACCCACGATACAGGAAGAAATTCCTAGTGTGGGGCAACGTTCTATAAAAAAAAAAAAAACGTATTTCTATTTTCATTTTGCTCGTCACTTATTTAAATTAACTACTAATAAAACATTGCAATTTGTAATACTCAAACAGTTGTTCGTAATTTAATTACATACCAATGATTTCTAGCCAAAAATATAGGCTTCTCTCACATTATAATAAAACAACTTTTAACCGGATTAATCGCGTGTATTATTGGTTTTTTGTTTTTCCTGACGTTTCGAACACTTTGCAGCGTTCGTGGTCGCAGGAGGACTGAAATAACACACGCGATTAATCCGGTTAAAAGTTGTTTTATTATAATGTGTAGTGATCGCGCAAACCTAAGATATTGCTCTCACATTGTTTATGTATTTATTGTTGAAAACTAATAGTCTTATTTTCCCCAGGCCCGGCAAAGTACCATGCCACGTGAATACAGGATGGTGCTTCATATGCGCTCTCGGAGGATCGCTTATCTGCTGCGAGTACTGTCCCACGTCCTTCCATGCAGAGTGCCTTAATATTAGCCCGCCTGAAGGTAAGATAACATTTACTGAGAGCTTACACTTAAAAATATTTTAAGTAGATATAAAAACTATATTTTGGTAGTTAATCCAGACTTCTGAGGTGAACAAGAAAAATAAGTAGAATACTATGGATGCAAATAAATACAATATCTAGCTACTTCCACAAAATTGAGGGTAGTCATGCATTACTTGTGCACCGCCCGGTCGCAAATATATGCACATACGCAAGCGGTGAAAATTCCGACTACCACCAACTACTCTACACGTGTTTCGCCCCTCCACGAGGCATCATCAGGAGCTGTTAAACCGTGCGCTCAATTTTTGTGGAAGTAGATATTGTATTTATTTGCATCCATTGTAATGGACTTCCGCAAAGTAACGCCTGAATCTATTCAAACATTTATATAGTGATTCGCACACTTCACTATTCCTACGCGTCCGCTACTAGTCTCACGAGCCAGGTTGGTCCTACGCGCACCGCGTCTCTTACGGATCTCGGCAGAATGGCGTCGGAACAGCGGTTCCATATTAAATTTGTTGAAAACCCAGAAAAATATCCATGTCTGCACAACTTTAATGCATGGATATATGAGAAAAGATACAACTGAGATGATTGAAGGAAAAATTTTAAATAAATTTGTTCGTCACTGGAATCACTCGACATAATTAAAATGTCCTAGTGGTGCATGATGAAATTTACTTTGTTTTTAGTAGCATAATGTAGGTATGAACCACGAGTAGCGACCAAGTCAGTATTCTATGGGTATGCGACTAAAGTTTCATCTCTTGCAAGTATCGTAATGTATAAAAGGCCTTATGCCTTATCCATAAAACTCCTTCTCATGTTTAAATTTTTTTGTACCACCGGGATTTAAATAGATATGTCAATGGCAATCTTAAATTGTGTCAATCCAGAAACTATAAAAAATACGAAAGCTTATTGCAACGTTTAATGAGTTCAATCTGTAAAAATGGGTGGCTTCTAGAAGCATTTTCATCTGAGCTTCTCCATGCTACATCACCAACTTTAAGCTGATAAAATAATAAAATAACACGTAGGTTACAAAATAAAAGGTTGGTTAGGGTTAAAGGGCTGGATTGCACCAATATAACTATAACATTAACCGACGTGTTAATTTATAACTTGACAGCTTTCTATGTCAAATCTGTACAGCTGAGCCTTAGTTGGCTCATAACCACACGAAAAAGCGGTAAAAAAAACGTAAAATTTAATAAAAATAATATAAGATTTGGTCCACAATCAGTGCTCAACCGAAATCTAAATGTGGGCCACACATGAGTTGGCAAACGTGATTATGTCATAAAAGTATTGGACAAACATTTGCATAAACGGGACTCGAAACCTTGAACTTGTGTAAAGAGGACCGCATTGCCGAGACTGCCCGTCTTTGTCGACTATTCAAATCGAGTACATACGCAATTGTATTCAAATGTAGACTATTTATAAACTTTTTCATAAACTCATATTGATGCCGTTTGGCGCAGTGCTCGATAGACGGCATTTGCGCCGCGGCTAGCAGCTAAAATTTTCGCAAGGTACAAATATTAGTTTGTCTACACATAAATGTCTGCCTTATTATAAGAGTGGTCCCATGGATGAATTCCGTATCATACTTGCGACAAACAAATACACGACAAAGGTTAGGGCAGTACGATATGTCGACCATCAGTAGTGCGACAGCATATCAGCTCGACGTACGCTGTTGAGAGTGATTGTTTTCTCGACCCACGTTAGGGCGACGGAACGTTTGATCGACGAACGACTTTCGCTCGACAAAATAAAGCGCTAACACTGATATTGCAGCGATAGTACATATAATTGTAAAAAATAAAGAAAATGGATATTATTATTATATTTTTTTTTTATCATAATGTATATTTGTGTCATTATAAAATTAGACACATTGACGAAAGCAAAGTGTTTTTGTGTCACTATTACTTAATATGATATACATATATAAGCGTGCTCTGACAAAAATCTTTGAAATATATATTATGTTTTTGGGCCAAATGTAGTTGCAGTTTTTTATAAAATCATGCTTTTCGATTTTTCTTAATTATTTGGGGTTTGATCCTTTCGACTTCACATTGTGTATTTTTTGTATTGTAGGCTAGTCCTTTCTGTAGGAGTCGAGCTCGTCCGTCCATCTTCGCCTTGGTCGGCCGTAGTGTCACCCAGCATTTAATGGTAACCATTCGTTGGTTCTTTTAGCCCACAGCTCAGTCCCAAATAAGTTTTGCAGCTGCCCAGACAACGTCTGTAATTTTGGTTTTTATTGTGTTCTTTACGCAATTCGAACCTCTGGGATACTGCACTCTATATTCCTTACATAGCATCACAGCATAGGTGTACGCAGTTGAAGAGTAACGAGCAAAAATATGTAACCACAAACTTTTAAAAATTCACCGACAATAGCGTGTTTTGTGTGCTAAGATAATTAGGTAGGTACGTAACACAGATAGAAGAACCATTCATTCTACATATAGACTTACATTAATACTTCTATATTATTCAGATAACTATTTATATGGAGTTTTTAAAGTGCAATCGTATCCATGTTTGTGCTCGTGAGACACCCACGTTTCATCAATGATGTTAAGACCCATGTTGTAAGTGGTTAGCCTATTGCTATCCTATCCGGTACAATTTCAAACTCTAGGCTGCTAATGAAAACTGCCCGACTTGGGAATCGAATCCAGGAACTCATGCTCAGCAGGTGTGCTTGTGACCACTATACCAACGAGTCAACACTTAGTAATCAAGCTATAATATACAACACAATTCACTAGAATGTGATGTGAATTCGATTTTAACCGAGATAGCCAAAACGCCTTGAAATGTTAAAATATAAATAATGGCGCCATTTTGAAAGGGGCGGAGCTTGTGAAGATTTTCATTAAAATATCTGCGGCCATGTTATTGACGTTTCAGTTAAAATGACAATCACCGCCGTACGCGTTGAACTTTTGTCAATTACTTACGTAGGCGTGACGTCAAAGCGGCGGCATGACACCCATGAGCTTAATTCAAAGTAGATATATTGAAATGCAATAATTTGCATTATAACTTAGATTATTGCTGAAATAATGTGTTTTTCGGAAATAGTTGACATGTACTATCGCGGACACTCCCGCCTGACCACCACTAAGTTTATTTTTGCTTGCACTCAAAATATAGAAGCGCTCTGTAGCCCCGCCAAGGTCAAATTAGATCGTTCTTAAAATTCACAAAAAGGAGTACACGTGATGTGTCACTAAGCTGCGCAGTGCATATTGCTACTAATTACGTTCTCGCTTTCCTAATAGGCGAACACTTTAAGGGCGAGTAGAATGGCGAAGGCGCAGGATTTAGACAAAACATAATAATTAAGTGGGCAGGCGGAAAAGGCCGCGATATTACCTACATTATAAAAGGAGATTTCAAAAGCTGTCATCATGCCTATTATAAACTTAGACTTAACTTAACTTAACTTATTATTAGATTGTAAGTCTTGTGTTTTTCTTGTGTACTTTTATATGAATAAATGATTATAAATGATAATTAAACTGTACCTTTTTTTTGTTACTAGGTGGTTATATGTGTGAAGACTGTGAAACGGGACGTCTGCCGTTGTATGGAGAGATGGTGTGGGTCAAACTTGGACATTACAGGTCAGTAAATTTTTGCTCCTATATACATATTATATGAATATAAGAAATTTAAAATTATAATTATTGTGAAAGAAATTTTTGACAGGCTTGTATATTTTATTGGAAGAATACTTCAATACTATAAAATGTCAGCTCCTCAACTAGAGTCTGTAGGTATGTGGGTGGAACAGATATTTTAGTATAATTAATAGTTAGAAAATATGAAACTAGCTGTGCCAGCGAGTCCGTCTGCGTGGATGTCGGAAAATAATGCCAAGGCGACCAGTGGCGGTACCTTCATATAAGCCCAAAAGCTAGCAGAATCAATATCAAACCCGAACTATTTAAAAGTTCGCGCGCTTAATTCTTATCAACATAACACAAAGTATCTACCTATGCCACACTACTACACATCGCGATTGTTCGCGCGCAGAGTTTCGCATTTGCAGCATCTACATATAGCTATCTCGCTTACACGTACGGGCTTTTACCGGGCTTTCAAATACTATCTCTGTCACTTTCGCACTTATAGCGATGTGCCGTATAACGAGTACATACCTTGTGCGTCTACAAATCGATCAGTATGGAAGATTTAAGCCGTGCATGCCTATGAAGTTGCACGCGTATGCACACCTTGCCAACTCTGCAGTGTTGCCGTTTTAGCGACGTTGTGAGATCTTGGAGATTTTTAACGAGTTTGGAGACTTTTTTTAAGATTTAGCAACAATAAAAACTAGCGACTTTTTAAAATAATTAATAGTTTCGAGTCACGTGACACATAGATTAAAAATTATGAATTTGTTTATCGAATTAAATGTATTTACGAGTTATTAATATTATTTTCAAAAATATCAAAGAGTCAAATAAAATACATTCTATCATTATAGCTAAGTTTCATATTTTATTTCCATCAGTGTCAAATACCCTATTGCGACATTTAGCTAGATTTTTCATATACCTGGGGACTTTTTTTGCCTAAATGACAACACTGCAACTCTCCGTAAGTACCGAGTGCAACTCACTTCAGTTTCATTTGCTTGAGTGGGAAAAGTTTTGTTGTTAAAGTTTTTTGTGTGTTTTCTTAGATTTTCTCAGTGATACAATTGTTTTGGTGACTTACAATGGAGGTAATTGTACCTTGTGAGGATTTAAAATGCGTTCAAGTTTTGATTGGCGAAGATAAGGTAAAATCTTAAAACTTTGCTCAGAAAAAACAGTTAATTTCTTCATTAAAACCGACGCCTAATCTGTGTATTTCTCAGACTAGTAAATCGCATAAACGAAAATTTAATAGATCAGTGTATAAAACTAGTTGGATTGTTGGCTGTTCGCACACTAATAAGTTGTATTGCTGGTGCTGCATATTGTTTTTGAATTAAGATTCCGAATACATCTGGTTATAATGATTTAAATAACATATCTGGCACGCAAATTCCCATAAACACCTGTGTGCAATGGTTTCTTTCAGTAATTTTGGTAAACAACGAATTGATACATCTATATCACGCCAGTTATCTGAGGAAATTTCAAAATATAACACGCGCGTTGATAACAACCGTAGTGTATTTCAAAGATTAGTCGATATTGTTTGTCATTTAGCACAACAGGAACTTCCTGTAAGAGGACATGATGAGTCCCAAACTTCATTAAATAAAGGTATTTTTTTTGAACTGGTCTCGTTCATTTCAAAATACGATGTCGTTTTAGAAAAGCATATGCAGCATCAGGAAAGTGACAAACCGGGGCCGAGAAGAAGACGGATGAATTCACTTTTAATTTATTGTACCTAACCAGTAGTTTATGAGATAATTGCGATGATACATACGTAGGTACCTACATACTCAGTCCAAAACTGAACTTCCTTTTTTTGAAATCGGTTAAAATTTTATTGGGCTTGCCTTATTTTGAAACCCTAGGCACGCCACTGAAGGCGACTAAGAACACAATGTACAAAACGTTCAAAAACTTCAACTTTTTATTTAATACCACTTGGTTGTGTAGCCGTTGATAATGTTGAAAATATATATATATATACCTAGAGCTACCGGTCCTCTATTAGTGATAGCGTGATGATACATATTTACTTTAAAAGGTTCACCCTTAAATATTACTGCTTGAAAGTTCCATCTAAATCGGTACTTCAACTGTATATTAACTGTATTAATTATTGTTCACCGTTTACTACGCATGTGCATGTTTCGGGATTCGCCGACTAGTTTCAAACTCTAAAGGAGCCCTTAATCATCAGCTGAGCCTGCCGCGTACTTCTGTATATTATCCATTAAAATACACAAATAAATGTTTGTTCTGCTTAGCGCCTATAAGTGATGGAGTGATTAAATATTCTGTTTCGGGAAACATAATAAGCAACTAAGCTACACATAAGAGAAAACTCCATCAGAATCGGTCCACTGGTTCTAAAGTTATGATGTCGATTCACGTCATGGCTTCGTCCGGTGGGTGGTAACCAGCCGCGGCCGAAGTCTCCCACCAGAGTTGTGTTGCCTGTTTTGCACCACTCATTGGCCTCATGTAAGGATTCCATTTTAAGGGTTCACTCCTATGGACGCAGGCAACTCGACCCCCACTTCAACTATAGAATCTGTGTTTAGGTGGATGGCATAAATATGTAAACTAACTTGTACAGATGGTGGCCCGGTATAATCCTCCATCCATCGGAGATCCCAGAGAACATAATGGCAGTGAAGCACAATCTCGGAGAGTTCGTGGTTCGATTCTTTGGCCAGTACGATCATTACTGGGTCAACAGGGGACGGGTGTTTCCTTTCCAAGAAGGTAAGTTCTTTGATTTTCTGGAAATAAAACATTGACACAATTTAGGCAATACACAAACGATTAAACAAATGTCGATAGAAGCAGTTTCAAAGCCAGAGTGAATAGATGTCTTCCAGATCTTTGTGCATCATCCTCAGCCATAACATTGCTTACCATCAGGCGGATTGGTGGCTAAACGTATATAAAAAGAAGTGCAAACAACAGCATCCTAAACAAATATACAATAAAACAACCACAGTGTTGATATTGTTTAAGGACTGTGTTACAGAAGGCTTTGAACTCGTCTTAAGTTGTACAAGGCATTTGATTGGTTGAATTTAAAGTGGTTAAAGTTTTTGTAATCTTCTGTACTGTCATACAAACGTTGAATTCCTTGCAATAGCGCTACAAATTATATTAACTGGAGCCGGTTTTAAATTGCTTCACTATAATATCGTACCGATTCTGCTATTCAGATCTTCTAATCCAATGCCAGAGCATATTGATATTGGCTCTATTAATTAATCTACCTAGCCTACTAGGGTTGGCTTCCAGTCAAACCGGATGCAGTTTAATACCGGTTTTTTTAAAGCAGCGACTGTCTATCTGACCTTAACAATCCATTTACTGGGTAACACGATATCTCGCAGTAAGATTGGTTCACTGATGTTGGCTATATTAATATTTTGATGATATTAGTAGTATATATATCATCAGATATAGATCATCTTATTGCAGATACTGGCGTCAATTCTAATGTTGCAAACTAAACTAAATTTAGAACATTCCTGTCTTTTACTAACCGTTATCATATGAGTAAGATGGGACAAATCAAGTCATGTCAAATTCGAATGTAGGCACGTCAAATTAAAATCTCAATTGGAAGTCAAAGTCAAAGTTTTAGTTAGTCATTAAAATTAGAGACGAGAGATTTAAGATTGACATGATTAAACTTGAATTTGACGTCATCCCGGCCCGCTCATAGAAAGGGTTAGTAAAAGTTCTAAATTTAGTTTAGTTTTTGCTACATTAGAATTGACGCCAATAGCTGTCTAACGGCCAAATGCTATGCTAATACCTACTATATAACATTTTAAGTAGTAGGTACTCAAATTTAATCACTATATATTTTATACCCCTCATAGTATAGAATGTCTTTATTTGCTATAACTGCCTCGTTGGTCTAGTGGTCCCAAGCGCGACTGCTGAAGAGGAGGTCTCGGGTTCGATTCCCGGGTCGGGCAAAGTGTTATTGAGATATTCTGTTAGAAAGTTCTCAGTGTGAGTTTGGAATTGTGCCCGGTTGATGGCAATAGGCTCACCACCTATTACATGGGACTTAATAACAGCATTGGTGAAATGTGAGTGTACAATTGTGTACACCTCTGCCTACCCCTTCGGGGAATACAGCCGTGATGCTATGTTATGTTATGTTTATTTGCTATAAGTACGCAATAGCTGTCTAACGGCCAAATGCTATACTATACAACATCTTAAGTAGTACTCAAATTTAATCACTATATATTTTATACCCCTCATAGTATAGAATATCTTTATTTGCGTACTCATAATCGGGTAGCATTTTAGTACTTATCTTTTGAAAACCCGAAGAAAGCGGCTTGTTTTATAACGATATAATCACAAGGCGTAGTTTACTGTTTAATGAAAATTAACACATAATTAATTTGCAGGCGATTCTGGTCGTATATCGAGTCAGAAGTCCAAAATAGACGCTGCCTTTACCACCGCTATGGAACACGCACAAAGAGCTTGTGAAATATTGAAAGGTTTGTCAAATTGTTATTATTGTTAAATATTTTTGCTGTGGGTAATTTTCGAGTATGTTAGATGTTACCAGCAGCGACAGCAACTGTTTCTTTTTTTGTTTTTCTATGGGTAAATTACCTGTCAAAAAGATTTACTTGGCTGGTCTTTCACTTAAACCAACCAAACCTGTGCCGTTGGATTTTTAACCGACTGCCAATATTATTTGTGGACAAGAAAATACTACGCGATTCTGATACTTGAGAGCACTTCGAGTACCAATCTAGGAGGAGCGGGTTCAAACCCGCACCCAGTACAGTTTTAAAAAAAAATCTATTTTCATATTTGCAGCGGCTCAACCGAACGAGGAAGAATCTTTAGACATAGCGTCATCCCTTCTCCCTCCTCACTACGTGAAGCTGAAGGTCAACAAGCCGTGTGGGTCCCTCTGCGGGCGGAGGTTGGAGGACCCTGAGAGCAGTCTGACGCAGTGCGAGTGTAACCCTAATGATGACGACCCGTGTGGGGCTTACTCCCAATGTCTTAATAGGTGAGATACTTACGTGGTAATTAATATATTTCTCAACACATTTGCTCTTAAAGTAACCCTTATTGCTCAGGTTTAAAATGCGGAATATTACACACTCGTGCGGTGATGTAGTATTAGTTAACCATTGCACCAATTACGGCTTTTTAGTGATGGAAAATCCGCCCAATTTGAACAAAATAATTAAAATCTATTACTTACTATTAAATACACGTGATCATTGGTCAATACAGATTCGGTTTCAGTACGCTCTCGCCTTCGGCTCGGGCTGCAATCCAGTCGAGTGTGTTGACCAACTCAGTTCATTTATATCATAATGATTTACGGTCTAACTAAACTTAACCGGAACGGAAATATCGCGTATTTTATAAATTATAATTTTTCCTCCTGATATTTGAAATACTTTGCTGCGTTCACAGAAAACAAAAATAAATGTTATACGCGATTTGGTTGTTCTTATCGTGTCAACAGTACAAATATTTTTCAGAATGTGTTAATCCTCATTTGCATGATGCATATAATCTGTCTAAAAAGGCGCGGTGGGCAGTTGGTAGGGCGTGATAGTGTGAAACTTATGTATGGTAGTGAAAGTTGGATTTTTGCAGAAGAAATATTAAAGTAGAATCAATGCAGTACAGATGAGAGCTTTGAGAAGTATATGTGGAGTAACTTTGAAATATAGAGTGACGAATAGCGTGATAAGGGACCGTTGTGGAGTAAAAGAGGATGTAGTGACGAGGATTGAGAAAAGTACGAAGAAAGAATGAATGAAAGGCGATTGACAAAACTAGTATATGAGGCGAGAGTAGATGGAAGAGTCGGGGCAGACCGACTTCGATTCTCAAAAAAGGACAGGTCAGAACCAACCTAAATCGACGAATGACGTCGAACCATGTATGAATTACATGCTTTAATGCACATAGATGAAGTGAAAGAGGTTTTCCAGAATCCAAGCAATGAGGGGTATCGTGTTATTCGCCGCTAGAGGCGCTAGTGTAGCATGAGGACTCCGAAATGTCAAATGTGACTGTTTGTGGGTGGTTTACGCGGGTTTATTTATAATTAGATTAGTCAAAGTCAAATCATTTATTTCAATTAGACTCTTTACAGGCACTTTTGAATTGTCAGAACCTAGTTGCCACGTTCCAAAGTGTAGATTCCTATGGAGAAGAACGGGAAAGAAACTCCATGGTTACTCATTTTATAAAAAAGGTTTTCACAATAGCAGGTATTGCTACTGATTCTGTTGCAAAAAAAAGAATTTAAATATGTGAGAACAATGTAAGATGGAACTAAAAGAGTGTAGTTTAACAATTCAAATTTCCCGTCATGACAGTCCAGAGATGACCAGTCCCAACTGACGGCGCCCGTTCACGAACATGACGCATGCGTCAGCATCACCCAACTCAACCATGTTGTAGGGAATCGAATGACCCAACACACGCCACCATCAGCGAGACATTTTAGTGAGCATGACATACTCCCAACTGCCAGACAACAAACAAAATAGAAAGTGTCGTGAAATGGTTACGTAGCACTCACATTTACAATATTTATAATTAGGTACTAGTTTATTGTTATTTATTATAAAATGAATTATACTTTTCTAGTGAGTCAAAATGAATTATACTACTATTAATTAATGTTGTGTATATTTTGCAATACCTGAGATTAATTATGGCAAATATTAGTTCCGGGTCATTGAATGGCCGTCTTCCTAATTTACCCAAAGCCTATAATTACCTGGTTTTCTCGTTTTGTATGTGGTAATGCCCAAATCATGACTAGCCAATAAAATATGAAAAAAAAAAAATGCCCGTGCTTTAAAAGTGGAGTTAAGAAAAAGACAATACAAAGACAAGAGAAGTGAAAAAAAAAACTTTTTCTTTCTTTCTTTCTTTCTTTAAGTGTAATTATTATTTTTCATTTTCCGAATAAAATGTGACTGGGCAACACTGCGGCATGATTGATTGATATTTTTTCGATACGGTTTTAAGGTATTAAATATGATATTAATGTACACTTTGTTTTCACGGCCGTTTATAGCGAACTTTGAAAGTCATACTCCAGGACCTTACTCAACAGTGGCGCTAATTGGTGAGCACAAAAACGGTAGCCCTCATTGGAAAACGATAGTCGCTACCTACCCCAATGGAAACAGGCGTGATTGGCCATTCAATTTCGAATACCAAATCCCGATAAATGTATTTCTAAATTACGATGTTTTACAGAATGCTGCTAACAGAATGTGGGCCAACATGTCGAGCGGGCGATCGCTGCAACAACCGCGCCTTCGAGAAACGACTGTACCCCAAACTGGTGCCATACAGAACACCTAGTAGAGGATGGGGGCTTAAGACTTTAGAGGATGTTAAAGCTGGTAAGACGTATTTATGTTATAAGAGCGACTGTCGAGCCTTCTTTACACAACAGCTCCTTTTGTACACAACTGCCTAAAACGAGTATTATGTTTTAGGGTTCATGAATGTATCTATGTATTTTCGAGTCCACCGTAACTTCTATATGCCTCAACCGATTTAGATGAATCGGGTATCGTAAGCATCCTTGCACTTTCCCGGGTAACATAGGCTAGTAAGATTTAAAAAAATATAATATAGCAGATGTGGTCAGAAAATGTATGAAATAAAATATATTTCTTTTTTTTTTTTCAGTTTATATTTTGTCGTTTTTATTTTGTTGCCTTCCACCTGACGGAGGGGGATATGCCGAACTCTTACACACTAAAACCACATGACCGTCTCAGCACATAAAGAAGGGGCACTGTTAACTCTAGTAGATCAAAGCAGTGCTCCTTTCAGTGCCATGCCTTTGCCTTCTCCCGGGTGAAACAGAACAGTTTCCTCGGGTTCTTCTATTAAGAATTCTCAGTAGCAGCCCAGAATTTAGAATTTTGCTCGTCTGATGGCAATAGATCACCACCTATATCAAGGGGCTTACTAACATAATTGGTGAAATGTGGGTGCACTGGGCACAATTCTAAACTCCAGGATGCTACTGAAGATTTCCTAAAAGAAAACCACAATAACACTTTGCCCGAACTGGGAATCGAATCCAAGACCTCATGCTTAGCAGTCGCACTTGGGACCACTCGACCAACGAGGCAGTTCATGTTTGTACATTACATTATGTTAACAAGAATACAATAATACCTTTTTCGTAGGTCAATTCGTAATAGAATACGTGGGCGAACTGATCGACGAGGAGGAGTTCCGTCGTCGCATGCGCAGAAAGCACGAGATACGGGACGAGAACTTTTACTTCTTGACGCTCGACAAGGAGAGGATGATCGATGCTGGACCCAAAGGGAATTTGGCTAGGTAAGTTTCTTTTTTGTGTTTGTGTTAGTCCCAACAGGTACTTGAAAATGAAAGGAATACTTTATAAAGGCGCTGTACATCAAATCAATAATCCCGGTGGTCCTCTATTTCGTCGAAAATAGATCTACTTCTGGCTACCAGCTCGATTGATGATATACAACATTTCGGCTATATCCAGAAGAAATCCATTCACTCTAACCTTAAATATGCCTTTTTTATGTGTGGAAAATCCGTCTTGAACGCTGTGCCGGCCTCTTGCCGACTAAAAATCACTTCGTCCCTATACTTACCTTTGGCGGGGTCCCGAGATCACAATTACATTCATCGCAACCTCCTATCCTCCTTGTGTCTGTAATGGTAACATAGTTTTAAAATTATGACATATTAATATAGTTTTAAAGTTTAAATGTATACGAAGGGCCGTTGAAACGTAAATATCACTAGTAAGAGATGACAAAAGACTAGAGATATTTCAGCTAATTGAAGTTTTTTACATTACTAACGGACCTAGTAGGCAGACTTGCCGTCACATCTTCTGTACACAACAGTGCCACCTACCGGGTCCAACTTTCAGCATTATGTACAAAAAAAAAGTCCCGTTTAGGAGAAGAATTACGAACACACCGGATGTTTGGCTGAAATTTAATAGATTCCGTTATATTTAAACTAACTGGGAATCTCGGTCAAACATATGGGATGTTTGACTGAGATTCCCAGATATTACAAATTATGCTATTTTAACAAAAATTAACAATTTCGGGCCTTTACTAATGAATAAAAAAAGTGGTCCTATTGAATGTCATTTGCCTAGGGGGTTAAAATTGTTGCATTTTAACTTCTCTATCCGGTTCTGCCGGGTTTACATCTTTCACCATTAACTAGGCGTGTGTAATTATTTACTGATGACTCACTGATCCGAAACATTTAGGTGTTCCTACGAAATAGGCTCAGTACTAATGTTCTAAACGTATCATTTGGAACTGAAACATGATATTGCTCTTTACTCCGTGCCTAAATACCTCAATTGAGAGCACGAGCAAGTCGCTACTCGCTTCGCTTACAGATTTAGATTGAGTGACATAATACAATCTTAATAAGTGGGAAAGAGATATGAAATGAGGCCGTGAGTGCGTGAAAGGAAAAGAGGGAATTAAATTATGTCTCGAAAAATATAGGCCAGTCTTGCACTTCATCTTATCGTGTGGTTGATGAACAACCTAGTGTCAGAGTTTAAACCGCCCGTAGGTCTCTGATATGGCTTTACACACCATCGAGATATTCTCCCAGGTGTGCTAGTTTCCTCACGATGTTTTTCTTCACCGTTTTAAGCAAGTATATATTATAGAGGTCGAGATGGCTTAGTGGTCAGAGTCCCTGGAGTATTTATCCGTGAGGCGACGGCTCGAATCTTGCTCGCAACCGTATTCTTTTTCCATTTAATATTATAACGTTAGAGTTAGCTAAGCATGCGTTATTCTTTTCAAAGATTTATGATTAATTATATATAATAGTTTATATTACGCACATGACTTCGGAAAGTCAGTGGTGCGTGCCTTGGATTCGAACTTGTGACCTTTGACTTGTCAGTCCAACGGTCATACCCCTAGGCTATAAGTCTTGCACTGATGATCTTATATGTATCTCACACTCTTAGCTCAGTAATTTTCTTGCAACGCGACATAACAAACGTAACATTTCGTATTTTATATCCTTTGAGTCAATGTTCTAAATAATGCAAATGTTCCAATCTCAAAGATGATACACTGCTCAACGCTACGTTATGTTACGTTATGGAACTTTTGCCCGTAATTACAAACCATTTCGAATTTAATTTTACAGGTTCATGAATCACTGTTGCGAACCGAATTGCGAAACTCAAAAATGGACCGTATTAGGCGACGTGAGGGTTGGACTGTTCGCCTTATATGATATACCAGCCGTAAGTATAACTTTAAAGAATTTATTGCATAGATACTTATTACCAAATTAAGTTACGAAGTAATTTATTGGGTCTTGCGAAATAGAAGCCCCTTATGAAACAAATTTAACTATATATGTCTTGGAATTTTGACGTTAGTAACCTAGTTGTATTGCCACATGACCAACTTTCGCAAGAATTTATTCTCGCCGTCACAGTTTGATATGCGTTATAGAGTTAATTTTTATTATTATAAATAGTAGAGTGGATAGATTTAGGGAGAACGATAGTTGGGGAGTTGATGCAACTGCCCAGACCCGTCTTCCACAACGGTTGTACCGGACTACATCCCGAAACACTTCGGCTTCGTGCGGTGGGTGGGAACCAGCCGCGGCCGAAGCCTCCCACCGGAGTTGTGTTACCCTTGCAGTATCACTCAGGGGTCACGTGTAGGGCTTCCATTTTAAGGGTGCATTCCTACGGACGGGGGCAACTCAGTCCCCCAATAGGTTACTTAAGATTTCTTTTAGCTTTTTAGCAGCAAGTCAATATATTTTTGTTTCAGGTGTTATCCTTACAAGTGACTCAAGCCAGAGCAAAAAAATTTGAAAATAATAAAAAAATGAATTTAGACAAATACATACTACATATTTGTACGAGGAACTATGATACTAAAATCAATTTAATATGAAATCACATACATTTTGTGAAATTTCTCATTGTCTTCATTGTGGTTAACATTAAATAATCGATTATTCTTAATTTTAATTATTCTTAAATACCCTTGTCTAACTAGGTATATTATAATTAGCCTAAGCTATCCTTATATAGACAGCTAAATGCCAGTAAAATCATATCAGAATCGGTCCGGTATTTTCAAAGATGAGCCGGAACAAATAAACAGACAGATAGACAGGCAAAAAATTTAAAAACTGTATTTTAGTTATAGGTACCGTGCAAACAATAGCAAGATATTAAAAAAAAAAAAACATGATTTTGACATTACAGACATTTTATTTATCTGTATTGATTTGCAGAACAGTGAAGTAACATTCAACTACAACTTGGAGTGTGCCGGCATTGAGAAGAAGAGGTGCATGTGTGGAGCGAAGCGATGCTCCGGGTATATCGGCGCTAAACCTAAACAAGTATGTCATATATGTATTTATATGTAAAACTACATTGCTCTAAAGTTTGCAGTCTTAATATGGTCATGGAGCAGGATTTGAACCTGCGCCCCCCGACTGAATACTTCAAGCGCTCTATTCATCCAGGGGGCTCAGGACCAAATCCCGCTCACGATACACAAGAATATAAATATATAATATAATTCGCTACGTATGTGATAGGGCGTCTAAGCACTACATTGAGGATTGGGATGTTTGGCGCACAATCCCCTCCAGCAAACAGCGACCCACTGGCACTGTCTAATTTATTGCCTGAATGGTTGTAATTTGAACAGATTACTTTTGTAATTATTGTTTTTATATAACTTATTTTGACAACCATTTAGGATATATATAATTATATACATCATACATCTCGCCTGTACTTCCCGAAGGGGTAGGCAGGGGTGTACAAAGTTGTACACCCACATTTCACCAATGCTGTTATTAAGTCCCATGTAATAGGTGGTGAGCTTATTGCCATCAACCGGGCAACATTCCAAGCTGCTGCTATCGACAATTTCCTAATAGAAAAACCCAATAAAACTTTGCCCGACCCCGGTATCGGGCCCAGAACCTCATGCTCAGCATTCGCGCTTGAGACCACTAGACCAACGGGGCAGTTCGGGTTCGGGATTATCTGTTAGCAAATTTTTAACAGCCCAGCGTTTAGCATTGTACCACCTATTACACAGGGCTTACTAAGGACATTCGTAAATTGCGGGTACAACAGCGAGGAGCGATTGTTTTTGGGGAGTATAGACATGATACTATATGCTATGTATGTATTTAGGCATTTATATAAGGGCCTAATTTATTAGGTAATTTCCTTTGAAACGGGTAATATGTAAGTCAAATATATTCACTTAAGTTAAGAATTAAATGGATATAACAAATTATTTGTAATGACCATAGTACTGGCAAGACGAAAATTGCTCGTTGAACGGCGAACAGTAAGAAAAAAAAAATTGTTATAAAAATTTGAATTATGACTTAAATGACTCCTTATCACTTACACATTGACCCCTTAAAAGGAAATTACCTAATAAATTAGGACCTTACATAAGGAGTTTTGGTGAAAAAAAATGTTTCTATGTAATATATCCCAGTACCAAAATATTGCACATCTAACAGGGTTCAATCAATTGTTCTAAAAACATACAAACAGACAAAGGAAGGGCTACGATTTTAGCGGTTGTAACCTTTCCTTTTAGCTTTGCCGTAGTCGGGTAGACACTTAACATATAAAACAAGAAAATAATTCCAAAACTTAAATTTCCAGGAGGAATCTCAATCGAAAAAACCAAAAATACCAGGGAAACGTACCTACAAGAAAAGGAAAACAACAGAAGAATCTCCTTCAACCAAAAACAAGCCCAAACGTCCAATAGGCCGACCACCGAAGCCGAGAGAGCTCACAGAGATCGAAAAAGATCTCCTGATCATAAGAAATGCCACAAATGGGTTATCAAGCGACGAATCTTCTAGAAGTATGAGTTCAGAGTACGAGAGGAATCCCAAAGCGTTGAAGAGGAAAAGAGTGAGCTTTTCAACTGAAGAAATTATTTTATACGATGGTTCTGAGTCACCGAATGTTAAAAAACAAAAGTTAGATGATAAGGGTGATGTTGGAGATTGAGTTTAGATGTATGTTGATATGGTTTGGCGCGATATTGGAAATGTAAGGCTATAAAATAATTAATCAATCTGGCTAGCTAATTCCTTATAACGTTCGGGTCGGCTTCCAGTCGCACCGGATGCAGCTTAATACCAGTTACATGAAGTGACTGCTTATCTGACATCTGCAACCTAGTTACTGGGTAACGCTATATCTCGTGTTAAGATTGGTTGTCAGACTTTCAGGATTTTGACTACTGCTGTCATAGATCTTAATTTGGCATATGGGACCGACTATTTAACGTGCTATCCAAGGCGCGGAAGGTACAAAATAAAGTCACCCATCCATAAACTGACCGTGGCAAGCGCAGCTTAACCTCTATCGGTCGATCGATGCGGCTGTTACTTAGCCACGAGTCCCTCACCTACTAGTTATGGTGTGGGTGTTAAGCTGTAGTAAATAACTGTTTTTTATAAAGCGTCATGTGTTTCTCAAAAGTTAGTATTAACGTTATGATTCTGTGGCAGCTTTTTCAACGCACAACAAATCGATGCGGGAAATAGTATACTTTTTATATAGTAAACTTTTTGTACTATACTCGCGACAATCTAAGAAGTCCGCTTTGACGTTTCTTTTTTGAGTGCATTTCTCAATATAAAGTTAAACTTGAGGTTTACGAATGATACTCTCTCTCTCTTGTTATAGTGTATGGGTAACATAGTAATTATTAAGGATTATGAATTTGATTTTTCAATTTCATACGTAGACGTTCAGGCAAAGGTAAAATGAGAAACGTCCAATCGGACTTCTTAGATTGTCGCGAGTTAACTAGAATAAGCCTAGGTTGACAAAAAATTTGTACAACCTACACAAGTTTTTGATAAAATATCTTCTACGCTAATCTAATTAATAATAATTCAAGAGTTCAATATTGATGCCACGATTACGAATAATCGCATTATAAATGAAAAGCGTAGTAACTTTAAAAAGATGTCAAAGAAACCGCTTTATATATGTTACGTAACGTTATAACGCGCTAAAATAATCAGCTCGGTTTTTTTTTTGTAATATATGTCTGTCAGTTCCATAAACATCGTAAGCCAAACATATCAACATAATATAGACTACGGAAATATATCAAAGATTGTGTTATTGTAAATATTATAGAGTAGTCCAGGTTAGATGTATTAGCCTTATAAAACATAAGTCAGAGAGACAAAATGTAGTGTGATTCAAATATCGCCTTTATTGATTAGTTACTAAAGTTCATAATAGTGTTCAACGAACTGTAGATTTATTATGAGCATAAAATATGTTGTTGAAATGCCAAATTTTCTTTTGTAACAGTTAGCGTTAAATATTGTGAAAAAAGTGATTCTGTGATGGAAAATTTAAGGATTTTCTAAGTTTGTAATTTTTCAAAAGGAAAAGTAGTAATCGCTACTCGAGGACAGCAAACAATTGGTTTAATTAATTTTGTCTAAAAAGAAATAAAAATTAATTATGTTAAAAATATATTTATCTGTTTTAATTACGAGAAGATGATGAAAAATCCATGATCTGGCCAAAATTATTAGAGGATAAACAGTATGACCTATTCAACCAAATTTAATTTAAACAAATTTAATTTATAATAAATTGAAATGCAAATAAACATATATTTAAACATCTGATATCCATTAAGGTATAACAAATGACCTATATGATAAACTTTTCTATTTATCGCAATATCATACCGAGCATTTAACAGTAAAGTACATTTTTTATATAAGCAAGTATTCGGAAAAAGGCAATGGTGGGTGGGACGAGAGAGGGATTAGAGAATAATAGTTATTTCTGTCGTTTTCACAGCTAAAAACTACAGTGAAAATCAGTCCGCACAACGATTAATTTCGTGTAATAGGTACAATAACAGTGATAAATATGTTAATGAGCTCTATGCCTTTGTATTAGAGAATATTTTTGTCTGTTTTCAAAATGTTCCTTCATAGCGGCTAGAATAAGTAGTACGGTACTCAGTAAGATAATTAAAAAATACAAGCTGTTGAATATGTACCCTAGCCATATGCATATAATTATTTAAAATATGTACAATTATTTTAAAATTCGAAAATTCTACCACCTATTTCCGCTCAGCCACGTACAAATATGTACAATAAAAATCTATTGTGTCTGCTAATTAGCGAGCCAACGACATACAAGCAAAATGTTTACTTCGAAACATTAGCGAGATTTTAGAACAGCTCTAAGAATATGTTGTAGGCCTTAACAAAGGACAGCAAAATCTTATGCCTAATTTTTTGGTGGTTTTGCTCGGGTTTTTGTCGCGCATAGCAAAGGGGGTGAATTTATTTGTATACGAAAGAGTATCAATAATGTTTCTTTTTTGGTATTATTTTATTCGTGTTCATAGTCAACATAGATAGAGCAGGGGTACAGCACAAATCGACAGTTTAACAGATGTCAGTACTTACGCTTGTACCAACAACAGCCAATCAAAGAGTGTTATTTTGACATTAGCAATTATCTTAGAATTGTTTGAGCCAATGGCCTGGCTGTAGTACATGCTATACTGATCTTTTTTATAATATTTTATGAAAGGGCAGTTTGCATAAATGAGGAAGTATGTTTAGAATAAATAAGCTCATTTCTCAGAAATGGTTAACGTTTTAACAACGGTTTAAATTCGGCTCATACTGACTTTATTAACTAAAAAATAACAAAGTTCTGATTTACATAGAAGTACCAGCGGACCCGGTAGGCAGGCGTCCTGCCACATGTTCTGGATCTCACAAACAGCGCCATCTACCGGGTCCTCTCGGTCTACTATAGCTGAGAACCATTCAGGTTACTCCACAATTACGAAAACAATATTTTATTACAATCGATCAAGCCGTTTAGGAGAAGAATTACGAACATAAGCACATCGGAATTTTACATATAAAGATTAAATCTAAATGCAAAAAAAGAGCATTTAGTGGGATTTGGCAAATATGACTACTTACCGCCCTTGCTGCATAAAGAGTACCTCAGTTGCCAACCCCATTTTTACACTCATTCAAAATGGCTTCTCCTTATTCTAAATAATATTCTGGCAAAACCCTTAAACAACAAGCTAAACTAATTCGGTAACCTCGTGATCGTCCCTACACTAAGAGGGTAGGTACCATATTTATGAAGCTCTGTGTACAAAAATATCGAAATAATAATATAATTAAATCGGAAGACTAGTATAAAATCCTATCCTATATTTAACATTTAAATCGTTTATGAAATGTGTCATAGGTCGCTAGATGAAAATATTTGGAAATGAATACGTGAGGTGAAACAGATGTGAGAAAGATTGAAGGTTTACGTTTATCATATGCCTTACATAAATGGATCAGTTAAAATACGTGTAAATTATACAGTTGTCGTATTATAACTGTGCATGACTGAAATAGACTTTCCACACGGCCGCGCAGGCACTGTCGTATAGAAAAGTGGTGACGTGTAACAATATTTATATTTGTAAGGAAATTCAGCACGACCCGAACTTTTATGGCACTGACTGCTCTTGACCCCTGAACGAGCGAGAAATGTATTAACATAATGTAAAGAAGTCGAAGCGACACCATGATGTTACTGCGTTTGACTGATCGCGCCTGCGCTCAATGAATTTCATCGTTCAATTGACTACCGCGCAGCGTACTTGCGTACAGCTTCCGTCATGCAGTTTTAATACGACAACTACAAGATTTCCAATATTCATACTTAGTGGTGCCGATTCTAGAATTGATTAACTGAACTAAAATTAGAGATATCGTTACCACAAGAGCGAGATGGAACAACGGACCTTGTATACCGTTGCATATAGTAGCTATGTAAAATATACATAGAATAAAAAAACTGTTTGTATTAAATTGCTTCAATACTTTAACACTTGTCTTATTATTGCATATCTGAAGTTTACGAAAGTAGCTGGGCAGTTGTAAATTTTTCGTTAAAATATATTTGGCGAAAGCAGTAACAGCTAGCTGTCTCACTCACTCCTTTGCAATCCGTTTATACATCTGTCTCACTCGTACAGAGGCCGAGAATACTCGTTGCTATTATTAGAGGTTTCGCAGTCGTGTTGATTTTTACCAAATTTAAATATTTCAGCACGTTTACACTTTTCTATACGACTATACCTGCGCGGTTTTTGGTAAACCTAACAATCAGACTTGCTTAATTATGATGACACAACAACTGGCGTCCGAGCACGGATCTTTTCGACAAACTTATCGACTCGATAAAAGTTTTTATGTATTGAATTTTATCGTTTTATCAACACTTTATGTCAAATTTGAAGTTTAAAATCGACAAACACGTCGACAAAAAGAACCATGCTCGCACCGCTGTTTTTATATACCATATATTTTTCATACTAAATCAATAAGTTATTATAGGTTTATGTTCTGATTTTAAGCTTATTGAACCGATTTCGTAGACCATTTTGCGGTTGACAAGTTAAAAGTAGACATAACATGAGTTTAATGATTAAAGATCATGATCACAGACTTCAGCACTGCCTTATAAGATAAATATAATTTAGTTCTTCCATTGTGTATACATTTTAGTTAAGATGACTCTCTTAGGATCGTTTATATTATTTGAAATTATAACAACAGTGGGATTGTTCTATTTTTTGTGGAAATAAATTCATTACCATCGGTGAAATGTCGGTGTATTAAGGAAAACTTGTACATATCCCCTCTGGGCATACAGGCCTGATGCTACATCTATTTATTATGCCCTTATTGTATATTTATTATCTGTGTATGACATAAGCCCCGCCCACCTGTATTGATATCGAATAGAGAGAGTGCGTAAACAACCACCACGCGTTTCACTGGAGTTTTTAGCGAAAAGGGCTTCAAGAGATGTCGTTGCAAGTTATCTGAGACCGATTGTATTTTTATCCGCCGGGTGACGTCTATAAACACGCTAATTATAGAAAAATAATTCGTAACATCGTACTGGGCACAGTCGTAATATTGTTTAGGAATAGCAAAATTGGTTAAAATAATAATAAGAATGAATAGAATAATCCCAATGCTATATATTTATAATAAAAGAGTTCTGAATGCTAGCACTCGAAATAAAATATTGTACATTAATATATTTGTGTTTGTTTTATTTATTATCTATTTCTCTCCACAACTTTCCTCTAAACACGTAGAATTAAGTACCTAATATTTTTATTTACGCATATCACCAGCCTCCTTTCTTTTACGCAAATTACTATTTTCTATGCATATCTCATCCATTCAGTTCAGCCTTGATACGTTTTCTTCTACCTTCTATCAAATCAATGCGAATCCAAACACAAGGTAAAATTTACGTATGAATCTACTACCTACCTAAATTACCATAATTCAATAAACGGCCGTATGACGTGCAGTTATTTAATTGAACAGCTGGCGTAAAGTATTGGCCGTATAAAACCCGCCATGACATTTAAATATAGTTCCATTTTCCGCCACCGGAGGCGCCGTATTATACGAACATGGCGTCCGTCGGCAAGTGAATCACAATAAGAAGTAGTTTGCTTATTGCTTGCTTTAGCAATGTATTCTGAAGACAATAGTGATTTGCAAATGTGTGACAACAATGTTAGTGGGGAATTGTCGGTTGGAAAATGGTCAAACACTGAATTCAAACAAAAGTTTGACAATACACTTCTTGATTACGATGAACTGCATCAAGGTATTATTTTATTAATTCTAATAGATATTTAAGTTCTTCAGTGTTGTCCTCTAAAATGTTAGTGTGAACTGGAAAAATTATTCATATTTTTAGGATCCCAAAAAAAACCGTGGACGCAAGCAAGAGTCGATGAGGTTACAAACGCGATTAAGGTTGGTACGGAGACCCTAAATTCTGGACTACGACGGACAGCCATGGAATATTACTGGATGAACAAGTACGACGTAATGACGTTTGAAAATGAGGACCATTTAATTTTCAAAAGAACAGCGTCTGAAGATTTAGCTATAAGAATCATACCTAGAGAAAAATATTTCGACAAATTAACAGAAATCCATGAGGCTTGCAAACATGGCGGGAGGGACAAGATGTTACAGTGTCTCAAAAATAAATACTACATTCCGAAAAAAGCCGTCGAGATTTACGTTTCTCTTTGCCCAAAGTGTCATAATAAAAGAAATGTACCCAATAAAGAAGGGTTAGCCCGTCAGAATATATCACTCAAATTGAATATAAGAGGGCAGGCAGACATGATTGATTTTCAATCTAGTCCTGACGGCGAATTTAAATGGCTATTAAGTTACCAGGATGAAGCCACAAAATTCTTGAATCTTCGACCTCTAAAAACAAACGACGCCTCTGAGGTTCTATGTGAACTAACGAAGATATTTTTGACATTTGGAGCACCAACAATCTTGCAATTAGACGAACGACATGAATTTGCGCCAAAACTCGCAAAAGACATTACAGCGATGTGGTCAGACTGTAGAGTAGTTCATAAAAATACAAGTAATCAAGAATATGAGCAGTTACTACGCTCCTGGATGACAGAAAATTATTCCACCAAATGGTCTGTTGGTTGCTTTCTTGTCCAATACGAAAATAACACGTCAGTACACCGTGTACTTGGAAAACCTCCGTACAAAACACTTTTTGGTTGTGACCCTAAAGCTGATTTACGGGCTCCAAATCTATCAGCCCTAGTTTTGCAGTCTCGTACTGAAGTTGAGATCAAAATTGAGGCAAAGAATGAATTGAGTGATAATGTTCCTGGTCTAAGCTCGGATGAAGAGGATGATTATTAATCACTAAAATTTTACATTAGATACTATAATTCTGGTTCCAACAAGACTTGTTTTAGGTGGCGCAGGAAAAACAATTTGGAAATACATGGGATTTGCCCAGCAGTGGGCCAGTATTGATTAACATAAAAAAGTAACTACTATATTAATAGATCTCTTGGTAGGTACTTATTAATATCAAGACAGATTAATTTAAGTTTCGAAGCCCGACGGACATAAAATATAAATTTAAGTTGTAACATAAAAAAAATTAAACTATTAAAATACAGTTAAGTATATTAAATGTTTCGTTTTATTTTGCCTCACAACTCCTGGTCACCCTAACGCAGCACTCCCCTTCGCTACGTCATAGGTACTCACTTGTCATTTAGGCCAGCACTGCCGGGCGCACACATCATGGAACCTGATTCCGACTGAAACAGGTTTAAAAGTACTGCTAGTTCTGTTGCCTGAACAAGATAATACCTAATTGAATGTTGTAATTTAAACTCATTGAGAGTCGCTCACATTTAACCTTGTTTCAACAACAAACCTTATTGTTTTATTTTAGTGACTTAGTGAGGGACTGCAATATGATCCTGACGGCAAAAATTTTAATTTGGATACTGGTTCATTGCATTTAAACTATGCACGTCAGTTTTAACGATTTTTGGCAAACAGTATGGATAAAAGATACTAACCGCTTTCGTCTAAATAAAAAACTGGTTCGCACACTTGGTGTGTGCGTCCGGCCTGACGCCGTATGATTGCGCGGCTCGGCGTTAGGCCAACGGGCTAGGCGATCAATATTGCGCGGTTATCGCACAAGATGGCGGCTACAGGCCAACGCTCTCTTCTAATGTAGAGTAAGAGTTTCAAAACACCTAAAAATAATTTTATGTTTCCATTTATTTCATTTAAAGTGTCTAACTTTTAAGCGTCACTGGCTCCTATAGGAGACAAACTTTTTCGTGCCCTAGCGCCGTGATATTATTAAATACTTCATGCCAATTTCCATACAATATTTGTATTCTTATAAAGACGTGGCGGTGAGAGCACGAAAATATCTACAAGTCCGTTGCGTTCAAATGGATAAACGTGGTTCCCGAAGCTCGGTAATGTAATGTCGTGGTGGGCACATAGCTACGGACCCCCACCTCTTGAGCCAAAGGTTGTGGATGCTAGATTTTAGCATGTACTAATTAGACCTTTTCAATGTCATATGTTATTTCTTAATTAATCTCAAAAACATCACAGAAATATGGTGAAGGAAAACATCGCGAGAAAATCTAGACTTGATGTTTTGAAATCGCTGTGAGCTAGCGTGGTGATCAATGCTCGCGTCTTCTATGTATGTGAAGAGGTTCTTGTCCTCCAGTAGGACAGTTCTGGGCTGGTTATGAAGCACGGTGTATTTTTTTTTTGTGTAGGCCATTATGCCAGCCTTGGAGGTTGTCGACTGCTTAACCGGACTTTACTGTGGCTGCCTTAAGAAATGTAAGGCCCCCAGCCAGGGCATTCAACTTATAAACTAAGCGACAACACGCTAAGGGGTGTGAGGGGCTACCCTGCGGGGTATGAGCGTCGGCTTAGGGCGTCGCTCGTGGGAGGACAGCAAGGGACTGGCCGGATCGGGTTCAAAACATTATTACTATTTAGGGACGAATTTAAATCTACAGGCTCAACGGCGCGGGCTGGCACGAGCAAGGGTCGCGGTGGACAATTACGGAGGCGTCGCGACGTGCCTCGACGGCGAGGCCGGAATGACGGCGGACTGTGTTTGTGTACGGTGCTGGTGGCCCTTCTGCTCTCTCGGAGTAGGGTAGTAGCGTCATCGGGATAGGTGAGGGAATGCCTAGGTCGGTGAATCCTACTGATATGTGAGGGAAGCACGGTGAATAAAACCCAAGCTTTATATACTAATATGTATAATAAACGCCAATATACAGGTTATGTATAGACAGAATACGACTGTGTACAACATTTTATATCGTGTCTCGTTCACGAGTACGATGATCTTGTACCTTTTGTCGAATAACACATCTGAGAACCATAGTAACTGGAATAAAGAAAAAAATACGTTATGAACATGGTAGATGGGTAATATATAATTAAAATTTAAGTATCTGTCTGTAAAATAAATGCCATTTAAGTAAAAACTGCTATTTATATTATTATGAGCCTGGAGTGTGTAAGTGTCCCACTACAGGACAAGGCCTCCCTTCCCCTTTTCCCAATCATAAATGACAGTCTTCAGAATTTTTGTTGTATCTTTATCTTGCAGGCTTCAGAAGATACGAATATATTAGGGCGTTGTCGCGCGCGAACGTATTCGCGGGCATAGATAGTATTTAATAACTAAGTATAGAAATAAAAATTCCCTCGTTGGTCTACTGAACGCAAGCGCGGCTGCTTTGCGTTAGGTACTGAGTTCGATTCTCGGTGCGGGCAAAATATTATTAAGTTTTTCTGTTAGGACATTTTCAGTAGGTAGTTTTTGTTCAATTGATACCAATAGGTAATAGGCTCATTACTTATTACATGGGATTAGCAGCTTTGTCGTGGGTGACTGTCGGAATATTATGATAAATTTCTAAGTATGAATAGTATAATATAGTATTATAAGGCCTCTAAAATTAACATAAAACGAGTAAAAAGTCAATAGTCCGCGACTCCAACCCGCACAACGTGACCGGTTCCTCTCAAACCTATCTGCCTGACGTGAAAATCGAGAATGGATTCTAAAAGTAATCAGTATACATACTAGATGATGCTGCCTGTCCATCTAGAGAAATCCTTCAGTCGCCTTTTGGAATACTCTTCTGAGAAGTATTCCTCTCTGAGGGAACTCTGCAAGGGCTCACATTTAGAACGCTGCTTGAAAATAAATGGCAAGAATAAACTTACAGCGCCGAATAGAGCAAAAAATATACAACCACTTTTTAGACCAAAACTATAATTCAGTTTTTCAGGGTCGTTTGCATCTAAAAACTCTTTGATCATGTTGTCGTCTTGTGTATTTTATTTACTCTTCACAGCGAATTCGTTGATATTAAGCAGACAATGGTATATTAATAAATATTGTGCAGTAAACTAGATACGGGTAAAATACAAAATTGAAAAATTGACGTTTGGAACAATAGTAGTACACTAGAGAGTTTTGAAGGGAACTTGAAACTTTTTCGGTTTCTGTTTAAAGTTGGTAGCTTTTATATATAACCTTCTTAGTTAGTAGTGAAATTATTGTGGGAAGTTGAAAAAATCGTAAAATATAATACAATTTAAAGCAACTTCAGATTAAAGTACTTATACCTAATATCAAAGTCATCACTCTACCAACTTAGCTACCTTTTCGTGTTCAAACCTATTGAATTTTCAATCTTCCTTGTATTCGTCTTAAGTAGACGCCTGGCGATATTTATTTAGCAATCACTTACAGATCTACTAAACTACTAATTAATATAGGCATTACATGGCCATAACATGTATAAAAAAATATAATTATCTATACATATAATAAAAGTAATGTAATGGATCGCTGTCTGTACATGGAAGATATATGAGAAAATATATTATTGGGACCTTTATCAACGCAAATAGCACCCAAAACAATGATTGTTAGAATTTTTGTCTGTTTGTCTGTGCGTTTGTGCATGCTTATCTCAGAAATGGCTTATCCGATTTAGATGTGGTTCACTAATATATTGTGGTAAGCTTCACTTAACATTTAGTGTTTGTTTCATATCAATCGGTTCTTAAATAAAAAAGTAATGCCAATTTAAAAAATCACGTCGAAAATTTGTTAATTATTGATATTATGTGAAACCATTTTCGACTTCTACGTGGATGAAGTCGCGGGTAAATGCTAGTATATGATAAATAAAATCTATTTTTAGTTATATTCCAGTCAAAAGGCCGTCAGTTGAATGCAAACTAATTCTCAAAAGGCGCGTAATGATACAAAGAGGACATCGTGGATCTTAGCGCAATTTTATTTGTATTGCACGTCAAGAACCTTACCGTTCTACTTACACGTTTTATGGAGGGGGCAAACTTAGGGAGGGGGCAAACATCATAGTGGGTTTTATTTTAAAATAAAAAGTAGGCAGAGGTATACAAAGTTGTTCACCAATGCTGTTATTAAGTCTCTTGTAATAGGTGGCGAGCCTATTGCCATTTACCGGACACAATTCCAAACTCCGGGCTGCCGAGGAATTCCTAATAGAAAAACCCAATAACACTTTGCCTAACCAGAAATCGAACCCAGGACCTGATCATGCTCAGCAGTCGCGCTAGGGACATTTTTTTTTGTTAAATCCCTATCTCCCTATCAGTACCAATAATATAGAAAGAAATAATATTCACGAGTTAATAAGGAAATATAAATCCGGTGTCTGCGACTGCTGGGATCAATTTCCTGTTACGACGCTTTTTAGATGAGATGTAGGTACCTATATATATATGATTCGGAAATTATATTTATTATACAGTAACGTTTATATTTCCATTAGATAAGATATTGTATTTTTATACAATACTAGCTGTGCCCCACGGTTTCACTCGCGTATAATTATATTATAATTAGCCTAAGTTACTTTTTATATAGTCACCTGCCAGTAAAATCTTATCAGAATCGGCCCAGCCGTTTCGAAGATTGGCAGGAACAGACAAACAAAAATTTTAAAAAAAATATTTTTATATTTTATTACAAACATTATATTTTTTTATACATAATGAGGCCATGTTATGCCTATATTAATTAATATTTTTCAAAACTAAAAAAATAATAGACGAGAACGGGGCTTGAACCCGCGACCCTTGACTTTCCGTGTCATCACTCTACCAACTGGGCTACCTTGTCGTGTTCAAACCTATTGAATTTTCAATCTTCCTATATATATATATATCGTCTTAAGGAGACGCCTGGCGATATTTATCTAGCATTCATTTACAGGAATCTGACAACACTAGTCTTGACAGACAGATAGACAGACGGACAGACAACAAAGTGATCCTATAAGGATTCATTTTTCCTTTTGAGGAACGGAACTCTAAAAATAGGTATTTTGTCCTTCTCTTGCTGTAGATACCTACTACATATTAACTATTCTGTGCTGTACCTACATAAATACTTATGTAGCTATTAGGTACAAGTCATGCTTATCAACAAAATTATCATATTGTTATTCACTCAAAAACACAATGTCTTCTTCTCATGCAATCGAATGGAAATTCTATTAATCGATCATATCGGCAGGGAACGTCTGGAGGCGATGTTACAACGAGCGATTCCGGTATGTTTTATCAATCGAATCCCTCGTGCGAGTTTAATATCGAAATGTTATTCAAACGTTCTTCTTCTTATCGTATGGTTGATGAACAACCTAGTGTCACAGTTAAAACCACCCGTAGGTCTCTGACATGGCTTTACACATCAACGAGAACATCTCTCAGGTGTGCTGGTTTCCTCACGATGTTTTCCTTCACCTTTATAAGCAAGTGATAATTTATTTATAATACGCACATGACTTCGAAAAGTCAGTGGTGTGTGCCTTGGATTCGAACTTGTGACCTTTGACTTGTCAGTCCAATGGTCATACCACTAGGCTATCACTGCTAGCGACTCTTTAACCCTTAATCTCATAACTATGTACTAATTTAATAATATTCTTAGGTGGCCCTTCATTAAGGGCATTATTTCAGAATTAATTCTATCTATATTAATATCTTAGGTTTGCGCGATCACTACACATTATAATAAAACAACTTTTAACCGGATTCATCGCGTGTATTATTGGTTTCCTTCTGCGACCACGAACGCTGCAAAGTGTTCGAAACGTCAGGAAAAACAAAAAACCAATAATACACGCGATTAATCCGGTTAAAAGTTGTTTTATTATAATTTCCATATTAATATTATAAATGCGAAAGTAACTCTGTTTGTTTGTTACCTTTTCACGACTAAACGGCTGAACGGATCGTAATGAAATTTGGCAAGGAGATAGATTGGATATTGGACGCAGACGAAGTTGCGGGCACCAACTAGTATCAATTATATTTTAGGTATTCATTTAACGTGACATTTCTTAACTGTATTTCTTTTGTGTCGTGTCTTATTTATTTTTGATTTGTTCAAAATAAACAGTAGATATTAGACCTCTCATCGTCTCGGACTCAATGTACTTAAGACCAGCTAAATATATTTTAAGCAGGAAGGGCACAGGGCTGATATTCTAGGTCCAGGATCAGCTGCCCTACCATCCCTCCACTGTTCCCCTGTACGCTAATTATCGTACCTACAGAATCTTGACTTGCCTCGTTTGTTTAGTGGTCCTAAGCGCGACTGCTGAGCAGGAGGTCTCGGGTTCGGGTGAAATTTTATTGTGTTTATCTGTAAAGAAATTTTCAGTACCAGCCCGGAGTTTGGAATTGAGCCTGGTAGAGCCATCTACCAATAGGCTCATCCCCTACTACGTGGGTCACCAATTGTGTACACATTGAACATTGAAAACTTCCACATGAAAATGGCACAATCCAAAAACCCGATGTTATGATATGACTTTTTAAAGATTTGACTATTTTTTAATGTAAATTTTTGGAAATAAATATCTGAAGACCAAACTTTGTGGTTGTTTTGATGAACAATAGTATAAATATCGTAATGTTTGTTTTCAGTGTGTGACATGTGCCTACCCTTTTGGGGAATACAGGCGTGATGCTATATTATGTTAAGCAGTATATTTTAAAAGACACCATGAAGAAGCGGATCTGTTCCGTCTGATCAAAAAAAAAACAAAAAAAAACATTTAAAAGCGTATAGTACGGGGATCACATTATTACGAAGTGATAAAACCCCCTGAAATAACTTATCGAAATAGATTAAAGATTTATTTTCAGAAATTATATTCCATAACAAGATTACCTATAATTTAAATCGATTCAAGTTATGTAAAGAACTAATTTTGTATGTGTCGTGCAAGCGTTCCCAAAATGCACAAACAATAAGATAATTATTATCTCCAACACTCCTTCAGCACAAAATTTTAAAACGTTCTATATCTAAACTTGCTGTAAACTAAGTGGTTCTTAAGTAGCTGGTTACACTCCAGATAAATATATTATGTATGTCGTTATGCATAAGGGTTTACATACATCATAGTATTTTGGTAGCACAATATTCGTCTTTGAGTACTGAACTTTACATGGAAGGTAGAATAGGTGAGGCTAATTTTCAAACTATTGCAGTTTTTTTTTAATTAGGCTCTTTCAGAATGACAGGGGGGTTTTGTCTGCGTAACCGGACAATATCTAAGGCTGCTGCAGCATGATGCCTTCAGCCAGAGCATATTTTAAATTACTGCAAACTAAGCAACAGCGCTAAGGGCATCCCCTGCCGGACACGAGCCTCGGCTTAGGGCGTTGCTGGGGGGACAGCTAGGAGCTAGCTGGATCAGATCAGTTTCCTTATTAAAGGACGTACTTAAAGCTGCTGGCTCGGCGCGGGCCAGCTCGAGCAAGGGCCGGAGCCGGCATGATGAGAGATTTCACGACGGACGCGAAATCACGAAGTGGTCGAGAGACCAAAAGGAAAAAAAATGTCAGAAAGGTGGGTGATTCGTTACAATTTGAAACTCGTGTCTTTTTAAGTGTGGACGCTTTCCTGAATTAGGCCACCAATCTGTTAACGCCTTGTATCACCTATCATCACCCCGTTTAGCCAGGTCTCTCGCCTAACGATATTTGAAGACACGTACATACAATATCTGAACAAAAATATCAGACGAGATCTTTTCGTGTATAAGACGCCTTTATGCGTAAGTGCTATAAAAGGTTCGGCAAGGAAATACTAACCGCTTGCGAGGAACACATCCTTTTATCGCAAAATCTTTACCTACCCACCGCGCTTTACAAAGATATCAAAAACAGCGTGGTTTATTTAAAAGTTTGTATAGAATAACATGAAAGAATGAATGAAAGCTTAGGACAGCGCAAAATAGACTCGAGGTGTGAAATGTTTTTCAAGTCCCGTAAAGTCCCGTTTGTGTCTAATGTTTTCTATAATATTTTTTGAATTTTGTTGTTCTTTATAGTTGTTTAACAAACAAGATAATAATTCTTAACTTAAAAATTAAAAAAATCCCTATACTTGCTTTCTAATAAATTGCTTTTTAACTAAAAAAAATAACGATTAAACAAAACATAATGATTTTTATACAGTTTTTGTGAAAGACCCTGCATCATCGAAAATTCAAATGATGGCAAATAGTTTTTGTAAAGTAGGAGTCGCGACGTATCATTTATAATATTTATTTAACAGGAACAAGAACTCAGGTACATATTAGCAAGTTTTACTAACTGCTGTATATTTTCTTAATTATTCTGTTACGAATATCCATAGAAACACCACAGCCTCCCAAAGATAATATACTTATATCTTAACTTTGTTGTACTTAGAGGTAGTTGAGGCATTTTGGGACAAAAGAAAACTACTTGTAGTGTAGGAATATTTTCCCTTACTTTTTCTTTTCTAAATGATCTTCACAACTTTATTATTGTAGTGGTTGGGAAGAGAGCTGTACCCACTCAAAATAAATAAATATAATCACCGCTAAATAAATCATCGCCCGCGGCGATGTCGGGAGTCTAACTGGCAAACATCGCCGTGGGCTCAGCTCATGATTAAGGGCTCCGTTAGAGTTCCAAACTGGGCGGGCAATCCCAAAATATGCACGTGAGTTAGTGCTGCGCCATGTGTACACAACCAGCGTAATTGCGCGGTGCAGCGCAGTGTTATCCATCTACACCATACCTCGTTCCTTCTCATTGGTGACCTCGACCTGATTTGAACCTCCTGATCTCGTCGAGATCGCTACAGACTACTTTGATAATAGCATCACAATCAATGCGTGAAAATGCCTCAGACAAACAGGCCTTTTCTATATTATAATTTATTACATAACAGAGCATCACGCCTAAATTCTCCAAAGGCATAGGCAGAGGTGTGCACATTTATTTACCAACATTTCACTATTCTGTTAAAGTTATATGTTATATTCCTGAAGCTATTACTATCTGCCGGGTATAATTCCACGCTCTTAAAAACTAAATAACAGTGCCTGACCATCGAACCTAAGGCTTTACGATAAGCAGCCATCCTTGCGATCACTAGACCAAAGACACAGTTGTAAAGAATTTCATAAAAAAATTATGATCTAAATGTAAAAAATTATTATTTTAATATTTCAATTAATGTTCACCGGTTACTACTCACGTGCATTTTTCGGGATTTCCCGACTAGTTTCGAACTCGAACGGAGCTCTTAGTCATGAGCTGAGCCCGCGGCGATGTCGCGAGTCAAACTCGTGGCAAAAATGCACGTGAGTAGTAACCGGTGAACAATAATTGATATGAATATGTCTCACGAAAGTTTTTATACATAAATATTTTAACATAGCATCACGCCTGTATTCCCCGAAGGGGTAGGCAGAGGTGTACACAATTGTACACCCACATTTCACCAATGCTGTTATTAAGTCCCATGTAATAGGTGGTGAGCCTATTGCCATCAACCGGGCACATTTCCAAGCTCCGGGCTGCTACTGAGAATTTCCTAACAGAAAAACTCAATAACACTTAATAAATATTTTAATATTTGAAAAAATATAAATACCTATTTACCTCAGTCGTTCTTACTTGAAGAACAAAGCCCAAAATATAACACACTGATAACTATTTCCAATATTTACTAAACAATACCAACTTACGTCCAAAGAGAATAAGTTGGAACCTCCGTAATTTTGTTATGGAATACTTGAAGCGTTTGGGGACAAAAGATAAATATTATTATGATTTTTCTTTCGTTGTTTGTCTAGTTTACCTTTGGTGTTTGTAAATATTGAATTAAGGTAACAGTAGGTGCTTATAAGATTATGCTTTAATAATCTGATAAGACTGAAAAGAAAAAGCTACAGAAGTAGTGTCTTAGGTTTTCGCGATCACTACACATTATAATAAAACAACTTTTAACCAGATTAATCGCGTGTATAATTGGTTTTTGCTTTTCCTGACGTTTCGAACACTTTGTAGCATTCGTGGTCACAGAAGGATTATAACCAATAATACACGCGATTAATCCGGTTAAAAGTTTTTTTTTTTTTTATTATAATAAGCTACAGAGCTTTATGTCAAAGATACAAATATTACTTGGTATAAAAAAGAATACATATATATATACGAGATGTATAACATTCTTCGTAAGCTGGCAGTAAGTACCTAATCTGCAGACAATTTATTTAAGTAGAAACTTTTTAAATGAGCATGATTTAGGGTCATATTGTTCGTATATTTATACTCTATGTAAATGACTACTAAAAAAGTATTCAATTTTGGATATGGCAAGATTTACTATATAGGTATAACTTTATAACAGTACTGTTGTTTTATAATAATTTACTAATATTCCGCAACATTTCCAGTCAAGCTAGTCTTGAGGGAGTGTTCAGTATTAATCGAATAATTGAATTATTTCGCGCCGGGATGTTCCTCGCTTGGGGGCTTGTCAAGTGCCGATGCCGTAGTGTGTTGTACAATAAACAATTTATCGACAAATACATAGTAAGACAGATCTTAAGAAAACAAAAACTAATGAAATTCAATAACATAAGATAGATAATTTGTAACTCGGAGCACGGGAAGCTTTTGCTTCGGCTCATCTTGACCGCCGTGCTCCTCCAATTGTCCTCGGAATGAGCAACCATTTTTTATAATAAAAATATTATAAAAAATGGTTGCTCATCGCGAGGACAGTTTTAGTGATGAGGAATAGCGTAATTGTTTTTTTCTTCTGCAAACTTCTACATCACATTAAATGTGTGCATGTCATTTGGGTGTACTGCCACTATTTTAGCGGCTACATTATATTTTGGTGTCACGTATTATATAATACCAACCGCAAAGAGCTGCCTCAATGTTTTCTGGGATTTTCTGGTAAAGATTTTTCAGTAGCAGCCCGGAGTTTGAAATTGTGCCCAGATAATGGCAATAAGTTCCAGCCTATCCTACTACATGGGACTGGCAGCTTGTTGAAATATAGGTGGACAACTATGTACACCTTTGCCCTCCCCCTCGAGGGATACAGGCTGCTACGCATGTATTTATAGACCGATCGATTGGCAACTTCTTGTTTTACTTGAAACTTAAAATGAAGTAAATATCTATGGATTTATCCCAAGAATTCTATGCCTAGTGTATGGTAAATCTTATTAATGTCTTGTAGCGTAGGAAAATAGGTTGAAACTGTACAAAATAAGGTTAACTATGTTGCGGCGTAGAACATAGTAATTAATATAAATGCACAATTAATGATGTGCTCGGTAAGTTAGTTTTAGGAGGAGCTCGTGGCTAAGTAAACTGCACAGATCGATCGATTGAGGTTAAGCTGCGCTTGCCGCGGTCGTTCTGTGGATAGGTGATCATCATTTCATACCGAGATCGATCCGTGCCTCGGAGAATACGTTAAGCCATAGGTCCTGGTTGTTAAATTAAGATCGATGACAGCCGTTATGGGTAGTTAGAAGCCTGACAACCACTAAAGCAGAGAACAGTCATACAACGAGATATCGTGTTACCCAATAACTGGGTTGTGGAGGTCAGATGGCAGTCCATCTCCATGTAAAATACCATTAAGCTGCATCGGATTTGACTGGAAGTCGACCCCAATATAATTGGGAAATGGCTAGGCAGATTGTTTTAGGTAAGTTAGTTGTAAATGCCTCGTTAGTCTAGTGGTCCCGAGCGCGACTGCTAAGCATGAGGTCCTGGGTGCGATTCCCGGGTCAAGCAAAGTTAAAAAATACTCCGTAGCAGCCCGGAGTTTGGAATTGTGTATAATATATTGTCTTTTTTATGCATGTGGTCATCGAACGGGACTTGAATCCAGGACTTTTGTTATGCCAAAGGGTAGCTCTCCGAGCTATTTATGTCATGTCTAATATTTTTGCAATGTTAGTAAATTAAAAATAGGCGAATATTAGACACAAACGGGACTCGAATCCGCGACCATTGTCATGCCGTGGCCCGTAAAATAGCTCTTGCAACCACTTTGGAAGAGTCAAATGTTTTAATGTTCCTTAGTAAAATAAAAACTAACGCATTTTATTTAAAACACTTCACAATACCACGAGGACAGGATAAATTTCATCTCTCTAATGTACAACCCGGTTGAAAATGTCCCTATTCTCTCGAGTTACCGGATACTTTGTTAACTTAAATATTAAAAGCGCGCGCGAAAATGATAAATAAAAATAATGTAAGGAAAAATAAAATAGGTATGAAAATAAAAATGATACGCTTGATGATACTGCCTCATTGGTTTAGAAGAGTCAAATGCGGCTGCTGAGCGAAAGGTCCTGGTTTCGAAACCTAGGTCGGAAAAACTGTTATTAAGTTTTACGGTAGGAAATTCTCAGAAGCGGCCTGGAGTGTGGTGTTGCTCCCGGTTGATGGAATAGGCTCACTATTCAACTGCACCTGCATTTCACCTGCATCCTTGAAATGCGGGTGTACAGCAGTGTACCGTTTGAAACTAGAAGGGACTAGTTGAGTAACTTGTTCCACATAATCAGGTGTAAATGACCACGGTAGAAAAAATCATCTGATCGTCGTTGATGGTCACTTTGAAGTAAATTGCATCGTATGTAATAGCTTCAATACATATTATGAAACAAAGTCCTCCGCCACGTCTGGCTGTCTGTTTGTTCGCGATAAACTCAAAAACTACTGCACTGATTTTCATGCTGTTTTCACCAATGGATAGAGTGGCTCCCTAGAAAAGTTTTAGTATATAATTTGTCAAGTTTTTGTATACATTGGCTAAAATATAATGATATTTGTTGGAGGTGTCGGAAAAAAATAAGCCGTCTGAGAGCTTTCAACGAAAACCCTTTGAGATATAACAAAATGATGTATGGTAGAATTATGCATCTTATATAGATCTACAGAAAAAATCGCAATGGCATATGTCTATATCTTAAGGATAACATACTATATCCATTTTAATACTCAAAACAGTGGGCAAATTATAAAGCAAATACTTTTTTTAATAAAATTAAAAATCAAAATTATGAAGGTAATTGGAAAGTGGAAACGGAATCAAAATTTCATGATTACTTTTGGTCGCGATAACCGACATCCACGCGGGCGTAGCCGCGGGCATCAGCTAGTGTTTAATAAAAGCAAAACAATTACAATACATATGACGAAATGTTTAACAAAGCGACTATTACTATTATATTGATGGCAATCAAAATAGTCAATAGGCCTGCTGGTTGTTGTATAATAACTTTCGTAAAATACATTCATAATTATTAATAATTGTTCAACGGTTATTACTCACGTGCATTGTTCGGGATTGCCCGACTAGTTTCGAACTCGCACGGAGCCCTTAATCGTGAGCTGAGCCCGCGGCGATATCGCAAGTCAAACAGACTGAGGTTTGACTCGCGACATCGCCGCGGGCTCAGCTCATGACATCCCGAAGAATGCACGTGAGTAATAACCGTTAAACGATAATTAATATAGCTGCTGGCACCACAAAGTACACATATACCACAGAGTAATAGTCCGTATTCATACTTTGAAAGGTCAATGTACCGTTTTTTTGACATATTTTCGTACGTATTTTTTTTTAGCGGGATCTATGATAGCTGCGAAAAATAAGCGTTCCATGGAAATGTTTAGTACCTACTCGATCAAAATGTATGCAGAATGTGAATGTGTTGTATAATGAAAAACGCGACCATAAAATTAAACTCAAAAATCTGGCTACTCTATGTCGTAGACCTGTATAAATATTAATGATTACCTATACGTATTTTATGCTACCTCGATGAAAGGAAAAAAATAATTAAAAATAAACAGAACGGGAATAAGAGTAGAAATTCGTTTCGCTTGAATAATTTGGGATTCAGGTAGGGTAACCATATTGACAGTAAAGACTAGGCCAGAAGACTGACGTTTACAGCTGAAACTTTGATACAATAAAGTCAGAAAATCGTAATGGATGTTTTTTATTTCCATTTGAGTCTTGGTTCAAGGGAATGTATTTGACTTGTATATTAACCCCAAGGAAGTTACCTTGACATGGTCGTAATTTAGATTGAGGCAGAGTAAAACTCAAATATTTATTCGCAAACCAACAAAGTATGTACTTCAGCAGTTGTTACTCCCACACCACCACTTAGATCCCACAACACAGGGAATCCTAGTGTGGGTTCTAAGGCCTGAACCCATTTGGTGTAATCATTTCTGTAATAAAAGTTTTTGTATTTTTTTTATTGTGCTACAGTAGAATGTTCTTAGGAAACTGTCCACAACTTTTGATAGATGATAATATTTATTTATTAATTTTTATTCTTTATTGTACAAATACATACACCAAAATTAAAATTAACATATAAGGAAAAAAAAATTGACATAGTAAATGCACAATGGGCGGCCTTATCGCATTCTGCGATCTCTTACAGGCAACCTAACCAATATCTGCATTAATACTGTTTTTTTTTTCTTTTTATGAATATTCTGTCACTAGGAAGAATATTGGATTCATTAGAAAAGTCAGAAATAACAATAATCTTAACACGTACATTTTCTTTTAAAAATTTAGTCACGACTGACTACTTGGGCTAGAGCAGGGTTTCTCAAAGTGAACATAATGCCCCCTTGTGAGCACTGAAGTCTCCCCAAAGGGCGGTAGAGCTAAAAAAATATATGAATCAGACCTTAATTAATGCCACGGTACCCGTAGAACCCCCAGTATTTCAACCACAATTAACAAATTTCACTCAAATCTCGTTTCACCAAGCCTTGTTATAAGAAAGTTTTCCGTTTTATCCCGCACGTAAAAAAATATATTTGCATATACGTTACGATAAAGAATAATAATATATTAAGAAAAATTAGGGGGACTAGATTGTTTTTATTGTCATTGCGAGCGCTATTTTTAATTAGTTTGTGAGCCTGTGGAATAGGGCATTGCTACGATTCACCGAGTGTGGCGGGTCCAATCGCTGCATGTATTCATATCTCTTTAATATTTTACTTACAAATTAAAATCCAGCATTTTAGTCCGAACAAATCTGAATGTTTGGTCACCGTAAATTCAGGTTCAATTTCCTACAGGAAGGGACCACGTGATGAAGGACATTTTTCGATTGTACGGTACATACATATTTATCCATAGATTAGAAATTATATTACTAACAATTGTGGCGAAAGGTACATTCATAAAACATCATAGCAATCTGAATGTTATATTTAACCGATGCTGTTATTATGACTAATGTCTAATTATGACTAATAATATGGTAGGTAGATAGATTGTGATCCCAAAGATGTGCCTATACAGGCCTTGCAGAGGAGGGTTCCGGAGCTAGTCTCCTTAGAGGACCCGAAGCTCCCCTCCACGTGCTGATCGGGGTGGGTTTAAGGGTAAGGTAAAAATCCCACACTCCCCGGTCATATCCCCAAAGGCCAGGTGCCTTTTGAAGGTGTCCCCGAGAGTCAATTGCCATAATGCTAATGAAGTGTCCCAAAAAATCAAAATATTAAGTTGCCACATCTATGCCCCTAAAAATATTGACGAGTCTGTCGGTGATTTCAAAATAAATGTGGAAATTTAAGTGAAAACTACTATTTAAACGATGCCCATAAATAATAGTTTTAGGAATTTTTATCTGTCAGTCTGAACGTTTATTCTTAATTAGACACCGAAAATAAATTAAAATCACTGATCACCGACGCTGAATGTAGCAGGTTTATGGGGAGTCTTAATAAAATTTGTATAAAAACTTTCGTGAGATATATTCATATCAATTAATGTTCACCGGTTATACTCACGTGCATTTTTCGGGATTGCCCTACTAGTTTCGAACTCGAACGGAGCCCGGAAACCCGAACACGCACTGCACGTGAGTAGTAACCGGTGAACATTAATTGATTGTCTTAATAAATTATCTCTAAATGTAATAAAAATCTGTCTGCAACTCGAAATAAGAAAGTAAGAAAAAAAGTCATGACATCATTAATTTCAACCCACTGCACTGAGTATGACCTCAGTGACTCTCATTTATTCCAATTATCGTTCAATTTTCAGCGGTCAACTGGCAGTTGCGGCTTTGTCCTAATGGTCCACAATAGGATGCTTGAAGCTTAAGTACTAGCGCATTTATAGCCTGCATAGGAGACTATAGCGGTTTTGTACTGCGCAAAACCGCAAATAAGATATTAAAGTCAAAGTCAAAGGTATATATTTCATATAAACCATACAAAGGCACTTACGAAAAGTAAGAATTTAGGTGCACGGTTCCAAAAAGTCGTTACATATGGAGAAGTACCGGCAAGAAACTCCATGGTTACTTTTTTAAACTTTATATTTTACAATTTCTGTAAATACAATTTTTGGGCGGGATGTAAGAACAACGTAATCTTTGATGCAGGTAATAATATAAAAGATAATTAGATAAGCTTTATTAAATGAATTGCAACGCATTTGACAAGATTACGGCGTTCTCACATTTACAAAATGTTGAAGCTAAAGAAGCTATATAAAACAATGCATAATATCCGTCAAATATTATTAATAATTTTAATAAAGTTAAAAACAAAAAGCTAAGGAGACATTGAAAGAGGTATACTAAAATAGGCTATTTCGTTAGTTTTCCTACTAGTGGCCCATAATAGGACTCTTAAACCTCATCACAAAGTACTTGCGCTACTCAAACTAAAACTAAACTAATTGACTAGTTTAATTTTAGTTTCGTGCGTGCGTCATAAGGCATTATGTCAGTTTTTCGTCCACACTAGTGCCTGTAGCCTAATCCTAGCTCATGGGTACTAGCGCAAGTAATGTGCATAGGACGCGGTAACACCGTGTTTGCACTGGTTTAGTGCGCTTGCGTTTATAAAAAGGTATTCAGTTTTAACACTATTGGTTCACAATAACATAAGTACCTACTAGCATAATATGTGTTCAGCGCGATAGTTGTCTTCGCCGTTTATTAATATACTTTTTTTTTATATAAACATTGCCCCACACTAGGAATTTCTTCCTGTATCCTGGGTGCGTTTACAGACATAATCATAAATCACATAATCTCACAAGCACACATACACCCAGACCCGGAGCAATTATCTATAGATCGTACAAATATTTGCTCCGTGCAGGAATCGAACCTGCGACACGCAGCGCAGCAGTCCGTCTCTTGACGACTGCGCCAACCGCAGTCGAAAACGCATTTAAAGAATAAATCTGACAAAATAACACACCACAGATATCACATGCACGCATACACATCACTATCGCATTAAATCGACTCAAGTGAGAAATCCTTCCCTCTTGTTTCCGCATCCCTTCCCTAAGAAATCAATTGCAAAAAAGTGCATATAGAACGCATGCGCGTGTGGCCCTGCTCCGCAAAAAGAAATACTATTGTGCTGTGTGTGAGCATTCTCAAAAATGACTGTGGGGTAGCAACAAGCCAGTGACCTTCAAGAAGTGACCATCAACTACTCTCCGCAAGACAGCTATCGAAGTCCTCACTCTCTACTCCGCTTCGCCCGACACCCAGTAAGTGCCTAAACCCTTGTTCCGACAATACACAATAGGATGCCTGAAGCCTTGAACTTACATTTGAGCACTAGCACAAGTTTAATATGTATTCAACACTTTGCATAGGAGGCGACAGCAGGCCTGCACAGGTTTCGTGCATTCCCTGGCAGTTTTCCCACGAGTGGTCTATACTGTGGGCTCTTGAAGCCTACTTAAGAAGTACTACCCATGTGGGTAGTAGCGCAAGTAATCTGCATAAGAGGCGATAGTATGTTTGTACTAGTTTGGTGCAAATTATGTCAGTCAAGGCTGCCTTGCTGGTCTAGTGGTCCGAAGCGCGACTGCTGAGCATGAGGTCTCCGGTTCGATTCCCAGTTCGGGCAAAGTGTTATTGAGTTTATCTATTAGTAAATTCTCAGTGGCAGCCCGGAGTTTGTAATTGTGCCCGGTTGATGGCAATAGGCTCACCACCTATTACATGGGACTTGATAATAGCATTGGTGCAATGTGGGTGCACAGCTGTACACCACTGTCTACCCCTTCGGGGAATACAGACGTAATGCTATGTTATGTTAATAACTAAACAGATTAAATGCATTTTTTAATATATAATTTAGTGATGCTTTTTTGAATTATTAACTATAATTACTATGCATTATATTGACCTTTATCTCTACGTCGTCGGCTGGAATTTGGCTTTTCCTGCATTTTCCAGAGATGAAAAATATTCCATCCCATTCCAGTACATAAAGTAACTTAGTACCTATTTCATTGAAATTCGTTTAATACTTTTTGAATGATTGCACAATTTTATAGTCACGCCTTTATTCTTCGAGGAGTAAAACAGAAATTTACACAGTTTTGCACCCATTTATCACTAATGCTGTTATTAAGTCTCATGTTATAGGTGGTAAGCCTATTGCCGTTTAGTAGGGGATCAATTTCAAACTCCATGCTGCTACTGAGAATTTATTAACAGAAAAACCCAAGACTGCCCGATTTGGGAATCGAACACAGGACCTAACCCTAAGCAGTTGCTCTTGCGACCACTAGACTATAAGGACTTTGTTTGTTTTGAGAGATTAACTAACATCTAAATTCACAAACATCAATGTTACGGGTATTGGATGGTAAGCGATATTCGACCTACCGAAAATTGCAGCCAATAAGGATATTTATAGATTGAGCGATTTTCGGCTTACCGAATTGGGAAGTGAAGTGACCCAGAGTAAATTTAATTTACTTGGTGAGCCACGGCGCGGTTCCTAATTGAAAATCTATATTAGTAGTCAGCAATAAAAGTAGGCGAACATTGCACAAATAAAGAAAAAGAAAAAGTTTAATTGAAAATTAAGCTTTAGTAATAATATCTTAGGTCATTACAGCCAAAAAAATACAATATTATTGCTTTTAACCGACTGACTCGTTGGTCTAGTGGTTCCAAGCGTGACTGCTGAGCATGAGGTCTTGGGTTCGATTCCCAGGTCGGGCAAAGTGTTTTAGTAGTTAACTATCAGCACTCGGTCGAAAATCACATGATTTCGCCTAAATCACACACTATCACTTAGGTTTGAATTTTTTAACATTGGTAAGAAACACATACGGTATGAATAACATAAATAACTGCACCGAATAATCCTTATAAATACTATAATTTCCACAAAATCGTAAAATTATCAAATTCATTTCTACAGATTATATAAGATCATGACGATTTGACATTTCGAAACTCTACCACTCTAGTTTACTCTTTGGACCAAGGGATGAGAAAACATGAATGAATGTTTTGATTAGTGATTGAATAGCATACGCAACAGTCATTTGGTGGCGTGGCATAGCATTATAATTCAACAAAATATTATATTTATTAACAAATAAATCGTTTAGTGTTTACATCTAAAATCATAACGACGATTATTTTGCTGCAAAATACGTGTAATTTCATAGCAAGAAACTAGCGAGAGAAATTGGCAATAAGGGTGTTTGAATTATTTATGAGTGATTGAAGTGAATTGTAAAAATTGTTTTTACTTTTATTTTATATAATTTTAATTTAACTTTTTACAAGTCAGGCTAATAATATTAAATTATTTTTAATTATTTTAATGATTATGGGGCTCAGCCCCTTGGCTACAGTGGCTGGAAACTCGAAGAAAATTTTAGGTTTTTTCATGTTGTATCCTAGTTAAAAGGAAAAATTTGGTATGATTTTTAGTTGCACGAAATTAATGTATTAATCACCTAGATTCCTAAACTATCGCAACCCACCGCTGGACATGGGCATGTATATTTCTTAACAAATATATAGTTCATTTAATATAAGCGGTCCCGCATTAAGGAAACTATTTATGCAACAGACTAAATAGAGACAGCACAAGTAAAATAGTTTCTTTCAACATTAATTTAAATTAGTTACATTGTAATTGTTTTGACGAATGATTTGATTATGACTATGTCCGCGAACATAAATAGGGCTCCCAAATTAACATTGGGCGTCTGTCTGTCTCCTTTGAATGTACATATTCTGTAAAAGCCGTTTATTCATATGACATTGGGTAAGTTATAAAACCAAACGGAGACGTTAAAAATATATATTAAGATGGCAACACTCTTTTATTAATTCTCTGATTATATAAAGTAGTGAAATCATTCAGCTCATTTCCGTAATTTGTTCCTTTTATTCATTCATTCAGTTGTTTCCCAACCCTAAGAATAATTTAAGAAAATACATTATTATCTTTGGCTGTCAGTACGCCATATTTGTATATTAATTAGGATAGGTAAAGAAAAATAGACTTTACATACATAGCTATTTCGACTATTGAATGAAACGACCTCAATAGGAGTGTGAGAAATATTCAGAACCTCGTTTCGTCTCGTCTCATTCGAAGTCACAGATGCCTAGATTTTAAATTGCTTTTTTGAATATTGTGGGTACTAACTATACATCTTATTTCATTATTATGAATTGAAAATATGTTGCAAACAGTCGTACGGTAGGCTTTTAATTTAAGCTGGCCTCGGATACTATTGAAACTCCTCACTGCGATAGGACAGCTCAAGGTCTAAGGTGTTACCATGGACGTGTAGCCTATTGTACTGTACTACATAGTTCCGCTATACTTATTATCGCGTTGCATGATAATACTATAAGTATACTAACAGGAATTAACGTGCAATAAATATCTGTGTCATAGTGGCCGAGTGGTTACGGACCCGCCTCCTCAGCAACAGGTTGTGGGTTCAAACCTGGCATGTACCAATGTGACTTTTTCAATGTCATATGTACTTTCTTATTTAATCTAAGACATCACTGGCATACGGTGAAGGAAAACATCGTGGGGAAACCTGGACTTGGTAGTCTGAAATCGCGAACCCGAGTGAGCTAGCGTGGTGATTAAGCTCGTGCTTTCTCTGTATGAGAAGAAGCCCTTGCCCTGCAGTGGCACAGTTATGGGCTGGTTCATTATATAAGGTCCTAATTTATTAGGTAATTTCCTTTGAAAGGGTTAATGTATAAGTAAAAAAAATTCACTTAAGCCAAACATTTAATGGATATAACAAATTATTTGCAACTACCATAGTACTAGCAAGACGAAAACTGCTCATTGATAGGCGAATATTAAGTAAATTTTTTTTTTATAAAAATTTGAATTATGCCATAAACGGATCCTAATCACTTACTCATTGACCCCTTTAAAGGAAATTACCTAATAAATTAGGACCTTATACATATTATTATAAATATTTACCTTTGAACTGTGGTCACAAGCAGACTCTTGTGACCACGATCTGCTACCTGGTCGAAACGTCAAGCGATTCAAAGGTAGGTATTTATTGCGTGTTAATTCCTGTCAGTATATAGTTCCTCTATATTTCGATAGTTGAAAGGTTATTTGGCTTGAGCTACATTTTAGTGAAATGTCTATAAAGGCTGTTGTTTTAAAGTGAATTTTTTTAAAGCACAGTATTTTCATTTGAACCAAATAGCATTTCACCCATCGATTTCTATTCTAATCTTACTAGGTATTCAATGAAAAGAAAATATGGGGTGCAATTTTCTCAGCTTGCACAATACGTATTTTCTGTAAGTTATTGCCATTCATGAGACGCCATTTTAAATTATTTTGTTATTGCCCACGAGCAATGAAGATCAGTAAAATATCTCCACTGTATAAAGTTAAGGGCAAACGCGAGGATATTGACAGTTACAGACCCCTGTCAATTATTCCTGCAGTAGCTAAGATCTTCGAAAATGGCATAAGTATGCGGCTCACAGACTACCTTCGTGAGACTAACGCACTGTCAGAAAGACAGTATGCATATCGTATTGGGCGCTCCACCACCTCGCTTACTCGGCAGGTGGTTCGACGTGTGGTCGAGGCCTGCGAAAAGCGGCACAGAGTTGCAGTTTTGTTCTGTGACTTGTCGAAAGCTTTCGACGATGCTGATCATGGCGTGCTTGCTATTAAATTAAGACATTATGGAATATCAGGCGCTGCACATGCGCTTCTGACAAATCTGCACCACAGATGCCAAATTGTGACAGCGGACGGTGGGGAACAAAAGTCAGATCCACTGATGTCAGCTATGGGCGTGGCTCAGGGATCAGCTGTGTCTAATATCCTGTTTACACTACTACTGAATGACCTTCCCAATTGTATTAGCTCAGGAGAGGTATTCATGTACGCCGATGATGTTGCACTGGTCATCAGTGCAGGTGACCTGGATAACCTTGAACATCAACTGAATGTAGCTGCGTCGGAGGTCTCGAAGTGGTTTATGTTGAATGGTCTAGTACTAAATCATAAAAAGACACATTTCATAAATTTTTCACTATCCGGGCGACAATCGAGAAACTTGTACGTGTCGATAGATGGAATCAAGATCGAACAGGTTGAGTCTACCAGATTTCTTGGATTTCAGGTTGACAGGGGCCTAACATGGAATCTGCATATTGACAGTCTCTGCTCAAAACTCGGTAGTGCTTGTTTCGCACTCAGTAGGCTCTCGCGAGTGGTTTCTACGGACATAGTGCGAACTTGTTATTTCGCGACGGTACATTCGGTTCTCCAATATGGAGCTGAGCTTTGGGGTCATGCTGCTGATAGACTGCGTGTATTCAGGATGCAGAAGCGGGCAGCCGAGCGATTGCAAAGATATCTCAAGAAACTTCAGCTAAACCATTTTTTACGTCGCTTGGCATCTTAACCCTACCAAGTGTAATGATCGTTCAGATTGCAATGTACGCTTGGGATAATTTGAATGACTATCAGAGGCGGGGAGATAGGCATCATTACACCACGCGTACCGCTAACATGCTAGCCGTAGTAACACACCGACTCTCAAAATCCAGCAAACTAACGCATATCCTGGTACCTAAAATATTTAATTATCTACCGTTATCTGTTACCTCGGCTGTGACAAGAACGGGGTTTAAAGCAAAACTTAAGTGCTGGCTCGTACAGAATGCATTCTACTCCATTGAAGAGCTTACGAATAAATAAAAAAATTCTATGTGACTGAATAATAATGCTAAATATTGTGATGTTATAATTAAATGTGCTCGTAAAATTAATTTTAAATAATATTATTTGTAGTTTTTATATTGACATGTAATTTTAATTACCAATAAATGTGTTTATCTGTTTATCTGTTTGCTCTGCATTCTAAGAGATTTGAAGATACGACTCTCAGGTTTTTATTTGCCTGCAAAAGCTGCATTTGGGTAGTAAATATGAAAAGTGGCCTGGAATTGCTTTTGTCGTATGAAGAATGTCTTGCGGTGCAACGATTGTTTTCCTAATTTTGCTTTTATTTTACTAGCAAGAGGATTATTTAAAAATAGTATTAAAAATGAAAATAAAATTATTAAATAAGAAAATATTAATTTTTTATTTTATATATCGTTGTTAAAAAAATATTTTTAAATAAAATTAATATTTTAAAATAAAAATAAAAATTTAAAGGCTTCGCACGGGTGCAATTTATACAACAAGATGAATTTAATTATAAAATTAAAAAGCACGCCTGTTTTTGATAATGATCATTATTCAGGGTCGGCGCAGCATGTCATCTTTTATCAGCCGTCATATCGGTTGTCACTTTATCATCTTTCATTATATTAGTTACTAGCTGTGCCCCGCGGTTTTATCCACGTAGGTATAATTATAATATAATTAGCCTGAGTTACTCTTAATATAGTCAGCTACCTGCCAGTAAAATCTTACCACAATCAGTCCAGCCGTTTCGAAAAAAAGCCGGAATAAAAAAAATAACAAACAGACAGATAGACAAAAAATTTAAAATCAGATTTTTTGCATTTATATTGTGCAAAATAACATTATGAGCTTAAAAAAAACGATTATTTTGACATTAAAAATAAAGTTGCTATTTGTAATGTCAAAATAATAGTTTTTATTCAATTTTATTTCTTTGTCCACACAATCCGTCTATAGCTACCTCGACCTTCCTCTACTTTTATAGCATTTCACATTCATACTCAAAACTTTCCTCGTCACATCAACCTCATTCCTCCGCATCACATGTCAATATAGATCTGAATTCTAAAATCACATTTATCGCTTATATATATATATTTTATGCTCGTTTCTCCTCTATTTGATTAAAAGGTCCTCACCCCGTATCGGGATAGCTTTAGGCAGAATTTTTGTGTTATTATAACGTGCTCAAATATGACCTTTTTTTTGTCGTAGTTAAAATGGATAATACCTTATCTAATATGTATTAAAATAAGTAAAAGTAAGTATTTATATTATTTTAGCCTGAAGGTACTTAGCTGAAAATAAACCACCCACACCTTGCGTGGGTGTACGACAAGAATAAATAACGGCATTGTCTTACAAGTAATAAAGTTCTCCCACAGGTCGTTCTGAATATCATGTGGGTTTGATTATAATGTTGAAAAAAGACCCACTTTTTATATTTTTATTCTCATATTTAATATTACCTGTGCCGGGACTGTGTACCAAAACCACCACAGCTTGGCTAAAACACACGATTCTTAAATAGCCTATAGCAATCAGGGATAATGTAGCGTTCTAATGATAAAGAAATTTTCAGAATCGGAGTATTAGTTTCCGAGATTCAAACTCACAGATTTTACTTCTTTATTACGAGAACTGCCTCGTTGGTCTAGTGGTCCCAAGCGAGACTGCTCAACATGGTCTTGAGTTCGATTCACGGGTCGGCCATTGTTATTTAGTTTTTCTGTTAGATACTTAGATGGCAGTAGGCTCACCACCTATTACATAACGTACTGCTATTAGACAATTTATTCCATAATATATTACATGGAACTTAATAACTGCGTTGGTGTAATGTGGGTGTACATCTCTGCCCACTCCTTCGCAGAATACAGGCGTGAACTATGTGTCTGCCTACTTCAATGTGAAACAGGCCTTATTGTATGTACATTGTGCACTGTGTCATTACGACTGCCGTTCGCAGACTAATTGGTAGAGGAAATCGCCGTGTTCTATTGTCTGATGAAGCATACAGGTGAACTGAAATACTGAATACAGCTTTTGATTTCGTTGCAAATTTCTTAGAAGTGGTTTTTATTGAAAGCTTTATTCCATATATTTTTTTAATATTGTAAACATGCATAGGCACAGCCAATTATAATGGTCGAGAAAAAAAAAATTGTTTTTGTGTGGCTTTTGATAGACTAAATAATTGTTTAATAACCGGCAAAATGTCATGATTAAGGCAGTTTGAAACTAGTCCGGCAATCCCGAAACTAGTCGGGTAATCCTGAAAAATATACGTGAGTAATAACTTCTTCTTCTTCCTGTCCTGGTCCAAGTTATTTGGGGTCGGCGCAATATGTTGTTCTCTTCCATTCTCCACGTTAATAATAACTGTTAAACAATAATGTAATCCAAGTGTACTTCCACATGATAATAATAAAAAAAAGGAGTTGTTCTCGGCTTACTTCTAGGAAGTTCTTGTAGGAACTTGATAACCCAGATCTTGGCTTAAACAAACACATGAGGCGTGGCCATGAGATACGCGATTCTATAAGAGGGTAGTTTTGGTTTATAAGATGTCTATGACATCCATAGACAACCATTACCTAGAGGTGTGTACGATGGTGCACCCACATCAGCTCACTATCATATGGTGATGCTTATAGGAATCTACCGAACACAATTTCCAACTTCGGGCGGTTACTGAAAGTTTTCTGATCTGCTGAACGTGAGGTCCTGAGGTCGATGTTCGGGTCTTCGGAATTTTCTAACACAAGAACCTAATGACATGTTTGCCCGACCCAAAAATCGACCAACGAGGCAGTACATAACGTACTCGTTCAAGAAGTATTTTGCTAAGCATGGCTCGCATCTATGGCCTTTAGTTAGCATCCATGTTTTTAGTAAGTGTTCCTGGCCCTTAGTGAGCGTCCATGACCATTAGTGAGCGTTCATGACCCTTATTGAGCGTCCAAGACCATTAGTGAGCGTCCATGACCCTTAGTGAGCGTCCATGATCATTAGTGAGCGTCCATGACCCTTAGTGAGCGTCCATGACCATTAGTGAGCGTCCATGACCCTTAGTGAGCGTCTATGGCCCTCGGTTAGCCTCCATGGCTCCTAGTGAGCATCCATGGCCCTTAGTGAGCCTCCATGGCCCTTAGTGAGCGTCCATGGCTCCCTATGAGCGTTCATGGCCCTTAGTGAGCGTCCATGGCTCCTAGTGAGCGTTCATGGCTCTTAGTGAGCGTCCATGGCTCTTAGTAAGCGTCCAGAGCCATTAGTGAGCGTCCATGTATAATGATTATCTCGCTAATTCAATGGCTCCACAGCTCAGTTCAGTTGAGCTGTTGTTCATTGTTGTTCGTTTTTGTGTTGCTATCATAAAGTTTCCTCTTAGCCTGAGTTTAATCAACACTTCGGTACTTGGAAGGTACAGTTTACGACAAAAATACGAGAACTCTTGTAAATAGATACAAGATTATTTATCTACAATTTGCCTTGCCTTTTCCCGACCATCTTGGGGTCAGCTTCAACCGGATGCAGCTTAATACCAATATTTTACATGGAGTTACTGCATATCTGACCTCCACAACCCCAGTCCGATCCCCATCCAACTTACATAACCCCAGTTACTGGGTTACACGATATGTCGTGTTAATACTGGTTGTCAGAATTTAAGGCTTCTGACTACCCGTGACGCCTTTTTTAGATCTCTATTTAACAACCGGTACCGACAGCTTAACGTGCTCTCAGAGGCACGGAGAGGTCTTGATGTGAAAATTAATTTTGCTTTTAATAATTTTTTTAATTATTTAATGTAGGGTGTGGACGCATATAATAATTTCTGTGCCATCAAAGTTAATTATTTTATTTTTTAATATTCTGCAATCGATAATTACTTAACTGTAACAAAAATTTATTTATGCTTTTGATGCTGACTGTCCAAGTAATAAAAAGTCCCTTTATTTTTCATCACGTTTAAAAGTAACTAGAAAAAGTATAATAAGAAAGAGTCTTACGAAATGAGGCTATTATCACAAGTTCATGCAGTCTTGTCTTTTTCTTGGGTTTTTTTTTTCATATTGTTTTAAATGTATACTCAAGATATACACACATCAACACGGTCTAGGGATATTTCATACTCAATTAAATAACTTGAAAAGTACTGGCCGCATTGGAATCTTTTATAAAATAAAATAAATAAAATTCGTTTATTTCAGACTACTTAATGTCCATAATTTTGTTAGTAACAATGTAACTTAAAAATATGTTAGTAGCAAATTCTTCAATTGACTTGATTTATTAAATAATTTTAAGATAAAGAATAAATAATATTAATAGCACGTCAATACACCCATTATTAATTTAATTAAATTGAATTGAACTATTGAATTGAATTATTGTTAATTACATGTCAACTTGAAATTATTACCTATTTTAAATTAGATTTTAATAAAATTATTTCAAATAACAATAAAAATAAATAAAGTTACACATTAAATTAAATTCATCAGGCCACGTGCAGCCTGATAAACCTACCCACCACTGGCGATACTGGTCTATCTGCAATCATCCTTAGGATTCCATTGCCGCTACCTCTCATTCTTCGTATCATTGAAGCTGAGATTTATACACCGATTTGTTTGTAATTTATCTCAGACTAATTCCAAATTCAAATTTTTGAAAATTATTTTGTTTCGGTGGCATAAAAATGTCTTGATGTGTAGGAGAGGGAATTTTCATTTGTGCGAAATTTAGAAAACAATACGAATTACATTTAGTTAGTTTTTTTTCATTTTTAAACGAATGATAAAGTTAAAATTGAGGTATTGTAGCCATGCAACGCCAACATTTGACGAGGGCGGAGATGTTACGAGCTGTGGGAATGCTGGAAGCTGGGTCTGTTCAGCGTAATGTTGCTGAGGCCATAGGGACCCACCAAAATGTAATTTCAAGATTGTGGACACGCTATCGTGCCACAGGTGAAGTAGCGGAGAGGCACCGGGGGCCAAGTCGCATCACTACCCCCAGACAAGACCGATTTTTGCAAATTACTGCGCGAGCTCAACCAAATGCAACGGCGACTCAATTGGTCCAAAGGCTGCGAGTGGAACACCATGTGCTTGTGAGTGACCAAACTGTAAGAAGGCGACTGCATGAAAGCAATCTACGCTCTCGTAGACCACTCCGGGTCCCACCTTTACGGAGAGGCAATCGTGGACGACGATTAGAATGGGTTCGGAACCACGTGGACTGGGGCCGTGAACAATGGTCCAATGTGCTGTTACGGATGAATCCAGGTTCGGCTTCCATCCAGATTCACGAAGGACGCGTGTTTGGCGAGTTCCTGGACGATGGAGCCGTCTTCAGAACCCTCAGGAAGTTCACCCATACCAAGGAGGAACAATTATGGTTTGGGCAGGAATTCGTCTTGGAGGACGGACGGATCTCGTTTGGGTGCGGGGCAATATGACGGCAGAATGATACGTCCAACAGGTGCTGGGGCCCGTAATCTTGCCCCACAGAACACAAATGGGGCAAGATTTCCTGCTCATGCACGACAATGCCCGGGCACACACGGCGAGAACGGTAGCAGCTTGGTTACATACACACAATGTTAGGGCGTTGGACTGGCCTGCTCAATCGCCAGATCTAAATCCCATTGAGAATGCGTGGGATATGCTGCAAAGAAGAGCTCTGAAGGAAGTTCCTGAAAATCTGGCTACAGAAGATCAACTTTTTGCGCACCTCAGAAGGACATGGGACAATATTCCGCAGCAAGACATTGACAACCTTGTTCTGAGCATGCCGAATCGTTGCCGATGTGTTATGAACATCATGGGCGCTTTCTCAGACTACTAACTTCAAGTTTATAAACACAAATTAAATGATTTTTCTATTTTTTTCAGTTTTTACTCATAAATTAAAAGTTAATTCATATACGGTTTCCGTCTATGCTTCATTTTTTTTCCATAAAATCCTGAAATTTTAATCGAAGTACCTTAACCATTACTAGAAAATGGTAGAATATTAAATAACGTATCTTTTAAATATATACATGTCATATAAATAATTAACATATTGATAGTAATTCGCTTTTTTAAAAATATCCCTAGACCGTGTTGATGTGTTTATCTTATAAATACAGATAAATCTTCGAAAAGCATTAACGCATGCATAGCGAATTCTAAATGTATAAATTTTTGTAAAAAAGAATACGTTCGTGAGGTTGGAGTATTTATCCGGGAGGCGTAGGTTGGAATCCTGCTCACGACCGTATTCTTTTTCCATCCAAAAGTTTATAACTTTATACACATAACATAACATAACATAGCATCACGCCTGTATTCCCCGAAGGGGTAGGCAGAGGTGTACACAATTGTGTACTCCCACATTTCACCAATGCTGTTATTAAGTCCCATGTAATAGGTGGTGAGCCTATTGCCATCAACCGGGCACATTTCCAAACTGCGGGCTGCTACTGAGAATTTCCTAACAGAAAAACTCAATAACACTTCGCCCGACCCGGGAATCGAACCCGAGACCTCCTGCTCAGCAGTCGCGCTACGGACCACTAAACCTACGAGGCAGTTATTTTAGTTCATGAAAAGCCATTGTGGACGCTATACTACACTCCTAAAAACCACATGCTGCTCTGTTAATCTTTATCCGGGCCCCGGATCGCAGGTGCACCACAATCCGGGCAAGTTATCTTCCGTCGAAGGTAACGATTGACCGACGAACCCCACCATTTGTGCACACTTTACAGCGAAGCGCGCACGCCAAAGCACGGCGTGCTGCCGTATCGGATAAGTCACTGGTCGAGCCAAACCAAGCCGGTCGCCCGCAGGCCCCGGCTCACGGTGGCCGGAGATCATTGAGTGCCCTCTGGCGCCTGACAAGTCTTCTGTGGCAGGGGTGACAGGCGTTCACATCTGACTCTCCCTTTCATGACCTCTTTGCAAAAGGTGGCAACGACTCCAAATGCGTGTAAAATCTGTAAACATTCACGTTTATTATATTACAATCATCAGTACCTTACGCTTCTGACTTCAGCTCCGCTTTTTATTGGTCAAAAAAGGTATTTCAAGAAGAATCTTATTACTACATCTTTAGAGAGCATTATAAAATTGGTTACGGTATGATAGTGTCGTTGGAGTAATGGTCGAGAGAACTGCTACGCGCAGTAGCAGTTCTCTCGACCATTACTACTAGACGCGGTTTAGATTTTCGTATGGAAAAATATTTTATTGAATGTTCTACTGTCTTAAATTGTTCGTATTGTTGAACTAGTCCATTCTTATCTAATATAGTTCGAAGTTCAGTAGATTAACCATTCTTGAAAGTAAACCCGCTCGATCGACATTGGAAATATGTTTAATTAGTACTTTTAAATGCTAAAATGTCTATGAAATAAATAAAGAATCGGGATACTAATGAGCCCAAATGCCTTAAAAATTTGATAACTGTGATCCCAGCATTGATTTAACATTGGAATTGGTATTAATTTCAAGAGTAGCCCCACAGTATAAATGAATAAAAAATTCTGTACACAAACTTTCTTTAAGATTGAATTTCACTTTAGTGTTGTGTAATGTTATCCGCGAGTTAAATTTAAATTTTTGACAGCAATTCATTACAAAACCCGTAAATTATTACAATTTCACTCTTGAATAGCTATTTATTATCTGAAGTTTGTTATTTCGAAAATTTCACCATTACCGTCATTTAGAAGAAATTTTTGACAGCCTTTGTAGGAGAAAATTTAATTCAATTTTTATTTTCCAAGGTGACATTGAAAATATTTTAAACCCGCGAACTTTGACACCCCGTGTCATGACTCTCCCAACTGAGCTACCGTGTCACTTATTCGTAGGTAGGTATCTATTAAAATATAATTTATTGGTAGCATAACAAATATCTTAGAAAGGTCTTGATATTTTTTTTTCTGCGAAACCACACAGTTTCCGATATTAAAACAGTTTTCTGTGAACAGTGATAACCGAGTTGCTAATTTTAGCATAGCTGACTAGCGAAGCATGTTACAGCGACAGAACGCTGAAACGCTCGATTTGACTACTGCGACCGAACGCAGAGTCGCCGAAACCTAATGCAGTATTGATGCAGTCGCCAAATCGCAGATCGTCGATGCTAAAAGTTGCAAGTCTGCTGAGGCCAAACCAACAGTTCAAACTGCTTCTGCAGAGTTTAGTTAACTGTGAGTTAGTTACCTGTAACTGTTACAGTACCGATACTAATGAAATGCCTTCATTTTGTAACTTTGGCAACTGATACTTGTAGAATTGAATTCAACAGAAACAATCAGTTACAGGGCTTTGGAGTTTCGAGTTTGTTTACTAGCAGAGAGAGAATAATAAGATTGGTTGATGAAGGATATGATTTACAAAGAATGTCTACCAATCCATTTTTTTTTATTCTTTTTTCTTGGTGTCCAAGATACAGGTTCTGCATTATTTGGGACCTACGACAAACCTGGCGTCCAAGCACGGGTCTTTGTCGACAAGCCCGTCCAGTCGATGAAAGTTAAAATGAATTGAATTTTATCGTTTTATCATCGACCAGTTACTCTTGAAACTGATACCAATTCCAATTCAATTCCAATATTAAATACACGCCTTAAAACAACGCATAAATTTATTTACTATATTACTGATGCCTCAATTTTAAAGCATTTTGTCTTCATATTATCCCGAATCTATAATTTTTTTTTTGACATTTTGGCATTTAAAAGTACGAACTGACTTCCAATGATAATCGAGCGGAATTATTTTCAAGAGTAAGCCCACTCGTTTTAAATAATCAAAGCGTTTAACAACAACTTAAGTCAAAATTAACATTTAAACGTCATATTTGATATACGTAATTTGTGTTACGTGCTAAGATATTAGTTATTATATTTATAAATGCAAAAGTAACTGATGTTTGTTACCGTGCAACTAAAATCAATTGACGTTTCATAAGTGCATGTAATTTTGCCTATTTGAAATAAAAACCTTTGACTTTGACTTTGACTTTGACTTTTCAAGACGAAACGGGCGAACGGATCGTAATAAAATTTAGTAAAGAGATGCATTGGGCCTTGGAGAAGGACATAGTCTACCTTTTGTCACGCAGACGAAGTCGCGGGCATCTAGCTGATGCCAGTCATAATTCTGAAGTTTTACGGGATTTACGAAATTTTATGTTTGTACGTCAATTTGTCGTTGAAACGTCAATTTGTCGTTGAAACGTCAAATGTGTTGACAATAACACCATGCTCGCTGTAATGATAATAATGTAGAAACAGGATTGTATAAACAATACCCCAAGGAATTTGTCCCGGATCGTGGGTCACAAATCTCACAAGCCATACAGATAATCGTATCTTCGGGAATTCAACCCCTGACCCACCAAAGTATCTCTTGACCACTGCCAACGGAGCTGCCAACTGGTTATAAGTAAAAAAAATCTGAAGAAAACTTTATCTAATTTTTTTCCAGCTAAAACACTAGGAAGCGGTGAAGGGTGGTCTTTTTTGGGGGCTGTCTTAATGTTTGACGTTCAAAAAGCGCTAATTTTTAGCCTAATTTGAATAAAGAAATTTTGATTTTGATTTTGATATCAAACGCATTTTCAAATGCGTAACTATCTTAAAGTTACCAATTGTTGTGGAAAGAAAAATACGGTTCTGATCGGGATTTGAACCTAATTTGTAATTACCGACCGAAATTTCGGTTTCGGCCAGTTTCGGCTTCAGATTCGGTTACGGTTTCGGTTTCGGCTGAAAAACCTATTTCCGTCGGATACTACGTAATTTGATGTAATCGCATCTGCGAGACTGAATTAACTGCAAAATTATTCGTGCCGGTTCAGTCATCTGTAAGACTGAATAATAGCGATGACATCACCAGAAGAGGTATTAAAATGTGGAAGAAGTATTCGGAGTAGTGAGCAGTGGTTAGGATGGATTAGTTGACAGAGCACCTGCAGTACTCATCCGAGAGGCGCAGGTTCAAATCCTGCTCACATAACGTAACATAGCATCATGCCTGTATTCCCCGAACGGGTAGGCAGAGGTGTACATACACAGTTGTACACCCACATTTCACCACTGCTGTTATTAAGTCCCATGTATGAGTAGGTGGTGAACCTATTGCCATCAACCGGGCACAATTCCAGACTCCTGGCTGCTACTGAGAACTTTCTAACAGTAAAACTCAATAACACTTTTCCCGACCCGCGAATCGAAGCCGAGACCTTCTGCTCAGCAGTCGCGCTTGGAACCATTAGACCAAGCAATCCTGCTCACGACCATATTTATTTTTCCACAATTTATTATTTATCTTTTACAACTCTGTATTTGTCTTAGGGATCTCGTTTTATTACAGGCAACACTTTAAGCCACCTCATTAGAACCGCCTTTGGTTCCTCTAATCACGCTGGTTCGATCTAGTTTGTAGTGGTGCATCTTTCAAAGCAGCACTTCTGAAAGATACGTTATTAGTCTGACACGGTTTCTTTAATGATTGCACATTGAAAACTAGAGGTGGAGCTATATTTCGGCTGCAAGTAATTTGACTAGGAGTTCATGTTATAGTGATTATATTCTTTTAGAAAATGGTGTCAATTTTAATGTAGGCTAATGCTTCGAAGAATTTAACCATCATAGGGTTAAATTCCCCGAAGGAGTAGGCAGAGGTGTACATAGTTTACATCACCCATATCAAACCGTTTTATAATAATAAATATAATAATGAATGAGCAGTGATAGCCTAGTCGCGTGACCGTTGGACTGACAAGTCAAAGGTCGTAAGTTCAAATTCAAGGCACGCACCACTGTCTTTTCAGAAGTCATATGCATATTATAAATTAAGTATCACTTGCTTAAAATGGTGAAGGAACACATCGTGAGGAAACCAGCACACCTGAGAGATGTTCTCGATGGTTTGTAAAGCCATGTCAGAGATGTACCGGTGGTTTAAACTCTGACACTAGGTTGTTTATCAACCACACGATAAGAAGAAGAAAATAATAATAAAATCAAAATCTGCCTAGCCTAGGCCTTAATTTTTATGGAACGGCTGCCTATTTACTGGTATTAAATGAGTTGTGACTTCCATAACTCATTTACTGGTTAATACGATATCTCGTGGTAGGACTTTGAAAAAAGAAAGAAAGAAAAACATTTATTCAGCACTGGACACTTTTATGCATCTGATCTTCACAACTGGAACTGAAGTTTTAATGTACCCTTAGGGGCACGGAATGGTATCGATTAATCGACAAACATCTATACACTAACCGCTGCAAGTACAGCTTAAACTCAAACGGCAATTACTTAGCCACGAGCCCGGCTTATTATAAATTACAGAATACATCAAATAAATCACACATAAACATTTCGTACCAAAGTACTTGCTACCGCATTAAACTTACCTCGGGGTAAATCACCGTATGTACCGTTTAGGGTTGAACTCCATCGTAAATCAAAAGTGCGTGATAATACGCAATTACACAACCGGCTTTCATGTTAATTAATTAGTAAAGCCGTCATAAAATGAGTAAAATCTGGTATATTTTTATATTTTTACGTTATAAAAATGAGGGAACTCTGTTATTCGACATTTATGAGTGTTATGTATATCCCTATGGCCGTTTCTTTGAATTTTGTGTCTACTCAATACTCAATACTTTATTGCACTCCATATGTTATAAAGGTGTTAAATATAGTAATAATTACAGTACAATATGGACCCTGTAGGGCACGGCAACGTAGAAAAGAGGTACGTACGTGTATAGTACCTACCTATTATAATTCCGTTAATTGTTTTTATATACATAGGTACTGTTTTATATATAAACTCAACCTAATTTTTTTATTTCAAATAGACCATATTACAGACACTTATGAAAAGTCAAAGCTTGGTGCACGGTTCCAAGAAATTGGTCTTATGGAGAAGAACCGGCAAGAAACTCCATAGACACTCTTTTAATATTATGTGTTCTTTACAATTAAAATTTATTAATATGAGAATAATGCAGGTTAATGTTGTAGAAAAGGCAGAATTTTAATTATTTAAAAAGCCAAAATTATAATCAAAGCTATTACGAGCTGACCAGTCCCAACAAACAGCATCCGTTTACGAGTACGACGTGCGCATCAGCATCGTTAAACTCAACCATTTTGAAGGGAACTCAATGACCCATCACAACTCCATCATCAGCAAGACATTTTAGTGAGCATGACAAAATCATAATTCCTGGTCATAGGCTGTTATATATGTTTGTATAGGTATCTAAATCAAAATACACATTAAAATATTTAAAAAAAATATGCTTTCGTCATCGGGAACAGGGTTCCAGACACCGGTAGTTTAGAACATACAATGCATGCCGTATCGAGAAGTACCACTTTCTGTATTAGGTCCTTGACCCAGCCGTCTAATGAGAGTCTCGTAGGACTGGTAGAGTCTGGAAGGAGACTATTTCCTGCCAGTCCGTAGGCCGTCACGACTATCGGCACAATTATTGCCGAATCCACATCCCATATGTCCAAAACCTCATGAGCTAAATCAATCATTAAAAATATTATTATTATTGTAATAAAATCAATGATTAGATATTTAGTATAAGCCTGTAGTGTTACAGGGCAAAGAACTCCTTTCTCTTCATTTTACCAGATCTGTGGTAGTTTGAGGCCGGTCCTCTTGGTGAGGGTCCTCATCTTTTATCTTCTTTTGGGCCTGCCAAGTTGCCGGACCTTGCTGCTCGGAAGTCAGTGTGATAGTTTTTGCCTATAGTTCGTGATGCTATATTCATAGGGCAGATGTAAAAAAATTAAAGCTAATGAAATTTTTTGGATGTATGTAAATTTGGAAACCCTTCATGGATGTCGTATTGACTACTGACTAAACCAGTCGCGGTCTTTTTTTCAGCTTTACTGAGTTTCCAGGATCACAGTAATGAAAAGTAGTGGTAAGAATATGATTCCCCTCTCCCTCTTTTTCGTTGCCACTTACGCGAGCAGCACTACATCGCAAAAGATGACGATGGCTTCCGATCACGTATTTGATCATAGCCGGTGACTTGTAGCTCCTCGACCCAAGCACTGCGTATACTGCGTCGTACGTCGCCGGACAGCTCTCGGCCTATTCAACGCAGATACTTCTCGAACCCACAGACTATCTAACAATGCTAAAGCATTCATGGTAAGAAAATTTTCCCCGAAATCAAGCATTTTAGCGATCACTTAAAGAAAATCGGAGGTTCTGACTGTTGGATGACATTCAAAATTATTTCAAGTGAAAATGTGTTACAACCTGCTTTTCAAATTCTTATAAAGAAATTAAATATTTTATCTATAGTAGTTGCTTATCTGTACCTGCTATTACCACGTTCTGTCCTGAAAAAAATTAATGACATATTCGATTTCTATTTGAAGAGCGCACGAGAAGTAAATATTTTTATGTAATTAAACAAACAAGTAGGTTACTGATAGCCGATGCATATTTCTGTAAATCTACCCTTAGCTAATGATTACAAATAAATCTTTCGAACGCATTAACGCATGAGGAGCGAACTCTAAAGTGAATTTATCCGGCAGGCGTAGGTTTGTATCCGGCTCACGAACAAATTATTCTTTCCGGAAATTTTATAACTTTGCTAATTATAACAAATGTCATATCGAAATAAAGATAAGTAGACACTATTTTAAAGATCCCTGTCAGTGACTCAAGACCAGCATAAAAAGAGAGAAGCTCGGATCCAGTTGTGGATTTATGTGGGTTGAACAGGTTTGATGAGCACTGTTCAAAGTTTTCACTTTTGGCCAACTTAAAATTAAAACTGCTCAGAAGAAACCATAACCAATAACCGTGCATTAATAGGTTAACTCCTTGGAACGATAGTCCAAGTGCTGAAGGAAGTCGTGATCAGAGTACTTGGAGAACCCACTCAAGAGACACAGATGCAAAACCCTGGTCGTGGTCATATTCTTTCTATTCTTATCATTGTGGTTGATGAAACAACCTTGTGCCAGAGTTGTAGCCACCCGTAGGTCTCTGATATGGTTTTACACACCATCGAGAACATCTCTCAGGATTGATGGTTTCCTCGATATTTTCTTTCGCCGTTTTAAGCAAGTGATAATTAAGTTCTAATACGCACATGACTCGTAAAGTCAAAGTCAAAAGATTTTTATTTCAAGTAGGCCATATTACAAGCACTTATGAAAAGTCAAAGCTAGGTGCACGGTTCCAAGGCGTTGATCTTATGGAGAAGAGCCGGCAAGAAACTCCATAGACACTCTTTTAAAATAAATTGGTATAACAATAAATAAGGTAATGTGAGAATAATGCAGGTTAATGAGCAAAATAATAAAGGTAAGCGCTAGAAGCAATAACTTATATAGCCTTTTAAAATGATTGCCAAAGCAGTTAAGAGCTGACCAGTCCCGACAGACAGCACCCGTTCACGAGCATGACGCGCACATCAGCCTCGCTTAGCTCAACCATTTTGTAGGGAACTCGACGACCCGATGTACAACGCCACCATCAGCAGGACATTTTAGTGAGCATGACAAACTCATAATGCCTGACAATGGGCAATATGTACGTAACATGAGATTAAAAATAACATTAATGTCCACATAATGCTCACATTTTACAAAGAAATGTTAATATAAATTTAAAACTAGTAGGAATACTAGCGGTTAGATAATGGATATGTAAATTTACATAAACAAACAAGTGTCAAAAAAAAAATACAATTTGAATAATTGTAAAGTCAGTGGTGCGTGTCTTGGATTCGAACTTGCGACTTTTGACTTGCTAGTCCAACGGTCATACCACTAGGCTATCACTGCACTGCGGTCGTATTAACCTATCCACAAAAATTATTACAACATACTTTCTCATTGCAGAATATCAGAATGTGTGATTCCTGAGGTATCTTCTGATGACTCCTGGTTATCAATGCCTCCGCCGTTCAGGCGATCACCGGTGGATTGTCTCGGATACCCTCGTACATGCTGCCACTGCATATCACTGCGCTCAGCCACCATAATTATATGTATTTTATCATTTGTGAGTTACTTAATCTTTGCTTTTAATGTATCTTAGTTGAGAACCAGACGTTTATTTGTGAGGGTATGTAAATGAGAATTTAACTCTTAATACATTGTTAATGGAGGAAGCGTTGGGGTTAATCTACCACATTTTTGGTGACTGCCTTGCCACATCGATCGTAAACGAAGATCGAACCCGTCGTTTCTGTTCAGACTTCATCGTGGTTTATCATTCCTTATTTTAAAATATGAAATTGTACCAAATCTTTAACAGCTGCTGTGACCATTACAGAAAATGATGAGTACCAGAAACATCTTTCACCAGCCATAGTGATTTGGTTAATAACAGTGTGAATAAAGATACTTATTACTACTACTTTTATATCTTAGAATATCAATGGCAATCTAAATTGTGTCAGCCTAGAACTTTTAGACATAGTACTATCCCACCTGTTCCCTATTGAAGAAGGCAGAGACTATCGATTTACCCTTGCTACATTTCTGACTATATTCAAAACCTGTGTTTAGATAAAAATTTGTATGTCGGGAGTATATTCTTAAGGCCCGCTTACCCCTACCCTACCCCTAAGGCTTGGTTAACCCCCTTCATGCATGCCCGTCGGTTTGGGTTGCTCTTAACTAGCCCAGAATTTAGCTAAGTGTATCGCATTGTCAGTAGCATGACTTAGATCGCCAAAATGGAAGTATGGCAAAAGAATTCGTGGTAGTGAGCAGAGGTAGAGATGGCTTAGACGTCAGAGCACTTGGAGTATTTATCCGGGAGGTGCAGGTTCAAATCCTGCTCGCGACCGTATTCTTTTTGCGCAAAATTTTCTAACTTTATAGTTCGCTAAGCATACGTTAATGCTTTTCAAAGATTTATCTGTACCTATTAGTTAATAATTTGTTCCTAAATTAATCATGGTCATCGCTTACCATCAGGTAACACGCAAGTTCATTTGCTCACTATAGTGTAAAAACATGTTAATCCTTATTAATAAGAATGGGTTTGTTCACAGTTGTGGGCTCTAGTTGAGCTAACGCAGTCGGAAGATTTTATGGCCACAATTTTCCTGAAAAAGGATGCCCTCTTAAAATACTCAATAGTGCTGCATATATTTGTGATCACGTGTTTTTTGGTGTCGGCTGGAGTGTTGATGCTTGGGATTATTGCGGTTAGTAGAAATGAGCATAATTACATGATGAGCAGTAGCACTAGTATGCGTTCAGTCCTACGAGATAGATAGCAAAGAGTATTTATGTATTTTCCATCTTCATTTGCTACTATACTTATGGTGCATTTATCTGTGACCAGGCCTTTAAAAACAATAAAAAATAACAATTCTGTGACATGGCTTAGTGACTTGAGGGGAGGGTACTTTAGACGTATGTAAATTAAATACAATATCTAGCTACTTCCACAATATTGAGTATTAATTACTTGTGCACCGACCGCCCACCCGCAAATATGCACTTCGATGGTGAACACTGCACAGTCTAACAGCTCCTGATGATTCCCCGTGGGGAGCAGGAGGGGGAGAAACACGTGTAGAGTATCTACTCTGGCGGTGAATTTTTTTTATCGCTTGCGTATGTGCCTATAGTTGCTGGCGGGTGAACGCTGCACAGGTACTTACTACCCTCAATATTGTGGAAGTAGCTAGATATTGTATTTATTTGCATTCGTTTAAAGTGCCCTCCGAAGCACGAAGATGTTTAGATCAAATTGTCCTAGTAGTTGCCCATCTATTAACTGCGCCAAGCGCTACTTAACCTCAACCAAAGTTTACTAATTCGAGGTTGAAACTGGCTATGAGTGCTTTTTATGGCTATGGACGGCTATGAGAGCTACTATTCATTTACAATTTTCAGCGCAGAAGTATTCCACTCCACGTCTACATTTGGACTGCGTTCATCTTCAACTGCATCTGTATAGTGTTGACCATCGTTGCGGCAACCGTCCAAGTGATTTCAACTGGAAGTATTGATAAGAAGACCAGCGCTAAGCTGGTGTTTGCTGTTCTTTGGAACAGTTGTGAGTTCTGCTTCAGTTTTATTAAAAGCCCCCGCAATTCCTCGACTAAACTATCGCAAGGTTTATCCGGGTTTTTATATGAGAAATGCTCGGGTAATTTACGGAGTCCTATTGGTTTTCATAGAAATTGTCCTACATATTCAAATCAAGCAGATTTGAATATGTAGGACCATTTCTATTTTTGTTTCGTGTGCAACTCTTAGCAGCGTTCGTGAGTCCTCCTGCGACCACCAGGAAAAACAAAAAGCAATAATACACGCGATTAATCCGGTTAAAAGTTGTTTTATTATAATGTGTAGTGAACGCGAAAACCTAAGATATTTGTACACTTGTTCTTTACCACACATAATAATTTTTGTGATGAAATTGTAATTCGTGAAAAATCGAGCCAATTTCTCAAATACTTTTATTTTTGTTCACAGTATTCTTTTACTTGTTGAGTGTCGTGAACGGTTACAAGATGACTTTCTGGTTATAAGTGGTTGTGCTTCTCATGTAATTAAATAAGAATTGATTATATTATAACATGTAAATAATATATATTTCTTATTGCAAATGTTTTTTATTTGGATATTTATGAGCTTACAGCTGCCAGTGGCATCCGCGCTGTTAACAAGATAAATAGGTATTTGATTCACAGGTCCGCCTTGTCGCTGGTGAGTTTTGACACTCACCAGCATGCAACATAAATGGCATATTTTTTATTGCATTCATTTAGAAGCTTGGTTTGTTTACAGTTTCAAGGGATCCCAGATCTAAGTATTAGATATTAATTTCAACTTTTTTCCGTACGCGTTCCTGAGAAAAAGGGTCTTGACAGACAGACGGACAAACGAACAACTAAGTGTTCTTTTTCTTCCTTTTCGGGATCTATCCTCCGAACGCAAATTATGTCTATAACAAATTCATATAAAAAAAAAAAAAAAAAATTGTATGGAATGGGAAACAGAATATTTGTAAAACACCTACGGACTATGTCAAAGTCAATCAATGTCATTCACTTGAACAAGTATTTGGTGTAGCGTAGGTATAACACAGTAAATGCCTATTTATACGAATACAAGTAGAATATATTGTAGCCGTGAAATATTTTCCATGTTACTTTACAAATGCTTTGGTTTGTATTTAGGTTGTATATCTAATATATAAAATTCTCGTGTCACAGTTTTCGTTGCCATACTCCTCCGAAACGGCTTGACCGATTTTGATGAAATTTTTTGTGCTTATCCGGTATCTATGAGAATCGGCCAACATCTATTTTTCATCCCCCTAAATGTTAGGGGTAGTCCACCCCAATTTTTTTTATTTATATGGCAAAACAACGTTTGCCGGGTCAGCTAGTATAATATAGTATGAGAATATTATAGTAACTCATTTTATTACATTTCAAGGTGCTTGCTTGCTTACGTTTTATAGGATACTGGTGTAGAATGATTAGACGTCGGGAATGGCTCTCTTTATTATATATATACTTACTAGCTAGTGTCCGTGGCTTCCACTGCGTGACAAAAGGTAGCAGATGTCCTTCTTCAAGGCCTGCTGGCTGACTCTTGAAAATAATTCCGATCGATTGACATTGGAAATATGTCAGATTGTACTTTTAAATGCCAAAATGTCCAAAAAATAACTATAGATTCGGGATAATATGAAGACAACATGCTTTAAAATTGAGGCAACTGTAATGTAGGTAAATTTATTTTAAAATTACGCGTTGTTTTAAGGCGTCTATTTAAAATTAGAATTGGATTGGAATTGGTATTAGTTTCAAGAGTAACCCCACTGATCTATCCCTATATCAAAATTAATCAAAGCTAGTCTGAACCAGCCTAAACCGCAGAGAGTTTAGACATAAAAATGTAACAAATTAACAGACACATCGTTGTTTTGGCATTTCTTCTTCACGTGTGAGAAAGCAACACAACAGAAACAGCCTAAAGATTAAACCGCCCGTAAGCCTCTGACTGCATTACACACCATCGAGAACATCTCTTAGGTATGTTGTGGTGATAATATTGAGTGGGGATGGTGGAACGACATTAAATGAAAACACGGTTATTACTAGTCTATAGAATTAAATAACACATAACTAAATTACTAATAATAAAACAAATAAATTAATTGGAGTAAAAAACAACACCATTTGTAATTAACGGTCGATGAAAGGTGTCACACTTTGTCAGACACTTTTCATTGACACAATTACAAATGACATGGATTCGCATAGTCCTATGGACCTATAATTTATAATTAATTAATGGACCTTTATATTAAACATGTTAAAAATTTTGTTAAATGAAAATATTTTCCAGTGACTGAACTACTCATTGGAATTAGTTTTTTTTTTGTGTCCGGTCAGAAAATTTCATTTCTATACGTGTTTTAATTTAATGTCGTATCGTCATCCCCATTCCGTATACTAACAGTAATCAAACAAAATGCGCATTATTAACCTTTGAATCGTTGCACTAAACGATGACATCGATGCAGGAGTTTACTCGTTTATTGGTGTGGTAGATTTTTCACCATGTATCTTTCTTCTGATAAAGCCCCCAACACTTTGGACTTACTGTGCCCGTATTTTTATTATTAACCGATTGCAAACTGGACTTCTATTGACGAAAAACCACACAGACCCCAGTAAAGAAAGACAAGATTTTTATTTTGTACCAGTACAGGTAATTACAGAAGAACAGATATCTGATAATAATTTAAAAATGATACCTATACCTATCTAATAAACTTATCATGTAACACACAAACAAATATCCTGTACCAGGCCAAAAAAGGCCACTATCTCAGCATAATGCTGCGACATTAATAAAATAAAATAAATAAATAAATAAAAAATAAATACATTAATTAAAATGTTGCAGCGCTGGTGTATATATATATATATATTGTTTTTTTTTAATAAAAACAAAAATATAACAGTGTTTACACAACTCGAGCTATAGTTACGAAATAAGATAAATTACTACGAAATAAAGATTTATATTTACAGGTTATTTATTCAGTAAAACGTTTTCATACCCAGAACCGAAACTTGAAACTGTTCACCACACTTATGAAGTAGAAAAACACTGTGAACAAAGAAATATAAGTACTTAGAACTCAGACTTTCCAGAAAATTCTACTGTAGTCTTCATATGGCTGTAACTACGTAAATGTCCTCCTGATCTGGTATCGACTTGTGACGGGTCGTTGAGCTTCCTTAGTTATGTTTGAGCTACACGATGACTGATGCATACGTGCCGTCAGACAGGACAGGTCACCTCGAAGCTGCTATGGCTCTTTCCTTAAAAGGCCATTCCAGACGATCCCTGCATCGTTACACTCACATAGATATGTACATACTATTATGTCTGGACTTTAAAAGAGACGTTGACCTCTGAGTTTGTTTCGGCGTTTCTACTCAAAAAGAAAGGAAACGCCGGCGCCATCTAGTTTATAAAAATTACTTGTAAAAGTGTCTTCAACAGATCTATTTACAGAAATAAAATTATTTATTAATTTATTTAAGGTAAATTTTCAATTGTTTACAGACGGATTTCAGGTTCAATCAAAAGTGCACTATCGAGAGATAGACATAATGTTGCTTTTAGCAAATGTTATGTTCTTTCGAAAATCTTGAATGCCACTATACTTTTAAGGCTGACTATATCACTACAAAGGAAGCGCTCCATTACGAAGGCTTCCTTAATCTTTTTGTGGTTAGAAATCAAACCAAAGAAGTAATCATGTACCTGTGCCTACACAAACGGAAAAAAGTTACCCGCAAGGGAGGGTAGAGACTGCGGAAATCTGTGCAGGCTACTCATTGTGTTTATAGTTATATTTAAAAATGTTTAACATTTTGGTGAAACCTCATCATCATCATCCACAACCCGACGTCACATGCTACTGGGCATATATCTCTCTCATGCATATGACAGCATTCACTGTAGAGCAGCCCGGCGGAAACCAAATTGGTTATCCACAAGATTCGGACCCACCCCAGTTAAGTGCACAACGAGGCGGTCTGCAATTATTCCCATCCCGTCCAGCAGTATGATGAGGGGCTCGTGGCTAAGTAAAGCCGCACAGGTTGATAGATCGAGATGAAGCTGCGCTTGCCGCGGTCGGTCTGTGGATGGGTGACCATCATATCATACCGATACCCGTCCGTGCCTTGGAGAGCACGTTAAGCGGTCCCGGTTGTCAAATTAAGATCTATGACAAACGTGACGAGTAGTCATAGGTCTGAATGTTTGACAACCAGTCATACCACGAGATATGGTGTTACCCAGTAACTGGGCTGCGGCGGTCAGTTAGGCAGTCGCTCCAGGTAAAGTACTAGATTAAGCTGTATCCAGTTTGACTGTTAGCCGACCGCAATGTAATTAGGAAACGGCTAGGCAGATTTGATTGTCCAGCAGCGTGATTGGCGGTATGCAGATGGAGAAATTGCGGGGTGCCCCTTTTTATCAGAACCGGTTTTCCAGGGTCAGTTGATCTATCTTTGACGGACCATCATTTGCTGGGGATGCGGAAATGCAGCTGTGACCCCGGGACCCGTTTAGGGTTAGCGTTGGATTGTCTTGCTTAGTCGGTAAGTATTTTTTTTATACCACATTAAAAATGGGTATGAGCCTCTCTCTGCTTGTGCCAATCTCCACGCTCCTGTGCTAGTGGACAATATCAGTCTGCCTAGCCTTCTCCCAATTACATGGGGGGGCTGGCTTCCAGTCAAACTGGATGCAGCTTAATACCAGAATTTTACATGGAACGACTGCCTATCTGACCTTTACAACCCAGTTACTGGGTGACACGATATCTCGTGCTTTGACTGGTTGTCAGACTTTCAGTCCCCTGACTTCCTGTAACGGCTATCACAGATCTTAATTTGACAACCGGGACCGACGGGAATCATTTAACGTGCTCTCCGAGGCACGGAAGGGTGTCAGTATAAAATGATCTACCGCGGGAAGCGCAGCTTAACCTCGATCATTCTGTCATCATGACTGACCTGTTGGTCCAGTGGTTAGTAGCCCTGACTGCTATGCCGGAGGTCGTGGGTTCGATTCCCACCCAGGACAAATGTTTGTGTGATGAGCACGATCATTTGTTCTGTGTCTGGGTGTAATTTATCTATAATATGTATGCATTTAGTAATATATAAGTATGTTTATCAGTTGTGTAGTACTCATAACACAAGCTCTGCTTAGCTTGAGACTAGACGGCGTTGTGTGATAGTTGTGGAATATTATTATTGTGGAATATTATTATTCGATCTGTGTGGCTGCTACTTAGGAACGAGCCCGTTTATAGAAAAAAACAATAACTTACGACAATGCCATACAACGCCAATTGCCAGGCTCATAGCAGTCTTCTTACTTACACTCCCTGTGCTCATGACTCTGACTGCAGCCGCCGTTATGTCCACAAATATACACAGGCAGTTGAATATGAAGGCACTCCATACATATATGTGGATGGGCAGGATTCTGTGCTGGAAAAATAGGCATAATTATTTTGACTAGTGATCGCCGACTGGTCGAAATTCGACCATTACTCATTTAAACTTGAACGTTATTTTGGTTCTATTATCAAAGATATATATGTGAATGTGTCAAGCGCATGGTAGAGTGTGTAACGTTTTATTTATTAATTTAATGTATTATGAATGCATATTATATAAAAACTAGCCGTCCCCCGCATAAGTTTTTCTCCCATATACATTTTCTGGATAAGGCCACCCCTCCTATCACCTACAAAACAGTCTACGACCTATTCTCAGACCTGCCAAATTTACACAAAAAATGTCATAAAAATTTGTCAAGCCGTTTCGGAGGAGTTCGTTAACAAACACTGTGGTACGAGTTATTATTTAAGGTCCTAATTTATTAGGTAATTTCCTTTTAAGGGTTCAATGTGTAAGTGATAATGATTAATTTAAGCCATAATTCAAATTTTTACAACAATTTTATTTTTTTATTAATGTTCGCCGTTCAAGGAGCAGTTTTCGTCTTGCTAGTACTATTTTAATTACAAATAATTTGTTATATCCATTTAATTCTTGGCTTATGTGAATGTATTCGACTTATATATTACCCCTTTCAAAGGAAATTACCTAATAAATTAGGACCTTATATATTAGATTATCTTTCTGCCCTCTTTCTTCATGTAAACTTTAACCGTGCCAAATTTCATACTCCTCCGTCCGTGTAATTATTGTAAAAAGGGGTATACCATCTTTGCTTCACGTATTAGTATAATGATGATATCATCCAAAATTAAGGTTTCGGGGTGCGCATACCACGACTTTTTATAGTGTGACAATTTCACAGGGATTTTTACATAACATATCATTACGCTTGTATTCCCCGAAGGTAGGCTGGGGTGTACACCGGTGTACTCCCAGATTTCATATATGCTGTTATTAAAGACCCATGTAATAGGTGGTGAGCCTATTGCTATCTACCAGGTGTAACTCCAAACTACAGGCTGCTATCGGAAATTTCCTAAGAGAAAACTCAATAACACTTTGCCCGACCCGGGAATCGGACCCGGGACCTCATGATCATTAGTCGCGCTTGGGAACACTAGACTAACAAGGCAGTTAAGAAAACTTTTTGATCACCTCAGTATTTCCAAGGAATATAAAGTGGTGAACTAAGTAATAACATGGTGCCTGATCGATGGCAATAGGCTCGCACCACCTATTACATGGGATTTAATAACAGCTTTGGTGAAATGTGGGTGCACAACTATTTATAGCTCTGCCTACATCTACGGGGAATATAGGCGAGATGCTATGCTCTGTACTAAATAGAACAGCCACATTTAAACGATGCTGATATTAAGGCCCCTATGTTTATAGCTGAATAGGTGGTGAGCCCATTGCCATAGGGTTAAACAGAGAAACACTGTTGTGCATGTACGCTCACAGATCACTAATGCCGTTATTGGGTCAAACGAAACATGTAGTGAGCATATTGCATTTACCAGACACAATCCAAAACTCCGGGTTAATGAAAAATGTCAAACCAAACCCAACCTGCTTCACGTGAGCAACCAAAGATGAATAATGCAGCTTTTGTGTAACTATAATGTTAACATAACATAACACAGCATCACGCCTGTTTTCCCCGAAGGGGAAGGCAGAGGTGTACATAGTTGTACACTGAAATTTCACCAATGCTATTATTAAGTCCTATGTAATAGGTGGTGAGCGTATTGCCATCTACCGAGAATTTAACTTTTTAAAACACAATAACTCTTTGCCCGACCCTTGAATCGAACCCGAGACTTTCTGCTCAGCAGTCGCGCTTGGAGCCACTAGACCAACGAGGCAGGTGTATAATATTAACAGATAAAAAATTTTAGGTTTCGAACTTACCGTGATAATTCCCATCATGAGGACACCACAGGTTATCAAATAACAGATGATTACAAATATGTGTATCATCCTGAAGTTTCTGAACGTCTCATCTCTTGCTGGGAATATTGCACTTATCATCTTCTCTGACTGGGCTAGCTCCACCATGGCCCACATCTATGGAGAATGTTCATGTTAAACAAAAACCGGAAAAGCGCGAGTCTGATGCACCGATTCCGTATAATTACCTTTACTGAAGTTCATAAACTATGAAAGCACTGAACATTGTTCTAAAAAAGAAAAGGTTGAATTAAAAGACAAACTTAAGTATACAGTTGAAAATATATTTTCCTTCACATCAATATACGTCACGGTCGATTCTCCAACAGCAGCTGTCTTTTTTATTTTTTAAACGTTGCCCCACACTTGGAATTTCTTCCTGTGTCGTGGGTGCGTTTACAGACATATAATCTCACAAGCACACTAACACCCAGACCCGGGAGCAATTATCCGTAGATCGTATAAATATTTGCTCCGTGCAGGAATCGAACCTGCGACACGCAGCGCAGCAGTCGGTCTCTCGACCACTGCGCCAACCGCGCTGCCATTTGTTGTGACATACTCACGAGCAAATTAATAATTTTAATTGTAATGTTTTTCCTTTGCTTGTGCTAAATTTCATGATTCCAAATCAACAAGAAGTACCCAAAAGGTTTGATTTACTGGCAAGTGTCAAAATATGCACGGCATAATGGCATTAAAGGAGGACATTTTTGGCAGTAGGGCGTGGTGTTCAAAGTCAAAGTGAAAGTCAAAGTCAAAGTCAAAGTCAAAGCATTTATTTCAATTAGACCGTTTACAGGCACTTTTGAATTGTTAAAAAAAAAACTAGTTGCCACGTTCCAAAGTGTAGATTCCTGTGGAGAAGAACGGGCAAGAAACTCCGTCCGTCGCTTCCGCGGACAAGTGCCACACGATCACAATGACTTAGTGCTTAAAGTTTTGTTTTACTAACATAGGCTAAGTTTCATGTTATACTAACACAAATTGTATTAATATATATCGTTTAGTCTGTGAGGTATATAGGTATGGGCCAAAGGAGCTTGATAATAAAGTTATTATTTTGTATTTAAACTTTTATTTTCTTAGTCTAGTCTAGAGTATTTAAGATTCCACGAGTATAAACCAAAGTGCGACATTAAGTTTGAGGTGGTTTATTATAATATTATTATTGGCCGTATTTGTTATTGCGTCAACTTCGAAGCTTGACATTTTTCAGCTGTTAGGGACTATTGACGGAAGTATTTGATATTAATTTCTACTTGCTATCTCCACGCTTCTTGAGAGAAACAAAATCTTTTATGGGTTCCAATTTTACTTTTGAAGTATAGATCCCTGAAAATGGAAGAATTTTCCGACTTGAGCATTGCCAATCAATTGATTTAAACGCGCTTTTTAGTTGATGGTAGTATAAACCATCTAGGTATCATAAATTTGGTATCATTCAGGAAGACCTAACCATCGCCCAGGGCGGAGAGTTGCGGAACGCAGCACGCTTTACCAATACCAATTACTAGTTTACCACGAGTAACCATAGTTTCATTCCAGTTCTTTTTGAAAAGAAACGGCATCCAAAGTTTGACGTTCAAAATGCCTGACAATAAAATTTTGTACTGAATTGAATTTGTATTTATTTTTCAAATAATATTATAATCTGAATGCCTCGTTATTCTAATGGTTGCTAGTAAGGCTCAACGTCCTGGTGATCGCGTCCTAAGACAGAGGCAAAAGTTATTGAATTTAGCTCTATTCTCAGTGGCAACCTGGTTGCCCGGTTGATGGCAATAGGCTCACCACCGGCAGGCTTACATGGGACTTAATAATTGCATAGCATAGTTGCCTCGTTGCTCTAGTGGTCCCAAGCACGACTGCTGAGTATGAGGTCTCGGGTTCGATTCCCGGGTCGGGCAGTATTGAGTATTTCTGTTAGAAAATTCTCAGTAGCAGCCTGGAGGTTGGAATTGTGCCCGGTAGATGGCAATAGGCTCACCAACTATTACATGGGACATAATAACAGCATTGGGAAATGTGAGTGTACAACTGTGTACACCTCTGCCAACCCCTTCGGGGAATACAGGCATGATGCTATGCTATGCTAATAATTACATCGGTAAAATGTGTGCGTACAACAGAAATTCTCTGCTTATCCTTCCGTGGATACAGGCGTGATGCTATGTCATGTAATTACAGTCAAATCAATCTACCATTATAAATTCCATTCTAAAACATATTGGAACAGCAAATTTATTTTCTCTTCAGCGAATACGGGAAGGAATTACGAGAACGTTAGAAAAGGCACCAAGTGCCAAGTCGGGCGGTGCATGCCGCCGACATTAAGTAATTCAAAACTGTTCTCTGCATACAAATAACGTGTGCTTCAGAATCTGTGCCTTCACATCAGATGTTTTGTTTATCTTTGCAAGATATTGCGTCTTCTCAGTTGGAAAATTTATGGCTGGTTGGAATTTTATGGTGGAAGAATTTTATAAGTAAAAATCTCCACTGTATTAGTCTGTACCTAATGCTTGTATTACAAAAGTGCTTCTTATATTAAAAAACGCGTTTTAGCTAGCGATTATAACAACAAAGTTATTTATTTTTGTGGAAAAAAAATTGGTACGGACGTGAGTTCGTACCTGCGCCTCCCGGATAAATTCTCCAAGCGCTCTGACCACTAAGCCATCTCGACCTCTGCTTACTACCCTAAATTCTTCTTCAACCTTTTAATACTTCTTTTGGTGACGTCATTGCTATTTATTCGGTCCCTTTACAGCTTAACGCTTTTCAAAGATGATAAATCTTCGTTCTTACTTTGCATATATTATTAAGTTCACAAATCAAACCAAATAAATCGATATCTAAACATATCTAAATTATGTCCTACAAAGGGTCGCAGGGATAATCTCATACCAAAAATGATAGCACGAAAGGACATGTGTACTCAGTGGTGAGTGGAACAAGGCTGTCAATGATGAGGAACGGTCCTTAAATCTGTCAGATTAGAGAACTACTAACAGCAGTAAATCGTATCGCATCGTAACTCAACGCAAATAAATCTTAAAGTGTTGGTTGTAGTGCCAGGGTGCGCGGGTGCTGAGGCGGGCGCATTTTGCATCCACAGTGAAGCTCCGGTGAAGTCCACATAAAGTAGCCACGGCAGATGTCCATTTAGCTGAATACCAACTATTGGAAACTGTTGTTTATAATTTAAATATGCCTTTGAAAAGGTAATAAAGGTATTTATATGAACCATAATTTAAAATTATTTAAATTTTTGTTTTCATAATATTAACTTTAATAGGTACCAAAAGCAGTTTTTATCTTGTGATACTTTGATAATGGCAAATAAAAACAGCAATATGCCTGTATTCCCCAAAGGAGTAGGCATAGGTGTCCCCAGCTGTTCATACACATTTCACCAATGCTATTCCATCTAACGGGCACGATTCCAAACTATAGAAACTATGAATTTCTTAACAGAAAACCTCAATAGTATTTTACCCGATTCGAAATCGAGCCCGAGACGTCATGCTCAGCAGTCTCGCTTGAGACCATTAATCCAACGAGATTATCTTACATTACAAATAGTTTGTTATTTTAATAAAATTTTTGGCTTAAGTTAATGAATAATGTAATAGCATTTTTTTTTTTTATAGAATGTTGCCCTACTAGGAATTTCTTCCTGTATCGTGGGTGCGTTTACAAATACAATCTCATACACACACACCCAGACCCGGAACAATTATCTGTAGATCATACAAATATTTGCTCCGTGTAGAAATCGAACCTGCGACACGCGACGCAGCAGCCGGTCTCTCGACCAACCGCGCCATTAAGTTATATGAACCCCGACTGTGACCATCTAGTCGCTACCTCTACCGCGCCCGCTCTCGCCCTAGTCTCTGGACAAGCCGTCCACTCTGGACGAGCATTAAGGCTTAAAACTTACAAGTGAGGAAGTTTACAGCATGATAGCTGTAGATTCAATTTGTTACTCTTGCATTATGTGTACCTATGGTTATCCATACGTCAGTGGAAGCAATTAACTACGAAAACCGTCCTTACTGCTTCGACATAAAGGTTTATGTCAAATTGTTACCAGGGGCACATCCCTGGTAACAATTTGATCCCAGATTAACGCAAACATTGATTATCGCGAAGTACCGTTTTGTAGTTTGGTAAATAGATTTCTAACAGTTAGAAATCACCTCTGACTACTTCGTTGATGGTTCCATGCACGACTGCCGAGCACGAGGGTCTTGCTTCGACTCCCAGGTCGTGAAAAGTGTATTGGGTTCTTCTGTTAGGAAATTCTCAGTAGCAGCCCGGTTTTGTGCCCGGAAGATGGCAATAGCTCACCACCAATTTACATGGGACTTAATAACTGTGTACACCTCTGGAACACAGGCGTGATGCTGATCTAGAAATCACCGTGTTACTTTATCACTCTTATTTGTACTGTGTAATGGAGAAATGTGGCCTTTACTGGACTGTATTTGTAATTTCTACGTATTTTACATAATTATCCAATTTTTTTCTTGTTCATATATCTGGCAGGTCAACCTAGGAGGTCGACTGCTTAACCGGGCTTTCCTGTGGTTGCCTTGATAATTTTAAGGCCCTCAGCCAGGGCATTCAACTTATAAACTAAGCGACAACACGCTAAGGACACCCCTGCGGGGTACGAGCCTAGGCTTAGGGCGAAGGCGATCATCCAAAAAAAAAGGAGTGCAATGCTTTGGATAATAAATTTTTCATATTTACCTATTGGTTTTTTACACGTTAAGGCCATATAATGCCCATATAGACCAATCCAATTCCGGGCCTTCCTGGGCACGGACGAGGCACAGATTCAAATATTTGTATGAAAAGTGTATAATCTTAAAATTTACTGATTTAATAAGGGAACGTTTAAATTTCAAAAATTTATATGACTATAAAAAATATACTATTTCTGTATACTTAACTTGATTTTGCACATTTGAGATTGCACAGTATTCATCCGAAGAAGCGGTTTTATATGATGACCGTCTAAGTGTCAACCGTGCGTAATTAGCACGGCTCGGACACGGCTTGGACACGGCTCTAGCTTGTTGTAGACTCAATTTAAATTCCATTGTCTCGCGTGTATTCGCATTCGGGTATAGTTAAATAATCCTTGAAGTTATCATTTTAGGCGCCACGCCTCGAAAGGAATCGCCTCTCCATGATTGATAAAGACTTTTTTGTTTTATATAACGCTTAAGCACATATTTAAATATCCGGTTTAAAATTTATTTAGTTGTCAAAGATCACTTGCGAGGAGAAATATTAAAAAGAAAACAATTTAAAAACACACAGATGCGCGGTATTTTAAGACAGTATTCTTAACATAACATCTTCTAATATATAAAAATCTCGTGTCACCGTGTTTGTTATCGAACTCCTCCGAAACGGCTTGACCGATATTTATAATTTTTTTGTGTCCATTTGGAAGGTCTGAGAATAAGTCGTAGGTTATTTGTTATACCCCTAGGTGATAAGGGTGGCCCTATCCAGAAAAATTATATGGCAGTACAATGTTTGCGGGGCACAGCTAATATTAATATAAAATGGTTCAAGAACCTGTAATTTTAGTGAGAATGGGCAGTAACTTACAAAAGACAGAATGCATATAAGAATGACCCCTATTCTCAAGGGGACGCAGCCACAGCATTTCGCGGGGAATCCGAGGCAGTCCACTGGTGAAGGGTGCGGCTTCTTAATGGGGAAGTCATCGGGGTTCGGCTCAGGTGGTGGACACGTGCACTCTGCAATGCTGAAAGAATTAGAAGAAAGCTAACTTCGATCCAATGCTCAAAGAAAAATACTTTCGTGAGCAGGATTCGAACCTGCGCATCCGGGATAATACCTAATAAATAGTCCAAGTGCTCTGTCAGCAAAGCCATCTCAACCTCTGCTCACTGCCCCGAATTCTTCTTTCACATTTTAATACGTCTTCTGGTGACGTCAGCAGAGTGCTTGGAGGATGTATCCGGGAGGCGCAGACTCAAATACTACTCACCTTCATATTTTTCTTTCCCCAAAATATAAACTTTTGTGTTTGCTACGCATGCGTTAGTTCGTTTGAAAGATTTAACTGTATGAGAATGCCTTTATGAAATTGAGGAGGAAATTTTCTCAGCTGTTGACTTTGACTGAATTTAAATTGAGAGTGATGGCTCCCATGATAAAGAGGTCCAGATGATTTCTGTTTATTGGTGTTTAAGAGGATACCTCGAAAAAATGAATCGTCGTTTTGGGGGCGTGGCCTGTGCCGCGAGCGCCTCGGGCGAGATCTACCGCTCTCGCTCTGGTCGCTTCGTCACGGAATCGAATTTAACAGAAAACTATGGAGTCGACTAATAATATCTAAAATTATAGTTAATTTATTTTTGTATGTGTCGGTATTATTTGTAACTGTAATGTTTATAAGGAGGTTCAATAAGAGTATATGTAATACATTTATTATATGTAATTAAAGTTAGTATTATATCGATATTCTATAATATATTATTGTTCATTTAATATTATGTATATAAACTGTTGTTATGTATGTATGTTATAATATTTAGTTATGATGTTGTAATATTGTTGTGTTTGTGTCGTTTTCTTTCTTTCGTTCCGTGAACGATCGTTTAAGTCACGGTAAAAGCAGCCGTTCAAGGAACAGTTTTCGTCTTGCTAGTACTATGTTACAAATATTTTTTTAAATCCATTTAATTCTTAGCTAAAGTGAATGTTTGACCCTTTTAAAGGAAATTACCTAATAATTTTAGGACCTTATATATTTTTTATACTTAAAAAAAATATTTAGGTACAACACAAATAAGGTAATTACATAAATTTTCATTATCCTTTTTTATTTATATTGATGTAAAATCTAAAATATTGAAGATTTCGTTCGAGCCATCCCGTTCTTCTTCCAATTCCGTCTCCTTGGTTTCAGCCTCATTTGCATCTTGCGTAAAATTTTCTTGTTTCTTTTTTTTTGCAATGACGTAGTCAGGATCTCTTATAGGTCTATTTCTAGTGTGTCGCGGATCTACAAGTTCGGGTAAAAGGCAGTCAAAATAAAAAGATAGCAACTTTGGCTCCATTTTAGTTTCCCAATGGTGATCGTCTTTCAAAATGACTTCTGTCTTTATTTTGTTTTCCCCATACCATACAGCCAGTAAACATTTGTCTACCTTACAAATATGCATTTGGCCTTGCACTTGTATGTACCAATCCGAATTGTAATTAATCCATACTTTTCCAGTTTTTTTGTCACAACGCCAAAAATGCATTTTACCCTGCTGGATAGCGGCATCGATTCCTATTTTAAAAGGTGCAATACGACATTTTATTTCTATTATCATGTCGTCAGCATCCGTTATCCCATCTGGTGAAGCCCCTAAAAATGGATACTTTTCATCGATGAAAAGACCACATCGCTTTATTTTCAATTTATTTAGAGCAATCAGTTGAAAAAAAAATGCTTTAGAAAAGCAAGATTTTCATTTTTTTTTCCATGACTTATAGAAGATACATGGTCAATACATGGTCTATATAACATATTTTTCACAATATTTGCGCAACTATTTGTTTTTATCCTTTTTACAACTTTTCCGAAATTTGATGCTGTTAAAAGATTTCTCCTTAACTCTAACCATTCCCCGCTCTCACTCTGTAATATTGTTCGTTGCTGTATGTTCTTACGTTCTACATCAGTTTTATCTAAATTTTTTAGAAAATTTTGCTGGGCTATGTTGTAAGTTTCCGGATCCAAATCAGGTTTGTCGGCATATTCACCATAATCAAAATCTATTTTCTTAGATACCAAACGTCGGTTTTTCTTTCTTTTGATAGTTTGGTTATATTTTCTTTTTTTGTCAATTATTTCCTCATATTTCTTAATTTTTGATGCTGGACTTTTATGATAAATAGTTTTATGGACGGTTGTTAATATTTTCCCAGAATTAAAAGACACTACTGCCCCAGCACATCTTGCTTGGTAAGAGCGTTTAAGGGCATAGTTAACTCTCTTCCCACCGATAAATTTGGCAACTACCCCGTTAAAGCGCTCAACAACATTGCTATCCACGTTCTCAATTAGGCTTCTGGTGTGGAGCGCAACATTGCCGACTAAGAACTGAATCCGCTGCCAGAGACTAGTGTTGAAAGCAAGTTTCGGTTTTGCAGTAACATCTGCACTACAAATATTTGGATTACAAGAACCGTGATCTTCGATTGCATGACACATTGAATTTGTTATGTCTTTGTGAAGGTTTTTTATATTTTCTGATTTGGTATTATTTTGCAAATTGTGAAATTTTATTGCGTCACATATATATTTTCTACCTTTTAAAAACACATTATTTGTTAGTATATTTCTTTGTGCAAGAGGATACTTGGTGTCATTTTTTAATCCCTGCAATTTGTTGCAGAAATTCCTAAGAATATGGTTTTTGCAACCAATTTTCTCGACAGTGATGGAAGGATATGGCCGGATATCAAGAATTTTCGCATATGTGCTACTATCACCGTCAGCAATGTATCTTCCATATATTAGTCCATGCATTTCAATGGATTGTTTGAACCCTTCAGCAATAATAGTAGATTCCATAGACGTTGAAGATCCGCTATAGTTTTTAAAACACTCATGGTTTTTAACTGCCTCATTGCGTTTTTCCGCTCTAGCACAAATACAGCAATATTTATTTTTTACCGCCATAAATAACACTTGCCCAAAGCATCTACCTATTATTGTTGCAGCTCCAGATAAAGCAGCATAATTAGTTTTGTATGAACGTTTGCACCAACAACCGTCTAGAATTACATCAATTATAGGTGTACCATCTTTAGTCACGCTTCCTTTCTTAATAGCTGCTTCTCTCTCCCGGTGACCAGCTTTTCTCATTTCCTCCCAGGCTGTCACCTCCCACTCATCACACACTACATCTTGGTTGATTTTATATTTATGTTCCGACATGACCGGTAAATCAAGGGCTGCTGTAAATCGATTTAATTGAGCGTTACCACAGCCAGCTGCCATCATCCCCGCGACTGCCATTTTGTTTAAATGATGTGTTGAGTTGTGTATTTTGAACTGCTTTTTACACATTAAACATGTGAATGTAAAAATTGATGACAGACCCGAAACTTTTTCATATTCTAATTCCATGGTATTAAGACCGCAATGGAACAGCGATTCATGACTCGAAATCTTAACTAGTTCAATAAAGAAATGTTTCACATCGACAATTCTATGACCACTTCTATCAACAGTTTTGGGACACTGAAAAAAAAAGCTTTATGTAAAGTCTAATATAGTATCTAATAATATAGTAACGTAGTCAATGAAAGTGTACGTACACTAAAATATTGCAATTCAAATACTCACATTTCTATGAAAATCAACTGTGTTTGGCAATGGTTCATCATCGTTTACACTTAGCGATAATGCAGTAAAGCAAGTATCGCCATTATGAAATTGTTGTTTTTTATTTCTGAAATAAAACGAATATAACATAATTATCAGTTCCCACCTACTACTGCAAGTGATTATCTGACAGCACGTTTGGCTTAGTGGTTGAACGATTTACTGCAGAGATACGTGTCGCGGGTTCGATTCCCGTACGTAACAATTATGAACAAAATGACTATTTTATTATTATTTAACCTATATTTTATGGATAATAAATATAATTTTAACAATATATCAATTTATTCTCAATAATCATGTTTAATTTAGTTACACGTTTTTTTTTATAGACTAATGGCGACTCCACTCTCTAATTTTTCCTAACTCGGCTACACGTGATCGATTTGTAATTTCTGTAAGTTGTTGTTCTATCCTGGAAATGTATGATTATAAACTAGATTTTTTACATAATTACGTCATAATTCCCATCAAACAATAATATTACGTTACCGAATTACTTTTATTGGATTTGAATACTTACAACATATTATTTTTTTGGAAGGAGGAATAAGTAATTTGTTGTTTGTTGCTAGTAGTAGTTTGTTGCTGGTTATCTAGGCTTAGCAACGACTGTGACTCCACTCTACTATCAAAATTATCTATATCCGAGGATATTGTGGTCCTTGTTCTGAAATAAGTAATTCATCTGTATAATAGGTACGTAATATCTATCAAATGCGTTTGTAAGTACCTAGTTGTGGTCTACGTGATAATTATTATTTTTATAAGTAATGCAGATAATATTCAATTTTTTCATACATAAGTAGGTAAATATACTATTATATATTAAATTATTTTATAAGTAGATACCACCTGGCCGCATGTCCGTAAAAACACTTCGACCTTGAGATGGCCTAAGGGCTATGACCGCAGTAGGTGCCTAGAATCCAGGCACTTCTGTTAGAAACTATCTGGTAGGTAGTTTCAATAGTAACTGAGACTCCCCATACACTGGCCGTTTCCCACTAAGGTACCTACAGCCTACTGTCAAGTAACTAGTATAGTTATAATCTACATGATACTGTACTGTAATAATGTACTTACGTTTTACTTTCCCTCATTTTACGAGCTTTTTCCCTAAGGTACTCCAAATATTGTTTTCTATTCATTATTTGCTTTTTAGTTTTCCCCATTTTTTATAGTTAATATTTACTTAAATATAAATATATGTATTTATTTAGAAAAATATTATTACGATAACGCGATTTAAGCGATCGGAAACAAATAAGCATAGGTCTTACGTCGATGAAGTTCACGGACGACTGAGCTAGCTTGAGAATGACAGTGATGCAATAACTTCATATACGGAAAATATGAGACAGCTATGCTGAGCGCGCGCTCGGAAATAAACGACGTAAGCGCCAAACAACATTTTTATTTTTTTAAATAAAAGTACTTAATAGATTTAAAAAATGATTTTAGCGTACTTAGATATGATCATTTACTATATTTCAGAATTAATTCCGTTACCTAATTCGTAAAAATACCGCGGTGGCAAGGAAAAATGTAAATAATTAGAGCTTACTTCATGTTTTTTTTCTATTGAGAATTTTTTATGTAATCGTGTTTTCCTTTTAAGCGATCCTAGATCATATAGTCAAATAACATATATCAAAAAATTTGGTTCATAGTCTATAAAATTAAAGAGATATGAGGTATATAAAATCAACAAAATTTCCGAGGTATCCTGAATTTTAATTGTATACAATATTTGCGTATACTTACCCTTCAATACACATAAAAAGGCCGTTTATATTTCACGTAATAATATTCAATAAATAATTTCCCATGATTACCCACTTATTTATGATATACCATTATATTTATTTTAAATTTACAAAATCATTACTATTTACAAGATTTTTACACATTTGATTATGACGTTTTATTTTTTCTAGCACAGAATATTTGTGAAAGAGACAAACTTTAGCAGTTTTCATGTGACTTAGGAGGTTTTAATAGAAATTCTAATAATATTATCTGTTTTTATCGCAAATACAAAATGAGCATAAATATAAAGTTATTATATTAATAGAAAAAGAATACGGTCGTGAGCAGGATTCGAACCTGCGCCTCCCGGATAAATACTCCAGGCGCTCTGACCACTAAGCCTTCCCGACCTCTGCTCACAACCGCGAGTCGTGTCGGTTCGGTCGCAAGTTCGAATCCAAGGCACGCACGTCTATATTTTCGAAGTCATGTGCGTATTTAAATTAAATATTACTTGCTTAAAACGGTGAAGGAAAACATAGTGAGGAAACCAGCACACCTGAGAGATGTTCTAGATGGACTGACTGGAGATGGAGTTTGACACGCGACATCGCCGCGAGCTCAGCTGATGACTAAGGGCTCCGTTCGAGTTCGAAACTAGTCGGGCAATCCCGAAAAATGCAAGTGAGTAGTAACCGTGAACTATAATTGATATGAATATGTCTCACGAAATTTATTGTAGGTACATCATCATCACCCCCTTGCCCTTATCCCAATTTATTTGGGGTCGGCCCAGCATGTATTCTTCTTCCATACATCTACCCTAGCTCCTTTTCTAGCCAAATCATCTTTAACATAATCCATTCATCGCTTCCTCGGTCTTCCTCTACTCTTATAGGCATCTACATTCATACTCAAAACTTACCTCGTCACATGACCCTCATCCCTCCGCATCACATACCCATACAATCCTAAACGATTTCTATTATAGGTACAAAGATTAGATATATATATTAAAGTTATTAATATAATAGTTATTATGATCTATTAAAGTTATTATAGGTACAAAGATCGAATATATATATAATTATAAAAAAATACTGAACAAAACGTCAAAATATAATCTTACATAAACGACATCTTGGAGGATTGGTTGATAAAATACTAACAAACAATTGACTAACAAACGCTTAATTTTAAAAGCTAGACATAACATTTTGGTCACACAACTAGATTTATACAGGAAAAACCAACTATTCCTCCTAACATCTAAAGTAAATACACGTAAGTTTTCTTAATTGTGGACGAAGAACAATAAAATTAGTGGACGGAACTTCTAACCAGTCTTATATGAGTTGTGGAAACTACCGCCTACAGAAGAACGCGACATACTTGGAAGTTGAAAATTCAACGGACAAAACTTATCATTGGGTATTATAAAATTAAGTTTGTTTTACTACCTTCTTGTTTTAGTGGTCACAAGGGCGACTGCTATGAGGTCCTGATTTCGATTCCCGGATCGGGAAGTGTTATTGAGTTTTCCTATTGGAACATTCTCTGTAGCCGGGCTGCTGATGTTTGGAATTGTGTCCGGTAGATGGCAATAGACTCACCACCACCTATTTACATGGGACTTATTAACAGCATTGGTAAAATGTGGGTGTACAACTTTGTACACCTCTGCCTATCCGTGTGAGGAATACTGGCGTGATGCTATGCTATGCTAAATTTATCGAACTGCCTCACCGATCTAGTGGATAAATACGAGTTAATGATGACAGTGCATTATGGCATAAGTGCGCAAAGTTGGTGATTATTCTAAACTGGTTTGCAAGTTTGTTATTTCTGTAAATATAGTTGCAAAAGGCACTTTTACAGGTTTTTTTTAAAACTTGAAACCTTTGACATACTCAGGTACCTACCTCATCAATGCGAGCGCAGCGGCATGCGGTGCGATGCAGCGCCAATTTGACTCGCGACATCGCCGCGGGCTCTGCTTATGACTAAGGGCTCCGTTCGAGTTCAAAACTAGTCGGGCAATTCTGAAAAATGCACGTGAGTAGTAACCGGTGGAAAATAATTAATAATTGCTAACGAACTTGCGAAATATGACATGCCATTTGGTTATCACTGTTACGTTAAATGAAGATATTGCATTACAAAATATACGTGTAGTGTGTATCCACTACACAGGAGAGGTTCTCTCTTGACCCGTATCCCGTATGCGGCCGGATTAGGGTTGTGCCGAAGTGGAATGTTTTTTGTATAGGAATAAAGTTTTTTTTTTTACTTTTAATGCCATGTAATGCCAATACTAATTATTATGATTCTTAGATGGATATTGCTTTAAAAAGAAAAGAAGGCAACTTGAAATTTAATAGATGCGAACAGAGACTCAGTCTGTTGGGAGAGCGATGACACGGATGGTCAGAGGTCGCGGTTTCAAATTCCGTTCGTAACATAACATAGAATTACGCCTGTTTTCCCTAAACATTTCACCAGTGCTGTTATTAAGCTTCATGTAACACTTTGCTCAACCCGAGACCTCAAGCTCAGCAGTCGCGCTTGGGACCACTAGACCAACGTGGCAGTTTTAATCCGTGCATGTTATAAATGTTCATATTTTTAATGTTTCCTTAGAAGAAAAATAAATTTATAGTATTTTCTTGCTCTTGGTATAAGACAATCATTGAACATAACATAACATAGCATCACGCCTGTATTCCCCGAAGGGGTAGGCAGAGGTGTACATGGTTGTAGACCCACATTTCACCAATGCTGTTATTAAATTGCCATCAACCGGGCACAATGCCAAACTCCGGGATGCTACTGAGAATTTCCTAACAGAAAAACTCAATAACACTTTGCCCGACCCGGGAATCGAACTCGAGACCTCCTGCTCAGCGGTCGCGCTTGGGACCACTAGACCAACGAGGCAATCAATGAAACTTATTTTATAATTTTCAGCACTAGAACAAAAACTTATTGCGTGTAATAAAAATCTTTTGTTTTACTATATGCGTGGTAGCCCTAAGCAAGCATCCTCACAAGTCGGACGTGTGAAGGGCTATGGTTGCCACTTCTTTGTTTTCTTTGGGTTCCGTTTTTATAAAGGTTTAAAAATAGAATGTTTTAACTTTACCGGATCTTGCTTTAACACGTTTAGGTACACCCTTCAGATTTTGGATCCGACTTTCGTTTGGAGAAGGGGTTTGTTGTCTTTGCTACTAAAAATATCGGTCTGATTTCTCCCTAACTATGTTAGGGCCGGCTTCCAATCTAACTGCATTCACATCTGACCTCCACAACAATGTAATAAATGGTGAGGTTATTGCAATTTTGCAATCACAAATTCACAATGTGCTAGTCAAAAACACTAGTACGGAAATCCTAAATATGGCGGTGAAACATAATAAATTGCAAAAATAAAAATGGAAGATACAAAAATTGTAATAGATGTTGGTAATTTATTTATTTATTGAATTAATTACAACGGTTAAAAACCAATTACAGTAATTAAATTTAAAATTCAAAAATCATAACACTAAAATCACAAAACTACTAAACACATACAAAAAATAATAAATCTTAAAAAATTCAAAAAGTAGGTTAACAGCTCTTTCGTGGATCACTCTCACAGTACTTCTGACATGCCAATAAAATCTTCGTCCATTCATCTGCAAACAAATCGTTTGTTGGGTTAGAATTCAAGAGATCATTGAGTGCAGCCAGAGTGCGAGGGATTGGAGACTTAGCACGCGCAACGGTGCGACACGGAGGCACAGCAAAAAATCTGTGCTTTTTACCCCGGCAATAATTGTCCGGCACAAAGAAGCGGGCCAGCACAGCAAGCAGATCAGGCGCGTCTATAGTAGGAGTGTCTTACAGGCTATGGTGAGCTGGTCACTTGCTCGCCTTACCTCTAACGAATTATATCCGAGACAACCCAGTAGAAATTTGGTCGGATAGAGGTAAGGGTAATACCCGTGTATCCGCTTGTATAGAAACCTAAGAAACGCTTTCTGTACTTTTTATAATAGAAGCGCGTAAGTACTTTCATGTGGATTCCACACACAAGAGCAGGTTTCTAATTTGCTACGCACAAGCGCGTTGAATACTATTTTGATGGCGTGTGCAGAGCGAAAATCACGGCAATTACGCAGAACAAAACCTAACCTTTGGTAGGACTGTTTTGTTACCGTAGCCATGTGGTCGTGGAAGGTGAGCTTTTGGTCGAATGTGACTCAATAATGAAATTATATACGAAATCTAAATATCTTTATTCAAATTAGACCATTTGTAATGGTACTTTCTTTACGTTTTACATAAAAATAAGACTCCAAAAACGCCCACCCTTCACCACCACTTCCTAGTGCTTCACTGGAGAGAAGAAGCCTACCACTTCTTTTGTTTTCAGGGTTCATGTAGGTATGTATGTGCATTATTTTCTTTATTCCACCAAAACTTTTAAACGCCTCAACCGATTAAGTTGTATGTGATTTAAATCGATAGAATCCTTGCGTTAGCCCGGGTAACATAAGCATATATAAATATTATTTAAGTCCCACCTGCCCTAAAAGAAGAAAAAAAAACGAATTACATTTTGCAAAAACTATAACGTGCAGTCGAAGACACCTACGGTGTAACGAACGCCGGCCGTAAAATAATATTTTTCATCATATAGTCAGTCTACCTATTTGCTTACAAAGCACAACATAAAATCACAATTATAAACTGCAGTCGAGTAAATAATCCTAAGCGAAAGTCCTTTTTCTCAAACAATAAAATTATTTAACGTCACTGCAGAAAAAATCTCGCACTCGCTAGACAGTAAATGATCCACAATTTACTAGAAAGCAGCAATCTTAAAAGCTACTTGTTATAAAATAAAAATAAAACAGTATCCGTACTAATAACATAAATTTAAAAGTGTGTCTGTTTAAGTATAATAATTTTCGTGATACACATTCATAATAATTACTATACAACGGTGCAATTCACGTGCATTCTTCGGGATGGCCCGACTAGTTTCGAACTCGAACGGAGCCCTTAGTCATAAGCTGGGCCCACAGCGAAGACGCAAATCAAAGGGGTGCTGTAACGCGTGGCATATCACTGCGCTCGTGCCGATGACGCACTTTGTGCCGGCGTCGGGAGTATTCGTGTATTCCCGTCATTCGTCGTGACCGTGCTACTCATGGTGCATACTATGTCGCACTTCAGACTTGACTAACTTCTGCATCATGTAGACTTCAGAGCTGGTTTCCAAGCAGCGTCCAACCTCCGTCTCTGTTGAAGTTTGGACGTCGGCTTATTTCTATGGCTTCACGTACTTTTCGCGGAACGAAGTATTTCTTCCTCCCTAGTACGGATGCTTTATGTATGAAGTGAGCCACGCCCGTGAATGGAATAGAATAGAATAGGACTTTATTTGCTATGAATGCAGGTACATACAAATAGGATCGAAAATAACATAATAAAGAACCGTGTACATTCTGCCTTGTTGGCATGCAAATACAATAATTATTATACAACTTAGTTAAATAAGGCAAATAGGTGATTAAAATGTATCATTTAGGAAATCCTGAACAGAATAATAACATTTGTCTACAAGTAATTCTGTAAAACATTTTTTAAATTTCATCAATGGCAAGGTTTTCATATGATCAGGAATTTTATTAAAGATAACAGGAGCCATACAGATCACACTTTTTTTTAATAAGCTAGTTTTAAATGTGCCTGTGTATAGTAAGTTCTGATATTGTGATCTTAATGATGTACTTCGTTTTCTGGTTTCTGTTAATGTTGCAAATAAATTACGGTTTGTTATAACAAATATTGCTAATTCGAGGATATAGAGGCATGGGAAAGTTAATAATTTCTGAGACTTAAATATAGGCACACAACTGTCAGTAACTTTGAGGCCAAATATAGCTCTCAAACAGCGCTTTTGAGCTTTAAAAATGCTTTCTCGTTCGCTACAGTAACCATGATGCATGTGTGTTCTGCAACTGGCGACCTGTGAGTGTCTATACTCTTCATACTACGTATGTGTTTACCAATTACCCGAAGAATGCACGTTAATAACCGTTGAACTATAATTAATATAATTATCTATCGATACTCAATTTAAGCATTGGTAAATTGGCAGACTTAGGCCCTCAATTAGGCCTTTAATTAAAAACAAAACACATCATACAACATAGCACCACGCCTATATTCCGCAAAGGGGTAGGCAGAGGAGTTCATAGCTGTACACCCACATTTCACCAAATGCTGTTATAAGTCCCATGTAATAGGTGGTGAGTCTATTACCATCTACCGGGCACAATTCCAAACTCCGGGCTACTATCGAGAATTCCTTAATAGAAAAACCCAATAACATTGCCCGACCCGGGAATCGATCCCAGGACCTCATGCTCAGTAGTCGCGCTTGGGACCACTAGACCAACGAGGCAATTTCCTTAATTAAAATTTTCTTCTATAATGATGTGGTTAGTAGAAGCATTGGGTTTGATTCCCAGGTCGATCAACAGTTTATGTTTTTTCCTGTATGGAAATTCGGAGGTGAACCACGGGGTTTGGAATTGTGCCCGGTAGATAGCTATAGGCTCACCGCTTCATAAGGATAATGTTTCCGGTTTCGATTAAATGTGAGTGTTATTATACTACAATACGTACAATTCTGCTAACTCTGTTGTGGAATACAGGCGTGCGTGACGCTATTTTATATATTATGAATTAAAGATATAATCAAACTACGTGAGCGAAGCTGCGCGCGGGAACATATGGCAGCTGGAAAAAGCGATAAATCTTCATTCAACATAGATAAAGAAGCCAGGAAAAACAAAACGGAGTAGTGAAGGGAGATTTAAAACTGTTTCCGTCTGTTCTAGGTATTGTTTAGCTCTTATAGCCACGGGGGGGGGGATATAGTAACTATAAATGTTAAATGCTTCCCCCGAGATGTATTGAAGCATGAGAGGGGCACCGGTATGATCCCTGGAGTTGACGGTGTCCCTATTCTTATATGCAGAGGTGGCCGTGTGGTTTTAGTCGGTATGAGTCGGACATAATCCTCCGCCGCTAGGCGAAGGATATCCATGAGGATTTCCACACGATAATAAAAAAAAAAAGGTATTGTTTAGCTCTAAGGAAAGCTTTTGATTTTACTATTATATGGTTCTTGGTAACAACTGTAATATCTGAATTAGTGCTCCGTGTAATTAATTAATACAACGTGATTATTGTAACACTTTTAATAATGTCCCGACTCAGAGAATAATCTAGAACAATCCATATTCACAGTGAACACCACAGATAATTAAGACACACAATAGTGATGGACAAGCTAGCTAGTGCTGTCCATCTAACCTGAAACTATACAACACAATTAAATTGATATTTTTGTATAATAACTTTCGTGAAACACATTCATATTAGGGCCCGCACGCAGCTCTATGCGATGCGGTGCAGCGCCAGATTGACTCGCGACATCGCCGCGGACTCAGCTCATGAATAAGTGCTCAATCAGTTACATATTGTTAACAATATAAAACCAAGTATATCGTTTGTATGTTAATCTGATATCGCACGCCGCTATCTAGTTCATGGCCTCGAGGATACCTAACAAAGGCTATGTTTATAGGTCACCTATAGGATAGAATAAAACGGAAAAATATTTATTCAGTAAGGAATAGTGGTAGACGCTTTGACGTTTTTTTCGGGATAAACTGTTTTCGGATTGTATTTCGTCATACTGACAAAGGGGTTATGCTTACAAACGTTTGTGGATTAGGTCAGTCAGTCAAAAATCTATAGAGGACTTGATGACAATTTTTTTTTCAGAGAAACAATAACCGCCTTCAATGGAATCGTGAAAACAAGATTATAGACATACAATCGCAGCAATCATTGGTCATTTGCTGTTAGATAATGAAGAGTTCCATTGTCTATCTCCGAAGATCTTCATCAGATACTAATATATTATTATATACTAAAACCTACCCTGAAAAATATGTATTTAAATAACGAAAGCCCCATTTAAATGGGAACAGTAATTTTTTGGAAAAATTGCGGACATATAAACATACATAAATAGGTATATATGTACATACATACGGGTCGAATACAGAACCTCCTTTTTTGAAGTCGGTTAATGGAGTCGGTTAATAAAAACTGCCTCATTGGTCTAGTGCGCTTTTAACAAGCGCAGCTACTGAACGGGATGTCTTATAAACATGCCTTATTGGATACATTATCAAACCCTTTGGTGATACAGGCGTAATGTTATAGCATAGCATAGCATCACGACTGTATTCTTCGAGGGGGTAGGTAATGGTGTACACAGTTGTACACCCACATTTCACCAATGCTGGTATTTAATCCCATGTTTTAGCTTATTGCCATCAACCGGGCACAATTCCAAACTCTGGGATACTACTGACAATTTCCTAATAGAAAAACCCAATAACACTTTACTCGACCCGGGAATCCAACCCTGGACCTCACGTTCGGTAGTCGCCCCTGCGACCACTACACCGAGGCTTTCAAGCCGTGTGTGTAATGTTATTGATACAAATAAAGAATTTTAATACATTGGGTGTAGCGTTCAAGATATGTCTTTGAAAAAGCATTAACGCATGCTTAGCGAACTCTAAAGTTACAATATTAAATGGAAAAAGAATACGGTCGCGAACAGGATTCTTCTTCCATATTTTAACACGTCTTTAACGTTTGTCGTTTATGACGTCGCCATAAGACGTGTTAAAATATGGAAGAAGAATTCGCGGTGGTGAGCAGAGGTCGAGATGGCTTAGTGGTCAGAGCGCCTGGAGTATCCGGGAGGCGCAGGTTCGAATCCTGTTCGCGACCGTATTCTTTTTAAAATCTGGTCTCGACCGGATTTATCCGGTCTGATGGTAACCCTAGGCACAGCTAGTAATGCGTTTCGTATATCGTGATACAATTCCACACTTGCTAGCAACGCTAATAAGTTCCTGAAAACAAGGCCGCGAGGCTCGAGGCCACAAGTGTCAGTCCTTCCGATGTAATACAGTTGACGGATGACCAGGCCATTCGAAGGGTTCAAGTGATCCATTTCTCTTAGTTAAGGCCTTGTAAGATGAATGCCTAATATATCGTGTTGATGAAATCCTGTTGGTTATAACACAGTAGATATGGGAAAATATATTGAGTTAAGAAAATTATATCAATTTGTTAGGACTTGAAATTTGTTAATCAAATATATTTTTTATCAATAATGGATCTACGTTTGGCCACCAACTCGCCTGATGGTAAGCGACGGTGTGGCCGAGGATAGAGCAAGTAGATCCAGAACAAATTTATTCACTCTAAGTAGATTGGATAGATTTAGAGAGAACGATAGTTGGGGAGTTGATGCAACTGCACAGATCCATCTCCCATAAGGGTTGCACTGGACCATATCTCTAAAGATGACTAGGTCGCTTCATAGCATGGCTTCGTCCGGTGGGTGGTAACCAGCCGCGGCCGAAGCCCACCAGAGTTGTGCAGCCTGTTTTGCACCACCCAGGGGCCACGTTTAGCTGGGAAGAAGAAACCAACAAAATCCCCAGCAACACGTCTGTCTGTATCATATTTATTTATGGATTTTATACTAGTCAATTGATATTAAAAATAGTATTAAGTAATGAGATGAAATGACTATGGCACATATTAGTTAGTATGCGTTTATGTACCATCGCAAAGATATAATAATACTAATACTCTTCCAGACTGTATTTCGGTCACGGCTGCCTATCTCCGAGGAGATTAGCCAAGTACGCAGAAGATATTATAATGCACAAGTGTATGCGCAAACACAGGTGCACTCCCTCTTCTTGCACTCTCATAGTCCGATGGGACAGCAATCCGACACGACCGGAGAGAGATCAGGCGCAGGACCGACGGCTTTATGTGCTCTCCGAAGCTCGGGAATTTTGAAAGATTTATCTGTATTAGATTGTTCGACTTACAAATAACTCGAACGCAAATCTTCGAAGGTTTAGAAATTATTTTGCGTTCATATTTTAAGTTAAGGCACTTCAATACCCCAAATAAACTGTAATATTCTCAATCGAAAATTCAAATTATAAACTTTTGGTAGGTACGATGCTTTTGGTAAAATATTAATCTAAGTAAGTATGTTATATGGGGAGAAAGTATTAATTGCTTTTTGGATTAATCGGAAGGATTATGATTGGGTAATTAAGATGAAAGATATAAAGGTAGCCTTAAACATGCTTTAAGCATCATCATGCTTTAAGATTAGAGAATATACTACGCCGTGTTATCTTTCGCTGTTTTGGTCTAGATGATGATAGATACGATGCGACGTAGGGCAACACCTTCCGTGTTTCCTGAGAAATACAATCTAAGTATATTCAAGGCTAGAGTGAATAGATTTCTTCTGGATCTACGTGCTCCGTCCTCGGCCACACTCTTACCATCAGGCGAGTTGGTGGCAAAACGTAGATTCATTTTTGATTAATAAAAAAAAAACCTGGTATGGCGATAGAGAGAGAAAAAAACATCCCAATTTTATTAGATACGGTTGACAACTGCTACCTGTTTGACCCAGTTCTCAAAATAATTAAGTCAGTTGAGGGCTTAATTATTTTATGAACTCAAGCATGACACGCTAAATATCAAGGTGCTGTATGCGAATGTCAATCGTGTATCAAAACAGGTTTAGTTATTTCAAAAATTTAAAAAAAAAAAAATTTACTTCTTTGACCTCTGAGTCGGTAGTTCTTCTAAGAGATTATCGTAATCAGTTGGCTCGCTAATTATCAGATATAATAGGTTTTTATTGTTATAGTGCTCGCGGGTCTGTTTACGTTAAAACTTTAACATTTTTGAATGTCGTACTTGTTATGTCATAAAAAATGTGCATGGATTTTGGATACACTTATGGGTATTATGGGAAGAGTTGGAGGAAGGAGGCTTGAGTGCCTGTGGTACCTTTGACACCTCGGAAGCGTAGGTCATCCCTCGCTCGGGAGAGGGCACGCTCATCCATCAACAAGTCGCTCAGCCATAGAGAAGCCCCCTTGCCAACAGTCGTCAGTTGCGCCGGTTGAATGTGGGTGAAACCGAGCATGGGAAGTGGTCTGGAAGTTGAAAATATTTTATTAAATTGTGTCACAATAAAAAATGGAATATAATAGATCTACCAAATATAAAAAAGAACTTAGAATTCAAAAATCTTACTTGTGGCACGGTTACTGTATGAGAGGTTTTTTTTGTCTGACGTCTCGTGCAGTCTCAAATGCGAAATCTACCTTTAAAAAATGTCGAATCTTAAAATCCAGGCTGTACAATTTTTTATAGAAAAAAGGTAAAAGCCCGTATTATTGGTCTTCTGTGGCGTATAACGACCTCCTGGGGGATTAATTAAAGCATTTTCTGGACTCGGCCCTTTTCCCTTATAAAATGAATCAAACACAAAATTACTGAAGTGATTGGGGTTTCGTGTCATTAATTAAAGGATGGGTAAATTAATTATTATTCATAATAATGTCATTAAGTAGCGCCATGATATTAATAATACATTTTGTGACGTTCGTTTTAAGTACAAGGTAGTATGATGGTACCTATATACCAATATAATTTTATTAATATAATTTCAATTATTTAATTGATATCAGTTGACTAACTTTCTAATGAAAAAAAAAGTTTTTTTCTGTTAAATATTAATTCAATCAAGCTTCATTGCACTGTGAGAAAACAAAAACTATAAAATCGTGGGTTTTTAAACTTATTACAGTAAAAAAAAAAACAAACAATGTTTTATTTGAATTATGTCAATCATTTCTGTGTCTTTTGGTAATACATGTTATATTTTAAAATATGGAAATACCAATGAATCTCAATTTTTAGGAATTCCTCAAAATTTGGATGCAAATAAATACAATATCTAGCTACTTCCACTATATTGAAGGTGCATGCAATCACTTGTGGTCTACCCGCCCGCCCGCAAATATTTGCATATACGCGAGCGATGAAAATTTGCAACTAAGTACTATCAACGGGGCATCATAAAGAGCTCCTAGACCGTGCAGTGTCCACCACCGAGATCTATTCAATGTAAATATTTTAGTTATTTATAAAATTGTATATTAGTCTACAGTTGAGCACTTAAGCTCGTGTCAAATCGGAACAATTACAAATTTTGCGAAATTTATCCTTATATCTTTTTTTTTCTTGTAGATTTTGTCAGCTTCCTCTTCTCATTTTAAGGTAAATGAACTTGGACAAACTGGTGTTAGAGGTAAATCGCCCGTACCTTTGACATGGCTTGAAACACTATCTAATCCAAATATCTGGAGCTGGTTATATGTTGTCCTTATGATGTTTCTCCGTGATAAATAGTTTTTAATAAAATTAATTATTATGAAACAAAAAACCCAACTGCACTGAAAGAGGGACAAAATTATAACATGCAGTCAGAGCCATATTTTAAGGTCAACGTTCGTTACATCCTAGATGCCTCCAACTGCATGTTATAATTTTTGGAAAAGGATATTGGTTTCTCTATTTTCATCTTGGGTTAAATATTTTTATAGTTTTTAAAAATAATTAATTTAAACGTAGGTTGTGTCTAAATAGTAGTATTAAAGTGTTATAATGTATATATATTCGAAATTGTCTATTTACCAGCTTTCATTTGATATCTATATTTTTCTAAAATATTTTTTTTAATTACCCCCTTCTTCTTTATTTGTGGACGCCATAATAAAATTTTGTAATAGCCTATGACAGTTCTGTTAATGAGACGAATCTAATGACACCTCGTATGTTGAAATCCATCAAGCCGTTGAGGCTGTAGGCCGTGTCAAAGAAATATACATACATACATACACTCCAAAAACATAATCCTTTTTCTGGGCCTGTAGGGTAAAAACACATGATTATGAAATTCAGTGGGTCAACCTTTAATATGACCGTCTAAACGTCATCCCTATCACTAGGCTATCACCACTTATTGTCGGTTTACTCGATGGATGTCTACGACTAGAAAATGGAAAATGTAGGTACCTATTAGGTTAATATATATATCTGCCTAGCCTTTTCCCAATAGCATTGGGGTCGGCTTCCAGTCAAACCGGATGCAGCTTAATAGCAGTATTTTACATGGAGCGACTGCCTATCTGACCTCCACAAACCAGTAACTGGGTAACACGATATCTCGTGGTATGACTGGTCGTCAGACTTTTAGGCCTCTGACTACCCGTAACGGCTGTCATGGATCTTAATTTGACAACCGGGACCGACGGCTTAACGTGCTCTCCGAGGCACGGAGGGGTCTCGGTATGAAATGATGGTCACCCATCCACAGACCGACCGCGGCAAGCGCAGCTTAACCTCGATCGATCGATCTGTGCGGCTGTTACTTAGCCAAGAGCCCCTCAGCCTGTGGGTACCTAATGGAAATCGCCAATGGAAGGTTAATCTGGTCCTTCGACACAGAGAAAAATTTTTATTTTGAAAAAATTACCGGCTTCAGTTTTCTACTCATTTTAGTTAAGTAATTACTAATTAGCTTGACAAAAAAAGACCTCAAACACAAACTAAGTCTACAATTTTACTTTAACTACAAAAAAATACAAGATAAAATTTAATTTAATTTAGTAATATCTTAGGTTTTCGCGATCACTACACATTATAATAAAATATATTTTAACCGGATTTTTCGCGTGTATTATTGGTTTTTGTTTTTCCTGACGTTTCGAACACTTTGCAGCGTTCGTGGTCGCAGGAGGACTAAGGTATCTGGCGTCTCAACAGTTCATTAAAAATTATTTCAGTCTACCGTACATATAATTGAAAAAATTCATAAAATTATTTTATCTCTGATACATACTTAAAACTAAATCGCGACGGTATTGCCTAAGGCGGTATCCCTGAGAAGAAATACCGAAACAAACTCAGAGGTCGCAGTCGTATTTAAGCGTCAGGAAAAACAAAAACCAATAATACACGCGATTAATCCGGTAAAAAGTTGTTTTAATTTAATATTCTTGAAAATGTATGTTTAACCGAAAAGCATTTCAGTTTTTTAGTGGTTTTCAGGGTTTATCAAACTCATTTTCAGGGTTTATCAAACTCATTTTCAGGGTTTATCAAACTCATTTTCAGGGTTTATCAAACACATTTTCAAAACGAGTGAATTTACTATTGTAAAAAGGAAATAACTGAAGTTATAACATTTTAACTGCCTCATTGGTCTAGTGGTCCCAAGCGCGACTGCTGAGAATAAGGTCTCCAGTTGGATTCCTGCGTCGGGCAAAGTGTTATTGAGTTTTTCTGTTAGGAAGTTCTCAGTAGCAGCCCGGAGTTTTGAATTGTGCCCGCTAGATGAAATTGGCTCACCACCTATTTCATTGGGCTACAACAGTGCACATACAGACGTGATGCTATATATAAAAAAATATAGAAAACATATCGCGTTTGAAAGATATATCTTTATTAGAAAGTGGCTGTCAATTCCTTTTAAATGCCATATCAAATAAATAACCTCTTTAGTTGATATGAGTTTTAATTATACCACCAATCCCTGGCGAAACTAAGAAATCTGCATCGTGTTCTCAGAATCTTGACTGCACTATTAGTCCGTGTACACACGGAGCTGTTACGAACCTGCGCTAGAAGCAATAACTCACTGCAGCGACTCCAGTCAGTCTCGCGTCTCGCCGTGCGGTGGTCGCATGCCTGCACCCGCCCTACGCGCTCCGAATTCAAAAGTGGTCCTTTGTGTGTATACGTGTGTTTATTTCGAATTTTTAGTGATTGTGTGAGTTTTTTTTAGTGTGTGTGGATAATATAATTTTTTTGTATGGAGGTAAGTTTTATTTTTATTGTTAAAAGTTATTTTTTTTAAAGGGATTATTGTAGATGTTAAAAAAAAAAAATATTAACTTTATATTTTTTGAAAAATTGGAGAATAATATTTAATTATATTATTTAGGTACAATTCACTCGAGTGTGTTATAAAAATATGTCTAAGCTTAGGTACCGTTTTTTCATTAGATGCAACATGTACCTACACATTTTTTAATTAAACATTTGTATTTAACATCCTGTCGTTATTTTAAAATATTTTTTATACTAGATTTAATTAAATTAAAAAAAAAATACTACGTAAATGGATTGTCCTCGTAAATATGTTAATTGATATCAAATTAATATAATTAATTTAAATACTTTAATTAAATTGATTAATACAATAATATAACGACTTGTTTTATCCAACCACCATTGTGTTTCAATTAGTTTAAGTGCTCTTTATAAGCATGTTTAGCGAGAATGTGCTCAAATTAATCTTAACTACCAATTGATGAAGTGGGCAATATTACGATACTTTGAAACACTTATCTCATTACGTGTACGTTCTTATTTTATTTATTTCCAATGAAATAAAATATTTAATAGTTCACAAAAAATATTATATATTATTAAAATATTATTTGCTGTATATAATTATTATTGATAATGGGGCTAAAGAGTCACAATCAAATCGAAATCAAAATTTAATTTATTCAAATTAGGCCATTTTTGTCAATTATATTTATAGAAATTTATTTTATTATAATCAAATATAGAATGAATAGCAGTGTTGGCGGTGGTCAAGATGGTCGTAGTCCTAAGACTAAAAAAAGACTGTGTGACTTCTTCCGTTTGTAGAGAGCCCGCAAAAAAAATGAAGTCACATAGTTTTCTTTTATTTGTGTAGGGCATCTTGCAGGTCAACCTAGGAGGTTGTCGACTGTCTACCTGGGCTTTCCAGTAGTTGTCTTAAGAAAATTAAGACCTCTAGCCAAGACATTCAACTATGCGACAACATGCTAAGGGCACCCCCTGCGGGGTACGGGCCTCGGCTTAGGGCGTCGCTGATGTGAGGACAGCAAGGAACTGGTTGGATCGGATTCAGATCGTTATTATTTATGGACGTATTTAAAGCGGTGGCGCGAGCTGGCACTGCCACTAGCAAGGGTCGATGCGGGACAACACAGTTATCACGGGCTGACTAATACTTTTATTTATTATGTGCATAATATATTATCACAGTACGGTCTTCAGTAGTGTTTAGGGCGATACTCCAGCGGATGGCACAAAAACCCCTCTCATGTTACGTCTTTGATACGTCCCAAGGAAAGGCAGTAGTACTTTCCAGTACCTTCGCAAGTCATTATGATTAGCCTATCTCTGTATAGTATTTGGAATAGTAATTTTTTTAACAAAATTGGTTCTACGTTTAGTCTCCAACTCTACTGAGCGATGGTCTGGCCGAGGATGGAGCACGTAGATCCAGGAGAAATCTATTCACTCTAAGTAGAGTGGATAGATTTGGGGAGATTTTTAGTTGGGGAGTTGATGCAAGTTCCCAGACCCGTCTCCCACAACGGTTGAACCGGACTACATCCCGAAACTCGACTAGGGCGCTTCACGACATGGCTTCGTCCAGTGGGTGGTAACCAGCCGCGGCCGAAACCTCCCACCAGAGTTGTGTTACCTGTGCAGCACCACCCAGGGGCCACGTGTAGATTCCATTTTATCGCGGGCAACTCAGCCCCAAATAGTACACTGGTAAAGGAAATGTGGGTCTTGTAGTATTGGTGGCACTGCTGTTTAACTTTTTATGGCTCTCTCAGTCAGCTTAGCTTAGTGCTTATCTTATAAACAGGAACAAGGGCTTTTAATCGGTGTGTCTGTATCCAATATTTTTTTCCTTTCTTTCTTTATCACCAAAACTCGGAATCTCGTAATATTTGAATACAAACTAAGTTATTTTATTGGATGTTTTTGTTTTTAATTGGTACCCCCGTTGATCCGCTGTTTGCAAGCGCGTTACCGTGAGGTCCTGGTTTATTTAAAAACATTTCAGTCTACTTTACCTATATTGGTGATAATGTGGTGATTAAGCTCGTGCCTTCTCTGTATGAGAAGAGGCCAATGCCCTGCAGTGGGACAGTTATTGGCTGTTTTTTTTTGTACTATATATTTTTTATCTCTGTAAAGATATTTTGAGTTCTTCTAGATAATTCCAAGTAGCAATCTGGAGTTAGGATTTGTGCCCATCGATAACTGTTGGTTTGACCTGTATTTCAATATATTCTCAGTAGACCGGAGTTCAGAGTAGTGTTAGATTAATTAATGACTATAGATAGAGCCACTATCTGCGTGGAATTGATTGTGTATATACTCCCCGTCCTACACTTATACTATTACACGTCGGAGAATTTATATATTATTTAGTGCAGCACCAGAGCTATAAAAATGCTCCAGTATGAGTTAAAAGAGTTTAGTTAATGTAATGCGTTGTTTTAGTATTATTAGAGATAGGCGTAATACTATATAATCTTAGGCCCTAATTTATTTGGTAACACTATTTTAAGAGGTCAATATTTAAGTGATAAGAATTTATCAGAACCATAATATCTCAGTTTTATTTTATTTTAATGTGTAATAGTGTTGTATACATTTTTTTTATTGTTATTTTTATTAACCAATTACTTAAGGGACCAAAATAATTATTTTCTTTTATTTCTGTTTTTAATTAAAAAAAATATAATAGTTTGCCGTTAGATAAGCAGTTTTGATCTTGCTGGTATACCTACTATAGTAATTACAAATAATTGGTTATTTTCATTTAATTATTAGCTTAAGCGAACGTATTTGACTTATGTATTAAGCGGTCAAAGACGTAAATTATGGCCTTATATTTTACACTTTACGATTATTGGTCCTATGAGCCGATAAAAATAACTATTTCGAGAAGTATCTACCAAGGTGAATCCCCATGGTTTCTACATTAATAAAGACATATCGACTGTTACATTATTGACTAATGTATTGGAAAAGGATCTCTGGGACGCTCGTTGGGTCAATGATATTAGGAAGAGCATTTTGGACCGAAGTCTTTTGGAATATTGACGGTAATGATTATTACGGAACCTTATTCACCGGGAGTTAGCTGTATTGAAAACCTCCGTGCCTCGGAGAGCACGTTAAGCCGTCAGTCCCGGTTTGTTTGTCTAATTAAGATCTATGACAGCCGTTACGGGTAGTCAGAGGTCTTGAAGTCTGACAACCAGTTATACTACGAGATATCGTATTACCCAGTTATTGGGTTGTGGAGTTCAGATAGGCAGTCGCGCCATGTAAAGTACTGGTATTAAACTGCATCCGGTTTGTGTGTTGACTGGAAGCCGACCCCAATGTAATTGGGAAAAGGCTAGGCAGATATATAGCTGTATTGAAATAAAAAAATGAGGGTACCCGGCTTTCATTTTCTGTTTATAAAACTTAAAAGAAATAAAGTTTTTTTTTTATTCTGGTTTAGTACAGGAAATCACAACAAAAAGCAACAATAAACAAAAAAATATGTAGTGATACTAGTGAGGCAAGGCCAAAAAACTACCATATCTTAGCATAGTTCTGCGACAATAATTGAAATGTTGTAGCGCTGATATTTGGATTGCTTGGAAATTGTTTGGCATATTTTATTTGCCTCACTCATCGTATAGTTGATGAACAACCTAGTATTAGAGTTTACACCGCCCCTAAGCCTTTGACATACTTTATGAAGGCTTAACATACCATCGAGAACATCTCTCAAATGCGCTGGTTTCCTCACGATTTTTCCTATACCGTTTTATAATGTTATACACATGACTACGATAAATCTGTGGTGCGTGCCTTGGATTTGAACTTGCAACCTTTGACCTGTTAGCCCAACTGTCATAAATATAGGTACCTACTTGATTCTTGATTCGTTCTTGATTCGTCCGGTAAGCAACCAAATCTGGTATTAGAGTTGTTCAACCTTCTCAAAGGCTTTTGATTTCTACACCTTAACCTGACTCTGATAACACCAATCCATCCACAGACTTCATCACATGTTTGCTTGCACCTTAGTTATCGTTTACTCACCAGACATGGCCTCTCTCCTAATTGCGTTTATAACAAAATCCTTCAATCAAAGTTGACATTTGCCAAGATATAACCATTATAAGGTAGATAGACCTCGTACGTCACTACTATTTTAAATATAGCATCACTCACTAAGGGTTAGGAGGGTTAAGGTTGTACACTCACATTTCATCGATGTCGTTATTAACTCCAATGTAATGTAATATGTCGGTGATGAGTCACATTTTCCCTTATTCCACAACACTTTAATTCTCTAGTTGTAAGAAACCTTAATCTTTTCCAAGGAATACTTCGCCCTAGTAGAAACATTTTTGGTACAAAACATTTTCCATGTAAACTGCAGATACATTGAAAATGTAAAGGTACGTGACGCTTTTTAAAAAACAAAAAATAAACTTCGAATTTCATGGAAACGAAATATTGAGGAACGGATTCTCTACGTCCCCAGCAACATATTTTCGAACATCTGTCACCAAGTAAATACGCGTTTTGAATTGCCATAAGCCTTTTCTGAACGCTATTTGGGTCGAGTTTCAGTCAAACCTTTGCTGAATATCAATATTTTAGGTGGACCTTGACTGTTACTGTTTTCGTCTCGACGCGAGTTATTATTATGTTTTATTGAAAAATGGCTATGTTTGAGGCTATGAGGCGCTTGAAGCCAATTGCAATATTATGTGATCGTTAATCGTGGCTTGTTGTTGCAGTATGTCCATGTGAGTCTGTCTCCGTGTGTTTCCGGAAAAGAATAGACCACCCCATCTCTGCCCATGGGTGTCGTTATAAGTAATGCATCCTAAACTCCGTCAACCGTACTGGTTTGCCATTCCATTGGACCACAGGGAATGGGACGAGAGAGTGGGGCTGCACCAACGCAACCGCTTGTCCACTTTAACTTTTGCTCCAGCAGTGATAGCCAAGTGGTATGACCGTTGGACTGACAAGTCAAAAGTCTTAAGTTCGAATCCAAGGCACGTACTACTGACTTTTCGAAGTCATTTGCGTATTATAAATTAATTATCACTTGCTTAGAACGGTGAAGGCAAACATCGTGAGGAAACCAGCACACCTGAGAGAAATTTTCGCTTGTGTGTAAAGCCATGGCAGAGACGGGTGGTTTAAATTCTGACACTAGGTTGTTCATCAACCACACGATAAGAAGAAGACTGCGCCGATGACCCTAGTTATTCATTCTGGTTATTTAAAACCAAGTTCAGTCTAGGATTCATATTAGAGCTCACGAAAGGCAAATAGCTGTTGGGGTCGCCTTTATGGAAACCGATAAGGAGGTCTATATAATATAATGTATTGTGTGAGAGTGCACTCAATCCCAGTTATTTTTATGTAATACCATTTGCTAAGTCCCATGGGTGGGCTGACCAACCGTAAGGCCAAGGCCAAGGTGAATAAACATAACATAGCACGTGCTTTGAATTATTTCTGTCACTGTCACATGACTGTTAAACTACAAATGCAAGATGAAAGAGATGGAAATTTACCTAAGCTTGACTCCACAGGAGACAGGATGGTCAGATTTTTTGATCTCTCAAGTGTCTATAATGATTGTGATACGTACTTATATTATCAACAAGCGTTAGGGACTGCCTCGTTGGTCTATTGGTCGCAAGCGCGGCTGCTGGGTTCGATTCCTAGGTCTGGCAAAGTTTTATTGCGGTTTTCAGTAAGAAAATTCTCAATAGCAGCCCGGAGTTGGGAAGTTGGCGGTGTGACACCCCCGTGCTTTGGAGAGCACGTAAAGCCGTCGGTTCTGCGCCTGATCTCCTGATCCGGTCGTGTCGGATTACCGTCCCATCGGACTATGGGAGTGAAGGAAGAGGGAGTGCACCTATGTATGGGCACACACTTGTGCATTATAAAATCTCCCGTGTACTTGGCTCATCTTCTCGGAGATAGGCCGCCGGACGAAAATACGATCTGGAGGAGTATTATTATATTATCAACAAGTGTTCTATATCAAGGATCAAAGCCAGAATAAACAAATAATAGAGGTCAGTAGCCAACCGATGAGTACCTCTCTAAGCTTTGAGTAAATATTTGAACCTTTTTAATTAATTCGTCGATCGGTTTCAATTCGTTCAGTAATTTCGTGGTTTTATTTGTTTTGTAACACTTAAAGTTTAATTACAAATCGTTTTGGGTATAAATAAATGATTCGGTTATAATCTAAATCCGGAATGATATAATTAAGGCTCAAATAATGAAAGTGTTTGGTTTTAGGTTTCAGCTATGCGAACATTTATCTTTGCAGGTTAATATGGAATGTTTTATGTACCAATGTGACTTTGTCAATTTGGAACCTAGACTTGATGGTCTGAAATTACCAACCCACATACTAGAGAGATGATCAACGCTCGTGCCTTCTCTATATGAAAAGAGGCAACTTGCCCTGTAGTAAGACAATTATGGAGTAATATTTAATTTTATACTAGCTGGTGCCCACGACTTCGTCTGCATGACAAAAGGTTTTGTGTTGTCAAATAAAACTGATTTTTTTCAAGGTCCAATCTATCTCCTTGCAAAATTTTATTACGATTCGTTCAGCCGTTTAGTCGGGAAAAGGTAACAAACAAACAGAGTTACTTTTGCATTTATAATATTAGTATGGATTATGTATTAGATTATATTGGAAAGTAACGGGCTGGTTATTTTATTTGTCAGATTAAAGGTTTTACAGATTAATAAAAAAAACACTCGTGGTTGGGCTGAGGCGTAGACATGCCATATTCCTTTGTAAATTTTATGGGTATCGAGCGTTGTCCAGGGTAATTTCCTCTTAAAGAGGCGGCGGAAAGGGAGAGAGAGGCGAAACCCGCGCTTTTTGTTTTTCCTGACCTTTCGCATACGCCGGGAATCTTCTTCTTAGCGTGTGGTTGATGAACAACCTAGTGTCAGAGTTTAGACCACCCGTAGGTCTCTGACATGGCTATACACACCATCGAGGACATCTGTCAGTTGTGCTGATTTCCTCACGATGTTTTACTTTCACCGTTTTAAGCAAGTGATCATTAATTTATAATACGCACATGACTTCGAAAAGACAGTGGTGCGTGCCTTGGATTCGAACTTGCAACATTTGACTTATCAGTCCAACGGTCATGCCACTAAGTTATTACTCCTTTCGCCGGTAATGCCACGCCATGAACCCGGTTAAAAAATTTCATTATAAATGTATCCATGTCTCTTAAAACTTAATTCAATATTTTCTAGAACCATTTATTGCTTACCGCGACATTTTCACAGATTTACCTAATACTTAACTACAATTTCTCAGTAATCTTAAAATCCCTTTTTATCATTTCTCAACTGTCAAATCCTTATCAAATACTGTTCAATTGTCACTGAGTCTGCAGACACGTGGCTTTTCAAATGCTAATGGCTCTAGAAGGTTTTAAATTAGACTATAGGGGATCTAACAAGGATTAGAGTGATTCTTTTTGCAAGCTTTTATTCATTCGAGGTTATAAATGTTTGATGGAAAAAAAGTCGTGAGCAAGATTTCAACCTTTACTAAAATACACGCGATTAATCCGGTTAAATGTAGTTTTATTATAAACTTTAAGTACTTTCACGTGCTTTCTTTAGTCATGTTCTCGTCTCTATCTTGTATTTGGAGTTTGAAATTGTGTGGCAGTGATATAATTAATGCTAAGCCAAAGCACATGCTTAGTAATATTTACTTTTCTTGGACTAAATTTTAAAGTATACAATACAGTACAATACTATAATACAATACAACACAACACAACACAATTAGGATACTAAAAAAATTAGATTGTATGTGCAATGGGCGGTCTTGTAGCTCTTGGCGATTTCTTTCAGAAAAACTTAGGATGGACAGAATTTATAGTACGTACCTAAATATTTATGAATTAAAAAGGTTTTCCTACGAAAGAAAAGCAAAAAGTAATAACTACCACCCATTAAAAATCTCGCCCGATGCCAGTCGTTATGTTTATTATGACATTTTTATCTGATTCATTATATACGGCCCAATATAATATTTTCATTTTAGATAGAAAAAATAAATTAAGAAATAAATTTATTGAAATATTTGTACACAAAATCATTATTTGACACTGAGCTTTGCATTACAAATAACTTTTTGAAACCTTTAAAATAAATATGATTAGACCGTTCTCATTTACTTACACGCTATTTGGGAAACAGAAACATTTTAGAAATATGTTAAATCGGGTCTAGGTCGCTTTATTTTAGTATAAAAAGGCTTCTGCGGTACCTTTTTGTTTCGACCGAATTGTACCGGCCGTGGTCGTGGCCGTGAGTAGATATTTAGACCCGATTTAATATATTTCTAAAATGTGTACAAGTCGTGAAAGCATAAACAGTTATAGAGATAAAGTACATTATTACACACGACAACATATCAGCTTTTAACCATGGGAGAGCCATGCTACGGCACGAATGGGTCGGCCCATTCGTGCGGCCTCACAGAAAACCGGCGTGAAACAACGCTTGCATTGTGTTTCGCCGAGTGAGGGCTGGAGTGGTGCTGGAGTCTCAAACCGTTTAAAGAAGATTGGCTTACTCTTCCCTTGCTCCCTTCTTTGTTTTTATCGTGTGGTCAATGAACGTCGTATAAATAGTGTCAGAGTGTAAACGAACCGTGGGCCACTGATTTGGTTTAGCTAATGCTATTAATTAGCACGACGGAGCACGTAGGTGTTCAGATGAAATTACTACTTATGGTCCTCCATCCAAAAGATTACCGGACCAAGTGTTGTTTAACCTAAACCACCAACTGTTAACTATGGTTACATTGGTAACATTGCGGAAATACGCTGCGATATATCTATTTACACTACCCGTGTGTTGAGATGCTTAAAGCCCTACTCTGGGTACCTTTTGGCTATCTTAGTTAACAATAGCGTTGCCAGATCCTTTTTTCAACATTTCGGGATTTATGTGGACAAAAGCAGGACTGGGATGAAAAAACCGGGACACAGATAAAATGTACATTTATAAACTTGAAAATCTTTATTACTGAATCAATTATAATCATCATTATTTTTTCAGGCGCTCGCCTCGTGTGTTTTATTGTTCAAAGGCTGGATTTTTGGCGTCCCGCTCGAGGTGCCGGCGGGACGCATCCCAAGGGGGCTAAAAAGTGGGACATTCTGCCATAAGCGAGACATCTGTCAACGTTGTACCGACGCATTCTTTTGGTCTTTTTGTAGTACATTGCACCATGTTTTTAATATTTTGGCTTATTATAGACAAGCTGTAACATACAACGCAATTTAACAAAAGTGACCATCAATTCGACGGTAGCCAAGGCCATAGATACACAGAAGTTGGTGCGGGCCACCAACACATTGTGGATGTCCCACTTTTGACGGGATACCCCGCTTTTCAGGCCTCTAGGGACTCGTCGTCCCGCTGGCACCCTGACCGGGATGCCCAAAATTCCGCCTTTTACATCAAGCCGAGGCCAGCGATTGAGAAATAGTAAGATAAAGTGAAATTTGATGATCTCATTGTATCATGATAATTGATTTAGAGATAGATACATATTTGTAAGTTTATTGATGTAAATTTTTTTCGTCTTAGCCCCGCTTTTTTCCACTTAAGTTACGACATTAAGAAAAACAGATCTATCGCAGTGTATTTTCGCAATGTTACTATAGTTGTCAAATTACTTCAAAGTTGACTCCCTCCATTTCTCAAAGTACTTAAATTTAATGTGGATTACTTTCTAAATCGGAATGAGATGTTTTTTTTTATATTCATGAGTTTTGATGTCGGGAAAAATTTGCAAAGTAAACAGTGGGAGAAATAAATAATGTATTAAGGGGCACTGGGATTTAAAATCTTTGAGGTAAGTATGGTCAAATGAAAAGTGTATTTGAATTGAGAGTCACAAAGACTTCGCTTTGACATCATGTTTTTTAGATTTAGGGATTTCGTAAATAAGTTTAATCATGAATATTTTTTCATAAAAACCTTTGCCGAAGACTAAGAATTTCTCTTGTAGGTATTGTGGGGTGGCAGTCCCAAAAATTTACTATTTAGTCATTCATATATTATGCTTTATTAAAGCATAGAATAACATACAAAAAAATATAGTACCTATACATAGTAGGGTCTTTTTTGGGAATATACAACTGGTCTTATTGAAAACTGGTAGGAGACTTTGAAGAATTAGGTAATTGCTTTCCGTTTCTTTGATGTCCTTAGGCTTGAAATTATATAAAGGAATTTCGTCCTCAAAGTTGTTTAGCCAAAGATACGATGCAATATAAATAAAAAATAACCTAATTTTAAATCATCCGGGTCCATAGAACTTTTGGACCTCAAAACACAATGCTCATTCGACACAGGTCAGAGCGAATAAAATTAAGGTAAAAGTAGGGTAATTCGTAAAAGCTTCAAACTGTCATTTGGGCGTAAGCACCTCAGTTCACGCGAAAGTAAAAAGTGCTCTAAAATGTAAAAAGTTGAGTAACTCTAGAAAAAATCCCTTAAACTTCTTCCATTTAAAACGTGAGCTTTGTTTCTTGGTCCTTTTCACCTTCCTTTTTTTGGTCCTTGCCTCTTGCCTTTAACCAGTAGAGGGCTTGATCTGCGTAATCGTAGAATAGCTATGGTGAAGCAATTTGATGATTCCAGCCAGAGCATATTTTAAAACTACGAACTAAGCAACACAGCACTAAGGGTGTCCCCTGTGGGACACGAGCCTCGGCTTAAGGCGTTGCTTGAGGGATAACTGGTGGATCATATCGGTTTCTTTATTATTAGGGGACGAATTGAAAGCTACTAGATCGATGTTGGCCGGCTCGAGCAAGGGTCGGGGCGGATTTTCACTTACCTACTGTAAAACGACACTGTGCTTAGAGCCCTAGAGATTGGTTCAGTTGTTTAGTTAATAAAAACTTATGGTAATATTTAGTAAGAATCAAGTATAGTTTTATAAGCATATTCATGTTAATTATTTTTCAACAGTTAATACTCACGGGCATTTTCGATTATATTGTTCGAGTTCAATATAATTGAAAATGCCCGTGAGTAGTAATCATTGAACCGGTGAACAATACCTTAATTTTATTATTGTTAATTTACATTCAGTTACATAATTAGGGGAATTATGTAATACATATATCTATTATCTGTATATACGGTGCCATTGTGATAATTACACACAATGGTTAATATACATAAATAGCTTTTGTCTTGTTTATGTACCTAATATTTCATCTACAACATATTGAAACTATAATAATATTGGACTAATAATTATTACATATACAACTAAAAAAAAATGCTTTCAATCGACGTCAGGCAGACAGCTGTGACCTGTCTGAGGGTACAGCTGAAAATCAGCTCATGCTGAGTACAATTCGCATTGCAAAGTATGATCTTTAAGTCGGTAGAATTCTTTGTTTAATTATCAAGCCATTGTCCTATGTTTACTAAGACAGTCAGACTATCTTAAACAAACATGTTATCTGACAAGATTAACATTACGTAGGTACTATTGTAATTATTTCTACGCATACATTTCTTACAGAAATTACGTATGGTATTATTGTAGGTAATGTTAAATAAGGAAAAATTTGTTAGATCTTAATGGCGAGGAAAGATTTAAATGTACTTATTATTTGCAAGAAGTAAAACATATTATTATACCTATATGAAATGATTCATGATTCTGATTTGTTCAAACATTCCTAGTGGAGGCAGATACACAATTAAATAATAGTTGAAAAGAAAAGTTATAATTTATTATTACTACCTGACCCGAAGGACCAAAAAATCAAATACAAACAAAAGTATTTAAACACAATTAAATATCAGCGATAGACAAAAGCTAAAAAGAATAAGAATACAATAAACGGTTACATTAATTTGTAATCAATTTAATTGAATTAATTTTAAATTGGCTTCCTTTCTATCAGAGTTTTAATAACTACGAACGTTTTTAAAACAATCTTTACCTTTCTTTAATTAAATAAAAAAATAAAAATAAGGTCGTGTGCAGGATTTCAACCTGCGCCTCCAGGATAAATACTTCTGGCGCTCTTACAGCTAAGCCATCTCGAGCTCTGCTCACTACCCCGAATTATACTTCCACATTATTAATACGTCTTGTGGCAACGTCGTTGCTATCTATTCAGTCCCTTTACAGGAAGCTGACATTTCTTTCCACAGAAAAATATAACTCTAGAGTTCGCTATGCATGCGTTAGTGCTTTTCAAAGATTTATTAATATAATTTTAAATTAGATGCTTCTGGTTTTAATAGAAAAAAACCTTATTTTGTCAAATGAAAACAACTTATTTGGTAAAATGAACTATTTTGTAAAACTAATAAATTTTATAATGTCTGTGCCTCTGTTAGGCACAGACTTTATTTAATTTATTGGTACTTTTAACATTATGATACTTAATAAAGATTTTCAGAACTGTAGGATATTTAAAAAGATACATTTAAAACTCATTTGCTCATGGCTACAATATGTTTGATTATGATAAGATCAGAAAGCGATTTTATTTTTAACATCATAGTTATTCGGCTCGAAATCTCGTTTTTCCATCACGGTGATGATGACGGTGGACATTTTAATATCTTTGGGTCTAAATATGTGACCTTTTAGGTAAAGTATACTTTAATATACATTGTGTCAAGGCTTTAATCCCATTTACGACTCAAAAAGTTTCTTTCTATAAAATATGCACAGGCACTTTTTTATCGTAAACACAGCTGTGAGCAATATTTTTATCGTGACAATATCCGAACAATATTTTTGTCGTGGCGACATTTTGAGCATTATTTTTAAACCCCTGCAGTGCGCCCCAGACATTTTAAATCCAGCCTCAATATATCAGGCGGACTGTTCTTAAAATAGCTGCAGTAAATCACTTGGAAGTGGTGGTCAAAAATCGATAAAGGATGAACATCAATCATTCTGGAAGATCAAACGGAGTTCATTCACTGGTTTTAACTGTTCAATGTCGTACAAATACACTATCGAGGAGCGTAACTTTTGTTAAAATCATGTTTGTAAACGATTCGATTTCTTAGTTCTACGTAAAATCGTGATTTGGTAGCTTACAAAGTTTTCCTGTCAATTTTTAATGCGCATGTTTTATCGACTAAAACGATAGCCTCCAACAACCTCCTTCACTGGTATTTCGGATACCTACCAGTTGTATTGGCCGAAAGCTCCGTGATGGTGTACTCACTTGAGCACAGGATGTAATATTTTATGTGAATTTATCGTAATGTATTTATTTGCTTTTTGTGAAATTTGTGACTAAGTTGGTGAGTTTTTTAGACTGTAACCCGGAATAGAATAGAAAATCATTAATTTGCCAGAAACATGGTTTTACAAGAAATATACAAGAAAGTCTGTACATATTTTGCCATCTACGCAGTAGTACTTAGTACGAATGGGAGTCATCTGCATACAGACAGAGTTTGCATATAAAAGAAGTCTGCATACATACAGCGGGAGCCTTGTTGGTCATGTGCAGAAAATCCATCACGTATCCTGTGCTATACTCACTTAAAACTACACAGTACTGTGCTTACCTTTTCCGGGGTCCTGCATTCACAACATAGACCGGTAATGGTCCATCAAAATTTATCGACAAACCCCATAATTTGTGCAGGTCTATCACAGTTGATTTGCACATAATTATACTCGGATCGGCGAGCGTCACTAAGCGCGGGGCGCTGCTGTGCTGGGCCATATGGAGGGAGCCTGCATATAGGGGAAGTGTTCATACAGTCAAAGTCTGCATACAGTGGGAGCCTTCTAATGCATCGCCATAAAACTTAACTGGCGAACTACCTGTATTGTAGGTTGTATACAGATTGCATATATAATTAAATTTGTTTCTTCGTGCATCGCCAGTAAAATACAAACAACTGCAATGTGATGCAGAATTTAAGCAATTTGCGTGCTTCACTTTCTTGGAAACTAACTTAAACTACTTTGGTCGTTTCACTAGAAGTAATTAAGGAGCAAATATGTATGTACTTACTTAGTAGTTTTGTTTGGAATGGTTTAGTTATGTTGTTAGACTAACGGCTAAATACTGAAATGTTATTCAATTTTAAGAAGCTCTCAAATCTCGCGCTGTCTGTTCAAGGCGAAGAAAGAAAATGCTTAAATTCCCATCTACAATGTGAAAATCAAAGCACGACTTTTTATCATTATTTGTCTTTTATAACAAAAAATATAACATTGCAATTATACTCGCGACAATCTAAGAAGTCCGATTTGACGTTTCTTTTTTGAGTGCATTTTTTTATGTAAAGTTTATCTTGAGGTTTACGAATGATACTCGTTGTTATAGTGTATGGGTAATATAGCAATTATTTAGGATTATGAATTAGATTTTCCAATTTTTGACGTAGAAGTTAATACAAAGGTAAAATGAGAAACCGTCACATCGGACTTCTTACATTGTAGCGAGTTTAGTTGCTCGCTAAACTGCTAACAACAAGTTTGATGGTGACATGCGCTCATTTAAAAATTGATTCCATGGTGACATGACATTGACATTGGTTGATTTGATGGTGACATGCGCTCATTTTATAATTTAAATATAACAACGCTAAATTGCTAAGTTTGATGGAGACATGCGCTCATTTAAAATTGAAAACTATCTAAAATTGAGCGATTCGCAATACAGTTTTTGTCTGTTCGATTTCCATTTTTAGGGATCAGTAGTGAACTTAAGATCCTATCAGTTGTGCACCTATTTTATTTTACATGGAAGCTCTTACAAATATGTTACACAGTTTAAGAGAACCAAACTCGGCTGAATACTATGAGAAAGCTAGCACAATTAAATAAATGCCACATGGTATATATGAATCCCTAACTAAAATATGATTAAATGGATTCGTAGCCCATAAAACATGCTGTAAATGTGAGCTCAATGTAGAGATTAATGACTCATGTGACTTAACTAATTATTTGTATTCGTAGCATTATTTATTAGATAATATTACATCTCACACATTAACCTCCATTGTTCTTGCACCTACAAACCTTGTAACTATGCAAAGATCTTGCATCTTTATTGTATTATTTTATTCTAAAAGAGTGTCTATGAAGTTTCATGCCGGTTCTTCTCCATAAGACCAACTTTTTAGAACCGTGCAACTAAAATCAATTGACGTTTCATAAGTGCATGTAATTTTGCCTATTTGAAATAAAAACCTTTGACTTTGACTTTGATTATAACAACCTCAAAAATTTCGTCGAAAAATTTTAGTGGTGGGTTATTCATATCTGTCAGTATAAAACAGTAAAGTTACGTCGCATCGCTGTCTTGTAAAATGTATGCTGAAACGAAGTTTATCGGAAGTTGCACCGGCTTTAAAGCTTCACAGTTTTGGATGGACGGTTGCACATTAATTATTCAATAGAGAGTCGAGTTTATTTCCCGGTAGATGTCTCAGTAACCGTGTCTTGTAGAGTATTTAGTATTATATTGTCTGCAATAAATATGAAGGCTTAGAGATGGCGTAGGTATTGTTAATTGTAAACTTATATGGTTATATTGCATAAAACAAATATTAAATTTTGTAATTTTTTAAGACGAAAATTAAACTCACCCACGATACGGGAAGATATTCCAAGTGTAGAGCAAAGTTTTTTTTTTAAGTAGAAAATAGTAATTGGAAATGTGTTTTAGAAATGTTTTTTTTTATTAAAACCAAAACATCCTATGAGAATATTCTGTTTACATTCAATTTTTTTTTATACATGTTATAGCTACAGTGTCCACGGTAGCTAAGATTGTCTAGACAGTCGAGGTTCGAGTCCCGTTCGTGTCTATTCCTTTCAATGTTTCCTTAGAAAACAATAAATAAATTAATATTATGTTTTGATGTGTGGGTTTAATTGATATAGCTATAATTGTAATCAAGTGCTCGAGGTTCTATATATATAAAATTTTCAAACAGCGTTTTAGGCAAATGATTATAAATTAATTATCACTTGCTTAAAGCGGTGAAGGAAAATCATTGTGAGGAAACCAGCACACCTGAGAGATATTCTCGATAGTGTGTAAAACCATATCAGAAGCCCAAGGGTGTAGTGGTTTAAACTCTGACACTAGGTTGTTCTTCAACCACACAATAAGAAGAAGAATATTTACTTACATTGCCTCATTGATCTAGCGGTCCCAACTTCCCAAGCGGGACCACTGAGCACGAGGTTCTGGGTTCGATTCCCGGGTAAAGTGGTATTGAGTTTACTTGAAAATTCAGTGGTATGTGCCTTGGGTTCGAATTTGCGAATTTTTAAACGAATAAAACGTTGCTTTCAATAGACTCTATACAGAAAGGGCGAAAATTAACTTTACTCTACTTTATACCTTCTTCACTCTTTTCATTGCATTCCTAAATTACTTTACCTCCTAATACCTTTATATTTATGGAGCGGTAATAAATAAACACTATAATTTACGCTGTTGTACAGTCAGCGAAAGATTTCGGCTAACACACAAACCCGCATCGACTGTAGTACTTATAATGGTAATATGATGAAATGACTTTTCGCATATTCTTTACGGGACAAGCTGGGGTTGGTCACTAACCCGCCCCGGTTTTGCAAGGGTATAAATTAGGAAAAAAAACAGTGAAATTACGCTTAGCCTACGTAAGTTGCACCGTGGGAGAGCCATGCTTCGGTACGAATGGGTCGGCTCGACCGGATTGATACCACGGCCTCACAGAAAACCGGCGTGAAACAACGCTTGCGTTGTGTTTCGCCGAGTGAGTGAGGGTACCGGAGGCCCAAACCCTTTAATAGGACGGCAACGCACTTGCGACTCCTCTGGGGTTGCGGTGTCCATGGGTGGCGGTCATCGCTTACCATTAGGCGAGCCGTATGCTCGGTTGCCCCCTATTTCATAAAAAAAAAGTCAAGTAAATTTTTTTTCGGCTTTTTTTTTTCAATATCTTCTTTCTTTTCTATTTACGATTCAAAACTTTATTAGGCTTTATTGTATATATAAACCAACATATTCCGTTGCGTGTTTTAGTAGGACTTAGCAGATATACAGACAGACAGACACGGAAAGCGACTATGTTTTATACTATGTAGAGATTTATATGATGGCAAATATTAAATGTTTTATGCTCCAGATGTTTAATAAATTTGGATGTGTATTGTCATTAATCCGTACGAATATTGGAACTACAAAAATTATCCTTAGTGCTACGACATAAAGTTATCGTCACATTGCTACCATGGACGTGCTATTGCCTGCACATTGTTAATTAAACGCGTAGAGAATAAATCCATCACTCATCGATTCCCAGTAATTTGTTCGGCTCTTTTTACACCGCAGTTAATATATTATTGTTAACATTTTAATTGGTAATTCACGATACTTTATAATTGATGTGTGACTCAGTTGCTCGTGGCAGAATTCAACTGTCATTGGAAAGTTAACGTAGTGATTTTTTTATTTGGCCACCGTTGAGCCCTGGCCTGCGGGTAACGGATTGCATGATCGGAGACTCTCTGCGAAGTGTTTCTGCAGGCCATCACGCGATGTAAAGACGTAGTGTGCGTTACGCCTTAGTCACTCTCAAAATAAGCGAGTCAGCACTATTCTACCTCTAATAATAGACAATAGATAAATGTGTAGTCACCTGCACACATATCTCTTTCACCGTTCGTACCACGAAATTGATTATCTACAGTTTCCATAGGTATTCCATTATTAATTATGCGCGGGGAGGATAAAGCCATTACTCGTATGTCGAAGCTCGGCAATTAGTTCTACTCTATTTACCCCGGTGTTCATATATTTTGCTGAGCCATTAATTATAGCTTTGATACAGTGTGGGTATGTCATATTGTGCGAATGAAGGTCCCTAGAATTTGGCATGTGCGTGATAAAGATTTTGGAAGGAGAGAAATTAACTTATTATGACTAGAGAAGTCTTAAAGACGTCATCTAGTTTCGAATTCGTAGTTTTTTGGTATGCATGGTAATTCTATGGACTCTATGCTGAACTCCTATCGACTAAAACCACATAGGTCTTCCTTTAGCCATTACTAAGCTCAGCCTGGAACCCCATTTCTGTTCTATAAAGTTGTAAAACTGTATAGGACTGAAAATATGTGCTTACGAAAGATGAATTTAAAAAAAAAAAGATTAATAAATTAGTACAGCAAAAACCAATCTCATTTACGTGTTTGTTCCTATGTCCATCATTTGAGAAGCTGATTCGACACAGAACTTTGTCTCATTTAAGCGACATTTTTGATGATGAAAAAATGCTGACTGGGCACCATTTTGAAAGGAAAACCTCAAATAATATTGATTTATTTAATGTACTTTTTACAAAAGTTTTTGACCTCGTGTTATTCGCACAGCCTATTTTTTTTTAAATTTCGCATAGTTGAACAAAAGCCAACAGTAACCACATTTAAACAACAAATCCGTCAATTACTTCGCCATATGTAAATTACAGAAAAAAAAATCATATCGCCAGCATATTTTCGGTTTATTTAAGTACCGGGCAATCGTTCATCATGATTCGCCGCACTGACACACGGGGCCGGTCGGAGGTATAATTTTGTTGACACCTATATTAATGAATATATATAAGTAAATAGGTCGGTACCTGGCTTTGGGTAATCGGGAAAGATTACCTCTTGTATATTGTGCCTTTGTGTTCAATAAAGAATGAGTTTGGCAGTGATTAGCAGCTTTTGATTGGATACGTCAGCTATTCTTTGTCTCATCTACTGCAATGACTTTGAATCTCGGCTTATAGCAATGATAGCGTAGTGATAAGACCGTTGCACTGGCAAATCGAAGGTCTCAAGTTCAAAAATAAATGAAACACATTTTGTTTTATTCAAATTAGGCAAAAAATTCATGCATTTTCAACGTCAGATATTAAGATAGCCTCCAAAAAAGTCCACCCTTTACCGCTTGCTAGTGTTTTCGCTGGGAAGAGGAAGCGGCGCAACGTCTGTCTGTATTATAATTATTTATAGATTCTATACAAATCAAAATTGAGTTTATATTAAGCTTGCTGGTGCCCGCACTTCATCTGCGCGACTAAAGATAGCCTATGTCCTTCCCCAAAATACAATCTATTTCCTTGCCAAATTTCTTTACGATCCGTTCAGCCGTTTAGTCGTGAAAAGGTAACAAAAATACAAATAAACAGAGCTACTTCAGTATTTATTATATTAGTATGGATGGGGGTCTATTGTAGACGTTACAACGTCTGTCTGTAGTTTCTACCTTTCCCCTAAGAAAAAAAACGTGACATTTGGGGGGGGGGGGGGAGCTGTGTTGCCCGCGTCCGTAGGAGTGCACCCTTAAAATGATCCCTACTCGAGCAACAAAACTCTGGTGGGAGACTTCGGCCGCGGCTGGTTACCACCCGCCGGCCGAAGCCATACCGTGAGGCGACCTAGTCGTATTTCGGGATGTGGTCCGATGCAACCGTTGTGGAAGACGGGTCTGGGCAGTTGCATCAACTCCTCAACTATCGTTCTCCCCAAATCTATCTACTCTACTTAGATTGAAAAGATTTCTTCTGGAACTACGTGCTCCATCCTCGGCCACACCGTCGCTTAGCATCAGGCGAGTTGGTGGCCAAACGCATTTTTCATAAAAAAATCTTTATTTATGTATGTATTTCATTTTATTCTGTAGGTTTGACAGGAATATCTGCGATATATTTCTTAGAAAATTTAGCCGTGGTTATTATCTCTGTAGAGTTATACAAAAAGGAGAACATTGCGTATAAGTTTTTAACACTCTTAGACGAAATATATAATTTTATTACTTCAATGAAATTCACGCAGGTTGACTTCTGGGCTTTATGAAACTAATGTTCCCTTTAAGTATTCCACCTGCAGTTACTGGAACAAATTACAATTGCTACCAACTTAGTCTTTTTGTCAGTCGTCACCATGTCACTTTATTCTCGGAGTTTAAAGGATTTTGGGACTTAAAAGGATTTATTCAAATAAGGCTAAGATTTGCTCTTTGAACTTCAAATATTATTAAAGTTATACGTTTTTGTGGAAAGGTAAATAAGGTCATGAGCAGGATTCGAATCTGCGCCTCCCGGGTAAATACTCCAGGCGCTCTGACCGCTAAGCCACATCAACCTCTGCGGACTACCACGAATTTTCAACAGTTAAATGCAATAAAACTAAAACCTTCCATAAAAAGGGTGAATTTTAAATAATATACGTAATAATATTAATAATTATATTCCTACCGACCGTCTTTCTGTCACGGCGGCCTATCTCCACAGAGATTAGCCAAGTACGCAGGAAATATTATAGTGCACAAGTGTACGCGCAAACACAGGTGCACCCCTCGTTCACTCTCATAGTCCGATGGGACAGAATCCGACACGACCGGAGAGATAACTTTACTGGCTCTCTGAAGCACGGGGCTATCACACCACCAATTTCCTAAATCTGGGTTGCTACTGAGAATTTCCTAACAGAAAAACCCCAATATCACTTTGCCCGAGCTAGGAATCGTTCCAAGGACCTCATACTCAACAGCCGCGCTTGCGACCACTAGACCAGCGAGGCAGTCCAGTTAAACAATATATTATGTAATCTAACGCTAGTTTTGTGAAAGATATTTAAAAGATTCAACTTATACAAAGATGTTAGCTACTTTTTGCGATGTCTAATTCTTGTCGAGAACTCGCCGCCTACAAAACAATCTTCTATTCATTCTCATCCTGCGCCCACGCACTCCGGAACTGTATTATCTGATGATTATCTTCTTCCGTAGAATGGCTTACATATAGCATCTAATGCACTGCGAATTATTTCACAGAATATTCAAGGTAATGTAAAGTATGTTTACACGACTGCCCAAAAAAGGAGTGTTATGTTTTAGGATTCATGTATGTATGTATGTTTGTGAGTTTCTTTATTCCTCCATAACTTTTAAATGCCTGAACCGATATCAATGTATTTGGTATCGTTAGAATCCTTACAGCGTCCCGGGTAACATAGGTTAGAAAAAAAAATTAAAAGTGGTAGGAGTGTTTTTTATTTTTTATTAATTCATCTTTTATATTCAATGGCTTTGCTGGCACTGACCTCAAAAACATTGTAGGCCCCTAATTTCTTTTACTTCATAATTTTGAGTTATTCATTATAGTACTTTTTAAATACCTACGCGTCTCTTCAAAACATATAAAAATTGTTTCACGCCTATATTCCCCGAAGGGGTAGGAAGAGGAGTACACAGTTGTAGACCCACATTTCACTAATGCTGTTATTCAGTCCTATGTAATAGGTGGTATATAGATATACCGAAACAAACTCAGAGGTCACAGTCGTTTTAAATTTAGAGATACAATTTTACAATTTTATCGAATTATAAACTAAAAGGTGTTCTTTTTTAAGAAAGCCGATATATACCGAGAATGCTCCGCGAGGCTATTGATATTAAAAAACACCCAAATTTCAATAGATGGTTGGCAATTACCACCTGTTCTAATCCCAAACAAAGTCAAGTCACAAGAAAAATCAAGATACTGTGAGCGATTACTGCGTGCATCGGAACACCTTTTAGTTTATAATTTGATAAAATTGTAAAATTGTATCTCTAAATTTAAAACGACTGTGACCCCTGAGTTTGTTTCGGTATTTCTTCTTAGGGATAGTCTTAGGAAATACCGTCGCGATTTAATTAAATATGTATCAGAGACAAAAATAATTTTATGAATTTATCAATTATATGTACGGTAGACTGAAATAATTTTAAATAAACTGTTTAGACACCTGACACCTTAGTCCTCCTGCGACCACGAACGCTGCAAAGTGCTCGAAACGTCAGGAAAAACAAAAAATCAATAATACACGCGATTAATCCGGTTAAAAGTTGTTTTATTATAACTAGGTTGTTCATCAACCACATGAAGAGAGAGCGACCTCACATCGATCACAGTTCGCAAAAAGAGCGCCTCATTTCATCTGCAATTGATTTTCAATCTTATATACATTTACTATAGGTTAACAAATAAATAAAGGCTACATTTCTAGCTTCTATCGCAATCTGAGATCTAGAACGGCTTTTCTAAATGAAATTGGATCGTCACAAAGATCTAAGCCAAGATTCGCTTTAGTTGTGAACGAATTCATTTGTACACATTCAGACATTTCCTTTGTGATTTAAACAGACATATTTTTACTGTAACAGAATGATTACGAAGAAAGATAGTAAAGTTGTACATTTTGCTAGTAAATTGATGAATCTGTAGACTTAGAATTGTATGTATACCTAGTAAAACTATGTACGTATTAATTATTGTTCAACGGTTATTACTCACGCGCATTCTTCGGGATTGCCCGACTAGTTTCGAACTCAAACGGAGCCCTTAGTCATGAGCTGAGTCCGCGGCGATGACGCGTCTCAAACTGAAACTAGTCGGGCAATCCCGAAGAATGCAAGTGAGTTATAACCGTTGAACAATAATTAATATGAATCTCACGAAAGTTGTTATACAAAAAAAAACTTATACTGCCCAGCCACATTTCACCAATGCTTAAGTCCCATTTAATAAGGTGGTGAGCCTATTGCCATTTACCGGGCACAATTCCAAACAACGGGCTACTAATGAGAATTTTCTAACTGAAAATCTTATTAACACTTTACCTGATCTAAATAGGGACCTCATGCTTAGCAGTCGTGCTTGGAACCACTGGGTTAATAAAGTTACAAAATTAAAAGAAAAAAAAAACGCATGCTTAGTTCGCTAAGCATGCGTTAATGCTTTTTAAACATTTATCTTGCACTGGGTTAATGTTCGAGCGAAGAACTAGCTGAGTCCATCACCCGCAGGCTACGGCTGGAGATCTTTGAGCCCCCTTTGACGCCTGGTACGTCTTCTACAGCAGGAGTAAGCGGACATCGCCGGTTTCCTTTTCTGCTGTCTCCCCCTAACCCTGGAGATGTACAGGCATGATAATATATTATGCACTATTGTAGGTTGATTCGGTGAAATGCCAGTTAACCGATGGTTAACAATTATGGTATCACTCGTCCCCAAGCAATGTACTTATTACGCTAAGGTTTTTCGATCTACCCACTACTGTTTTATTTTTTAACTTTGGTTATATTGTTGTGAGACTGTCTACTGGCGCTTAATGTAAATCGTATTTTTAGTTTTATGTTTCTCATGGCAAGTGATTTTGAAATCTTTTTGAGAAATAATGTTCATAAAACATAAATGTGCCCCGCAGTTTCACACGCCCCGTTAAAAACTTTTCCGTACGATTTAATAAAAAACTTTGTCCTGAAAATGTCGATCACAACAAAGAATTATCCAATTTGGTGCAGTCATTCTCAAGTTCTGGCATGACCAAGGGAAATAGCGATTTATTTATATATATAAGTGTATATATATATATCAGAAAATGTCATATCTCACGTAATTTTTATATATATCATTTTTATATATATCAGAACATTTCATATCCCACGTCATTTTCGCTAAAAGATTAAGGAAAGTGTGTGATCACAATGTTTTTGCTATCAATTTATCCTTAAGACTTATAAATAGTCTTAACCAGAAAAACAATAGAGAATATTACCTCGAGGGTGTTGACGAAAATAGTATCCTATTTATGATTGGGCAGGCACTTAAGTAAGCGCGAAAATGTATTTTTGTATGACGTCAAAGTAACATTTTTGTGACAAGTAAAGAAATAAATATGAAATATAAAATTATGTCGCCCAAATTTTCGCCTAGATCAGTGATTCTCAAAGTGGAAGATAGTGAAAATTAACAATTAATCAAATAAAAAAACTTAATTAAAACTATTAGAGAGCATCGAAAAATTCATCCGCGTCTCTGTCTACTGGGAGCGTACCCAAAAAGCTGGCATCATTGCCGTGTTGGATGGCAATACTCATTTTTCGTGCAAAATGGACCAGCCCTTGGGTCACGTGAAGTGTCAACCAATCGCCTTGCGATCTCATTATAGAGAATGCGAGCGCTCGAACCCCACGACTTGAGTGTAAAACTAGAAATAAAACTTTATTATAATTTAATAAACCTAACAATGATAATTCTAAATCCCACCAAAACAATTCATGTAAAGTTGGTTGCCAAGACTCCCAAGTTCATAATGCTTTCACTGTTAAAAGTTATGAGATCTCTAGTAGAACTAAACCCATACCTGAGCTCTGATTTGTGCTGCGTGTCATAGTCTATGGGGCCTATCGGAACTCCAAAGTATATATGTATTATGTGGTCTTGACGGTACCTACCAGATATAGATGCAAAAGAAAAAAAAAACTCTACTTATAAGCCCAGACTCTACAAACTCTACACATAGCATCACAACTGTTTTCCCCGAAGGGGTAGGCAGAGGTGTACACAGTTGTACATTTTACCAATGCTGTTTTTAGTCCCATGTAATAGGTGGTCATCTACCGGGCACAATTCCAAACTCCAGGCTGTTACTGAAAATTTCCTAACAGAAAAACTCAAATAACACTTTGCTCGACCCGAGAATCGCACCCGAGACCTCATGCTTAGCAGTCGTGGTTGGGACCACTAGACCAACGAGGCAGAACAAACATCTTGGTTAAGAAGTATGGCTTGGCTGTTTCATCCTTGTCACACAAACTATTAATTAAGGACTTAAATGTTATGTCACGTAATAGTTCCAACAACATTAAACGGCTAAGCCATAGCTGCCCCCGCATTAAAAATATATCCTACATATTGCCTCACACGCACACTTCTAGATCCAAGACTAGGTCATACAAATATTTGTTCCATACGAGAATCTAAACTGCAACCTGTGGCACTGCTGTAATTTTTGTGAACAATGCCTTAAATAACCGTAAATTTATTTCTTTTTTAAAAACCAAATCACGAAAATAGCGTCCATCTTGTAATTTCATCAACGAGTTTACTTTGTATTCAAGTCTTCATTATTCTGGCCTTCTCTATGTTAATTAATAAAAGGCACAAGCGACATTTTTCTTTTCCACCGTCCCTTCTTTTCCTCAAAGTATTGTAAATGTATTTCTCTCTCTCTAAGGGGCCTGTCCCATTGCGGGCGAGTAAGCGACTGACTCTCGACTATTTCTCGGCTATTATCATTAATCACCGGTACGGTATATTTCCAACAACCGAAAGAGCATACCCATAGCTGTCTGTATCTTCATGATATTTCTCCGTCACCGTCTATGACGTCTTAGATTAACTAAGAATGTACATTATGACATGAAAAAGTCACATTGGTAGTACGGAAGTGGGTCCATAACTACTGAATATAATAAATGAATATATATAATTAGACAGCGCGGTTGGCGCAGTGGTTGCGAGACCGACTGCTGCGCTGCGTGTCGCAGGTTCGATTCCTGCACGGAGCAAATATTTGTACGATCTATAGATAATTGCTCCGGGTCTGGGTGTTTGTGCTTGTAAGATTATATGTCTGTAAAAGCACCCACGATACAGGAAGAAATTCCTAGTGTGGAGCAACGGCTTAAAAAAAAAAATTGCTGAACCCCGCAAACGCTGTTCTGACATATACATTTTCTGAATAGTGCTGCCCTTATCACCTAGGGGTATAACAAATACCCTACTATTCTTAGACCTACTAAAACGACACAAAATAATTCATAAAAATCAGTCAAGCCGTTTCGGAGGAATTCTATAACAAAAACTGTGACACGTGATTTTTATATATTAGAGATACATATTTAACAGTTCACACCCCCGAGACATTTGCCAGAACTAAGCGTTTTTTAAGATGCTTTCTTGCCAGTCAGAACATTCACTGAGCGACACTCACTCGGTACTAGTAAACTCGCTCATAGCTCTACGATAAAATTATCTATAACTTGTAACTGTCTCGCTTAACTCGCTACTCGCTTATCGCCAGCGATGGGACTAGTACTTAACAAATGACCGTTTTTGTACAGTTCAGCACACAAGCGTTAGCTAAGTATGGTACAGTTGTGGACATAATTAGTTCACTCATTAATCTTGGGTGGCAAGTCTGTGAACTGTAACTTAGTTTTTTGTATGAAAAATATATCTTTGTGGTACGTTTATTGTTCATAATTATGATCTGTTAATAATCATGTCACGAAACGGGCTTTCTGCCAATTCTAGAAAGAAATTATTTTATGAATACTTACTTCTCCTTCTTATCGTATGGTTGATGAACAACCTAGTATAAGTGTCTAAACCACCCGTAGGTCTCTTAAATGCCTTTACATACCATCGAGAAAATCTCTCAAGTGTGCTGGTTTCCTCATACCTCTCGCCTATCACTCCTTACAATACTACTTACTACTCCTTACTTATCAATACCTACTTATATAGCAGGTAGATAATAAACCTTATTATCTTATATAAGAGGAGATCGCAGCAGAATGAACCTCTTTTCTGCATATTGATAAAAAAACAACTTATTACGCTTTACTCAACGCATCACGTAAACGGGAAGCATGGAATTTGTCAATAAAAAAAATCTTCCTTAGTAAATTTTCCAATTAGATTCTTAAAGGTGAATTTACCTATATTATAAACACAATATTTACAAAGTAAACGTCGTCGTTAATTTAATTATAGCGGGGACGTGGTAGCTTGAAAAGGGAACAATTTATAATGTATGTATTTCTGTGTGTATGTGTGTGTGGGTGGGGTTTATGCAGGGTTGCCATCTCTAAATTCTGCCAGCCAGGACAAGTATGAAACTGGATTGTAGAGCTTTAAAATTAGACATATAAACTGTTTTTTTTTTAAGTTATGAATAATAGTTTTCATTGTTATAAATTAATTTATTTTCATACAAGTTTACATAACAAAAAAATTTTGACGTATTTTCGGCCACGTATTTTCGGTAGTCGTGTTGGCAGCCTTAAACCCGGACCACAAATGAAACCCCACCCGGACGCTCCCCAGATGCTCTCTAAACTGGAAAAAATCTGGGGAAACCCGGACGGATGGCAACCCTAGGAATAGGTGATCGATTGGCAGTCTAATACAAACAGATCGTAATACTTCGTTTACTTTCCTATAGTTATATTGTTCTTCGATTTTTCAATCTAAAAGGTATAACGTATATATTATGTAAACTGTGAGTGAGTAAGTGCCACCAGCGGTCCGTAGAGCGGTGGCAAGTCCTAGTGAGAGAGCAAAAATGGAAGACGATAGCCATCCTCTTCACGACCACCCCCCGGTGACACAGCCACTGCAAAGTCACATGCAAGACTAGAGCTGTGGCGTGACAGTGCTTCGTTGCCGACCCCCATTTGTCCCACAATCAGAAAATCTCTCACCTGGACATAAGTTGCCTTGGCTGACCTGGAAGTGTTTGAATAGACTTCGGACCCAGGTTGGCCGAAGTAAGAAAAAACTGCTCAGGTGGGGATATATAAAACATTCCAATCTGGCGTGCAGGTGTGGTGCTGTCCGCAAACGATGGAACACTTGACATCGTGCCCTGTGTGCCCTGATACCTGCACGTTAAATGACCTTATGGACGCTACTGACAATGCGGTTATCGTAGCAGGGTTTTGGGCTGATACAATTTGAATTGCCATCGATACGCTAAGAAGAAAAAGAAGATTCGATATCAACACGGGCTCAACTCATGACTAAAGGGTCTGTTCGGATTTTAAACTAGTCGGGCAACCCCGAATTTGCACGTGAGTAATAACCGCTGAATAATAATTAATATGAATGTGTCTCACGAAAGTTATCGCTTGTATTTCCCGGCTATTGTAGAGGTAAGCAGAGGTGCATACAGTTGTACATCCATATTTCACCAATGCCGTTACTCAGTCCTCAGTAAGCGTATTGCCATCAAATGCGTACAATTCCTAATTCCGGGCTGCTACTAAAAATTCCCTAATCGAAAAATTCAATAACGCTGTCCGACCCGCGGATTGAACCCGAGACCTCATGCTAAGCAGTCGCGCTTGGGATCACTAGACCAACGAAGTAGGCAAGATATAGATTTTCATATGGTTAATATCCAAACCTGGTATCAGATATGTCCATGCCTTAAATTTTTAACTTGGCACGTGACATAAAATCAGAATTACATCCATTCTAAAGGTCGAACAGAATAGTTGAACATCTAAAATCAATTTTATTTATTATTTATATTTTAGATGACTTTGTTTTTCTAGACAGTGAGTAGTTTTATGTATTTATTTGTATTGTTTTATTTATTATTCAATTGTATACTAAAACAGTTACCAAGATACGAATTTAGAATTCCATTTGATCGCATTAGTTTTGGTTAACCTTCTTAAATAAACTAGCCATTGAGTTGGAAAAACAAACAACCTTTCTTTGATACAAAAGCCTTCACAGGGTGTAAACAAAAGTTTGAATAAATCCTTAGTTTATCGTACGTACCTTTGTTTACATATTGTGTCATGTAGCACTATATGTTTTGCGATTTTGGCGACCTCTTTAGTTTTGGGAGCAATGAGTGAGCTTCTATCATATTAATTATTGTTTAAGGGTTAGTACTCACGTGCATTCTTTGTAAGAATTGTCATTAATAATCATTAATAAGAATGTGTCTCACGAAAGTTATTATACAAAAAAGAGCTTCTATCAGTTTGCTCCGACTTCCAGTATATAGGTTCTCTTGTAAAATGCGATCACAAAATAAACCGCTGCATAAGCACAGAATTAACATGGGATGAATGAAATGGGGGCAGGTCACGGGAACTATTTGAGATCCCCAAAATCCCCTTAAAGTTAAAAAGAAAGTCTATAAAGCAATTAATTGTTCCATTCTATTTATTTTTCTTTATCATAATCTATTTTACAACAAAAATCTCGAAACTATTTCACCATCCTGTACATTTCGCACGCGTATCTAAGGTAAAAGAAATGTATGATGGGCTGTCACTTGAATGTAACATAGGACCAACTGTAAGGAAACCAATTTCTTTATTGACCGCAAAAAAATAAGGATAAACGCTTTGTTTTATTACTTTTTTGGAAAGCAATATTTTCTGATTATGTGTAATGATTGAATGAAAGAAAGAAGATATTTCTTTTTTACACAAAAAAAAACATAATAAAAATAAAAAATACAGAATAAAGACAATTAAAATAAAGTTAAAATACTTCTGGAGTATTTATCCGGGACGCGCAGATTCGAATCCTGCTCACGACCGTATTCTTTTTCCATTTATAACTTTAGAGTTCACTAAGCATGCGTTAATGATTATCAAAGATTGATCTTTAACAATTTAAATAAATGAATACATTTTGCTGTCTCACTTGGAGTAGGTACATAAGGAAACGTGCTGTTTCAAAATTTTTGTTTTACCACACATTTCGGGGTGCAGTGAAACACGCAAGTACACATAGATAATACTGTTCAGAACGATATCGTGTTACTATGAACTCACACTAAAGCAAACTCGAAACACTAATAAAATTCATATAAACTAAAAAAAATATAAACATATAGGTAAAAATGTGTAATCAAATACCGTGATACTTTGACGGATGAATTGAGCCATGCTTGCAAACAACTTTTTTCTTAAAAAAAAACGAAAGCTGCGAAAAAAAAACTGGTGAACAAAATGTATGGAGCGGCAGATAAAAAAAAAAGTACAATGTGTACATTCGCTCCTAAAAATATGACCACGAAGTTTTGTTACATTTGTTCGTTGTATTAAGGTATCTATTTGTAACGTCTATGGAAGTATGTCCATGAAATGTGGCAGAGAGGTATGCCTGTTCTTAATATCTCCTTAGGTATATACCATGAGTTGTTTCTTTGGTCTAGTGATCACAAATGTGGCACGTGGGATTCTTACTTGAGACCTTTGAATTACCAGTCCAACGATCATACCACTAGGACCAACGGCGCCGTCAGTGTAGCGTAATACTCGTACCAACATAATTCCTCAAATTACCACCAATGAAACAGATTACATACTTACACGATATTTACGTATCAGTTTAATTTACTCTGTAAACATGACATAATTGGTTCTTAGCATCGGTTAAGTGTCGATTACATGAATGTTTTTGATATACATGAACATTCGTGTAAATATTGGATATTGGCTTTCATTAGAGAAGGAAAATAAGGGTACGTTTCATGTGTTGGCACTTAAATGTATTTGTAAACATATTGTTACGTGTATCACCGAGAATTTTGGCTTAGAATATAGAACAGAATATTTATAGAATGGACACGATAAGTGAATCTAGAAAATGGTGAACCAAAAAGTTCATTTAAATTATGAGACTCGTGGCTAAGTAGCAGCCGTACAGATTAAAACCTACTTTTTAAAATCGTTGCGTTCCTGAATGTCCCTTGTCTGTGTATAATTCCATAATTATATATTTCTCATAATTCCTCATTTATCATTTAGTATTTATTACACATCTATTTATATATATGTATGTATTTATCATTATCTATAATTTATCTATACATTTAATATGTTTTAGCATCTGAGTTTAGTATATTTTATCTTCTTTTATTTGTTTTGTACCTCCTTCCTTTCTTTGCCTCTCTATTTAACCCAAAGGTTGACTGGTAGAGAATGCCTCATGGCATTAATTCCAGATTGTGTACCATCTTTGTACATTAAGAATAAATAAATAAATTAATTAATCGATCGAAGTTCCCTTTGTCCTGGTTGGTCTGTGGATGGGTGGCTATCGTTTCATATCGAGCTCTCCGTACCTCAGAGAGCTCGTTAAACCGTCGGCCTGGGTTATCTATGACAGCCGGTACGGGTAGTGAGATGTCTAAATCTCTGACAAACAGTCTTACCACAAGATATCGTGTTATCCTATAACTTGCTTGTGCAGGTCAGATAGGCAGTCGCTCTAGATAAAATTGATAACTAGCTGCATCGCTGGCTAGACAGGAAGTCGATCCTAACTACGTTTAAAAAAAAAGGCTAAAGAAAGGCTAGGCTACCAATTAAATGTGTGATTGATGATTTTAAAACAAATGTCTTTTAAATTAAAACTGCCATGCAGATACGATGCCCAATCTTAAATTACCGTATTTTGATTTTTTATCTATTTATCTGTCTGAAAGTGTGTCTAGAATAGGCTGGAAACGGATTAAAGGATGGAAATTAAAATTTTGGGGGTGAAAGAACAATTATTAATTGAAGTTTTCATGCATGTTTCGTTTCGATTTTTTACAGGGTTCAGAAGATATGAATTTAAATATTTGTTCAAGTCTCATGTAAACGAAATCGTAAACACAGCAATTGTGAAATGAAAACTTTAGACTTTGACTTTATTCTTCAGTGTATTTATTTACTTGCCTTTTTTATGATATGATAGCGGGCAACCGAGCAGATGGAACGCCTGATGGTAAGCGATTAGCACCGCCCATTTTATTCGATACTAGGTGTGCCCGCGACTCCGTCCGCGTGGATGTCTTAAATTAACACCATGTCGTGTATGAACACAAATTCATAATAATTAACAAATGTTCGACGTGATTCTTTAAATTGACATAACTTTTTTATTTATAAACCGATTGACATGAAACAAACACTAAATGTTAAGTGAAGCTTACCACAATATAATAGTGAAGCCGTTTCTGAGATTAGCGTGCATAAACGCACAGACAAACAGACAAAAATTCTAACAATCATTGTTTTGGGTGCTATTTGCGTTGGAAACGGTCCCAATAATATTATTTCTCATATATCTTCCATGTACAGACGGCGATCCGTTACATTTTTATTATACATATGTATTGATGATGATGATTGATTGATGATGATTTAAATGTGTGTCACTATATTGCAATACAACTCAAAAAGCTCTATCTAAAATTATTGCTACCTATATTGTAAATGTTGACGTTACCTTCATTCGTTAGAGTGTGTAAACCGAGGACGGAGTGTTTGAGGAGAAACCGCTCCTTGATCTTTTGAGCCAATATGGTTTAATGTTGTCCTCGTATTTATGTGTACAGTTAGGATATAAACACTTAACGAAATACAAACACAAATATATGGAATGAAATATTTTTTTCTCCAAATGTTTGGTTCAATTCTCAATACTTAAACGAATTTGTTCAATTCAAAAAACCACATGTACAATATTGTTTTAAAATTATTATATTACATGGAAAAAGAATACGATCGTGAGCAGGTTTCGAACCTGCGCCTCCCGGATAAATACTCGCAGGTTCGAATCCTGCTCATGACCGTATTCTTTTTCATTGAATATAACAACTTTAGAGTCCGTTAAGCATGCGTTAATGCTTTTCAAAGATTTATCTTTAATATTGTTTTAGCAGAGGATTTATCATGGTAACATTTAAAAAATTAAATATTTTATGCTCGACTGTACCAACAGGAGGGTTATGTTTTTCGAATATTTGTATGTATTTTTATTGAGTCGGTAGTAGGTTCGACTTAATCGAACCGTATTCGTGATTTCCTCATTACAAATTCTTGAATAAAGTGGTGATTTTTTTTATTGATTCTAATAAATTGAGCGACGCTCTTCTTAAATACATGCATTTATTTTTCAAACAAGAAATACTAGTTTATGCAGCTGTACCTACAAGTTTTATTATCACCTTTAGGATTTTTTTTTTGTATAATAACTTTCGTGAGATACAATCAGTCGGGTGTACCCGAAAACAATTTACACAATTCGCGTTAATAGCAATAATAATTTAATTAATTCACGTTAATTTTTCGGGATAACCCCGACTAGTTTCAACAAACTATCACAAACTGTTAGATATGGTTTGACTCGCGACATTGCTAAGGGCTCAGTTTATGATTATAGGCGTTGTACGAGTTCGAAACTAGTCGGGTAATACCAAAAAATATGTGCGAGTAAAAACCGTCAACAAGAAATTAAGATGCAAGCGACTTGATTTTCAATTGAAATCAACCTTAAATTATATAAATGGCAAATCCAAAACCTACCATTAAAAAAATACTCATACGAAATTACCCTTAAATGAAATATATCACAAAAACGGACCAATAAATTGGCAACCCTTGCAGGGGTAGAGAACATTTTTTCTTATTCGTTCAATTTATAATGGGTGCCCACACGATTTTTCTTTAAGAATTAGGAGCTAAACTTTGTTTTAAACAACGGTTACAATGATTAACCGAGGGTTGATCCTAAGCATACATTGTTTTAGTTATGTGGGTCTCGAAATAAGGACCCCTTTTTGTGGGAAAATCCTTTCATTTAGTTTTGTATGTAATTTGTTCAAGTGCCTATCTACATACCTATATGCAAGAGATTTTTAATATTCTCTTGCAAGAGAACAGGCTCTTTACATGATTTATAGATTGTCTAAACTAATATGTCTGATTTTTCTTTTCATTTATTTAATAGCCCATACTTAAATATAAGTTGCAAATATTTTTTTTAAACTCATTAACGCATGCGTAGCGAACTCTAAAGTCATTTAAGGGATAGGGATTTTAGTCATTCAAGTTTTAGGGAAAGAAAATATAAAGAAAAATAGGGCCGTGAGCAGGATTCGGACCTGCTATGCTTCGCTGATAAATACTCTAGGAATTCTGCCTACAAAGTCATCCCGACCTCTGCTCACTACTCCAAATTCTACTGCCACATTTTGATACGTCTTATGGTGACGTCATCGCTATCTATTTAGCCCTTCTCGGTACAACAGTATAACAGTACTAACAGTAGCAGCCCGGAATTTGTAAGAGTGCCCGGTTGATGGCAATATGCTCACCACCTATTACATGGGACTTAATAACAGCATTGGTGAAATGTGGGTGTACAACTGTCATCAACACGCCACTGACTGACTGACCTGTTGGTCTAGTGGTTAGTAGCCCTGACTGCTATGCCGGAGGTCGTGGGTTCGATTCCCACCCAGGACAAATGTTTGTGTGATGAGCACGATCATTTGTTCTGTGTCTGGGTGTAATTTATCTATAATATGTATGCATTTAGAAATATTTAAGTATGTTTATCAGTTGTCTAGTACTCATAACACAAGCTCTGCTTAGCTTGAGACTAGACGGCGTTGTGTGATAGTTGTGGAATATTATTATTATTATTACTGACAATTGTGTATACCTCTGCCCTCCCCTTCGAGGAATACAGGCGTGATGCTATGTTTAACCTAAAATCATTTACATTTTTAACCTTACTTATTCTATAATCACGTCCAATAGTAGGCTTATTACGTTCTCCGATAAAATATAAGCGCCAGCCATTTATACCTATGAATGTTGCACGAAATACATTAAGGTAACTTTCAGTTTAAATAATAAATTGTAAGGGGGTGTGTTCACCGAACGTGGTGCCGCATGGGTGGAATGAGTTACAGGTAAGACGTGATACCGTGCACCAAATGCGATTACGATACGTTTAGGAAATGTAGTTTTTATTTTATTTTTGGGTAACCAACAGTGATACATATAATATTTGAACAGAAATATGTATTACAATATAGTATGGCTAATAATAGGTTAACGTGATTTACTATACTCCATTTGAAACAGGAATAGACATTTAAACAAACCTTTTTTACTGTCCGTTCAACCGATTTTGACTTCTATTCCGTAGGCATAAGGATGACATTCTTATTCATAACGAGTCGACGGCAAAACGACTCAAGTTTTGTTGGCCCAGTATTTTGCAACACACACTGCCCCCTCAGAGGCGATCATTAGCTCCTCCTGAGTACAGTTAGCAGGGCATGCAGCACAGGATGTAAGGTGGGCCATTGTCTGCGGGAAAATACCGCACTCACAATGCAGGTCTGAGTCATCTATGAACCCCCACTTACAAGGCGTTTTCTTTGCTGCGACCGACTTGTGTGCGAAGTCTATTTAAGCATTTCCAAGGCATGCGTGTGACCAGGTGGAATCGTCTCTGATGGCTGAACAAAAGGAGCCGGATGACATTAAAAGCAAAGAAGTGGTTACAATACCAACTCTTTACTGCAGCTGCCATTTTTCATGCCACCAACGTTATAGAAGTCAAAATCAGTTGAACGGATTCTAAATAAGGTTTATTTAAACGGCTAATCTTATTTCAAACGAAGGGTATTATAGGTAAGTAGTAAATTTTCAGTAGAAGCCCGGAGTTATGAACAGTGCCCGGTTAATGGTAATATGATCACCACCTATTACATGGGACTTAATAACAGCATTGGTGAAATGTGGGTGTACCCTCATCAGATCCTAGCCGGAGTCCCTCAGGGCTCTGTGCTTTCACCACTCCTCTTCGCGCTGTACACCTAAATATAACTAAAAGTGGCAAATCCAAGTTGGCTCTTTTCGCCGACGATACGGCCATCTATTACACCGGTAGGAGTCTTGACTACATTACTCGATCACTTCAGACCTCGGCCAATGTCTTAGGCGCTTGGTTCAGGTAATGGAGGATCGAGGTAAATCCAGACAAGAGCGCCGACGTTCTTTTTTCGAGAACGAGCGCAAAGGAATTTCTGCCCCAGCTTCGACCTAGTACCAAGTTCGGCTTACATGTTCGGCAAGCCAATCTCTTGAGAACTGCAAGCCAAAAACCTGGGTGTGACCTTAGATCACAAACTGTCCTTACGTCCGCACATTAAGATGTCCGCGACCGCGCGGTCTTCGCTGTTGGCCGTCTTTTTCCATGACAAATGCACGCAGTAAACTGTCTCTTAACCTTAAGATCAGATATGTCTTTGAAAAAGCATTAACGCATGCTAAGCGAACTCTAAAGTTACAATATTAAATGGAATTCGGTCACTTGTAAGTACTGAATTGATTGCAATGACGTCGCCATAAGACGTGTTAAAATATGGAAGAAGAATTCGCGGTGGTGAGCAGAGGTCGAGATGGGTTAGTTGGTCAGAGCGCCTGGAGTATCTATCCGGGAGGCGCAGGTTCGAATCCTGTTCGCGACCGTATTCTTATTCCATTTAATATTGTAACTTAAGATCAGACTCTACACTATGTGCATTCGACCCATTATGATTTATGCTAGCGTCTAGCTTAAGTACTATAAAATCCATAGGATGTAAACCCTGCAAAATCGATTCCTTCGCAAAGCGAAAGGCGCCCCATGGTTCATTAGGAACCTTCTACTCCACCTCGATCTCAGAATGCCCACCATTAGGCAATTTATTAAAAGGGCATCAAAGAAATACGTTTTTTCTTCCGCCGACTACAGGCCGTCTCAGATCAGTAAAGTCCGCCGACCACGTCACGCTCTTCTCCGTCCCGATGATAGGATCACTGTAGTTCAAAAGTCTAACAGACACACAAGCACACTCCGACGCGCTCGACCGCCCCGTTATAGAGCTCACCGGCGAGGTCCCCGTCCATCGCGAAATATCTCATCATGTCATTGACAGCGCGGTTGGTGCAGTGGTCGAGAGACCGACTGCTGCGCTGGTTGTCGCAGGTTCGATGACGCAGGTCGGTCTGCACGGAGCAAATATTTGTACGATCTACAGATAATTGCTCCGGGTCTGGGTGTGTGTGTGCTTGTGTGATTATATGTTTGTAAACGCACCCACGATACAGGAAGAAATTCGTAGTGTGGGGCAACGTTTAAAAAAAAAATGTCCGCCCCGACCCTTGCTCGAGCCGGCCCGCGCCGAGCTAGTAGCTTTTAATTCGACCTTTATTAATAAGGAAAGTGATCTGATCCAGGTAGTCCCTAGTTGTCCCCTCAGCAATGCCCTAAGCCGAGGCTCGTGTCCCGTAGGGGACGCCCTTAGTGCTGTATTGCTTAGTCTGTCGTAGTATAAAATATGCTCTGGCTGGAGGCATCAAATTGTCTCGCCATAGCTATTGTTCGGTTACGCAGAGCAAACCCCTATGGGTTAACTGAAAGAGGCCAAGTCCAAAAAAAAATGTGGGTGTACAATTTGTGTACACTTCTTTCATTACAGTGCCTACTCCTTCGGGGAATACAGACGTGATGCTATATGTATAGGTAAGTATAAAACATGCGAACGGACTACAAACAAATTAAATTCAATAGGTGAAAACATAAATTTAAAAAGGTTTAAAAAAAAATTCAATTATGTTGTTTAAAGAGCTTAGAGCTTAGTAGCCTGTTCTTTGCATAAACAAAGTTTATGGTTTCTATTATTTGTGCTTTGAACGAAGATTGATTACAATTAAACATATTTAATTGAGATAATTCTGTGTTATAACTGGAGTGAGTACAAAGTTTTTGATGAAATCAGTTAAAATGTGTTATTGAGGTATAAAATAGCTAAGATAACTACTCCAGGTGCTCTCACCACTAAGCCATCTCGACCTCTGCTTACTACTCCGAATTCTTCTTCCACATTCTAATACGTCTTTTGGTGACCTCGTCACTATATATTCAGTCCCTATTGAGTGACTGAACCGACACGTCCGGGGTCACATCACAGTCCGGGGTGCTACTGAGAATTTCCAACAGAAAAACCCAATAACTCTTTGCCCGGGAATCGAACCCAGGACCTCGTGCTTAGAAGTTCTTGTTTATTATCTACGTGAATAAAAAAATGGTAACCCTTTTTACGAAAATTACGCTGATGAGTATGAAAGGCACAGTTAAAGTCCCATCCCCCTCAATCAGCACCATTTTTTTGCTTCACGTAGATCATGTAAGGGGGATGGAGAAGGAGCGCACACAGCAATTTTTTTATATAATAGTATGCATTATTAGCACATTACTTTAATAAAAAACACATTACACACCATACCATACGTTTCACACACACACCCACGCATATATATATCTTTGACAATAGAACTTTAATAACGGTCAAATGTAACATTTTAATAAATTATGGTTGAATTTCGGCCAATAGGCGGCCACTACTATTTTATTATTTTACGGGAATACGTTTTTATTTGCTCCGTACTTTATAATTAGGCATTTTTCTTTAGGGTATGCGATACATAATATGATTTATAATCATTTCGTGACACCAAAAACCGATTGACTGAAACAAAAGGTAGGTTACTTGGGTAGCGTTCAGGAAATTGTATCAAAATAAGGTAAATTGCTTTTGAGAACGAAAGTGAAATTGAATTAGATTGCCTTCGAGACTTAAATGTGGGAACGGTGTTTTGTTTTTATTAAATTCTCTAAGAGTATTTTTTTCTCGGACTACGACCAGCTTTGTTTCGTTTTTGATGAGACACAGTGTTAAGTTCTAAACTTGAAAATAACATAGCATCATATACATAGCGCCTGTATTTCCCGAAGGGATAGGCGTGTAGGTACACAGTTGTGCACCCACATTTCACCAATGCTGTTATTAAGTCTCGTCTATAATCTGCCTAGCCTTTTCCCAATTACATTGGGGTCGGCTTCCAGTCAAACCGGATGCAGCTTAATACCAGTATTTTACATGGAGCGACTGCCTATCTGACCTCCACAACCCAATTACTGGGTAACACGATATCTCGTGGTATGACTGGTCGTCAGACTTTCAGGCCTCTGACTACCCGTAACGGCTGTCATAGAACTTAATTTGACAAAAAAAATTAAGTCTCGTCTAACAAGGAGTAAACATATTGCTATGAACCGGGACTGTTCCAACTGAGAATTTCTTAACAGATAAACTCAACAACACGTAGCCCGACCTGGGAATCGAAACTACGATAGAAGAAGCAGTTAGAGAACTTGTAAAATAGTCTATTTTTAAGAATTTTGCATATGAAAAAAACTTACCCTTTTTGCTCACTACACCGAATTCTTATTTCTCATTTTCATACGTCTTATGGTGACGTCATTCCTATCTATCCAGTCCCTATACAGTGACTGAACCGATACGTTTAACTTTGGCATTGGCGTATCTCCAGAGGTGGATTGAAAAACACGTCAGCGCGAGCAGGAGCGGAAGCAGGATTTGAACCTGCACTTCCCGGGTAAATACCCCGGTAGCTTTACCATAGCACAGCTATATAAAGACGTATCTATATAAAAATAGCTTAACGTACCAAAACCGACATTCAAAATTAGTTACGCTTCTAAAAGTGAACATATAACCGGGTTTAGCTTAAAAATAGCGCTCCAATGTACCGCGAAAAGGGTAAAAATATTCCACGTACCCGATAAAGGATTTTCACGAATCAATTCATCTATTTAGCCTTGAAATGCCCTTCGACCCATGTGTTGGGCAAAAAACTAAGCTACGTCATGTAAATAAGTACTTAAATACGACGATTCGACGTGGTACGGTGATTCGACGTGGACGTGCAGGTCCCGGGTTCGATGCCCCGTGGAACAGTTATTTGTATGGTCTAAAATAAATGATCCGATTCTGTATTTGTGTCTGTAAACGCATCCGTGATACAAGATACAATATATTCCCGCTTCCCCGTTTATTTGTAGGTTAATTTAACTCAAGGCTAGAGTGAATAGATTTTTTCTGGATCTACGTGCTCAATCCTAGACCACACCGTCGCTTCCCAACAGGCGAGTTGGTGACCAAACGTTGACCATTTTCGATAAAAAATAAAATTCTATGATAAATTCCCTATGTAATTTCATAAAGATGCAGTTATGACTGACAAAAACTATATAACCCTAATTCTAGCTTTAAATACTTTCTATAATATTTCACATAAACCATTAGTCGCTTTCACAGTCTTTCTCTACTCTTAAAATCATGTAAGTTCCTACATCCGTCTTTTGGTGACGTCATTGCTTCCATTCAGTCCCTATACAGTGACTGAACCGACACAACTAACTTTGCAGTTAATTCAATGTTGTACAAATGTGATTACATTAAACAAATACAGATAAAACTTTCTACGCATTCTATAATGAGTTTCAAACGCTTATCCGTACCTATATTTCAAAAAATAACAAACTTATTTTATTCTTATGTTATTTTATTACAATGTGTAGAGCTTGCGTAAACCTAAAATAAATATTAATGTGACAGACAATTTACTACTTATTAACTTTTAAACTATCGCGTTGCATGATATTACTATATACTAACAGGAATTAACGCGCAATAAATAAAGAAAGAAAGAAAGAAAGAAATTATTTATTTTGACCTCGTAAGCAAGTTAAACATACAGAAAATACACAAATCATAAAAAAAAAAAAATTAAGAATACTAAAGGACCTGCACGAGACCAAAAAAGGCCCCTATCTCAGCATAAGCTACTCCATCGAAATGAAGCAGCGCTGGTTTTCGGATAGGACAAAATACCTTCATAGGGTAAATACCTTCGATTCGCTTGACGTTTCCACCAGAAAGCAGACTTCTTGTGATCACGATCAGTGCAACCTGGTCGAAACGTCAAGGGAATCGAAGGTATTTATTGCGCGTTAATTCCTGTTAGTATATAGTAATTTACTAATTCATATAAAACTGGCTGACCCAGCAAATTACGTACCGCTTTTATTTTTCCGTTAGTTTTTTTTTTGTTTCCTTTTATACAAACCTTGTCCTGAAAATAATGAACACAAAAAATAATAATTATCCAATTTGATGCAGTCGTTCGGAAGTTATGTGCGTACAAACATTTCGGCGATTCATTTTTATTTACATAGATGAAAGCAAAGAGATTAAACTTAAAATGAACGAATGACGCCCATAGTCTGATAGTAGTAAATCTATAAAGGGATATGACGTCATATGGCGAACAGTGGCGTTGAATTCATGAATGAAATATTTCTTAATCGCGGACCATTTTAGTTCTGAATCAATATTTTACTTTTACAGTAGTTTCAGGCAGTTGTTTCATATTTATTGGGTTTAGGCTCTAATTTATCAGGTGACTTACTTTAATATATGGGTCAAATACATTCGCTTAACTTTTCCTGGCCCGGTTAGTGGAGTAGGATAACATCAGAACCTGGCCAGGTTACACCTGACCATGGATAACATTTGGTATGACATAGCTAGATAGAAGGAACGTATTGGTGGCGGTTACCACCAACAACAATATTCCCAATGAGGGTTGACGTCAGGCAGGCGGCCGGTCATAAAACATAGCCAAAACTTTTGCAGCATTCCAGTACTAATTAAGAATACTTATTTATGGAAGAAGAATACATGCTGCGCCAACCCCAAATAAATAGGGATAAGGGCAGGGGATGATGATGATGATGATGATTCACTTAACTTTTCCATTAAGAATTCAGTTCTTCTCCTTCTTCGTGTCGATGATACTAGATATTTAGGCTTGTTTGAGATAATTAAATCAATTTCGACCAGAACTTCTCCAGTCCTCTAAAGGTCGTTGGCTTCTTTTAAGTCGTTTAGGGTGCAGGTGTTAGTACACAGCGAGCAGGTAAGCAGGTGAGACATCGTCTGTGTAGTACTACAATCGCATTGCGCTACATTTGATTAACACCATTTCCCTAAATTGGCCCTGCAGCAGCCCGCTTCACTGCGAAGCCTGTTTAGGGACTTCCAGGTGGACCATTTAAGTCCCACTGGAAGCTTTTCGAGCTGTTTTGGGGCTGCTGTCTTTCAGTTCGGTCGATTTCATAAAGCTTTGGCGGCTTTTGACTTATCTTCACCTATCCTATGGCCTATGATTCTACCCAGATTCACCACAGAACAATTCAGTTGATCAAGAAAACAAAGAGTGCAATAATGCAGAGTTTAAATGTACAAAGATTGCTCAATCGCACCTGTAAGTTATCCATTCTTACGAAATAGAACTGTTTTGTTAAGCGTTCCCACGAATAGTCCAATATATTCGATATTTTACTGCACAGAACACCCACAAACACAAATAAAATGCCCCATAAAACCGATGGACCAGAAAATAACCGGACCATTGAAAACGATACCTTTCATATAATAACGGCAAATAACTCCAACTTTCCGTGCAATATTTCCATTGCAAATAACACACAGTATACATCGGCGAACTCGTGAACGAAATAATTAATTGTTACCAAAACCATTTTCTGATATGAATTTCAATCGATTATTTGAAAAACAGTCGGGTATAACCTGCGGGGTAAAATTGACTTTCATTACTATGACTTTCGTTTTGTGAGTCTGAGTGTACATTACACTGCGTCGATTTCAGTAGTCGATGTGGCATAAGACTTATAAGTGCTCTCTAGAGCATACGGTGCAATGTATGGCAATTTAAAATATAAAGTTACAATATTAAATGGAAAAAGAATACGGTCGCAAACAGGATTCGAACCTGCGCCTCCCGGATAGATACTCCAGGCGCTCTGACCAACTAAGCCATCTCGACCTCTGCTCACCACCGCGAATTCTTCTTCCATATTTTAACACGTCTTATGGCGACGTCATTGCAATCAATTCAGTACTTACAAGTGACCAAACCGACACGACTAACTTTGCAGTTAATACAATGTCGTAAAGAATGCAATTACCTTAATAATTCAAGATATGTCTTTGAAAAAGTATTAACGCATGCTTAGCGAACTCTAAAGTTACAATATTAAATGGAAAAAGAATACGGTCGCAAACAGGATTCGAACCTGCGCCTCCCGGATAGATACTCCAGGCGCTCTGACCAACTAAGCCATCTCGACCTCTGCTCACCACCGCGAATTCTTCTTCCATATTTTAACACGTCTTATGGCGACGTCATTGCAATCAATTCAGTACTTACAAGTGACCAAACCGACACGACTAACTTTGCAGTTAATAATACAATGTCGTAAAGAATGCAATTACCTTAATAATTCAAGATATGTCTTTGAAAAAGCATTAACGCATGCTTAGCGAACTCTAAAGTTACAATATTAAATGGAAAAAGAATACGGTCGCAAACAGGATTCGAACCTGCGCCTCCCGGATAGATACTCCAGGCGCTCTGACCAACTAAGCCATCTCGACCTCTGCTCACCACCGCGAATTCTTCTTCCATATTTTAACACGTCTTATGGCGACGTCATTGCAATCAATTCAGTACTGGTTTTGGTCACTTGTAAGTACTGAATTGATTGCAATGACGTCGCCATAAGACGTGTTAAAATATGGAAGAAGAATTCGCGGTGGTGAGCAGAGGTCGAGATGGCTTAGTTGGTCAGAGCGCCTGGAGTATCTATCCGGGAGGCGCAGGTTCGAATCCTGTTTGCGACCGTATTCTTTTTCCATTTAATATTGTAACTTTAGAGTTCGCTAAGCATGCGTTAATGCTTTTTCAAAGACATATCTTGAATTATTAAGGTAATTGCATTCTTTACGACATTGTATTAACTGCAAAGTTAGTCGTGTCGGTTTGGTCACTTGTAAGTACTGAATTGATTGCAATGACGTCGCCATAAGACGTGTTAAAATATGGAAGAAGAATTCGCGGTGGTGAGCAGAGGTCGAGATGGCTTAGTTGGTCAGAGCGCCTGGAGTATCTATCCGGGAGGCGCAGGTTCGAATCCTGTTTGCGACCGTATTCTTTTTCCATTTAATATTGTAACTTTAGAGTTCGCTAAGCATGCGTTAATGCTTTTTCAAAGACATATCTTGAATTATTAAGGTAATTGCATTCTTTACGACATTGTATTAACTGCAAAGTTAGTCGTGTCGGTTTGGTCACTTGTAAGTACTGAATTGATTGCAATGACGTCGCCATAAGACGTGTTAAAATATGGAAGAAGAATTCGCGGTGGTGAGCAGAGGTCGAGATGGCTTAGTTGGTCAGAGCGCCTGGAGTATCTATCCGGGAGGCGCAGGTTCGAATCCTGTTTGCGACCGTATTCTTTTTCCATTTAATATTGTAACTTTAGAGTTCGCTAAGCATGCGTTAATGCTTTTTCAAAGACATATCTTGAATTATTAAGGTAATTGCATTCTTTACGACATTGTATTAACTGCAAAGTTAGTCGTGTCGGTTTGGTCACTTGTAAGTACTGAATTGATTGCAATGACGTCGCCATAAGACGTGTTAAAATATGGAAGAAGAATTCGCGGTGGTGAGCAGAGGTCGAGATGGCTTAGTTGGTCAGAGCGCCTGGAGTATCTATCCGGGAGGCGCAGGTTCGAATCCTGTTTGCGACCGTATTCTTTTTCCATTTAATATTGTAACTTTAGAGTTCGCTAAGCATGCGTTAATGCTTTTTCAAAGACATATCTTGAATTATTAAGGTAATTGCATTCTTTACGACATTGTATTATTAACTGCAAAGTTAGTCGTGTCGGTTTGGTCACTTGTAAGTACTGAATTGATTGCAATGACGTCGCCATAAGACGTGTTAAAATATGGAAGAAGAATTCGCGGTGGTGAGCAGAGGTCGAGATGGCTTAGTTGGTCAGAGCGCCTGGAGTATCTATCCGGGAGGCGCAGGTTCGAATCCTGTTTGCGACCGTATTCTTTTTCCATTTAATATTGTAACTTTAGAGTTCGCTAAGCATGCGTTAATGCTTTTTCAAAGACATATCTTGAATTATTAAGGTAATTGCATTCTTTACGACATTGTATTAACTGCAAAGTTAGTCGTGTCGGTTTGGTCACTTGTAAGTACTGAATTGATTGCAATGACGTCGCCATAAGACGTGTTAAAATATGGAAGAAGAATTCGCGGTGGTGAGCAGAGATCGAGATGGCTTAGTTGGTCAGAGCGCCTGGAGTATCTATCCGGGAGGCGCAGGTTCGAATCCTGTTTGCGACCGTATTCTTTTTCCATTTAATATTGTAACTTTAGAGTTCGCTAAGCATGCGTTAATGCTTTTTCAAAGACATATCTTGAATTATTAAGGTAATTGCATTCTTTACGACATTGTATTAACTGCAAAGTTAGTCGTGTCGGTTTGGTCACTTGTAAGTACTGAATTGATTGCAATGACGTCGCCATAAGACGTGTTAAAATATGGAAGAAGAATTCGCGGTGGTGAGCAGAGGTCGAGATGGCTTAGTTGGTCAGAGCGCCTGGAGTATCTATCCGGGAGGCGCAGGTTCGAATCCTGTTTGCGACCGTATTCTTTTTCCATTTAATATTGTAACTTTAGAGTTCGCTAAGCATGCGTTAATGCTTTTTCAAAGACATATCTTGAATTATTAAGGTAATTGCATTCTTTACGACATTGTATTAACTGCAAAGTTAGTCGTGTCGGTTTGGTCACTTGTAAGTACTGAATTGATTGCAATGACGTCGCCATAAGACGTGTTAAAATATGGAAGAAGAATTCGCGGTGGTGAGCAGAGGTCGAGATGGCTTAGTTGGTCAGAGCGCCTGGAGTATCTATCCGGGAGGCGCAGGTTCGAATCCTGTTTGCGACCGTATTCTTTTTCCATTTAATATTGTAACTTTAGAGTTCGCTAAGCATGCGTTAATGCTTTTTCAAAGACATATCTTGAATTTAAAATATATTGTCGTTTGCATGGCAGTTGCGCAGATCCTGTATAACGGTTATACCCGACTTTTTTAGATAAAGATAAATCATTTATTTGCCTGAAATATGGTTGGTACACAAGATGTTACATTAAGTTATAGCACAGGACATATTTCACCCTTATCACGGGCATGCAAAATTATAGTTTTTACAATTATTTGGATAACAATTATTTGAATAACTTATTTGAATTAGAATTCTTAGAATAGCATTGATTAGATTTATTTGAATTACAATTATAGGAACCATTTTATTAACAATTATAAGAACTATTTGAATAACAATTATAAGAACTATTACAATTATTTGAATTATTTAAATTACAATTATTAGAATTATTTAAATTACAATTATTATAAATATTAGTTGTACGGGCCAGTAAGCGACGTACACTAGTAGCAATAAGTATTTGCCGTTTATAACTGGATCGGGAGTTGTTTTATGAACGTAAATGTTCAGCAGTGATGGTAGTTTTGGAATACGTAGAGAAATATATCACCAAAGTTAACCAGTTTATTTTTACCGTAAAATAGTGTATAATACAAAGTAAAAAGGTGACGATTCTTTCTCTTATAGCGTCTAGTTAGACGAGTATTGACGTACTGGTTTGTTATGATTAAAATTAATGTATTTATTACTAATGCAGCGCGCAACCGAAAGTAGGTTGCTGCGTGCGTAAAAAATATGTACGGTGTGAGACCGTACATGTTGGCAACCCCAAAAGAGAATAAAAGCTAAGATAATAATAAGATACTAGAAAGAGAAAAAGACGTCATTACAAAGCAAATAATTTAAGCACTAAAGTCGAACGCGATGTTCTCTGTTGCCGTTGGTTCACGACGAAGACGTTCTGCTGCATGCTGCTGTAACGACGCCGGTCTTGTTGACCCACGAGCTTCTCTTTCTTGATTTACTGAATGAAGTTCGATGTCTTCAAATGTAGGGATCACAGGCTGTTTCATGTTTTGCCTTGTACAAAATGGTAGTGCGCTTCTCTTCATGATCCACACGATTGTGGCTATAACCGCTGCTCCTAGTAGTGTGTAGCAGATTGCGTACTGATGTATGTCGTGAGTTGTAAATGATGCAGGGAGAGCCGCTCGTTCCTTTTGAGAAGTCAATCGCTTGTCTATTTCTTGCATCTCAACTCCAGTTGTGTCTTCCCATGAGACATTATTATGAGTTAAGTTAACAATCTTGTTAACTGTCGAGTTCAATATTGGAATATTGAAGTCGTAATCAATCTTCATGTTGGAATTATACTGATTATGCGAGTAAATGGTGAAGTCCTTTGCCTGTAATACGCATCCTTGCGCCAGAGTTACGATTCCAGATGAGGTCATCGTGTGCGTTGAAACTTCATTTTCGCATATTGTACGTAAAGTGCAAGTTGCACAACACACCGCCAGCCAAGTATTGGGTGCACGTAGTTCGATCCATGCGTCACTACATGACGTTTTTCTGACATCACATGGAGAGCTCGAATGATGACTTATTAGTTTCGCCTCACAAGGTGCATTGCTGTTGAGTAAGTTGAATACTGGCAGATTAATATTACAGATTAAATTATCTGTTTTCAGTTGGGTACAAATTTTCACCTCTTCTTCCTTAAGTGAAATGTATGTATCTTTTTTGAAGTTCACAGCAACGTATCTTGATGCCAGTTGCATGATCGTTGTTTCTGGCCCGGTTTTCAAAGGCAGTGGAATCGTTCTATATAGCTGGAAATCTTCATCCGAAGTTAAGGGAACGTGTACTTCAAACAGGAAAAAGCTGGTAGTGACCCGAGCTTTTATGAAAAGCAGTTTGTATATATCCCTAATATCTTCTCTTATGTTTTCCACCGGCCACGTTAATGTTTTTGGAAGTTTTCCTGATATTATGCTGAGCTGCTCGATCAACTCAACTGGCGAGAGTAAATGGATATCCATATGTCCTTGTAGACGTTAGTTAAAGTGTCGAAAAGCATTTCTTGCATTTTCTTCAAGTTGTTTATTAGTAAATATGTTGCTAATGAGGCAGAATTAAAGTAATTTGTAGCCATCATGATTTCCATAGCTGTCTCAACGTTACCCAAGTTTATATCAGTTTGTTTCATAAACTCATCTATCGAGTTAAACTGTTTGTTTATATTTTCTTCGTTTTTCTTCAATACCTTGTTTTCAAGTTCCACAATAGATGTTTGGTTTTTCATGAGATCAAGAAGATAGTTCTCATTGTTCTGGATAGTTTTAATGTCCTTTTGGTATTTATCTGCGAACTGCTGATCTAAAATACCAAACAGGCTGTTCGCGATGTAGCCAACACCATTAATCAGGCCTCGTTTTTTTCGGTTAGAAAGATGTTTGTGAGGTGCTAGCAGAAGATTGTTGTAGTGGGCGAGTAGATTCATTTCGTGCCGCAGTTGTTCCAATGTAATTTTGCAGTATCTCGGGTCAGTTTTAGCACACAGATTGCTTAAGTTGCAAAGATAAGTTTCTAAGCGCCGTACACCGTCCCAGTAATTAGTTAAGTTATAGTACATTAACAAAGTCCATTCGTCATGAATCATTTGAAGTTTTCCAAGTGCATCGTAATATATCGGGCGTTCGCGTTCAAGGCTTGTAATATGAGCGCTAGGTGTCATGACATTGCTCTTTCCGTATGTTCCAGTAGTCAACGTAAACATTGTTAACATAGTTATTAACAATGTGAAAAAAGTATTCCCAGTTGTTTTCTTTTTCATTTTGGTTTTTGCTGAATTAGTTTGTCTTGCGACTTCGATAGTATTCATCTGGGTTTTATGTTCCGATGAAATTTTAGATTCCAACGGGAGTGGTGATAATTTTACGACGGGGCGCTTTATGATTCCAGTTTGAGTTTTTACTGAAGTCACTCGCACATAGCCGTCCGCCCCTGGGTGAAGCTCCATTACGCGCCCCATTGCCCATTTTCCGGGTGGCAAGTTATTTTCTTTTACCAACACGATGTCTCCTTCTTGTATGTTTTTGTTCGGTTTATTCCATTTGCTTCGAATCTGTAGTTGAGTTAAATAATCATTGGACCAACTCTTCCAAAAGTGTTGCAACATGTGTTCTGTTAGTTGCCACCTCCGACGCAAGTCAATGTTTCTGACGTCATCGTAGTCGGAGCGTGGAAGTGACATCACAGGTCCGCCAGTAAGAAAGTGCCCCGGTGTTAGGTAGTTGTAAAACTCTTCCGGGTCTTCAGTGAGAGGACACAAGGGCCTGGAGTTCATGCAAGCTTCAATTTTCGTAAGTAACGTAGAAAATTCCTCGTAAGTTAGTTTCTGATCTCCAAGCACGCGGCGGAGGTGATACTTCATAGACTTTACAGCGGCCTCCCATAGGCCTCCAGCACTAGGCCAAGCAGGAGCGTTGAAATGCCACACCACCTCCAATTTCCCAACTTCGTTGAAAAAGTCAGACGATAGAATTTGTTCGAATTCTTTAAATTCCTGGCGCAACACCTTTGCTGCGCCGACGAAGTTTGTTCCGCAATCTGAGTACATATGTTTGGGTGTACCGCGCCGGGCACACATTCTTTGGAAGGCTGCAATGAAGGTCTCAGTACTTAGATCGGATACGAGTTCAATATGGACAGCCTTCGTTGCCATACACACAAAGATCGCAATGTATCCCTTTGTAGTTTTGACGCCCCTCCCCTTGTTCAGCTTGACGTCGACATGGCCAGTAAAGTCCACTCCAGTGTGCGTAAAAGGCCGTGAAGGGGTAGTCCTTTGATGCGGTAGGTCTCCCATTAGTTGATAGTTTTCTTTTGGTTTGTAGCGATAACAGCGCACGCAGTTACGTAATTGTGTCTTGACAGCTCTGTTGCCGCCAATGATCCAATACCGCTGCCTTATGTAAGCTAAGGTTAATCGAGCACCCCCGTGAAGCGTTGCCATGTGAGCTTGCTCAATTACAAGTTGAGTAAACCGGCCTGTACGAGACAAAATTATGGGATTTTTTATCTCAAATGGTAGGTTTGAGTTGTTTAGGCGCCCACCAACGCGGAGAATACCCTCGCCATCCAAAACAGGGTGAAGTTTGTACGTAGGGCTCCTGTTTGATACGGCTTCGTCTTTCAAAAGTTGTTTACGTTCTTGATCGAAGTACGTTTGTTGTACACATTTTATTATTTCCTTATTGGCAGCGATCACTTCGTTCGTAGTTAAGTATTCGGTGTCATATTTCGTCTTATTGCGAATGTTTTCAATGAAGCGCATTATCCACGCGGTGACTCTTGTTACCCGTGTCAATGAACTGCATTTATTTATAAGTTGATGTATAAAATGTGTATCTTGATTTTTCATAGTAAGGGCTGCCTTCGGTTGGTTTTTGCATTCATTGCTAGTTGTAAACATACAAGTAGAATTCTCTGGGACCGCTTCCTTTTTCAAAGTTTGTAGAAATTCAGGTCCCTTCCACCAGAGGTCGAGATTAAGGAGTTTGGAAGGGCGCAATCCTCTTGAAGCGCAGTCAGCAGGATTCTGATCGGATTTCACATAGTGCCAGTGTAGCGGAGGGATAATTTGTTTGATTTTAGTAACTCTGTTGGCCACGTAACTTTCCCATCTGCTAGTGTCTCCTTGTAGCCATGCCAGCACAACTTGCGAGTCACACCATGCTTTTACAGTAACGTCGTATCCCGTGAATGCTTGCTGAATTTTTTCTACTAGTTGTGAGAGTAGTAGTGCACCACATAGTTCCAACCTGGGCAGTGTAGTCTTTTGTGATAAAGGGGCAACCCTAGTCTTCGCAGCGAGTAAAGTTATAGTAGGCAGTTTATTCTCGTTTACTACACGGCTGTATATTACGCAAGCGTACGCTTTTTTACTTGCGTCACAGAAGCCAAGTAGTTCCAGGTTTCGTTGCGTTCCGCCTAACCATCTGTTGATGTGAATGTGTTTAACCTTGGGGAGCTCTTTCTTTAGTTTCATCCACTCGTTTTGAATGTCTCCCGGTAGGGTTTCATCCAATCCAAGCTTACTTGTCCATACTCGTTGGAATAGAAGTTTAGCTGCTACAGTAATAGGTGAGAGCCATCCAAGTGGGTCATAGAGTTTCGAAATCTCGGAGAGAAGGTTTCTCTTTGTAAGTCGAGTTTTCTGTTTTTCTTCGAAGATTTTCTGTAGTTCCCAGTTAAAAGTAAATGTATCAGTAGTTGTGTTCCATCCGAGACCGAGTGTTTTCATTGACTCTTCGGTCTTGAAATCAAAAATATTTTGGGTTGAAATCTGGTCTTCTGATAAGTCCTCAAGTAACGCAAAGTGACTGGCCGACCATTTTCGCAAGTTCATGCCACCTCCTTTTAATAAGTTAATCAATGATTCTTGTAGCTGTTTAGCTTCATCGATGGAGTTATGACCACTCACCAGATCATCAACGTAGAATTCGTTTAGTAAAGTAGCAGCTGCGCTCGGGTTTTTGTGGCCATCATCTATAGCTAACTGCTTGAGCGTTCTCATAGCCAACCATGGTGCGCACTTTGTCCCATAGGTCACGGTACAAAGTTGATACTCCTGTAGTTTCTCAGTAGGTGAGTCTCGCCAAATAATTTTTTGTAGTTGTTGTTGATAGTCAGAGGTCCAAATGCATCTGTACATTTTTTCTATGTCTGCAGTGTAAGCGTATTTGTAAGACCTCCACTTCATAATCAGAGCTTGTATGTCCTTCTGCAGGTTAGGACCCTTTTTTAGTAAGCTGTTCAAACTGAAACCGCTAGTGGTTTTCTGGGAGGCATTAAATACAACCCTCAATTTAGTTGTAGTTGCATGTTCACGTAGTACGCCGTGATGTGGTAAATAACACTCTGAAACATATTTTGTTATTGGAGCCGCCGGTTTCATATGACCTAGTTCGATGTATTCCTTAATAAAGTGTTGATACATTTGTGCAAGTTTCTTGTTTTTCCCGAGTCGTTTTTCTAATTGTAAAAATTGAGAAATGGCAACAGATTTTGATTTTCCCAAGTTTTCTTCATATTGGGGACAAAATGGCATCTCCACAATATATTTTCCATCCGAAGTTCGTTGTACAGTCTTAGCGTAGTACTCTTCGCATGCGTTGTCTTCGGTCAATTTCGTGCTGTTTTGAGTTATGTCTTCATGTTCTCAGAACTTGCTTAACTCGGTCACATCTACTAAAGTCATGTGACAGTTCAAAGTTCTTAGTTTGCCACATAAAATCCAGCCTAAATGCGTTTGTTGCGCAATAGGCGATTGTTGGCTTCCTTTTAGAACTCCTTCAATGATGATGTTTGAATAAACGTCCGCCCCAAGTAAAAGATCCACAGGACGTGAAATGTTGAAGTCGGGATCTGCGAGTTTCAAGTTTTCCAGATGCGGCCAGTTAGCCTTTTTGAATGATGAGTTAGGTAAGTTATTTGTCAATTTATTTAATATAAGTACTTGTGTCTGGAATGCGTAATCTGAGTGAATCGACTTGCAGGTGAGTTGAAGACGTCCTTTGCAGTTTCCTGATGAGGCTCCTACTCCCGTGATAGTCGCATTCAACCTTTTTCTTGGTAGTCGTAGTAGTTGGGCGGCGTTTTCAGTAATCAAGTTCACTTGTGAGCCTTGATCTAGTAACGCTCGAAGTGTAATGTAAGTCCCATTCGCAGATTTTATCATAAGTTGTACAGTCGTCAACAAAACCTCTACCTCATTCGTAGATAAATGATTCGAACTTTGTTGTTGCGTTGATGTTTCTGGTCGATGACCCGAATTGTTGATGTATTTTCCGCTGTTAGTTGCAGTTTTAGAAATATTTTTCCTTCCTGAGTTGTGCAACAGAGTGTGGTGTTTCATATTGCACTCTTTGCAAGTTTTTGGTGACGCACAATCCGAGGTGCCATGGCTGTATAAGCAGTTTTTACATAAATGTAATTTTTCAACTGTATTGTTTCGTTGTATTGGGTCCATGTCAACGAACTTTGTACACTGCATCAACACGTGATTTCCTTTACAGTATGGACAGGATCCAAATGACGTATGATAAGTTTTCTTAAAAGATTTGTATCGATCGTAGTTATGAAATTTTGTAGTATGATGTTGGTTCAATGATTTGGACTGGCCTTGCTTCTGTAAGTTAGGAATTTCTTTTTTCGAGTTCTTCATAGTTTCATATGCCATGAACTTGCTTTCCAGAAAGTATAATAAATCACTCAAGTGCGGTATCTCCCTGGAATCACGTAACTCCTTTATGTAATCGCTGTAAGTGGTGGTGTCAAGTTTCTGTGTCATCAAATGAACTATAATTGGATCCCATGTTGAGATATCTAACCCGATGTTTGTTAGCCCATTCAAACATTCAGTTATAACGTCATACATCTTCTTGAGGTTGTTGCCATCAGGTTGTTGAATGACTGGCAGGTTGAGCATAGTGTTCAGGAAAGATGAGAGTTGCAGCCTTTGATTGTCGTAACGCTGCGTAAGTATTTCCCAGCATGAAGCATAATTTTCTGCGCTAATGCTAAGGTGTTGCACTAATCGCTCAGCCTCTCCTCTTAACCTCGTCTTGAGATGCTGCATCTTTTGAGCTTTGCTAATCATCGGGTTGTTGTGAATGGTTTCCATAAAGAGATCCTTGAACGAAATCCATTGAGTGTAATTACCCGAGAATTCAGGTACCTCTATTTTTGGTGCCGACTTCTCATAGTGCATAGTCGAGCTAATTTTGCTATTCAAGGTTTTTCTTAGCTCGTCGTACTTGTCTTCTATGTCGACGAACATGTTATAATAGTTACTGTTTGAGCCTTTGAGTACGGCTTCTAACTCCCAGTGTAGTTTGTCGATGATGTTCCACTTCGACTTCAAAATTGAGAGATGATCTTCTAGCTCCCATTTTTCTGTAACAGCTTTTATATCAACCTTTGACATGGCACGGTCGAGGGCCTTGAAGTTGCACTCTTGTTTGTTCAGTAAACCTTTGACTGTATCGTCAGTACCCTCATCCAGCATCCCAGTGAGGTCAAACTTCACATGCTTCTTTCCTTGTAGTTTTTCCAGTAAATCGAGCATGTCTATTTTGGTAGATTCATACAGAGCTTGCGTTTTGCTGTATACATTATCTACAAAATAGTTGATGTTCTTGTGTTCTAAGTTTTGCTCCAGAATCGAATGTTGTTCCTCAAAATCTTTCCATTGAGCTTCGAGAGATTCCAGGCGCTTAGTTAAGTATTCCTCGTTTTTTCTTGACGAGCTGTCCTTTTTGTAGTTAGAACATAAAGCTTTGATGTTTTCAAAGCAAGTTTGTTGGAGTTGTAGCGTCTCCATTGTAAGTTCTCTTCTCTAGTCGTCGAGAAGAGCTAAGTTAGTTGATCAGATGTAGCTATGTAGCTCCGTTATCCGGCACGTAGTTGACGGTGCCGAATATAAAGCTTGGCGTTAGTTTCCGACCTGATGACTTTTCAGACTACTTCTGCAAATCCCCGGAGTAGTTCCCGTAGTAGTGAAATATGCGTAATCCGTAGTCTTGGAATGGTCGTAAATTGACACTTAGTCCGTGAGCACTCTACGTACGATATGTGCGCCTTCTCAATCCAACTGGGGCGACCCGCTTCTGGGAGACCAGTTGAACCGATTCGCTACCGTAAATAGAGACACTAACACTCACCAAGTATCCGGCTCGAAGGACCAATTTCATGTACGGGCCAGTAAGCGACGTACACTAGTAGCAATAAGTATTTGCCGTTTATAACTGGATCGGGAGTTGTTTTATGAACGTAAATGTTCAGCAGTGATGGTAGTTTTGGAATACGTAGAGAAATATATCACCAAAGTTAACCAGTTTATTTTTACCGTAAAATAGTGTATAATACAAAGTAAAAAGGTGACGATTCTTTCTCTTATAGCGTCTAGTTAGACGAGTATTGACGTACTGGTTTGTTATGATTAAAATTAATGTATTTATTACTAATGCAGCGCGCAACCGAAAGTAGGTTGCTGCGTGCGTAAAAAATATGTACGGTGTGAGACCGTACATTAGTAGTATTACTTAAATTATGGAAATATATTTTAACTGTGCATTTTCAATAACGTTCGTGTAAAACGACTCGAGCGTTCAAAAAAGTACTGAGAATTTCTGGAAAAATCAGGCCCACTGGACCGATAACGTTCATGAGTAAGGTATAACACGATTTCTGATAGCGTTTTGGGCTCACTAATAAGTAAAGCGGTAAGCACTCGGATTTTTCATGGAAGTTGAGTTTGTTATTAAATTGTTCGTCTTTACGTTCAAGCTTAGAGGACCAGACGGGAGATGCCTTCTGACTAAATATCGAACAAATATGCCCACTTTTGGCGGGGGGTGAAGTAACACATAAGCTCAAAAGAAGTTGTACTAAAGCGAAAATAGCTCTCGTCATTACATTAACAGTATTAAAATACATAAAAAAAATAACACTTACAAAAAATTGTGTTATACACGATTAAAATTGTGTACTATCATTGTAACCATACTGGTAAAAGGTACCTTTATATGATTGGGAATCATATGCCAGTGGCGAGAGGGGTACGCCCGCTAAAACTACTCCAGTACTAATTTCTTCAAGCGTTCACGGTATTATCTTTATTTGAAGATCTTCTTTTTATGAAGTACCTAAGGTACTAATAACAATAAATAGTGCTAATTACAGTTATACAGTGCGAGTCGTGTTACCATATATGACCTCGAGGTCGAGACGGCTTAGCGATCAGAGCGCCTGGGTTATTTATCCGGGAGGCGCAGGTTAAAATGCTGCACACAAGCGTATTTTTCTTTCCAACTTTGGAGTTCTCTATGGATGCTGTAATACTTTTCGGAGTTTTATCTGTAGTATGAGTCTTGGTTTTATGTTATTTTACACTGTTCAGTTAAATTTTTTTACCGTTTTTTTTTTATTAAAAAGTTTTATTTAAAATCGCTCTCTGTGACTGAAAACAGTGTAGTTTGAATGAAAACAGTTATTTTGATATTTTTCTGTTAGTTGCTTTCTGGATTAACCTAAAACTGAGTAAGAGGCTTGTGTCGGTATTCAATTTTATGAAAGTTTAGGATTTAGCACAAATACTCTGGTATTTTTAGAGCTTTAATGAGTTATTTTATGTTGGGTTTATGTAGGCTATTTATACATTAGATTGTGGAGGCGACAGCTCGAAATGCGCATGTCATCATACATTTTAACATACACGCCTGTATATCATTAAGGATTAAGCTGTGTAGATTTACTTTAGTACCCCATTTCACCAATGCCGATATTTTAGTTGTCTAAGATAGGCTAGGCTAGTAAGTTTAAGGTAATGAACCAGGCAGAATTCTAAATTCTGGGAAGAACAGAATTTTATAACAGAAAAAACAGGAACCTACGCTGAGCAGTCCGACCGCAATTCGCCCACTAAGCCGATGAAGCAATTTCATATTATGATATGGCGAATTGCGGTCGGACTGCTCAGCGTAGGTTCCTGTTTTTTCTGTTATAAAATTCTGTTCTTCCCAGAAGGAGTTATTTGCCGTTATTATATGAAAGGTATCGTTTTCAATGGTCTTTTGGCGGGGGGTGAAGTAACACATAAGCTCAAAAGAAGTTGTACTAAAGCGAAAATAGCTCTCGTCATTACATTAACAGTATTAAAATACATAAAAAAAATGACACTTACAAAAAATTATGTTATACACGATTAAAATTGTGTACTATCATTGTAACCATACTGGTAAAAGGTACCTTTATATGATTGGGAATCATATGCCAGTGGCGAGAGGGGTACGCCCGCTAAAACTACTCCAGTACAAATTTCTTCAAGCGTTCACGGTATTATCTTTATTTGAAGATCTTCTTTTTAAAGCGCCTAGAGTATTTATCCGGGAGGTGCAGGTTCGAATCCTGTTCGCGACCGTATTCTTTTTCCATTTAATACTTATAACAAATATAGCCCGGTTAGTGGAGTGTGATAGTAGGATAACATCAGAACCTAACGCATGCATAACATTTGGTATGACATAGCTAGATAGAAGGAGACCGTATCGGTGGCGGTTACCACCAACAACAGCATTCCCAATGAGGGTTGACGTCAGGCAGGCGGCCGGTCATATAACAAACCTTTAGCAGCATGCCAGATACATGCTGCGTCGACCCCATATAAATTGGGATAAGGGTAGGGGGATGATGATGTATAACAAAAATGTCAACGATTCACATTTATCTACCGTACCTATACTGCATTGCGTTCGTGTATTTAATTAAGCCTTAAATCTGTAAAAATAAATAAAATTAAAGTGTCTGAGATAAAAAAAAAAGTGAATAATGCTATTTGTACAATACCTAATCATAAATTACTGTTTCTAGAAAATTTGTTTGTCTGTCTCAAATAGCCCCCCAAACTGCTCAACGGATCTAAATGATAATGTTTGAGGTTAAAACATAAATTTTCGTGTATCCCATTTCGATATTTTGCAAGGTGTAGAACGTAAAGAAAGAAAACATTTTAAGTTTGTACCAGTACAGTAAATTAAAAAGAAGAAATATTTGATAATAATTCATAAATGATACATTTCGTAAACTTAACACAAGAATGAAATAACTGTACCAGGCCAAAAAATGCCCCTATGTCGAATCCTGCGACATGAATACAAATGTTGCAGCGCTGGTGTTCCGATAGGACCTAACGTGATACCACGGATAGCCAAAGAACGTACCTACGTACACACTAGGTATTTATAATATAAATACATAACTTAGATTAATCAATGATAAATACATTACATACATTGAAAACCAATTACACACTAAGGAGAATCGTTATACAATAGAAAAGAAAGATACGAATATAAGTGTAAGTCCCGCGCGAACCAAGTCGCGAGCACAACTCATAGATACACACATCAACACGGTCTAGGGATATTTCATACTCAATTAAATAACTCGAAAAGTACTGGTCGCATTGGAATCTTTTATACACCGATTTGTTTGTAATTTATCTCAGACTAATTCAAAATTCAAATTTTTGAAAATTCTTTTGTTTCGGTGGCATAAAAATGTCTTGATGTGTAGGAGAGGGAATTTTCATTTGTGCGAAATTTAGAAAACAATACGAATTACATTTAGTTACAGTTTTATTTCATTTTTAAACGAAAGATAAAGTTAAAATTGAGGTATTGTAGCCATGCAACGCCAACATTTGACGAGGGCGGAGATGTTACGAGCTGTGGGAATGCTGGAAGCTGGGTCTGTTCAGCGTAATGTTGCTGAGGCCATAGGGACCCACCAAAATTTAATTTCAAGATTGTGGACACGCTATCGTGCCACAGGTGAAGTAGCGGAGAGGCACCGGGGGCCAAGTCGCATCACTACCCCCAGACAAGACCGATTTTTGCAAATTACTGCGCGAGCTCAACCAAATGCAACGGCGACTCAATTGGTCCAAAGGCTGCGAGTGGAACACCAAGTGCTTGTGAGTGACCAAACTGTAAGAAGGCGACTGCATGAAAGCAATCTACGCTCTCGTAGACCACTCCGGGTCCCACCTTTACGGAGAGGCAATCGTGGACGACGATTAGAATGGGTTCGGAACCACGTGGACTGGGGCCGTGAACAATGGTCCAATGTGCTGTTCACGGATGAATCCAGGTTCGGATTCCATCCAGATTCACGAAAGACGCGTGTTTGGCGAGTTCCTGGACGATGGAGCCGTCTTCAGAACCCTCAGGAAGTTCACCCATACCAAGGAGGAACAATTATGGTTTGGGCAGGAATTCGTCTTGGAGGACGGACGGATCTCGTTTGGGTGCGGGGCATATGACGGCAGAACGATACGTCCAACAGGTGCTGGGGCCCGTAATCTTGCCCCAGAGAACACAAATGGGGCAAGATTTCCTGCTCATGCACGACAATGCCCGGGCACACACGGCGCGAACGGTAGCAGCTTGGTTACATACACACAATGTTAGGGCCTTAGACTGGCCTGCTCAATCGCCAGATCTAAATCCCATTGAGCATGCATGGGATATGCTGCAAAGAAGAGCTCTGAAGGAAGTTCCTGAAAATCTGGCTACAGAAGATCAACTTTTTGCGCACCTCAGAAGGACATTGGACAATATTCCGCAGCAAGACATTGACAACCTTGTTCTGAGCATGCCGAATCGTTGCCGATGTGTTATGAACATCATGGGCGCTTTCTCAGACTACTAACTTCAAGTTTATAAACACAAATTAAATGATTTTTCTATTTTTTTCAGTTTTTACTCATAAATTAAAAGTTAATTCATATACGGTTTCCGTCTATGCTTCATTTTTTTCCATAAAATCCTGAAATTTTAATCGAAGTACCTTAACCATTACTAGAAAATGGTAGAATATTAAATAAAGTATCTTTTAAATATATACATGTCATATAAATAATTAACATATTGATAGTAATTCGCTTTTTTAAAAATATTCCTAGACCGTGTTGATGTGTTTATATGAAAATACGCGAAATAACATCCTAAAATGTTTATCCCATAACAGCTTAAGTGATTATGTGTTTTTGTCCATGATAAGTGCGATGGTAATGAGTGCAGTAAACGTAAACATTTTTAGGCTTATTCATTGTTAATAAAAAGACGAAGTATAAAGAAATTTATGGGTTGTTTGTCAACAATAGTCTATTGTAATAGGCCATTGCCTCACTGAGCCTTGAAAGTGGAATGCTAGATAATAATGTTATTGTATCAATTAATGTTCACCGGTTACTACTCACGTGCATTTTTCGGGATTGTTCGCCTATACGCTACGCGGCGCGATGCAGCTCCAGTTTGACTCGCGACATCGCCGCGAGCTCAGCTCATGACTAAGGGCTCCGTTCGAGTTCGAAACTAGTCGGGCAATCCCGAAAAATGCACGTGAGTAGTAACCGGTGAACATTAATTGATATGAATATGTCTCACGAAAGTTTTTATACAAAAATGTTATTGTAGTTAGAAACTTAGTAATGTTCAATCAAATAAAAATTTCACTTGTATTTATTTAGTTTGTGTCGCGGTTAGCGTTTTAATTTTGTTGGACTGACAAGTCAAAGGTCGCAAGTTTAAATCCAAGGCACACACCACTGACTTTGTGAGTTCTGTGCTTATTAGAAATTAATTATCAAATGCACGATTATCACATGCACGATTAAGAAAAAACATCGTGGGGAAACCGGTACACCTGAGAGATTTTCTCGATGGTGTATAAAGCCATATCAGGGGCTCTTGGGCGGTTTAAACTCTGACTCTATGTTGTTCATCAACCACATGATAAGAAGAAGATGTCAAGCTGCTTATGGTCGAGCCTGGTGAAATAGTTACTCTTCCAGCAAAAAACATTCTGCTTATTCTGTCCTGTCCGGCTTTTGGCTAAACTAGAACTATGATAATAGGATTTGCTACCAGTAACTATAGCTGTTGGACTTTTAATAGCCATATCTTTGGCTATTAAAACTCCAATAGTCGACTGCCTCGTTGGTCTAGTGGTCCCAAGCGCGACTGCTGAGCATGAGGTCTCGGGTTCGATTCCCGGGTCGGACAAAGTGTTATTGAGTTTTTCTGTTAGAAAATTCTTAGTAGCAGCCCGGAGTTTGGAATTGTGCCCGGTAGATGGCAATAGGCTCACACCTATTATATGGGACTTAATAACAGCATTGGTGAAATGTGGGTGTCCCCTTCGGGGAATACAGGTGTGATGCTATGTATGTATCTTTGGGTTTTTGGGCCAAATTTCTAGCTTTTAGAGCTCGATCTCTATTTTTGGAGTCTAGACTTTTGACAAATGAGGATCATGTGATGAGGAAAGTTTTGACTATTAATGTAGCTGGCTACATGAGAAGAGGAAAACCGAGGAAATGATGGATGAATTGTGTGAAAGATGATATGGCTAGAAAGGAAGAGATTAACGATGTGCTGGCTGACAGAGTTGCATGGAAGAGAAGAGGTCCACGCTGACCCCAAAATTGGGATAAGGGAAAAGGCATGATGATGACCACAGGCAAATGCATAAACACTCTCAAACTCGGGACAATAAATTGACAGTTTATAGGCTATACAAATGCTTGTCCCGAGCTGAAATCACATCTGCGACACGTTGCGTACCGTCACGACACGATTGATGTAATTCACCAATCGTTTCGTCTTAACCACTGTTTTAAATTATTTAAAAATAAAATCCCTACTGCTATTTCCAGTACCAAGTGAATGTTTTTTTATTTAACCAATTGGTCTAGTTATGTACCTATTTGCAACAATGTTGAACAAAGTGCATGTGCCTATAAGACCACTTCCATTAAGCGTATTAAAATCGGTAACAGAATTTTACAATAACAGCATTGCAATTTTCCAATTACGGTCAACGACAATGCTCTATATGCACATCTAAAATTTATAAATTGTCTGAGGTTTATAACTATTCATCTAACTATCCAGAGTGATGGGTTTTGGGTAAAAACAAACCAATATCGAGGATGGCAGATGATTTATTTGGAGGATTTACAAAACACGAACGACCCGGAAGATGTTCGAGGTCAGAGAGGGAAAATAAATCAATTGACATTTACAACCACACACGACATTGACACATGACAAGTGACAGATGACTATTCATTATATTGATGTAAGTTTATTCAAGTTAATCTTTGAAAAGCATTAACGCATGCTTAGCGAACTCTAAAGTTTTTATATTAAATGGAAAAAGAATACGGTCGCGAACAGGATTCGAACCTGCGCCTCCCGGATGAATACTCCAGGCGCTTTGACCACTATGCCATCTCGACCACTGCTCACCACCGCGAATTCTTCTTCCATATTTTAACACGTCTTATGGCGACGTCATTGCTATCAATTCAGTCCTTAAACAAGTGACCGACCGTAAGTTTATTCGTTTACCAACACAGAGTACAAAACATTACAATCATATTATTTAAAAAATACTGAAAACTCTAAAAAGAATTTCATCACCCTATCCTAATTCTAACTAATAATATAAATGCGAAAGTAAGTTTGTTTGTTAACTTTGCACGCCTAAACCACTTAACCGATCATCCTGAAATTTTGCATATACGTTTTCAGGTGTACAGAGACGGACATAAGGTACCTTTCATCCCGAAAAAAGGTACTGTTCCCGAGGAAAACAATAATAACGTTAATAGATGGCGCCACGTGTCTTTCGAATTATGGTCAAATTCTCAATTATCGCGAGCGAAGCCGCGGAAAAAACCTAGTAATATCATAAATGTGAAAGTTAGTATGTTTGCATGTTTGTAACTCAATCATGCTAAAATGGCTGAAATTTGGTAAAAAAGGACATCATTTACCTTTTGTCGCGCAGATGAAGTCAGGGAAACCAGCTAGTCTTACAATAAGCAGCACTACAGTTGGTGCAGTTTTAATGTGTCTTAATCGACTACTGACACTAAAATTATTTTGGCTAAATACTCAAATGCTCCTCAATTTTAAGTTCCCGTTAAGTTATGGACTTACTACTTACCTATCACTGTCATTTCGCTTTTTAGTGACAAAGACATCAGTCACCCACCTACAGCACAGACTGACCGCGGCAAGCATCTATTGCATAACATCTGTGATCCAAGGATCCTGTTCCAACTATAATTTAAAACCCATTTTATGAACCTTCAGTGAAATTAAATTAATTTGTCTGACGGTTTCTGAGATTTCTCTGTGGCCTTCAAAAATGTCCTGCCGATCCGGTATCCTCTTGCGACGGGTCGTTGAGCTCCCTAAATTGTGGTTAGGCGATGACTGATGCATAGTGACGTCAGTTAGGAGAGGTCACCTCGAAACAGCCTTTTCCTCAAAAGGCCATCCCAGACTTATCCCTACTCATCGATATATCTGCCTAGCCTTTTCCCAATTACATTGGGGTCGGCTTCCAGCCAAACCGGATGCAGCTTAATACCAGTGTTTTACATGGAGCGACTGCCTATCTGACCTCCACAACCCAGTAACTGGGTAACACGATATCTCGTGGTATGACTGGTTGTCAGATTTTCAGGCCTCTGACTACCTGTAACGGCTGTCATGGATCTTAATTTGACAACTGGGACCGACGGCTTAACGTGCTCTCCGAGGCACGGAGGGGTCTCGGTATGAAATGATGGGCACCCATCCACAGACCGACCGCGGCAAGCGCAGCTTAACCTCGATCGATCGATCTGTGCGGCTGTTACTTAGCCACGAGCCCCTCCCTACATATCGATACAAATAAATAAGATTGAAGTGTCTGTTTGCAATGTCAAAAGAATAGTTTTTTTAAGCTCATACAGTTATTTGCACGATACCAATGCCTAAAAATCAGTTTTTAAAATGTTTGTCTGTCTGTCTGTTTGTTCCGGCTAATTTTCAAAATGGCTGGACCGATTCTAATAAGATTTTACTGGCAGGTGGCTGACTATATAAGGAGTAACTTAGGCTAATTTAATTATACGCGGGTGAAACCGCGGAGCACAGCTCTTTTACAATAAATATAATAAACATTCAATCATTCATGCAGTCACTCATATGTTGAATAAAAAGATGTCTGGACTTTAAAAGAGACGTTGATCTCTGAGTTTGTTTCGGCATTTTTTCTCAGAACTTGTCAGATACGAAATGCTTACGGCAACTAGCTTCAAATTTTTTTTTTACTTGTCAAGGTTTCTATAACAGATGGATTAACAGAAATAAATATCTATTACTTATAGTTTGCAATCTACTATAATGCGCCTTCAGTGAGCCTTTAAGTGAGAAATGACGTCAGTTTAGTGTAGCGTAACTAGTCCGTAGGCTTATAAAACATTCATTTCACCTGTGTTACCTCATATTATATGAAAGCGATCAATCATATGTCATACCTACCTTTGCACTTAATTGATATTGATGGATTGATATAGCGTTTTGTGGCCAATTTGGGACAGGCAGATCAGTATTATTTTAATATAGCTAGTAGTTTTTAGAATTAAAAACATAATATAGCATCACGGCTGTATTCTTCGAGGGGGTAGGCAGGGGTGTACACAGCAGTAGTTGAACAGCCACATTTCGCCAATGCTGTTATTAAGTCTTATGTAATATGTGGCGAGCCTTTCTTTCTTATATAAAGACCCCGTAAGAGATGTGTTTACATCTCTACATAGTATAAAACAAAGTCGCTTTCCGCGTCTGTCTATCTGTTTATCTGCTAAGTCATCCAAAACCACGCAACGGATATTGATGCGGATTTTACCATCGTTTAGATCATTATTCACAGATGGTTTGTATATATAATGAAGCCTATCTAAGTGTTTTGTAAGTAGAAAAAAATAATATTTTACAACCAAGTCGCCGAAAATAAATTTACATGGCTTACGTAGGCTAAACGTAAATTCACTCTTTTTTTGTAATTTATACCCGTGCGAAGCCGGGGCGGGTGACTAGTACTACATAAGACCGAAGCTACAGGTTTTAACTCAATATACATGCTTATATTTGGCAATAAAAGCTATTGCATGTATTACCTTCACCCTCTAGGGATTTGGTTTGTAGATAAATAAGTAAATAGCTTTACCATAATGCGGGTAGGTCGCGCTCTCGTTAGACGCGTCGGAGTGGGGATAACGATAACCTCATTATTCTCATTAGACAGTTGAGACGTGCCCGTGAGCGGTCGTGTTTAGTGCGATATAGTTGAATATTAATGTACCGCACGAGTATTATGGGGTACACGAGTATGTTGAGAATGTCATTCAATTGTTGTCGGTTTATGTTCCGTTTGACCTGTAAAACTAGATGTGGATTAGAAAAATCAATTTCGTCCTTACTTTTGATGTAGTTGATTTGCACGCTTGTGGCAAATTGCAAGACAAAGTATACATTTGACATTGCGTTTGGTGATGGCTGTGATAGTACAATTATTATAGCACTGAGAAAGTTTTTAAACATTTATACCAACATTTCACCGATGCCTTTAAGTTTCAGTAATAGATATACGGTGATATAAAATATCGCGACCAAGCCTCGACTTGATGGTCTGAAATCGCCAACCCGTAGTGAGCTAGCGTGGTGATAAATGCTCGTGCCTTTTCCTTATGAGAAGACAGACAGATAGTTATGGGCTGGTTATGTTATGTATGTGGTGCTGGTTATGTATGTGTTTTTTTTTTAATAGGCGGTATGTCTATTGCCATCGAATGGGCACAGTTCCAAAGTCCTGGCTACTACTGAGATTTTTTTAACAGAGACATTCAGTTACACTGCCCGACCCGTGAATCGAGGCAGAGACCTTACGTTCAGTACCCGCACTTGCAACCATTAGACCAATAAGGCAGTCTAAAAATACATTGCTAATTCAATACCATGAACAATCTATATTTTTTTTTTAAGTATTTATAGTTTACTAGTTTCTACCCGCGACTTCGTCTGTGCGGACTTCAGAATTGGATCCAGCCAGCATTAAAGTATCCTATGTAACATATCCCATCCAGGTTATAGACTATCTGTGTGCCATATTTCATCCAAATCTGTTCAGTAGTTACATCGTGTTATAGTTGTACCGTGAAAGAGTAACAAACATTTGCATAGTAATATCTTAGGTTTGCGCGATCACTACATATTATAAACGTCAGGAAAAACAAAAAACCAATAATACACGCGATTAATCCGGTTAAAAGTTGTTTTATTATAAAACATTTGCATTTATAATATTAATAGGATTACTATTCGTTATAGATTAAAAATAACCCTTTTGTAATTTCAATATCGAAGCGGATTTTTCGAAGCTTAACCTAAGTTATGAAAATATTTACTTTGATATTGAAGGACACCCTCTCGTCCTTAAGAAGTGGTTCAAGGTAAGATTGCCTTTGGAGTATTTGCAAAGATTCAGTATGCTATCCGATATTAAAGGTGATATGTTTTCGATTGATGAGTAAAACAATCAGGTTTAATCAATATAAAATTGAGTACCTATTAAACAACTAAATATATAAAGGTATAATTTTAAATAGAAAAAGAAAACAGTCGCAGCAGAATCCGAACATGCGCCTCCCGGATAAATACTCCAGGCGCTCCGACCACTAAGCCATCTCGACCTTTGCTCACTACCGTGAATTCTTCCTCCACATTTTAACACGTCTTTTAGCGACGTCATTACTATTTATTCAGTCTCTATACAACTTTTTCCATTTAATATCATAATTTATTTATTTGAATCATGATTGAAGGTTCATATCAAAACAATTGTTCACGGTTCGTTTACCTAAAATATATAGTCACATTCATCTCGATTCTTAGAACTAATAAAATTCCATTTGAGCCAAAATGAATGATCAAATCACAAACAGGTCTCCGTTGTTTTACTGTTTATGTAGGTCACATTTTCTGCGAATGTTCTAGAAATGTGCCATCAAAGGCTTCTCAAAACGTCGTTTGAAATCCATAGAAAACCTTCACGGTAAAGCAACCACAATGTAGGGTAGGTAGGTGACATTATTTTTCCTCTTTTGTTCCAGGGTTTCAGATTGAACTGCCTTATCGGTTTAGTGGTCAGAAGCATGCCTGCTGAGCGTGAGGTCCTGGGTTCGATTACAAACTGTTATTGGATTTTTATGTTAGGAATTTCTCAATAGTAGTTCGGAGTTCGGAATAGTGCCCGGTATATGGTAATGGCACTAAATAAAACAATTGGAGGGGCTCGTAGCTAAGATCAATCGATCGAGGTGAAGCTGCGGTTCCCGCGGTGGATGTGTGGATGGATGACCATAATTTCTTATCGAGTCGGTACGGAGGAGCCGTGCCTCGGAGATCACTTTTAACTGTCAGTCCCGTTTTTGAATGAAGATTGACAGATATGTACTGTCTGTAAGTCAGATAAGTTTGACATAATATAGCATCACGCCTGTATTCCCCGAAGGGGTAGGCAAAGGTGTACACAGTTGTAAACCCATTTTCACCAATGCTTTTATTAAGCTTATTGCCATCAACCGGGCACGATTCCAAACTCCGGGCTGCTACTGAGAATTTCCTAACAGAATAACTCAATAACACTTTGTCCGACCTGGGAATCAGACCCCGAAACCTCCTGCTCAGAAGTCGCGTAGCAGATCACTAGACTAACGAGGCATAACAACGTAACGTGACACCAGTCAGCGCAACACGACGCCGTCACTTCGTGTGCAGTAGTTATAAGTTTTATTTTGTAATATTATGTATTAGTTTATTTATAGTAACATTTTATGTTTGTGTATTTTATTCTATGGGCCAAGTTGCCTGAAATAAAGGAAATAATAATAAGTTTGACGACTGTGAATTTTTATAATTAATCTGCACAATTATGCTCACCGTGAAGACTGACCCCATCGTAGTTATATCCAGACAAATGTTTTTAATAACACAATTGTTGACATATTTGTATACCTACACATCTGCCTACCTTCTGCTTATGTTATGGTAAACTATATATTTTACTAGCTGTGCCCGCGATTCCGTCCGCGTGGATGTCGTAAATAACAAATGTTTGACATGATTCTTTAAATTGATATAACTTTTTTATTTATAAGCCGATTGACATTAAACAAACAATTAAAGTCAAGTGAAGCTTACCACAATATATTAGTGAAAACCACATCTAAATCGGATAAGCCGTTTCTGAGATTAGCGTGCACAAACGAACAGCCAAACAGATAAACAAACAAAAATTCTAACAATCATTGTTTTGGGTGCTATTTGCGTTTATAAAGGCCCCAATAATATTTTTTCTCATATATCTTCAATGTACAGACCAATGACAATGTACACTGACCCGTTACATTTTTATTATATGTATTGATTGATGATTGATTGATTGTTCACTGGTTACTACTCACTTGATTCTTTCGACATTGCCCAAGTAGTTTCGATCCCAAAAAATGCACGTTAGAGTATAGTAATCAGTGCAAAATAATTTAATATGAATATGCATCACGAAAGTTATTATACAAAAAACAATATTTTAAAACATTTCCCTCTACATTTTATCCTAATTAGCTGTTTCTGTATGAATCAGCGGTTTTGTTCAAAAGCGGTGTTTCGACGCTACCATTATCCTTTGTTCGTTAAAAGTTTTTGCGCTCATTCGCTGTTTCCGTAAGCCAGGAAATCAGCGGGTAGACAAGAGGGACTTTGAATAAAATAGATCATCATGGAAAAGAATAAGTTTACCTGATCCAGCCAGTCCATTGCTGTCCCCGCAAGGGGTGCCCTTAGCGTGTTGTTGCTTAGTCTATAAGTTGAATGCCCTGGCTGGGGGCCTTAAACTTATTAAGGCAACCACAGGAAACCCCGGTTAAGCAGTCGACAACCTCCTAGGTTGAACAGCGAGATGACGTACACAAAAAAAAATTACAACGTTTTTTATTAAATGTCAACAAGGCAGTTGTTTTTCTAGTGGTACTAAGCGCGACTGCAGAGCATGAGGTCCTGGGCTCGATTCCCAGGTCGGGAAAAGTGTTATTGGGTTTTTCTGTTAGGAAATTTTCAGTAGCAGGCTGTAGTTTCGAATTGTATCCGGTATATGGCAATAGACTTAATAACAGCATTGGTGAAATGGTGTAGAATTGTGTACACTTTTGCTTACATTTGGGAGAATACAGGCGTGATGCTATGTTATGTTAAATCCGGGAACCGAACCTAACTCACCCTAAAACTAACAATAATAATAACAAACTATTCTAAGATATATAATAGAACAGATCTCACACAAAAGATCTCTGACAGACGGTATAAACGTTCTTCTAAAATAAAATTGAACAGAAAAAATCTTTCTTTCATTCTGAAGTGCCAATCTTTATCTTTTCTGACACAAGTACATACGCACGTCAGAAAGTTAGTAACGTCAGAAACTTTACCGTAGTAAATACTCGGGGGAATTTATTAATATTGAGTTTACGTCGAAAAGCTAGCATTTTGGCCAATGATAGGGTTGCTACTGATACGTTATATTTATTTGGCGAAAATTCATACAAAATGTAATTTCTTTTTAAATGAAAATCCTGTCGTGAACAAAATCAAATCAATATCATTTATTCCAAATAAAGTATTTACAGACACTTTTGAATTGTCAGAAGTTAGTTGCCACGTTCCAAAGTGTAGATTCCTATGGAGAAGAACGGGCAAGAAACTCCATGGTTTTCTTTTCATCAAAAACAGGACTCGAAGGTGCACCTACCAGATAAATAATGCAGGGCTCTGACCACTTAGCCATCTCGATCTCTTCTCGCTTATATAAAAGACAGAATAAAAGCAAAACTTTTCATTTTAAAAATAATATTTGGTCTCCTTCGGGTAACATTTTTAGGATTTAAGTAGGTAATTTTATTTAACTAAGTACTTTACTTTGCCTCCATGGGCATTGAAATAAAAAATATACACCCAGTTCACTTTATAGAATAAATATAAACTTTCGAATTTCGGATGAAACAAAAATATGCTCATGTTAAAAAGAACATGTTTGTTTAGTTGATTTTTTTATTATTATTATTATATGTAGTGTCACTTAGACCACAACAGGTCTATTGTGATCGCCACTTTTGCGTTTAAATTAGAGTTCATCCCTAAACCCTGCCGCTGTGATCAACTGCAGGATTTTCCTAGGGATGAGCTCTTTTAATTCATCTGGGCTTAAAATGTATTACCCTAGATGAGCGTAGCGCTTATGACCGTTCCACATTCCCCCAAAAGTTGAAGTGGTGTTTCGTCAGCCTCTTTACACCGTCTGCAGGTTTGTGTCTCGCTTAGCCTCAGGTTGAACATGTGCTTATTTAAACAGCAGTGTCCTATTAAGGCTCATGCCACAACGCCCAAATTGTTTGTTGTTATACCGTGGAAAAAATGAACATGTCTACCGTCGACCTGTTCTCATAAAACGGGAATAACGGTTTTCTTGTAAAGAGAATGTAGATTTGAAAGCTGTGAAATTTCGTACGGCTTTGTTATTTAGATGAGGGTGAAAAAGTGGGAAAACCATATGAAATCTCAGCATGTTTACATCAATATCACACACTGATGATCGTTCTAATATCAGGTACTATAGTATATATATAGTACTTATATAACTTAATTTTTAAAATTTTACTTTATATTATTATAATTACTTTTTAATTCACAAAGCTGTAAAAGATTTTGATGATTGATTTGTTAAAAGATGTTTTTTTTTTTGCTTAGATGCATACAGAATTAAGTTGTGTTTTTTTATGTACTGTTTCGTAAACGTTCAATGCTAAATTGGTCTTAATAGTAGGTCGTAATAGCTATAAAAATAAATGAAAAATAAAAAAACCCTCACAATGCCAGTTCGCGTAATTAGTAAAAAACGTTTTTTATATTTGCACATCTTAAAAACATGCTCTCTGACTCAACAACTCCCATGCGCCTAAAAATTTTCAATCCCAAAGAAATAACCCCCAGTTTTTTACTAACGCAACAACCCTATACATGAGTAGCCGTGTTACTTACACTCGACCCCAAAGTTTCGCGCCCCGGGACCTATTATCATAAACTAGCGCCACACTCGGATTCGTACGAAACTATTTGAGTTACTGTTCCGGTTCCCCGCGGCCTGAGTTTCGGTCAATTTGGAAAAACAGGTAGAATTTTTTGCTACCAATGGACGCGTCAATAAAATTTTTGGTTCAATTAGAAAAACGAGTATTTTTTTATGAAAGGCCATTTGGCCCCCAACTTGCCTTATGCTAAGCGATAGTGTGGTAGAGGTTGGAGCACGTAAATCCAGAATAAATTTATTCACTCCAAGTAGAGTGGATTGATTTGGGGAGAACGATAGTTGGGGAGTCGATGCAACTGCCCAGACCCAAGTCTGTCACGACCTAGTCGTGTTTCGGGATGTAGTCCGGTGCAACCGTTGTGGGAGACACAACGGTAGCACCGGACTACATCCCGAAATACTACTAGGTCGCTTCACGGCATGGCTTCGTACATGTCTCGGGTTGTAAACCAGCCGCGGCCAAAGCCTCCCACCAGAGTTGTGTTGCCTGTTTTGCACCACCTAGGGGTCACAACCTTGAAACACTCAGGTCATGGGGTCCCTCAGTGCACTTCATAATTTCGGGCAGACTGATCAACACTTCGTGACCAGGGGGCTGGCTTGTTTCTCGGTCAGAGAATTAGCATTGCCAATTAACTAGCAGTCTCCTGGACACTTTATAAGGTGACAGCATTGCAGAAGAATAGTTCGACGTCTGAGCCACGTTTTTTATCCTTTCCTGGCGACTATCGGCTCCCATTGTCCAACTTCTTAGTGTTAACCCACACTGTTTTATGTTTTATTTTTATTAATATCTTGTTGTTGTACGTATGTACATAGCCTAAGTTATTGTAGTTAATTCATGTGTTTTAAGATCATCCTAAAGCCTAATATTATAAATGCTTGTGAGGAGAGATGGATGGACGTTTGTTCCTCTTTCCCGAAATAACTTCTCAACGATTTGAGGGAAAATAAGGCACACAGATAGTTCATAACCTGAACTAATATAGGATATTTTTATCCCAGCTGGACCCAATTCTGAGTCCACGCAGACGAAGCCGCGAGTAGAAGCTTATAATAATATATATAATACGAGCTTTAGAATTGAGCGGTGAAATACTGGATCAGTCAATTTTGACAACACTGGCCTTAAAAAAAGGAGTGTTATGTTTTTAGGGTTCATGTATGTATGTGTGTGTAGGTATGTTTGTGAGATTCTTTATTCCACCATAACTTACAAATGCCTGCACCGATTTAGATGAATATCGTTAAAATTCTTACATTATCCCGGGTAACATTGGCTAGTAAGTAATTACAAAAAAAATTATATAGTGAGTGGCTACGGTACACAAAAGAGTGTGAAACAAAAAGATCAAATCCACACATATAAATTAATTTCATCTTATTTTAAACTCACCACTGAGTGGAGCCCACATAACATTAAACGACGTCTCGGCAGGCCCAAAAGGAGATGGCGGGACGAGCTTTACTCCTATTGGAAGGATTGGTCGCAGAAAGCCTAAAATCGAGAGGAATGCAACGATGGTAGGGAGTCCTTTGCACTGCAGAGGGAAGATCATGGCTGATAAGAATAATAATAATATATTACACTCTATTATTTCACTCTTTTGCTAGCTTATTCAGTAAAAAGTTCTTATACCGTAAAACATATATACGTGCGCTTTATACATTTACGTATTCGTATGTTATCCATTGAAACGTATCGCGGTCACGAGTGTTCTCAATTCTATTGCCACGAGGACTGTAAAGTACTTGAAAAGTAGGTGAATTAAAAATATATTAAAAGTTATATTTAGAGGGTGAAATAAAATGTATGTAGTTGTGTGTCTATGTAATCATTGCTTACGATTTTTTGACCGACACTCACTCTCTTTCGCATCGTATAGTTGATGAATAACCGACTATGAGCACCTCAAGGCTGACTGACTACAGGTGACTGAACCGACACGACCAATTTGTTGTTAATTCAATGTCGAACATACGCGTTTTTTTTTATGGGATATGGGGCAACCTAGCAGTCGGATTGCCTAATGGTAAGCGATTACCACTGCCCATGGACACCCGCAACCCCAAAAAGAGTCGCAAGTGAGTTGTCGGCCTTTTAAAGGGTTTGGGCCTCCGGTACCCTCACTCACTCGGCGAAACACAACGCAAGCGTTGTTTCATGCCGGTTTTCTGTGAGGCCGTGGTATCACTCCGGTCGGGCCAGCCCATTCGGGCCAAAGCAAGGCTCTCCCACGGTAAAACAAAACACTTTTACAAATAGATCAATCTTTCAAACGCATTACGCACGAGTAATTCTCAAAAAAAAAAGTCTTATCCATACTCCACATATTTTGCATAAAAATATGAGAAATCTTACACATTTTATTCCAATAGGTTGATATTGAATTTCGGGTTAAGTACTACTACAGTAAAAAGGTTTTATCTGCCTACCAACGGATTTAGTAGCGCCAATAATAGCTATCTGACCCGAGCCACGTGAATAAATAATAAATCTGACTTCGGGTAGACGGGATAGGCTATCCATGATATATATCAGCATATTTTTATCCGAAAATGGCTTTTATTGGCAGATTTAAATCCGTCTGTAGGCTTATATTATTCTTAATGAAGGTACATTGGCAATAGGCTTACCATATAGAACTATTTAACGGCGGTAAAACGTTGGTGTACAATTGTGTATACCTCCACAGTCCGGAGTTTGAAATTGTGGCCATATGATGGCAGTAGGCACCAATGCTGTAATTGACTCCCGTGTGTTGTACGTGGTGTGGTACATGAGTCATAATAATAATTTAGCATTGGTGAAATGTGGTAAGTGTAATTTAATTTGAAAAAGGTGTACACCTCTGCCTACCCTCTCGGAGAACACAAGCACGATGTAATGTTATAAAAAAGATTTTAATCTCACAAGCACACACACACCCACACCCGGAGCAATTATCTATAGATCGTACAAATATTTGCTCCGTGCAGGAATCGAGGAATCGCAGCAGTCGGGTCTCTCGACCACTGCGCCAACCGCGCTGTCAAATTAAAAATATTAATTACTATTTTCTAAGGAAACATTGAGAAATAATAGACACGAACAGGATTCAAACCCCTTTAACAATCCGTGTCATCGCTCCCCCAACTGAGCTGCCGTGTCACTTGTTCGCAACTATTAAATTTCAAGTTCCCTTCTCTTCATCTTCTGGATGATATCTTATAGATATCGCCAGAAATCTGGCGAAATCTATTCATCAATCATTTTTATGAACGATTTCACTAACTTTAACTTACGGTAATTATCAAATGACAAGATAAAATCTCCCAAATTGAAATTCTCTTAGATAGGCCATTTTATTCTAATTTCATTATTTGGTAATCTAAAACGTTGTAAATTTTATTTAGCTTTATTCACCTGCGTGGGTTTCGGGTTGTGATCTTGAGTGTTTAATTTCATTTTAGGTCTACAAATGGTGTATTATATCTGAGTTAAGATTTGTTTTTGAAAAGCCTTAACCTTTTGAGCGGCACTGGTGACTTTTGGAGCAGAAAAAACAATCGAGTCACCAACGCCTTGTTTGTATTTATTTGTACTAATTTCAATGCAATTTTCCATTAAGACTTGGCGCTGAACGCGTGAACATTTTGACTAGTTCATGGCGTATAACAGTGTTTGAAAACAAATCATTAAGTTCTTAATATCATAATCAAAGGGCAAATGAAGCTGTTAGTTCCTAGAAACTTTAGTTGTATTAAGTTTTTTATCACTTCCTTATTGGTTGTGACTGCCTCGTTGGACTAGTGCTCGCAATCTGACTACCCGCAACGGCTGTCATAGATCTTAATTTAACAACCGGGACCGACAGTTTATCATGCTCTTCGAGGCACGGAGGGGTCTCGGTATGAAATGATGGTCACCCATCCACATGTCGGCCAAGGCAAGCGTAGCTAACCTCAGTCGATCGATCTGTGCGGCTCTTACTTAGCCACCAGCCCCCTCCTAAGCTAAGAAGTTAGCTGACACTAAGTATGTAAAGTGATAAGCAGTGATAACCTAGTGGTATGACGTTGGACTGAAGTATTGAAGGAAAACATTGTGAACATTGTAATATCATGCAACCAGCATACTCGAGTGATGTTCTCGATGGTGTGTAAAGCCGTTTCAGGGCCTCTACGGCCGGTGTAAATTCTTACACTGGGTTGTTCATGAACCACACGATGAGATAGTCATAGTTCAAATTCATTTTTTTATTTTTTATTTCACATGTACCAATTTACAGGCACTTATGAAACGTCAAAGGTAGGTGAACGGTTCCAAAATAATTGATCTTATGGAGAAGAACCTGAACCCATAGTAAAATGGTTTCAACCCTGTGATTAATATTAGGGCATTCAATTCTACGCATACTCAGCACCATGTTAAATTCATACTCTCAGGTATACCCCGATATTACATTTTCCAAACTTGTGTAATAATGATACTTTGATAGTTTAAGTTCGTATGTTTGTCTTTGACATTCTCCTTGACTGATTGGTCTATATTTAACTAGGGGCAGACCTTCGGATACTTTAGTAATTGTTGGTGTAAGTAGACCTGTGTTTTAGTTGTATAATGATTGGTTGGTATACGTTGACCCGTCTTTGTTGTTGAAATGTTTGTTGAAGAGGGTCTATTGAGCGTGGTTATAGAGAATGAAAGATAAAAAGTTTTAAAATTAGTTTCGGTTAATGATGAACCTATGTTTGGAATATTACTTTAAGTTACGATATGAAATCGTCTCAGGATTGCTGTTTTTTTTTTAAGGTGGAAAGGTATATTTTTTCAACTGACGTAAAAAGGTATCAAGTTGACACCGAACAAAACAATCAACAAAGATCATTAATTCCAAAAAATAATCAAAGCCGCTCAGTAACTATAAAATTCACTAAGATAAAATTATTTGTCCTGTTTTTATATCCACCTTAAATAAATGGTGGAACGCAATGAATCTTGAATGTTGAGACCTGTCAGGTGTGTTCGTTTGCTTCTCACGATGATATTTTTTGGCCATTTTAAGCAAGTGATAATTAATTGATAATAATTAAATAACATCTATACTAATATTATAAAGCTGAAGAGTTTGTTTGTTTGGTTGAACGCGCTAATCTCAGGAACTACTAGTTCGAATTGAATTGAGCAGCAATGAAAAATGTTGCAAAAATCCTTTTGAGAGCTTCCGTTGTGTGCGCTGCGTAAAAGGTTATGGTTACAAAAAATATGTATGACGGAAATGTTCCGCTTTCAAAGTTCTTAAAAAAAGTCCGCGACAGCATAATTATTTCAATTTTTTAAGGTTGACTCACTATAACCTTTTTTTTGTGGTAATTTTTATATAAATTAATGCATTATTTGCGAAGGTGTTTTTATAAACATGATAATAATCCTTATCCAAATAAATATGTTGTTCATCACAAGTACCTATTTAATTTTGAACAAAATTGATAATCAATTGACATCGTTTCATTTCAATGAATATTTTAGGAGATATCATAGTTTTAAAATAACTCCGCAACAAAATAATGATCAAGAACCACGCGCGTATTTATGATGTTCAAGGCATGGTTACGAGGGGGAAAGGCGCTGGTGGAATATATTTTTTCGTGAAATTAACGGTGGTGAAACCGCGGAGCACAGCTAGTATGACTAAGTAAAGTCAACTGTGCGTGTGCGTGCCTTCTGCGTCTTATAAGGTCAGACTCATGAAACATATTTAGAAATAAATAAAAAAAAAACCTGCTCTTCATACAAGCAATCCAAATATTTGTATAGGCACATACGAATGATTTAGCATAGTTTAAAGCCTTTCTATATCATCACAGAATTTTGATATTATCCGTTCTTCAAACAAATAATTCTCAATGTTTAATCCTGCTTACGAGTATGTCACTCCTGGGACGGTATGACGATCAACATTTACAACGTCACCAATTGCCATTCCGCACATTCTAACAGATTATAAAAGTCATAAAACTCCGGTTTTAGATTTCCCATAGGATTCAAATCGTCGATCAGTCGTGTGATAGATGAAAAATGTATTTTTCAAATATACAAATGTTTGAGTTTCAAACGTATGTAGATATTTTTTTTATATTATTTATTACTGAAAATTGCCAGTGGCTCTAAGTGTGACTGCTTAGCATGAGGTCCTTGGTTCGATTCCCAGGTAATGTGTTATTAGGTTTTCCTGTTGAGTAATTCTCAGTAGCATCTCGGAGTTTGGAATTGTGAACAGTAAGATGGCAATAGGGACACTACCTGATAGATAACACATTTTTTTAACTCTTTATTGTATTGTATGTTAATATAAAGAGACTCATCAAAATCGAACAATTCCGTAAAAGGCTATGTTTGTCACAGATCTCACGGGTATAAAGTTTAAATCATATGTTAAATCGGTTCTCATAAAGAAAGCTTATTATAAAATTAAAGACTACATTGATGATAAGGAAGTATGGCATTAACTATTTTTCTGCGCATGTGGCTTCCCTGGCGATTAGTAGTTTCTACTAAAAGTCAGAATAATTATTCGTTTCTAAACTTTATGTCACTGACAATGTTTTATTGACTTGTCTTGACAATAATATCAATTATTCGCTTGAATTTATAAGTTTGACATTTCCATTATAATAAAACAACTTTTAACCGGATTAATCGCGTGTATTATTGGTTTTTTGTTTTTCCTGACGTTTCGAACACTTTGTAGCGTTCGTGGTCGCAGGAGGACTCTGCGACCATTATTGATCCGGTTAATCCGGTTTAATCCGGTTAAAAGTTGTTTTATTATAATGTGTAGTGATCGCGCAAACCTAAGATATTACTATTTGACATTTCCATTATAGCACCATTGCAGTGACATTGTATCTAAATTTATTAGTAAAGATAGTCGTTCCAACATCACCATATTATAAATGCGAGCTCAATGTAGTCATTAATGTTCTAGAACTTGAGTCTCTGAAGAAATTGCGTTAACCTGTGTTTCTATCGCAGATGGCATTCTTAGTATCGGTTTGCTCAGTATATATTTTGTTTTATTATAATATTTCACGCATTAACCTACATTGCTCTCGGATATTTCTGAACACAAAAATGTAACAAAGCAAGACTGTACTATTATTTATTTAAAAAGAGTGTCTATGGAGTTTCTTGCCGGCTCTTCTCCATATGATCAACTTTTTGGAACCGAGCAACTAGAATCATTTGACGTTTCTTAAGTGCATGTAATTTGCCTATTTGAAATAAAAACCTTTTGACTTTTACTTTGACTTTATATTGTGAGGTCATCCATAAAAATAAAAACAAATATACGCGTTGACTTTAGAACCTCCTTTTTTTCGTTGGTTGAAAATAAAAGTTAAATGGGTGCCTTTACGATTTCTACTAGGCATCTTTTGAATGGCTTACGTGTAACATGAATAAAATATGAGGACTTATTAACAGCATTTGTGAAGTGTAGCTGTACAACTGTGTACACCTCTGCCTATCCCCTCGAAAATACAGGCGTGAAGCCGTATTTATGTACAAAAAATAAAAGCCTCACAAAGTTTAAGACTGCAAAAATAAAATGTACCTTATATATTTTTCCGCTCCAGTAAATACGATGTACGAGATTACTGGTAACCTTGTTTGTTGACGGTACAAACTTTGAAAGGCATTGTGTGTTTATTAAATGAGATGAGAACTTGGAAAGACTTTAATAAAGAGATAGCAATGAAGTAGAGAAATGTTCCTTAACTTTACTTACTTATAAATGTTCTTTTTGATGTCGTATAGTTAGTTGCTGAAGATTATAATCATCAAAATGACTTAACTTCAAAGATAAATTAATATAAGTTTGTAATATTTAATAGAACAATAGAAATCTAGGGGCTGAATTGCCCGCGTCCGTAGGAGTGCACCCTTAAAATGGAATCCCTACACGTGGCCCCTGGGTGGTGCAAAACAGGCAACACTACTCTGGTTGGTGGCTTCGGGCACGGCTGGTTACCACCCACCGGACGAAGCTATTCCGTGAAGCGACCTAGTCGTATTTCGGGATATAGTCCGGTACAACCACTGTGGGAGACGGGTCGGGGCAGTTGTATTAACTCCCCAACTATCGTTCTCCCCAAATCTATCCACTTTACTTAGAGTAGACTTTTTCGAAGTGTTCCGTTCCTCGGCCACACTGTCGCTTACCATCGGGCTAGTTGGTGGCTAAGAGTAGACAAAGTTTTGATAAATTAAAAATAACACACGTATTTTTAATGATATCTCATTGAAAATACGCGTGGTTTTTTTGTTAGTCTAGTTCGTGTAATTGGTGTACTCACAAATGTTTTTTTTTTCTTACTTTTTATATATGTAACTTTAGAGTTCGCTAAGCATGCGTTAATGCTTTTTCAAAGACATATCTTGAATTATTAAGGTAATTGCATTCTTTACGACATTGTATTAACTGCAAAGTTAGTCGTGTCGGTTCGGTCACTTGTATAGGAACTGAATTGATTGCAATGACGTCGCCATAAGACGTGTTAAAATATGGAAGAAGAATTCGCGGTGGTGAGCAGAGGTCGAGATGGCTTAGTGGTCAGAGCGCCTGGAGTATCTATCCGGGAGGCGCAGGTTCGAATCCTGTTCGCGACCGTATTCTTTTTCCATTTAATATTGTAACTTTAGAGTTCGCTAAGCATGCGTTAATGCTTTTTCAAAGACATATCTTGAATTAACATGTATAATTTTGAAGTGATTTTTATACATGTTAAGGCTTTGTTATGCCTATATTTATTATTATTTTCTAAGGAAAGCATTGAAAAATAATAGACACGAGCAGGACTCGAACCCGCGACCACGGCAATTTCTATTTAGTAATCATAAATGATTGCTAAATAGAAATCGCCAGGCGTCTCCAAAGGCGTCTCCTTTAGAGACTAAAAAAGGGAACATAAAATTTAATGGATGTTCAGCTGGGAGTGCCATGACACGGTACGACAATAGTCGCGGGTTCGAGTCCTGCTATAATTAATTTGAATGGGATAATCTTTTTTACTTTTATTTATAGAGCTTCATCTGTTCCCGTAAAGAGTCCTAGAGCAACAAGCAATATCAAATAACATCGGTTCAATACCTTTTAAGCTAAATATAGTAAAGTAAACTTAATATAAGAGTAAATGTTGGGCTAGTAAAATCATAACCCCGGCTTACCTTACCTTCTTACCCTTTTGGCGTAATGTAACCAACACTTTATGATATATTTACATAAAATAAGGGAAGGTACTGTATATTTTCTTTTGGAGTACAACATTGAGCATTTTATATTTGGCGTAATTGCATTTATATATTTAAAAAAATTACAGTCACGACTTCACGAGCACAAACATACTAACTACACACTTGTACACCCATTACACCAATACTATTATTCAGTCCCATGTCCCATGAGCCTATTGCCATCAACCGGCCACAATTCCAAACTCCGGGTTGCTACTGAGAATTTTCTAACAGAAAAATTCAATAACACTTTGCCTGCCCTGGGAATTGAACCCAAGACCTCATGCTCAGCAGTCGCGCTTGGGACCACTAGACCGATGCAGTCGTAAAAATATAGTGGACTGTATTAAATTATAAGCGCTGGTTTATTGAGAAAAGGGTCACAGAGGTATCGCAGGTGTTCGGTGGTGGTCCAGATTAGAGGACTAGATAGGAGACGGCTTCTGACTAAATATGGAACAAATTTGCTCGCCACTTTTGGCGGGGGCTGGTAAAACACAAGCACAAAAGAACTTGCACTAAAGCAACAATAGCTCTCATCATTACATAAACAGTATTAACATACATAAAAAAAACTAAACACAAACATAAAATTGTAACACACACGATAAACATCGTGTACTATCATTGTAACCACACAGGTAAAAGGTATAAAGTTATTTGATTGGGAATCATATGCCAGTGGCGAGAGGAGTACGCCCGCTACAACTACTCCAGTACTAATTCTTTCAAGTGGTCCGGTGAAGTCGGTGGAGAAGTGACCGATATGTTGCACTGGTTGGACCACAACCCACCGCCTAATTTATTTATATGAAGTTTAAGAAGCACAAATGTATACAGGTTTGTGATCGTGACTGTACACTGCTGCGACTACAAAATTATTCAGATAAATATAGCATACTCAATAATTATAATAATGACAATTCTTATATAATGACAGTATGTGGTTAAGAGGTCGACGTCTGCGCCGCATATCGTGGGTTTTGGAATGAGGATCGTTTAAAAAAAAACAGCCTGTAGTTGTCCCACTGCAGGGCAAGGGCCTCTTCTCATACAGAGAAGGCACGAGCTTAATCACCACGCTAGCTCACTGCGGGTTGGCGATTTCAGACTAAAAAGTACATATGACATTGAAAAAGTCACATTGGTACATGCCAGGTTTGAACCCACAACCTGTGGCTCAGGAGGCGGGCCTGTAACCACTCGGCCACCACGACACCGGTTCGTTTAAAAGAAAATAAATAGTAAAGTTTAATATTAAATATATGTATTTAGTTTTAATATAAATTTCAAAGGAAAAGGCACCACCATTCGTGTAATTGAACAAAACATGATTCATTAAGCCAAAACCAATTTATTATAATAAATTTGAAAACCCTTTTGTAATCAGAATTATCTACAAACCATTTTTACCATTACACCAATCTTTTAAAAATGGCTTTATTTATTTATCGGGGCCTACCAGAAAGCAATGCTTAAATTTGCGTTTTGTAATCTTCGCTAAGCCTTTTCGTAGTCTGTGTGGTTACGGCTACGGCTTCGTAGCGGCTTAGCGAGTGGCGTAGCGTGTTCTGTAGCGAGTGGTGTAGCGTGTACCGTAGCGAGTGGTGTAGCGTGCGCCGTAGCGACTAGCGTAGTGTTACTCAAGCAATTTTGTTGTGATTGTTTCGATGTCTACAATAAATATTAGACATAATGCTAGAACTTATTACCATCGAACGGGCATAATTCGTAACTCCAGCATTATACTAAAGTATTCAATTAACAGTGCATGTCCCGGGAATTAAACGTAAGATCTCACTTTCAGTAGCTGCGCCCGTAAAAACTTGGACCAATAAGGTTTTTCTTTTTCAGAATTAAAATGCCGCCTTTATTGTAATTAATACAGCGCTTAAAAAAAGACGTTGAAAACAGCGCTGCAGCTGCTATACGATCAGTGAAACCCCAACCTAACAATGACATAAGACAATTTTTTAATACCTGTGCGTAACATTTGGGTTAATGTCAAAGCTACATGAAGCCGTTACATATTCATGAGGACGACTGTTACACAGGGTTTATGTGGAATGTCTGAATTATGACCCCGGACAACATTGTGTGTCATATTTTTGGGATTAAGCGATAACATTGTGTTGTAGATATAATTGTCATGTATTTGTGACGAAGTGGTTTGAAACGGGTGTGGATTTTTGCCCTGGAATTTGATTTGTTTACCTGTTGGGTTATTTTTTTTCTTTATCATCGTCATGGCATTAAGCTTGTATACCGCAAGGTAAGCAGAGGTTGACGTAGTTGTAAAGTCAAACTTCATCAATGCTGTTATTAAGTTGTACATCTCTTAAGACTATAACTATCGAGCCACCTGCCCGCGCAATATCTGCCGGTGCGGTTGGCGCAGTGGTCGAGAGACCGGCTGCTGTGTAGCGTGTCGCAAGTTCGATTCCTGCACGGAGTAAATATTTGTATGATCTACAGATAATTGTTCCGGGTCTGGGTGTGTGTGCATATGAGATTATATGTCTTTAAAATACACCCACGATACAGGAAGAAATTCCTACCATTTTTTTTCATCCATTCTAGTATCAATGCTCAATAGTGGTTTTACACAAAAAACCGATTTAATCTAACATACCTACTTAATATATATGTCGCAGATGGATAGTAGAATCCGCTGTTTTATAAAACTGCTAGCTGATTTACAAAACAGAACTGTTTTATAAAACGGGCTCCGTTTTTTTTGTGTCTGTAAGGTCAGAAAAAACTTAAGTACGAAGAGGATAACGGGGGAAGTTCGCTCGCTACGCTCGCTCACTGGCCCCCGTCATCCTGTTCGAACCGACCGAGGACGAGGTCATGAGTTGGATTCCCGTGTCGGGAAATTTTTTATTAGGTTTTTCTACTAGAAAATGCAGTCCGGAGTTTGGAATTGTGCCCGGTAGATGACAAGAGGCTCTAAATTAAATTAAATGGTACAAAACTATAACGGAACCTAACCGTACATTATTTAGATGATGAAAAGAAGTTTATATTATTGAATAGATTCAGGCGTTACTTTGCGGAAGTCCATTACAATGGATGCAAATAAATCCACTATCTAGCTACTTTCACAATATAATATGAAATACAATATTGTGGAAGTAGCTAGATATTGTATTTATTTGCATCCAATTTATATTTCATTTTTCTCGCATGCGTAAATGTAAAATTTCTTACAAAAGAACGAAGTGCTACTGTGCTCCTTTTCTTTCAAAAAGGAAAGCACGGATTTCCCTTTGATCAAAAACACGTGTAGCTAACTGTTTGATGTCAAAACGCCGCCCAAAACATCTAACAATAATCCCTTTCATAAAGGGCTTTGTCCAAAATTTTTTGGGGGCACAAAAGAAACTTAACTTCCTTTTCTTTTGCAGGTACCGACAATGGAAATCACCGCTGCGGAATCACACATCAACGCTCTCACACTAAAAGTTAATACGACCTGAACAATGTGAAACATGAAAGTTGACATCGTTTTGGAACCTGACAATTTTACTTTGGACATAGCCGATTTCTCGACATCCATGTATCTTACAGACATTTACGTAAACAAGACGTTAGAAGTCAACGAAACGACAAACGATTTAGTATACTCAAATCAATTCGAAGACGACCCTCTGATAGTGTTTTTAGTCATACTAAAATGTTTGATAATGCTGTTTATAATACTGGCAGCGATATTCGGGAACTTATTGGTAATTGTTTCTGTAATGAGACACAGGAAACTGCGAGTGATAACAAACTATTTTGTGGTTTCCTTAGCCCTGGCTGATATGTTAGTCGCGATTTGGGCAATGTGTTTTAACTTCAGTGTAGAAATAACGAATGGAGAATGGTTATTTGGATACTTTATGTGTGACGTTTGGAACTCTCTAGATGTTTATTTCTCTTCAGCGTCAATTCTTCACCTATGCTGCATCAGTGTGGACAGATACTATGCCATCGTCCAGCCGTTGGACTACCCATTGATTATGACGACAGCAAAACTAGGGATCATGTTGGCTGTCGTGTGGTGCAGTCCGGCTTTAGTGTCTTTCCTGCCAATTTTCATGGGTTGGTACACGACCGAAGACCACTTGAACTTTAGGAAGAGGTTCCCTAATGTGTGCAGTTTCACTGTGAATAAAGTGTATGCTGTGGTGTCGAGTAGTGTTAGTTTTTGGATTCCTGGAGTCATCATGCTGTATATGTACTACAGGATCTATTTGGAGGCTGAACGGCAGGAGCGGATGTTATACAGGTGAGATGTTTTTTTTATGTATCTGCTTTATTAGCACTATGCATGCGTTTCTCTCTGTTTTATCGATATGAAAGATGGTCTTGCCTAGTGGGATGGTTACGGACTGGTAATTTATACGTATTGACATGTGTAACAAAATAAATGAACAGTAGTTAAAATTCTTTAACAAAATTTCTATATTCATTAGAAGACAAAATCTTAAATTTGTAATTGTCATTTTTGAAGGTTTCCACCCGAAAACAAAAAAAAAGGTATCATACGCGCGTTGCGCCGGCGCCGGCAGTGTACCTAGACAAAAAGCTGCCCAATACTGCTTCAAGGAGCACTGGCGACCTTGCTCACTGTTAGGAACGCAACATTATAAAAGAGCAGTGGTTTTTGGTTACCCTGGCTTGGTGGTCTAGTGTTCGCAAGCGCGGCTGCTGACTGTGAGGTGGGTTGCTGAGTTAGGAAGTTGGTGGTGTGACATCCCCATACCTCGGAGAGCACGTAAAGCCGTCGGTCCTGTACCTGATCTATCTCCGGTCGTGTCGGATTGCCATCCCATAGGACTATGACAGTGAAGAAAGAGAAAATGCACCTATGTTTGCGCGTATACTTGTGCAGTATAATATCTGGAAAAAGAATACGGTCGCGAACAGGATTCGAACCTGCGCCTCCCGGACAAATACTCCAGGCGCTCTGACCACCAAGCCATCGCGACCTCTGCTCGAGGTCTCTCTAGAGGTCGAGATGGCTTGGTGGTCAGAGCGCCACCAATTAATATTGTAACTTTAGAGTTTGTTAAGCATGCGTTAATTATTTTCAAAGATTTATCTTGAAAAGATATATCTCCTGGCCGAAATACAGTCGCGACGAGTATTATTATTATTTGGTAACAATTGCCTGCAAAGTTAAGGTAGGTACTTTCCCAGTCGGGCAGATGCAGTTTGTCTCTAGCTCTACGTCTTATCAATAATCTTCACAGTATTAGAACAACCTGGAAAATCCCATTTTATTGATACAATTACACGTGTTACACAATACTGTGCGTAATAATACTGTTATCATAAACTGATAAAAATGATAAGGAACACCAATATTGATACTATTCAAGATAAGCTTGTAAGATTTAGTAGAGAACTAAGGTATTTCTCATTTCTGTGTACTTCAATATATAATATATTAAACCAACCCGTACTTTCAAATTTTAAAAGTTTGTCCAAGAAAACACTGTGAGCAGGATTAGAACCTGCAGCATCCAGATAAATACTTTATGCGTTCTGCCAACTGAGCTATCCCTCTGCTGACTATACCGAATGCTATATACAATTTAGTGTTGCTGTGCCCTTACCGGGTTTCACGTTGAAACTATTTATTAACACCTATGTATTGTACACATGAACGCAATAGAAGTTTGGAGTTTGAGTTCTTCTTCCACATTATTACGCGTTATTTTAGCAGTGATAGCCTAGTGGTATGACCTTTAGACTGACAAGTCAAAGGTCGCAGGTTCGAATACAAGGCACGCACCACTGTCTTTTCGAAATCATATGCGTATTAAAAATTTAATTACTTGCTTAAAACGGTGAAGTAAAAGTAAAGCTGTAAAGCTATGTCAGAGACCAACGGGTGGTTTAAACTCTGACACTAGGTTATTCATCAACCACATGATAATGACATGTTATGGTGACGTCATTGCTATCTCTTCAGTCCTTAACAGTATCGCTGATTTGAGTCTACGAAGGCTCATCGTAGAGTGACAAATTACAGATAAACAAAGCCTAATTTTCGACTCCTGTTTGCAAACCACACAACGGTCCCTTACTAATAGAGGAGTAGAGGCAACAGGTAGCTCCCAGGAGGGGTGACCTCTTTGTGCCCTTTCTTAATAGGGGTAATTCCAATCAGTAGTTAATGAGAACATAGTAGGGAATGGTGGCATGAATTAAGTATTTCATGGTTGTTTATTTTAAGACAGTTTGAAAATACGATTGGCGCTGTTGTAGAGATCAGTTATTGCGCCACGAGTAGCGGGTTCGAGTCCTGTATGGATAAAAAATAATTACCAACTGATAGTTGTGTGTGTTTGTTATTCAAGATATATCTTCTTTAGACTTCGCTATGCTTGCGTTAATGCTTTTCGAATATTTAGTTAGCTTAGCGGTCAGAGCGCCTGGAGTATTTATCCGGGAGTATTCTTTTTTCAAATTTTTTGTAACTTTAGCGACAATATATCTCTGCTTCACCTCTCGGGGAATGTAGACGTGTTGTTATATTAATATGACGTCAGAGATTTGTTTGGTTAGGCATATGTACGTATTCCTATTGTTCCCGAATAAAAATTTCATCGCACATAAATTGGGGATCTCGACCGCTTTTCAAAATAACGTGAAACGGGTCGTCGACGTCGGTCACGTCAAACGCGGTGACCGCCGGATGAATTCTTAATTTCCTAACTCAGTGACCGTTAATTACTTTTTTCAAAGTTAATTTAATTAGTTGTTTATGTATTTAGCCGCGTAATTGGATTTTTAACTTTCTTTTAAAAGGGTAAATTTGTATATATACACACATCAACACGGTCTAGGGATATTTCATACTCAATTAAATAACTCGAAAAGTACTGGCCGCATTGGAATCTTTTATACACCGATTTGTTTGTAATTTATCACAGACTAATTCAAAATTCAAATTTTTGAAAATTCTTTTGTTTCGGTGGCATAAAAATGTCTTGATGTGTAGGAGAGGGAATTTTCATTTGTGCGAAATTTAGAAAACAATACGAATTACATTTAGTTACAGTTTTTTTTCATTTTTAAACGAAAGATAAAGTTAAAATTGAGGTATTATAGCCATGCAACGCCAACATTTGACGAGGGCGGAGATGTTACGAGCTGTGGGAATGCTGGAAGCTGGGTCTGTTCAGCGTAATGTTGCTGAGGCCATAGGGACCCACCAAAATGTAATTTCAAGATTGTGGACACGCTATCGTGCCACAGGTGAAGTAGCGGAGAGGCACCGGGGGCCAAGTGGCATCACTACCCCCAGACAAGACCGATTTTTGCAAATTACTGCGCGAGCTCAACCAAATGCAACGGCGACTCAATTGGTCCAAAGGCTGCGAGTGGAACACCAAGTGCTTGTGAGTGACCAAACTGTAAGAAGGCGACTGCATGAAAGCAATCTACGCTCTCGTAGACCACTCCGGGTCCCACCTTTACGGAGAGGCAATCGTGGACGACGATTAGAATGGGTTCGGAACCACGTGGACTGGGGCCGTGAACAATGGTCCAATGTGCTGTTCACGGATGAATCCAGGTTCGGCTTCCATCCAGATTCACGAAGGACGCGTGTTTGGCGAGTTCCTGGACGATGGAGCCGTCTTCAGAACCCTCAGGAAGTTCACCCATACCAAGGAGGAACAATTATGGCTTGGGCAGGAATTCGTCTTGGAGGACGGACGGATCTCGTTTGGGTGCGGGGCAATATGACGGCAGAACGATACGTCCAACAGGTGCTGGGGCCCGTAATCTTGCCCCACAGAACACAAATGGGGCAAGATTTCCTGCTCACGCACGACAATGCCCGGGCACACACGGCGAGAACGGTAGCAGCTTGGTTACATACACACAATGTTAGGGCCTTAGACTGGCCTGCTCAATCGCCAGATCTAAATCCCATTGAGCATGCGTGGGATATGCTGCAAAGAAGAGCTCTGAAGGAAGTTCCTGAAAATCTGGCTACAGAAGATCAACTTTTTGCGCACCTCAGAAGGACATGGGACAATATTCCGCAGCAAGACATTGACAACCTTGTTCTGAGCATGCCGAATCGTTGCCGATGTGTTATGAACATCATGGGCGCTTTCTCAGACTACTAACTTCAAGTTTATAAACACAAATTAAATGATTTTTCTATTTTTTTCAGTTTTTACTCATAAATTAAAAGTTAATTCATATACGGTTTCCGTCTATGCTTCATTTTTTTTCCATAAAATCCTGAAATTTTAATCGAAGTACCTTAACCATTACTAGAAAATGGTAGAATATTAAATAACGTATCTTTTAAATATATACATGTCATATAAATAATTAACATATTGATAGTAATTCGCTTTTTTAAAAATATCCCTAGACCGTGTTGATGTGTTTATATATATTATTATGCAGCACTCTCATCGTGTGTTTGATGAACAACCTAGCGTTGGGGTGTACATCACACCTTCTTTTTTTTTGTTTTCGGGGTGAAACCTTCAAAAGGTGCCCGGTCTTTGGGGATAAAACCGGGGAGTGTGGGATTTTTACCTCACTAAAACCACCCCGGTGGTCACCATCCGCACTTGAAGGGGAGCTCCGGGTCCTCTTAAGAGATAGCAGGGTGTAAATCACACCTAGGTGTCTGTTATGACTTTGCACACCATTCAGAACAACACTCAGGTGTGCTGGCTACCTCACGATATTATCCTTTTTAGCTTATCTCTTTTAAAATTCCACTTTTAAAAAGACAAAGGATGACTAGGTCTTTCAAAATATTCTAAGACAGGACATATTCTTGTATAATAACTTTCGTGAGACACATTCATATTAATTATAGTTTAACGGCTATTACTCACGCGCATTCTTCGGTTTGACTCGCGATATCGTCTCAGCGCCTCGGGCTCAGCTCATGAATAAGGGCTCCGTTCGAGTTCGAAACTAGTCGGGCAGTCCCGAAGAATGCGCGTGAGTAATAACCGTTAAACCAAAATTAATAGGATATATTCTATTTAGGACAGTTTTTTTTTCTAGTATGAATACTTCGTAGTGTAGTCTCCACTTACAATCCCAGCTTCAGTGAGTGATACTGACACTTACGTCAAAATCGCGAACGGGTAGCGTGTTTGGAAACCGGTCATCTCTAAACTGTCCCGGCAAATGGTTCTCAAACACGTAAGTAGAACACGCTTTGAGTTTGACAAGGTTGTCGGTAACATGACGGATAAGCTCTAGTAAATTGTCTTTACTCATTACTATATGTAACATAGCATCACGCCTGTATTCCCCGAAGAGACGGGCAGAGATGTACACAGTTTTACACAAACATTTCACCAATGCTGTTAATAAGTCCCATGTAATCGGTGGTCAACTCCGGGGTACTACTGAGAATTTTCTAACGGAAAAACTCAATAACACTTTGCCCGACCCGGGAATCGAACCCGAGACCTCATGCTCAGCAGTCGCGCTTGCAACCACTAGACCGAAGAGCCAGTTTTCATTAAACATCGGTTATATCATTGGTGAATACAGCACTAAATGCCTCGAGCAATGTGAATGCATTCATTGATCGAATGGCTTTGTGCTTCGTTCACTCAACTGATAAACAACTGTCATCGGCACTCTCCTAATCAGTATCAACTATCGGGAATGCATTTGATCACAGATATACAGGTGAAATTCATTCACTGGCAATATTTTAACCTCGTATTGTACTAGTAATATTTAGGCCTAAAATATATATACACATAACGCTATACATATAAAGCTATTTAATTTTTATTTAATTTTCGAAGCAGTGATAGCCTAGTGATATAACTGTTGGACTGACAAATCAAAGGTTGCAAGTTCAAATACAAGGCACGCACCACTGTCTTTTCGAAGTCATGTGCGTATTATAAATTAATTATCACTTGCTTAAAACGGTGAACGAAAACATCGTGAGGAAACCAGCATACCTGAGAGATGTTCTCGATGGTGTGTAAAGCCATGTCAAAGACCTACGGGTGGTTTAGACTCTGACACCAGGTTGTTCATCAACCATACGATGAGAAGAAGAAGAAGAAGAAGCTATTTAATTCTTACTTTCGTCATTAACATTTTAGAACAAGTAAGTTGATAAAATCTCCATTAAATGACTGTGACTGAAAAATACGCCCCTGAAAAACTTTCATAGTTTAATTTTGCCTCGGGTTGCCACTTAAGAAAAAAAAATAACAACTCGCCAAGATTAAATGGAAATCAACATAACTTCTTAGTAAACATTATACGAAAATAGAATGTTTACATTCTTTGTTTAAAAATAGAACCTAAAATCGAGAACACAATGAAATAAGAGGTCCTGGGTTCGATTCCCGGGTCGCGTAAAGTATGAGTTTTTCTAGCTATTATGAAATTTGGAATTGTTCCCGGTAAATAGCAATAGGCTCACCACCTATTATGTTGGTGTACAACCATGTAGGTACATCTCTACCGTGATGTTATGTTATGTTAAGTTTAAATGAAAACATCTGGGGCTCGTGGCTAAATAACAGCCAAGGTCGATCGATCGAGGTTAAGCTGCCTTGCCGTGGTTGTTCTGCGGATGGGTGACCATTATTTCAAATCGATAACGGGAGGGGTATCGATTTGAAATAATGGTCAATCAATTCTTCGGATAGTAGGTTAAACTGTCATTTCCAGTTATTAATTTAAAATATAGGATTACAGTTACAGGTAGTCGGATGCCTGAAAGTCTGACGAAACCGAGTTACCCTGTGACTGGGCTGTGTAAATATTTGTAGCTTTAAAAAAAACTATAAATAAAAAAGGAAACAATTTAACAAAATTGACAACATTTTGACAGCCGCGTCTGTCGTCAATCCCTTTACCAACATCCAATATTTGTCCAAATCTCTTGCCAAGGTAAGAAGATAATTTCGAAGGTACTTTAATAAAAAAACCAGACAAGTGCGGGTCGGACTCGCCCACCGAGGGTTCCGTACAAATTTGTAGGTACATATTATAAATAGCTCAGGAATCGAGTCTCGCAGTTTTTTCCGAGCTTTTCCTGAAATTCAGTTTCCAAAACATATAAAGGCTATATTTTTATGATTTAATTACAAATGTATTGTTTTCAGATTTTTCTCTGTACTTGTAGTATAAGACAATATTACTTGCCAAATTTCATAGTTCTAAGTCTACGGAAGGTACCTTTTTATTACGTTACTTAGAATTTAGATTTTTTCACAACTTCAAGAGACTGTAGACTTGAGTATATATTTTTAATTTCAACTCGATACCTCCACGCGTTCCCGAGATAAAGGGTATTGACAGACAGACGGACAACAAAGTGAAACTATAAGGATTCAGTTTTTACCTTTTGAGGTACGGAACCCTAAAAAACCGCGGAAATACGAGATGCGATTCCAAAAATGTAAGTATTAATAATAAATGACCTGATTCTCGTAAAGCTTTTGACCCAAATTCCACGAAGCACTTCAATTTCATCAGTGCTTTAAAATTCTATAGCATTTGTGCTATTATCGAATCTATTGATTTTACCATCAATTCGTTGGTAACCTGGATACATAATTGGGTTAAGCTTTTAAAGTATTAATTAGTAGTTCAACACATTATCGAATGATTGGGAGGGCTTGACGCAAAATATTACTCCGACCGCATTTCGGTCACAGCGGCCTAACTCCACAGAGATTAGCAAGTACGCAGGAGATATTATAGTGCACAAGTGTATGCGCAAACACAAATGCACTCTCTCTTCCTTTACTCTCATATTCCGTTAGGACGGCAATCCGACACAAACAGAGAGATCAGACGCAGGACCAACGGCTTTGCGTGCTCTCCGAAGCACGGGGTGTCACACCACCAACTTCCTGACTCCGGGCTGCTACTGAAAATTTCCTAACTAAAAAACCCAACAAAATGTTGCCCGCTCTGGGAATCAAACCCAGGACCTCACACACAGCAGCCGCGTTTGCGACCGCTAGACCAACGAGACAGTCACGTAAAATAATAACTACGAGAACACTATGGTTCTTTAATAAAAAACAAAATGGCATTTTACGGTCTAAGTTCAAAGCGTGGAGAAGATATAAAATATATTGTTTACTCTTCAACAAAAAAATTCATAGAATTCGTACAATGACTTACTACTTTTTAGTTCGACTAGTTACAAAAGCGTGTTTTTTAGGTTTTTTAAACTATTATTTATTTTTGCTTTTTTAGTCTTCTGCTTTTTGAAGATTTATCTGAATAATAAGATTTTGCTTGCCATTTTGGAGCGTCCACCATATTGAATTTAGTGTGACAACATTTTATTTTTCGTATTCTTCTCAGCAAACCCTTTCATTTGATACCCATAGCACACGATTCCATAAAAATGAATAGTCCACCATCTTTGGGAGTCCACCATGTTGGATTTAGAGTGACGTCATTTTATTTTTCGTATTATTCTCAGCAAACCCTTTCATTTGATACCCATATCGCGGGAGTGCATAAAAAATGACTAGTCTGCCATCTTTGGAAGTCCGCCATGTTGGATTTAAAGTGACGTCATTTCATTTTTCGTATTATTCTCAGCAAACCCTTTCATTTGATACCCATATCGCGGGAGTGCATAAATAATTACTAGTCCGCCATCTTTGGGAGTCCGCCATATTGGATTTAGAATGACGTCACTTAGCTCAATATGCATTGTCATCCAAACTAAACGTGTATGCAACATTTCAGCTCAATCGAAAATCGGGAAGTGGGTCAAAATAGCGACTTAAGGAGTCGGTTACAAACATACAAAGAAACATACATACAAGTGAAGCTAATATAAAGCGTGTAAAAATACCTAGTTTTATTAAAAAAATTAAGATTAATAAGATTTTCAATAAAATAAAAGTATAAAATGCTGCAATCGGCCATGTTGACTGAAACGTCAATCACAGAGAATGACGTCACGCCTCAGTCAAATGTCAAATCATCGCCGTACATTATGGCTTCAACTTATGTCAAATATGCTGAGGCATGTCGTCAAAACGGCGCCATGACACCCAGCAGCGTTTTCGCGGTTAAATCAAATTAGATAGATTAAAATGCAATAATTTGCGTTGAAACTTAGTTTATTGCTAAATTAATGTGTTTTTCGGATATAGTAGACGTGTACCTACATTATAAAAGGATATTTTAAAATCTGTCATCATGCCTATTATCTTTAAAGGTTTAACACCTAATGCGATAATGTAGACAGCTATTATTACAAACTACAGTTTCACAGTTACAAAGTAATAATTTTCGATCATAATTATGCACTTATTGCTACTACAAACACCATATCTATGTCACAGTAGGACTATTACTTATTTCAAAAAGACACTAAAATAATTAGTTTTAACGGAAGCTAAACAAGTTTATGTATTGTTTGTGTTGTTGACACGAAAGAAGAAGAGGACCAGAAGTTGATGTACAAATATTAATAAATTTGTATTTAAAATGATTTCTGTCTACCTTACACATATGCGTCTATATTTATTTGTCCATTCATAGTTTTACGCAATTAACTGAGGTCAAAATTAAGAAATTACAATTAAATTATCGATAACCAATTAAATTCCATCCTAAAACAAAATGTAGTACGAATATATTAATTAATTTTCACCGGTTACTACTCACGTACATTTTTCGGGATTGCTCGACTAGTTTTGAACTCGCACGGAGCCCTTAGTCATGAGCTGAGCCCGCGGCGATGTCGCGACTCAAACTGTTGAAACTAGTCGGGCAATCCCGAAAAATGCACGTGAGTAATAATCGGTGAACATTAATTGATATGAATATATCGCACGAAAGTTTTTATACAAAAATAGTACGAGTATAAATTCTATACAGCAAAACCAACACAAAACAATTACCATATTGTTAGATAAACTTAAAATTTAAGCACCGTTTGCATAGATTAGTACAGTTTTCCACCAATAGATGGCGTCCAATTTAATTAAATCTTTAGTTGGACCACCTGCGAAAACAGTTTTAGTCGAAACTTTACAGATGCTCAGTAGTTTAAGGATTATGTAGCCGGGTAGGGTAAACTTTCTGCATTGGAGGGATGGAAACTAAAATGCATGGGGATTTGCCGATATTGGGATATTGATTTAGTAAACTGATGAACCTCATGCTGAGTAATTTATAACCGTCCTCTTGATGAATGAGTTTGATTTAAATCCAATATCGGGGGGTTTCGTAGGGGGTTGATCTTACACCGAACAATACCTATGGCGTAGCAATTTACACCACCAGCCAGAGCATATTTTAAGAACTACAAACTAAGCAACACAGCACCAAGGGCGTCCCCTACGTGACAAGAGCCTCAGCTTGGGGCGTTGCTGGTCCAATTGCAATTATTATACAAGGGACAAGCTGGATCATATCGGTTGTTTATTGGGCGTTAATTTCTGTTAGTTTTATAGTAATATCATGTAACGCGATAATTTGAAAGTTAGCATCATGCTGAGTGCTAACCTTGGTAATGTCTCATCTATGACGTACATCTGTTAACGTAATCCAATTATATTTTTGTGTGGAAAATCCACCTTTGACTCTGTGCAGGACTCTTACCGAGTAAAATCCAAACGGTCCTACTCTACTTACCTTTACCAAGGTCCCGGGTCCGCAACAGTATTCACCTCGACCCCAGCAGGTTAGTTATGGTCCGTTGACGGTTGTCAACACACACTCCAGGATTTGTGCAGAATGGTCACAGTTAGCCTGCACAGAGACGCCGTCACGCACTTGCTGAAGCGCGTGGTGAATGGCCGTTTCGGAACATTATCCTAACTAATATTATAAATGCGAAAGTAACTCGGTTTGTCTGATTATTTGTTACGGTTTCACGCCTACTTAAGCTGCTGAACGATTTTTGATGACATTTGGTATAGGGATGGATAAATTGGACCTTGGAGAAGGACATTTTGTTGTGTAATGTTTTTTTTTGTGTAGGAATAGATTGAGTCTTGCAGAAGGACATACCCTATTGTTGAACGGACGAAGTCGCGTGCACCAGCTCTGTATACATATTCTTGTATTTCCTATATTATTCTTTGTCTATTTATTTACTTGCAAAACGTTTTTTATGCGTGTACACTATTACTTATACACTTGTTTTACGTATATCAATTCTTCATCAGTCTGTAATAATTAAGCAGGTAGCTCTCTCTCTGTCTAGCCTTTTCTGCCTATCTGACTTCCATAACCCAGTTACTGGGTAACACTGTATATCGTGATATGACTGGTTGTCAGACTTTCAGGCATTGACATTTGACAACCGGGACCGACGATTTAATCTGCTCTCCGGAGCACCCATTCACTGATCGACCGTGACAAGCGCAGCTTAACCTTAATCGATCGATCTGTGTGGCTAATACTTAGGATTGTGTAGCCGTGTAGGTACCTATGTCATGAAATTAAATCGAACATTCACACTAATAATATTTTTTTAATCAAAACGAGATTGTGAATCACAATATAAATTATTAGTTTGTTTGTGAATGTAAATTTTATGACTAATTAACATTGTGGGTTGTACAAAAAAAATTGGTCTTTGATCCGTATTTGTTTACGTAAGTAATGCGACATGAAATATAGCATCATGTAACATATCATCACGCCTGTATCCCCAAAGGGATAGGCTGAGGAGTACTGTTATACATCCATATTTCACCAAGACAATTATTAAGTCCCATTTAATAAGTGGTGAGCGTTTTACCATCTACCGGACACAATAAACTTACTAAGCTCGGAGCTGTTACTGAGAATCTCCTGCCCCAAAATTCCAAAAACATTTTTGCTCGACCCAGTAACCGAACCCCAGACCTCACGTTCAGCAGCCACGTTCGCGATCACTTGACCGACTAAGTAGTACAGTTAAAAAAAAAAGTTATACAATGAAATAAGATTCCGTTAAGCTGGGGAAAGTTTCTCCTAAAAAAAGTACTTACATTTCTTATAACTTTGATACCAAATGCAAAGCACCCTGAGAGTCTTCTACAAAACTTTATATAATAAAGAGCGACCCAAGTATTTATGGACTCTAACCAGAAGGCTAAGTAGGCGTAGGTTGAATTTACATAATATTAGATGAACCTTTGTTCATCTCCATCTATGTACACAACGCAAAATAATTTAGTATGCGGGCAAATAAGGAACACCTAATAAAATCGGATGTATTGTTCTAAAAAAACTAACACGCCCATCTTTATATCCTAGACACGGTCAATACTTCAATAAAATACAAAAATACAATAAAACATTGCAGTATAGGTGATCTATGTCACGCGGAACGATGTTTTTTTTTTCTTTATGGCGATTGTCGGCTCTCAATGTCTGACTACAAGGCCAGTGTCAAGAATTGATGAATCATTGCAATTTGTACCTTATGTCACAGGCAATAGAAGTCCATCTCACTCCTTCGTGAGATAGATAGACTCCATATTATACCTTTTGGGATTGAATTTATTTTAGTTTTTTCTGACTTTGTTTTACCGTAATTTATTTACTTTTAATATTTATTTATTACTAATGTATAGTGATCACAAAATCCTAAGATATTACCATAAACATTAAGAATTTATTAACGACAAAGTATAGTTATGGGTCGATCGATGGAAATTCAAATTGCCAATGATTCAAAGTCAGTCCAAAGTCCACCTCAGTGCACAAGTTTAATAAAATCAACGCAAAAACATACGAGCGACTTTACGTTAAGTATGCCATACTAAAAACGATCGTAGTATAGATATATACGCTCACTTAGGCCTTTAAAATTGAGTGCGTAATAATATATTTTTTAGAGGACACGCGTTGATGGTCCATAACAAGGACGGGATAAGACACATATGGAACACAAGTTAGGTGTATATATGATCTATTTCGTCGTGTGTACACGATGAATATTTATAATGGAATCAACAATATTAGCATATTATTATTTAGTTAATCGAGTTCCGCTTCATTATAAAACTGCGATTTTGTATCAAATAATTTGAAATTTCAAGTTGTTTTTTCTTGTTCGTGACGTAAAATGTAAGGAGAGAGCTCAGCATTCCGTCTGTTAAATGTCGAGATTGGGGTAATTTTCGCAATTATTAAGGTCATTTTATCGACTATGGGCTTCGGAGTCAACTATGTGCTGATGTAAGTCATATTTTATTACTCGGCTGCCCAAAAAAGGAGTGTTATGTTTTAAGGGTTCATGTATGTATGTGTGTTTCTTTATTGCACTATAACTTCTTAACGTCTGAACCGAATTAGATGTATAAAGTGTCGTTAGAATCCCTACATTTACCGGGGTCAGTTTGCTAATGTGATTTACGACCTTATAAATAAACGATAAAAAATAAAATTGCTACGAATTTTGCCCTAATCTGCAGGCGTATTATGTATTCCGATTACTATCGCGTGACGGTCACTAAATGGTATATTGCATCGTATGTTATGGCTTGTACAGTATAAAATATTAAAAAACATACGGCGCAGTGTACTACAAGCTGACCGAGATAGCCAATAAGTACGCAGGACGTAGAGGTCAAGCATCGTATACTCAAAATTAAATCGTACTTTTCAGTAATAGAGTTTAGAATAACATGTTCATATTATAAGTAATTTGTTCCAGCAGCATCCGAGTGTGTTATTATACAAAACTATTTTTTTAATAAATTCTGTTTATAATATTATTTTTTAATGCATCGCTTACCAAGTGATCATGAAATAAACATTAGATTATTCACGACATAGTGTTTGAATGAATACGCAACCGGTACCGGAATTGTATGGCCAAGGTAAAGTTTAACTACTATTTTGTAATATATAGGATAATCCTGTAATTAAATAGTAAAATTGTAGGTTTTTGAGATTACTATATATTATATTTATAAAACACAACTTTTAACCAGATTAATCGCGTGTAATAATACTCGCGATTAATCCGGTTAAGAGTTGTGGTTTAACAAAAACCAATAAAACGTGCGATTAATACTGCAATGATAATTGTATATGTGATTAATTAAATATTACTTACACAGGCTTTGGTTTAGCATAATTCCTGTCATTATTCAACTGCCTCATTTTTTGTAGTGGTCGCTAAGCGTGAAGTCTTGGATTTTATTCTCGGGTCGGGCAAATTATTATTATATAATATTTTCTGTTAGCTAATTCTCAGTAACAGCTCGAGGTTTGGAATAGTGACCGGTTGATGGCAATAAGCTCACCGCCTATTACAAGGAACTTAATTGCTGCATCGGTGAAATGAGGCTGTACAACTAGTGTATACCTCTACATACCTCTAGAGTGCCGTCCGTTTACTAAAAGGCCTTCCCGTAAACCAAAACGTTCCTCCATGTACGTCACCGTCATCCATTCATCCGTCATGCCTCTTATGATACACAGAAGGCACGAGTATTGATCACAACGCTAGCTCACTGCGAGTTGGCGTTTCCGACCATTAGATCCAGGGTTTACGATATTTTCCTTCATCGCATGTCTGTGATGTGTTAGATTATCTAAGAAAGTACATATGACATTGAAAAAATCCGATTGGTGCATGCCAGATTTAAATCCACAACATGTGGATCAAGAGACGCTAGCATTGCCAGAGGTCTCGGAACACGTCTCGCCGGCACCCGGAGTGTCCCGCCCAAAATCCCGATTTATCGTCTAGCTAGCCTCTGAACAAAGAAACGCACGAGGATAGCCAGCCAAACAAATAATAAGATAATCTTTAAAGTTATAAATTTTTGTGGAAAAAATAATCTTCAATTCTTAATATGGGCAATATTTATAAACAAATATTTATTTCCAAATATTGATTTAGAAATAAAGATTTATAAATTTTGATGTAAATTTTTTTTGTGTCCCGATTTATTCCAGTCCCGCTTTTTTCCACATAAGTCCCGACATACAGAACCACTCGGCCAGCACAACTTCAGTTACTAATACAAATTTTCAATTAACACAAATTTTCAATAAACAATAGTTTTCATGGAGCAACAAAGTTTAACTTTAATACCATTAACAAGGTTCGAACTCGCGACTTTCCACCGCAACTTCTTGTTTATTATCATTTGTTTGAGAATGTTCTAGAACAGCTACTAACTAGGTTACCAGTTTATTACTTTAAATTTGTATTAAAATTCAAAGTTTGTGCGGTTTTGTAGATTAAAGAGACTAGATAAGATAAATAGTATCGTACTGTTTTGTAATTGTAAAGAAAAATCATACCATCACTCTTATTATCCCCGAAGGGTTAGGTAGAGGAGCACTGTAGGAGACCAACATGTCACTGATGCCTATATAATTATTACGTCATACCCATATAGGTAGTGACCCTATTATCATATACCGGGCGTAATTCAAAACTCCGGGCGACTACAGACTACTGATAACTTCTTACCAGAAAATGTCCCGGGAATCGAACCCATATCTTTTCAAATATTGTAATCCTATCATGGACGCTGTGCCGGACTCCTGTCGACTAAAAACTGCACGGTCCCTCGCTAACCTTTACTGGAGTGCCAGGACCTCTGCATTGACTACATCCGGGAATTACACATACACCTAGGACCTCACTCAACTGTATGCGGCCTCTAGACCATTGAGCAGTTCTCTTGCTAATATTGCACAAAAAAATGTGAAAAACGGTTGTGGAGAATGGTTGAAGAGCTCGGTCAACTAGGCCCTCTCGACCTCTGCTGACTATTCCGATCACTTCTTTCACCTCTATAGGGACTGTATAGATAGCGATGACGTCATCATAAGACGTATTAAAATGTTGAAGTAGAATTCGGAGTAGTGAGCAGGGGTCGGGATGGCGGCGGATGATCCGGGAGGCGCAGGTTTAAATTTTGCTCACGAACGTATTTTACTTTTCATAAAATTTTAATACTTCTTAGTACGTTAATACGTTATTGTGTTTGAAATATTTATCTGTATTTATTCAAACAAATCTAATATATAAAATTCTAGTGTCACAGTTTTCGTTGCCATACTCCTCCGAAACGGCTTGACCGATTTTGATGAAATTTTTTGTGCTTATCCGGTATCTATGAGAATCGGCCAACATCTATTTTTCATCCCCCTAAATGTTAGGGGTAGTCCACCCCATTTTTTTTTATTTATATGGCAAAACAACGTTTGCCGGGTCAGCTAGTTATATATATTCTTTTCGACTACATGATCGACTACATGATGATGATGATAGCTCCCATATCCACGATGTTTCAGCACTCGAAAATGTTGATGTATTTTTCCACAAAAACATCAATTCAATTTAAGATGAGCCCAGAGGCAACGCTAAGATTAAGGTCGCTGAAGATCACTTGACAACGAAAAGGTAATTTGGGACCTCGATCAAGGGACCAGTTGAGTACCATGTTTGTATCCTTTGAAGATGGAAATGGGTTGGTCGGATTAGAAATGTCCTCGTTTATTTTAATAAAAATGTAATTAAAACGACATAATGCAAAAAAAAAAACAAAGCACGCCTGCCATGTTATGTGAACTAAACAGTTAAAACCTAGGTAGGTGTAAAATTTTTATCATCTATAGCCTGAGGTACCTGTATAATCCTATAAGTTTACTTAAGCACAAAAAAGGCGGACACGGTCACTCCTCCAGTCCGTCATTAGGGCCATCAATCACCATTACCCAAATATTTAGGGTCGGCTACCAGAACCAGATGCTATAAAATAAAAAATACGGGCAGTAAACCAATTTTTAACCGACTTCCAAAAGGAGGAGGTTATCAATTCGTCTGTATTTTTTCGTCTGATGTATGTTGGGTTTATAACTATGTAGATATGAGTAGGTACTCTCACAGAATAAAAAAAAAACCCCGTAAGGTAAAAAGTAAACGCCGGTTGACAAACAAGAGGGAAACATAACCCTCTCCCAGTACAGGCACCGACTCCAAAAATAACAGATTCCATCATCATCCCCCTGCCCTTATCCCAATTTATTTGGGGTCGGCGCAGCATGTATTCTTGTTCCATACATCTTTATTAGCTGTCATATCGTCAGTCACCCCTTTTCTAGTCATATCATCTTTAACACAATCCATCCATCGCTTCCTCGGTCTTCCTCTACTCTTATAGCCATCTACATTCATACTCAAAACTTTCCTTGTCACATGACCCTCATCCCTCCGCATCACATGCCCATACCATGCTAAACGATAACAGACAGAAAAAAAAAAAAACTGATTATTATTATATATTGTTCTTTTAAATTGTTCATTTAAATTTATTTGATAGAAAGCAAATTTTGATATTATTTTGCACTTTTTAGTGTTTAAGTAGATTTTAGAAGGCTGTTTTCAATTTTTGTTAAAAATTAATTGTAATTACTTTAAACCACGGTTTCTATTACTAATAAAAAAATTACTGGCAGGGTAAATTATAAATATTGTTCCTGTTAAATTTTGTATTGTCAATCTAACTGCCTAGCCTGTTAATGCATGTGACCAGTTTTTTAGTAGCATTGGAAAGGCACTCGAACCTATAGGTAGAACGGAGAAAATAAAAATAAAAATGAGTCCTATTTACCCCCGTAAATTAATAAAACAATGCAAGCCACAAAAAAAAAACCAGAATACTACTAAAAATAAATCCCGTATCGGATTTACGCTTCTCTAAACATTTATTTATTGCTTTTCCATCCATAGGGCATTCTTAACTTATCTACAAGAGAATAAAAGACGCCCATTCACTTTAGTATTCTCAGATATACATAAATTAAACGACGAGTTTGTTAGTAGGGCTGCCAGAAGTTTGACATTAATAAACGAACACGGTTACGCTCCCGAGAACTTTGTCTTTTCATTATTTATTTGTTTTATTTATACAATTTTATTATACAAAATGTATACATTAAAAGTCAAAGTCAAAAAGTTATTATTTCAAATAGGCAAAATTACATGCACTTATGAAACGTTAATTGATTTTAGTTGCATGGTTCCAAAAAGTTGGTCTTATGGAGAGAACCGGCAAGAAACTACATAGAAACTCTTTTAAAATAAAATAATACAATAACGATGCAAGATCTTTGCATAGTTACAAAGTTCGTAGGTGCAAGAACAATGTAGGTTAATGTGTGAGATGTAATATTATCTGATAAATAATGCTACGAATACAATTAATTAGTTATGTCACATGAGTCATTAATCTCTACATGGAGCTTACATTTATAGCATGTTTTGTGGGCTACGAATTTAAATACATATTTAAAATAAACTGAAATACAATATCAGTAGGTATATAAATGAAACATTTTATAAATGTCATGTGAATAAAATGTCAAGACAGGTCAATAAAACATTGTCACTGACACAATTCAGTCATTTCTGTTTTATTTTATGACACTCCACAATCACCTGTTGCCAGGAGAGCCACATGTTCAGAAAATAGTTAACGCCACACGTCCCTTTAATTTAATAATTAAATTATATATTTATATTAATTTAATTTTATAATAGGCTTTTTTAACAAGAACTGACTTAACATAAGCTTTAAACTTTTTACCAGTAAGATCCGTAATAGTTTGTGGCAGCTTGTTATAGAAGCGTTGACAAATACCTAAATATGATTTGTTTGTTTTTTTCAGTCTATATTTTGGCACTACCTTTGCTTTAAAGCAATCTTTATGCCTGTGTTATTGAAGGGTAATGCAGGGGTGGTCTTTTGTACAGCCATATTCCATCAATGCCATTATTGAGTCCCATGCACGGGCACCGCACTCCGAGCTGGTACTGGGAATTTCCTAACGGAATAATCACTGTTATTTCACCACCATCAAACCCAGGTACCCACACTCAGCAGCCATGTTTGCGAACCAATCCAATGATGCAGTTTCACTTAAAATTCATTTTATAATTTCATTTGACAACCCTATTCCAGTGCTATTGTCAATAGCGAAGTTATTATTCAGTTAGTCTCGAAATAAAATGCAAATTGAAATGCCAACACTTTGCAATTGAATTCAAAATGAATTATTTGTTGTATACAAAATATTTTGAATATTTTATAGTTTTCAATTAGTGTGAACAAAATTGAATTAAATATTATTTGACATGTGTGTGGTACGAAATTATGTTGAATGCAATGCTAACTGGATTTCTATGCATTACTTTTGTGGAGCATAATCATTTTAATTATTTTTACTTTATGGGTACTTTGATTGAGAACTGAACCTGCGCCACAGGTTGTGGGTTCAAACCTGGCATGTACCAATGTTTCATTTTCCTCGTCATATGTACTTTCTTAGTTAATCTAAGACATCAAGACATACGGTGAAGGAAAACATCGTGAGGAAACCTGGACTTGATAATCTGAAATCGCCAACCCGCAGTGAGCTAGCGTGGTGATTAAGCTCGTGCCTTCTCTGTATGAGAAGAGACCCTTGCCCTGCAGTGGGACAGTTAAGGGCTGGTTATTTATTTATTTTGATTAAGAATGACGTGAAAGGACAATGTTGGGGTTTAAAAGAAGATGTAGTTACAATCATAAAGAGAGTGGGATATTGTGACATTATTGTATGGTTTGATCATGTTGATAGGATGAATTATTGACACCTTATTGGTGATGTCCTCGAAAAAGGTCAGGTGTGTAGTAATCACAACCGCCGCGTGTGTATGACCAGATGTATGAACGTGGACGAAGCAAAAGGAGTATGAGAGCTATGTAAGGATCGTATCAGGGGCGTTCTATAGTGTCTGCCGACCTCTATGAGAAAAGGGTTTAGTTTATGTATGTACAGTCTACAAAAGAACAGAAAAAGGAAAGAAAGAAATAGGAGCGGAATATCAATGAAAAATGCTTTCCGTTGCATGCGCTGCGTAAACGTTTATTAAGTTGTTATATTAAATGGAAAAAGAATTCGCTAATTATTATTATTATTATGTGTTACTTGTTCTTTTGGAACCTCAGCTTGATACTGGAAGTTTGTCGAACCATTCACGAGTTTGTGTGAACTAAGTGGGATGGTTCGTTGCTTATTGATGTAGGTGTTTGTGTAGTTGATGTTAGGAATCGCCGAACTATGGAACATGTGTCAATTATAACTGATTTCTGTAGTGGCATGTATGTAGTTATTATTATTATTATTAATCATTTTATTTCGGACAACTATAAGATCCATAACTTGTTAGTAACAGTTTTGCACTTAATACTAGTGTTAGTAACTTAAACTAAAGACAAGAACGTACGAAGACCACCCAACAACTCGACACCCTGAAACTATGGAACAAGTCTTCGCACAAATTGCCTTATTATGGCGGAGGAAGTATCTGTCGCCACAGCCTTCAGGATGCTATTGCGACCGCCTCTTATTCTGCTCAGGAGTGAGGCCGTTTTTTTACGAATGATGGCATGAAATCCGTCGGTATGGGTTACTGCGAACATTTCTGAGGCACTACAAAAACGAGGCAGTCGCAACAGCATCCTAAAAACATTATTATATTGGACGCGCAGGACATCCAGCGACCTTTTCGAGTAGTTGACCCAAAGACTACCGGTGTAAAAACTCTGACAATAAGCTTTAAAAAGCGTAATCTTTACTTGGTCTGTACACAGAGCAAATCTTCGTGCCAACATATTACCCCTGACCGCTAGAGCCCTGCGCTCCCTCTCAATGTCACCATGATCACTGAGGTCGCTGGTGAGAAAATGCCCAAGATATTTAAACCTTGTGACTCTACGTATTTGCGTACCGTTTATGACCAGTTCGAGGGCATTCTCCCGGCGCTTACCAGCGACCCCAAAGACCATGTATTCACATTTTTTGGCATTATAGACCAGTCCATGCGCAGCAGCGTAGGTCTCACATACTTTGAGCAGCTCCACGATAGCCCCCGGCGACGGGCCCAGCAGCACCATGTCGTCCGCATAACTGATGTTGTTACAATTAACACCATTTACCCTGCATCCGACGCGCATGCTGCTGAGCTCGTCAATGAGGTCATTGACATATAGATTGAAGAGCCGGGGAGACGACAAACCACCCTGCCTCACCCCGCACTCCAACCCATATGATTCCGACAGCGCATTAGACCATCTGACATGGTTCGTCTGGCTACGGTACCAAAACTGCAATACACTGAGCAGTTCCGCCGGTATACCCCTACTTCTCAACTTACTCCAAAGCACATCGTAAGAAACGAGATCGAAAGCCTTGGAGAGATCAAGGAAGCAGGCGTACACCGGCGTCTTACGGTCAGTGTAGTATTTGACAGTATGCTTGACACCCAGGATAGCACTTTCCGTAGACAGTCCAGGACAAAACCCAAACTGCGCATCGTGCAACTTTATATATTTTGCCAAATAAGAGTCAAGCACACTGTCCAACACCTTAGCCACGACAGTGGCAAGAGATATCGGGCGACAATTACCTATGTCCGAGATGTCTCCTGTCCTATTCTTCACGATGGGTACAACAATGGTCTTGATTAAGTCTGCCGGCAAATACGAATGGCTGAGACACACCGTATAGAACAAGGACAGGACCCTCGGCATATGCATGCCCGCATATTTAAGATGTTCTATGCTAAGCCCATCATGCCCAGGGGATTTGCCCCTGCTCATACCATTTATCACCGACCTTACTTGCTTCGTGGTGAAACGCAGTAGCGGCTCTTCCCCCCGTTCATGAGACACAAAGCCGATTCCCGACACAGAGGGACCAAGTGGAGACCTTACTGTGAAATGGTTCCTAAATAGATTCGCAATGTCCCCATGATCCGTAACCCCTCCCACATCCGCCGCGAGACCAGGCTTAGCCTCCAACTTACCTGTAGACTTCCAAAACGCACGGAAATTGTTATTTGCTCGTTGTTCTGCTAATACGTCCATCTTAATTTGATCTTGTCTATTTTGACAGTACTTTAGCCGGCTTTTAAAATTTTTACGCGTCTCGTACATTTGATCGTAAACAGTACCAGAGGTTGGTCGATCAGCCAAAACCCAGGCTTGGAAACTAAGCCTGGCCTCTCGGTGAGCGTCTCGAACATGTTTGTTCCACCCACATAACGGACTACCCCGCTTAGGTCTCTGGTGTGCTTCACTAGATTCCCTCGCTGCTACACAAAGGACATCTATAATATTCTTGTACAGCTTATCAAGGACAAGTTTGTGATCATCCAAGTTGCATGACCCATGACTGCACACCGCAAACTCCTGTGGGAAGTCTATCTCTCGCAGTTTATCAGAACACATACGATGATAACTCTCGATCTCTTTTTTATTTCTGACGCCCCAGACAACAGTACTGCGGGGTGCAGCCCTGGTCGTCAACTTTGGCCTTACTACATCTAAGTTACATACAATATATATAGGTAAGTGATCAGACAAATATACATTTTCATCAATACCTACACTAACAATTGTCTGCCAGGCTGCCGAAGAGACCACACAGTGGTCTAACCACCTCCTACAGCCATGAGCCTCACTAATGAAGGTGTAGTAGCTTAGATCATATCCTAACTTCTTTGTATCAGCACAGACCCAGGATTGATCGTTACAAAAATTTAATAGCTCGACATAAAATAATTCTTGCGGATGCGCATTAAAATCGCCCATTATATATATGTTTTCAACATCATGTGTCGCAATTACTGCACTTACCTCACTTAAGACCTCGGTAAACAAAGGCAGGTTTTCCGGTGAGTTTGTAGTCATATATACCGAAAATACAACAATAGTGCGACCACCAGAGACAGCTTTAATGGCCACTAAACGAGAGCTATTACATGTTATTACCGAGACAGACTCAAAAACACCCTTCCTCCAGAGAATAGCCACTCCTCCGTACGGCCGACCCCTTAGGAGCCCTTCTGATGTGTCTACAGCAGACCCACCAGTGAATTCAAATTCAGGACTTATCGTTCCTAACATTGAGATATCATGAGGTAATAGCCAAGTCTCCTGCAGGCAAACCAAATCAGACCAATCACATATTTTTCTAATATTATCAACTGATCTTTTTGCAGATTTACAATTAAAACTTGTTAATTTTACATGACAGTTATTTTGACAATCCATACTGAATTTTAATCCAACTAATTACTTACTTTACTGGCCTCTCTATTTGTCCGGTACATAAAATGTACAAAGCGTCTAAAAGTAATACCGTCAGGCCATATCTCATCATTCAAAAACATGTCCACTTTATGTTTAGATACAAATAGTTTGTAAGCATTATACTTTTTATACGACTTGATATTTAGCTTTTTTAACGATACACTTTCATTAGTCTTACTTTTAATGTAGTTAATAAAAGCTAAGCATGCGTTAATGTTTTTCAAAGATTTATCTTGAATGGTTTAAGTTACTTAAAAATCACGTATGACGGAATTATTCCCACTTGTTCTAAAAAAAGTCCATGAGAGTAATATGTCTATCTTTTAAGGTTGACTCACTATATCTTTTTATGGTATTGAAATTTGTTCTAAAATAATGCATTATTTGGAGTTTGTTTATAAACATGATATGAATCCTTATCCAACTAAATACCTACGTTATTCATCACAAGTATTTAATTTTGAACAAAATTGCCCTTGTCATCATTTGATTTCAGTGAATCTTAGAAGATATCATGGTTTTAAAATAACTCCGCAACAAAATAATTATCAAGTACCACGCGCGTATTTATGATGTGCAGGGCGGGCGGTCATGAGGGGAAGGGAGCTGGTGGAATATATTTTAGTAAAATTTCCTCAAATTAACGCGGGTGAAACAGCGGGGCACAGCTAGTAACAAATATACAAACAAAATATCACGTCTGTAATCCCTGACAATACACACTCGGGTTTATTCAGTCTACACCCTCAGCTTCGGGCTGTAATCCAGCCTCGAGTGTGATGGCAGATAACTAATTCGTCCTGCTTATGGTCACATTTGTGTTGGGTCATTCGATTCCCTACAATATGGTTGAGTTTAGTGATGCTTACGCTTGCGTCTTGTTCGTGAACAGGCGCCGTCAGTTGGGGCCGGTCATCTCTAAACAGTCATGATAAAGTTTTGCATTGTAACTAGACTCAATAGACTTCACATTACATTGTTCTCACATATGTTTTTTTATATTTTAAATACAATGTTACCAACAATATTGTCACTGTTTGAAATAGAGTAACCGTGAAGTTTCTTGCCGTTCTTTTCCATAGTAATCTACACTTTGGAACGTGGCAACTACATAGTTTTCGACAATTCAAAAGTGCTTGTAAATAGTCTAATTGAAATAAATGCTTTGACTTTGACTTTGACATTTAGTTCACTTATATCATAATATTATGTTACGGTTTACCGGTGGTCATAGGAAATGAAGTGGACTGTATTAAATGATAAGCGCTGGTTTATTGAAAGAAAGGGATTACAGAGGTATCGAAGTGTTCGGTGGTGGTCCCGGTGAAGCCGGTGGAGAAATGACCGATATGTTGCGCTGTTGGTTGGAGCGCCGCGCCCCACCCGCCTTCATCCCCGCCTGCACCCATCGAGCCGTGCCGGCGAACACGGGATGATATTCTCGACTATTATATTGGTAGCCGTCTGAGACGGAACATAGGTGTTTTTTTCATTTATAACTATATATTATGACCGAAATACCGAATCGTAGGTAGATAGTCGTAGTCGTACTTCCCACTAATATTATAATCGCGAAAGTTTGTATGTATGGATGTTTGTTACTCATTCACGCAAAAACTACTGAATGGATATTAATGAAATTTAGCACAAAGATAGTTGATAACCTGGATTAACAAATAAGATACTTTTTATCCCGGTTGGACACAATTCTGAAGTCCGAGCAGACGAAGTCGAGCAACAGTTTATGAAAATGTATGGATGCTTGTTACTCGTTGTTCACGAAATAACTACTAAATGCATTTGGATGAAATTTAGCCACTTTAGTAATTTTATTTATAACCTGGATTAATACATAGGATACTTTTCGTCCAAGCTGGACCCAATTCTGAAATCGTAAAATATTTAAAATATATATGTATTTATTTTTATAACGCAATAAAGTGAATTCAAATTATAACTTCGATCATAAAAGTCTTTCATGTGTCTTCCGGGAATGTTGAAAGTAATGTCTCTACGTCTATCTTTGGTTTATAAATTCTACTCGAGCATAACATTATTTTATCTACACTAATATTATAATGATTTATATTTTTGTATGTAACGAATAAACTTAAAAACTACTCGCCCTATTTCAAAAATTCTTCCTTCATCAGAATGCTACATTATCCCTGAGTAACATAGGCTATATTTATTACTAGAAAATATTAGGGATCCTTACTAAAACTTCAATAATGTAACCCAAGGTGTAAATGTTCACCCGTGCGAAGCCGGGACGGACCGCTATACTAACTAAAATTTTAACGATATTATATTTTAATCTTCTTCCTAGATTTAATCCTAGTTTTAGAAGTTAGCAATTTATTTCAACCTGAAACATCTCTGACTTTTTTTTATTCTGCCCGTGACTTTGCTCACATTTGAGGCCATCACGCCTGTATTCCCCAAAGGTAAAGGCAGAGGTGTGCATAAATGTACACCCAAATATCACCCAAATTGTACCATGCTGTGATTAAGTCTTACACTGGTAATAGGGGTTGAGCCTATTGCCATCTACCGAGCACAATTCCAAACTCCGGGCAGCTACTGCGAACTTCTATCAGAAATCTCAATAACTATCCCGTCCTGGGAATCAAACCCAGCGCTTGGGTTCACTAAACCAATGAGAAAATTAGACAAAATACACAAAGATATACCGTACATCACAAACATACATTGCGGTGTGACACCCCCGCGCTTCGGAGAGCACGTAAAGCTGTCAGTCCTGCGACTGATCTCTCACCGGTCGTGTCGCATTACCGTCCCATCGGACTATGAGAGTGAAGAAAGAAGGAGTGCACCTGTGTTTGCGCATACACTTGCACTAAAATATCTCCTGCGTACTTGGCTGATCTCTGTACAGATAGGCTGTTATAGCCGAAAAATTTACGAGAGTATATTATTATCTTTCTCTAATAATTCTCCTTCTCAAATAATAAAAGCTCTACAAAGATAAATACTGAAATTATAAGACAATTGCTGACTTCGAGTTTCTAATATCGTTAACCTGAAATTTTAATGACAATTGACAAACGAAACGCCGTCTACGTAATACCGTCGGTCGTAATTTTGAAAATTACAAAGTCTTCATAAAGATTTTGTCTATTGTTCAATATTATTGTCTTTGTACTTTGTGCAGAAAATTAAATTTTTACGTCTAAGCTCAGTATTATTACAATTTGTAAGAGGATTCTCAATATAATTATTAAATTATAATTAGTGACGTAATTGTCTTGTCTGGGTGTGGAAAGTGCCTCGTTGGTCTAGTGATCGGAAGCGCGACTGCTGTGAGAATATATGGAGAGCCGTCGCCACCTTTTGTAAGGAGGTGATGTTTGCGAAGGAGGCGGCGGAAAGGGAGAGAGAGGCGAATTCGTCTCACCCCTGCCGCGGAAGACGCACCAGGCGTCGGAGGGCGCTAAATGATCTCCGGCCAACGTGAGCTGTAGCCTGCGGGTGACGAACTTGGGTACTTCGTTGCCCGACCAGTGATAGGCCCGAGACGGCGGCGCGCCTCGATCTGGCGCGCACATCTCCGTGGAGTGTTTGGCAGGCCAACTGTGGCCGACCTATACAGGCGACGAGGTACGTCGTTGCATTCGACGAGCCATAACTTGCCGGGGTTGCGGTGAATAGAGTCGCGATCAAAGAATCCCGGTATAGATTAGAGTAGGACGGTGTGGTTTATAGCCGGTAGGAGTCCGGCACAACGTCCATGATGGATTTTCCACACTGGAAAATCCATCATGGACTTGTTTTGTAAAGATATTGGATTTGATATTGGGTATTCTCAGTAGTAGCCCGGAATTTGTAACTGTGCCCAGTAGATGGCAATAGGTTTACCACCTTACTTGCACCACTCAATAACAATTGGTGAAATTTGAGTTTAAGATTTGAGTACACCTCTGCTTACTCTTTCAAGGAATACAGGAGTGATGCTATGTATGTTTATATTATGTTTTATAATTTGTGACGTAAGTATCTGGTCTGGGTATGGAAACTGCCGTGTTGTTCTAGTGGCCGAAGATTTTCTTCTTAAAAGATATGACAGACAAACGGTAATTAAAAACTTCGTGAGGAACCCTGAACTTAATAGTTTGAAATCTCTAAAATGCACTGAACTAGCGTGGTGATTCACAATCGTGCATTCTCTGTATGAGAAGAGACCCTCGTCTTGCAGTAATTTACATGGACACATACCCTGTAACCGGACCAATTTTCTATAAATCATACAAATATTTCTACCGTACAGGAATCGAATCTGAAAGCGTAGCAGCCGTTTTCTGCACCACTACCGTCAAATATAGGTACTAGCTGTAATTTAAATGGCTGTTTTCCCGCGGCAGAACAATTTGCCCTCAGTAGTACTATTAAAATATAGGGTTAATAATAAAAAAACAGAAAAAGTGCGAGTCGGACTCGCTCACCGAGGGTTCCGTACAAATTTGTGGGTACATATTATAAATAGTTCAGGAATCGAGTCGCGTAGTGTTTTCCGAGATTTTCCCGAAATTCAGGTTCTCTTTGTATTCGTCTTAAAGAGATGCCTGGCGATATTTATATAGCTCAGTTGGTAGAGTGATCACCCGGAACGTCAAAGGTCGCGGGTTCAAGCCCCGTTCTTGTCTATAATTTTTTGAATGTTTCTTTGAAAAATAGTAATTAATATAGGCGGTAAATGTAATATGGCCTCAACATGTAAAAAGAATATATAATTATATATGATATATTATCCTCATTATTATAAGTCAAATAAATTTCCAAAGACACCACTCGCAAAGAATATTTTCAATAAAAAGAACTCGTAAACGTTTATACTGGCATAAAAATATGGACGCAACCCCGAATTTTATGACATAAAGCACATACACATAATATTTTTCTTCTTTCCTACATATATGACGCCATGGGGGTAGGCAGAAACTACCGTACGCCAGTCGCCACCTGCTACGATTTTTACATGTGCATTTTACTTCATCCACGTTCATACATCTGGTGATATATGCGAGCCGGTTGCGAGTACTACGCACCTTTTTTTTTTTATGTGGAGAAATGCCCTCTCATACCGCTCTGACACGGGGGTACAGAGTGGTTATGTGGGACTGGAACCCACTAAAACTCCACAGTGTACCTCCACAGCCGCTTGAGCTTCCGTTGCCGGACTCCCTCACGGGGTTGGGTATTGCACCCCCCCCCCCCCCCCCCCGCTACGGCACACTAAACACATGGCGTGCCGCAACCGACCCCGTGTGTGGACGCCTAAGGTCCCCTGAGACGGGTCAGGTCTGTGGCCCCGCCGCCTGCCACTACGTCCGCAAAGGATAGGGAGAGCGGCGCCTCGCAATACCGGCACTCCTCCTCCCCTGCGGCCCCACCGCGTTCGCCATCCAACGGTGGCGGCCCCGACAAAGCCGCGGAAGGTAGGGAGAGCGGCACATCGACATACCGGCACTCGTCTCCCGCCGCGGCCCCCATCTCTCAGCTGCGGTGCCGCTCATACGACGCCGCAGCCGACCTCAGTTGCGACCGCCCACATAAGGCCCGCAACCTACGCCGGCGCCGCTCCAACATAGGCTTGAAGGCAAAGCCCAGAGGAGCGGCCCTTCTCGGATTCCGTTAGTTTCACCGTGGGTGACCAAGCCACGGTTACCAGAGCCCCCCCACCATGACCAGGTGGAACCCCTGGGGGGGGAGTACTACGCACCTTACATTTTTGGAGGATATTACTAATAAGGTCAGTGTATATCCTTCTAGGGCCTCCCCTTCCGGCATACATCTTCCGGTTTTGTACACCAGTCATAGCATAACATCACGCCTGTAACCTCGAAAGGTTGCAGTTGGATAGATGTGTACTACGCGACAGGCGCTATAGGGCACTTAGCACTCCGGCCATCGTGAGCAGTAACCTATGGGTGATTTTTTTTCTGTCATATATCAATTTTCGGGTATCCACCAACTCACCTGATGGTAAGCGACGGTGTGGCCGAGGATCCAGAATGGTGGGGACTTAGTTAGTTCGTCGCCCGACCAGCGCTAAGCCTAAGATGGTAGCGCCCCGTGCTTTGTTTGCGCAACTTTCTGGAGTTTGCGTGCAGGATATCTGTGGCCAGCCTACACAGGTCATTAGTGCAGGAAGACCATAACCTGCTGGGATTGCAGTGAATGCGGCTGCGTGACACCGGTAAAGATTAATGGAACACCATGAGATTTTTACTCGGTAGGAGTCGGTACAGGGTTTACAGAGGTAAAATAATATATAAGGTCCTAATTTATTAGGTAATTTCCTTCGAAAGGGTTAATATATTCTCTTAAGCCAAGAATTAAATGGATTTAACAAATTATTTGTAATTAACATAGTACTAGCAAGACGAAAAATGCTCCTAGAACGGCGAAAATGATGAAAAAAATAAAATTGTTATAGAAATTTAAATTATGGCTTAAATGACTCCTTATCTTAAAAGGAAATTACCTTACCTAATAAATTAGGACCTTATATATGAAAAAGAATAGATGTATTGTTGAATACCCACATTTCACCAATGCAGATAAGTTTCATGTAGTAGGTGATGCACCTATTTTCATTACAGGGCACATTTCTATTATAAATACCGGCCAGCTACTAAGAATTTCCTAACCCAACATTTTCTACCAGAAAATCTCAACAACCCTTTTACCGACCCGCAAATCGACCCCAGGACCTCAACGTCAGTAGTCACGCTTGTGGCCACTAGACCAACGAGGCAATAACATAAAAGTCGTTATAATTTTATATCCCACATAAATGTGAACTCGATACGTGTTGGTGACAGCCTGTCTTCCGTTTTCAGAAGTGAGGATATATTTGTATAGATACACCACCCAAATCCTCTTTTCAGGTACGAAAAGTGTTGGAATCACATTTTTCTTTTTTCCTTTTCAGCTGTTGGGCATATAACCGACTCGAAAGAAACAGAGTGGAAATAACTGAGTGGAAAGATACGGTCGTGAGCAGGATTAGAACCTGCGCCTCCCGTATAAATACTGTTGGTGCTCTTGTCTTTATCCGGGGGCGCAGGTTTAAATCCTTCTTACGACCTTATTTTTCATGACATAAACATGACGTAAATAAAGACAACACTATTATTGATTAAAAAGTAAGTCAATCATAAAAGTAAATTTTATTTAGTTATTTTTTAATCACTAAAACAGCTTAAAACTAGTGGTTGCATAATACACACTAGGCTTTATTACTCCGCCGCCTCTTGCTCGGGCTAAAATCCAGCCTAGAGTGCTATGACCAACTTAGCTCACTTTCTATTTGACACTAGACATCTCGGGAGAGTCATGCTTCGGCAAGAATGGGCCGGCTCGACCGGAGTGATACCACGGCCTCACAGAAAACCGGCGTGAAACAACGCTTGCGTTGTGTTTTGCCGAGTGAGTGAGGGTACCGGAGGCCCAAACCCATTAAAAGGCCGGTAACGCACTTGTGACTCCTCTGGGGTTGCGGGTGTCCATGAGCGGCGGTAATCGCTTTCCATCAGGCGATCCGTCTGCTCGGTTGCCCCTATACCATAAAAAAGCGTACCTAGATATAATATCAGTTCTCACGACAAAATCTGACGCCTTAAAGCGCTTATTATTACTGTTGTAGGTAAGCTTGCTACCATGTAGGTACGATGGTAAGCCTAAGAGGATTTATTTCCAGGTTTTAGCTACTTATGATATTAAAAATATTAAGTCTGGCGGGCGGTAGAGCGGTAATGTTCAGTAAGGCGATATAATACCCGCTCTATTTTATGTACTAAAGGCAATTTACTTTAGTTTATTTACAAAAGAGTTCTAACATTGAAACAGCTAAAAGTCCGCCATTTTGAAAATAAAAATGCGAAAGTCAGCCGCCGATTGCTGGCTGTATTTAATCAAATAAATATAGGACCTCCATTTAGTTTTTTTATTAATTCTTTATTGTATACCTAGGACAACAACAACATAGGACATTATAGTTTAAAAGAAGTACAATGGGCGGCCTTATCGAACCCGACCATTTCTTCCAGGCAACCTTTAAATGGATAGATGTGACATGAACTGGAAACGAGGCAGTATGTGGTGTACAAATACTTAAGACACACGATTATATACTATAAATACTTATATATATATATATATATATATATATACAAACTTCTAAAAATATAAAATATATATTGATAAATAAATAATATAATAGAAGAAATGCATTGACCTACTGAGTGATAGTACTTGATTGCGACAAGTAATGTTCCTTCACTAAGCTTTTAAATATTGGCAAGGATTGAGCCCGTCTTAGTGTTACAGGCAATGAATTACATAAACGAGTCGCCTGAACCTTATAGGATTTGTCGATAAATTTGGTCGAATGCATCGGCATTTTAAGACGTAGATAGATAGTTGTTTTACTAGCTTCTACCCGCGACTTCGTCTTAGTGGACTTCCAAATTGGATCGGAAAATCGTGTAAAATCCTATGTATTAGCCCAATTTATAAACTTTTTGTTCGAATCTGGTCAGGAGATATTGTGCGAAAGAGTGTTTGAGGAGCCCTAAGACTATCTATATGGCTTAGAAAAGCTCACATCGGTTCATACCACGTTTGAACCTCCAAACTGTGGTTCAAGAACCGTAAACGATCGGACACTACGAAATTTTTTACAGACAGAAAAATAGAACAAGGAGAAAATAAAATCGTCTTCCCCTTTGGATTACGATATAAATTCTTGTTTAAATGGCAGGATTAAGTGTTGTTCTGTACTCGTAATCTTTATCCTACATCTCTTTACTCGTTATATTTGAGTCGTATATTAACTTAGTAAATAACAATACTAGACTAGCTATAGATACTCTTGGTTTTGCACACATTTTTTTTCCCTGTTATAATGTTCCCAATGAGGTAACTTTATTTCTATGACAATCTAGCCTAATGACTAATAAGTAATTTAATTTTAACTTAAACTCCTATGATAATATAAATTTCTAAGAATCAGTCCAATAACTATTCTTAGTCTTTGTTAAGGCGAAGACACTTTTTGTTCATGTGGTCTTAATTAAAGTACTCAACACTTTTTATCACTCACTGTTCACTAAACTAACTCAAAAGGTTTGGTCCTTTTTAGTCTTCTCACTAGATCCGCACACATGAAAATATATTCTGTAATACAAATTAAACAATTTTGGGGGCCGAGTTGCCCGCGTCCGTAGGAGTGCACCCTTAAAATGGAATCCCAACACGTGGCCCCATGGGTGGTTGCAAAACAGGTAACACAACTCTGGTGGGATGCTTCGGCCGCGGCTGGTTACCACCCACCGGCGAAGCCATGCCATGAAGCTACCTAGTCGTGTTGCGGGATGAAGTCCGGTGCAACCGTTGTGGGAGACGGGTCTGGGCAGTCGCTTCAACTCCCCAACTATCGTTCTCCCCAAATCTATCAATTTTATGTACTTAGAGTGAATAGATTCATTCTGGATATACGTGCTTCATCCTCGGCCACACCGTCGCTTACCATCAGGCGAGTTGGTGACTAAAAGAAGATCCATTTAGGATATAAAAAAATATTTGGCGATAATATAAGGCGGAAAATGATTTATAATAATAATTTTCGTGAGAAATAATTATATTAATTTGAATGTTATTATATTAAATGGAAAAAGAATACGGTCGCGAACAGGATTCGAACCTCGAGATGGCTTAGTGGTCAGAGCGCCTGGAGTATTCATCTGGGAGGCGCAGGTTCGAATCCTGTTCGCGACCGTATTCTTTTTCCATTTAATATAATAACTTTAGAGTTCGCTAAGCATGCGTTAATTCTTTTCAAAGATTTATCTTGAATTATTAAGGTAATTGCATTCTTTACGACATTGTATTAACTGCAAAGTTAGTCGTGTCGGTTCGGTCACTTGTATAGGGACTGAATTGATAGCAATAACGTCGCCATAAGACGTGTTAAAATATGGAAGAAGAATTCGCAGTTGCATATGATGTTATATTGTTGTTTTTATCTTATTTCTCTTTTTGTTACGCCAGTAAACTTAATTTCTTTCAATATATATCTGCCTAGCTTTTTCCCAATTACATTGGGGTCGGCTTCCAGACAAACCGGATGCAGCTTAATACCAGTATTTTACATGGATGACTGCCTATCTGACCTCCACAACCCATTTACTAGGTAACACGATAAGTCGTGGTATAACTGGTTGTCAGACTTTCAGGCCTCTGACTACCCCTAACGGCTGTCATCTTAATTTGACAAACCCGACCCACGGCTTAAAGTGCTCGCCGAGGCACGGAGGGCTCTCTGTATAAAATGATGGTCACCCATCCACAGACCGACCGCGGAAAGCGCAGTTTAACCTCGATCGATCGATCTGTGCGGCTTTTACTTAACCACAAGCCCCTCCTACTAATTTCTTTCGATATATAATACAGTAATGAAGCTTTTATTTTAGAGCTATTATTGTTCAAATAAGGCAAGCAATTAATATTAATGGCTTAGAGCCTCGACCAACATCTTGAGGGGCTCTCGTTAGGCGGCCGGGTCAAGGGCCTGATACCGTAAGCGGTACTCCTCGACGTGACATGCATTGTTGACTTGTTTTTGAGACTAACAACCGGTGGTTTGGATTGTGTCGCTGTCTATTTTTACACGACTGGCCAAAAAAACGAGTTTTTTTTGTGTTCATGTAGAAGGAAAGAATAGTTTATTGGCACGCACAATTATATAGGTATACTTATGTATTTATAAAATTGAAGTGCCAAAGGGCCATCAGCTCAACATAATGCTAGGGCGCGGTAAAATCACTACTACCTAGCGCTGATTTTCAGCTGCGGCCCACGTGTGCCAAACGCTCGAAACAAGGTGAATAGTGAATACATAATAATGGGAAGTACAGTAGGTATGCATGTTTGTGAGTTTCTTTATTCCATCATAACTTTTAAATGCCTGAATCGATATAAATGTTTAGGGTATTTTGAAATTCGGTTGCAATCATAAAACACGGCGTCTGCCTCTGTCTCACTATTATATTTAGCTCTTATGGTCGCTACTGTTTCTGTTCTAACTAAGTAGCTAAAGTACAAAACTTACGTAAATTTCAAAAAGTTTAGCTTATTATCCTACTAATATTACGAACTCGAAAGTTTGTATGTATGAATGTTTGTTACTCTTTTACGCAATAACTACTGTACGGATTTGGATGAAATTTGGCACACAGATAGTTAATAACATGGGTTAACACATAGGGTACTTTTAACCCGGTTGGACCTAATTCTAAGTCCACGCCGACGACGTCGCGGGCAGAAGCTAGTTTTATATATTTCACTTGGATTACTGAAATATTATTATACAGATCAAACAAACAAAACAAGACTAAATTAATTAAAAAATGCACGGTTTCCATGTGTGTGTTTTTTTTTTTGTAATAGCCTTTGTTATACTTGCATTCATACATGAACGCTCATGTCAGTCATGAGTCGTGTATTATTAGTGAGTAATCGCTTAATATGTATTTTTTTTTACATTTTGGCAAACTCTTGGACAGGGTGCGCCAGAGGTGCGATAAGGCTATAGTCATATCACCATCATAACCATAAACTCATGCATTTTCCTTCTTATATATAGCAGCCTAGCCTTTTCCCAATTACATTGGGGTTGGCTTCCAGTCAAACCGGATGCAGCTTAATACCAGTATTTTACATGGAGCGACTGCCTATCTGACCTCCACAACCCAGTAACAGGGTAACACGATATCTCGTTGTAAAACTCTGACTAGCGTAACGGCTGTCATAGATCTTAATTTAACAACCGGGACCGACGGCTTAACGTGCTCTCCGAGGCACGGAGAGGTCTCGGTCTCCGCGGCAAGCGCAGCTTAACTTCGATCGATCGATATGTCCGGCTGTCACTTAGCCACGATCCCCATGCATGTTCCTTCTTACTTTAACTAAAATCTAAGACAGCTTTCTCACTCTATCTAATTCGGCATTCAAAAAAAATCGACTTGAAAACAAAAAAAAAACAATAGAACGAAACGAGACTACACGAGATTAAAATTCAAAATTGGAACTTGGCAGTTATAATCTTTATTTGAAGCTTAAGATTTTCCAGTAGGCACTCATTGTGGATGACTTTTTCTTCAAAGGTCGGTTCGAATTATATCGTCGAGTTCTCGGAACGATAAATCTATTGGTCTTTAACATCGATCTTGCACTTGACAATTGGAGTGGCCTTTGCTTGTCGTTCACTCTTATAGAGCTTACGGGAGCAAATGAACGAACGAATGATCGAAAAATCGCTTTGGGTCGAATAGATTTTTAAATCTTGTTTTTTTCTAGTAATCTTATTGTCTGGGTTTGTTTTTATTAACTTTGTATGCCTGATGCTGCACGTCGAGCTGAGTCGATTTCCTAAGCTTTTTGGTTTTGTTAAATTCAACTTATTTATGAAAGTAAGGGTATAAAATGTTACTCCAACGTTGAGGACTGATTTCGGTTTTTAGTATAAAAACTTGTCGAAAATTCAATTCATAGGATGGCGTTATCAGACGTTGGTATATTCTAGTTTAAATTAATTTCAGATAAAAATAAGTGAATATATTTTTACACGCACACTTTACTATTGCAGTTGTGGTGTTGTAATAAGTGGTGAGCCTATTATCATCTACCGGGCACAACTCCAAACTCCTGATTGCTACTGAGAATTTCCTTTCAGAAAAAACCCAATAACCCTTTGATTCGACCTGGGAATCGAACCCTCATGCTTAACAGTCGCTTTTCGGGTACTAGACCAATGAAAGAAAGAAAGAAAATATTTATTTCAGACACGTAAACAAATTATAAAAACTTAAATTAAGAATATTAAAAACCTGTACGAGAGCAAAAAGGCTCCTATCTCAGCATAAGCTGAGAATGAGGCCAAGGTAAAGTTTTCTTTTTTTGAATGAGTCAGTTATACTTATACTCATGGGATAACAGGTTGTTCTGTACAATGCTGTACCCATGGTACGTATTCTAAGTTTTCTTCTTCTTCTCATGACTGTGTGGTTGAGACTCAGCTTAGGATTAGAGTTGTTGAAGCTGCTTATGTTACTTACTCAACCCTTACAGGACCATAAGGTAAATAATAATAAATCTAAGTATTTGACTTCATCTTCTTATCGTGTGGTTGGTCTCGGACGTGGCTTTACACACCATCGTGGCTTTACACACCATCGAGAACATCTCTCAGGTGTGTTGGTTTCCTCACGATGTTTTCCTTCACCGTTATAAGCAAGTGATCATTAATTTATGATACGCACGTGACTTCGTACACTCACCGGTGCGTGCCTTGGATGACTTGCGACCTTTGACTTGTCAGTCATACCCCGCTATCACTGCTACAGTATTTGACTGTTTTGTATAGAAGATTTGGGCATCTTATAAATAGAAATTATATAAACACCACAGACATTGTTATCGTTTTTGTGGAAATGTAAGAAAATATTTCCCATAGTCCTGAAAGGGTTAACGTTATTAATCAACAACATCCGAAGGTGCCCTTTGGAGCACTGGGACTTAAATGAAAATGCTAAAGCTGCATCTACGGCCTTAAACTAGGAATACAAAAAAGGGATAATTTAAAAAATTACCCAGATAAAATCTATTTGCAGTTCATACCAGCAGGACATTCACCATCATCCCCGTGCCCTTATCCCAATTTCTTTTGGGTCAGCGTACCATGTATTCTTTTTTCATACAACTCTATTAGATATATCGGCAGTCAATCCTTTTCTAGCTATATCATCTTTAACACAATCCATTCATCATATTATATATTACTAGCTGACCCGGCAAACGTTGTTTTGCCATATAAATAAAAAATTTAGGGGTGGACTACTCCTAACATTTAGAGGGATGAAAAATAGATGTTGGCCGATTCTCATAGATACCGGATAAGCACAAAAAATTTCATCAAAATGGGTCAAGCCGTTTCGGAGGAGTATGGCAACGAAAACTGTGACACGAGAATTTTATATATTAGATATTATATTAATCATATTTTTAGGGGCTGAGTTGCCCGCGTCCGGTGCAAAACAGGCAACACAACTCTGGTGGGAGGCTTCGGCCACGGCTGGTTACCACCCACCGGACGAAGCCATGCCGTGAAGCGACCTAGTCGTGTTTCGGGATTTAGTCCGGTGTAACCGTTGTGGGAAACGGGTCTGGGCAGTTGCACCAACTCCCCAACTATCGTTCTCCCCAAATCTATGTCCTCCACTTAGAGTGAATAGATTTCTTCTGGATATACGTGCTCCATTCTCAGCCACATCATCGCTTACCATCAGGCGAGTTGGGGGCCAAACGTAGATCGATACTGGATAAAAAAAAACATCGCTTCCTCAGTCTTCCTCTACTGTTATAGCTAATTATATATAGAAAATAACACCAGTTCTCCATTGTTCCCAGGAGTAAAGTAGCAGCCCTACTCCTGGACAAGCACCTCCAGATCAACGGCATCTCAATGGGCGAGGTGATGAGAGAGAGACAGAGCATACAGATGCAGCCTATGGCGAGCAGCAAGATGAAGAGGGAGAGGAAAGCAGCCAGGACTCTCGGTATCATCATGTCAGCGTTCTTGGCGTGTTGGCTACCGTTCTTTTTGTGGTAAGTGACAAGTAAATAAATAAATAACTAGCCCATTATTGTCCCTCTGCAGGGCAAGGGCCTCTTCTCATACAGAGAAGGCACGAGCTTAAACACCACGGTAGCTCACTGCGGGTTGGTGATTTCAGACTACCAAGTTCTCGCGATGTTTTCCTTCACCGTATGTCAGTGATGTCTTAGATTAACTAAGAAAGTACATATGACATTAAAAAGTCAGTTTGATGCATGCCAGGTTTGAACCCATAACTTGTGGCTCAGGAGGATGGCCCGTAACCACTCGTACTGGTACATTTTTATAATGAGTTATTCTTCTTCCACGTACATAAGAAGTATTAAGCCGTGCTTGGTCTCGTATGTACGGCTGCTAAGGGTATGACCCTTAGCAGCCATCCTGGGTTCGATTCCTAGTTCGGTCAGTGCTCCTGGATTTGGCCTGGTATTTGGGTGTGTGCTGCATGGGACTTAGGCATCGTGTCTCCAGGTCTTTCAAGTGCCGGGAATTTTGATCCACTGTGGCAACTGACGTGTTTAAGGCCAATGAGTCGGCATCTGTGAAATGTGAATATACTACAGCAACTATGCTGTAGTATATTCACATTTAACGTGAAAATTCGGCACAGAAGTACTAACTTCTCTGCCGAATTTTCGGCTAATACAGGCTAGGTAATGCTAGATAATGTTACTTCATCCAAGAAATAACAAAAAAATTACATTCTGTTTTTGTTCTTAATTGCCAATTTTCTTCCTTTTTTTAATTCAAAATCTTTATTAATAAAATGTTTATTATGTCTCGTATTTAGTAAGACTTCTTACACTACGATAATCCTGTAATCACAAAAATGTTGTTCCAACAGGTACATAATAACAGCCCTCTGTGGGGACGCGTGCCCTTCCCCCCCGCCGGTGGTGGCCGCTGTCTTCTGGGTGGGTTACTTCAATTCAGCGCTGAACCCGCTCATCTACGCCTACTTCAACAGGGATTTTAGGGCAGCCTTCAGGAAAACCTTGGATTCTTGCTGCAGGTTCGTTTTAACTCTTTAATTTTATTTATTTCATTTTATTTTATTATTTAAAGGTAAACAAACACCACGTAAATAATTCAGAAGTATTATTGTAAGCTAACTTAAATATACAACACGCTAATGCTAACGTTACACTTCTTGTTCTTATCATGTGCTTGATGAACAACCTAGTGTCAGAGTTTAAACCACCCGTAGGTCTCTGACATGCCTTTACACACCATCGAGAATATCTCTCAGGTGTGCTGGTTTCCTCACGATGTTTTTCATCACCGTTATAAGCAAGTGATAAGTAATTTATAACACGCACATGACTTCGAAAAGACCTTAACACTCTAGGCTGTCTTCTAACTACATGAACAATTAAGTCTCCTAACCCAAACTTTCTTCAACCAGGTCACTCTGCGGAGACATCGCCCGTCGCTACTGCTGCCAGCGCCAACGTCGCGACCATCACCATTCAAACGCGTCATCAGACATCCATATGAACAACTGCATCAAGTCCACTTCAGCAGACGTGTTGCGGGCACACCATGCTTCTTGCTCAAGACCTGAAGAAATTGTCTTTGAAACGTAAAAGCTTAGGTCTTAGGTGTATTGCAGAAATTTACCCTTTGTCCTAGCTGAACAGTGTATTGCGTTACGTCGCGATGGAAATCGCATCGCTTTACAAAAATAACAAGCGTTAAGCTTGAGAGTTACGTAAGCAGGGAATTAAGCAGCAATATGTTTTGAGCAGCTAGCACTTCGTTGACGTGCGCAATGAGAAAATGTGTGATGATTTTAATATTAGTTATGCCAAAGCACAAGTATTGGTTGGTGAGCTGTGTAAAACAACTAATACATGACGCTGCGAAACAATCACAGAAATCGTAATAAGTCAATAGAAATGTTATTAACTACATTTTATTCTGAAAAGTCAAGCATATTGTGTACTCACTCGTAAACGCATTACTCCTAAACTGTTTGTTTTTTATTTTTTTGGCATCTTGCGAACCCAGAGGGGTAACTCGAACACTGTGCTAGTGGTATACCCACTATACGCGCGGAGATAACACGTGCACTTCTATTGACTTACTATTCAGATTTCTGCCATCGCAACGTACTTCGTTAATCACACGTCGCATCGCCCGACGTGATATAATGCAATGCGATGCTTAGCTAGGACGAAGACTTAGAAAAAAAAAACTTTTTTATTAATTAGAAAACGTTTTCCATGTGCTGTTAGTTGTAATGATCTTAAAGTGAAGCAATGTTAGATTTTAAGGTAAGTTATTATATAAGTGTGAGCGATAGTCTGTTTCAAATCTTCTATTTTGTTTTCTACCTATTGTAAATTAATTTTCAAAAAAGGCAACTTTCCTCTTTTTGTGTTATATAGGTGTATGTCAACAAATTTTCTAGACGTCTATGTAAATAAAATTCTATTTACCTTTTAAATGTGCTTGGAGTAAGTCATAGATATAGTTGAAACTAGATACCGCAAGTTGCACCTTGCGTGCAATTGTCACTTTCAAAGTAGGCGCACAGCACTAACTTTTACGCTGCCAAAATCAGCCTCCGATCTGCGGTTTTTATAATAAGAAATCAGAAATTTTTAAAAATGACTCATTCTAACATAATTAACTGTATCATCTGTCAGAAGTAGGTAATTATCTGAGGGAATGGAGCTGTTTTATTGTTATACTAACACGCTTGGTTTTCATAAAATTAGATGTACTTGCGGTATCTAGTTTATTTTAAATCTGTGGAGTAGGTGCAGTTTTAAGTCAAAGAAGGAAAGCATTTATTTTTAAAGGTTTCGAAGGAATGCTTTTAAATGCTAGTTAAGGTTGTGACGAGGGTTTAAAATTTAGGACGGTTGTGAAAAGATATTTTTGTTCGAAAACTAAATGGATATTTTAAGTTACATAGTAATTGAAAACCAAAGAGAAATGTATTATTTAGAATAATTGAAAATAAAACATAAGCAGAAAACGCTTAACGCTTAGATGTTAAAATGGTTTAAAACCATATTCGTAAATGTTATTAATGATGTACCCACCGAAAAAAGTAGTAAAAAAAAAAAACATTATTTTATCCATTACCAAATAGACTTATAACCACATTATAGAGGTTAAACCCGCATACAATCCTACTGCTGAGTTTAGTTTTTAAAAGTAATATATTAAATACTGTGAACATACAGATACAACATTAAAAATTAAAACAATCAACTAATTAACAATACTAACTTTTAGAAACGGTAACGTGGCTAAAAATATAATCATTTTAATTAATTAGTAACATCGAAATACTCGCTGAAAACCAAGAAAGAAACATTAAACAAAATAAAATAAAATTTCTACTACAAAACAAAACAAACTCCCAAAATATATAAGGTCCTGATTTATTTGGTAATTTCCTTTGATATAAGTCAAATACATTCACCTAAGCTAAGAATTAAAAGGTTTTTTTTTTGTAATTAACACAGCACACGACGAAAACTGCTCCTTGAACGGCGAGCATTAAGAAAAAAATTAAATTGTTGTATTTTTTTTTATTATGGTTTAAATGAATCCTTATCACTTACACATTGACCCTTTAAAAGGAAATTACCTAATAAATTAGGACCTAATATAAACCAACAAACTTTATATGTAGGTATACTCTTGAGTCGTGAGATTATGAACCATCATCTCTGTAATATTTTATCGAGGCATGACGTAATGACTTTCATATTCCGAATGCCATTTTTACCCTTCGAGGTATCTCAATAAACTTGGCTTAATAGTGATGTCAGGTATAAGAAAATACCGGGACACGGAACAAAAACAATTCAAATGGCTTCCAACAAATCCCGTTATTTTTTTAATTGCTGATTTCAAATTGTGAGACAATAACAAGAAAAAATAACCGTGAAAAAAAAGTTTTGTTAAAAAAAATACAAAGTTGCGTCACCTTTCACCTAACCAATTCCAATCTTCATTTCGAGCAATAAGGTCAAAAGTCACAAAGAACTCCTTTGTCAACACTTACATAAACGAAAAGTTTTACTACCGCCAAAAAAGGAACTGTAGACAAAAGTTGTGAAGACTCTTGTGAATACCAATGGACAGAGTTACGGTAAAAAACGACCAATTCAAGATATGTCTTTGAAAAAGCATTAACGCATGCTTAGCGAACTCTAAAGTTACAATATTAAATGGAAAAAGAATACGGTCGCGAACAGGATTCGAACCTGCGCCTCCCGGATAGATACTCCAGGCGCTCTGACCACTAAGCCATCTCGACCTCTGCTCACCACCGCGAATTCTTCTTCCATATTTTAATACGTCTTATGGCGACGTCATTGCAATCAATTCAGTACCCATACAAGTGACCGAACCGACACGACCAACTTTACAGTTAATACAATGTCGTAAAGAATGCAATTACCTTAATAATTCAAGATATGTCTTTGAAAAAGCATTAACGCATGCTTAGCGAACTCTAAAGTTACAATATTAAATGGAAAAAGAATACGGTCGCGAACAGGATTCGAACCTGCGCCTCCCGGATAGATACTCCAGGCGCTCTGACCACTAAGCCATCTCGACCTCTGCTCACCACCGCGAATTCTTCTTACATATTTTAATACGTCTTATGGCGACGTCATTGCAATCAATTCAGTACCCATACAAGTGACCGAACCGACACGACCAACTTTACAGTTAATACAATGTCGTAAAGAATGCAATTACCTTAATAATTCAAGATATGTCTTTGAAAAAGCATTAACGCATGCTTAGCGAACTCTAAAGTTACAATATTAAATGGAAAAAGAATACGGTCGCGAACAGGATTCGAACCTGCGCCTCCCGGATAGATACTCCAGGCGCTCTGACCACTAAGCCATCTCGACCTCTGCTCACCACCGCGAATTCTTCTTCCATATTTTAATACGTCTTATGGCGACGTCATTGCAATCAATTCAGTACCCATACAAGTGACCGAACCGACACGACCAACTTTACAGTTAATACAATGTCGTAAAGAATGCAATTACCTTAATAATTCAAGATATGTCTTTGAAAAAGCATTAACGCATGCTTAGCGAACTCTAAAGTTACAATATTAAATGGAAAAAGAATACGGTCGCGAACAGGATTCGAACCTGCGCCTCCCGGATAGATACTCCAGGCGCTCTGACCACTAAGCCATCTCGACCTCTGCTCACCACCGCGAATTCTTCTTCCATATTTTAATACGTCTTATGGCGACGTCATTGCAATCAATTCAGTACCCATACAAGTGACCGAACCGACACGACCAACTTTACAGTTAATACAATGTCGTAAAGAATGCAATTACCTTAATAATTCAAGATATGTCTTTGAAAAAGCATTAACGCATGCTTAGCGAACTCTAAAGTTACAATATTAAATGGAAAAAGAATACGGTCGCGAACAGGATTCGAACCTGCGCCTCCCGGATAGATACTCCAGGCGCTCTGACCACTAAGCCATCTCGACCTCTGCTCACCACCGCGAATTCTTCTTCCATATTTTAATACGTCTTATGGCGACGTCATTGCAATCAATTCAGTACCCATACAAGTGACCGAACCGACACGACCAACTTTACAGTTAATACAATGTCGTAAAGAATGCAATTACCTTAATAATTCAAGATATGTCTTTGAAAAAGCATTAACGCATGCTTAGCGAACTCTAAAGTTACAATATTAAATGGAAAAAGAATACGGTCGCGAACAGGATTCGAACCTGCGCCTCCCGGATAGATACTCCAGGCGCTCTGACCACTAAGCCATCTCGACCTCTGCTCACCACCGCGAATTCTTCTTCCATATTTTAATACGTCTTATGGCGACGTCATTGCAATCAATTCAGTACCCATACAAGTGACCGAACCGACACGACCAACTTTACAGTTAATACAATGTCGTAAAGAATGCAATTACCTTAATAATTCAAGATATGTCTTTGAAAAAGCATTAACGCATGCTTAGCGAACTCTAAAGTTACAATATTAAATGGAAAAAGAATACGGTCGCGAACAGGATTCGAACCTGCGCCTCCCGGATAGATACTCCAGGCGCTCTGACCACTAAGCCATCTCGACCTCTGCTCACCACCGCGAATTCTTCTTCCATATTTTAATACGTCTTATGGCGACGTCATTGCAATCAATTCAGTACCCATACAAGTGACCGAACCGACACGACCAACTTTACAGTTAATACAATGTCGTAAAGAATGCAATTACCTTAATAATTCAAGATATGTCTTTGAAAAAGCATTAACGCATGCTTAGCGAACTCTAAAGTTACAATATTAAATGGAAAAAGAATACGGTCGCGAACAGGATTCGAACCTGCGCCTCCCGGATAGATACTCCAGGCGCTCTGACCACTAAGTGAGCAGAGGTCGAGATGGCTTAGTGGTCAGAGCGCCTGGAGTATCTATCCGGGAGGCGCAGGTTCGAATCCTGTTCGCGACCGTATTCTTTTTTCCATTTAATATTGTAACTTTAGAGTTCGCTAAGCATGCGTTAATGCTTTTTCAAAGACATATCTTGAATTATTAAGGTAATTGCATTCTTTACGACATTGTATTAACTGTAAAGTTGGTCGTGTCGGTTCGGTCACTTGTATGGGTACTGAATTGATTGCAATGACGTCGCCATAAGACGTATTAAAATATGGAAGAAGAATTCGCGGTGGTGAGCAGAGGTCGAGATGGCTTAGTGGTCAGAGCGCCTGGAGTATCTATCCGGGAGGCGCAGGTTCGAATCCTGTTCGCGACCGTATTCTTTTTCCATTTAATATTGTAACTTTAGAGTTCGCTAAGCATGCGTTAATGCTTTTTCAAAGACATATCTTGAATTATTAAGGTAATTGCATTCTTTACGACATTGTATTAACTGTAAAGTTGGTCGTGTCGGTTCGGTCACTTGTATGGGTACTGAATTGATTGCAATGACGTCGCCATAAGACGTATTAAAATATGGAAGAAGAATTCGCGGTGGTGAGCAGAGGTCGAGATGGCTTAGTGGTCAGAGCGCCTGGAGTATCTATCCGGGAGGCGCAGGTTCGAATCCTGTTCGCGACCGTATTCTTTTTCCATTTAATATTGTAACTTTAGAGTTCGCTAAGCATGCGTTAATGCTTTTTCAAAGACATATCTTGAATTATTAAGGTAATTGCATTCTTTACGACATTGTATTAACTGTAAAGTTGGTCGTGTCGGTTCGGTCACTTGTATGGGTACTGAATTGATTGCAATGACGTCGCCATAAGACGTATTAAAATATGGAAGAAGAATTCGCGGTGGTGAGCAGAGGTCGAGATGGCTTAGTGGTCAGAGCGCCTGGAGTATCTATCCGGGAGGCGCAGGTTCGAATCCTGTTCGCGACCGTATTCTTTTTCCATTTAATATTGTAACTTTAGAGTTCGCTAAGCATGCGTTAATGCTTTTTCAAAGACATATCTTGAATTATTAAGGTAATTGCATTCTTTACGACATTGTATTAACTGTAAAGTTGGTCGTGTCGGTTCGGTCACTTGTATGGGTACTGAATTGATTGCAATGACGTCGCCATAAGACGTATTAAAATATGGAAGAAGAATTCGCGGTGGTGAGCAGAGGTCGAGATGGCTTAGTGGTCAGAGCGCCTGGAGTATCTATCCGGGAGGCGCAGGTTCGAATCCTGTTCGCGACCGTATTCTTTTTTTTTCCATTTAATATTGTAACTTTAGAGTTCGCTAAGCATGCGTTAATGCTTTTTCAAAGACATATCTTGAATTATTAAGGTAATTGCATTCTTTACGACATTGTATTAACTGTAAAGTTGGTCGTGTCGGTTCGGTCACTTGTATGGGTACTGAATTGATTGCAATGACGTCGCCATAAGACGTATTAAAATATGGAAGAAGAATTCGCGGTGGTGAGCAGAGGTCGAGATGGCTTAGTGGTCAGAGCGCCTGGAGTATCTATCCGGGAGGCGCAGGTTCGAATCCTGTTCGCGACCGTATTCTTTTTCCATTTAATATTGTAACTTTAGAGTTCGCTAAGCATGCGTTAATGCTTTTTCAAAGACATATCTTGAATTATTAAGGTAATTGCATTCTTTACGACATTGTATTAACTGTAAAGTTGGTCGTGTCGGTTCGGTCACTTGTATGGGTACTGAATTGATTGCAATGACGTCACCATAAGACGTATTAAAATATGGAAGAAGAATTCGCGGTGGTGAGCAGAGGTCGAGATGGCTTAGTGGTCAGAGCGCCTGGAGTATCTATCCGGGAGGCGCAGGTTCGAATCCTGTTCGCGACCGTATTCTTTTTCCATTTAATATTGTAACTTTAGAGTTCGCTAAGCATGCGTTAATGCTTTTTCAAAGACATATCTTGAATTATTAAGGTAATTGCATTCTTTACGACATTGTATTAACTGTAAAGTTGGTCGTGTCGGTTCGGTCACTTGTATGGGTACTGAATTGATTGCAATGACGTCGCCATAAGACGTATTAAAATATGGAAGAAGAATTCGCGGTGGTGAGCAGAGGTCGAGATGGCTTAGTGGTCAGAGCGCCTGGAGTATCTATCCGGGAGGCGCAGGTTCGAATCCTGTTCGCGACCGTATTCTTTTTCCATTTAATATTGTAACTTTAGAGTTCGCTAAGCATGCGTTAATGCTTTTTCAAAGACATATCTTGAATTATTAAGGTAATTGCATTCTTTACGACATTGTATTAACTGTAAAGTTGGTCGTGTCGGTTCGGTCACTTGTATGGGTACTGAATTGATTGCAATGACGTCGCCATAAGACGTATTAAAATATGGAAGAAGAATTCGCGGTGGTGAGCAGAGGTCGAGATGGCTTAGTGGTCAGAGCGCCTGGAGTATCTATCCGGGAGGCGCAGGTTCGAATCCTGTTCGCGACCGTATTCTTTTTCCATTTAATATTGTAACTTTAGAGTTCGCTAAGCATGCGTTAATGCTTTTTCAAAGACATATCTTGAATTATTAAGGTAATTGCATTCTTTACGACATTGTATTAACTGTAAAGTTGGTCGTGTCGGTTCGGTCACTTGTATGGGTACTGAATTGATTGCAATGACGTCGCCATAAGACGTATTAAAATATGGAAGAAGAATTCGCGGTGGTGAGCAGAGGTCGAGATGGCTTAGTGGTCAGAGCGCCTGGAGTATCTATCCGGGAGGCGCAGGTTCGAATCCTGTTCGCGACCGTATTCTTTTTCCATTTAATATTGTAACTTTAAAAACGACCAATTTAGAGTAAGTCGATAAATGGACAAATACAAAACCCGGGATCAATCACGTAATCCCAGAAAAACGGAAAGCTTGCCATCACTATTGGAGACCGACTACTATGGAATGAAATACCTTCACGAAATACTTAGTAGATAGGTGACATTATTGGAACGACCTTTCGTCCTTCTGGAATAATATATTAAGTCATAGTTGAGTCAAGTTAATACCCAAAAGTGACCTAGCAATTTGGTAAGTTAAATTTAATACTGGAAAATTTGGAACTGAAGCAATCCCTCTCAAAAAGGAAATTAAAACAATTTAAATTAAAATTTTGGATTGCTTGACGTATTTTTGGTTTAGTTACACTGATTGTGGTCACGAGCAGACTAGCGTAGCGATAGCCTAGTGGTATGACCGTCGGACTGGCAAGTCAAAGGTCGCAAGTTCAAACCCAAGACACGCACCACAATCTTTCTTGAGTAGTGTGCGTATTAGAAATTATTTATCACTTGCTTAAAACGTTGAAGGGAAACATCGTGAGGGCACCAGCTCACCTGAGAAATGTTCTCAATTCAGACTGGTTTTAAGCGAATTCGATGAGCACAATTTAATGTTTCTTTGTTAAAGGCCTCTCTCTGTTTCACAAACCTACACTGTGAGGTTGTGTTTGAAAAATTATCTACGAATACTAGGCTATAGTAGAAATTCCTATTGTGAAGGAATATAAAAAAAATACCATCACATCGCACCACGCCTATGTTCTCCGATGGGGTAGGCAGATTTGTACACAGTTGTACACTCCCATTTGACCAATGCTGATAATAAGTCCCATGTAATAAGTGGTACTTAGAGAGCCTATTGCCATCTACCGGGCACAATTCCAAACTCCGGGCTTCTACTGAGAATTTCGTAACAGAAAAACCTAATAACACTGCACGACTCGGGAAAGATCAACGAGACAGTCGTGACTTAAAAATTAAACATAAATTGGAATAAAAATGATACTTGGTTTCTGCCCATAAACGTTGACCAAGTGAGTCATAAATTTTGGTTTAGTTTGGTACCTAATCACGAATTGGGAGGAAAGTTGGCAAATTTATAGTTTATTTATTGCTAGAATTTACACGTGGTTGTAATCGCTATCAACAGTTGACTGAAAATGAAAACATCATTACTTTACTCTCGACCAAATTTACGGTCATAGCGCTCTATCTCCACGGTGATAGCCAAGTACGCAGGAGATGTTTTAGTGCACAAGTTTAAGCACAAACACAAGTGCAATCCTTCTTCCTTCAATGAGAGTGAAGGAAGAAGGTCGGGAGTCCTATGGGACGGCAAACCGACACGAGCGGAGAGAGATCCGGCGCAGGACCGACGGCTTTACGTGCTCTCCGTAGCCGTCAATCCGCCAACTTCCAAACTCCTGGCTGTTACTGAGAATTTCCTTATAGAAAAACTCAATAATACATAGTCTCACCCGGGAATCGAACCGAAGACCTCATGCTCAGCAACCGCACTTGCGACCACTAAACTAAAGAACTAGCAGTTAACTCCTAGCACATTTAGTTACACGGCAAACCGATCGATAAGTTATTGACAACATGCCATTTATAATGATGTATTCTTCGACAATCACGATTCTCACCACCTACGAAGGTATAATAAATTTAATAACAGCACCATATTTTACACGACACGGCAGTGTAAAATTAATAGTTCAGTTGAGTGCTATAATGAAAATTCCCAGCGGGCCACTTCAGTGCACTTCGTAAACCATTACCTATTATTAATATAGAACCATACCTTGCAAGGGTCGGTTTCTATATATAGGGGTATGTTAATGAAACAGTTAGTTGAAAGGCATGAACAGGCGCATGTAGGTGCCGGAATATTGCTTAAGAGTATTGGTTATGGCCCTAGAATGGGCTCAGTAGAAATTAATATAATTAAATTAAAGACTAGATTCTTATTAAAATTTAACAATTTTATTTAAAAAGGCATATAGTTCTGGATAAGCTTTAGTATTTCTTATTAAAAGTAGTCAGTCATGACTTAATACCCCCAACTGGACTGTGAAAGTGAAGGAAGAGGGAGGCCACTTGTGTTTGTGCATAATCTTGTGCACTATAATATCTCCCGCTTACTTGGCCAATCTCCTCGAAGATAGGCCGTCGTGACAGAAATGTGGTCTGGAATTGTGTTTATTTCTTTGCTTTTTTTTTGCGTACTACAAAGGCCTGGTGACCCCAAAGTGGAACATGTAACATTAATATACATTATTTATATATATTAAACAAAAAAAAAACATTTTACTAATCTAAAGCAAAACATTTTAGAGCACACTTTCGATTTATTACCATGCATCTAAAGGTCCAAACAAATATTCAACATTTCCTCACTTCACCGGCACGGCAGTGTTGCCAGTATCCGGCACGCTTCCGGCACACAAAGAACGATTCGACACCATTTTGTATATTTTCATGTTGCTTTTTATTCTGTAGGTACCTATTTATTTTGCTTTGTTATTCTGGATTCGTAATGAGTTTTACTATACAGTGTTGGTTCAAATTCCAAACAAGAGATTAATGAGAATTGGTAACAGAGGAGTGGCTCAGTAACAGCCGCACAGATCGATCGATCGAAGTTAAGCAGCGCTTACAGCCAGTCATACAACGAGATATCACGTTATCCAGTAACTAGGTTGTGGAGGTCAGATAGGCGGTCACTCCATGTAAAACACTGGTATTAAGCTGAATTCGGTTTAACGGGAAGCCGACCCCAATGTAATTGGGAAAAGGCTAGGCAGAGAGACGTAAAAGAGAAAGAATAAAGTTTGCTTTATTTATTTATAAATATTTGTGTGATTTGTAGATTTACTGTTTTCCTTTTTTTTTCTTCTTTTTCTGCAAAATATTCATAAAAATAAATAAACTGCCTGCGTGCTGCGCTAGTACACCACGTCAAATTATGAACTGTGTGTAATGTCTGGGTCTCCAAGATACAGGCTGCGCCTAGTTTGGGACCCACTGATAATTTGAAAAACGGCACTGTTAGATTAGACAATTTTTCGAAGTACTAAAAAGTAAAACAGTGTAAACTGTGTATGGTAAATAAATAAATTATTATTATTATTATAGATAATTTTTCAACGTTTGAGAGTGTGTGTATGTGAGATAATGTGTCGCTAAATGCACCTACAAATGGATAAGCTGGATAAAACTTAGGCAGTCATAGGGACTGCTGACAGAAATTAAAAACTTAATCTACGAAATAACAGTGTATTTTTTTTAAAATTAGCATTTCGGTGCTTGTAGAAGGAAGGTAGAGAGGACTTTGCCCTGAAGTGGGACAATTATGGCTGAACAATTAATAGTAATAAATTAACATTTCGGATAAACGAACCCATAAGTTTTTCCCCTACCGAAAATCGCTTATTAAACTTCAAAACTAAAACTAATTTTCAAGATTATATTAAGTACCTTCCCTTGTGTGGCATTTACTGTATGCTCGATGTATAAAAAATTATCTTAGCTGTAATATTTTATGGTGTACTACTATAGTACAAATATCGTGAAAAGTTTTGCTTCAAACGCTGTGTAATTTTGTATTTCTTTCGAGCTTACCTTCAAATCCGTGAAAGCCCGTTTTACAGTTGTAAATTATGTACGCCAAGCTACGTAGAATACTAATTCGACAGAATTTCTTTATGGAATATTTAAAAATTATCAAATCTTTCGAATCATTTTTGGTAGAGTAGAAAATATGCCGATTAATCTGTTATTATTAATAAAAAAACAAATTAATAATGCAATCACGGGCTGAGTTTGTACCCTATGAATGAATACCCCAATTAATCTACCAACTAAGCTATCGCAACAATTACTCGCTTAGCTGAATTCCTCGTCCACTTATTTAATACGTCTTCGGTGACGTCACCTTTCGAACCATGAAAGAAGGTTTATTATTTTAAACTCACTTATTCACTTACGGTCGTATTTTTGTATCCACAAAAACTATAATGTTGCTTTGCATACCGAATCAGCCTAACCTCTTTCCAACAACGTTAGGGTCGTCTTCCAGTCTAACCAGATGCAACTTAATACCAGTATTTTACATGGAGCGACTGCCTATCTGACCACCACAACCCAGTTATTGGGTAACATGATATCTCGTAGTAAGACTGGTTGTCAGAGTTTACATCATCTGACTACTCGTAACGGCTGTCATAGATCTTAATTTGACAACCGGGACCGACGGTTAACCGTGTTCTCCGAGGCACGACATGAAATTATGGTCATCCATCCACAGACCAACCGTGGCAAGAGCACCTTAACTTTCATTGACTGTGGCTATTACTTATACACGAGCTCACTTTTGCTTTGCGAACTAATACATTTAAAAAAATATATTAGAAAGAAAAGCCTAAAAACCTAAAAAGGACAGACAGTGAAAACGCTGTTACGGCAAAAAAGGGTTATAAATTGAAATGAAGGATTTTAAAAGATTAGAGGGATTTCTTGTCAACCCTTTGACGGTTACAATCGTGTTTATTTAGGCAAACTACTCTAAATTGGCTGGGAAAGCCAAACAAACGAACGGAATGCTTGTAAAAGGTTTTAAAAGATAAACAGAAAATAGAAAAAAAAAATAAGATTAGTTAATCTGTTTGGTAATTTAAAATAAGATACACAGTTTGCAGTTAACTGCCTCGTTGGTCTAATGTTCCCAAGCATGACTGTAGAGCATGATTTCCTGGGTTCCATTCCCAGGTCTGGCAAAGTGTTATTTGGTTTTTCTGTAATAAATTCTCGGGCTGTTAGCCCGGAGCTTGGAATTCTGCCCTGTAGATAGCTCACCTCATATTACATGGGTCTTAATAACAGCATCGGCAAAATTTGGGTGTACAGCTGTGTACACTTATGCCTACCCCTTCGGGGAATACAGGCGTATTGCTATATGAGTTTGCCGTTGTCAAAGAAATACTTTTATAATATGCTTGTAATAAATTTCATGATAAGGTTTTCCTAATAGGTATATTTTAATTCCACGTAAATAGCAGTTGATAATTGATTAGATTCAAAATATAACAATGTAAGGTACTTATATTACATATAAATCTTTGAAAAGCATTAACGCATGCTTAGCGACTTGGTTAACCATAGAGTTATACATTTTTGTGGAAAAAGAATACTGTCGCGAGCAGGATTCGAACCTGCGCCTCCCGGATAAGTACTCCAGGCGCTCTGACCACTAAGCCATCTCAACATCTGGTCACCACCGCCAATTCTTCGTCTACATTTTAATACGTCTTTTGGTGACGTCATTGCTATCTTATTTATATTACCACTAGGACGATTATAAATATAAAATCAATACCAAATCATCGTACCGATCTTAATTTATCTTCTACGCAGTAAAACTTTAATGTGACGCCGTATTAAACAATGTCAAACATGTATTCTACGTACATTTAGGGTATGTTAAATCAATCTGCCTAGCCTTTTCCCAGTTACATTAGGGTTGGCTTCCAGTCTATCCGGATGCAGCTTAATACCAGTATTTTACATGGAGAGACTGCCTATCTGACCTCCACAACCCAGTTACAGTAACACGATATCTTGTGGTAAGACTTGTTTACAGACTTTCAGGCTGTCACATATGTCATGTTCTGGTTGTCTAATCAAGTTAGACAACCAGAACCAACGGTTTAACGTGCTCTCCAAAGCACGGAGGCGTCTCGATATTAATAAAAGGGCACCTATCCACAGACTGACTGCGGCAAGCGCAGCTTAACCTCGATCGATTGATCTGTTCGGCTCTTACTTACCCACGAGCCCCTACATTTAGGGTAGGTTTAATACAAGTTATAAAAACATTACCCTCCTTCTGGGACAGTCTGGTAAAAACCATGTTTTAGGTGATCACATTTATGAATTTTGAGCAGTGAACTTTATGGACCGTTCGTATACCGGTCAAGTCTTGGAAAGCCCGACTATCGAGCGAGAAGTCCTCGGTTTGATTTACAAGTCAGGCAAAATAAAAAATAAAAATAATTACTTACCATGCTATAAGTTTCATTCTCTCCTAATTTTTGCGTGCCCAACATGGTCCACGATGTACTATATTATTATACTTACTTGAGTTTGTGATCGCAAAACACATGGACATGGAGAGAACATTTTTTTCAACTTCAAAGTTAAGTTTGTCTTTCAATCCGACTTTTACTTTCGTTCGAGCTATTTACGGTTTCATAGTGTTTAGTTATTCAGTATTGTCAAACACTTGGTGTGATTCAGTCTCGCTCTTGTATGGATTTTTATTTTTACCTCTTCTGAATTGGATTAAAAATTGTTTTTCTTTACTGAATCTTGTATCCATTAAGAGGGAAGTGGGAAAGTGCTACACCGACAAAAGCGTTGCCTCAAGTTGAAACAGGTGACACTTACCCTGACATGTCTATAAAAGTAGGTCAACGGAACCCACTTCACGATAAAGGTACGTTAGTGTCGGTAAAGGATATGTGGGGTTACTCTTGAAACTAATACCAATTCCAATCCAATTCTAATCTTAAATAGACGCCTCAAAACAACGCGTAATTTTAGAATAAATTTACCTACATTACAGTTGCCTCAATTTTAACGTATGTTGTCTTCATATTATCGGGAATCTATAATATTTTTTAGACATTTTTGCATTTAAAAGTATGAACTGACTGACATATGTCCAATGTCAATCGAGTGGAATTATTTTCAAGAGTAAGCCCAATGGTTTATACCTATCGCTATCGATAAATCGATTTAAAAGGCAATTAAAACTATGGCTGTACGAGGGACGGTTTTGAAGTGAATTTTCTTAGGCAGTGATTCGATAAATCATCATCATCATCCCCCTGCCCTTATCCCAATTTATTTGGGGTCGGCGCAGCATGTATTCTTCTTCCACTTTCTAATTGTATTTGAAATTTCTGCTAAAGTTTTGGCTATGTTTTATGACTAGCCGCCTGCCTGAAGTCAACCCCCATTGGAAATGCTCGTGTTCTAATGTTGTTCGTGGTAACCGCCGGCGATTCGATAAATAATAATCGATGATTGTAATTTTAAGGAGGCGCCATGTTTTGCACATTTCGTTACACGAGACAGAAGAAAGATATGACGTAAAGAAAGAGAGACAAATACCGATATCTCTTGCGACCACGAACGCTGCAAAGTGTTCGAAACGTCAGGAAAAACAAAAAACCCATACACGCGATTAATCCAGTTAAAAGTTGTTTTATTAAAATGTGTAGTGATCGTGAAAACCTAAGATATTACTAAATACCGATTTATTTTAAAACACATTAACGCATACTATTTGAATTCTATATTTTTTGTATGGGGTTTGAATCATTTATTTTCAAATGTGTCCTAATTAAACTTTAATATTTTTAGTTATTAGTAAAAAATTACCGTAAACTTATTTGAACGTGGCCCTTCGGATTTATACTTGTTACAAATTAGTGGGGTTCGAAATCAGTTAGCGGTTTTTGTTTTCTATTCACTAAAAATATAAAATGTTATACATGACACATCAGGAAATATAATATAACTCGACCGATGCAGGTATTACGTGATAGGTTTCCACGCCACGACTTGTGAGTTTGGTTCTCTCTATAAATAACTTATATCAGGTCTGAGTGTGTGACTGATGCTTCAGAAAATGTGGACTTGAGATAACATAGTGGATATGTATTCAAATTCAGATTATTTGTTCTGGAAACAGGTTTTTTGGATCTCGAAGCCATTTCCTATTGTTAACAAAGGCGCTGTATAATCAAGCAATGAAGCAACATTCGACCTTATTTCGATTACATTCAAAGATATCTCCAAGCAATAGTTCATTTTACAAGATACTCCATCATCATCCCCCTGCCCTTATCTCAATTTAATTGGGGTCGGCGCAACATGTCTTTTTACAAGATACTAAAAATTCAAATATTGTCGGCCTGCTACTACGACGAGGCAGGTGCTATAATAACGTCACGGCTACAACGGCTACGCTGCTACGAATGCAAGAGAATAAAATTGTCTACGAAATTTTTGAACAGTATATTCTACCATTAAAGACATTAAGATCGGTAACTCATATTTACACTACAATATAAAAAAAAACTAACTTTACCCATCGCTTTAGATTTTGAATACAATCTTGTGAATACTGATATGGTGTTTCCATATAAAACTACGGAGTTATTGCTCAACCATTTTATTTTTATTTCGACGCCTAATAACAGCAATAGCTCGGTTGAATTGCTTCGAAATTATATACCTACCGAACCTAACGTATTATTATAGATTTCACTGCGGAAAAACGCACACATAAACCAAATACAAATGTTCAGGTCAATTATAGTTCATCGGCATTTTTTTGAAACGGCTTTGCGTGGTATCACTAAGATGTAAGTAGCATTTTAAGAAACAGAGACAATATTTTAAAAAGAAATCTATGAGTCCTACCATTTACCTATTTAAAGTACATACTGAAACAGAATTTCGCTATAAATATCAGTCTGCCTACCCTACTCCAAACTACGTTGGGATCGGCTTCTAGTCAAACTAGATGCAACTTAATACCAGTATTTTACATGGAGCGACGGCTTATCTGACCTCCACAACCCAGTTACTGGGTAACACGATATCACGTGGTATGACTGATTGTCAGACTTTCAAGCCGCTGACTCATTCTGCCGCTGTCATAGATCTTCATTTGACAAATCGGGACCGACGTATTGGCTTGCTCTGCGAGGCACAGAGCGATGTCGATATAAAAACATGGTCCACCCATAGACCGACCGTGGCAAGCGCAGCTTAACCCCAATTGGTTGTACTGTGCGGTTATTCCTTAACCACGAGCCACTCTAAATTTAATATGAAACAAAGAAAGATAGGAACGGGTAGAAAAAAAAACATCAGGACTCAGCAGTAGTAATAGATTTACATCGGGTATGTTTTTTTTAATTATTATAATTTTGCTCGTTGGTTCTAGTGGTCTCGAGCGCGACTGTTGAGCAATCTTGGGTTTGATTCTCGAGGTGGGTTGTTATTGTTTTTTTCTTGGAAGAAATGATTGGTAGCAGCCCGGAGTTAGAATTGTGCCCGGTAGATGGCAATAGTCTCACCACTGGAATTGGGACACCATGGGACTTAATGATAGCGTTGGTGAAATGTTGGTACACAACTGTGTACACCTCTGCCTACGCCTTCGGGAAATACAGGCGTGATGAAATGTCAAAATACTTCAAAAAAATAGTTTGTTTTAAAGTATTTTTAACAGTACTGTTAACCGCAAGTCACATCTTAACTGCTACGACATAAAGGCGCTGTCAATATTAAATGATTATTAAAAATCATTTAATATTGACAGCGCCTTTATGTCGTAGCAGTTAAGATGTTTTTCGTAGTTCAAGTGTTACCATTGACGTGCTGCTGACCGTACTCATGATTAATAAAAGTAATGTACTCAATATAAGTAATATTATCTATATTGTACATTGAAGACAAGGTTGTTATACAAGGTGTTCCGTAGAAGAACTCGCACATATTTTTCAGGAATTGGGGCAGTGATCGGCAAGTTAGTACCTAAATCTATGTTCCAAGTGTCACGTACCCTTTGGCTCACCCACGTACAAATACGTACTTCATAACAATAAAAATCTATTGTGTCTGCTAATGAGCGAGCCAACAGCGTAATGGAAATTTAAATGACCACATCTTAAATGATCTCTATGACTAGTCATTGGACAGGATATAAACTAGAAAACATTATAAAATAAAACTAAGTTATAACGTTGTATATAATCACACAAACAAAAAAGTTATGATGACTTAAAAGCGTAAATTTAGGTAAATAAAAAAATAACATATCCCTTTTTGTATAAAAACTTTCGTGAGACATATTCATATCAATCAATGTTCACCGGTTACTACTCACGTGCATTTTTCGATGGCGATGTCGCGAGTCAAACCGTTTCACTCGCGACATCGCCGCGGGCTCAGCTCATGACTAAGGGCTCCGTTCGAGTTAGAAATAGACGGGCAATCCCGAAAAATGCACGTGAGTAGTAACCGGTGAACATTGATGGATAATAACATATGTCCATTACCGTTATACTTGGACATGGCAACGATAAATAGCCAAAGGCCAACGATAATTCCTATCCTTAACAAAAAATATGTCGATTCTTCTACGAAATCCCTTTTTTTTTTTTTTTTTTATGGAATAGGGGGCAACCGAGCAGACGGCTCGCCTGATGGTAAGCGATTACCGCCGCCCATGGACACCCGCAACCCCAGAGGAGTCGCGAGTGCGTTGCCGGCCTTTTAAAGGGTTTGGGCCTCCGGTACCCTCACTCACTCGGCGAAACACAACGCCTTGTTTCACGCCGGTTTTCTGTGAGGCCGTGGTATCAATCCGGTCGAGCCGGCCCATTCGTGCCGAAGCGTGGCTCTCCCACGGTGAATGACCTTGTATACAAAAACTATAAATGTCAGATGTTTATCCTACTTTAGTTTCATTTTATTATCTGGAGCACAAAAAAGCTTTAAAGGTCATATTAATCAGTAAATGTAAACAGTACACCATTTCCAGATAATATCAAAAAAAACAAAATGTATTTTCCCTAGTTTTTATTTTTTATGTATTATTTTATTAAAATGGGTGTTAATAAAATCGAAAAATTATAAAATAAAAGTAGATGACTGTATAGAAATTAAGAAAACTAAATACTATAATTGAACTTTTGTGTTGTTCTTAGAGATATAAGAAAAAAAATTTAAAGAGTGCTTTTTTGTATTTTAAACAAATGAATATTTTTAACATGTGTTTTCATAAAACCTTGTTTTGTTCCGTTTTATATAAAAACCAGTATCTGATTATTATTTTCATATTTTATATTTGTTGTGTAATTTATATTTGTATTTTTAACAATATCATCAATCAATATTAAAACAAAAAATTAAAAATTGACATAAAATGTGAATTTAAAATGTAACATATCTATAAATAATAATAAATACTCTAATACGGCAACTGAGTGCCAAAATAATAAATAATAAGAAATAAAATATTTTAATGTTATATTTTTAAATGTGTATTGTTTTGGTATATGTATTTAAAAATATAATACACATTTACATTTTATTATTAAAGAAAAATAATAATAATTAATATTAATTATAAATTAGATCAATGGTGTCATTTTCCTTGTACATATTACCTCGAGTGTTGATATCATAATAGACCCCTATTTTGTGATCTTTGAATGTACATTGCATATACTCGTATTCTGTGGATATTTGGACATAAATCAGTGTTTTCTAGATACTGGGATGTACGTGTGTGATGATTTTGATACCTTTTTTTATTACTGCTCCAAGCGTAAATTACTGTGCAGTAAAAAAGGAGCCTTATAATTGATTATTTTTTCCTCGAAAGAAAAATACGGTCGCGAGCATGATTCAAATACGTCTCCCGATAAATACTCCAGAGATCGTAACACATGTGTTAATGATTCAAGATAAATCTTTGAAAAGCAATAAGCAGCAATTCGCGGTGGTGAGCAGAGGTCGAGATGGCTTAGTGGTCAGAGCGCCTGGAGTATTCATCCGGGAGGCGCAGGTTCGAATCCTGTTCGCGACCCTATTCTTTTTCCATTTAATATAATAACTTTAGAGTTCGCTAAGGATGCGTTAATGCTTTTCAAAGATTTATTTTGAATTATTAAGGTAATTGCATTCTTTACGACATTGTATTAACTGCAAAGTTAGGCGTGTCGGTTCGGTCACCCGTATAGGGACTGAATTGATAGCAATAACGTCGCCATAAGACGTGTTAAAATATGGAATCTGTATATATTTTTATTTTGATATTTTCAAAGTATAGCGTTAACAAAAACATCGAGCTCAGTCCAGCTTTATAATTATTATATTTAATATCATGATAGATAAACGATAGCTTTATTATGTATTTTTAAAAATTAAGGAAGCTAGCTGTCATACGACCTACGTGATGCCGTAAACGGTCACTGTAGGACTCTTATAATATCAGGGGTATCACTTGGGCGTTGCCGACCCTGGAAGAGGAATCGTTGCGTTTGCAACAAAAGGTCCCAAAATACGGTCTCTCCTACTGCCAACACAATGCTTCCTCAAGGTTTGGTGGCCATACTTACCCTTAAAACCAGAATACTACAAAAGAGCAGAGTAATTTGGCAAAAAAAAATCCGAAAGTAATTATTTTATAGTACCTATTTCGATAAATAATATCGTCAAAAAATTATCACACACGGAACATCCCTAAAATGTAAATAAATAGTGTTGTCACGGGTATTAAGTATAACTAGATTATTAGTAAAAAATACTAATTGAGTTTGTACATAGTAAACGTAAAAATTGTATTTAGCAAAATAAATTCATTATTATGCGTGTTTTCAGATTTTTATTGAAATACCCATTGAGTGAGCTAAGTTTGCATTAACCAAAGCTCACGCATTTCATATGTCGTTGAAAACTACATTTGCGAGGAAAAATGGTGGATGTCATTTTCGCGCGCAATGCCTGATTGAGTATGCGCGAGTTGCACCTTTAACTGACCTACGAGTATTAATGTAAAGTGTGCAGCATGTAGCATCAAAGTACTCACCAAGACAAAACAAATGAGCCCATACTCGATGGATTTATCTTGTTTAGTTAAGAAGTTCCTATGGCCGTCTTCCGGCTCCATCATTAAGAAAGCTCCACGGTACCATATTTTTGTATTGTCACTGAAGATACATATGTCCACCAAATTTGAGCCCAATCCGGCATCGAAAAGTGGTTCTAATTTAGCTTCCAAGATTCGTGCCGAACATAACATAAACATAACATAAATCCACTTTATTGTACACCAAAGTACAATCGGCGGTCTTATCGCGAATAGCGATCTCTTCTAGACAAACAAGTTCCAGACATACATACATACATACAAACATTTCAATTTAAATAAAGTATTAAACTGCAATCATCGTGCCCCTGCCCTTATCCCAATTTATTAGGGGTCGGCGTAGCATACCTATATCTGGCAACCCGCTAAACTTTTGGCTATGTTTTATGACCGGCCACCTGCCTGACGTCAACCCTCTTTGGGAATGCTGTTGTTGGTGGTAACCGCCACCGATACGGTCTCCCTTAGATAGAAGGAGACCACGTTATATAGGTAGTTATCCATGCTATATTGGTAGAACTTGGCGTTCTGATGTTATCCTAATATCACACACCACTAACCGGGCTAGCGTAAAAAACTGCAATATGAACCTAAAAACGGTGACAATAAGAGTCAATTGACGAATAGAATAGAAGATATGTTTATTTCCACAGATTTAGTTATTAAATTACTATGGGGTTATGGAAACGAGCAAGTGTATTTAAAATATATTTATGGGTTTAAAAAAACCCAATTATTGTGATGTAAATAGATACAGGCGTCAATTCTAATATAGCAATCTAAATTAAATTTAGATCATTGCTGTCTTTTACTAACCGTTAATATAAGAGCAGGACGGGATGACGTCAAATTCAAATTTAATCATGTCAACCTAAATTGTCATACATTTTGCGTTTGACGTCTCTTATTTTAGTGGCTACCAAAACCTGTGCCTCCTAAAAACGTTCGTAGATTTTAATTTGACGTGTCTCAATTATAATTTGACTTCTCTTGATTCATCCCATCTCGCTCATATGGTAACTTTTGGTAAAAGACAGGAATGTTCTAAATTTAGTTTAGTTTGCTACATTAGAATTGACGCCAATATCTAGCTGCTGAATGTCAACATGAAAACACTAAAAACCTGAGCGTTGCCGTTCAAAGGGAGGAACGGCAACAAGGCATGTTTGATACAGGCAGGTGACACTTTTAGTGTCGGTAATGAGATATTCTGTGGATCGAAAACCGCTTTGTTGTGACAACATGCTGTGTTAACGCATAGTCAGTATTAACATATTATACATAACATAGCATCACGCCTGTATTCCATGAATGAGTAGGCAGAGGTGTACATAGTCTAAATTTATAATAATTTTGTAGAATGAAGAATACGGTCGTAAGCAGGATTTGAACCTGTGCCGGCCGACGCTCTTCTAACTAAACCACCCCAATCTCTGCTCACTAAGTCATCCCAACTTCTGCTCACCACTCCAAATTCTTCTTTCACATTTTAATGTGCTTTAAAGTGACGGGATCGCTATCTATTCAGTACCGAGCCTATTGCCACAAACCCAAACTCCCAACTGCTAATAAGGATTTCCCAACATAAAACTACACCAATAACAATTTGCCCGACCCGGGAATCAAACCCCACACTATGCTCCCACACTCAGCACCGCACATGCCATCACTGCACTCACTAGACAGTTGTACTAATTCCTACCAAAATACGTAAAGGAAGGAATTACAAAGATAGAAATATTTCACATTTCTACCCGTTATTGCATTCTTTTAATTCATAACAGATACAATTTAATTAGTGCATACCTTTGATGCATACCTATATTTCGATACAGATTGGAAATGCCGGAACATTTTCAATGAGAAAATATTCCGTGTAAATTTTTATTTCTTGCATTGCATTCGAATGGTTTTCGCTTGGTATACGACGTAACCTGTCATGCGTGCTGGCATGCTATTTATTTTTTCACATAACACCTGTTTTAGATTGGATGCCTTTAGATTTAATCTATGTTTTTTTTTATAAGTAAATATATGAATGAAATAAATAAAAATCATTAAAATATTTCCTTTATTTTTAGTTACTACTGCTACTTTCAGCTGAAAATACATTTACAAAATAAAATTGTACAATTAATTCATCAAATAGAAATCAAACTGATACCGCGTACATAGTAGAAGTACTTAGTACACTTTGGATAACTATAAAAAAACGATCGGTATTTTAAAACTAAGTTACTTTAGAACTCAGCCAAGTCTCTATATATTTATATTAAACCAGAGGTTCTGCTTCAGTATAAGTACCTTCCGCAACAATGGCTTAAAAAAAGAATAAATAATTTATTAAAAAATATATATTATACTTATATATATATATATACTGCTCCCGACGGTATTTCGGTCACGGCGGCATATCTCCACGGAGATTAGCCAAGTACGCAGGAGATATTATAGTGCACAAGTGTATGCGCAAACACAGGTGCACTCCCTCTTCGTTCACTCTCATTTTCCGATGGGACGGCAATCCGACACGACCGGAGGCGGATACGGCGCAGAACCGACGGCTTTACGTGATCAACGAAGCATGAAAAAATATATAGATGATCTGAAAGACAAATCTGTACAAGGAGATAGGAGATAAAATGAATAAACGAGGAACAAGGGTAGGAGAAAATAGAAGTTGAGTCGTATCAAAAGAACAAAGTTAAAGCAAAGGGTAGAAAGCGATGGTGGTAGCTCCACCGACAAGAGCTGAGCTCTTATATTGAAAAGGAAAAGTGCATACATTCCGTATTTTTTCACATATATTAACTGAGAGTCCTGGTCCTGGGTTCGATTCCCAGGTCGGGAAAAGTGTTAGAAGTAGAAAATTCTCAGTAGCAGTCCGAAGTTTACAGTTATACCCGTTTGATGGAAATAGGCTTATCATCTTATTACATAGGACTTAGACTGCGTCGTTGGTCTGGCGGTCGCAAACGCAGCTGCTAAGGGTGAGGTCCTGGATTCGATACTCAGGTCGGACAAAGTGTTATTGGGTTTTTCTGTTACGAAATTCTCAGTAGCAGTCCAGAGTCAGGAAGTTTGTGGTGTGATACCCTCGTGCTTCGAAGAGCACGTCAAGCCGTCGGTGCTGCGCCTAATCTCTCTCCGGTCGTGTCGGATTCCGTCCCATCGCATTATGAGAGTGAAGGAAGAGGGAGTGCACCTGTGTTTGCGCATACACTTGTGCATTATTCATCTTGGCAAATCTCCGTGGAGATAGGTCACCGTGCCCGATATACGGTTGAGAAGAGTATTACATAGGACTTAATAAAGCATTGGTGAAATGTAGGTGTACAACTATGTACACCTCTGCCTACTCCCTCGAGGAATACCGGCGTGATATAATAATAAAAATTAAAAATGTACTCAGTTTTAATCTACTTAATTGCCGTACTGTCTCATTGTTCTAGTGGTCCCAAGCGCGACTGCTGAGCAGGAGGTCTCGGGTTCGATGTCCGGGTCGGGCAAAGTGTTATTGAATTTTTCTGTTAGGAAATTCTCAGCAGCAGCCCGGAATTTTGAATCGTGCCCGGTTGATGGTAATAGGCTCACCACCTATTACATGGGATTTAATAACAGTATTGGTGAAATGTGGGTGAACAACTGTTTACATCTCTGCTTACCCCTTTGGGGAATACAGCCGTGATGCTATGATAAGTTAGTTGCCGTACTAGGCCTGTGTTTCAACCATTTCGTTTCTACAAACGGGAAAATTCCGATTATCTAAAAATAGCAATGAATGTCAACACTTGTTACTATTTGATGTAGGGTCGCATTACTGAGGCGACCTTCCAATACGTGTAGGAGGCATTACTTTGGAGATTGACAACACCTGCCCTGTGTTTTCTTTTTTAGTAAATACTGGTTTTTTTTCCGTTGATAGACCAAGATCTAGTTCCAAACGTCGAGATCCGAAGATACTACACACAAGGTCTTAAAATACCACACGGATTTAATTAAAGTTCGAAAAACTAATTAACATGTAATTCAAGATAAATCTTTGAAAAGCATTAACGCATGCTTAGCGAACTCTAAAGATATTATATTAAATGGAAAAAGAATACGGTCGCGAACAGGATTCGAACCTGCGCCTCCCGGATGAATACTCCAGGCGCTCTGACCACTAAGCCATCTCGTTGAGATGGCTTAATATAATATCTTTAATTAACATGTACTTAATTAATGCCAAGTGAAATAGTTTTCTATAAAAAAATACCTCATAATGAGAAATAAGATGTCTTCTTTGATGTATTTTTTTCGTTCTACGGAATGCTTAATTAGGAGCTCTTTTTAATTATTAATTTTCTAAGGAGAGCGGTGGATATCTCTTCCTTCGCAAATTGCAAAACAAATGAAAGTACATATAAGGGACCCTTGAATTTTTTTAAAAATCTATAATAGATCCAGTTTTGGCCACGAACTTGCCTGATGGTAAGCGACGGTGTGGCTAAAGACTAGAAATCTATTTACTCTAAGTAGAGTAGATAGATTTGGAGAGAACGATAGTTGGGGAGTTGATGTAACTGCCCAGACCCGTCTCCCACAACGGTTGTACCGGACTACATCCCGAAACACGACTACGTCGCTTCACGGCATGGCTTCGTCCGGTGGGTGGTAACCAGCCGCGGCCGAAGCCTCCCACCAGAGTTGTATTGCCCGTTTTGCACCACCCAGGGGACACGTGTAGGGATTACATTTTAAGGGTGCATTCCTACGGACGCAAACACCTCAGCCCCCAAAATTACATTTGATAGAAGTGGACAGGTGACACGATAGCTCAGTTCTTCATTCATATTTTTTTTTCGCGGTGGTGAGCATAGTTATAGATGGCTTAGTGGTCAGAGCGGCTGGAGTAATCATCCGGGAGGCGCAGGTTCGAATCCAGTTCGCGACCGTACTCCTTTTTTTTCCATTTGAATAGTTTTTTGTACGAAAATTGATCGGACCCGGAGTTTGGAATGGTACCACATGGTACTTAATAGCAGCATTGTTGAAATGTGGTTGTACAACTGTGTACACCTCTGCCTACTCCTTCGTTGAATACAGGCGTTTAGGATCTGGGATCAACGAGATCACGATAATTTAGGATCAACGTGTCATACTTTATGAAAGGTGAACTTTCATTGTGTTAGAAAAACAACTGTAAACTAAAATTGTATGCTAAAAGTATATAAATAAATATTAGATATTTCGTTTATTTCTTTCTTTTGCATACTGGTTACATTTATAATATATAACTAAAAAGGATATACATTTAAAAATATAAAAAATTGCTGGCCATCGGCATCGGGAACAGGGGCAAAGACACTGGTGGTGAGGGCTCAAGAGAAAGGAACCTCCTCACAATGCGTGCCGTGTCGAGGAGTACCACTCCTTGTATCAGGCCTTTGACCCAGCCGTCTAACGAGAGCCTCTTAAGGTGTTGGTCGAGACTCTTCCCTATCAGTCCGTTAGCCGTCACGACTATCAGCACAATAACATAACATAGCATCACGCCTGTATTCCCCGAAGGGGTAGGCAGAGGTGTACACAATTGTACACCCACATTTCACCAATGCTGTTATTAAGCCCCATGTAATAGGTGGTGAGCCTATTGCCATCAACCGGGCACATTTCCAAACTCCGGGCTGCTACTGAGAATTTCCTAACAGAAAAACTCAAGAACACTTTGCCCGACCCGGGAATCGAACCCGAGACCTCCTGCTCAGCAGTCGCGCTACGGACCACTAAACCAACGAGGCAGTTCAGCACAATGATTATTTATTTATTTATTTATTTATTTGCTCTCATGCACATCACACATTTTACAATAATTAATTGTCGGTTTTTGTACATGAACCCTGTCAGGGCACTGCAAAGCACAATGTAATTAACACAATACATTTTAGAAATACCGAATCCACTTAATAATACAGTACAGTGAACTTATCTATTTGATCTTCCAGGATGTAATACCCTTCAATAACCCTGGCTTAAGTTCTATCAATGCAATCGGAAAGTAATCAAACTAGTTCATAAGACTCGATTGTTCGAGACGGATCTTTCATTCCTCTCGGGAGATTATAATATCATATAATTTGATTCGTTTTAGGTGAGTAGAGTAGAGAGTAGCGGGTAGAGACTAGAGAATAGCGGGTAGAGACTAGAGAGTAGCGAGTACATAGTTTTATCGCTGGGTTAGAGCGAGTTCACTATTGTACTGAGCGAGTTTATTTAGTCGCTGCGACAAACTATTAATTTTAAGTTCCAGATAAATCTTTCAATAATTATAACGCATGCGTAGCGAACTCTAAAGTTACAGAGTTTGTAACGCATGCGTTAATGTGTTTGAAAGATTTATCTGTATTTATAAAGGTTATCCCATCTGTATGATATTGTATTAACTGCAATGTTAGTTGTGTCGGGTCAGTGACCTGTACATCTATAGTATTTATTTTAAATCCATATTGTATTTAAAAAAGTACCTAACCATGGAGTTTCTTGCCAATTAGTAAATCGTCAAATTGAAATAAATGGTCGAGAGATTGGCTGCTGCGTCACGTGCCGCAGGTTCGATTCTTTCACGCATCAAATATTTGTATAGTCTACAGATAACTGTTCCGGGTCGGGGTGTGTATGTGTGCATGTAAGATTATGTGTTTGTAAATGCACACATGATACAGGAAGGAATTCCTAGTATGGTACCCAACATTCTTATAAAAAACCATAAAAATATAATTAAGTTTGAATGTGAGTGTTGTCGCTAGCGATATGAATACTCGCCGAGTGAGTCTCGGTCAGTGCAATAGTATACTCGCTGACGGTTCAGTAACAAAACTATCTACTTGTCACTCGCTGACGGTTCAGTGACAAAACTATCTACTTGTCACTCACTTCTCGCTAATCACCAATTACTCAATAAGTTGAAACTAGTGGACTGTATAATAATGTATAAAATTATAATTCAAGATGATTTACCATATGGATTATAAGATAATAGATTACGGTACGAATAATTTACAATAATAAGTCAAAATATGCGCGCGAGTGACTACACTAGCGCTAGACCCGTGACACGCGCCCCGCTTCTTCGGCTGGTCGCCTCAGCTCGGCTGACGAGAGGTTGAACTCAACACAGCGATGGCGCCTATCCTAAAAAACAATGCAAAACAAAATAAAGCCGCATACATACCCACCAACGTTTCCGCATCCGTTGGTTCGCAACGTACCTACTTGGCGAATCATAATAAAACTGAATGAGCTATCAAGGAAAACGTTCGTTTAAACAAACTACCTGTGTTAAAACGATAACATTGTCGTAAAAATTAAATGCACCATCGACCTTGTGGGGTTGACCACTCAATGTTTGTGACGCATTCAGGGTTAAGAAAACAAATGGAAGTTTTATTTACGTTGTTTTAAAGTTGGACACTTTTAGTGGCAACACTGTAGGGTTACTCTTGAAAATAAATCGGTTCGACTGATATATGTATAGTCGTAGTAGAGAAATATGTATGTCAGTTCGTACTTTTGAATGCAAAATGGCTTAATATACTTACAAATAAGATTCTACAGTGCAAACATGACTTCATTGATTATTTTGGGGGCTGAGATGCCCGCGTCCGTAGGAGTGCACCCTTAAAATGGAATCCCTACACGTGGCCCGTGGGTAGTGCAAAACAGGCAACTCAACTCTGATGGGAGGCTTCGACCGCGGCTGGTTAACATCCACCGGACAAAGCCATGCTGTGAAGCGTGTTTCGGGATGTAGTCCGGTGCAACCGTTGTGAGAGACGGGTCTGGGCTGTTGCATCAACTCCCCAACTATCGTTCTCCCCAAATTTATCCACTCTACTTGTAGTGAATAGATTTCTTCTGGATCTACGTGCTCCATCCTCGGCCACAACATCGCTTATCATCAGGCGAGTTGGTGGCCAAATGTAGATCCATTATTCATAAAAAAATGATTTAAAATTAAGGAAATTGTGATGTAGGTAAAATTACGAAAAGCAGGACACTAGTAATACGGTTGAAAACCTTTTGAATATAAAATTGTATTCAAAAGGTGCCCAAACAGAACTTTATTGTTGAGGCTACACTGTCTGTCTGCCACAGAGCTGTATCTTTTGAACCATAACAGCTAGACTACAGCTAGTTACAATTTTCATAGAAAATACCTCTATAAAAATCCAAAGAAGTTTGAACCTTAAGTGCGCGTATCAGACTCGCACTTTTATACTGGATAGGTACTACTTTTTAAATATTTTTTTATTAGCTTATTGCCTTGCGTTTGTCCGCCATCTTGCCTGATATTAAGGTCTACGATGGAGCACGCTTGCCTAGAAGAAACCGATTCACTGTCTTGAAGACGCCCAGATAGAATAGAATAGAATCAGAGCACTCAGTTATATGGAATATACTAATATAACTGAATAACTTGGCAAGACAAACATATGTTACCAGAAAATAATATTACTTCGCATACCACAGTTTTACGCGGTTTGCGTAACGGGTATTGCATGGAAGGTAAAAAAAAATTTTGTTTGATGTTTAGTGTCTTACTTAGGAATATTTGTTTAGTTTACATTGTAAATTATGTCATTTCGTTAACCTTATTCAACAAGGAAGTGGTTCTCAATTTCGCTATCGTTGCCTATTGTGGCCCAAATTTAGGTGAATCTTATTGTGTTTCAAAGATTATTATCCAGAGGTATCATGTCCCATATGTCGTATACCGTATACCGTATGTCGGTGATGTCTATGGAAGCGTGCCCGTTACCATTCGGTCACCACGACGCTACTCACTTATATATAATTTTTAAAATTATCCTAAATACTGAAGGTATTTTACGCAACTAATTAACTCAATTTAATTGCTTTTACGTAGCAATAACAAAGTTATTGCGTACCTTACGTAAAATTAATCTAATTAATTTAGTTAGAGCTTTATTTTTATGAAACAATTGTAATACTTGCGTGTCTTTGTTGTCTTGCTAAGATTTTCGGCAGTGAATTTAAATAAAATATGTAACTGTAACGAAAATAATAAAACTTAAATGAAGAAGCAAGAGGGTTGAGTAGGGGCTCGTAGAGGTAAGAGGGGATCGTGGCTAAGTAAAAGCCGCACAGATCAATGGATCGCTCTTATGCTGTGCTTGCCGCGGTCGGTCCGTGGACCATCATTTCATAACGAGAACCCTTCCGTGCCTCGTAGAGCACGGTAAACCGTCGGTCCCAGACGGCCAGAAGAGCATGATAGAAAAGAGACCGTCGGTTTGTCAAATTAAGCTCTACGACAGCCATTTCTGTAGTCAAACGCCTGAAAATCTGACAACCAATCTTACAACGAGATACCCTGTTACCCAGATAAAGTGAGGTCAGATAGGCAGTCGCTCGATGTAAAATACTGGTATTAAGCTGCATTCAGTCTGACTGGAAGCCAACCCCAATGTAATTGGGAAAAGGCTAGGCAGATTGATTGATTGCTCTTAAGGATGTTTAAGTCAAACATAGAATTAGAACATTAAATATTAGAAAACGCAGCGTCTACGCAATTGCACAAATCCTCTTAAATCAATTTCATACATTTTACATACATAGCATCACGCCTGTATTCCCCGAAGAGGTAGGCATAGTTGTACACCACAGTTCTGCAACCATATTTCACCAATGCTGTTATAAAGTCCCATGTAATAGGTTGTAAGCCTAATGCCGTCTACCGGGCATATTTCTAACTTCCAGGATAACAGAATAACACTGCCCGACCTTGGAATCGAACCAAAGACCTCATGCTCAGCAGTTCCGCATGGGACCACTAGACCAACGAGGCAGTTATACATTTTATATGAATATATATACTTTGTCGCAGTTTTGTAATGTGATATGGCTGCAATGAGAGTTAATCTTCATTCAACAACCAAGGAGACATGACAGTCAAGGTTCTGCCTGTTACCAACGAATAAACAAACACCGGATTAAACAAATGAAGCAATTAAGAAGAAATTTAATAATTCAAAAAGTTCCCCATGATAATTTTGGTGCAAACAAAAACTTTGTGAATTTGTTATGCTGAGGTTCGTTAAGATTATTATATTCATTGTATAAAAAAGCACAGAAGATATACTAGCTAACAAGCGTCAGAGATAAAAAAAAAAACAATTTTTAGTAAATCGTATTTTATGCGAGAAAGTCGAATACCCAATTTCTTTATTAATTACGGTTAATTTTTACGTTTAAATCGGACGGGTGCCGATGCGTCAATATTTTTGTTGCTCAAAACTAGTTTCAATATGAAAGACATTTTCTCTATAGATACGAACGGGCAAGAAAATTCATGACTCTTCATCAAATGGGTATTTAAAACAGCAGGTGTCAACTTTATAATGTAAGATGATGCCAACACTAAAAAAAGCTTTTCACGATCACTAAATATTATAACAAAACGATTTTTGACCAGAGTAATCGCGTGTAGATATTATTGTTTTATTTTTCTTTTCCGACGTTTCGGACACTGAAACGTCATTACAGTTTATTTCAAATAACTTACATAATGATTGATAAAATTATTTTTGTCTAATGAGCTTGATGCAGGAAGCCGTACTCCTCGACACGGCACGAATTGTCAGGAGGTTTCTCCCACTGGAGCCATAACCACCGGTGGCTTGGACCCTGTTCCGACAGCAGTGGCCTACTGTTTTTTATATTTTAATATATATTGTTTATTTTTATTTTTAAAATGTATGTATTTAAAATTTTAATTAATATGTATATTTATGACAAAAAAAAGGTATATTTAAAAAAATCTGGAAAATAAAAACCAGTAATCAATTATTCCGGTTAAAAGTTGTTTTGTTATAATACTTTATAAGAGTTTATTTTTGATAATTAATAGTTTGGCGTGTGACACTTTAGTGATGACCACTGAAGGCTGATCGTATTTTAGAGCATCCAACCATTATCCTATATGATGCTTGAAAAGACTATGACGACTGGTATCTTAAGAATTCATGATCTTATACGTGTGCTCTGCTTAAAACACTGAACCTTCTCTCCTCATTTTGTTGTTAAGACATCCCGGTATAATGAGATAAGTAAGATTATAGCCGAGTCTTTACCGGCCACGGGTAGCGACTAATGGCCCATTATCTGTGGGTCTTAATTTGTATATTGGGTCTTAGAAATTTCATGATTATCCCGGTGTAAGAGGAAAGTCCTGTACCTGATTATTATTCGGGAAAGTTATTAGGTAGGTTTACGGCTTTACGTACAGGGTTAACGTTCTTATAAAATAATGGTAATAAGGTTGTTAACCTACTTTTTTGAAACAATGAAAAATTTTATTGTTATTTATTTTCCGACTGGCGACAACTTCTGGAACCAACGGACGACCCAATGTAGCTCGCTTTCTGAATGGTAACTTGTGTATCGTGCTCCTGAACCACGGAAAAGTGGTCGATATGAAATGATGGTCACCCATCCACCGACTCAACAAGGCGTAATAAATTATAATAAAACAACTTTTATCCGGATTAATCGCGTGTATTATTGGTTTTTGTTTTTCCTGACGTTTCGAACACTTTGCAGCGTTTGTGGTCGCAGGAGGACTGACCGCGAACGCTGCAAAGTGTTCGAAACGTCAGGAAAAACAAAAACCAATAATACACGTGATTAATCCGGTTAAAAGTTGTTTTATTATAATGTGTAGTGATCGCGCAAACCTAAGATATTACTAAATTATATAAATTTGAACATATTTTATTAAAATAAAAATATGGCAGAATAATTGTGAAAAACTAAATTCATAAGTGACCTCGAACCTATAGTAAAACTGAGCTTCCCAGAGTGCGGACGGCCCCACAGGCCGCACGGTCGTTACCACGTATGCGAATCGTACCTGCTGCGTCACGTATTAGTGAATTACTATTGTTTCTCACACTTCAATATAATAAAGTAAATTAGTTTTGTAATACCTGTCCTCTTAATAGACGACTGTAAACAGTTACCCATGCCAATTTATGTAATAGTTTTTTTTTAAAGGCGTGATTTTGTTATTTTTTTTTAACAAGAAATAGTGTGATCTCCTAAAACAAAATATAAAGTAAATAAAGTTTTAATGTCTCGGGCGCCTGGAGTCACTAATAATACAATGAATAGTACCTGATAGCTTAAATGCGTAGAGATTGGAGCCTTTAATCTACCGGTGGGGAAATCACTACATAGTATAAAACAAAGTCGCTTTCTCTGTCCCTATGTCCCTTTGTATGCTTAAATCTTTGAAACTACGCAACGGATTTTGATGCGGTTTTTTTTAATAGATAGAGTGATTCAAGAGGAAGGTTTATATGTATAATAACATCCATTAAATAGTGGAGAAGTACTGTTATTTTTGAGGTTTCTAATGTGATGTCGTAAATAATTACATTTTTTCCGCTTACATTGCAAACGCAGGCTGAACCCTACCAAGTTTTATCAAAATAATGTACTAAGTATTGTACACATTGAAAAGGTCTACAGAAAAGTCCGTGATGGTATATGTCTATCTCTTATGGATAACCCACAATAACTTTTTTTTGTCATTTACTTTTTACGACAAATAATGGCTAATTTTCGAAGCGATTTTAACCAATACAGCATTAATCCTTAACCAATTAAATACCTTGAATACATTGTTCATTTAATATAGATCTATATGGCCCTTTACACCGTATGATTTAAGTGAATATTTTCGAAGATATTACAGATTTAAAAATTGCGGGACGTAGCGTTTGTTATAAAAAAGGTCTACAGAAAAGTCAGAAATCTTCATGGTATAGGGAAAGGGGGATTGTTTTACTCCAAATTTAACGCGTGCGGGCCACGGGCAGTAATGAATAAATCAAAACTACTGGATCGATTTTAATCACATAGGCTATATATTTTATACCCGTGCGAAGCCGGAGCGGGCCGCTATGTTTTTATATACAACGTTCACAGTTTTTCTGTAGTGTATTTAGTATCAGCATTGCACCCGTGCGAAGCCGGGGCGGGTCGCTAGTATCTAATAAAAGTCAATGCTTGTATTAGATTTGTTATAATTTCGTAAGACTACTTTTACACCAAAGGTAAATTATAAAGTACAGTTTTATGTTAGATAGTAATTAATTACCCTATTGTCATTATTGCATCCTTAGTATTGATACTAAATTAAATATAAAAGTATACAGTTATTGAGTGGCTACATGCTAAAACTTATAATGAGACGGAAAATCTTATTAAAATATCTATTAATTAATGTCTGTCACTTCTTTTACTCTACAACTTACAAATAATGACCTCTGATGCACCCAATTTCTTTCTTTCGTAGTAATACCTTTGTGAGAATCCTGGTGCCCATAACACAAGTTAAATCTTACTTTGGGTTCCAGTGTTCAAACAAACTTATTAAATTAGTCATATAATGAATGTATTCATGAGCATACTATGATTTGTAAGTGTTTATGTTCAAACTTTTGGCCAATAAATTATTTATTTATTTACTTTCGAGGTGAGGATTTTTTTTAAGTGTAACCTTTTGTTTTTATCAAAGTTCCACGGAAAAACAAGCATTAAAATTTCAGCGTATATAACCTAAAATAATTTAAACTCGTCATGCACGTAGTTAGTCTGTCCGTCTTACGATCACACTTCACTTTATTCCTCATAAACATGTTGGATTTTAAAGCATTTTTATCGCCTTTTCGAAGATCTTGAGAACGTTTATCTACACTGACATGTGGATATAAACGGGGTTATGGTTTTAGAGCTCCGTATGCTTGTGAAACTGGTGCAGCATCAAACGTTCTTTCTTTATAAAATGATTATAATTTATGAAATGAACTTCTTGGGCGGGGATTTGATAATCGATAAGTGAACGAGAATTGAGTGTAAGATTTTAAGGGTTCATCGCTTTTAATTTTAGTACAACTCGTTACATGAGAGAGAAGAAAGATATGACGTAGAGAGAAAGAGATAGAAAAGATATATTCCACGATACGAAGTGATAGATCAGATGGTGTCGCGTATGCGTGCGTTATAGATGCACCTCAGACGCTACATATGAACAGTTAAGATACCACGCATCACGTATCGAACGAAATACGGATGTACGAGTATCTTGCCTTGTCATTAGCGATGCATAGATTACGCACACACACACGCAGCGTACAGGCGCCGAGTGGATGAGTTTTAAGTATTTGTATGCGTTTAGCTCGTGTATAACAAATGAAATTGGATGACTAGGCATGCTTCTCACATGTCGTACGCAACGCTACGTCCGTATATTTTTTAAGGTCCGTGCCACGCATACTTAGAATTAATAATATTTATTATTGCACAAGATGAATCTTTGAAAAGCATTAACGCATGCTTAGCGAACTCTAAAGTTATTATATCAAATGGAAAAAGAATACGGGTCCGAACAGGATTCGAACCAGCATCTCTCGGATAAATACTCCAGGCGCTTTGACCGGGCTATCTCTTTTTCCATTTAATATAATAACTTTATTTATGATTGTGTTGTGATTATTTTCTTGAACATTCCCACACTAGGAATTTCTCTTGTATCGTAGGTGCATTTACAGATATAATAACACATGCTTATCCACCTAGGCCCGTAATAATTATGTGAGGTCCTGGCTACGATTTCCGAGTCGAATAAAGTGTTATAGGGTTTTCCTGTCGAGAAATTTTCAGTAGCAGCCCGGAGTTGGGAGGTTGGCGAAGTGTCACCTCCTGTCTCTTCGGGCGGGACGTAAAGCCGTTGGTCCTGCACCTGATCTCTCTCTGGTCGTGTCAGATTGCCGTCCGATCGGACTATGAGAGTCAACAAAGAACAAGTGCAATTGTATATGCGCATACACTTATGCACTATAGTATCTTCTGCGTATATTTCCGTTTAGATCGGCCGCCGTGACCGAAAATTCGGTCGGGAGTATCTTATATAATTGATATAAGAATCGAACCCATGACAGGCAGCACCAACTGCGCCGCCAGTTCAATTTTATAAAACACTTTTATAATATATTAGTTATTTCTTCTCATACTCGCCAGGCATACGATCATTAGAGCACACTTAGCCGATTCTCACAACGATATCTCTTTTAAAAAGGTCTCTTCGTATTTTCTTAATCAAGTCGATTCAGCATTTTCTTTCTATTAAGCTCGGCCGAAAAACTCTAGTAAGCATCTTTTAAATAGTGCACGAGGAAACTGGGTCAACTCTAGTTTAAGTATATCACTGCATACGTGCCACAGAGTAGAAAATATGTGAGTCGTGCCCGGTTTCTGAGGTTATTTTTATAAGACATTTATTTATTCTATGGCGCTATTGGTTTCAACATTTATGAAAGTGGGTTTCTTAACAACGTCATGTCACGACCAACAATTCTGCCTTGTTGGTCTAGTGGTCCCAAGCACGACTGCCGAGTACGTGGCCCAGGTTCGATTCCCGGGTCGCGCTAAGTGTTATTGAGTTTTTCTATTAGGAAATTCCCAACAGCATCAACACGGCAATAGACTCACCACCTATATATGGTACTTAACAACAGCATCGGTGAAATGTGTCTGTACAATTTGTGTACACCTCTGCCTACCCCTTCGGAGAATACAGGCGTGATGCTATGCTATGTTATGTAATTAATTATCCTGCTCAGGTTACCCTTATAAACTCAGGTTATTTTAATTAACCAATCTCGGCAATTTATCTGTTCAACAATTTAATTTGACGGTATATGACAATGTCATTTATATTTTATTTTACTGCGTACTGACGGGTGGCGCTGGTGATTTCTAATATTATTTCTAACATCATTGTCATCATCCCTTCATCATCCCTCACATGCTCACATTATTCCAATTTATTTGGGGTCGGCACAACATATATTCTTCTTCCACACATACTTTCTACTGTGCTGGAATGCTGCTAAAGTTTTGGCTATGTTTTATGACCGGCCGCCTGCCTGACGTCAACGCTAATAGGGTTTTTTTTTTCTCTTTATGGCGATTGTCGGCTTCCAATGTCCGACTACTCAGCCAGTGTCATGTTATTATGGTGGTAACCGCCACCGATACGGTCTCTTTCTATCTATGACACACTGAATGTTATACATGCGCCAGGTTCTGATGTAATCCTACTACCATACTCCACTAACCGCCATTATATTAACTATTTTATGACCTCACTTTTCATTGGGTTAATTTCTGAACGCGACAACATTGACAGTTACAACACGTTCAGACATGACACGTTCAAAAGTATACTCCATTTTCAAATGAATTGAATTGAATGATTTTCAAGATAAATCTTTGAAAAGCATTAACGCATGCTTAGCGAACTCTAAAATTACAATGTTAAATGGAAAAATAATAAGGTCACGAACAGGATTCGAACCTGCACCAGAATACTCCAGGCGCTCTGACCACTAAGCTATCTCGACCTCTGCTCACCACCGCGAATTCTTCATCCATATATTTAATGCTTTTCAAAGATTTATGTTGAATTATTAAGGTACTTAATTGCATTCTTTACGACATTGTATTAACTGCTAAGTTGGTCGTGTCGGTTCGGTCACCTGTATAGGTACTGAATAGATAGCAATGACGTCGCCAAAAAGACGTGTTGCATTGTACTTGTGAATGATATGTATCATGAATGTCTTTGTGTGTATTTAGTTAGTTTGCCTTAAATAAATAAATAATTTCTTATACCGAAATGTATACGCTTAGTTGAATTACAAAGATAATATTAACTACCCATATTCATCCTTCTAACTCATATGAGAATACATCACAGTAATAAAACATGGTTTTGAACACAAAATCCCTCAATTTCGTGTCTCTCTTAACTTAATTGCTTAATACAATTTGTTAACTTATTCAATGCAATTATGAAGGTACTTAATTAGCGAATTAGCATTTAAATCGAAAATTAATTTAGTTAGACATAGTTAAAATATCTTACTTAAGTGCATACGATTAAGTTTATTTTATTTGAAAAATGTATTAACTCAATCGATATTCATTCGAATTTCTTACTGAAATTAGTTCGTAATTATTTGAAAGGCTAATTTAAAGGAGTTGTGTTAGATCTGAAGCTAACTAAGTCAGAATTAATTGAAGCGAATCTATAAGATGTACTTTTAATTACACTATTAAGATGGAGATTAAGGTTCTAATGTAAATAGGGAGCAAACACAAGGGGGCTATTTACATTTTAAAATAAAGTAGCTCAACCGGATTAATTGCGTACCTATATACAACTGAGATCCTGATAGAAAAACTTAAAAACACTGTACCCGATCTGGAAATTGAACCTGTGACTTCACGCTCAGCAATCGCGCTTAGGCTGCTATTACAATATCTATGTCGCAGATGGATTGTAGAATCCGGTGTTTTACAAAACTGCTAGCTGATTTACAAAACAGTTCTGTTATGCGAAACAACTGAACGACGTTTAGCGGTTTTACGTATCTACTGAACTATAACACGCAAAATTGTATGAACGTTTTCGATTACCAATGCAGCGGGTCAACGATCAAAGATTATGTAAAACAGTGTGAAATGAAATATAAGATTGTTGATTTTAGTTCAAAAAAATTTCGCATATAGCTCTGTGTGTCTTTTAACAACAATAACCCAACTTTATTTTACATTTAAGTCAGTAGCAAAAAAAAGATGAAAATTTTGAATGACGTAAATACTAAACCACTATAATAGTTGACAATATATCGGGATTATGAAAGAAAATAAATTAAATTGATCCATTAGCGAGAGAAGCGAGCTCTGGAGGTTCGTGTACCCCGACACGGACAGGTTAGGTTCGAAGCGGATGACGGGGGTAGTTCGCTCGCTACGCTCGCTCACTGACAACTGTCATCCTCTTCGTGTTTAGGTTTTTTCTGACCTTACAGACACAAAAAAAGCCCAGACACGGAAAGACAAATAATCAGAAAATACTGTATGTATTTTTTTTTTACTTGAGCGGTGACTATTCATTTAATATACCTATACAATAAACTAATCTGTCCCACTGTAGATATATCATTCTGCATTACGTCAAGACGTGGGTAGCAGTTTTGTTAAACGTATCACAATGGCAATCCAGATGAACGTTGATTAGCTGTTTTATAAAACAGTTCTGTTTTGTAAATCAGCTAGCAGTTTTGTAAAACAGCAGATTCTACTATCTATCTGCGACATATATATATATTTAATATTAAAGCTTTAATATTACTAGTGGTTGAACCCCACTGGCTGAAATTCCACCATAATTCATTTATATTTTAAATTTGAACTTTAATAAGGTCCTATTGTCAAAGATATATGTGTGTGTGCCTCACGCATGGTAGTGTGTTATAGGTTTTTTTTATTGTGTAGATTCAGGCGTTACTTTGCGGAAGTGCATTACAATGGAAGCAAATAAATACTACATGTAGATACTTCCACAAAAAAAAAGGGGAAGTAGCTAGATATTATATTTATTTGCATCCAAGGTTTTTTTTATTAATATAATGTATTTCTAATGCATTTTATATAAAAATATTAGCTTTCTGCACTCCTTTTCCATATTAACTTGTAACTATGCCAAATTTCATACTCCATCAGTCCTCCGCATCGGAATTCTCGTAAAAAGGAGTACAACGTTTTTGCTAAACGTATTACACCACATATTTTAGGGATAGTTTATAAACTTAGAGAATTTATTTAATTTAAATCTATTCAGTGACAAACCCGATCATACTAACTCACCCAATCAATTACTTAACACTTGATACTGATCACATATCTGTCCCGTTGCACTCTATCAGCATCAGACCAGTACACAAGGCTCACGTCACTTATTCTCGGCTCCGCTGGTACGCACGTGCACCGCACAATACGCTCCTACAAATCGGGCAATCTCCCTTCTTAACATGATGGCTGCCTAACAACCTGATGCAGATATTTCTTTAACAGTGCAAAAAAAGTATTGTACCTACATTTTAAAATAAATAAATAATTAACAAATACATTATAAAATAAATAAATAACAAAACATTTGTTTAATACTCGTATACATCAAACATTAAGGTGTGCAAACGTCCCTTACAAATAATCCAATTAAATTGAATAGGAGGACTAAACTTCGGAGGTCGCGGGTTCGATGTTTGGGTGTTGTATAAATTAGAACTAACCCCGAGCTTACAAGCAATCAAGTTTCGGTTGACATTGATCCCGCAATTTTGATGGCATAATACCGTGTTACTAAACTCTACATAGTAGGTAAGTCAATTAAATTGTAGCAATTTGAATTCTCATTGTTGATTATGAATGTTATACAATATTGTACTTCTGCTTATCGTGTGATTGATGAACAACCTAGCGTCACAGTTTAAATATCTCGTAGGACTTTGACGTGACAGAAACACATATAGTTCTCCTTTTTCTTGTCATAAATGGTTGATGAATAACCTATAGCGTCAGTTTAATATCTCGTAGGATTGCGACGTGACATAAACTCCATCGAGAACAACTCCTAAGTGTGCTAACGATGTTTTCCTACCGTTCTAAGCAAAGCAAGGATCCACATAGATCGATTCTTCACTCAAAAATGGATGATTTGAGTGTTCAAACCAGGTGCAATGTAGGTGTAAACAGTAGTATACCTTTTTTGTATAATAACATAATAACCAGTTTGGCTCGTGACATCGCCGTGGGCTCAGCTCATGAGTAAGGGCTCCGTTCGAAACTAGTCGGGCAATCCCGAAGAATGCATGTGAATAATAACCGTTAAACAATAATTAGTTGTATACCTTTTTTTTTTTTTATGTGGCCCTCGCGTACCGTTCTGACACGGGGAGACAGAGCGGTTATGTGGGACTCGAACCCACTAAAACTCCACAGTATACCTCCTCAGCTGCTTGAGGGCGGGACGCGGGAACGCTCTCGCACACAACCGCGAACCCGCCCGCAGCCGTCCGTTGCCGGACTCCCTCACGGGGTTGGGTATTGCACCCCCCCGCTACGGCACACCAGACTAATGGCGTGCCGCAACCACCTCGGAGACCATGTGCAATGAGTGCCAGACAACCCCGTGTCTGGACGCCCAAGGTCCCCTGCGATGGGTCAGGTCTGTGGCCCCGCCGCCTGTCACTACGGCCGCAGAGGATAGGGAGAGCGGCGCCTCGCAATACCGGCACTCCTCTTCCCCTGCGGCCCCACCGCGTCCGCCATCCAACGGTGGCGGCCCCGTCAAGGCCGCGGCAGGTAGGGAGAGCGGCGCATCGACATACCGGCACTCCTCTCCCACCGCGGCCCCCATCCCTCAGCTGCGGTGCCGCCCATACGACGCCGCAGCCCACCTCAGTTGCGACACCCCCCATAAGGCCCGCAACCTACGCCGGCGCCGCTCCAACATGGGCTTGAAGGCAAAGCCCTGAGGAGCGGCCCTCCTCGGGTTCCGTTAGCTTCACCGTGGGTGACCAAGCCACGGCTACTAGAGCCCCCCCACCACGACAAGGTGGAACCCCTGGGGGGGAATTAGTTGTATACCTACTTAAGTCCTATGTGGTGATCCTATTGCCAAGTACTGGGCAGAAACTCAAGGCTGTTACTAAGAATTTTCTAACAGAAAAACCCAATAACGCTTTGCCCGGCCTGTGAATTAAAACCAGAACATCATCCTCAGTAGACCAGGACTTAGGATCACTAGACCAACGAGGCAGTTTGTGAGGTTTTTCTAAGCGTTAAGTTTGTTTACAAACCCGAGATTCTACACATTTGACCTCCCATACATTAAAACACAGTATCAAAATTCTTGTCACAGGTAAATTAAAATCTGTTCACAAATCTCCCATTTCACAAAGATGTTATCTCTTTTGTACGAGGGGTCGGTAAGGGGGGTGAGGAATGTTCGTCCGGCACACGGCGATATGGCGAATTAATTCCTACCGCGAACTGGAGTGGTTTGTGGGAAAATGTTTTAGTACTGGCACTGGCAAAAGTGTTAGGATAATAGAAAAAATAATAAGAAAAGAATGGATAAATATGGAAAACGCAATTGACACCAGACTGTCTCACTAGTCTTATGGACGCGGCTGTTGAGCGTGGCGTCTTTGATTTGATTCCCAGGTCAGACTAAACATTATTGGGTATTTCGGTTTTTTTTATTATTAAAAAAAAATCTCAGTAGCAGCCCGCAGCATGGATTTGTGCCCGGTGGGAGGCAAAAGTCTCACCACCTTTTAAATGTCTCATTTGTTTTGAAATTAAAAAAAAACCTGAACTATCCCATTCTTGGGCAAATGCCACACCCCAATATGTGCTAGGTGTCACACTCCAAAGCTATTTTAGGCCAGTTCTTCATAAAAACATCTAATTTGTACCACCATCTCCTGCCACGTCACCGTCTCATTGTGTCAGGGCCTTAGTTAATGTTGATTTTTGGCCACAAGTTATCAGACATACGGCAGATGGGGCCAGTCCAGTCCCACTTAGCAGCTATCTCACCCAAAACCATAATTTTGGTTGTGAAGCACAGCGTGGTATTTCGGATTCGATCAGACTTTCCGGCTTCCGTCTGTCTACCCGTAATGACTGTCATAGATCTTAATTTGAAAACCGGAACCGATGGTTTAACGTACCACCGAGGCACAGTAAGATCTCGATATGAAATGATGGTCACCCATCCAGAGACCGACTACGGCAAACGTAGTTTAACTTCAATCGATTGATCGGTTTATTTATTTATTAAGAAAAGTACAGCCATATCACATGCATTATGCTTATGTTAAAATTATCTTACTAACTAAGTCTTATGCATATGACAATCTATTCGTGTGCTACTTAACCAGCAGCTACACTAATTTTGAATTTTTGAAATCAATTTTGCTAACGTATGTACCGATTTAAGTACAGCTCCCGCGTGTCTCATTCGCTGCCAACTGCGACAATTTATTGTCTGACACCACACCAACACTTTCACAGCAATTTTTATGATTACCTACTTACTTTTCAACGTTTTTCCTTGTAGGGTCATCAAGTAATGTATTTGACATAGCCGTATTCCCTGAAGAATTAAGAAGAGATGTACTAGCGCCTGGAGTATTCATCCGGGAGGCGCAGGTTCGAATCCTGTTCGCGACCGTATTCTTTTTCCATTTAATATTGTAACTTAAGAGATGTACTGTTACGCGTACAAACTGTACATTGTACTGATGTAGTTATTAATTCCCATATCGGGACTCTATTAGATCAACAGAGCCCAGTTCCAGATTTCCGACCTGTTACAGATTTTATTTTTACTAGAAATACTCAGAAAGTATGGTTGAGCCTATAATCATAACATAACATAGCATCACGCCTGTATTCTCCGGAGGGTTAAACAGAGTTGTACTATTCTACACCCACGCTTCACCGATGCTGTTATGAAGTCCCAGGCGATGGTCGATCCTTCGATCTGTGCGGCTGTTACTTACCCAAGGGCTCCTCTTTTTTTAATTATTGATCAACAGTTATCACTTGCATTTTCCGGGATTGCCCGACTAGCTTCGAACTCGAACGGAGTCCTTAGTCATGAGCTGAGCCCGCGGCGATGTCGCGAGTCAAACTCGCAAACTCAACTCAAAATCCTTTTTTGTTTTTTGTTTAAAAATAGCACTAAGTGGTATAGTCACCTCCTGAAATACGGTACGGCAGAACTAGTTTGACTTTAAAAACTAAGACACCACTAATTCTCTAAAATCTCCTCTCTTTTTTTCAACTATTTGATGCTTAAAAAACACGAAGTAGGTAAGGCCGTCTATGTAAGTCGTACCTACAGATATAATCGGCTTTCCTCGTGAATGATCCTCTTGAGATGTGGGCCGCTCTCGACCATGCCATTAAAAGTTTTTTTTTTTATCTTATTTGAGGAACAAGCATTTTGTACAACTTTCGCCGGGTACATTGTTCAATGAGAAAGAGGCGAGTTGCTTTTGTAGGTTTTTTTTTTTTCTATTCGAGGCCTATTTCTGTTTATGTAGTTGATTTGATGTTGTCTGTACTGCTATATAAAGTTGAAGATTTTCTGAATGGGTAGGAAATTATTATTTAGTTATAATTATTTCCTTTTTTATCTACATATAATTTTTTATCTTTGACATTGAATTAATTATAATCCAATATTTTTGTCTTTTTTTACATTTAATGACTTACATGTTACTTATTATTGCACTGTGACGATTTAATTATGGAAAATTGCATGTATGTAAGTACGAAATAATATAATTTGTGCGCTCTATTTAAGACGCATAGCGCCCGAATTATTATTTAAGATCTGTATTATATTTAACTATGTTATACAAACTAACAAACGATTTGATTCGACCTCTGTCTAACCTTTTTCCAAGCGCATTTGAATCATCAGCTTTCAGTCTAACCAGATTCTGTTTATAGCCATTATTTTAAATGTAGCGACTGCTTATAGTACTTCCACAACCCAACTACCGGGTAACACGATTAAAGAAAGAAAGAAAGAACCAGGACAACAGTTTAACTTACTCTCCGAGTCAGTGAGGGATTTTGATGTATAAATATGGTCACCCATCCACAGACCTACCGCAGTAAGTAAAGCTATAAACAAGAGTGACGGGATAGAATAACGACCATCTGAGTGTGGTGTCACGTTATATATTTGAATAATTAAAATTAAATAAAAAAATCTAAATTAATTTAAAATTAAATTATTATTGTATAGTAACCAGATACACTCTTGACCCTGTTTATATAGATATATATGTTATATATTATTATATATGTTATATATTATTAACATAATGATTAGGTAATTACAAAATTTTCAGTGTGTCATGTTACAAAGTTTTTATCTGAAAACCATTATTAATTCAGGTGACATTAATGTGGCATTAAAATTAAATTAGGTCAACTATTAATGCCCACTAAAACGATAAGTTTGAAATGAATGAATTGTTCATACAATTTAAATTATCTGCGTCTCCGTTGAAATGCATTATTTTGATGATTATCATATTATTGTTTACTCATTTTTGATGATTAACATATTATTATTTACTCATTTTTGATGATTAACATATTATTATTTACTCATTTTTTCCCACAACTTCGTCTGCGTGGACTTCAGAGTTGGGTCCAACCGAGATGAAAGTATCCTATGTGTTAATCCAGGTTATAAACTATGTGCGGGAAAGCCAACATGAGACCCTCGGCTTCCGGATGACGCAGATGCTCTCGGACCACGGATGCTTTGGAAAATATCTGTGTCGCATAGGCACTTCTTCTTTCACTCTTCCGAGCTTACTGTACTTCTTTCTACGCGTGCAGCCTCTGGGCAGGATATACTCAAAAGTCATGCAGCGCTCTCTGCGTTCAATACAATAACGCGTTTAGGATACTGGTGGGGCTGCCTCGCTTCTGTAGCGCATCGGGGATGTTTGCTGACGCTCACGTAGGTTGCTTTTATGCGACTATGCGAAAGAGGTGTGCTTCTCTGGTGCGCAGGGTGCGGGCCATCTCCAACAGTGTCCTGGGTATGATTGCTGGGCGTCTGGATTGCTCATACGTGAGGCATTCTTGTGCCGTCTCGCATGGGATGAAGCAGCGGTAAATTAAGTTATAAAATGTTACTAATAGAGTTTTAAGTAATACTAACATTATTGAGTCTTGGTTACTTGAATAAAGAATTTATATTATATTATATTATAGGCCGGGAGCCGACACCGAGGTGCTACCCCTGCAGTGACTGCCCTGAGGACACGGCACAACACACGCTGGAGATAAGCCCAGGCCTGAGCTGAGACCTGGACCGAGCAGCGCCACGACCTCATCGGAGCAGTTGGGGTGGGCGATCTCTCGCTTCCAGCCGTGATAAGATACATGTATCTTATCACGGCTGGAAGCGAGAGATCGCCCCATGGTGCGAGAGCGCATGGAGTACCGTCGCCACCTTTTGCGAGGAGGTTTTGCTCGCAATAGGCTCACTACACATAACTGCATTCGAAAAACTTGGGTAAAACAGTACGCATCTACCTAAATCCATCGGGTATATAGGCGTAATGCTATGCAAATAATTATTTAAAAAAAATACGCTAATGAGTATTACGTGAAAGCACTCTAAGTATTTCCATTTCTTCAGTTCTTGCTACGTGCCATCATTAAATTCAGTGAAAGTATTGAAGGCAAGGGCTTGCATTTATATTATTCTGTTTATTTTTATTATTTTAAGTTTTAAGTTTTTTTTTATCAAGCTCGGATCTACGTTTAAGCACCAACTCGCCTGATGGTAAGCGATGGTGTGGCCGAGGATGGAGCACGTATATCCAGAATAAATCTATTCATTCTTAAGTAGAGTGGATCGATTTGGGGAGAACGATAGTTGGCGAGTTGATGCAACTGCCCAAACCCGTCACCGACAATGGTTGCACCGGACTACATCCCGAAACACGACTATTTATTCACTTATTAATTTATTTATTTGGGACAAACAAACAGTTACACATTATATCTTCGTAAATAATATAACTAAAGATATTATATAAATGTGAAACTCACACCGTTATCCACAGCATATACAATTTATATAATTTTACTAATGAACAATCTATGCAAGTGAGACTATAAATTGTTAAAATAACTACAAATCGGAATCCTTAAGTTTCTTTAACAAGGCAGAACGAAATATATTTGCTGACACTGAGAATTAGTCTAATTCTGTAGTTTCTGAACAAAAAATATTCTATTCTTTGCACAAGCGACGCAGAGGTGCCCACAAACCAGCATTGGTGCGGCAATGGGACACAACAAAAAGTGGACGTGCGCGCACCTCTCGTCTAATAACAATTCTTGAGACATAATAGCATATTTTATTAGTAATCTCAGAGCAGTTATACTTGTTACAACATATCATTTTTTATAATTTCTAGATATAAACGTCTAGATTTCAGGCTCATTAGATTGTATTTATTAAGTAGATTTTTATAGGTTGGGAAATTGCGGGAGCACCTGTAGTGATTCTGCCGAAGCCTTCCACCAGAGTTATGTTGCCTGTTTTGCACCACCCAGAGGCCACGTGTAGGGATTCCATTTTAAGGGTGCACTCCAACGGACGCGAGCAACTCAGCCCCCTAAACAATACATAGCAACATGTTTGTAGTGTATTTCTCAAATAAAGTAATTCTTTAACAATACAAAATAAAATATTAACCACATAGAGAAAAGGTGTGTTATGCGTTTTGAACTTAGGCTGTGACGGCAATCCCTCCGAGCCCCACTGAGTCCCTCTAACGCGATTACAAAGGTACGCGATGGTTTAAGTGATAAGATGATGGCATTTAAGTAATATTAATAATAACTGCCTCATTGGACTAGTGGTCCCAAGCGCGACTGCTGAGCTTGTGGTCTTGGGTTCAATTCACAGGTTGGGCAAAATGTTGTTGGGATTTTCTGTTAGGAAATTCTGAGTAACAGCTCAAAGCCTGGAATTGTGCACGGTAGATGGCAATAGGCTCACAACCTATTACATGGGACTTAATAACAGCACTGGAGAAATGTGGGTATACAATTTTGTACACCTCTACCTTCCCCCTCGGGTGTGAAATGTTATTTCTTATACATGATGGAATATCTATGATCTTATAACTTGCACCACACAAAGTCAACCAAAGATGTGCGAACACACGTGCACGCCACTGTAATTTGATATATTGAGCCTGTATTATTTGTAACATATTTACAATCTCCATTGTTTGGTGTACACGTCGCGTCGGGCCAATAAAATTGTGCCATCATCTGTGTTTGTGGAGAAATTATTTAGATTGGCAGAATGTTTGGTGACTGATGGGGGATGTTTTAAGTCAATTTCGTTGGATGTTGTTGTTTTTATGATTCCGCACACAACGAGTGCCCAACGGGAAGCCATTACAGAGTCTATACACCTCGTCTTACAACCGTAACCCACTTACTTATCTAATGGCAACTTTTCATTCGTAAAAGAGAAATGATAAAACTTCCATTAAAAAAAACTCACTGTTTATTGCCTAGTCCACGTGGACTATGTTATATTGGCTAACGATATTCCTCTATAATACCTCACATAGCAAGCGTGCTTTTAAATTATTATTTTTTTACATTTTTGTTTCATACTTTTTGTGATTAAGTCGAGTCGTTGCGATGTCAGGGGTTACTCTTGAAGTTTATACTAATTCCAATCCAATTCCAATATTAAACGAGTGCCATAAAACAATTTTAATGTATTAACATTTATCATAAGTACCCCTAAAGAATGGAACTCTTTGCCGGAATCTGTATTTCCCGATAATTACAATCTGGGCGTCTTCAAGTCGCGAGTGAATAGGTTTCTTCTAGGCAAGCGTGTTCCATCATAGACCGCATCGTCGCTTTACATCAGGCGAGATGGGGCCATATGCAAGCCTATACAAAAAAAAAATTACCTACATAATATTATAGATTTGCATTTAATTGTATGAACTGAAATATTTCCAATATCAATCGAGCGGATTTTTTCCAAGAGTAAGCCTATAAGCAAAAAGCGTACGTCAAACTTAGAAATTATACTCAAATTAACTACTAACTATAATAAAACAATTTTCGCAAGTTCCAACACCTTTTGTGTTAGGTAATTTAGTTTCTTCGGTAAATAGCGAATTAAACAAGTGACTTACTACAACTGTGTACTATTTAATCCCCTTCAATAAGCAACTAATGAAAGATTAAACTTTATCGATTCTTTAATACCTTTGAACATTAGTTGTAGAACTAAACTAAATAAAAGTTTCTTACGAAGTTCATTCGCTTTGTTGAATTTAGTTTATCCAGTTAAGGATTAGTTGATAAGGCGATATGTAAGTTATTTATATTAATTATTGTTCAACGGTTATTACTCACGTACATTCTTCGGGATTGCCTGACTAGTTTCGAACTCGAACGGAGCCCTTAGTCATGAGCTGAGCCTGCGGCGATGTCGATTTATAGATAGGTGTGAGATAAATGCGACTGAAGTACCTACTACGTACTATCGGTGAGAATTAATTACTTGCCTCATTTTTTTTTTATAGTAAACAGTCATGCCCGTATATCCCGAAGGGTAAGACAGAAGCGTACCGTAAGTACATCAATATTTCACTAATACCGTTATTAAGTCCATGGTGGTGAGTCTATTTTATTATTACTATCCATGGGGCACAATACCAAACATTGGCCTATTATTGAGAATTAATATCAAAACCCGATTAATTAACTCTTTGGTGAGGTCTTGGTTTCGATTCTCGAGCCGGGAATCGAACCCAAGACCTCACGCTCAACAGCCGCGTTTACCAACGCTTAACAACGAAGCGATTTAATATAAGAAACGGAATAATATTATAACAAAAATAGCAGTCTCATCGCAATAGGCTCACCAACTATAACATGGGACTTAATAAGCTCACCAACTATAACATGGGACTTGATAAGCTCACCAACTATAACATGGGACTCAACTTACTAACATTAGTTATAAGCAAAATTCTTGTTACTAACAACCTTGCCTTTGCCTATGGACTTTTCTGTCTGAATAAAATTATTTTTATTTTATTATTTAATAGGCTCACCAACTATATCATGAGACTTAATTACAGCATTGGTGAAATGTGGGTGTTCAGCTGTCAACACCACTGTCTACCCCCTCGGAGAATATAAACGTGATAATATAATGCTGAAAATAGCAGTCTGTATTTGTAACACTATTTTCTTCAAGGCAAAGCGCTCTTCTTGCTCTAAGAAGCTTAGAAGACATTTTTTCACAGTATCAGCTATTCCATACAATAAAGTCCAAGCTTCTGCAAAAGTTATAAATTTCTGTGCAAAGAAAAATAGGGTAGCGAGAAAGCTTTGGAATTTCGCTCCCTGGATGAATACTGCTAGGGCTCATTTATCTGGGGCACTGGTTTAAACCCTATACGCTATACAACCGCTCACGAACGTATCTTTATTTCCGCAAAAATTTAAACTTAAAACTTAAAAGTAGATGTGCATGCGTTTAAAAATAATATACCTAACTACTTTTTCTTATTATTAATCATTTTATTTCAGATAAAAATCCATAATTACATGACATACATAATATATATAAAATACAGTATACATAAAAAATAAATATACTAAACTAGCTGGTGCCCGCGACTTCGTCTGCGCAACTAAAGGTAGCCTATGTCCTTCCCCGAGATACAATCTATCTCAATTCTATTTTTCAAAGAAACATTGAAAAAATCATAGACAAGAACGGGGCTTGAACCCGCGACCTTTGACGTTCCGTGTCATCACTCTACCAACTGAGCTACCTTGTCGTGTTCAAACCTATTGAATTTTCAATCCTCTTTGTATACGTCTTAAGGAGACGCCTGGTGATATTTATCTAGTAATCATTTACAGATTTACTAAACTCAGCGTTACCACTTTGCAGTTGTAAATCGCCGAACAACATCCCAATCCTTTATAAATCATAAATAATTATATTTTTTTAATACATGTTGAGGCCATGTAATGCCTATATTAATTCTATTTTTCAAAGAAACATTGAAAAAATAATAGACAAGAACGGGGCTTGAACCCGCGACCTTTGACGTTCCGTGTCATCACTTTACCAACTGAGCTACCTTGTCGTGTTCAAACCTATTGAATTTTCAATCCTCTTTGTATACGTCTTAAGGAGACGCCTGGTGATATTTATCTAGTAATCATTTACAGATTTACTAAACTCAGCGTTACCACTTTGCAGTTGTAAATCGCCGAACAACATCCCAATCCTTTATAAATCATAAACAAGACTGCAATAAAATCCCTTTACAATCTAACAATACAATAACTAAGAAAGATTACTAGTAATGTGAACTACCCCTCTAATTTCATAGTGACATTTTTATATATACCTATTAATAAAATTGATTGTTTTTTCTAGTCAATGAAATGTATATGGGCCTAATTTATTATTCTTACAAATATTTGCTTTTAATTAATCTTTTACATTTGTGTATACCTGTCCTTATCTTGTTCAGACATAATTATTATGATTTCTTGAAACAATCTCCGCGGCTCCATCAACAGCAGTTTCATGGGTATGGCTGAAAATCGGCGCTGTTTACTCCGCGGTGGACAGCACAAAGCTGAGCGATGTCCCTTTTACCCCACACCAAGGCCACACAATTATTATCCATGCGAATTGATTTTGTTTTTTGATTAACGTTTTATTTGTGCATTCTTGGTGTGGGGATGAATAAATGATTTTAATGTTTTCTTTCTAACTAAAGTTATTGATGCAACTAACTGGGTTAAAAAATAAATAGTTATTGCGTATACATGAAACACGTGTCAAGTTATAGAACGAAATTATACAATAATTTTTTTATTATATTCTGTTTGACTTTTAAATCGTGAACCTGATATGTTTTATATTTTTTTTAAGTTCTTGTAAATATGAAGGTAATAAATAATATACAAAATAAAATATAAATTAACAGGATTTGAATCTTTGCCTCCCGGATAATTACTCCAGGCGCTCTGACCGCTTTGCTATCTTGACATCTGCTCTCTAGCCCAAATTCTCAGTTCAGTGACCTGTATAGAGACTCAATAGATAGTGATGACGTCACCAAAAGTTGTATCAAATGTAGAAGAAGAATTTGGAGTAGTGAGCAGAGGTTGACATAACTTAGTGGTCAGAGCGCCTGGATTATTTATCTGGGAGGCGCAGGTTCGAGTCCTGCTCACGACCGTATTTTTCTTTTCATAAAAATTGATAACTTTAGAGTTCGCTACGTATGCGTTAATGCGTTTGAAAAAATCAAGTGTAATTTTTTTTTTTCATTAAATCCTTGACTTATTTGAATTTATTTGACTTTCAAAGTATGACCTTATAAACTACATATTACGTTGATTAAATAGCTCAGAAAAAAAAAAACTGAAGCTAGAATTTCATACTGATGCAATACAAATTTAATTTATCTATCGCTCGAAGACACTTAATATAAATATATATTTATTAAATGTGTAATAAGTAATATTACACTCACTTTTCTTACATATTCAGTCGCCTAATAAAAACTGTTTCACATTATATTATTCTCAGAACGTTCTCGAATATTCATACAGGTAAAAAGCATGGTACCTACCTGATATTGAATTGTGAGGACACGAGCGATATTGGTATGAGAATTTATGTGAAGACTATAAAATATTTTGTACCAGATATTCCTACGTGAAATTCAATATGGGATTGTGAACATTGTTTTGGTTTTGGTGTTTGATTCATTGTTTGTGCAAGAAGCTGTTAAAAATTTATAAACTTTGTGTTTGCATTGCAAATCTGCATACAGAGAAGGCACGTGTAAATTTTCAAGCGATGAAAAAGAAGGAGGTCGAGTCGAAGTGCATCTATTTTATATATGACCACGCATAGCTTTTACAGAATTGGACGGATTAGATCAGAATAGGATCTTGATGTTTCTTTTTTTATTTATACTTCAAAGATAGACCATTATTAATTTGGATAAAAAGTATCTTAGCTATTCAAGATAAATCTTTGAAAAGCATTAACGCATGCTTAGCGTACTCTAAAGTTACAATATTAACACCAGTCAAGATGGCTTATTATATTTACTTATTTATTCGGAAGGCGCAGGTTCGAATCCTGTTCGCGACCGTATTCTTTTTCCATTTAATATTGTAACTTTTAAGTATCTTAGTTTTTATTACTAATAAAATAATTGGTCCATTCGTTTTGGACAGACACGTCAAACTTATAACACCCCTATTTATGTGTCGGGGGTTAAAAATAGGGAATGATAAAATTTTCTACTATAAACCGATGCTGTTGAAACTTTGCATACATGTATTGTTTTGATTCTGCCTAGCCCCTTCTCAATTACATTGGGGTCAGCTTCCAGTCAATCCTGATGCAGCTTAATACTAGTATTTTACATGAAGCGACTGCCTATCTGACCTCCACGACCCCATTACTGTGTAACACGATATCTCGTAGTATGACTGGTTGTCTAACTTTCAGGCCTCAAACTACCCGTAACGGCTGTCATAGATTAATTTGACAACCGAGACCCGACGGCTTAACGTGCTCTCCGAGGCACGGAGAGGTGTCGGTATGATTTTATTCAAAGAAACAATCCCAATGGGACTAACACTAGGAAAATAATTTCCAAAAAATCTATGTCAAACACATCAAATCGCCCAATAAAAGCCACCCGCCACGCTTGATTAAATTCTTCTCAATTAATTCATTTACCTAGCTCACTGGTAGAGGCGGTATTGTCGGTTGTTGCCGGGTAATGACGGCAATGACAGCGGCCACCGAGATCGTAACAAACGTCTACAATCACGATATTCCGGAATAAAATGTTTCACCTTTTTAACTAACTTTAAAAAAGAGGTTTTTATCAATCGACCCATTTTATAACAATCACAACATATCTAGCCCGTAACTCTTCCGTTGAAAATCAAATACTACCTCTCATACAGAGAACTATCCAAAAGTGTCTAATAATACTTAAATTCTAAAACCGCTATGTCTAAACACATCAAATGGCCCACTAAAAGCCACGCGCCACGCTCGATTAAATTCTTATCAATTAATTAATTTACCTAGCTCACTGACAGAGGCGGTATTGTCGGTTGTTGCCGGGTAATGTCGGCAATGACAGCGGCCACCGCATTATTGTACCAAGACATAAGTTATAAGCGGAATAGAAACTATCAATATATTCTTCTGCCTCGATGGTCTCAGGTCTAGTCGTCCCAAACGTGACAACTTAGCATGAGGTCTTGGGTGCGATTCCCAAGTAAGGCAAAGTGTTATTTGGTTTTCTGTTAGAAAATTCTCAGTAGCAGCCTGGAGTTTGGAACTATGCCCGGTAGATGGCAATAAGCTCGTCACCTATATTACATGGGACTTAATAAGAGTATTCGGGAAATGTGAGTGTACAACAGTGTACACCTCTGCCTACCGCTTCAGGGAATACAGGCTTGATGCTATGTGTATATCTTTATTGTGCTTCATGCTAGCAGCAGCTAAGCGGCTCTTAGGTAATTGAATATAGATGTGCAGCATTACAGCAAGAGAATATCTTGATACATGAAAAAAATATCCAAAAGAGAAAATGACTAGATAATTTAGACTAGACTGCCTCGTTAGTCTAGTGGTCCAAAGCACATCTGCTGAAAATGAGGTCCTGGGTCCGATTTCCGCGTCGGGCAGTCTTATTAAGTTTTTGTATTACGAAATTCTCAATGTCAACCCGGAGTTTAGAACTGTGCCTGGTAGATGGCAAAAGGCACATGGCATATTAACAGAATTTGTAAAATGTGTGTCTACCACTTTGTAATACTCTGTCTGTTAGGCTGACGCCTATGAGCGTTGAGCTATGACAAAATAATTTCAGAAATCATTATTATCAAAATAAATACACGCGCAGCAGGCGATCACTCAAAAGTGTCGTTAATTTGAAGTTTTAAAAGCTTCAAAACATAATCCTACTAATACTATAAACGCGAAAGTTTGTAAGTATGGATGGATGAATGTATGGATGTTTGTTGAACTTTCACGTAAAAACTACTGAATGGATTTTATTGAAACTTTACAATAATATAGCTTATACATCAGAATAACACATAGGCTACAATTTATAAAGATATTATTTGAATTGTTCAAAATATGACGATAATTGTCAAGTAAGTAGGAAAAAATCTACCACCTGCGAGCTATTCTGGCGTGCGCTACCTAAACCCTTTGAGATATAACAAAATGATGTATGGTGGAATTGTGTATCTTATATAGGTCTACAGAAAAGTCCGCGAAAAATTGCCCATTTAGATAGACATATGCCAATATGTCTATCTACATGGGCAATTATGAAGCGGTAATTGGAAAGCGGGACCGGGATCAAAATTTCATGATTACTTTTGGTCGCAATATCCGACATCCACGCGGGGGAAGACGCGGGCATCAGCTAGTTCTATATAAATTCAATGGACCGCTAGCACCTATTAACTTGGAACAAAGATTACAATACCAAAGGGTCAGCATTAAGCCTAGAGGCACTTCCACCGAATTAAGTTTTTCCTAGCTGACCAATACAGGTACTTAGGTACCTAATTAGTTTCTTGATGTGGAGATTTTGTAAGCTTTTCTTGAATAGGAGTTAAGTAAGAGGCTTTCAGTATTAACAGACAGAATAGTCGGAATAGTCTCATAAAACTGCCTCGTTGGTCTAGTGGCCAAAAGCGCAACTGGTGAGCATGAGGTCTTGGATCCGATGCCCAGGTAGGGCAGTATTATTGGGATTTTCTATTAGGAATTCGGTCACGGCGGGCTATATCCGAGGAGATTAGCCAAGCCCGCGGGAGATATCATAGTGCTAAAACGTATGCGCCCACACAAGTGCGCTCGCTCTTCCTTCATTCTCATAATCCGATAGATCTGCAATCCGACACGACCGGTGAGAGATTAGGCGCAGGACCGACGGCTTCACGTTCTCTCCGAAACACGGGATGTCACACCACCAACTTTCTAACTCCGGTCTGCTTTTGATAATTTCCTGACAGAAAAAACCCAATAAAACTTTGCCAGACCTGGGAATCGAACCCAGGACCTCACGCTCAGCAGCCGCCCTTGTGACCACTAGACCAACAAGGCAGTCTTTGACAATACAGGCTAGATAGATAGAAAGATAAGATAGGTAGTTGGACAATAGAGGCTAGATAGATAGAAAGATAAAATAGGTAGTAAGACAATACAGGCTAGATAGATAGAAAGATAAGATAGGTAGTAAGACAATACAGGCTAGATAGATAGAAAGATAAGATAGGTAGTAGGACAATACAGGCTAGATAGATAGAAAGATAAGATAGGTAGTAGGACAATACAGGCTAGATAGATAGAAAGATAAGATAGGTAGTAGGACAATACAGGCTAGATAGATAGAAAGATAAGATAGGTAGTAAGACAATACAGGCTAGATAGATAGAAAGATAAGATAGGTAGTAGGACAATACAGGCTAGATAGATAGAAAGATAAGATAGGTAGTAGGACAATACAGGCTAGATAGATAGAAAGATAAGATAGGTAGTAGGACAATACAGGCTAGATAGATAGAAAGATAAGATAGGTAGTAGGACAATACAGGCTAGATAGAAAGATAAGCTAGGTAGTAGGACAATACAGGTTAGATAGATAGAAAGATAAGCTAGGTAGTAGGACAATACAGGTTAGATAGATAGAAAGATAAGATAGGTAGTAGGACAATACAGGCTAGATAGATAGAAAGCGCAAAAATAGTAGTGTATACAGCTAACGAAGTAAAATGCACGTGAGTACTACCTTAAATACTCATACTCCAAATGGTATTTAAACGGAAATATTTTTTGCCAAACTAATACATAAAGTTAAAGTGGTGCATTTAAAAAAAACAGGCAATTAGTGTGTATCTCGCAGACAAAATAAAACAAATAGGTGTTACTTACTTCCAACCCCGACTATTGGCTTAACGAATCGTCGAGACTGTGGCCAGGAAAACAGCAACTCACAAATAATTTCTTTTTATTACAATTTCTCTCTTGGTAACGCGCGGAGCGACAGCCTAATTGGCTATCTATAATATAGTTACTGGGTAACACGATATCTCTTGGTGGCTAACTGCCTCATTGGTCTAGTGGCCACAAGCACGGCTGCTGAGCGTGATGTCCTGGGTTCAATTCCCGGGTCGCGCAAAGCATCATCGAGTTTCTCGATTAGGAAAATCTCAGTAGCAACCCGGAGTTAGAAAGTTGACAGTGTGACACATTGTTACACGGTTTTACTCTTTACTAATGTGCACCACCGGTATCCTAAATGCGCGTTATCTTAAATTAATATAAAAATAGTATTAAAAAGTACAAACTCATATTCTCGACTATAAATTTCGCAGCATCAGATGATGGTTTAGATCTTCTTATCGTATGGTTAATGAACAACTTAGTGCCAGAGTTTAAACCACCCGTAGGTCTCCGAACTGGCTTTACACACCATAGAGAACATCCCTCAGGTGTGCTGCTTTCGTCACGATGTTTTCCTTCACCGTTATAAGCAAGTGATAATTAATAATACGCACGACTTCGAAAAGTCAGTTCATATAAAATATTAAAAATCCTTCTTAATTATATTTGCTTATTTAATAATATAAATGTGACAATTTGTGTCGATGGCTGAATGTTTATTACTCTTTCACGCAATAACTACTGAACAGATTTTGATGAAATTTTGCGCACATAGTTTATAACCTGGATAGAAATAGATAGGATTTTTATCCCAGCTAGACCCAATTTTGAACTCGCAAACGAAGTCGCGAGCAGAAACTAGTCATCTATAATGCCACCACACACACCGTATCAGATCACCTCGCTATCTTTCTTACGCCCGCCTGCTGCCTGGCCACACAGGGTCTGCAGCAAGCTAAGTTACTAAATTTATTACATTGCAATCAACTCTCAGACGTTATTTTATTGGCGTTTCAAGTCGATGCAAGTAGTTTGTTATTAATACTGGGCTGGTAGGGGTAATTTATGTATTGAATTTTGTTATTGATTATCTTGAGTTAGTATTAGAGGTTGTTTGTATAATAGATCGACGTGAATGAATCGTAGGTCGATTATTATATTAGAAACAGAAAGGGTTGTTTAAAAAAATATGTTAATCCGCCATCTTCAATTAAGCGCCATATTAGATTTAGAGCGTCAAAAAGGCGGTTGCAAGATATTGACGTCAATTCTAATGTAACTAAACTAAATTTAGAACATTCCTGTCTTTTACTAACAATTACCAAGATGGGACGAATCAAGAGATGTCAATTAAAATTTAGGCATCTCAAATTCAAATATCCGAACGTTTTTAATAGGCACCGTTATAATAAAGAGACGTCAAACCAAAATTCTATGGACATTTTATGCTGACATGATTAAATTTGAATTTGACGTCATCCCGTCCCGCTCTTAAAGTAACGGTTAGTAAAAGATAGCAATTCTCTAAATTTAGTTTAGTTTGCTACATTAGAATTAACGACATTAACAATCATGTACTTTCTATTTAAATAAATATTCTGTTAATAACTAAATATATGTAGGTATAAGTGACAATAAATAAAACCCATTTTCAATAACTATCGTCAACGAAGAATACGTGAAATCTTCGATACTGATTGCAATAAATCAAATTATTATTATTATCAGCCATAATCTTCCCTCTGCAGCGCAAAGGCCTCCCTACCATCCTTCCATTCTTCTCGATTTAAGGCTTTCTGTGGCCAATCCTTCCAATAGGAGTCAAGCTAGTTCCACCATTTCCTTCTGGGCCTATCGCGACGTCGTTTAACGTTATGTGGGCTCAAGTGGTAAGTTTATAAATTGAATGCCCCAGCTCGGGGCCTTTAAATTATAAAGGCAGCCACAGGAAAGCCCGGTTAAGTAGTCGACAACCTCCTAGGTTGACCTGTGAGATGCCACACAAAAATAATAATAATTATATAGCTGAGTTGGGGAAAGGCAAGGCAGAGAGAGCCTTGACACATACGTGACGGTAGGGTAGTAGAGATTCTACTATCGTCTACCGCATTTCATGACGTCATCGCCTGTGTACTCAACCACAATACTATGAAGAGATAGGCACTTTGAACTAATATAATATTGATGGGTAGACCCACAACGATGTTCACATAAAATATTCAGCTGATAAGTGGGGAGCAGGTGGCAGAATTACCGTTTTCTTAGGTACATCTGTTTCTTTTATGTTAAAAGATATTATTATCTTTTTCTTCGCTTTAATCCAGAAGAAACAAATTTGTTTAAACTTTTTACATTAAGAATGCCACGATACAGTTATATACCAGTATTCATGGTCAACAAAAGATTAGTTCACAGTGATTAGTAGGCGGATTGATTCTACAACCAAATATTTTTCATGTAAGTAATTTAAAGTAAAAGTACTCTCTCTGCCTAGCCTTTTCCCAATTACGTTGGAGTCGGCTTCCAGTCAAACCGGATGCAGCTTAATACCAGTACTGAGCGACTGCCTATCTGAACTCCACAACCCAGTTACTGGGTAACACGATATCTCGTGGTATGACTGGTTGTCAGACTTTCAGGCCTCTGACTACCCGTAACGGCTGTCATAGATCTTAATTTGACAAACGGGACCGACGGCTTAACGTGCCCTCCGCGGCACGGAGAATAAATAAAATTTAATTTGTTTTTAAAGTAAAAGTTCTACTACGACATAATCTATCTACTAGTATTGGTTAGCTAGCCAGATAAAAGAATGCTTGATACTCAGAACTAATTGTGCAGCATGAAAAATAGGTTATTATTACAGTGAACACGGAACTATAAATAGTTTATAAGATAAGATTTTCTTAACATATATAAGGTCCTAATTTATTAGGTAATTTCCTTTAAAGGGGTCAATGTGTAAGTGATAAGCATTCGTTTTTACAACAATTTAATTTTTTTCTTAATGTTCGCCGTTCATGGAGCAGTTTTCGTCTTGCTAGTACTATGGTAATTATGGCCTAAGAGAATGTATTTGACTTATTCATTAAAGGAAATTACCTAATAAATGAAGACCTTATATACTTACTTACTTCGCTGGCTTAACGACCCGAAGTGGATCTTGGCCTCCGACATCAAAGTTCGCCATTCTTTCCTGTTTTGTGCCGAGTCTGACCAGCCGGACACTCTCATCTCCTTTAGCTCTTTGACAACTTCGTCTTTCCAGCGATATCTTGGACGTCCCACCGGGCGACGTCCGGAAGGTTTCCCAAGGTATGCTCTTTTCACGGCTCGATCCTCTCCCATTCTTTCCACATGCCTCAGTTTAACAACACTAATATATAGTATAGAGAATACTAATTTCTTATTCAAATTTACAAAAATATTATTTTTATTATAAATATATTAAGCTAACACTTTATTTTTAATAGCAACCAAAATGTTATTCGACCTGGCTATCGAGCTTAGAAATAACATAACATACCTGTATTCCCCGAAGAGGTAGGCAGAGGTGTATACAGTTGTATACTCACATTTCACTTTCATTTAATATTATTAAGTCCCATATAATAGGTGGTGAGCCTATTGCCATCTACCGGGCACAATTCCAAGCTTCGGGCCGGTACATACAATTTCCTAACTTAGAAGTAATCCTGCAAGAATCGGTCGACCGAAATAATTATTCACTAAACAACTAAAAATATAGGAAATTCCTAATAAAAATTCCTGAATAGGATACGACTACTGCTACTTAAAATGTCCTAACAGAAAACTTTCTTAACACTGCCCGACTCTTGAATCGAACCCAGGTTACGCTCAGTAGGCGCGCATAGACCAATGAGGCCAATGATGGAGATAAATTAAATAATAAACTTTTTGGAACCGAGCAACTAGAATCATTTGACGTTTCATAAGTGCATGTAATTTGCCTATTTGAAATAAAAACCTTTTGACTTTGAGGCAGTCTCGTTGAAAGAGTTAGGTAGCTTATTCTGTAAAAATAATACTCTTATGACTCTGCTGGTCCCTTTATCAGCTAAATACTCTGAATGCGTAACAAGAAGTACTTTGACACACAAAGACACCAATTTCAAACTCAATACATTTGAATACCAAAGTTTGTACCACACAACGTTTCTGAACAGAAAAAGATTTGCTCCATAAATTGCTAATCGGATTCAATCTGTTTTTGACGTGAGAGTATGAATAAGACAAGGTACAGACCGACCTTACAAAAGGAATGCGTATCAAAAGTTAAAGATAAAACACACATATGCTGTATTCGTATGTGAATAGTGTTTCTTCTCCGCAGAAACCTATATGTTGGAACATAGAAACTATGTAGTTGTTGAAAATTCTAATGAACTTGTAAAAGTATTTAATTTTATTTATAGTTTATACTTTATAGTCAAGAAGGACCTATTAAGACATCAAAAAAAAAACAACGATAGTGGTTTTAAAATTCTATTAATGCACTGAATTGGATAGTAAATACATTGATTCTATGTTATGTAATTGGTCATAACCCACCAAATAAATCTTTGAAAAGCATTAACGCATGCTTAGCGAACCTTAAAGTTATAAATTTCTGTGAAATAAGAATACGTCATGAGCAGGATTCGTACCTGCGTCTAGATAGATACCATTCCAGGCGCTCTGACCAGTGGGGAGATAGCTTAGCGGCCATTTAATTAAGAATAAAATAAATAGTTGAAAATATACAAAGCATTTAGTCACATTAATCAGACTAATGGTGCCTTGTCTCATTATTACCCAAAGTTCAAATCCCAACTTCTTACAAGTCTTATGAAGATTATCAACGGAGTTAATACAAAATTTGGTAATATATTACCATACTAAGTCTACGAGTTTCGGGGATTTCTCCCTTTTTTGCATAAATATAAAAGTTTTGGTGTTTCATATAATTTCATCGTAACAAAGTTTTAAAAGGATTTTAAAACATTGAAAGCAGTAATATATAGTATTTTTGGGGTTTCTAGAGTTCAGAGAAATTAATCCTACTTAATGAAATAAAGTAATATCAGCCTTTATGACCCACAGGGAAAATGCCCCTTCTGACACAGATAATGAGTATTGAAAATTACTCCCTATGAAGTAGGATTTTATGTGGAGACTACACTATGAACACCTACTTGAAGTAAAAACAAAAGTTTAAAATATATGTCCTACATATATTTTTCTAAACAGAATATTTGAAAGAGATAGAGATTATTCTTTGGCATAATGTTTCTTTGTAAAAAGGACAATTTAAAAGAAATAGAATTCCAAATAAAATATTCAAGATCTTAGTTGGCTTCCGGTAGCAATTCGTAGTGTTATTAGGATAGCATTAGTATATTAGTAGGATAGAATAGAATAGAATTACCGGGATTTTATATTTAGCAATCATTTACAGATTTATTAACTATTTAATGATTACGTACATAGAATTAGAAATAGATTATAGATTGGATTGAGTTCCAATTTGAAACTAACGGACAAGATCTGCTGGAATGGACAACTATTTGGTACTGCCTTGGCGTATTTAACTTAGACCAATATCACCCGCCTGGTTGGAGGATCCTCCCTTTTCAATGGAGGAACACCACACCTCGTTCCTCCGTAGACCTTTTGAATAGGCAGGTTGTTTCTGACTAACTTATTGTGATTTTAGTTTGCAGTGACATCGGTACTGTGATTATCAGAAGTTCAGTGTAAAGTAAAGCAATAAAATCTATATTTTCTTTAATGCAAATTCTCCGATACTGACTTCTGTCCAGTAGACTTTTTAAATATCAAAAAAGTAAAAGCTTTCGGTGAAGAATTATGTCAGAATCCTAATGCCTAATACTAGACAGTATCCTGATGCCAGAAACTGGAGTACCATTCTTTTTACTTTATCTTTACTTTGAACCGGACTCTGCGGCATATAGCTATCTATATTTCTCAAAAACCCGACATAGGAGTTTTGAGTTGCACGCCCCACAGCAAACAACTACAAACTTCAACGTTCTGCAAAACCTTCCGGAATGGATTTAAGAAATAAGTAATCCAATTCTGAATATAGACCTTAGTATTAAGTCTGCTTTACAAATTGTCAAAACTTATGAACAATAGTGGTCTTAGCCCCTTTTAACGTTATAAGTGACAACAAGCGGCTCCTAACTTAGTTTCAAGTAACTTAACCACAACTTGATATATTGTTGTCAGAACTTATCTGACAGATTCTCTAAAACTTGGGTTTAACATGAAGATATTGAGAGGTATAAATTAATAATATTCTGTGTGGTTCCAGGTACTTATCTCAACTCCTGGGTAACATAGAAGGCAACCACGGGACTACATCGAGAGGCTGAGAAATATCGTGCTTCTGCATTTGCGGATTCTTCTTTTTAATCAGCCTTCGCCAACCAAATATTTGGTCCTCGCCATTTCCCCCTGTTTTCAATATCTATTCACCGTATACCACCGTTTTTATGTCACTTGATTGTCATGTCCTGTTCGTCTCATTTTTGGTTTCTTTTACCTCTATTTCACCCCACTTTTCTCCACACTCACACTCTTTTACATCACATGTTGTGTTTTCTAGATCACCTTTGACAGATGAGGTGTTTACTTAATTAATAATTTATTTTTTGTCCATTAATTTTAGTAGATTATTGGGAGACCTGTATTTAGCCAAAATATTATGACTAGTCTATGACCGTTCGAGTTCGATTTTAGATCATAAGCGGCCATAATTGTGTCTTTTTTTGGTGGTGCAAATGCGATCTTGCATCCAAGTCATTGCGAATGCAGCTCTGAACAAACAACACCACATTAACTCCAATGTTCTTCCAGAAAAGCTGAAGGCCTAAGTTAAAATTTTATTTTTTAGGTGGAATATATGTGGCCATATAAAATGTCCTATTATTTATCTCTAACACTGATACCAAAAGCCCGACAACACTAAAAACAGTATGATAAAATGTTACTGACTTTTCAAATTCTATTCAAAGATGCTATGAAGTTTTTATGCAAAATAAGGGCATTGCTCGTAACTAACGCGAGAACAAGAGCGGGGTGGAATCCTATTATAAATGGAAAAGTATATCCGCCTGTTTGTTTGTCGTCCTTTTATGTGAAAATATAGCAATAGTTCAAGGTTTCTTTAGCATAGAGATAGTTGGAGGGCAAGAACATATACTCGTACATAAAATAGTATCACACCTGTACTTCCCGAAGGTTTAGGCAGCGGTGTACTAAAGTACACCAACATTTCACTGATACCGGAAGTCCCATTATTGCATGGTGGTGAGTCTATTGCCATCGACCGGCCACAGTCCGAAACTCCAAGCAGCGACAAATAATTTCTCGACAAAATAAATTTACAACACCATGGTCATCTAGAATTCTAGACCATGGAATCAAAGTCTCGACATCATGGTCAGCAGCCGTGCCTACGACCACTAGACTACTACTGAGTGAATTTGAGGTACCTTCTTTGATCGCTGCAAAATATATTTTTCTTTAACATAGCATCACGGTTGTGTACCTGGAAGGGGTAGGCAGAGGTATACACAATTGTACACCCACATTTCACCAATGCTGTTCTTAAGTCCAATGTAATAGGTGGTGAGCCTATTGCCATCTACCGGGCACAATTCCCATCTCCGGGCTGCTACTGAGAATTACCTAACAGAAAAATCAATATCACTTTGCCCGACCCGGGAATTGGACCCGAGACCATTGGCTCAGCAGTCGCGCTTGGTACTACTTGGTATAACAGGCAATAATTTTTCTTTAGAAACATCTTATTTTAAAGGTATATTTTTTTTAAGCAGGATTCAATCCTGTGCCCCCGGATAAATACGTCAGGATAAATACTTTCTTTCCACAAAAAATTATAACTTTAGAGTTCGCTATGCATGCGTTAATGTTTTTCAAAGATTTATCTACATCTTATCTTGTTTCTCTTCTCTATACCTACATGGGTGAAGCTGCAGGTAAAAGTTAGTGTTTATGTAAAAGCGAGCTTTTGTTCGAGCTGTAAATTATTTTAAAACACATCGTTATCATAATGAAACGTCTAGAATGCAGATGGGGATTTTTAATGAAATTTATTCCGTTGGATGTTTTTGGTCCGAAATTAGATGGAAATAAGGATACCTACTAACTTTAATTAGAGCGATGTTTTGAGTAGCAACAATATACACATATCACAATACGAGTATCTATATCATGATAATAATACGTGAACTTTGCAGGTACAATATAATCAATATTTTTTAATGTACACACTTAATAACCCCTTATTAACCCTTATTATGTGTATTTTGACGAAAATTAAGCCGACGGAGGCGTATTAAATTTGGCACGATTAAAGTTTATAGAGGGAGTGCAACAATAATTTTTTTTAAATTTAATATGCATTAGAAATACATTAAATTAATAAAAAGAAAATGCTACAAACACTACCATGCGTTTGACACACATGCTACACAGATTAGTAATATATATATCTTACGATACACTTAGTCTTTGACAATGGAACCTCAATAACGATCAAATTAAAAAATTTATTGAATGATGGTTGAATTTCGGCCAGTGGCGACCACTAGTGAAAGTCAGATAGAGAGATATATATAGATAGTTATTTCCAAATTTTGGGCATTTCCCATAACCGTCACCTTCGTGCACCAGAAAAACTCTTACTTCAAATTCCATCACACCGTACAGGTTTCATTTCCAATTCCTTCGCTGTCTCAGCAATCAAACTCTGGAACGCGCTTCCCCTTGAAATTAAAAAAGGTCCCAGCAAATTTTCTTTCAAACGTAAAGTACGCGATTTTTACTATAAGTCGCAGCAAAATAAATAATTATATTATCTATCTGATTTGTCTATCATGGTTGTAATTTATTATCATTTATTTGATTTTTTAGATAAATTATTTTATATTCATTAATATTTATCTGGTGAAATATGTATTAAATATATATAAATGAAAAAAATATATGCATTTTTATTATATTGTATCTATATAAAGCATTATATTTATGTACCTATTAGTTTTTTTTTTCAGTACCTATTTTTATTGTTCCCTATAACCCAAAGGTTGACTGGCAGAGAATGCCATATGGCATTAAGTCCGCCTTATGTACCCTGTATGTGCATATATGTATAAATAAATAAATAAATATATGCAGACAAATCTTTGAAAAGCATTAACGCATGCTTAGCGAACTCTAAAGTTATAATTTTAAATGAAAAAAGAACACTGTCGTGAGTAGGATTCGAACCTGCGCCTCCCGGATATGGGAGTATTAATCCGGGAGGCGCACTTTCGAATCCTGCTCACGACCGTATTCTTATTCCATTTAAAATTATAACGTTATCAGCTTATTTAAATGAATAAATTTGTATTTAGGATATGTTATGGAAAAGCTGACATAATAAAAATGTATTTGGGTGGTAAAAAATATCTGACAGTTGAATAATCGCATATTTATGCATTTCTTTAATATCGATCGATCTGCCTTTTCCAATTACATTGGGGTCGGCTTCCAGTCAAAACGGATGCAGGTCAATACCAGTATTTTACATAGAGTGACTGCCTATCTGACCTCCACAACCCAGTTATTGGATAACAAGATATTGGATGATTCTTTTTTTAAGAAAGTACAAATCGGAGTGATACTCATTGAATTATGATTCACTTTAATATTGTTAAAAAATACAAATTTAAACCTTTCGGCTCAGCCACGTACAGAATTATACGTTGTAACAATAAAAATCTATTGTGTCTGCTAATGAGCGAGGCAATCGCGTAAAAGACCATAAAAACATGTTTTTGAAGAGTTTTGAAGTTTTAGTTTTAATTCTTTTCAAACCCGAAAATAATAAACCTTCAACAGTTTATTTATAACACTGAATTTTTTCGCCATTGTCTAGTTATGCTAATGAAAGTTTTGAAAATGTTTAAAGAGTATTGACCGTAACTATTGATTATTTATTTCGAGTATATAAGCAGTAAATTGTATATCCATCGCAGTCCACAGCTCAGCTGTGATAACTGGACATAAACCTACAGCATTATAGTATCACGCCTGAATTACCGGAAAGGGTGGGCAGAGGTAAACGCACTTGTTAGTTCTACACCCACATTTCATTAATGCTGTTATTAAGTCCCATGTAGGTGTTGAGCCTATTTCCATCAATCGGGCTTCCTACCTGTGGCCTGCTACTGAGATTTTTTATCAGAAAAACCCAATACCGCTTTGCCCGACCCGGGAATCGAACTCAGGATCTCATAATGAGCAATAGCAATTGCGATCACAAGACCAATGAGGCAGTTGACATAAGCTTTTCCAATGACCCACCCACCGGCCATGATATGAAAGAAATAACACCACGAAATTATATAACTAAATAAATACACATTTATCGTAAAAATTTTTGGTAAAATGTTTCACTCTCCATAAAACAAAGCTAATTGGACATCGATCTTTTAAAATTTAATTAGTACGACACGTGCCTTCGTTGACGTTACAGTGTCAGCATCAAAAATAATTTATCACTAACTGGGCCTGGAATAATGCATACATAAACTCATGCTTTTTCCCGTGGGGGCAAGCAGAAGCTACGGTACGCAGCCTGCTAGGATCCTTATCCTTTTACTTCGTCCATGTTCATACATCTAGTCATTCATAATTATACGCGCGCTGCATGCGAGCACCTGACCCGGAATTATAATGAATGAATAACATAAATATATTATAATTGAGGTCTGTGATATATTATAAGGAGGGGCTCGTGGCTAAGTAACAGACGCACAGATCGATCGAGGTTAAGCTGCGCTGGCCGCGGTCAGTCTGTGGATGGGTGACCATCATTTCATACCGAGACACACGGAGGGGCCGTGAGAGAGAGCACGTGAAGCCGTCGGCCCCGGTTGTCAAATTAAGATCTATGACAGCCGTTACGGGTAGTCAGAGGCCTGAAAGTCTGACAACCAGTCATACCACGAGATATCCTGTTACCGAGTTACTGAGTTGTGGAGGTCAGATAGGCAGTCCAGCTCCATGTAAAATACTGGTATTAAGCTGCATCCGGTTTGACTGGAAGCCGACTTCAGTGTAATTGGGGAAAGGCTAGGCAGACATATATATATAGATATATTATAAATAGAGAACTGTGACGTAACCAAAACCATAGATATGTAACGCCAATGATAAATAATATTTATTTCTGTTAATATAATTTAAAGACACGTTTACAAGCCATTTTTAAAGCGACAATGTCAGCATTTCCTATCTGAATATCTCAAAAAAAAACATAGATAAAAACATAACCTTCTGGGGCATTCGGGTAACAAGATAATAAGTAATTAATTCCAAAATAATAAAAGCATGCATGTCATGGTGAATATTATTTCTCAATTTTGCACCCGTTTCTGTACCATGGCCACTATATTACTATTTTACTTACTAGCCTATTTTACTCGGGATAATTTAAGGATTTCATCGATACCCCATACATCTAAATCGGTTCAGGTGTTTAGAAGTTATGTATGTAGCATAAAGAAACTCACAAACACATACATGAGCTATTCAAGATAAATCTTTGAAAAGCATTAACGCATGCTTAGCGAACTCCAAAACTATTATATTAAATGGAGACAGAATACGGTCGCGGATAAATACTCCAGGCGCTCTGACCACTAAGCCATGTCGACCTCTGCTCACCACGGCGAATTTGAATGGGAGGCGCAGGTTCGAATCCTGTTCGCGACCGTATTCTTTTTCCATTTAATATAATAACTTTACATAATTATATTAACCCTAAAAACATAACACTCATTTTCTGGGCAGTCGTGTAAAAATAAAGTGATAGACGCTATTCTCCTTAGTATTAAAGGAACAACTGTGAACAAATGAGGGTACTCTGTCGCGGTGCTTACAGCTATTGTCTGGCTTAAAACAATGTGTGCTTTAACTTGAAACTCTTGGAATTATATGCTTAATTAACTACAGTACTTTACACAACAAAATACATTTACTTTACGTAGAAAATGGAGTGGTTTTAAAATAAAATAACAAGTATTGTACTGCTTTTAGTGAACCTGCTGAGCGTGGGGTCGTGGGCTCGATTCCCGGGTCGTGCAAACTGATTACGGAGCTTTTCTATTAGCAAAAACTCAATAGCAGCATGTTGTTTGGTGTCTTCGGTTGATGTTAATAGGCTCACCATCACATGGGACTTAATAAAAGTATTGGTGAAATGTTGGGGTACAACTGTGTATCTACACCTCTGCCTACCCCCTCGGGGAATATAGGCGTGATGCTTTGATGTTTTTTTTTTTTTTTTATATATTTTTTTTTTTTTTTTTATTCCACAACTATCACACAACGCCGTCTAGTCTCAAGCTAAGCAGAGCTTGTGTTATGAGTACTAGACAACTGATAAACATACTTATATATTTCTAAATGCATACATGTTATAGATAAATTACACCCAGACACAGAACAAATGATCGTGCTCATCACACAAACATTTGTCCTGGGTGGGAATCGAACCCACGACCTCCGGCCTAGCAGTCAGGGCTACTAACCACTAGACCAACAGGACAGTCAATTTTACTGAGAGTGTTGTCGTCACATATTTTATTTTGCCGCGGTTGTATCCCTGTTTTAGTCTTTAGGATTCCTGTATCATAATGGATTTCCCACACATAAAAGGAAATTACAGACGAGCTTCCAAAGCAAACAGGTCGCAGCTTCAAATCTATTATGTGTCAATACGAATTTCCTCAAGTTGATCACATTCTTAGTTAATCTGAAATGTATGGTGAAGGAAAACATCACGAAGAAACCAGCACACCTGAGAGATGTTTTCAATAATGTCTAAAGGCATGTCAGATACCTATGTTTAAACTCTGACACTAGGTTGTTCATCACACAGTAAGAAGAAGAAGAAAGAAAATAGGTAACCAATTTAAAATACGAATGCAATATCTAGTTACTTGGCGTCACCTCTATGCGGAAGCAATAAGGCCCTATCTTGCTTTGAGATAGTTTGTACGTAACTCTGGCAACTCTGTTCGAAGGTATTACCAAAAGATAAGGTGGTTTAATACTGTGACTTAGCGTTGCATTGGAAGGTGAAGTCAGGGACAAAAGTTATTAAGTGCATTTGATGTTAGTGGGATAAGGGAAATTTAATTTGAAGTCGATGCTTTGGGTGTACCAAAAAGTATGAGCAAGATTATAGACAATCACGCCTGTTTCCGATTGCGGTAGGCAGAGACTATCGATTTCCATTTTATTCGATTCTGATACACCTCTTTCGCTTCATTTATGGGAAACAGGCGTGAGTATGTAAGATTATAGACCTCGGCCATAATGAGGGCTATGAGCTGGCGCATTTGTTGCGTCGATTCTTCTTCCCAGTTAAAATACTAGGATCAGGACAGGACAGGAATCGGTGAAGCGTGAACTTATTTGGGCGCTGTCGGTCTTCGTGTGTAGTGACGTAAACATAAATACTACTCGCACAACAGACGACGTAAGGAATCCTGCATCCCGCAAGGCGAGTTTGGCGACAAACTTGCATATATACGAACGCCCGACTCTAAACATTGGGCCGTGGCCCACCAGGCAATATCACCCGCCTGGTTGGAGGATCCTCCCTTTTCAATGGAGGAACACCACACTTCGCTCCTCAATACGACCTAAAAGCTACTTTGTCTCTGTTTATACAGAATATTATTGAGTGGCCATTGATCCGTGGATGGGTGATCATCGTTTATTGAGTGTGTGTGTGTGATTATGTGTTTGTTAATGCACCCACAATACAGGAAGATCCTAGTGTGGTGCAATGTTTTTTTTTTATATTTAAACCCTTTTTTGTCTCGGAGACCACGTCGTGCTGTCAATCCCAGATGTCAAATGAGTATCTATGACAATTGTTACAGGCAGTCAGATCGTTATGAGTCTACACGGTATACGGGTAGTCAGCCAGAAAAATCTGACAGCCAGTTTTACCAAGTTCTACCATACCTGAGTTGTGTAGCTAATCCATATACCTAATACATTTTCTTTTGTACTGTCTCGTTGGTCTAGTGGTCGCAAGTGCGGCTACTGAGCTCATGAGGTCCTGGTCCATGGACGTCGGGCAAAGTGTTATTAAGTTTTTCTGTAAGAAAATTCTCAGTAGCAACCCGAGTTAGGAAGTTGGCGGTGTGACACCCCCGTGCGTCTGAGAACACGTAAAGCTGTCGGTCCTATGCCTGATCTCTCTCCGGTCGTGACGGTTTGCCGTCCCATCGGATTAAGAGAGTGAAGGAAGAGGGAGTACACCTGTGTTTACGCATATGCTTGTGCACTATAATATCTCATGTGTACTTGGCTAATATCTGTGCAGATAGGGCGCTATGACCGAAATACGGTCGGGAGGAGTTTTATTATTATTAATATATTGACTGAAGGTTGACCCAAAATTTGTTGGGAAAAGGCTGGGCAGATAAATTCAAGAAATTGGCACTTTATCTCAAAACATTTCAGTATCATAATCGCTTTCCATTGTAGCCCGGTTAATGGAGATATTAGGATAACATCAGAACCTGGCGCATGGATAACATTTAGTGTGACATAGCTAGATAGAAGGAGACCGTATCGGTGGCGGTTACCACCAACAACAGCATTCCCAAAGAGGGTTGACGTCAGGCAGTCGGCCGGTCATAAAACATAGCCAAAACTTTAGCAGCATGCCAGATATAGGTATGCTGCGCCGACCCCAAATAAATTGGGATAAGGGCAGGGAGATGATGATGATGATGAATCGCTTTCCATGTAAACGATAACTATACAAGTACATTGATAGGTCACACTCTGAGAACATTGCTCTGAATATGTCTAAATTAATTACACAATGTGCATTTACCATGAAACGGATAAGCTGATATGTTACCCACACATTACCACAGATAATACCATTGATCTAAGTGTATTAGGTTTCTAATTGGCTCACTAATGAAGGTTATACTATAATGACTTTCGCAATGGAACCCAATATTTAATTATCCATTGCTTAAATCGTTGAAGGAAATGATCATGAGGAAACCGGCGCACATGAGAGATGTTCTCAATAGTGTGTAGAGCCATGTTAGAGGGCTGTGGGTGGTTTACTAAGTGGTAACTGTGACACGAAATTGGTCATTAACCATACGAATAATAAGATGAAAGAGCTTAATCTGAAAGGTAAGGCCATGTATTGCTTGGTCAGTTTACGTGTCAATGAGTCTCAACAAGGAGCAAATCTATTTAGTTACGTAAAGCAAAAACTTTGTACTCCTTTTTACGAAAATTACGCGGACGGAGGAGTATGAAATTTGGCATAGGTAAAGTTTATATGGAGAAGGAGTGCAGAAAGCTAAAGTTTTTATTAAATATGCATTAGAATACATTGAATTAATTAAATAAAAAAACATTACGAACAATACTATGCGTTTGACACACATACTCATATATCTTTCACAATAGAACCTTATTTTTAACGTTCAAATTTGAAATTTAAATGAATTGTGGTCGAATTTTGGCCAGTGCGCGACCATTATATAGTACTGATAAATCTTTCAAATGTAATAATGCATGCGTAGAGAAGTTTTTTTCTTTTTGTAGAAGTCATAAATATTCGTTGGGAAATAGTAACTATTTGAACCTGTCGCTCCCGATTAAATACTCTAGGAGCTCTGCCAACTAAGCCTTATCGACCTCTGTTCACTACCCCTCTTCTCCCTGCTCACGATCGTATTGTACTTTCCACGAAAAATTATAACTTTAGAGTAGTATTACTTATAAGTTATACATGCCTGCACTGATTTAGATGTATGGGGTACCGTTAGAAGCCTTTAATTCTACCGGGTAGCAAGGCTAGTAAGATAAAACAAAAAACTATAATAGCTGTGGTACAGTCAACAAAAGAGATACGTATCCAGGGTCAGGTCAGTTGTCAGAGCGCCTGGAGTATTTAGCCAGGAGGCGCAGGATCGAATCGTGCTCACGACTGTTTATTTCTTTTCAAAAAAATGTATAGGTAGACGAATTTTGATTTGGAGGTCTCCGTGCTTCATTTGGTCTAGGCTATTATTCATATTAGCAAGTCAAAAGCCTTAGAGCTGTGCAAAGAAGTCGCTCTTGACTATTATGCTATCTCGGCTGAATTTTTTCACCATATTCAATACGATTTGAGGTATAGGGGCTAAGTAACAGCCGCACAGATCGATCGATTGAGACTAAGTGGCGCCTGCCATAGTTGTTCAGTGGAATAGGGACCATCATTACATACCGAGACCCTCAGTCCCTCGAAGAACATGTTAAGCGCTCGGTCCTGGTTTGACAAATGAAGATCTTGGACAGCCGATACGGGTAGTCAGATACCTGGAAGTCTGACAACTAGTCTTACTACGAGATATCATGTTACCCAGTTACTGGGCTGTAAAGGTCAGATAGGTATTCGCTCCATGTAAAATACTGGTATTAAGCTGCATCCGGTTGGACTGCGTTTGTGCACGCTAATCTCGGAAACGTCTTCTCCGATTTAGATGTGGTTTTCACTAATATATTGTGGTAAGCTTCACTTAACATTCACTGTTTGTTTCATGTCAATCGCTTCATAAATAATAAAGTATGCCAATTTAAAGAATCTCGTCGAACATTTTTTAATTATGAATTTGTGTACATACACGACATGGTGTTAATTTACGACATCCACGCGGACGGAGTCGCGGGCACAGCTAGTATTAAATATATTACATTCGTATTCTTATTGAAATTTCATTCACACAATATCAATAAAAATATACTTTTACACAAAAATAGTTTTGTTCTCCATTAGGTTTAGCTAAAGGTCATAATCTCAAGTTAGATTGACTGTACCTGCTACAGTAACTACTTTGAAATTTTATTTGATAGTTAACTTTGAACTTGAATGAGTTTTTTCATGAATATTCTGAATATATTATTCCATTGGGATAATTCATATTGTTTGATTTAATAACTTTTGAATGTGATCACACAGCGTGAAACTTGTTAGTTTCAATGAAAATATTTTACAGTCTAATGATTTCTTTTTATGTCTTTCAAGACTTCATAAAGTGTTCATATTAATATACTGTCCATATAAGATCAAATAAAAGTATCAGCCTTCCAAAAGTATCGATTCTACTCAGTCCTGTAATAGCAAAACGTTTCGATTAATTATTCATCATCGATCAAAAATTAAAGTTCGTGATAGAACCCCAAAAGCTTATAGTTCGAAAACGAACTATCTTTTTAGGATTAGGTACGTTGGAGTCGGTTTCCGATCTAACTTGAGGAAGCTTTGTACCAGTATTTGACAAGGAGTGGATTACAATCTGACCTCCACAACCTAGTTACTGGGTAACGCGATATCTCGTGGTTGTCAGACTTTCAGTCATCTGATGAATTGTCCGTAACAGATGTCATAGATCTTTATTACACAACCGATACTCAAAGCTAGCGTGCTTTCCGAGATATATTAGACTCATAGGTACATCAATTAACAGATTTGAAACATAATTAACTAATTTTAACTGGACTGCCCAAAATGAGTGATGTGTTTTTAGGAAACATGCATGTATGTTTGAGAGTTTCTTTACGCCACCACAACTTATAAATGCCTGCACTGATTTAGATGTATGGGGTACCGTTAGAAGCCTTTAATTTTACCGGTAAAAAACTATAATAGCTGTGGTACAGTCAACAAAAGAGATACGTATCCAGGGTCGACAAATATAGTTGAAGTTTTCTTGGAAACCGATGGATATCTTCGATTGAAACTTAATTTAATTAATGAACTGTTTAGTATCTACTTTTTAAATTAAATTACATTTGAAAACATCCATCGGTATCTAAGAAATTTTCAACTATATCTGACGACCCTGGATACTTATCTCTTTTGTCGACTGTACACAAAATAGTGTGAATAAAAAAAGCTTTTTTTTTCACAGTAGTGTCTCCCGATTGCGGTGAAAATTCTTAACCTACATCGTTATTTTTTTTACTTTTTAGTTCACACATACCAGGCAGCTTCTTAACTTTTAATTATTTTTATTTTTTTACATTTGACTGAACTATTTCACTATTTGCTGTATTTTATCCTATTTGTTAACAACGACTATCAATGACGCGTTTATTGCGATGAAAGATCTTTTACGTTTTTATTTTTTTTAGTTTCGCTTAAGCTTTAAATTGCAAATACTAACACTATACAAATAGCATCATAGCATCACGCCTGTATTCCCCGAGACGATAAGCCGAGTTGTACACAGTTGTACACCCACATTCCCCAATACTTTTATTTAGTCTATGTAGTAAGTGGTGAGCGAATTATCATTAACCGGGCTACAAATGCCAAATTCCGGGTCTAGCAACCCGGAGTTTGGAATTGTGCACAGTTTACCTTACAGAAAAACCAAATAACCCTAACCATCGGCAGTCCCCTTTGTGACCATCAGACCAAAGAAGCAGTTATAGATGGTGTATCTAATAATAAAAATTGTATTTTTACGCAAAATCATAGGGTTCGATTTCTAAGTTTTTTTTTTATCCAATGATGCAGATTTTTAACAAAATGAAAACGCGGGGACGAGACTCCTTTGAATATTTTTCGATATTTATTAAAGGTTCGTATTTGGCCATCCACGCCCACTTCAAAAATTCACCCTTTATGTGTGCAAAAATAAAGCAATCTTAGCTACGAATAGTGATGGATCCCCACTCCCTATCGCGAGCTATGAGGCCATTTCCCGCCCGTGTAATGAATGCTCGTCGAGATTTATTAACATGTACACACGCTATCCCTTCAAGCCTTCACTGAACTCAAAATGGATTTAAGGCGCAGTTACATTAAAATAGGAGGCGCACAAAATGTATATAACGCGCTCAAAATGTATATAAGACGCTCAAAACGAATATAAGGCGCTTAAAATGGAAATAAGGCGCAGCCGCATTAATTAAGAAGCTCGACACTTTGAAGGACAACGACGGACAACAATGCATTTTTTTGTTAGGACGTCTATAGACGTCGTGTGTCCCTAAAAGTGTTAATGAGCCTCACTATTTTGTTAAGATGATGTTAATTTGGTGTTATAATGTCTGGTCTCTATCTACATCTACACTAATATTATAAAGAGGAACGATTCCTACTTTTGTATGTTTGTAACGAATAAATCATGCTTTTCATTTCATTATTGCTTTTCAAATATTTTTCTATATAAATAGTAATTTGAAAAAGAAAACTTCTTATGTCCGCATAAATATACATTAACACTACGTTTATCCTAAAATGTTTAAAAAATAAATGTCTACCAGTTATTTATAAAAACAAAGAGGTTTCGAATGTTGTATTTTTTTTACAATTAATATTTATTTGTTTTTCGCTGCGATTGCCTTAATTTGTGACAATAAATATTGCCCTTAAAACATAAAAACATAGCAACAAGAATTTCACTTCACCATACGTACAGTTGTACAAAGGATGAAGTGAAGGAAAATATCGTGAGAAAACCCAGAATACATTTTGAAAAACGCTTTCACCGCTAAGCCCCAATACGACTATTGCACGAGCATTAATCATTACGCTAGGCTGCTATCTTTAAAATAAGTATGTGACGAAGCCCTTGTTCCTTTCTAACTTTTAACTTTTTCTATATCAGTATCATCTCAAAAATAATACTAATTCCAGGGTTAAAACGCCATGGAATAATGTGTTATATAAATAAATTTACCTACATCACAGTTAAGACATTGATAATATTTTTAATACGACATATTTTCAATGTCAATTGAGCGGACTTATTTCCACGAGTAACCCTAAAGTACCGTGTTTGAAATTGTGGGATTATTAAATAAAAGAGCTTTGAGCTGTCTAAAAAAATATGTACCAAAAAATAAATTCTTAAAACCCCATATTGAGTTACCACTTAGCCAGGTCCCAGGTGAGTTGTCAAGAAGTTTTATGTTATTTTTTTAAACCGCACTTAGGCTAAAGAGTGCGTTAGATATAAAATGTAATTCCCTAGTCACTACTTAGACATTGTTAATTGTGTGGCTCCTAAAACCACGCTTTTACTTCAAATATTTTAGTTGTCCAACAACGAACATGCATGTCTATAAAGCCGGCCACATATTTTCAGATACCGTATTCTGTTTCCGAATATGGAATACTGATTCGGAATTCCGTGGACATATTATTTTTATGCCAAGAAAAAAGCCACGGATTTTTGCCCAATTGTGTGTTTTTTCCCCGGGTAGATAAAAAATAATCTTCATCAAATCCGCCCGTGGATTGTGGAATTATGTCAATCTAAATAATTAATAAGACAGCTTCGTAATTATGACGAAGTAAACAATACGCTATCCAAAGTCGTCTATTGGTTTAATATTCATAATCTTCTCCATAACGAGAAAAAACTAAACTTATTAAATTTTCAACACCTAATGTTAAATATGCTGGGACCAATGTACTATTAAATGAATTAGAGTTGAGCCCTGTTGAATCAACTGTATTTCTTTATTACTATTGATAGCAAATTACAGTGGGGCCCGCACATAGAAAAGTTGTCAGGTAGGCTTAGTTCAGCTGCATATGCTGTAAAAAAAATAGACATTTAACTGATGAGGATACAGCCACAATAGTTTATTTCAGTTATTTCCATAGTATTATGTCTATGTATTCTTCTGTGGGGAAACTCTGCAGATATTGATACCATCTTTATCTTGGAAAAGAGGGCTATTCGTGCTATTTACAATTTAGGTCCTAGAGTTTCCCTCAGAGAAAAATTCACACAGATCAATGTTCTGAATGTAGCCTCGCAAAATATATATATATATGAAAACTTAATGTATGTACGCAAAAACATTCAAAATGTTGTTAAATTATCATGAACATGTACATACTATAAATACTCGGAAGAAACACAACCTTGCGTTCATGCTACTCGTCACCACAGAATAAGCAACTCGTTCATGGGTCAATGTGTACGCTTTTTCAACAAACTGCCCATTGACGTTAGAAATTTACCCTATAATAAATTTAAGACAGCTATTAAAGTTAAACTATGCCGAAACGGGTATTACACTATCTCGGAATGTTTAAACGACAGGCATGGGAGTGATATGAAAAATGCTTCATTATATTGTTTTGATTTTACCTGACATTGTAATATGATACAATCTGGACATACTATTATGAGAAAATTTGACATTATATTATGATAAAATTTACATTGTAATATCATGACAATTGACATTCTATTAATTGTTATTTTCTAATTTTGACTTTCTAAATTTTACAGTAATTGTGAATGTGAGCATCATGAAGGTATAAGTATTTTATTTATTGTTATACAGATTTGTAATTTGGCGGTTTTGAGGTGTTTATATGGCCTACGTAAATGTCCTGCTGATTTGGTATCGCCTAACGACAGGTCGTTGAGCTCCCTATAACATGGTTCAGCTACACGATGACTGATGCATGTGTGCTGTCAGTTAGGACAGGTCAACTCGAAACTGATATAGCTCATTCTTAAAAAGGCCATTCCAGATACCCTACATGGTTACGCTCACATAGGGATGTTTAATGGTGTCTGGACTATAAAACAGACCTTGACCTTTGAGTTTGTTTCGGCGTTTCTTTTCAGAGGTAGTCAGATAGGAAACGCCGACGCCATCTAGATCATAGTGACATGTAAAAGAGTTTTTAAAAGACTTACTTACAGAATAAACAATTTCATTTAATTTCAATAATAGGTCTCCCTCAAGCCCTAGACGTACATCTGAAAGAAAAAAATAAAAACAAACGACTTTATTTTTATATAGATAGGGATAATATACCTTCATAGCAAAAAATCTGTCCATATTTATGACGAGAATTCTCCAAATAAATAATAACATTAGGATGCATTGTAATAAAACAACTTTTAACCACTTTTAAACACTTTGCAGCGTTCGTGGTCGCAGGAGTCCTGCGTCAGGAAAAACAAAAAACCAATAATACACGCGATTAATCCGGTTAAAAGTTGTTTTATTTTAATGTGTAGTGATCGCGCAAACCTAAGATATTACTATTAGGATGCATTTTTGGTAATAGCATCGCTATTTTCATGGCCCAACATTTTACTTAGTCCAAATGAAAGGCTTGATGGGCATGTGATTAAAATTTCCTTCTAAGTTCTTTAGTTTCTTTGGAGTACGCCAAGACTACTATAATTTAGTTCTACACGCCATTTAATTGTAAATTTTGCCTACGTTCTTATGAAATCATACTCATATTCACAGTTATTTATTGCTCAACTGTGAACAATAGTCACAAATCTTTTTTAATGTCTAGTTTAGACATGAGCAAAATATATAAAATTACTACCTATATTATTTTTACAGCAAGCGATATCCACAACATAGCATCGCGGCTTTATTCTGACGAACCTATACCGCGACCAATTCTAAAGTCCGGGTTGCCACTAATCATTTCTTTACAGAAAAACCCAATAACACTGCCCGACCCGGGAATCGAACCCATGACTAGTCTAGCCTACGCTTAGCAGTTGCCCTTGTGGCCAATAGACCAATAAGACAATATCGACACAATATATAATTTTTTAAATATAAAAAAAAAAACATTTTTTATCTAGATCAAATTTATCACTCAATTACAAAATAAAACAAAACAGTAATCAATATATATTATATTTGACAGAAAAAAATCACTTATAACAAAACCACAATTTTCCGACGTTGCGACATGATTACATTTTACTGCAAAACTTTTATGCCAATATGTGTTGTAACACCTGCAAATACGGTTCAGATTTCCAATAACTTGAATAGTGTGAGATGCTACCATTGGTTCATGAATATCCATTGAGGACGTAACTGTTTGCCACGCATATGAAATAATACCACACTGAAAGGAAAAGGAATCAATTAAATATTTGTATTTTCCCTTGAGTAGCATTAGGGATGATTTATGTGAGGCCGAGCCGAGTCCAAGCCGAGTCCGGACCGAGCCACATTTGGGACCCGGAAAATGCACGAATTCAAATCAGTATAGAAGTTTTATTTGATTTAGACTGCTTAGTCGGTCTAGAGGCGCGAGTAGTGCGTGGAGTTCTAGGTTTAATACACTAATCGATAGATGATAATAGACTCATCAATTTATTACATAGGACTCAATAACGGCTTCGGTGAAAGGTCGGTCTACAGCAGTGTACACCACTGCCTAGCTCTTAGGGGAATACCTATAGGCGTGTTGCTATGCCATGCTATATTTGAATATTTTATATTAAGCTGTTGCTACACCGTGCGGCGACCGCTTTATGTCCGAGGCCCACTAGTTCGTAATTGGCACGGCCCGGGCTCGGCTTGGTCTAGGATAAATCATTCCCCGCGGATTACAGACTTTTAGCTGGCTGGTAGTTAGTAAAGGAGTGCTTACTACAGACTTAAAATCTTATAAAATGAAATCGATTTTCACGTCTATCTGTTAACTTAAGACCCGAGAGAAATGCGCCCTGCTCCAAGACTCCCGCGCCCTCCCTGCGCCTAATCTCTCTCCGATCGTGTCGGATTGCCGTCCCATCGGAATATGAGAGTGAAGGAAGAGCGAGTGCACCTGTGTTTGCGCGTACACTTGTGCACTATAATATCGCCTGCGTACTCGGCTAATCTCCATAAAGATAGGCCACCGTGACCGAAATACGGTCGGGAGGAGTACTGTCAACAAACTCAATATCGATAGTATTCACAAACACTACTTTTTTGCAGTTAATAATATGCGCTTACTTCATCCAAGTGAGATCTCAAGTAAACTTTAGCGGTTTTATACTTCTTCTAAATTACATAATGAATTTCGATGCAGTTTGGTATTGATTTGTTTTTGTAGTTTCTTTGACTAGCCTAAGCACACAACAGCATAATTTAATTTTGAGTGATCACTATTATGAAATTAGTATTAAGGAAAAAAAAGAACAGAGTTTTGTAAAAAAAAAATACTGGTTCTTTGGTCTAGTGGTCCCAAGGGCAACTGATCAGCATGAGGTCTCGGACTTAACTCCTGGGTCGGGTAGTCTTATTGAGTTTTTCTGTTAGGAAATTCTCAGTAGCAGCCTGGAGTCTGGAACTGTACCCGGTAGATGGCAATAGGCTCACCACCTATGAAATGGGATTTGATAACTACATTGGTGAAATGTGGGTACACAACAGTGTACCCACATTTGCCTACCCCTTCGAGGAATACAGGCGTGATGCTATTATATGTTTATGTGAAAAACCTGTGTCTACATTATCAGAAACACGTGCCACTAGTTGCAAAGTTAATAATTACTTCTTAGATAGTAATTATGAAAATTAACTCTCATCCTCACTTTGTCTCATAAATCCCATTAGATCTAAACCACGAGGGAGGTATTAGACTAAAAACTGGACTGCCCGACTGCTAATTTAATGCAAAAGTTTCAGTCGAACTGGAGTATTGGGAATTTAGGTGGGATTTCATCTGTGAGTGAGTTTAGGAGACAGCACTGGCTACTGACACTTAGTATAATCCCGTTCGAATGGTCACGGCGGTCTATCTCCACTCAGATTAGCCAAGTACGCAGCAAGCATTATAGTGCACAAGTGTATTCCCAAACACAAATGCACTCCCTCTTCCTTCACTCTCATATTCCGATGGGACGGCAATCCGACACGACCGGAGAGAGATCAGGCGCAGGACCGACGGCTTTGCGTGCTCTCCGAAGCACGGGGGTGTTACACCACCAACCTCCTAACTCCGGGCTGCTACTGCCGCGCTTGCGACCACTAGACCAACGAGGCAGTCAAACTAAGTACTTATACATCATATACTTTGAACACAGGTAAAAGAAACCGTCAGCGCGGCAGGCCCAGAAGGAGATGGTGGGATGAGGTAGACTCTCACCTAAAGGACTGGCCCCAAGTGGCCATAGACCGAGCAAAATGACAAGAAGGAGGAGAGGACTTGGCCCTACAGTGGGACACTACAGGCTTATAATAATAATAAATAGGTAAAAGGCCAGTACAACGCAAGCGCTTTAGTGATAATGATGAGACTTTTTGAATTAAAAAATAAATTAATATAGTTGTTTTGTATAATAACTTTCGTGAGGCATAATATTCATATTAATTATTGTTCACCGGTTACTACTCACGTGCATAGTTGTTTAGTTTGCAAGTTATATACCTATGTGTCGGTTTATGTATGTTTATTTAGAGCTTATCTTATTATAATAAGTATGTTTATTATATTGTTTGCATGTTCTTTTACTAGTTTAAGCAAGTATATGTATCATGATTCATATGTATTTACGCACTGTGTCTACATCTCATGTATTAAATTTTTGTCTCGCAGGACTGCTGACAGAGATTTCTTTTAGAAATAAGCAGTACTTTTGTACATCATATTCTTAAGCAATTATCCTTAAACTATCAATTACTTCCGACACCGAGCACATCATCGGCGCGAGTGCAACGCTACACGGCGCGATGCAGCTCCAGTTTGACTCGTGACATCGCTGCGGGCTCAGCTCTTGACTAAGGGCTCCGTTCGAGTTCAAAACTAGTCGGGCAATCCCGAAAAAATGCACGTGAGAAGTAATCGGTGAACAATAATTGATCTGAATATATCTCACGAAAGTTATTATACAAAAAAACATCGTTAAACTGTATATTGTGTGTACATAAATAAATAAATGAATGTCTTTGATTCCTAACGACTAAAGACCACACGATTTTGCGCTACTCTTAACCGAAGTATTGAGATCGAGGCTGCATTAACCGCAACCCCGGCCGCGTATGGTCCGTCGAAGATAACGACTGCCCTAATTTCGCCTGCACAGACATTGATTTTACTAATGAAACTACAATTATTCAGTGCTAAAAACATCTTCGCGTATCATAATGCATGGGAGGGAACCCGCAGTGAACAATTTGATGTCGTGAATAATGACGATATACTGAAACCTAAGTAATTCAAAGCAACATTATATTATTAATCCTCAATAAGATTAAGATCAATGTAATCTATTAACCAAAGTATCCAATTAATACATACACGATCCAAATTAATACATACACGATCCAAATTAACTAGAATAGATTTATGTATATTATAGCATTTGGTATTAAATCGTAATTCAGCAATAAAATTGTAATACGTATTCGTTAATATTCCGAGAATTAGTAAAAGATCAAATGAAATAAAGCTTTATTATGCTAAGTTTTGAATATAAATATTATTGCAATAATAATCATGTATTAATGTGAATTTCATAAGAAGATAAAACTCAGTAATCTGCTGTAGTAAAAATAAAATATTTTGTTATTCAAGTAATCGCCAATAATCTCTGAATAGCGGTTTATAATTTTATTTGCTTTTTACATTTCTCAAAGCATTGTGCAATGTCTTGTGAGCGAGACAGAGCTGCATGACAACTAAGAGCTTATTATAAAGGATAATAAATTACGCGTCACTTAGATACCCACAATGTGATCACTTCAATCTGCCTAGCCTTTCCCAATTACATTGGGGTCGGCTTCCAGTCAAATCGGATGCAGCTTAATACCAGTATTTTACCTGGAGCTACTGCCTATCTGACCCCCACAACCCAGTTACTGGGTAACACGATATCTCGTGGTATGACTGGTTGTCAGACTTTCAGGCCTCTGACTACCCGTTACGGCTGTCATAGATCTTAATTTGACAACCGGGACCGACGGCTTAACGTGCTTTCTGAGGCACGGAGATATCTCGATATGAAATGATGGACCCTTCCACAAACCGACTGCGGTAAGCGCAACTTAATCTCGGTCGATCAGCTTAACCTGTGCGACTGTCATTTACCATCATTTAATACGAATTCTTAAATTTATATTTTAAAGAAAAAAGTTTAAATACTTTCCGAAGACCTAAATAAATCCAGTCTTAACATTATAAGCATTGCTATCGGGGATGTACAATCACTTACATGAAACGAACACGAAAAGTACCACCTCCCCTCGTATGCTCCTTCCAAAATGTATCCTACATTATGGAAGGAGCACAAGATCCACAGAAGTAGGGAGTGACCCCCAAGTTTTCCATATTATTGTACCGATATTCGATGATTTCCGACATTTACGACATTTAATACATTTTGGTGGAAACAAAAATATTGTCGAGAGCCGGATTCGAATGAATAAATACTCCAGGCGCTCTGACCACTATGCCATCTCGACCTCTGCTCACTACCCCGAATTCTTCTTCCATATTTGAATAGTCCAGGTGACTGAAGCGGTGCTACCAACTTAACAGTAAATCTAATGTCGTACAGATGCAATTACCTTAACAAATACAGATAAATCTTCCAAACGTATCAAAACATGCGTAGCGAACACTTAAGTTATACATGTTTGTGGAAAAAACTAGTTTCCGTTACCAGTATAGGGACTGACAATATTACGACCCTATTTTTCATTAACACCAAAATGTATAACTTTACGTTTTCACTACGCATACGTAAGTGCATTTGAAATATATTTTTTTACTACATTGTTTTTTAGAATGCCATAATTTACGATATTGCCATCTAATTGAACACGAACTCCTTGCCTAACAAAATAAACTTCTGCATCTATTAGCAGAACTGATGCATCATCATGTGTTATTGAGTCGTTATTTGAGGAGTACCTATGTTCCCACTTACAATTTCATGAAGGTATTTCTTATGTAATACGTAAGCAAAAGAATTCTGCTGACCTAAGTGATAATAAATAATAGTTTAAAAAAACATGCTTTTGTACACGGATCTGAAAAAAATACGGATGTAACCTTGCCTTGTTATAAGCGACGCAAAGATTACGCACACACACTTGCAGCGTACCTACTGGCGCCGATTGGATGAGTTTTAAGTATTTGTATGCGTTTAGCTCCTGTATGACAAGCGAAATTGGATGACTAGGCATGCTTCTCAGATGTCGTACGCAACGGTCCGTCCGTATTTTTTAAGAGCTGTGCTTTTTTAAAAACTTTTTAGTTCGTATAGTTACACAACCGTGTTTTTTTGTGTTTTAAGCTGTTATTTATTCTTGCTTTTTTAGTTCTAAAATCGTGAATCCTGAAGATCCTGATCAGGGTAATCAGATAAATTTATTATATTATTGTATTGTCATCGGTCCTTGATTTGTGTGCGTCAATTCAATCGGACTTTTTAAAGTGGGTGAAAATTACGTTCAAAGATTCCGTTACATAGATACGTGAATACATAGACACAATAAGTATAGTCGACCACGAAATTGCTTTACCATATTTGACAAAAACTTTCCAGTAAATTAAAATGTCAATAAGACTGACAGTATCTGACTGACACTTTGATTTGTAAGCGAAAATAGACCTTGTCATATTATGATGTGCAATCGAAATTCGGCATTAGGATGGTAAAGCAATTGTATGGACTATATATACCAAGCTAATAAAACCGTGTTAAAAAGTATCAATTATACAGACTTTATATACAAAATCCTGTCTAGCCTTTTCCAAATACGTTGAGGTCAGCTATAGAGATAATATGAGTCTCCTATATTATCTCCTCCTATATTATCATTATTTGTCATGGAGCGACTACCCACCTAATCGTTATCGTCATTAATACCTCGATAATAATATTAACATAATATAGCATCACGCCTGTATTCCCTGCAGTGGTAGGCAGAGGTGTACATACCTAGTTGTACACCCACATTTCACCAATGCTGTTAATAAGTCCCATGTAGTCCCATGTGATGAGGCCTATTCCCATCTACCGGGCACAACTCCAAACTCCGGGCTGCTTTCTAATAGAAAAACCCAATAACACTTTGCCCGACCCGGAAATCGAACACAGGACCTCATACTCAGCAGTTGCGCTTGGAATCACTAGACCAATTAATATACTCCTGACCGAATTGATGGTCAGCCATTTTCAGCCGAACCGCGGCAAGTGATGAAGCTTAAACTAGTTCGATTTAACTGCGCGGTTGCTACTTAGCCACGAACCCTTTACAATATACATGTCTAATGCAATAATCAACCGTTGGAAGCGCTTTTAATTCCAGAATAATTATTTAAAGTGCAATGTATTAACATACAGCTGTGAAGTTTTACGTATTTTAAGTATTTCATCGTAAAATTGAGTAGGTACCGCGCAGAATACTAGTGCTGCGCGGTACTCAATTTTACGATAAAATCGGCAGGGCGCATGCGCGAACTGGTGGAAGCGCAGTGACAGCGTACTGTGTCACTCAGTCCTTTACAATACCTCAATACATCTATCTCGCTCACTCAGGGGCCGAGAACAGTCGGTGCCATAAATGTTCCGCGGTCTGGTTGATTTTCCTAACAAATTTAAATAATTTAGCAAGTCAACACTTTTTTATACAACTGTACCTGCGCGACCGTTTGGAAAGCCTTACTTCAGACATAACATAGCATCACGCCTGTATTCCCCGAAGGGGTACGCAGAGGTGTACATAGTTATACACCCTCATTTCACCAATGCTGTTATTATATAAAGTCATTATATAAATAAAATAAAGTCCCATGTAATAGGCGGTGAGCCTATTGCCATCTACCGGGCACAATTCCAAACACCGGGCAGCTACTGACAATTTTCTAACAGAAATTCTCAATAACACTTTGCCCGACCCGGGAATCTAACCCGAGACCTCATGCTCAGCAGTCGCACTAGACCAACGAGGCAGTTTTTTAACTTCAGACATGGACAGTTATATTACTACAACTGTGCTTTGACTTTACGTCTCATCTGTTTAACTGATTTTATTCTTCTTTCTGTATGTACGTACATAAACTGTTAAATAAATAATTATAATAAAACAACTTTTAACCGGATTAATCGCATGTATTATTGGTTTTTGTTTTTCCTGCCGTTTCGAACACTTTGCAGCGTTCGTGGTCGCAGGAGGACTAAGGTGTCAGGCGTCTCAACAGTTTATTTAAAATTATTTCAGTCTACCGTATAATATATAAAATTAAATTTAAATTTAAAACGACTGTGACCTCTGAGTTTTTTTCGGTATTTCTTCTCAGGGATAGTCTTAGGAAAAACCGTCGCAATTTAGTTATTTATTTACAAATGTATCAGAGACAAAAATAATTTATGAATTTTATCAATTAAATGTACGGTAGACTGAAATAATCTATACTTATAATAAAATTTTAAATAAACTTTTGAGACGCCTGACACCTTAGTCCTCCTGCGACCACGAACGCTGCAAAGTGTTCGAAACATCAGGAAAACAAAAACCAATAATACACGCGATTAATCCGGTAAAAAGTTCTTTTATTATAATGTGTAGTGATCGCAAAAACCTAAGATATTAATAAATAAAGTAATTGCCACAAAAACTTACATATCAAATAAAACATCATCAGAATGAGGCTGGCGGCTGCTGATAGCCAGTCCATATTGCCAAGTAAGCATTTTGACTGTACAACGCACTCGAAACCAATCGCCAGGACCAGAATAAACCCCACCACTATATTTAGAAAGGTTAACCAAACGAACATTTGGGCGAAGCCTTCTTGATCCTGAAACAGGATAAATTTAAAACATTACACACCCTACCATGCGCATGACACACACACACACAAACATACACCTTGTTTTATGGAATAGTATTCAAACAAGCAGAAAGATCACCCGATGGTAAGCGATTACCGCCGCCCATGGCCGACCGCAAACACTAGAGGAGTCACAAGTGCGTTGCCGGCCTTTTAAAAAGGAGTACGATCTTTTCTATAATATTTTTTAACTTCAAGAATTTTAACCTTTGTTAATATAACCTTAATAAAGTTTAAATCTTAAAGAGTTATGGTCGAATTTCGTCCAGTTCGCGACCACTAGTCATTATTAATATAAAGTTTTGTTTTGTTCAATTTTTCTATAAGGATATAGATAAAGCGGAAGAAATGTGTCCGTTGCATTGGAAATCGATACTCTGTGTTGACCTCAGTGTCAAACAGATGTGATTGTATTTACGTATTGTGGAGACAGACTGCCTTAATGGTCTATAGGTCGCAAGCGCGACTGCTGAGGGTGAGGTCCTGTATTCGATTTTCTGAAGTTTTGCATTTGAGTTCTTGGCAATATGCTCACCATCTATTGAGAGATGGGACTTAATAATAGCATAGTGAAATGTGGATGTATAACTGTGTACACCTCTGCCTACCCCTTCGGGAAACACAGGCGTAATGCAATCCAAATCCACTGTTTTACAAAACTGCTAGATGTTTTACAAAACAGAGCCGTTTTATAAAACAGCCATTGTGATAAGTTTAACAAAACTGCTACCCACGTTTAGACGCAATGCTTAATGACATATCTACTGATGATCAGAAAAATTTATTTATTATATAGGTATAGACTGCCTCGTTGGTCTAGTGGTTAGTAGCCCTGACTGCTATGCCGGAGGTCGTGGGTTCGATTCCCATCCAGGACAAATGTTTGTGTGATGAGCACGATCATTTGTTCTGTGTCTGGGTGTAATTTATCTATAATATGTATGCATTTAGAAATATATAAGTATGTTTATCAGTTGTCTAGTACTCACAACACAAGCTCTGCTTAGCTTGAGACTAGACGGCGTTGTGTGCTAGTTGTGGAATATTATTATTATATTATTATATTATATTCAATGGACAGTCAACATTCAAGTAAAAAAACGATTCTGTATTCTGAATTGTCCTCGTGTAAAACTGCTGAACGTTGTTCCAACTGTTTCACATAACAGCACTGTTTTGTAAATCAGGTAGCAGTTTTGTAAAACAGCTGATTCTACAGCCCATCTGCGCGAAGGCAAACATAATTATTCTTTAATCATGGTCTGTCATGGTCCGTTTTTTGTTTGTCACCCATATCTACCAAAAATATTTGTATGCGAGTTCTTTGGAAGTATTTATATTTAACGTATCCATTTCGGAATTCGCAAATGTAAACGAAAGAGTTCGATTTCATGGGCAGTTAAAGTTGTTGGTAAAAACTTTAACTTATATTAGTAAAAAAAAAAATAGCACGCCTGCCATTGTGTGTTATATTATTTTTACTTTATACCGTTTTGTGAACCATAGGCACTATATTACATTTTAAAATGTTACTATATGATGTCCGGAAAAATTTAAGGATTGTAACGATACCCCAGACATCTAAATTGGTTCAGGCGTTTACAATTTATGATGGAATAAAGAAACTCACAAACATACATAAATTCATACATCAACCATAAAAATATAACACCCTTATTATTATTTTTGCATCGATCCTAAGACCTCACACTCGTCCTTGCGACCACTAGACTAGGTACTATATATATATAGATTATTAACCGACAAATCAGCAAATAGTAGCAGTAATCCCCCGAACATGAAAAGTACTGCCATGCCGGTCACTGTGGCCGAGATGAAATTACTCAACTCCGACAAAGCGTGCTCTGGTTCTGAAACAAACATTTATATGGTGATAAGCTGATCTCGTGGTGACGGGCGGCCCCGCCTCTTGGACCACAAAATTGTTCAGACCTGTCATATAATGTAACATAACCAGCCAATAACTGTGTCACTGCAGGGCAACTCATACAGAGAAGGCACGAGCATTGATCACCACGCTAGCTCACTGTGGGTTGGCGATTTCAGACTATTAAATACAGGTTTCCTCACGATGTTCTCCTAAATCATGTCTGTTACCTACCTCTTAGATTGAACAAGAAAGTACTTATGATAATGAAGAAGTTACACTGGTCCGTGCCAGAATTGAACCCACAAACTGTGGCTCAATAGGCGGGTTCGTAACTACTCGGCCGCCACGGCAATTACACTAATGTGCCAATGTGATTTTTTCAATGTCACGTAGTTTCTTAGCTATTCAAAAAACATTACCGACATATGATGAAGAAAACATCGTAAATCTTAACTACTAATACTAACGCATACCAAATATGACTTAATAAAAAAACAGGACATAAGCGAGTCTGACTCGCGCACCCAGAGTTCCGTATAATTAACATAACTGAAGTTCACAAACTATTTTTTTTTTTAACATTTATCTATTTATTTGTCATGGTGGATTTTCTAATAGCATACAAAATTTTGAAATCGCAAAAAAATATTATCGCACTTTTTTCTTTACTTATGCTGATTCTTGCCAAATTTTATGATTCCAGGTCAACAGGCACTACCCGTTGGCTTTTTATTTGCTAGCGAGTATCAAAATATGCACGGCAAAAGTGGCATAAAAGGCCGTATTTTTTGTTGCGTCGACTTTCTTTTACAACAAAGGATCATAGATTTAGTATTTGATATTAATTTCAACTTGATATCATGCGTTCCTAAAAGGGCCTTGACAGACAGACGGACAACGAAGCGATCTTATAAACGATTTACTTTATCCTTTTGAGGAACGGAATCCAAAATTACAGCAGCCTTTTCACTAAACTAGAGCAAAGTGATTACTAAACTTACTAGTGATTTGAGTGGCATTATTGTACATTGACATAACACTCTCGAAACCAATATTAGTTCTTTGTTCCACCACGCCAAGACCAATAGCACCCGTTGTCTGCAATAAACATGTCATATATGTATATACCTCTCGACCGAATTTATGGTCATGGTGACCTATCTACACGGAGACTAGCCAAGTACGCAGGAGATATTATAGTGCATGCGAAAACACAGCTGTACTCCTACTTCCTTCACTCTCATAGTCAGATGGGACGGCAATCCGAGAGATCAGTGGCAGGATCGACGGTTTTACGTCCTCTCCGAGGCATGACTTACTAGAGGACCCAGGACCTCACTAGAGCAATAAGACAGTTAAAATGTGTCATATAGAAAAAGAAGAAGCCTTCTTGTCGGAACCAGTGCGATACCGCGCTGGCAGGACCCAACATGCTGTTGCGTCCAGCAATACCTAAGTAGCTGTACGTGTCCCGCCTACATTATTCCACGAAGGTCGAAGAGATCGTGGAGTATGTTCGAGGGAAGACCAACTGGAGTTTGAGGCTCGAGAAGTTGGATTTACCACATCACAAACTTCAAATCGTTTGTGGTGCGGGTTCCAACCCAACATCTTCAGACCTTCCTCAAAGAAGAGTTTTGGCCGAAGGGTGTTGTGTATCGTTTTCGCGGCCGGCTACGTGACACCAGTCAGCGCGTGTTGCACTGACGCCGTCACTTCGTGTGCAGTAGTTATAAGTTTTATTTTGTAATATTATGTATTAGTTTATTTATAGTAAAATTGTATGTTTGTGTATTTTATTCTATGGGCCAAAGTTGCCTGAAATAAAGGAAATCATAATAATAAAATATCAGGCCTAAGACTGCCTCAATAGTTCAAGATAAATCTTTGAAAAGCATTAACGCATGCTTACCGAACTCTAAAGTTACAATATTAAATGGAAAAAGAATACCGTCGCTAACTGGATTCGAACCTGCGCCTCCCGGATAAATACTCCAGGCGCTCTGACCACTAAGCCATTTCAACCTCTGCTCACCACCGCGAAATCTTCTTCCATATTTTAACACGTCTTATAGCGACGTCATTGCAATCAATTCAGTACATATATAGTGTATAGGTACTGAATTGATTGCAATTCGAAGCGGGCTGCTACTAAGAATTTCCAAACAAGAAACCCAAAAACACTTTGAACAACCGGCAACCAGGAAAATAAACCCAGAACTTCACTTCCATTAACTGCGCGTCTATTTATTTTTTAATGTTACAACTATCACGGTTGAATATTACCAGCAACGTAACTTAGGTCACCAGTCTTGATCCGGACCCCGGTCCGCCATTTGGTGACTCCTGCACAAGACTATTGAGGCAATATTAAATGGAAAAAGAATACGGTCACGAACAGGATTCGAACCTGCGCCATAAATACTCCAGGCGCTCTCACCACTAAGCCATCTAGACCTCTGCTCACTAACTCTCAATTCCTCTTCCACATTTCTACGTCTTTTGGTGACGTCATTGTTATCTATTCAGTCCCTATACAGGTTTTCCACAAAAATTTATAGCTTTAGAGTTCGCTAAGTATGCGTTAATGCTTTTCAAAGATTTATCTTAAATTATTAAGGTAATTGCATTCTTTACGACATTGTATTAGCTGCAAAGTTGGTCGTGTCGGTTCGGTCACCTGTATAGGTACTGAATTGATTGCAATGACGTCGCCATAAGACGTGTTAAAATATGGAAGAAGAATTCGCGGTGGTGAGCAGAGGTCGAGATGGCTTAGTGGTCAGAGCGCCTGGAGTATTTATCCGGTAGGCGCAGGTTCGAATCCTGTTCGCGACCGTATTCTTTTTCCATTTAATATTGCCTCAATAGTCTTGTGCAGGAGTCACCAAATGGCGGACCGGGGTCCGGATCAAGACTGGTGACCTAAGTTACGTTGCTGGTAATATTCAACCCCGATAGTTATAATATTAAAAAATAAATAGACGAGCAGTTAATGGAAGTGAGGTCCTGGGTTTATTTTCCTGGTCGCCGGTTGTTCAAAGTGTTTTTGAGTTTCTTGATTGGGAAATTCTTAGTAGCAGCCCGGAGTTGGGATATCTAACGTAATGACATGTAAAATAGCTTTTAAAAGACGAAATTACAGAGTAAAAAGTTCAGTATCGGTAAAATGTAGGTATACAGCAGTAAACCTCTGTCTAACCCTTTAAGGAGTACGTCTTTATGATGTTCATTGACTAACATAGAATTTCTCACAGATGACCGACGCTGAATTATTGTGACGGACGGTGTGCTACCCATGACATATAACTATCATCCAATCACCATCCCATTGAGACTTCATTACAATTTTTGTGGAAAGAAAAAATACTGCCGTGAGCAGGATTCGAACCTGTGCTTCCGGGATAAATACTCCAGGCGCTCTGACCACTAAGCCATTTCGACTTCTGCTCACTACCTCAAATTCTTCTTCCACATTTCTACGTCTTTTGGTGACGTCATTGTTATCTATTTAGTCCCTTTACAGGTTTTCCACAAAAAATTATAACTTAAGAGTTCGCTATGCATGCGTTAAGGTTTTTCGAAGATTTATCTGTGTTCATTACAATTGTCACTGATTTGGTAGTCTGCAAAATCTATAATGACATCTCTATCGAGAACTGTTGCTATTATTTAAAAAAAACTACTACATTATGTGAGTCAACACCTGATGTTTTTATAATACTACAAACGCGCTTTGTCTCTCTCTCACCGGCTCCGTGACGCGTGTCAATTTGTTATTTAATAATTGCATGTTTAAATATAATAAAAACAGTTATTTCTAAAATCAACTGCTTTATTTATACACAACAAATAGTGGTATAATGAAAGTCATCGGATGATCAAAACTAGCAGAATACTTACTAAAATCATTCCATCGAAACTTTATTGATTTCGAATTGAAGCGTTGGTAAAGCCGACTCAGGCTTCTGGTGTCAGAATTATTCAAAACGCGCTCGCTTGCATAAAATTTTGGGCTCTATCACGCTTTTGGTGGATTAAAACCGGTCGAGATTGCAGCGAGTGCAGTTGTGATCCCGGAATCTCGAGTAAAAATTTATGAAGGAACTATTGTGATTTCAGTTGAAGAATTTCGGGACAATATCCAGATTGCCACATGCATGAAAAACTAGTTCAATGATTGCTTGGTACTAAGAACCATTCAATTAAACATGATTAATTAATTCGCTATTATAAAAGTAATTTTGTTCCTGATAAAAAGTATGGTCAGCGACAATAGAAAGAACACATTAAAAAAAATGGCTTAGATCTAGAACTATCTAAAGTACAAAATATAATAATCTGGTCACCAAATAACGTAGCATCACGCCTGCATTCCCCGAAGGAGTAGACAGAGGTGTACACAGTTGCACACCCACATTTCACCAATGCTATTATAAGTCCTCTGTAATAGGTTGTGAGCCTATTGCCATCTACCGGGCACAATTCCAAAATTCCGCGCTGCAACTGAGAATTTCGTAACAGAAAAACTCAATAACACTTTGTCCAACTTGGGAATCGAACCCAGGACCTCACGCTTAGCATCCGGGCCCTAGGTAAAGGTTGGAGTAGGACCGTGTGGTTTTTAGTCGGTAGGAGTCCGGCACAGCGTCCATGATGGATTTTCCACACAAAAAAAAGGTCTATTCATCTCTTCCATCAGTTTCATCTCTAATTCAGCTATACAGGTAAATGTGACGTCACATCATAAGCCAGTTCGACACACAAATACAAATACGAACACTGTGGTTTCAGTGTGTCGAGGACACGCTCTAAATTTGCATTAAACGCCAAATATTCACCAAGTTGGGTTTTGTCACGACACACAATGTATGTAAGCAAAATTTATCGGAAGTTTGGTTTATTATGTACCTACTATCAATTATGCGCAAAGCTTGAACTATGTGGTAGGAGGATAGTATATAAGGTATGATAATCTTTATTCAGATACCAAATTATTACTGGACTAAACAACTTATGGAGGAACGAGGTGTGGTGTTCCTCCATTGAAAAGGGAGGATCCTCCAACCAGGCGGATGATATTGCCTGGCGGACCACGGCCCGACGGTTAGTGTAGGGCGGTTTTTATATGCAGATTTGCCGTCAAACTTTGCTTGCGCGATGTAGCGTGTTATGCGCGTATATTCATGTAGCGAGATAGATGTCGCTACAAACTACCAAAACTGGAATAAAAACGATTCAATAAACCACTGTATTCCCAGTTGGAGTAGTTCCGTGCCGCGGAGAACACGTTAAGCCGTCGGTCCCGGATGTCAAATTAAGATCTATGGCAACCGTTACGGGTAGTCAGAGGTCTGAAAGTCTAACAACCAGTCATACCACGAGATACCGTGTTACCCAGTAACTGGGTTGTGGAGGTCAGATAGGCAGTCGCTCCATGTAAAATACTGGTATTTAGCTGCATCCGGTTTGACTGGTAGCCGACCCCAATATACCTAATTGGGAAGAGGTTGGGAAGATACTCGTATATTCCCAGAAGGCGTAGGCAGAGGTGTACAGGGTAGTACAGTAAAGTAGAGAAACAGTAAGTGTAAGTAAAACGACCAATAAATGACTATTGACTACACCCACATGTCACCAATACCATTATTAAGTCCCATGTAATAAGTAGTAATTTCTCATTAGTCTAGTGGCCGCCAGCTCGGCTGCTCCTTAGTTCGATTCCCCGGTTGTGCAAAGTGTTAGAGATTTTCTATTGGGAAATTCTCAATATCAGCTTGAAGTTTGGAATTGTGCCCGGTAGAGGGCTAATGTTACAGCAGTTGCCCTTACGACCACCAGACCAATGATGGAGTTATTATTATCTGTAAATCATACAAATAAAAGTTCTGTGCGGGAATCAAACCTACGACACACCGACACGAGGTGCAGAAGCCTCTCAAACACTACGTCAACCAGTTAAAAACGGGCAGATGACAAAAATGGAAAATACTTTACAAGATTACATTAAAGATAAATCTTTGTAAACCATTAACGCATGCTTAGCGAACCCTAAAGTTATAATATTAAATGGCAAAAGAATACGGTCGCGAGCAGGATTCGAAACCTGTGCCTTCCGGATAAATACTCCAGGCGCCCTACCACTAAACCTAAGAGCACTAAGTGCACTAAGAGGTCGAGATGGCTTAGTGGTCAGAGCGTCTGGTTTAATATTTTATGATTACATTACATACTTACAAGATGGTATCTTGTATACAGAGATCATCATCCCCCTGCCCTTATCCCAATTTATTTGGGGTCGGCGCAGCATATATCTGGCATGCTGCTAAAGGTTTGGCTATGTTTTATGGCTGCCTGACGTCAACACTCTCTTCTTGTAACATACAATGATAATATTTCATATACGCCTTAATCTCTCTCGTAAAAAAATCATATTGAGCAAGAAGTTATAAATTAAACGGCCGACAAGTACCAACATATACAAGATCATTTTCTATATATCCTCTAAAAAATTGCCCCTTTTACAATGAACGAAAGTCACGATCGCATTTTTTATTTGTATTTTTTCACTATTTATTTTTGTATATTTTTTCTTGAACAACTTGCGTGTTAGGTTAGGAATGGTAGTACTTACGATGGATAGGACTGCTATCAATAACATTCCCACCCTTACGGACGCCACGAAGCAGCAACTTTCCACTTCGGGGAAAATCTCACACATGATTGCGAATTTATCAAGACATTTATAAAGAAAAAGAAATGTTATTTACATAAAAAAATTTACATTGTTACGTGAATTTGATGGAAAATCGAGGATTTTCAAGCAAGCAATATTTGACAAGAGATGATGTCACATGTCATTTCCTAAACAGACGATGGGGTACGATACGATTAGAAATGAGTTTTTTATTAAATTGAAAATTATAATAAATACTCCTTTCGACCGTATTTCGGTCACGGTGGCCTACCTCCACGGAGATTAGCCAGGTACGCAGGATATATTATAGTGCACCATTGTATACGCAAACACAGGTGCACTTCCACTTCCTTCACTCTCATATTCCGATGGGATGGAAATCCGACACGACCAGAGAGAGATCAGGCGCAGGACCGACGTCTTTACGTGCTCTCCGAAGCACAGGGTTGTCACACCACCAACTCCCTGACTCCAAGCTGCTACTGAGAATTTCCTAACAGAAAAATTCAATAACACTTTGCCGGACTTGGGAATCGAACCCAGAACCTCACGCTCAGCAGCCGCGCTTGCGACCACTAGACCAACAGGGCAGTCAAATTATAATAAAACCTGCTTAATAATGATTATTATTATTTTTGTAAACAATAATACTATTAAAGTCATAATATTAAATGTAAAAAGAATACGGTCGTGATCAGGATTCGAAACTGCGCCTCCCGGATAAATACTCCAGGCGCTCTGGCCACTAAGCCATCTCAACCATTTAATACCATTGGACCATTTTTCCATTTAATATTGTAACTTTAAAGTTCGCTAAGCATCCGTTAATGCTTTTCAAAGATGTATCTTTAATAATACTATTCATTAATTAATTAATATTTTACGAAATATGTTACATAACAGTAGGACTGGGATAAGTACGTAAATTTTCACAATAAAACAAAATATACATAATCCATAATTTTAAAATTATATTTAAATAATCCGTAATGTATTAGCATAATTATAATTTTATAAGTTCGACCGCATTCTTTTTCCATTTAATATAGTTACTTTAATTTTATAAGTTTTTGGAAAAGGATATTTATTGAATTTATGATTTTCTCCTGTATCTCGTTAGTTTTAGTGGTTAATCTTTATTGTGTTAAAATAATTCACAGTAAAGGATTATGTTATAAAATTATTTACATGACATTAACAACTAAATATAATTTTACACTATAATACACTTGCGTACGTAATAATGTAGTACCTTTATTTATAATTTGACTATTTTAGATATGGCTACGATGTCTACGAAGTCTTAGTAGTACGTAGTAACTCGTAGCAAAGTACTACGCCGCTACAATATTTATTTACGAAACCAAACACAATTTCGACAATAGGCTTCGAAAAAGTATTCTTCGTAACAAAGTAATCCAATAACACTTCGACGGATCAAGGGATCAATTCTTCTCGGACTTTTAGTACCGCAACGTGCTACAGCGTACAGTGAATTGAATAGCTTTTGTGGTTTCCGGAAAAAGATTGGCAACCATAGGATTTGAGCTTTCAAAGAATTCTCTCAAACTCATTATTGGAGAAAGCCGTTTTAGCACGACCTTTGCACCTTTTGGCGTATATAAGCTGATGTAGAGGCGAGGCAACGGAATCGTCTCTCACCTTAACTCTATTTTAATATATTATATTTATAAGCAGTTTACAGTACGTGCCTCGGAGAGCACGTTAAGCTGTCGGTCCCGGATGTCAAATTAAGATCTATGGCAACCGTTACGGGTAGTCAGAGGCCTGAAAGTCTGACAACCAGTCATACCACGTGATATCGTGTTACCCAGTAACTGGGTTGTGGAAGTCAGATCGGCAGTCGTTCCATGTAAAATACTGGTATTAAGCTGCATCCGGTTTGACTGGAAGCCGACCCCAATGTAATTGGGAAAAGGTTAGGCAGATATATATATATTTATAAGCAGTTTGCCCGGTTAGTGGAGTGTGATATTAGGATAACATCAGAACCTGGCGCATGGATAACATTTGGTGTAACATAGCTAGATAGAAGGAGACCGTATCGGTGGTGGTTACCACAAACAACAGCATTCCCAATGAGGGTTGACGTCAGGCAGGCGGCTGGCCATAAAACATAGTCAAAACTTTATCAGCATGCCAGATATGGGTATGCTGCGCCGACCCCAAATAAATTAAGATAAGTGCAGGGGGATGATGATGATGATATTTATAAGCAGTGATAGCCTAGTAGGCTATCACAACTTAATTCAAAATAAAACTAGGCGACTAGCCAACGCTCATATCAAACTATAGGCTATCACTGCTGATATGATAATAAATTTGTGTGCATGTGATATTATATATCTGTAAACGCACCCACGATACAGGAAGAAATTTCTAGTGTGGGGCACCGTTTAAAATCTTAATATATATAAATCTCGTGTCACAATGTTTGTCCTCAATGGACTCCTAAACCACTTAACCGATTATAATAAAATTCGCACACCATGTGCAGTTCGATCCAACTTGAGAGATAGGATAGTTTAAATCTCAAATTATAGTCGCGTGCGAAGCCGGGACGGACCGCTTGTATATATATATATATATATATCTTCATAGACATCAGACTGTCGGAATTATCGTAAAATAAAAGTTCTTATTTTAATTATGTCTAACGCAAATATTGTGTAAGTGGTAATGATGGTGAATATTGTGGTGGCCGACTAGTTACGGACCTGCTTCCTGAGCCACAGGTTGTGTGTTCAAACCTGGCATGTACCAATGTGACCTTTTCAATGTCATATTTACGTTCTTAGTTAATCTAAGAAATCACAGACATGCGGTGAAGGAACAATATCGTGAGGAAACCTGGACTTAATGGTTTGAAATCGCCAACCCGCAGTTTGCTAGCGTGGTGATCAATGCTCGTACTTTCTTTATAAGAGAAGAGACTATTGCCCTGCAATGGGTCAGTTATGGGCTACTTATGTTCATTGCAATGATTCTAAGGTAATTTGTTTTATTTCAAGTAAATAGCTTTACATACCTCAAACAAACATCTTCACTTGTTTCTTCATTTAGCAGTTCACACAAATGTTTTATAATTGAATTCTAAAAGTGTTCACAACAAGTAAAAAATATACTGTCACTGAAAACATAAATATAAATTAATAAGGCATTATACGCTCAAATAAAATAATCTAATCTAACGATCACCCATCCTCGAGTTGACCATGCTAAGCGTTGCATCACTGACCGAACACTGCAAAGGAACTTAGATATCTAACCAGTTGAACTCTTCAAATTTCGGAGATTTGTGATCAAGCATAAAAGTCGCTCATTAAGCTGTATTAGGTGCTGCAGGGCGCTACGGCTTAGCCACTCTCAGTAAGCCCTTAATATGGTCATCTTTCCACTAATTTCCATTCTTCTTATCGTGTGGTTGATGAACAACCTAGTGTCAGGGTTTAAACCACCCGTAGATCTCTAACATGGCTTTACACACCATCGAGGACATCTCGCAGGTGTGCTGGTTTCCTCACGATGTTTTCCTTCACCGTTTTAAGCAATTGATAATTAATTTATAATACGCACATGACTTCGAAAAGACAGTGGTGCGTGCCTTGGATTTTAACTTGCGACCTTTGACTTGTCAGTCCAACGGTCATACCACTAGGCTATCACTGCATGATACTAATTTACATTGAACATAATTGATTTGCTTAAAAATGTTTGCCCAATATCTTTGATTAATACATCATTTATTTTTTTACCTATCACTACAGAAGTAGGCAATTTTTTTGCTTATAGTATATATATGATTTAAGAACCATACATGAACCATATAATAAATGTTGAGAATAGTTATAATATAGGGTCGTAAGCAGAGTTTGAACTTGCTCAGAACAGTTTCAGAGTAAGTAGAGGTTGTAATAGTTTAGATGAAACAGCTCCTGGAGCTATTCATCTGGGGAACAAAGGTTCAAACCACGACATAATTTTTTCTATACTTAGAAAAATAAATTAGTTACCTAATAGAGTCACCATGAAAATACAAAAATATATCGCAGCGGGCATGATATTTGTATTCCGAGTATGTATCAGGTACATGACGCAAAATATAAAGTGAGATATCAGCAACGAAACTATTAACCAGAAGTATATGTGAAAAATTGTGTTGCGGTAGCTTGCTTGCTGAAACAATAAATATAAAGTTGTGACAAAGTTTTCCCTCTTCTTAATAAATAGCATCATGCCAGTGTTTCCTGAGGAGGTTGGTTGAGGTGTAAGTATACACAACAACACACAAGTACTTGTACACCCACATTTAATTACGTCTCATATACGAGGTGGTGAATAATGCCATCAACCGGGCACAATTCCAAACTCCGGACTGGCACTACGAATTTTCTAACAGGAAACCCAATATTAACTCCACCAATAATTTTGTTTTGGTAAATTCTTTGCAATAACACTTTAACCCCACCCAAGAATCGAATCCAGGACCACACGCTCGGCAATCACTCTAGAGATCACTAGACCAATGAGACAGTTTCTTCATATAAGTAAACAAATATCTCACGGGTAACACTCTATGGATTACATTAGTCTCAATCCAATTCCAATATCAACAAAATCCTTAAAACCTGTTCTTTCCCCGATTCTAGGGAAATATTCCCAGACGGATCACGGAGAGATTATTTTGGCATTTACATCTGAGGGTACTGCAAATACTTGCATCCAGTCATGATCAACATTACACACAGTGTGGCACTATCGTTATTTGTGTTAGAATAATTCAGCATATTTTGTTCCCGAATAATCATCGTAGTATTTTTTTTCCATCCATTTCTCCCTCTCCAATGCATCCATCATGAGAATCATCTTCATCCAGAAAAGGTGACAATGGCTCTCTGTGCCCTTTTACTCCGATCCCAATCAGAAAGCATTACCTGCCTCCAGCCCCCGACGAGGTCATGATTAAGTAGGACTTACCTCCAGGGAAGTACCAAGAAATGATGACAAAAACTTCAATCATATCGAATGGTGGTAACAAACGCTACCTTAATTAATCCTGACCATCCAGCGATCAGAAGGAATGTGGAAACTATCCATACTATTAGGGTCCCCATGAACCAGTCTTCAAAGTTAATTTTATCTGTTTCAGGCAATTTTAAATCGTCAGCGTGGCTCCATAGAGCTGTTATTGCTAGCTGCAATAAAGATCATCATGAGAGGAACAAATGAGAGTGCGGTTAAATTGTATAGCCAAAGTTTGAAGCCCCTTGAGCGTCTATTTACCTACTAGGCAGGCTAATAGTAAGGATCATCTTACGGATACGATCGTTCCATTGTAGACTTTATCGCTTTCCTACAAGTGAGATCGAGGTCAAGAGCAGACCTCGACCCTTTCAATATTAAAAATGACCAGTCTTTAAAAGAATACGGTGGCGAGCAGGATTCAAACCTGCGCCACCCGGAATACTCCAGGCGCTCTGACCGCTAAGCCATATCGAATACTGAATAGATAGCAATGACGTCGCCAAAAGACGTATTAAAATGTGGACGAAGAAGTGCAGGAAGATGGCTTAGTGCGCCTGGAGTATTTATCTGGGAGGTGCAGGTTCGAATCCTGCTCGCGACCGTATTCTTTTTCCACAAAAATTTATAACTTTAAAAACATCATATAATAAAAACTCAATAACATTTTGTCCGACCCGACAACTGAACCAAGTGCTTGCGTCTTCTACCAATGACGCATTGAGGCAGATAATCTGTGTAACGATATAAAAACGCTCACCAAAGATATCACAGTTATAATTATCACTGCCACTTTGAGATTGATACAAAAGCAACAATGCTTAACTCTCGGTAAATTCACAGATAATTTCAATTCTATAGCCATTGACTTATTATGTCTTTAATTAAAGGTTACAGCACATTATTGACATTCTACAGGGTATTTTTATCGTCATATCTAGTTAACTTCATAAAAATAATCTACTTCGTGGAAATAAAATTCCATGTTTATAGTTTATACGTCAAAATGACAAACTTTGTCACTGTCACCTGTCACATTAGATAAAAAAAAAACTTAAGTTTAAATCTCTTTGTTTTAGAGAGTTTAGGCGGGAAAATGTAAAGTGCACGTTGTCGTTTATATATTGTTTTCCAAAACTTGTGTTTCTCCGAAGTTTAATGTTTAATTATGGTGGATAATTAACCATTAAGTGTTCATGAAGGTGTGCGAGTGAATTTGAAAATCATGACTTTTTGTTTTCACTCCTAAACTCCATCGAAGACTCAGTAAAATTTCCACCGTTTTACTGGGGCAACGCACGCAACAACTTTTAATACTTGATTATTCTGAGAAGGATGTAACTGAAGACGAGGTTTTGGCCTTACTTTTATTCAAGCAAACTTAAGACGAGGCGGTATGGTCCAAGACCTTAGCCTGCCCGATTAGGGAGAAGGAAAAAAAAATCTATTTGTTTTATTAAAATTCTATGCAAATTTGTTAGCGTAAATAAAATCAGAATTAAAAATTTCTTGCTTACCTGCCTAAAAATGTTTTCTCTTATCTTGTTCCAATATTGATATCCTATAGTATTTAAAATCTCTCAGAACTTTATAATAGGCATGATGACAGCATTAAAGAACCAAAGAAAAAATGGTTTTAGGCACAAAGGATTTAAAAAAATTACCTAGCTTTATTAAAAACATTAATATTTATAAGATTTTCTATAAAATAAAAGTATAAAATGCTGCATCGGCCATGTTAACTGAAACGTCAATCACAGCGAATGACGTCATGCCTCAGTCAAATGTCAATCATCGCCGTACATTATGACTTCAACTTATGTCAAATATGCTGAGGCATGACGTCAAAACGGTGCCATGACACCCAGCAGCGTTTTCGCGGTTAAATCAAATTACATAGATTAAATGCAATAATTTGCGTTGAAACTTAGTTTATTGCTGAAATAATCAGTTTTTCGGATATAGTAGACAGGTACCTACATTATAAAAGAAGATTTCAAAATCTGTCATCATGCCTATTGTTGTTGGAACACTAATCCAAGTCCTGATTATTTAATATGCAATGTTTATTCATTTTTTTATTACTAAACACCTTGCTTTAATTTTATACCCGTGAACCATACCTTGGCTTCCACTGGTCAAGTTCCACTGTTTATAACGTGTTTAATCCAACCTCGAAATTGGCAGAATCATCGTTAACCCGATGGAGCCATAATTATCTAAAATTGGAATTGTAATTGTAAATCTCTTTGCGTGTAATTAAAAGGAACTGTTGCTTCAGAGCCATTTTGAGCACCTATTTCTTCATCTTATCGTGTGGTTGATGAACAATTTAGCTTACTAGCTAACTTTGAGATAGCTTTACACACTATCTAGTATATTTCTCAGGAGTGCTGGTTTCCTCACGATGTTTTCCTTCACTGTTTTAACCTTTAATTGCTATCGTACATTTGACATACGTAACGGGTATTGTGGAGGCTGCGTGGCCCCCAAGTAAATATTGCTTTTAGCAAATAAGTTTATACAATGTTCAATACTGTTAAATAATAGACTTATTTTATACAATAAACAACTAGTTTTCATTCATGTAACTCTTCTTAGTTATGCGCCATCTTATCTTTGTAGCTGGACAGCCTGTGTTGGTGTTGCAGCTTCAGCAGAGACCCTCAAACACCGAAAATATAACAATCTTACCAGTAATTATTTATAATTATATTTTCGAGCCGTTTGGGATTGAAACACTCGGGTCGTGGGGCCTGTGCACTCGCCTTCTCATTTAAGAGATTACAAAGCGATTGGTCGTGACCTGAAGGCTGGTTTTTACTTCGGACAAAGAAACAGCATAGCCATTCAACGAAGCAATGCTGCCAGCCTTTTGAGCACAAAACTACGTCCGCATCACTGTGACAGTGATGCGGATGTATTTTTCGACGCTCTATAGTTAGTAGTAACAAATGTTAATTTGTTCAAAAAATAATACTAAAGCTATTAAATATATTTTTTCCAGTTCTATTTTTTTTTATACATTTTATAGCTTCTCGGTGCCATTTACAACAAACGATATTCTATACTACACATCTACTACATCCTAAACCCAGAAACATTTCTGGCCGAGGGATTTCAGTTTCGGAGTTCAAATCAGCCACGATTCAATATGATTCTTGATTGTCATAATGGCGATGAATGAAAATATCGCAAGGGGATAGAAAAAAATCCCTGTTCCATCCCTTTTCCCCTCTAGATCCCTATTCGCCCCATTTGACCAAAAATCTAAAATACTTCATAAAATTCCATAACTTTTATTCACAAAATCACCGCAATGTAATAAAAAATGTTTTACTACAAAATAACGAAAAACAATCATAACAAATTTGGGTTCAAAATATTTTCAGATCACAATTTCACTACTTGATAGAAACTGTAACGACATCCTGAGACTATTCGTTACTATTATGAAGTACGCCGTCACTGAAAACAACAAGACAAAATTAATTAAAAAATTAAAAAGAACACCAGCCGTTTTTTAAATTTAGGCTATATGACCAAGGACAATGTAAGGATTCTAACCATACCCCATACATCGAAATCGGTGGAGGCATTTAGAAGTTAGGAATAAAGAAACTCATATACATTCATACAAAAATTGGTACATACGTGAACTCTAAAAACAACACTCTTTTTTTGGACAGTCATGTAAAAAACATAACACTCTTTTTTTTTGGGCAGTCGTGTAAAAAGAAGATGATATTAATGCTTAGAGAAAATCATATTTGCATCCCACTAATCAAAATTGGTATCGGCCTCATTCAAACACAATTCAACGGTGGTGACTAAAGACGGAAAAGGATATTTCTGTCAAATTCAATCAGTCTCCGATTATCATAAGTTTACCAAGAGCGTAGAGCATTGCGTTTTAGAAACTGACTATATTTAAGTGCAAAGTAATTACTGAAACCGTAATAAACATTAAAGTACCTTGAAAATAAAATCAACAGCCCTTAACTGTCCCACTGCAGGGCAAGGGCCTCTTCTCATACAGAGAAGGCACGAGCTTAATCACCACGCTAGCTCACTGCGGGTTGGCGATTTCAGACTACTAAAGTCCAGGTTTCCTGACAATGTTTTCCTTCACCGTATGTCAGTAATGTCTTAGATTAACTAAGAACGTACATATGACATTGAAAAAGTCATTGGTACATGCCATTGAACCCACGACCTGTGGCTCAGGAGGCGGGCCCGTAACTACTCGGCCACCACGACAAGTAATTTGAATTAATCAAAAATTGAAAAAAAAAAAGATTATTTCTTTAATTTCATATAGATGGCATTCAGATAGAATTCACCTGCTGTATAACATGAACCTCCCCCCTTCTAGACCAGTCTTGCCAAGTCTTCCTAACAAAGTCGGATGACTTTCATTAAAATGTATCTGTGTAGACCCTATTTTTCTCTTACATACGTGCTTAAATTTCAAGCAAATGTTATAAACACGAGTAAGAGGAAACAAAAGATGAACTTACGTAAAACATCGCACACAATTAAAGCACACAACACAGCGCCAGCGATATAGCAGTTAGTATGGATGAAAAAGCAGAATACGGCCAGTATGAAAAACATAAGCACCACAGTAGCACTGTATAGTATGGCTCCCCACTGGTATATTTCTATCAGCACTGGTATGTTCTAGAAGATGGAAAAGAAACTTCTCTTACAAATTTGTCATCATTAGAAGTATATAATATAGCATTATGCCAATATTTACTCAAGAGTAAAGACAACGATAGCGTGAGCACTTGAGCAGATAATGCATCTACATTTCAACAACATATATATTCTGTTATAAACTCATAATTAATGTGGGGTGCCTATTGGCACCAGGCACAATTACAAATTCCGGGATGTTTGTAAAATTTCTAACAATAATACGCTTTGCCCAACCCGGCAATACAATTCAAAACGTCACGCTTAGCATCCGCGCTTGCAGCTACTAAAATGATGAGATATTTCACCCTAAATACAATAGACAGTTCAAAATATATCGTTTGTGTGTGATTGTTTCGACAGACGAGAGCATAAATGCACTCTAAGAAAGATTCCCGTACCGTATGGCAATGTCACAGGCGCACCATTACAGTTACCAAGTCCTTGACTGCCTTAATATCTGGGCATATCAAAAAAAGGAAAACATCAAAAGTCCACTCACACAGCAAGCTCCTATAAGCAGCAAAACGCTAACAGCACAAAGCATGATGGAGGCAACTCCAAGCGTCATCTGCGCAGTCATCTCCGTCATCGCACTGTAGTTGGACAGCACGGGGTTTAAGTCCCAGTAGCCATGAGAGTGGCTCACGTTTGGAGCAAACAAAATGCCGATTACCTGTTGAAGAAGGTGCGGTTAAGTAAACTAAAAGCATGTGGCAGAATGCGACAACATCACGCCTGTATTCCCCAAGAAGATCACAGAATATTGTACCCAAATTTCACCAATGTCTATAACAAGTCCCATCCTTGGCAAAGTAGATGACATCTACCGCATACAATTCCAAGGACTTAGCTGCTACTGAGAATTTCCTAACAGAAAAACCCAGTAATACTTTACCGGATCTGAGAACCCATAGATTTTTATCTTATAAAGTGATATACTTTGAGACTCAAGGCGTATTGTAAAATAACGTGGCCGAAGATTTAATAAATAAATACTGATCAGAAAACTCAGTGGCGCAAATTGGGAGAGACCTAAGTCCAACAGTGGACTGCTATGTGTTGATTATGATGAGAGAGTTTTGTTCAGATATAGCATTTAGGATTGACAGATTATTCTTCAAACATTTTAGTGTTCGTGTTAGACTGCCATAACTACAGCACCATACCATTATTGGAACTAAACCCAACAGCAGTAATGGTCAGCGAACTGGTATCAAACTCAGATAAGCCCGGGTTATTAATCAGGAAACAGTGAAGTACCAGCAATTTTTCTTTCGCCATATTTTCCTCTAAAATAGCAAATAAGAAATTATACATACGAATGAGAAAACGGCTATCAACACAGTGCCAGCCCTTAAAAAACAACAAAAACAACAGCTGATAACTGTTGGCAATTTGTCCATGAACTTCATTTTGTTCAATTTTTATTACTATTTATATCAAAAATAACAATATTTTTAACCACTTTTCAATTTTTCATTTCCCAAAGCATGATATTGATTTGACGGATTTGGTTTGATGACTTATGACAGGAGAAAAAGATTGTGAATAAGAATGTTTGGCACCAAAGAGTCTCTATTGTTGAAATAAGTATTTATCTAATTCTTCTTTAGGATGATTATTTTATTCTAGAGCGAGCCGGGTACAGTTAGCGATAGAAGTCGATTAACACGCATCGAAACTGCTCCGACTGTACATAGTACTGGTTATTATAATATTATTAAATGACTTGTTGCATTTTCTGTATTAATTTCATGACAAGAGTGGTGGAACGCGAATGGATAGAATTAGAAATGAGTATATAAGAGGAAGTCTGAAAGTGGCACCGGTAACTCAGAAGTTGTGTAGAAATCGTTTAGCATGGTATGGGCAAGTTATGCGAAGGAATGAGGGTCATGTGACAAGGAAACTTTTGAATATGAATGTAGATAGCTATAAGAGTAGAGGAAGACCGAGGAAGCGATAGATGGATTGTGTTAAAGATGGTATGGTTAGAAAAAGACAGAGACGATGTGACGCTAATAGAGATGTATGAAAGAAGAATACATGCTTCGCCGACCACAAATAAATTGGGATAAGGGATGATGATTTGATGCCAAGATTATTATGTTTAGTACTCCAGATAGTTAGATGAGATACAAAACTAAGCTTTAAAAATATTGGGTGTGTTCAAAACGGTTTTTTCTCATATCTATGAGGATACAATACGGTTTCAGTACTCTAACCTGAATAAAGATTCAAATCCTGCGGACGCTCGAATTGATTAATCCACTTTTTTTGTAATTTATAATAATGGTAGACAGCGATAGCCTAGTTGTATGACCATTAGAATTTGAAGTCAAAGGTTGCAAGTTCGAACCCAAGTTTACCATCGATTTTGCATAGTCATATGCTTATTATAAATTATCACTTTCTTTAATGATGAAGAAAACGACGTGAGAAAACCAGCACACCTGACATGATTCACCAATGCTGCTCCACAGTCGCATTTGGGACCACTAGACTAACGAGGCAGTGATGATGGTGTGTAAAGCCTCGACTAACTGCCTCGTTGGTCTAATGGTCCCAAGCTTAACTATTGAACATGAGGTCTTGGGTTCGATTCCCAGATCGGGCAGTGTCATTCGGATATTCTGTTAGATTGTTTTTAGCAGCCCGGAGTTTGTGATTGTGCCTAGTTGATGGCAATAGGCTCACCACCTATTACATGGATCTTAATAATAGCATGGGCGAAATGTGAGCGTACAACTGTATCCACCTCTGGGAATACAGCCGTGATGCTATGTTATGTTATGAATAAAAGCAGGGTTAGATTAAATTCTACAAATTTACAATTTAGAAAACTGCGGCTACCTTCTATGTTATAAAACTTGAAAGAAAGATAAAGATATAACACTTTCTTACGAAAGTCAAAGAACTCACAAGTAAAGTCACGAGTAAACACTAGTCTAGTTTAGAACTTGGAAAATAATTAACGAAACCTTGGAAAGTAAAAGTTTAATGTTCGCCGCGTAACTGAATAAAAAAGGTGATCTGAAAGTGCCTTTTTATATATGTTTTTTTTTATCTTTCATTATAATGTTAAATCTACTTTCCTTTCGACTGACGTAAAATCTTATCTGAGTTTCTAGGGACTTATAGATCACTTTCTTTTGTGTTCTATTATAAATTTTGGTTTAAATTTTTCTATTAGGTATTATTTATCAATACTGTCCAAATTTCCAAATACCCTAATCATAAAGTTTACTATTAGATCACGCCTGTATTCCCAAGGAGGAGGCAAAGGTGTACAATATCAGTACATTTCACAATGCTGATATTTATCTATTGCCGTTAATTGTGCCCGGTAGATGGGCACAATTCCAAACTCCGGGCTGCTACTGAGAATGTCCTAACATAAAAACACAATAAAACTTTACCCGACCTGGGAATCGAACCCAGGACCTCATGCTCAACAATCTTATGCTTATTTAGAGGGTTCCACACATTCAAAAAACCCTTAAAAAACCATCGATTTCGATCATTATAAACTTTGCGTATTGCGTTTATGAACACAACTTTCAAATCTAGATGCAGAACGTATTCTATGCTGGAATCAACCCCGCAATTCTCAACACAAAAGCCGATCTCCGAACCACTGCACCACTCGTGTTGTCAAGCTTACAACCTAAGACAGACGCTCTCAGTTTTGTCATAGTTGTTCATTTCAATATATCTACTAAACTCTAAGGCACTCAACAGGCTAAGTGGCTCATTTACATTTAAAGATTCATCAAAATCATGTCAGTGGTGCGATGGAGATTCGGAACTGCGACTTTTTGTCGCAGACTACGCGAGGTTAGGCAGGCCACTTGTTTCTCAAGGAATTCTTTCCGATTCTCATAAAATCATAAATAAAATCACGTCTGTATACCCCGCAGGGGAAGGCAGAGGTGTGCACAGTTGTATCCCCACATTTCACCGATGCAGTTATTAAGTCCCATGTAATAGGTGGTGAGCCTATTGCCATCTACCCGGCACCATTCCAATCTCCGGGCTGTTACTGAGAATTTCGTAACAGAAAATCCCAATAACACTTGGCCTGACATGGGAATCGACTTCAAGGCCTCATGTTCAGCAGCCACGCTTGGGACCACTAGATCAACGAGTCAGGCTGATTCTCGACGATCGACGACGGCAGAGGCCTCTTCTCATACAGAGAAGGCACGTGCTTTGATCACTACGCTACTTCAATGTGGGTTGGTGATTTTAGACTATTAAATACAGGTTAACTCACGATGTTTCCCTTCAGCGTATATCTGTGATGTCTCTGACTAAGAAAGTACATATGACATTAAAAAAATCATATTAGTTCATGTCAGTTTTGAACCCACAACTTGTGGTTCAAGAGGCGGGCCCGCAACTACTCGGCCACTTCAACAATAATATGTCAGGAGGTGAATATGTAAATTGGCTGCAGGGTCTTCCTAGAAGAACGAAATTGTGATATCACGCTGGATATTAATAACAATTACCGCTGGTTCGTGATTACTCGTGACAGATTGCGGCTTCTTGCACTGGCTTGCTGTGACTTGCGAAGACTCGCGTATGCATGCGATGGCAATGTTTGGTGGACCAAATCTGGCGATTTAAATTTTAGCCTCGGCTCGTTCATTTGATCTCGCTGGTGGAAGGGCAGCTTAGTAATGCCAGTTGTGTTAAAAAAATCTTTAATGATAAGTCTTTGAAAAGCATTAACCCATGCTTAGCGAACTCTAAAGTTATAATATTAAAATGGAAAAAGAATGCGGTCGTGAGCAGGATTCGAACCTGCGCCTCCCGGATGAACACTCCAGGTGTAGGACTGATTAGATAGCAATGACGTCGCCAAAAGACGTGTTAAAATATGGATGAAGAATTCGCGTTGATGAACAGAGGTCGAGATGGCTCAGTGTTCGGGGCACCTGGAGTGCTTATCCGAAAGGCACAGGTTTGAATCCTGCTCACGACCATATTTTTTTCCATTTTAATATTATAACTTTAATTTTTTTTAGCAAATAGTCGTCTTCTTGAGCATTTAATCGCACGTCTACTTCTCCAGTCCAGCCCGAAGGCACGATCCTCCAACAATTTGCATTCAAATAACTCCTAACTAACACGCCCCTCGAATATTAATAATGATCAGGCGTCCCATCATATCTTAAAATTTACATTGCAATCTTGGCAAATGAAGGCCCTATTGTGGATTTGTCATTATGATTTGTTACTTAAAAGAAGATTGTGTTTTTGGGTACCTGTTGTAGTGGTGGTTATCAAAAGTAAAGGTATGGTCGAGAAAATAGAATTTAATTTGGCCTGCAGAATTTATTTCTTTTGGCATTGTACTTAAGGATTCATATTTGTTTGACATTTTATTTACCACTAGCTGTAACCGTGGCTTTGCCTACGTCAAAGTACACCTTACTTACTACGATTTCAATAAAGCATAGAATGTCACGGCTAGTTTACGTTGAGGTGGAAAGAAACTAAAGATTTTATAGTACATGCATGAGGAATACATGCTCGTTGATTTAGTTTGCTATTAACCTGCCATTTTTGAAACCACTTGGTACGTTCTGTTATGTCATCCCCTCCGGGATGGAGAGGATGACATCAGACACTGTTTCCAAGTTTTTTTAGGAAATTTAGTTAATATAGCCGGCGAAACTTTAGCAGAGTAGTCATTAAAAATAACAAAATTAATCAATACTTTTTTAAGATCTGGGTTAATGAACTTTCTGTATGGCGAGGCCAAGCAGTCAATCAGGTGATTTGAGTCTTATTTTATAGTGTTAGCTTTGGTAAAACCTTTCTTCGATAGCTCTTCTTTCTAAGACTTAACATGTCAGTTTTCAAGTACTCAAGACAAGACAGCCCACTCTCCATTAACACCACGAAGCCTTAGAACTTGCAACTTAAAATTCCTTTAACCATGATCGTAAAAACTCCATCAACAAAGCACTTAAAATGTACCTAGCATTATAAAATAATGTATCCATTTAGTAAGAACGCACCTGCACTTAAAATGTGGTTGTAGATGCTCTATAAATTATTTATTAACTCGCTTTGGCCTGCGGATTTACTCGTGTAGAAATTATAAATTTTACCACCCGCGACCTACGTTTCATTTCACCGTCACGCTGGTTTGTGTGACGCGTTTAATGGTTTACGAATCATACAGCAACATATGAATATAGTATTTATTCGTATTGCAGTATGGTAACAATTAACATAACAAACCAAAACCATCACTTGGGTAGAGGTATACCATTGTATTAGCGTTACCTTGCGGAAATCCATTACAATGGATGCAAATAAATTTACAATATAAACTAGCTACTTCCACAATATTGAGGGAAGTGCGGGTGTGCACCGTACGTCCGCATTTAAAAACAATTTACTACCACCAACTACTCTATACGTATTTCGTTCTACCACGGCGCATCGTAAGGAGCTGGTAGACCATGTAGTGTCTACCAGCGAGTGACCAAAATTGCACCCTACACCTCTATTTACGCTTCCTCCTACCATCGTATACCGTTGTATTTATATCCGCTTTTCATCAATGCTTTTCTTACACTATTTTAAGGAAGTGATAATTACTATATAAGAGGCACATGATTACATGCTACTGGGCAGGACACGCTTGTTGAATGCATCCGGAGAGATGGGCGAGTATAGTTACGCGGTAGTTATTAGCAGACGGCGACGGCGCAGAGGTTGGACGAGAAAGCGTAAGAGGGATGATCGCGACGGCTATACAAAGGTGGGAGACCAGGAACGACCGAGAAAAATTAAAAGACCTAGGGGAATCCCTTGCCCAGCAGTGGAACAACAAGTTTAAAATAATCGTAATATGGACAGCCATATTCCGATTTTTTCGTCGTCGACACGTTTTACATGAATACGTGTACCTAACGAGTAATATTTGAAGAATTTTTGTACCAAAAATAGCTCAAAATGGTGCTTCCTAGCGCACCCCCTTCCACCGCGCGTGGGGCATCACAGTCTTTACTCAACGGATTATTTCATCTTTAAGCTGTCGAGCGGTGCAATTAAAATTTGCATGTAAATACTAGATATGTAGCTAAAACACGAAACTGTATCCCCCAAATTTATTATAATTTATTTTTATTGCCTCCTGAGGGGCTCGTGGCTAAGTAACAGCGGCACAGATCGATCGATCGAGGTTAAGCTGCGCTTGCCGCGGTCGGTCTGTAGATGGGTGACCATAATTTCATACCGAGACCCCTCCGTGCCTTGGAGAGCACGTTAAGCCGTCGGTCCCGGTTGTCAAATTAAGATCTATGACAACCGTTACGGGTAGTCACAAGCCTGAAAGTCTGACAACGAGTCATACCACGAGATATCGTGTTACCCAGTAACTGGGTTGTGGAGGTCAGATAGGCAGTCGCTCCATGTAAAACACTGGTATTAAGCTGCATCCGATGTGACTGGAAGCCGACCCCAATGTAATTGGGAAAAGGCTAAGCAGATATATTTTTATTGCCTCCGTTGGAAGCAAAGGAGATGGAAAACGGTGGGCCAAAATGTATTGAGCTGGCATATGGTTTAAAAAATTTGTATATTTTTTTTATTTTAAAATATATAAAATCAGCTTAATTCTCAATTTGGAAGCGGAGAAAAATGAGAAAGATTGTTTTCGTGACATTATCGATTTAATTAATCGATTACAGAATTACAAAAAGAAAAGCTTTGCATTAGGTAATTAACTTAAAGTATTTAAACGCACTTTATGTACTTGTATACATTATAGTTCAGTTCATTACAGTTATATTAATAAAGAAAATGTCAATTATTAGCAGAAAAACCAAAATGATTATCGATTTCGTATCGATTAAATATCAATCATATTTTTAATGACACCATTGACAGTTGAGTGTCATTGACACTTGTAAATTTTTTCTGCTCCACTCGTTTCGTGTTTTCGGATGCGTTTTGAGTGCTTTCCCGATTATTTTCTTATTTTTAACGACCACTGCTTTGTCTATTACGGACTATCTATTATAACGTTAATATTGGGTAATTGCAAATAATACGACCGTTTGTACTCGACTGTTATTTATTGACAAATACGTGTTGCCACAGCAACCACAGATATACTCCATCCCTCCAACCTTATTCAGAAACTACACAATAAGCCAAAACAATAATTATAAACTCTTAAAAATATTTTTTATAACACGTAGGCTTCCTAGGCCTCAAAGACCGCTCAACTGTCTCAAGGACTGAACCACTAGTTCCAGCATTCCTATCTGGATCAGGCTCACGTTCCGTTGGAACTGGCGGATCCTCTTCCTGAATTTCTCCACAAGCGTCCTCCCACTCCACATTGTCCGTATTGGAGTCATAATTTCTGTCATCATCAGAAACGGCACGCAACTCTTTTTCTCCTGCGGCATCCTCAGATGCAAACGATGGAAAAACAATCGGCGGAGCCGTAGCTTGAGCCTGCATAGACTCCGGAATCGGATCCGAATTCGGTATCAGTGGCCGTGGATAAGATGAGGACAGCTGCGCACTCGGTGTGGGTATTGTTGAGTTACCAGTTCTAGTAGAACGACCATTATCAGTGTTTACACTATAAAACTTTCTCATCTGATCTACATGCCTAATACCAACAGTGTCGATGTCCTTAAAATAAATTTCGAACATTCTAGTGCCAATAATTCTGTTCACAATTCCTATACTCCAAATACTTTTCCTAGCAATAAACCACCTAGCCCACACTGTTTCACCTACTTGAAAAGATCTGCTACGATTTAGAAGCGTTGGATTGTGGAGACTATTGACAATCCTATTTTTCGGTAAAATTAAGTCCAATCTACACCTTAAATTACGACCTAGCATTAACATAGCCGGTGTTACACCTGTTGCACAATGGATCGTGTTTCTATAATTAAATAAAAAACTCTGTAATTTTTCGAGAATTACCTTTTGACAATCACCTTCCGCTAGCATGCATCGTATTATCTTTTTACAAATCTTTACAGAATTTTCTGCTTGACCATTGCTAGCCGGGTGGTAAATAGGCGATGTTAAATGCTCAATTCCATTAATTTTACAAAAGGTATTAAAGTCAGCTGAACTTATTTTAATGTCATTATCCGATACTATAACATACGGCATACCAAACATACAAAACAATTGTTTTAATTTCTCAATCAATGCACCGGTGGTTGTGCCCCGGTCCATATAAATACATTCCAGCCATTTGGAAAATGCATCTACTACTATTAAATATACCGCCTGTCCGATAGACATATAGTCTATGTGAATTCGATGCCAGGCGCCGGCGGGACGCGGCCAGGGTGCAGGAGACACGCTAGGTGGAGCGCTGCGCACAGCAGCGCAAGCGGCACACGCACCTACCCAGCGCTCAATATCACCGTCGATACCCGGCCACCACATTCTACTGCGAGCTGCGCTCTTAGTTTTAATTATACCAAAATGAGCTGAATGCAGTTCCCTCAACATCCTGACTCTATAGACAGTTGGTATCACTATTCTGTGGCCGCGGAACAAACAACCCTCTATTAATTCTAAATCCGTCTTGCACTGGAAATACGGTACTATTGATTTACACTTAATCTTTTTCGGCCAACCAATATTCATGTATTTGACCACCGTCTGTAACACATCATCGTCAGCGATAGCACGTTTAATATCACTAAATAGAACAGGCTCTACGCTCGCTTCTAAGAAAAAGAAATATCTAGAACTTCCTTCCTCCAGCGCATCATGACAGCGGTTAGCTGTGACCGATAACGGTGCCCGGGAAAAATAATCTGCAATTTCATTATTTTTGCCATCTATATACTTTACGGTGAAATTATATGCCGATAAAATTATCGCATATCTTTGAAGCCGCAAGGCCGCTGTCACCGACACCCCTTTACCCTTACCGAAAATAGATAGCAAGGGCCTGTGATCAGTTTTCAAGATAAAAGGTTCTTGACGACCGTACAAGTATTGGTGGAAATGCTTAACACCGAAAATAATAGCCGTCGCTTCTTTTTGGATCTGGCTATAATTTTTCTCACTTGCCGCTAACGACCGAGATGCAAATGCTATCGGACGCTCACCTCCATCGGCGTCCCGATGTGCTAACACCGCTCCCAGCCCACACGGGCTTGCGTCTACTGTCAGCACCAACGGCAGGTCCGGGTCAAAATGCGCCAGTACCCGCTCGCTAGCGAGCGCGCGTTTCACACTATCGAAAGCTGCCTGCTGACGTTCACCCCAAAGCCACTCTGCACCCGAGCGTAGAAGTTCGTGCAACGGACTTAGTAGCGTCGATGCACCCGGAATAAAATTTCTATAATAATTCACCACACCCAGAAATCGTTTAACTCCTAGGATGTCGGAGGGCGCAGGTGCACCTATGATCGCATCGACCTTAGTTGGACTAGTTCTTAACCCGCTCTTATCTATAACATAACCTAAGTACGTTACACTTTTTTCGAAAAAGACACACTTCTCTTTTTGTAGCCGTAATCCTGCATCTTGCAGTCTACATAAAACCTGCTGTAACCTAGACAGGTGTATTATTTTCGTAGGCCCGGTTATACAAATATCGTCGAGCCACACGCTCACTCCCTCTATATCAGCTAACAACATTTCCATAGCTTTTTGAAAAATAGCGGGTGCACATGCTAAACCGTAAACTAAACGCTAATAGGAAAATAAGCCTTTCTGCGTGTTAATGGTGGTCAGCTTTTGAGACGCTTTGGACAATTTAAATTGATTGTAGGCATTACTCAAGTCTATTTTTGAGTAGTGTTCCCCTCCCCCAATCTTGGAAAATACCTCTTCTATACGAGGCAAAGGATATTTATCAATTTCTAAATCCTTATTTAAGGTGCATGAAAAATCACCCGCAATCTTTAACTTCCCATTTTCTTTTAAAACAGGAACTATTGGCGTGGCGTATTCAGAGAAACTAACTGGTATTAGAATACCTAAGCTGACTAGCCTATCCAATTCTTCAGTAACTTTATCCTTGAGAGCAAAAGGTACAGAACGTGGTTTAAAAAATTTTGGCGTTGCAGTGTCATTTAATTTCAATTCGATTTCGAATTTGTTAAAACACCCTAATTCATCTTTCCAAACGGCTGGATACTGTTTTAATAGCCGTTTCACCTCTTCAATATTTTCATTGAAAAATGATATGTTGTTATTTGCTGTTTCCAAATAAAAACTAAACATTTTCATGAAATCACGGCCTAACAGCGGTGGTCCACCGTTCTCAATCACATAAATTTTAATGCTTTTGCATGCGTTTAAATACGTTATTTTAGTCACAAAATATCCTATCGGCGTGATGTTATGGCCGTTATACAAACACATTTTAAGATCACCGCTATGCAACTTTTGATCTGAAAAATAAAACAAATACAACTTTCTTGAAATTACAGAGCATCCTGATCCTGTATCTAACTCCATACACAAATCTACATCATTAACTTTAACTGTGATTTTGATAGGGTTATAGTCTACGTACCTTAAGTTAAAAAGTTTGCAGTCTTTACAATCACCTAGAGACGCACTCGTCTCCTCCGTGTTAATATTATGTAAATCGGACTTTCTGAGCCCACATAACTTTTTTAAATGACCCCTCTGCCCGCAAATCAGACATTTGAAGTTCTTGAATCTACAAACAGTAGCATTGTGGTTCTTCAAACCACAAACTGCGCATCGCAGAATATGCTCGTTGCCAACGTTGTCAGTTTTGCGAAACCTCGTGCTGGTTCCGGCCTGGTGCTCAGCGGCCACGCGTCTATCAGCCGCCCCAGCACGCACGTAAGAAAATGGCTCTTCTCTTACGACTGTAACCTCAGCGCTGCCGTTGCACGTGCCCATAGCGCACGCCTGTCGTGCACACGCTGCCTTCTGTGCCACCTCGACCGCCTGCGTTAGCGAAAGAGTCTTGAAGTCGCACTCGAAAAGCTTGTCACGCTCGTGTCCTGTTCTGAAGCCTAACACGAAGCGGTCACGCAAAAGCGTATCCAGCTCCATGCCAAATTCGCAGTACGCAGCTAGCCCTCGCAGCCGCGCCACCCAATCCTCGATGCTTTCACCGTCGGATCTGCTTGCCTCATAGAACTTCGCCCTATCGGCGAAAGTCGACCTTTTCGGCGTGAAATGTCCATTAAGTACTTTTACTAATTCCGAGTACTTCAGGTCCTCGAGTTTCTTCGGATGCACTAGATCCCGAAGCAAACGGTATGATTCATCAGAAAAATGAGTTAGCAAAACCGCTCTCTGATTCTCCTCTGCAATCCCGTTTAGCTTGATGAACTGAGACATTTTTCCAAAAAAAATATCCCATTCATGGATTTTGTGATCAAATATGTTTAAGTTGCCCAAAAACGCCATTGTGCTTAATGCGTAAGCTGATCCCGCCTCGTCGCCAAATATTATAACGTTAATATTGGGTAATTGCAAATAATACGACCGTTTGTACTCGACTGTTATTTATTGACAAATACGTGTTGCCACAGCAACCACAGATATACTCCACTATCACAGTACACAATGACAATATAAATAATTTTTCACAGCTCTCCGATAGTGAACTAATACTGATTTCTTTAGGAACATACCAAATCAAGCAGGCATGTTCCTATTATGGTGAACATATCAGAGGAAATGATGGTTTTATTATAGAAGTGTGCAGGGAGGTCAGCAGCAGCCTTCTTCGAGAACTGTCTGCTTCCAATACTTCCTGGCTACTTAAGGGTCGCATACAATCCCGACATATAAGTCGAAAAACTTAGTTTGTTTATATTTTAGTCGACAGCTCTCGTAGAGGAAGGGAAGCTTTTCTTGTGTGTTATTGTAATTGCATTGTAGGCAATCGAACTGTAGGCTGCTGCGCTCATATCATGAGTATTATATGGTACCTTAGCTGGGCTAGGTACAAAGATCATATACCACCTGCACAATTCGTAGACGACATTTTAATAATAATAGAAGATGAATAAACTATGTACGATATTTAAAAAAAAAAACTGGGAACCTTTTCGATAAATCCATTCCTGTGATCTATTTATGGCTTCAAGTCATTAATATTCATTCATAATATGACTTATCAAAAATTCTCCACTAAATATAATAAACATTAGTGCAGAAAGAACATAGTAATAAGCTGTTTTGTAGAGATTGTAACATAACCTCACTTTTACTAAAACTATAATAACTCAGCTCTCAGATTGTCAAAACTCACAGAATTTTCAGCGTGGGACTGATAAGTCTCTATCTATGAATTTATACAATGTTCATGTAGTTACATTCAGGCCCCAGAATGTATGTAATCGTTTCCGTCTCCTTTAAAGACAAATATAATTACAAAATAGTAGTTGTGCGTGGCTTGGATCCTTTGCCTGGCCAGTCTAACTGTAGTACTACTTGGTTTTTATAAATATTATTTGACTGCCTCTTTGGTCTGGTCGTCGCAAGCGCGGCTACCGAGCGTGAGGTTCGATTCCCAGGTCGGGCAAAGTGTTATTGGGTTTTTCTGTTAGGAAATTTTCAGCCCGGAGTTAGGATGTTCATGGTGTGACACCCCCGTGCTTTGGAGAGCACGTAAAACCGTCGGTCCTGCGCTCTCTCTCCGGTCGTGTCGGATTGCCGTCCAATGGGACTATATGAGTGTAGTAAGAGGGAGTGCACCTGTGTTTGCGCGTACAATTGTGCACTATAATATCTCCTGCGTACTTGGCTCATCTCCATGGAGATAGGCCGCCGTGACCAAAATACAGTAGGGAGTATATTATTATTTATTATAAAGATTATTGTCATGCTACATGGTAATTGGCTGCTACTTGAACGGCCCTACGGGAGTAATCTCATCCGTTCCTAAACTAGAACAATTCATACAACAAGCACCTAATTCAGTTCATATTACTACTAATATGCATATCAACGTGACAGTCGTAATTAGAGGTTTCCCCCAAGCATAACACAGGATATCAGTACGTTTATCTTTGCATTAAGGTTGAGTTTGGCGTGTATTTTCTTTTCCCAATTATGTCGAGACCACAGGTGGTGGGTCGTGCTCATTAGAGGCAACACAGCGGTTTATGTAACGGCTATCTGTGTCTTGATTTATGTCAGAAATTAAGGCAGGTTACAACTTTGCTTTAGTGTGATATGTTATGTAAACGCGATGGTTCATTTTGGGCCACCATTAAGTACAGTGCATAGAACATTGGAAAAAGATATGGTACGATATAATCATCAGACTACAAAAACGTTGGTCTAGTGGTCCCAAGCGTGACTGCTGAGCATGAGGTCTTGGGTTCGATTCCCAGGTCGGGCAGTGTTATTGGGTTTTTCTGTTAGGAAATTCTCAGTAGCAGCCCGGAATTTGGAACTGTGCCTGGTAGATGGCACTAGGCTCACCACCCACATGAGACTTAATAACAGCATTTGTGAAATGTTGGTGTACAATTGTGTACACCTCTGCCTACCCCTTCGGGGAATACAGGCGTGATGCTATGTATGTATGTATATTCTTCTCCCTGCCCTTATCCCGAGTTATTAGGGTTTGACGTTTATGTTTGTCTCTTCCAATCTTCCGTGTGAGCCGTCACTACGTCGTTCACTCCCTTTTCATTCATGTCATCCCTCATACAATCCATCCATCTTTATAAATAAATTAAAAGAAACTTATAAGCTAATTCTGAATACCTATCTATTCACCACTTCAATCAAATTTCCTTAACTCGATGAAACCTGATTGTGTTAAAAACTTTAACTTTTACAATTATAATATTCATGGAAAATACCTTTACAAGAGCGATAGGTTTTATGACATTAATTTTAATTACTTAGTCATCTGACGGAGTCTTTAATGAAAGCAGAAATACATAAATTTATATAGATATAATATTGAAATAGGATACAACATGTGAAGGAGAAATTTGGAGTCGAGTCGTATCAAAAGGTCAAAATGAAAGCAGATGATAGAGAGAAATTCTAGAATAGAGTTCCTCCACCGACAAGAGCTGAGCTCTCAAATTGAAGAAGAAGATTTTTGAACGCAAAGTGACGAAAGAGAAGAGAGAAGTCTTCACCGTGGGATATACATGCTTCGGCACGAATGGGCCGGCTCGACCGGAGTGATACCAAGGTCTCATAGAAAACCGGTGTGAAACAACTTGCGTTGTGTTTCACCGAGTGAGTGAAGGTACCGAAGGTTCAAACCCTTTAAAAGGCCGGCAACGCACTTGCGACTCCTCTGGGGTTGCGGTGTCCATGGGCGGCGGTAATCGCTTACCATCAGGCGTCATCCGTCTGCTTGTTTGACCCCTATCCCATAAAAAAGTGAAAATTATATATTTTTTTAATACAGTTTTGTACACATTGTTCTGGGGATCAAATCACAATATATCGACCGCAAACCAGTAATGTGCACACCATCTCATCCCAGTTACAAGTATGACACACTTAAGCTGTCACCATATTGACTTTATTTTGTCAGCTCTTGACCTCGATCTCGCTTCATAAAAAGCGGCAGTTGAGGTCTACGATGGAATGAGCGTTCCCAGAAGATACCTTTTAACTCTGAGTTTGAAGCTTTTTGGGTTATAATTAGCAAGGAACACAAATGCTGGCATATTTTTTTTGAGTTATTCACCAAATCTTGGATAGGTGTCAAACTTTGTCTTTAGTTTATCCAGTCTTAGGACCCATAAGATAAAATTGCATTACGCCTGTATTCTCCGAAGGGCACCGACGTTTCACCGATGTTGTAATTACGTCTCAGGTGGTGAGCCTATTGCCATCTACCGGGCTCAATTTCAAACTCCGGACTGCTTCTGAAAATATTCTAACCGAAATACTTATTTTGCGACACTCGGAAATCGAACCTCAAGCTCAACAGCCTTGAATAACGAAGTGGACTCAGATAACCAAAATCTGTCTTCGCAGCTCCCAAATATAAATCAAAATTTAAACCTAAATACCAACTCGAAATAGAGCCTACAATAACTTATAAAATTAACTGGAATATTACCAAACTTTACGCCGTCGGCAATTATGTTGGGTCCCAAGATATAATCTGAGGGACACCACCAAGAAAGTTATATAAGTTTCCTCTACGTAAAACAGTTGCCTTATTAATGAAGATCGTCATCTTTGCTAATCAGAATAATCAGTGAGAATGAACTTTTGGGTTTAGTAGATTAGACTACCTTAATTCTATATATTTTTTTGGTTTCCAGTAAAGAATAGGTTACCGGAGAGGGATGGTTTCAGAATGTTATTACCCCTTTTTATCCGACTTCTAAAAAGAAGGAGTTTATCAATTCGGTTGTAATTTTTTTTTATGTTTCTTACCTCAACTCCGTCATTTATGAACCGATTTGGAAAATTATTTAAAAGGACATACTTTCAGACCCCAAAAATAATAATAATTGTATATTATTGTCCTAATAAATAGCTTTTATTCAGAATACCCATTTTTTTTAAAATATTGTATGTAAATTGAAGCTACCTAAGCTGAGCGCCAGAGCAGTTGTCCCAAAAGCGTTTTCGGTCCTCTCCCAATCAAACTATGCGGCCTACTTCTGGTTCACAGAAGGAGCCTACGGCACCCAAGCCGTTGGCTCCTACCATCATAGTCCTGCCAATAAAGTATCAATTTCATTATAATAAAGTAAACAAGTAAAATTAATTATTTTCATCGATCCATCGACAATAAGGTATGATGAGACTTTAAATGTTAGTTTGAAAGTCATTAAAAAAAAACGATAACTGTCGGTCTGCTACAGATATTGGGTATTGGTCTATATCTATCACAAATCGATACCTAGAACAAAATTACCTCTAAACAGATATAAATAAGCAAAAGGATATATGGAAACCCTGCTAACCAAACGGTTGACTAAAACTATGAATGCCCCCGGACTTAGTACCTTTAGCATCTGCGATCAGCGATTTGGCAGCTGCATCAATGCTGCAATTCAAGGCACTAAAATCTCTGATCTACGATGTAAAAATAGCGAGTCTGCGGAGGCTATAAATAATGATAATGTTTTTTTTTTCCAAAAATGACTTGTTACTAATTAAGAAAAACTGCGTTGGTGGGATCCAGTTCTTTAAAAAATAAACTGAAAGAACATTTAATCTCGACATCGGACGGTCGGACCACACATAAAAACTGTTATATCGAAATAAAACAAAAACGACAGTCCTTAGGAGGCTGGTATTCGGTGGTTTTACGACACATATTCTAAAAAAAAAAAAAGTTGTACATTATTTAGTACCAAAATCTGGTCTGGGCCTAGTCAATTGAAAGAACACGGTTACCTAATACACAAATTACACATGAAAATTATTTGCCTGCCCGTATACTCGTACACGACAGTTTGTTAATCAGTCCCGTCAAAACTTTTCGGTCGAGTTCCTAATAGGCCTCCGGCCATGAGATTGCGCGAATGTAATTTGTTCCTACAGCTACATAGGTATTTGAATTCAGGTTTGGTTAGATAATGTGCCCGAATATTTATATTCTAGATTAGCTGGACTAGCTAATATAATTAGCCTAAGTTACTCCTTATATAGTCAGCTACCTGCCAGTAGAATCTTATAAGAATCGGTACAGCCGTTTCAAAGATTAGCCAGAACAAACAGAAAATCAGACAATAATTTAAAAAAAATATTTTATGGCGTAGGTGTCATGCAAATAACTGTATGACCTTAAGAAAAACTATTATATTGACATTACAAACAGACACTTGAATTTTATTTATTTGTAGTATGTATTGACAAGCTGTGCCCATGACTTCCTTCGTGCGGAACTTGTTTATTAGAGATAATTTCATTTATTATCTTTACATCTTTTCATCATATTATTCCAACAATTCCATCATGAACGTTGTGCCGGGTTCCTACCGACTAAGAACCGAACGGTCCTTCGCTAATCTTTACCGAGTTTTCGGGATCGCAGTTGCATGCACCGCACCCTACCATACGGGTGATCCCTTCATTCGATACATACCGCCATTATTGACCTCTTTATAGCAGTTCAAAACCCTTCTGCGAACTGTAATGAATTGAAACGTAGGTAATATCCGTCCTACTGAAAACTATTGAAACTATTCATAGTAATACTATGGCTGCACGAGACTTGCCGGAATCAATCGAATCAAATCTCAATATTATTATATGTATAACTAACAGGAATTAACGCGCAATAAATACCTTTGAATCGCTTAACGTTTCGACCAGGTTACACTGATCGTGGTCACAAGCAGACTGATGCAGCGAGTTTACTCCGTCATGGGTGCGGTAGATTTTTCTTCATCTACCTCCATGTTTTAATGAAAAAAAACAGGACATCACAGGTAGCGTTGTGGAGATCCAGAAAATGTGACAGGACGTCTACCTACCGTGGGCAGTACGTACACCTATATAATAAAAACTATTCTAAAATCACCACATATTACATCGAACTTAATAACAGCATTGGTGAAATGTGGGTGTGCAATTGTGTACACTCCTGACCACTTCGGGGAATACAGGCTTGATGTTATGCATGTCTAATATAAAAAGGAGTAAAGGCTCAGACCTCAAAGTATTCCTCCTCGTCGCTATCTTCTGGGAAGGTGCCCGGAAGTCTCGCAGCTTTGCCAAGTTGAATTAGACAATCCTTTAATTACATTAAAATCATTATCAATGATAATGCAGTTATGATTACTCCGAATTCCATAGTTTTGAATATGATTCTTGTATAATGTGTTCTGACGACCTTTTACCTACTATAATTTTCGTTTAATAAATGTAGATTATGAATTATTTTATATAATTGACCTTAAATAAATTAGGATCAGAGCAGGATGATATTTTTTACGGAAAATGCACATGCCTGACAAAATCGACATCTCTAAAACACAACCCACATTATTCATGTGATTCATAGTTATGTTGATACGGTATACGCTAGCCTCGTCGCATACCGTGGGCGTTGCATATTGCTCACTAAATTAGCATTCATACTATTTCTCTGTATTGGTAATGCAGATGCATACCAAATGTATAAAGTGCATAGCACATATGAAAAACGGTTTATTTGATTGACCAAATATTTCCTATATTAACAACAACAAATATACCCTTGTCGTGCCTTGATTAGTAGGAGGATAAGTTGACAATGACCATAAGCCTAGCAGAAAAACACGCCAACAAACCTATCACTTGGCTTTATTTTTTAAGGCTCATCACCACATTGGACTTAATATCGGCATTGGTAAAGTATAGATGTAATACATACACGTCTAGCCCTCCGGGTAATACAGCCATGACGCTATGTTAACTGTCTTTACTTTACCGCACTACATACATTTATTTTTAAATCTTAGAAAAGAGTTTTGATGTCTAAAAACTCTTTGCTGACATATAATATTCTTTTGATTAAAATTACTGTGTTATAATAGCTATATTTCAATTTTTCAAATTATATATTTTTGTCCCCATATTAACATTAATTCGTGTTAAACACAATATTAAAATTCACTTTATTATATTTTATTATATACTTTTTTTTTTTTTGGAGCCGACTAGAATAACTGCTACCACTGCTACATGTTTGGATAACATATACACAGACATTGTACCACAGAGTAAAAAAATTATAAATCAACTAGACTCTGATCATTGTGGACAGTTTATTACTTTTCTTAAACAGTCCAAAGATGTAGTAAAGAAAGACATTACTGTAGTGCCTAAAACTGCGGGTCGCTTGGAGATATTCAAAAACAAATTAATTTATAAATTACCTCACTTATATTGTAGTGATGACCCTAACCAGCAGTACAATTCTTTTTTTAACATGTATTGTACTGAATTTGATTCAACTTTTATCCCCAAGAAGATCTCTGTTCGAGGTACAGCAACCTTCAGTGAATGGGCCACTAAGGGTATTTATAAAAGTAGAAAAACATTATTTGAATTGTATGAAGAAAGAAACTATAATAAAAGTCATGAATTTTTAATTTTTTTTCTCAACCACTAAAACCCTGAGGTCATGTCCCATTGTTGCTGAGACTTTATTAAAAGAAAATGTTAATATATGCATTAATGAATTTAAATTCCATTATATAAATGGCAAAGATATTGTAAAAATGTTTAATACCCTAAATGTTAAAAAGACCGCCGATCTTTGGGGCCATTCTGTCGAATTTACAAAATCGATAATTAACATAGTCGCGCCAGAATTGGCCATGATATATAATAATTGTATTGATTGTGGTGTATTTCCTGATTTAATGAAAAGCAGTAAAGTCATACCTTTGTTTAAATCGAGCAGCACGAATGACCCCACTAACTTCAGACCTATTTCTGTGCTGCCCACCTTCAGTAAAATATTTGAAAAATTAATTCTTGATGAGTTGCTAAGTCATTTTAACAAAAACAATCTGTTACACAATAAACAATTTGGTTTCACAAGGAGTCGCTCAACAACCGATGCCGGTGTTGAGCTTTTAGATAATATTTATTATGCCTGGGAGAATTCACATGATGCCTTAGGAATTTTTTGTGATTTGTCTAAGGCGTTTGATTGCGTATTTCATGAAACATTAATCAGGAAGTTACAACATTATAGAATAAAGGATACTGCTCTGGATCTTCTTATATCTTATTTGAGTAATAGGATCCAAAGAGTGGATGTCAATGGAAAGCGATCCCAAGGGTCGTTGGTTACTATGGGAGTTCCGCAGGGCTCAATTTTGGGCCCATTCCTATTTCTCGTTTACATTAATGATTTACCTTTTATGGTAAAAAATGATCAAGATATTGTGTTATTTGCTGATGATACATCACTCTTATTTAAACTTAAACGGCAACAGCCAGTTACTGACGATGTAAATAACACTCTTTCTAAAGTAATACACTGGTTCAATGTTAATAATTTACTTTTAAACGAGAAGAAGACTAAATGCATCAGATTTTTATTGCCTAACGTTAAGCAAATAAAAACCAGTGTATTGATAAATGATGAACATTTAGATCTTGTAGACACTACAATGTTTTTGGGTATTACTTTAGATTCAAAGCTGCAATGGGGCCCACATATTAATAAGTTGTCGAACAGACTCAGTTCTGCAGCATACGCGGTCTATAAAATACGTCAATTAACTGATATAGAGACAGCCAGATTAGTATACTTTAGTTATTTTCATAGTGTAATGTCGTACGGCATTTTGTTGTGGGGAAATGCTGCTGACATTCAAACTATATTTGTGCTGCAGAAGAGGGCTATTCGAGCAATTTATAACCTTAGTTATAGGCACTCACTGAGGGATAAATTCAAAGAAATTGGGATAATGACGGTCGCATCTCAATATGTCTATGAAAATTTGATCTATGTTAAGAAACACATTAATCTATTCTGTAAAAACAGCGATGTTCATAGTCTCAATACGAGGAACAAAAATAAACTCGTGCTACCATCAACTAGGCTCCAAAAAATTAGTAATTCATATAGATGTCAAAGTGTACGCTTTTACAACAAAATCCCAAGCAATATTCAAGAATTGAGTCTCAACAAATTTAAGTCATATGTGAAGCAGACTCTTTGCAAAAAGGGTTACTATAAAATCAAAGACTACGTAGAAGATAAAAATGCTTGGGATTGTGCCGCTCGCTCTAATGTTTAGACACTCATTAATAATTGCTGTATTTTTTGGTTTTTTTTTACCACTGTTGACATTGTAATGTTTAATTAATTTATTTTATGATATTCTAATGAATTTATTATATTAAGATTATTCTTTTTGACATTGATTCTTGACATTTTTTGATAATATTGTTAGTCTATTAGACACCATTTGCAATGTGAATGTGAGTACGATGTGGGCTAGAAATTCATTCATACATGAACCTCATAGACTGTCTGGCGGTTTTGAGTCGTTTTATGTGACCTACGCAAATGTCCTCCTGATCTGGTATCGTCTTGTGACGGGTCGTTGAGCTCCCTTAGTTATGGTTGAGCTACACGATGACTGATGCATACGTGCCGTCAGACAGGACAGGTCACCTCGAAGCTGCTATGGCTCTTTCCTCAAAAGGCCATTCCAGACGATCCCTGCATCGTTACACTCACATAGATATGTACATAGTATTATGTCTGGACTTTAAAAGAGACGTTGACCTCTGAGTTTGTTTCGGCGTTTCTTCTCAGAGACAGTCAGATAGGAAACGCCGGCGCCATCTAGTTTAAAAAAATTACTTGTAAAAGTGTCTTCAACAGATCTATTTACAGAAATAAATCATTTATCATTTATCATTTATTTATCATTTAATATTAGGCTGTTTGCCAACTTCGTTAGTACCTGTCCTATGACCTGCGCACGCATAGACCATAGTTAAACCGTGGGAGAGCCACGCTTCGGCACGAATGGGCCGGCTCGACCGGATTGATACCACGGCCTCACAGAAAACCGGCGTGAAACAACGCTTGCGTTGTGTTTCGCCGAGTGAGTGACGGTACCGGAGGCCCAAACCCTTTAAAAGGCCGGCAACGCACTCGCGACTCCTCTGGTGTTGCGGGTGTCCATGGGCGGCGGTAATCGCTTACCATCAGGCGAGCCGTCTGCTCGGTTGCCCCCTATTCCATAAAAAAAATTAAAAAAAATCATATTTTTTCTTGCAATTGCGTTGAAAAACGAAGCAAAAACAAAGCTTTTGGTAATTACAAACTCAGCCGAATTTCACCCTCGCCTACAGCTTGAGCTTGCAATCTAACCTCGAGAGTAACTTAACTCAACTGTATTATAATGTATTATTGGCAGTTATTTTATTTTCGAAAAAAAATTAAACCGAGCAAAAAAGTTCCAAAACTCATTAGCAAAACATTATTTTTCAACTTAAACTACTCGTTCTTTAAATTAACAATCGTTTCATAAAAGTAGCAACTCAAAAATTCCAAACGTCATTGGCATAATATTATTTTTCAACCTTGAACTACTCATTCATTAAAATAACAATCGTGTCATAAAAGTCACATTATACATTCAGTTTCAACAAATATTTATCGAAATAATTAAAATATATTCTCAAAACAAACTCTTCAAATCAGATCCAAATATATCTTATTGAAAACATTATATTGTACACCACAAGACGGCAAGACATGATATGACATTTCAGTATCGTTAACTTATTACGTGACTGAAGATTCACATGTGTACGGATAGCAAAGCCAGAAATCAGGGTATACATTATTTTAACTGTATTATTGGTCTATGACTGTATTATTGGTCTAGCGGTACCAAGCGCAACTGCTGATCATGAGGTCCTAGGTTCGATTCACAGGTAGATTAAAATGATATTGACATTTTCTGCTAGGGAATTTTCAGAAGCAGCCTGTAAATTGAAATGTCACTTAACATAAGCAGCCCATAACTGTCTCACTATAGAGCAAGGACCTCTTCCCATACAGAGAAGGCACGAGCATTTATCACCACGCTAGCTCACTGCATGTTGGCGATTTCAGACTATTAAGACCAGGTTTCCTCACGATGTTTTCCTCCACCGTACGTCTGTGATGTTTTACATTAACTAAGAAAGTACGTATGACATTGAACAAGCCAAATTAGTACATGCCAGATTTGAACCTACAACCTGTGATTCAGGAGGTGGGCCCGCAACCACTCGGCCACCACGACTTTATATATTGAAATGTATCATTACAAAATCCAATAACACTTTACCTGACCAGTAGGGTTACTCTTGAAACCAATACCAATTCCTTTCCAATTCCAATATTAAATAGACGCCATAAAACAACGCGCAATTTTAAAATAAATTTACATATATTACAGTTGCCTCAATTTTAAAGCATGTTGTCTTCATATTATTCCGAATCTTTAATTATTATTAAGACATTTTGGCATTTAAAAGTACGAACTGACATATTTCCGCCGTCAATCTAGCGGAATTTTCAAGATTAAGCCCACAGGACTCGAACCCGGGACCGTACGCTCAACAGCCACGTGACCGCTATACCAGCGAAGAAGAAGAGAAGCAATTTATTATTATTACATTAAAAATTATTGGCGACATTCTGCTTGGTAATATTTTCAACGTGGGTAAACCTCGCGACGGCATCGTGTTGGCGCTCTTACGTCCCGTCGAGCTTGTAATGAGGTGAGCGTGTACCGGTAACAAAATAGGGTGCATAGATTTTTACACGACTCCAAAAAAGGATTGTTATGATTTCAAGGTTCATGTATGTATGTATGTTTCTGGATGTCCAATATCTAAACTCCTGAACTAATTCAGGTGACAGTATCATATGGGGTATCGTTAAAATCCATGCATTTTTCCGGGTAAAATTTGGCAAATGGATAGTTAGATTAATTTATGGAATATCTATTTTTTATCCCGGACCCATTTCTGAAGTCCACGCAGACGATGTCGCGAACAGAAGCTACTATTATAATAAAACAACTTTTAGCCGGATTAATCGCGTGTATTATTGGTTTTTGTTTTTCCTGACGTTTCGAACACTTTGCAGCGTTCGTGGGCGCAGAAGAAGTACTACTTTATTTATTACTAGATAGTAAAATTACATACTACCAATAGGCGCACCACCACATGGAACTTAATAGCAGCATTGGTGAAATATGGGTGTACAACTGTGTACATCTCTGTCTACCGTTGCGGAGACTAGGGCAGGGACACGGCGCAAACGGCAAACGTTGCACCTTTATGTAACTAATGTTAAATAATTTACATTAATTTATTTAATAAATTATTGTTAAAATTTTTCATTACACTTGACTATGTAATAGTTGAATTATATGTATTTATAAAAAAAAATACCTATTGCATGTTTGCGCACGCCGTGGTTGCCCGTGACTTCACTGTCAATATTCGGTCCTATCCGAAAACCAGCGCTGCTTCATTTCGATGGAATAGCTTATGCTGAGATAAGGGCCTTTTTTGGTCTCGTGCAGGTCCTTAGTATTCTTAATTTTAGTTTTATGATTTGTGTATTTTCTGTATGTTTAACCTGCTTACGAGGTCAAAATAAATACTGTAGGCGTAAGTAAAGATGTAAAACACGGGTACGATTTTACAACAATTCAACTTTAATGTTCTAATCACACAGAAGAAAAGTTACAGAAGTTATAGGCAGAGAATTGACACACAGCACAGCAAGAAGAGTGAGAGAATTAGAAACAATAACTAATAATTAAAATACGACAAAATAGCGAGATATGATAGCGATTCGCGGGAGGAAAATTGCGCGTAGCTTCGCCGTCAGGGTGTGCTAGCGACTGGCGTCCGTGACCGAGCGAAAGCGGATCGATGCCCTCACCGCGTAGCGGGGAGGGGCGTTGCGCGGGCGCCGAGGTAAACAGCCGCTGCGCCCGATTATGGTGCGTCCTTCACACGACCAATTAGTGTGCATCCTTGATATGCTACAATACTCCCCCGCTGAGACCGCTACTGCGGGCGATAGTAGTCTGGAAAACGTACATGTCTTCCACTCCTTGTCCTCCTCTCATTGGTCTCTGGAGGTGGCGATGTTACCTCTGGTGATGATGCTGGTAAGATAGTTTCTTTGGTAAGATATGCAGGCTTTAGGCGATCTATGCTTACAGTGACGTCCTTGCCACGCACGTCGATCTTGTAATATTTAGGGTGTCGTTCTAAAACTCTGTAGGGTCCGGCATAAGGTGGTTCTAGCGGTCTTCGGATGAGGTCCTGCCGCAAGAACACATGTGAAGAAGTACGAAGGTCGTGAGGAACATAAAATGGGCCTTCTCTGTGCCATGATGCAGGTTGAGGAGCAAGGTTTGCCAGGTGACTGCGTAAGCGTGTTATCAGATCTGTCACATCCTCAGTCTTGTAGTCATCAGTCGGTGCAAGAAATTGGCCTGGTAACCGCAGTGGCTCTCCGTAGACCAGCTCTGCAGGTGACGCCTGGATATCCGGCTTCCATGCACTTCGGATACCTAGAAGTACTAAGGGAAGAACCTCTGTCCATTGGGGCGTCGCGTGACACATGATGGCAGCCTTCAGCTGTCGGTGAAGACGCTCGACCATGCCATTTGCTGCAGGGTGGTAGGCGGTCGTGCGATAGTGTTTCGCACCAACCAGGACAGCGATGGACCGGAACAGATGTGATTCAAACTGGCGACCACGGTCGGTTGTGATTTTGAGAGGACAACCGAAGCGAGACATCCAGCCAGACATAAGAGCAGCTGCGCAGGTCTCAGCAGTGATGTCCTTGATAGGGTAAGCATCAGGCCATCTAGTGAACCTGTCGATGACCGTGAGGCAATACCTGTAATCATAAGAACTTGGCATGGGGCCAATTAAATCGAGGTGGATATGGGAGAACCTCGATGAAGGGGTAGGAAATCGGGAATGAGGAGCAGAAGTATGACGGGTGATCTTACTGCCTTGGCATCTGAGGCATTTGCGAGACCACTCTCTACAGTTTCGGCGTATCCCTGGCCATACATATCTTTGTGCCACCAGTCGCACTGTAGCGGTGTGCCCTGGGTGACTCAGGTTATGTAGTGTGTCAAAAACTTGTCGACGGAACTGCGGCGTAATGTAAGGTCGAGGAGGTTGCGTTGAAGTGTCACAGTAGACTTTAACGTCAGTGTCAGGTATTCTTACCTTTTTCAGTTTAAGTGACGATCCTTTCTGAATTAGGTCTTGCAGCTCAAAATCATTATCCTGAGATCGTGCGAGTTCTTCGTAGTCAATGCTCTGAGTGATCTCCTCTACTCTTGACAGTGTGTCCGCGACAACGTTGTGCTTCCCCGGTATGTAGCGTATGTCTGTCGTAAATTGAGCTATAAACTCTAAATGTCTAAATTGTCTAGGCGAAGATTTTTCTTTAGCTATTTTATAGGCATGCGTGAGGGGTTTATGGTCCGTGATGATATAGAAGGTTCGAGCTTCGACCATGAAACGAAAATATTTTACTGCCTCATACATTGCAAGCAGCTCTCTGTCGTACGGGCTGTAGTTCATCTGTGAAGTGCTCAGCTTCTTGGAGAAGAATCCTAGAGGTTCGCAAGTATCACCAACCTTTTGTTGTAATGCTGCCCCGATAGCTACGTTGGAGGCATCTGTAACTATGCTCAGCTCAGCTTCAGGATGTGGGTGAGTCAATAGCGTAGAATTTGCCAGAGAACTCTTACAGTCCTCGAAAGCCTGCGTTAGTTCAGGTGTCACCTGAACCGGATGTGACCCTTTCACATTGGAACCAGTAAGTAATGCGTTCAGTGGTGCTTGCTTTTCAGCTGCATTTGGTACGAAACGGCGATAAAAGTTTAACATGCCCAGGAATCTTCTAAGTTCCTTGACGGTTTTGGGCATTGGAAAATCCATAATAGCCTGAACTTTTGATTGTAACGGTGTGGTGCCAGCTGCTGAAACTCTGTAGCCAAGGAAGGTTACCTCAGGTTGTCCCAGTACACATTTAGTTGTGTTGATAAGAACACCGTACTTCTCTAGGCGGCTGAAAACTTGACGCAGCTGGTCCTTATGCCTCTCTTCTGATGGCGAGAAGACTAAAATATCGTCGCAGTATCCATACGCGAACTCGTCGAGACCATGCAAGACTTCATCTACAAAACGTTGGAAAGTCTGCGCGGCGTTACGTAATCCAAAAGTCATCACTCGAAATTCGTACAAGCCGAAGGGTGTGGTGATCGCAGTCTTCTCAATATCGTCAGGATGGACAGGGATTTGATTGTAAGCCTTTATTAGATCTATGGTTGAGAAGACTGTGCATCCTGACAATTGGTGCGAGAAATCCTGAATGTGTCGGACCGGATATCGGTCTGGAATGGTCCTAGCATTAAGTGCTCTATAGTCCCCACATGGTCTCCAACCGTCATCTTTTTTCTTTACTAGATGCAGGGGTGAAGACCATGGGCTCTCTGAACGCTTAGCAGTTCCGTTGGCCAGCATCTCATCGAACTCCTTCTTTGCAGCTTTCTGCCGCAATGGATCTAGGCGGCGTGGTCTGGATGCTACGGGTGGCCCTGAAGTAGTTTTGATGTGGTGCACAGTATTATGTAAGATTTTTTTAGGCATACCTGCTGGGCGTGAAATTTCTGGGAACTCGCGAAGGATGTCGTGGTACGTGGATTCTCCAGAAACTGTCTTGATGGAGGATATGTCTTCTGGGATTTCCTGACGAGGGACAGTCACGGACAATGAAGTCTTTCCATCAATCAGTCGTTGATTTCGGCAATCTACAAGAATATTGTAAAAGCTTAAAAAATCCACGCCAATTATTGGTTTGGCTACATCAGCTATGGTGAATTGCCAGCTAAAGTCACGTCGCAGTCCGAAGTCTAAGTGAAGGTTTATAGGACCGTAAGTATTTATGCTACTGCCATTAGCTGCTGTTAAGCTGTACTTAGTTTTTATACAGGGCGCTTTAATAAATGTCCGCGGGAAAACACACAGGTCAGAGCCAGTATCTATTAAAAATTGCATTTTCGATGCACGGTCAGTTATAAACAAGCGACCTAGTGTCGTGGGGCAGTCGTTGGCCGCTACTTCCGGCTGCCCGTGGCATTTCCCGAACCAAACTGACATGGCTCCTTACATTTATTGGCCTTAGCTCCAAAATTATAGTGGTACCAGCAGTGTGGATGGTTCGGTGGCGGCTGACGATTTCTTGAAGCGCTGCGGCCTCGGCTGCTGTCGTCTCGAGACCTGGATCGTGACCGCGAATCCCGCCTGTGTACATATGAGGTAAGTTTGGCAACTTGTTTAGTTAAGGCACAAATCTCCCGACTTAGTTCGTCATAACATGACGATGATGGTTGAGGTGCTGCTGTTGAGGTACTTGCCATAGCTACTTGCTGCAAAGGCATCGCCGGCGCTATTTCGTGCACTCGATCTGCTAACTCAGCAAGATCATCAAGCGTGAGCTTAGGTTGCGAAGCTACAACTGTTTGCAAACTATGCGGTAAGCGACCAGTCCACAGTGATTGTAAAACGTCCTCAGGGACGGTGGGCCCAGCAAGATTCCTAAGATGACGTAAAAATTGGGATGGTTTGCGATCACCAATGTCTTCATGCGAGAATAGTTGCTTTAATTTCTTTTCCTTTGAAGCGCTCAACCTTTTTATTAATTCAATTTTAAGTTTTTCAAACTTACCAGCAGCGGGAGGTGAACATAGAATATCCTTAACCTGGGCCACGTACGTGTGATCTAGCTGCGATATGGCGTAATAAAATTTAGTGGTATCGCTCGTTACGTTAGATAAAACAAATTGTCCTTCCAGTTGTGCAAACCATAATTCAGGATCATCCGGGTAAAATGGGGGTATACGTACGCCTACTCGAAAAATATTACCCATATCTCCTTCCTTTACTTCTACCGGCCTCGTCTCACATTTACTTCTAGCGTCACCCTCCATCTTGTATGTCCTTGGTCGGGGTCACCACTTGTAGGCGTAAGTAAAGATGTAAAACACGGGTACGATTTTACAACAATTCAACTTTAATGTTCTAATCACACAGAAGAAAAGTTACAGAAGTTATAGGCAGAGAATTGACACACAGCACAGCAAGAAGAGTGAGAGAATTAGAAACAATAACTAATAATTAAAATACGACAAAATAGCGAGATATGATAGCGATTCGCGGGAGGAAAATTGCGCGTAGCTTCGCCGTCAGGGTGTGCTAGCGACTGGCGTCCGTGACCGAGCGAAAGCGGATCGATGCCCTCACCGCGTAGCGGGGAGGGGCGTTGCGCGGGCGCCGAGGTAAACAGCCGCTGCGCCCGATTATGGTGCGTCCTTCACACGACCAATTAGTGTGCATCCTTGATATGCTACAATACTTTCTTTCTTTCTTTCTTACTCCTTCGGGAAATACAAGCGTAATGATATCTAGATAGCAAAAATATCTTCACAGTCATCATCGAACGTACGATTCCACGAATATCCGGCACAAATTCCTTGAGATCCTTCGACAAATACCGTTGATGAAGACATTCAATTATTCAAAGCCTTGCAACCATTTATTTACCTCCCACCTTTCTAGAGACTGTACAGTCAGCAACATCGGAAAATTTCCTAAGTAGTTTTGTATAAAAACTTACCAACCAGTATTCTTCATGAAAAACAGATTTGTAAGCCTATATATAAGTAGATACCACAAGTACTTGTAATTGTAAGCAGAGCAAGCGAGGTTTTATGTCACCATCCATTTACTTCAATTGAAATAGTCGGTATGCGCGCGTCACAATCGACAATCGTCGTGAAGACCGCTCGCAGCAAAGGGTAATACATCATTGCTGCGAGTGCGCAGAAGCCGATCGGATGGTAACTAATTATGGTATCCATACCAATATTATAAATGCGAAAGTCGTTAAAAGATCGTAATGAAATTTGGCAGGGAGATAGATTTTATCTTGGGGAAGGACATAGACTACCTTTAGTTGCGCAGACGAAGTCACGGGCACCAGCTAGTTATAAATTAACTAATTTGTAAATTACGAAACATTAATCGAGTTGTCTTGCTAACTGTACCTCTCATTACGATGGCAGGTTGCTTATAATGAATTTATGGGAGTATATTATATATATACTTGAATTACTATACTAGCATCCTGAGTGTTCACCTTTGGTAGGTACTTTGGTTTTGTTTATTCTTGAGCACGAAATTAATGTCAACCTTATTGGCATTCATTACAGATTCGCTACTTGAGCATCGGGGATTTTCATCAAATATAATCAATGTGCGTCTTATCGTGGGTACATTTATACATAGTTTAAAGACTTAAATATTAAACGAATCATTAAAAAAAATTAATATATCAGGTATGACCGTTAATTATTATTAATTTCAGACTAGTTAAAGAAATCATTGCGAAGAAATCTCCATGATCTGAAATCGGTCAGAGCGCTTGGAGTATTTATCCGGGAGGCGCAGGTTTGAATCCTGCTCGCGACCGTATTCTTTTTCATTTTCATATTATACCTTCGGGAACATTACTTTGAATTCTAGAAAATTCATGCCACTGTCATCGTGTTATCTACTAGTCTAGTGAAATCTAGAATGATCGATAATAATTAAATCTACCGTTAACTATTATCTAGAATAATTGATAATAGGAAACGAGTTACCGTAATAGACTTAAGCAATATTCATACATAAAATAAATAATGTATAACAATTTAAACTTAACTTAATTATACTGTTTATATGGTTCATTTTACACTGCTGAAAACGTTGTCTCGCACAAAATATGCAAAGTCTAGTCAAAATTGTCAAAGAATTCAAAAAGGATCACTCCATCATATGTGTTAGGTTAACAGTTCTATTAGCCCTTAATTTTCTTCGGTATAAATAAATTTGAAGTGTGTATACATATTTTTACCTATATATGGTACAAATTCGACCAACAATTATCTGCCTTAATTGAAACCGTCCTAATTTAAATCCCTCAAATGATTCACGACCTGCATAAACACGGGATCCTCGAAACACGGAATCAAATCGAAAACTCACAGCCCTACCTTTATGTTAAGTACGGTCCCTAAATTGGTAGGCGCAAATTATTTCACTGGGAACATTTTGCACCCAGATCCTACCTGACCAGGGTTGCCAGACGGCCTGAAGTTTATGGTCTTTTACACGACTGCCCAAAAAAAGGAGTGTTATATTTTTATTCCCCGAAGCCTGTATTCCCCGGAGGGGTAGGCAGAGGTGTACACAGTTGTACACACACATTTCACTTATTAAGTCTATTGACATGTACCGGGCTCAATTACAAATTCCGGGCCGCTCCTGATAACTTTTTAACTGAAAACCTCTATAACACTTTGCCCGACCCGGGAATCGAACCAGAGACCTCATGCTAAGTTTTTTTAGACAAATATCCAATTTCCAATGTAATGTCCGACCTTTATTTTGTCTTTGACAACCCTACGATGAGTTATCACATGAGACAGGTAATCAAAGATCTTGTGTGTGCAAATTGGGGCGTCACATACAGCCTAGTTAATCAAAACAGCTTATCGGAATTCATTTTTTGAAGTATTAAATTGGTTGGAATTAAATATCCTGGTACAGTCAAGAGCACAAACATGCATTTGCACTTTTAAACTACATAAATACTAACTCCGCCTCGTTGGTTTAGTGGTCCGTAGCGCGACTGCTGAGCAGGAGGTCTCGGGTTCGATTCCCGGGTCGGGCAAAGGGTTATTGAGTTTTTCTGTTAGGAAATTCTCAGTAGCAGCCCGGAGTCTGGAAATGTGCCCGGTTCATGGCAATAGGCTCACCACCTATTACATGGGACTTAATAACAGCATTGGTGAAATGTGGGTGTACAATCGTGTACACCTCTGCCTACCCCTTCGAGGAATACAGGCGTGATGCTATGTTATGTTATGATATTACTACTCCATCCAGTTAGTAACTCCATATAAATAGTTATCTAAATAATATATGTAGCAGTACTGATGTATGTCTATATGTAGAAGGAATGGTACTTCTATCTGTGTTACGTACCTAATTATCTTAGTAATTTATTTTATTTATTTAATTCAGAGCACTCAGTGCATCCATAGATTTTTGTTAGTAAGACTTATAACTATGTTAGTAATTATAATTTATTTAATATTAAAAAGGGCACCTCTAGTACTATGTACAGAGTTCCAGTACCTCACGACAGGGCATTCAACTCTCCCTAAAATGGTATTCAGAAGGCCGCTGGTACTGTATCGCACGCGACACACCAGGGAGGCCACTCAACTATTGCTCTAAAGCAGTTCGTACGTGTCTCAGCGAACATACCTGATGCGCTGCAAAATCGAGGCAGTCTCATAAACATTCTGAAACCATTATTGTATAGGACTCGTAGGGCATTAATAGATAATACACGCAGGAGATATTATTGGTGAGCTTTTAAAAGTTTTAATTTCCATATTGGTGCTCGTGACTGTACTCGGGGATTGAGGAATAGGTTAACTTTTCAATCTGTCTTCTTGGTCTAGTGTTGAGGTTTTCTGCCAGGAAATTCTCAGTAGCAGCCCGGAGTTTGGAATTGTACCCAATAGATGGCAATACGCTCACCACCTATTACATGGGACTTAATAACGGTATTGGTGAAATGTGGGTGTACTACTATAGACACCTCTACCTACCTACACCTTCAGAGAATACAGGCGTAGTATTTTGTTATGTTAGGATTATCACAAGATATCGTGTTACTCAGTGACTGGGTTATGGAGGTCAGATAGACAGTCGCTCCACGTAAAATACTGGTATTAAACTGCATCCGGCTAGACCATAGGTTCCCAACGGCGGCGGTTCCGCCCCCTATTGGGCGCTGCAGCTTTTCGTGGGGGTATTAATGACAGTCAAGGGGGCATTACTAAACAATATTACAATAGTCTTGCATTTGTTAATAACACTTCGTATGTCTGAATGAAATGTTTTTATTCTACATGGTTTTGTATTTTTACTTAATTAATAATCGCGACCCTCAGCCACGACCACGAGTAGCGCGTTTACAGAGAGAGAGAGAGAGACTGAATTAATGTTTAATTTATGATTGTTATTAGGTAATAGACAGACATAAAATTGGTATACTTATCTATTATGTAAAGGGTGCGTTTGATTTTTTTTTCTTGTAATGTGGGCGGTACGCCATAAAAGATTGGGTACCTATGGGCTAGACTGTAAACCGACCCCAACGTAATTGGGGAAAGTATAGGCAGATTGAATCGTGTAGCGTTTATTATTAATTTTTCCTGATTTTTTGTAAGCTCTTAAGCCAAATAATATACAGATAATTATTTGAAAAGCATTAACGCATGCTTAGCGAACTCTAAAGTATATTTTTGATTGTAAAAGAATACGGTCAAGGTGGCTTGAAAAAAAATTATACCTTTAAGATATGATACTCTAAACAAATATAGAGGCACCCAAGTAGCCATGATTACTCTCCAAATCACGAACTAGTTAGGTGACACAAATTGCAAGACAACGTGGCAGGTGTCTACTCGTCTTAGCCTTGAAACAATTTCTCAAGAGATAACACTAGTAGACTCGGAGATAAGTTTCAAAGTCAGACTTCAAAGTTCTGAGTTAAGTAGGCCGTTACTGACTTTTAAATTCTTATAATATTTATTAAAGTTTGGATATTTTGCTGAAAAATATATTGAGGGATGAAAAAGTTCTGGTTTTTGTTTCTAATATCACTTAAGACTGGTCGTTGGTCTACTAGTCGCAAGTGCGGCTGCTGAGCGTGAGGTCCTGGGTTTGATTCCCAGGTCGGGCAAAGCGTTATTGGGTTTTTTCTGTAAAGAAATTCTCAGTAGCAGCCCGGAGTTAGGAAACTGGTGGTGTGAGCATAGGGGGTTCTTCGGAGAGCACGTAAAGCCGTCGTCCTGCGCCTGATCTCTCTCCGGTCGTGTCGGGTTGCCGTCCCATCGCAGGTCTGTTTGCGCATACACTTGTGCACTTTAATATCTCCTGCGTACTTGGTTAATCTCCTCGGAGATAGGCCGCTATGAGGGGAGGAATATTATTATTATCACTTAATGACATAGTCACTTGGAAAACTGCCATGCCAAAATGGAATTGAGCTGGAAACACTGGCCTCGTGTCAAATTACCAATAGGCTAAACTCACGACCCTTACTACTTTGGGTCATGATAGAGGGAATGCGACAGTGTGGCAAATCCAGACGGAGATGGAGATATGGGCAAGATGCCTTTCAAAAATACTGGTCCCTCATTGCTCCAGACATAGACAAATGGATGAAGAGTAGGGATGCATTTGCCCAGGAGAGAGACTTAATAATAATAATATCACTTAATGTCAAACAGACTTAAGCGTACACTACTTAAAGTCATAGTAATATAAAGTTACAATATTAAATGGAAAAAGAATACGGTCGCGAACAGGATTCGAACCTGCGCCTCCCGGATAATACTCCAGGCGCTCTGACCACTAAGCCATCTCGACTAAGAATACGGTCGCGAACAGGATCAGTGCGCCTGGAGTATTTATCCGGGAGGCGCAGGTTCGAATCCTGTTCGCGACCGTATTCTTGTTCCATTTAATATTGTAACTTTAGAGTTCGCTAAGCATGCGTTAATGCTTTTCAAAGATTTATCTTGAATCATAGTAATAACTTAGGTATTCGACGGAACACTAATATTTTTTTATAATTAATGGATCTACGTTTGGCCACCAACTCGCCTGATGGTAAGCGACGGTGTGGCCGAGGATGTAGCACGTAGATCCAGAATACATCTGAATAGATTAAGAGTGCATACTCTTAAGTAGATGGATAGATTTCGGGAGAACGATAGTTGAGGAGTTGATGCAACTACCCAGACCCGTCTCCCACACTGGTTGCACTGGACTATATCCCGAAATACGACTAGGTCGCTTCACGGCATGGCCACGGCAAAAGCCTCCCACCAGAGTTGTGTTGCCTGTTTTGCACCACCCAGGGGCACGTGTGCACGCTACGGATGCGGGCAAATCAGCCTCCTAGAAACCTTATAATAAAAGTTATTATATTAAATGGAAAAAGAATACGGTCGCGAACGTGATAATAAACAGTGTAATGAACAGAGTCTCATTGAATTCTCTAACGTCGACGTAGATACGTAATTTAGCGTGGGTAGCCGATATCATTTTAAGTGAATAATCTAAGTAATGCTGATGCCCGGTTCGTGGAGTGTGATAGTAGGATAACATCAGAACCTGGCGCATGGATAACATTTGGTGTGATATAGCTAGATAGAAGGAGACCGTATCGGTGGCCGTTACCACCAAAAACAGCATTCCCAAAGAGGGTTGACGTCAGGCAGGCGGCCGGTCATAAAACATAGCCAAACCTTTAGCAGGTATGCTGCGCATCCCCATATAAATTGAGATAAGGACACGGGGATGATGATAATCGGAGTTATGCTACACAGCTAAAGCATATTTCTCATATATGGTCTTATGTTGTTAGTTAGGTAATCCTAATGATTAGGACTGCGAAGGATTAGGATAGATATCGAAATCCAATAAATCATAAGTTAATAGTAGCACTTACTTCACTGTAATTTCTCAGAATTAGCGAACATTTTAGGCGAAATATTAATAACACGTCGAATTCATAATTTAATCTAAACTGACATGCTTGCATGAAGATATTAATCTGCTTATCATAATGTGGTTGATGAACAACTTAGTGTCAGTACCTAAACCACCCGCAGGCCGGCAGGCAGACATGGGTTTACAAACCATCGAGAACATCTTTCAGGTATGCTGGTTTCCTCACAATTTTTTCCTTCACCGATTTAAACAATTTCTAAATATAATTAACTAGCTGAGCCCCGCGGTTTCACCTGCCCTATTAATAACTTTTAATTATGATTTAAAAAAAAACTTAAGTTAAAACCTTGTTCGGACAATGACGAACACAACAAAAAAACTGTTTGGTGCAGTCGTTCTCAAGTTATGACGTGAACAAGGGAAATACGAATTCCTTTTTATATATACAGACTAGCTGTGCCCCGCAAATGATGTTCTGCCATATAAATTTTCTGGATAGGGCCACCCTTATCCCCTAGGGGTATAAAAACTGCCTACGACCTATTCTCAGACCTACCGAATATACACAAAAAATGTCATCATAATCGGTCGAGCCGTTTCGGAGGGGTTCGATAACAAACACTGTGACACGAGATTTTTATATATAAGATAAGAGATAAAAAAATTATCTCTATTATCTAGGTATGTTTTTATCATAAAAACATAGATGAAGAGGAAAAGGTGTGTCAGAATCATAGCAAATGGAAATCAATACTCTCTGCCTACCCCAAAAGACAATAGGCTTAACTATATGTATGTATGTATTTGTAGTTTCCTAGAACATTACGCCTGACGTATCAGTCATAAAGCGGCCATCATTGTATAGAATTCAAACAGCCTTGTTACAGTTAGTTGCCGGTAATATAATATGAATTTCGATATACCACAACATAGTATATCACGCTTGTATTCCAAAAGGATAAGCACCTCGCATACAGTTCTTGATCTGCATTTCACCAATGCTGTTTCACTTCTCAGCCCACAAATTGCGTCCACTAGAACAATAAGACAGTTCTAATAAATACAAATTCATCTGAATAATGTTCAACACCAAACTAAGTCCCAGCATAAAATAAATAATTAAACTTATTTCTCTAAATTGCAACGATTTTAAATATGTGTACAAACTGGTGATTGAAAATGACTGAGAAAATAATATTCTTAGAAAACATAGAAAAATTAACGTAATTATGTATTTTATTGATTAAAAAATATAAATACGTATCATCCCCCTTCCCTTATCTCTATTAAATTAAGGTCGATGCAGCATGTCTTTTTCTTCCATGTATCTCTGTCAGCTATCATCACGGTACTCTCTCCTTTTCTACCCATACCATCTTTCTCGCAATTCATCTATCGTTTCCTCGGTCTTCCTCTACTCTTATAGCCATCTACATTCATATTCAAAACTTTCCTCGTCACATGACCCTCATCCCTCCGCATCACATGTACCGCCTTACATGAAAAAGAATTTCCACAGAACTTCGTGTTCAACGACTGAACTTTCACACTTCCTCTTATATATACTCATTTCTTATTCGATCCCGCGTCACACCACACATCCCGCTTAACATTTCTATCTCAGCTGCATGCAGTTGCCTTCCATTCATCCCTTTTGTGGGCCAACATTCCGAACCATATAAACAACGGGTCTGATAACTGTTTTATAGATCTTCCCCTTAAGTTTAAGAAGAATTCGGAGGTTGCAAATAGTTCCCGTGACTTGCCACCATTTAAAAATAATAAAAACGTTGTACAAAATAAACTGCCTCGTTTGTCTAGTGGTCCCAAGCGCGACTGCTGACCATGAAGATGATCGATTACCAAGTCGGGCATGAGTTTCTCTGTTAGGAAATTCTCAGTAGCAGACCGGAGCTTGAAATTGTGCCCTGTAGATGGCAATAGGCTCACCACATGGTACTTAATAACAGCATTGGTCCCTTCGGGGAATACAGGCGTGCTGCTAGGTGTGTACAAATAAAACCTGAATTGAAACAATTTCCATTTCACACGTACGTACCTACACACAAAAAATCATCCATCTTACTCTTTTATTTTAATCTTTCTTTTGCTAGTACCTAAACAAAACTAATGATCTACCCGCAGCCACAAGAGTGACAGGACAATTATACGTTACTACAAATTTCTACATTATACCCTTTGCATTAAGGTATGTTTTTCTTTGTCATTCAGTGATTCAACAAAAAGAATAAACAGCTCACTTACTGTCCTGGGGATTTCTCGAGACTTTTTGTAAATAATATCGCTTTGAAATAAAACTTTTGTATAGGTATTATATTAGACGAATATCGCCTAATGACTTGACAATGAGATATTGGATAGCATCGATATGAAAAACATATCGTGTTCCCATAAGCGTAAATACTTTCAAATAACATCATTTTGTTAACCGACTTCCAAAAAGGAGGAGGTTATCAATTCGGTTGTATTTTTTTTTTTTTTTTATGTTTGTTACCTCAGAACTCCGTCATTTATCAACCGATTTGGAAAAATATTTTTATTTGAAAGGATTTACTTTCAGATTGGTCCCATTTAATTTTTATGTAAATTGGTTTAGTAGTTTGGTATTTAAATCAAAATAACTGAAAAATAATACGTCGTCGAAGTAAACGAAATAGTGTATTTTGCTTTCTTGTGAATTTCCGGTGGTGTTTACGGTCTCTAGAATAGTTCTAATGAACTGCCTAACTGCCAGATTGTTGATTTTAGTTCGAAATTTTGTCGGCTCTGTATGTCCTAACAATAATAACCTAAATTTATTTTACTTGTCAATAGCAAAAAAAATTATGAATTTTTTTTGACATAAATACTAAACCACTACAATATATCGGGATTATGAAAGAAAATAAATTAAATTGATCCATGAGCGAGCTCGGGAGTTTCGTGTATCCCGACACGAACAGGTTAGGTTCGAAGACGTCATCCTCTTCGTGTTTAGGTTTTTTCTAACCTTACGGACACAAAAATAGGAGCCCCGCTAAGCGGGGCTCCGTCGACCCAGCCACGGAAAGTCAAATCAGAATACAGTAAAGTAAATCAGAGTACGCTTTTTTACTTGAATGGTAATATTATGGAAGTCATGAGCTGAGTCCGCGGCTATGTCGCGAGTCAGACTGGCTCGCGACATAGCCACTAAGGGACTGCCTAAGGGCTCCGTTCGAGTTCGAAACTAGTCGGGCAAACCCGAAGAATGTACGTGAGTAGTAACCGGTGAACAATAACTAATTTATTTCAAAGTATTGGATTTGCGATAACTGCAAGTAAATACTTTGTAGCAGATTATTTTTAATACTGGGTTATGCTATTGTAGTTATGGGCTCACTGCATCGAGTCCAACAATAGACTGAAGTAAAAGATGTGAGAGCATATTGTCAGACTTTTAAAATGACTGGACTCTATTCTCGCTCCTATTACTTAAAGTATAAAGCCGAAAACGGCATGTATTTTGTTTTAATTCTGCGGTTGATACAAGGTGTCTAAAGTAAGATACGAGTATAATAATAAGCTATTGAGATGTTTTGCAAAGTGAAAAAGTATTTATGTACTTATATGACTTCACCAAAGTTCGCAAATGATTTTATTACCAGTACACTATTCATTCAACACTCATTTCACCCATCGCGTTATTAAGCCTCGTGGTGCCGTTACTGAGAACTTCTTTAAATAAAAAACCTAATGACACTTTGCCGATACAATCAAATTACGGATGTTTCAAAATAGGGTAGCCCAGGAACAACCTAAGCCGGCGAGCATGTATGAAGAGGTTAATGAACATAGATGAAGCGAAAGAGGTTGTCAGAATCGTAGCAAATGGAAATTGATAGTCTCTGCCTACCCTAATGGCCAACAGGTTTGATTGTATGTATGTACCTATGTCAATCTGACTAGCCTGTTCCCAATTACATTGACACAGTCAAACCCGATGCAGCTTAGTACCAGTATTTGACATGGAGCGACTGCCTATCTGAACTCCATAACCCAATTACTGGGTAACACGATATGGCGTGGCATAACTAATTGACAGCTTTTCAGGCCTCTGACTACCCGTAACGGCTGTCATAGGTCTTAATTTGACAACCGGGACCGACGGCTTAACGTGCTCTCCGGGGCACGGAAGGCCATCACATGGCCATCCACAGACCGACCGCGGCATGTATGTACCTATTTATTTTATTTTCGTAATTATGTCAAACAAAATCAAAAATTGTTATTTCCATATCAAGTGATTTATTCCACAAACGAAGGGATATAATTAATTATTATGATAATACAATCGGCATAGCAGTATAACTAAATTTACACTCAAAATAAGGGACTTGCGTTTTTCTTCGGTGCGGTTGCAAATCTATAGGTACTTTATCTAAATGGTTACCCCATTTTGTATAACAACAATTTTTATATACAAATTTCCGTGTAAGTCACATATATGTCACAGATGGACTGTAGATTCCGCTGTTTTACAAAACTGCTAGCTGATTTACAAAACAGTACTATTATGAAAAACAGCTGAACGACTTTTAGCGGTTTTACATAATTACACGAGGAAATGTATGAACGTTTTGCGTTTATCAATGCAGCGGGTCAACGATCTGAGATTATGTAGAACAATGTGAAATGAACTATTAGATCGTTGATTTTAGTTCGAAATTTGTAGCATATGGCTTTGTGTGACTTTTAACAACAATAACTTAACTTTATTTTAATTTTAAATCAGTAGCAAATAATAAATGAGAATTTAGAATGACGTAAATACTAAACCACTATAATAGTAGACAATATATGGGAATTTTGAAAAAAAAATGATCCATGAGCGAGCGAAGCGAGCTCGGAATTGTGTATACCCCGACACGGACTGGTTAGGTTCGAAGAGGAGGACGGGGGCCAGTGAGCGAGCATAGCGAGCGAAATACCCCTGTCATCACCTTCGTTTTTAGGTTTTTTCTGACCTTACAGACACAAAAATAGATAAAGATAATAATTTATTCGACAAAAGGAAGAAGAAATACATTGCATCTTACAAGCTTAGAACATTAAGTACATAATTATTTCTGCTCAATTTTATGAATATTGGCCCCAATGCTAGGAAAATCCTGTGTTATAGGGGCCAAACATTCGTCCATTACGGTTATAATACAATTTTCGGGACACTAGAACGTGTAACAGCTGCAATAGTATGTGAGTAGGTGCGTGCGCAGTGTTTGGTTTTGATGTGGTATAGTAGGGAAGGTATGTGACTGTGTTGTATGTGAGGGGGTGTGTGGGTGTATGATTGGTATATGTGGGTTGTTTATGTGTGTATCATGTTGGTCTAGGTGTCGTGTGTGTGGAAAGAGTGTGAGGGTGATTTGAGGTGTCTGTGGGTTTGTAAGTGTGCGTGATACTAACAATTATTTATTTACATGAGGGTTTCATCACTGTTTCATCGTTATCCAGAATAGGAGCCCTGCGTTGCGGGGCTCCTATTCGTTAAAGACAAATCAGAATACAGTATTTTTTTTTTATTGAGTGGTGACTATCCATTTAATATACCTATACAATAAACAAATCTGTCCCACTGTAGATATGTCATTCTGCATTGCGTCTAAACGTGGGTAGCAGTTTTGTCAAACATATCGCAATGGAAATCCAGCTGAACGTTGTTTAGCTGTTTTATAAAACAGTACTGTTTTGTAAATCAGCTAGCAGTTTTGTAAAACACCGGATTCTACTATACATCTGCGACATATATATTGAGTCATTTTTTGTGACCTACGCTAATGTCATCGTGATCTGGTATCGTCTTGTGACGGGTCTAAGAACTCCCTTAGTTAAGGGTCGAGCTACACGATGACTGATAAATGCGTGCCGACAAATAGGACAGATCACCTCAAAGCTGCTATGGCACTTTCCTCAAAAGGCCATTCCAGACGATCTCTGCAAAGTTACACTCACATTGATATGTACTATTATGTCTAAAGAGACGTTGACATCTGAATTTGTTTCAGCGTTTATTCTCAGATATAGGGAACGCCGGCGCCATCTAATTTATAAAAATGGCTTGTAAAGGTGTCTTCAAAAGACACATTTACGAAAATAAAATTATATATCTACATTATTAAATGGAAAAAGAATACGGTCGCGAACAGGATTCGAACCTGCGCCTCCCGCACTAAGCCATCTCGACCTTTGCTTACCACCGCGAATTCTTCATCCATATTTTAACAAGTCTTTTTGGCGACGTCATTGCTATCAATTCAGTACCTATACAGGTGACCGAACCGACACGACTAATTTTGCAGTTAATACAATGTCGTAAAGAATGCAATTACCTTAATAATTCAAGATAAATCTTTGAAAAACATTAACGCATGCTTAGCGAACTCTAAAGTTACAATATTAAATGGAAAAAGAATACGGTCACGAACAGGATTCTTTTTCCATTTAATATTGTAACTTTAGAGTTCGCTAAGCATGCGTTAATGTTTTTCAAAGATTTATCTTGAATTATATATCTACACTAATATTATAAAGAGGAAATATTTGTATTTTTGTATGTAATGAATAAACTCAAAAACTAATAGCCCGATTTGATAAATTCTTTCACAGTTAGGAAGATACACTATCCCCGGGTAATATAGGCTATATAACATTACGCTATGACCAGTAGGAGCGGAGCATTAACGCGGGTGGAACCGCGGAGCACAGCTAGTCATTTATGTATTTACAAAAGTGTAATTTACCTCAAACATCATGACAGCTTTAATCACGTACCTTTTGGTTTATTCATGCATCCGTCAGTACTACAGTCTACTTCCCTATGAAAATTGTTGAGCGATTGGACTTCTAAGAAATCGACGGAACTAACCAATCGATTTTGTCGAAGTTCATGAATTTTGTACACTCTATAGTTCACGGTGATATTGATTGAAGCCTGGTTGGGTAATCTGAGGGTATTCTATTATTCCATTTGCGCCAATGTGTACGTGATTTCTAGTTTGATTTCATATTCATATAGTCTTATCTTTAATTGCGAATGGTCTCAAATAAGGACAGGTCAAGAACAACACAACTGACGAGCATGCATATAGAGGTTAATGAATCGCAGTAAGGAGAAATCTATAGTCTCTGCCAACGACATAAGCAAACCGGCGTGATGTGTATGTATGTACATATAATTTTATCCGTTATATGTTAACTGCCTCGTTGGTCTAGTGGTCCCAAGCGCGACTGCTGAACACGTGTTGGGTTCGATTCCCAGGTCGTGGAAAGTGTTATAGGGATTTTCTGTTAGAAAATTGTCAGTAACAGCTCAGAGTTTGTGATGCTATGTTTTGCGATAAATGAACCCTATTTATTCCACATAACACGCCTGTATTCCTTGAGCGGGTAGATAGAAGTGTACAGAATTATACATCCACATTACAGCAATGCTGTTAGCAAATCCTATGTAATAGGAGGTGGACCATCTACCGGGCACAATTCCGTACTCCGGGCTGCTACTGAGAATTTTTGTAAAAGTAATCTCTAAAACACTGCCCGATCCGGGTATCCAACCCGAGACCTCATGCTCAGCAGTTGCGCTTGGGACCACAATACCAACACAAGGCGATATACCTACTTCTTAGACCTCCTAATCTTTGTCTTTTTTATTTGTTTAGAATAAATAGGGGTAATTTGCCGTAAAATAATGATAAATAAAACGCAATCCGGGAGAAGGGAAGCTATAATAATATACAGTACATTTAGGGTGGCCATTTTTAGGATGGTTTTTCCTGTTTTATTATGGTAACCACCTTGTTACTTGTGACTGCTGAGCATGAGGTCTCGGGTTCGATTCCCAGGTCGGGCAAAGTTTTGTTATTGCGTTGTCCTGATAGGAACTGTCCGATACACGGCACTAGGCTCACAACCACATGGGACTTAATTACAGCATTGATTAAATGTACAATTGTGTACATCTCTGCCTACCCTTTTGGGGAATTCAAGCGTGATATTATGATGCTATGCTATGGTACTTTGTGCAATTTTGTAAATTTTTCTCCCCACACTGGACGTTTCTCCTGTATTATAATTATATTATTTATAGAAGGTAGATGTAAGTAGAAACTGCGAGAAGGGACCCCGTAGAAGGATATACACTGACCTTAATAGTGATGTCCTCCAAAAAGGTCAGGTGCGTAGTACCCGCAACCGGCACTCGAGTATAACTAGATGTATAAACGTGGAAAGAAGTATGTAAAGATAGTACATGGCTGTCTGTAGTTTCTACCTATCCTCTTGACTAAAAGATGTGAGTTTATGTATCTCTGTTTGTATCTGTAAATCTAAACTAACTTATCATTTTTTTATGTAGAAATCATTAATAATACCGATTTTTTATGAAATTCTTCATGTGCTCCAATTATAAACACTTAAACACATAGTAGTAATCATAATAGAAAACTACTATTATTATGATTGACTACGATGCTACGCGTGACTACGCAGCTACGTGTGACTACGCAGCTACGCATGGCTACGAAGCTACGCGACCGTAGCAGATCACTTTTACTTTTACTTAAAATTATTATTATTATTTAAGTGGATTCACCGATCTAGTAATTTTATTCTCAGCAAGGTCTTTAGGAAATGTATTTACAGACTTTATTTTATCAATTCTTTAGAAGGCACACATCGTAATACCCGAATTATAGTCACCCCTCACCAGACTTAGTCCGTGTTTTTAGACGCCTCGGGCGTTCATTTCCGTCGACGTACTTCCGTAAGACGACACTTAGGATACAGAAATATAGACCGATAGGGTCCATTGATCTCGCCAGAGTACCTACAGTTAGTGAGGGAGCAGTTACTCTAATTAAAATCATTAGAAACATCGTGAACTTTAAAGTTAAAAGATAGATTTAATAGATCTAGAATTACAAATTTTGATATCGGTAGATATCAAAATTTGTACAAAGTCAAATTCAAAGCATTTATTTCATTTACAGACACTTTTGAACTGCCTCGTTGGTCTAGTGGTTCCAAGCGTGACTGCTGAGCATAAGGTCCCGGGTCGGGCAAAGTTTTATTGAGTTTTTCTGCTAGAAAATTCTCAGTAGCAGCCCGGAGTTTGGAATTGTGCCCGGTAGATAGCAATAGGCTCCCCACCTATTACATGGGACTTAATAACAGCATTGGTGAAATGTGGGTGTACAACTGTGTACACTTCTGTCTACCCCTTCGAGGAATAGAGGCGTGATGTTATGTTATGTTATGTTTTTGAATTGTTAGAAGCTAGTTGCCACGTTCCAAAGTGTAGATTCCTATGGAGAAGAAGGGGCAGGAAACTCCACGGTTACTCTATTTTATAAAACAGTTACAATATTGTTGGTAAAATTGTACTTACATTATAAAAAACGTATGTGAGAAAAATGCAATGTGATGTCTATATTAAGTCTAGTTACAATTCAAAACTTGGCCATGACAGTTTATGACGCTAGCGTCAGCATCACTAAACCCAACCATATTGTAGGGAATCTAATGACCCAACACAAACGCCACCGTCAGCGGGACATTTGAGTGAGTATGACATACTATAGCTGCCAGACAATAATCAAATATATATATATCTGCCTAGCCTTTTCCCAATTACATTGGGGTCGGCTTCCAGTCAAACCGGATGCAGCTTAATACCAACATTTTATATATATGGAGCGACTGCCTATCTGACCTCCACAACCCAGTCACTGAATAACACGATATCTCGTGGTATGACTGGTTGTCAGACTTTCAGGCCTCTGACTACCCGTTACGGCTGTCTTAGATCTTAATTTGACAACCGGGACCGACGGCTTATCGTGCTCTCCGAGGCAATAATCAAATATAAAGGATTTATTATTGCTAGTAGGTTTTACAATTTACCGTAAGGTACAGTCAAATGGGGGGAATAAGATTCCTGGGGTGAATAGGGGTAGGACAGATAAAGTTTTTAACATTATTATGATTTGATTGATTTTTAAGAAACGTGTCAAAGAGCACTACCTCTCTACATAACTTTGATTGTCCTTCTATATTTGTATTTATATATATCATATATATATTTATACATACATACATACATACATACAATCACGCCTGTTTCCCATAGGGGTAGGCAGAGACTATCGATTTCCATTTGCTACGATTCTGACACACCTCTTTCGCTTCATCTATGCTCATTAACCTCATCATACATGCTCGCCGATTTAGGTGGCTCCTGACCCGTCCTTTTTTGAGAACGTCCGCAATTTGTTCGTCGAGGTCGGCCTGCCCCGACACTGCCATCCACTCTCGCCTCATGTACTAATTTAGCCAATCGCCTTTCATCTATCCTTTCTACGTGCCCAAACCATCTTAGCATACCCTTCTCAATCTTTGTCACTACATCCTCTTTCACTCCACAGCGTTCCCTTATCACGCTGTTCCTCACTTTATCTTTCAAAGTTACGCCACACATACTTCTCAATGCTCTCATCTCTACTGCATTAATTCTACTTTCATGTTTCTTCTGCCACACCCAACTTTCACTACCATACGTAATAATATATATATTTATATATATATATTATTATATATATATATATTATTACGTATAACATATGTATGTAGTATATTTAATTATGTTTACATATTCTATTTGCGATAAACTTCGTTTACACACTGTGTCTGCGTCTTTCTTCAATTAAACTCTCCAGTCTCAGATCTACTGGAAGAAATTTCTATATGAAATAAGCAGTACCTTTGTGCTCAATTTAACTTTTATAACTAAATGTTTTACTATTACATGTGTGTACATAGCAAAGTAAATAAATAAATAAATTGATTTTCTCGTTTATACGTTTCGTCACAATATGAACGTCAACGTTGAATTAAAGCAACGGAACGGAATATTTATTACAATTAAATACAGATTTCGAAAAATTCACCCCAGTATCCCTAATCACCCCATTTGACTACCCTATACAGGCTATACAATTAAATTGGTTAAAAGGCTATATTGTATTTAAGTATAAAGGTTTAAATATTATACGCATGTCTACAAAGCTACGCATCGGCTACATAGCCGTATCACTACACAATAACAGTCCCAGTTTTCGCACTCCATATTCAGCAAGTTTTAATAAGCCCACAAATTTGCAAAAGACCAAGCTACCTAAAGGACTATATTTGGATCTAAAGTCTTACTTTCAGATGGATAATGAGAGAAAAGTGTTTGTATAAAAAAAATTACGTTATGTATATTTGTAACCGACTTCAAAAAGGAGGAGGTTATCAGTACGTCTGTATGTTTTTTTTTATGTAAGTTCGTCGATATCTTCGCCAGTTGTGAACCTATTTCACAGTAATTTTTTTGTTTTGACAGAGTAGCCCCTAGACCTTCGAAGATAGACAATGGAACTTTTCAATGAATTACAGCAAATCACACGCAATTCCTGTATCTTTTAAATTTAATTTATTATAAGCAAATTTTGATATGTTTTGCACTTTTTAGTGTTTATGTAGATTTTTGAAGGCAGTTTTTATATTTTGATAAAAATTATAATAATATATCTGCCTAGCTTTTTTTCTTTGATGCAGCTCAATACCAGAATTTTACGTGGAGCGACTCCCTATCTGACCTCCACATTTACTGGGTAACACGATATCTCGTGGTATGACTGATTGTCATGTTCAGGCTTCTGACTACCCGTAACGGGTGCCATAGATCTTAATTTGCCAGTCGGAACCGACGATTTAACGATTTAACTCTCCGAGGCACGGGGGGGTCTCAATATGAAATGTTTTATTTATTTATATGTATTTAAAACTATTTATAGCATCTTACAATCCAAAGCGATGCTATAAACCTACAATTTAATTTAAGACTAAATTAACTTATGACACTTATTATAACTTACTATTTTTAATTATACATCGCTTTCAACCAATGATCACCCATCCAAAGGTCGACGGTGACAAGCGCGGCTTAACCTCGATCGATCTGTGTGGCTGTGACTTCGCTGCGAGCGTCTCCGTATACTGTAATGATGTTATATAAATTCATCGGCTGAAATCCTAGGACAAGGTCTCTTCACTAGATTTAGTCCAAGGCTTTAGCCTTCGGCGTTCATTTCCGTAGACGCGGCGCTAACAGCTAAGGATACAGAAATATGGACTGATTCACTCCATTGATCTCAATGTATACTATTTCTCTGAGGGAATAACCAAGACAGCATTTTCGCTAAGAAATTCTATGCGTAATTTTTGTTTCCGTTTAGATCTTTGGGGTAATTGCGTAACTACTCGTAACATTCAATTGCAATCGCTTTCATTTTGACCGTCTGACAATATACATTGCGTCTATCTTAGTAGTCGAAGAGGTGGTATAGGATATTTACTTCTTAAAGCATACGGCGCCATGTATGGCAAATAGTTTAAATAATTAATAAAAAAAAAAACATTTATTTTCAGGCAATACGGAGACCCATAGTGTGCTAGAATTGAAACAAAGATCATGTTAATAGACAAAATATTTATCAGTAAGTACACACCAAATAATCAAGATCAGATCATAGGGAGATTTATCGAGTTAGTTTGATAAACCTACGTATTGAAGGCCCATTCAGCCTTTCTGCAAATACCTTCAAGATGCTGTTGGTGCTTCCCCTTATTGGGCGTATTATTGACGCAAAAAAAAACTTTCTTACGCATGATCGCAACCTAATCGTCAGTGTGCGCATTAGCGAACTTGCCTGATGCACTGCAATCAGGTGGAAGCCTCAACAACACCCTGAAGGCGTTGTTGTATTGAATACGCAGGGTCAACACCCTGCACAACAGCCAACGCTGTTGTTTATGTATTATTAGCCTAAAGGCTGCTAGTGTAACATTTTTGGCAGTAAGCCTTGAGGAGTGTGAATATGTACGTATATATGCATGTATTTTTTTTATTATTTGATTGTATATGTTGGTACATTACCGTAAAAAAATATAACACTTGTAAAAATATTATTAATGACTTAAACAATTAAACCAATTTCGGGCATTTGAAACACCGCCAAATTGGTGCGCTTTCTCTGACGTCAACGTCGCGATATGACATAAAAAACACCCAGTAACTGCATACTTGGACAGAATGTCATCGCGGTCGGTGACGTCACGTTTTCTTCCAACGAATGGTTGAAACAGTGTGGTTAGATATGGTCAGTAGGCTGATAATTTTTCTATAATAACTTTCGTGAGACACATTCATATGAATTATTGTTTTAAAACTCGAACTCGAAGTTACAAAACTCGAACGGAGCTCTTATCCATAAGCGGAGTTAGACTCACGGCATTGCCGCGGGGTCAGCTCATGAATAAGGGCTTCGTTCGAGTTCGAAACTAGTCGGGCAGTCTCGAAGAATGTAGGTGAATTATTAGGCATAGAATTTCCTAATAACCGGCGAATCACCCCTGTGACCAGGCAGTAAATTAAGTCAATAAATTAAAATTACGTACGTTTATGTCATATGAATTACCCCATATCCACCAATTGCTGTTGTTAAAGATTCTCAGTACTCGTTACTACCATATAATGGACGACAAAAGAGTCTATCGGATCTTTATCAGTCCAGTCGGGTAACTGAGATAGTTCAATGAAACATCCCATAGTAAAGGGAATGCTGACAATGCAATCCGAACGTATAAAATTTTATGTTCCTCTGTTTATTTTTATTCCGTTTTCCTGGATAAAGTAACTCCATTTTAACGCTTCTTTGTATCAAATTTAAGCTGGATTAGTATATATAATTTATGGAACCCCTTACAGGAAACCGGTAACCCTTTACAGGATATCGGTTTCCTGTAAAGGGGCTGAATAAATGGTAATGACGTCACCAAAATGTACGTGTGTGTGTGTGTCCGACGTATTAAAATGTGGAAGAAGAATTCGTGGTACTGAGCAGAGGTCGAGATGGCTTAGCAGTCAGAGCTGCTCGAGTTTTATCCGGGAGGCGCAGGTTCCAATCCTGCTCACAACCGTAATCTGTTTCCACAAAAATTTATAACTAGAGCTCGCTGAGCATGACTCAATGCTTTTCAAAGATTTATCTGTATTTATAGTGCCTATTTAGAGTTCGGGTATTTTTTATCGCTAATGCTTGTAAGCCGCGTTTTGAACGCCACCTGACCTGATTTTAAGCAATGCGGTGCGGTTGAAGATGGTACTCGCTTGCCCAACACCAAGCTCTTCGATCGAGCTCTGAATAGTTAATTGGATAAAAAAAATACGAAACCATAGAGACACACCATAAGTACATAGACATAGATCTTTTTGCAGGTTTTCCAGGTACTTAACTGTACTTAACGTATTTTTTATTTGTTTGAGTTCTCTCTCGTAGTCCTTCAAAATGTTACCTATGTATTATTTCGCAAATTAAACGGATTTAATTAATTATGATAAGAATCGTTAACAATTTTTGTTCTGCAAAAAGAGACATGCTATTTGTTTTCTATGAAAACACCTATACATATGCACATATAAAAATATATTTTATAGAGCTTCACACAAAACCCTTACATCATCAAAATCTTTAATAACAGATCTCAAAGTCATTTGATACACAATAATATTCACAATGGAGAAATAAAGAGGGAAAAAGTAGATTGTACTTAAAGCCTTGATATCGAGCGTTCATACAAGGTACCGTCGATGGCTCCGCAAACACTGATCACCTGTATCTATAATACAAATTAAAATTACACCCAACACACGCAATAGTAGACCTTAATTTCACCAGTATAAGGTGGTAAAAAATGGCAGGTTTAACTTGGTTACGAAGCCATTGTTTGCGGGGTTTGTTGGGTCGAAAAATTGTTCCTCAGAAATAAAGCCCAGCTTTCAGGTACAGTCAGACACGTAAGAAAATAAATCGAGAATAATAATAATAATGGGCAAGGGCCTGATACAGAAAGTGGTACTCCTCGACACGGCACGCATTGTGAGGAGGTTCCTCTCTCTGGGGCCCTAACCACCGGTAGCTTGGACCCTGTTCCCGATGCCGGTGGTTCTTTATATTTTTAAATGTATATTGTCTTTTTTAAGATATAAAACATAACATAGCATCACGCCTGTATTCCCCGAACGGGTAGGCAGAGATGTACACATTCGTACACCCACATTTCACCAATGCTGTTATTAAGTCCCATGTAATAAGTGATGAGCCTATGGCCATCTACCGGGCACAATTCCAAAAACTCCGGACTGCTATCGAGAATTTTCTAACAGAAAAACTCAATAACACTGCCCGACCCGGGAATCGAACCCGAGACTTCATGCTCAGCAGTCGCGCTTGGGACTATTAGACCAACGAGGCAGTTAAGATATATAGAAGTTGTTAAGATATATAGTTAAAAATTTAATTTATATGTCACATGGTTGTGTGTGTATTTGTGTCACACACACACAACACACTTTGTTTTGTACTCTTTTCTTATATTATTTTTCAGTTTTAGTTCTGTATATATCTTATTATTCTTAGTATTTTGGTTTTTATATAATGTGAACAAAGATCATTGTAAAAGGAAGGAACTGATCTCCAAGATAGTTTTTTACTAGTTTCAGGGACTTAAAATTGAGAACTATTAAAAAACAGAAAAATAACAAATTTTATATTTAATATGGCTTCATTTATATTTTATTTCGGATTAATAACGTAGGACTTTATACATCATAAGCCACCAGTGCCTTACAGTGAACGAAAATTGTGGAACATGTATAAAGTTCTTTATTAAAGATTATTATGTAAATTTGAAAACGAAATAATAATAATATTTATTTATTGAGTAAAATATCGTACAATAATAAAATAACAAGTACAAATTTTCACATATACGTCTACGAGTGGTGTATTGATGTTCTTTCTAATTATTTTTGTGAAATATTAGACATTATTTTTTAGGATGTATTATAAACATTTCGAATTAAACAAAGCTCCTTGTAAAAATAAATTTGGAATTCACGAAGTGTTAATCGAACATTGCTGACATAACACATGCAAACGTTGCCGATTGTACTTGAAAAGTATTTTCACGTCTGGATTTAAAAATTGGAACACCGAACATGTGGGTCCGTTATCTGAATATTGGTTTGTTTTTGTGTAACTTTTGGTGCGGAGGTTGGAGAAAATTGTCTGATTAATTATTCTGTTCCCTTTGTAGCGAAAAAAGGGTTAATAATATATAATCTTTACATGCTGCTATCTTTAAAGATCATAATTATTATTTTTAATGTAAGTAACTTTGCTCCAAACTAGTAGGTTATTTCTCCTTTATTGTTGGTTTACTCTCCCACCGTGGGAGAGCCATGCTTCGGCACGAATGGGCTGGCTCGACCGGATTAATACGGCCTCACAGAAAACCGGCGTGAAATAACGCTAGCGTTATGTTTCACCGAGTGAGTGAGGGTACCGGAGGCACAAACCCTTTAAAAGGCCAGCAACGCACTTGCGACTCCTCTGGGGTTGCGGGTGTCCATTGGCGACGGTAATCGCTTATCACCAGGCGAGCCATCTGCTCGGTTGTCCTCTATCCCATAGAAAAAAAAACATAAACAGATAGAAAATATCTCCCATCCACCCATTTCCGAAACAATTATCAGTTGATCATACAAATGTGATAATTGAACTATTGAAACGCAGCGCAGCAAGTAATAGCTCCACAAACACACCGTTATAAATTATAAGTTATTAAAAATAGTTTATCCGTCCTAATTCATAATGACATGTCATATAGTAGTTTATCGTCGACGACTCGAGACTGCGGCGTATGACTGGCCGCTTCACGTACGGCACAAATTCATAGAATAAAACTGATCACCAAATAAAAATATTTTTCCACAGGAGAAACTCTGAATAAACCGCAATTACAAATAAATAAATTAATGTCTACACTCAGACGTCTTTAATCTTGAGTTTCTTGCTGAAAACGAGATAAGGTGACGTTAATTAAACTTCATAGACTTGTAGCGTTATCAAAGAGTCGCCGGCATGCAAAGAAAACTGGGGGCTTGCAAATAAAACTGAGAGGACGGCAAAGTAAAGTGGGAGGCTAACAGAGTAAAGTGGGAGGTTTGTTTTTCATCCGCTTATTTTTCTAGTGGTTTTCAAACGTCGTAATTTATGTCAACTGTTGATCTTGTTGGCGAAGTTAAATGTAAAAAATTTTGCAAGGACACTCACTGGACTGTCACTTCATCTAGTGATCTCTCTCTCTGCTCACTACTCCGAATTCTTCTTACACTATTAAACACGTCTTTTGGTGACATAATCGCTTGTTCAGTCTCTATTCAGGTGACTAAACGGACATGTATAGCTTTGCAATTAATAAAATGTCGAACAAATACGACCCTAAATACAGTTAATCTTTCAAACACGTTTACACATGCGTAGCGAGCTATAAAGTTTTTTTTTTTGTGGAAATGAAAGTGCGATGGGTTTGTGATGGAATAAGATGGCTTAGTGGTCAGAGCGCCTGGAGTATTTATCCGGTAGGCGCAGGTTCGAATCCTGATCGCGACCGTATTCTTTTTCCATATAATACAATAACTTTAGAGTTCGCTAAGCATGCGTTAATGCTTTTCAAAGATTTATCTTTAGAAATTGGTGAAATTTGGGTGTTCAACAGTATACACCTCTGCCTATCCCTTCGGGGAATACAGACGTGATGCTATGTTATGATATGAACCATACTGTGGACAACAATATATAATTAAAATCTAGATAATAGTCCAGTCTAGACTTTGGACTGCATAAAATAATATACAGAATAGATAATGGAAACAGTGTTGGTTGGCTCGAGTAAATTTTTAATTATATCAAGCTTTAAAATCTATTAAAGTCTCAGTAAAAACAGCAATGATTTTTAATGTGGTCTTCATAATGATAATTCTTGTGAAAATATTTTATATTAACTAACATACTATCACGCCTGTATACCCCGAAACGGTAGACAGATGCGCCCACAGTTCACTGATGCCGCGTAAAAATAACAAACAAACAGACGGACCGAGCTACTTTGGCATTTATAATATTAGTTTGGATAACAACATAAACATAACATAACATAGTATCACGCCCGTATTCCCCAAAGGCGAAGGCTGAGGTGTACATAGTTGTACACCCACATTTCACCAGTGCTGTTATTAAGTCCCATGTAATAGTTGGTGAGCTCATTGCCATCAGCCGAGCACAATTCCAAACTCCGGGCTGCTACTGAGAATTGAGAGTTTGGTATTACATCCGTTTGATGCAAATAATACTTACAATAAGATGGGTTTTTTTTCTCTTCTTGGTACCAACATCACATTAGATAATATACCCACCATAACTCGCTCAACCAGACCTTTACTACAAGTATGTAATACTTTACCGGAATGCCCGTCCGATAATCTGTGACCGATGTTTAATAAATGTATCGTGAAGTATTATCTCAGATCGGGCATTCCTACAAGCCGAAATCATCATCATCCCCGTGCCCTTATCCCAATTTATTTGGACTCGGCACAGCATGTATTCTTCATCCATACATATTCTCTACTTGTACTGGCATGCTGCTAAAGTTTTGGCTATGTATTATGACCGTCAACCTTCATTGGGAATATTGTTGTTGGTGGTAACCGCCACCAATATGGTCTCCTTCTATCTAGCTATGTCATACCAAATGTTATCCATGCGCCAGGTTCTGATGTTATCCTAATATTACACTCCACTAACCGGGCCAACAAGCTGAAATGGGTTCCTTAAAACTCTCAAAAGAGTAGAGTAGTTGGTGACTGTTGCAATTTGTCATGTTTGCGTATCTGCCTAATATTTGCTGCAAATGCATGATTACCCCCAATATTGTGGAAGTAGTAGTATTTTATTTATTTGCTTCCATTGTTGGACCCTCGCAAGGCAACGCCTGAATGTATTCAATATTATATATACTCCCGAGCGAATTTTCGGTCATAGCGGCCTATCTGATCATAGATTAACCAAGTACGCAGGAGTGCAAATGTATGCGCAAAATACAGATACACTCCCCCTTCCTTCACCCTCATAGTCAGATGGGACGGAAATCCGACACGACCGGAGGGAGATCAGGCGCATGACTAACGGCTTAACATGCTCTCTGCAGAGGCTGTCACACCACCAACTTCCTAAATCTAAGAATTTCCAGTCAATGAGGCAAAGATTACTTTTATAGCGAGTTTGAACCGATAAAAGTGCCTTGAATAGGTATCATCAACAACTCATCACTCGCATATTTTTACAACGTGGTTGTCATTAGGGCACCTGCGTGTATATGCCCCCCACACGCTTGTATTATAATGATGCTAATTCTATATCTACCATAGAGTTAAGAAGAAAGGCATGCATAGAAGTACCAATTTTGTTTTTGTACAGTACATTTAAACTTGTATAGAAAATTAAATACAGAAAATGCATTTATAGCATAATACAACTTGACACCTTTATTCCCCGAAGGCGTAGGCAGATGTGGTCACAGTTGTACACCAGCATTTCACCAAAGGCGTTATTAAGTCATATATAATAGAGTGTTACCTTGTACCGGGCATAAGCGAACTCTAGGTTGCAAATTTCATACCAGAAAATCCCAATAACATCTTACCCGTGATTCGAATTTAGGACCTCACGCTCAGCAGCCCCGCTTGCAACATTTGTTCAACGAAGAAGTCATCATCAGTTATCATCCCAGAGTTTGGAATTGTGCTCGATTGATGATAATAGGTTCACCATCATACATGGGACATATACATATATATGTATATAGTATCGGTAAAATGTACATACAGCCGTGGTGCGTGATGAAACTATCTGAAAATCAGCGCAGCCACGTGTCTATGCGGCCGCATATGTTGAGATAATGGCCTTTTTAGCCTCATGCAGGTGCCTTATAACCTTTGGTAATTAAGTACTTTTTTCATCTATAAGTATGTTTATATTTACTAAGTAATCTGCTGCGAGACGTTAAATAAACTTTTTTTTGACGGTATAAAAAACTTTACAAAAATGAAAACCAACTCTACAACATTGTAAGGTCTATGGTATAATTTCTCAAACCATTGAGTCGTCGGGGCAACGTCGATCGTAAGGCGCGTGACGCAAACCTTCCACTCCTTCTCCACACCTGACTCAAGTGACATTACTGCCTCTTTGTCATTTTAATGTACTTTATTTTCTTCGTGTTTTTTACGCCTACAATTACTTTATTAATTATTGCTCAACGGATATTACTCACGTAGCTGAGCAAGATTCAGCTCATAACTATACATCGTTATCACGTGGACGGATTTCGAAAATTTTCGTTTTTGACGATAACCGCAAGGGATGTGTCATAGTATTTGTTATCAAACTCCTCCGAAACGGCTTGACCGATATTTATGTTTTTTTTATGTGTATGTTTGGTAGGTCTGAGAATAGGTCGTTATTTTTATGCCCCTAGGTGATAAGGGCGGCCCTTTCCAGAAAATTTATATGGTAGAACAACGTTTGCGGAGCACAAAGAGAAGTAAGATATAAAACTTTGGAATTGTGAATTTAAATTTCTGTCTACTCAGCTGTCCTGTTCAGGTTATCTCGTCGCTTTATATATTTGGGTGGCATTTACTATACTTCGTTTGATAAAACTCGTAAATTAAAGTAGACGTCAGTCAGACTGCTTGATAGTGTCTGTCGCCGCTTAACAAGAAGCAAATTTAAATATACTACTGAATAATTTAATAACGCAAAATCCTTCAAGTCATAAATCTCCCTTTTCAACAATTAACAATTTAATTAAAATAATTTTAAACGCAAAGCTGACATAATGGCACTCCGCATTTAATTACAATCAGACTGCACGGTTGCACACTTTTAATAAAATTATGCAGACGGCCAGAGGAAATTAGAGGAACAGAAGTCTCACTTCCAATTAATACTTAATATGTAGGCGATTAATTATATGTAATGTGCGGTAGGATCAGTGGTCGAGAGACCGGCTGCTTCGTCGCGTGTTGCGGTTTTCGATTCCCGCACGGAACAAATATTGGTATGATCTACAGATAGTTGATCCGGGGTTGGGTGTGTGTGCATGAGAGATTATATGTTTGTAAATGCACACACGATACAAATTTTCCTAGTGTTGGGCAACGTTTTCACAAAATAGCATTATGAAATAAGCTGTATTGCCATCTATGACAAACGGTCTGGACAGATGAGTCTGACAAACAGTCTTACCACGAGATATCGTGTTACCCACAGTAACTGGCTTTCGTAAGTCAGATAGGCAGTTACTGCATGTAAAATAGTGATACGTATTAAGCTGCATACGGTAAGATTGGAAGCTGACCCCAAATTAGTTGGAAAAGGCTAGATAGACTTAAGTAGAACTTCTGTTCGTCCCTATTTCATGTCTATAAGAACGTGAATCATGGTTATAACAGTTTTATGCTCCAAGTTGCAGACACCAGTCGTTTACAAGTATAACTTGCTATGTTGTAGTTAATTAATGATTATGACATTTTTGTAAATATCTGTCGTCGGCAAGCAAGGAGTGTGAGCATATACTTCAATTTATTAAATAGCCTTGTTTAGCTATGGAAGGAAAATAATATAGAAATTTTATTTTTAGAAATGCGACCCGGCTTAGCACGTGTGGACATTTTTGTTTAAATTTGGGATAAACGCGTAGTTTTTTTGTAGATATTGATGTTCTATAATATTGTAGAACGTTTTTTTTTCTATCATCATTAGTTTCCGCAGCGCATGCGATGGAAGACATTTTATGTAACTTTTTTTACACCTTGCGTTACATTATTGTAGTTTTAGTAGGAATCCCTAATATTTTCTAGAAATAAATATAACCTAATTTACTAAATTATTTATTTATTTATTCGTATGTATTATGTATGTTGTTATTTTATTTGCATATATTATAGTTTATAATATGTACTTGTACTTATATTAACTTCACACACAACCCCATTTATAATTGACTCTTCTATCCAAATCCATCCCAAGGTTGCCTGGTAGAAATCGCAGATTGCGATAAGGCCGCCCATTGTATGTTTTAAAACTTGTTTTGATTATTTTTCTTGTGTTTCTTTCTGGTGTACAATAAAGTATAAATAAATAAATAAATATTCTACTAAAATAATGAAGCATACTAACGGTGAAAGAATTTTTAAATCGGGGCAGTTGTTTTTGAGTTTATTCGTTACAAACATACAAAAATACAAATCTTTCCTCTTTATAATATTAGTGTAGATGTAGAAGTGGAGAAGTGTAGATTATTTTCGGCGCCAGTAGACAACCTTGTTATAGATAACGTATATTAAGACAGCAAGAAGAGCGCGTGCGCCACTTCTAGTCGATATACCTATATTTAATACTAGCTTCTACCAGCGCCTTCGTTTGCTGTGTTCAGAATTGGTCCAGCCGAGATGAAACGTATCTTATGCGTTAATCCAGCTTATAAACTATCTGTGTACCAAATTTCATCAAAATCCATTCAGTAATTATTACGTGAAAGAGTAATAAATAACATTCAGATTTAATTTACATATATCGATATTGTTAAAATTTGTACTGCCTCGTTGGTCTAGTGGTCCCAAGCGCGACTACTGAGCATCAGGTCTTGGGTTCGATTCCCAGGTCGGATGTTATGTTATGTAAAATTTGTCGGTGCACATAAAAATCGGTATCCAATTTAGTAAAGTTATTATATTAAATGGAAAAAGAATACGGGCGCGAACAGGATTCGAACCTGCGCCTCCCGGATGAATACTCCAGGCGCTCTGACCACTAAGCCATCTCGACCTCTGCTCACCACCGCGAATTCTTCTTCCATATTTTGACAACGATTTAATATAATAACTTTAGAGTTCACTAAGCATGCGTTAATGCTTTTCAAAGATTTATCTTGAATCCAATTTAGTAGTTAGTACAGAATTTTTGTAAGGCAAAAACCCTTGAAGATACGAGTAACTTTAGCCTCGGTAATCGATTAAGTTTCAAGTTAGTAAAGAAATGTTGGACTCATCGCTTTATGTAACATAAACATGGAACATTTACAAATAATTTTCATTATTAACTCCACGTCAGCATGTCTCGTGTAAGGCATTTAATTACAACTTCTTGTTAAATTTTGGGAAGTTCGAAGTATGTTTTTTGGATGAATGAATGTGCAGTATAACGTTATTCTATATTTTTTTACTATTGAAGTAGCGAAACAATGTTTATCGTCATTATTGCCCTGCCCTTATCCCAATTTATTTGAGGTCGACGCAGCATAACTGTATCTGGCATGCTGTTAAAGTTTTGGCTATGTTTTATGACCGGCCGCCTGCCTGACGTCAACTCCCTTTAGGTATGATGTTGTTACAAAACAAGTTAGCTTGCAGACACAAAACTCCATGCACCGAGATGTCACGAATTACAATTATTTGTAGATCTACAAATATAGCATCACATAGCATCACGACTGTATTCCACGAAGGGGTAGGCAGAGGTGTACACAGTTGTACACCCACATTTCACCAATGCTGTTATTAAGTCCCATGTAATAGGTGGTGAGCTCATTGCCATCAGCCGAGCACAATTCCAAACTCCGGGCTGCTACTGAGAATTTTAACAGATTAACTCAATAAGACTTTGCCTGACTCGGGAATCGAACCCGAGACCTCATGCTCAGCAGTCGCGTTTGGGACCACTAGACCAACGAGGCAGTTTACAAATATTTACAGAAATTTTTTTTAACGCATTAACGCACGCGTAGCGAACTAAAGTTGCGATGTATTATTGAATGTATGTAGTTGTTGTGATTTATCTGTATTTGATAAGGTAATCGCAATAACTGTAAAGATAATCGTGTCGGTTTCAGCCACCTTTTTACAGACTGAATAGATAGCGATGACGTCACCATAAGATGTATCAAAATGAGAAGAATACGGTGTAGTGAGCAGTGATCGGTATAGCTTAGTTGGCGAAGCGCTTGGAGTAGTTATCCGGGAAGAGCGGGTTCAAATCCTGCTCACAACCATATTTATCTTTCCACAAAAGATTATAACTTTATATACAAATATTTATTCCGTTCCAAATAAAAGTTTGCGCTTTTTGAACGTCAAACATTAAGACAGCCCCCAAAAAAGCCCACCCTTCACCGCTTCCTAGTGTTCTAGCTGGAAAGAAGAAGCGGCGCAACAAACTTGCCAGCAACACGTCTGTCTGTATCATAATCACTTATAGATTCTATACAAATCAAAATTGAATTTATATAAAATATTTTTAACTAATGAGATAAAATGTCTATGGCACATGTTAGCTAGCACATGCCTATGTACCAACCCGAAGACATATTAAATTACTCAAATCGTTCAGGTACGTGACACGCGACTCAGAATAGGGTATATGCATATATTATTTTTATATTGTTATTCGAATGTATACGTTGGTACATTACCGTGAAAAAATATAACACTAGTAAAAATATGATTATTGAGTATTCAAAATTATCAAACAAACCTGCCATCAGTTTCTCTGACGTCAGATTACACATCTTAAAAGATATCTTGTATAGAATGGAGTGTTTAATTAACGAATTGTAAATTTTATTGTAAGGTGTTTCTTTATAGAATAACGTTAAAACTCAAAAAGAACCACAAAACATGATAAACACCCAGTAATAAAATACTCGAGATATTGTCATCGCGCAGAGTGACGTCACGTTCCACTCCAACCAATAGCGTGCGTTTTGACATTTAAATTTCCCACTTTTTCCTATTTCTTCATGATTCTCACTTTTCAATAGTTAAAACACGATTAATTAAACAAAGTAATTGAAAAGTGTATTTGACCTAAATTTGAATCACATGCATATTCCCTATTCGATTGCGCCATCAAATTTAGTGGATGCACTTGTCAAGACATCTTTGAAAAATCCCTAAAACACCAATCACCTGCAGCATAAGAAAACTTGGCTCTCTCCAGGTGGCCAGTATTTAATTCAACTTTTATCGTCTCGAGGAACTAGTCTTCACTTCGTTCCTCCCTTTAATTAAAGGTAAATAAATCTCTCTCTTGTTAGCACTTTTGAAGAACTAACTATGTTCTGTTGGTACTGTAAGGTCGGGTGTTTGAGACACAAATGAAACCAACGACGTTCGAAATTATAACACATTAATATCATAATACAAACCTTATACATGTATACTACATCTCAGTACTGGTAGTACTACAATAGCTATGCTAAAGTTTATATCTTTTTTTAGTTTGACTGCCTCGTTGGTTTCGTGGACCTAAGCGTGACTGCTGAGCATGAGAACCTGGGTTCGATTCTTGGGTTGGGCAAAATGTTATTGGGTTCTTCTATTAGGAAATTCTCGATAGCAGCCCGGTGACGAAATTGTGCCCGGTAGATGGCAATAGGCTCACCTAGGTGATCCCCCTCGGTAGGTGAAATGTGGGGAATACAGGCGTGATGCTATGATGCTATGTTTTCTTTTTTTTTTGGTAAAAAAGCCTACCCATAACCCTGACTAACGATTTAACCTGCTCTCCGAGGCACGGTGAGGTCTCGATATGATATAATATTAATATATCCTTTATTTCAGGCAACTTTGGCCCATAAAATAATAATACACAAAAATAAACAATTTATAAATATACTAATACATATTTACAATAAAGTAAAGATACAAATTTCAAGTCATGTGCGTATTATAAATTAATTCTCACTTGCTTAAAACGGTGAAGGAAAACATCGTGACTAATCCAGTACACCTGAGAGATATTCTTGATGTTGTGTAAAACCATGTCAGAGACCTACGGATGGTTTAAACTCTGACACTAGGTTGTTCATCAACCACACGATAAGAAGAAGACACACTCATTCTGAAACAAAAAGATAACTCTCATAGAGCAAATATTAATTAAATAATAATCCAAGCTTACCGAAAACGTATTTACGATTGGATGAAACCGGATTATTCGTAGAATCCGTTGGATAACCAATCTTTCACGTTAAATCGTGTAATCCATATACGGGAACTCTAGAACAGAGCTGTCGACGAAAATAAACGACCACACAAATGGTGAATCAGATCTTAGAATCGATGGTAGGGACGAGACAAGTCGATGTTGAATGAATCGATTATGCGATGAATTAGCTTGGCTATGTAGACTTGGCAAAAATATGACTTATTGCACTGTATGAATAGGTCAAGAAAAAAAAAAAAAAGAATAAAACATTTATTAGACAGACATACCTTACAATATACTTAACCTATACACATAGAAGCACTAGTCCTGGTCCAGACTGGTCCGGCACCGTACGTCTCCCCACCGCTCGTCTCAAGAATTTGATCAACTTTTGGGGTTATAGAACGTTTTCAAATCAAGTCTATGCTTAATGTTCTTAAATATTTGTAAAGCTATGTCGGAGGTCTTTGATTGGTTTAAACTGTGAGACTAGGTCGTTCGAAGTTTCACCATTCAGGTTTGAAGAAAAGGAACATGTTATTTAAACACGGATACGCTTAACGCAACTACGAATTTGTTTATCGTTTTTGTGTAGCGTTGCCATGACAACAGCACCAGGTGATGGAATTGGTAGGAAACTAAAATAACTGTCATAGTCAGATACTCACTTTTAATCACCCTACTCGCGAAACTACAAAATTCAACTTGATAACAATAATATTTCTATTGTGTCTGGTAATTAGTTACCGAAAATTTGTAAACTTTAAACGAGACACCAGATTTTATTACAGACAGATTATATTTTTATTAAATTACTTGCTTTATTTTCTAATAGATTATGATAATTTAATAACTAAATCAAGAAACTTTTTAATTTACATCACGGCAGGCATCACTAGGTTAGTAAAATATTCAAGAAGAAAAATCAAGATATTAATTTCGTGATCAAACATCGATAAAATATGTTCTAACATAAAAGTTAACTAGCACATCACTATCTTCTACTTGCACCAACGAGATTTCGAGGACAATAAGAAAATAGAACAAAACACGATACCTATTGTTGACATTATCAATCTAAGACACTCTGCTCTCGTCCCGTGTTTATTTAGTGTATAAATAAGCTTCGATTCAATATGGTGCTGATATCGGCATTTCAATATGATGTTCGATGTACCTATAGTACAGTAAGTAATATAGGTACCAGCTGCCTCGTTGATCTAGTGGTCGCAAGCGCAGCGGCTGAGCGTGAGGTTCGATTCCCAGGTCGGGCAAAGTGTTTTTCCGTTTTTTCTGTTAGGAAGCTCTCAGTAGCAGCCCGGAGTTAATAGTTGGTGGTATGACACCCCGTGCGTCCGACAACATGTTAAGCCGTGGTCCTGCGCCTGATCTCTCTCCGGCCGTGTCGGATTGCCGTCCCATCGGACTATGACAGTGAAAGAACGGAAGTTAATTCAAGACAACATTTCTGCAGAATCATCGCGTTAGCCCTTTATCTATGACTAATATATTGTGTATATATTTATATAAGATATGTATTATTATTATTATTTTATTCATATTGTGTATGTGTGTAGTAATATGTAGATTTATTTATTTCTTTTCTTGTTTTCGGTAAACCTTTGCATCTACTCCTTATCATCTCTGCAACACCCAAAGGTTGACTGGGAGAGAATGCCTAAGGCATTAAGTCCGCCTATGTACATTTGTTGCATAAAGTTTAAATAAATAAAGAACTAAGTTATGGTGATATGTACCCGTCTTATACTTATGCAAAAGAAAAAGAATGTTAAATCAAAAAATGTATTTATCTTTACAATGGATGCAAATAAATACAATTTCTAACTACATCTACAATATTGAGGGTAGTCATGCATTACATGTGCCCGCCCGCCCGCAAATATATGCACATAAGCTAGCGGTGAAAATTGCAACTACCACCAACTACAGCTCTACACATGTTTCGCCCCCCCACGAGCTGTTAGACAATAGTGTCCGCCACCGTGACGGCCCCTCAATATTGTGGAACTAGCTAGATATTGTATTTATTTGCATCCATTGTAATGGACTTCCACAAAGTAACGCCTAATTCTATTCAAAATTTAACATTACTTTGGTGGTGACGATGATGCAAGAGAGAGTGTCCCCGAGCAATCACATCTCTAGCCCATCTTCGACATATTTTACTAGATTTGTAGAGGTAAATATTTTCCATTCAAATTGTACATACAAACTAAAATATGTATTATTTGATCAAACATATTGTATTGGCATAGCTAAAATAGATTTCACGTTCACATAGTAGGTATGTTTATTTTACCAAACTTTGGATTTGCTTTTAAAGGGCAACATTTAGGTCGCAAAGGGAAATTTGAGAAAACAAAAAACAGTATAATGAGTTTAATACATGACACATTTTCAGTAGGTGGATAATGCTCCTCAAGATTTCGGTCAAAGCGGTCTATCTCCCCAGATAGAAGATATTATAATTATAATGCACTATACTATAAGTCTATGTGCAAACACAGCTGCACTCCCTCTTCCTTCACTTTCTTAGTTCGATGTGACGGCAATCCGACACGACCGGAGAGGGATCAGGCGCAGGCCCATCGCCTTTACGTGCTTTCCGAAGCACGGGGGTGTCACACCACAGATTTCCTAATTCCGGGTATCTACTGAAAATATGCTAACAAAAAAAAAACAAGTAATTATTTGCCCGTCCTGGGAATCGAACCCAGGACCTTACGCTCACCACTAGACCAACGAGGGAATCGATACTTCCCAATGTAAATATAACTACATAGATAGAAAATCTCTGTACAGGCATGCAATTTGATTGAAAGCATCGATATCTGACTATGGAACTGCGGTTGCAATACTGTAATAATTCAACTAGCAGGCTTTGTGAGAGCCTGTAGGTAGTATTGATGAATTAGTTGGGATAGGGTAGTCGGATGCCTGAAAGTGTGATAACCAATCTCATCAGGAGATATCGCATTACGCAGTAACTGGGTTGTAGAGGTCAGATAGGCAATCGCTCCATCTAAAATACTGGTATTTATCAAGGTTTGAGAGACTAGAAGCCGACCCGGATTTATATATTATTTTATTTTATTCTAAATTGAACACCAACAAAAAAAAAAGAAAAAATATCAAAGTACACGCAGAAGAAAAGTACAGTGGGCGACCTTATCGCACCCGGCAATTTCTTTCAGGCAACCTTGGCGTGGAAATATGGGATCTGGATAAAATATATTTGTGGCAGTGGTGGTGTACCTACATATACCATCATACATAAATATTTGTATTTATGTATGATGGTATATGTAATTGAAACAAAGAAAAGGAAAAAAACAACACTATTTATATATCAATGACAGTTAAGTGGAGCACAGTAAAAGCGTAATTACGATGACAAGAAGTGTTCTCTTACGAGTTTCTTAAACAGTGGAAGAGATTCTATTTAGCCGTTGACACTGGGAAACAATAAAATAAATATATTATCTTATCAACTTTAAACCGTCTATTAACATTTATTCATACTTTAGATGAAAGTAACATCTTAGCATTACGCCTGTACTCCCCGAAGGGGGCTTGTATACATTTCATCGATGCTTTAATTAAGTCCCCAATAATAGGGCGTGAGCCTGTCGCTAATCTCCGGGCACATTTCCGGAATCCGGGCTACTACTGACATATTCCTCCCAGAAATATCCAATAACACTTAGCCAGATCTTAGAATCGAAAGGGTTCAAAGTAATGTTATCGTAAATGGCAAAGATAGGTGTAAACTCAATTTTAATAATATCAATAATGTCTTTCATGCGACAAGCCGTTTACTCCTAGTATATATACGTAAATATAAAAAATTCTTCGATAAATTGACGATTCTCCGAAAGTGATTATACTAGAATTTTCTAGAAAATTGAACCGTAATTGATATAGACGTTACTATGAAAGAATTTAAAGAAAATTTCTTAGACGAGAGAGACGTGATTGAAAAATTAATATAAAAAGACGCATATTGATTGAACGTACGGTCAAGGAAATAGAATCATGAATCGCCTACATAATATTTCATTTGCGTTGCCAAAGTAGAATCTGTGTGTATTGTCTGATTTCGAAACTATCTCACGAAAATTGTTAAACAAAAAATTATACAATTCCTACACTTAGGCCAAGATAAAAAAAAATTACTTCCTATCTTGCACATATAGTTTAACAGTGACAGAAATAGTGCTAGACCAAAGCACGTGCGACGCAATGATTTTATTTTAACTTTATAAATCAGTGAAGCAATATCAATACGTCATGACGGTGATAAATAATCTTCGATTGAAACATGTTAATTTCGACCTATTTAAGGAATAGAATGCCATCCATACTAATATTATAAATGCGAAAGCAACTCTATTTGTTTGTCTGTTACCTTTCCACAACTAAACGGCTGAACGGATCGTTATGAAATTTGGCAAGAAGATAGAATGTATCTTGGGGAAGGACATAGGCTACCTTTAGTCGCGCAGACGCAGTTGCGGGCACCAGCTGTATGATATATAAAATTTTAATAAAATAAATTAGAGTAAAACCTACCTTGGGTTCTGTTTCCGTGACTGTACATCGTTACGAAGAACTTAGAATTTAACATCACACCTATATTCTCTGAAGGGTAGACAGAGCAACGTACACCCCCATTTCTTTGATGCTTTTATCAAGTTCCATGTAATAGGTGGTCGAACCAAGAAAGTATCTTGCAAACCAAAGACACTGTTTAATTCATCCGTAACGGTAGAACCTTTATTTGTATAATAACTTTCGTGAGGCATATTCATATTAATTATTGTTCCCCGGTTACTACTCACGTGCATTTTTCGAGATGCGCGGCGATGTCGCGAGTCAAACTGGACTTTGATTCATGACATCGCTGCGGGCACAGCTTATGACTAAGGGCTCCGTTCGAAACTAGTCGGGCAATCCCGAAAAATGCACGTGAGTAGTAACCGGTGAACAATAAATAATTGTAATGATTTAAAAAGTGTCTTTTACTGATAAAAGGCTATAGTGAAAAGTATAAAAGCACAATTTTATATTCCGAGCGATCGCTCGATCTATCGATATGATCGGTACTGCCCATCTCTGAAATCGATCGGTAACTGCGTTTGCGAACACTAAACACTAAACGAGGCAGTTTTTAACGTGATAAAGTCTGACTGCCTCACTGGCCTAGTGGCCCCAAAACGCGACCGCGGTACATGTGGTCCTGTCCTGGTTATTGGATTTTCCCGTTAGAAATTCTCAGCAGCCCGGAATTTAGAACAGAATTTGGAACATGGGACTTAATAACAGCATTAGAGAAATGTTGGTGTGCACAACTGTGTACCTTCACAGTTGTGAGGAGGATTCTGAAGCGTACTGCACGACGCATAAACATATTTGTTTTTAAAATGGCGGTATCAGCTATCTATTTTGTTTATATTATTAAACAATATTCTTGTTTAAACAATAACAGAGTAGCAAAATACTCAAGAATAAATAGATATCACGACAAAAATAACTCTTTTGCAGCAACTGACAATCTGCAGTTAGTGTTCTTTTCGATGTATGGGTGAAGCAAATATATTCTACATCAAATTCGTCGTCACGTCTACTGCTTCGTTGGTCTAGTGGTCCCAGGTGCGACTACTGACCCTTCTTTGGTCTTGGGTTCGATCCCCAGGTCGGGCAAAGTGTTATTGGTTTTTTTTGTTAGGAAATTCTCAGTAGCAGTTCGAAGTTTGGAATTGTGCCCGATAGATGGCAATAGGCTCACCACGTATTATATGGGACTTAATAACAGCATTGGTGAAATGTGGGTGTACAATTGTGTACACCTCTGCCTACCCTTTCGGGGAACATAAGCGTGATGTTATGTTATGTTATGTTATAGTCACGTCTTCATCATCACTTGACATTGAACTTACCAATGAAAAACTACAAAGAAATTATATATATCTGTAGTTTGCATGAAGCTTGTATGACGTTAAATAGATATTACTGAAATACAAAATTCGTCTGGCTTCATTTGTAGCTCGCATACAACCTACAAATGCAGCTGCGTGGACAATCAGCCTAAGCCTGCCACAATAACCTCGCCTTCTGAATGTTGACTCAACATTCGTTATGCCGAAAGTTGTTTCGCCCGATAGTCTAATTGCCAAGAGCCTCGGCCAACTTCTAAAGAGGCCTCTCGTTAGCCAGCTGACACAAGAGCTTGGCACAGATTCTAAAGTACAATTGGTCAAAAAAGGGCCTACAGAAAGTATTCTGTAGGTCCTTTTTTTGACCAATTGTACTTTAGGGCTTTGACGATCTATTCCCCTCTTGGATGAAGATTACTCTTAACGGTGTCAGTTTATGTATAGGTGATAGTTTGATAGGAATTGGTAATTTTGTACCAGGAAAATCCAATAACACTTTATTAGAAAAATCTACCATAATTAGCGGTGTTTAGCACTGAAAGCAATAAATTGCCGCTAAGACGTATATGTCCAACTTACATTAAGATATAAGATTAGTGATGCTCGTGTGAAGTGCTGTTTCAGTATTGATAATGCGCGGGGGCTCTGTGTGTGTTATACTGACGAATCTTTCGATGAAACAGTTTAGGACCTATTTTACTAGGCTTAGCTTGAAACTTGAACTCTAACATTTTCTCAGTGCTGGTGACTTTATACTGTTTTTTTTTTAAATCAAACTTTAATTTTATTAACCAAGGGACTGGAAAACCGAAATCACGATTATCCTTTGAAGATACAAAGCTCAATAAATATCTGAAAGTACCCAGAATTAACAAAAACCCTTTATAAGGGTAGGTATCAAAAGAAGCGGCAATTAAAAATAAAACAAAAGATTTTCTAACTAAATGAAAATTCTCCGAGAGTCTTTTATTTTCTCAGACAATCGGCTCGGAGGAAATGCGATTTTCGAGTAAAATGAATTTGTCAAGTGAGGCTTGAAAGGTGTACGGGGAGGCGAATTCGTTATTCAATCGAATGTGTATTTACGGTTGATTTCTTTGGGTAAGCAGCGTATTATTCGAACCATTTCGTTTTATTTTAATAAATCACTAGATTTTTTTGGGGATGTTAATGATTTAGCAGGAAAGTGCATTTAAGCGTGGCTGCTGAGTATGAGGTTCTAAATAGACAAAGAGCTGAGTTTTTTCTTACAAAAACAGGACCTCACACTCAGTCGCGCTTGCGACCACTTGACCAACAAGACAGTAAAGGATCATGACATTCAGGAACCCCAAAATAATGGTCTGAAACACGTTTGTAAACCTGCTTTGATGGCCTGACTGCCAATTTCTTGATCAGAAGTAGACTTTACAGTCTGTCAAAAATGTCATGAAAATATTTTTTTGCCAAATACTACTTTTGCAAAACACTAAATTACTATCAAAGTACTCACTTTGTACTGGCAATACTTAAATTACTGTCAACGTGCTCACTTTGATAGTAATTTAGTGTTGCCAGTGCAAGCAAAAGCACTAGTTTCCAAAACATTATTTGCATGACTTTCTTTGACAGACTGTACTAGTAAAGAGACATAGGTTTTTTTTTACTTTTAATGGAAACTCCACTGCAATATTTCATTCGTTTATATAAAAGCCGCCATCTTTGAAAGCAAGTTTTACAGACAGACGGACGGGTCCCAAAGCAATGCGGCCGCGTTGGAGAGGAACTCAAGATGCGCTATGCACAATCTCGAGAGCGCCGTCATTATGCCTCGCTCTACTTTAACTGCGTAACTCGGATTTTAGTACTTTTCCGATACTTTTAATTTATAGGTTTTTGTTTTTTGTTTTTAGTTCTAAGTATATTGTTTAGGTAGTTTAGATACATTTCAACAATTCTTAGTTAATATGTGATTTTGTAAATAGTTAAAATATTGATAAATCTTTGAAAAGCATTAACGCATGTATAGCGGACTCTAAAATATATTTTTTTGGAAAGAAGCAGCGTGATCAGGTTTCGAACTTGCGCCTTTCGGATAAATACTCCAGGCGCTCTGACCGCTAAGCCATCCCGACCTCTACTCGGTACCGGTACAGGTATAATTACGTGTCTGTAAACGCACTCGCGAAAATAATAAATTGTATTGTAGTGTTGGGCAACGTAATTTCATTAAAAAAGGTGCAAGTTCAGATATTGCTGACAGCAATACCTACTTTTCTATCTACAAAATGTATCACAGCAAGAGTTGATTATTAAAAATAATTAATGTTCCACAGTGCAATAATGTCCCCCGACTATGATGAAATTACTTCACCAATGTTGTTTCCACTTTTTAACCGACTTCAAAAACCACCACACATAAAACGTATCAAGCTTATATAAAAAAATAGGTTTAAGTACCTACGCAGTCAAAGATAAATCTTTGAAAAGCATTAACGCATGCTTAGCGAACTCTAAAGTTATAATCATCCAACCATCTCGACTTCTAAAATCGATCGATCGAGGTGGCTTCGTGGTCAGAGCGCCTGGACTATTTATCCAGGAGGCGCAGGTTCGAATCCTGCTCACGACCGTATTCTTTTTCCATTTAATACCAATGCAGTCGTTGCTTGTGTCAGTGCTGTAGCAAAAAGCGGGTGAAACCCCAGAGCACTGCTAGTTATTATAATATTTTCCGTTTTAACTGTTGACATTTATTTCTATAAGTTCCTTTCCGACCTTAGTTTCTAATTTAATAATTTTGTGGCTTCACAAGAAAGTTCTAAGAACCACTAGCTAGTTAGGAGTCAGGCAAAAGAATTCGTAACAAGCTCTCCCATACAAGTTTTTATAATTTCTGCAGACTTTTACTTACTTGGTTTTCATTTGAAATTATTTTCTAGTGAAATCTTTTCACGAGAAATTTATTTGACGAGTTATGAAATATATCAAAGCTGGTCTTTTAACATGGTTTCCTTTGGCACAAGTTACTTAGTGTGTAAGCTGTTTTTATTAATTTAATAAGGGTTCTTTCAGTTTCTGTAATATTAAGACTTAAATTAATACGGACAATGAGCACCAGATTGGCCTATATTTTTCTAGACAGAATACAATAAAAAAAAAAAAATACGTCCCGAAAATTATCTGCGGATATGCGGAGAGATGAGGGTCATGAGACGAGGAATTGGTCAGCTCGTAATAGTTATGGTTATAATTTTGGCTTTTTATATAATTAATATTCTGCTTTTTCTTCAACATTAACCTGCATTATTCTCACAATAATTTTAAAAGAGTGTCTATCTAGTTTCTTGCCGGTTCTTCTCCATAAGACCGACTTCTTGGAACCGTGCACCTATCTAATTATCTTAGGTTTGCGCGATCACTACACATTATAATAAAACAACTTTTAACCGGATTAAACGCGTGTATTATTGGTTTTTTGTTTTTCCTGACTTTTCGAACACTTTGCAGCGTTCGTGGTCGCACCAATAATACTGACCACTTCCTCGTCTCATGACCCTCATCTCTCCGCATCACATGCCCATACCATGCTAAACGTTCCAAATGCAGATCGTCAACCTTATTTAGTAAATCGACAAACACGAACAGATCTCAAAAACTTGTGAAAACAGCATTCAGTAACAAATATACCTTTTTTTTTTTTATTATGTGGAGAAATGCCCTCGCATACCGCTCTGACACGGGGAGACAGAGCGGTTATGTGGGACTCGAACCCACTAAAACTCCACAGTATACCTCCTCAGCTGCTTGAGGGCGGGACGCGGGAACGCTCTCGCACACAACCGCGAACCCGCCCGCAGCCGTCCGATGCCGGACTCCCTCACGGGGTTGGGTATTGCATCCCCCCGCTACGGCACACCAGACTAATGGGCGCCAGACGACCCCGTGTCTGGACGCCCAAGGTCCCCTGCGACGGGTCAGGTCTGTGGCCCCGCCGCCTGCCACTACGGCCGCAGAGGATAGGGAGAGCGGCGCCTCGCAATACCGGCACTCCTCCTCCCCTGCGGCCCCACCGCGTCCGCCATCCAACGGTGGCGGCCCCGTCAAGGCCGCGGTAGGTAGGGAGAGCGGCGCATCGACATACCGGCACTCCTCTCCCACCGCGGCCCCCATCCCTCAGCTGCGGTGGCGCCCATACGACGCCGCAGCCCACCTCAGTTGCGACACCCCCCATAAGGGCCGCAACCTACGCCGGCGCCGCTCCAACATGGGCTTGAAGGCAAAGCCCTGAGGAGCGGCCCTCCTCGGGTTCCGTTAGCTTCACCGTGGGTGACCAAGCCACGGCTAATAGAGCCCCCCCACCACGACAAGGTGGAACCCCTGGGGGGGAGTAACAAATATACCTACAAACTTTCACATAATATATTGATGTATTCCATACCCATAACACGAAACCCATATAAAAGTCTCATATCAATTCTTCAATAAACTATAATAATTTTATATCATAATACGAAGAAACGTTGAATATCCATCATAAATGTAATGTTACCATGAATCCACGGTCTCTTTCCTAGACCGGATATTGGGTACAGCCCCGCCACCGGAAGTCGGGCGCTTGAATTTAGAACAAAGGGAAATCAGAGCCACCTAGAGGGAAGTTGACGCAACTCCGGTGTGGAATATATTCGTGTTTTTTGTCTTTTAGTTATTTAACTTTATGGGTTTTGTGATTCATGTAATATTTTTGTGGAAGGAAAAATATGGTCGTGAGTAGGATTCGAAGCCTCCCGGATAGATACTCCAGGCGCTCTGCCAACTAGGCCAACTAGGCCAACTTGACCTCTGCTCATTACCCCGAATACTTGTTTCACATTTTAATTCCTATCTATTCACCTATCTAGTGACGTCATCGCTATCTATTCAGTCCCTATACAAGTGACTTAATTCCTATCTATTCACCTATCTAGTGACGTCATCGCTATCTATTCTGTCCCTATACAAGTGACTTAATTCCTATCTATTCACCTATCTAGTGACGTCATCGCTATCTATTCTGTCCCTATACAAGTGATTTAATTCCTATCTATTCACCTATCTAGTGACGTCATCGCTATCTATTCAGTCCCTATACAAGTGATTTAATTCCTATCTATTCACCTATCTAGTGACGTCATCGCTATCTATTCAGTCCCTATACAAGTGACTTAATTCCTATCTATTCACCTATCTAGTGACGTCATCGCTATCTATTCAGTCCCTATACAAGTGACTCAATTGAATTAGTTTTGTATTGGAATAAAATAAGGATTAATCAATACTAGCTCTGCCCGCGGTTTTACCAGCTCTTTTTTTTTGCTCAGCTCCTAAGTGTCGTAGTGTGACGTTATAGCTTATACTATTCCTCATGAATATCTATTTTTTCTAAAAAACTTTGCCACACACTAGGAATTTCTTCCTGTATGGTGGGTGCGTTTACAGACATATAATCTCACATGCACACACACCCAGTCCCGGAACATCGATCTGTAGATCATACAAATATTTGCTTTGTGCGGGAATCGAACCCGCGACACGCGACGCAGCAGCCAGTCTCTCGACCACTGCACTAACCGCGCCGTCACGTCCAAAACACGTTACTCGCATAAAAGTGGTAGTTCTCTGGCAGTTACTTTATTAGATTCTGAGATGGTCCTTTACTTGATATAGATTCATGTTCTTCAGTATTATTTCGGACTTTTGATCCATATTGTACACGTTTCAAATAGGAGTTCAAATAAAAATAACACTGTATGCAAATAAATACAATATCTAGCTACTTCCACAATATTGAGGGTAGTCATGCATTACCTGTGCACCGCCCGCCCGCCCGCAAATATATGCAGATACTAAAAATACGCAACATAAATATACGCAACTACGACTAACGTTACACGTGTTTCGCCCCCCACCGGTCATCTTCAGGAGCTGTTAGACAATTTTTCATTTTAATTATAGTTTAACGGTTATTACTCACGCGCATTCTTCGGGATTGCCCAACTAGTTTCGAACTCGAACGGAGCTCTTATTCATGAGCTGAGCCCGCGGTGTTGACGCGTGTCAAACTCAAATTTATTAGTTAAACTATAATTAATATGAATGTGTCTCGCGAAAGTTATTATACAAACATTTTTCATTGCTTGTGGATGTGCATATATTTGCGGGCGTGCGGGCGGTGCACAGGTAACGCATGACTACCCTTAATATTGTGGAAGTAGCTAGATATTTTATTTATTTGCATCCATTGTAATAGACTTCCACAAAGTAACGCCTGAATCTATTCAATATTATATATCACATAACATAACATAACATAGCATCACGCTTGTATTCCCCGAAGGGGTAGGCAGAGGTTTACACAATTATACACCCACACTTCACCAATGCTGTTATTAAGTCCCATGTAATAGGTGGTGAGCCTATTGCCATCAACCGGCCACATTTCCAAACTCCGGGCTGCTACTGAGAATTTCCTAACAGAAAAACTCAATAACACTTTGCCCGACCCGGGAATCGAACCCGAGACCTCCTGCTCAGCAGTCGCGCTACGGACCACTAACCCAACGAGGCAGTATTATATATCACTTCGTTTAAAATTCTACTTGAAACTGACAAGTATCGATAAAATCAATACGATTCAAAGAATAGGTATCAATTCTGTGATATTACTTCTCAAAGAGCTGCCACAAATGTGACATTATGGTGTTTAAATATTCAACTGACGCTTTTGTGTATAAAGACAACGTGGCGTCAATATCGTAGGAATAACATACCAATATTTTAATTTAATATAAAAGAAGGACTGCCTCGTTGATCGACCAGAGCGTGAGGACCTAGGTTCAGTTCCCGGATCGGGTAAAGTGTTATTGAGTTTTTCTTTAAGAAATTCTCAGTAGCAGTCCGTAGTTTATAGTTTTATCAACTTTAGTAGAAAGTAAAATACGATCGTGAGCAGGATTTGAACCAGCTCGATTCGGATAAATACTCCAGGCACTCTGAACATTGAGTCTAATCCACCTTGACGTCTGGTCAAAACTCCAATTTCTTCTTCCACATCTTAATACGTCTTTTGGTGACGTCATCGTTATCCATTCAGTCCCCATACAGGTAACTGAACCGACACGATTAACTTTGCAGTTAATACAATGTTGTACAGATGCTATCCAACAAATACAGATAAATCTTTCAAACGCATTAACGCATACGTAGCGAACTCTGAAGTTATAAATTATTGTGGTAATAAAAATAGAGTCGTGATCAGTGGGGTTACTCTTGAAACTAATACCAATTCCAATCCAATTCCAATATTAAATAGATGCCTAAAAACAACGCGTAATTTTAAAATAAATGTACCTACATTACAGTTGCCTCAATTTTAAAGCATGTTGTCTTCATAATATCCCAAATCTATAATAATTTTTCAGACATTTTTGCATTTATAAATACGAACTGACATATTTCCAATGTCAATAGAGCGGAATTATTTTTAAGAGTAAGCCCACAGGATTGGAATCTGTGCCTTCCGGATAAATACTCCAGGCGCTCTGACCACTAAGCCATCTCGACCTCTGCTCGCTACTCCGAATTCGAAGTATATTTTTTTTCCACAAAAATGTACGTATAACTTTAAATCGTTTTATTTCAGTAATACACTTTCTACTAATAATGTAGGCATAATTTTAAATTGTTCTTTTTCGGTAATACGCTTTCTACTTATAATAAGTAGCTACAAAACTTATAGAAAAAACACTGCTCCACAAAATCAAAACAGACGCCCATTTTATACAACAACTGCACTCTCCTCTCTCAAAGCTGCATAATTATCCACTTGCAACACAAAACCTCGGCACAATGACACGAACCGTCAAACAAGTTATTGTTCCACACCGCCTTTTGTTTTGCTATGTTCGAAATAAGCTGTGAATTAAAATAATTAAAACTTATGTTACCTGACTGCCTGGGGTTATCCCCAGGCAATCAGGTAACAAAACATAATAATTGTATCTACTAATATTATAAATTATTATAATTGTATAGCTGTGAAAGTTTGTGAGGGTTTACGGTAGTTTGTTACTCTTTCACACAATAACTACTGAACGGATTTGAATTAAATTTGGTACACATATAGTTTATAACCTGTATTAACACGTCGGATATTTTTTATCCCGACTGGACCCAATTCTGAAAATAAAATATTTTTGAAAGATCTCGAGTTGATTGAAATGTTTAAAATGAAAAGCAATTTGAGTGGCTATTACAGTGAGCCAGATAACATGTGCTAATGTGGAAGAAGAGTTCCTCTTTGTTGGCAGAGGACTGCCTGGAGTAGTAGGTTCATCCGGGGGGCTGGTTCAAATCCTGCTACAAACGTATTTCTTCTTTCCACAAAAATGTATTTTAAACTTTAGAGTTCTCTACGCATGCGTTAATGTGTTTGAAAGATTTACGTGTACACATTTTTTATCCATACTAATATTATAAACGCGAAAGTAACTCTGTTTGTTTGTATGTTACATTTTCACGACTAAACGGCTGAACGGATCGTAATGAAATTTGGCAAGGAGATAGATTGGACCTTGGAGAAGGACATAGGCTCCCTCTTGTCACGCAGACGAAGTCGCGGGCACCAGCTAGTATATTATGTAAATTTAATAAACTATATGCTATGTATGTGTATTTATTTTCATACATAGGTAATAAGGATATGAGATTTTCATAAATAGCCCGGTTAGTGGAGTGTAATATTAGGATAACATCAGAACCTGGCGCATGGCTAACTTTGGGTATGGCATAGCTAGATAGAAGGAGACTTTATCGGTGGCGGTTACCACCAACAACAGCATTCCCAAAGATGGTTGACGTCAGGCAGGCGGCCGGTCATAAAACATAGCCAAAACTTTAGCAGCATGCCAGATATAGGTAGGCTGCGCCGACCCCAAATAAATTGGGATAAGGGCAGGGGGATGATGATGACATAGGTTATAAGGATATGAGATTACTTGCAAGGGTAGCTTTATTTATAGTTAGGTAAATATAAATAGTAATATAATTTTTACCCTTTCTTACCCCTACTTGATTTTTATACGGATTTGAAGAAGAAGAAAGAAAGAAAGAAAGTATTTATTCCACACTGGACACAGTGACAGCAAAAACAATTTTTTTTTTTAAAATACATGGTAAAAATAAAGAAATAAATAAAAACTACAACACAACATTTCAGATTTTAAAATTAACATAGAAAGATAGAGAAAAAAAAACAACTGTCAAATATGCCAGTGCCGAAAGGGCCGCCAACTCAGCATATGCTGGACGTGGAACATCCAGCGCTGATTTTCAGTTGGCACCCCTGCAGTGACACACGGACGGATTTGGATGTTTCCTATTTTATTTAAAAGGATTTCCTGTCTCGCTGATTACATTTTATTTTTCTCATGATCTGATATAGAATTAAGTAATAATAAAAATCATTTATTTTCAGACAAGATCCATAGTATGTACATAATTTGAAAGTTATAATTAGACATACAAAATAATACATTTATCATTAATATTCCAATTTATGTTTTGAAATAGAAACTATTTACCAAAAAAAATTACTTTTACATTAATTATTTTTTATTGTGTGTAATAGTTCGCTACGCATGCTTGAATGCGTTTAAAAGATTTATACATAAAGTGTTACACATTTTTTATGTTTTCTTGTTCAGATTATTTCTTGAGTAATTTAATGATCTTCGTTTAAAGTTACAATATTAAATGGAAAAAGTATACGGTCGCGAACAGGATTCGAACCTGCGCCTCCCGGATAAATACTCCAGGCGCTCTGACCACTATGCCATCTCGACCTCCTCACATAGTGGAGGATATAAGTGGTATAGCTGCCACTTATACTTATCGCAGCTCTACTAGGTACATCACACATGATGCCTACCTTTTACTTGTGTGTGTGCTGATAAACTGTGTAGGTAAGTTCTATTACTTCTCGTTTATACGTGATTTTCTTTTTATAATTATGTGTGTGTAAATTTGTGTCTAATAAATAATTTTACTTTTTTTCTTTCAGTAAAATCAACTAGGTAAGTAAATTTAAAACTGCCTCGTTGGTCGAGGGGTCCGCGCGACGGCTGAGCATGAGGTCCTGGGTTCGATTCCCAAGTCGAGCAAAGCGTTATTAGATTTTTCAGTTAGTATTTTCTCCTGCGCCTGGAGTTAGGATTTGTGTTTGTAGAGGCCGGCTTACCACCTATTACATAGGACTTAATAACACTACTGATATGCAAATAATAGGTACCCCTCTATCTACATCTTTGGGGAATACGGGCCTGATGTTGTAAGTAAGGACATTCCACTTATATGTTGAAGAAAAGCCATTAGTGTAGTGTCAGTCAGGTAAACGCAGCTCTCATATGACGTGGCAATTTCCAGGATGACAAGTGTGTCAGTTTGTAAGGTATGTAGACTTAGAATGAGAAAATGTGGTAGGAATTCTCAAGTAGGATGAAATTATATGCCAATGCAGTTACTGTTAGGTGACAAAAAAACGCTATAAATTAATTATTGAAAGAAATAAAAATTAATACTGATAAATATTTCAAAGTCATGCAGAGCAATTCTATTTTTCAAAGAAACATTGAAAAAATAATAGACAAGAACGGGGCTTGAACCCGCGACCTTTGACGTTCCGTGTCATCACTCTATCAACTGAGCTACCTTGTCGTGTTCAAACCTATTGAATTTTCAATCCTCTTTGTATACGTCTTAAGGAGACGCCTGGTGATATTTATCTAGTAATCATTTACAGATTTACTAAAATGCAGAGCAAATTCTAAAGTTAAAAAATGTTGTGGAAAGAATAATACGATCTTGAGCCCGATATAGGATCCGGCTTATTGGTCAGAGCACCTGGAGTATTTACTACTTACCTGGGAGGTGCAGGTTCGAATCCTCCTCACAAATGAAGCAAGCACTGAAGTTAATACGATTACCTAAAAGCAGGTTTTCAAACCGCTAACGGTCCTCCCGATTACAGCGCTACCAACTAAGCAATAGCGATCACCACTCGCTAAGCAGAATTTTATTTATTTATTTATTTTAGGTAATCAGACTAATGATTACATAGAAATAACAAAATAATTTAACATGTTGCTAATTACAAGCTGCCACAAATTAACAACTTAGTGCACCTTTATGTTAACCTTACTGTTTAATGACAGTTTCACTATACTAAGAAAAAAAATACCTCCACTCACGGGATTCCTGATTGAACTTACATTAGAGCAAAAAATTTCAATGTTTAAATCAGCCGAAAGAGCTAGAGGCAAGACGTGATAGCGTTTTGGTTTACATCTAGCATTATAATCGGGTGATGGTTGACGGGCTTTAAAGTCTAGAGAACGCATTAATCGTTTTTGAATACCCTCTATTTGATTTATATAAACTGAGTATTGTGGGTTCCACACCTGGGATGCGTATTCAAGGTGGCTACGTACATATTCACAATACAACACTTTAATAGTTTTCTTCCACCTTTTAATAACTTTATCTTAAGGTGACGTCACCATTATCTATTTAGTATTTAAAGAGTGCAAGCAACAAACATTCAACCGTATAAACGACAAAATAAACGCAGTTAAAATAAAAACTTGTAAAAAAATTGCCTTGTTTATAAATCGCAGGTCAATAACTGTAAAGCCGTCAAGCCTCACAATAGGATATCTTCTCAGTTCTTTTTTTTTTTTTTCTCTTTATTTATTAAGGACTTTTATACATGTCAGTCCATTAGGCCTGACATTAATTTTCCAATAACTACATAATTAGTGCAACTATAGAATGCTAGCTCATATAGCCTTAGAGCCCGCTCCGATGTCGGTTCAGCCAAAATACTCTGGATAATACCGACATCCAGGCGGTTTACTCCCAGCTGCTCCATAATCACATTCCTTTCGTTTTGATTCTTGACACATTCCATCAACAAGTGTTGAACATCATCTAAAACTTCTCAGTTCTTACAACTTGCACAAAAATAAGTAACCATACTTTTTATTTTATCCCCAAGCAAAGATCAATAAAATCTCCGATTTTCTAGAATAGGACATCACACCACGACGCAGGAAAGTACAAAAGTCAATGGACCTAACTACACACACTATTTAGGTATTATTTATTTTCGTATTGTAAAATATTACAATACGACAATAAATAATAGCTGTCTATACCTACATAGTGTATATAATACCTTTTACAAACTTTATTACCATGAATGATTTCATAATACATTAGAAGTATCCTACTAAGTATTATAAACGCGAAAGTTTGTATGTATGGATGTTTGTTACTCTTTCACGCAATAACTACTATACAGATTTGGATGAAATTTGGCACACAGATAGTTTATAACCTGGATTAACACATAGGGTTTTTATCCCGGCTGAACCTAAGCCTAAAGACCACGCAGACGAAGTCGCGGGCCGAAGCTAGTTTTATATAAAAATGGTAGATATAATTCTTTGTTTATTCCGTAGTGAAACTAATTTTGTAGTTTTGTTGGATTTTGCACGTAGTTTATAAGCTTATATTATGTTTTAATAAATGAAATGCATTGCCATTGATGTATATACCTTTGCCTACGAGTTACCTACGATATACCTACATACATGACTCAATGCTACCTCAAATGGCTGAAAAGACAAAACATAACATTCGGTATCATTCTTTGTATGGCTTACTCCAAAAATTATGTGTTTAACAGCACCATATTAATTATTTATTGTTCACCAGTTTCTACTGACGTGTATTTTTCGGGATGGCCAGACTAGTTTCGAACTCGAACAGAGCCCTTAGTTACGTGCTGAGCACGTGGCGATGTCGCTAGTCAAATTCATCCTCACATACAAACAGACGAAATCTGCCGATATCGCTCAGTAACTACATAAAGATAAAATTATCATTATAATAAAACAAGTTTTAACCGGATTAATCGCGTGTATTATTGGTTTTTGTTTTTCCGGATGTTTCGAACACTTTGCAGCGTTCTAGGTGTCAGGAGTACTAAAACGAACCAATAATACACGCGATTAATCCGGATAAAAGTTGTTTTATTATAATGTGTAATGATCGCGAAAATGAAAGATATTACTAGATAAAATTATCATTGACTGCGCCTTGTGTAATCGGCTATAATATGCCCATTATTTTCTATAGCGCAAGATATGCGGTCAGAGACTGAAATATGACTTATGTATTCAGTACACATCCCACATGTAACTATGCCAGTTCACCGTAGTTAAAATCTAAAAGTAGGCCTTCTGACCGAATTTGTTTTGTGATCAAAGTCTGCAAAACACAAAGGGTATCTCCGAACTCAATGGACAATAGACTGAGTCGGCATTAAAAATGAATCAAACTGGAATATTTTACGGTCACGATATTATATTTTCGTGATCTTTCTTCATTGTGTTGTGGGTTAAGTATTAAGTAGGATTTATATCAGGTATTCCGGATCGCATTATGAACCTTCTCCTTACTTTGAATCCTAATAAATCTTTCTACAATAACAGAGTATTTTAACCTTACAATGACGCAAAAACAAAAGAAAATTTTACATCATACTAAGACAATTTTAAATAAATACTAACAGAACCGGTACGCTGACCTTTTCCTACCACATTTTCTAGATATCGACAACAGCATCACCTACCAGGTCCAACTATAGCTAAGAAACATTGCAGTGACCCTACAAGTAGAAATAAATTCATCAAAATCTGTCAAGCAGTTTAGGAGAAGAAGTACGAACACACGCATACCAGAATCGTATTATATAAAGATGATTGAGACGTCCTAACGTAAACAGTGGTTGCTGATGAACGTTGTTAATACTTCATCTCCGAGGAGGAAATTAAGGGACATATAGAGGGGAGGGCAAAACATATTCTCACGAACTCAACCGGAGTACACCACTAGAGTGCGGTAGCTTCCGGCAAGATAGTTGTCACAAGCCTAATGGATCTCTTATCGGGTCTACCATTAAATTGGGGCCAAAGTGACTCTCCTCATCTATGAGACTATGACTAGCCGTGAAATACGGTCGGGAAGAACGTACATAACACTCTTATTAAATAAGACTATTCGGAGTCTTCTTGTCCGCAAAGATTAAGAAACATTCGCTTTTCGACACACCTTAAAAACCCCGGAAAATCAAAACCGCAAGAGATTTTTTAACATCCTTAAAGATTCCTTTCGATGATCCAAATCAGAGATATTACTCTCTCTCTACTCGCTACGCTCTAAGACATAAAAATAGATTAAACCTACCTAGCTCAAAAATGAAAATGCATTCATCTAGTCCATATGTTATGTCTATAAAAATATATAATAAGCTACCTGAAGATATTAAAAAGGAAGACAAAGATAATACATTCATAAACAAATTAAAGAAATTATTACTCCAAAAAGGCTATTACCACATAAATGAATATTTAAATGATAAATTTTAAGGATCCTAACATAAAATTTATGATAATAATAAATAAAGATAATATAAATGCCTCGATAAGTATTATAAATTAAATGCCAACTTAACATAATAACATAATACAATATAATAAATAAGTAAATAAATATTGATATTGTATGACTACAATAATAAATAAACAGTACAAATATCACTATGTTATATCTATGTTACATATATATCTTTATCAATTATTACTTACTTATCTAGATAGGTACCTACTTAAAATTATATGTAAAAATTTAAAATATAAATAAGTAAGTACATAATTATAATTAAAAATAATAAATAAATATATTAAAAACTATAGATACAATAAATATTAAATTAAGAATAGCAAATAGGTATTCTACTACATATATATATAACATATAATTTATTTATGTAGATATTTTAATAAATAAAAAGAATTACTTACCAATGCTATAAGTACCTTCTTACAAATGTTCTTGCTCTCTCCTAATGTTTGCGTGCCCAACAGGGTCCACGATGTACTACATTATTTTACTTACCATCTTCAAACACCATTGTGGAAAGCAAATAAAAATGTTGAGTTTGAGTTTGAAACCACATTTTCCGTTGAATACAATGATCGACTTCCAAACCGAATATGGGCTGAACAGTAAAATCTGGCACCAATTCGGTTTAACGAAGCCATTGTATTGTCTGTATAATGAACGGGTTCGATTGTCTGAAGTGTCAAATGCAGATATTTTTGAAGATAATGATGCTTGAACCACGTTGTGAGAGGTGTTATAAATTATGCTGTGAATTGAACCAGCAATCAGTAAACGTCAAGATTGAATACATAAATAATTAATTACGATAAATTTGTATCTAAGTTTTAAATAAAAATTATGTCGCGAGCAGGATTCGAATCTGCGCCTCCCGAATAAATACATCAGGTGCTCTGACCACTAAGTCATCTCGACCGGAGAACATCTATCCGGGAGGCGTAGGTTCGAATCCTGCCCGCAGCCGTATTCTATTTCCATTTAATATTATAATTTTAGAGTTCGCTAAGCATGCGTTAATGCTTTTCAAAGATATATCTTTAAAAAATATATCAGCATCAGAAATGAAGGAAGTGAATCAAATTATTATTATTAGTTAGCCTCCATTTTTATATAAAACTAGCTGATACCCTCGACTTTGTCGGCGTAGAATTTGATATAAATATGTTTACCTATTATTATTTTTTGCTGGAACCTCTAAATATTTTCAGCTAGAATTTGCCTTAGTTACTTATATAGTCAGCTACGTGCAAGTAAAATTTTATCAGAATCGGTCCAGCTGTTTCGAAGATTAGCCGGAACATACAGACTGACAAAAAAATTAAAAACAGTTTTTTAAGCGTAGATGTCGTGTAAATAACTGTATGAGCTTGAAAAATCTATTATTGTGACATTACAAACAGACACTTAAATTTTATTTATTTGTATTGATGATGATGATGATATGGACCGTTTATTTTGAAAGTGGTGTAAGCCCAATTGACAGAGGTAGGTGGCATAGCAGATGGATGCCGATCAGTGTTTTGTTATTTTTCATTTATTTTATACTAGCTGTGTCCCGCGGTTTCACCTGCGGACGATTTGCATTGTTTCCCCTCCGTGTTTCCACTACTCAAAAGTTAAAAGATAGATATTAAAAAATTAGAGTAATGTTTTAGAAGTTACAATATTTAATGGCTTATTGGTCAGAGCGCCTGGAGTATCTATCCGGGAGGCGCAGGTTCGAATCCTGTTCGCGACCGTATTCTTTTTCCATTAAATATTGTAACTTTAGAGTTCGCTAAGCATGCGTTAATGCTTTTCAAAGACATATCTTGAATGTATTAGAAATTTGAAAAAATCGCCCTGGAGACTTTGTACCAAAATGCCAGACCTATTACGTACGAAAAATATAAAGACATGAAGCAGCTACTACCATATATACCTCCGGTGCACCATGCATATTTTGAAATACTACCACATGCAGAGAATAAGTAAATTCTTGTAATCAGTATCTTGTAATGACAATGTAATTGACGTCTAAAATAAAATTTTATGTGTTGTTTTGCGGATTTGTAAACAAAATTATATTAAAATGAAGTATATTTTAAGCGATATTTGATTTTTCAAAATTTAAATTAAACGATTTTTACAATTGTCTAATTTTGAAAGTGGTGTAAGTCCATTTACAGCACATAAATATGTGTTATCGGAGTCTAATTAGCCAAAAACAAATTTATATAAACAAATTAAATGTTGATAAAACAATAAAAACAATGCCAGACCTCATATGATTTGCCTGTATTTTTAAATCAACAAATATAGTAAATAACCTTTAATTTTCTCGAAACAAAAGAAAATGGACTTCACCACTTTCAAAATAAACGGTCCATGTATTGATATACACTTGACATATATTGGGGTGGAAGTTTATTGTTTGTACAGCTTAACCATAACATACTTATCACCACAATAACATTATGAGATTCCCGGGCTAGTACACAACACGGGAGTCTGCCGTCGCCCGTCACTGGATGAAATATAGACGCAATATGAACAGAACATCCATTTATTACGTGCCTGACATCCTGCTGAGCCGCAAACAGATAGCAGGATAGTTTAATATGGACATAAATAAGTAGTTGATACATAGCGACACGCCTGTAGGTAATCTACGAAGTGGTAGGCAGAGGTATACACAATTGTACTTACACCCACATTTCACCAATATTGTTATTAAGTCCTATGTAATAGATGGTGAGACTATTGCCATCTACCAGGCATAGTTCCTAACTCCGAGCTAACACTTTGCCCGACCCTGGAATCGATCCCATAACCTTATGCTCAGCAGTCGCGCTTGGGATCATAAAATTAACGAGGCAGTTGAATATAAATATATGATGTATTTATTTAAATTCTGTTTACTCTCGGACGTTTACAATTTTGCACATAACAATAATATTTCTGTGGTCTGGTATATTTACGTCTCTACATTCTCTTAAGTCTCGCCTCACTCTTATAATTGTTGTAAAACACAGTAAAATAATCACAGATTTTAATAAAATAAGTTGTGTTGGCCTATTTAAGAGCTGTTAGCTTCATTCATAGATACAAGCCGTGTCACACTGACGTCGACACATAAGCAGTTGGAATACGCCGAAACACAGTTCTTTAACACACTATTATATTACTCTGTTAATTCTTTAGCCTGCCCTACATAGTGTCCACCCCAAGCCTTGCTCATGCCAGCCCGCGCCACTGAGCCTGTAGCTTTAAATGCATCCCTAAATAATAATAATCTGAATCCAATCCAACCAGTCCCTTGCTGTCCTTCCACCAGCACGCCCTAAGCTGAGGCCCGTACCCGACCGCAAGGTGCCTTTAGCATACTGTCCCTTAGTTTATTAGTTGAATGCCCTGGCTGGGGCCTTAATTTTAATGCAACCCTTTGGTTTGTCCTTTGACAACCTCCTAGGTTGACCTGCGAAATGCCCTACACAACAAAAAACGTACATAGTGGGTTAATCGTAATTAGTCCAAAAGCTAGTCTACGAGTAAAAGGGTTCCAATAGTATGGCCGATAAAATAAACGATTCGTAAATAGTAAGTACCAAGTCCAAGAGGTTTGAATCGGTCGAATTGTTCGACTAAAGAATCATAGTTTTCTGTCACCTTTATAGTTTACTAGCTGATGCCCGCGTCTTCGCCCGCGTGGATGTCGGATATCGCGACCAAAAGTAATCATGAAATTTTGATCCCGGTCCCGCTTTCCAATTACCGCTTCATAATTGCCCATTTTATTAAGTATTAAAATGGATGTAGTATGTTGTCCTTAAGAGATAGACATATGCCATCGCGGACTTTTCTGTAGACCTATATAAGATACACAATTCCACCATACATCATTTTGTTATATCTCAAAGGGTTTAGGCAGTGCACGCCAGAATAGCTCGCAGATGGTAGATTTTTTCCTACTTACTTGACACTTATCGTCATATTTTAGACAATTCACACAGTATCGTTATAAATTGTAGCCTATGTGTTATTCTGATGTATAAGCTATATTATTGTAAAGTTTCATTAAAATCCATTCAGTAGTTTTTACGTGAAAGAGTAACAAACATCCATCCATCCATCCATCCATACTTACAAACTTTCGCGTTTATAATATTAGTAGGATAGTAGCGATGGGTGATTGTTGTAATATAAATTGCAGCTGAATGAATCAAAAATTTAACAATCGATTTTAATAGATTTTTCTTAATGATTAAAAAACTGCAATCGATCGAATCCAGGATGTTGTAATGGTGCTTGCTCACCTGCATCAAATGATTCCCTACTCTATTAATAATTTTGCTAAATAATTGGTTGATTGCAATCGATTAAACAGAACAATTAAATTGAATAGTTTGATTGTTCTACGAAGAAATAAGAATTAATATCAGAAACTAAATTATAAGAAAATTCGGAAAAGCTACGTTTTTTTTTTACCTTTCTATGTGAAGATATTTTTTCAACTATGGAATCTAGACCAAACAATAAAAATAACAGTTGACATAATAAATCCTCTCACATTCTAGAAATATGGGGATCGATTCAATAGACTGTACGCCACGTTCTTGGGTACAATACAGTTAGGTATTGTTTCATTTTCTAGCTTATTATATTACCAAGTGCCACTTAGAAATGTGCTTCCACCCGAGAATCAGACACAATAGTTCACACATAAGCCACGCTTCCGACAAAAGAAGTCAAGGTATATTAATTAGGTAGGTATATCAGTTGACAACGAATTTAAATAGATGGCAAAGAAAGTGAGCCTAATATGAGAAAAGAATATAAAATTTACGACGCTTAGGCTCACTTTCTTTGCCATATGTATGATAACCCACAGGGTTAGGGTTGCAAACTGAAAACTCTGCCAATCAGGTTCGATTTTGGAGCTTTAAAGCCGGACATATGTTTTTGGAGCTTTAAACCCGGACATTTGTTTTTAGAGCTTTAAACCCGGACATATGTTTTTGGAGCTTTAAACCCGGACATTTGTTTTTGGAGCTTTAAACCCGGACATATGTTTTTGGAGCTTTAAACCCGGACATATGTTTTTTTAAAGTTAAGTTAGGTAGTTACTCAGTTAAATAAATAATAGTTCTAATTATTGTAAATCAACTTTTATTTATTTTCTTACGCAACATTAACAAAAAGTTATTACAAACAATTCTGCATGTTTTTGTATCAAAAATAGATCGGTTACGAAACATATTTTCAATAAATAATAAATATTGTAAAGCATTAGACGTAATATCAACCGCGCAGCAGCCTAAAACCAGGACTAAAAATGAAACCCCGCCTGGACGCTCCCCGGACACCCTCTAAACTACAAATCCGGGGACACCCTACCCTCAATCAAAATCACTCTTGTAGACCCCAGCATATTGTAAGGGAATGTGGCACTTCATCGGTCTGAGAAGTTGACTGATCTTCCTATGTGACTTGATAGAAGCACGCTGAAGTTGTGCCCTATTAATATTGGTGATCCCTTTGATGAAAGGTAGAAACAACAGGCGATCTACTGTGGTGGGATTAGAGTGTCTTCTACGAAGGGGATATAGATATTTTAAATTATCGGTTATGACGCCTATTACCTTAGCCATCCTGCGACACGAACGCTGCAGTGCTCGAAACGTCAGGAAAATCAAAAACTGAATAAACCCTGCCTGGTAAGTGGAATGTGATAGTAGAATAATATCAGAACCTGGCGCATGGATAACATTTGGTATGACATAGCTAGAGAGACCGTATCTGTGGCGGTTACCACCAACAATAGCATTCCCAATTAGGGTTGACGTCAGGCAGGCGGCCGGTCATAAAACATAGCCAAAACTTTAGCAGCATTCCATTACAAGTAGAGAGTATGTATGGAAGAAGAATACATGCTGCGACAAATATATTGGGATAACGGCAGGGGGATGATGATGATGATGTGTAGTGATCGCGAAAACCTAAGATATATTACTACATAATAGACTAGCTACAAGATTCAACGCAATGTATTACAAAGTGACATCAATACGAAGCCTTTTTTTCTCAAGTGTGGAAAATCCATCAAGGACGTTGTGCTGGACCCATACTGGCTTAAAACCACACGGTCCTCTCCTGATTTTTACAAGGGTCCCGGGAACACAGCTGCATTCACCGCAACCCGGCAGGTAACGACGGAATTCGTCGCCTGTGCAGCAGATTGCCTGCACAAACAAACACCGAGACAGTCCCGCGCGCCAAAGCGTGGCGCGTTGCCGTCTCGAGCCTGTCGCTAGTCGAGCGACGAACCACCCAAGTCCGTCGCCAGCAGGCCACGGCTTATCGACCAATAAGATGCCTAGTGAACTTTATTTAAGGTTCCACTAGGGACCTAATATAAAAGGTCCAGTATCGTACATATTGTTTGATAGTTTATTCAGGGTACGTGATCCTTTGTAATCTAAGTTGGGTCATTCATTGGACTTTTGTAGGCACAATGAATCGAGTAACTTTCTTTCGAGATCTTTCTACAGATTAGGGTTATTCCCTTATGTTAGGTATCGGCTTAGAAAAGGTTGCATTAAATTAAAGCATAGTAGGTGACAATTGGTTGTGAGTGGACTATTGAAAAATCCGAACACGTTCGAGTCTAGCTCGCGTACCAAGGTTTGAGATGGTTTTATACAAACTTATATACAACTGCCTCATTGATCTAGAGGTCACAAGGGCGACTGCCGAGCAGGAGGTCCTGGTTTGATTCTTGAGATTGGGATTTTGTGTACACAGTTGTTCACCCACATTCCACCAATGCTGATATTAAATCCCATCTACTTAGCCTATAGCCATCTACCAAGTACGATTCCAAGATTTGGGCTGTTAATGTAAATAGCGAAAACTCAGCAACCAACTCAAAACCAGCAGCCGCCCTTGTGACCAGTTGACCGATAATATGATTTTTGAATAACTTTAGCTTTACTTAAACGACTTATAAAATTTAGGACACAATACTTATTAGGTACATTATGATATAAGTGAGCTAAGTTAGTCATCAAACCCGAGGCTGGATTGCAGCCCGAGGCGAAGGCGTAGACATGACTCAGAGCCGAGAGTGTATGACTTAAGCTGACGCGTTACATAGGTACGTTTATCAACACACTCGTGGGATAAAAGTTTTTACCGTGGAAGAGCCATGCTTCGGCATCACGGCCTCACAGATAACCGGCGTGAAACAACGCTTGCGTTGTGTTTCGCCGAGTGAGTAAGGGTACCGGAGGCCCCAACCCTTTAAAAGGCCCGCAACGCACTTGTCACTCCTCTGGGGTTGCGGGTGTCCATGGGCGGCGGTAATCGCTTACCATCATGCGAGCCGTCTGCTCGGTTGCCCCAAATCCCATAAAAAATATTACATTACCGCACTAATGCAGCAAATATAACATAAATGCGGTACAAGTACATAAGCGTATACATAGAGCTGTATGTAGTACCTAAATCAGACCTGGCAACAAGCCAAGTATAATTGAGAAATGATTACCTTCCACAAGCCAGATTATATTTCTCTACTCTGTTACCAGACAAAACAAGGTACACCAAAATTGTTTTGACATTCAACAGAATGTCAACAAAGTACTAAAGTAATTAATGAAGTAAATAATCTCTTGTATTTTAGTTTATTGACGGCATCCAAAATACGTTATCAGAAAAGCTGATATAGGTATCTATTGTTTACCAATATATTTACATGAAAGCTTTGCGTATATTGCAACCGCATCGCATCGAATTGTAAAACAGCGGCAAACAAAATGGGTTGCGGCCCGCGCCTGTACGAAATTGATGTAGAACGATTTCTGCCATACGTGGGCACAGCTAGGGTTACTACTTCGAAATCTGAAAATCGCTAACAAAAAGCCGGACTTTTAACCTGCTCAGGTGGGTATATAATAGATTCCAACCTGGATTGCAGGTGTAGTGCTGTTCCGCAACCGATGGACCACTTAACATCGTGCCTGTGTGCCCTGATACCTGCACGTTAAATGACCTCATGGACGCTACTGACAATGCGGTTATCGTAGCAGGGTGTTGGGCTGATACAATTTGAATTGCCATCGATACGCTAAGAAGAAGAAGAAGCCGGAATTTTCGAAAAAAGAAAACTATTTGATTGGTTTTAAGTTAAGATAAGACTGATTACTTAGTTCAATAAAGATTGATGAAGTTATATTTTTACACGACTGCCCAAAAAAAGGAGTGTTATGTTTTTAGGGTTCATGTATGTTTGTGAGTTTATTTATTCCATCATAACTTCTAAATCCCTGAACCGATTTCGATGTATTGGGTATTGTTATAATCCTTATATTGTCCCGGGTTTCAATTTATACCAGTATTTGCATGGCGCGACTGCCTACGTCTAACCTTCACAACCCAGTCTTCTTTCTATCGTGTCGTTGATGAACAACCTAGTGTCTAACTTGAAACCGCCTGTAGGCCTCTGACACGGCTTTGTAGACCATCGAGGATATCTCTCAGGTGTGTTGATTTCGCGATGTTTTCCTTTACAATTTTAAGCAAGTGATACGCACATGACTCCAAAAAGTCACTGGTTCATGGCATTGGGTTCGAACCTGCAAGCTTTCATTTGCCAGTCCAATGGTCATACCACCAGGCTATCATTACTTACAACAGAACCCAATTAGAAGGTAACACGACATCTCGTGGTAAGATTGGTTATTAGATATTCAGGCATCTGACTACCTGTAATAGGAGTCATAGATCTTACAGTAACCTAACGTGCTCTCCGAAGCACGGGGGGAATCCTCATCACTTACACATTGACCTTAGATAATAAATTAGGACCTTGTTTATCTATATATATAAAAATGAATCCCTATTTCCCTTGGTCACGCCGTAACTTGAGAACGACTGCACCAAATTCGATAATTCTTTTTTTGTTGTGTTCGTCATTATCAGGACATGGTTTTTACATATTTTATTTAAATCTTACGGCGAAGTTTTTAACGGGGCGGGTGAAACCGCGGGGCACAACTAGGGCATAATAAAAATCATCACAACATATTCAAGATTGTAAATTTAAACTATAACAGCAACAAATTCTCCAAAAACAACACTATTTACTTAAACATTTCACAGCAAATGGTTTTCTTTGTCGTAAAAGTAAGAACAGAACTTCGTAGAACATAGAGTAACTTCGTTGATTTTACAGTCTATAACCCCTTGTTACTATATGTTGTTGTGTTCATAAAAATGTTTGCGAGACGAGTGCTTCAGCGATTGGCGTATAAAAGTACGAGCGGAGCAATAATAGCTCTCGTACGGAAGCTGTAGGGGTGTGGCTTTGGTGAGAGGAGGTAGCGAATTAGTTTTAAGTAATATTGTAGTAATTAATATTACATATAGCTAATTCGCTACCTACTTTTACAATACAATTATATAAATTGATTAATATTCTGTATTGCCATTGTGTTGTAATAAATTTTTTTGTCGTTTAACCGCTGTCTACGGAGTGTACCTACTTATCTATGGGGTTGAAGCCCCAGTCGCAATCTGATGTTTCTATGAACAAAAAGTAATAAACATAGCATCACGCCTGTATTCCCCGAAGGGGTAGGCAGAGGTGTACACAGTTGTACACCCACATTTCATCAATGCTGTTATTAAGTCCCATGTAATAGGTGGTGAGCCAATTGCCATCAACCGGGCACACTTCCAAACTCCGAGCTGCTACTGAGCATTTCCTAATAGAAAAACTCAATAACACTTTGCCCGACCCGGGAATCGAACCCGAGACCTCCTGCTCAGCAGTCGAGCTTGGGACCACTAGACCAACGAGGCAGTGACAAAAGTCATACATGTTTAAAAATAATTGTACCTATATTATATATATTATTAAAGTGTATAACAAGTATAAAAATGTATTTATCACTTCACACGAATGGAATGGCTTACGCCAATAACACCAATTGGAGCAAAATCTTATGGCCGACCCACAAGATTTTCAGCATACATTTATGGTGGCTTCTTTACAACCTTTTAGCAGTTATAACTTCAGAGTTCGCTACGCACGTAGTAATGCGTTTAAAAGATTTATCTATATTGTAAATACTGTCATATTAATAGAAATAAAAATTTTAGGGCAGTGTTATTGGGTTTTTCTGTTAGGAAATTCTCAGGAGCAGCCCGGAGTCAGGAAGTTGGTGGTGTGACACCCCCGTGACTCGGAGAGCACGTAAAGGCATCGATCCTGCGCCTAATCACTCTCCAGTCATGTCGGATTGCCGTCCCATCGGAATATGAAAGTGAAGGAAGAGGGAGTGCCCTTTTCGGTCTCGTACAGGTACTTTATATTCTTAATGTTTAGTTTTTTATTTTTTTCGTTGTCTAGTATTACTCGATTAAATATTTTTTCTTTCTTCTTCTATCCAATAAAAATCCACTTAAATATTTTCTCGTAAGTAGTTATATTTAGGTACATAATATTTTGCATGCCTGACTGGCAGTTTTGTGTCTTTTTCCTTTAGTTGATAATATTACAATATCAATCATTATTATAAATATCGAAATCTAGACAACAACCAGTTGAAGATACCTAAATCTTTGAAAAGCATTAAGGCATGCTTAGCGAATCTTTTTCCATGTAATATAATAACGACTAGTTGCTTCCTCTAATCGCTACATTTTATCAACATGTCCCCTACCAATTACTTTAACTCGTAACAAGATTCTGCGGGTGGTTCTGAACATAATGCGCTCTATTCCATTTATCAGGAACAAAATGTACCAGTGTAAGCCTCTTTTAAAATTAAACCCATGCTCGGAGTAGTCGTAAGGTTTCCTTTTACAAAGACATGGAATTGTATTCTTTCTAACATTTTCATTTCCATTATACTCAGGTAGGTATTTCACAGAATTAAAAAAAAAGTACTGTAACATTTTTTCTGCCTGTATCGTGGGTGCGTTTACAAACATTTAATCTCACAAGCACACACACACCCAGACCCGGAGCAATTATCTATAGATCGTAGAAATATTTGCTCCGTGCAGGAATCGAACCTGCTACACGCAGCGCAGCAGTCGGTCTCTCGACCACTGCGCCAGCCGCGCTGCCAAAATTGACTTGTTAGGTAGGTAAAATTTGGTTATTTTATACGGGTTGAATATAAAGCCTTTGAAGTCGGTTAAAAAACAATGAATATTGAACATGTTTTGCTCAGCTTATTAGAATTACTTTGGTTTTTACTAATAGATACATATACATAATAAAAATCGTGAGGAAACTAGCACAGCTGAGAGGTGTCCTCGAACGTGTGTAAAGCCATGTCAGAGGCCTACAGGCTATTCTGACACTGGGTTGCTCATCAACCAAACGATAAGAAGAATACATATTTAACAAGGATACCCTACATAAAATATATACAGACATACTTGTAGAATATCATAACATAGCATCACACCTATAGTCCTCGAGGGAGGAGGCAGAGGTGAACACATACACCACCGCACTTCATCAATGCTGCTCTTAAGTCCCATGCGAACCAAGGTGGTAAGCTTATTGCCATCAACCGGACACAATTCCAAACTCCGGGCTGTACCTACGACTTTTCCATAGATTATAGTATAATCATTATACAGATATACGACTGCTGACAGGAGGTCTCGGATTCCATTCCCGGTTCGGACAGTGTTATTGAGTTTTTCTATTAGGAAATTCTCAGTAGCAGCCCGGAGTTTGGAATTGTGCCCGGTTGATGGCACCTATTACACGGGACTTATAACAGCATTGGTAAAATGTGGGTGTACGACTGTGTACATCTTTACTAGCTTAATCTATAGCGTTGCATGATCTAATATATAAAATTCTCGTGTCACAGTTTTCGTTGCCATACTCTTCCGAAACGGCTTGACCGATTTTGATGAAATTTTTTGTGCTTATCCGGTATCTATGAGAATCGGCCAACATCTATTTTTCATCCCCCTAAATGTTAGGGGTAGTCCACCGCTAAATTTTTTATTTATATGGCATAACAACGTTTGCCGGGTCAGCTAGTATTACTATATAACTAACAGGAATTAACGCGCAAATAATATCAAAACCTCGCTATTTAGTCGGTTGAAACTACGGACACAGTAATTGTAGTGTGGCGCGGGCTTTATAATAATAATGAAAACGTGGAGGTAAATGAGGATGTGCCTAATTATTTTTTATGTGGTAGGTGCCAACCGAGCAGACGGCTCGCCTGATGGTAAGCGATTACCGCCGTCCATGCACACCCGCAACACCAGAGGAGTCACAAGTGCGTTGCCGGCCTTTTAAAAAGGAGTACGCTCTTTTCTTGAAGGTTTGAAGGTCGTATTGGTCCGGAAATACCGCAGGCGACAGTTCATTCCACAGTTTTGTTGTGCGAGGCAGAAAGTTTCTAGAGAAACGCACAGTTGTAAACTGCCAACCATCTAAATGATAGGGATGGAACTACTGTCGCGTAGAACGATGATGGAAAGATGCGGCAGGGATCAGTCCGAACAATTCCTCGAAGCATTCCCCATAGTATAGGCGATAGAAGATGCATAGCCAGGCCACATCTCTACGCAGCACCAAGGCGTCTAGCCGGTTTGAAATATGTTGGCAGTCGCTCTCCGTTGGATGCGGTCGAAACAAGTTGAACAACCTCTTGCAAATGAATATTTCTTAATGAATAGATAAAAACAAAACTTTGCATGTAACTTTAAATATTATTAATCTTGTGTTTCTCAGACAAATGAATGTATTATTCTTATGAGAAATAAATGTCTTAAACCAGAATAGATTCAGGCGTTACTTTGCGGAAGTCCATTACAATGGATGCAAATAAATACAATATCTAGCTACTTCCACAAAATTGAGGGTAGTCATGCATTATCTGTTCCGTAGTGTCCGCCACCGAGGCGTTGGTTACTCGGTGGCGGACACTGCACGGTCTAACAGCTCCTGATGATACCCCGTGGAGGGGCGAAACACGTGTAGAGTAGTTGGTGGTAGTCGGAATTTTCACCGCTTGCGTATGTGCATATATTTGCGGGCGGTGCACAGGTAATGCATGACTACCCTCAATTTTGTGGAAGTAGCTAGATATTGTATTTATTTGCATCGAATATTTCTTATTTCAACTTATTTCGATAATCAAACCGGCCATTTAATGAAGAAGAAATTGAAATGGCGGTTACTTTTGTTCTACTGGTTACCACAATGTTGAAATAAACAGATAAAGAAATAAAAGTGATAATTACCATTGATTATTTATTTAAAAATAATACAAAATCCATAAAAAATAAGAATAATATGCGTAATTAAATTAATACATATAGGTGTTTCTTAACCTAATGGCACAACTAATATAAACAGAATATGTGCTGATTAAATATTTTAACCTTTGGACGGAGTTCAGGAAGAAGACTTTAGTAGAGTAGTATTCGAAGATAAATTAGCAGATTGACACTAATGGGCAGATTTGATTAATTTTTATTTGTACTTTTTCGTTTCCATAACATTTCGGTACTCGCCAATGATCAGTGACTACACAGCTTTCAATATCAAAAGTGTACATTTTAAATTACTTCAGTGTGTTAATATTTTTGTTATTTTACCGCATGCTAAGTCAATATGGTTTATCAATATTATGCAGTGTTTTTGTTTTCAATAATTATGTTCATATTGATATTAATTTCATTATTCCGATTTTTTTTTATGAAATTTGGGGCAACCGAGCAGACGGCTCGCCTGATGGTAAGCGATTACCACCGCCCATGGACACCCGCAACCCCAGAGGAGTCGCAAGTGCGTTGTCGGCCTTTTAAAGGTTTTGGGCCTCCGGTACCCTCACTCACTCGGCGAAACACAACGCAAGCGTTGTTTCACGCCGGTTTTCTGTGAGGCCGTGGTATCAATCCGGTCGAGCCAGCCCATTCGTGTTCATACAATTATTTAGGTTTGTAAGTATTCAAGACTGATTTCAATGATAATTTATAAGGATATTTTTTTATTTTACAGATTTTCTACAGACATTTTATTGTCGTCATAAATTAATCACAGAATACAGGTTATTAAAGAAATACGACAGAGTTCATATAAGTACCTACGTACTATTATAATGCATGTACAATATTACTTACTTAAATATAATAAAAATGGACGGAATTAATCACAACTTAAGTTACGAATACTCTTACGAACTAACATTCAGCCTTCATAACATCTTATAAATTATTTGGAGAAATTATTTAATTATATTTTTTGATTTACCAGTAATTATACAACATGTCACAAAAAGTTTGCAGGATTCGAACCCGCATTACGGGGCGCAGCAGCCAACTTCTCAACTGCTGTGCCTATATTGAACATGCCCATAAGCAAGAGGGTAGTAACCAGATGTGAAATCGATGGTGTTATGAGTAACAATGTAAGTCTAAATCAATGATATTATAAACTATAGATGCGTTACCCGCGCTCAATAATGGCAATAGAATAGTAAGGCACTTGCCCGACTCGCATTCGGTCATGTACGAACCACTGTCGTGGCCACACGTCACTATCGCCCACGATTCTTTGCGAAATTAGAGGAAAAACGCCTTCCTGTGTTAAAATATAGCGTCCAAATTATGTGCGTGTGGTGTGAGGGCCACTTTGTTAAAACTCATTGAAAATGTGCTTAGGATTTAGTGAAGTCCTAAAGAATTGTGAAAGTTGGAATTAGATTTTGTGAAAGTCAAATAAAATAAGCGAGTTATGGACTGTAAAGTTGGGCCCTCAGTTCTCACATAGAAGATTGAGGGCCCACCTGTACCGAATAAAATATGAACACTAAACGAAATTTGTGAAAACAAGATATTTCACTTTATTATGAGTACGGTCACTACTTCATAAAATATATTAATATGTATTCCGAAATATTAAAATATCATTTTTAACAATCAAAACCGCATAAAATTTACTTTTTTCCCGACATTGCTCTGTAACTGCGTCACGCGATCTCGCACCAATGAGAATGCAGCAGCATAACGCGAGTATCTGCCGAAACTAAATGTATATTTATCTCTTTTTAACAACTGATAATTGCTGTATGGCTCTCTCCTTTTCTCCGGAGACTGTATGATTGTATGCAATAATATTCGGGTATAACGCGTCTATATATAAAACATCATTGTTCTAAGTACATACATGAAACGAATTTTAATTGTGCGCTTTTATCTTTCTTAACACAAAGATTTTGTAGTTTATTTGTGTTTACTTAATATATTCTGGCGTTACTTTACGGTACAATGGATGCAAATAATATGGATTTATATTTAAACCTACACAACAATGTGAATTAAGTACACATTGATATAAATGCAAATAATATTTGTCCAACTATCACTAAGATCGGTTACAACATTTTGAATGGTATTTTATAAGGTTTTCTATAGAAAATCTGTCGGATCTTAAAATATTACAGTCGATCAAACTGGGCTTTAAAATACTTCGTCATAATTATAACCTCATATTTTAAACTTACGACCCCCACTAACGTACTCCAAAGTTTTGCCACCAGCGTCACAATTGAATTAATTTGACCATATTAATGTAGGACATTATTCAATTCCATACAATGAATATGTGCTAATAAGGACTGACATGTCGATTGTGTCGTTCAAAAGGCTAATTACATAATGAATGATTGAAATATCATACAATATTATATCAGTAAAATCTATGCAGGTTAATGGAAATATTTAGTTATCCTTTTCGATCGTATCGATAATCCAGCAGGGCTGTATTTGTCATACATTGCGCCATGTGCACTAAAAAGTAAAAATCCTATACCACATCGACTACTAAGACGTACGCAATGTATATTGTCGAACTGTCAAAATGAAAGCATATTACCATTGAAAGTGATTTACTATTTACCCGGCTGAGCTAAATATAGCTGAGTATTATTTCCCCCCAATATTTGTGCCTAATTCAAACACATATTACAGATTTGCTTGTCCATTTGTTTGACGCATACTTAGGTTGGAATTACACTTTAGGGATAAGGCAGACAAGACTACGTGGAGTCGGATTTACGGCGATTCGTTTCTGTCACTAAAACCTAATTTTTAGCAAATGTTTGAGGACTAACAATTTCATTATAAATGAACATTCGGAATAATACACATTATGTAATACAATACTTCGGACAAATGACTTTATTTCACGCAAAATTAGGAGATTTAATTATTATAGGTCTCGATATTATGACAGAATAGTTTTAGAAGTAGGTAAAGATAATTATGTGAAACAACATTTCGAATATTTGAACATTATGGTTACTGAAATTTATAGCAAACGTATTATCGATAATGATTTTCGGACAAACAATTTTAGGAGAAAAAAGCGAGTGCCGATGAAATAACTTCTTGCATTTTCTGCTGACAAAATTATTATTTGGATGTGTTCAGCGACTATTGTCATTGGTGTTTACAAAATTTCATCGGTAAAGCCGTTCTAAGTCTAATTTAAAAGTTGGTGAGCATATTACCAGACACAATTCCAAATTCCGAGCTGCTAAGAAGAATTTCCTAAAAACATAACCCGAACTGGAAAGCGAACCTACTCCGTAGCCCTGCGACTACAAGAGCAACGATGCAGTTTATTTTGACTTATAATTATTTAGAATTCCATTTTGTTAAATCAAAAATGGATCTACGTTTGGCCACCAACTCGCTTGATAGTAAGCGACGGTGTGTTTTTGTGTATGGCATCTCGCAGGTCAACCTAGGAGGTTGTCGACTGCTTAACCGGACTGACGGTGTGTGTGTGTTTTGGATGACATGACTAAACAATAGAACAAGCAAATCAGAAACATAAACCTGTGGGCTTACTCTTGAAAATAATTCCGCTCGATTGACATTGGAAATATGTCAGTTCGTACTTTTAAATGCCAAGATACCTAAAAAATAATTATAGTTTCGGGATAATATGAAGACAACATGCTTTAAAATTGAGGCAACTGTGTTGTACGTAAATTTATTTAAAATTGACGCGTTGTTTTAAGGCGTCTATTTAATATTGGAATTGGATTGGAATTGATATTAGTTTCAAGAGTAAACTCACTGGACCCAGTCTTTAAATTATATTCAATACAACATGATAGCTCCATTGACCTTCTCTTCTAAGGCCGGTGCTATGGTGTCGATATCTCGTCCGTCCGCCATGGCTATAAGTATACACACGTCGTTGATAAACGCTGCGATGCTTGCTGATACCACCAACCTGGAAATGGAATGAAGACAGCATGAGTAGTGATTTATTTATTTAATAAAAATACATCAACAACAATATACATATAACATGTGTGATGGGACTTTTACAATCAGTAACATATTATGTAAATTATATAGTTATATTTTATTACATAACGTAGCATCATGATCCCTGTGATCCCTGAGGGGTAGGCAGAAATATAGCAGTAGTTAGCTGTACACCCAAATTTCCCAAATTTTATTAAGTACCATTAATGGTGACCCTATTGCCATCACCTGCCATGGCATAATTATAAACCGGGCTGCTACTGAGAATTTCCTAACAGAAAAACTCAATAACAGTTTGGCTGACTCGGGAAACGAACCCCCAAGACCTCCTGCTCAACAGTCGCGCTTGGGACCACTAGACCAACGATACAGTTAATCAGTTTTTTTTTATTCAGTAGGTACTTCATGTACCTCCATGCCTCGATACTCTTAACAATAAATAAGGTATTGACAGATCACACACATGTGACATTACACATATACAATGGACGGAGACTCCTAAACTACGCGATAGCCTTTATCTTACGGGACAGAATTAATATAAGATGGCGTTGCTTGCGCAGTGGTCGTGACACTGGCTGCTGCGTCGCGTGTCGCAGGTTCGATTCCTGCACGGAACAAATTATTGTATGATCTACAGATAATTGTTCCGGGTCTGGGTGTGTGTGCATGTGAGATTATATGTCTGTAAACGAACCCACGATACAGGAAGAAATTCCTAGTGTGGACGGAGGTCATATAAAAAAAAAAGGATAATAATAGTAGAATTTATATCCTTACCAGAAGGACAGTCCAAGGTCTGCGGTGTCGTCAGAAGACCACGTGTTCGCAAGGTCCTCGTCCGACATGACATTGTGCTGCAATCTTAAGAAGTACTCTGTCAGCCATACTGCTATTGCTCCAAGGCTGAATAGCACTGGAAATGGAAAAGAAACATTTGAGTGATTATTTTATAACGGTAAGACACGGATGGAACTAAAACCCGCAACCTTTGACATACCGTGTCATGGCTCTGAACTACCGTGTCGCATGTTCGTATCTATTAAATTTCAAGTTTCCTCCTCCTTGTCTAAAGAAGACGCCTGGCGTCATCTATATTCATTTAAAGATTAATAATAATTTAGCGTAACCACTTTGCAGTTATAAGGCGTCGAAACGACATCCCAATCCTTTATAATCATTTCAATTTATTTAACTGATGTTTGATCAAAATAAAATATAGATGTCGCAGATGGTTGTCGCAGATTAGGTGTTTTCTAACATTACAGACACAAAAATCCGTCCACCCAGCCACGGAAAGTCATATCAGAATAAAGTATATTTTTTTTACTTGAGTAGTGACTATCCATTTAATATACCTATACAATAAAGAAACCAAGATTCGGTATATTGAGCAGAAGTCAAGATGGTTTAGTGGGCAGAGCGTTTAGAGTATTTATCCAGCTTCAAATCCTGTTCACGACCGTTTTTTTTTTTGTTTACACAAAAATTATAAGTGTAAATTATACATCATTAACTGGTGCCCGCGACTTCGTCTGCGCGAGTAAAGGTATGTTCTTGCGCAAGATACAATCTATCTTCTTGCCAAATTTCATTACGATTTGTTCAGCCGTTTGGTCGTGAAAAGGTAACAAACAAACAAACAGAGTTAATTTCGCATTTATAATATTAGTATGGATGGAGTCGTCGGTGCACTTGATGGTCATCCTAAAGACCCATTAATCCCTAACACCAAATATTAAACAACAAGACTAGTAAAAAAACCATAAACTTTTAAGACGATACGGGGAGCAGGGCTTACCTTTGAAATGCATGACATTTCTACTTCTAGTAAGAGTTTCAAAGTAAATCGTGCCAACTCCCATATCGTCACAAAAAGTATCAGTTTACTTAATTACCTGCTAACGAGTTGCTGACAAGTAACGGTCGCGGTGAACACCGCGCCCGCGCAGCCGATCCAAGTGCGGCTAACACGCATGCGCCACCAGCCGATAGCAGTGACGCTGCCAATAAAGCTGCAGTACCGCACCAGGCCCATCGCCGCGCTGGATGCGTGCCAGCTTTTACTGGAATGTACGATTATGTATGTCATTAAGTATGTTTGAAGTAAATTGACTAAAATTCTAAAATAAAACGGTTAATATCAAAACTGTAAAACGTACATATTTTAGCCGTAGTTTACAACGGCTGTATCAATGGATTACTTACCAACGAACCACACATTTTCTCGTAAGGGTTAATTCATTAATGCAATCTACCTTAATGCGTTAGGACTTGCTGTTGATTGCTTAACTTGATGAATAATGTAGCTTAAGTCAAGAGTACATGAATAATAAGATAAGTATAATAATTGAAGGATCAACATTAAATTAACAATACGTATTGTGGTGGCGGCCGACTCCGAGTGGTTACGGGCATCATGTACAAATGTGACTTTTCCAAGTCATATGTACCTACTCTCTTATTTTTTTTTAAGACATCACAAACATACGGTGAAGGAAAACATCGTGAGGAAACCTGGACCTTGACCGAAATCGCTAACTATAGCCTGGTTACGTTATGTTATGTTGGGAGAATGGGCAGCAAATGCATTCAACAATCAACCACCCAACATCTATAAGAAGGTAATCCAAAGATTGTTATCTGAAAATACTTGCAAGATAAAACTGCCCTTGACAACCAATTAATAAGATCTAACCGAATGTGTATCGTGTTTCAATAAAGCTATAAATCTCAACCAACGACATTAATCGCGTCAAACTTGATGTCATTGTCGTTAAACCAGATAAACGCAACAACTGAATAGATTACAAAACTGAACGTAAGCTGCAACTTCCAGATCGTATCGGAGACACAAAACGAGTCTTTGGCAATGACTAGTCTTGGATTTGTTCTAGTTTTTTGATATAGAGCTGATATGAAATTGGGATTAGTTTGATGTCACAACTAAGGAAACCAAGAGATGTTTCCAACAGGAGCAAGAGTACTTCAAATGGACTAAAATCTCCAAAAGCCCTTTTCGGGGAATTTAGCCCTAACGGAGTGTAAATTAAAACTGTTATAAAGGATCTTGCTAGCCAAGTAACCAAAATTCTTAGAATAATCACGCGCGAAACGAACGCTTGTAATTTAGAATTAAAAGTGCAGTTTTAAAGGTAACTTCCGAATATTCAAACTATCTTTACAATATGATGATAAAGTGTCATTGTTGCGAAATAAATGGTGCATTGCATGAGAGATCAAATCCAGCCTCGCACCACTCGAAATAATATAACTAGGTACCTGCACAAAAGTATGACTTTCGGAGCTTCTAAAGATTACAAAGCATGTATAAAAGAGCTTGCGAAATATTATCAGACATTTTACAATTCGTGCTTGTTCTAAATAATTTATGTCGACCACACATTCTGGCAACAAATGTGTACATATGATTTGGCCAACCTTATCTTAGTTTACCAAATGCATTGCTGAAATAAGGGGTATCGTCAAGAGATCGCGAGAGTATTGACACGTTCCAAGCATGTAGAATTCTTATCTACGAAGAGCAACGTGTCAAAATGCAGGTTTGTGTCTGAAATAACGGAGATAAAGATAAATCTTTCTCAAAAATAGTAACATAAAGCCTGGCTGATATCTAGTGCAAAACCTAGCAGCCAACTTTAAAAACAGGACTGAATCCTTTTATACGTTGGAATTGGTCCAATCAAGATGATTATTACATTTGACTTAGGAAATTGGAGAACACCGGTTATCGTACCAATGGTTGTAGGATGACCTGACCGCCGTAGGATAAAAGAAAATTAAACTGTATATAGATATCGCTTACCACTAAAATCATGATTCCTCCACCCATATCCACCGAAGTTTAGCTCCTTCCGGCCCTCAAACAAACCGAAGCTAATCCTCCCTTCAGATTCTAAAGGATTCGACGTCCTTCGCGCACGCGCATCTATCCAATGCGTTGTGCCCAAAGACGCCACAATCAACGCAATACACAAACACGAGCCGAAAAATGTCGCAAAAATCATCGATCGCTTGAATAAATTCAACTTCATTTTGATTTTATTTTGCTCTTACACTTTCACTGACTACCAAGTTCGTCAATAAACCGCTAGATGGCGTTATGTCACATAATTTTTTTCACATAGTTGTTCGCGTTAATTGTTTCGTTTTTTTATTGTTTTCTAGCTATTCAAGTTGTGTGATTGGTTCTCTGATACGTCCATTGTTCGAATCATCTAGTACGATCATAACCGTTTCCCTTTATGTATCTTCGCACGCTGAGAAGAAAATCTGTAACAATAAAGAAAATTGATTATGCAAAAGTTGTGTTTATTAGAGTTCATAAACTGCAATTTAATTGGACACAGCTAGCCGGTTACGTAGTTATATAATAAATTACACTGTTAATCTTATAAACCTAAAATAATAAATGTTATACGCGAGAAAAGTATTTGGCTCTGTCACCTGAAAGTAAAAGTTAAAAAAGTAGCACTTAAAATTGTCGCATATTTATATGATATATAACGTGCGAAAGGATATAACTACTTATGTACATACGGATTTCCGAACGCATTCAAAAGAGAATTGAAAGACTTGCGAGTGGCATACGAGTGAAACCATAGAATTAGAATATTTTTGGTACCCCATAGAAGGACATAGAGCTCAAAAAAGTGCAACCGATTTTGAATTGTCAATGTGTGCGTGCAATAGTAATGTACAACGTGGAAATATTGACACGATATCAATTATCGATAAACAATATTTCAGATGTAAAGAATTGGTATACAAAATTAAAATATTTTCAATTAAATTATGTTAATAAATCTAAAATCACAAGGGTAGGTATTATTTAATGCACTAAATTAATTAATTACATTATTATAATAAAAAAAATCATGCGCACACATTAAAGAAAATAATTTTCTATAAATGCAAAAACAAAATAGAGTGATTATGAAAAAAAACATTTTATCGTAAAAAATCGTGGGGGTGTTTTCGAAGATTTATCTGAATAATAAGATTTTGCTCGCCATTTTGGAGCGTCCACCATATTGAATTTAGTGTGACAACATTTAAGTTTTCGTATTCTTCAAGATATGTCTTTGAAAAAGCATTAACGCATGCTTAGCGAACTCTAAAGTTACAATAGTAAATGGAAAAAGAATACGGTCGCGAACAGGATTCGAACCTGCGCCTCCTGGATAGATACTCCAGGCGCTCTGACCACTAAGCCATCTCGACCTCTCATCTCCTCATCATCATCATCATCATCTCGAGAGGTCGAGATGGCTTAGTGGTCAGAGCGCCTGGAGTATCTATCCGGGAGGCGCAGGTTCGAATCCTGTTCGCGACCGTATTCTTTTTCATTTTTTTCCATTTAATATTGTAACTTTTTTTTTCGTATTCTTCTCAGTAAAAATGAAATCTTCTTTTTCTTTATTTTTTTCTCCTTTAACTTTATTCTTTTCTTTATCAATTATATATCAGTCTCATCTATTATTCCTTTTCCTTAGCATCGATAGGAAACCTTTCAGTATAATAAAAATATATCATAAAATTGTGATATTCTCTTGAATTTGTACAAAAAATATATAAACAACATACTCATTACGCTATCACATATAGGCTCAGTGCTCGCCACCTAAAGGTGATAGCGCAGTAATCAACACCTAGTTTCATTCGGGGTCTATTTTTAAAATTAATATTACTAGCGCAGTTCGTTAGATCATTATTAACAACCAAGGTCCACACAAAGTAGGTTGGCGATCCGGATTTGGGGACTACTGTAATAGCGTGATTACGTAACCTGGGCCACTAAGCTACGCTTAGCTTCTTATATGTTATAAGCGTTCGGGCAGACATACCCACAAACAGACAGAAACGTTTCCAAACATTTTGGTTTCATCTTCTGTGTCGATAGTATTAAAAAACCCCAATTAAAATTATGGAAAAATAATCGATGTGCAGAGATATATCAACCCTTCAAATAAATTCTGATATCGGAACTTCTTGTTCTAAAATTTCATCGACACTATAGTCGACACTGACAAGTCACTATTTTGTGTACATGAAATCAAAATTTATATTAGAACAACGTACTCAATATTGCTTTTATGACCATTGTTTTTTACTACAAAGAAAATTCACTATTTTCTTGATGGGATTTGGCTTTTCAAATAAATTTTCTAAAGATAGTTTTTTCCAAAATATGGCCATGAAAATATATGCTCTTGTTGACAATTTACCTGTGAAATTAATGTTTTTCTGGAATATTTTTATAAGAAACATCTCAGCCACCAACACAACACGTAGGCATCGCTTATAAATTTTAAATCTATATAAATTAAACAGGATTCACTGACAATACAGTAAATTTAAGTTGGCGTGATTTTTGACAGTGACACTGGAGAAAACAACATCTGCCAACAGTGCTGACCGAACCTAAATATGCTTTCTCTTTCTAACATGTGATATTTCCGTAAGAAATTCCATACCAAAAGTAGGCTTTGTAGGTCTATTTCTATCCTACGTTTATGGGTGAAACTGATTCGACGTCAAGTACGTAGCACAGTGTCGCTTGGCGTGGATGTAATGTTGATCTAAACGATCTAACTTGTCATATAAAAATATATATGAGCTCCAACGCGTCCAGCACACCTATTGGCTATCTCGGTTACCATCGAATTGATGGTCACTTTATAGTACATTGAGTTGTAGTTGCAGCTTTTCTATGATAAGTAACAATATTAAAAACATATGGTGCAACGTACTACAAAGTGACCTATAATCGGCGTACGTAATCCACATGTGCCTAATGCAACCTTCACAATGGTCAGGTTTATGTTTGTTTCATGATCAAAACAAGATTACTCCTATTCTTTTTTACTTTTTACGTCATACTATATCATACCTTAAACGACTTCCGGACAAGGCAAACCTTTCATTCATATAACTTAAATCTTAATCACAATCTCACGATCTAATATTGCATGTCCGGATCTGATTTACTCTGTCATTAAGCGATGAAAACAATTTGCCACGAAAGTTACGTTTTATAATCATTATGGTCGCAGATTACATGGTCTGTTAGGTTCCATCTAAATTGTATTAAGTTTGATAGCATTATAATGCTGATAACGTCTGGAAAGTATTTCTGATCTATCTGCTATTTTCAGAGATAAGCATTAAGGTTTAAAAATTAATATTTAAAACTTTTATACAGGCAGTTCATTAAACGGAGTAGGTTTTTGCCGTATGAGAACCATGTAGTAAATTGCTAACTGACAAAGTAGCACGAAAGTTATGCTGTATAATTCCCTTGTACGGAGCATTTTGGAATATTGCAGTATTGTGTGAAGTCCTCACTACGCCACGTATATGCTTCGCTTAGAGCGCGTGCAAAAGAGGTTTCTGTGGCATCTGGCATTTTCTGTTGGAAAAGCTAAAACCCTGCACTCCTACACCGCCCGCCTGCAATATTTCAAAATGCACACTTTGTCTACTCGCTATAACCTCACTGATGCCATGTTTCTTTACAAATTACTTCGAAATAAAATAGATTGCTCCAATTTGCTTGGTCTAATGAGATTCCGCGCACCATCTAGATATCCCCGTAATAGCATTACTCCCTTATGCCCGCCGATACGAAGGACAGTTCTCGGTGCAAATTCACCTATCCCTAGACTATGTAGAATGCTGAATGGCGTTAGCGATTTAGTTGACGTTCACCATGATAGTGTAAGCCAATTTTAAAAAACCATCTCTAATTGTCACTCGCACAACCCTCTATAATTTTATATAATTGTATTGATTTATTATATTTTAATTGATTTTAATTTAACAATTTTTTTTAACAACAATCGTGTTATAATAATTATTTTTATTTTTACCAATCCTAATATTGTAATGTAGTAATTATCAGAATGTATTATTAATTATAATCTTTTTATCTCCTTCATAGACAACCAAACACAGTTTTCATAAATTACCTTGTTGGCCCGTTTTTCATTTGTGCATGTTGTTTTAGCCTGTAAGTAATTGTTACACTTATTCATGTTTATTTGTTATTATATTATTAATGTATCAGTGTAAACAATTGTTGGTTAACCAAATAAATAAATAAATAAAAACTGAACATTTTACGAAAATCCATAAAGACATCATCCAGGGGCCTAATTCTGATAATTTACCAATGCTTCAGTTGAGTGTCGATAGTGTGTCGATGGAATGATTTTAGTTAGACCGGTGGTCTTATTAAGCTAGCAGACTACCAATTAACTAAATTCATTCCATCGACACACTATCGACACTCAACTGAAGCATTGGTAAATTAGCAGAATTAGGCCCCAGGTATCCAAATAAAAATGAAAATGAAAAATGATTGTGCTAAGTATTTGAATGAAACTGCAAACAGCAGATGGGTGATAAAACAGATATTAAAATACACTCTGCAGAAGGGGAACCCTCATATGGGTGTTATGCTCTACTGAGTCCTGGACAAAAAGCAGATGTTGCTTATCTTTCCACATATTTGTGAGATACCATTAGTTTACTTCGATGAGGTTGTTATACGAAGGCTGTCAAGGCCAGCAGCAGCTTCGGTCACTAATAAAAACAGGCAGAAGTTATTTCATTTGAGTCAAAACTTCAATTCGTATAAAAAAGTTTTTATAAATTCAAGTTCAACTCTAAGTGCAATTAATAAAAATATCTATACTTCAAATGCTGCCATTTGTATTCAAGGTCAAAAAGACGTTTGTTGACGTAACACACTACAATGTGTTAATATAAATTTACTGGAAATGAAACCGGTCAATGCGATGCAGAACATCTAAGATTTGTAAACAGTAGAGGAATTTATATGGAAATCTATAAACATACCATTCAGAGAAAAATACAGACGAGATATTATCAAGCTATTATAAGAAAGAGGTGGAACATTGGTGGTTATGTAAAAAAACATTAAAACTCGAATTAAGGTTGTCTTTAGAGTTTTGGATGACACGAAACTTCTAGATAAAGCAACTGCTAACTGATATACAATCTCTCACGTTTTTCTCATTGGGAAAAGCTGGTAATATTTATTTATTTTCACCTATTTTATTAACCACTTCATTCATACTCACTGCGACTGGTGATTTACTTACTCAAGCACTTGCTACAAAATCCATTCAGATATCAGAAAACCTAATGATCAAATTGACATTTTGAAAACCATTAGCGGCAAATAACGCCTATTCTTGTTTAGATTTGTCATAAAACTCAACAAGACAAGGTTGTCCGAAAAGATCACATTTATTTATTTTATTCAAGTAGTCCTTTATAATTTGCATTCATGATCAGCAAGGTCAAAATAATTAATTAAAATTCGGTAGGATATTTTTATATGTTAATGTTTTAGTGATTAAGGCACAATTTTTTCTCTAAATAATTCATCAGATGGAGATTCTCATGTTAGTTCCTGCATTTTTTAGCGTCTGATTCTGTTATTCACAATTCATCTAACAAATTACTTTAAAAATGTTTGTAGCCTGTTGTTCAAAGATCAATTAAAACAGGTTTTGCTTCTCGTCCAATAGGGTTGGTCAATTTCATTTCTCACCTTGTGATCTCTATTCAGTTGATACAAATACCATCAACGCTGCATAAAATAACCATTTCCAACTGGCTCACATTCACTGTCACACATAACTTCATATCCATTTCATTGAATATTCCGAACACCAGCTAAATATAATCACAATTCACACGGCATCCAAGCATTCAGTTGACTGATTTCACGCCATTGAAATCGAGGAATCTAATATCAAAATTTGGACTACTTTCTATCGACATGAAATCATTTATTCCGATTTCACCATGCATGATGTAAAGAGCCAATGATTAATTCATTTCTAACACTAGTAGTCGCATACTATGAGGGAAAGCCGGGGAAGAACGACAAACGGTGTTTAATTGGAAATTGATGCTGAAAGGAATGCGTGGAAAAAGCTGCGCCCGCCGCGATTTTTTGGTAGCTGTTTCTAGAGAATTATTTTATTATATAAACTAGCTGTACCCGTGGCTTTGCTCACGTCAAAGTAGTTTTTTGAGAAGGTCAGGTACGTTCGTTGAAGTCAGACCCCTCCACCCCTTCCTTTTTTGGTAATAATTGTTGCATTATTCTATTTTTGTCTATCCTCATTGAGTCCACCCACATACAGACAGCCGTGACTTTTCAGATACTTGACAGTTGCCCTAGCATCCCAAACTCATACAGATAAATCATAGCAAACTCTTAAGTTATAAATTTTAGTGGAAAAAAGAATACGGTCGTGAGCAGGATTCGAACCTGCGCCTCCTGGATAAATGCTCCAGGCGCTCTGACCGCTATGCCATCTCGACCTCTGCTCACTACCGCGAATTCTTCTTCCACATTTTAATACGTCTTCTATCTATTTAGTCCCTATACAGGTGACCGAACCGACACGACTAACTTTGCAGTTAATACAATATCGTACAGATTTTATGCGAATTCGCGGTAGTAAGCAGAGGTCGAAATGACTTAGCGGTCAGAGCGCCTGGAGTATTTATCCGGATTAGGATTACTTTACTAAACGATTCTTCATCTTCATGTCAATGGTACAATTTTAATTATTTGGTTGCCTAGATCCACACTTGCCCTGTCCAAAATTGTGTTCAGGTAGGTTCACTTTATGCTTAATTTTTTAGCGGGTGGTGGAAAAGTTCGTAGCCTCAGTTTTGCGGTGAGTCTCGACTGGGCATCCTGACACTACCTCGGTCAGTTTTAAATAACTGTGCCTGGCTTGTTAGGTGGTTAGGTGTTGTACTGGTAACTGGCCGTCATACAGTGGGTGTCTAGGGTCTGACTCCTGCTTGGATTTTTCCACAGCACACGCGACTTGTCTGTAGATATGTGGGGGCGCTATATCAGCTGTCGGATACAGCTTTTGAAGTGGTGTAGATTATACGATGTAATATTAGGATTCCACTCGTGAATTAGATTTTTACATAATCTCAATGGGCCTGCGTTTGACCGCCAACTCGCCTGATTTTAACCAATAATGTAATTGACGATGGAACACACTTGACCACTAAATACCTATTCACTTGAGCCTTGAAAACCAACAGATATATATTTATTGAGAAACACGGATGATGAACGAATTCGGCAGCAGTCCAATCAGCTGAAAGCTAGGTGCGACATAGATGATATTACGTTATTTTCCGTTTCCCAATAGTATTACCCAAAAATTTGATAAGCCGCCGTTACCGATACTTTGTAGATACCGGGATGTTTTACCACCTCTTCGATACCGGGAGTACTCCCGACTGAACGTTCCCGAATGACTGTACCGGCGCCCTATCTCTATGGAGTGCACTCCCTCTTTCTTCACTCACGTATTCCGGTGGGACAGCAATCCAATACGTCCGGAGTGAGATCAGGCGCAGAACTGACGGCATGACAATATGTGTTGGCCAAAATGATAATGTCACATACATAGGTAACATAAATTCACGTCTTTGGCCTAGGCTTCAGGTAGGCAGACACTATAGAACGCCACCTGCTAAGATCCTTACATACTCTTTTTGCTTCTATCACGTTCATAAGTCTGTTATTACACGCATGCTGTTTGTGAGCACTACTTTTTTGACTTTTTAGTGAGTTTCGGTGGGTCAATTTATATCCATTTAGGGATCTCAGAATTTCCACTTACACCTGCCTCGTCTTTTCAACATGACTCTAAGCATAATTTTTTCAGTTTCTGTCACTGCATCTTCATTTAAAAATGAAAATATTAATGATCATCAATCTTGTGCAGTGTAAAGAGAATCTTAGAAAAACTGAGTTATTAGTCTAGTAGTTGCAAGTGAGTATAAGCGTAGGTAAGTCTTGAGTTTGATCACCAGGTCGAAAAAAGTGTTGTTGAGTTCCATAATGGAGTTTTCAGTAGAGCTTGGGTCTGGCTTGTTGTTTATTTTTCCAACATTTAATACCCGATCTATAAAACGAATGCCCAAGATGCAGGTACTGATATTCTGTTCCAATCTCCGCTTAGTAAACATTCGCTGAGGTTAAGCAATGTTTTACACGGTATTATCATCTAGAATATATCATCGAGAATGTACTCTCCAACCACCTCAATAGCTGGACAGCCTCTAACAAAATCGTCAGTAATGCTTATTTGATGTTTCGCTATTACCTACTTATGGATTAGGCAATTAAATTAATCCTAAGGCCAGGCTGAGGAAATGTGTAGTTTTGTTACTAAATAGGTATTGGGGGCTGAGTTGCCCGCGTCCGTAGGAGTGCACCCTTAAAATGGAATCCCTACACGTAGCCCCAGGGTGGTGCAAAACAGGCAACACAACACTGGACGGAGGCTTCGACCACGGCTGTTTACCATCCACCGGACAAAGCCGTTGTGGGAGTGGAGTTGCATCCCAACTATCGTTCTGCCAAAATCTATCCACTCTACTTAAGAGTGAATAGATTTATTCTGGATATACGTGCTCCATCCTCGGCCACACCGTTGCTTGCCATCAGGCGAGTTGGTGGCCAAACGTAGATCCATTTTTTTTTTTTATATAATTTATGACACAGTTAAAATGACTTTTCTATGGAAAGAAGTACCATGATAATGATGAGATCTGATTGATAAAAATTTTACATAACGCTAACGTGTAACATCTTCACTGTGCTTCACCATATTGATATGAGACAGCAAGAGAAACACATAAAAAGTGGGTTTATATTACAAAAAGACACGAAAAACTAAAATAACGTTGTTTTTCTGCGAAATAACAGATAAACCTTGTATTATCAAAATTAAAAATATACAAAAATAATATCCTGTACCGGGATTCGATCGACTTACTTATTCTGTGCCAGTCACCTATGTATCGTATGCAACTAATTACTCACTTGACGATGTTGCTAAAATAGGCATTCACAATCTACTAATCAAAATACAAAACCGGTAAGTGCTTGGTCCCTATGTTATAAAGCGCTATGATACCTTTTGAAGTGCTTATCATTTTTGATAAGCTATACAACAGTGCAATTTTAATTGAAATCCGTCCAATTTAGATTCTGAGCGTGAGATGTTTAACATCACAGCTCAGCTCCCTTGAGGAAATGCGCAATTTTGAATAGCCTATAAGTTGACCCGGCTTCTGACGATATTTTTTACAAATTTTCAGTTGTTTCTTTTTCTTGGTTTGGACGCCAACCTCGGACATACAAACAGACAAAAATACTCAAATTTTAAAAACTACAGATTTGGCAATAGTATCGATTAAATAACACATTACGAAAGAAAAAAAATCCAAAAAACGAATTTGAAATTTTCGGGCTTTCGAGTTACGTTTTTATTATAAGTAGTATAGATAGATATAGATAAGATATATATAGATAAGATATATATAGATATAGATTATAAATATTTTGTGAAAGGTAACACATTTACAGTGCAGTTCTTTTCAAATTAAAATATGCTTTTAATTTTTCTTATAGTTAAAGGTAGAAACTAATATATTTACCGTACCGTTCCATTTGCGTGCCTAGCCGATGTGCGATCTATAATGTACCTATATACTACTATTACTTGTGGTTATAGAAATATTTTTACACAGCGTTTTCGACTTTCACAGCAGTCTACAATGGAGTTCCTCAAAAAAGGACTAATGCGTCTCTATTATCGCCCTGTTAAATTCACTTAAATAGCATGTACTTCTTTCTTCTCTGTAGCCGTTCTCTATTACCGTTTCTTCTATAGCACACAGTAACAGCTACATAATTCCTTACAATTACGCAAAGCGGAATGTGCCGCCTAATGAATCCTTTCAACCTTGACAATGGGGCAGACGTAACGGACGCGGTGTATCCACGCGTCACGTCACGCATGGCTGCCCTCAACATAAGGTCATTGTTATGCTGAATATTTGAAACAAATGTGGAGTGACATCATCAGCAGCCGGTTGCACTCGAGTGTTGGCTGGTCAACTATGGTTACAAAGTGGGGTAAGTCGATGGTTACAGCGAAAAGACTAGGATACTGAATTTGCCATTTTGGATTCTTCAGAAAATTTTGATAGTTTTCCGTCAATATAAAAGATTTGGTAAGTTGATTTTTCAACGAGAACCTTATTCTTGCATGGATCCATCAATCTACAAGATTTACTAAGACTAGATGGGTTCGAGGACTATTCTGAACCCATTGATAACTGTATAGCTAAGACTTCACGTAAAACAATGGAATCCAGCGCTATAGGTTACGGTTATGTCAAATCTTTGTTGGTTGGAAAATCTTAATGTAGCTGGAGACATGTGCAGTTGTGTTTAGGGAAAACTCAAGGTCGGACACTTCCTTTTTACACCCCAAGCGTTTCGTGCATGGCTGCTCGTGCCCATATAAACCCCAAGGGCATTGTTATTATAGCAGAATGCTTTAAACGCAATATGAAATGACCTGTAATTACGTAAAGGCTGTTAAAAAACGTTACGTCAAATATTTCTGGTGGTTTCAGGGTTTGATGTTGCGTGTCTTGTTATCGATTCGACATTCTGTTTTTCGTTTATAATAATTAATAAATAGAGGTCTTAAGGAAAGACATAAAATTATATTCAAGTTAATCAAAATACATTCACCTCGGCCAAAAGCTAGTTTTGACGTAGTTACACCAATGTAATGGATATAAAATCCATACGGCGTCCTTTTAATGACATTACTTTTTTGATAATATTTATAAAGTACAAACACTGCACAATCTTCCTAAAGATCTACACCATTTAATCCATGTTATTTAAATAAGTAATGTAATGTTCGAATATATTGAGAAATTCTAAACGCCCAGTTAAGACTAGATTCAGATATCAGTGCACCTGTTCTAGATATCAGATTTTCGAAACCAAACCGAGTATATTGATACATCGAATTGCCACAACTGAAAATTATGTAACTTGTCCCAAAACCTACGCAGATTGCATTGTCCATAAAACAATAAAGTTATAGACATATGCCTTTGTTCTTAATTTTTTACTACAAATGCGTTCTTGCATCACCAATTAGATGAACTGGGTACTTTAACAAGCCCACGCAGAAAAAAACGCAACGAAGCGAAACAGATAAGCCAGAACAAATTTTAAATCTCGTGCACAAAACGTTGAGAACTTTGAACCAGGAAACGTATTGTTTCTTCCTTGGTCTGTTTATTATTACAACGGATTTGTGTATTTGGAAAACAATCAATCAAGAAGTAAAACAGGGATCACTAACGACACCAAGACGAATAATAATTAAAGCCTAAGCAAGCAAGTTTAAGCTGGGATCTGCTAATCATCTCTCATTTTGCTCTCCCACTTCACAACGTATTACCGATTGTCATATTATCAATTTGTCTAACCAGCCTATAATAATATTATCATACCAGCCTGATTTGTAACAGTGCAAAGCAAATGCTTCCTTTACCTGGATAAAAACCTTTCCGAAAATCGAAGAAAATACAATAGTCATCCCAATAACGCGGTTGGTGACTGCCGAACTACTTCAGTCATATCGATTACGCATTCCTCTTTTCAACTAATTCAATATTTTATATTTATGAATAATCGATATTAATCGGATTTGTCATTGGTGCCAATAAAAACGATTTTATAGAGGTCGCCTTTCCTATTCATAAAATCATAAATGCAGCTCACGTAACATATGACTAAAATTACAAGCAGTTTCCTAGTATCATGTACTACGGAAGAAGTGTGTTGAGAGTTGAGACTGTTTCCTTATATGCACGGTGCAGTTTCTAGTTTCTCATGAGTGTAACATAATAGGGAAGTTGCGTTCACATGTCTTGGTGGATTATAAAATAAATATTTTGGGAGTTCTGTCCCAAGTGGTTCAAAAATTTGTTTCGAAAAGTATTACCGGGTTTTTTATTAGCAAATTTTCAGTAGAAGCCCAGAGTTTGGAATTAGACTTCAGAACGGCAGCGGTAAAAGATGGTTGTACAAAAATATACACCTGACTAACGCTTCTGGAAACACAAGCGCGACTCTTCGGACTTTTCTCAGTGACATGCTAATAAGCAATTGGATGGCATGTCAGTCATTCAGTGCAGGTTTATCAACTCCTAACCTAAATGACCAATTCAATTAACTTAATGACAAATGTTAAGGCACAAATAACAGTACCTTATCTGACCTCGGCACATCGTTAAACTAAATTGAACGTATCAAATGTATAATGTTAATAGTCGCCTGTTCATCTATTGTATCATCATACATTTCATAACTACTGACCTTCCAACTCATCAAACAATACGTATTGAGGTCCCCACTATAGTTTTGCTTCCATTGTAAGCTTTAAAAGCTTTGATACGGCTATTTTAATCAACTATACGGCAATTTAGTGTAGCTCTAAGACTGTATTAAATGTTATTAGAATTCTTTAGTAATGGATTACATGCGAGTGGTCTTGATGAGTTTTAATGTAGTAATGAACTTGGTTGTTGATGTTCAAAATTAGTTACAGACAATTATGTCGAACAATTTGCGATATTGTGAGAACACGTAAGTAAAATGTTGAGATATATAGATATGAAATTTAGAGTTTTGATAGAGCACATCCAGAGAGTGACTTATCTATGAAAATAATATAAGTGACACATTTTAAGTAAACTAGAAGATTTGGCAAGACTTAATGTCTCATTGTTGTTCTTGCAGAAGTTACGCAGTTTGTCCACTTGTGTATTGCAATGTTGCCAATTTTCAGTAACAGCAGTGAAGTTCGAGATACTTCGTAAAATTTTGGAAGTGTTTTGAATTAGCCGCAAAGAAAACGTATAGTTTAAGAGATACCATAGCAGTCGAAGGGGTAGCAGAGGTCTACACAGATGTAAAAGCACATTTCACCAATGCTGAGTGAGTATATCTGCCTAGCCTTTTCCTAATTACATTGGGGTCGGGTTCCGGTCAATCCTTACAGCTTAGTATTTTAGATGGAGCGACTGTTTATCTGACCTCTACAACCCAGTTACTGGGTAACACGATATCTCGTGGTATGACTGGTTATCAGCCTTTCAGGGTTCTGACTACCCGTAACAGCTATCATAGATCTTAATTTGACAACAGGGACCGACGGTTTAACGTGCTCCTTCGAGAGCACGTTAAACCGTCGGTCCCTGTGAGTAGTGAATGTAAGGGATGAGTATGCAATTTAAATGACTCTCCTGTATTCTCAAAATAAGGAAGAAAAGCTAGGAAAACCAAAGATTACTCAAGCACTTCACCTGTTCAGCCGTCTATTGGCGGCTATTAGCTAACCTATTTCCTCAATCACAGTTACTTCATTTTCATCTACCATTACGAAACCATTTCCTATCCCGCTTTCCGCAAGCCTTATTTCCTTTCTCAAAGAATCAGTTCATTGTTAGTCAGTCCAAGCTTTTGTTAAGTCAGTCATGCTTTCAGTTAAATTATTGTATAACTGGTCATAACCAGTTAATTATTCACAGTGAGTTAACAGTTCTCAGAGCAGTTAATCATCGGTTTACGGTTAACGGCACCGTGCAATTGTTAGTCTCGATATGACCAAGTAAATGGTAGTGTTTTCTTAAGTTTAATGGTTATTTGATTTTGAAATGGTCGTACCATCATGTTGGTTTTCTTGAGATTGTTTTGAATTGAAGGTTGGTTCGTAATTGCTATCTCAATTTTTAACTTTCGTATTGCCTATGTGGTTAAGGGCAACGAGATAAGATTACTATAATTTAGGGCGTTTTTGGGTCGATCAAAAATCGTTGATCATGCGAATGACTGGTTATGATATTACTACTTTTATGACTCTAAAGAAAACAAGTACACAAAAGATGTTGAAAGAGAAAAATAACTTTAATCTTGGTTCGAAAAAGAAACCGATAGTGGAGACATACTCAGATAGAAAACTGTCATTAGATATTATTTTCACTATTAATACTGTTAAAGTATTTCTTATTGTACCTCTGAATGTGATTAATAGCTTAGTAAAATTAATACAATCTATTCTGTATCATATTTACTGTTATTAGTCAAAAACCAAATAACTTTTACAACTAACGAATTCATATTAATTATTATCTATAAGTTTACTGTAACTGATGTGCACTTCTGTAAGTGACAAACTCACTTATATTTAAAAACTGTATGACCTGTTTAAGTTTGTGTAAGTCATTGAAGTGCCTTAATAAATAAATAAAACATTACAGAACGAGTGACAATAGCAAGAAGGAATGTTTTACAAATTAATAGAAACGGACAAATAAATTATTAATTGCAGCACTTCTTACCGCAATCCACTTACCCATACTGCTTCAATTAACTCAAGATTCTCAGTTGCACGACACGGTAACCCGTTCTCATTGATGTTCATTCATTATATGAAATGAATGTTAGATGTTTTTGCACGTTTATTGGTAATACGTAAAGTACCTAAGATCTTTAGGTTTGATCTCCAACTGAGAAGAGGTAAATCTAATGGAATTCAAACATAACACGAAGTTTATATTCTGCAAAGCTAGACAGAGGTGTTTTGCTGTTCCACAGCCACCATTCATATCTGCCGTAATTAAGTAATGCTATAGGTCGTGAGCTACCGGACAAAATAATTCAGGAAGAGAATTTCCCAACAGAATCCAACAACACCGACTCGATAATCGAACCCAGGATCTTACTCGGTACAGCAACTGCGCTTGCGACCGCTTAACAAATAAGGCAGTCAGAAATTTTCAGATCTTCATAGATAAATTCACTAAAAATGACTGAAATAATATACTGTGGAAATAAAAACTACGAATCGCGTGACTTACCGAGGACATTTAATTGAAGTTCTTAATTCCTAAGTCCAAGATTGCCGTCATATCTAAGGTCATTTTCGGCACGGAAACAGTTTACGCAGCCAATGATCTCTTACATAATACCCGCATTTACTTCACTGCACCTAATCTTAATTCACAGAAAACAAGTGAACCTTTCAATCAAGAATATGAGATTCGAAAGCAGTTAGCTCTAGAAAGAGGTATGACTCAATGTACACGAGTCTTTATTAATAGGTTACTCCCCCGCGATAAACCAAAGATGTACTCAATTAGGGTAGCTGCATGTACGTATGTAAATCACACTGATATCGTAAACCAGTAGATAGCTAACCAGTACTTGTCATGAAAGTCCTTGTCTTTGTTTTACCATCACAACATGAGCCGATAATCGTTATCAAGGAAAAATAATCCTTGGCAAAAGGATTTTTTATACTAAGGCAAATAACTGGTTCGGCCCGCTTGTTGATTAGGGGTTACTTTAGCCCACAGAAATAAACATATGGACTCTTGCAGCACCATGGACGAATTAGTCGCGCGTCACCGATGGAGTAATGTCACTTTATTACTTACTAGCTGGTGCCCGCGACTTCGTCTGCGTGACAAAAGGTAGCATATATCCTTCTCCAAGGTCCAATTTATCTCCTTGCCAAATTTCATAAATAATGATCCGTTCAGCTATTTAGTCATAAAAAGGTAACACACACGTTATCCACGCTCATTGAAACAAGTGAAAACATTGTAATCCGTCGTTCAAATATAATGAACCGTCACCAGATACCAAGTCATTCGAAAGTGTCGCTGTATAAATTTCTAAATCATTGCTCTGAGTATAATAATTTCTTTTATGTTTATGTTTAAGTTCGAAAGTGACAGTTTAAAGTGCTCCCGAGTGTAAAGTGTCTTTTTACGGTTATTGAGAGCGTTCATGGTAATTTCTTTTAATTATCTTACTTAACACCGCATTAATGAGGCTCAAGCGATCTGTGAATGTTAAGGTCTTCGATCTTGAAGCAGGAAATGTTCCTGCCTCTTTTAAGGCTTTGGAGCAAGACTGGGATTTTGGGAGTCATCATTTTCTTCACCATAGCGTATTCAGATTCAGAAATAGTGCCTGGGGTAGTGCGACAGGCCAGTTCTAATCTTCTATGCATGAAGTCCCATAGACGTAGTTCAAAGTGAAGTTTTTTTTTATCAATAATAATCTACCTTTGGCCATCAACTCGCCTGTCGATAAGCGACGGTGTGGGCGAAGATGAAGCACGTAGAACCAGAAGAAATCTATTCACTTTAGCTTTGGATATGCTTAGATTGTAATTCTCAGGAAACACGGAAGACGGCAGAGTTCCATTCACGTACAGTACATATCATGAACGTGCATCCAAACCGCTGCGTACGAATTATCGGAAATTCCACGAAAGTGTTTTAATGTAAATTTTTGTACCTTTTGACTACGAATCGTGATGAAAAAAGACATATTTTAGCTTTCTGGGGTTTAATAAAGACGTGTACATTGTGCACATGCAATGAGGCACTATTAGCAGCTGTTATGACCTATGAATGGAGCAATTTGTTTGGACAGCGCATGCATGCAATTCATACTTAACGTGTGATTTTTCTCACGATATTTTTCTTATATATTTCTAAGGATGAGTCCATAAAACCACTTATGACTTTAATTTGAAAGCAATGTCTTATATTTGGAAGCAAAAGGTTTTTACTAGACGTTTAAATGAAGTCGGGTCTGAGGATTTGTACGTTTCCCCCTTCCTTTTTCAACACAATATTGTGTAAATATTAAAATAGATGCAGATAGTTCGATGTAAAGTTATCTAAAGTTATATTTTTTTGTGGAAAAAGAATACGGTCGTGAGTTGGATTCCCGGACAAATACTCCAGGCGCTCTGACCAAAATTTTTAACTTAAGAGTTCGCTTTGCATGATTTAATGCTTTTCGAAGAGTTATCTGTAAAGATATCTCTTAATAATTATAGAATCACGAAAATTTCATCGCCACCGTATCTTTAAATTGATTCGATCCATCGTAAGTAATCAAAGGCGATTGTAGTGCAGCCAAAACAAACTATGTAGCTTCTAGCATAACCAAAAACCGTCATTGTATAGAAGCCTGTTTACAGAAACCTTTATCAATGTTGTCTTACTTTGTATTACCAAACAATTAACGAACACCTGCTGATGTACTTGGCCGATTTCTTTTTTGTTAACGCCTTCATAAATCCTTCATAGCCATTGTTTTTATATATCAATATTCAGCCTGTTGCAATCTTCGGCAACGTTTGACCACTTTGCCAATAGACCAATAGATGCATTTTTATGCGTCGGTGGATATTATGTTGACTGGCAGAAAATGCCTATGACATTAAGACCGCTTTGTACCAATATGCATAAAGTATAAATAAATAAATTATATTATAAATAAGTATATATATAAGCTCTCCTTCTTCTTCAATGGTATTTATACTTTTTCAGCCCAGCAGTTTATCATGCAAATAGTGCTGTTAGTGGCATTATACAGGTAGTGGGACAAACTGGGCAGGTCATCGGGTCTGCAATGTTTGGGGAGACATACCACAATTGAATGTGTCTTCCAAACTTTGACTCCAGGTTTACCTGAGCAGTGGTAGCTTAGTGGTATAACCGTTGGACCCAACGTCGTGGATCCGAAATCAAGGCATACAGCCCTGAATTTAAATCAAGGCATACAGCCCTGAATTTAAATCAAGGCATACAGCCCTGAATTTAAATCAAGGCATACAGCCCTGAATTTAAATCAAAGCATACAGCCCTGAATTTAAATCAAGGCATACAGCCCTGAATTTAAATCAAGGCATACAGCCCTGAATTTTGGATCCCATGTGTGATTTAAATTATCAATTTCTTAAAACGGCGAAGGAGGATCGATGGAACCTACACACCTGAAAGATGTGCCCAGAATGATGGGGAAGATGGTGTGTAAAGCCATGTCAGAGGCCTGCACGTGGTTTCAACTCTGTTAAGAATAAAACCAGATATACTTTTAATGTCACAGAAATAAATAATGCCTTCATCATTGAGAGCAAATTTTGAAACATTTGCATTCATAATGTCGTATACGTAATCCGGTCTTTAGCTAACGTTTAAGTTACAACATAGGAAGGGAATAAAAAAGAAATTACTCTACTTTGTGGAGAACTAGTGCACGGTGTGACGGATTCTTGCAAGTAAACAATAGTAATCGTCCAACACTTAATACCTCATTCAACCAAAATAAGACTCTATTTTTGAGACATTAAAACTGATTTGAATATGCAGAACTGTGTCCAACGAAATCTTTTTGATAACATTTTGAACTCTATTCTGCAGACATCGTGGCACAGCTTACAAATAGCTAGTAGTAGAAGAAGCATTTGTCAATCAATACCAAGAAAAACCGTTTATCTGAGCATGATAAGTATAATAATCTTTTTTTTATTTCCTCGAAACAAGAACCGCATTTAATGGAATGGTGAAACCTATACATAGATATACGATTGCAGCAATCTCGGGTCAGTTGCTTTTAATTATTGAAGTGTTTCAGTGTCTATCTCCAAAGATATTCATCGCATCTTAATACATATATCATAAACTCAAACTTTCATTGAAAAAATTGTATTTAAATAACAAAAACCCCATTCAAATAAGATCAGTAGCTTCCGAGTAAATCGCGGACGTACAAACATACATACCTACTAACATAGTCATCGTGACTAACAAATATACGGGTCGAATACAGAACCTCTTTTTTTATCGGTTAAAAATATAATATACAGCGTAAATTAATCGTGGACGGACACCAGCCAAAACTCGCTCAAGTGCAAGAGAAGTCTATTCACAGACAACCAAAAACATACTTCGTTTTTGGTTGTCTGTACACAGTTTGCAGAGAGTTACAAGTTCGAGAAGGCTAGCGAAAACGAAAAGCCTATATTCAGCAGTAACTGATTCTGAACTAGAATCGTGATGACGATGACGATGAAGCAGGGGTGTTCTAAGAGATTATGACAAAACGAATTAGACTGCCCACCAGTCTATAGGACATAGTCGCCTTCATCAAAATTGACACTTTAGTCACACGACAAGCAATTGGCTATTTGGGGATATACCTACGAATCATTAAACAAATCTCATTGGAAAGTCAGCCTCTTTCCAAATAGCGCCGAATCAGAACAATATCTGAAGTAATATCACATAGACACTGGAACTACTTATTTACATGCTTTTAGCCCCGAAGCAGAGGTGTATTGAGTCAATAACACATTTCACTATTGCAGCAGATATATAGCCCCAGGTGGTGCTGGTGAGTTTATTGCCACCTACCAGGCACAACTCTGGTACTAAGAATTTCCAAAAAAACACCTCCTCCCTCCCCAAGAACCGTCAGCAGCCACTCTACTAACATAATAATTATGATGTTGGGTTTACACGCTCAGAATATGAGTACCCTGGCCACACTGCAGATGCAAAGGGGAGATAGCAGAACTAATGATATCCAGACGTGTATTCTCACTGTGTAGTTAAAAACAATGAAAGGAAAACATACTCTCAAGGAAATCCACACGTCCGTAATTATTATAAAAGTGAACGTAGCAGTATAATTCTGAATGTCATTTGTCATTATAATACCACTTGTCAAGTTGGATTTGAATTACTTACCTATTATATCAAGAGAAAGAGATTCGGTTCGGTGAATGATTTAATCTTCCTACAATTTTCCCAAATACGTAGGGTTCGGCTTCCAGTCTTACCGAATGCAGTTAAATACTAGTATTTTAAATGAGACGACAACCTATTTGCACTTACAAGCACAACCCTGTTACTGGGAACTACGATATTTGGAGGTAAAACTGGCTGTCAGACTTTTAGGCATCTGACCACCCGTAACGATTGTCATATACCTTCAGTTGAACTGGAACTGACGGTTTAAGGTGCTCTCCGAGACAAGGAGTGGTCTTAATATAAAATGATGGTCACCTATCCACTGATCACCCGCGGCAAGCGCAGTTTAACCTCAGTCGGTTGATGTCCAGCTATAACTTGGGCATGAGGCTCTCATTGCAAAATTTTTCTCTTGTTCACATGAAGAAGTCACCCGTGTCTGAATTTTCAAACTTTACACGACTGAAACTGCTGCTTGAAAATTAATCCCTTTTATCGACTGTTACACCATTACGCAAATACACTTTTCTCCGGTCTATTCGTCGTTTGAAATCCACTTCGATGTTCGCATTATGAGGATCACTTCATTTGAATCGGTTTCAGTTTACATGTATTCCATCCAAAGGCCCCTAATGATCGCACCTTCATGCGATATCAAGGTAGACGATGCCTTGGGCAGTGCATTCACACCATAATCTGGTACTTCATAAATTTCCATAAACTAAATTCTCTCTCAACTGGATATTTCAAAACCAAGGTAGAATAGCATAGGAACAAACGTGACGTCACCTGTGGTACGCTGTATTATTAGATATTATGCGGTTCCAGCCACTAATACAAGAAACCGGTTGGATGACATTCAAACAATACAACGTGATGCACATACTTACAATTTAATTAACAATTAAGAGTCTTCAAGGTCTTGCTTTAAGTTTAATGCATGAAAACAATGACAATACCACGGTACATTCAGCGCACCCTGGGTAATGGCTGTTGGGTCAAACTTTTTTGCAATCAGTCAATCAATCATGAGGCAAGTAAAAGGTCGCAGGTTCGAACGCAAGTCACACACCACTGAATTTTGTGACTAAGTGTGTCTTTACTGTGAAAAATAAAATCGTGACTAATGGTGAGGTAGGCATCTACAAAAGACCTGCGCGATTCTGGATGGTGTGTAGGCACGGTAAAACCATGTCAGAGTACGGGCGAGTTCGATGTCCAGTGTGTAAAATAATGTCACATTCTTCCTTACCACTTTGAACTCGGTTTAGGCCCTGACCAGAAAATTTATTTATATTTTCTTCTATATATTTTTTTGTATTTATTTATGTATGTTATATTGTGCATCTACCCTAATTTTGTGTTTAGGTAAACCACCTATTGAAACATATTTTATCCAGGTCTCATATTTCAATCTCGAGGCTGCGAGGTTGAGCAAAAAGTCCGCCCATCGTACTTTTGTGATGTACCTACTTAGATGTATTTTTAGAATATTTTGATGTACACTAAAGATAAAATAATAATTCAATCACTGCCAATCGTGGAATCAAATAAATACCATAAAATAATTGTAAATTCAGCCCTTGCACTGTTAACCATTATCACTCACGCATTGTTAGAAAGTGGAAAGTGAAACCCACTTACACGCCCATATTAAACATAACATGTAAAAAGTTTTACAATCGTCTTTATGGCCTGATGTGCTAGTTAATAGGGGCATTTTATTTCCAACTAGAGCTGGAATGGATTAGATATATTTATCAGACTATCAGCCAAACAATCAAACTGCACCCAAATTTATCAATTACGGGATGTGGTGGGGAGACGGGAGATATAGTGTCTGCCTCGTTAAAGGCGATATTCCTCACATACTCTCCAATGGCTCCAAGTAGCTGCAATGCACTTAGTGGCCACACCCCGGCAAACCGCGTCAGCTCGCGGGCGAAGGAAGAAGGAACTTGCGAAATCAGATGGAAGTTTATAGCAGAACCCCTAAAAATGCATGAACATGTCGCTTTTATACTGCTTGGTGACAGTGTAGACTCGGCACCACCCTGATAAATGAAGCAGCCCTATTAAGGAACTTCTTTCCTTGCTCATACAGAAAAAGCACTAGAAATGGTGCCATAAACTAATGCCTGCTGCAAGTATTAAAATTGTATCTTCTTTTCATGTCATGCGTCTTGGATTGCAAATATTTCTTTAATAATATGCAGCCACCTCAATAGTGTAATGATGTTAAGATTATTTCTGATGCAGGTATTTGGGCAAAAAGAACACATCTGCATGTGTGTTATAGATTGTATTATACTGAGCATGATTAAAGGCGAATACCATGGGTTAGGCGAGATTCTAAGCATGAGAACAAGTACTGGTTAAATTCACTATCTTTAAAAGTGACCATTATGTAGAATTTAAAAAAAAAAATATGACAAAAAAAACTTTATTATAACTCTTAACAATATCTAGGGAAAACTTGTTTTAGTTATTAATATGCAAAAAGATCTAATGTCCTATCAGTGAATGAACACATGAATCAATGCTTGAAAGAGAAATACCATAATTAACATAGCAACTGTTAATTAGTCTTAAAGGTTTGATATGAACATGTTAAATGTACTAGTTGTACTGTGTGAATTGTGTGTCAGAAAGGTCATTTAACTTGTAACAGTGCATAAAAGACTATGGTGAGAGAGTCACTCCAGAGATGGACTCCTTATTTCTACTTATCAAAACAAAAAAGTATTTTTCTAAAATTACTACAGCGAAGACATCCTGCATGTTATTAAAAAAATATTATAAAACATTATGCAAATATCCATAGTCAATTATGTAGAATCTTAGATTTTTTATGATGTCTACACATTATCATAAAACTTTAAGTAAAAAGAAAATATAATTATGACCATATTAGGAAAACCAGAATACACATTAATCTAGTTAAAATTGTTTTAATATAAAGTTAAATACGTAGTTTTATTCAATAGATTCAGCAAGTCCTGCATCTGTCATACAATGTCCAGCAAGAACCGTGTGGAAGCCCATTGCAATGGATGAAAATAAATACAATATCTAGCTACTTCCACAATATTGAAGGTAGTCATGCAGTTACTTGTGTGCCACCTGCCCCCTCACAATTACCACTACCAGGACTAGGTGCTAACTCTAACAGCTCCTGATGATGCTCCGTGGGGGGCAAAATGCGTGTAGAGTAGTTGGTGGTAGTTGCAATTTTTTAGTGCTTGCTTATCACTATTGCACAGGTAATTGCATGAATATCCTCAATATTGTGGCAGTAGCTAGATATTGTATTTATTTGCATCCATAGTTTTCTTAACACGCAACATTGATAAATCTGTAACATTACTACTGGTTTTTATTTTTAATATAAATGTGCAAACAGGCTGCAAATGCAAACAAAAACTGTTAGTTTAATTTAAGATTTTTCACATGGTGTTGCAACAAGGTCATGTAGCACATCTCTAAAGAGTTGCTACATAGTACTATGTGATTGAGTGGTGCAATCAATTGTTTCATATTTATTTGACTTTAGGACTTCGGCTTACGATTGGAAATCTCTGAGGAGGCCTATTGAACATCTATCAGCTAATACAATGATGGTGTGAAACTTTTCAGTTTCAACCTTTGCTCACTTGTTCATTATTATAAAATAAAGACACATTTTTGGTTTTTTTTTATTCAATAATGTAGTCTTACTATATAATGAAACTTTTTTGGTATATAGAAGGTCTGTGTATATAACCAGTTAGTGGTTTGCTGAAGCACTATTTTAGTAGCCTGTATTAAAAAAAAGTGATATTATAGTGGTATACACTTAACATGTAGTGTAAAGTGTATTTTGAAATTAACTCATAACTTAGAATTACCATATCAAGATACCAAATAATAACTTGGTAAAGTGGAAACCTATCTACGCTTCTATGAAACTTGTACATTGACCCAAACTACAGATTCTATGATAGACATGCACAGTAATTACGTAGTACGAATATGATCTAGCACAGCATAAACGCTTATTTTATAGTAGGCAGGTGTCTCTATAAACATAATAAATAAACCAACCGCTCGTAATTGGTGTAACACTCTCAAATAATAATTATTTACACTTTCTCACAGAAAATATTATGCATAAAATAACGGAATATCTCGCTTGAAAAATATTGACATAATTATCATATTTAGAGACGTGATTCAACTTAGGCATAGTCAGCAATGTATCCGGGATTTACAAAAGTTGTTATCCGTACCTGTATAACTCAGCCTTGTTATATGAACTTTCAACTAAAGGATGTAAAACTTGTTGACACAAAAAGTTATAACTTCGAACACTTTTCACTGCGTGATCAATCCACAACTGTATAACTCACAATCAGTATATCTCACATAATTAATAATTTTCAATGAATTATTATTTACAGTCGTTCAGTAAAATTGTTTATTACCTTTAATTTATTGCGAATTTAATTTTTATAACTAAAGCTTTCGTAATTCTTTCGAACTATATGCCTGTTTTCGTGTGCGTGCGTGCGTCAACTATTGCGTTCAGAAATTCACTCTCAACCAAAGAGTATATAATCACTGCTCTCAACTAGCAACTTGTCACTGTCAAGCAGTGTTGTTCCTAACAAATTTAGGCTTGCCGTAATAAACGTCGAAATTTGCCGTATTTCAAGGCAAAATAACAAATATTATTATTTATTTGTATTATGTAGGTTTATTTTGTTGTTGTAGGGTTTACTTGTCATATTAATTATAACAAATTTTTTCACTATTAAATTATTTTAATAGCGACAGACAAGAACAAGAAATTAAATAAAAGGGTGGTATTTTGCTGTCTGATTCCAGTTATAAATTGAAATGAGACATTAATTAACCAATTACACGATCATTAAACATGTTTACCTATACAGGGATGTTCTTAGTATATACAAAACCTGAGACACGGGTCAAATATTTTCATTTATAGAAATGTAATGAAAACTCACCAAGTTACAAGCTCTTTGTCTTGTGTCATATTCACGACGACTTGTCTTGCGTTAATTGTAACTTTTCCGATATCACACAGAGCGGCTGTCAGTAGAGTATTGATAAAACTAACTTTTTTTTTTATGTGCCTATAGTGTCACTAAGACCATAAGAGGTCTATTGTGATCGCCACTTTGCGCTGTGATGAACTTCAGGTTTTTTTTAGGGGTGAGCTCTTTCATTTCATCCCGCCTTAAAATATATTTCCCTAGATGAGCGTAGCGCTTGTGTATTAGCGGTCCACATTCCCCGAAAATGTGAAGTGGTGTTTCGTCAGCCTCCATACACCGTCTGCAGGTTTGTGTCACGCTTAGCCTCAAGTTGAACGTGCTTATTTAAGCAGCAGTGTCCTGTTAAGGCTTGCCATAACGCGCAAATTGTTCCTACTTAGCGCACGGACATGTTTGTGTACCTTTTGTTGTAGGCTTTAATGAGGACTTTAGAGTGAGTCATGCCTAGCGATTCCGTCCAAAGCTTGTCGTCTACCGTCTTTATATTATCTACATACTTTTTCGTAAATAATTAATAACGTTCGTAAAGATAAACATGTTGACGTGTTTAAAAATGTTAATTAACACAATTTACATTAATTATTTATCCTTTCCACATGACGTCATCATTATTATTATTTACAAACGACACGATACGGGAACGCGGGTGTAATCGACATGAGTACTGAGGTGGTGGCACGGGGTCAGCGTGGGCCATCGCGAGGCCAGCGCGGGTTGATGTACTGCAGCCACGCCGGCATGGCGCTTAATACTCAATCAGCTGGTTCGCGTATCTACTGTGTCCAACTTATAGGATTTTTATAACTTTAATATTATTTGGTCAAAATATACTATTACCTTGTTAATAATATGACTAAACTAAATTTGCTTCAGACAATTATCGTTTATTTAATATGGTAATTAATTTGTCGCCGTACACCGTATTTATAATATGCCGTATATTACGGCAATTGCCGTATCAGGACAGCACTGCTATGTTTATGTGTGTAAGAAAAATTATAAACTAAAACCTCGTTCAAAACTTGTAATCAGCTTGTAATTTGTATCTGTATCATTAAAATTATGTTTGCGTTTAGCTAAAATGTCTCATGACTCGTTTGCCATCTATGTTAATTGGTATTAAATGTAATAAGTAGGTACCTACAATGTGGAAGCCCATTTATTATATTATTAGAAACAAAAATATATATTAGGAAATGTTGGCTCTTATAATAATTTAAATGTTATCTAATATCATTCAACTTTATGAGTTCAATTATTTTGCTTTTGGTGGTCTAGCACCAAAAATCACAGATCCAACTCGAACTGTTGTAGCCCCAAGTTCAATCTGAAATAGCAATATGATTAGTCTTTGTACTCTTTTGTGCATAAATGATTAAATTAATTAATTAAAATTATAATTGAAGGCCCACATTTTCATCTTCATCACTAAAACCCTGTTCCCACATGATAAAATTATAAAATTAAGTAGCAAACAAGGTACCTATAAAATTACATGAAAATTACTCCAAAATCTTATACTAAGTAAAGCCATGATTAAACAAGTGATTTTTGATATTTTTATTGTGGATATTTAAAAATAATACTTACAGCATGTTCGAAATCAGTAGACATGCCCATAGACAATTCCACTTCATTAATATCTAGCTTTAGGTTTTCACATACTTCTTTTCTACACTTTGCAAGGGTCAAAAAGTCAGGATTTGGGCCTTTAGAAGTATCATAGTCATATTGACCAATAGTCATTAAACCTTTAAAATCTAGGTTTGGGCAATTCTTCAGTACATGCTCAACTACTTTTGTTGCTTCAGATGGCTCAATTCCATTTTTGACTACAAAAAAAAAAAAAGAATTTTATTAATACACATTAATGAAAACCACATTTTAAATAATTTGGTAAGTATGTTACTGATGGATGAGAACATTTCTAGGTTTCTCTCATACAAACCTTCTTCAGCACTAGTATTAATCTGAACCATTACTGACAATTTTTGTTCCTCATTTCTATACTTTGGCCATTGCTTGTTCAAATTGTCTGCTAATTTTTCAGAATGAACTGTTTCTACCATAAATAACTTTGGTGAGCCAAGTAATTTATTTATTTTATTCTTTTGTAAATGACCAATAAAATGCCATTTTATGTCTTTACATTTCTCCAGTATTAGTGGATCACTAGCTTTTTCAGCTAATTCATTGACATAATTCTCCCCAAAATGCCTTTGTCCAGCTTCATAAGCCTCCACAATTAAAGAAGCAGGTTTTATTTTAGACACAGCCACCAGTCTTGGCATAACTTGTGGTAAATCCTGAAAAATAAAGCAAATACTAGGTTGTGACTGACTAAGAGATTATATCCAGTAATTCATGACAAATTTTGAAAAAAAAAAAATGTAGGGCAAGGTTAACTCCAGTACAACTATATAAACAATCTTTCATGCGTCTGTTTAAAACGGTTTTATTGGTATGAGATTCAGGGTAAATATAATATATCAAGATCTTCGGGTAAATGTTAGTAGGCAATTCAAGGCACTTACTTTACTGCGCCTAACGACAGCAGCCTCAATCTGAGATAATACATTCTTAAGCCCAAACATAACATCGACTTCTTGTTCCCCTTCTGAAGACATAACTATCACATTAAAAATGTATCGTAAGATACATATATAACATATATTACTAATCTACATGTAAAAATGTATTGAGATAAAATAAAGTAAGAGAGAGAATTGCAATTGAATTGCCACTTTGACAGATTGTTATCATATAAAATGTCAAAAGTTCAAAACAATCGATTTTATTATCTGTGATATTATCGTGGTCCAGCAGAAGTAATAATTTAACTGTAAAGTACATTAATTGAAGATTTATTAAACATAGTAGTGCCCCCATCAAGACGAGCCAAAGGAAGCAGGGAACTGCCTACCTTTTTCTGGAAGTGTTTTGTCATATGTTCGAGACCGACGCTATGTTCTGGAAAATGCGAGAAAGCCGAATTGTGATTTGAATTTTCATGATAAGATGTCCTCAGGGGACTTATTAAACACACTAAGTAGGTATCAATTATATCGCTTTGCATTTCTCGTCAAGCATCATCATTAAAACTAATTCCATAAAGACAAGGTCCTCGCAAAGCTCTACTCACCGGAGCCTCGCAATGACTAACGCTGCCCCTGGCTACACTGACTGATGACCAACAAAACCTCTAGTTTGCTTCCTGGGGTCGTAGAAGGTTAAAATTTGGTATGTAGGCTAGGCATAATTATAAACAACGGAAAACTTATAATTGTTTGAAACTTTCCCCCTCCAAGCCCTCGTATGTCGGGGGGTGCATATTTGTATACTAGCTGTGCCCCGCGGTTTCAACCACGTTAATTTGAGGAGAAAACTTACTATAATATATTCCACCAGTCATTCCCCCCTCATGACCGCGCCTAGCACATCATAAATTCGCCTGCCTCGTTGGTCTAGTGGTCCCAAATGCGACCCAGTAGCAGCCCGGAGTTTTGAATTGTGCCTGGTAGATTGTGTATTTGACTATGGACATGCATTAAATTTGAATACAGATAAATCTTTGAAAAGCATTAACGCATGCTTAGCGAACTTCAAAGTTACAGTCAGAACGCCTGTAGCATTTATCCGAGAGGCGCAGGTTCGAATCCTGCTCGTGACCGTATTCTTTTTCCACAAGAATTTGTATATATTTGTTTAACTTTATATAATATACAATATACAATTTAATTAATTAATTACTTGTTATTCAAGATTTAACAGTAATTGGCATAATGAAACTGCCTGCTCTGCCTACCCCTTCGGGGAATACAGGCATGATGCTATGTTTTAAATGCGCGCGTGGTACTCGATCATTATGTTGTGGCGGAGTCATTTTAAAACTATGATATCTCCTAAGATATTCGTTGAAATCAAATGATGAAAGACTAATATCATGTTTATAAAACACCTTCGCAAGTTATGAATTATTTTAGAACCAATTTGATAACCATAAAAAAGGTTATAGTGAGTCAACCATAAGATAGACATATGCTGTCACGGCCTTTTTTTTACTTTTATAAGAAAACAAGTCTCGAAAGGCAGCTTGAAGTCGGAACAAAGTCGGAAGGCAGCGCACGCAACGGAAGCTCTCAAAAGGTTTTTTTTTCCGTTATTGTAACATTTTTCATTAATGCTCCGCTTCTATTGGTCGTAGCGTAATTTTATATAGCCTATAACTTACATCGATAAATGAACTGTCCAACAAAAAAAATACTTTACAATGCGAACCAGTAGTTTCTGAGATTAGCGCGTTCAACCAAACAAACAAAGAAACTCTTCAGCTTTATAATATTACTATAGATATAAAAAATAATCGCCTTGCGTTAGTCTCGCAACTAAGTACGGTGGTACTTAGTTACGAGACTTCACTGTTACAAGTTACGAGATCTATAGTAGAGTCAAACCTTTAGCTAAGCTCCTATTTGTACTATCTGTCAAAGTCTACGAGGCATGTCCAAAGTCCAAAGTATATAGCTCTACGTGCTCTTGACTGTACCACATTTATAACAAGGAACCACAAATAACTATACCTATAAGCCCTGACTCTACAAACCTACATCTTAAGTGAAAAACATTATGAACTTGTGAGTCTTGGCAACCAAACTTCACATGAAATGTTTTTAGTGGGATACTTTTGAAATTACTTAACAGGCTTGTTTATATTTCAAGAATACCTTAAATTAGGCCGTACTTCATTTTTTTTTTCAATGAACCTCAGATGAATTGCGTTCCGTATGAACTACATTGAAAGTAGAGTGAGTGCTGGTAACCACAATATAAACGGAGCGCTAATAAATTTCATTTTTGAAATGTGTCGAATTATGCCTATTTAGGGCCTGACTTATTCTGATCTTTTTGCCTTATTTGTCGAAAATATCACTCGCGCAGTACGCTCCATGGCCCTAGTTTAGGTAGACCGCTTATCGGCCCGCAACATCGAAGGCTGCAAAAACCACAGTCAGGCGCCAGGCGATGGCGGGCAGGCTGATTAGGGGTTATCGTACGATCTCCTTTGAAGTGGCGAGCCTTTTATTTCCCCCCTGGGATTTTGAGGAGAGAGACGTTGTATCCTTGTGTCAGTGGCGAGGCGCTAGATCGTGGTGTTCTACCGTTATCACGATAATTTGTGGTCGTGGTGGTCGTAATTTCAACACAAAAAAAAAAGTACTGTCCAAGGTAAGATCGAAGCTCGATTCTCCAGGCAAAGCATTTCAACCAGCTTAAGCCCTAGTTTATTAGGGTAGTGAGTACGCCCCATGGACAATTAGCCAATATTAGGGACCCGATTTCATTTATATGTGATTCATGGCACTTTGCGATGTAACCTATGGTCGTTTTTAATTTTGTAGGAAAAACAAATATTAAGATTATTTAAACTGTTAAATGTGTAAGGGGCGGCAAATATAGTTTTTGCTCGGAGCGGTAAAAAAGCTAGATCGGGCCCTTTAAGGGAACTTTGTGAAGTGAAAGAGGATATAGTGAGGAGGATTGAGAAAAGTATATTAAGATGGTTAGGGCAGGAAGTAGGCAGACGATTGACAAATAGTTTTGTCAATCGTCTTCCTACAGTGTCAGGAGCCCATACATTCCTGCTGTAAAAATGAGCCGAGTGTGGATGGAACGATGAACATATCGCAATCAAATTACAGATGTTCTCAAAGAAGGACGGGCCAGAAGCAACTTCAACCGACGAGCACGCATGAGGATGCTATTGAACAAAATTGAAGCAAAATAGGTGCGTCAGAATCGTAGAGAATAGTCTCTGCCTATCCTATGGGAACTAGGTGTGATTTAAGTTAAGTGTGAAAATATAATTCTTTGGTGGACCATTCGTTTGATAAGCAATTTCGTTTAAAAACTAAATATTGCAATAAACTTATAAATATAATTACCAATCAGCTTCAAATTATTGTGCCTTATAATTCTTAGAATTAAGTTAATATGAAACTAATACACAATGAAACAATTGACGAGAATCTTATTCCTTGTTTCATTCACACAGCTGATTGAGGTCTACTTTATTTCCGAACGCAGCGTATATAGACGTAAACTGAATTGATTTTCTTCACGTTTGTTTGCGTTTTCCACGACGGAAATTCGTATAATCCAACATTAAACTGTTTTAATTATGATCGAAATATGTGATACAATTGCCGGCTGATAAACGGAAGTCATGAACGTGTTGGAAAAGGCTGAGAAAGCTTTGGAATTCCTAAAAGCGAACGAGAGCACAGCGAAGTCAGTTTGTGCATAATTATCCCGTTTTTGGCTTGATGTTTGTGTATGTTTATTTATATATGTGTTGATTGTAGGAGTCATGACCTACAGGCGGCGGCAGGGACGCTCGGGCGTTGTCTGGGAGCCTTAGGAAGCCGGTCAAACTGCGCTCGTCACTATGCAAACTTATTGCATTCAGCGGTTCCTACGCTGCTCTTGTTGGCTAGCAACGATAGCGTAAGTTACCTTGAACGTTTTTTAGGCCATAAGTTTGACTGCCTCGTTGGTCTAGTGGTTAGTAGCCCTGACTGCTATGCCGGAGGTCGTGGGTTCGATTCCCACCCAGGACAAATGTTTGTGTGATGAGCACAATCATTTGTTCTGTGTCTGGGTGTAATTTTATCTATAATATGTATGCATTTAGAAATATATAAGTATGTTTATCAGTTGTCTAGTACTCATAACACAAGCTCTGCTTAGCTTGAGACTAGACGGCGTTGTGTGGTAGTTGTGGAATATTATTATTATTATTATTTGATTAAATTATTATCCTTGTATCGGACAAAGGTGATCCTAGCTTAATTTTTGTCTATTGTTTGCCCGAATTGGCTTGCAAACCAAATTTATTTTTAAAGATCCTGTTGCAGGGCACACAATTAAGTTATCCAGTAGTTGAATAATAACCCTTTGGCTCAGCCACATACGAATATGTACTTCATAACTATAATAATCTATTGTTACTGCTAATTAGCGAGCCAACAGATTAACCTTTCGGCTCAGTAACGTACAGATCTGTACGTTGTAACAATAAAAATCTATTGTGTCTGCTAATGACTGACGCAACAGCTTAATTCAGTTTATTGGAGATTATTCTTCTTGCCCTGGTCCCAAGTTATTTGGGATCGGCACAATATGTTATCCTGTTCCATTCTCCTATGTCAGTTGATGTTGTTTTTTTTCTGAATGTTAGTAGGTAATAATAATAATATATTTTCTTTCCAGGCGGAAGTACGTCTAGTTGGTGATGAAGCACTGAACAGAGCTGTGGTTGGAGGATTTGCCTTCCACTCACATAAAACCAATATTATTCTACAGAATCAAATTGATCATAATAAGAATGCAAGGTAATTTATCATACTATAGCTGTACCCCATGGTTTCACCCCCTTTTTCTTTTTGATTGAACCCCTAATTGTGTGCTGTAACATTAAATGGCCTATAAACTTCCTCAAAAATTGGGTATCAAATATAAAGATATTCCTAACCAACAGGTATTTCTTGAGATTAGCACATCCAAATAAAAATGAAACAAGGTCTTCTGCTTTATTGTATTAGTATAGATTTTTATACATACTTGTTTTTCCATAGAGAAGCTGACATTACAGAATGCTACCTGCTATGGTCCTTACGTCCTCTTTTTACTTTGTCCATGTTTATACATTGGGATAAACTACCTTCATCAGAAATGTATTGTTTCTAATGACTCTGTGTTATAGAAAACTAATGAGACCTTTTAAGAAGTTAGTGTAGTGCTAAATAAAGTCCTGAATATAAAAATCTCAGTGCCTTCCTCTCCATATAGCCTACAATTCATATTACTGTACTAGTTTCTGTTTGCAACTCTGCTTGCATAGGTCATGCCTCTCAAACTGGCTTAACATTTTTACAAGACACAATTGCAGTTTCTTTTTGTTATAATGGCTATTGCCATTTTTTCCATTATTGGGTTAATATATTGGGGTACTTTTTTACTTTAATGCTATTTATTGGGATAAAAAGTATCCTATCAACTATCATACTAAGTGCATCCAAATCTGTTCAATAGTTTTTATGTGATTGAGTAACAAACATCCTGTTATATATCTGGTCAATATTGGTGATTGTAAAATGAAGTCCAGTAACTAATTAAAGAAATTAAGATATGTATGCAGTATACATCTTAATTTTTATACAGTAAACTGCTTCAACTACTTTTATAACTTTTTAGTGATGCAACCTTTTTCCTATTCAATATGTAATAAAACAAATATAGTTAATTAATTATTGCTTTTGCTATTAGTGTTAATAATCTACTAAATTTATCAAAGTGGATCCATGTCCTACTTATATTAATTACATTAAAATGTAATGTGACTAATTAATTTGTTTTGTAATTATGTGTCTGAGTATAAAACACTACTAAATTAAAATTGTTGTGTGGAAAATTGATTAAATGTGCTGTGTAAATTGAAAATGTAGGTACATAAGTAAATATTGTAAATATTTTCTACTTGGACGGTTTTATTTTTCATAATGGCTTCCATCTTGTAGTAATTTACGACCTGACTTTTTTCAGATGGATTCGCGCAGCCCTTTCTCGCATATGCCTCGGAGACTGCTGGCTTCGGCCTGGAGTCGGCAAAATCCGTACCCAAGCGCAAACACTCTTTCCAAAGCTAAGCCAGATAGTGCGGCAGACAAATGAGATCCAACTAATTGTTGAAGCTTTGGAGAACAACTTGCCGAGGATCCTGACGGCCTTGGCGGAGTATACTACTGATGAGGAGATTTCTGGTAAATCCTAGATTACGTACATAGTATTTTCGTTACGGCCTTATATTCCTGATATCTTACGTTGAAATCTGTGGGTCTTTTCTCTATTACTCATATTTGGTACAAAGGTTTCTTGGTCTTTTGAGACGTCATTTCGTATCGCAAAGGCACGCAGCTATGAAGAACAATGTTATGAACGATGTAAATTTTCCTGTTGATTAATGATTTACAATATGACGGCCGTTACCTACCACATTTTTTATTTTTAGTTCAAAGCCTAAGTTTTATAGCTAATATAACTCAAATAAAATGGATGTCAAATCGTTATTAGGCTGAACTTTGCAATTTTATTGAATGCAGTAAAGTGTAAGTAATCATGTATCGAACAACCGAAATATCTAGGTCAAATAGTGAACAATAATATACATTTTCTTAAAATTTTTTTGTACCTAATAATTTCATATGTCACACAATATGACACAGGTAAATACAGCTTTTATATAACATTTAAAATAGATGAATAATTAATTACCATTCCACAGAGCTATCGAAAGCCTTGCTATCGCATGTGGAGACCTCAGACCCAGCTGTTCGACGAGGAATAGCTACCTGCGTCGCGCATTTATGTTCACACAGAGAACCCCTGCTTACGAATATATTGGCGAGGGTTTTCGGTGAGTAATCAGTTTTTTTTTGTGTAACTTGTGCCATGTCTCTTTCAGTAAGGCAAGCATGGGTATTTCAGTAAGGCAAGGTATTTATCCGTAGCAGTAATTATCTGTTTGCTAAACATATTTTTTAGATATTCGAATAAAATTATAATAGAGAATGGTTAGTCCTTAACTGCGTTTTTGTTGTTGTCCCCACCTTCAAAAGACTCCTGGCCTTTGGGGATAAGACAAGGAAGTGTGAGATTTTTACCTCATAAAATCCGTCCTGGTGGTCAACATCAACATGTGGAGGGGAGTTCCGGGTCTTCTAAAGAGAGCAGCTCCGGAACCCCCTCGGGCAACAGCCTGTTTAGGCACATCCCTGGGGTGTTCTTAACTGCCCTGTTGTACTCTAGCTACCTGATTCATCATATCAAGTTTTACCTAATTTGATAAATTTGGGATACAGCATATTGATTTTTGGCAATTTAATGAATGCAAATAAATACAATATCCAGCTATGTGAGGGTAGTCAATTATTTTAACACTACCTGCTCACAAAATGCACTTGCGCAATAAGTGAAAAATCGTAACTACTATCTCAACACATGTTTCACCCGGGACTAGGATTTCTAACTTAAAAAACATTTGATTTAATAATTTAACTCTTTCAATAGAAAAGCTATGGCCACTAACGCCGGACAGCACGGTGGTGATGGGATGGTTTTGTGTCATAAAAGCCATCTTCCAGATCAACGATATCACGAAGTTTACGGACAACGATCTTTTTGGAGTTCGGGATTATATGGAGGTTGGTTGAAACTTTTTTATGTTCGACTTTTTCCCATGGGTTAGGCAAAAACTAAGGTATTACTTAGTCCGCGTTCATATATAGATCTAGTCATACAAGCACGCCGGTTGCGAGTACTAAGCACCCGAACCTTTTGGAGGATATCACCAAAGTAACTTTTTTCGATTGGCTTAGTATCTATTTTCACACATTTATACTACGTTATTAAGTACTTTTATATTACTCAAAAATGGCAATATCACAGAGTGGACAGAAGTCAAGTCTGTTGTAAATTTTTTAGACTTCCAAGTATTGGCTGTCGCCGATCATCAGTTATTGAAAGAAAGAAAATTTTGACTATTACCCAAATAAATGAATTATAGAGTCAAGCTATTTGTGGTGCCAAAGTGTTAACGGACCCGCCTCTTGTGCCACAGGTTGTAGGTTCAAATGTAATATTCTAAGTTTGAAGACATCATAGAGATACAGTGAAGGAAAACATTGTGTGTAAATCTGAACTTTATGGCCTGAAATCGCCAACTCCCAGTGAGCTAGCGTAGTCGTCAATGCTCTTGCCTCTTAATTATCAGAACAGGCCCTGCAGTACAATTATGGACTAGTTACGTAATGACTAACAATGAAATAAATGTGTCCCATTGACTCAATTCCATTCTGCAAAAAAAAACTTGTGATAAGTCTTCACTTTATTTCAGTTATACTCCCTCTGCGTCCACTACATAGAACAAACGAAGGAGCACAACGTACAGAACGCAATAATGGAATGTTTCACAGTGATCCTGTCTTTAGCCTCTGGGCAATACAAGACAGCTCTACTAGACAGACATCCAAGACATGTCAGTCTTGACAACACTCACTGCGAGAAGGGACATCGGAGGAATATTAGTAAGTAATTGATTTCATCATACTGGTTTTACCCTTAGCTTTACCAGCACCAATAATAAACTTCACATAAGTCTTAATGAGACAAAAAAGTTGCTTATGCCACTCTCCGGCCCTTGAACTATCTATGTGAAAAAATCAGCTCGATCTATTGCTCCGTTATGCCGTTTATACAACGATAAACAAATAAACATTAACAATCTATGCAGAAATTCAAGTCTTCACCGTTGTTCCATTATGACGTGAAACAAAGATGTAAATACATTTGCATTCATATGCGTGGTCAAGGTGGTTAATATTTTTTTATCTGCAGCCTTCGGGCAATACAAGATAGCTCTACAAGAAAGACATCTGAAACACGTCAGTTTTGATAACAAACACTGAAATATTAGTAAGTGCCTGATATCATACCAGTGACAGACAGTTTCTTAGTATTTTTTCGAAAATTAATTTAAACAAATATTTTGTCTTATAAAAGCACTTAGCAAATAGACAGCACTATTTGAGAAGCAGGCGGGTGTTAGTTTTGTATCACTTTTTTCTATTCCGAATAAGCTCGCCTGTTATCGCATTTTACTTGATGTTAAACGATGTCATTTATTCCTCCTTTCCAGGTACTTCAAGCGTAATATCATCACGCTTTGCTCCAAGTCCTCAAGCAGAGTTAAGGGATCCTCTAGAGTTGTCGTTCTCAGGCGCATTGCAGCTTGGCAGCTTGTTACAAATCAATACACCTAGCTTGAGCGTTGAAGATCTTACTATACAGGTATTATTCGATATAGGTATTATTGGCACACTTATTTTATGTGAGTCGATTGTATTTAATACAAATTGAATTATTGAATTCGAAGTAAAATTCTTCTACTTTCTGTCCCAGTCCCAAGTTATTTGCGGAATATGTCTTTCTCTTCCATTCTCCTCTGTCAGTCGACAGGTTATCGTTTTCTCCCTTTTCATTTATATCTTTTTTCTTTGATTTTCCTCCTTACCATCCATCGACATGTTTATCAGTTATTGTTCAGCAAATATTACTTACGTACATTTTTCGTGATTGCCCGACTAGCTTCTAACTCGAACGGAGCCCTTAGTCATGAGCTGATAGTTTGACTCGCGACATCGCCGCAGACAGGGAGTTTGTAACTAGTCGGGCAATCCAGAAAAATGCACGTGTGTAATATTAGTTGACCAATAATTAATATGAATGTGTCTCACGAAAGTTATACGAAAGACATTGATTATCAATACACGCTGCTGGTCACACGTGTTTCCTCCCTCCATCAGAAGTAAAAGTTTTAACGGTAAATAAATCTGGGTGTCTTTTATTTATGGCATCCTATCATCTTCATAATCAGTTAATCGATTACTCGCATCCATTACTTTTCGATATTTTATCCCAGAGTATATAATAAGCACTGCGAATTTGTAGGCTTAATATTTTCTTTTCCTTCCAAAGACACCAGACTCCCCAGCAAGTGAGACAGATATAGAAATGCCGAATTCAGAGCAACTATCTAAAGATCTATCGGAGAAGCTACTAGAGATTGAAGATACTGATCCCAAGGAGAGTGACCAGGTTGATCATATACACACTGTGAGTGATGGCGGGGTGAAGGTAAGATGTGATTAATTAATTAATTTTACGGCCATTACATTAGTCGAGTCACTAGTTTCGAACTCGATTGGAATTTTTAATCAGGAGCTAAGCTCACAGCGTTAAATGTACGTGATTAGTAACAATAAACAATCATGAAAATAAATGTGTTTTACGAAAGATATTATACAAAGCCATTATCCACTTTCCAGGGGGGTTGTGTAAAAAAAACGTAAACATGGTTGTAGGACATATTTATTTAAATTTTTCGAAATTCCGTAATTGTTTCTGCCGTTTATTGAAAATATCATGGTTTGAAGACGGGAATTAGTATGCAAATCAATAGTGAGTTCCCCAACTCCGGGCTGCTACTGAAAATACATTGAGACCACAGACTCAAAAAAGAAAATGGTGGCTATAAAAAAAGTAATACATTAATCGTAATAAAATAATCACAATTTTAGGTCAACATCGGATCATCAGCAGACGATGATATTCCGCTCAAATACTGCGCAAGATTGCTTACATCGAAGTTCCTTTTAACTGGGAACAAGGGCGGAGTTATACCGGACAGGTAAGTACATGGTATAAGCCATGTCGACACTTCTTTTAAATTAACAGTAGGAAATACTCCTTTCGCCTCATGTGTTTAGTCAAATATTCCTTTTCCATTAGACTCTAATGGAAAAGGAATATTATGACGATTACGATGTCACACCCGAGACACTCTTAATAGATCGCCATAGTAAATAAAATAAAAAATGTTGTATATAAATTCTAATTCATATTCTTAACGTTTAAGTTTGAGGGGCTCGTGGCTAAGTAACAGCCGTACAGATCGATAAATCGAGGTTAAGCTGTGCTTGCCGCGGTTGGTCTGAGGATAGGTGACCATCGTTTAATACCGAGAAGCACGATAAACTGTCGGTTCTGTTTGTTAAATTAAGATCTATTTATTTCTTTACAAATTATTAATTAAAATTATTCCTTTACCCCAAATTATTCCTTTACCTAAAACCTCTAATCCTGCTTCATTTTCAGAATATCGTCCTATATCTATCTTACCATTCCTTTCGAAAGTCCTTGAACGCCTAGTCCTTAATCAGCTCAGCAGATTCCTTTCCAAAAACAATCTCCTTAATTCCTTCCAATCCGGCTTTCGTCCTGGCCATAGCACGACTACAGCCCTCATTAACATTACGGATGATATCAGGTCAGGCATGGAAATCGGAAAACTAACGGTTCTTGTGTTACTAGATTTTAGTAATGCGTTTAATACTGTAGATTTCGATATTTTGCTTGGCATATTATGCTATCTTAACATATCTTCATCAGTGATTGATTGGTTTCGCAGTTACCTGTCTGGTCGCCGTCAACGCATTTGCGTTGAGGATACGTCATCGTCATGGTGCAATACTGCTGTCGGTGTACCGCACGGTGGCGTTTTATCTCCGTTACTTTTTTCAATTTTTATAAATTCTATTTCTCATCAACTTATTTCTTCCTACCACCTTGACGCAGATGATCTTCAAATTTACTGTCAAGCACCTCAAAGTAATCTGACAGAGGCTGTATGCAATATTAATCTCGATCTTATGCGAATAGGCGATTGGAGTATGAGATTTGGACTACATATTAATCCTGTGAAGACGCAAGTTGCAATAGTGGGCAGTTCCAGGTTGATTTCTCGAATAGACTGGTCGAAACTTCCGCAAGTTTCTTTTGATGGTACTATAATCCCTTACATGAGTAAAGTTAAGAACTTGGGGATTTTCATCGATGGAGACTTTTCATGGACTGCGCAGATAAAAGAAGTTAGTCGCAAGGTGTTTGCTTCGGCAGCTTCTTTGAGACGGCTTCGTAACTTTCTTCCGTTAACCACCAAAGCTGCGCTTGCGCAATCTCTTCTTCAACCTATCCTCGATTATGCTGATGCCAGTTATCTTGATCTTACTGTAGACCAATTTGAAAAATTTGAGCGGCTTCAGTATTTTTGCATAAGATTTATATTTGGCCTGCGCAAATATGATCACATATCACACTACCGCCAGAAGCTCAAGTGGCTACCTATTCGTCATCGCCGAAATTCTCATATTGTTTCACTTCTATACAGTATACTGTTTAATCCGACAACTCCTCCATACCTTAAAAATCGTTTCATGTTCCTTGGTGACACACACACGAGATTCCTTCGGTTATCAGAAAATCTGAAGTTAAAAATGCCTATCCACTCAACAACATTTTCGACAGATCTTTCACCGTGCAAGCTGCCCGACTATGGAATGCGTTGCCGGTAGAAATTAGACGTGCTCAGTCATTGCCAATATTAAAAAAAATGGTGAAGGATTATTATTTGACACTATAATTTAATATTATTTTATACAGTCCTTATTTGCTCTACGTCCGCTCATTTGGTTATTGTATTATTAATTTATGTAATATTTATTCATACGTAATAGAATATTTATTGTATATATACATATATATTAAATATTTATGTTGTATTTATAGTATGTATGTTTATAAGTAGTACGCCACAACCTACCTCAACAATAATTTCTTCCTCTCCATCCTAAGGTTGCCTGGAAGAGATCGCGGTAAGCGATAAGGCCGCCCATTGTACATTAATATTATGCTAATTTCCTTTGTTATTAATTTGGTGTACAATAAAGAATATATAAATAAATAAATAAATAAATCTATGACAGGGGTATCCCTTACGGGTAGTCAAAGGCCTTAAAGTCTGACAACCACAGCCATACCACGAGATACCGTGTTACCCAGTAGCTGGGTTGTGGAGATCAGATCAGTTCCATGTAAAATAGTGGTATTAAGCTGCATCCGGTTTGACTGGAAGCCGACCCCAATGTAATTGGAAAAAGGCTAGGCATATTTATTATTAAAGTTAAAGTTTATCACACACAATAGACGTGATCCATCCTGTGGAAAGCAGTGATGGAACAATGTATTATTTCCTAATATTAGGGGCAGACTAGATTGCTCAAACATAAGGCAACTGGAGTACAGGAAAAACAAATGGTGCTATTTTTAACTATCTATCTATAATTTGAACTTTATTTGCAGGCAAATAAGAGTGTCCTTAAAATCATCAGCTCTCAATTGTTTGTCTGAAATTCTACAACTGTATCCTCAAGCGATAACAATATATTTAGATAAGGATGCTGATGCCAAAAATCATAATATTTCTGGTAAGTTTTGTTGAGTGATTTTTAATTTAAATGTATCGATAGTTTACTTGGCAAGTAAGAATCTCATCATTCTGTATGTCTTTACGATATTGTACCAAAATGTATGATTCGATTTCTGAATCGTCTAGTAAATTAAATTCTGCTTTTATTCAGCAATAGATTGTGACAGGTTTTCGAAATGCATTCAAAACTAACTTCAAAATATCGTTTCATTTAGAGAAGCAACGAAAAGTCTCGTCGACGCCACCAAAGAAAGTTCCATTATCAGTGTTTGGATGTAATACAATTTCTTTTTAGGTTCTACAGAAGGCACAGATTCAAACCAAGACCACATAAACGACTTCATACTAGAACGGAACGTTTGTTATCAAGATTCTCTAACAGACTCTTTAAGTCAAGACCTGCTTAATAGGAGTATAGACAGCCAACTAACCACCCAATCCCACCAAATATCTAAAAAAGATAGCAAATCCGAAAGCACTGAACAAAAGAGTTCAAAGGACGTTCCGAGTAATATTTTAGACAGCAAAGTTTTCCCAAAAAATGATTTGGCTGCTAGTGCCACGACTGATAGTACCAACCCTAATATGACTAACAGTAATTTTACTACGAACTCGAATATGACTGGCAGTAATGATCCTTTGTCTACCGGATACCCAATGTCAAGTAGTGGGGACGTATTATCTTCAAGTATAGACTTGGACATGAAATTCGATCATTTCGGGGAGTCCACAACCAATTTGGACCACTTAGACGCCTTAAAAGACTTCGAAAAGAAAGAGGAGAAAGTGAAAAGGCCTTTAAAACGAACTACGGAAGTTCAAACGAAGGAATCGGTGGAAATTCTAAGCCAGAATCTAGGGGATGAAGTGAAGGTTTTGGAAGGGTCGGAGAATTTTGAGTTTCAGCATATGAGTGATGTGTTTACTTTGTTGGAGGGTCATAATGATCCCCAAATTAGAGGGTTGGTTAGAGTTTGTATTAGCAGTTACTTGATTGCTGCGTTGGATCTTTCTCATGGATATTATCATCGGTGGAGGAGTTATTCTGCACTGTCGAAGGATGTGTCCGAATATATTAGTATGGATAAGCTTGTTACTATTATTTTGAAGGTAAGCATGATTAATGGTACTTAGTCATCTTGCGCAAATACAATTGTAAAATAAATTCACTGTACAGTATAGTGAGTAATTTCGAAGATATATAGTATTTTAAAACCACTTGTTTTCCCGTTCTATTATAAAAATCGCATGACTTTTTCCAAGAAAATTTCTGCAATCAGTTTACAGACGTGTAAAGAGAAAGAATATACATAATTCGAATCAATTGCTATCTGTTGTGTTCATCATACAATTTAGGAGTTTTTAAATACATAAAGTAGTAATTAGTAGTAATTATTAATTAGTAGTAAAGTAGTAATTAGTAGTAGTAGTAATTAAACACTTTTCGTGTATTCCAGGGTCTTTCAGACGACATACACTCGACAGTGAATCACACTTTATCCTCCCTTACAACTTTATCTACCGCTCTATGCAACAGTTCTCAATGGTCACAAATCATAGACATTTTGAACGCACTAGTTAATGTAGAGAACAACAACTACTGGTTGTGTAGAGTCAACCTGTGTAAACTGTATGAGAAGTTGCCGTATCAAAAGTAAGTGGGAGATTTTTCCGTATTTTTTTCGCCGTGTACAACTGGCGTAAAAACTGATTGACTGTGGCAAAAAAATATTACCCTATATATTGTACAAGTAAAAAACAGAATGTCTATAGTTACCGCCTACTCCGATGAGAATCGAGCATGATAGTTATTATTTTTATAAAATTGTGTATGATTGAAATCTTAGTTTGCCGTCAAACTAATACACGACTCAGCATTGCAAGTTAAAAATAAAGTAGACCCTTTGGTGTTCCGATTAGTTTTTTTTTTATACTTAGGCGAGTTCAATACATTTTTATTTTTGTTTTATAAGTGCGTTGATTTTCCAGGTTATTCATGCTGTACCCAATGTATTGTATAAGAAGTAAACTAATAATGGACACTTTGGTACGGTTGCTAGCTGATCAAGACCAGAAAGTGAGGAATGCGGCTTCACAGGCTATTGCCAAGTAAGTTGAAATGTTTTGTTGCGTTATGGTTTAATGTCAATAGTGATTTCTAATAACTCGGAAACTATAGAGACCTTTGCCAATAAATTAGAATGGAATCTTTATTTAGTAATTTTTGTTTTCGACAGTGATGCGAGTATGGTACTTATTTCGACAAATTTGTCAATTTTAAACTTCAAATTTGATATAAGTTGTTAATAAAACGATTATAGTCAATTCAAACCTTTATCGACTCGCCAAGTTTGTCTAGAAAAATTCGTGCTCGGACGCCTGTGTTGACAACTTCTGAGTGGGAACACCGAAACAAATAGGTTTATTATGTTTCTCATTACACAACTTAGAAGAAATGTTTGTTTTTTCTACTTTTGGGATTTGGCAACCACAGATAAAGTATTATTATTAAAACTGTTATACGATTTTACAACTTGGTAAGGCAAGCTGTATTAAATAACTTGCCGAGTTATATGTTTCCTTCTTCACAGCATAATACCAACAATTTACCCATCAAAACGCGAATCCCCCACAACGATAGTGTCCCAACTAGCCAAAGAGCAAAGCAAACAGTTCACTTTCGACCACGATGGCTTAGCCCTGGACTTGGTCAGAGATATATACTTCTATAGCGATCTACCTGAACAATTGAGGCGCGGCCAGGAGTTGAAGAATGGTATCAGTTTGAGGAACACTGTAGGGAATCTAGTGGGGAGACTTGTGGCGGCGCATTGTAAATATTATTCGGTAAGTAAAAAAAATAAGCTTAAATTCGGTTGATCTAGGACATTAGAGCATTTGTCATTTGTTATGACATTTGACAGGTCTGACATAGATTTATCAAAAGGGAAGAGATCTTATCGGGTACTTTTTGGCAGAAAACAGGCAGCTCCTTTTAAAAATGTAAAGTCAATTCTATCCGGTCCGATATTTGTAATGTAAGATACGGTTTTTACCAGTGCTTTCTGGACATACATTTTGCCAACACCTACCAGAAAACCATAACAATTTGTGAAGTGTTTATCATCATTATTGTTTCTGGTTATGTTTATTTGGAACCTATTAATTCTGTGTAAAATCATAGATCGAGAATTAATGTGACATTTGTCTTAGCGATATATTAATGATTTTAGATATTTTCTTCAAAATAACACCTTAATTTATAAATACTTTTCTTCCAGCAAGGCCTTCTCGAAGCTCTTCAAGCGGTCTGCAAGAAGTGGTCGCCATGGAAACACATGGAGGCATACTCCGACCAAGGCATCTTGAGCTACTGTCTCGACAGCCTTGATTATTGCAATGGAACTGTGATGGCTAGGACTATATTGATGGAGTTATGCTCCTTGATATATCCAGGTAATATAGTACACTATTGAAAAAGGCCTTTTCACGGCTGATCAAGTAACTAGACAGGAAAGTCTGAGTGTATCGATTTGTTGTTGCAAAAACAGTTATTGTTATTTCAAGTCGATTAGTCCTACTGAAAGGCAAAGGTCTTATTGTCCTCCAAGTTCTGACAATTGAGAGTTTTTTCGGTCTATTTTAACGTCTTATCCATCCGACGTCTCTGTCTGGGACTTGCCTCGATTGCCGTGCATTAGTCGTATTACAACTGCATGTCTGAAGTTGTATGCTTGTATGTTTTGCACGCATGCACTTTTCTGTACCACGTTTGTTTGGAAAGCTTAACTTCAGATATGCACAGTTAGACAGTAACGTTGTGTGGTATCCACTCGGTCGTGATTTTGGCCTACAGCTCGTCTCACATGCGTTAGATATGTCCTGCTAATTGAATACATGGCTTTGTAACAATCGTCAAGTACGGTACGAGTTCTGTTTTTATTGATTTTCAGTCGAAATCCACAATATAATGCGCCACAAGACAACAAACCGAGACATTTTCGAGCGCGACACGCAGAATCTCAAAGAACGATGGCAACACTTAGATGGTGAGAGGGTTGCCAGCCTAGCGGAAAAATTCTTACAAGTGACGCTTAAGATGTTGAATGTGTTGGTGCATTTGATAGAGGAAGTTAACCCTAATGTGCATTTGAATAAGGGCGGGATTGCCCTACCTGGAAGTCCAGTCAGAAGGAAAACTCAAGGTAAAATTGAAATAACGGTTCTGTTAATTAAAATCAACGTGATAAAAGGTCTGAATCAAATTTGAACTTCATATGGGTGTTGCAATATCCGGTTTTAATGTAACACGATGAATAATTTAGCTATATTTTTTTGTATAATAACTTTCGTGAGACATATTCGTATCAATTATTGTTCATCGGTTACTACTCACGTGTATTTTTTGGGGATAGCCCGACTAGTTTCGAACTCGAATGGAGCCCTTAATCATGAGCTGAGCCCGCGGCGATGTCGCGAGTCTAAGTTTGACTCAGTTCGAAACTAGTCGGGCAATCCCGAAAAATACATGTGAGTAGTAACCGGTGAACAATAACTGAATTTAGCTACCGCTATTAAAATAGAGACATATCTATTATAGAGATATGTATCTATTATATCTTATTTATTTGCCAGAATCAGGGTTACGAGTTATTACCATGTCATGTTTCGCTAATGTGCCGCCGCATGCAAATTATAGTACAAATAAAAACATCAATTTTACAATATACCTACAATCAACTAATGTAAATAATAAAGAAAAAAAAAACGGTTGAAATGATAAAAGTTCCCTCATATTGCAGACATATTTAGCTACTAGCTATCATATAATCTTTTTTTAAATATCTATCAAGAAGTTCATATAGAGCCCTTTATTGAACATATTTTTATTTATTACTTACTTTTCAGATTTACCGCGAAGAGGCAGTAATCCTACGGAAGTAGATGATAAAGGTTCTCTTCGCAAAAAGCCTCCTCCACCCGCCTCCAGTCTGAAAGCTAACTTCGCGGGACATTTCTTCAACGAACCCTTCTATATGAAATTCTACGAAACTTTAAGAGCAACGTATTCTAATCATAAGGTATGTATGTAATGTAAACTTAAACCGACGATGAACCGTTTGCATGAAGAGGTTAATTAACATCGATGACAAGTAAGAGGTGTGTCAAAATCGTAAAAAGTGGAAATCAATAGTTTCTGTTTCCTAACCCTATGGGAAACAGGCGTGATTGAACGGGTTTATGTAATGACACCAATTTTTTAACCATTTGATTTCGGAATGATAAACCTTTTATTCTGTGTCGATGTGTCTGGCGTAAGTTGTACCTAAAACTAGTTTTTTTTATATTTACATTTCAAGTAGAGCCTACATAAAGAACAACTCAGTCTCTATGTTAATTAATAAATGGTAATTATTTCTCCATAAAGTTACATATTCTAATTGAAAATTGATTGTATTAGAATGATTTAACATGTAAGGCATGTGTATCAACTTCGATTGAAGAATGGCAAAATTTGCTATTTAAAATAAAATTTAGATGCTTAATTATTGAATTCAAACGGGACTTAATCGTGCTAAAAACATAATACTTATTTTCCTCGACGTTTCGATCAAGTTGCATTGATCGTGGTCACGAGTAGACTGGAGAATGCGGGTGTCATTGTCGGAAAGAGCGAATGGTTTTGGATCCACCCGCACTTGATCTTGTAAAAAATATATTTAGAGCCAGTTAATATAGGCAGAATGTAAAAAATATATTTGGTTATACCTTTTATTCTTCCACAGATAAACCTAGACCCAAAAAGCAGTATATTCCACACATTCCTATCAACAGTTCTAAACTCTTTAGCTATACAATTAGAACTGGCCACTGAGAGAGAAATAGGAAACGTGACCGAAGAGATACTATTCTATTTAAAAGTCATCATGCCTTTATGTCCAGACATAACAGTTTATTGTATAACACAACTATTAAAATGCCTTTTTGGTACCAACATGGTGAACCAGTACTCCGATTTCATGAGCATTTTGGACAAAACTGAAGTTGATCATAGAACAAGTTTCTATCAAGATGTAATGATGGTGAATATGTTGGGCAGTTTGAAGGAAGAATCTAGAAGGAGCAGTGTGTGTTCTAATGCTTCTCAGAAGTTGTCTTTGGACAGCAAGAATCCGAGGATGGTGGCTGAGAGACAGTTGTTGATGACAATGGAGAATTTTGCAAAGAATAAGTCTGATAGGAAGTGGAGTACTAATAAGAAGGAGTTAGAGAGGTATATTAGGTTGTTTGAGCCGGTTGTTATACAGGCTTTGAAGGTGAGAACGTATTATTTATTTTTGAAGATTTTAAGTTTGTGATTATTTATTTATTGTCGTCGAGAGTGGCCCAGAAAGAGGTGGCGGGGTGATCTAGGTGCGTTCCACCAAGGCTGGTGTGAGGTTTCTGAATAAAAGTTTTATAATGAAATATTTTTGTTAAATTACCCTCACTTATTTCCTGATATTATAGTGCAAAACGTTTTATCGCTTTACGTTCACTTCTAAAATATATATTTTTTAGGCCTACACTATGCAGAACGACATCCCGCTTCAGTGCCAAGTACTAAATCTGTTGAATCAACTTCTAACTTTACGAGTCAACTACTGTATGTTAGACAGCGATCAGATCTTCATAGGGTTCCTGATGAAGCAACTGGATCTTGTAGAACAACATGAGATACCGTGAGTGTTGGAACATTAATTTAGTACATCCGATTCAAAATTAAAATTAATTTATTCAAATTAGGCAAAAAAAAGGGTTACGTCAAATATGTAATGATCGTAGCAGGTGGCGTTCTGTAGTTTCTGCTTACCCACATGGGAAAAAGGCGTGAGTTTATGTATGTATGTATTAAGACATCCTTCAAATAAGTCCAACATTCACCGCTTCCTACTGTATTAGCTAGGAAGAAGAAGCGGCACAATAAACTTCTTTCTCCCCAAATTGTTTTTGCAGTCGTGTTCACAGATATACACCCCTATTTCTCCAATGCCGTTCTTAAGTCCCATGTGGTGGCGAGCCTATTGTTAGCATTGAGCACAATTCCAAACTCTGGGCTACTACTGTATTAGCTAGGAAGAAGAAGCGGCACAATAAACTTCTTTCTCCCCAAATTGGTTTTGCAGTTGTGTACACAGATAAACACCCCTATTTCTCCAATGCTGTTATTAAGTCCCATGTGATGGCGAGCCTATTATCAGCATTGAGCACAATTCCAAACTCTTGGCTTCTACTGAAAAATTTCTAACATAAAAGCTAATAATACTTTGCTAGAACTGAGTATACAATCTAGCCGTGCTTGCTACCACCAATGATGCATATTATGGTAGATTTTCCTGTCTTGTTGGTCTAATGGTCCCAAGCGCGATTCCGAGGATGAGGTCCCGGTTACGATTCTCGTTTATTGGGTTTTTCTCTTAGGAAATTCTCAGTAGGAGCGTGGAGTTTGGAGTTGTGCCCGGTAGATAGCAATAGGCTCACCACCTATTACATGGGACTTAATAACAGCATTGGTGAAGGATGTACTACTGTGTGCACCTTTGCTTACCCTTTCGCAGAATATTGGCGTCATGCTATGTTACAGTAAATTCGTATATTATACTAAAGATTATTTGTTCCAGTGATTGCTGTGATTTAGTAAACAGTATTCTCATGTTCTTGGTACAACTATCATCCTCCAAACATCATACAAGACAGATTATAGAAATACCGAAGGTGAGAATGTTATTTTATCTGTTACCTAATTTATTAATCAAATTGCACAATGCCGTTCTTTTTAATACATGGTGAGCCTAGTTTCACCTGCCGGACATAATTACAAATTCCGGACTGCTATTGAAAAGTAGCAGCCAGCCCAGCAGTGGGACAAAATAGGCTAGTAATAAATAATAATAATAATATTAAAAAGTGCCTAACAAAAACTCAATAACACTGTGACCGACTTATATATCATCATTTTGTATCATCATCATCATATTCTTGGTGAATAAATATCTTTTCTTATCTTATCTTATTTTATCTTAATACTTGCGGCCACAAGATCAATGAGTTAGTCTATAAATGTCTAAAAAAATACCCTAGATAGCATAATATATGGTATCGTATGGTTCATGTATAGTCGACCATACAATTGCTTTACCACCCTAATGCTGAATTTCGTTTGCGCATCATAATATGACAAGGTCTATTTTCGCTTACAAGATCAAAGTGTCAGTCAGATACTGTCAACCTTATTGACATTTTAATTTACTGGAAGTTTTTGTTAAATATGGTAAAGCAATTTCGTGGTCGACTATACAACCTAGTGTTAGAGTTAAAATCGTCCGTAGGTCTCTGACATGGCTTTGCGTACCATCGAGATCAACTCTCGGGTGTGCTGTATTGTGAAGAGACGCAAAAATCAAGTTATAGTTAATTAATAATACGCAATTTATTAAGCAGTCAGCTGTGCGTGCCTTTGATTCGGACTTGCGCCCTTTGACTTTCCAGGCCAACAATCATACCACTAGGCTAATCATACACTGCTTATAAAAAATAATATGTTTTTCAATGCTCAAAATAATATGTTTTATGCAGCTCATCCAATTATGCGATGGTTTAATGGCGTCCGGTGCTCACTCAGAATGTATCGCGGGATTGGAACCCGTCGCTGTTAAAGTTTTTAGCAATATGGGAGGTAAGAAATGCATATATTTGATCTTTTTGGAAGGACGTACTGGGTTTAGAGGTAATTGTCGATCGTGTAATCGGCTTCTGCGCCGTCAGTTGCAGGTTCGATTCCTGTACGATACAATTTGTATGGCCTACAGATAAATATCTAGGTCTGGATGTTTTTACATGTAAGATTTTCTGAACCAATAAGAAATATTAAATTGGAACATACACGAAATTTTAGCTTAAAACCTGTTTTAATCCCTATTAATTTTATTTCAATCCGTTGAGCCGTTCGGTGCCTATTCGAGACAAACTCTCAGAAGTGCAGACAGATAAAAACTCTAAAAATCATAATATAATAGAAGTTTTCACTAAAGTTGTACCATTTAATTTGAAATTACAAAAAGACGCTTCAGTTTTATTTATGGGTATAGTTAAAATATTTTTTCAGGTACAAGTGTGTTAGGAAGAGCTCAACAACAGGAAGCGCAAGCAACTCGGGAAGTTCTTTTCTACATGTTACAGAAAACTATGCACCAACATAAGGTAAGAAATGAATAAAAGTATTGTATTGATTTTTATTTTTGAAAGGAACATATACTTACTTTCTCTATTAAAAATACTCCTCCTGACCGTATTTTGGTCAAGATCAGCCAAGTACGCAGGAGATATTATAGTGCACAAGTGTATGCGCAAACACAGGTGCACTCCCTCTTCCTTCACTCTCATAGTCCGATGGGAATGCAATCCGACACGAGCGGAGAGAGATCAAGCGCAGGACCGACGGCTTCTACGTGCTCTCCGAAGCACGAGGGTGACACACCACTTCGGGCTATTACTGAGAATTTCCAAAAAGAAAAACTCAATAGCATTTTTGCTCATCCTGGAAATCGACCGATGGGATTGTATAGTAAATCTTATACCGACCTGCATCATTTATGGTCGGTGGCCATCTAATACTGGATCCAAAGCAATAATTTACCATGTACTATTTGTAAATCGTAAACAAGATGTCTAAATACATCTGATCTTATTGGTGTCCGCCAAAATGATCAGGTGCGTAGTACTCGCAACCGGGGCGCGTGTATGACCAGATGTATGAACGTGGACGAAGCAAATGGAGTATGTGAGGATTGTAGCAGGTGGCGTTCTAAATGGAATGAGGCGATGTCTAACAAAAGCCAAAAAGTCTATTGCGGTTTCGTGGATTTGGAAAAGGCCTACGACAGAGTGAGGAGGAATGAACTGTGGGCCACACTGTCCAAGTATGGGGTAATTGACAGTCTGATTGGCGCACTGAAATCTCTCTACGAAGATTCCAGTGCTTCTGTTAGGATAAACGGGGCCTACACCGAATGGTTTAGCATCGATAAGGGTGTTAGGCAGGGATGCGTAGCGTCACCGTGGTTGTTTAAACTATTCATGAACAGTTGTCTTAAGGATTTGAAAGAGAGTGAATGCGGTTTAGAAATGAATGGGATATTTGTTAAAATCTCCTCTATGCCGAGCTATATCTCCTTATCCTTGCATCGTCGGAGGAAGGGTTACAAAAGATGGTAACACTAATGAATGGTGCTTTTAAGAATAAGACGAAAGTTATGGTTTTTGAAAGGGACGAAATTATGACAGAGTGCAATATATTGATAGGTGACCAAAGAGTGGAATAAGTGAAAGAGTTTGTATATCTGGGATCTATGTTTACGAGGGATGGGATGCATGTGAAGGACATAGAAAGGAGAGTGACTGCTGGTAACCAGGTGAATGGGGCATTACACAATTTCATGGATAGCCGGAATGTGTCAAAACAGGCGCGACTGGCCGTTCATGGAGGGGTGTTAGTGCCAACTCTTATGGATGGTAGTGAAAGTTGGGTGTGGCAGAAGAAACATGAAAGCAGAATTAATGCAGTAGAGATGAGGGCTCTTAGAAGTATGTCTGGCGTAACTTTAAAAGATAAGGTGAGGAACAGTGTGATAAGGGACGTTGTGGAGTGAAAGAGGATGTAGTGACAAAGATTGAGAAGGGTATGCTAAGATGGTTTGGGCATGTAGAAAGGATGGATGAAAGGCGATTGACTAAACTAGTGCATGAGGCGAAAGTGGATGGAAGAGTCGGGGCAGGTCGACCTCGACGAACGTACCGCAATCAAATAGCGGACGTTCTCAATATAGGACAGGTCAGGAGCAACCTAAGTCGGCGAGCATGTATGAAGAGGCTAATGAACGTAGATGAAGCGAAAGAGGTGTGTCAGAATCGTAGCAAATGCAAATCGATAGTCTCTGCCTACCCCAATGGGATACAGGCGTGATTGTATGTATGTATGTATTAATTATATTACAGACCTTACTGTGGCCACATATTATTCTATAGCATATGTTTTGTTCATTGACCTAAACTTTTCTGATCTCTTCCTTTACAGGTTCTAGAACTAGTCTCCTGCGTGCTATCTCTGTCCCAAGAGCATCCAGAAAGCTACTATCGTTGGTCAGAACTGGCAAGCGATACTCTTCTAAACCTTCTTACCCAGAGATCGATAGAGCTAGACTGTGACAGAGCTATCGGTTCTTTGGAGAGGTTGTTGGACACCGTGTATAAGGATGTGTTACTGGAACAGAGTCGAGTAGAGATTCTGCTAAAGATATTGTTTAAGGCGCCGCCCGATCAGGTTAGTTGGTGTTTTCTGATCTTTGCTGAGAATTATTGATTTAGATTTTTATTGCTGTTTTTTTTTAATTCTAATCTGAACATAGACATTTTGTAAGGGGAAATTTATTCTAAATCGTTAATACTTACAAGTCCCCGAAAATTTCGTAATTCTACTTACTAGTATTTGAAATGGTATCTAATGAGTCTTGACTCTAAGAACTGTGGGTCTTTTTTCAAGTAAGTAAAAGTTTATAACTAACTAACACTCTTTGGCGCAGTGACCCGAAGTGAGTCTTGGCATACGAAACGAGAACTCTCCACTTTTCACAGTCTTGTGTAATTTCTCATCAGTTATTTTCTTGAATCTCCAAAGCTTTATAATTGAATGAAAATGAAAATAAATTTTGCTTCTGTAATAACTTGTTCTGATATCTGTGTAATCCAAATATACTTTCTCTTCCAGACAACAACACCTCCCAACCTAAAACTCCGCTACCTCTCAATAATAATGGTGCTACTCCGAAAAATACTAGTCCTAATACCAGAAAGCGAAATACTACTAACAATTAACTACTTAAAATCAACATGTATATCTCCATTGTCCATCTTTTTCAACGTCAAAACTGACGTCGACCCATTAAACGTTCAGAATGTGAACGAGAACTGCGCGAATTTATCGCCTGACGTCATTTTGGTCCGGTTTCTGTTTAAAACCTTGACGTATGCGATCACGGAGATGGGCAATTGTTACGAATGTGTAGACAGTGAACAGAATAAGTTACTGTATGCTGTATCTGTTAATATTATTGTTCAAGTGAAACATATGCTGCATCTGACTGGTGAGTTTGTTGTGTTATTTGTGTATAATAACTTTAAAACTGGAGTTTAAAACTATTTTCTAATCCATAACAAGTTGGTCTTTAAATGCCTATAAGGTAATTTTTCCCATGCTATGATTATCTTCTGTATTGTGGTTGCGTTTACAGACACATCTTAAATGCATAAATACCTAGACCTGGAACATTTACCTGTTGATCAAACAACAATTATTCCGTTCGGGAACGAACTGGACTACTGCCCAAACCGTACCATCATAATTTTTGTCTTTCCTGTATTTCAGATGGCTGCCTATTTCCCTTATCAGCTAAAACGGCCCAAAGCCTCCTTCATAACGAACAGAGTGGCTTAAACACTGGCCTCTACAGTCCTGAAGAAAACATTCCTTTAGACATACTGAACTTGATCTGCTTGAAGTCGGCGCATCGGATACCACTGCTCACTGTTCATTGGTCGCATTTACTTATCAGGTATGTTTTGTTTCTTTATTCCAGGGACAATAAACCTTATTCTTGGATATTAATAAGTAGTATGATTATATTAAAATGTTTACGTGTAACCCTTTTCTGTTTTGCCGTGCTTCACATGGTCCACATATCATTCTTGTTTCCTTATTGTTCTTATTTGTCCGTCAATGGTAGCAAGGCCTATGCAAAACACTCACTCCCGACTCAGCTACGGCATCATCATGTGGGGCAACAGCACCGACGCACCATCACTCTTCATACAACAAAAAAAACTAATCCGAGTACTTACAAACATTGAACAAACAGACAGTTGTAAACCCTATTTCCAAAAACATAAAATACTTACGTTGCCATGCATTTATATTCTAGAAATATGTAAATTCGTTAGAAGGTACTCCACCTTCTTTACAAAGCGCGGAGACCGACACACAAACAGATCACTGCGACACAAAAACATGCTTATGCTACCTACATCCAACATGACACTACACTCAAATAGCCCATATGTAATGTGCATCAAAATATTTAATAAATTACCCAACAAAATAAAAGATGAGCCTAGCGACACGAAGGTCCTAAACACCCTAAAGCAAATACTAATAAATAAAGCATACTACACGATTAGTGAATATTACTTACTTACGGATAAACAAATAACATGAAAATATTAATTTTATACAAATAAAATCATATTAACAAACACCTTTTACTGCTAAAACCTATACATACTTACCTATAATATAAATATAATAAATAATAAAAAAATACATAATATAAAAGTAAACTTAAATATAAAAAAATGAACAATTAAATATTCAGCTGTAACAAAAAAATTTATAAAATATTCACCATAATCAACAAATATAAATAATTACAATAATATAAATATAACACAATAAATTTATACAAAATTTTGAACGGATAACCTAGTAATATAATGTACTAAAATACAAAAAATATACTTATATTTAAATACCTACTAAAAATACAAACATAATAACAATACTAAGTACATACTTAGATACATTAAGAAGGAATATGAATACTTGAGCATAAACAAATATTTCTATATATACAACGCCTTCCTCTCTTCTAATTTACTATTTGCTGTGCCCATCAGGGTCCACGATTGCTACCATGTTATTTATATTACCATCTTATCTTTACATTGTGGATTTGCAATAAAGAATATGATGATATGATGATGATGATGATGAAACACTAGAAAGTTAATGGTTGTAAAAGGTGATAACTTCATGCAGAGGCGTTATGTAGACCCCTAAAACAGCCTTATAACCATAGCAGCTATACAGCCATCCTGTACTTGGTATGATAGAACATACATATACAAGTATGATAATTTATTTACGCAGCTGTTTTGAGGTTCCATTCGATACATTACGTAACTGTCATAAGATAAACGGAACGGTTCGTCAAATGTAATTTGCACCTACGTCGAGCTTGCTAAGGAATTTCTAAACGTTAACTCTTATACCGAATATATTACAGGCTTAACTTCCTATCACACAAATACTGGCAGAAGTTGATCGGGTACGCTCGCAACCTACCTCTCAGCGCCGACTGCGGTGACACACAACTTCTCAGAGTTGACGTACTACAGATAGCCTGCGTCATGGCTTACTGCGAGTATTTTGTAAGTATATATCTTGATGAACTTTATTATTCTTGGCAACATTTTCTAAAACAGTCATAGCACTTTGAATTTCTGGTCGGTAAACGATCGGTGAGGCTAACCTACGCTGCTGGGTGTATTCAATCGGTGCATGTGGTAGCTCTCTGTGCTTCAAAGAACACGTTAATGTGTGGGGATCAGTTTTTTCCAATAAATAGTAGTCGTTACGTCAAGTCTGAGGTTCCGTAATTCTGCCATTAAGATGGGCCTTTTACTTCATGAAATAATTGGGAAGACTTCTTATCCCACTGATACTGGAAATACCTTTGAACTTTATAATTCTAGGCTAAATTCCTAGTGGGACGTTCATAGATCTTTGCAATCCCTGTTTGGCAAACAATCATAGGGCTAGCAACGCTTGGCGCGGTTTGTCACTACTACATCACCGACACAAGCGACGACTGCATACTTCAACCTTTTTTGTTATTCAAGCTTATTTTGTTTTTATCTGTGGCGGATTATTTATATCATAATATTTATGGAAATTATCTTTGACGGATTGTACGAATTTTGCCCGCCAAGATGGCTATTCTAATTCTGACGAGGAATATAAAACGTTTGTTACATAACATAACATAGCATCACGCCTGTATTCCCCGAAGGGGTAGGCAGAGGTGTACACAATTGTACACCCACATTTCACCAATGCTGTTATTAAGTCCCATGTAATAGGTGGTGAGCCTATTGCCATCAATCGGGCACATTTCCAAACTCCGGGCTGCTACTGAGAATTTCCTAACAGAAAAACTCAATAATACTTTGCCCGACCCGGGAATCGAACCCGAGACCTCCTGCTCAGCAGTCGCGCTACGGACCACTAAACCAACGAGGCAGTTTGTTATCCATTTCATTTTATTTCCTGCGCTCAACTCAAAAACAAAGTAATAGAAACTCTGCGTCCTATGTCTGCACTTCGTCACACTAGAAACATTTTCATTTGAGCGTATACTATGTCCATATAATCATTAGATATTGGTTCAAATTTCAAGCAGTCGATACAGAAGCCTCAGGGTAGGTTGTTCGACTCTGGTAACAGGATTGGCTTACCACACATAAAAATCTTATTCGTTCTATTTCAATTATCATAATCGTGAAAGTTGATGTACGGTAGGCCGCGTCAGTGGGTAACAAAACCAGTATAAGCTAGCCTCCATCCTCGCATGCTAGTAAAGCTCCCTAGCTCTAAGTTAAAGTGTTACCCCAAACGTGCGGTACAAATGTATAATATCAATTTTGAACTAAAAATAATATATTATCTTCTTATTTCAGGTAGAAAATGGTCTAACGGAAGCGGTTCACCTTACCTGGTTGCTTGTGAACCGAGTTCATATCCTAGTCAGTCACTATCGAGAAGATATAGTGCAGAGTCTCATATCAAAAGTGCAACAAATGGCGGGCGCGTCCGGGTTGTTACTGCAAGCGATCGCTGCTAGATGTCAGAGCTGTTTGAAGGTGTGTAATAGGCGTTAAAGATGGGAGGACGAACTCAAGTTCACAGTAGGTCCAAAGCAATGGAAATTGTTAGAGTTGGTCTTTGCCAAGAGGCACACTGAACTCCGAGATATATTGTAAAACACGAAAAACAAAAACAAGAACGGAGTTTCACGTTAAAAAGGCTATTGAAATTTAATAGGCGTTACAATTGGTTTTATATGTGGTAACTGGTTTTGCACAACTTACTATAAATGTCTGTGTATAACAAACAATATAGGTCCTAAAATATATCCCTGTGGTATTCCTCTTAGTTGAAATTATATTATTCCGAGAACTAACAGGCAATTGTACTGCAGATATGAGCTTTTCATGTGGGTCTTCCAAAGAGGGTTGTTCACGTCACTGATGAACTTAAGCTCAAGTCAAACTAAAAGAACTCTTGACGATGGATTCAGATTATTTATTTGTTCAGCGATAAACGATGAGCAAGCGTGAGGCAAAAATTATTCAATAACACGTGATTTGATTTAGCTAAGTTTCTGTCTCTATCTTGCATATGTATTTGACAGCTGTATGACAAGAATAGTGCTAATCCAACGCAGCACGTGTACTATTTATTTATGTTGGCTTGAGATTCCATATATGATTCAATTATGGTATTGTTATTTCATTAATTTCTAGGACGAATTCGCACTCAATACATACAAGATACTGTCACTATGCCACGAAAGTCAGTCGGGAGCTCTCGTGTTTCTTATCTGCCGGATCATCGGGAAACTAGAGCCGGCTATAGCTGGCAGGTATGTCAATATATTATTAATATTTTGTTTTGTACTGTCCGAAGTAACACCATAACGCCATTTAAAATTGCCAATATAATAAATCTTGTAAACGCATTATCGCATGCGTAGCGAACTCTGCAAAGTTAAGAAATAACTGCAAAGTTAGTCGTGTCGGTTCAGTCATCTGTATAGAGGCTGGTCACCATAACACGTATTAAAATGTGGAAGTAAAATTCTGAGTTGTGAGCAGAGGTCGGGATGGCTTAGTTGAGAGAGCGCCTTGATTAAAACCAAGAGGCGCTGGTTCTAATCCTACTTATGATCGTAATACTCTTTCCACAAAACATTATAACTTTGTAATTGGTAAATTTATCTTGATAGAATATTATTTTATAAATAGTAGAAGTCTAGGACGACAAATATGTTTTCAGATTCGCTAAATTGGCAATAGACAGATGCAAGATATTGAAAGACATGCCAGTTGACAAGATAAGCGTGCAGCTGTCAAAGGAAGACATTCAAGTTGCTTTGGAGTTATTACAGAGAGATAAAGTTCACACAAGGTGTGTTATTGTACTATTAATGTAAATTATTTGTTGTTTATTATCAGCTATGTAAGATTTTTGCTATTTCGAGAAAGGAAGGGGTCAGCTTGTATTGTCTTTCTTTCAAAAATTTTCATACTCATTGAAGAAACTCAACATGTTCCACGAAAAAGACTCGTCCTGGTGTGGCAGCCACTGTAACAATACGCCATTTCATATTTTATTTTGTAAATCCTTGAGAAATTACTTTTGTTGTATGATATATGTATATTTGTGGTTAATAAGTTTATTCATAATCTTCTTTTCACCCTTTTTAAAATGTTGTAAGTTGATTTTAATTGTGTATGTGTATGTAATATGTGTATCACGTTTTAAATTTCAATTCGTATTCTGTTTTATATCTTTCTCTTGGTTGATTTTCCACTACGACAATTTTAGTAATGTATGTCTTCTAAAAGCTCATATTAAAAGTTATTTTGTATCTACCAACTTACCTGCATATGGTAGGATAGTTCTGAATCGTTATTTGATTAAATTTTTGAAGGTAAATTCGATATTTTACAGGTACTCAGAGTTGGTGGTAGAATTAAACTCCCTTGCATCTAGCGTCTTCGATCTATCACCGTTAGACCTATCACAAGACAGAGCGATCAACCCGCAGTATATTATGACTACGAATATCGATGCCAACTGGTTACTGAACCAAGTTAAAAGCAGGTAATTTATACATGTAATTGTTTTAAACAATTTTGTGCTAGTTAAGTAGCCAACTGCCTCGTCAATGTGCAATTTTAACCCTCGATCGAACCTCCAAGTGCTGAGGGTTCAAACCTTGCTCGCGGTCATTGCATTTATGAACAAAAATGAATATAATTTCTACTTTCATTCTTTTTTTCCACGTAATGTCAATAGTCGATGGCATGACGTCTGAACGTCTTTGGAATATTTTCGCAAAACATTATCAATATACTAAAAGATATAATTAATTTACTTACGTTGTATACTTGGTTTGAAGAGGTTCTATTCCAAATAATCTAATTCATATAATAAATTAATATACACATAAGTCCCTTGCCTGTTTCAAAACCGCCGAATGATTTGACATTGTCTTTACACTTAGTTTTTTTTTTAATACACTTGTATAATTTTGTGTCACATTAGAGTCATTTCCAACAGATGCTGCCAAAATGACTGCTCAGCACCAAAAGCATTAAAACACAACGAACTAGCTGAGTTCCTTTCTAACTTATCCAAAGATGATCTAACAACTGTCATGGCCTGCCCAGAATTCGACAGAAAAATACTCAGTCCTGCCTATAAAATCGCATGTGATAACTATCTAAAAGAATTTTTAAATATTCTCTCAGTACATGAAACGAAAGAGTTCGAGAAAGAGAGTGCAAGAGAACAGAGGGAGATGAAGATAAGAGAGGAAATGACGTCATCAATAGACAGTAATAAACTCAATATGGCCAACACATTACATGTCTTCAAGAAAAGTGATAACAAGGAATCAAAATCACAATTCTTCATTCCTATTACGGATAATGAAAATCTGAAAGAGAATTTCGGTAATCTACAAATATCTGACGAAGACTTGGAAATTGATCCGCCAGAGTTGCCGGCCTTATACACCGTTGGTGTTGCTACTCTAGAAAAATCTTTATCAGAGATTATACGTCTTTTTCCCAAACAAATTCGACCTTTATCTCAGTCTGAAAACTTTAGTCTAAACGTGGAACAGACGATAGATAGATACACAAGGCGTTGCCATCAAGTATTTCAAGACAAAGTATTCTACCAGGAGTTCATAACACTCCAGACAATTATAACGGGCTTCTTGACATCCTTAGACAGGATCATAGAATTCGTCGATGAAGCAGATTGTGATTTAGTCGACAAATGTATCGAGAATATCCTTCCTTCATCTTTAGCGAAAAACATGGCAATATTTGCTGTAATTTCTTTACAATACTTATCATTTTTGATCAAGAATAAGAAGATAGTAGAAACTCCGGTTCATGCTGATGTTTCGTTCAGAGTAACTGCCACTGTTTCAGATAATATTGTGGTTGATAATGTAGTTAGTGTGACGATAGACAATGTTGCTAAAGCGTTGACTTTCGAAGAGATTTGGTCCGAATTGAATACTGATTCGAATGTGAATAGGACGCAGTCGGCTGTCAGTTGTCTGTATGCAATTGTCAAGTATTTGGTCAAGGTAAGTGTCAGTCTGTTATTATAGAATAGTTTTTTTCTTAATAATATATAGCAGGATTCATCTTAGTTCCGATGACGAATCCGTTTGCCAGTATTGTAGGCAGAGATTTTTTTTAGACCCCTTATCGTAATAAGTGGTGAGCCTATTCCCACTTACCGGGCACAATTCTAAACTCTGGGCTGCTACTGAGAATTTCCCAACAGCATTATCCAATAAACGCTACGATCGACCTGGAATTCGATTCTAGGACATCACTCTCAGCAGCTGTGTTTGCGTCAACTAGATCAATGACGTTCAAAACTCCAAAGTAGATGACTGCAGCACCAATCACTACGTGAAAGGTGTCTGGTGTTATTGCGGCAATATCTTCTTTAAAACATCGTTGTAGTGTTCACTGACATTAACATGTGATATCTGCCTTCAGTTACATTCTTGCTAATGCATCTTCATCTATACAAACAAATAATGTACAAAGGGCATTTATAAAAAAAAACGCCCACACTTTAAGAAATAGGAAGAGAGACCTTAGGCCTTCAAAGTTTAACGAACTACACTATATAACCTTAAAATCCTGGAGTGTTTTCAAGAAAATTATTACTCAAATCATTTCAGGACACAAAACCTCTAACTCCAAAGCAATACATGCAGCCCCAAGATCCAGGTCCGAAGCCAGACATGATAATCACCGGTGATAAGCTAATCACCCTTCTAGAGTATTGGGAGAACAACTTCTACTCAAAACCCGCTGGTGATTTCTTGGAAAAGTGCTATAAAGAGCCTATTGAGAGCCTACTTATTTCTTTGTCGAGGTAAGTTTGATATGATATTAAAACAGTCGTAAAATAAACTTTAACACGTTGGGACAAGATTTGATTCGAAAATTACTTTTTGGGTTTGCTTTTTGTTTCGGTGTTAAAGAAAGAAAGAAAGAAAGAAACAAAGGCAATATTCTCGCCAATCATCTTATTTGTATAATTTACTAAATAAAGAGCTCGACATCTATTCACTTACTTACCGCGAGTGTAAAATGCTTTGACAACATGGCTCGAGTCGAAGATCTATGATGAAGTAGAAAGTATAATACAGCCAATGATAATATAATTATAACCTACATAAATCCCTCTAAGCAGTTAATGGAAAATGTCATGCATCATTTTCCGATCCTAAGACCATGTGGTAGGGTTAACACGCAACGTTCTACCATGGGTACTTTTCCTCTAAATACCTTATCTATTTATCAGGTGTACTTCTGCAAAACATCCACTCTTACTCTCCTCATACATGCACAGACACATTTCCACACTCTCACTCTCCCCATACACATACACACCCCCCACAAACACACACTTCAAACCCTCTCACACACCAGCGCGCTAAGTATCAATCTCATTCATATCATACTACCTACCATATTTTTACTACTTTTAGTTTTCCTGCATTCTTAAAAAACTACCAAGATTATATAACATGGGAAGGGCGGAGCATCCTAACACAAGCAAATTAATTGCTATATAGGATGCTCCTCAATATAACTAGCGTAAGTTATTTAAGTTGCAGAATAAACAATTTTGATTTTTTGATTTTGATATCTCGTGACTAAAGACAAAGTTAATAATATTTAAGTACTTTGTTCTAGTAAATAAAAAAACATTTATGACTTTTGTGGCCCAATTTTTGTGACCTAATGATAAATTAAGGCTGAAATTTCAAGTGATTCATTATTTAATCTTAATTAAGAAGTGACTGCGAAGACCTGCAATCATTATTATCGCCTATACTTATGGAGATAAATTTCTCTTTGATATCTTAGATTTAAATATAAAACATTGCATCTATCTTTTCAGACTGGACATAGTAAGTAACATAGCGCTTATACCTCCGATAGCCTGGTCTTCGGTGGAAGTCATTTCTAAGAAAGATCAGTTACAAAGAATAGATCTACCTCTACAAGCTTTACAGGATATGGATGTATTAGAAGCATTCTTGTTCAGGTATGAACTATTTATCCATCAGACGCTATTTAAAGATGTTAATTCGTCCTACTTGGACTATGGACTATCTATATAATTATATTTTTTAATACATGTTGAGGCCATGTAATGCCTATATTAATTTCTATTTTTCAAAGAAACATTGAAAAAATAATAGACAAGAACGGGGCTTGAACCCGCGACCTTTGACGTTCCGTGTCATCACTCTACCAACTGAGCTACCTGTTGTCCCTTATGTTGAGGCCATGTAATGCCTCAACATGTATTAAAAAATATAATTATATATGATTTATAAAGGATTGGGATGTTGTTCGGCGATTTACAACTGTAAAGTGGTAACGCTGAGTTTAGTAAATCTGTAATGATTACCAGATAAATATCACCAGGCGTCTCCTTAAGACGTATACAAAGAGGATTGAAAATTCAATAGGTTTGAACACGACAAGGTAGCTCAGTTGGTAGAGTGATGACACGGAACGTCAAAGGTCGCGGGTTCAAGCCCCGTTCTTGTCTATTATTTTTTCAATGTTTCTTTGAAAAATAGAAATTATGGACTATCTATTTTCTTTTCAAAACAAAAGCTTTAAAAAAAATATTTATTTTATAACATTACAACATCTTACAGATTACTCCAATGATGTTATACGCATATATTAAAAACTAAACCATAAAATATAACAATAAAATTCAATAAGTACATGACATACTCAATAAAAATTAAATCAATTTTTTTTTGAGCCTATATAACTTACTTTCGATTTATCTTTGAGCCACAATTACAAATTTCGGCAAGCTATCAAAATTATCTTCAGACAAAAAATCTAAAATATCTTCAAAAAGTGATTGAAGAAGTTTATTCCGCTCCTATGAATACGAAATCCATCTAATTCTATGTAAACCATAGTGCGTTCTCACTCGCACACCCCATAAGTGCAGCGACAAACTCACTCGTATTTGGCATTTCTGATAATTTATTATTCAGATTTCAGTGATTAAATCCATCCTCAATATTAAAATATTAGGAAGATTTTTAAATGTGAATTACTTGTCATGAGATAGAAAATGAAATACTTTAACATCATCAGGGTAAACCTAATAGGCTGGTCTTCTAAGAAGCAATTTGAAGAAATGTGGGTCGGTCTTCTTGGTGCTCTACAAGGCAATGGCACACACTGGGCAGTGCGTGGAATTACACAGTTACTACTAAGTGCTGCGCCTAGGCACCCTCGCCGTAGAAATTTTTTGGTTCACGTGCCCCGACATCGCACGCACTATAATCATGGGTAAGTAAAAGTCAAAAGTTTCTATTTCACAAAAACCATATAAACGCCCGTAGAGAAACGTAAAAATTTTGTAGCACAGTTCCAAACAAAAAAATGTTGTTTGCTTTGAAGAATAACCCGCAAGAAATTGCATGCTTACTCTTTTAAACTTATCTGTTTAATAAATCCAGATAAGTTAACTGCAATGTTAGTCGTGTCGGTATAGGGACCTGTATAGGGACTGAATAGATAGCAATGACGTCACCAAAAAGACGCGTTAAAATTTGATGTGCGGAAGAAGAATTCACGGTAGGGAGCAGAGGTCGAGATGGCTTAGTGGCTTGGGCGCCTGGAGTATTTATCCGGGAGGTGCAGGTTCGAATCTTGCTCGCGATCGTATTCTTTTCCATTTAATATTATAATTTTAAATCCAGATAAATAATGCCGGCCCCAACTGGATCATAAACTGCCATGTAAAAGAATTTTAATAGGTCTATGATAATTAAATGAAATAATGTTATTTATAACATAATTATCATCATCATGCTAGGAATTCTACATAAAAGACAACCGAGGACTGTTTTTTCTTCTATATAACCCAAAATCAAATAAACGGTTCTCCCATAGAATGCAACGTCTCCGCACCATTCTAGTGGGCACGTCTGCTTACAAGATCTTCGAGAACGTGAACTTGGAACGAATACCTCTCATGAACGACGGCTTCGACGGATATCACTATGCACAGTTCAATACTGAGTACTTGAAACTGGCCTCAGGTAAGTTTTCCATTGCCAGTAAAGATTTTCTCAGCTAAAATCTCAAGTTCTTAAAAAGTCAACAATTGCTATGTTTCCGATAAATAAAAGCTTTCTGTGACTCTACAACTATGATTGTTCCATGGCCATTTATCGTGTCAACTTCCCTAATAGATATAACAGATGACGGGAGTTATAAAGTTAAAAGAGAAGTGAAGAGAGTGCGAAGAAACAAGGAGATTGACATCAACAGCTGCTTACAAATACTGATGGACGTCACCACGCAAATGTTGGAGCCTAAGGTAAAGAAGTGTTTTAGTTAAAGGAAATTTACTATAGTGTTTTAGAGGCTGTTTACGGAAAATGCTCCTCAACCCGTGATGAAACGAGCATAAATTAATATACTAATTCACCGGCCGTGGACTATAAATTTTGGACTATTCAATATATGTAGGTTCCCAGTCTTCGGCTACCTTCTGAGTGTAATCGAAACTCAAATATTTTTATTGGTATATCTTGCTCCATTCTTGCCTATCCAAAGATTTATTCTGCCAACGTAAGCAAGAGGACAGTAAGTCGTTAATTTGGCTCATCTAATTATACCCTTAAATGATTTAGTTTTTCGCATCTAGGTTTAAAGCTCGTATGTCAATTTAAAACTATATATTTTTCAGTTTATAATTGAACCCGTTGCAACTACGTCAACGGTCATTTTCTCGGGAATTGTTTAGGGTATTTTTCTTGCTCATGAGGGCAGTTCTTTTTTTATCTTAACTTATATGGGATTTTTATCCATGTGGATACGTCAACCCCATCATTTACAATTATTCAATATACAATCAAGCAACAATGCAATAAATTGTTTTAAATGGTAAAGCCGCTACTGTTTTTATATTATAAATGTATATTTCTCTTAATCTAATTTTCTAATTGGTCTCCCTTCCAGGCACCAACCGGTCTCGCTGCTCGTGTTGCCTTACTCCTATGTATGAGTCAAACAAGTGCAGTATTCACTCAGCCAAATCACTGGTGCTGGGCAGCTGGACAGTTGATCGCTCTAAGCAGCGCCGCACACGCCACTCTAACGCAGTACAGCGCGGCTGGAAGAGCATTGTTACTAGCGTTATGTGACTGTATGTGTGTTCTGGATGGCTTCGAAGGGTTACAAGTAAGTTGAATATATGATACTGTTTACTTTTATGTATTTAGTGTGATGGGTTTGAGTAGTAATACGAGAGTCAGTAGCATACACACATGGAGTTCGCCGAACGTTCAGCTGGAGTGTGGCCTGCTCATATGACGGGATCTGTCGACGCATTGGATGGATCATAATCTACTGGAGCTGCGGCGAATGCAGCTGATCCCGGGACACTGGCAGAAGATGGAGACGGACCGTTTTAGTTCGGCACACTGTCCTGGATGGATTTCCACAATATAGCAATGTAGGATAATGAAAAAAGATATAGCTGGGTCTATAGCACATTCCACTTGCCTAAGCAAATTAAGGTAATTAGGATGTATTTGCCAACAGATTAAATACCAGTTTACGAGTACACTTTATAGTTCAATCAACTTGGCATGAAGGAATAACGCCAATGAAAAAAGCGAAGGAGTCATAAAAGAAGTCAAGCCAAAAGTTTGGCAAAAATATGTTTAGATGATGAATTGGAGACTAAAGCATTCCTTCAGTAATCAATCTCCTCTTCGACAGGAACTATCGACAGTCCACCAGAAGCTTCTCAAGTCCCTATCCTCGAGTTACGCCCCGCTCCGTCAAGCAGCCCTCCAGGGTTGTCTGCTGCAATTGACCGGCAAGGCACAACATCTTGCGAATGTTCACGGTTCGCCCAACCCTTATCATGAACTGGTCTCGCAGTTGAATATAGCTGTGAAACAGTATCTTGCGCCAAATACCAAGTAAGTATTAATAACTAAGGGAATTATAAAAATAAATTGACGCCGGATTCTTCTGAAAATGCAGGAAATACTCGTATCTCTATCCCTCAAGCAGATAATAATGTTGTGGTGGCATAAAGGATACGGTTCATTTTCTGGAACACTGGGCTACGTATTCAGGAGTTGACAAGCACCATTATCTTTGTTTGTTAATGTTATCCGTATGTGTAATTTATATTCAAAATTTTTGCATAACACACCACCACTGACTTACGGTGATCAATAAAATAGTATAGAAATCAATAGATGAACGGCTACCCAGGGGAGTTATTCGACCCCCCCGGGGTTCCACCTTGTCGTGGTGGGGGGGCTCTAGTAGCCGTGGCTTGGTCACCCACGGTGAAGCTAACGGAACCCGAGGAGGGCCGCTCCTCAGGGCTTTGCCTTCAAGCCCATGTTGGAGCGGCGCCGGCGTAGGTTGCGGGCCTTATGGGGGGTGTCGCAACTGAGGTGGGCTGCGGCGTCGTATGGGCGGCACCGCAGCTGAGGGATGGGGGCCGCGGTGGGAGAGGAGTGCCGGTATGTCGATGCGCCGCTCTCCCTACCTGCCGCGGCCTTGACGGGGCCGCCACCGTTGGATGGCGGACGCGGTGGGGCCGCAGGGGAAGAGGAGTGCCGGTATTGCGAGGCGCCGCTCTCCCTATCCTCTGCGGCCGTAGTGGCAGGCGGCGGGGCCACAGACCTGACCCGTCGCAGGGGACCTTGGGCGTCCAGACATGCCGTAGCGGGGGGGTGCAATACCCAAGCCCGTGAGGGAGTCCGGCAACGGACGGCTGCGGGCGGGTTCGCGGTTGTGTGCGAGAGCGTTCCCGCGTCCCGCCCTCAAGCAGCTGAGGAGGTATACTGTGGAGTGTTAGTGGGTTCGAGTCCCACATAACCGCTCTGTCTCCCCGTGTCAGAGCGGTATGCGAGGGCATTTCTCCACATAAAAAAAAGGGGAGTTATTCGATCTAAATTATTTTACCTTTCTTTTCAGAATATCTCTATACGAACAGAGTCTATACTGGACTGTGTTATTCACATTGATAGAACTCGGTCATCCAGAACTAATAAACATGGCTGTCGAATTTGTTATTACAAATCCAAGGCATTACTGCACCGATCTAGTTGTTAAGGTAATTTAGGTCTTATTATTTTGTCATTAAGATTTATAGTATTGAGTTCTACATTATTAAGCGTAGTTCTAGACGTAGGGTTGACTTAGGCAGTGGTACAAACTGTGGTATGGGTATAATAACGGGACGGCCCGAATTACGGAGTAACTCGATGCATAAGATTTGCGATGGCTTACAGAAATGTACATTACACTTATTTATCTCGTGTTTAAGTTCTGGTGTTTTGAATTTTTATTTGTAAATTCATTCTCTGCAGATGTAATTTTTAGTTATTTGCTTGTACTTCCTCGTCGTTCGCAAGCGGAGCTTAACCTTGAGAGTAGTAATTACTATTTTGCAAAGAAACATTGAAAAAATAATGGACAAGAACGGGGTTTGAACCCGCGACCTTTGACGTTCCGGGTCATCACTCTACCAACTGAGCTACCTTGTCTCGCTATTCCCCATTGAAATTTTCAACCTTCTTTGTATTCGTCTTAAGGAGACGCCTGGCGATATTTATCTAGCAATCATTTTCAAAAAAAGAAGGTTGAAGTTCTTGTCCATTATTTTTTCAATGTTTCTTTGCAAAATAGTAATTAATATAGGCATTACATGGCCTCAACATGTATTAAAAAATATAATTATATATGATTTATAAAGGATTGGGATGTTGTTCGGCGATTTACAACTGTAAATTGGTAACGCTGAGTTTAGTAGATCTGAAAATGATTGCTAGATAAATATCGCCAGGCGTCTCCTTAAGACGAATACAAAGAAGGTTGAAAATTTCAATGGGGAATAGCGAGACAAGGTAGCTCAGTTGGTAGAGTGATGACCCGGAACGTCAAAGGTCGCGGGTTCAAACCCCGTTCTTGTCCATTATTTTTTCAATGTTTCTTTGCAAAATAGTAATTAATATAGGCATTACATGGCCTCAACATGTATTAAAAAATATAATTATATATGACTTGAGAGTAGTGTTATTGGGTTATCTGTTAGTTAATTATTACTAGCAAGCCGGAGTCTGGAATTGTGGCTTTTTGATGGCAATAGAGTCGTCAAATAATATGGAACTTGATAACAGCATCGGTGGAATAAGGGTGTACTACAGTACACTTCTTGTCTAACCTTTCGTTGAATTCATCTTCGTAAAACAGTTCGATTCAAAAGAGTAAAGAATCTTTATTGGTTTTAATTTGCAGGGTATCACAACAACCATCCGTCAGCAAGTTCTACCAAAAGATCTGAAGAATACAATAATTGAGAAACTATTGGATAACATGAAAAATTATTCGAAAGATCATGGCATTCAAATATTAATGGTGCACCTGTTTTCAGGTAAGGTTACTACATCCACATTGTTCGCTTCTGCGTTCTTCATTATTCATTATGTCGTGCAAAAAGATTTACTTGGCTTTCACTTACTGAAATTCAAGTAATTTTAAATTACGTTGTATTATTTATTGTTCAAGCGGCAATAAGATTAATCTGATCACTTTTTCTATACAAAATGGACAAAATTTTAATAAGGATTCACTTTATGTCAAGGCCTAATAAAAGCCGAATACTTAAAATTCGACGCGACCCGACATACTGATGTATGTCACCGCTATGTTGGATGTCCAAAGATCATCCAACATGGTGTCACCACGGATGATTATAGTGAGCTTGACTTACTTTCAAAGGTATAACGCCTGAAATAAAATAACAGCTTTATCAATGGGTCATGATCTCGTACCACCTCATTCACGATCACAATAGGTGGCATTTATGGTTACATTTTTTGGCTCCCATTTCATTTTGACAGTTCGACAATATACCTTGCGTCGATGATAATAGTCGAGAACGTTTCTAAATTCTCAAAGCGCACCGCGAAATGTATTGCAAATTCGAATCTATTATCAATACAAGTGAGTTGCGCAATTGTCCTGCTAGTCATAAAAAGAAATACTATTTGATTCAACACGCATCTCGTCGCGTTTAAAGTGTGTTTGACTAAGACTCAAGGCTCCCTTTCACTTTTGCAGCCGACAACAGACTCCTAAGTCCAAAACTAACCTCAGACGTATCCAACATGGATCCTGACATACTAATGAACTCTATGGAAAGAATCACTCTACTCTACAAGGTCCTTCGGCAGTCAAAACAGAGTGAAAACAAGAGAATCATAACGACATGTCTAAAGTACTTCCTAAGGGAAACTCTACCACCAGCGGCGACGTTAAGTAGAGTTGTCATAGAGTTTCTAGAGTGTTGCAAAGAGACTGAGAAGATTACGATGGAGATTGCGTCGGACAGAGATCGGCGGATTGATTGCTGTGTTATGAATGCTGAGATTGTTTTTGAGGTAAGATTTTTATGTTTTATGGATTTTTTGTGTAGTGTTATCGTTGTCGAAGTCCCGAGCTGCCTTGATTAGTTCGGGTCATTAGTAGTAGTATTATTATGTCATGGGTTACACATGTAATGGTTGGTGTACACATTTCACAGATATCAGTTCCGAATCAAGGACCTCGGTCAAGCATGTGTTCGTTAGACTAATGAAGCAGTTTAGTGTTATGTTTCATATACCTAGTTATCACTTTATACACGTTTCAACTGGCGGTTAAATATGGCCTATCCATATAAAAATAATTAAATGAGACCATTCGTTTTCAGGTATTCCAAACATCAATAACTCAAGACCAGCTGCCAGTTCTCTCTGGCTGGATTTTCGAAGCCCTCTGCCACTTACTGAGTGGCAAAGTGACATCAAAGCTACTCCCATACTGTCTACTAACATTACTAGTTTCGGCCAGTTCAAACCAGTTCATACGAAATATTTCACCTCTATGCTATCATTTACTAAGAATAGGCTTCTTGAAAAGTGGGGAATTGTCCGAAAATTGGGGTATTTTTAAAGAATTCTTGTGTAATAAATTATGTATGTCTTTTTCTGATAGACGGTTGTTGTGTGTTGTGTCAACGAAGTCTAGTTTTTCGGGATCTCAGATTGTAAGATTGAAGGAGTTGTGTGGAAACAATGAGTGTTTGGCAGATTTGGATTTGTGCTTGAATATGTAGTTTTAAGAGAAGAACCGTGTTGTTTAACCCGCCAAAGTTAACTTGAGATTTCGCTCGAATATCCTAAGCGCGCCATACAGGAGAAGTGTTGGCCAAAGGCTATCCATACTATCGATAATGAGTTTAGTCACCGATCTACAAACTGACCGCGCCAAGCGTTGCTTTACCTCAACGATCGTATACCAATCGTAGTTTGCAACGAGCTATGTGCTTAGGAAGTATTAATGAAACTTTTTCAATGTTATATACACTTTCATAGTTAATCTGAGACATCACAAACATACGGTGAAGGAAAACATCGTACGGAAATCAAGGCTATGATGGTCTGAAATCGCTAGTCCGCAGTGAGCTAGTGTGGAGATCAATGCTCGTGGTTTCTCTGTATGAGAAGATGCCTTGGAACGGGACAGTTTATGGGGCAATTTATGTTATACACTTGGATAGCGAGAGTGATAAGAGATGCCGGAGTCGGGAGGGCAAGAAATATTCCGCTAGAGTCTCAAACTAACTTGAGCGCATCGTAATGGTACCTCGAATTCTATATATCTTTGTCGCTTAACGTTTTCCCGGTGCTATGCTTAAGTTCAGACGCGTACTTGGTGATAATTTTATCGAATTTACTGTACTCTACGGTATGGCCGTATAACTTGGAAATCATATAAATAAGTCATTGTATTTAAAGGTATAATGCGAGAGAGATTTTTAATAATAGTCAGGATTAAAATCCTTTTGGCTATGTATCATATATGATACACGGTAATTGTTTATTGTGTCTGTGGACAGGGAACCTGTTAAACTAGTTAAACGGTTTTTTCATTTATATTAATCTTATTGATCAAAATTGTCGATACATTCACGTTTGTTTCGTTCCCACCCTTATCGACTATCGCCCCTGTCTATTGTAAACCCATTCGCTTTGGCGGACGCCTTTCGGCGTTAAAGTTTTAAGTAATGTAAATAAAAAATAAATATATATATATTCTTGTAATTTGGGGTACCATTACCGTCTAAGGTCAAGTGTGGTAGTATTTGTAGGCAATTTTCTTCGGTTAAATTGTTTCAACTTAATCTATTAAATTCTAAATTTCATTCCAAAGTAGTTTATTTAAGATTTGAGTATTTTCGAATTGTACATTTTGAAGAGGTAGGTTCGAATATAAAAACGGTGGTAACACACTAAGCAGTCAGATTCTGTTAAAGCAGTTTTCACATGAACGCACATACAGAGACGCATAACTCAGCTTTTTTCAATTTCCTAGAACCCTTTCATGGGTTCGTGACCATTATCAGATGACCCTGTGTGCATGTGAGTTACAGTCCTCATTAGTCAAGTTATCGATTTAATTGGACTGAAAACTGAAGTTAAAATACAAGAACCAGTTATGACCTGTTGGTCCTTATAAGAAAAACGATCATTGAATAGAGCCAGGTGTTACAATGGATGCAAATAAATACAATATCTAGCTACTTCCACAATATTGAGGGTAGTCATGCAATACCTGTGCACCGCCCGGTCGCAAATATATGCACATACGCTGGCGATGAAAAATTGTAACGACCACCAACTTTTTTACACGTCTTGTCCCCCCACGGGGCATCTTCAGGAGTCATAGACCGTGCAGTCTTCACCACCGAGTGCGAATATATAATAGATATTGTATTTATTTGCATCCATTAGAAACAGGATCAATTTGCTTGAAAAATATCTTTGAATTCAAGGCAGTCTTCATGTGTGGAAAATCTATTATGGACGCGAACGCGCTTACCTTTACCGGGTGCCGGGATTGCAACAGTATTCATCGCAACCCCGGCAAGTTATGGTCTATTGAGTGTATCGACAGATCAAGAACGTTTTTCTATAGTTATAAAAGTTAAGGCACTAGCCCTTACTGCCCCATTTCAAAAAGCCACCCTCAATAAGTCTGTATTCCTTATCATAATATCTTGACTTTAATCTGATTGGCTGCTTAGTGGGTTACTGAAAGATGTTTTCTAGATTATTATAGAAAGAACCGATTCTGTAGTACAAAAACTAAACTATTAATATTGCTCTCTTGTTCTTTTTAATAACTAAATAAAATATGAAATACCAGATGTGACCCACGGTTTCACCTGGGTTAATTTGAGCAAAACACCTACTAAAATATATTCCACCAGCGCCCTCCCGCCTCATGACCTTGCACATCACAAATGCGCGCGTGGTACTTGATCATTATTTTATTGCGGAGTTATTTTAAAACTATGATATCTTCTAAGACATTCATTGAAATCAAATGATGTCAAGGGCAAATTTGTTCAAAATTAAATACTTGTGCTGAATAACGTATTTATTTGGATAAGGATTAATATCATGTTTATAAAAACACCCCGCAAATAATGCATTATTTTAGAACAAAATGATTTCTATAAAAAAGGGTATAGTGAGTCTACCTTAAAGATAGACATGCTCCGCTCCTATTGGTCGTAGCGTGATGTTATATAGCTTACGGCCTTCCTCGATAAATGGACTAGCCAAAACAAAGAATTTTTCAATTCGAACCAGTAGCTCCTAAGATCAGCGCGTTCAACCAACCAACCAAACAAACAAACAAACTCTTCAGTTTTATAATATTAGTATAGATGTACATTAACCCCCTTATTCATGGCCGTGCTTTAATAGTTAATCATGACACAATGAAAAATCGGGCGTTATACTCGGACTGGATTGCAGTCCGAGCAGCAGGCGAGGGTTGAAATGCATCCGAGAGTATAATATACGTAAAGGTATTAAAATTTAGCATTTTTCGAGAGATGTATTGTTGTAACATCCGAATATGTTTCAAAGTTATATTACAAGACATCTCTTTTCAATTGTTTGTGCAAGAAAGTGATCGCAATATTTTTAGTTTAATCATTGACCTACAGGGTTGGGGCTATTATATCGCTTATTTTGTCTACTTATCCTTAAAGGGCAACTATATGAACTTTTTAAACGTTTATAGTCGAATAAAGTCACACAGGGCAATTTAATTGTAGTTATTGTAGAGGCAAAAAATTGCCTGAGAGTTATGTTTATTTCTAGACAGTGCTTCAATAGATTTTTAAATATTAATAACGTATGATCTAACAGGCAGCCAAACAGTCCCATGTAAATGGGTTTGTAAGTATGAAATGTGACTTGGGCAAACTCAACAGTAAGTTTTTTAAGAAGAATACGACAACGTATGATAGCATTAATGACAGCTAAAACTACAGCGAAAGTTTTATCTTCAGTACCATAGCATAAAGATCAATTTAATTTACAAAAATAGCATTGATTGTATGCTCATATTCCAAAATTTTTTGTCATAATAGAATTTAAACATTGTGATACAAGTGAACTAAGTTGGTCGATATCGAGGCTGGATTGCAGCCCGAGCCGAAGGCGAGAGTTGTAATGCAACCGAGAGTGTTATGACCAAATGCTGCTTAGTTGCCAGGAACAAAAATTTAATAAATATTTGTGTGAATGTAATTTTCCCGCGTCGTGATTTAGCGCAAGAGCTACCTATGAAGAGCCACTTTACTTGTCAGCTGTCGTAAGTGACGTCATTCGTCGCCGTTGTCATATTTTGAGTGTATCAATAACATAGCAACAATATTTTATTAGTACATAGTACAAATTTAATGAACAATGTTATAATTAATTATTCAACTACTATACAATTATAAATAATCGCCGCTTATATTTTTCGATATAAATTAATTTATTAATAACTATAATTATATAATTCAACCATAAGAGAAAATATTTTGAAAATTTGTCATAGAAAAACTAAGTAATACAATGCAATAATATTGATTAAGAAAAAAGGAATATTTACCGTAGCAATAAATATAGTACTCAAAGATTTACCATGATTGCGTATACGCATGGAAAGTTGCGAAAAAGCGACAAGGATGAGTTGCCTTAGTAAATCCAGACGGTAACATCATCCACATAAATACTTAAAAGATATATAATTATACAAGTGTCATGTAACTATGTTGTTTTCATAAACCCATTAGACATTATATTTTTAAGCTTATGAATATTCATATTTTTCCATTTTCTCGACGACATTAGAGCAGACATTAACTTTAACATGCGTATACGTAAACTGTCATCCTTTGTCATAATAAAATGCATGAATTGTCAAATATAACGCCAATATTTTTACAAATTTTATAGCCATAGACAATACAATGCGTTTATTCTTTTGTATATTTCGCACTTTTTGGTAATTGTATTTTTTGGATGGTAATCGTGAGCGACGTTTTGATGACGTCATTGTTCTCTAGTGTCTTATAAATTATTTCACTGTAAAACTGTATGATAATGTTGTACAATATGTATATTTTATGAAATTATGTAATTGAAATTATTATAATTATATTTTTAACTTGAAGCTTCCGCAAGTCAATAAATAGTTTAAAAGTTTTCTGTGCTTTATTTTTGATGTTGGTAGCACAGCATCGAACCTTTCTTGAATTTGTGGTAATCTTTTTTCAACTATAGTAGGGTCATTTTTATAATATTTTTATAATCATCGTATACCCGAGTGGTTACGGTTTCACCTTAAGATACAACAGCAGTCGCTGTTACAGGGCGCTGCAACTCATTAATTTTCTGCATAGAAGCGGTGGTGTCGTAATCACAAAAGAGACAAGTATTTCGGGGCATACCTGGGACCAACCAAAAAATAAACCCCGTCTTCACCTGGCATGTACCTATTAGACTTTCAATGTAATAATTTAGTAGTAAATTAATGTATGACATCTTAAACACGTTGAAGGTAAACATCGGCATTAAACCGGGGCATAATGGTTTGAAATCGCCAATTGGTCGTGAACAAGCGTGGTGATTAATATTCGAGTCTTATCTGTATAAGAAGATACCCCTTTCCCTGTAGTATGGACAGTTAAGGTCTGACGAACTCATTATCAAGCTGATAAATGCCATTTAATTATAAGGACTGAAGGTCACTGTAACGAAAATACTGAACACGAATCTATTTCTAATAGAAAATAAAAAATAACGTATGATTGATGAACATCTATTGTTAGAGTTTAAACCACCCGTAGATCTCTGAAATTCACACACCATCGAGAATATCTCTCAGGTGTGCTGCATGTGTGCTGCATTCCACACGATGTTATAGGTTACTAGCTGACCCGGCAAACGTTGTTTTGCCATATAAATAAAAAATTTAGGGGTGGACTACCCCTAACATTTAGGGGGATGAAAAATAGATGTTGGCCGATTCTCATAGATACCGGATAAGCACAAAAAATTTCATCAAAATCGGTCAAGCCGTTTCGGAGGAGTATGGCAACGAAAACTGTGACACGAGAATTTTATATATTAGATATAAAAATTTATAAGTTATATAGAATATATAAGAATTTACTACCCGATTAGAACAAGACGAACGATGTAAAATGGTGGTGCTATAATGGCGTTTGTGTCGATTCTGCGTGGATCGGATTCACGATAGATATTAAAAGAAAAACCAACACCACGAAAACCAACTTCATGTGTTTCAGTATTAGTAAACAGATCCAGCAGTAGATGACGTAAAAAATAAATACCTACTGCAATTATCCAATCTATCTATATATATAAAGTAAGAAACTGACTGGCTGACTGATTCACTGACTGACTGATCAATCAACGCACAGCTGAAACCGCTGGGTCTAGAAGCATGAAATTTTGCACAAATGTTATAAGGAGTTACTTGAGCTATAATAATATAGCTATTATAATATTAAATATTATTTCTATTTTAGAAAGCATTAGGGTTACGCGCAAAAAAACTGTTGTGCAGACAAAGTCGCGGGCACCAGCTCGTAATAAATAAAGTAGCAGAAACTAAATACTTGGGTATAATATGAGACCACAAATTCAACTGGTATCCACATCTGGAACAAGTTGCTGATAGGATTAGAAAACTGAGCTGGTTATTTACTACTTGGCATGTTGTACCAAAAATTATGATTACCCGATGTAATAAAACTAGAAAATGAGATAGGTATATGTTGTATTATACTGGCTTATATTCTAGGCTTATACTGTATCCCTATTTGGGGAGGGTCAGTAAAAACTAAATTCATAGAATTAGAGCGTGCTCAACGTGACTTGATAAAAACGACGTATATAAAAAAAAGAACTTTTTACGGAGTGTTTATCAAATCAGTAGCAGTGTCTCTCTCTGTGAGAAAATTATATATTATACAGATAGTATTAAAAAAAAATAATTCCCTGCCCTACGATCCATCTAAACTTTCTAAAAGAAGAAAATATACCTACGATTGCACGAATCCTCCGCACAAAAACCTCTTTTTTTTTGCATCCTTTTCAGTATAATACACGGTCGGCTCAACTATATAATAGAATAAATAGAAATACATATGTACTTATCAAAAAATATTATGATTGCAAAAAGAAAATAGTTAAATGGATCAAAAAACTCACGATGAAACTGAAGCGCTTTTAAAATACGCAGTATAACACACGCACACACGCACGCACACACACTCACACACTCACGCGCGCACGCACTCACGACCACACACACATGCACTCACACGCACTCACACGCACATACAGATTTAGACTAGATTAAATCCCACATTTGATACTCAGCTTAATTACTTGTTACTTACCTGATGATGAAAAATATGTATGATGTATCTATAATTATTTCTTTTGTTATGGAAGAGTGGAATCCTCTACCACAGGCTTTATTTACTTAAAAGAAGACTCCAATCACAATTTAACTGTCAATAATTTGTTAAAGGAATAAACTAATTTGAATTTGAATTTGACTCAATAATATTAGTGTAGTACCTAACCATGTACGGATACGTCTGCGATAGCTCTTTGAGGAAAGAACTATTGGAGTTTTGAGCTGACTGCTCTACCACGTTACGTTTGCATCAATCAATGTTTTAACTCAACAACAATTTAGGCGGAGCTCAAGTGATCATTCAAATACCAAGGCTAAATCTGCCTTGGTAATTTTTTTTATAAGTATTTTTTCGGATTCTTCTTATCTACCTATATGGATTAGTTTTTGTTCTTTGTTTTTGTATCGCTTTCATATTAAAACAGTTCTTGCACGTCGCGCTACCTATGGGGCGCTCGCTATATTGTTTGGTTTGGTAAGGTTCCGGAATTCATGTATACACCGATAGCTTGCGCTGGTTGCAGAAAAGCCGATTTATGTTATAATTATACTAGTTTTTGCCCGCGACTTCTTCTAAATTGGGTCCAACTGAAATAAAAAGTATCGTATTTAATCAGGGTTATAAACTATCTGTGTGCCAAATTTCAACTGATTTTCCAGTAGTAATGATGTGAAAGAGTAAAAAACATCCACCCATCCTCACAAACTTTCCCATTTAGGTATAATAAACACATCAACACGGTCTAGGGATATTTTTAAAAAAGCGAATTACTATCAATATGTTAATTATTTATATGACATGTATATATTTAAAAGATACGTTATTTAATATTCTACCATTTTCTAGTAATGGTTAAGGTACTTCGATTAAAATTTCAGGATTTTATGGAAAAAAAATGAAGCATAGACGGAAACCGTATATGAATTAACTTTTAATTTATGAGTAAAAACTGAAAAAAAATAGAAAAATCATTTTATTTGTGTTTATAAACTTGAAGTTAGTAGTCTGAGAAAGCGCCCACACACATCGGCAACGATTCGGCATGCTCAGAACAAGGTTGTCAATTTCTTGCTGCGGAATATTGTCCCATGTCCTTCTGAGGTGCGCAAAAAGTTGATCTTCTGTAGCCAGATTTTCAGGAACTTCCTTCAGAGCTCTTCTTTGCAGCATATCCCACGCATGCTCAATGGGATTTAGATCTGGCGATTGAGCAGGCCAGTCTAAGGCCCTAACATTGTGTGTATGTAACCAAGCTGCTACCGTTCTCGCCGTGTGTGCCCGGGCATTGTCGTGCATGAGCAGGAAATCTTGCCCCATTTGTGTTCTGTGGGGCAAGATTACGGGCCCCAGCACCTGTTGGACGTATCGTTCTGCCGTCATATTACCCCGCACCCAAACGAGATCCGTCCGTCCTCCAAGACGAATTCCTGCCCAAACCATAATTGTTCCTCCTTGGTATGGGTGAACTTCCTGAGGGTTCTGAAGACGGCTCCATCGTCCAGGAACTCGCCAAACACGCGTCCTTCGTGAATCTGGATGGAAGCCGAACCTGGATTCATCCGTGAACTGCACATTGGACCATTGTTCACGGCCCCAGTCCACGTGGTTCCGAACCCATTCTAATCGTCGTCCACGATTGCCTCTCCGTAAAGGTGGGACACGGAGTGGTCTACGAGAGCGTAGATTGCTTTCATGCAGTCGCCTTCTTACAGTTTGGTCACTCACAAGCACTTGGTGTTCCACTCGCAGCCTTTGGACCAATTGAGTCGCCGTTGCATTTGGTTGAGCTCGCGCAGTAATTTTCAAAAATCGGTCTTGTCTGGGGGTAGTGATGCGACTTGGCCCCCGGTGCCTCTCCGCTACTTCACCTGTGGCACGATAGCGTGTCCACAATCTTGAAATTACATTTTGGTGGGTCCCTATGGCCTCAGCAACATTACGCTGAACAGACCCAGCTTCCAGCATTCCCACAGCTCGTAACATCTCCACCCTCGTCTAAATGTTGGCGTTGCATGGCTACAATACCTCAATTTTAACTTTATCTTTCGTTTAAAAATGAAAAAAAGCTGTAACTAAATGTAATTCGTATTGTTTTCTAAATTTCGCACAAATGAAAATTCCCTCTCCTACACATCAAGACATTTTTATGCCACCGAAACAAAAGAATTTTCAAAAATTAGAATTTGGAATTAGTCTGATATAAATTACAAACAAATCGGTGTATAAAAGATTCCAATGCGGCCAGTACTTTTCGAGTTATTTAATTGAGTATGAAATATCCCTACGCCGTGTTGATGTGTATATTAGTAGGATAATTTTCTTCTTCAAATTGTGGAACTTCGGCGATATTATATGTTTTTTTAATACTTATAAAAATCGTTGACCCGTGCTATATTTATACAGCGGACGGTAAAAAATATGCTTAGGTAAACATGTAAAATTAATTTAAAAATTCTACGGTCATGTTAATAGCTACGTTAATCACTTCGAAAAATACAAATCTTTCAAAACCATTAATGCATCTATCATCATGCTAAGCATGCATTAATGCTTTTCAAAGATTTATCTTGAATCATTAATGCATCCTTAGCGAGCTCTTAAAGTTATAAATTTTCGTGGAACAAGAATATGGTCGTGAACAAGATTCGAACCTGCGCCTCCCGGATTATATTTACGGACATGTAATACGTCACCAAAAGACATAATATATGTGGAAGAAGAATTCGCGGTAGTGAGCAGAGGTCGAGATGGCTTAGCCGTCAGAGCGCCTGAAGTATTTAACCGGAGGCGCAGGTTCGGATCCTGCTCACGACCGTATTCTTTTTCCACAAAAATGTATCACTTTACTTTACTTTAGAATAGACCCCAAACGGCTCTAGGGTTAAGTTGTTGGTATTGTCAAAGGACGGCAAATTCCTATGCCTATGTTTTTTGGTGATTTTCCACACGTAGATAGTTTCTGCCTACCTCAGTGGGAAACTGAACTCAATGATTGTACTTATACTCACATGTAGGTAAAAAAACCAAAAACTTGAGAGGTGTTAAGGGACACCCGGATGGAACGAAGTTCCTTTCGATTGATTAGTGAAGGAATTGTAATAAAATTGTATTTTTTTTTAAGTTATAATAATATTTTTATTACAAAGTCCCGCGTCATATCTATGACGTGTATGAAAGAATAGACAGACAGAGTACATATATATGTAGGAGAAAGGTTTGAATAATAGGATCGGGGGTCTCTATGTCTGTCAGGATTTCAAAGGTAATCGTCAATAAAACCAATATTAAGGCTCTCCGCCACTGAGAGCACGTTTACTTTGGGTTAGTTTTTAGTAGTGAGTCACTTCATATTACAATGTACAATGTAGGAATTCAAATATCATTAAATCGGAGGTAGGCTAGATAAGTCAGAGTGAAGAGGTCCGTCCGCCACGGCGGCTCGCAATAGACTGGCGTCCTTTCTCCACTCGCCGTTGTCGCCGACCGTCCGTAGCGCTCGGTGCTGCCATCTCCGACACGGCCATTCTGCTTGTCAACGCGCTCTCGCGTTGCTTCTTGATGTCACGTCAAGTCTAAATCGCGCTTTCAACATTAGTTAGAAGTAGCACTTGGAACATATGGCAAAACGTAGCCGCTTTCAGCAACAATCACGGGTCAAAACTTGAGCCCAATCTCACTGCAAAGCGTGATAGCTTTCAGCAAATCATCAGGACAAAGCGATAAGGCTTTCAATCCATACTCGTCACAAAGCGTAGTAGCTTTCAGTTCAGTGTCCAAATAAAACATTTTATCAATCACCAATAAACACCAATCTCACTGTAAAGCGTGGTAGCTTTCAGCAAATCATAAGGACAAAGCGATAAGGCATTCAATCCATCCTCATCACAAAGCGTAGTAGCTTTCAGCAAATCATTAGGACAAAGCGATAAGGCTTTCAATCCATACTCGTCACAAAGCGTAGTAGCTTTCAGCAAGTCATTAGGACAAAGCGATAAGGCTTTCAATCCATACTCATCACAAAGCGTAGTAGCTTTCAGCAAGTCATTAGGACAAAGCGATAAGGCTTTCAATCCATACTCATCACAAAGCGTAGTAGCTTTCAGCAAGTCATTAGGACAAAGCGATAAGGCTTTCAATCCATCCTTATCAGCCATCCAGATCAGCCATCCAGATCAACCGTCCCGTTCAGCACCAAGGATTCACTCTTGTCCACGAACATCCAGGTCTCATTAGCCCAAACCGAGGCCCGCATCTAAATGCCTGTTATCTCCAGGCCCAATGATGCCTTGGAATCCATGACCTTAAACAAAAAATAAACCGCACAGTATCACTCGGCCAAACCTGACCACATAGAATGTCTCAAAATTATTATCAAAATGTAACCTAAACGGGAAACACATTAAGACCACACAGTATCACACAGCTAAACTAGAAAGATTTCAATGTGTAACAATCACCGTCCAAAATCTCAATAATAAATGGACCTTTAAACTTTGGATCTAGCTGAGATTGATTTCGTTTTTCGTTTTCTAACAACACAAAATCGCTAATCACAACATTTTAAATAGCAGAGAAATTAATGAAATTAACTTTTGTCTAGTTTCCGAAGAGACATCTGAATTGATATTATGGAAAGTAATTTCCGAGGGTACTTCACAAAAAATATTTTTTTAGTTCACACTATCACCCCCTTTCAACAGCCATCGGTCGGATTATAATTTTTCATTACTCTTATGAAATCAGAATCTAAAAATAGAATTCCAACCCAACTAAGAAAAACAGTCCACCTTCATAATTTATATTGTAACTTAACTACCTCCCAATAGTAAAACCATGAAGTTAGTCCATGAGTAAAACATACGAGGGTACGTTATATTCACACGCGACTTAATAATTTTAAAATTGGAATTCAAATTTTTAGTTCGCTCCATCTTTGAAATTCACACAATTATAGCAAGTAGGTATAGTAAAATGGTTACGACTCACCAGGAATAACATTTTTCGTATTCGCCATCAATTTGTTACCGCGTTTTTTGTCAGTCAGTCAAAAATATTAAACTCACTACTATTCAATTAATTACTATTCATCTCGGTGGGTTTGGATTACATCCCACTTCTGATGTAGGAGAAAGGTTTGAATAATAGGATCGGGGGTCTCTATGTCTGTCAGGATTTCAAAGGTAATCGTCAATAAAACCAATATTAAGGCTCTCCGCCACTGAGAGCACGTTTACTTTGGGTTAGTTTTTAGTAGTGAGTCACTTCATATTACAATGTACAATGTAGGAATTCAAATATCATTAAATCGGAGGTAGGCTAGATAAGTCAGAGTGAAGAGGTCCGTCCGCCACGGAGGCTCGCAATAGACTGGCGTCCTTTCTCCACTCGCCGTTGTCGCCGACCGTCCGTAGCGCTCGGTGCTGCCATCTCCGACATATATATATATATAATCTGGCTTGCTTTCTATAAGAGCGAGAGAGAAACATGCGCACGCCGCACGGCTTACAATAGCTTACTATAGCAAAAAGTGTCGTTACAACTTTTCGTCTTTATTTTTTCCGTCTAGCCTAGCTAGCTCTTTCGCAACGCGCGATAAGGAACTTCGTTCCAAAACTTCGTACTAAAACTGAGTCACTATAAAAATATTCACTCTATCCGTAAGGCGACGATTCACTCATTATCAGCCGATTATCCACTATCTCCGATAATTGCAGGTAGATATAATCTTAAAGATTAATTATATCAGTATGGTGTACATAATTGTCCAATATGGCCGTAACCCGTCGCGGTTATATTTTTAGTGCGTTTTTGTTAAGTGTATTGTGTGTTCTGTTAATTGTTACCGCTATTTCGAGTGATAGTTGGGTAATTATGAATTATTTAACATTTATAGATTGGTCGTAGAACGAATTTACCATAATTTTAATAACAGCGTTGATGTAATGTGGGTGTACCTACAACTGTTTACATCTCTATATAACCTCTCCGGAATATAGGCGTGATGGTGTGATTGAAACGAATCAGTGAGCTCGTTAAAGTGTCGTTATAATGTCACTTCACATGTTGAGAGGTACCTATGTACCTATACTGGCTGATAAAAGACACCAGAATTCAAAAGACGCAAGTTTAATTATTGCACGAATTTTCGAACTGCGTATCCAAACTATCTACTCGTAATATAATATATGCGAATGTAACTCTGTCTGTCTGTTTTCTTGTACCGGTTTTACACATAAACCGCTGAAACAATTTTGATGAATTTTGGTATAAGTAGAGATTTTCACCGTGGGAGAGCCACGCTTCGGCACGAATGGGCCGGCTCGACCGGATTGATACCACGGCCTCACAGAAAACCGGCGTGAAACAACGCTTGCGTTGTGTTTCGCCGAGTGAGTGAGGGTACCGGAGGCCCAAACCCTTTAAAAGGCAGGCAACGCACTCGCGACTCCTCTGGGGTTGCGGGTGTCCATGGGCGGCGGTAATCGCTTACCATCAGGCGAGCCGTCTGCTCGGTTGCCCCCTATTCCATAAAAAAAAAAAGATATATAGGAAAACCATCTAGTTATAAATAAATAGATTAAAACGCTGAATGGAAACATCGCGAGGAAACCAGTATCTACCTATACTTGAGAGATATGCTCGATGAGGCCTACGGACGATTTAAGCTCTGACAGTAGGTTGTTCATCAACTAGATAAGAATAAATTTATTACTTTTTGTGATTTAAAAGTAGTAATAATCCAATGGTATGACCGTTGGACTGACAAGTCAAACTTCGCAAGTTCGAATCCAAGGCACACCTCACTGACTTTTTGAGTCATGTGCATATAAGAAATTAAACGGCGAAGGAAAACATAAAACCAGTACACCTTGGAGATGTTCTCGGTGGTGTGTAATGTCACGTCAGAGACCTACGGGTGGTTTAAACTCTGACGCTAGGTAGTTCATCACATAACATAACATAGCATCACGCCTGTATTCCCCGAAGGGGTAGGCAGAGGTGTACACAATTGTACACCCACATTTCACCAATGCTGTTATTAAGTCCCATGTAATAGGTGGTGAGCCTATTGCCATCAACCGGGCACATTTCCAAACTCCGGGCTGCTACTGAGAATTTTCTAACAGAAAAACTCAATAACACTTTGCCCGACCCGGGAATCGAACCCGAGACCTCCTGCTCAGCAGTCGCGCTACGGACCACTAAACCAACGAGGCAGTTCATCAACAACACGATAAGAAGATGAAGACAATAATTGATAGAAGCTAAAGGCTTTGGGATTTGGATAAGTTGACCCTGCTGCTGTAAATCCATACAAATACTATAAATGCGAAAGTCTGTTTGTATGTTTATTTGTTTGTTACCTTTTCAAGACTAAACGGCTAAACGGATCGTAAAGAAATTTTGGCAATGAAGATTGGACGTTGGAGAAGGATATAGACTACCTTTTGTCACGCAGACGAAGTCGCGGGCACCAGCTTGTTTGAATATATAGGAAAACACAATTATTCAAATACTTATCAATTGAATTCTAATATAATTTATAATGTGCATGATTACGTTTATTGGCCATGCCATAATTCGTCATATCGGGGGTTGAATGACTATTTCGTTTAAGTGATATTTTTTTGTGAAATATGAATATGTTTCTAAAAGCTTCTGGTTTAAGGTTTACTTTTTAAAAGCCTATAAATGTCAATTGGACCAAATAGAATTTCAGCCGAAGATATAATTTTGATAATGTTCTAGGAATTGTTTAAGTAAAAAATATAAATGCAACAATAATCTACGACATTACAAAAAGCCTCGGAGAGCATGTAAGGTCGTCGGTCCCGATTTAATTAGTTAGAGTAAGTTTACGTAGTTAGAAGCCTGAAAGTCTGACAACCAGTCATACCACGAGATATCGTGTTATCCAGTTACTGGGTTGTGGAGGTCAGATAGGCAGTCGCTAATACTGGTATTAAGCTGCATCCGGTTTGGGTCGAGGCCGACCCCAATGTTATTGGGAAAAAGCTAGGCAGATTGGTCATGAAAAAAAACTCAACTATACTTTGTTCGACTCGGGAATCGAATTAAGGACTTCAAGCTCAGCAGCCGCGCTCGCGGCCAAAATACCATAATCATCATCCGCCTGCCCTTATCCCAATTTATTTTAAGGTCTGCGCAGCATGAATTCTTCTTTCATATTCTAAATGTTTTTAAAATTGCATGCTGCAGTTTTGGCAATGTTTTATAACCGACCGCCTGCCTGACGTCAACCCTCATCGGGAATGCTGTTGTTGGTGGTAACCGCCACCGATACGGTCTCCTTCTATCTAGCTATGTCACACCAAATATTATCCATGCGCCAGATTCTGATGTTATCCTACTATCACACTCCACTAACCGGGCCATTAGTAAAACGGCCATAGCGGCCAACATACCAATAAAGGAGTAAAATTGCTATATTTAAATTATTGTTGCAGGTTCTAGCAACAGCTACAGCAGAGAATCAAGCAAATGACAGTAACTTCAGATATGGACTTTTTAGAGGAGAAGCTATTATTAGAGAACTGTCCACTCCTAATATCAACACTCTTTATAGTAAGTCAAATCATAGCCACTTATTCAAAAACTGATTGTTCTACTGTACGCAGGCGCAGCGTCTGAACGCGAGACTCTATAAAGGCAAATCGTTAAACATAGCATCACTCCTGTAGTCCCCGAAGTGGTAAGCAGAGGTGTACCTACACAGTTGTACACCCTCATTTCACCAATGTCGTTATTAGGTCCCATAGTTAATAGGTAGCGAGCCTATTGCCAAGTACCGGCCACAATTCTGAACTCCGCGCTGCTACTGAGAATTTCTGAACAGAAAAGCTCAATAACACGTTGCTCGACCCGGGAATTGAACCCGAGGGCTCATGCTCAGCATGCTTGGGCGGCAACGAGGCAGCCCGCAAATTGTTACTGGATTTTTTAATCAGAAAATTTTCTGTAGCAGCGCGAAGTTTGGATTGGTGCAAGCAAAGTTCTTCCAAAATCAGATGTTCTTACATGTTTGCCTCTCCAGGGAACGGCAGTCCCCTACTGGTCAATTGGACATATGCTATTCCAATTTCACGCCACTGATTACGATCCCCGGGTACTCTCATCCAGCGGCCTGTACACTCATCTCTTTCGTCCGCAGTACTTCGACGATAGCAAATTTAATAAAATATTTTGAATAGACCTCTGGTACAATACACAGATTTATGATACCAATAAAGTATGATTTATAGTTTAATTACGTCAGAACGATGCATCATTTTCCGTATAGTCTTTAACATAATTTACCACAAAATGTTGTTAACGCAATTTTTAGGGAACTTCTGTTTAATAATACCAGCATTTAATTGGGTAATATTTATTTTGCTAAGAATCTCGTGTCTTTTAAACATAACGCTACTCATAACAGCCACTTGGAAGTTTTTTACCCCATAGTCAAAATCTATAATTTCATTATATTTTCATACCGACCGCCATCTGGTACTAATTTAAAAATACTTAGTTAAACAGTTGTTGTGTTTGAACTTTTTTTTTTATGTGGTGAAATGCTCTCGTATACTGCTCTGACACGGGGAGACAGAGCGGTTATGTGGGACTCGAACCCACTAAAACTCCACAGTATACCTCGTCACCTGCTTGAGGGCGGGACGCGGGAACGCTCTCGCACACAACCGCGAACCCGCCCGCAGCCGTCCGTTGCCGGACTCTCTCTCATGACACACCAAACGGATGGCGTGCCGCAACCACCATGGAGACCATGTGCAAGGGGCGCCAGACGACCCCGTGTCCGGACGCCCAAGGTCCCCTGCGACGGGTCAGGTCTGTGGCCCCGCCGCCTGCCACTACGGCCGCAGAGGATAGGGAGAGTGGCGCCTCGCTATACCGGCACTCCTCTTCCCCTGCGGCCCCACCGCGTCCGCCATCTAACGGTGGCGGCCACGTCCAGGCCGCGGAAGGTAGGGAGAGCGGCACATCGACATAACGGCACTCCTCTCCCGCCGCGACCCCCATTTCTCAGCTGCGGTGCCGCCCATACGACACCGCAGCCCACCTCAGTTGCGGCACCCCCCATAAGGCCCGCAACCTACGCCGCTCCAACATGGGCTTGCAGGCAAAGCCCAGAGGAGCGGCCCTCCCCGGATTCCTCTAGCTTCACCGTGGGTGACCAAGCCACGGCTACTAGAGCTCCCCCACCACGACAAGGTGGAACCCCTGGGGGGGTGTTGTGTTTGAACTGAGCTCTTTGCCAAAATTCATTGAAATCGGTTCAGTAATCGCAGCGTTAGAAAGAAAGAAAGTAATTATTTCCTTCTCGTGGCCGAACTTACAACTATTACAATAGCAGATAAAGAAAAAAAAAGACTAAAAATACAAGACTAACTGAAATATTGCACGAGACCATAAAAGGCTCCTATTTAAGCATAAAGCGGCAACATCCAGATGTTGCCGCGCTGATTTTCTAATATGTCTTTGGGACATAGTGGTGACGTTAAGAAGTACCAAGAAAACTGACATCACGAATTGTCTATTTAATTTTGCTATTTATACATTATCCGATACCCTTGTATACATATATTAAGTTTTACCATGCTACACGTAGGTAAGTAGCTTAAGAACAAAACTTCAAGCATTCAAGTTCATGGTATTAATTAATCATTTAAATCAAATCGCGTTGTTTGCAACAATACGTTTTCGAGTAAAATAGCGAAATTAATAACTTTTGTAAGGGGTAGTGACCGTTTTTATTGTAGCTATGAAATGAGCGGAAGAAAGCGTTTAGCAGCGTCTGGACACTTAAGTAGCAGCTAGTTAAAGCTGTTCAAAACATACGTGGCAAATACAGGACTAACCGTTTCTTTTATAAAAGGTTCTCCCGCATTATATAGTAGGTATTCGTTTATAAAAACATGACACTGACATGCAAACACACAAAAACGAATATGGTAAATAAATATGTAGCCTAGCATTTTCGCATCTATGTCACATGCGGCTTCCAGTCTAACCAGGTACAGCTTTATCCAGTATTTTAGATGGAGCGACTCCCTATCCAACCTGCAGCTACTGGGTGACTCGATATCTCGCGGACTGTCTCGTGGTCTAAGACTGTTTGTCAGACTTTCAGGCATCTGACTACCTGTAATGCTGTCATAGATATTATTTTGACAAATGGGACCGACTATTTAACGTAATCTTCGAGGCATGAAGGGGTGTCGATATGAAATGATGGTCATCCATCCACAGTGCAACTGTGGCAAGCGCATCTTAACTTGATCGTTCTATCGGTACGGCTATTACTCAGAGTTGTAGCAATTGTAAATTACAAAAATAATGACTCACTCTGTCAGTCTGTATTCAATTATATTCATGTTTACCGGGCTCACTATAATTAACCTGTTCTATAATGTGTGTCAATATTCAGACTTTACTCTGGAACCCATCGTCATAATTGTTTCCTAAAATTCACCAAAACTTCTGTCATCGTGTCAACTGTTACTGCATTTGCATGTCCTGTTTTAATGCTGCCATTGTTGCCTTGTTAGTAACTTAGAGAAAGTTAACACGTCTGTCCATTATTTTCTCTCGAAGGTCTTGTTAATTTGTGAAAAACTCAAATAAAATCCGTTCTGAGAAAATTGTGCAACAGATAGACACACTTTTCTACCTACGTGCCAATTCATAAATTTCAACTTTCCATCGTCAAAGTCTTGTATCGGCACTGGTTATCACTAAGAAAAAAATAATGTTGACGTGTGAGAATAATCGCTTATTCTTTGGCTCAACACTAAGGTAGAAATTAAACTACAAAACAATAGACATATTTATCAACGATACAGATAAATTCATCAGTCACGACAAATTTCTGAATGAAATCGTGGTTTGTAAAGATAATTTATTATATTTACGACAATAACAAAAAATTGACTTTCGCTAGGTGGTTGGATCGAGGGCCTGGTGTAAAAAGCGATACTACTCCTCGATATGACACCCATTGTGAGGAGGCTTTTTCCTCTGGAGCCCTAATCACTAGTAGCTTGGACCCTGCTCCCAATATCATTTGGTTATTGGCCTATTTATTTTTAAATTGCCTATTTATTTGGGCTATTTATTTTTAAATTATTACAAAAAAAACCTAGATCTTCTAGAGTGTCAATGGTTTAAGAATGATTGTATTACGAGCTGTAACTTCAACATGCTTTATCATAATTTTTATGTATTTTATGTCATTTAAAAGTAATTATATCTCAAACACACGTTATTTGTATAATTTCAGTGATATGTATACCGGGGTTGAATGCGTGCGCTCTGAGCTGTAAAACTGAACAGGAAGCGAGAGAAATAGAGGTAAATATTTATTTATTTGTATATCTAGATCACATAATATTGATATAATGGAAATCCTGAATAAATAAACCTACAAAGCTACGGTTAGCAGTTCACTGTAAATAGTACGGGCGTATGTAAATTATGGAGCATTCCATGTTCCGCATAAAACTTATTATTTTATTTATTAACCTAATTTTAATAACAATGTACATCACACATAAAAGATAATGGTCAAATGGTAAGGTAACGAAATATAAGAATAATAAACGCAACACCTAGATGTAACATAAAAAAACAACGTAACTAGCCCATAACTGTCCCACTGCAGGACAAGGAACTCTTCTCATACAGAGGAGGCACGAGCATAGATCATCATGCTAGCTCACTGCGAGTTGGCGAACGTGACTATATAGTCCAGGTTTCCTCACGATGTTTTCCTTCCCCATACGTCAATGATGTCTTAGATTTACTAAGAAACAAAAGAAATTAAAAAATGAAACAATTAAATTCAAAATTATTAGAAGACTAAATTGTGTTAGAAGTGGCAAATATTAAAAGACAAATACTGAAAGATCAAGTCTCAAAAGCTGAGATCTAAAAGTCTTTAAGTTTGAAAAACGTGTGATGGAACTCAAATAGAGTAGGGATGGACACCTGTGAGGCGTAATGATGACAGGTGGAGTAAAGCTGTGACTACAGGCGTCCAAGAATAGGATGATTCCTGTGAGGAAGTCGTTTGGCGAAAGGAGACTAGAAAATTTAGGACGATACTATCACAGGATTGTGGCAATTGGCGCAAACAGAGAGAGAGGTATTCCCAGTAGTGAGGGAACAAGAAAAATTTTAGGTGGTCATGGCTAAATTTGAATTTGATACGTCTTGCTTTTGAAGTGACTGTTAGACTTACTAAAAGAGAGCAATAAATAAGTTAATAAATTTTTTATATTTCAAAACAGTTTCTATCTATTAAAAGACCATTAGTTGTTCTTTTTAAGTACAAATCATATATAGATAGAGTTAACAACAGTGTCTGCGATATTATAAACTGTGGGAAAGTCAGTGCAATTTGATGCTGTCATTAGTCTCATTTTAGTTTAGTCGCGCTAACATTAGAATTAATGTTCTTATGAACATCTACAACACCTTACAATGAGCTATTCTTTTAACATTTTATATTTTATATCTTCTTGTCTTACAGCCAATCACCTGAAATTTTTTTCCCCTGAAGACTAACAAACAATTTGCCTTCACTTCAGTGGTTATCTAATAAAATGTAATACAATTTCAGGTGCGAGCGTTGGCTGAAGGTTTCCGACCGACGCCGACCTGTGTTTCCATCACCGATGTTGACACCGACAACCCATGTAATTATATTTACTTCTCATAATATAGCATCTCGCCTGTATTCTGCGAAGAGGTAGACAGAAGTGTATATTTCACCAGTGCCATTATTGTTTAAGGCGTATGTTACAGACAATTTAAACAGTGTATGTGTTCTATGAAAGACATCCTACTATCATTATATTAATACGTGAAGCAAAAATTTTGTATCCCTTCTTCGAAAATTACGCGGACGGAGAAGTATTAAATTTGGCCAATTTAAAGTTTATATGGGGAGGAGTGCAGACAGCTAATATTTTTATATAATACTAGCGGCCCGCCCCGTCTTTGCACGGGTAGCACTAATTATTATCACTGAAATAAAATATAGCCTATTTTACTCGGTCATAATATATATTTATAATGATGAAAGAATTTTTTAAATCGGTTGAGTAGTTTTTGAGTTAAATTAGTTAAAAAAAAACACTATTCACACTACCATGAATTTGACACACACGCACACACACACGCACACACAAACAAGCACACACACACACACACACACACACACACACACACTCACACACACACACACACACACACACACGCACGCACGCGCACTCAACACACATCACACTCAAACACACGCATATATTTTTGGCAATAACTACGTTCAAATTTAAATGAATTTGGCCAGTGAGTGACCACTAGTTATTATAAATGCGAAAGTCTGTGAGGATGCATGGATGTTTGTGGTACTCTTTCACACAATAACTTTATAATCGATTTGGATGAAAATTGGCACACAGAGTTTATAACGTGGATTAACACTTAAAATACTTTTTATCCTGGCTGGACCCAATTCCGAAGTCCATGCAGACGAAGTCGTGAGCCGGAGGTAGATTGTGGTATATACGTATCGCCTTTATTAAGTCCCATGTAATATATAGAGAGCCTTTTGCCGTGTACGGGTACTAAGCGAACTCCGGGCTACTACTAAGAATTTTGCCAGACCCGGGTATCGAACCCGGGACCTCACGCTCAGCAGCGACGCTTGCTCTTGGCCGTTTACTTGTCACATCCTACAAATATAATCTAGGACCTTGTGGCTAAGTTACAATCGACAGATCAATCGATCGAGGTTAAGTTTCACTTACTCACGGGGTCAGTTTGTGCATGATGACCTCCAGTTTGTGCATGATGTCGATGACCTCCGTGCTTCGAAAATGAAGTTTTATGACAGCCGATACGAGTAGTCAGGTGCCTGAAAGTATCACTACCAACCTTACCAAGAGATATAATTTATCCAGTAACTGGTTTATGGAGGTTAGAAAGGCAGTCGCTCCATGTAAAATACTGGTATAAGGCTGCACCTGGTTATACTAGAAGATGACCACAACGTATTGGGAAAAGACTAGGCAGATTGGATATTGCTAATTAATAACTGCCTCGTTGGTCTAGTGGTCCCAAGCGCGACTGCTGAACAGGAGGTCTCGGGTTCGATCCCCGGGTCGGGCAAAGTGTTATTGAGTTTTTCTGTTAGGAAATTCTCAGTAGCAGCCCGGAGTTTGGAACTGTGCCCGGTTAATTTCAATAGGCTCACCACCTATTACATGGGACTTAATAACAGCATTGGTGAAATGTGGGTGTACAATTGTGTACACCTCTGCCTACCCCTTCGGGGAATACAGGCGTGTTGCTATGTTATGTTATGTTATGTTTAACTGCTTCGTTGGTCTAGCGGTCCCGAGCACGACTGCTGAGCATAAGGTCCTGGGTTCGATTCTCATGTTGTGCAGTGTTATTGGGTTTTTGTGTTAAGAAATTCTCAGTAGCAGCCCGGAGTTTAGAATTATGTCCGGTAGATGGCTATAGACTCACCACCTATTACATGAGACTAATAGCATCGGTGAAATGTGAGTGTACAAGTGTCTCTGCCTACCCTTTCGTGGATTAAATTTATTTATAAACGTGGAATGGTCAAGGATGTTTAATTAATATCTTTAAATAAAAAGTCATATTATTTTTTTCTTTTTTGCATTTCAGTAGAGTATCCCCCCGTGATATCGTACGCTTTCTACGTGTGTGTGATAATACTTATCTTTGTTCAACTCCTACTGGCTGTTGTTGCAGCCGCTCTCGCTATCTTGAACGCCACTAAAAACCCCACTGAACCTATATTCGGATTGCCTGGTAAGTAGCATGTAAGTAATTAAAGATAATCTTTGAAAAGCATTAACGCATGCTTCGCGAATTCTCAAGTTATTATATTAAATGGAAGAAGAATACGGTCGTGAGCAGGATACGAGTCATCTCGACATGGCTTAGTGGTCAGAGCGCCTGGAGTATTTATCCGGGAGGCGCAGGTTCGAATCCTGCTCACGACCGTATTATTTTTCCATTTAATATAATAACTTTAGCATGTAACTTTTACATAACATGGCATCACGCCTGTATTCCCCGAAGGGGTAGGAGATTTCACGCCTTATGTAAAACAAATCTATGAATATTTGTTTCCGTGTCCATAAAATCATATTTAAAAGTAACGCGCCATTCAATGGACAATCATTAGAACATATCGGGACCGGTTCGTTTTAGTTCTTGCGTCTCTCTGTCTCTCTTATCCTCATAGATGTTTTAAGTAATGTTTTTAAATGAATTTAATTAAAGAAATGGTAACGACTTCTTTATTTTCTTTCTTCATTCAAATGTAGATGTATGTATTACTATTTTTTAAAGAAACATTGAAAAATTAATGGACAAGAATGGGGTTTGAACCCGCGACCTTTGACGTTCCGGGTCATCACTCTACCAACTGAGCTACCTTGTCTCGTTAATATCCATTGAAATTTTCAAGCTTCTTTCTGTTTGTCTTAAGGAGACGCCTGGCGATATTTATCTAGCAATCATTTTCAGATCTACTAGATGTATGTGTTAAAATAATTCGGAAATGTAGAACCATATTATACATCTTATGGCAACTTCCAGGATGCCTTTGGACGAATGCATCAACGGCGGTGGTAGGCCTCGTGGTGATGCTGATGTTCGGCATATATTGGCTGACGTCAGGGCTGAATGAACATCTCGCTTTGTCGTATATAGCGCTGAACTTCTATGTGGCTAGTCCTGGCCTTGGGTACTCTTATTGGTAAGAATATTTTTATTTTAAAGCAGAATAGGTATAATGACAGTATTGAAGAATCAAAGAATAAATGGTTTAAGAGAAAAGTATATGGACACAGGATACTAAAAAATGACCTAGTTTCCATAAAAAGATTAATAAGATCTTCAATAAAATAAAAGTACAAAATACTGTAATCGGCCATGTTGACTCAAACGCCAATTACAGCGAATGATGTCATGCCTCAATTGAATGTCAATCACCGCCGTGTTTTTGCTTGAAGTTTTGTCAAATGTTATTGAAGCGTGACGCCACATCCCATCATAAGCGGCGCCATGACACCCATGAGCGTTTTCGCGCTTAATTCAAATTAGATAGATTAAAATGCAATAATCTGCGTTAAAACAGAGTTTATTGCTGAAATAATGTGTTTTTCGGAAATAGTAGACGTGTACCTATGTGACTTTTTTTTGGTAAAACGACGTTTTCTAAAAATGAAACCTAGATCGATTTATTGCCCCCGAAACCTACTAAATTTCGAAAGCATACTAAATTTCTTGAAAATCGATGGAACCATTTCCGAGATTCAGATTATACATATATATATTTATACAAGAATTTCTCGTTTAAAGGTATTAGATTAGCAAACTCGGCCCACTAATCGTGGATGAAGTAAAAGAAGTATGTAAGGGTCGTAGCAGGTGGTGTTCTAAGGTGTCTGCCTACCCCATAGGCAAAGTATATCTTGTTTGTGGGGGTTGAACTGTTACTGATAGTCAAGTTTCGCTGATAGTCCGAAATATTTATGCTGGCAGTCTTATTTTTTTGAGAAAATCATTCAACTGCTACTACAACTGCGAACACTAAATGCTTACGTTATCGTTGCATACATTCAGTTCAACTTTCTTAAGATTATTAGTCTGTTGAAAACAATCAATACCTTCTTGAAAAAATTGTTTCATCATGTATTTTGTTACATTCAAGACCTAAGTTTTCATAAAAATATAACTGTAGATGAAGAATACTACTAATAATAGCTTGGGTTAGAAAAAAAAAACACATAGTAATATCTTAGGATTTCGCCATCAGCACACATGTCTGACCTCTCTCTCTCTCATCCTGCGACCACGAACGTTGCAAAGTGTTCGAAACGTCGGGAAAAACTAAACGAATAATACACGTGATTAAACCGGTTAAAAGATGTTTTATTATAAAATATTACTTCTTTAACAAAATTTAACTGCCGTTTCTGCAACAAATCCCTATTTTATTACGCCGATTCTTGATGACTTTTTCCTTATTCCAGGTTATTAATTGTCGCAATATTGTGCGCCGTAGCCAACGTGGTCCTCATTCAACTGAGAGCCTACCTCCTGGAGAGGGACCCACCACCACCAACGATCAAAGTTGAGAACCATTCCGATGGTACCATATTCTTGTATTAAGATTACGAAATATTAATAAATTAGACGGTAATTTGAAATCTGTGGCCGAAAACTTACCAGGGGATAGATATTTATTATTATGATACTCTGTGCGTTTGGTCTAGACTTTATGCACTTTACCCACGGCTCACTGAAAGTAGAGGGATGCATTTGCCCACTAGTGGGATGATGATGAGGCTGGCAGTAAGAGTAACAGAAATATCAATCAATGCACGTGTTAAACAGATAATAGGTTAAACAAAAATTCGTGTCAGTCCCTGTAACCAACCAAAAATGATGGAAGAAAAATATATATTATACATAAAGCGTCCTTGGCATGGTCAAATAGTTTGAGCCAAATACGTAGATTTTGATAATCAAGATCATAATTATTTCAATAAATAAATTGTTTATTTAGAAAATATCAGTCAATTTAATATAATATTTATCTTACTATTAAAATAAAGGAAAAAATAATTGCATATTTTATAATAGTTTGAGTCATTTTATTACACGATTGCCCAAAAAACGAGTGTTATTTATTCGATGCGACTGCCAAATACTTTACTTGTTTCCTGCTTGAACGATGAAAGACGCATGTTTGATGTTAACAATTTTTTGTTGTATTTGATGCGTTTTTGAGCGCGTTTCATCAAACTCGGATCAATGATACGCTGGCTTTCCGACCGCTTTAGATAAACCAAATCCTTTTTCTTTTTATTTTTGCACAACAGTTTTAATGACTCTTTTAATCTGTTGGCTCATTAATTACCAGACACAATAGGTTTCTATTGTTATGAAGTACAATTTTGTACTTCTCCGATTATAAGAGTTTAATCAACATCAAAAGGTTTTATTAAACCATTGACCGTCTCGAGGCTGCTTAAGACTTTTCAATTTTGATACCAATAATATGTCTATAGCATCTTAGAATGCATGTTTTTTTGATAAGATATATATTTATTCTGTAATGACATTCAGATAAGCTATTTAAAATTTATTTCTTGCAGTCTTAAACTCCTTCAATATGTTCACGTATGAAACTTAACTGTGTCAAAAAATAATATGAAAATTCTATTATATTTCATAAAAACCTAGACCATTTATTAAAATTTCTGTTTAAACTTAAGCTATTTAATGTTATTTTAAATTAATTAATGATATAAAAACCAATTAATTATATCGCTTAGTTTCGTAATTTAATTTAGTTTTGAGAGTAATTAATCTTAAGTGGTAATAATAAATGTGTTATTTTGTAATTATTTCGTGTTATTTCTATACTTTTATGAAAATTTGTAAGATATAGGTAAGTAATCTAACGAAACGGAGACAAAAGTAAAATTAAATCTTAATTCAAGTATTCCACCAAAGGTAAGGTAGAATTATAAGGTCAACTACATTTCACGTATGTCATTTCACGGAGGTAGTGAGCCTTTTGCCATCATCCGGTCATAATTTCAGATTATCTGGGAGGCACAGGTTCGGAACCTGCTCAAGAACGTATTTTTCTTTCCATAAAAAATTATAACTAGAGTTCATTACGCATGCGTTATACGTTTGAATGATTTTTGGGTACCTAATATTATGAAACGAATATTTATGTGACAGTCGTTACGGATAGTCTGAAAGTCTGACAAGCAGTCTAACTACGAGATATCGTGTTACCCAGTAACTAGAGCGGCGGGCTAGATACGCGGAACTCGGAACTGGACGTCGTTATGTTTTCATAACGACGTCCAGTTTTTTTTGGCTAGGTAGATTTGATTGGCCATACTATTTAGGTAAATGAAAAATAATAACTATGTAAATAAATAAATTTGAAACCTACGGAAAGTTAATATATATATTTTTTAAACATTGCCCCACACTAGGAATTTATTCCTGTATCGTCTGTGCGTTTACAGACATATAATCTCACAAATATTTGCTCCGTGCAGGAATCGAACCTGCGACACGCGACGCAGCAGTCGGTCTCCAGACCACTGCGCCGACCGCGCCGTCAAATTGTTGCCAACTGTACCTTCACACTTCAAAAAAATATGTTTTCTAATTCAATTCAAAAGTAGTAAGTAAGTAGACACTTCACCACTACGCCATTAGACTCACAAAGAAAATAATTTTATAAAATTCCACATAATTTTACAAATAAACTATAGAAAAACCCTTCTGCGAACCCTTTGAAATTTAAGTCAAAATCGTTTCGTAAAAAACTTTTGTTAAAGTAACAAAAAAGAAATTTTTCAAATGGCCAGACTTTTAAAAGATTTGCATATAAATAAGAAAATTTCAACTTGGTTAAAAGTTCTCGCAGTTAAAATGTGGGAAATCAAATTTCGGACAGCATTAAGAGTTTTAGTCTCAAACGCGTATCCTCTAAAGTCTTTCAGTAGCTTCAATACTTGGAGTAGATACGTTATCTCATTACGACGTTGAAGAATACATTTATTTTTGTATCAACAGTAATTTACCTTTTTTTGTATAGTAACTTTTGTGAGACACATTTATATTAATTTTATTGTTAATCGGTTATTACTCACGCGCATTCTTTGGGATTTCCCTACTAATTTGTAATTGGTTGACTCGTGACATCGCCACGAGCTCAGCTCATGAATAAGGGCTCCGTTCGAGTTTGCAACTAGTCGGGCAATCCCGAAGAATGCGCGTGAGTAATAACCGTTGAACAATAATTAATAGTAATTTACCTACCTACCTCTCTCAAATTGCCTAACCTTTTCCCAATTCCTTGGTTCGTTCTTTGGCAGTTTTTCGCTAGTCATTGGCTTGAAGCTCCCGAAGATTCACTTCCACCATATCAATCCAGCGATATCTAGGTCGTCCTACGGGTTGTCGTCCGTTGGTCGATTAAGTTAGGCTCTCCTGACACTGCGATCTTCACGCATCCTCTCAAATCTGGCCGAGCCATCATCGGAGGCCAAGACTCATTTTGGGTAACTGACCCAATGGAGTAGTAGTAGCAGTTTCCGAAGACGTCGGCCTCCAGTCTCACCGGTGAATACTAGTATTTTTCATGAACCTATACCTCAGTTTTTTAGTAACACTGCTCGTGGTAACAGTGGTAGTCGAAATTTTAGGCTATTGACTTTGATATGAACTGTCATGGATTTTGATATGATTACCGGGACGTACTCTCTGAGGCACAGAGGGGTCTTGATGTGAAATTATTGTCATCCATTCACAGACTAGCCACGGTAAGTGAGCCGAATTTGCAAAATATTTTTGTATATGATACCCAGATTCATGAGAAATAGTACCTATAGGCTATCTAACATTAGGCTACACTTCATAGCCAGTCTTAAATATTTTTGTTTAGTAAGTCGGAAGAAAAAGCGCAGCTGAACTGCTTTAACTTACGCTAGCGTAAGAATTACTCGTAGTTATGTAAATGTAATGTCCTGCAAAAATATTGGTATTCAATAAAAAAAAAAAATTAAAACGTCCGTGGTGTCATATTCCTATCTATCAACGAACGAAAGTTACTTCATCATCAAGACAATTTTATGAAGAAAAACTTTGCCCTTTAAAGCATGTTATTTGGACGTAAAGTTTAGGAGATAATGGAAAATGAAAATATTTCAACGCTCGCGCGCACGAGACATGTTACGTATAACGGCATAACCCTGGCCGCCCGATGAAGGGTGGGCTTTTTGAGGGCTGTCTTTATATTTGACGTTCAAAAAACGCAAATTTTTAGCTAATGTGAATAAATAAATTTTTGATTAGATTTGAACTGAGCACTGCCGAGAATAGACGAACTGTGATTCTTTTTCTATTTGTTTGTTAGTACTAAGTAGTTCATACGGAATATGCATGTGATTCAAATTTAGGCCAAATATCTTTATTACTGTAGAATGATATTCAATTACTTTTTTAATTAATCGTGTTTTAACTATGAAATGTTAAAGTTGAAAAGTGAGAATCATGCGAGGGAAATTTAAAATGTCAAAACGCAAGCTATTGGTTGCAGTGAAACGTGACGTCACTCTACGCGATGACAAAACTCGAGTATGTTATTACTGGGTCTTTATCAGGTTTTATGTTTCTTTTGAATTTTAACGTTATTCTTTAAAGAAAACCCTGTCAATAAAATGTATAAATCGTTAATTAAATACTCCATACTATAAAAGATATCTTTTATTATGATGTGTACTCTGACGTTAGACAAAGCACGCCAAGATGGCGGCGATTCAAACGCCCGAAACTGATTGTAGGTTTGTTTGATAATTTTAATACTCAATAATCATAGTTTTACAAGTGTTCTATTTTTTTTTGCGGTATGTTATTGTTTGTGTATGTTGCTAGTTACATATACAATCGAATAAAAATATAACAAAATACATTCATATACCCTAAATATATTTATACGCGGATTACAGCCAGAACTGTTAACAAGTATTTTAAAAAGTTGTAAGTAGGTCTATTGCCATTTACGCGGCACATTTCCGAACTCCCGGACAGGGCAGGAAGAAGAAGATTTCCGAACTCTCCGGGCTCCTACTTAGAATTTCAGATAATCGTTATTTACTACACGACTGCCTAAAAAAAGGAGTATTATGTGTTTAGGGTTCATGTATAATGTATGTGTATCAGTTGAGAGTTTTTTTATTTCAACGTTACTTCTAAACCCCTAAACCGATTTATATGTATGGGGTATCGATAGAATCCTTACATTATACCGGGTTACTTAGGCTTGTAAGATTAAAAAAATTGTAGTGGCTATGGTGCATAAAAAGGTGTGAAAAAAAAAACACATGTGGCATGCGTGACTTTTATTATTTTTTAAATCAATTTAAAAAATAATAAAAGTCACACGTTATCTTGTCATCCACGGATCTCAAAAAAATACGGACGTAACCTTGCCTTGTTATAAGCGAAGCATAGATTACGCACACACACACGCAGTGTACTGGCACCGAGTGGATGAGTTTTAAGTATTTGTACGCGTTTAGCTCGTGTATAACAAGCGAAATTTGATGAATAGGCATGCTTCTCACATGTCGTACGCAACGCCATATGTCATAATTCGTGCACTTGATATGTATTATAACTTTAACTGTCTTATGTGATACACGAAGCAGATTACCTCGATTACCACCACCAGGTTATCTAAACCTGCGTTTAGGCGAAATTCCGCAACAGTAAAAGCAAAGGCATTTAATAATCTAATAGTACAGGTACAATATCCTGTTACCCATTGGCTGATTGCATGCAAATTGGAGCTGGCGCTTCGGACATGAGTGTCTTGGATGGTGCAAGGAAGAAGAGGTAGGTGAAAGTGAGCGACATTACATAGCATCACGCCTGTATTCCTCCAAGGGGTAGGCAGAGGTGTACACAGTTGTACACCCATATTTCCCTCATGCTGTCTTCTTCTTATCGTGTGGTTGACGAACAACCTAGTGTCAGAGTTTAAGCCACCTGTCTGGTCTTTGACATGGCTTACAAACCATCGAGAACATCTCTCAGGTGTGCTGGTTTCCTCACGATGTTTTCCTTCACAATTATAAGCAAGTGATTTGAAGAGACAGTGCCTTGGATTCGAATATGCGACCTTTGACTTGACTTTGAGTCCAACGGCGGCAACAGCTGCTTACTTGTGCTGTTATTAAGTCCCATGTAATAGGTGATGAGCCTGTTGACATCTACCGGGCACTATTCCAAACTCCGGGCTGCAACTAAGAATTTCCTAAAATTATGATGATGTAAGATTTTTTTAAATGATTTTATACATGTCGAGGCCATGTAATGCCTATATATTATTCTTATTTCCTTAAGAAATATATATATCATGTCATGGCTTTCCCAACTGAGCTACCGTGTTGCCTGTTCGTATCTATTAAATTTCAAGTTCACTTTTTCTCATCTTAAAGAGAAGCTTTGCGATATCTATTTAGATACTAAAGATTTGGCAAATTTCCCTCATCTTCTCCTAACTTGCGCCACGTTTCAAGTAAAGAGCGTAGTCCAAAATTTCGGCCTATAGGCTCATGGACCGACGGCCCAGAGCAATTTGGAGACCGTCATCAATCATTTCTCTGGGTCCAACGAATGTGTTAAGGGCAGGCCATCCAAAAAGGTGGAATAAATTTACAAGTCAAAAAGTGTTGGATGAAATTTTTGTTTGTCTTGTCATGGCCTTAATGATTTTAAGTTTGGAGTGTAGGTTTATTAATACGTTGTTTCACTCGCTGGGTCTGCTCGCTATAAACATGGAGAGTTTTTAAATTTTCAGGATGAGAAGTAATTTTTATGCCGATACGTTATCTGATAGACCTTAGTCCGCACATAATTTAATGCATATTTAGATTAATAACTTCTACAAATTCAAGCCTTTTTATAAAATACTAGCTGTGCCCCGCAAACGTTGTTCTGCCATATATTTATCATCTAGTGATATAAAAAATAGCCTACGACCTATTCTCAGACCTACCAAATATACAAAAATCGGCCAAGCTGTTTCGGAGGAGTTCGATAACAAACACTGTGACACGAGATTTTTATAAATTAGAAGATTAGAAGAAGATAGTGTTTTGTTTTCAAGTCAAAACATGTTGGCTAAGAACCAATGATGGTCAGAGAAATCAAACAATAAAAAGAGTAAAGAAAAAGAAATAGGGAATTATAGAGATGGAATTAGACATAATAACCTTGCAGACCCTACTTAAGGTATTTTTTAACGAGGAAGGTCTTCTATGTTATGTTGTGGTGGTGTTAAATTTTAAAGAAAGAATAAAAATTGTTGTCAAACCAGAGAAAATATAAAACCACAAACGATTTAATTAAACACTCTCATTTTATATCTTGAAATGTTTTCTCTAATTCAATCCAAAAAACCTAGAAGCTACGCAATTACACAAAACTTAAAATAGTCACTCCATTCTAATTACCAAAAAGATCTTCCCCTTAATTCCATTGTAAACCACTGGTAAATATTTATGTCGGCGTTAATATTGGAAATGGCGCGTAACTTATATTTGTTAAACCATAAATTGTTTACTTTTCATATTATATTTTACATTACGCTATTGTCTATTGAAATGGCTATTATTTAATTATTTACTGTTTTGTGTTCAATTAACTGTTTAACCTAAAATAGAGTTATAATTTTGTTAAAGGAAAAATATAACTTTATGCGTGGTCTGTCTGCCCCATCGGTTATGAATTTAAAAGGAACCTTATTGAAAGGTCAAAAATCCATTGTGAAGGGTAGGTATCTGTTACAATACCTTATTAAAAATTATGTAAGTATTACTATTGTAAAAACCTATATGATGAAAAAGAATAACCGTGGAGTTTCTTGCCCGTTCTTCTCCACAGGAATCTACACTTTGGAACGTGGCAACTAACTTCTGACAATTCATAAGTGCCTGTAAATGGTTTGATTTGATTTGAATGACGTAAAATACGATCAAACCGTCATCTTGCTAGCATTTGCTTGCACCTCTTTTCTGATTTTCCAGAAGATCTTCAAGAAAAGTCTTCAATGCGGCTAAGGGGTGGCTATGTAATAGCCGCACGGATCGATCGATCAAGGTTATGTTGCGCTTGCCGCGTTCGGTCTGTGGATCGGTGACCATCATTTCACACCGAGACTTCCGTGCCTCGTTGAGCACGTTAAGCCGTCGGTCCCGGTAGTAGAGGCCTGAAAATCCGATAACCAGTCATACCACGAGATATCATGTTATTCAGTAACTGGGTTGTGGAGGCCAGATAGGCAGTCGCTCCATCTAAACTACTATTATTAAGCTGCAGCGTCTGGTTGGACTGGAAGCCGATCCCAATGTGATTGGGAAAATGCTTAGTAGATGATATTACATAATTATAAATTCTATGATACATTTATTTGCAAGAATATAGGTAGGTAACATAAGTTCTTAAGATCTAATGGTTTCACTATATTCGCGTTTCAGCCGTGCAAATATTTCGATTTTACATCTTGGTAGTAATTAGCAATAACAAAAAAACACTAATAATCATTTCATAAATAAATTGATACAATTAAATACAATTCTATTCATTAAAAAAATTACTAATATAAAAAATAAAAATAGCTATAAATAATAATGATGTCATATAAATAAAAAATACCAAAATTAATGAAAATGTTTCAATATTATTTAAGTAAAGTCATAATAATTAAAATAAATAAATTTCACGTTTTCATTTTTACAATGTAGACATTTACAGTAATTTTCTTCTATTACGGTTTTTTTTATTTTCTTTACTTATTGGAACCAAATTATACCGTTATCCAGCTCATATTTTGATGACAAAACGTGAGCTAGCTGTTTCAACAATTTGCACGTTGACCGCTCGTTCAGCGAGTTAATTATGGTAATGTTCCTCTATGTGTGTTCGTTGTGGCATTCTCTATTCAAAACGTTTATTCGGTGGACATTTTGCCGAAATTTGGCTTCGATATTTGAGTAGAATGATAATGTTGATACGAATCGTTAAAGGTTGAGTGTATAGTGATGGCACTACGGGTCTTTGTGTAAGTATGTTACTCGAAAATTGTATTATTCGATAATGGTATTTGAATTTCTAAAATGATAAAATACTTTTAAATGGTTTAATTGGAATAAATCGATTTGATATTTGACTTTGATATCTACTTGGCAATCATTTAGGGGTTACTAAACATTAGCTCTAAAAATATGTTATTTTTCTGCTTATACTATAATATATTCTTACCGACCATATTTCGGCCACGGCAGCCTATCTCCACAGAGATTAGCCAAGATTACACAGGAGATATTATAGTGTACAAGTGTATGTGAAACACAGGTGCATTCCCTCTTCCATCACTCTCATATCCCGATGGGATGGCAATCCGACACGACCGGAGAGAGATCAGGCGCAGGACCGACGGCTTTACGTGCTCTCCGAAGCATGGGGGTGTCACACCACCAACTTCCAGACTCCGGGCTGCTACTAAGAATTTCCTAATAGAAAAATCAACTAATACTTTGCCTGATCTGGGAATCCAACCCAGGACCTCACGCTCAGCAGCCGCGCTTGCGACAGTTCGACCAACAAGGCAGTCAAATCGAGTTTCTTCTTATAAATCATCCCTAAAACTAATAATACCATTGAATCTCCTCACAAAAGTTTATCGGTATCTACTCATAAATATGTCCAATGTTCCGTACCGTTGACCTGTCCTATTAACTTGCACGCTTCGCTAACCCTTTCAGTGTTGTTCGTTTGTTATTTTTTACCTGAACCCCTGACTTCGGACTTGGGACTTTTGGGTGCTTTAAGTGATTCGACTTTCGGACTGTTTGCATGTGCGCGTAGGCTTTGCTTGGCGATTGATTCGTGACTTGGGCAGGAATGTAAAAGGTTATCTGAATTTGTTAGAATTAACTGTAATGTTAATTAATTTTTTCTTTAAGTTTTCTGACTGGACTGCCTCGTTGGTCTAGTGGTCCTAATCGCGACTGCTGAACATGAGGTCCTGGGTTCGATTCCCGGGTCGGGGAAAGTGTTATTGAGTTTTTTATTAGGAAATTCTCAATATCAGCAAGGATTTTGGAATTGTGCCTGGTAGATTCCAATAGGCTCACCACCCCATGTGATTTAATAACAGCATTGGTGAAATGTGGGTGTACAACTGTGTACATCTCTGTCTAACCATTCGGGGAATACAGGCATTATGCTATGTTTAAGCTTAAAATCAATGGGAGAGTTATCTATATAAGTTCTGCATCATTGGTCTAGTGGTTGCAAGGGCCACTGTTAAGAGTGAAGTGATCTCGAATTGGATTCCCCGGTCGGGCTAAATGGTATTGGGTTTCTGTTAGGCAATTCTCAGTAGCAGCACGGAGTTTGGAATTCTGCCGGGTTGATAGCAATAGACTCACACGGGACTTAATAACAGCATTGGTGAAATGTGGGTCTAGGTACAATTGTCCCCTTCGGGGAATATAGGCGTGGTGCATTTTCTTTTGTGATATTAAGATTAAGATTAAGATTAAGATTTATTTATATAGATATACGGCAACCTTGCAGATGGCTCGCCTGATGGTAAGCTATTACCGCCGCCCATGGACACCCACAACGTCATAGGAGACGCAAGTGCGTTGCCGGCCTTTTAAAGGGTTTGGTCCTCCGGTACCCTCACGCACTCGGAGAAACACAACGCAAGCGTTGTTTCACGTCGGTTTTCGGTGAAGCCACGGTATCACTTCGGTCGAGCCGGCCCATTCGTGCCGAAGCATGGCTCCCCACGGTATAAGTTTAATAAATTGTATAAAGGAAATGGAAAATCATTATCGTTTTCATGAGGAAAGTTTGCAAAATACAAAATGTATACAATGGTAACACTAAACGTATCAAAAGCAAAAAATAAAAACAGCTGAAAATCTGTTGCAAAAATAGAATATCATTCACAACACGCTAGGAACTCTTTGAAGCTCCATAGACGAGCCAATCAGTGATGTCACACACGGAAAATTTAATCAAGCTTCCGCGTTAGGCATGCCTGGGTACTAGAATTTCCGATTGACAATTTCGAACATTACTTCAGTGATTTGTTAATTTACGCATGAGATTTTGAATTTTTATCTTATTATACCATAGCATCACGCTGGTATTCCTCAAAGAATTAGGTAGAGTTATACTGTTGTACATTCACATTTTATCATTAGAATAGAATAGAAGAGAGCATTGTAAGGAAACCAGCACACCAGGGTGTGCTCATGTCTCAGGTGTGCAGCCATGACAGAGGCCTACGCGCGTTATATACTCTGACACTAGGTTATTCATCAACCACACGAAGAAGAAGAAGAATATAGAAATCGTAATAATAAGTCAAAAGAACTTAGATTTCATTGGATATGAATATTGATTCACCTAAGCAAAACTTAATATCCTACATCGTCCAATAACAATCCCTTCTACACCCAATAATAAAACCTTAATAAAACTGAACAAATCCTTCTCCGCACCTTTTTGCTCGTTAGCCCTTGGTTCCTTTACGAGACCCTAAAAACTACCACATGTCTCAAAGTCATATAGGTTACGTCTTACGTCATAACCCGATCACCACCCCTCTACAAATTGCGGCCCCGACATATTGCTGGGATAACGATACGATGGTAAAGAAAAGGTTGGCCGATATTAGGGGAAATTGCCTCAGATTGCGTTCCTCGGTGGCAATGAGAAATGTACGGGGATTATGGGGAATAGTTTTTGCTTTTCCTGTTAGTTTAAGGGGGGTTAACCTTTGTGGGTGTTGGTGAAGCAATTGATCTTGACTGTGACCTTGAGATTTTTATACTGGCTCTTCATTTATGTACGTGTATCATATACGGACATAAAAAACAGTTAAAAAAAATTTATTACAGCAATTGCGGCTTTCAGTGAAACGGGCATGCAGATTAATACCAGTATTTGCAGCAATTGCGAGTGATATGCCGTAATTAATTGAAGACTTTCATTGTCTATCTCCGAAGGTCTGCGTCAGGTCTTCGCCAAATTTAAATGGGACTGGAATGGGACTGCTGACCAATACTCATTCAATTACAAGAAATTGTGTCACAATTAGCGACGATATGGCTGGACATATAGTTATACAAAAAAACATAAATACCGACGAATTGCAAACATCCTCCTTTCTGAATTCGGTTATAAACATAGAAATTGAGACTTAATAGTTACCTCACTAATATAGATTTCTTTTTCAAACAACAGTATGGATTTAGTAATCAAATACCTTATCGGCAACCATTATTAACCACGCTATTGATAAAAAACAACTCGCACTTGGTATCTTTATAGATTTAATAAAAGCTTTCGACGTTATTTCTCACAATATGCTATTAAAGAAACTGAGAGACGTAGGAATATCAGTATTAGCTTACAAAATACTCGAATCATACATAACTAACAGGAAACAAGTAGTTAAAATCGGGAAGCTTCAAAGCTCATTTGCTAAATTGACATACGGAATCCCACAAGGTTCAAATTTAGGCCCACTACTTTTCCTTATATATATTAATAATATAAATACTGTCAAAGTATCTGGGGATATAACACGGTTCGCGGACGACACTTGCCTTTTTTACTATGCCAATGATTTAAATAACATTGTGGAAGAAGCTCAAACTGATCTTGATATCTTGAATAAATGGTTCATATCTAACCTATTAACAATAAATACAAAAAAAACTTCTTACTTAATATTCGCAGCAAAGAATAAGAAAATTACAAATCAGGTTAAGCTTATAATAAATAACGAATTCCTAAGTAGATCAAACCAAGAAAAATATCTGGGGCTTATACTGGACCCAAAACTGACATGAAAAAACCACATTGAACATATAAAAGCCAAAATATCTCCGCTTATAGATGCTATACGACGTATAACTGCATGTCTTCCTAACAAAAATATTAATTTAATAGTACTTTTCTCAATGTAAGTGAACTATTTATTGTGTTCTTTTTTGAGAAAATAAATGTCTTTAAACCGAAATAAAGTTCTCATAATTTGGGCAACCCAAAATAATTATATAAATGCTAAAGTAATTCTGCTGTCTGTTTTTTAGTTACGTTTTCATGCCTAAACCACTGAATCAATCCTGATGAATTTTCTTATAAAGATAGATTGACCTTTGGCTTGTTTTTTGTTGTAAAGACGACGAAATCGCGAGCACCACCAAGTAAACGATGTAATGATTCGTTTACAAGTTAATTAAATAGATATTTTCCTGGATGGAACCGGTGGACTATTGTTCCAGCTTTGGGTAAGCGTGAACACAAACAATTAATTATCTGTAGATCATAACGAGAATCGAAACTTTGACAAGCGGCGCTGCAACCGATCTCTTGACTACCTCTATGTCTATATCACAAAATGCTGAAACAAACTCAGAGTTATAATTTTAAATGGAAACAGATTATTTATATTGTTTTGTATAATTTAATGTATAAGGACTAAATATATAGCAATGACGTCATGAAAAGACGTTTAAAAATGTGGAAGAAGAATTCACGGTAGTGAGCGTAGGTCGAGATGGCTTAGTCGTCAGAGCGCCTGGAGTATTAATGCAGCAGGCGCAGGTTCGAATGCTGCTCACGACCGTATTCTTTTTCTATTTAAAATTATAACTTAAGAGTTCGCTAAGCATGCGTTAATTGCGCTTTTCAAAGATTTATCTGTATAAACTCAGAGATTTAAATAACGATGTAGGTTATATTTGAAAAATAATTATTACCAAAAAGCCCTTCTAGATAGGTTGAGGAAGAGGCATATCTGTCATACTTTCACTCACACATCGTTGGGTTTATTTCATATATTCATATTCATTCATTCATATTATTTATTGCAAATCCAATTTACCATTTGTTTCGCTCAAGATACAATTACAAAATCTATCTTTCTAAAGAGATTGCAAGGCGATTGGTCGACAGTTCACGTGACCTGAAGGCTGGTCTATTCTTCGCACAGAGAATCAGCATTGCTCTATAGTATATAAATATATATATAATTATAATTTTTAGTTCTAAGTATATTGTTTAGGTAGTTTATTATAATTAATTTAAGTAGTTTACTATAATTAATTTTGTTAAACTGATTAAAAGTAATTGTTGTTCTTTCTAACTCTTTCGTATCTAAAATGGCATAAAGTACTAAACTTATCTCATAGGTCTTCCCAAAATACCTTGACATTATTCTACGACATTTTAATCCCACATGAAACGCTACACGAAGAAGGGAAAACAGTGAGAAATCGCACGCAGTGTGCGTGTGAGTTGGGAATTGGTGTCATAAATTATACAGCAACAGTCACCTGCGGTGTCGTTTACGTGACACGTGTGATATGGGTGTGGTCACAGTTGTAGCGGGGAAGAGAATTTGAGAAAATAACGTATAGTTAGTATGACAAGTGTACAAACGACGATATTTGTCCGGTGAGACCAGATCTCGAAATCGTGTAAAGTCTAGTCTGCCTAGCCTTTTCCCAAATACATTGCGGTCGGCTTCCAGTCAAACCAGATACAGCTTAATAACAGTGTCTTACATGGAGCGACTGCAATCTGACCTCTACAACCCAGTTACTGGGTAACATGATATCTTGTGGTAAGACTGGTTGTCAGACTTTCTGGCCTCTAGCTATCTGTAAAGGCTGTTATAGAAGATCTATTTGACAACAGGGTCCAGCGGTTTAAAGAGCTCTCCGAGGCACCGAGGGGTCTCGATATGAAATGATGGTTGCGCATTTACAAACCCACCGCGGCAAGGGCAGCTTAACATCGATCGATTGATCTGTGTGGCGGATACTTAGCCACGAGCCTCTCCAACCTATCTTAACTCTACTATCTCTGAAGTATTTGATATTAATTTTGACTTCATACTACCACGCGTTCCTGAGAAAAAGAGTATTGATAGACAGACGGATTACGAATTGATCTTATAGAGGTTCCGTTTTACTCGACTGCCCCAGAATGAGAGTTATGTTTTAGTATTCCTTTTGAGGAACGGTACCCTAAAAAATGGAGATGGCTAGGGTGACGAAGTAAGCATTAGGACTACCAATTATTACTTGATTACTTGCCTAATTGGTCTAGTGGTCTAATGATCCCAAGCACGACAGCGGGGCATGAGTTCGATTCCCATGTCGGACAAAGTGTTATTGGGTTTTTCAGTTAGATTTCTCAGTAGTAGCCCAGACTTTAAAATCGTGCCCAGTAGATGGCAATAAGCCCACCATGTATTCCGAGGGACTTAATAACGGCATTAAATTGGTGTGGATGTCTCTGTCTACTCCTTCGGGGAATACAGACGGGGAATACCGACGGGGTATACTATGTTATGGTACGTGAAAATTGATTCTATATGCAAACCCACGATTTGATCAAGTCACATGAGAATACATCCCATTTTTTATACCCGCCTACACTGAGCCAAGCCCAACAATTGGACGGTTCTCTCACGCCTATAAATCCGCTCCCTGAAGCAGGTCGTACATAAAAATTGGCTCACACATACATACGCAACAATCCCTGTAGATGCATCTGTTAGGAGCTTCTTATTTATTCTACAATTGTTTGGTAAAGGGATTTGGGGATTAACTGATCGGATAAATCTATCAGGATAAAATAAATACTTTTGTGGACTAGTTTAGGTACGTAAAAGTGGAATTGTTCTACCAGACTTGATAGTTAGATTGCGGAGGTTTGTGTAGTGTCAATGGTCGCTGTCAATTCGTGGGTTAAGTGTGTAAGGCCCGTATTAACAGACATACATAAATTCACGCCTTTTCCCCAAGGGAGTGGGCAGATACCTGCTACAATCCGCATAGTCCTTCGGCTTATTCCACGTTCCTTCAAATTCAAATCATTTATTCTGTAAATAGGTTTTTTTGGAACTCTTTTACATGTCAAATTAAAAACTAGAAGGCCAGCATTTCCTATATGACTACACTGAGAAGAAAAACCAAAACTAAATCAGTGGTCACAGTCCTTTCGGCTCAGCAACGTACAGAATTATACGTTGTAACAATCTTTTGTGTCTGCTAATGAGCGAGGCAACAGCTTAAAGTCCAGATATCAGTATATAAGGTTATGTGAGCGTAATCATGTAGGGCGTCTGGAGTGGCCTTTGGAAGAAAGAGTCATAGCAGTTTCAAGTTGACCTGTCCACGCATGCATGGCACGTATGCATCAGTCATCGTGTAGCTCGACCATAATTATTTGAACTCAACGACCCGTCGCAAGACGATACCAGACGATTCATCTGGACATGCTCGTGCGTCATGTGTGAAGGCTTCCTCTTTAAGAAGCTCGTTTCGAAATACCGCCTACTTAGTTCATAGTTCATAAAATTCACAATTCAATTGTATTTTCACCGTAGGAGAGCCATGCTTTTTTTATGCACGAATGGGCTGGCTCGACCGTAGTGATACCACGGCCTAACAGAAAACCGGCGTGAAACATCGCTTGCGTTGTGTTTCGCCGAGTGAGTGAGGGTACCGGAGCTGGAGGCCTAAATCCTTTCAAAGGCCGGCAAAGCACTTGCGACTCCTCTGGGGTTGCGAGTGTCCATGGGCAGCGGTAATCGCTTACCATCAGGTGATACCTCTGCTCGGTTGAATAAAAAAAAAAACAAAAAAAACATAAGCAATACGGTAGTAGTGTATACCGTAATTAAGTAAATACTTTTTATTCTAGATAAATCTTTGAAAAGCATTAACGCATGCTTAGCTAACTCTAAAGTTATAATATTAAATGGAAAAATAATACGGTCGCGAGCAGGATTCAAACCTGCGCCTTCCGGATAAATACTAATACTTTAAAACCGAAAAAAACATAATTGTCACTTACACAGAGCTATGAAACCTACCGTGATAAAAGGTAGCCTATGTCCTTCACTGAAACACTGAAATAATAATAGACAAGGACGGGGTTTGAACCCGCGACCTTTGACGGTCCGGGTCATCACTCTACCGACTGAGCTACCCTGTCGTGTTCAAAGCTATTGAATTTTTCAATCCTCTTTGTATTCGTCTTAAGGAGACGCCTGGCGATATTTATCTAGCAATCAGTATAGTAGATCTGTAAATGATTGCTGGATAAATATAGCCAGGCGTCTCCTTACTAAATAATAAAACTAAATACTTTCCTTTGAACTAGAACTTTGAAATTTTGCAAGTTATATCGTCTTATATTACAACTACAGGGAAAAAAAAGATAGTAATTAAATCATTATAAATAGTTATTATTTAAAGTATGTGATCAATCATCGAGGTTAAGCAACTGTAAAAAACGGAACCTTCGGTGGGCGAGTCCGACTTGCACTTGTCCGGTTTTTTCACAATCTACGTTTACCCAATTAATCTGTTTCATAATACTTGTGCCACTATTCCAACTACACTCCGGAACACATCGACGTAACTGTTCCATACAATTCTCCAAAACTTCTGTCGCCGTGTCGACTGTTACTCAATTTGCATGTCCTCTTTGAATGCCTTCACTGTTGCCTTGTTCGTAACTTAGAGGAAGTTGGAACGCCTGATGTAAAATATTATATACATGTTGCAACAGTTGCTGTATGTGTGTGTTGGCAGTTGATTTCATTTTATTTAAATATTCCTTTAATCTGTTCTCTTCTGTCAGCTTCTCAGCTCATGACTAAGGGCTCCGTTCGAGTTCGAAACTAGTCGGGCAATCCCGAAAAATGCACGTGAGTAGTAACCGGTGAACATTAATTGATATGAATATGTCACACGAAAGTTTTTATACAAAAATATATACATGGAGGGTCCAAAAACATAACACTAATTTTATGGGCAGTCGGGAGTCCAAAAACTTACTCTGATTTTGGACTCCCAAATAAACGCATATATACGCCTCGGTGCTATTTCAACATAACACAGGCTGACTAGATGAATAATTGCCATAAGAAGGAAAAAAAGACATTTACACGATGGCTAGAAAAGGAGTGAATACCGAGTTGACGGCTGACAGAAATGTATGGAAGAAGAAGACATGGTGCGCTGACCCCAATTAAATTGGGATAAGGGCAGGGACAACGTCACTATGATGTTAAATATCGTTTCAATTATAATTGTGTAACATGAATTCAGGCAGTCTGTTACGAATATTAACAATTCATTTAAATAAATATATTAGACTAGCTGTGCCCCACGGTTTCACCCGCACCGTTAATTTTTTTTCGTACGATTAAAAAAAACTTATGTAAAACCTTATCCTAACAATGACGAACACGACAACAAATTATTATCCAATTTGGTGCAGTCGTTCTCAAGCTATGGCATGACCAAGGGCAATAGGGATTCATTTTTATATATATAGATAGTATGGTGACATAAGATTTAAATTTACAACCAAAAAGTTTAGTTTGCAAACAATTGGCTCCCAGGCCCTAGTCAAAGGAAACAGCTAAATAGAAACAGCGTCCAAATAAACAAGAGCTTTTAGATCAAACGATCATTTTGATTAAGTTAATTGAATTGTACGCAACAACGCACAAAATTTTTTATCCATCAATCAGATATGTGGCAACTCGCAACTGATATTGGCATCTGTTTGTTTGTCTGTTAGTATTACCTAATATTACAAATCTGGAAGAGTCTTTTATTCCACAACTGCTTTTCAAAGATTTATCTTGAATTATTAAGGTATGTAATTGCATTCTTTACGACATTGTATTGCATTGTCGGTTCGGTCACCTGTATAGGTACTGAATTGATTACAATGACGTCACCGTAAGACGTGTTAAAATATGGAAGAATTCGCGGTGGTGTGCAGAGGTCGAGATGGCTTAGTGGTCGGAGCGCCTGGAGTATTTATCCGGGAGGCGCAGGTTCGAATCCTGTTCGCGACCGTATTCTTTTTCCAATTAATATTGTAACTTTAGTGTCTTTTATATTCAGTCACTGTATAAATGACGATGATGCACTATCAGACATATATTAATGTGAAAGAACAATTCGGAGTAGTGAGCACAGGTATGGAAAGTTCGGTAAGCTAGCAAGGACATTGCTTAGTGTTCCAGGGAGAGTTACAAAAGTTAATAAATTAACGCGAGATGGCGCTATCAACAATTTTTTTATACCAACGGTCTATCCGCGGGCGAAAACCAGTTTTCATATAAATTGGTGGACAAAAGGATGGATAATTCGTTTCAATTGACATTGGAAAACGCGCTGTAGAGCGCTGTTGTGAAGTATGCGACACCGCTTTACGATAAACATCAACTTTGTTCTCCACAAATGTGACGTACACAAATATCCTTTAACCTTTATCCTTCCTTTTTTAAATATCCTTTTGTATAAAATTTGCAAATAAATAATCCGTGTGTATTTTTGTGTTTTTTAAGCAAACTTAAATTATAAAGAAAATCATTTTAAGGAGGTTAAAAAATTCGTGCTCTTTCCTGTCCCAATTTTAAAACATAAATCTCGTAATTTTAACCTCGCATCCCGATATTTGGCATAGACAACCTGACAACACTTGTCAAAGCTGTTGAGCTATGGTTTTCTCATGTGTCAAGGAAAAATAAGTATAAATATTATGAAAAATAGGTTAACATGCTCTAATTAAACCCTTTTTAAAATTTCCTTTTTATTGCAAGTAAAGTCATCGATTAAAAGAAGTATGCGATTCATATCAGCAACAAGCGATCCATGAAACGAATTCTGCTTGATTTTTTAACGAATGTTCGAACTGAATTTTAGAGCTGCAAACATTGGAAACCCAGTACAGACAGGTAATTTTAAAACGATTTTGAATGTATCGTTAAAGCAGATTATTGGATGAAAGAGAGTTTTATTGGAAACGACCGAATGAAATATCATGACAGTTGAACGAAGTTTTATCTGTGATTAAATAAAATGTGCCAGTGGCTGTGCTGGAGGTATTAAATAGTCCACTTTTACAATTAACTTGACTTGTAAATTAAGGTGATTCTTATGTCTAGGTCGTGGTGGTGGCCGAGTGGTTACGGGCCCGACTCTTGAGTCACAGATTGTGGGTTAAATCCTAGAACCTACCAATATGATGGTACTTTCTTAGTTAATGCTAAGCTAGCATATGGCAATAGATTCACCATCTTTTACATGGGGCTTAATGACGGCTTTGATGGTATGGTGGATGTTCAGCAGTGTATTCAAATTTGTAACTTGACAGACAGAGACGTGTAGCTGGGGAGTTTGTTGCGCCGCTTCTTTTCTCCAATAAAGCACTAGGAAACGGTGAAGGGTGGGCGTTTTTGGGGATTGTCTTATTATAATATATGACATTCAAAAAGTACTATTTCAAATGGTCACATTTGATTAAACGATATTTTGATGACTGCCTTGTTAGTTGAAATTTCGTGGTTCCTCCTCAGTTCGATTCCCAGGTCGGGCAAAGTGGTATTGGGTTTTTCTGTTTGGAAATTCTCAATAGCAGCCCGGAGTTTGGATTCGTTCCGGGTAGATGGCAATAGACTCACCACCTATAGTATTAGACATAAAAGCATCATTGATGAAATATAGGTGTGCAATTTTATACACCTTTGCCTACTCCTTCAGGGAATACAGGCGTGATGTTATGTAAAGATATTTTGATTTTGATTTTACTTCCTGGATTATATTGTAATAAAGTTGTAACATTTCTACATTACGTCATTCTCATATCTCTTGTACCGAAATCCGCAACAACTCATCAGCGGGGGCGTAATAACCAAAATACGCCGAGTTCCATCAGCGTGCACATAAAATATTCCATATTATTGTCCCCACAAGTGAGATCCGGCCAAATGACCTCAGTACGGGTTAACTGGGGCAGAGGACATTCATTAACGGTTGGGGATGAATTGACAAATTGTTTTTCGGCATTATATTGTGACATAATTACCTCCATTCGCCATTATCGATGCCGTTTAATTTTACCAGATACAAGTCCAAAGTTCGATATTAAGTGCTTGTAGCTTATGTTGATGTCTATAGTTAATTGGTTCCGTCAATATATGAAACAAATGTGAAATGAAATGGACAGGTTTTTTTTTCTCAGGAAATATTGGAAAATAATAGTCATGAACGGGATTCCAACCCACAATCCTTATCAGTCTGTGATATCCCTCTCCCAACTGAGCAATTCATTTACAATATGGTAAATGCATCTTTATCTTTCTCTGCATCGCCATAGTTATAAATTTATAATTATAGAATTTTAGATAGAGCATATAAGATTAGGGTACGATTATAAATAAATTAGATTAAAAAAACTGAGCAATTGTGTTGTTTGTTCGCATCCAATAAATTTCAAGTTCTTTTCATCTTAAGGAGATATCTGAAGATATCTATTATATCAATCATTTACAGATTATTTACTCAACGTTCAACCACTGTGCAGTTGTGGCGACAAACAACATCCCAAAATATAATAATATTAATTGGAATATTGCTTATCTATAATTTTTCAATGTTTCATAAATAACAATTAATGTAGGCATTACATGCATACATAGCTAAAGCTTTAGCATTAAGTCCCATAGGTGGTGCGCCCATTGCCATCTACGGGACACAATCCCAAACTTCGGACTTCTAATGAAAATTTTCTAACAGAAAAGCTTTATATCACTTTGCCCGACTTGGGAATCGAACCCGAGACATCATGCTTAGCAGTCGCGCTTGGGTCCACTAGATCAACGAGGCAGTTAATACGACGACCAACGAGGCAACGACACAATTAAGCCGTCGGCTCGCTAATTAGTAGATACAATTAATTTTTATTGTTATTATGAAGCACGAACAAATGTTCGTGGATGAGCGGAAGGGTTAACTACTACTACTAGGTCGAGATGGCTTAGTGGTCAGAGCGCCTGGAGTATTCATCCGGGGGGCGCAGGTTCGAATCCTGTTCGCGACCGCATTCTTTTTCCATTTAATATCAAATACCATTATCGAATAATAACATTTTCGAGTAACATACATACACAAAGACCCGTAGTGCCATCACTATACACTCAACCTTTAACGATTCGTATCAACATTATCATTCTACTCAAATACCGAAGCCAAATTCCGGCAAAATGTCCACCGAATAAACGTTTTGAATAGAGAATGCCACAACGAACACACATAGAGGAACATTACCATAATTAACTCGCTGAACGAGCGGTCAACGTGCAAATTGTTGAAACAGCTATCTCACGTTTTGTCATCAAAATATGCGCTAAATAACGGTATTATTTGGTTCCAATCAGCAAAGAAAATAAAAAAAACCGTAATAGAAGAAAATTACTGTAAATATCTACATTGTAAAAATGAAATGTGAAATTTATTTATTATGACATCTATATATATTCGGAATATGAGAGTGAAGGAGGAGTGCACCTGTTTTTGTGCATACACTTGTGCACTATAATATCTCCTGCGTACTTGGCTAATCTCCGTGGAGAGAGACCGTCGTGACCGAATACGGTCGGGAGGAGTAGTATTATTTATTAAATCTAAAGCCCAAATAGTGATTCATATACGTTACACAAATTACACATTTATACAGGCACATTTGAATTATCGAATAGATTCAGGCATTTCCCTGCGGAAGGCCATTACAATGGTTGCAAATAAATACAATATCTAGCTACTTCTGCAATATCGTCGACACTGCATGGTCTAATAGCTCCTGATGATGTGCAACACGTCTAGAGTAGTTGATGGCACTTTTGAATTGTCAACAACTAGTTGCCACGTTCTACAATATGGACAGGGGTGCCCAATTGCAAACCTAGATTTTATCGGAGACAAACCTAATCAATTACTATTAAACGATGTTGCAAGAAATTCCTTTCAAAACATTGGTCTTTCTAGCTATCAAACTCTAGTTTTACAACTGGGCAGTCACCTACAACAAGCGAGTTGAACGTGCCATGTGAATAAACCGTTGAAACAATTTAACGTTATGAAAATTGATTTTAAATTCACACTAGGGGTCGCTTTAACGCTGCATGTGTCGGTAATAAATCTCATGCGACCACAGAGAACATTATCGGCGCCGCTGCGTGATGTATTTCTATGTACTTTCCATTCCAACGCTACTTTTGTTAGATAAACCGTTTCCTACCGTGCAGGAATCTGGTAATGGTATCTGCCTCGGTGTTTTCGCGCAGGATTTTGCGGTTTGGTGTTTAAAATAGAACATAAACTGAAACTGTGATATATTATGTGTTGTCTGGAATGTTGGCGACGTAGGGTCTTAGGATAAAGGTCGCTTCATCATTCCTGCGGCTTCTCCGCTACATAAATATGACACCGCATGTTTTGCCGTTGCGATGTCGCACCGCTGTAACCCTACCGAAAAATTGGTGGGGAACAAAGCAGTGATCAATTTTGTGTGGCATGTAATGTTTGTGCGGTGAGGTTGTAAAAGCCTGTATTCTTCGAAGGGGTAAGAAGAGGTTGTATACAGTTCAAAATTTCACCGTTGCTGTTATTAAGTCCCATCTAATATTGGTGAGCCTACAGTTGTACTACTGAATAAGATTAAAGTTTTGCTACACCGCAACGATATTTATTGAGATTGCCATTCTGCACAGCCAAACGAATCCTATCCAACAGAGTTCATTAGGAAAATGTTTGTTTTTAAAATACCGTAATTTTTCTTAAAAATTGAGAACTTCATGATTGCGGAAGCTGAACTATACGTAATTAAAAATCAAAAACCAATTCCTTCAAACAATGGAGGCCCAGCAAGAGGCTGTTGACACCAAATTGAATAGTCCTTCGAACAAATAAAAAACGAAATTAATATTCAACGACACGACAGAACAAAACCGCCGAAAATTAATTTCGAAGCCACGTATTATTTAATAGAGGGACTATTGACTTGAATTTTTGCGAACTGAGACTACCGACTATATCCAAGCCGAAAATAGTGAGTGAAAATAGCGATATATATTATGAATATTATAATGTCAATGGATGAAAATAAATACAATATCTAGCTACTTCCACAATATTGAGGGTAGTCATGCAATTCAAATTCAAATATTTTTATTTCAACTAAACCATATCAAAGGCCATGAAAAGTCAAAACTAGGTGCACGGTTCCAAGGCGTTGATCTAATGGAGAAGAGCCGGCAAGAAACTCCAATTACCCGTGAACCGGCCGCCCGCCCGAAAATATATGTACGTACGCAGGTGATGAAAATATATGTACGTACGCAGGTGATGAAAAATTGCAACTACCACCAACTACTTACACATATCCCCCCCCCATGGGGCATCATCAAGAGCTGTTAGACAAACAGCACTGCACGGTCGCTCTCATAGTCCGATGGGACGGTAATTTGACACGAAGGAAGAGATCAGGCACAAGACCGACGGCTTTACGCGCTATCCGATACACGGGGGTATACCGCCAATTTCCTAACTCCGGGCTGCTACTGTGAATTTTCTAATAGAAATACCTAATAACATAGTAATATTTGAACTAGTGGTCCCAAGCGCGACTGCTGAGCATGCAGTCCGGGGTTCGATACCCGGGTCGGGCAGTGTTATTGAGTTTTTCTGTTTGGAAATGCTCATATTTGTAATGATGGCAATAGGCTAACTAGTCAGATGGGTCTTAATAAAAGCATTGGTGTAGAACAGTGTACACCTCTGCCTAACCCTTAACCCCAACAGGCGTGGTGCAATGTATGTTTATATTATGTAATTAATAGATTCCTTTCTGCAGCCAGTTGTTTTCAAAAGATAAATTTGATTGGTTACTTTTGATATAAAAACAAGAAATATATATTGGTCGTTTTCGAACGGCTTCCAACTCGTAGAGAGCTAATAGTTTTGTCAGCTGTCATCCGAACGGATAGACAGAGATGGATCCGATGCAATTATTTTGGAAACTGTTATTTATTTTGATGCTGGAATATGATGAAGCTATGACGCCAGCTGGTATGAATAATAACGTAAGTTAAACATTAAAAAGCATAAAAAAAAAATTGAATGAAAGAATATTGATTCCAAATTTTTGCTGGTTATTATAATATTACTTACGATTAATTTAAGGGCTCGTGGCTAAGTAACAGCGGCACAGATCGAGAGATCGAGGTTAAGCTGCGCTTGCCGCGTTCGGTCTGAGGATGGGTGACCATCATTACATACCGAGACCACTCCGTGCCTCGGAGAGCGCGCTATGCTATGTTCTTACAGATCTGGAATGAAATGCGAAAAAAAGGGCTTACATAAAAAAAATTATGTAAGCAATCATTCATATATGAAAAGTCGCTGTAATTAACAACGACTTAAATAAATAACAGCTCTGGAGAAAAAAAAAATAATACAATGAAAAAAAAGGTGATATTAGCACTTCCTGGTTCCTAATCCCGCCCTGCGTACGGTCAAACAAAAACTCGCGCACGATTAACTTTTACATATCGAATGGTTTTCTTTCACAATACTTTTGTTTTATTTCTCGGAACACATATTTATTTTGTAAGATACAGTTGGCAAAAAAGGTTCGGCTGTCTGTCGATAACTTTATGTTTTATTGGAGTTTTTGTTTGGTGTAGTTTGAGATAGTAATATTTCGTGAAAGAAAAGGTATATAAAAACAGTTTTTTGGGAGGATGACCCCTCTTAGTTAAATTTTCTTAACTAGAAAGCCAATTTTATAATTATGAGGGTAGACTAAAACAATTGTTGTATTTATTAAGATTACTTTATCATGAAAAGTAGAAGTGACGTAAGTTATTGAAAAAAATAGACGCTTTCTTAAATGTTAATCATTTTAATCGTACGATATTGATAATTTACAAATTTTCGTATGAGAAAATTAAAAATAGCCCAATATAAATATACGGAGTAATATAATGTATAATATAAAGTAATAAATAAAAATAATATAAACAAAACACTCCAGAATCCATAAACCTCGAGTCATGTAGTGGACACTTAAGAAAAATATATAAAAAGCTACAATAGAATCCAATTATTTTTGTATATAAATTGTTCTCAGTTACCGGTTCGTGCTCATTAATTTTAATATCGAAACAAAATAATTTGACATCATTATTATATTTTTCTGAACCACAATCCAATCAGACGATATTAAATTTTTTATTCAAAACACAATACATTAATTTTAGGGTCCCGTACAAAAAAAGGACAAATCGTTTCACTCATCATTCGTAGTTCACATAAAAATATAATTGTAAATACCGTCAGTCACTCGCACTATGTTGTTTTTTTTAAATGAACCTTAAAAAGCGTTTCACTCGTTTTCAATATTTCTATTAGAATATAAATTCGTTATCTATGTATTCAATGTCTTATTTTATCAAGCCAGTTGGTTTTATTCACGTCTTGTTTAATTGAATTCAAATACTTGCTAGCTACTGTTATTTTTTTTATTATTTATTTGTTTAGGATCTCTAAAGGCATACGAGTCCCAGCGCAACCTAAATTGAATATAACAATTTAACAAATTAATATATGTATATCCTAAGATATTAATATTAATGAGGTACTATTGCTTTTTTAAGGTAGGTGTCTAAAGGTTCGCAAAATAAGCATCGGACGGATCGTACGATCGTGTAGATTTTTTCATGTCATACGAGTGCGTCCACTCGCTTGTCGAATATGACGAAGAGCGATGACGTCATACGACTGCTAATGTCAAAAACTTGATTGTAAATGGCCGTCGCATTGCCAATCCGATTGCTGCCGACAAAATAGAGGCACTGCCATAAACTAATCTGTTTGATCCGATTCGTCCGATGCGTGCATTGTGTACCTTTAAGCAACTTTACATAAAATAGGAATATTTCTTTTGTTATTTTCGTGGGTTTATTAAATTTATATTTTGAAGAAGTTATTTTATTTAGTGGTAATTCACCACGGCCATTGAACTGAATTTGGATTCTAAGCTCGTGATTATTTTTATTTGATAACTCAATAGGACTTTCTCTATAATATTTTGCTTTGTCAATTTTGGTTCGTTTTTCATATATTCACTGAACGCAACGGGTTATAGATTCCTATCACGTACATGTGTTTTATTGATATTGGGTATATGCGATATTTTATAGACATGCACGGACTAATTAAGAAAAAAAGGTACATGATGTCGTGTCGTAAACGAGGACTAAGGAGTTCCATCGAGAGGACTACGTCATAATTATCAGTCTAGCAAACAATTTGCCTAGCCTTTTCCCAATTACATTAGGGTCGGCTTCCAGTCAAACCGGGTGCAGCTTAATACCAGTATTTTACATGGAGCGACTGCCTATCTAACCTCCACAACCCAGTTACTGTGTAACTCGATATCTTGTGGGATGACTGGTTTTCAGACTTTCAGGCCCCTGACTACCCGTAACGGCTGTAATAGATCTTAATTTGACAACCGGGGCCGACGGCTTAGCGTGCTCTCCGAGGCAGTTATAAGTCGAGCAGCATACATAAATAAATGCAGTCATGAGTAAATGTGCCAAGTTTGTCCTTCCTAACCTTTTCTCAACTACACTGGCGTCTGCTTCTAGTTCATAGAAATAGGGAAAGACTGGTTGACAAACTTTCAGGTACCCAACAGTCACATCTACCAATGACATAAATAGATATTCGTTTCCCTACGGTACGAAGGGATTTTTGAGATCCTAGAGACCTATTCTAGCACATCCTCTTGCTCCTCATTATACAATACTATCCTAGAACGGAAGGAACGCTCCCATCGGCCGTCTTTGTACTAGCTAAAAAATACTCGAGAAATCCATTGATTTCATTCACCAGTCAACACTCCCAGCTAGACACTAGAGCTTGGCACTCAAACACCTCTAATCAATCTATGTTTACGCCTCAAAGATTTAACATCTGCGTCGCTTACAGAAGTAATAAAAAAAAAACTCACGTAACCATTAAAAGTTTACCATAAAACTTGGCCATTTATTTGAAAGCAACCCTCTGAAGTTTTGCAACTGTTTAAAATTCAGCTTGAGTAACACATTCCATTTGTTACCAAGAAATAGGACCTCAGTTACTCTGAATACTTTGCTGGAAGTTACAGCTGGTTTCCTCAGATATAATGGGCCATGTGATTTTGAAATAGGCATTTAGTTATCATATTCTCAGAAGAATCATGGCGAGTCCCACGCCTTGATTTGTACAAAAGTAAATAGAATTTTAGAAAAGATAGAATATCGTTTAATTTGATCTCTAGTGTCTGAAGAACAGCTTCAGGTGTTTAAAATATATTAAAAACCCCTCAATAAATAATTAAATATCTATAGTATTGAATAGATTTAGGCGTTACTTTGCGGAAGTCCATTACAATGGATGCAAATAAATACAATAATACTTCCACGATATTGAGGGTAGTCATGTATTACCTGTACACCGCCCGCCCGCAAATATATGCACATACGCAAGCGGTGAAAACATCAACTACTTTCATGTGTTTCGCCCCCCCCCACGTCAACGTAAATATCTATAGTCCGTCAAGAAAGTCATGTAAATAATATATTGGGGACTGGTGCATAGGTAATACATGACTACCCTCAATATCGTGGAAGTATTATTGTATTTATTTGCATCCATTGTAATAATAAATAAAAAATAATATATTGGGGAGTAATGTAGTGTTGCCAGTACAAACTAAGAACTTTGATGAATACAGTTAATTTGATGAAACCAAACTTTCATTGGGCTAATTTTGAACGCGTTCTTTTGTATGTGTAATCTTGTACAACACAATACTTATATTTATTACAAACTGACCCGACAGACGTCGTTCTGTCAAAAGTTATTGGACTGTAGCAGTATCATGTCTAGAATTGACGGCTATTATAGGAACAGTTTGAATGTGATTAATAAATATAAGATTACAGATAAGTCTTCGAAAAGCTTTAACGCATGCATTGCGAACTCTAAAGTTATTTTTTATTCATTTTTTACAAAATATATAACTCGAAAAATGTTTTTTTTCCGGTGTAACATGCCATTTTTCATTTTTTTCTCTTCACAAGAAATTTTACTTACTCTTGAAAAAAATGCCGAATAGGTCCAGCCGTTCTCGAATACATTTAGCCATTAATTTTTATTTATATAGATTGTCAGCAAAATCAACCCCCGTTACCTACCAGCCTTTGTACCACTTTTTCAGCAATTCATTTAGATTACTAATGGAGTAAGAACCTAAGCAGACTTCCAATTATTAGCATAAGCGAGTGAGCGAGAGAGTTGCTATTCCGAAGCTGGACCAAGTGACTATAAAATTACGTAAACAATTTGGTTTAGAGTTCGCTAAGCATGCGTTAATGCTTTTCAAAGATTTATCTTGAATTTGGTTACCGCTACCGAACGCAGAGTCCCCAAATCACGATGCAGCATTGATACAGTAGTTGAATATGTAAGGTCCTAATTTATTAGGTAATTTCCTTTTAAGGGGTCAACACGTAAGTGATAAGGATTCATTTAAGCCATAATTCAAATTATTACGGGAATTTTATTTTTTTCTTAATGTTCGCCGTTGGAGTAGCAGTTTTCGTCTTGATAGCACTATGGTTATTACAAATAATTTGTTCTTTCCATTTAATTCTTAGCTTAAGTGAATGTATTTGACTTATATATTAACCTTTTCAAAGGAAATTACCTAATAAATTAGGACCTTATATAACTAGAACATAACCCAGCAGTTGATACAATGTCGTAAAAATGCAATTACCTTAACAAATACAGATACATTTTTGAAAACCATTAAGGTATGCTTAGCGAACCTTAAAGGTATAATTTTTTATGGAAAAAGAACGCTTTCGGTCACCTGTATAGGGACTGAATAGATAGCAATGACGTCGTCAAAAGACGTATTAAAATGTGGACGAAGAATTCGCGGTGGTGAGCAGAGGTCGAGATGGCTTAGTAGTCAAGCGCCTGGAGTATTTATCCGGGAGGCGCAGGTTCGAATCCTGCTATCGACCGTATTCTTGTTCCACAAAAAATTATAACTTTAATTATAATATTTTAAAGTTTATTGTAATTTTAGTATGCACGTACAGAATTTTATTAATGTTCAGATACCGTTTTTTTTGCATGTTTTTAAATGCCAGCGAATGAAATATGTAAAACAAATGTAAAATTGTTTTAAGATTAAATACATACACATACACATAGCATCACGCCTGTATTCCCCGAAGGGGTAGGCAGAGGGGTACACATTAATTGTACACCCACATTTCACCAATGCTGTAATTAAGTCCCATGTAATAGGTGGTCAGCCTATTGCCATCAACCGGGCACAGTTACAGACTCCGGGCTGCTACTGAGAATTTCCTAACAGAAAAATCCAATAACACTTTGCCCGACTCGAGAATTGAACCCGATACCTCCTGCTCAGCAGTTACGCTTGGGAGCACTAGACCAACGAGCCAGTTGGTAAAAAGGAGCAGATTAAATACCTAAGTAAAAATCGCTCATCGCTGATTCTGAAAGTAGCAACGCTGCGAAGGCTTCAAGAAAGCAATTGGAAGCCGAATATCAAATGTTTAGAACGCAATTCGGAAGACATCAAACCTTTATTGGGCTGTAAAGGAATATTTAAAATTGTGTCAGTCCATTGTTTTGTACGATACGTTAATAAAGGCTTTCTAAGTATACGTAAATGGAGTAAAAAAAAGAGAATTTTATATGTATAATGCCCACTTCGTGAACAGAAGCACGTACCTCAAATGTAGCATGTACCAATCTGATTATTGCAATTTCATAATATGCACTTTCTAAGTTAATGAAATGCATCACATCATATTATGATATAATCGTAAGTTTTGTTAATAATTACGCTATTCAGGTATCGTACGGATTGTAGGCCGTATATGTTATTATAGCCCGGTTAGTGGAGTGTAATATTAGGATAACATCAGAACCTGGCGCATGGATAACATTTGGTTTGACATAGCTAGATAGAAGGAGATCGTATCGGTGGCGGTTACCACCAACAACAGCATTCCCAATGAGGGTTGACGTCAGGCAGGCGGCCGGTCATAAAACATAGCCAAAACATTTGCACCATGCCATACAGATATAGGTATGCTGCGCGACCCCAAATAAATTGGGATAAGGGCAGGGGGATGATGATGAGTACAGGTATCACCAATTAGTTTGATTAGGGAACCGTTTTTAAAAATAATAAGGTTTTCGCGGTCCGGTTGGTAGATTACTAGCAACCAAGGTTCACACAAAAAAGGTCGGCAGCCGGATTGCGGTCCGTCATGTAGTGACTTCTGCTATAAGTAGATCTTTAGATAAACTAGGTATTTATGATTATACTAGCTCGTTGCACTGGCTTTGTCCGGCGCAACGATTATTAAATTGAAATATCAAAAATTATCTCACTGTAGCAAAACATTACGCCTGTAAGGTAAAAAAAGGTTAGGCAGAACCCTTTTTTACCTTTCACTTTATTTTATTCTGTGTGATTGTCTCGTTGGTCTAGTGGTCCCAAGCGCGACTGCTGGGCATGAGGTCTCGGGTTCGAACCTCGGGTCGGGCAAAGTGTTATTGAGTTTTATTAGGAAAATTTCAGTTACATGGGACTTAATAACAGCATTAGTGAAATGTGGGTGTACAACTATATGCATCTCTGTCTATCCCTTTCGGGAATACAGGCGTGATCCTATGTAATGTTATATATCTGTACTTGTATCCTTATTCCTATGTGTGGAAATAAATATTTCTTTCTTTCTTTCTTTCTAGAAATGTTCTTTTGTACACTCATATTATTATCGAATCCCGGCTTATTATTGTTTACCGGGCACAATTCTAAAGTCTGAGCTAATACTGAGCATTTTTAAACCAATAATACTGTGTCTTCTGACCCAAAGAACCTAGAACTTCAATTTCGGCAGCCGCGCCTGTGGCCACTGGTCCAATGTGGCGATTCGAGTCTCACTGTGTAGCTAAAATCTGTTCTCATTATCGCTTATGATCGGGCGTTAGACAAATTAACTGCCTCGTTGGTCTAGTGGTCCCAATCGCGACTGCTGAGCAAGAGGTCACGGGTTCGATTCCCAGATCGGGCAAAATTTTATTGAGATTTTATGTCAGGAAATTCTCAGTAGCAGCTCGGAGTTTGGAATTGTGTCCGGTAGATGGCAATAGCCTCACCAAATGGGACTAAATAACAGCATTAGTGAAATGTGGTTGTACAACTGTGTACACCTCTGCCTACCCCCTAGATGCTATTTATGCATGTTAGACAAATTCTGTATAGATAAATCGCAAATATCTTTTATTTACGTAGATTAAAAGTAACAAATTGAATGTCTAAATGTTCGCGTAAACGAATATTAAGCTGAGCGCCATGATCATCAGTCTTTTTGATGTATAAACGGTTTATTGACAGTCAACAACACTAATGAAATTAGAATATTTTACGGGAAAATATTTTTATATTTTAACTTTTTAAAGACATGGTTGCTGAGCAGTGTTGCCAGAGGCAAACTTTCAATTGCCGTGTTTGGTAAATGCCGAAATAAATAAAAATTATTAAAGAAATGCCGTATATATATGTAATGCCGTAGCATGAAAAAGAAAATAAATTAAATGTTCCAAAATTGTATAATATAAAAAATTCACTACAAATATTCTCTAAAAGTGAAAGTTAACTTTCAGTAAATAAATCTCTGATGCTAGAAACATAATTCTCTTGCAAGTTCATACTTTGCGTTCATACATTGCGAACATAGCTTTAGTAGGGACAAATTTTATGCAATTATCTTAATTTCCTGTACATATATTTCTACCAAACCGATTTTAGATTCGTAGCATCCCATGAAATAATGAAAACTCTACGATTAAAGCCATGCAAGAGAATTTCCGTAGATTCTGCTAGGGCAATGAAAATGCTGCCGTAAGCCGTAGTTTTTTTGTAATATTAGCCAAATTGCCGTAGAATACGGCAATTGCCGTAGCAATGACAACACTGTTGCAGAGGGATCAGCTTCTCCCTTATCAGGGTCGCGATGATTGCTGTAACGAACCCGGGATCTCGGTAAAAGTCGGCACAGAGTCCATGAGGTATATTCCACACGCAAAAAAAGGACCATCTTCTATTTTTTTTTTTTTTTTTTTTTTTTTTTTTTTTTTTTTATGGAATAGGGGGCAACCGAGCAGACGGCTCGCCTGATGGTAAGCGATTACCGCCGCCCATGGACACCCGCAACCCCAGAGGAGTCGCGAGTGCGTTGCCTGCCTTTTAAAGGGTTTGGGCCTCCGGTACCCTCACTCACTCGGCGAAACACAACGCAAGCGTTGTTTCACGCCGGTTTTCTGTGAGGCCGTGGTATCAATCCGGTCGAGCCGGCTCATTCGTGCCGAAGCGTGGCTCTCCCACGGTTCTATGCCACCCGCAGGTAGGTATTGCATTTTTTGGTTCACATAATTATACTTTATGAGAATAAGAGCAATGGAAAACGGTAATAATATACAGATTGCCTTTTCAATTACCTATTCTGGTTTATTGTACCCATTTTCATGGAGTTTATTTCTCGATCTTCGCCATAGGAAACTTTGGAACGTGGCAAGTAGGTCTGAACAATTCCTCTAGGGATATGCTCCAACAGGCGTTGAACGGGGCGCTGATGGTGACCACCGAGGTGGTTTAAACAATTCAAAAGTGCATACAAAATGTTCAAATTGAAATAAATTGTTTGACTTTGACTGCAAAATTTCATGAAAATTCGTTCTTTCGTTTTTGAGTGTGCGATTATCAAGCGTTAGTTAATAAATTCGGACACACATCCTCACAAACTTTCAGATTATATAACATTGCATCACGCCTGTTTTCCTCGAGGAGATAAACACACACACAGGTGTATACAGTTCTACATTCACAATTTACCAATGCGATATTTTGACTATTTATTTTTTAGGTCCACTCCACATACCATTACACATTGATACAATATATAATTCATTGAACAAATGCATTGAAACTATAATTACTGACTTTAATAGATTTAATTATTATTTAGAAATATTTCTGAAATACTAGAATGGAAACGACAGGTGTCAATGCATATTATTGTATCAAAAACAAACAATGTACACAGACCCGCAGGATAGCACAATTGTCAACAGAATTTGAACAGAATGTTATAACAATAAAAAAAGTATCGAAAAACAACATAAAAACAATTATTATTGTAACACCTGAGACGTTTTTTTCACACACCCACACTTTACAATCTATTTACATGTTAAAAGAGGTTCTTCTTAACATTTTCTTTATTTTCTAAAGGCCGGCTACTTTGTATTCTATGCCGGCTATAAAAATAGCGAAAAAAAATACGATAGTGTCGCTCTAGGATAATTCGTGCGTGTCCATTTCTAACCGAAATGCTAATGGTGACATTTAGAATTTCAAAGGCGAGTTTCATTTTTCACTTTTAGTAGGTACCTAATTGTAGTTGTTAGAAGGACATTTTGAGTTTTAATAGCTTTGTTGGGAGTTAAAATTGTTTAGGCTTACAATATTATACAAAATTAGTAATTCGGTTGTATTTTATTTCTCGTTATCTAGCAGATCTAGGTAGGCACACATATATATAAGTTACATTTTGTTTCCCAAGGCTATTTTTATTGTATTTAATTCGTAATTGTAATGTGTCACTTATTATTTTATGTTTGCTTTTAGTGTTTGCTTTTGTACCAGTAAACAGTTTTCCTCGCTTTACTTAGGTAACATAACCTGCTTATAACTACCCTACTGCAGGGCCAGGACCTCTTTTCATACAGAGAAGGCACGAACATTGATCACTACGCTAACTCACTGCATATTGCCGTTTTCCTTCGCCGTATGTCTCAGATATCTTAGATTTAATAAGAAAGCACAATATAACACTGAAAAATCACATTGGTCCATGCCAGTTGTAAACAGTGCCCGTAACTTCTCGGCCACAACGACATTGCACGACACATCTCGCTTCCTTGTAAAAAATATACCTATACAATTTTTTCCCAGCTTCACCAAATCCTATCTGTATCGCAAAACGACAAAATCCCCTAACATTCTATCTACATAAAAGGCCCCGTTCCCCAGACTCAATGCCTTCCGAATTTTCCAATCAACGTGCCAAACGAACGGCTCAAATCAAAACACGAAGAAAAAACCCTCTAACCTTTGCTTTGTTTGTCAAATACTCGGTTTATCTTCACAATCGTTATTCACGAAACGATTCAGAAAACAAAAGTGGCTGGAGCAAAAGTTCTGTAATTAAGTCCAGGGGACGTGATCTGGTTACCGCCAGGGGAATATTCAATTTTAGACTAAATTGAAGCACGCATCTCACGTGGTTTTCGGTGAACATATGGTTGGGCTACGAGGTTAGGGTGTGGTATAGCGGGATTTGGAAAAATATGAATTTATTTTATTTTATCTTTTATCGCTCAAATTTATATGCGCTGTAAAAATATTTATTACGGTTGAAATTTAAATCACTGAATCCTGAATTTGATCAAAATAAAAGAAACATTTAAGGCATACTTAGCTCGACTTTTATTAAAATTATAGTAAAACAACTTTTAACTTGACTCGTCAGATAACTCATTCTGCGACCATGAACGCTGTTAGGAAAAATGAAATATACGCGATTAATCCGGTTAGAAGTTATTTTATTAAAATGTGTAGTGAACGATTTATGAATTTTATACATAACAATACCATAACCAGCACAAGTGCCCTGTGGTACAACGAAAGGTAGAAAAATCTAATATTGGGAGACAGTATGCTTCGTGACGTAACCGCGAGCATCTTTTTAGTAAACATAAACTTGCCTGTTTTCTAGCCCCACAATAGACAATAAAGGTGCGGCTACATATGCGTGTTTGCAAACTCGTGTTGTTTAAACATGGGATTTTATTAGAGTTTTGTACGAATTAAATGATACAATTTATAAGGTTTTCAAATGTTAGTCGCTTTTATTCTAGAAATTTATGCCTTGGTACATTAAATTTGTATTTTTTTTACTGACTATTAAAATGTGGTGGTTCCCAATGAACTGTTTACCCTGACTGTATTTCAGTACTCACATTGAAAAAATTACAATTTTAACATAAAAATATATTATTTTTGTTGTATTGGAAATAATCCATGCTGATCATATAGAACTTATTTATGCAGTAATATCATAGGTTTGCGCGATCACTACACATTATAATAAAACAACTTTTAACCGCATTAATCGCGTGTATTATTGTTTTTTTGTTTTTCCTGACGTTTCGAACACTTTGCAGCGTTCGTGGTCGCAGGAGGACTAAGGTGTCAGGCGTCTCAACAGTTTATTTAAAAAACCAATAATACACGCGATTAATCCGGTTAAAAGTTGTTTTATTATAACTTATTTATGCCTTTATTTTTGTTGAGAACTACCATGTTTTTTGTTAAATTTCGTTGTATCCTTGAATTTATTAGGAGAATAGAAACAGGTTACGCATACGCTTAATGGCCGTTTATTGTTCACAATGTGTATGAAAATTAAAACGATTTAATTTTCATGCACATTATTCGTTCACGATGTCTGTGTAGACACATGACGGTCCCACTATAGGGCAAGAGCCTGTTCTCATACAGAGAATGATGAACGAATGAATTAGTGTCGTGATAATTACTCATTACTCTTCCGTAGGAGTAGATGCTCTTATTAATTATTGTTCTACGATCATTACTTACGTGTATTCTTCGGGATTGTCCGATCAGTTTCGAACTCCAACGGAGCTCTTAGTCATGAGCTAAGTCAATTTGACTCGGCTCATGACTAGTGGCTCCGTTTGAGTTGAACAATAATTAATATGAATGTGTCTCACGAAAGTTATTATCCGAAGATGTACTGCACTGTGCCAATGATTAACTGATAATATCTTCTTCAATTCCAAGAAAAAATTCAAAATGGATATGACCACTTTCAACCCGGTTCCCTCAAGGGTAACCATCCAAAAACCTTAGCATCATGAAGTTACCGTTTGTCCAATTAAGACAATTAAGGAGTGCTCAAACTTTCCCCTCTCGAGTCTAATAATTCTTACATTTGCACTTTCTTTTAGTATAGGGTAAGAACACAGTATGAGCGGAAGCGGGTAAATAAGCTTCATAGTTTCTGTTTATTCACTTTGATGGAATGGCTTTTCCAAAAACACTAGGGAGCGGTGACGGTGGGCCACGCCTTTATTCATTGAGGTGTTTCCTTTTTTCATGTTGTACCCCAAGGATTGTTTTCAACCAAATTTTTATTAGATCACGTAGAAGTTAAAGGTCGGAAACATAATATAAGAATTAAAAAAAAAGCATTCAGTGTAATTACCTAATTTTGCACAATATTATTTTCAACGGTAGTAATACTACAATAAGAGATGATTATTAATATGTTTATTTTATTATAATGGTAACGTGCAGTAGAAATATCATATTCTTGACTACAAAATAATAATAAGTGTAGTATGTAACTAATATGCATATATTGTGTAAATTATGCTGTACTTTTCAGGATTTGCAATATTTAAGATAACAAATACAGATAAAAATCTTAAACGTATAACGCGTGCGACCTGTAAAGTTAAAAATTTGCAAAGAAAAACATGGTCGTGGGCAGGATTTCAACCTGCGCCTCCCGGATAAATAATTCAGGTGATCTCGACCTCTGCTCATTACCACGATTTATTCTTCTACATTTTGATACACATCTTGACATTTGGTGAAGTCCTATCTATTCCGTCCCTTTACAGATGACTAAACCGACATCACCAACTTTGCAGTTAATACAAGTACAGATTAACAAATAGATACATCTTTGTATCTTGAATTGGGAATCTTGAAACTTTGAAAGTTCGCAATGCCAGAAACCAGGTTCATACACAATTAAACCACAGGACGATGCCAAAATGATACCAATAATATGTTCACAGATTTTCCCTTAGCGACAGTTGATGGTGAATGAATAACCCGTTTCAATGAATCGTAAATTGCTTATTTGTTCGTATGAGATTCGGCACCACGACTCGAATCGAATAACGATTACCGATTCATCGACGAACAAAATTGCATTGTGCAAATTGATAAAGCGTGCATTGAAAATTACGATGCTGATCCTTCGAAACGAAAATAAATTGACGTGACGTAATCCTTCAAGTTTTAATCGCATATTCAAATATGGAACATTTTCGTAATAGTGTTTCATGTTCGTGATTTTGTAGTAAATTTCAAGTTAAAGGTTTTAATTTCATACAAACCATACAATGGCATTCATTTATCATTTATTTGCTAGAAACATGGTACATCGGCAATTACCACCTGATTGGAATCCTGTACTGAAAATAATCAAGTCCCAAACCAAGTCAAGTCACAAGAAAAAGCAAGATACTGTGAGCGATTAGTGCGTGCATCGGAACACCTTTTAATTAAAAATTCGATGAAATTGTAAAATTTAAATTGTATCTCTAACTTTAATACGACTGTGACCTCTGAGTTTGTTTCGGTATTTCTTCTCAGGGATAGTCTTAGGAAATACCGTCGCGATTTAGTTTTAAATATGTATCAAAGACTTAAATATTTTTATGAATTTTATCAATTATATGTACGGTAGACTGAAATAATTTTAAATAAACTGTGAGACGCCTGACACCTTAGTCCTCCTGCAACCACGAACGCTGCAAAGTGTTCGATACGTCAGGATAAACAAAAACCAATAACACACGCGATTAATCCGGTTAAAAGTTGTTTTATTGTAATGTGTAGTGATCGCGAAAACCTAAGATATTACTAATATGGTACATACCTAAGTTGTATATAAAAGTTTGGCCAAGACATATTTTACCAATAGAGGCATGAAAAATTATATAAAATCTTAATTATATATGGTAGATTAAATAAACATTATTAACGCCTCCCGAATAAATACTCCAGGCGCTCTGACCACTAAGCCATCTCGACCTCTGCTCACCACCGTGAATTCTTCTCCCACATTTTAACACTTCTTTTAATGACGTCATTGCTATCTTTTTAATCCCTATACAGGTGACAGAACCGACACGACTAAATTTGCAGTTAATACAATGTCGCATAAATGCAATTACGTTAACAAATACAGATAAATCTTTGAAAAGCATTAACGCATGCTTAGCCAACTTTAAAGTTATAATTTTAAATAGAAAAATAATGTATAAGGACATGTATGGGAACCTAATCTGTTTTCGTCTGACTACCCATGTTTTATTCAGGTATTGGTGTTTAGTTTCATTACTAGAATCTATCTTTAAACATTTTCAACTTTTTAAATTTTCCACCCTGTATAATTAATTAACAATTATTATAATAAAATTTTAGTCAAACAGTCAACGCGCGTGCGGGGCTCGTGGCTAAGTAACAGCTACACGGATCGCACGATCTCGGGTAGCTGCGCTTTCCGAGCTCGGTCTGTGGATAGGTTACCATCATATCATATCGAGACCCCTCCGTGTATCGGAGAGCACGTTAGGTCTATGACAGAAATTCCAGTTCCAGAGGCCTGAAAGTCTGATAACCAGTGATACCGCGAAATATCGTGTTACCCAGTAACTGGGTTGTGGTGCCCAGATAGGCAGTCGCTCCATGTAAAATAATGGTATTAAGCTGAATCCGGTTAGACTGGAAGCCGACTCCAATTAGTTACTTAGGCCCCAAACTGTTAACATGACAGTTGTTGCTATAGCAAGTCGGTTACTCAATTATCCCCTGATCCTTCGAAGATTATGTACCTTGTAATGAACCTTTCACGTCAATAGACAGCACGCAACAGGTTGGACCTTTCGATCAAGGTTCAATGACTTGACCCATCGGTCAATAGGCAATATAGCCGCAGGCAGTAGTCCAAATGCTAACACGTTGCCCAAAGGTTTATTGGTCCACGATAGTAGATATATTATCCTCATTATTCCCTGCTCTAATCCTAATTAAACTGTGGTCAGCGCATATCTTTTGCTTCCTTTCACTTCTGCCAGCTGTCACCTCGGTATTCCTATTATTTATAACATCTTTTATACAATCCATCCATCTACATGTTATCCATGGTCTTTTTGTGTAACTATCCACATTCAAACTTTCCTCATTACATGATTTTTTAATTGGATTTTACCAAAAATGGATCTACGTTTGGCCATCAACTTGCTTGATGGTAAGCGACGGTGTGGGCACGTAGATCCAGAAGAAATCTATTCACTCATGCCTTGACTATGCCAAGATATTGTTTTCCAAAAAACACGGAATACGGTACTGCGTTTCATTCACGAGCAGTACCTATCCCTTCCATCACATGTCCTCACCCTGACTAACAATAGTTATTTACTACTACTGTGTAAACCACAATAAAAATAAAATAAAGAAACACACCTATAATTGACGTAACACCCGCTCCTCCCCTCACTCAAGTCGCATCCTAAAGCAGATACCCCTGAGCGAAACAATAAAACTTTAGCCCCGACTCTGAAGGCTAAAACTTCATCGTATCCGATGCGACATAGCTAATAGCGTGCGAGAAACGAGTCAACAAAAGTTTTAAATTCACCGATTCGTTTGACAAGAACGGTTACGGCAGTAATCCTTGATTGGCCTCTCTTGTGTACTTGTAGACTTCGCCTAACGAGACTTTCCAGTGCATTTACTTTTCCACCAATCACTAATCCTTCGATAAACTACGCCAAAACTTGTTTATATGAAGGCACGAGTTGTGTTGTTTCTGTATTGAAAAGGGAGGATCTCTTAACCAGGCGCGTCATATTGTCTGGTGGGCCACGGCCCGGTGGTTAACGTCAGATAGTTATGTACACATTTGCCGTCAAAGTCTGCTTATGTGACGCAGGATTCGTGACGTCATCTTGGTCTGCATGTAGTAACAATGTCATCGCTACAGTTGGTGGGCTTGAGGGTCTCCTCCAACAAGCCCAAACAATTTATTTCCCGTAGTGTGTGTGTATTTATAGACATCTTGTTTTTTATAACGTGTGGATACTCTCCACCTGACGGCGGACGGGTTTATTGGACAATTTGTGTCTGAAATCACAGGGCCATCTCAGTGCATGAGGAATGGGACTAAATTAACTCCGGATCATACTAGGCAATGCTCCTGTGCTCTTTTAGTACGTCTCTGGGGCATCCAGACCCCGACCTACTCATCTATAGTTTGAAATATACAAATAATTGACCATGTGGGAATCGAAAAGGAAAAAATATATTATCGAGTTACAGCTAGTAATCTCTAAGGAAAGCTCACGTCCACAACTGTACTTGGGTAGTTAAGTTAATCCAACTTCTTTGTTACGATCCAATCTTACTAAAAGCCCAATAGGTGCCGCATTGATCAAACTTCACTCCCTTCGATTCCCACAGGAAACTCATCAGCGAAGCTGTTTCAGTTTCCTCACATTGTCGTGACATTAGAGTATAAATGAGACAAGATCTTTGGCAATTCCAACGAAATGTATAACATTTATAATGCTATTGATAAAATCGGTGGATTGTGACGAACCAAAGCATTTTATTTATTTAATTATACGTGGCTCTAATGCGGTCGATAATAACCGAAACAATAACGATAAAAACGACCATAAAGTCCACATTTGCAGACCGATCACTGTTGTTGTCGGTCATAATCCCCTTAATTGTCCTTTACGATTCTATTTTATGACTGAATTTTTCGCCCTATTCTTACTTTTGAAAACATAGTATTTTTTTCAGACTGCCTCATAGGTTTAGTAGACGCAACCGTGTAAGGTCGTGAATTTGATTCTCATGTCGAGCAGTATTTTTCTGTTGTTGGGTTTTTCTGTGAAGAAATCTAGAATACATATATACACACACAGATGATTTGCATATGTCATAGGACATATATCACGCAAGAAATATTAGCTGAACAAAAAAAAATTCCTTTAAAAATAGTAAGATGAAAGAGTTAAAAAAAAGTGGAAATTCTCATGACTGTCTTCCACCTGATGGCGAGAGATGTGTCGAGCTTCTACTGACTAAAACCCTCAAATCTAATAGTACTGATGCAATCAACGGTCACCGGGAACTATTATCATAGTATTATTTCCCACGTAAGCTTGCCTTATTCATACTTTAGCGTATTATCCTTTTCTAAACAGGTTTACAAGTAGTATGCTACTCGCGTCCTAGAGAATCGAATCACTGCATTCAAGGTTACGTACGCAATGAAGAAGAGAAATGAACGTAGGTAGCATTACTACTTTTTGTTGTTCAGCGTACCTATTGCCTATCACGGTTACCAACAAATTGATTAACACTTTGTAGTACATTGCGTCGTGTGTCACAGCTTGTCTATGATGAGCAAAAATATTAGAAACATATAGCGCAATGTACTACAAAGTGATCATTAGTTCGTTAGTTTACCTGTTAGGTTTTTCTGTAATAAGTCTTAGTGATAAACAGATTTCTATTGGCGGAAACGAGGACTCTGCTTTGGCCAATGTCAAAGCGTAATCTCGGCAAAATAATTTAGGTTTTGTTTTTTCTTATTAAAGTCACATTCACATACTTGTTTTTTTAATTATTAATCAACTTAAATTTACAGTTAGACTACAAGTATGAGTTACAATGTAAATCAACAAATTACGATATAAATTATCATATTACATATAGAAAATCGAGCCCGCTACCTCGTCCAGCACAGAAGCAACCATTGCGCCAACAGTGCCATTTTTATAAATGAGTAAGATAGGTGTTACTTTTTTATTTACTGTTATTGTAAGGAAATCGGAAACCAAGCAGTCATCATCGGACCTTACATTTTTATCGAGGTTCCGGGATCACAATCTGCATGATGAATGTTATTACTTTAGTAACGCAGCAACCATGTGGTGTATTATGTCTTTTTCGTAATAAATACATTTTTAATTTAATTTAATAGTTAAGCAAAACAATTCATTTGACTTGCGTCATCGGCACGCGTTCATGTCTAAGAGCTCTGTTCGAGTGCAAAACTAGTCGGGCAATCCCGAAAAATGCACGTGAGTAGTTACCGCTAAACAATAATTGCATAAAACAATTCTTCTTTGGGTAAAAGTATTAGACATATAAGGCTATTATACCTAGTTGCAACCTCTGATCAGTAAACGATCGTTAAGGTTAAGTAACGCTTGGCACGGTCAGTTGATAGATGGGTAACAGCTAAGAGCATTTTCATCCGAACATCGGCTTCGGACGGCCCGTTTAGCCGTCGGTCCCGGCTCAGCAACCTACGTACGGTGGTTAACACAACAACACGAAAGAAGCTAAATAAAGAAGCGAAAACAAAAGAGCAAAATGTAACCTTTATGAGAAAGCCAAATTTCATCGTAAAATTCTGGAATATTAAGATATTTCATCCGTTCTCGAATTTAATAGTTAAACCTTTTTGTTAAATTAAGTATAATATGCTATAATATTAAATAGGGCTTTTTCTAACATGACCAGTGTCAGCTATCGGTATCGGTAGCGGTTGCACACCTAACCGATATCCCACTGGGCTTCCTATAATGTATTACTGAAGCTGTCGCGAAACCAAATACCGTTTCGGTAAAATATACCACCCTCGTATCGTTTTACACTTTTTAACGCGATCGTCGTATCGAACTTTTCCATCCCCTCAGCGCTACCTCTATATTAGAAACCAAAATAATATTGTAAGGATATTGATATAAAGTGGTCAAATCGTGGTACTTAGCAAAGGAATAAGTATATCCATATCAATAATTGTTCACTGGTTACTACTCACGTGTATTTTTCGGGATTGTCCGACTAGTTACGAACTTAGATTCCCGACATCGCCGCGGGCTCAGCTCATGACTAAAGGCTCTGTTCGAGTTTGAAACTAGTCGGGCAATCCTAAAGGGTGCACGTGAGTAATAACCCAATAATTGATATAAATATGCCTCTCGTAAGTTTTGTCCAGTATAGAGGTCCAAAATCATTATACATTTGGCATGTTATTTAGCTACGTGATAGCGAATACCACGTGTACAGTCACGACCACCAATAATAAACATAAACTTTTAAAAATTCACCTATAATATCACTAGCGTGTATGTAACACAGATAGAAATTCTTCTATATTATACGGATAACTATTTTAATGAAATCTATAACCTTAATGTATAAGTATTTAGTAGTATCTACTCAATTTATTAGGACAATAATATAGACAATGAAATCTATAAAGTGCAATTGTATACATCTTGGTGCTCGTGACTGTACCCTGCTGCTATCAGGTAAGGTAGCAAATACCGGTGTGGTTTGAACTGTGCAGTATTCGCGTGGATATTTGAGATATCACTACCCGTATCGGTTACGGATACCGCTCTTATCTGAACATGCCTTTATATCTCGTGTGATGCCTTAATTGAACCTTTATAAATAGCCACAAAAAGCCTGCTTAATTAATAAGCAAACAACTCTAAATTTTACCCCACATTTAATTAACTTCATCCCTTTCCCTCAGAATTTAGATAACGCATTTTTCTTTTGCAAGTTAAAAATTATTCCACATTGGAATACCGGTTTTTACCCTCACTTCCCTTACTAAGGGATAAAAAAGTGAATTTGTAGCGCAAACCGGTCATAAATTAAGTCTTTAAAGGCCATTTCTCAAAACCCCCGGTAATTCTGTGAAGGTGCCGTTTCATGACTTTCACCCTTGGTAGTCTTTTTTTTTTTAATTTACATTATGATTTATTATCTGTTTTAGCAAGAGAGTGTTATCTACAAAAAAAAAAAAAAAAACCAAAAAAATAAACTCGTCCTATCCTGGAGTATTTATCCGGAAGGCGCAGGTTCGAATCCTGCTCACGACCATATTATTAGGTCTACAAAAGTTTATAACTTAAGACTTCGCTTCGCATGCGTAAAAGCGTTAGAAAAATTCGTCTGTAAAAAGTCGTCGTAACCCCAAGTTTATTATTGACTATTTATAATTTTAGGGATACTTTTCCGTTTTGAAAATTGTGATGTGTAGGTGTTTATAGAACAGAACCAGTCCATAGCTATCCCGCTGCAGGTCCAGAACACCCACATAGAGAAAGCATGATCATCGATCATCACGTCAGCTCACGACGATTTCAAACTATTAGGTCCAGGTTTCCTCACGATTATTTCCATTGCCGTTTGTCTCTGATGTTTTATATTGGCTGTGAAATTGACATTGATACATGCAGGTTGCAGTTACGGAAACAACCTGTGGCTCAAGAGGCGGGTCCGTAACCACTTGGACCACCACGACACTCCCTCGGGTACCACGAAATTCGGTGTTAACACTTCTAAGGTGTTGCTACAACTCCCAATAGAAGAAAATAAAGAAAATGATTTTATTTCTGCGCGCCAATAATAAAAATATCTACATATTAGAAATAAATAAAGACAATATAAATAAACACATTAGGGTCGACTGCTGAGCATGAAGTCTAGGGTTCGATTCCCAGGTCGGGCAAAGTGTTTTTCAGTTTTCTGTTAGAAAATTCTCAGTACCTAGCAGCCTTGAGTTAGGAATTATGCCTGGTAGATGGCAATAGGCTCACCACCTGTTACATGGGACTTAATAACAGCATTGGTGAAATGTGGGTGTACAAATGTGTACACCTTTGCCTACCCAAAATATATATATATATATAAATCGAAACCAAAGACTAAACTTTGATATAGCGAAGAATGAATATAGCATCATATTTTTGATGAATGATGATTGACATAACTAGTACATGAGGCGAGAGTGGATGGAAAAGTCGGGGCAGGCCGCTCTCGACGAACGCACCGCAATCAAATTGCGGACGTTCTCAAATAAAGACAGGTCAGGAGCCACCTAAATCGACGGGCATACATGAAGAGGTTAATGAACATAGATAAAGCGATAGAGGTGTATCAGAATTGTAACAAATGGATATCGATAGTCTCTGCCTACCCCAATGGAAACAGGCGTATGTATGAATTTATTGCTGATCTACTTGCATTACCTTGATCTCTCTGCCTAGCTTTTTTCCAGTTACATTGGGGTGCTTTCAGTCAAATTGGATGCAGCTTAATACCTGTATTTTACACAGAGCGACTACCTATCTGCACATTAACACGATATCTTGTAGTATGACTTGTTGACAGATTTTCTGGCCTCTGACTACCCGTAACGGCTGTCATAGATCTTAATTTGACCGGGATCGACGGTTTAACGTGCTCTCCGAGGCACGAACTTGCATTACCTTGCATTCCCATGAAAAAGAGTAGAAAAATAAAAGTAGAAAAATTTACATATTCTTGCATTATCTCTGAACATCAGGCATTCAGGCATAATAATACTCAGGTACGTATTCCAAAACAGAACCATGTAAAAGTATTTTAAGGTAGCGATATCATAAATTAGGTCTTTAAGTCTAATATATCTAAGTCCCTTTACCGGGATGCTATTTCATCCCTTTATCCGAAGTTAAAAGGGTTGTAAATTGACTTCTTATCTTTGGAAGTTGTTTCTCTCCTGTAATTTATTTGTGACCGGCTCGCTTGTTATGCTTGCCTGGTACTTCGATTTGTCGTAACACATTGGTGTTTCGGGAAATTGACCCGGAAAATTGTCTTTGAACTCGAAAAGCTGTTAGGCTGTTATTAAAAATTGTGTGTGGTAGAAGAAAGAGAAAGGTGGGTATCTAATTTATAAAAATCTCGTTTCACAGTGTTTGTGAACTCCTCCGAAACGGCTAGACCGATTTTTATGATTTTTTTTGTATATATTTGGTAGGTCTGAGAATAGGTCGTAGGCTATTTTTTATACCCTTAGAAGATAAGGGCCATATCCATAAAATTTATATGGCAGAATAACGTTTGCGAGGGTAAATTAATAAATAAATATCAAAACTTGATATGATTGCAGGGCAGTTTTTTTTTTATACATATAGGCACACTTAAATGAAATAAAATAAAACATAAGAAGAAAAAATATATCCCACCAAAAACATTAGATGTAAAAAAATGCCAAGTCTCTCTATGCAATCATTACACCGTAAACAGTTTTGAGATCTCATAGAAGCCATGTTGGAAATATTGTTTAGTTTTAAAACGATAGATGGCGCTGTTAGATGAGCGACATATTCTGAATCGCGGTGTCAAGAGTCTCCGTGACTTGACTAGGCTCGCGATGATTGTAGTTTTTGATAAGTACTCAATATAGAGGTATAACACAGTGTTGTTGTTTTACTGATATATCTTCACCCTTGTTACGATCGCGAGTGCTGCAGAAACAGTGCAGGATAGTGAACGGTTGTTCATTTTGGTCCTTCGAGCCGGATATTCTGTCCGGTGTTTTTTGTGATACATTCTTGGCTGGGCAAGTGGATCGCTTGCGATAACTGGCCAAGGCGCTGGAAGAAGCAGCAAGCAGCAGTAGCAGCGCGAAGTGCAGCGCGCTATTGCAGACGGTGCCGGGTGTCGTCATCGTCAGGAATCAGCAGCAAGGGTGACTGGAGGAGGTGTGGACGTGCAGAACGCAACGTCATTACGAAGTCAGTGATCAGTCAAATAATTACGTCATCAGGTGGTATCAGTACAGGATTAAAACCGTGAGTGAACCTTTATTTAATATCATTGGAATTGCAAAGTAGTTTCTTTGAAAGAGTTCTCGACTACACAAATTTGAACTTTATTTGCTTGAAGAATTTAACTCAGAGAAATTTATATTAATATGAACATTAACTTAGAATATTTATACTGTGTTTTAGACTTAACCTAATTTTAAGAGAATTTGGTTGAGACGGGGAACCTATGCCCAATTTTTCCCAAATTATTACTGATTCTTAAAGACTTGTAAAATTTTCATCTTCGTTCTCCACACTTATAAAATTTCCTTGCACTTTTAATGTTAAATGAATGTAATGTTAAAGTAATTTGTTTACTTGTCATACTCAAAGAGTTAACTTTGTACCATAGATAAAATATTCTGTTACAAAAGTGTTCAGTAGTCAATAAAAACATCTGTTAGATTTTGTATAATATAAAATGGAATCATTAATTAATAAACAAGAAGATGTTTACAGTAGAATAGATAAAGCTTATGTCAACTTCAAAAAATCACCTAAGGAACGAATAACACGTCCTTATTGTAAAGTAAGATTAGAAAATTTGGAAAAATTGTGGGATCAGTTAGCAAATGGCCATAGTAAATTGTATGAGGAGTATGAGCCAGATAAGTTGAAACAGAGTCGATATGTGAAGAATGATGTTTATGATTTAGCAAACGAAGTGTATATTCAATACAAAACTGAACTTGAAACTGTTTTAGAGTCATTTGGTATTAAAGAGCAGGATCTAAAAGAAAATTCTAAAGCTAGTAGTTCAAAGCAGTGTCAGGTAAAATTGCCAAAAATTATTATTCCGGTATTTTCGGGAAAGTATACCGACTGGGTAACTTTTAGGGATTTGTTCTTATCACTTATCCATAATAATAAAAGTTTAGATAATGTGCAGCGAATGCAGTATTTGAAAGGATATTTGTCTGGAGAAGCAGAACAACTTCTTCGACAAATACCCATTTCAGATGCGAACTATAACCGATGTTGGGAACTATTGAATGCGCGTTATAACAATAAAAGGTATTTGTCACATTTTATAATAAAACGGTTACTCAGTCAGAGAAATCTCGATAAAGAATCAGCTGTTGGACTGAAAGAATTACTTGATAATACCAACGATTGTTTAAAGGCGCTTTCCAATCTTGGCATTAATGTTGAGTCATGGGACATTATAGTTATCCATATAATAACTTTGAAGTTAGATCCCGAATCCCGAAAGCAGTGGGAATTTAATATAACTGAACATAACTCATCAGAGGAACTTCCCACACTCAATCAGTTTACCGAGTTTTTAACTAATCGGTATAGAGCTTTGGAATTTTTAGATAGTAAATCTAATTCGGGATCTAGGAGTCATGGTCATCAAAATAGTACTAAAGGTACAAATAAGATAAGTAGTTTACATGTTGCGGACATTCAATGCTCCTTTTGTTCGGAGCCACATAGGTTGAGTCATTGCAAACAGTTTGTAAAAGAATTAGATTGTGACGCTCGTCGTAGTTTTGTGCTAGAGATGGGTATTTGCTTCAATTGCTTGGGTAACAATCACTCCGCTAAGGTATGTAATAGTACCGTCAAGTGTCGAATTTGTAAACGTCGTCATCACTCCTTACTGCATCCCCAAACCGGGTTTTCTTCCACGGGTTCCAATATAAATATACAGGACCACACGGAAAGGTTGGTAAATAATGAAAACATACCAACAAAGGAATGCAAAGATAGCCCTATGTCTACAGAAGATAGAGAAGGTAACCAGTTTGTTAGTTGTTTTTCGACAGGAAAATTGCATAATACAGTTTTATTAGCTACGGCTCTAATAAGAGCCGAGTCGAAGGCAGGCACTTACCAGGTGGTTAGAGCATTAATAGACCAGGGTTCGCAAGTTTCTTTGGTTACTGAAGCTACAGTGCAGTTCTTAGGATTGAAGAAAATTCCTTCCACTCATAGAATAAAGGGAGTTGGAGGGGACAAAGAAATAACATCAAGGTCAGTAGTCAAATTAAATTTAAGGTCTCGAATAGATTCTCATTTTAATATTCAAGTCCAGGCGTATGTCTTAAAATCTATAACAACGCTTCTCCCAGTTACGAAGGTAACGACGGTAGAATGGGCAGATCTTCAAGAGGAAAATCTGGCAGACCCACAATATCATACTCCGAATAAAATAAATGTTTTATTAGGAGCTGATGTTTATACCCAGATCATTGAAGAAGGTTTGAAAAGGAATATGAATGGGTCAGTAGTAGCTCAATGTTCGAAATTTGGATGGATAATTTCTGGGATAGTTGATACATCTGCTGGAGTTTCTTCAAATGTTGTGGTGATGCATGCTCATATAGATGCAAATGAGGGACTAAAGAAATTCTGGGAGTTAGAAGCTGAACCCACCAATAAAAACAGATTGTTGTCAGAAGAAGAAAAACAATGTGAAGAGTTATTTTCGGCAACTACCACCCGAGATGTAGATGGGAGGTATGTAGTTAGACTTCCGTTCCGTGAACAGACTTCGAATTCGCAGGTAGGCGGGTTTGAAGAAATAGCTGAAAAAAGATTGAATGCATTACATACCAAATTGAAGAAAAATACAGATTTGAAAGAAAAGTATAAACAAGTGATCAAGGAATACTTACAGTTAGGCCATATGGAAAGGGTACCTAAAAAAGAAAGGGAAAAAGAGAACTCAATCTACTTACCGCACCATGCAGTTGTAAGGGATGATAAAGATACATCCAAAGTACGTGTGGTGTTCGACGCGTCCTGTAAAGGTAAAAAGGGTTATTCATTAAACGACAAATTGATGATTGGACCCCGCTTACAACCGGAACTTCGGCACTTATTGATGCGTTGGAGAAAACATCCGATATGTTTAGCAGCGGACATTGTTAAGATGTACCGGCAGGTAAAGGTAGCGACTGTTGACATCGATTGCCAAAGAATACTGTGGAAGGACGAGCCGGAAGACGTGGTAGAACACTATCGCATGTTGAGAGTCACTTTCGGCACTGCATCAGCTCCTTACCTAGCGGTGAGAGCCCTTCAACAAGTTGCGCATGATAATGGTGAAGATTATCCAGCGGCTGCTGAAAGAGTAATAACTGATTTTTACATGGATGATCTGCTAACCGGTTGTAGTAATATTAGAGAAGGGCTAATTATTTACAAAGAAATGAACTCGTTATTAAGTAAAGCAGGTTTTGAACTTCAAAAGTGGATGTGTAATAATGAAAATTTACTTAATAAAATAAAAGAAATGAATGAAGGATTGGGTGAAATCGGAGAAGGCTTGCAGCTAAAAGAGGATGAGATAGTTAAACTGTTAGGTCTTACCTGGAATCGTCGTTCCGATGAATTCCAATACTCCGTGACTCTTCAGCGGGAACCTGGACCTGTAACTAAAAGAAAAATAATCTCACACATTGCTAAATTGTATGATCCACTTGGTTGGGTGGCACCTAGTGTTATTATAGCAAAAATACTTATACAAAAGCTATGGATAGCAGGATTAGACTGGGACGAGGAAGTAACAACGAAGATTTTAAATGAATGGAATACTTACCGGGATGGCCTACCACTGCTCTCAGAAGTCAAGATACCTCGATGGCTCGGGACAAAATCGGATGACACTCTAGTTGAACTGCATGGATTCTCTGATGCTTCCAAGGCAGCTTATGCAGCAGCAGTTTATATCCGGGTAATTGATGCTGATGGTAACATACGCGTCACTTTAGTAACGGCCAAGACGAAGGTAGCACCCATCAAGCAGGTATCTATTCCCAGGCTTGAATTGTGCGGAGCAGTAATGGTCACCAAACTCTTAGTTGAAGTAGCAAGAGTCATGTGCATAGATATAAGCAATATTCGTGCATGGACGGATTCCACCGTGGTTCTAGCATGGCTCAACAGTCATCCAAATCGCTGGAAGACGTTCGTTGCTAACCGGGTCTCAGAGATATTGACAACGTTGGATTCAACCCAATGGTCTCATGTTTCTTCAGGCCAAAATCCTGCTGACCTCGGATCAAGAGGAATTTACCCCTCGGAACTGTGGAAGTATTCTTCCTGGTTCAACGGCCCGGAATTTTTGTCTGAAGCTGAAATACATTACACTAAGCCAAAACAATTAGAGACTGATTTAGAAATTGCGAAAGTTAACTTTACCGTGAATGAGGATTCCCTATGGGATAGATACTCGTCATTTACAAAATTAATACGGGTTGTAGCCTACTGTAGACGTTTTCTGAAATTAACTGGAAATAGGAAACAGTTTAGCAGCTATCTGCTGCCAGAAGAATTGGATGAAGCACGCATATGTGCTATCAGATATTGTCAAGCAGAAGGCTTCAAAGAGGAGATTGCTGTTATAAGGAAACACGGTAATTTGACCAATTTAAAGGGACCTCTCAAAACATTGAGTCCTTACTTAGACGACGAGAACATTTTACGGGTAGGAGGAAGGCTGGAAAAATCACAGCTTTCTTTGAATACAAAGCACCCAATACTGATACCGAAAAAGACCAAGTTAACAGACTTACTGATTGCATATGCGCATGCTAAAACGCTTCACGGTGGAATTCAGTTAATGTTGACTTACTTAAGCACTGAATATTATATAATTGGCGGTAAATCTTTAATTAAAGGCTACGTGCGAAGATGCATTTCATGTGTAAAAGGAGCTGCAAAAACTTCACAGCAATTGATGGGCCAGCTTCCAGAGGCTAGAGCTAGTCCTTCAAGACCATTTAAGTGTAGTGGCGTAGATTACGCAGGTCCGATAAGTATTAGGACGACAAAGGGGCGTGGTCATCACGCTCATAAAGGATACATTTGTTTATTTATTTGTATGGCGACACGAGCTGTGCACATTGAAGTGGTCAGTGATTTAACCACACAGGGATTTCTAGCTGCATTCAAACGATTCGTCGCTCGTAGAGGCCTATGTACGGATATTTGGAGCGATAATGGAACAAATTTTGTCGGTGCTTCAAGGGAACTCCACAATTTATTCGCATCAGAAAGGTCAATTTACTTAAAGGAAATAACAGAAACATTGGCCACAAACGGGACAAGGTGGCACTTTATACCCCCTCGTGCACCTAACTTCGGGGGATTGTGGGAGGCTGGCGTTAAGTCAGTGAAGTTCCACTTAAAACGTGTCGTAGGGGACTCGACACTGACTTATGAGGAACTGTCCACAGTCTTAGTGCAAATTGAGAGTTGTCTTAATTCTAGGCCCCTGTCCACCCTGAACACAGATTCAGACGCCTTTGATGTTTTGACGCCAGGGCATTTCCTAATCGGGGAACCCTTGGTTGCTGTATCTGATCATAATTTTGAGACGTCTAATGTATCCAATTTACGTCGTTGGCAATTGACACAAAGAATGATGCAGAAGTTTTGGCGTCGTTGGTCACAAGAGTATCTAACAAAATTTCTGCATCGTTACAAGTGGACATCTCAAAATCCTGAACCGAATATTGGGGATGTAGTAGTGGTAAAAGAAGATGACTTGCCTCCTGGTAAATGGCTTTTGGCGAGAGTTGTAGAGAAACACCCAGGACTGGACAAAATTACGAGAGTAGTTACTTTGCGCACTCAAAGGGCCTTAATAAAAAGGCCTACTTCAAAATTATGCATTTTACCTATTACCCAGTAGTTATATAAGATATAGATAGTTTATTGTTTGTCCTTGTTTGTATTTTCAACTTACATTTTTTTTAATTTAGTTGTTGATATTTTTAACGGTGGGCGGTGCCCGTATAAATGTGATTAGTATAAGGACTATGTAAAATAGCTCCTTGGTGGGCGGAATGTTGGAAATATTGTTTAGTTTTAAAACGATAGATGGCGCTGTTAGATGAGCGACATATTCTGAATCGCGGTGTCAAGAGTCTCCGTGACTTGACTAGGCTCGCGATGATTGTAGTTTTTGATAAGTACTCAATATAGAGGTATAACACAGTGTTGTTGTTTTACTGATATATCTTCACCCTTGTTACGATCGCGAGTGCTGCAGAAACAGTGCAGGATAGTGAACGGTTGTTCAAGCCAAGTCCTATTCAATTTATTTTGTAGTTAGTTATCTATCAACATTTAGTGACTGTATCAATAGTTTTATTTACATTATAATGATAGTGACTTGGCAATGAGCACAAGAAGAAACAAATATAAAACAGCATATTTGGAGGAGGTTTTTTTATATACAATATTTCTGTTTATTCGCAGAAAAACAACTTTATTTTAATTTTGCGTGTCCGTTTGTAATATAAATCCATTTTTATGTTAAAGATGAATCTTTGAAAAGCATTAACGCATGCTTAGCGAACTCTAAAGTTATTATATTAAATGGAAAAAGAATACGGTCGCGAACAGGATTCGAACCTGCGCCTCCCAAAGTGGAGTATTTATTCGGGAGGCGCAGGTTCGAATCCTATTCGCGACCGTATTCTTTTTCCGTTATGTGTTTCGCTTGCTGTCTTATATATTATCAATATGGTGAAGTATAGTGAAGATGTTACACGTTAGCGTTATAAATTAGTATTTTTAATAACTAACTATATAAATAACTAATAACTAGCCAATCCGGCAAACTTCGTTTCGCCGAATATAAATTTTCGTTATTATAAATTTTAGTTTCTAAGTGGTTATTTTCATAGATAGATAGATATCATACGAAAATATTCAAGATTTTCTAAAGTTCTATTTATATTACGCCCTATAATGAAACTATAGTGCGATTTAGAAACCAGGTACAACGCCATCTATCGAGCGAGCACAGACTATTTATTGCATTACATTAATATTTTAATTAAGTTTTTTAGATTTATTCATTTAATTAATTATGAAATATTAACTCGATTAAATTTATTTTTAACTTTAATAAATAACAATTTATTAATAATCTATACCAATTTTACACTTTTTACACAATGTTCCTTCCTGCAAAACGGCATAAAATTGTTTTCTATAATTAACTACTTATTAGTATTATTATAATTTTTCCTTTATATGAGCCTAATAACCTATATTGATGCCAAATTTCAAACTTCTAGGTATGCTAGAAGTATCTTAGATTTTTGATGATCGGTCAGTCAGTGAGTGACAAAATGATGTAACTTTGATCGACGATAACTCGTAAACTATAGGCTCAAATATCATGTAATTTGGAATTTTGGCTAGTTATAATGATTACTCTTGGTTACCAAAAGTTCAAACTGCTAGCTTTGTCCGCAGCGAAGATATAGGGGGGGTAAAAGGGCCGCGAATGGCTTCGAGAAAAGGATGGTACGGCCGTGCCTGCTTTGCTCGAGACTTGGCGGGGGCACTGCCTTGCCCCCAGATTATGAAAGAAAAAAGTATTATTGAATCTTCCCCGGAACTTGAAGAAAGATTTCCATTTTTAAACTGCGTAAACAAAACTTCTCATTTAAAATATCATCACCGATAGTTAGGATCATCTATAAACATTAAACTTAGATCGAATATAATGATTGATATTTAAATCTCAATTTAAAATTAATCTTAGCTCCTGATTTTAAGGTTGCTTTTCGCATAGTAGACGTTCAGAACTGAAATAGTTGTTAATATTGCTGAGCTGAGAAATATTAGAGCCGGTGATTTTTATTATTGCTTCTCGTTCTACAGGACTAGATGAAATATACAGATTCATTCATTGATATGGGTCAGTATGGACAAATCTTAAACTATTAGAGATAAGGAGAGTTCTAAAAAAACATAATTTTTAACCGACGAAAAAAAGGAGAAAGTTCCTAATTTGACTTATTTTCATTTATGTACGACCACGCATAACTTTTGAATGAGTATTCCGATTATGATGATTCTTTATATATACTTCTAAGTTCGTCCCATATAAAATTCAACCCTAAAGTGTAGACTTTAGGGTAATAAGAAAAATAGGGAATTATTGATTGTTCACATGTCAACCGATTCTGTTGAAACTTTGCATACTATTATGTTTCCTCCATTGCCTTTTTCAGCGGTATTTTTTTTTTGTGAAAAAGTTTTTATTTACAGAAGAAAAAACCTCAAGGGGTACCTAAGGAAAGTCGTCATCCCCTGGCCTTATCCCAATTTATTTTGGGTTGGCACAGCATACCTATATCTGCCATGCTGCTAAAATTTTGGCTATGTTTTATGCCCGGCCACCTGCCTGATGTCAACCCTCTTTGGGAATGCTGTTGTTGGTGGTAACCCCCACCGATACGGTCTCCTTCTATCTAGCTATGTCACACCAAATGTTATCCATGCGCCAGGTTCTAATGTTATCCTAATATCACACTCCACTAACCGGGCTACCTAAGGAAAGCATTTTACGCGAATTGGGAATCCAATTAACACACATAGTACCACGCCTGTATTCTCCGAAGTGGTAGGCAGAGGTATACACACCCACATTTCTGGATAGTTGTATCAACTCCCCAACTACCATTCTCCCCCAATCTATCTACTCTACTTAGAGTGAATAGATTTCTATCTACGTGCTCCATCCTCGGCCACGTCGCTTACCATCAGGTGAGTTGGTGGCCAAACCTAGATCCATTTTTGAATAAAAAGAAGAGACCCTAATTCTGAAGTCCGCACAGACAAAGTCACGGTCGGAAGTTAATCATTCATTGATGTACTTACATGTTAAAATATTTCGGATTATTAATGTAGGACCTTATATTAGTACAATGTTGAAAATATTGCAAAAGTGCTGGTAGATCTGAAATCACAATGCATCACACACTCAGTAGCCAGAGTAATACCTACCATTTCTTAGACAACATAAAATCAAGATTGTTCATGATAATGAACATGCTGACATTGCTTTTAACAAAATGACTTTAAACATCAAAGAGGACCCTCTTCCCTCCTCACAATGTTTGCTGAAATATACAATGCTTCCTACCCTCCGTGAACAATTTAATTGTTTACTTATGTATGTGAGTTTTACGCTCCTTGTCAAGTAAACAGTTTAAAGTTAAATAGCTGAAAGGGATTTTTGTTTATACATTTTGTGGAATGTATGAGAAGACAATCTGGTTGTCTATTTAAGATCTATGACAGCAGTTACGGGTAGTCTGAAAGTTTGACAAGCAGTCATACACCGAGATATCATGTTACCCAGTAACTGGGTTGTGAAGGTCAGATAGGCAGTTGCTCCAAGTAAAATACTGGTATTAAGCTCAATGGGAAAAGTCTAGGCAGATTGATGTGAGACTATCTGACTACTGAGAATGTAGAAGATTATATTGCAGAGCTCTATCTGAGTTTCTGTCGAAGTACTGGGAAGGATACTTATATAATGATGAATTAATTTAATTTAAGTATTTGCCAGCTCAAAATCCATTTGTATTAATGTCACTGTTTGAATATATTGTATAATTATTACATCTAGATAAGCATTTTATAATATAATCTCAGATACTACCTACACAACATTGTATAGAAAAAAAAAACTGTTGTATTAGAGGATTTTGTCCTCCAACTGAAATAAATTCCATAGTGAGGCTACTAATGTAAGTAATTTCAAACTAAAACAGCCAAATTTCCATAACATTTTAGTTTAACGTCTCTTATTTTAGTGGCTATCTAAAAGTGTTCTGGCTAAATATTCTTAGATTTTAGTTTGAGGTGCTTAAATTCAACTTTAACGTCTCATAATTTATCCCTTCTCGCTCTTTTAGTAACAGTCAATAAAAGTCAGCAATGCATTGAATGGACTCAACCGAATTGGATGCAACCGAATACAATATCCAGCTACTTCCACAATATTGAGGGGTTGTGGACACTGCACGGTCTAACAGCTCATGATATGCCCCTTAGGTGGCTGGGGGGAGGGCTTGCGTATGTGCATATACTTGCGAGCGGTACACAGTAATTGCATGACTACACTCAATATTTTGGAAGTAGCTAGATATTGTCTTTATTTGCATCCATAATCAGCAATGCTTAATTTAAATTAAGTACATCAGAGTAAACGCCACTCTATGAGCGAAACAGGACGAGTTAAGAGACGTACTTTGACTGTAATAGAATCGACACAAATATCAGTTATTTGACGATATATCTTCTTACTCTATTCACAAAACTATCTTCGTAACTCTGTAACACAAGCGATATCTACTAAATTGCGTCTACTAAATTACTCGTCATAAATTATTCTAAAGCCTTCACACATCACTTCACGCTGGCTGCCTTTGCCTTTAGTAATAGATAGCTATATGTTTTAGTTACGTTGGTTACAGCCTTCACTAGCGAATGCCAAGTCTTGGGTTGCTAGCTTATCTCGTTGATAAGATTTTTATCATATCACCTTTTTTAAACTCAAAATCTTTAGAGATAGACCTTCGAAAAGCATTAACACATGCATAGAGAACTCTAAAGTTATAATTGTTGTGCAAAGTTAGTCGTGTCGCTTCAGTCACCTGTATAGGGACTGAACCGACACGACATTGGGGCTATGAATGCGTTAATGCGTTTGAAAGGTTTAGCGGTAGGTATTTATATTTAGTTTTTTTGCTCTTTTGAAATTTCCTGTGCTGGTACAAAATAAAAACCATTTCTTTTTAAACCTACTACGTTCGGCTTTAGAACAAAATCTATACTAGTATTATAAAGCGGAAGAAATTTTTTGTTTGTTTCAACGCGCTAATCTCTAGAACTACCAGTCAGATTTGATTTTTTCTAATTATTATTAGAAATTTTTTCTTGTATATGATAGCCTGACTCATGAAGAAGGCTATATGTCGCAGCTAGCCTTAAATATTGATTTTTGTTAAGTTATTCGGCAGAAAAAGCGCTCCCGAACTGCTTTACCCACGTGCGCTGGCGTAATGGTTCGTGATACGTAACTACAATGTTCTACAAAAATATTGTTCTTTAGTATATCTTACAAAAAGTCTCCAAATCCATATACCTATCAGTTATACATACTGGTAGGTATAAGGTTCACAATAAGGTATTTTATGATATATGACTATTATTAGGCATTGTATATTAAAATCCTTACGAACGAAAGTTACGATCGAGAAAATTTTATGAAGATAAACTTTTCCCTTTATAGCGTGGTATTTGGATGCATAGTTTAGGATATCGCCCGATTAGTCTTCTCAAAGTCTTCGGAAAGATCTATGAAAGGCTAATTTATATTCGTTTAAGGGATTATGCCGAAACCAATAAGCTTCTTCCTAACGAGCAGTTTGGCTTTCGAGCTAAACACTCATGCATCCATCAGTTGCACCGTATCGTTGAGCACATAAGCGCAGGCTTCATGGGCAAGATGAAAACGGGCGTATTATTCTTCGACGTAGCTAAAGCCTTCGACAAGGTCTGGCACAACGGCTTAATCTATAAGCTGTACCAATTCCAAGTGCCTGACCGTCTCGTACTCATCATTCGAGATTTTCTATCGAACCGTAGCTTCCGCTATCGCGTAGAGGGCGTTCTATCGTCCCCTCATCGGATCCAAGCCGGAGTCCCTCAGGGCTCCGTGCTATCACCTCTTCTCTTCGCGCTGTACACTAGCGATATTCCCAAAAGTGGCAAAACCAAGTTAACTCTTTTCGCCGACGACACGGCCATCTATTACACCGGTAGGAATCTTGACTGCATTACTCGATATCTCCAGACCTCGGCCAACGCCTTAGGCGCTTGGTTCAGGAAATGGAGGATTGAGGTCAATCCAGATAAGAGCGCCGCCGTTCTCTTTTCGAGAACGGGCGCCAAGGAATTTCTTCCCCAGCTTCGACCTATTACAATGTTCGGCAAGCCAATCCCTTGGGAACTGCAAGCCAAATACCTGGGTATGATTCTAGATCACAAACTGTCCTTCCATCCGCACATTAAGACGGTACGCAACCGCGCGGCCTTCGCTGTCGGCCGTCTATTTCCCATGACAAATGCGCGCAGTAAATTGTCACTTAACCTTAAGATTAGGCTCTATACTACGTGCATTAGACCCATTATGACGTATGCTAGCATTGTGTTCGCACACGTTAAGTATTACAAAATCCATAGGATGCAAACCTTGCAAAATCGATTCCTTCGTAAAGCGACAGGCGCCCCATAGTTCATTAGGAACCTTCAACTCCACCTTGACCTCAGACTACTGTTAGGTAATTCATGAAAAGGGCATCGAAGAGATACTTCGAATCAACCCCTAATCATCCGAATCCCTTAGTTGTCTCTTCCGCTGATTACAGGCCGTCCCAGATCAACAGAATCCACCGACCACGTCACGCTCTCCTCCGTCCCGATGATAGGATCACTGTAGCTCAAGAGTCTAACAGACACACAAGCACACTCCGACGCGCTCGACCGCCTCGTTATAGACCTCACTGGCGAGGTCCGCGTCCGGCCCGCGCCGAGCTAGTAGCTTTAAATTCGTCCCTTAATAATAAGGAAACTGATATGATCCAGCTAGTCCCTAGTTGTCCCCCCAGCAACGCCCTAAGCCGAGGTTCGTGTCCCGCAGGGGACGCCCTTAGCGTTGTTGCTTAATTTGTAGTATTTTAAAATATGCTCTGGCTGGAGGCATCAAACTGCCTCGCCTTAGATATTGTCCGGTTACGCAGACAAAACCCCTCTGGGTTTCTGCAAGAGGCCATTTACAAAAAAAAAGCATAGTTTAGGAGATACTTGACAATATTTCAGCATTCGCGCGAAAAAGCTGTGTGAAGCTTAACGGCATAACCCTAATTGAGAAGAGGCCAACTGTGAATTATTTTCTATTTGTTTGTTAGCACTAAGTAAATAATAATTATAATATAATTATACGGGGATGAAACCTCGGGGCACAGATATTGTTGGTATAAAACATTATTCTTCTATACAGTTCTGCCTAACCCGTTCGAGGAATAAGTGTGATGGTATGTGTGGCCGCGTGGCCAGAAGAGGCTTCCATTTCAATAAAAACCAGGTTGATGTGGAACGTTTGTAATTGGGCTATAATAGAAATAATAATTAATTAACATAATTTTACATGCGATGCGATGTGTCCGTTGGCCTACCAAAAAGAACAGAAGAACAATGACAATTCCTTCTTCTAACAATCCATTCATATTTTTCAGTATTGACAAACAAGATTGAACCAGTTATAAAATATGACTCCAAAAAGGTTAGTCGTAATCGCAACAAAACAGTGGGGTACTCTAAAAACTAATACCAATTCCAATCCAATTCCAATATTAAATAGAGGCCATAAAACAAAGCGGTGTTTTAAAATAAATTTACCTAAGTTATTAATTTACATAAATTTTATAAGTACATACTGACATATTTCCAATGTCAATCGAGCGGAATTATTTTCAAGAGGTTAACTTATAATTTTATCCGTCTCAGAATAGGTCATGTCTGTACCCCTGTCTTTTTAGCCAAACTTCATATTCGCGACAATTCTCTCTGTGAATGTGGCCTGGATGAGGGCACCTTAGAAAATTTGTTTTTTCTGTCCCAATATATCTGTCCCTCTTTAAGATATCCTTTCTAATAATATCCCTAGGCCTATTAATATTTCATTTCTTCTAACCCTTGTTGGTTCTCCTTTTATTAAAATTCTATGTAAATTCCTTACTGTAAATAAAATCAGAATTTAAATTTGTTGCTTTCCTACCTAAAAACGTATTTTTCTAGTTTCAATTGATTCCCTTTAACCTAAATACATAACTTTTAATCTTTCAGAACCTTGTTGTTGGTACACTAATCTAAGTAGTCCTGATAATTATTAATCTCTATTGTTTATTCTTTTTTTTTATTACTAAACACTAATTGCATAACTTTTAGCGTGAACCGTACCTTGGCTTTCCCACTGGTCAAATTTGTTAATGTTTATAACGTGTTTTATCCAACCTTGACATTGGCAGAATCATCGATAACCCGATGGAGCCATATTAATCAAAATTGGAATTGGAATTGGAACTTATAATTAAATAAATCGTGGAATGCATTTCACGGTACTAATTTGTAGTTGCGCCCATGTATGCAATCCTAAAAATAGCATTATCGTAAAATATTACTACTAGGAACTTATAAATAAAACCACGTAACCTGCAAGAGACGTCGGCTTTATAAAACACGGGAAAACCGCAATGAAAATGAATATAAAAGCCGACTCGATTCTGAGAAAAACTCCACATTTTCCTTGAAAGCGTAGTATTTACGTAAAATTATTATAGTTTTTGCGGGTCGGTGAAGGCTGCGTTTGCAATAGTTTCAACATTTTATTATGTGTGTTAATTTTAGTGTTTTCAGCTTAATTAAAGGTAGTATGCTTCATTAGAGGAATTGAATTAATGTGGATATTTGTATTTAGATAAATCACGCCTGTATTGGTCTAGTGGTCCCTCGTTCTCGTCTTGTCTCGGGTTCGATTGTCGGGTCGGGAAAAGTGTATTGAGTTTCTCTGTTCTGAAATTCTCAGTAACAGCCCGGAATTTTAAATCGTGTCCGTTAGAGGCTCACCACCTATTATATAGGACTTAATAACAGCATTGGTGAATGGTTGTACAACTGTGTACACCGCTGCTTATCCCTTTCAGGAATACAGGCGTGACGTTATGTTATGTTTACATCTGTATTCTCTAAGGGGGTAGGCATGTCATGTTATGTCCCAAGGCGGTGAGCATATTGCCGTTAACCGGACACAATTCCATACCGTCTTTCTTTTTAAAAACCTTTACTCTAAACCATTAAAAAAAAAACACCGAATATATATTACACTAGCTGGTGACCACAACTTCGTCTGTGTGACAAAAGATAGGCTGTGTCCTTCTCCAAGGTCCAATCTATTTCCTTTGCAAATTTCATTACGATCCGTTCAGCCGTTTAGCCGTGAAAAGGTAACACACAAACAAACATACAAACAAACAGAGTTACTTTTGCATTTATAATATTAGTATGGAGTACGGATTAGAGTTCGCTACGCATTAGTTCATACATTTTAAGATATATCAGTATTTTTTAAGGAAATCGCATCTGTACGACATTGTATTAACTCCAAAATTTGTCGTGTCGGATGAGTCACCTGTAGCGATGACGTCATCAAAAGACGTATATGTGAAAGAAGAATTCGGGGTAGTCAGCAAGTCGAGATAGCTTAGTGGTCAGAGTGCCTGAAGTATTTATCCAGAAGGTGCAGGATCGAATCCTGCTCAAGACCGTATTTTTCTTTGCACAAAAATTTATAACTACATATAAAAGTATGTTAGGTTTTATTTATAACGCCATAAGGTTAAAAGCTTATATTTCTTATGTTGTTCGTGTATCAGTATCGTGACGAAACTAATAATGTGTAGCTCTCACAAATACAAGCAATCAGAGCTATTGATCTGGCCAAGGGTTTGCGTTGCGGTTCAAGTTGGAAATGAGTGCTCTTGAATGTGTCAAGTGGACTTCTAGAATTTTTTTGCATGCGCTGTTTAAAAAGCGGAGCGATAGCTTTAAACGCGAAACTTAGGTCCAAATTTATTTAATATCTTTTAACAAAGTTTACCGTATTGGGTAGATATGACCACAGTTAAATAATATTATATATTTTTTGCTTATTAACTGATAATTATTATAGGCTAGTAATAATTTTGTTTCTGTTAATTCGAGGTTGTTGCTCACGAAAGCCATGTCAGTTTTGTTTATTTAGTGGAATTAGATTGGATGTTATAAATGAGTTGGATTATATAGTTTCTCTGCCTCTTATTTTGTCATAGACTTACATATAGATTTACATCTATGGCAAGCCATAAGTGGGTACATAGATGTAAATTATAACCCTTGGGTAATTTGATGCCTCTCTTTGCATATTTTTCATCATCATCAACTTTAGTATATTTACCGCTGAACAGAAGCTCTCACAATCACTGCGTATCGATGGGTGAATGGGTAAATTATCTTTATAGTACACTACAGTACACAATCGCCTCGCTTTCAATGTAACATACGATTATCGGCTTATATTCTCTACGATTAAGTTTGTTAGTAAATTGCATAGAATTGTTCAAACGTAAATCAAATATTAACTGTGATATCCAAAGCTAGATTAAACTTTACTTTGTTTACATTACGAGCACAGGTGCTTGCTAATATTTGGATTCTTACAGAATAACAGAATCATTAAAATATTAGTTTGAAATCATTATTTGGCACCTCAAGCTACGTTATTTGCTTTTTTAAATATTTAATTATTGATCATTTAATTTCACCTGTATCGTTGAACTGCTTAAAAGTAAACACCGATTAGCTGCCCCGTGGGTCGAGTTTATGGTCATGTACTCGTATAAATGCTATTTTAGACTATAAATGAGTTTGGTCTCGCTCTCGATCAAAGAATTGTAGTTAACAGAGAAATGAAGCTAAAGATGGGCCTAGGTTTTTAGTGGGCTTTTTTTTTTAATTGGCCTCTTGCAGAAACCCAGTGGGGTTTTGTCTGCGTAACCGGACAATATCTAAGGCGAGGCAGTTTGATGCCTCCAGCCAGAGAATATTTTAAAATACTATAAACTAAGCAGCAGCTCTAAGGGCGTCCCCTGCGGGACACGAGCCTCGGCTTAGGGCGCAGTTTCCTTATTATTAAGGGATGAATTTAAAGCTACTGGCTCGGCGCGGGCCGGCATGACCAAGGGTCGAAGCGGACTGTTTAGTGGGCAGAGCGCTTGGAGTATTTATCCGGGAGTTCGAATACTATTCACGACCGTATTTTTCTTTTCACAAATATTTATTACTTTAACAGTCTGGTAAATTATATATAGTGCACCATCTCAAAATAAACACTTCAGTAAGAAAACTAAATTCACAACCATACTAAAAGTTTATCTACTTTATTTACTACACAAACTTACTTTTAAAACTTATGCCGACTTCGCAAAATGGAACTCTATAAGCTATTTGTCTTCGCTCATAACTTACGAAGTTAGGCATTTCCCAAAGTTCCTGACACAACAGTTTCGTCGCAACATCTAACCCTCTACGGTTGGCAAAAAAGTTTGCTAAAGATATTTCGTCAGTCAAGTTCTGACGGTGCGTAAGTCAAAAATAGCAACTTTATCGAAGCGAAAAATATTTACTACAAAAGGGAAGGTAATGTGTTGAAGGGTGAATTTTAAAGAACATGAATCTTATTCATGTTCTTTAAAATAAATACAGATAAATCTTTGTAAAGCATTAACGTATGCTTATCGAACTCTTATTTTTGTAGAAAAAAAATAAGGTCGTGAGCAGGATTATTTACCCGGGAGGCCCAGGTTCGAATCCTGCTCACGACCGTATTTTTCTTTCCACAAAAATTATAACAAATACGAATAATTTGAAGAAATGATTGACTTAAACCAGAGTTGGGTGAGTTGTAAACCACTGCCAACTATGCGCAATCTCTTTCACAATAGGCATGATGACAGTATTAAAGAACCAAAGAATAAATAGTTTTAGAGGTAAATATAGGCACAAATGATTTAAAAATATTACCTAGTTGTATTAAAAACATTAAGATGAATAAGATTTTCAATAAAATAAAAGTATTAAATGCTGCAATCGGCCATATTTACTGAAACGTCAATCACAGCGAATGACGTCACGCCTCAGTCAAATGTCAATTATCGCCGTACAATATGGCTTCAACTTATGTCAAATATGCTGAGGCATGACGTTAAAACGGCGCCATGACACCCAGCAGCATTTCGCGGTTAAATCAAATTAGGTAGATTAAAATGCAATCATTTGCGTTGAAACGTAGTTTATTGCTGAAATAATGTGTTTTTCGGATATAGTAGACGTGTACCTACATTATAAAAGGAGATTTCAAAATCTGTCATCATGCCTATTACGTGCCTATGATTTATTTATTTTACTTTAATTAAAACGGTTTTGGACCCCGATGTTATATCTGTATATTTGTGTTAACTATCTTTTCTATATTATATGACGTGAAAATTTTAGGATGGATTTTTCATCAATACATCATGTTAAAAAATCCTTAAATATAAGTCGCGCTAATAATATTGTATTTTTTTAAGATTTTCCTTCCATGTTTTTCGAAATAGATTTCCCCTGCGCCGCCTCAAACCAGCCTAGTTGGAACGCATCCAGGTCATCCCAGGTCTTTCCGTGGGGGAGGTCTTTGCCCATCACTGGAACGGTATAGTCACACGCCAAAAAGGTTTCCCTCACTTGTTGAGGTTGAACAGTGAAGCGCAGCATACTGGGCTTCAAGCTGACAATCCGCATTAGAATAACCATACTACGCTCCATAACTCGTGTAACAGATGTTGGGGGAAACAGCTAAGTTAAAGTGGGAGTGGGCTGGGTGAGTCGCTAGAATGCATCCGGAAAAATGAGTAAAAATTGCCAGGCATTGGGCGCCTGATAGGTGAGACGTCTATGTCGCAGCTGGCAAGACGACCTGGACTATTTTGCTGTCAGGTATGGCTTAATATCGTGGAAGACACGTGCTTCACTTCTTGGCTCATTGCCATAAGGTTGCCTGCTTATCGGTCTTCTACAGATTGTACTTCAGATCGGTGCCCAAGAACTGTGGAGTTCTTGGGCACCGATCTGAAGTACAAACCTCATCCCACCAGCCCCCTTCTAACATCGGACATCTGGACGCACTGCAAGTTACCATCCCTACCTTGTTGCTATTCCACCAATTCGCACTAAGCGTTTCCAATCATCTTTTATAATGCGCACAGTAAAGGAGTGGAACTCTCTTCCTGCCTCTGTGTGTCTGAACGCATTCAACCCTAATCTCTTCAAAGTTAGAGTAAACAGGCTTCTCCTGGATAAGCTCGCTCCATCGTCGACTTTGTCTCTGTTACCTCTGACCTAGACTAGAGTCAAGAGCAAACCCATTTAAAAAAAAAAGTCTAGCAGGTTTGGAAAAAGGGGCGGCACAAACAAGGCTAACAAAAAAAAGTTGTCGTATTTAACTTACGCGCTTTTAGAAGTTTACCGAAGATTTTTCGCAGCAATATCCGTTGGCGGTCATACGTACCTGTGTACCTATATTGTTAGGGATGTGATAATAGTACCTATTGTTATTTTTGTATTGTATCGTTGCTTAACCAAGGACGCCAATAAGCGACTTTTGGACCAACATCGAATCAGGTTTTGTGGTCTTATAGTGTAGAGTCAGGCTTTTACTGTGATTTTGTGTCTTTGGGTGTGGGTTTGTAATAACTCTTATAATGTTGCTGCTTTATGTAATAAATTAATCATTGTTCACTGGTTAATTCTTCGGGATTGCCCGACTAGTCTCGAACTCGAACGGAGCCCTTAGTCAGTTTGACTTGTGACATCGCCGCGGGCTCAGTTCACGACTAAGGGCTCCGTTAATTAATACGAATTTGTCTCATGGAAGTTATTATACACGGCCAGCAACGCACTTGCGACTCCTCTGGGGTTGCGGGTGTCCATGGGCGGCGGTAATCGCTTACCATCAGGCGTCATCCGTCTGCTTGTTTGCCACCTACCCCAACAAAAAAAAAACTCAACTCGCAAATCAGTTTAGGCTAAAAGATTCCATTCGAATGAGTAGGTAGAATTATTTCATAATATGCAATCTAAAAATACTTTGTAAATTTAGTACCTACCGACCTAAAGGTTTATATAAAAAGAAAAAATTCGCTTAAATCACTCTTAAACAACATCTATTTTAATCCTGTATAAAGACCTACCTAAATAATTTACAATACAGCCCAAAAAAAATTATACTCAAGTTAAAATTAACACAGCCATAAGAAATATAAAAGTGAAATACAGTGTAAATATTCAAAGTAGATGGATACTATTAAGATGACAAAGGTCTCCCTCAGACCCGGGTTAAATTCTTCATCACAATTTCTATTATTGTCAAGTTGGTACAACGGTTTTTTCCATTTCAGAATTTCACTAGTAAATTGATCTTGGTTTACTTTGAAGGGGATTTTTTTATTTAATTCGACCTTTCGCGTTTACGTTGCTTTTTGTGATTTCTTTTGATCCAGTTGTGTTTATTAAATTTTGTTCGGGAGACAATGATCAAAAGTGATTTGACATCGCCAAAGCGAAAATTGAATGAGAATCGTCAGAATTACTGTGAAAATACAAAATAGCTGAGTAACACGATTTTGCCGTCGAACAAATTTCGAGAAGTTTGAAATTATTATATTCCAGGAATTTACAATTGAAGCAATTAATCGATTCCATACCGTTACCGTTTAGGTAAGTAATAATTAAATTAAAGTGAGTTAGGGATTTTGTTGCCATTAAGTCTGATAAATTGGTAATTGATCGATTAAAGCGCCGCACTATTATTTTTGATATTACTGCGTCAAGAATGTAGTCAAAGCTCAGAGGCATTAAACAGCATGCTTGGATACTACAAAGGATTAGGCTGAGATGTATCTATCATGCACTGATGTAAGCAACATTACACCGATTCTATTATTAAGTACCATGTAATAAGGTGGTGTGAATATTGTCATCGGGCACCATTCCGAACTCTGGGCAGTAAACTCAGAATTTCGTAACATAAATATCCAATAGTAAATGGGTTATCACTTGGAGATTTTGATTTGTTGTTAAAGCTAAGCTAATTCGGAGGCCTGCGGGTGGCTTGGAATAGCTCTGACATTATAATTATTGGCTCTTAACCACACAAGGGAGCTTTAACTTAACTCATTTCTAAATTCCTTTATTAAAACCAAAACCCCATCAAGAACAAGTAATTTGAACTAACGACTTAAGTGCGAACAGACATAAAATACGAACTTTTTTATATTAAATATTTTATGTTACAGTTCTCGAGAACATTTCCTTCTGAGCTTGCTTCAATTCATTCTTATTTAAGGTTTGAGATGACGAGTTCGGAACGATGCCCTTTGTTTCCTCGTAATTTATTTTGACTTAGATGAGTTTTCTTTTTCGTTTGCAATTCAAGTAGTCGATACTAAAGTAGGATTTTTTCTAGGGAAATTCACAGTTTTATTAAGACCTCTCTGTAAACAAACTGGAGAAAACATTTTTAAGGCTTTGTAACGCCTTAGATTTTTCTGTTCACTACTTTTTAAACAAAAATAACTTTTGAACAGAATCGTAGCAGGAGGCGTTTTGTAGTACTGCATACTGCCATGAGGACGTAAAGGAGAATTAGACAAACTGGTCCTGGATACCAATAAAGACCACTAACGATGACGTAGTAACAAAAATTGGCCAATCAATGGACAAAGTTCAAAGCCAAACTTTTTATTAACACCCCTACCAGCTAGTATTTTGATTAATTGCACAACCGAGGAGGTTTTATTAAAAATTGTTGTGTTTGTTTCTTGCAGTGTTCCTTGTTTCAGCATCTGTTGTGTAGAAGGTAATAATTTAGAACTGTTGAGGTATTACGGTATTGTTAACGCTGTTTTTGGGTAGTTGGCAGAACTACAAGCGGTTAGACCTTCAAACTTTTGTGTAGGGTAAAAAGGTGTATCAGTTGTTTTAAAAATTTCCTTTTTGCCCATGTATTTCAAGAGGCTTACAAAATTTTATGCTTTCTATTTAAAATTGTAATTTGTGTGTTGCGTACATTCACAAAAACATAGGGTACATTCAAACGTGTTTTGTGGGACTTCTGTGTTATATTTCTGTGTATTTTATATAAATAAATAATAATAAATGAAAATAAAATAAAAACTTATAAAAAATAAATTTAAAAAAAAAAGGTATTGTATCTTGCTTTATAGCTAAGCTCCAAAACTAATGGAAGTGACAAATTTTGAGTCGGCGACAATTCCATGTAAAATTTTTATGTTATTTTGTGTTTTGTTTATTTCTCTAAAATAATTTAATGATTTTCGTTGATTTGTATAATAACTTTGTATCTTTGTTGCTGGTTTGTTTGGCCTCTTTCTTTTGTCGGTTAAAAATATCATCACAAGTGCCAAGGGACATAGGCAGACAAGGTCACAGTATTTGTCGTGCGTGAAATACGGTACTGATTTCAGCTGGATCTTGCCATTAGCAGAAAACTTAATTTAATAACACAACATAACATAGCATCACGCCTTCTTGATTACCTCGTTGGTGTAGTGGTCCCCCTGCTGGGGTCGTGGCGATTGCCGCAACGAACCCGGGACCTCGGTAAAGGTTGGAGAAAGTTGATTTTCTACACTCAAAAAAAAATTGGGTTTGGTTCCAAGCGGGAACTATGCGCATGAGGTCTTAGGTTCGTTTTTCAGGTTGGGCAAAGTGTTATTAGGGTTTTCTGTTAAGAAGTTCTAAGTAAAATAGCCTGGAGTTTGGAATTGTGCCCGATGACAGCAATAGGCTACCCACCTATCTATATAATTATAAGAACCTAAAAGAGTTGGGACTAAAATATGTTATAACACATTTTTTTTAACGAAAACTTTATTGCTCTCCGTCCCACCTCATAATAAACTTGGAACAAAATACCTACTGAAATGTTATACAGAAAACAGAAAAGAAGCCAAGTTAACTGAGCTACAATGCAACAAACTTCCCATCGTAACTCAATCACGAGTCCTCAGGAACTCTTACCACGGGTAAATTAATAGGTTGTTACTAAGCCGTTAACTTTTCAACTTTTATTTCTTTGGTAACTCGGCTTAGAAAGTTTTAATGACCGAGTCCTTTATTATAAATATCATGACGCATAATAAAATCTACTAAAATAGGATGATTTTTGCGGTACAACACGTTATGAGATCACAGAAAACCATTCTTATAATAGTAATTTATTAATTATGCTATTAATAGGTTGTTACTAAGCCGTTAACTTATCTACTTTTATTTCTTTGGTACTCGTAATTCGACTTGGCAAGTTTTAATGACCAAGTCCATTATTAATTCTTTATTGTACACATATCAAGTAACATACATAGATACATTTAAAATAAAAACATACAAAGGCGAGCTTAACTCAGAATGAGTTTTTTTCCAGCAAACCTACTGGGCGAAAGAGAGTCCTTTGCTATAAATACCATGACGCATAATAAAATCCAGTAAAATATTATAATATGTGTGGTACGACACGTTATGAGATCACAGAAAACCATTCTTATAATAGGAATGTATTAGTTATGTTATTTATATTATTAATAACATACATACATACATGTATGTTATTAATAATATGTTATATTTCCTAACAGAAAATCCCAATAACACTTTGTCCGACCTGGGAATCGAACCCAAGATCAACGAAGCATATATATATAATTCACAAACACTAAAGTTTTATTTCTTTTGGATAGAAAAATACGACCCCAAGAATCAAATTTGCACTCTTTGTGTACCCCAAGTGCTCTGGCAATTAAGCTATCTCAGCATTTGCTCGCTAAAACGAATACTTGTTGCACATTTTAACGACACAAGGTGACGTGATTTATTATATTTAGTGCGCATCAGATTGCTATCAAGAAATTCAAAGAGCGTAGCAAGAATATTGTAATACTATGGGTGTGAAGAAAATTTTGAAAAATCAATATGGCGACTGGTCAAACGTATTGGCCATCTTGACATTAAAAGAAAATTTGGTTAACTCATACTGTAGGGTGAGGAACTTTGTCCCTACCAGTAATATCGCATTTTTTTAGTTGCTCACTGAAAACACGCTTATATATGTATGTTAGAGTAAGGGTACCTAATTGATGCAGTTGCCTATAGTTGTCAACCCTAGCTTCGACATTAGGTCGTGATCGAATTTACGTCCCCTCGCTTGACAAGCGACCTTAACCATTGAAAATAGCTGTAACTGTATAATCTTCTATAGAAGGCATTAACAGTTTTATTCAAGTGGCAATACAAAGAAAAATGCTTACAAGACAAAAAGAAAACAAATACTTAGAGAACACATTTATTTTAATTACATCTACGTGCCTTTTTCCTGTTACAATGTGCTTGACCTACAAGTTGTTATTTTGAATTAAATACAGCAACAAGATAAGGGAATAACAGCTCTTCAAGCCGACGCAATCACATTTTAATTGACGGCATCGTTGAGAACTGTGAAGATTGAATACCCGTTGTAGAGAGCCTGGAAAAGAAAGAGGAACATAAAGTTAAAATAAGTTGCACTAAAAATTACTCAGATTTTGGGTTACCAATTTTTATTTTAGTATAATAAGTTTCGTGAGACACATTCATATTAATTATTGTTCAACGGTTATTACTCACTTGCATTCTTCGAGAGTGCCCGACTAGTTTCGAACTTGAACGGTGCCCTTAGTCATGAACTGAGCCCGCGGCGATGTCGCGAGTCAAACTCAAACATGACTAAGGGCTCGGTTCGAGTTCGAAACCAGTCGGGCAATACCAATTTTTATGTCCATACAACGCCTAAAACAATGTATTACCTTCATATAAATTTGCCTACATGACAGTCATTTCCATTTCACGTTTGTATAGTAAAAGCCTGCTTTTTAGGGTTACTTACTTCAAAAGGAAAAACGGAGCACTATTAGATAACTTCCTTGTCTGTCTGTCTGACTGTTAAGACCCTTTTTCTCAAGAACTGATATTTTCTAAATTATTGATAGTGAGCTAAGATTGGGAAAGCTTAGTTGGCAGAGCGTCTGGAGTATTCATCCGAGAGATGCAGGTTCAAATCTTGCTCACGACGGTTTTTTTCTTTACACAAAAGCTTCTGAAACTATGTATTTCTATACAATTTTGTGCCTGGCCACTATTTTGCTACGACACCATATGTCATTGTGACGTATCTGAGTAGTGCCTTATCTACGTAAAATAAGAAAGTGAAATAAAACTTAATAAATTCTAGCTTCAAGCCATGTGTGTTGAGTACACTTTTATTGGAGAGTCTTGCCTTTGAGAGCTTGTAGAAGATGTGTTCTCAAAGCGGTTGGAACACATTCGGAACACATTTCTATCTTGCTTATGTACAAATATGGGACATGAAATCACAAATGTTTGCATCGTCTTATATTGCAACATATGATTTGCTCGGCACCTTACTTGCTGAGGATTTATCTCCTTTAATAATTCTTATACCATTAACTTGAAGGTTTGGATGTTTAAGAACTGATGTGGATGCAATCTGATATATAGGTCCGGAATTTATATTTTTTATTCCGGGTGAATGCAAGTTTCTTCTGGATCTATGTGCTCCATCTTCGGCCACACCATCGCTTACCATCGGTTGACCACCAAACGTAGATGCATTTTTGATTAAAAGAAAACCAGAAAAGGAAAATTGTTTGGGTAAAACTGCAGGTTGCAGCTAGTATTTACTCTTCTTCTTCTTACTGCCCTGGTCCCAAGCCATTTGGGGTCGGCGCAATATGTTTGTCTCTTCCATTCTTCCCTGTTAGCCGTCCCTATATCGGTCACCCCCTTTTCATTCATGTCATCGATCACACAATCCATCCATCTTTTCTTTGGTCTACCTCTACCCCTCCATCCATCAACATTCATATTCATTACTCTCTTAGTCACATGTGTCTCATCCCTCCTCATCACGTGTCCGTACCAAGATAAACGGTTTCCTCTTAACTTTTCTGTCACTGGCGCTATTTTCAAACTTCCTCTAATATACTCATTTCTTACCTTATCCATTCTTGTCACTCCACACATCCATCTCAACATTCTCATCTCCGCTACATGTAGTCTTCTTTCATCCGTCTTCTTCATGGCCCAGCATTCCGATCCATACAGGACGACAGGTATTAGTATTAACTAATATTATAAATCTACATTTGTTTCCTTTGCACGATTAAATTTGGCACAGAGCATAAATACGATCCGAAAAATACATACAATACTTTTATCCCGAATGATTTCTATTGCTCTCCAGACATGTTACTCTAGAGGGTGCTGGTATCAATTTGGTATTTAATAAGCTTTTATAGTTCGGAGTATTCTAAATTTAAATGAAATATGTAGAGATGTGGTATGAAACTAGTTTTTAATCATATATAGGTAATGATATTTTTTAATACATGTTGAGGCCATGTAATGCCTATATTAATTACAATTTTACAAGGAGACATTGAAAAAATAATAGGGAAGATTTTTAGAATAGGTATCGCCAGGCGTCTCCTTAAGACGAATACAAGGTGGATTGAAAATTCAATAGCTTTGAACACGACAAGGTAGCTCAGGTGGTAGAGTGATGACACGAAATGTCAAGGGCCGTGTATTCAAGCCCCGTTTTCGCCTATTATTTTTCAATGTTTCCTTGAAATATAGTAACTAGTTTTTAATATTATAAATGTATAATTGCATACAGTAGCAAAAGTCATAGTAAAGGCTGACGCATATAGTACAGTTAGGAATGTAAAAGGCCGCACCGCAACGCAACGCATTGCAAAAATCCTGCTACATAATAACAAAACAACCATTCCATAACTGTTACCACCTTACTGATACCATTAGGCTATTAATGCTAACATTTTCTAATATAAAAAAAAGTATAAATTCTAAGATAACATTTTAAAATTTATTCATTTCGTTAACGGGAAGCAGAAGAGCTTGCCTTCATTACATTAAAATGAATCGTCCAAATATAATCACGCAAATCCAATCCTCGATGTCAGGCACATTAGTTAAGCTTCAGTTATTCTGCCCAAGTAATTTACTTGAATCGTACTTGACAAAATTAAGTTAAAGCCATATTTATGGACAGAAATAAAATAAGTAGGAAATACGGTATTTTTTTTAAATCACCTCATTAGTGTTGACTCGAATACGAGGCGGCTTTGCTCGCTTGCAGAGGCAATTATAGAGAAGGTAATTTGATTTCCGGCATTTTATATTTTTAGCTATTCAGCAGGAAAGGACTTTATTTCTAGAATGTTCAGCTACTCGTATCGGGAACTTGGCATTATTGTAATGGTTTACTTTTTACACGAGTGCCTAAAAAATTAGTGTTATGGTTTTAGGATTCATGTATGTAAGCATGTATGTTTGTGAGTTTCTTTATTACATCATAACTTCTAAACGCCTGAATCAATTTAGATGCATGAGGAATATCGAAGGAATATCGTTAGAATTCTTACATTGTCCCATGTAACATAAGCTCAGTCAGATAAAAAAAATGGTAGGCGTGCTTTTAAATCATTTCAACTTGTTTATGAGTATAAAATAGAACTTTTAACTTTATGAACATGTTATTATTTATTAACTTATGGACTAGCGAAACCCGCTTCAACATCACGGCTCACTATATGACGACCCTACCATATTGGCTAAAAGGGACTTGTTTTCCTACTGATCTGACTTACCTGAGACACAGGTTTGACTAAACCTAGTCAGAGCAGGTACATATTATTCTAATTCCGAATAAAATTTCCAGCATCTTTTATTAATATATTTAGTTTAAATTTGTTTTATTTATGCAATAAGAAAACTTTTGTATAAGACCTACTTCTTACTTAAAAATACTCCTTCCGACCTTAGTTCGGTCACTGCGGCCTATCTCCATGGAGATTAGCCAAGTACGCAGGAGATATTATAGTGCACAAGTGTATGCGCAAACACAGGTGCACTCCCTCTTCCTTCACTCTCATATTCCGATGGGACGGAAATCTGACACGACCAGAGAGAGATAATGTGCAGGACCGACGGCTTTACGTGCTCTCCGAAGCACGGGGGTGTCACACCACCAACTTCCTGACTCCGAACTGCTACTGAGAATTTCCTAACAGAGAAATTCAATAACCCTTTGCCCGACCTGGGAATCGAACCCTCACGCTCAGCAGCCGCGCTTGTGACCACTAGCCCAACGAGGCAGTCTTATTACTTACAACTGTGGCTGCTGGCAACTGTTGTTTTTTTGTAAGAGCATTAAATTATTTTATTTATTTACAAAATTTAGATTTATGTCTACGACTGGACGTAATACGAAGAAGAGGCTATGGGAAATACGCAGAATCTGAATAATCACATCTGTATAATCCCTGTAGGGTACGATAGAGGTGCAGTCTTGTGCAGTTTTTTTTGTGCCCTATCAATCCAATCGGTGGTGAGATAATTATTGCCACCTATCCAGTACGATCCCAGATTTTGGGGCGGCTACTGAGAAAAAATCTATAACATATTTTCTGGGCCTGGAATTGAATCCAAACACATAAATTCAGCAGCAGTGCTTACGTTAAACCAACGAGATTAACCTAGTTTGCAATAAAAGGAGAAATAAATGGAAACCGTAGTAGTTTCTCTTATTTCTGGATGTGACAGTTTTTGATAACAGTGGAGGAGGCTTTTGTATTGTTGCATGTGAAAAATAATTTATCTCAGTGATAGTGCTTCAAGTTGCATTCGTCGGATGATTATTGAAATTCCTAGAGTGGGGCAACGTTTTCTAAAAAAAAAACAAGAATTATAGAGGTGAATTTAATTATACTGCGGAAATATAAATTCAAATAATTTTATTTGTAAACATTGGAACATGTGGTAGGCACATTTTATAAAATGTTTGGCCATATTTTGCTTCTTAAGCATACAAACCACTTATCATAAAAAAATAGATTCTGTTATAAATTACCTTATATTATATAGTCATGCAAAATAACTTTGCCCGCCCGCAAATATAATAATTATTAATATATATATATATATATTTTAAAAACGTTGCCCCACACTAGGAATTTCTTCCTGTGTCGTGGGTGCGTTTACAGACATATAATCTCACAAGCACACTAACACCCAGACAGGAAACGAACCTGCGACACGCAGCGCAGCAATCGGTCTCTCGACCACTGCGCCAACCGCGCTGTCAAATTTTATACTCGTATGCACAGTGGCGGACAGTGTACGGTCTAAAAGCTCCTGATGATGCCCCGTGGGAGGGGGGGAGGGGAACACGTGTAGTAGTTGGAGTTAGTTGCAATTTTTCACCGCTTGCGTATGTGCTCTATATATCTATATATTTGCGGGCGGGCGGGCGATTACGTATTTGCATGACTACCGTCAATATTGTGGAAGTAGCTAGATATTGTATTTATTTGCATCCATTGTAATGGACTTCCGCAAAGTAATGCCTGAATCTATTCAGTAATTACTAATTACAGCCAGGCACACATTTATTTAATATGGATTTAATAAATAGATAGTTTAAAGGTGGATTCTACCCAATGATTCCGTTCTGGATGCCATAAAATGTTTCAATTTTAGTTATATCACACAAAATTTGCCCCTATTTCACGAGCCGCACGTTTAATCAATAATATATTTTAACAAAATATAGATATATTTGGACTTACCCTGCCGAAATATTTGGAAGCAGCAGAAAGGTGCGTTGAAAGTGATGCATAATTAAAAATAGTAAGTTTTATTAAGTGTTATAAGTTAATTTAGTCTTAAGTTAAATTGTAGTTTTATAGCACCGCTTTGGATTGTACGATGCTATAAATAGTTTTAAATACAAAAAAAAAATCCTTAGGGCTCAAATTTGACTCTCACTTTACAAAGTTCTTTAAAACTACAACAGATTATCATCTTCTATTCTTGTCCTGTCTGTTCTTTAGGACAAGTAACTGGTTGTATTTATTAGCCCGGTATGTGGAGTGTGATATTAAGATAACATCAGAACCTGGCGCATACATAACATTTGGTGTGACATAACTAGATAGAAGAAGACCGTATCGGTGGCGGTTACCACCAACAACAGCATTCCTAAAGAGGATTGACGTCAGGCAGGCGACCGGTCATAAAACATAGCCAAAACTTTAGCAGCATGCCAGATATAGGTATGCTGCGCCGACCCCAAATAAATTGGGATAAGGGCAGGGGGATGATGATGATGATGATGGACTGGTTGTATTTGTATAGCAAGAAAACAAATTTCTTCTTACAAATTTTACCTAGTTGGTCAAGTTGTCCCAAGCACGACTGCTGAGTATGAGGTCCTGGGTTCAAATTCCGGGTCAGGCAAAGTGTTATAGGGTTTTTCTAGTAAATTCTCGGTAGCAGCCCGGAGTAACATTACAAAATAACAGCATTATACTAAATGCTTATGAAAGCATATACGGTACGTTAAAAAAAAAAAAATCTGTCCCTTTGTTCCTAATCTTCTTTCGGCTAATCTCCGAAACGGCTCCACTGATTTTGACGGGACTTTCACTGGCAGATAGTTGATATTATAAGGAGTAATTTGAGTGCCTACTTTTATTTTAGAAAAAGATTTAGGGTTTTGATCAATAAAATAATTACAGCCTGAAAATCTACGCGGGCGAAGCCGCGGGCACATCTAGTACTAACTATAAATTACCTGGCTAAAAGTTTCTATAGACAGCAAAGCTATTCCTCCTGCGCTAAGCTTCAAGGGTCTTTGAGCAGCCCTGATGAGGATCAACAGGTCTTTTTGCAGGTCCACCGGCCAAGCTGTCCAGGTTGACTCGTAGGCTGCAAGTGCGATACCTTCACTCTGTGGAAGAATATTTTAATAAAAAAAATTATTCGTGAGTGGTGGTAGGAATAGGTGGAATGGTTTAACATAACTTTTATTATGTGGGTCAAGATCAGAATGGAATCCGTTTACAGATAAATATTTCAAATGAATCAACTCACGCGTAGCGAACTTTTAAGTTATACATTTTTGTGGAAAGAAAAATAATTAAATAAATTGTAAAGAAAATTAAAGATAAATCTTTGAAAAGCATTAACGCATGCTAAGCGAACTCTAAAGTTATAATATTAAATGGAAAAAAAATACGGTCGCGAGCAAGATTCGAACCTGCGCCTCCCGGATAACTAACCAGGCACTCTGACCACTAAGCTATCTTGACCTCGAGTACGCGACCGTATTCTTTTTCCATTTAATATTATAACTTTAATACAGAACATGTATAGGGCCTGAATAGTAGCGATGACGTCAGTAAAAGACGTATTGAAATTTGGAAATAGAATTTGAAGTTGTGAGCAGAGGTCGGGATGGCATACACATACACATACCAGACCCAGATCAATTATCTGTAGATCATACAAATATTTGCTCCGTGCAAGAATTGACCCTGCGACACGCTATGTAGCAGTCGGTCTATCGACCACTGCGCCAACTGCACCGTCAATTATCGATGAAAGAAGAAATAACTAAACCCCGCGCAGTGTATTTTTTTTTTATTGTAGACTTAGTTTTAAAATAGAGTGAGATAAAAAATATCCATAACACAAAATTAGACTGTAAAAACATCCACAACTGCCTCGTTGGTCTAGTGGTCTCAAGCGCGACTGCTGAGCAGGAGGTCTCGGGTTCGATTCCCGGGTCGGGAAAAGTGTTATTGAGTTTTTCTGTTAGGAAATTCTTAGTAGCAGCCCGAAGTTTGGAATTGTGCCCGGTTGATGGCACTAGGCTCACCACCTATTACATGGGGCTTAATAACAGCACTGGTGAAATGTGGGTGTACAATTGTGTACTCTGCCTACCCCTTCGGGGAATACATGCTATGTATGTATGTACAATATTAGAGCGAAACCAACACAAAGTAAATACAAGTATATCTCAGAGTTCATTTTCAAGGATTAGAGAATATGTTACATATTTCATTTGCGAGTATTCCGACTTTTGCTTTATTTTTTTTTCCTGACGGGGTAAGCAGAGGTGGAAGCGGATTAATTCATCACTGGAGGATTACTGGCTAGTATGTGAATTTATGTGTGTGATTATCGACTTTTTATGTATGAGGTTAAAATTCCGATGGTAACTTTTAAAGTAGAGATTAGATTAGCTGATTATTGAGGTTTAGGCAAAACACATTAACACTATAATTTGGGTGACTATAAAAAAATACTTATAAAATATAGCGTTCAAGGATTTTGAGCAATAGGAATACAGGGCAGTACCTCTGCTCATTACTAACTTTTAAACTATCACGTTGCATGATAGTACTACATGTTAACAGAAATTAACGCGTAATAAATAAGTACCGTTGAATCACTAGACGTTTCGACCAAGTTGCATTGATCGTGGTCACAAGTAGACTGCTTGTGACCACTGTCCATCAGCCAGGATCAGTACATTTATTCCTATTCCTCAAAATTCTAAACTAAATAGCACAGGAAGTATTTAAAACAATAGCTTGTTTTAAATTTTTGTATTATAACTTTCGTGAGACACATTCATATTAATTATTGTTCAACGGTTATTACTCACTTGCATTCTTCGGGATTGCCCGACTAGTTTCGAACTCGAACGGATCCCTTAGTCATGAGCTGAGCCCGCGGCGATGTCAAACTGGTTGTTTTAAATTGACTATACAGGTTTCTACTTACTTGAATGATTAATTCGTTGCCCAAGTAACAGTAGATGTAGGCATTTATGAGTGCAATACTCAAATATGCTAGGAATGTTACTAGCAAAGTCATCTGTTGTACACCGACCTGAAAAGTTATATCCCATAGTGAAACATATACAAGAAAGAGATCAGTAAGTCCAGCTGTATGTTTAGTGAACTTTTTTGTATCAAATGTTTAATTTATACTGGAACGGTATGAATAAAAATAAAGGCACATTTTTTGAAAAAAAAAAAAAAAAAACGTTTTCTGGATAAAAATGCGCCTCCCGGATAAATAAACCGCGCGCTCTGATATTTCTTTTCGACAAAAATGTATAACTTTACAGTTTGCTATGCGTGCGTTAATGCGTTTGAAGGATTTATCAGTAATATAAAGGTTGTTTCTGAATACTTCATACGAAGTCATGGAGTATTCATTCGTTACGGACTTTTAACCTTGGTTTTGATCTGACTCATAAAACAGTTGGACGACAAAAAGAAATACAAGTAATGAATTAAATGTCAAAGCGGTTGGTTATGTAGTCGAGAGTAGTTGCTGCCAATATTCAAAAAATATTTGTATATGCAACATAGTTGTTGCTAGTCTGAGTATGTGGACCTAGGAATTTCTCCTAATTACAGATATATTTCAGGCGAGTTGGTCGCCAATCGTAGATCCATTTTTGTTGCGTATTGAACGGGCAAGCAAAGCGTTTTATGGAAAAAAATGGTTGCGTTGACATATATCACATGCATCAGATATGTATCTAATCTATAAACGCACCAACGATATAGGAAAAGAATTTAGTGTGGTTTATCCCAAACTTTACCTCACTATATAAAAAAAAAGGTAAAACTTTACCACAGTCACCATAACAGCGTTCAAACATAATTCGACAGTCACTGCCAAGTTTTGAATCAGGAAATACTCTTTGAAAATACTCTCCATCTTCATTGAGTACCTGTAACAGACCAGCATTTTTTAAACTCCATACAAATAGTTAGCTCTAAAATAATATATGTCTATACGTGGGTTCTTCTATCTGTGTGATATTCCCAATAATCTTAGTAATACACGCTTGAGATATTATCGGTAAGTTTGTAAAGTTTGTGTTTACATGTTTGTGCTCGTGACTTTCGTTTCGTTTTCGAAATTCTACTTCGTTGGTTTAGTAAGAAACAACTGCTGTTGCTCAAGCTCAGCGTGCTTCAAGTTGCGTGGGTTCAAGGGTCGGTATTTTTTATTGTTTTTTTTTTTTATAAATTTTCGCTAGTTGCCCGGAGTTCGAAATTGAGTCTGGTAGGTGCTAACACCTGTTAAATGGAACTTATTGGTAAAACGTGGGTGTTCAACAGCACACTTCTGTCTATCCATTCGGGGACTACAGGCGTGATGCTATAGTACTACTATTATGGTACATTTATTTAATGTATTGTATTTAAATGTATAGTATATTAGCTGTGCCCGCGACTCCGTCCGCGTGGATGTCGTAAATTAACACCATGTCGTGTATGAACACAGATATATGATTATAATAAAACAACTTTTAACCGGATTAATCGCGTGTAATACACACGATTAATACGGTTAAAAGTTGTTTTATTATAATGTATAGTGATCGCGAAAACCTAAGATATTACTACAAATATATAATTAACAAATGTTCTACGTGATTATTTAAATTGGCATAACTTTTTTATGACATGAAACAAACACTAAATGTTAAGTGAAGATTACCACAATATATTATTGAAAACGACATCTAAATCGGATAAGTCGTTTCTGAGATTAGCGTGCACAAACGCACAGACAAACAGATAAACAGACAAACAAACAAAAACTCTAACAATCATTGTTTTGGATGTTATTTGTGTTGATAAAGGTCCCAATAATATTTTTTCTTATATATCTTCCATGTACAGACAGCGATCCGTTACATTTTTATTATAATTATGTATTGATTGATGATGATGATGATGATGATGATTACATTAATGTATCATACGATTTAAAATATTGACGTTTATGAATTGAAAATGCGCGTGTACCAATTTCGAATCTAGAAATTCAATTTCAGCTGCACCTATTAACAATATTACGATACTATCACCAAGCGCCATTTAACGAAACTTTCATTCTACTTGTAAAATTAAATTGAAAATAAAACAACACTACCTCATCAACCGAACATGTTTCTTTATGATCTTCTTGAATCTCATTCTCATAACCATTTCAAACTCTCTCGAGTATTCTAAATTCCTTATTTCATTCTGCAAGTGTATCAGTTGATCACATAAGTACATTATCATGCTGAACACTAGGCTTCGCATTGCAAATGCCCTGCACATTCCGGGAAAAACGCAGATCGCAAGAATTTGAAGAGCAGTGACTAAATTCGTTGAGCTTTCCATAGGGTCGAATGGCAGCCAAGCTTCTATGGACATTTCTCCTTCAAATAAAGCTAGCAGACTAAAAGCTCCAATCACTGCAGCTGATATTCCAGTCATAAATATTGCACATTTTGCCATCAGTCTCTTCCTATCTTCAGTTATTTCATCACCAGAACTCTCTATTTCGTTAATAAGAGTCCTAAGCTGGTCTCGTTTGATCAAAAATATAATTGTCTTGAAAAAGAAATTGTATACAACCAGAGACTTATCCAAATTGGACAATAATATTGTGGTGTCACTCTTTTTTAGGTAAGTCCCTATTCCGACTAACACGAGAAATATAACTGTTAATAAATACAGAAATGTTTCGTATAATTTGTACAGTATGTTTTGGTTTTTGGTGAAGTCTTCTTTGGGCCATAATCCGACAAAGAAAAGATATTTAATGCTAAATGAAAAAAAACCTTGGTCGAGCAAATAAAAACGGTCTAGCATGGAGGGAGCCATTTTGCAAATGACGACGATCATTTGTCGGTAATGAGCGTAATGGTGCGGATACAAATGTTGCTGATTTGTCTTTATATAATTAGTTTATTTGAGTTTTTTTTCTTTAATATTTTGCTGATATTGGTATTTTTAATATACTGGTTACCAATAAATCTATCTACCATTTCATTTCATCCATTTGTGTATGTACAATCGCGTGTAACATTTATATCGGCTAAATTCCAAAACGATTATCTTCTTAAACATCTTGCAATTCACGCAAACAATAAAAGTGTGTTCCAAAATATTCTGTGAACAATATCTTATAAGAATTGGCAGCAAATCGAATTTCGTCGAGTGTAGTCTACTTTTTACATGTGACTGAGCTGCTTACGTCTTGTCAAACAAGTTGTTCGTCGATGTTCTATTTAGGATGGTCCATGTTTGGCACAAAATGCTGGAGGCACCTTTCTTCGTATTTGTTATTATTGTAATTCTTTATTACATATCTACTATAAGATGTTATTTTTTTACATGCCATGCTAATACGGCTGAATTGGTTTTCAGAGTTTTTCAAGCGAAAGGAAGGCCTCTCATTTGGCTTATCGACTGCTATATATTGAGAGCAACCGGGAAGACTTAAGGAGGTGATAGCCTAGATGTATGATCGTTGGACTGACGAGTCAAAGGTCGTAAGTTCGAATCGAAGGCGCGCACCACAAACTTTTTGAAGTCATGTGCGTATTATAAATTAATTATCACTTGCTTAAATCGGTCGAAAGAAAACATCTTGAGGAAACCAGCACACCTGATAGATGTGCTCTTGATAGATGTAGCTTAAACTCTGCGTTGGCGCTTGAATGAGAATTGTATGTCATTTTATTTAAATTAGCAAACTTTGGCTCCAGGTGAAGTGGTGGTCAAACGGTCAAAGCCCATAAAGAATTAAAAATAAAAACTCAGCGATCCTTTACTCACCAAAGTCTAAACCAACCATGAACACCTCAGATTTCGTGTTAATCTTTAGGCAATTCAGAATTCTGTTCAAACTTCCCGATCCCATTTCGCAATGCAGTGTAAACTTCCAGAACAAAATTTCTCATACGTCCTCAATTTTGGACCTCAAGTAAATTTATCCCCCAACTAATGTGTACCAAGCCTTATATAACAAACTTTGCACAAATTGTGCAACTTTGGACTGCAATATCTTGGATAATAGACGCCAATTTCCACATACTTTGTCTCTTTCTTGCTCGATTAGTAGACAAGGAAGGAGATATAAGTTTGTAAACTACAAATGATGAATTATAGTGGGTTAATGTCATAAGTATTGAACAATGGGGTAAGTAGTTTGTGCGGTAAAGGGCAGTTTCTCAGTACTTGTTTGTAATTGATATACGAGATTTATTATTAATGGACACTTTATTAGTTATAAAGGTCAGTTGAAGTTTTTTACTAATGGCGGATGTTATAACTTTCGTAAGTATACTTAAGTTGTGTGCTTTCTTAGTCGCTTTTATTTTAATAATATTTTTTGGTATATGTTCGTTTTGCTTTTGCTAATCAAATATACATGAAGAAAATTATTATATTTGCAACTATAAGATAATGGTAAAGCCTTATGATCTGTAATACAGGTTCTACCTGTATTAGACACGATAAAATCGTGTTTACAAAAGGTAAACATTATTTGAAATACATACTGCTAAAGTAACAATTTTTTAATAATTCCTAGTGACTTTTTATAATGTTGCTAAATAGATTTCGCCAGGTGACTCCTTAAAATAAGAAGAAGGGGACTTGAAACCTAATAGATGCGAATATACGACACGGTAGTTCAGTAGGAGAGCTATTATACGGTATGTCAAAGGGTTAAGTCCCGCCGGTATTTTTTTTTCTGTTTCCTTAAAAAATAGTAATTACTGTAGGCATTACATGGTCTTAACATGAAAAAAAAAAAACCTAGTGAGCAGGTTTTGAACTTGCGCCTCCTGAATAAATACTCCAGTCTCTATACGAATAAATACTCCAGGTTTCTACATACCACAACTGTTTCCTGGGAAATACAATCAAGCCATATTTAAGGCTAGAAAGAAAGGATTTCCAAAAAAAATTATTAAAGAAAATGTTTTTGAAACACATACATCTCTGTCAAAAATTTTCTTAATAATTAAAACATATTAGAGATAAATCTTTGAAAAGCATTAACGCATGCTTAGCGAACTCTAAAGTTATAATATTAAATGGAAAAAGAATACGGTCGCGAGCAGGATTCGAACCTGCGCCTCCCGGATAAATACTCTAGGCGCTCTGACCACTAAGCCACCTCGACCTCTGCTCACCACCGCGAATTCTTCGTCCACATTTTAATACGACTTTTGGCGTAATTAAAACATACTTAAGTAAAATGTGAAATGAGAATACTGTATAAAAAAAAAAATTGGTATTTCTATCATACAAATTTTAAACAACTTCATTGTAAATACATAAACGTAAATAAAACATTAATTGTTTGAACAATGCAATAACCGTTCATATGGAAAATGTGTTTATAAATAATCCTTTAAGAATCAAATTTATTCTCATAGATTTGAAAACTTTGATTGTAGCTTTAGCCTCAATCCCTCAGTTACATTCAATACAAAGGTTTACTGTCAATATGTAGTAATGGTTGTGGTTAAAGAAATGCATCGTCACTCTAAAAGCTTAGAGTGCTTTCCGAGCCACTTATATGGAGAATGTTGGAGATGTCGAACTATTTGTTCACGATCTCCATAAAATAATAATTTGAATGTGAAAAAAGACTTAAATTTTATTTATTTTATTTCTTATTTACTAATTTATGTACACACAAGATACAAATAAACGGACAAACAAAATAAGGAAAATAAAGTACAGATGCACTGCTTATTTCATAAAGAAATTAATTTTAATAATAAAATTTACAATAAAGATACTATTTCCATATTAGCATTACCCTTTATTTTCAAAATTTTCTTTGAGTGAATAAAATCAGTGTATAATGTAGTGTTCGTTTACAGTGAGACATTGGTAACTCATTTATATGTGATGGGAGTTTATTGAATATTCTTATACATTGAGTAACAGGTTCTACGTTTCAGTTGCGCTTGGGACCGCAAGACCAAGGAGGCAGTTTTGATTGAAATCACTGGTGAAGATAACGTGAAAACCAACAGTAGGGTGCTCTGAACATATGCAATTTGTCTTCCGTCGACGTATTTGTAAGTCTCCGGAGTTTTATGCACTTGCCTTGTATTTCCCCTACAAAAATCCCTTAGAAGGTTGCTCTTTAAAAGTGTTGTTTTTTGTCAGCAACCCTGACACATTTTTAATAGCATGGTGCTTTGAGATTCGATTCGATTGAGAGTTCGAAATTTCAAAGACTTTGAAACGCTCTTTAAAAATCCTTCCTAGCCGCTGTGCTAGATCCCTATCGGGGTAGGACCCCGTGTGGTGTGTTCTCGCTTTTACCGAGGTCATTGCAGCTATCACCACGAGCCCTGAAACCTTCACTTAGTAACCATGCTTGGGAACACTAGACCAATGGTGCAGTCGTAATAGACAATCAATCTGCCTTACCTTTTCCCAATTACATTGGGGTTGGCTTCTAGTCAAACTCGATGCAGCTTAATACCAGTATTTTACATGGAGTGACTGCCTATCTGACCTCCATAACCCAGTTACTTCGTAATAGACAATATATAAAAACCTTCTCTAATGTTAAAATCACTGAAATATTCATTAGTTGCCGTCTAGAGATGAGCTGGCTCATTCTAAGCCCTCAAAACGACCAAAAAGAAACCATAATAGCATCGTAAAATAAATCCTAGATCAAAATAAATCCTCAAAAAGTACGTCTCAAAACAGTTATAATAATATTATCAGCGTGTTATTGTCCTACTGAAGGGTAATGACCTTTTTTCAGACTGAGAAGGAGATTGATCATCACTATTACTAGATTACTGCGCGTTGGGGATTTGAGACAATCAATGCCAGGGCCTGACTCTGCTAATGAAATAAAAACATAACATTTTTATCCATACGCCACCATATTGAGACTCTATTTTAATAAGGATTGAATAAGTAGTCTGCTTAATCATCAATTATCAACGAGAATTGTCAGTATTCATCAAAAAGAACTGTCAGATTTCACCAAAAAATATAGTGTTAGTTTTCACTAAAAAGACCTGTCAGATTTCACGAAAAAAAAACTGTCAGATTTCACCAAAAAGAATTGTCAGTATTCACCAAAAATTACAGTTGTCGGTGGTGGTTCAGTGGAAAGTCATTAGAAGACCACTGGTCCTATTTAACTTGCAGAATAACAAATACCTAAAATCATTTCATCGACACATTATCGATACTCAATTGAATTAACAGAATCAGTCAAATTCAAATTCAAATTCAAATTTTTTATTCTGTAAATAGGTCTTTACAAACTCTTTTACATGTCATTTTTTAATCTAGAAGGCGCCGGTATTTCCTATCTGACTACCTCGGAGAAGAAAAACCGAAACAAACTCAGAGGTCACTGTCTCTTTTAAAGTCCAGACATCATCTTTATGGTTATGTGAGCGTAATCATGTAGGGCGTCTGGAAAGGCCTTTTGAAGAAAGAACCGTAGCAATTTTAAGTTGACCAGTCCTAACTGACGGCACACATGCATCAGTCACCGTAAAGCTCGAACCATAATTTAGGGAGCTCAACGACCTGTCGCAAGGCGATACCAGATCGGCAGGACATTTGCGTAGGCCATACAAATACTAAAAACTGCCAGACAGTTACAAATCTAAAAGAAAGGGAATATATAACCGACATGATGCTCACATTCACAAATTTCTATTATTATATTCAAAATGTAAAAATATATTATGATTTAATTAAAATGTCAAGTTAAATTTTATTACAATGTCAAAGTAATTGTCAAAATCAGAGATAAACAATGTCAGATTTAAACAAAGTCAAAAACAACCAATCTCAAAAAAAATTTGAACATTATTAAATATTGTTCCATATCCATAATATTATTTTTAATAGCAGATCAATCCCATGCATTTTTGTCGTTCAAATATTCCGAAATTGTGTAATACCCTTTTTTTAAAAGTTTCGTTTTGATAACATTTTTAAATTTATTTACAGGTAAATTTCGGATATCAATGGGTAATTTATTGTAAAAGCGTATACACTGACCCATGAACGAGTTGCTTACTCTGTGGAGACGAGTACTATGAACGGCAAGGTTGTGCTTACTTCTAGTATTCACAGCATGGACATCTGACAATTTGATGAATTTTGTAATGTTTTTACATACATACATTAAATTTTCATATATGTACTGGGAAGCAAGAGTTAGAATATTAATTTCTTTAAATTTTTCCCTGAGGGAAACTCTTGGGCCTAAGTTGTAAATAGAGCGAATAGCCCTTTTCTGCAAGACAAAGATGATATTAATGTCAGCCGAGTTTCCCCAGAGAAGAATTCCATATGACATGATGCTATGGAAATAACTGAAATAAACAATCCTGGCCGTATCTACATCAGTTAAATGTCTGATTTTTTTAACAGCAAATGCGCCTGAGCTAAGTCTAGCTGATAGTTTTTCTATGTGCGGACCCCACTGTAATTTGCTGTCAATAGTGATTCCAAGAAACACAGTAGACTCAACAGGGTCCAACTCCAATCCATTTAATGTTACGTTAGATCGTACCTGTTTAACATTTGGCGTTGAAAATTTAATACATTTAGTTTTTTTCTCATTAAGGAGAAGATTGTTAACATTAAACCAGTGAACAACTTTGGAAAGTGCATTGTTTACTTCGTCATAATTGAGTAACTGTCGTTTAATTTTAAAAATTAAAGACGTGTCATCTGCAAACAGTACAATTTCATGATTTTCTTTAATGTAATTGGGCAAGTCGTTAATATAAATGAGGAACAAAAACGGACCAAGAATTGAACCCTGCGGAACTCCCATGGTGACCGCAGATCCTGAAGATTTTGTGCCATTAACATCAACCCTCTGAATTCTATTGTTTAAATACGAAGTCAGAAGATCGAGAGCCTTGTTCCTTATTCCATAGTGGTGCAATTTTCTGACCAGTGTACAATGATGGACGCAGTGGCGTTGCTCTTCAAATTAATAACATTTTCAATTTAATTCCAATGTCAAATCAATGAATAATCGATCATCGTCATCATCATCAATCAATCATCAATACATATAATAAAAATGTAACGTATCGCTGTCTGTACATGAAAGATATTTAAGAGAAAAAATATTATTGGGACCTTTATCAACGCAAATAGCACCCAAAACAATGATTGTTAGAATTTTAGTCTGTTTGTCTGAGCGTTTGTGCACGCTAATCTCAGAAACGGCTTAGATGTGGTTTTCACTAATATATGCTGTTCATAAATAAAAAAGTTATGCCAATTTAAAGAATCACGCCGAACATTTGTTTTTTACGACATCCACTCGGACGGCGTCGCCGACACAGCTAAAAAAATTCAAATAAATTTACTTAGATCAAAGTTATCTTAATTTAAAAGCATTTTGACTTATCAATAACCCGACTCTAATTATAAAAAAAAAAATCTAAAAGTACGACTTGACATATTTCTAATGTAAATCGATTGGATTTATTTTCAAGTGTAACCCTACAGGCCCCAGGTTTTCTGCGATATGACAATAACTTGCCGGGACTGCGGTGAATGCAGCTGTGTTCCTAGGACTCTGATAAAGTTTGTTGGAGGTTCATGTGGTTTTTAGTCAGTAGAAGCACAGCATCCATGACGGATTATGAAATTACATGTTGTATGTATTAACTGTACAATATTTGTAAAGGTAATCGCATCTACACGACATTGAATTAGCTGCAAAGTTAGGCGTGTCGGTTCACTTTATAGGGAGACTGAATTGAAAGCGATGATGACCATAGAGCTTAAAAATGTCTAAGAAGAATTTGAAATAGTGAGCAGAGCTCGGGATAGCTCAGTTGGCAGAGCGCCTGGGTATTCATCAGGGAGGCGCAGGTTCAAATTTTTGTGAGATGAATCACAAAAATGTATTCCTTTCCTACAGCATCTGTCCTATCGTCGGTGATCAGCGTGTAGTGGGTTGAGCGAGAAACTGGTCTTCTTCTTATCGTGTGGTTGATGTATAACCTAGAGTCAGAGTTTCCATTTAATATTGTAACTTTAGAGTTCGCTAAGCATGCGTTAATGCTTTTTCAAAGACATATCTTGAATTATTAAGGTAATTGCATTCTTTACGACATTGTATTAACTGCAAAGTTAGTCGTGTCGGTTCGGTCACTTGTAAGTACTGAATTGATTGCAATGACGTCGCCATAAGACGTGTTAAAATATGGAAGAAGAATTCGCGGTGGTGAGCAGAGGTCGAGATGGCTTAGTTGGTCAGAGCGCCTGGAGTATCTATCCGGGAGGCGCAGGTTCGAATCCTGTTCGCGACCGTATTCTTTTTCCATTTAATATTGTAACTCTAGAGTCAGAGTTTAAATCACCCGTAAATCTCTGACATGGCTTTACACACCATCAAGAACATCTCTAAAGTGTGCTGGTTTCCTCACTCAATGAAATTTTGGTGTTTGGACGCATCCGGTCAAGAGCATTCTTCTCGTAGTATTTCGAGGTTTTGCAAGCCATATTCCATGACTTTTTCAGCGTCCTCAAAGTTGTTTGTTTCGGTAGCCAAGGCTAAATCATCTGCGTAAAGAAACCTCTCACAATGGTTAATACTAGGTTGGTCGTTCGTGTAGATATTGAACAGTGTAGGTGCCAAAACACTACCCTGAGGGAGTCCGTCCTGTATAGTGGGTGCTTTTACAGAAACATAATCTCACATGAACACACACCTAGACCCGGAACAATTATTTCTAGAACATACAAATATTAGCTCCGTGCAGAAATCGAACCTGTGACGCAGCAGTCGGTCTCTCGACCACTGCGCCAACCAGTCCAGTCAGATATCACAAATAAAAGTTATTGAGAGTACTATAAAAAAAGAAGTAATATTAAATGGCGTCAATATAGAAAATAAATATAGATCTAGCAGAGATCAATAGGTTTTATATATAAACCCTGCGAGGCGAAGATCAGAATAAACAAAGCGTTACCGTTCGGCGCTAAAATTGTCAATTTGGTGAAATGTCTAAGCTTATTATTGTACCAAATTGCTTAGTAATGCAGAACTTATGTTTACAATATTCAAATATTACATTTACTCGGAAAATGTATTGAGTTATAAGGATTGGAAAGGATTGTAGAGGAAAATGATATTCTAAAGGAAAATTTGTTGAACCATCCATACTAATATTATAAAAACGAAAGTAACTTTGTTTGTTTGTTTGTTACCATTTCACGACTAAACGGCTGAACGGATCGTAATTAAAATTGGCAAGGAGATAGATCTTGGAGAAGGACATAGGCTACCTTTTGTCACGCAGACAAAGTCACGGGCATATGCTATTATCTAATATATTAGATTTTTAATATCGTCGAGGCTTTAGTTCTTTTTACATGACTGCCCAAAAAAGGATGGTTATATTTTTTGGGTTTCATATATATGTATATATGTTTGTGAGTTTCTTTATTCCATCATAACTTCTAAACGCCTGAACCGATTTAGATGTATTGGGTATCGTTCAAATCCATACAACTTACAAATAATAGCAATATAGTGGCTATGGTACAAAAAAGGTGTGAAAAAAAAAAATTTTTTTTTTTTAATTAATTTCAACTTATTAATGACTACCTTATTAGTTTAATGGTATATTTCGCTGAGCGTGAGGTCCTCGGTTTGATAACCGGGCTGGGCGACTGTGTGTTACTGATTTTTTCTGTTAAAAACTAGCAGCCCCGAGTTTGGAATTGTGCTTAGAGATAGCAAAAGCTCACCACATCTATATGGGACTTCATAAAAGCGTTGGTGAATTGTGACTGTTGTCGTTAAACTAGCTAAACTAAACTTAGGTACAACTGCCACGAACTACTCGTGTTTCATACACGAGTAGTTGGTGGTAGTTGCAATCTTTCAATATTAACCTCACAAATTAATTACTAGTGACGGTAATGTTACCACTAACTACTCACGTGTTTCGCTCCTCCACGGGGAACCATCTAGGTCCCTATTGGCTATCTCGGTTTCCAAGGAATTGATGGTCACTTTATAGTACATTGTACATTGTAACATACCTAGGACGCAATGTACTACAAAAAACCAATCTGCCTAGGCTGTCAGAGATCTTAATTTGACCAGGACCGACGTCTTAACGTACTCTCTGAGGCACGGAGAGGTCTCGGTATGAAATGATGGTCAGCTATCCACAGACCGATCTCGACAAGCGCAGCTAGCTAGATAGCTAATAGGTACGCAGGCGTCGTTAGACGTTGCAGTCCACCACCGAGTCATCAAAAATTGCAAGTAGTACCAACAATTCTACACGCGTTTCGCCCTTTCAAGGGGTGTGTGTCCACCACCTAACAGCATGGAATACATAGGTAGTGAAAATTGCAATTTTTAACCACTTGCGTATGTGCTTATATTGGCGGGCGGGCGGTGCACAGGTAGTTGCATGACTACCCAATATTGTAAAAGCAGCTAGACTTCCCCGAGGTAACGTCTGAATTTGTTAAAAATTCATAACATTTTGTACAAAATGCGGGCTTATAACTAAGTAACTAATATAACCATCATAACTATTGTTTAAATATTTAATTTGTGTATGCTTACGTCACGAATAATATGAAGGGTTTACACACCCCCGTGTTATTACGTGTGAACCAATAATTCTGTTTGTCAAACAACAGCTCCGTAAATTAGTCCATAGTGATATTAATTAGATACCGTGTTTGTGGCTTTGATTGAAGTGTTTAAATAACAATGTAATGTGTGGTTATAAACACAGTTTAGATTATGCTATAATATTTGAACGACGAACAGTCGGCACTGCTTTAAAGTAAATGTACGGAAATCTTTATAAGATATGTCGAAAATTGTTGAAGAATAGGATCGGAGGGTAAATAAAACCAACATTAAGGTTCTTCGCCACGCAGAGCACGTTTACTTTGGGTTAGTGATTAGTAGCGAATCACTTTATATTACAATATAGGTATTCAAATATCATGAAATAAGTAAATAAGTAGGTCTAGATAAGTCAGTGTGTAGAGATCCGTCCGCCGCGGCGGCTTGCAAGAAACTAGCGTTATTTCTCCACTCGCCGTAGTAGCGCTCGATGTTGCAACACCAATAATGTAAAATGGTGTTGCCATCTCCGACAAATAAAATAAGTACATCATATATAATTATATATATTTTTTTAATACATGTTGAGGCCATGTAATGCCTATATTAATTTCTATTTTTCAAAGAAACATTGAAAAAATAATAGACAAGAACGGGGCTTGAACCCGCGACCTTTGACGTTCCGTGTCATCACTCTACCAACTGAGCTACCTTGTCGTGTTCAAACCTATTGAATTTTCAATCCTCTTTGTATACGTCTTAAGGATAATATGATTTATAAAGGATTGGGATGTTGTTCGGCGATTTACAACTGTAAAGTGGTAACGCTGAGTTTAGTAAATCTGTAATGATTACTAGATAAATATCACCAGGCGTCTCCTTAAGACGTATACAAAGTGGATTGAAAATTCAATAGGTTTGAACACGACAAGGTAGCTCAGTTGGTAGAGTGATGACACGGAACGTCAAAGGTCGCGGGTTCAAGCCCCGTTCTCGTCTATTATTTTCTCAATGTTTCTTTGAAAACTAGAAAAAAAAAATAAGTACAGATTCCACTTTAATTTGATTTTATAATTTATATGTATGTAATATGTATATCTAAGTATTTATTATCTATGTATTGAGCAATCTTTTAAATGTATATATATTTAATTCATTTTTAATCGATTTCCCTTTTTTCTCATTGCTTCTCGTGCATCTACCATATTTTATCTAAGCATCACCTTAATGTTTTCTGGCATAAAATGATTGTTGCATTAAGACCGCGTTTGTACTTTTTTTTGTATAAATAATTAAATTTTAAAATATCATGTTAGAAAACTGCCTAGTTGGTCTAGTGATCTCAAGCGCGACTGCTGAGGGTTTGTGTTCGATTTCCAAGTCACGCAAAGCGTTATTGGGTTTTTCTGTTAAGAAATTGGATGAATGCAGATGGCAATAAGCTCACCACCTATCACATGGGACTTAATAACAGCATTGGTGAAATTTGGTTGTACAACTGTGTACACCTCTGCCTACCGCTTCGGGGAATACTGGCGTGACGCTATGATGCTATTCTTATGATTTATACGTCACCTTACCCAAAGGTCAGCATAAGATAACAACCATCACGCCTGTATTCGCCGAAGAGGAATGTAGCGTTCTAGATACACTTTACTAACGTAGGTACCGATTTCTTCGAAGCCGGGGAATGTTTCAATTCTGTCTAGTAACCAATTTTGGCAACATTTAAAAAGATTGCAGAAACCCTAAAAAGCTGTTGATTTTGACAATTTCTTTCGCAACAGTTACCTCCTTTGCTTTTTTGATACTTTCAACCAACGGAAAGAATTGGGTCCTTAACTTTTTTCATACCTCTCACCGACGGGAACAGTTAGGCCCTGTACTTTTTGATGCTACCTACCCAAAGAAAGATTTGGACATTATAAGTTTAGATACCTCCCATCCACCGAAATAATTGGATGCTTAAGTACTTTTTATGGAATTAAAAAGTCATAGTTACCCCTACCTACCCATCGGGTTACCTATCTGCTCGAAAAATACGTACTTGGAAATACCAATTTAATAACCGGTACAAGCCTAAAAAAAATCACTTTTTCTGAATAAAATTCACCTTACCTACACCTTAACTTAACCTAATCTAACTTACCACAAATAAAAAAGAGGTTTAATCGGTATTATTGGCTGACAGAAACGTCTAGTGAGTTGAGTGACGGCTTATCTTCGGCAATTGATTCGATTACCTACCGTCTAACGCTTTTTTTTTTTTATTACAAGGTGCACAGGCTACTCTGGTTTCCTATCAAGAACATGCAGGCATGGTTTTTTTTTTCAAGAAAAGTGTAGGTAATTGGTTAGGACTCTTTTTTTTTTCATTAATAAAATATTAAAACGTTGAAGTAAACAGTTTCTCAAATCAAAGATATGCACTCTTGTACACCCCGCAAACTATTAGTGCCGTTATTAACCCGTTTATAGTCTATTATAGCGTAATCGATACACGGCGTTATTTTACTATTGTGTTCTTTGTGGACAGCGAAAGAACTCCTATGTAAAATATTTTATTTATTTATGTACACACATATAATATTAAAACATTCAGTTATAAAATTGAGCACAAAAGAACCTATTGGTTATGTCATAAGAAATTTCTTCCAGCAGACCTGGGACTGGAAAATTATATAATAAGATAGTAGAATAGGTAACCATAATTAAATATACCCAATCCATAGATATAAAAAAATATAATAAAAAACATACATATGTTATACATAATGATAAATATATATAAATATACATTTGATTGTCGATCAAATTTATGGAGAGAGGTAGTGATCTTAGACACGTTTCTTAAAATTGGAAACGGTTCTAGAATCGCGAATGCTAGGCGGCAGTGAGTTCCACAATCTTACGGATCTTACGGAAAAGAAATAGGAATAGAAATCAGATTTGTGAGATGCGAATTTAAGTAGGGTTCTAAGGTGGCATCTGCAAGGGGCATCGGAAGAGCGAATATACGAAAAAAATATTTCTTTACTAGCCGGTGCCAGGGAATTGGTTTGCGTAACAAAAGGTCTTCTTCATAGATGTAATAAGTGGAGAACCTATTGCATACTACCGGGCTGAATCCCAAACACCGGCCGACTACTGAGAATACCTTAACAGAAAAACCCAACTAACTTTCTGCCGCGCACTACAAAACTGTGGAATGCACTGTAGCCTGCGGTATTTCCGGACCAATACGACCTTCAAACCTTCAAGAAAAGAGCGCACTCCATTTAAAAGGCCGGCAACGCACTTGTGACTCCTCTGGTGTTGCGGGTGTCCATGCGCGGCGGTAATCGCTTACCATCAGGCGATCCGTCTGCTCTTTGCCCATAAAAAAAGAAGGCAGTTTTTCGAGGCAGGATAAATTGCTTAAAAATAACCTTAAAAATAACTAAGCTAATTTTCCCCCATAATAAATCTCCCTTATAAACAGGGCTCATTAATAATTCAGACCTTACACTCGTTTAATTGCTCGTAAAAATTTCTACTTCACAACATTAGCCCTTAACTGCTGTTCGTACGTTCAACCCTTAAGGGCCGGCCCTTACAAACAGTTACGATGTTGTTAAACTAAATTGGTTACTGTGTATTTTTGTGTCTTGGTATTTATAAACACGAACTAAACTATAACGTATGATTCGTCTTTCAGAATAGAATAAAATATTCAGTATTAATGGCTCTTATTCCACCGGTTTTAGGTTCATAATGAGGCTTACTTTACATTGGCTCAATAGAGTGGTATTCTAAAAATAAAACTGTGTGGCATCTTTACATTTACTTATCTTAGCAAAGAGTTTTGATATATAAAACCGCCTTGCTGAGATTTCAATTCAATATTTATTGCGTTCCACAATGTAATTTAGGTGGTAAATAAAATCAGTTAGATCATCATGGACCCTGTCGGGCACAGCAATGTAGGAGAGAGGAAGCACTATGTGTCTGTCATTGTTTCATCATATCAGTTGTTTCTTATTGTATTACCTATACCTACACTTAATAATTTTTTCACATAATAATTTCGAGTACTATTTCGACATATTATTATTATTTATTTTATAATTATTATAAAGTGTATGCTTATAACATATATGTACATATTATAATTTATTATAAATAATATTTAATTAAGTATATAATAAAGTTTTTTTTTTAACATATTTGTGATTTAAAAACTGTGTTACTATAAAAATGGCAATTAAGCATATACATTCTTCAAATAATTTATTAATAACAGCAAATTAACATTATTTTGTGTTATAAATAGAAGAGTTCTTCCTTGCTGAGCTCCTTGTCCACCGATCTCCTCCACGTGTGTACTGGCCGTCCGCGTCTTCGCCAAGAACTCAATTGGGAAGACGCTCGTAGAATCGCGCGGGACCGGCCGGCTTGGAGAAAACTTGTTGGGGCCCTCTGCACCAGCGGGGTGCCTTAGGACCACAACAAACAACAACAACAACAAGAATATTCACTTTATACTAAGCAACCTTCTCAGTGCTCCTCCTTCCCGCGCATATGCGTGCCTTATAAATTACAAAATATTATTTTACTCTTTTAAATTTTATTTTTTCTTCTGAGGTGTGTTGGAAATCGTCGTAGGAGACGCGTGAACTGTGATCATTACAAGTCCCGACACCATTGCTTCCCTCGCCTATAGCTCGCCTAGCAATTCAACCTCAACTTTTTGACCAGCTTAGCGCACTTGTGGCGTAAGGTACTATTCACGAATAGATAATTAATACTGACTGGTCTTTAGCAAAGCATTAGAGGACCGTCCTCGGTGTTTGCCAGCTTGCCATGTAGCACAGTATCTTAGTGGACCCGTTATCAGAATGTAAGGTTCAAATTCAGCTCGACGACGTTGATCATAAACCCGCGAGCCTAAAATGGAACTGGGCCGGTCACGTCAGCCGCATATTGGACGAGCTTTAGGCAAAACTCATCATTGTGGGGAGCCCACACACCGATAAATGACATTGCGGCTGATCCCAGAAGGAGATGGTGATATGAGTTTGATACCGATTGGGATAATTTGGCGCATAGATATGGGCTTTGCCATGTGGTTGGAAGATCATTTATGATAATATAGTAATAAGAGTGTTAACTTTGCATGCTTTTAATACGTTTTAAAATATTATATGAGAATTAGTAAATAAGTAGTTATTTAAGCAGTTTATTTAGGTACATATTTTAGACCTTGCGTGTGAGATTTCTACGTCAAGAGGATCAATAAACCCATCTTCTCGTCTGCAACCAATCAGGTTATTCTTTACTATCTGATTTATGATAGTACTAAAACATAACCTCAGGTGCAACATGCTAAGATATTGCGACTATGTCTAGACATGTGACATCAAAATAAACTATAAAAGTAAAAAAAAAAATGTGGAAAAAATACGGTCATCAGCAGGATTCGGACCTCCCAGTTTTTTTTTCAATTCATTGTTCAATAAATATCTCTCATGAGTACTGGTTTCTTCGAAGTTTCAAGCTAGGCATAGTTAATTTCTAATACGCATATTCATTACTAGCTTCTGCCCGCGACTTCGTCCACGAGGACTTTAAAATTGGTTCAGCCGGAAAAAAGTATCCTATATGCCATATTTTATCTAAATCCGTCTAGTAGTTTTTGCGCGATTAACACATTAACACATTAGTAACAAACATCCAAACATCTAAACTTTAACATTTTAAATATTAGTAGGATTGTTCACCAGTTACTACTCACATGTATTGTTCGGGATTGCGCGACTAGTTTTGAATTCACATGGAACCCTTAGTCATGAGCGGAGCGGGTCAACGATAATTGATATGAATGTGTCACGAAAGTTATATGCACATAGGCTAGTGTGCCTTACATTCCAAACCATTGAATTGACAGTCCCACAGTCATACCACTGATAATTAAAACATAACATAACATCACGTCTGTACTCCCCAAAAGGGTAGGCACAGGTGTACACACCAGTATATTTGCACACCCACATTCACCAATGCTGTTATTAAATCTCATGTAATAGATGGTGAGCTTATTGCCATCTACCGAGTGCAATTCTAAACTCCGAGCTGCTAGTGAGAATTTCCTAACAGAAAAACCCAATAACAATTTGCCCGACCCGGGAATCGAAGCCAGGACTTCATACTCAACAGTCGCGTTTGCGACAAATAGACCAACGAGGCAGTTAATTAAAATATCGCAATGTTTTAAATAATTGGTGAACATAAATACGAACTGTATAAAGCAATATGAAACTAATTACTAGTTTTAAAAAAATATATACTATCCAGTGTGACCAGGGAATTATCCCTGGTGACACTGGATAGTATATTTTTTTTTTAAGTAAGGATTCTAACGATACCCCATAAATCTCAATCGATTCAGACGTTTAGAAGTTATGGTGTAATAAACTCACAAACATACATAAATTAAGTTATTGTATTAAATAGAAAAAGAATACGGTCGCGAACAGGATTCGAACCCGCGCCTCCCGGATAAATACTCCAGGCGCTCTGACCACTAGTCATTTCGACTTCTGCATACCACCGCGAATTCTTCTTCCATATTTTAACACGTCTTATGGCGACGTCATTGCTATCAATTCAGTACCTCTACAGGTGACCGAGCCGACACGACTAACTTTGCAGTTAATACAATGTAATGCAATTACCTTAACAATTCAAGATTGAATGAGAAGATAAGAGTTAATGCTATTCAGAGATTTATCTAACATAATACTCTTTTTTTGGGCAGTCGTGTAGTTACAACTTTTTACGATGGCTTACCCTGGCCAGTCACGCCTCCTTGATGACTTTTCACTTTGAAATAAAGTAGCAATAAAAATTCCTTCCTACTGATCCAATTTTCTTTTCTGATTAATTTGCGTTTACGTTGAAGATTTCAAGACAATTAAAAGGAAAAATCCTCTGGGACTCGGCGAGCTTAATTTTTTTGAGCATTTCTATTTGGTTCATTGTATAGTCCACCACGAAATAGCTTTACCATATTTGACAAAATCTTCCAGTAAATTAAAATGTCAATAAGATTGACAATGGCACCAATTCTAATGTAGCAAACTAAATTTAATTTAGAGCATTGCTGTCTTTTACTAACCATTACTATAAGAGCGGGACGGGATGACGTCAAATTTAAATTGAAAATCATGTCAACCTAAATTTCCATACAATATTAGTTTGACGTCTCTAATTTTAGTGGCTACTTAAAACTGTGCCTACTAAAAACGTTCGCAGATTTTAATTCGACGTGCCTAAATTCTAATGTGACATCTCTTGGTTAGTCCCATCTTGCTCATATAGTAACGGTTAGTAAAAGACAGGAATGTTCTAAATTTAGTTTAGTTTACTATATTAGAATTGACGCCAGTATCTGACTAACACTTTGATCATTTAAGCGAAAATAGACCTTGTCATATTATGATGTGAAATTCAGCATTAGGGTGGTAAAGCAATTGTATGGTCGACAATACATCTTTTTTTTTTTAACACATACATCATCATAGCTCACAAAGTTACAGGGGCCGGAAAACAGGGGCTTTGATTCTACTAAAATAAAATACAGTTATTAAAAGTGATTTCAGTGTTCTAAATATATGTCATTTCGGTAAATTTTGATAATAACACTAGTAAAGTGTAGTGTGGCTTTGGTAACATAACTCTGGACCTCATCCTCAGCAGCGAGTCATGCGACTAGACCAACGACTAACATGGCTAATATTACTTAAAGCTATAAAAGATCACGAACGGGGCTTGAAACCGCGACCCTTGTCATTCCGTGTCATCACTCTATTAACTGAGCTACCGTGTCGTTGTTCGAGTATATTAAATTTTAAGCTTCCCTGTTTTCGTCTTAAGGAGACGCCTGGCGATATTTAATTAGCAATCATTTCAAGATCTACTAAATTTAATATAGGCTTTACACAGCCTTAATATGTATAAAAATATTAAAATTATCAAAGATCATTCCAAAAATAAAAGCGTAACATTTTCATTTTCACGGAAAACACTTTGTTACTAAAGTTGGTACCCTATAAACCATTTATTTTAATCACTCTTTCTTTCATTTTACGCAAAAGTTCCACCTAAAAAGGCCCTAACATTTATATATGGAAAGTTTTTATGGTATCCGCATCGCGTCAGTCATAAAGACATCGTGACTTTAATACGACTAAATCAGCCTCTTTATTCGTCCCAGTTTACGGTCCGACTGTGTGGCACAATTTACGGCCTATGAACCTGTAATGGTTCTAGGAAGAAAACTTGTTAAGTGAATCGTTTGAAAACGTTGTTAATAATTTACAGGGGCTTAATAGACACAGATGTTACCTTACGGGAGTAAATAATAATGGGTGTAAATAAATATAATATACAGGGTTACCTGGTAACTCGACGACCGACCAGGTACTTTCTTCCATGAGCCCTAGTATGACTCGTTAGACCGAATTTGTTTTTTGAATAACCGATCACATGATGAATTATACAAATATGTGGACGAATAGGAGGGCTTAGGTCAGACGTCAGTAACCAAGAACTCGTTGTACTTCTAATTTGTGAGGGTAATCATGTTATTACGTGTGCACCGCTCTCTCACACCCAAATTATATGCACATTAGCAAGCTTGTGAAAAATCACAGCTTCTGTTTCGAGTTTCCGCCTACTTTCACGAGAAAAAGGCGTGAATTTCTGTTCTTATGAATAAATTAATATATATCTACCTAGTCTTTTCCCAATTACATTGAGGTCGGCATCCAGTCAAACCGGATGCAGCTTAACACCAGTATTTTACATGTACCGACTGCTTATCAGACCTCCACAGCCCAGTTACCGAGTAACACGATATCTCGTGGTATGACTGGTTTTCAGACTTTCAGGCCTGTGACTACCCGTAACGGCTGTCATAGATCTTTATTTGACAACCAGGGCCGACGGTTTAACGTGCCCTCCGAGGCGCGGAGGGGTCTCGGTATGAAATGATGGTCACCTATCCATAGACCGACCGCCACAAGCGCAGCTTAACCTCGATCGATCGATCTGTGCGGCTGTTACTTAGCCACGAGCCCCCAATACATACTACATATATATCTACCAAATATAACTATAATCTATGAATAGTTGTGTTAATGTGAATTTGATTTACGACAACAAGTTTTAATCGTTCGGAGAACGCCGCCTGGTCAGCGAATCGATTACTGACATCACTTAATAATTCATGGAGCTATTTGACGTACTTATATCGAATTTTGTGGTATTTAGTAATAGGGTGATTTATATTTATCGATTAATACTTGGAATTTACACATAACTAGCTGGTGCCCGCGACTTCGTCTGCTTAACAAAAGGTAGCCTATGTCCTTCTCCAAGGTCCAATTCCTTGCCAAATTCCATTACGATTCGTTCAGCGGTATGTCGTGAAAAGTTAATAAACAAACATAGTTATTTTCGCATTTATAATATTAGTATAGATATTAGAAATGTGAAAAAGAAAAAACATTTGCAAGACCGTCAACATCTAATAATAACCGATGATCTAATTCAGTATCCATTGAACTAAACGAGCATCGTCGCCGAGGTCAATGAGAAACGCATTAGCGGATAACGCGCAATGGATACTACACACGCAAGGTTATCGGAGTGAATCAAATTTATTACAGGAAGAAGATGGCTTGCTATTATCACGATTAACTACTTAGGTAGTGGGCAGAGAAAGCTTTTATACAAGCACAAACACCTGACTTGCCTATTAACATATTTTTATACAGTAGGTAGTATATATAAGACAGCGTGATAAGGAGACGCAGTGGATTGAAAGAGGATGTAGAGACGAGGATTGAGAAGGCATGTAGAAAGGATGGATGAAAGGCGATTGACTAAGCTAGTGCATGAGGTGAGAGTGGATGGAAGAGTCGGGGCAGACCGACCTTATCGAGCGTACCACAATCAAATTGCTGACGTTCTCAAAAAAGGAAAGGTCAGAAGCCATCTAAATCGACGAGCATGCATGAAGAGGTTAATGAACATAGATGAACCGAAAGGGGTTGTCAGAATATGTCGTAGCAAATGGAAATCGATAGTCTCTGCCTACCCCAATGGGAAACAGGCGTTATTGTATGTATGTATGTAGTAGGTAGTACTATGCAAATGAAATCTGTATACGAAAGCACAATATTGTACTTGATAACAATAATATTTATATTGTGTCTTGTAATTAGCGAGTCAACAGATTTAAAGTACATTTTGATTTGATTTTGTGAATGGTGCAACTCTGATCTGTAATAACAGTGTAAATTGTACCTTTAATTTGTATATATTCTGTAGTTGCTGGCTACTCACATTATCTTTATTTTATATCTTAATATTATCCTAAATTAAAATAAATATAGTGTTTTTCTGGTTCATAATATTATCATATGCCTAGTCTTTTACCATTTCTTATGTTCAACCCGTAGTACTGTTACTCCTTCAATAATTGGGGTCCTAGCTGCTTTTCCAACATCACCTCGGTAAAATTGGTTATGGCTCCTCTTAGCAGAGTACCAGTATTACACGATCCTTCACTAACCGGGGTCTTGGTTGCCTTTCCACCACTACCTTTGCGAGCATCACCACATTGGAAAAGATAGCGACGGCTCCTTAACCTTTAACCCTACACGATACTGGTATAGGGAAACGTACGTGGGAGTTTACGAATCGATCAGTTGATTTAAGAATTAATTAACTGGAACGATCGAACGAGCGGGCTTAGTTTGTGTACGGTCACCGATTCTAAATCAGCCGATTTTGTTAGCGCTAAGTATTTCGGTTCTAGGGTAATGAAATATTTGAGAATGCAATTAATTTACGCAAATTGTATTAATACCAAAAAAACCGTGTAAGTCTTATGTAATAAGTAGTTATTTATGAATAAAAGGTATATTTGAATTTTTTATAAACACAGCAACTATGTTCGTAAGAGGTAAGCATAAATAAAATGAGTTTAAAGACATTTCAGCTAAAATAAATTTGAAGTACGTTTTTGAATAAAGGTTATTATAGCCTTTATGTAAACGTTGTCAAGGTCCAATGTCCCATAGGTATATTAAATGCTAAAAGCCATGCGTTAATGGTAGTAGTGAATTACATATTCAACACACGAAATCGTGTTATATACGTTGGGAGCAATCTATGTGGAGGTAGGATGGCTGCAAGCCTGCGATTAGTTTTTACGATCAACCAAAACGTATGTCAAGTAAATTCACTAATTTTGCAAATACGTGTTCACATTACATGTTTAACATTTGTTTTAATCTATTACTTACTATATTTCTATTGCACCTTTGTCCAGCACGGGGACACAAGAGGTTTATAAAAATTCCCTGAAGGGGTAGGCACAGTTATACACCCACATTACACAATTGCTGGTATTGAGTAATTGGTGGTGATTCAATTGCCATCTAATGAGCACAATTTCAAACTCCAGGTTGCTATTAAGAATTTCATAACCGAAAAACGTAATAAAACTTTGCTCGATCCGGAAATCGAACGCAAGACCTCATAATCAGCAGTCGCGCTTAGGACAACGAGGTAGTTAAAGAAACCTTTTATTCCAATCACCAATGGACGGCACCTAGAAGTACTCAATATAAATCGCATCACAAAACCAAATGACGATATCAAAATTAGCATCTCAGTCGTTCTTTTGCAACCAGTCTAAACAGAAACGATTTTATTAGTCCATACTAAACTCGGAAACTATTGACTCACTTTGTAATCCGACGAAACTACTCGAATGTTTGTTAACTGACGTTTCAGAACGTTCCTCTCGTTTATATTCTATTAATATATGTTAATTTCGTATAAACTACATTTAGATTATTTCCGTGTTTGAATGGGAAGGGAAATTCTTATTATAATTTTGTTTGCGTCACAATCTCTTGAAATTTAAAATTAATAGTTTGTGCGACAACGACGAAAAACGGTTTTTAGAGTCAGGGCTTATAAAAATATCCTATCATTTTTTTTTAAATATCCGAAAACTTTGTCCTCCAAAACTATTTCGGAGTATCTACCTTGCCCTTTGCCAATCCGTGGTGACATACTGTATTACTGCTTGGGGGGTGCATCTAAGACGGTTATGATAATTTTAGAAAGAGCTCAACGTCTCTTTCTTAAAGTAATTGGATTTAAGAGGTTTAGATATCCTACTGAAAGTTTATACAGGGACATGTTTTACAGTCAGACAATTGTTCATAAAAAGTGCTATTCTACTTCAACACAAAAAGCCTCCAGATTTTATGACAAGGCGTAGGCAGGGCTTAGTTTACGTCTTGGTCCACAATTTTATAATAAATTATCAAAAAACCTAAAACTACGTGATTTAACTATCCACTCATGCAAAATTGCACTGACTAGATATTTTTCCACCTTAAATTATGAAAATACAGAACTAATATTGCTAACCCTGTCATAATAGAACAAACGCCCATTGAAATATATACTTTAATAAATATACACAAGACTTCATACATAGATCATATATATACACATACACACTCTCACACCCACATGTTAGAACATACATTCAATTCAGTATATAGACAAATCAAAATACTATTCAAAAACACACAAATCCAAAAGCCGTACTTAATATTTACATTTACACTCACGCATCGTCACACTACTAATTCAGTTGTAATTTTTAATATACCTAAAACTATCTTAATAAAACTTTTTCTTTTGTTTTTATTAATTACTTAATCAATTAGTCATAATGTTTTAATATCTTATGGATAACATATGCATGAGACATACATGATATAAAATAATTATTGTTTTATTTTCTACAATGTTTGCGTATACTGTATCCATTTTTCGAACCACCTTCACTACAATTGCTTATATTAATATCTAAATACCGTCATGTTACACCATAATTTTTAATGTTCACAATTTTTGATATTTACTCTTGGATAAGTACTGTAAAGTTAGTGTTTGTGTGTGATGTGATTGTTTGGGGAATGAGGAAGACTATCCTACCGTGAGACAGTGTATACTAGTACGGAGGATAGTGTGAATTAAACTCAAACGACAGAACTACGCTAAGGTTCTGGTAACGTAAATTTTTATAATTTTAATATGTATGTTTTGTTGTCGCAAAATGAAGGAATAAAAACTTTATTTCAAGATATGTCTTTGAAAAAGCATTAACGCATGCTTAGCGAACTCTAAAGTTACAATATTAAATGGAAAAAGAATACGGTCGCGAACAGGATTCGAACCTGCGCCTCCCGGAGTACTCCCTGGAGTATCTATCTGGGAGGCGCAGGTTCGAATCCTGTTCGCGACCGTATTCTTTTTCCATTTAATATTGTAACTTTAAAACTTTATTTATTTATTATTTTTTATTATAGGTAAAGCAATTTTTTATTCATTGTTATAAATGAGGTACAGTCAAGAGCACGTAGAGCGTATATACTTTTTGGATTTTGGATAGGCCCCGTAGACTATGACGCGTAATACAAATCCGAGCTCAGCTATCACTTTGGCGCTACTAGAGATCTCATAACATTTTAAGAGTTATAGAATTATGAACTTGGGAATCTTGGCAACTAACTTTACATGAAATGTTTTTGGTACAATGTATTATTTTGGACTTTTGTTACACATATTTAAACAGAATTTAGATAACTTGCTTCGACTTTATTATAACGGCTATCAATAATATCTTTAAAAGGCAACGATGTGTAAGAAAACTCTTATTCAAGAAGCTATTACAATTTATGAACACCTATGATCTCTTCAAGCTTACGTTTAAACGTACCATTAACTTTAATACTCATTCCATTACAGAACCTTATCATAAAACGTAACATAAAGTCGAGAGCAATGAAGCGGTATAGTGATGTGCCAAAAAATGAGTAATCGATTCTTATAGGAGATTGCTACTCGATTCGGGAAGCGTCGCCGCTAAATTGACTAGATCAGGGTTGTCGCGACTCGACAAGGTTGGAAGTTGTCGAGAAATCTGCACAGCAAGTCGCGGCTTTAATCTCTACACGAAATAAGTATACTTATGATCTACTGTTGTTAGATTTAGATTTGCATGCATGTATGATTGATGGATTTACGTATAAATACGCACACTATATGGGAGAAAAAGCTGATTCAACAAACTATTCAATCTGGAAAAGTTACAAATTAAAAATCAAATGCTCCTCAGTTGTTATATTAAAAATATAGAAGAAGAATTCGCGGTGGTGAGCAGGGGTCGAGATGGCTTAGTGGTCAGAGCACCTAGAGTATTTATCTGGGAGGCGCAGGTTCGAACCCTGTTCGCGACCGTATTCTTTTTCTATTTAATATAATAATTTTAGAGTTCGCTAAGCATGCGTTAATGCTTTTCAAAGATTTATCTTTTAATGCTCCTCAGTTTTAAGTAGTTTTTAAATCTTGTGTCACTGTCACCTTGCTGCTTTACACTGCAAAGAAAGTTAAAGTGACAAACAGAGACACTATGAGGTTTGAGGAATACAAGTGACACAGTTAAAAGGCGAAATGATGAGGTGACGAAACACATCTATTGTTGTTTTGGTCACAGCATCTTAACAGATGATAGTTGCAGTGCTTGTGAGGTGAGCGGCTATCGCATTTATACAGAGTGACATTTTATTAATTAGCAATATTTCAGCCTCGTATTCTACTCATGAAACTGTATCATCTAGCCCTAAAATATCGAATATCAAAATCGACACAAAAACGTGACAAATCCAACACAACCAATTATATTCAATAAAATCTGAATTAATAGAACATATAAAATTATATATAATCAAAAATTATAATTCAAACTATAGATATGTACATAATAATTAAAAATATTTACATAAATAAAATCTAAATTATATTGACTACACTACTACTAAAAGAGAAAGAGAAAAAAGGAAAAACGTGATTTAGGCGTCGAAGTACTCCTCCGTATCGCTGTCATCCGGTAATGTGCCCAGAAGACTGGCAGCATTGCCACGTTGAATGGAAATGCTAATTATCTGACCAAGAAACAGGCCAGTCCTCTGGTCACGCGAAGTGTCGACCAGTCTGCCAGAAATTACTTTGAAAAGTTGGCGGGCACTGGGACCCCATGACCCGAGCGTTTCGACTCCAAACGGCTCAAAGTCGTAGCAGCCGATAAGGTTGCTATATTTGCGCCGTTTGAGAGTCTCTGCAGCAGCAGCAGCGGCGCCAGCAGGTTGCCGGTTCTTCTCCATAGGATCAACTTCTTGGAACCGTGCACCTAGTTTTGACTTTTCATAAGTGCCTGTAATCCGGTCCATTTGTGATAAAAAAAAAAATAGTTTGAGTTTAAATAAATTTAAAATATCTAGATCACCTGCTAGTTATTGTAAGTAGTAGTTAATGTACTTAATTTTGTTATATTATGAAAACAATATAAGCTTAAACTATTGCCAATGAATTTAAGTTCGTTCTGTATAGTACATTATGACACATAATCTCACTTAAAAATTGTGATCAAATACTCATTCAAAGTTATATCGTTAACATCTACTAGGTCAAACTTATAACAAAACATCAAACATGCGAAATAGTGCAACGTACTGTGGCAAATGGAGAGCATTACATAATTATCTACATTGATTGTGTCCTTACTGACCGTGTCAAATAAACGCTTTTCTTTCTTTCTTTCCTATTTCTTTATTTCATTCCGTAGATGACAGGTATTTTGTTGGCAATAAAAGATTTAAGCTACCTCATTGGTCAGGTGGTCGCTAAAACGACAGCCGAGCATGAGATCCTGGACTCCATTCCCTGACTTTGTCATAAAATTTGCAATAGCAGCTCGGAGTATGAAATTGTGCCCAGTTGATTGCAATAGGCTTGTCACCTATGACATAGGACTTAATAACAGCATTGGTGAATGTGGGTGTTTAAATATACTGGTGTGTACACCTCTGCCTACCTCTTTGGGGAATACGGGCGTGATGCTATGTTATGTTAAAGTTTATTTTGCTTAAAAACAACTGTATTGTTATTTAACTATTAACTACGCCCAGTTATCATAGCTATTCAATTTAGTGTGAAACGGTTCTATTACACATAATTGTATAATTCAATGTTATTTTAATATTAAATGATAATAAGTTTCACTAATGGCGTTAATAAGTTACTAAGTCCCATGTAATAGGATTTATTGCTACCAAAGATTTGAACCAACAGAAAAAACTTGATAACACTTTTCCTGACACGGGAATCAAACCCACGATTCATGACACAAGACCAATGTGGCAGTCGGCAGTCTACCTTATTTTATTTCTACTCGTGTCAATGGACGTTTTGCCAACCCTGAGCTAGCCGCGACAATATATTGCACGAAGCACTGTTTTATGTCTCTGATAGAATTATCGATGTTTTATGTGAACATAAAGGGTCATTAGAATTTTTGTTCCTAAGTGAGATATTGTTTAAAGTATCATATAATTTTTTCTGCAAGTCTGGTGAGAGTAAGCCGAAGGAATAAGTATAAATTTCGTCTTAATCATCATCATCATCATCCCCGTGTCCTTATCCCAATTTATTTGGGGTCGGCGCAGCATGTATTCTTACTCCATACATCTTTATTAGCTGTCATATCGTCAGTCACTCCTTTTCTAGCCAGATCGTCTTTAAAACAATCCATCCATCACTTCCTCGGTCTTCCTCTACTTTTATAGCCATCTAATTTCATACGCAAAACTTTCCTTGTCAAATTTTGTCATAATGTATTTTTATATTGATTTTTAATATCATTTTTTCTTCACCAGCAGTTTTGACGTGCAGGAAACCAGCCTCCAAAGAGAAATCCATGCAATGCATATAATACTTTAAATAATAATATCAAAAATATAAAGCCAAGCTATGACACCAGGTGACGCCAACCTATGTACCGGCCAGACTTTTTTATTGGAAAGGAATGAAAGGGAAACCTAATGTTATATTTTTTTTTGGAAAGAAACATATGGTGGTGAGCAGGATTTTAATCTGCGCTTCCCGGATAAATACTAAGCCACCTCGACATTTGCTCACTACCTCGAATGTTTCTTCCACATTTTAATACGTATTTTGGTGACGTCATTGCCATCTGTTCAGTCCTTTTACATGTTATTTATCTGGGAGGCGCAGGTCCGAATCCTGCTTTCGACCGTATTCTTTTTCAACATAAAATTATAGCTTTAGAGTTCGGTATGCATGCGTTAATGCTTTCAAAGATTTACCTGTATTTTAGAATTCTGCTCAAGACCACATTTTTCTTACAAACTTTTAAACTATCGCAATACATATCTTTGAATCGCTTGACGTTTTTCATATCTTTCTTTCCACAAAAATTTAATTCATAATTATTTTGCCGGCTCTAGAATAGAACCTAAAAACCGCTTTTTGTGACAAGATCACAGTTCTCCAAAAGGCAAACCGTACATAAAATATCATTTCATCCCTTCAAGAGTTAAATTCAACGCTTAACTCTATTAACTGAAGCCTCCATTTTACGTTGTACGAATCTAATAGCTACGTAACACAATTATATACAACCTTCAGTGTCTAGATCACGTTAGACAGAGATAAATCGTTTCATTAGAGCGAGACAGCACGATAGAGAGGGACATACGTATGTGGAATTAGGTTAGTTAGTGTTAAGACAATATGTTATTGTCTTTGAAAACCAGGGCCGGATGTGGGGAGGGGGCGATGGATGGTGCTTGTGAGTTTGGGGCACCATATCAGTCAAGTATATATATGAGTATATGATAATTAAATAATATCAAATTAATGTAAATCTTGATGACATGGTTAGTGCAGTGGCTGCTACGCCGTGTGTCGCAGTGTCGATTCCTGCACTTTGTATGTGTTAACACATAATATTATTGATTATCGATGTTTATATTTTGTATGTACGTGTCTGCTGAAACTTAGTTATTATAATATAAATAGTATGTAATTATCTGAACAAAGAGCACGCACTCTCAAGAACACGCGTTGAATCACTACATATGGTATAGCTAAAATTAAGTGTACCAGGTGTGTGTGCATATGAAATAAATGCACTTTCATAAATTATGGGTGTTAGGAAATTAAAAAAAAAACAAGAGCGTTACTTTGACTCGAAGTCGGATATCAAGGCTGCCTTTGGAATCAAATCAGAAGATTGTACTGACAACAATCGATAATAGTTATTTATGCATATTATTGAAGTGAAAGGCTAATGTCAAATTGGACCAATGGGGCCGATACGCATAGTTTGTCGATGTGATGGACAAACGCTTTACTTTGGATTTATACACACAACACAACTAGAGAATAAATTTAAACATTCCCCGGTCCTAGGCACACTAGACACACGGCGCGTTAAGTGGACGTCACCACTAAACATACACTCGACGCGTGTATCTACGTAAATTCGTCGGTGAATGACTCACACACACAGCCGTGCCATATTATGAATGTAAAGATGATCGTTAAAAATAATTATAACTATTAAATTCAACATTAACAAAAAATTGCTTTTGGCTTAATTGATAAATATTGCGAATATCGTTGAAAGTTATAACGTTTAACAAATAAAGTATGCCTGCTGTATGAAGAAGGTAAAAAATATGGCCGCTCGTTAATTTAATTCTTTGCATAGCATCACGCCTGTATTCCCCGATGTGTATACACAGCTGTGCACCCACATTTCACCAATGCTGTTATTTATTCCTATTGCCATCAACCGAGCACAATTCCAAACTCAGGGCTGCTACTGAAAATTTACTAATAGAAAAACCCAAAAACACTTTACCCGATCCAGGAATCAAACCGTCACGCTTGGCTGACGCCCTTGCCACCAGACTCATCACAGACAGATAGATCAATAAGACAGCAATTTAATTCTATTGTATAATTATTGTAGACAACTAATTGTGACGTGCTTATAAAACACGTTTATTAAACATTTAAATTCAATTAACGAATAACAAGATAATTCTTTAATGTACTAACAAGAAATAAAAATAAAACTGTTCTTATTTTTATTTTATTTGTTATGAATGTAATTTTTTAACGTTTAGTCACACCACTAAGTTGTGTAGTGATGTACTCACGGCATGTCAGCGGCATGAATGTATGAAATTGAAACTCTGATCATACTCTGTGTTTCTACATCAATGGTAATGATCGGGTACCGAAAATATGTGATTGAGAAAAGCGTATAGAGGGCATTCTCTATTTGATATAACAAACCTACCTTAAATATTTACATTTATATGATAAATAAACTACCCTGTTAAACTACCCTGTGCTCGCGACCGTCCGCGTAGATGTCCTAAATAACAAATGATCGACGTGATCCTTTAAATTGGCATAACTTCTTTATTTATGAACCGATTGACATGAAACAGACACTAAATCGTAAGTGAAGCTTATCAAAATATATTTGTGAAAACCGCATCTACATCGAATAAGCCGTTTCTGAGATTAGCGTGCACAAACACATAGAAAACAGACAAAAATTCTAACAATCATTGTTTTGGGTGCTATTTGCGTTGATGAAGGTCCCAATAATATTTTTTGCCATATATCTTCCATGTACAGACAGCGATCCGTTACATTTTTACTATATGTATAGATAAATAAATAGAACTACAAAATATAATTATTCAGTGAAACGCGAGTGAACAGCAAATATTATGTTAATTCAATCATGCATTTTATAAAGCTTTTAGAGCTGAAAGCCAGTGACTTGAAACCCAGAAACTCATTATGAATTAGTGACTCAAAGCGTTTGCCGTACCCGGCGTACTAATGAGGGCAATAGTGAATACTGGAATGTAGATAATTTATACAAAGTTTTTTTTTTTATAATATTCTGCCTTGCACATAATTATTCCGTATGTATGCAATAATTCTAGTATTCACTAGTTATTCGTGGTCTTACCGCACTAAAAACCACACGGTCCTACACAAACCTTTACCGGGGTTTCCGGGGTTTGCAACTGTATTCACCGCAATATTTTTAGTATTATACTTGGTACTTGGTAGTGTAAGAACTCGCTTCGTAGACTCACACAAAAAGACAACAAACGAAAAAAAAAAAACACGCAGATGTTGTACCGCAGGTGAGATTTTGTTTGAGAAGTTGATTTTGGTCTCCGTTGTTATTGATTAATTATTGAGTTGAAATATGGGTGTACTACAGTACACCTCTGTTTAACTCTTCGGGGAATTCAGGCGTGATGAAGTGCAATGTGAAAGATTATTTCAAGAGGAAACCTGGATAAGATGAGCAATCGTGGTACAACCTATGTCAGTTGAAAGAAAAAAAAGAAAGAAAGAAAGTTATATTTATTCCCACACAGTGCGACATTTGTACAGAAAAACAGAATAAACAGTGAAACATAATCTAAACTATAACTAAAACATATGGTTGACAATATAACTTTTATTTATGTACATACCTACATATAACATTTTTTAATTTATTTTTTATTAATCTTCTATATGTGCATCGCAACTGTGAGAAAAATGGTCGCCACTCAGCCTAATGCTGATGTGTCGCCTAAAAATAAAGCAACCCAACAGCGCTGATATTCTGTGGTAACCTCTTGTCGACGTATCAGTTCATACTATTCTTCCTACTTTTCAGCTTTTATGCACATTATTATTGTTAAAGCGGCCTAATGGGCTGTTTACTTTTTTTATTCAGCCATTATTTTCCCACTGCAAGGCCTCCCTACCCTTCATCCACTCCTCTCGGTCTAAAGCTTTTTGCAGCCAATCCTTCCAATAGGTGTTATGCTCATCCCACCATCTTCTGCTGGGCCTGCCGCGACGTCATCTAACTTTGTGTGGACTCCACTCAGTAGGGAGTATTGCCCACATCTCGTCCATCATCCAGCAGATGTGACCAGCCTTAATGGCCAAATGGTAAAGGGCTGTTACATCTATCAATATCACATATGTCTCTTTTCCCTCCAAGCTCGTGTAGTATTTTTTTATTCAATGACCCAGTACTTTTCAGTACTTCGCCATTATACCATTATGCACCCAGTTCCACGTTAATCCGGCCCTGTAAATAACGAGCAGCAAATAATCTAAAGGGTTTTGTATCGTTGCAACAAACACCGCAATCATGATTTATTTGAACACTCAATTGTCGCACATTATAATTTATTTATGGGCGACATAATAACGATAAGTCTAACATTTTATTTTGTAGGCTTTAGTAAGTGAGAGTGATGTGATGTTTTTATTATATCAAGCTCATCGAGAGATTGATGGCGTGATTACTACAGCGTGTCGCGTATTTGCAAGGTAGACAACGTATTCATATAGCCATATACATGTAGATATATTTTCCGGGTCTAGTCCCGGATGGCTTACAAACACAGTACAGGAAATGTTTATAGTGTGGGATAACGAACTAAAAGAATAATTGTTAACCAACTCGTCTGGGCCAGCGACACAAACTGAGTCTTGCCTATCCTATTGACACGATCTAGCGCGGTTTCTCACCAATCATTGGCTTGAATCTCCCACAGATTAGCCCCCACCATATCACAATAACCGCCAGTCTTCGGCCGGCAGATCGACCCAGACACAGTCTGTCAAGAAAGTCATGAAAATAATATTTTGGGAACTAGTGTTTAGCTTGTTCTGGCTATATTTTTTTTTTTTTTTTGTGTTGCCAATTCATACTGAGTACTTTGATAGTAGGCTCTCTTGACTCTTCGATCCTCTCCCATACACGTGACATAATTATCCGAGCCAGCGCAGGCTTTCGGACTCTCCAACTACCATCCTTCGGATCATACTGCTTTTTTTAAACATATTTTAAAAACACGCTGCGTTCCGTACCATCGGGTCTTTGTTATCAGGTAAAATGAAAAGCTACGGTTTAGAAAATTTATCGATACTTTCTATCCACCCCAATGAGAAACAGGCATGATAGTATGTATGTAAGACTAAACTAATAACCTGAAACTCGGTGAATTTACTAGAAGCCTTTAAAGAGTTCTGTTGCCTACCTTCCAACTGCATTATCAGACCAATTTGATAGCACCATATTATTGAACAATTATCAGAATATGCCTCGTTGGTCTTGTGGTCCCAAGCGCGACTGCTGAGCATGGGGTCTCGGGTTCGATTCCCGGGTCGGGCAAAGTGTTATTGAGTTTTTCTATTAAGAATTTCTCAGTAGCAGCCCGGAGTTTGGAATTGTGCCCGGTAGATGGCAATAGGCTCACCACCTATTACATGGCACTTAATAACAGCATTGGTGAAATGTGGGTGTACAATTGTGTACAAAAAGAAAATAAAGAAAAACACACGGTTATACACTAACCTACACCAGGGTAGCTTAGCATCGCGCTTTGACAGCGCGGTTGGCGCAGTGGTCGAGAGACCGACTGCTGCGCTGCGTGTCGCGGGTTCGATTCCTGCACGGAGCAAATATTTGTACGAGCTATAGATAATTGCTCCGGGTCTGGGTGTGTGTGTTTATGTGAGATTATATGTCTGTAAACGCAACCACGATACAGGAAGAAATTCAAAGTGTGGGACAACGTTTTTAAAAAAAAAAAAAGTGTCACAGCATCGCAGCTGCATTTACCGCGACCCCAGCAGGTTATGGTCCATCAAGGTATGTACGAGTCTATTTTACCTCCAAATCATCTGAAACTAGGTAACAAACGAGAGGTAAAAAAACTACTAATATTCGTAGTTGAGCATTCCTACCTTTCCTTGTAAAATAAAGCCGGTATTTCCCGGCTCACGTACTACATAATTACTAAAGTTTTGCACAACTAGCCCTGTCTCATTACTAAAACGTTAACGCAGCTATTTGAGCGGACGACTAAAGGAGTTTTAGTTAGTTGACAGCTGAATGGCACAGCTGTACGAGGAAGTTATTTAAATATACAATTTTAACCAACAGATGAGAATATGTGCTTATGGAAGTGCAACAACTGGCGTGTGATAGCTTTGTAGATATTATATTGTTACATGTATAGTTCTAATGAATTTGAGCTATTGATTTGATGACGGGCGTAACGAGACCGGAGAGTACATACATGTATGCTGTGAGACACAAGGTCAATAAAAACATCTAGAACAACTTGCACATGTAAAACTTTTGTACCTACAATACGCTGTATGAGTTATACGTAGTGCTACGGTACACTCGTAGCCAGAAATGACTACGGTGCCGCTCGTAGCTACAACACGACTACACTATGTTTGTAGTCACTTCATTTGCTACGCTCGTAGCAAATGGTGCGCTCGTAGTCAGAATCTATGCTACGCTATACTCGTAGTCTATGGCTACGTGACGCTCGTAGTCATAATATAGCTACGAGATGCTCGTAGTTCGAACTTTCATAGTGATTTAAAAGTGGTCAGGTGTTTAATGTAAATTCTGCTACCATTATCATATTTAGCCCCATATTGTATTGGGTACAGGTTTACAAACCTTTAAATAGCTTTATAGTAGTCTCAGAATAGCTTAAAATTTAAAAATGAAATGTATTTCGCAAATTTCGTTTTTACGCTAATTAATATATATCGTAAAATAAATAACATTCTAATATTGCCATTTTAAGAGTTATTTTATTTTATTCGGAAAATTTACAGCTAGCTTAGATAATGTTCCTTAAAAATACAAAACTGACGGCCAATTACAAGTTTTCACTGATAAACCCTTAATTATAATTAAAGAAAGAAAGTTCGGTAAACAAAAAGTTAATTACTGTTATCATAAGTAGATATACAACACGGTAGGAATCAACAAATACCAAAAAAAAACAGAAAACAAAAAAAAAATATTATAAAGTTACAATATTAAATGGAAAAAGAATACGGTCGCGAACAGGATTCGAACCTGCGCCTCCCGGATAGATACTCCAGGCGCTCTGACCACTAAGCCATCTAGACTAGTGGTCAGAGCGCCTGGAGTATCTATCCGGGAGGCGCAGGTTCGAATCCTGTTCGCGACCGTATTCTTTTTCCATTTAATATTGTAACTTTAGAGTTCGCTAAGCATGCGTTAATGCTTTTTCAAAGACATATCTTGAAAAAATATTATATTTAAATTTATTATAATTAAAGTTAGTAAAAACGTTGGTGGGTAGCTTAAATTCATTGCGCATCTTTATGTACCAAGCACAACGCTACTGTCTCGTTGGGTCTAGTGGTTCCAACTTCCAAGTGCAACTGCTGAGCATGAGGTCTTGGGTTTGATTCCCAGGTCGGACAAAGTGTTATTGATATTTTCTGTAAGGAAATTCTCAGTAGGCAGCCCGAAGTTTGGAATCGTGCCCGGTAGATAGCAATAGGCTCACCACCTACTAAATGGAATTTAATAACATCTTTGGTGAAATGTGGCTGTACAACTTTGTACACCTCTGCCAATCCCTTCGGGGGATACAGTTATAATGCTTTGTTATTTAACGCAAGCTTTCACGTTTTTTTTTACCTTATCACTTATACAAATTATATCTGAAACTTGTAAACAAATATCACAATATAAAGACAATGTTATTATTATACATTCTATTACACGAAGCCATTAGTTAGCTGACTATATTACTTGAGTCAGTTCTCGACACGTGTTACAACTTAGTGTAATGGTTAAGTGACTATAACTATGCATAGATTAAACTTAGTGGATAACTACGTGACGTGAAGCGATACACAATGGCGGATAGTGTTAATTCATTCCGGCTTTTTCCGGTCGACTTAAGTACAGTCGACAAAAGAGATAAGTATCCAGGGTCGTCAGATATAGTTGAAACTTTCTTATAAACCTATGGATGATTTGAAATGTAATTTAATTTAAAAATTAGATAATAAGCAGTTCATTAATTGAATTGAGTTTCAATCCATGACATCCATCGGTTTCTAAGAAAACTTCAAATATATCTGACGACCTTGCATACCTATCTCTTTTGTCGACTGTACACCCACATTTTTTCACGAATATTTATTTGTAATATACCTTCTCCGAATTCTTCAAACTTTACCCAATCCTGGTGTCCAGGCTGTCATTTCACTTGTTGTATCTATTGTAAAATCTTTCTTGAATTTGGTTTCTTGTTTTTGATTTTTGTTTTATTATAATTTAATATTAGGACAATAATATACAACTATTATTATATGTATTTATAATCTAAAACTTAAATAATAAAATTAAATCTAATTATTTACAAACTAATATATCTACATGTATACAATAACTTAAAAACGATTCTATAATAAAAATAAAGAAAAACTCATCCGTCGAATTATTCCTCCGCATCGCGGTCCTCCGGGAAATTTAAATACATATATGTTCCTTTTTTATCTTCTGTATCATATAATAATGTTACTATAACCTTCCCTAACAGGAACTAACGCGCAATAAATACCTTTGAATCGCACTGATCGTGGTCACAAACAGGCTGTCAGTGTCCAGTAAGTCTGTTTGTGACCACGATAAGTACAACCAGCGGGTTTACTCTTGAAAAAAATTCCGCTCGATTGACATTGGAAATATGTCAGATCATACTTTTAAATGCCAAAATGTCCAAAAATAATTATAGATTCGGGATAATATGAAGACAACATGCTTTAAAATTGAGGCAAGTTTGTTGTAGGTAAATTTATATTAAAATTACGCGTTGTTTTAAGGCGTCTATTTATTATTGGAATTGGATTGGAATTTGTATTAGTTTCAAGAGTAACCCCACTGGTCGAAATGTCAAGCGATTCAAAGGTATTTATTGCGCGTTAATTCCTGTTAGTATGTGTTATATTATGCAACGAGATAGTTTAAAAGTTAGTATAAAATAGTATGTTTTCCATTCTAAACACGGATCACTGTACAAATGCCCGTATGTACGACGTCGCTGCCTGCACATTTGTGCAAACAATGAAATACGCATGAAGATCACGTGAACTACAAATGGGTAAATAATGACATTTTTATTTGTTGTTTTACTGTCATTTAATTTAGATAAGGGTAGTTTTGACCAATTTGAATAATTTATAGCATAGCATCACGCCTATAATCAAAAAGGAGTAGGCAGAGATGTACACACTTGTTCATTCACTTGTAAATTTCACCAATGCTGTTATTAAATCCCATGTCATAGGTGGTGAGCTTATTGCTATCTATTGGGCACAAGTCTGAACTTCGGGCTACTAATTACAATTATTTTTTCATATAAAATCCAATAACACTTTGCCCTACTCAGGAATCGAACCCAGGACCTCAGGCTTGGCAGTCATCGTTGCGACTACCAGACTAAATTTTTAACTTTTTTTTATTCAGCCGTTGTCGTCCCACTGCAGGGCAAAGGCCTCCCTCCCTACGAAGGGTAAGGAGGCCAGGAGTAGGGGTTCCAGTCCGTTCGGTCCAAAGCTTTTTGCTTTCCAATAGGTGTCAAGCTGTACTGTTGGGTAGGAGGCCACAGATTTACTTCTTGATTAATAAGTTATGGGTCAAAACTGGTATGTACCAATTTGACTTTTTAAATGTCATTTAAAGTACCTATCTTAAGTTAATTATTTTAAACATCTCAGACGGTAATGGAAAACATGGTGAGGCAATTATACACTTTTATGGAAAGATCGAGAAGGCTTAGTGGTCAAAACGCCTGGAATATTTATACGGGAGGCGCAGGTTCAAATTCTGGTTACGACCATATTTTTCTTTCCACGATTTTTTTTAAAATTTAGATTTCGCTATGCATTCGTTAATACATTTGACAGATGAGGTGACGAAATCTAGTCTCGAAAGTGTGAAATCGGCAACCTACAGTGAGTTTATGTTGTCATAAATGCTCCAGTTCGACAATTAGGGGTTGATTACTATTACGTAAATTCCAAATGTGTATATAAGGGTTGGTTCGACCAAATACCATATTATACGAGTGAAACTTATCCTGGAATAGTTAATTCATTGCATGTTCATAGGAAATTTAAATTTATATTTTTCCGACCTTTGTGAGGATTTGCGGTTTTTTTCTTTTCACGCAATAACTACAAAACGGATTTGGGTAAAATTCGGCACACAGAGAGTTTACAACCTAGATTAACACATAATGTTCATTCTGTCATGCTGGACCCAATTCTAAAGTCCACGTAGACAAAGTCGCGAGCACAAGCTACTACTGCATAAATTAAAATCATAATTTGAGGGAAAAAAATAAAAATATCATAAATTTATGTCACGTAGCACGGCTGGTACTAAAAAACACTCGAAAAACTTTTAATCTCCACAGAAGTTTAACGATTTCTTTTCATATTTACAAAACTATATTTAAGGTTTCAAACAAGCCTGAAGTCCGCTTAAGCGTAAACGATTATTATTGTAGCCTACGGATGCTTGCAACACCAGAGATATAATTACGTGTTGCCAACCTTGTAGTAAATGGACACGCGCTTTGCGATGAGCCTTGTGTTTAAACACAAGATAACATTTCTTCTTATCGTATGATTGATGAACAACCTAGTGTCGGAGTTTAAACCATCCGTAGGTCTCTGACATGGCTTTACACACCATCGAGAACATCCCTCAGGTGTGCTGGTTTTCTCACGATGTTTTCCTTCACGGTTTCACCGCAAGTGATCATTAATTAATAAGACTTTGAAAAGTTAGTGGTCCGTGCCGTGGATTTTTCTTACGATTTCTGACTTGTCAGTTCAACGATGTAAGCTATCACTTGGATAAAACTAAGACTAGTTTAGTAAAATCCAACTTAAGTGTTTTAAGTCTGTCATGAAATGTTTACGAGGAATATAACGTTTGATATCGCACTTAAGTTTCATGTGTACTAGAACCTTTGATAGGGAATTTAATGGTGGATATTCAGAGGGTGTTTATGGAGAAAATGATGATCTTATTTTAATGGTCAGCAGTTATGTATGAGTATGATGCGTCATACTGATACTGAGGCGATAATAGTAGTATTCCAGTAGATGTGAATTGATATCGCGTCGGTTTAGAGCAGGGTCACCAATTAGTTTGATTAGGGGTCCGTTTTATTTAAATAATATTTATTTATTTAATTACAATGGTTTTTGAGTCAATTACAGTAATTAATCATTCAAAAAGTTATATGAGATAAAAACTGACTATGACTGTCACGGCCATTTGGTAGACATAATATACCATCACGCTTTTGCCCGAAGGGGTAGGCAGAGGTACACTGTTTTAAACCTATATTTCATTAAAGCTGTCATTAAGTCCCATGTAATAGGTGGTGTGACTTGCCATTTAACGGGCACAATTCCTAACCCCGGGCTGCGATCGAGAATTTCCTGAAAGAAAAACTCTATACATTTTTGGTTTACATTTGTGGTGACACACACAATGTCGATTCCCGGGTCGGGCAAAGTGGTACTGAGTTTTTCTGTTGGAAAATTCTCAGTAGCTGTCCGGAGTTTGGAATTGTGCCCGGTAAATGGAAATAGGCTCAACACTTATTACATGGGACCTAATAACAGCATTGGTTAAATGTGGTTGTACAACTGTGTACACCTCTGCCTACCCTTTCGAAGAATACAGGCGTGATGCTATGTCATGTTGTTCTTTATTGTACAAGAACTACAATTCACTCAGTACTTTATTTCTTTCTATTAAGCAAATTTTTAATGAACGTATTGTTTTAGGTGTTCCAAGTTAATTAATTCAATAATCTTTGAAATTAGTTTCACAAGTAACCCCGCTTATCGTGAATAAAGCCTACAGGCAAAAATAGGCAACACAAAACATTCTACAGAAAGGAGGCTTTAATTGATGTAAAGTAAGAAATTGCGCCCAGAACAAAGGTTTGCAAGTTATTGGGTAACTTGGGGAACTTGCTTATTGTGCTGAAATATCGGCGTTGTGGCCACGCGGTGAGCGACAAATGGGTATTTTATAAGGGTGGTTTAAGCAACGATACTGAAAAACGGACAAAAACTACAGTAAGTGTTGTGTATTTATAAAAAAAGTGTATGTATTACTTAAAACTGCTAGGCAACATTTTTATTTTCATTCTAAATACAAAGCAATAAAAATTAAAGTTATTATATTTTTGCGGGAAAAAAAATACAGTCATGAGCAGGATTCGAACCTCCGCCTCCCGAATAAATTCTCCATAAAGATTAGTATTATAAACCTCACCTTCCCAATAAAGATTTGTATTTATTAAAAAAAAATGTCGTGTCGGTTCAGTCATCAGTATAGCGATCGAATAGATAGCGATGACGTCACCAAAAGATGTAAGAGAAGAATTCGGAGTAGTGAGCAGAGGTTGGCAGAGCGTCTGGAGTATTTATGCAGGTGTTAGGTGTTATTATGTTAGGTGCAGGATCAAATCCTGCTCACGACAATATTTTTCTGAGCGAGTGTTATAGACAAAAGGAAATTACACAACCACTGTTTTAGTGGCCCCACCACCCGTTCATTGCGTATAATCGCTAAAGGAATACTGGCGTTCATTTGAACAGTCCAGGTGCTCGAATACACTCGGTGCAGAATTAGTGAGGAACTCGTGGGAATTTTACCAAAGGTTCCTTAGCTAGTATGTACTTTGAGCTCACTACGCTTAATTAGGTAAAAAGATCTAACTTATCTGGAAAGGAAGCAGAACTCCGTTAAAGGGGTATAACACACATAGCATAGCATCACGCCTGTATTCCTCGAAGGGGTGGGCAGTGATGTACATAGTTGTACACCCACATTTCAACAAAGTGCTGTTATTAAGTCCCACATAATAGGTGGTGAGCCGATTGCCATCTACCGGGAACAATTCTAGGCTCCGGGCTGCTATCGAGTTTCCTAATATTACCATTCTACTACTCCCAAGAAGAATATATTATACCCGTTTTTTAAATGGGTGTAACATACATAATACGAATTTGGGTATAATATATATAATATGAATTAAACACAACACTAAGATATAATAGGATTTTTTACGTTTCGTGAGTGCGTTTACAAACACATGTAATAGTTAAAAAAAACCGTTTAAAGAAAACCGTACAAAAAACATCAGTTAAAAAAACGTATCATTTCTGAAACTACCGGTTGGATATGAATTATTTTTAAATTTGATATTTATATTTGTTATACTTAGGCTATTTTTCATAAGGCTACGAGCCTTATAAACCAGAGCAAGAAGAAAACAAGCTGATGAAACCATGGAACACAGCTAGTAAATCGTATACCGATAGTTCTGTACGAAAATTTAACCATCATATCGTGGCTTAGCAGCTGATCTTTCGACTCTATAATATACACTTTTACGAATACCTTTGTTCTGTAAAATACGACTAAATTACCGCTCAACTTCCTTTATACATCGTTCAAAACTAACTACATAGTTTAACTTAGAAAGCGGGTGTTTGAACGACTGTCCATTTAAGTATAAAAGCATTTTGTAGTAGGAGTAAAAAGTACAAGTTGTGAGTGTTTAAAAGACCAAGCTACAAAATGAAGTAATAAAGACTTTTAAATAGTTCATTAAATAACTAAAAGATGTTCGTTAAGGGGGATCCAATAAGACCCAGCAGGAAACCTGAAAAAAAAAGGTTTTTGCTTTACGACCCTGGCTAAAAATAGAAATGAAACATACATTTTTCATTTGTTCTTATTTTTTAAGGCAACATTGAAAAATAACAGACACAGACGGGATTTTGACAGTCCGTGTCATCGCTCTAGCTACTGAGCTATTGTGTCACTTGCTTGCAACTATTAGATTTCAAGTTCCCTTCTTTTCGTCTTATGGAAACGACTTGCGAAATATACTAGGCAATCATTTACTTATCTATAAATAAAATAGAGCAATTTAAAACACACAAAAAGTCATGCTTATCAGACAACAGGCTATAGTGTAAGTGTTAAGGGAACCAAGTTTCATCGTCGCAAATAACCAATTTATGTCTGTCTAGCTGTACCCATGTCTTTGTTCACGTCAAAGTACTCTTGACGCCAAACCAAGGCTTTAATTATGTACCACTGACGTTTGACTGTGCGTCCATGAAATCTCACGTCCGATTCTTATTGAGGCAGGTGAACTATCGATAATAAGATTTTAAAGGTACAATATTAAATGGAAAAAGAATACGGTCGCGAACAGGATTCGAACCTGCGCCTCCCGGATAGATACTCCAGGCGCTCTGACCACTAAGCCATCTCGACCTCTTAGTGGTTAGAGCGCCTGGAGTATCTATCCAGGAGGCGCAGGTTCGAATCCTGTTCGCGACCGTATTCTTTTTCCATTTAATATTGTAACTTTAGAGTTCGCTAAGCATGCGTTAATGCTTTTTCAAAGACATATCTTGAATAAGATTTTATCTTACGTACATGAGGAATGCATATTCATTTTTGTCTCATTTATATTTCTAACTAGGGTTAAAAAATAAAAAACGAACTACTTTTTTACGACGAAGCTGATCCCCCTTAATATCCGAGACAACATTTTTTTTTTTCAAATTTCCCGGTGCGACCAAAGGTATCCCCCTTAACGTCCACACAAAGGAATACGCTTCAGTTATACTGTTTCTTTTAAAGTGGAAATACTTTTGTATTTCAGTTTTCTTTAACACCACTAAAGTGGCAATCAAGTGTACGGCGTGCCAGATGGTAAGCAGTTAGCGTAGTCTATGGACTAACCTTTTACTTTATAATTTTATTGGTTTTTCCCGACCACTGGTTTAGTGGTCCCAAAAGCGTCTGCTGAGCGTGAGGTCTTGGGCTCTATTTACAGTTCGGGCAAAGTGTTGTTAGGAATTTTCTAACATAGCATCACGCCTGTATTCCCCGAAGGGGTAGGCAGAGGTGTTCAATTGCACAATTGTACACCCACATTTCACCAATGCTGTTATTAAGTCCCATGTAATAGGTGGTGAGCCTATTGATACTGAAATTTTCCTGTTAGGAATTTCCTAACAGGAAAATTTCAGTAGTTTGGAATAGTACCCGGTCGATAGAAATAAGCTCACCACCCTTTTTACGTGGGACTTAATAACAGCATCGTCGAAATGTGGGTCTACAACTGTTTGTACCTCTGCCTACCTCTTCGGGGATACATGCGTGATGCTATGTGTGTGTATTTGGTACGGTTGTTTAGATGACTGAAGTTACTACAGTTACTTAGTTCATAAGATAACTCAGACATTACATGTTAGATTTTAAACCCACGACCTAATACCGACCATATTTCGGTACCGGTGGACTATCTCCGCGTAGATTTGTCAAGTATGCAAGAGTAATTGTAGTGCACAAGCGTAGGCGCAAAAACAGTGCACTCCCTCTTGCTTCACTTTCATAGTCCGATGGGACGGCAATCCGATACGACCGGAGAGAGATCAGGAACAGAACCGACGGCTTTACGTACTCTTCGAAGCATGGGGGTGTCACACCACCAACTTCCTAACACCAGGGTGGTATTAAGACTTTCATTACTGAAATACACAATAACACTTTGCCCGGCTTGGGAATCGAACTCAGAACCTCGCGCTCAGCAGCCATGCTTGCGAACACCTAGTACTCAAGTGGGACCTTAGGGCAATCTCAACAGTCAAAATGTCTCATAACTGTGACAAAATTTATGCATGACGTCACAACTCATCTCTGAAGTAACTTCAGTAAACTTTCGTATAGCAATTCTTTCTTTGAAATTTCTCTCTCAAATATTTCCTGTATTCAGCGAGAGGTGGCTGAAATTCAAATTTTGGTCCTCAAGTACAGTCACGTGCAAAAATATGTAGTAGAAAGAGTTAAGTGTAATTTTTGCAAAGGTATATTATATACCATCACGCCTGCATTGCACACTGTAGGTGTGCACACTATGCAGTTGTATACAACATTTCACTATAGCTTGAGCACAAGTCCTGTGCCGTTCACTACACTATATTTCCTGTTGTTTTATCTCTTGACAGTTTGACTTATATGGTTCATTAGAAAAGACACAAGAAGTCGTTGTGGCAGCCTCATCAGGAAGTAAACTTAATGGGCTACTGCATCCGCTCCTGCCACGCAACCTCCTACAGAGCGGTACAGCACTTCTGGTCAAACTATAATGCTGTTATTAAGTCCCGTGTAAATCAGTGGGCTGGACTGTTGCATGAAATAGACCACTTTTTTTTTTGGCGTGTCCTCTTTCCGTTAACCCATAGGGGTTTGATCTGCGTAACCGGACAATAGCTAAGGCGAGGCATTTTGATGCCTCCAGCCAGAGCATATTTTTATTAACTAAAAACTAAGCAACACAGCACTAAGGGCGTCCCCTGCGGGACACGAACCTCGGCTTAGGGCGTTGCTGGGGACTAGCTGGATCATATCGGTTTATTATTAAGGGACGAGTTTAAAGCTACTGGCTCAGCGCGGGCCGGCTCGAGCAAGGGTCGGGGCGGACATGATGAGATATTTCGCGACGGACGGGGACCTCGTCGGCGAGGTTTCTAACGAGGTGGTCGAGCGCGTCGCAGTGTGCTTGTGTGTCTGTTAGACTCTTGAGCTACACTGCCGTCATAAGAAATAAGGCCGTAACTAACAGATTTGACAAAAATGAGTTATTTACATATTCAGATTCAGCAAAGAAAATGCTACCTTATGGTCTTACTCCCAAAACTGTAACTTGTATGAGAGCAGAGATATCATTAGGATTTTAGCCTTAACTACGACATAAATTCAAGATTTTGAATTTAAAAAGCCATAATTACACAATAAGGGCCTTTTACAATAGTATTTCTGAAATGCTACACTGGAAGGTCACAATTACCAATTAGGGCTTTTCAAGTAAGCAAAATCTTTAAAAATAGTAAGATAAAAAGCCCTAACTTTGCAATAAGGCCTTTTCTTATAAGTTTACTCAAGGGACAAGCGCGCGGGAGTGGGCGCGGGGAGAGTATATTGAAATGCTAAATGTGCTACAGCAAGTGAGGGTTACTTCTCCGTGGACCTACAAAAGGTAATAATGTTGCCTAGAATTGACATGTTTAAGTTGGTCTTATTTTGTCCTCGCTTGGTGGTGTTCAATGAAAGTTTTGTGCCATTAGGTTATAAAACATCAGATATTATGTCTTTTGCTGCTTTATGGCATGAAGGCATTTCTGGAAGAAAAAAAGAAGATATCATATGTACATTTAGAGCTTTTTTAATGCACTTCAGAGACTTAAATAAGATAACTTTATGGCTCGATAATTGTGCTGCGCAAAACAAAAATTGGACATTGTTTTCATTCATCGTCAACTACATAAATTCTGACGAGACTTCTATCAATACTATCATATTGAAATATTTTGAAACAGGCCATACTTTTATGTCTGCTGATGAATTTCATCACCAGGTAGAACATGCGCTGAAGAAAAAGAAAAAAGTATACGACTTTGACGATGTTGCGACAACACATAATAGGAAAACTGTTGTGAAGAAAATGGCTGTAGCAGATTTTTATAAAATTGCTGATGATACCTCTACTGCCAGAATCCAACAATCGAGTCCACGAGCGTATCTGCGTGATAAGAGTGAAATATTTTTTAAAAAAGGAAGCTTATGTTTATTTTACAAAACTGATTTCACTGCCGATTACATACAGCTAGAATATTTAAAAAAAACTGTAGCATAAAAAGGTTTTACAGCCCATGTGCAAAAAACAGAAGCTAGAGGTATAACGGATGAACGCAAAAATAATATTATACAAAGGTTAGGTCCATTAATGCCAGCAAATAGAATATTGTTCTGGCAAAGTTTAGCTACGAACAATGCTGCTGCGGACCTGATGATAAACCAGGAAGACTGACTACATATGAACCATACTTGCGTTAAGGAGATTATTTTTTATCTTAGAAGTGTTTTTGTTTAAGTTTGTTAATTATGATGTGATTCACAGTGAATAGCTAGCGTAATGTAGCCTCACTTCTAATTCTATTATTGACATCGTGTCAGAATATTATTATGTTTTATTGTGATATTACAGATAGGTTCCTATTGCCTATAAAAGTTCCTAACTAAACTGTTTTAAAGATTATTGGTTGTTTCGTGTATTATTTTAACGTTAAAAGATTTATTTTTGTTTGTTTGATGAGTTATAAGTAATAATATTTTGTTGATTTTATTAGATAGATAATGCAAATACTGTAATTAATAAAGATGTTCCTTCAGAAATGATTTGTTAAAGCGCTTCCTAGTGACGAATTAACTAGTGCTTGTTAATATACCTACTAGAATGCTACGTACAAATTATAAATATTTTAAGTTATGTCTGAAATTTCAACGTTAGAGACTGATTGATTTATTTAATAAAGTACTTATTTTAGTAAATATTCTTGGTTTCATTATAATATATTATGTCTTGTTTACGAATATTAATATTCTGATAAAGGCTTTTATGCCTAATATTAAGTTAGCAATCATTTGTAAAATAATTTTACAAACGAATGCTAACTTAGTTAATTTAAAAAATGCGCAATTGCGTTTTTAAGGCTTTACATGTAAGAATTTTGGACATAAGAAGTCCAAAATTCTTCAAGTTCCCGCTATGAAAAGCCGTAATTACATTCTACGCAATTACGACCTTTCAGGTAAATATTTCACAATTTATTATTATTTTTCTGCTTAAACAAAAGGGTAAAATTATAATAAAATAAATACCTGTGTTAAATTTAAATAAATTATGGTTCATAAATAAAGCCTATATTTTTTGACATTTTATAAAACCAGAACAACTAAACAAAATCATTCACTAAATCGCGGGCCTTCATTTTGGATAAAACTTGAATTATCTCGGAATCAACGTTGAAGTAGTTACGGCCTACTTTCTTATGACGGCAGTCAGTGATCCTATCATCGGAAATAGACCACCAGACCGACGAGGCAGTTATATACTAGTCATAGACCGGACATCAGGTAGAAAATATTAGTCGTAACACGTCGCTCAGTAAAACTGTCAGACGTGAAGTAACTCGGTTAGATGACGTTACTGATGCTTGGTGCGAAAACATTACCATGAAAGTCTGCCCAATGTCTACTCTAAGTTTCTTTTTCCACATGAATTTGTAACTTTAAAGTTTGCTAAGCTTGCGTTAATGCTTTTCAAAGATTTATTTATTTCACACTTACAAAGTCTTTACAGGCTAAACCCAAAGCAACATTGTAGCACATCAATCTTTACTAAAACTAATTACGAAACAGTCCCATAACTTATTTTATGTAAAGCTAAGCTTGTGAACTCGCTCATAGAACAACAGAATAAATCCGAATCACCGCGAGCGATATGGTTGAGCGTGCGAAGTGCGCGCGTCAGTGGCGCCTCGTGGAGCAGGATTGTGCGCGCCCGCGGTACCGCCAGCAGCCGCGGCCGCCGGCGACGACTCACGTACATATCTGTATTTGTTACGGTAATTGCATCTTTACAACATTGTATTAACTGCAAAGTTAGTCGTGTCGGCGGTCACCTGTGTAAAGACTGAATAGATAGCAATGACGTCGCCAAAAGACAAAATGTGGGAGAAGAATTCGCGATGGTGAGCAGAGGTCGAGATGGCTTAGTGGTCATAGCGCCTGGAGTATTTATCCGGGTGGCGCAGGCTCTAATCCTGCTCGCGATCGTATTACTTTTCCACAAGAATGTGTTACTTTAAAGATCGCTTAGCATGCGTTTATGCTTTTCAAAGATTTATCTGTATCTACTCTACGTATTTTAACCTCTCGTATGTCGCATTTCCAGACACAATAAAAATTGCATCGTGTCTCGCGTGGATCCTCGTTCCGGCAGTCAAAAGGTTAAATCTCTTTGTGGAAACAGAATAATTTGAAAAACATGCTTCAGGAAGTATGCAGGTTCCTTTCGGAACTTTCTAAAACTTATGTTGCTGAGTGTACCAACTGCAAAATAGTTGGCAGATGTTTTCACAGTTGGCTCCGACTATTTCACGAACCACTTCGCGCGTGCGAATTACCGTTGACATATAAAACTGAAGCGAGCGGAGTTTTTATATTACGATGAAATGCTTCAAACAAGTTTTGGGGGAAAAAACAAAAATTGTGGTTATTACTCCTTGTTTGTAGGGAATAGAGATGTTGTTGGTTCATGGCTTTACATACCATATAAAGCTATGCCAAAGGCTTACCGGCTTAAACTTGGAAACTACGTTGTTCATCAAACTCATATAAAAAAATCACGCCCGTATTCTCCGAAGGGGTAGGCAGTGGTCCACAGAGTTGTACACCCTCATTTTATCAATGTAACAGCATTGGTGATATGTGGGTGTACAACTCCGTGTCGCCTGTATTCTCCGAAGGGGTAGGCAGTGGTCCACAGAGTTGTACACCCACATTTCACCAATGCTACTATTAAATTCCATGTTATTCTAAATTCCGGCCACAATTCCAAACTACTGAGAATTTTCTGTAATGAAATTCTCAGGTGGTGCGGGCTGCTATTAAAAATTTCTTAACAGAAAAACCCAATAAAACTTTCCTCGAACTGAGTATCTAACCCAAGACCTCATGCTCAGCATTCGCGCTTTGGTCTATTGGACCAACGAGGCAGGCAGAAAAAGAATTAATATTCCAATACAGTGCCTGCGTACCTATTGGCTATCTCGGTTACCAAACAAATTGGTAGTCACTTTGCAGTTCTTTGTGTCGTGTGTTTCCCAATTAGGTACATTGGGGTCGACTTCCAGTCGAACCGGGTACAGCTTACTACCAGTATTTTACATAGAGAGAATGCTTATCTAACCTTCACAACCTAACTGGGTAACACGATATCTCGTGGTATGACTGGTTGTCAGACTTTCAGGTCTCTGATTCCCCGTAACGACTATCATACATCGTAATTTGACAAACAGTATCGACGGTTTAACGTGCTCTACGAGGCACGTAGGGTCTCCGTATGAAAATATAGTCACCCATCCGACCGCGGCAAGCGCAGCTTAACCTCGATCGATCGATCTGTGCGGCTGTTACTTAGCCACGAGCCCCTCCTACCTCTTACTTTTATTGTAATTATACTGCCTCGTTGGTCTAGTAGTCGCAAGCGCGGCTGCTGAGCGTGATGTCTTGGGTTCGATTCCCAGGTTGGGCAAAGTGTTGTTGAATTTACCGTTAGGAAATTCTCAGTAGCAGCCCGGAGTCAGGAAGTTGGTGTTGTGGCAACACTGTGCTTCGGAGAGCACGTAAAGCCGTCGGTCCTGCGCCTGATCTCTCTCTGGTCATGTCGGATTTCCGTCCCATCGGAATATGAGAGTGAAGGAAGAGGGAGTGCACATGTGTTTGTGCATACACTTGTGCACTATAATATCTCCTGCGTACTTGGCTAATCTCAGTGGAGATAGGCCGCCGTGACTGAAATACGGTCGGAAGGAGTATTGTAATTAAAAATGATTAAACTCTGTAAAATTATTTAAAAGAAGCTGCCTTTCACAAAATCTAAACTATCAGTATATAAATCACATTCAGGTGCAGATCATGTACGTTAAAAAAAACTATCAACAAGTATAACAAAACAAATAAAACAAAGTTTTCCATTTCGCTTAGTAAAATTTTTGCGGACCACATTGGGGTTTCCTTAATTTTATAGCGGAATCAGGTAGGATAACGTGACCGTCCTTTTTACCATTTTCTATGCGAAAACTTCAAATGGCAATGGTACCTATTACTTTTATGTAATCGAAGCGTTATTTTTTCCTAAAATATTTCTCAGAAGTAATGTTGGTGTTTTCGCGACGTGAGCCGTTTTAATAAAATTTGGGGATCAAGTTCCACTGGTTTGTCAATAGATTCCATTCTATTCAGTGTACTCTGACCTCCAATTATGGTTCCCTTTGAGCCCATTCAGAAGTTCAATCCTCGGTATTACTATTTCGAAAGGATAAATAAAGATTTATGTTTACTCTAAGCCAATAATGTAGTGAATATTTTATATGGTTTTGATCTCTCGTATTTATTTTAACATTTATTTTGATGTACCAGATAGATTTAGAACTTTATATTATATTTTCGTTCAACATAGAAATAATAAATAACCAGCCTCTAACTGTCCCACTGTAGGGCAAGGGCCTCTGCTTATACAGAGAAGGCACGAGCTTAATCACCACGCTAGCTCACTGCGGGTTGGCGATTTCAGACTACCAAGTCCTGGTTTCCTCACGATGTTTGCCTTTACCGTATGTCAGTGACATCTTAGATAAACTAAGAAAGTACATGTGCTAGTGCTAGTAGGTTTGAACTCACGACTTGTGGCTCAGGAGGCGGGATCGTAACCACTCGGCACCACGACATAAAAAAATATATATGATAATAGTCTACATTATTTTTCTTTAGTCCCTGTCATCGTGTAGCTGAGGAAACAACCTAGTGTCAGAGTTTAAACCGCCCGTAGGCCTCGGACATGACTTTACACACCACCAAGAACACCTCTCAGGTGTGCCGATTTTCTCACCATATTTTCCTTCACCATTTTAAGCAAGTGATTATTTATTTATACTAGGCACATGACTCGATAATTCAGTGCTACGTGTCTTAGCTTCGAACTTGCGACCTTTGACCAACCATTCCAACGGTCATACAACAAGGCCATCAATACTTTTATTTCAGTAAAATGTCCTTAAATGTATTCTTAGTTACCAGTTAAAGGTATTGTAAAGACCTGTATGAACTAAAACCTCTCGTCACTTATTCTGTTATATTTATATTTAAGCCCTGAGTACCGCTTAGGTCCACGCCCCCTTTTAGCGGGCCCTTATAGCGCTAGTACAAGTTTATTAAAGCCGTATATCTCTAGAGAATTGAAAGGACTGCCTCGTTGGTCTAGTGGTCCATGAGGTCTCGAGTTCGATTCCCGGGTCGGGCAGTGATATTGAGATTTTCTGTTGGGACCAGACCAGCCAGGGACCAACCAGGAGTTTGGAATTGTGCCTGGTAGATGGCAATAGGCTCACCACCTATTACATGGGACTTAATAACTTTTACTTCAGCATTGGTGAAATGTGGATGTACTACCGTGTATACCTCTGTCTACCCCTCGGGAGATGCAGACGTGGTGCTATGTTTCTGTTATGAATTGAAAAATGGAAAAATGAGAAATGGCTCATGACTAAGGGCTCCGTTCGAGTTTGAAACTAGTCGGGCAACCGGGAAAACCAGAAAAATGCAAGCGAGTAGTAACCGGTGAACAATATTTAATATGAATATGTCTCACGAAACTTATTATACAAAGACAGGTTTCTTCTTTATATTTTCAATTGACCCATTTAGTAGTTCTCGTTTCTTAGTAAGAAAACTTGACAAGCAAAAGTTTATTTCTATCTTTTAGTTATATTCCCTTGATACAATAAAGTAGTTTTACAACTATTGTTTGTTTTTATTTTCTTTGTTTATGTCTTGTTGTTCTTAACAGGTAGGAAGGACACATTTGTTTAATTAAAATGACCTACTTTAGATTTAGTTATTGCAAAACAAAGAACCTCATAAAGTTGGAAATCTTTTAGTGTCTTCAAAGAAAGGATGATTTAAAGGGGATGCCCCTTCTGCTTGTTAGAAAATATTATATCTAAAGACATTATGAGTGAACGATGCAGGTGTTGTTGTATCTGTTGGTATAATAGAAATTTAAAACAATTATTATGATAGACTGAAATTTAAAACAATTATATTATAATAACGATGATCGGCCTTTGCAGTTTTGAGCTGACTGGTCCCAACTTGTAGCATCCTTCACGAGTATTATCATTTATCACTGTATAAATGTAAGAGGCATGTAATTTAAAAAATAGCTACACCTATTATTAAAATGATTTAAGAGATATTTGTTAAAAACAAATACATGCCACCTACCAATCACTGACCTCTTCACCAAATTTCCACCCGTCTACAGTAAAATTATTGAAACGATAATGTCCTTCAATAAATCGTATAAACAAACCTTAAAATCGAAATCAACAGTAACAAAAATAGCTTCAGTATTGATATAGTCTCGTTGTGTCCCTGATTTGTGTCAATAAATAGCTGAATCTATCGCCCAAATCGAAAGCTACAAATTGGGGAACGTAACCTTCCTAAAGTCTCGTGTTTTACCCAGTAAAATGGTAAATTTTGTGGGTTTCCCATTTCGAATAAAAAATATTCTTACTTTGCCGATATGTGATAATGTTTTTCAGTAGAATATTATAAAGGATTCTACAACTTTGGAACGTGGCAACTAACATCTGACAATTCAAAAGTGCCTGTAAATGGTTTATTTGAAATTTTGATTTGATTTAATTTGAATGGAATTTGTGAAAATAGATCTTTGTTACTCAATTATATAAGCAAAATTACTGACAGGATTTTGATAAAACTTTGCAGTTTTGTTATCGATAAACTGGAATAAGACATAAGATATTTTCTACACAAATAAATAATAGTTTAAGAAAACTAACGCTTTTGTAACTAGCCGAACAAAAAGTAGAAAAAAAAATGTTGATTGGTAAGAAAAAAAATCATTTTATCCCAAAAAAGCGTGGAGCGCTAGATGTCATTTGTTGTAAATATTTTATTGATAAATATTGGTAAAAGTAAAGTCAGTATAAAACATCTAGTGAACTATCCAGAAGATTAACAACATGAATATGTATATTCCATTTTATTTTCCTTATAATGCGAATACATAATACTTAGCCAGTATTCCTATTTCTCAGAAACAGTTAATTTTTATTACCACACCATTTTTAAGCAAACATTCCCAGAGTCAATGACAGCTACCCCTTTTTTTTGTTATACCATAGACGAAATATCGTCATGGATACAAGTATTTTGAGTCATTTATATTTAGTCAACAGCAATTATTTTATAATTGCTAACAATCTTATGAAGCATTAGGCTATTACTCCTCACTCTCAGAACGAGAGAACAGCTTAGGTACTGATTACTCATAAAGTTGCAAAAACACCAAGCCAGCAATATTTATTAACAACACTATTTAGAAGTATTTTAGAAATGTTAGCTACAAGAATTTTCTCGATGCCTTTCATGATTTTTGTAATTACTTGGACAAGAATTCGTTTGTTTAAGTCTTAATTATCAGTGGTTATTAAACTTTAAAATTAAAATAGAAACTTTTGCGGTATTGTTGACTAGACTAAGTTATGGAATATTATTGGAGTTCTTAAGAACTTCGATATCAACAGCCTCGTTGGTATTGGTGGTTCCAACGGTCATACAACAAGGCTATCACAAATTTTTTTTTCAGTAAGACCTCCATTTTTAGTTACCAGTTGAAGCTATTGTAAAGATTGTATGAACCATAGAATTAGAATATTTTTGCTACCCCATAGAAGGACATAGAGCTCAATAAAGTGCAACCGTTTTTGAATTGTCAATGTGTGCGTGCAATAGTGATGTACAACGTGGAAATATTGACACATATCGCTTATCGATAAACAGTATTTCAGATGTAAAGACTTGGTATACTAAATGAAAATATTTTCAATCAAATTATGTTAATAAAACTAAAATCACAAGCGTAGATATTATTTAATGCACTTCATTAATTAATTACATTATTTTAATAAAAACATTTCATGCGCTCATACTATAATTATATACAAATTAAATATCATTGGTAATAGGTACTTTGTTAAGAAAGCAGCTTTTAAGGACCCTGAGCAGTGTATAGAATCAATCATTCAGTCAAGCATCATCTCAATCACTGATTGAGATGATGCTTGACTGAATGATTTTTACCTACCTATACTAATACCGTTGCGAAGGTGGTCTGGACTCAGCGCAGCACACGCTTGAGGTGTGCCCTGCCTACACCGCTGAGCGAAGGATACTAAGAGCCAGTATCAGGCGAGATCTATTTCTGCCAGCAATAGTGAGGTCTACGCTGGCAGATTTAGGGAACTGGAGAGAAATGGCTTCCTTTTGTGATTGGGCCGCTCCCTCTCGGAGGAGAAGGCGTCTAGGAGGCAACCACCTCGGCGCCTAACAGCCGAAACCCCGCCTGTATGATTTAAGACAGGCGGCCCTTTGGGGTCACGGGTGCTTAGAGAGGGGACTCTATTTACCCATCGTGATCCTAGAGAAGACGGTGGCATAGTGGTCACGTACTATCGGGCACAGCGAGGCTTAGGGGAGACCCCTTTACAGTCCTTCCAGGGATGTGTCGTGTGAAGCGCTGCATCGCGTGGGTGCTGGAGCTGGTCTATTAAGTGCCTCCCTCCATATGCTGATGGTGACCGCCGACGTGGTTTTAGTGAGGTAAGAATCCCACACCCCCGGTCCTACCCCGGTACCCCGGTCTTATACATAAAAGCCGGGCACGTTTTTGAAGGTTTCTCCCCGAAAAAAAAAGGTATATCCTATTATCTTTTCTTATTTCTTCTTTTTCTTTATTATTTTTTCTTCTTTATCTTTATTCTTTTCGTTATCAATTAGTCTCATCCATTTTTCCTTTTCCTTAGCATCGACAGGAAACCTTTTAGTATAAAAAATATATCATAAAAATGTGAAATTCTCTTGAATTTGTAGTAAAAATTATGTAAACAACATATTCATTACGCTATCACATATAGGCTCAGTGATCACCGCCTAAAGGTGATAGCGCAGGAATCACCAACTAGCTTCACTCGGGGTCTAATCAAATTCAAATCAAATAGCGAATAATAATAGTAGCGCAGTTCGTTAGATCATTATTAAATTAAGGTCCGCACAAAGTAGGTTGGCGGTCCGGATTTGAACCGCATTTGGGGACTACTGTAATAGCGTGATGAAATATATTTATATCGTAACCTGGGCCACTTAGCTACGCTAAGCTTCTTAAATGTTATAAACGTTCGGACAGACACACCGACAAACAGACAGAAACGTTTCCAAACATTTTGGTTACATCGTATTAGGTACCCCAATTAAAATTTTGGAAAAAATTATACACTGAGCAGAGATAGTTGGTAGATCTACACTAATAATAAATTATGATATCGGAACTTTTTGTTCTAAAATTTCATCGACACAATAGTCGACACTGACAAGTCACTATTTTGTATACATGAAATGAAAATTTATATTAGAAGAACGTACTCAATATTGATTTTATGACCATTGTTTTTTATTATAGAGTAAATTCACTATTTTCTTGATAGGATATGGTTTTCAAAAAAAATATTCTAAAGACAGATTTTTCCAAAATATGGCCATGAAAATATATGCTGTTGTTGACAATTTACCTGTGAAATGAATCTTTTCCTGGATTATTTTTATAAGAAACATCGCAGTCACCAACACAACACGTAGAAATTGCTTATAAATTTTAAAACTGTTTAAAATATACAGGATTCACTGACAATACAGCAAATATAAGTTAGCGTGATTTTTGACAGTGACACTGGAGAAAACAACATCTGCCAATAGTGCTGACTGAACCTAAATATGCTTTCTCTTTCTAACATGTGATATTTCCGTAACAGATTCCATTCCCATAGTAGGCTTTGTTGGTCTTTTTCTATCCTACGTTTATGGTATGAACTAAAACCTCTCGTCACTTATGATTTCATGTTTATATTTAAGCCCTGAGTATCCCTTAGGTCCACGCCCCCTTTTAGCGGCCCTTTCTTATAGCGCTAGTACAAGTCTATTAAAGCCGTATATCCCTAGAGAATTGAAAGGACTGCCTCGTTGGTCTAGTGATCCCAAGCGTGACTGCTGAGCATGAGGTCTCGGGTTCGATTCCCAGGTCGGGCAAAGTGTTGAAAATTCAGTAGCAGTATCAGTAGCAGTATCAGTATCAATCCGGAGTTTAGAATTGTGCCCGGTGGATGGCAATAGGCTCACCACTTATTACATGGGACTTAATAACAACATTTGTGAAATGTGGGTGTACATCTCTGCCTATCCTTTCGGGGAATACAGGCGTGATGCTATCCATGTTTGTTGTATGTATGTATTTTTTTCTTCTTAGCGTATTGATGGAAATTTTAATTTTGTCAGCCCAAAATTTTGCTACGATAATAGCATTTTACTATAAGCGTCCTTAAGTTCGTTTAACGTGCAGATATCAGGACACGAGGACACAGGTTAGAATTTGTGGTCATCCCATTTCAAATGTTTTTTTTTTTTCAAAATATACAAGACCCGCCTTCAGTGGATTGGTGAAAACAATACATAGATATATGATCGCAGCAATCGCGGGTCATTTGCTGTTAGTTATTGAAGAGTTCGATTATCTCCAAAGATGTTCATAAGGTCCTAACATCATTATATACTAAAACCTGTTTTGTATTTAAATATATACTTATATAACGAAAACCTTATCCAAATCGGATCAGTAGTTTTTGAGAAAATCGCGGACATACAAACATTCCTACATAAATACATTACAGTCAGTTAAAAACATTGCATGTACTGTTATGTTAGAACATTGGTTAAAAAGAATGTTTATTAAGCGAGAAATAAAAATGGACAGCTTTTAATGTTTCATAGATCACCCATCCAAATAAACAGATTTATAAAAAAAAAACAGATACATTTTAGACATGTGTGATAATGCTTCTTAATCATTGATAAATAGATAAATACATATACGTGTTATAAAACTTTGTATTAATAATATAAGATGATATATATGCATGTTCGCCATCAAACTCTCCTTGCGCGGTTTAGGATTCGTGACGCCATCTTGGTATGCACATAGTTATAGGAGCTTTAGAGACACTGCCAATATTATTCTCTTATCGATTAATAGTAGCCATAAAATTCAATCGTATTGCCTAAAATCTACATTCTCCATATGAGATTAAAATAATATGTTAGGTTTTTTGCTACATCTCAATAACTCTTTTCCTCTAGATATACTTTTACGACCTCTGAGATAAACCGATCTATTGGGGACGATTGAAGATATTGGATAGATTGAAAGGGCGGTCTTAGATTATAGTGGAGGTCGCGTTTAATAGATTTAAGATTTATTTATTTTATTAATACGTGGTATAGTAAGATCCAACATAGATCCTGCTTTATAGTTGAAAATATGATTTTAGATTAATGTTTTTTTAATTTCCTTTTTAACTAGTTAGTTTTTGTTATAATATTTATTTTGGTAGGGGATCTCCTTATAATTATTATAAGCTCTTATTAATTGTTTTTTTTTTTATCAAGCTAACGTAATTATTTTATAATATGTGAACTTAACCTTTCGGCTCAGTAACGTACAGATCTGTACGTTGTAACAATAAAAATCTATTGTGTCTGCTAATGACTGACGCAACAGCTTAATTGCTGAACACTGATTTAATACCCTTTAAACATTTTAAAGGAATTCTGTTAATAATCGAGTTCGAGTTCGAAACACATCATAATATACATGAATGTCTCACGAAAGTTATTATACAAAAAAAGCAATGTGGAAGAGTATTTCGACGCCTAAATCGCGTTTTTCCTTTTTTTTTCTCTCATTTAGTAGTCTAAATAATTAAGTAAATACTACTAAATCTATACTTATAATAAAATCGTAACTCGAAAGCCCGAAAATTTCAAATTCGCTTTTTCTTTTTTTTTTTTTTCGTAATATGTTATTTAATCGATACTGTTGCCTTTATTTATTCAAAATTGCGCATATCCTCAAGGGAGCTGAGCAGTGATGTTAAACATCTCACACTCAGAATCTAAATTGGACGGATTTCAATAAAAATGGCACTGTTGTGTAGCTTATCAAAAATGATAAGCACTGCCAAAGGTATCATTGCGCTTTATCACATGGGGACCAAGCACTTACCGGTTTTGTATTTTGATTAGTAGATTGTGAATGCCTATTTTAGCATAAAAGTCAACTGAGTAATTAGTTACATACCGTACACAGGTGACTGGCACAGTGTAAGGATGAAGATCGAATCCCGGTACAAGAGATTCTTTTTGCAATTTTTTTAATTCATGATTACTGTTCATTCGCAGAAACACTTTATTTTAGTTTTGCGTGTCCGTTTGTAATATAATTCCATTTTTATGTGTTTCGCTTGCTGTCTTATATATTATCAATATGGTGAAGCACAGTGAAGATGTTACACGTTAGCGTTATGTAAATTTTTTATCAATCAGATCTCATAGTCATTTTTAAACTGTGTCATAAATTATATAAAAAAAAATATATATAAAATGGATCTACGTTTGGCCACGAACTCGCCTGATGGCAAGCGACGGTGTGGCCGACGATAGAGCACGTATATCCAGAATTAATCTATTCACTCTTAAGTAGAGTGGATAGATTTTGGCAGAACGATAGTTGGGGAGTTGATGCAACTGCCCACTCCCACAACGGCTTTGTCCGGTGGATAGTAAACAGCCGTGGTCGAAGCCTCCGACCAGTGTTGTGTTGCCTGTTTTGCACCACCCAGGGGCTACGTGTAGGGATTCCATTTTAAGGGTGCACTCCTACAGACGCGGGCAACTCAGCCCCCAATACCTATTTAGTAACAAAACTACACATTTCCTCAGCCTGGCCTTAGGATTAATTTAATTGCCTAATCCTTCAGTAGGTAATAGCGAAACATCAAATAAGCATTACTGACGATTTTGTTAGAGGCTGTCCAGCTATTGAGGTGGTTGGAGAGTACATTCTCGATGATATCCAATAAAATACCGTGTAAAACATTGCTTAACCTCAGCGAATGTTTACTAAGCGGAGATTGGAACAGACTATCAGTACCTGCATCTTGGGCATTCGTTTTATAGATCGGGTATTAAATGTTGGAAAAATAAACAACAAGCCAGACCCAAGCTCTACTGAAAACTCCATTATGGAACTCAACAACATTTTTTTCGACCTGGTGATCAAACCCAAGACTTACCTACGCTTATACTCACTTGCAACCACTAGACCTAATAACTCAGTTTTTCTAAGATTCTCTTTACACTGCACAAGATTGATGATCATTAATATTTTCATTTTTAAATGAAGATGCAGTGACAGAAACTGAAAAAAATATGCTTACAGTCATGTTGAAAAGACGAGGCAGGTGTAAGTGGAAATTCTGAGATCTCTAAATGGATATAAATTGACCCACCGAAACTCACTAAAAAGTCAAAAAAGTAGTGCTCACAACCAGCACGCGAGTATTAACAGACGTATGAACGTGATAGAAGCAAAAGGAGTATGTAAGGATCTTAGCAGGTGGCGTTCTATAGTGTCGCCTACCTGTACTATGTATGTGACATTATCATTTTGGCCAACACATATTGTCATGCCGTCAGTTCTGCGCCTGATCTCACTCCGGACGTGTCGGATTGCCGTCCCACCGGAATACGTGAGAGAAGAAAGAGGGAGTGCACTCCATAGAGATAGGGCGCTGGTACAGTCATTCGGGAACGTTCAGTCGGGAGTACTCCCGGTATCGAAGAGGTGGTAAAACATCCCGGTATCTCCAATGTATCGGTAACGGCGGCTTATAAAATTTTTCGGTAATACTATTGGGAAACGGAAAATAACGTAAGATCATCTATGTCGCATCTAGCTTTCAGCTGATTGGACTGCTGCCGAATTAGTTCATCATCCGTGTTTCTCAATAAATATATATCTGTTGGTTTTCAAGGCTCAAGTGAATAGGTATTTAGTGGTCAAGCGTGTTCCATCGTCAATTACATCATTGTTCAAAAACCAGGCGAGTTGGCGGTCAAACGCCCATTGAGATTATGTGAAAATCTAATTGATGAGTGGAATCCTAATATTACATCGTATAATCTACACCACTTCAAAAGCTGTATCCGACAGCTGATATAGCGCCCCCACATATCTGCAGACAAGTCGCGTGTGCTGTGGAAAAATCCAAGCAGGAGTCAGACCTTAGGGTCTGACTCCTGCTTGGATTAGATAAGCACCCACTGTATGACGGCCAGTTACCAGTACAACACCTAACCACCTAACAAGCCAGGCACAGTTATTTAAAACTGACCGAGGTAGTGTCAGGATGCCCAGTCGAGACTCACCGCAAAACGGAGGCTAGGAACTTTTCCACTACCCGCTAATAAATTAAGCATAAAGTGAACCTACCTGAACACAATTTTGGACACGGCAAGTGTGGATATAGGCAACCAAATAATTAAAATTGTACCATCGACATAAAGATGAAGAATCGTTTAGTAAAGTAATCCTAATCCGGTTAAATACTCCAAGCGCTCTGACCGCTAAGCCATTTCGACCTCTGCCTACTACCGCGAATTCGCATAAAATCTGTATGATATTGTATTAACTGCAAAGTTAGTCGTGTCGGTTCGGTCACCTGTATAGGGACTAAATAGATAGAAGACGTATTTAAATGTGGAAGAAGAATTCGCGTTAGTGAGCAGAGGTCGAGATGGCATAGCGGTCACAGCGCCTGGAGCATTTATCCGGGAGGCGCAGTTTCGAATCCTGCTCACGACCGTATTCTATTTTCCACTAAAATTTATAACTTAAGAGTTTGCTATGATTTATCTGTATGAGTTTGGGTTGCTAGGGCAACTGTCAAGTATCTGAAAAGTCACGGCTGTCTGTATGAGGGTGGCGTCAATGAGGATAGTCAAAAATAGAATAATGCAACAATTATTACTAAAAAAGGATGGGGTGGAGGGTCTGACTTCAATGAACGTACCTGACCTTCTCAAAAAAGGCAGGTTAATAAACTGAACCGTCGAGCATGCATTCTTCATGTATGTAAGATAAAATCTATAGTTTCTGCCTACTGGAATGGGAATCAGGTGTGAGTTGGTTTGTATGATTAATTGAAATCTTAGTTTGGCGTTAAGACTACTTTGACGTGAGCAAAGCCACGGGTACAGCTAGTAATAAATACGTAAAAAACAGAACAAAAAATAATGTTTAATTATCGTGATGTCTATTTATGATGTCTATGTCTGTTATCTATGGCCAAAAAGCCAAAAAAAAACTTTTTCTACATACTCTTTCAAATAATTTAACTAATAAGTCCATGTCACTTATTAGTTAAATTATTAGCAGTAAAATTTTGTGAGTGGTCAGTATATTGTTACGTACCGGAAAAAAATGCAGTCCAAGTCCTGGAGGCTACTATGAATTACTTAGTAAAAAACCCTGATCCTATCATAACAGAGTTCTGAATGTCCTATTGAAGTGTGGAATCGAAATTCGGAGTCGTTAACAGAGGCCCACTCCGGTTTAGTGGTCGCCGTGCCTGGAGCGTTTATCCGGGAGGCGCAAGCTCGAGTCCTGCTCACAGCCGTGTTTTTCTTTCCTAAAATATTTGTAACTATATTTGTAACTTTGGGGTTCGCTATGAATGCGTTGGTGCTTTTCAAAGATTTATCTGTACCCTTACAATACTTTGACTCTGGAAGAGAACATAAACCTCAAGATCATAGTGATTATGAGGCAGACTTATACGGGCAGCTAATGAAATTTCCTAACAGAAAAGCTCAGCATCGTAACCTGGAAATCGATCCCAGGATCTTACGCGCAGCAGCCACTAGACCAGCCAGTCGATAAAATTAAATATAAAAAGTATATTATTAAAACTAATTAAAATCACGCCTACCATGTGTGGGGGACAGTACTGTGAAACATTTTCTTATAGGTTCCCCGATTACGATGAAAATTCTTGTATCTTGTTTTTCACTTTTTAATTAACAAAGGCTTTTTATTAATAATAAAATTTATATGTTTTTTATATATTATTCATACGTTTCGTGTTCTTTTATTATATTTTTTTCTAGATCTTGTCATCTTATGTTACCCGGGAAAGTGGAAGGATTCTAACGATACTCTATACATCCTAATTGGTTCAGGCGTTTTGAAATCATGGTGACATAAAGAAACTCAAACAATTTTGTATCACACGCATACTCATAATCACACCCATAAACGAACCTGAAAACATAACACACCTTTTTAGGGCAGTCGTTTACAAAATAATATCCAACAATGTCAAAATACAATATTTTCCAGTCCCCTTATTAGCTGGTAGTCTTAACAAGGCTTCAGCTTTCACCATTGCAAGCCGTAACAACCTGAGTCTAGTGAAACTCAACCAGGCTTATTATTTATTAAAGCTGAAATGGGCTATTACTGGGAGGGAGTAATAAGGGAACTAAGAGATGTTTTACAATTTAGTAGTAAGTAATAATTTAACTCGTTTATTTTTCTAATTTACATATTAATTATATTTTTAACAATATATCTTAAGTATAAAAACTTTCGTGAGACATATTCATATCAATTAATGTTCACCGGTTACTACTCACGTGCATTTTTCGGGATTGCCCGACTAGTTTCGAACTCGAACGGAGCCCTTAGTCATGAGCTGAACCCGCGGCGATGTCGCGAGTCAAACTGTCCAGTTTCCGGGAACAGGGTCCAAGCTACAGGTGATTAGGGCTCTAGAGAGAGGAACCTCCTCACAATGCGTGTCGTATCGAGGAGTACCGCTTTCTGTATAATGCCCTTGATCCAGCCGCCTAGCGAGAGCCTTGTAAGGTATTGATTAAGGCTCTTCGCTATAATTCCATTAGCCGAAACGACTATCGGTACAATGATTGCAGAGTCCACGCCCCGCATGTCGACAATCTCGTGCGCCAGATCAAGATATTTGATTTGTTCATCTTTCTCTGCTTTCACTAGGCTCTCGTCATGAGGGATAGTGATATCCACAATCATTGTGCGGCACTGTAATCGATCTATCACCACTATATCAGGCTTATTGGCTTATTATTAAAGTTATTCATTTTTGAGGAAGAAGAATACAGTCATGAGCAAGATTCGAAAATGCACCTCCCGTATAAACCACCACTCCAGGCGCTCTGATCGCTAAGCTATCTCGACCTCTGCTCACTACCAACCGTATTCTTTTTCCACAAAAAATAATAATCTAGGAGTTCGCTAAGCATGCATTAATGCGTTTCAAAGATTTATCTGTATTTATTATTATATCCGATATGCTGTCAATTTGACAAATTGAGATCTATGTCACCCGTTACGGGTAGTCAGAGGCCTGAAAGTCTGACAACCAGTGTAACTGGGTTGTGGAGGTCAGATAGGCAGTCGCTTCGTGTAAAATACTGGTATTAAGCTGCATCGGGTTTGACTGGTAGTCGACCCCAATGTAATTGGGAAAAGACTAGGCAGATATATATATGCCCAGTCTATATACTGTAGCGGCACACGCCCGCATGCGCGCGCGCCGCATACTAAGAGACCGCTGCGCCGCCACTCATATTTATAACCTCGTTCCGGTTATGGATAATGCTGGTTTAGGGCGCTGCGGTGCTACGCCCCGGGTTCATGATTTACTTAACTCTGATTGGTTGTTATAAATATTTCTATAGGTTCAGTGGTAACTACTTGTGTGTCCAAATATTGTATATAGTTAGCTAATAAATCATGTAATATATTCTACGACAATCACTGTTTTATTCCGAACTCCGAACACTAAAGTGGTGACCCCGAACGAATCCAATCAAGATGGAAGAGGCAACCAATCTCCAGCAAGAAATCGCGGGTATCGCACTTTCCATGCGTGTTCCACCGTTTTGGCGTGATAAACCAAGGCTATGGTTCATTACATTTGAGGCAGCCGTCAACGAACTCAAGAAGAGCGACACCCAAAAAGCCCAGATGGTTATAGCTCAGTTACCAAAGGAAGATATTGAACAAATTTGTGATTTGCTCACCGATCCACCACCAGAACGCCCCTACACTGCTATCAAAGAACGTCTCATCTCGGTATACGAAGAATCTGACGGCAAACAACTACAAAAGCTTTTGTCGGACATGGAGTTGGGCGACCAAAAGCCAAGCCAGCTACTTCGTCGCATGCGTAACCTAGCGCATAAAAAGGTTCCAGACAGTACGCTGAGATTGATGTGGATGAATTTGCTACCACCGCATGTGAGGTCGGTACTCGTTGTCAGCGACACCATCAGCAAGGACACAGCATTGGATGAGTTAGCTAAAATGGCAGACAAAATGATTGAGCAAACGTCCGAGGTTTCCGCCGTAGAAACAACCATTGCATCAGTCGACACTACAAAAGCCCAAAGTAACATGCAGTACATCGTTGAAGAAATACGGAAGTTACATCTGGAGATCGCCGAGCTCAAAAATAATAACTGTCGGTGCACGCACACGTCATCATCGCGTTATCAGTATCGTGGCAATCCCCACCGAGATCGCTCAAGAACGCCGTCTCGCTCGCACTCCGGGAACTACAGATCGCGCTCAACCACTCCGTCACCGCATTGTTACTATCACAGAAGGTTCGGCAAGAATGCGAGACACTGTACAACACCGTGCAGTTTCAACAAGGATAACAACACGGAAAACTAAAACAGGCATTAGCAGTGGCGGAGCCTAATGTCGATAAATCATATCGCCTTTTCATAACGGACAAGAAATCAAGTATAACTTTTTTAGTGGACACTGGCGCTAACATATCCGTAATACCAAAACGAAAAGGTACTCGTTCTACGCCGCTGCCATTCAAGCTTTACGCCGCCAATAATTCAATAATACCGACATATGGAGAAAAAACAATGGACGTCAACTTGGGACTTCGCCGTTCCTACAAATGGAAATTCGTTGTTGCCGCAGTTAGCAAGCCTATACTTGGAGCAGATTTCCTAGGCTACCACAATCTATTGGTCGACTTGAGGAATGAACGTCTCATTGACAACACCACCAAGCTCACTTCAAAGGCACCCGGCCGCTATACAAGTATACCTACAATACGCAGCATCGATCTTCAACAAACGTTCCATGACATACTGGCTGAATTTCCTGGAGTCACGCGTTTATCATCTATGAAACTTAACCCGAAGCACAACGTCGAGCATTTCATAGAAACAACGGGACCACCGATCTATTCCCGAGCACGACCTATACCGCCGCATCGCTACGAAAAAGTGAAGAAGGAGTTCGAGAATATGATGAGTCAGGGTCTCTGCCAACCCAGCAAAAGTTCTTGGTCCAGTCCTCTCCACATAGTACCGAAAAAGAATGGAGATCTAAGGGTATGCGGTGATTACAGACGACTCAACGCGATCACTAAGCCCGACCGCTACCCCATACCGCGAATAAAAGATTTCACTTATCAACTCACCGGCAAGCAAGTTTTCTCCACTCTAGACCTAAACAGAGCCTACGCTCAATTACCAGTACGTGAAGAAGACATAGAGAAGACTGCAATCATAACTCCTTTCGGGTTATACGAATTTCCACGTATGTGCCCTGGACTGAAGAATGCTGGACAAACTTTCCAGAGGTTTATACATGAAGTACTCCGTGGTCTCGACTTCGTGTACCCCTTCGTTGACGATTTATTACTGGCAGCAGAAGATGAAGACTCAGCTCGTAAAAACTTAAGGATCGTACTGCAACGTTTAGAAGAATACGGTATTACAATTAACCCAGCCAAATGTGTATTCGCTAAGAGTGAACTAACATTCCTCGGGTACTGCGTCTCCTCTGAAGGTATAAAACCACCAGAAGAAAAGGTCAAAATCATCAGTGACTACCCAAAGCCGAAGAATGTTGAAGAATTAAGACGATTTCTCGGTATGATCAATTATTACCGAGAAAATATACCGAATGCAGCATCATTTCAAGCACCTCTGCATATGTATTTACATAATACACATTCGAAGAAGCATGATAAGACAGTAATAATGTGGAATAAAGAAACATCTCAAGCTTTCGAAGATTGCAAGAAATGTATTGAAGAAGCAACCTACTTGGCGCACCCACAACACTCTGTCCCTCTCGGATTAATGTGCGACGCATCCGACAAATGTGCTGGTGCTGTACTACAACAGCAAGTCGACGGCAAGTGGCAACCGCTCGGATATTTTTCGAAGAAATTCACTCCAGCTCAGCAAAAGTACTCAACATTCGACCGAGAATTGCAAGCTATATACTTAGCAATGAAGCACTTCAGAAAAGTATTTGAGGGTCGCGAGTTAATTATCTACACGGACCACAAGCCAATAACATATGCACTACAGAAAATATCATCGGATTCGGAAACGCCCCGCCGCAGCAGACAGCTATTATTCATTAGTGAATTTACTAATGACATACGTCACATAAGCGGGCGAGATAACGTTGTTGCTGACGCTTTATCGCGCATCGAAACCATCAACTGCCCCACCTCAATTGATTATGACACGCTCGCACGCGCACAAGAAAAGGACGAAACTATAAAAGATCTACTTTGCCATTCAAGTATCCAGTTACGCAAGATAACATTACCTGGGATGACTCACGCTATCTACTGTGAAACATCAACACAAAACATTCGCCCATATTTACCAAAGGAATTTCGCATTGGAGCATTCGATGCACTACATAGTCTCAGCCATCCCGGTGTTCGCGCTTCAAGGAAATTGATGCAGAGAAAGTACTTCTGGCCATCTATGAACATAGATGTTAAGAAATGGGTACAAACATGCATACAGTGTCAACGTTCAAAAATTAACCGGCACACAGCAAGCGCAGTATCGAACTTTGAATTATCGCATCGCTTTGAGCATCTACATGTTGACATCGTCGGTCCGCTGCGAACATCGCCTCAAGGTCACCGTTATGTCGTCACTATGATTGACCGCGCAACGCGCTGGCCTGAAGCATATGCCGCGCTCGATATAACAGCTGATACGGTTGCGAAAATTGTATACGAAGGATGGATCACTCGATTCGGATGTCCAGCTCGAATGACGACGGATCAGGGTCGGCAGTTCGAAAGTAACCTGTTCAATGCATTAACAAGACTACTTGGCATCAAACGCATTCATACTACACCGTATCATCCACAGAGCAACGGAATGATCGAGCGGTGGCATCGCTGCATGAAAACTGCACTTATTGCACGTTTAACAACAAACAGTTGGATCGAGGAACTACCTACAGTATTACTGGGACTACGAGCTGCGATACGCAATGACAGTGGAGTCAGTGCCGCACAGCTCACCTACGGTCATACTCTCACACTGCCAGGCGACTTTTTCATACCATCTAAACCAGACCCTATGGATTACAACTACGTTGAAAAGCTACGCACAGCAATAAACAACTTTCGTCAAGCATTAACACAGTCGCGCAGCAATAACCGCACTGTGTTTGTGCCTCAAAGCTTGCAAACCTGCAAAGAAGTGTTCGTGAGAGTCGACGCGGTAAAAAAACCACTGCAACCACCATACAACGGACCCTATCCAGTGCTCAGTCGAAGTGAAAAAACATTCACCTTGCAGCTACCGGGACGGAAAGCAGTAATATCAGTGGACCGATTAAAGCCTGCTTTCTCCATTCAATGCGACAATGATACACGGGACAGCATAACTCATACCACTAGTCCTGCCATCAAGACCACTATTCCTGAAACCAACATCCCGGAGCGGACATCACGCTCAGGTCGTGTCATAAGACAACCGGTACGCTTCGCTTGAGGGGGAGCACTGTAGCGGCACACGCCCGCATGCGCGCGCGCCGCATACTAAGAGACCGCTGCGCCGCCACTCATATTTATAACCTCGTTCCGGTTATGGATAATGCTGGTTTAGGGCGCTGCGGTGCTACGCCCCGGGTTCATGATTTACTTAACTCTGATTGGTTGTTATAAATATTTCTATAGGTTCAGTGGTAACTACTTGTGTGTCCAAATATTGTATATAGTTAGCTAATAAATCATGTAATATATTCTACGACAATCACTGTTTTATTCCGAACTCCGAACACTAAAATACCCTGGATATAATGTCTTGAAAAATTAATTATTACGTGCCGTTGAAATCCACTGTGAGAAAATTTGCATATTTGAATTCGAAACTACAATCATATCGTGCAGCCAATCCCGCAGGATTTGGTCCGTCAGGCGTGTCAACGTACCTCATTATTTGTCATGGCCTGCACAGACACTCCAGAGAGGCGCGTACGTCAGGCATGGCGCGTTGCCGTCTCGTGCCTGTCGCTGGTTTGGTGACGAACTACCAATTACCGTCACCCAGCTCAGTGTCCGGAGATCATTGAGGGCTCTCGTTCACCTAGCGTGCATATGGCAGGGATGAGAAAGATTCCCCTCTATTTCCCTTTCTAACGCCTCTTTTAAGAGCATTACTTCCTCGCAAAAGGTCTTAATAGCCAGCCAATGTCATTATTAAATCCTATGAAACAGATGGTAAGCCTTTTGCCATCTATCGAAAACAGAACTCTAGGCTGCTTCTTAGAATTTTCTAACAGAAAACCCCAAGAACCCTTTACCGTGGGAGAGTCATGCTTCGGCACGAATGGGCCGGCTCGACCGGAGTGGTACCACGGCCTCACAGAAAACCGGCGTGAAACAACGGTTGCGTTGTGTTTCGCCGAGTGAGTGAGGGTACCGGAGGCCCAAACCCTTTAAAAGGCCGGCAACGTACTTGCGACTCCTCTGGGGTTGCGGGTGTCTATGGGCGGCGGGAATCGTTTACCATCAGGCGATCCGTCGGCTCGGTTGCCCCAATCCCATAAAAAAAAACATAATATTTGACTCGGGAATCGACTTCACGCTTATGCAATGAGGCAGACTACTCTACATATCACTAACTGTAATCTGTCTTGCTCTAAACTTTAGTAATATATAGGTATACATAGTAAGCAGTTATTAGCGTATTAATGATACAAGTTAAGGCCAATTAATACGTGTAGGGCATCTAATGACTCCAATCTTGTAATTGTGTATTGGTGTAGGTTATAGTGTCAGCGATTGGAGAGTAAGAAACTTCTTACACAATGTAGGAAGAAATCCTAGAGTGAGGCAACCTAATACATATTTTTTTCTGGTTATCTGTCGTGTAGTTCGTAGTCTGTTAGTTACATTTTACATTGTTCATATTACATTGTTCTCACATATGATTTCTATATTATAAATACAATGTAACCAAAATATTGTAATTGTTTGATGAAAAAGAGTAACCGTGGAGTTTCTTGCCCGTTCTTCTCCACAGGAATCTACACTTTGGAACGTGGCAACTAGTTTATTTTTTTGACAATTCAAAAGTGCCTGTAAACGGTCTAATTGAAATAAATGCTTTGACTTTGACTTTACTTTAATATGAGGACTAGCAACTTTAACATTGAGGTTGGTTTTTTTCAATACGAAAATTTGAATAAGAAATTTTATTCAAATTTTCGTTTTTGGCGAAATTTTAACAATGAATGCAAACATCGAATCCTTTTTTTATATAAGAAATAAGTAAGAAAAAAATTGTGGGTGGGCTAAAATTGTATTTTTGACAATCAAATACAGAAAAGATATGAAAAAAAAGCCTCACAATAATTTGAACACGTAAAATTTCTTTATAACACGTTTTTTCTAACGTAGCAATCTCCTTAGAAAAATCTAGACTAAAATTAAATGTTACCTATCAGTATGTTATACCTTATTGTCAACTAGCTTCCAGTCTTACCAGATCTAAAAACTAGTGTTTTACATGGACTCTATAACACGGTATCTCGTGGCAAGATTGATTGACTTAGACTTTCAAGCACCTGACTACCTGTAACGGCTGCCATAGATTTTTATTTCACAACCGGGACCTATGGTTTAATGTATTCTCCGAGACACGAAGAGGTGCAGCAAGTGCAAGTGCAGCTTAACTTCCATCGATTGATCTGCTCAGCTGTTTCTTAGCCACAAGCTCCTTTATTATACAATAGGTAATGTATAAAATAGCCATAGTGTGGCCAGTGATTACAGCGACGTCGTGTCACTGTGTGTGTTTGTGTGGGTCTGGGCATTTGCATCAACTCGCCAACTATCGTTCTCGCCAAATCAATCCACTCTACTTAGATTTCTTCTGGTTCTACGTGCTACAACCTCAGCCACACCGTCGCTTAACATCAGGCGAGTTAGTGGCCAAACGCAGATATATATAAAAAAAGATTAGTTAAGGCATCCATAACATGTTAGTGTTTGTAGCTAAAGACTTGGCCCAAGTAATTGCCCCCACTCATTGTAATCTTGATGACATTAGTCATAATATACTGATCATTTTAAAGGCATTGAGTCGTCAATGAATTTAGTAATAAAATTCCTAAATGTTCACTACAGATTCGTTCTATTATTTCAGCTTAAATTATACAGATTCCCATTAGTATTACAACAACGTTATATGAATATTTATTTAGACTGTCAGTCTATCTTTAGTCTAGTTATCTACCCTAGTCACGTGTTTAAACATTTAGATTCGCACGAAATAGGTGAAGGTTAACCTAGTATTTACTTTTAACTGGGATTCGACTACCACTGCGTGATTTTGGCAGTACAAACGCCCGTTTAGATTTTAGTCATACATGGATTTAGTGCCTAATTCGTGTTACGCTTATTTGGCTCTGTAAGCACGTGAGAAGTTTCATCATAAAAAAATGCTACGGACAGCCCCGTATTGGTACTGCTAGAATGAAAACAGAGGTAAACCAAAAATAACACAGATTATTCTGCTCGAGTGCGTTTACTGAAACGTTAATCAACGCTGTTTAAGCTAAGCACTGAAAACACTTAAATAAAACTATAGCGGACAACCAAACCTCACTTTTTTATGGGATAGATGGCAACCGAGGAGACGGATCGCTTGATGGTAACGATTACCGCTGCCCATGAATACACGCAACCTCAGAGGAGTCGCAAGTGCGTTGCCGGCCTTTTAAAGGGTTTGAGCCTCTGGTACCCTCACTCACTAGGCGAAACACAACGCAAGCGTTGTTTCACGCTGGTTTTCTGTGATGCCGTGGTATCTCCGTTCGAGCCGGCCCATTCGTGCCGAAGCATGGCTCTCCATGGTTATGATATGTCTCCCATTGTACCGATAGTCATTATAACCAATATGCCAATACCGAACAGCCTTGATAAATAACTTAGGAGGCTCTCGTCAGGTAGCTGTGTGAAGGGCTTGATGCAAAAGTTGTATTCCTTTCTCCGTAGTTAGTTTCTCCCTTTGGAGCCATAACCACGGGTAGCTTGGGTCCTGTTCTCGATGCATCTAATTATATTTATATTTATAATCATTTTTTACTTTTATCTAGAAATATAATTAATAAATATGTAAATATAAAAATATATAGATGTCTTTGTAATAATGTAAAAAATATAAAATTCAAAGTAAAATTGGCTGTTTTTAAGTGACATATAAGGAACGTTCATTAAATGACGCTCTGGTAACTTGAGTGTCAAGTGATTAATGCACGGTAATGCACGGCGTTTTTTACACCCTTCCGCTCAGCCACGTACAAATACGTAGTTCATAACAATAAAAATCAATTGAGTCTGGTAATTAGCGTACCAACAGTGAGAAAAAAAACAAAGAAAGAAATTAGTTTATTGACACCAATAATAAAAAAAAAACATAACAACAGCACAGTAAAATTTAGACACATTAATAAACATGAAAATTACAAATATTAGCTGTAGTGCCAAAAGGGCCGCAGCTCAGCATAATGTCAGGAGGCAGAGACCACCTGACGCTGGTTTTCAGCTGCCACCCACGAGAGCCAGACGCTCGAAACGAACACATAAAAAACAAGTATATACCTATATATATAAAAAAGGTATCTAAAAAAAGCGTGCTGCAGTTTGGCCACAAAATTTGTGAACGATTATGCTTGTCAAGGACACATAAAGTGTTATACTAATCGCTCCTCCCATACCGTCTCACCGCACCCTTATACAAACATACTCGTATCCATTAGCCAGAGCTCTTAACGCTCACTTTGACTTGGAGTCACAAAGATTAAACTGATGTAAACTTAAATGACTCTCGTCCCTGCGACAGATGAGCGAGGAATGAGTGGTTACGAGGTGTAAGGTTAAGCAGTTTGTGTAAACTTACCGCTTATTCTGGAATTAGAATAGCCGGAAGATTTTGTGGTTTTACAAAGATTACTGGGGTGGTGTGTTAAATCTCTTTTTTTTACTTTGTACCAGACAGCATTATTGTTCAAGTTGTAGTGCTAGCCTAGTGGTATGACTGTCTCAAGTTCAAGACAAGTCAAAAGTCGCAAGTTCGGATCCAAGGCCACTGTCTTTTCGAAGTCATGTGCGTATTATAAATTAATTATCAATTGCTTAAAATGGTGAAGGAAAACATCGTGAGGAAACCAGCACACCTGAGAGATGTTCTCTATAGTGTGTAAAGCCATGTCCGGGACCTACGTGTGGTTTTAACACTGACACTAGGTTTTTCATCAATCATACGATACGAAGAAGAAGAATCTAGTTGATATCAGTGCGGCAGCTGAGTGAGGACGTAGGTTATATACCCGGATAGGGAAGTCTTATTAATTTTTTTTTAATCTTTAGCCCTCATTGTAATTATTTTCTATTAATTTTAAAGCATAGCATCACGCCTATATTCCTTTAAGGCGTAGACTGAGATGTACACATCTACATTTGACCACAGCAAAATCCCATGTAATAGGTGGTGAGCCTACTGCTATCCACCAGGCACAATTCTAAAACTCCAACCTATTGAGAATTCCCTAAGAGAAAAACCCAATAACATTTTTTTCGACCCGGGTATCAAACCCAGGACCTCATGCTCAGCAGTCGCACTTGGGACCCTATACCAACGAGTCAGTTAGGCATATAGCAGTAACCTCAAAGCTTTTTTTGAAGACTGCCCCAGGCTGGGAATTTCTTCTTGTATTGTGGGGGCGTTTACAGACATAATATATGGGTGTGCATGTGAGATTACTCACATACACACCCAGACCCGGAACAATTATTTGTAGACTTGCACCATCCTAAGGCTTTTGCTGGCGAGACCAGCCGTAATGGAACCTACCACTATTGCTGGTTAAGTGTAGTCGGGATACCCGCTTATTCAGTTTTAAGTTGAACTTAAATATTATGCTGTCTGTGTCACTTTACTTGTTAATCTCTGCTCTTTGCCTTGGCATGTTTGCGTATTTCTCAGGTATGCTGGTTTTCTCACGATGTCTTCCTACACCGTTTTAAGCAAGAGATAATTAATTTAAATAAAGCTAAATTATTGTTTTCTTTATTTATCATACGATAACAGCAAAGAGACTTTCAATCATTTAATCACATGTAACATTCGCTTACATTAATCAATTACCTACAGCCATTACTAACTTTTAGATCTAATAGTTAGTGTACGCACTAACTTTGCATTAGTCGACTCATTTAGTGAGTTTCAGGGCTTATTTTATGTCTTTGGGAAACAAACGGTAGTTTAGAAACTTTGTTAGTATAGAATATCGAATTATTTCATTAGCAAGATTTAGGTTTCAGCATTATTGTTGTTATGTTAAAGTGGAACAGTAAATACTTATTACATTATATAACGGTATTTAGAATTAGAGTAAATATGTATGGTATTTTTACGTTACTGCCTAGATGAGTTCTGGTGGGAGGCTTTGGCCGCGGCTGGAGATATCCCACCGGACGAAGCTTTGCCGTGGAGCGTCTAGTCGTGTTTCGGGATGTAGTCCGGTGCAACCGCTGTGGGAAACGGGTCTGGGCAATTGCATCAGCTCCTCAACTATCGTTCTCCCCAAATCTAATATTTAATTGATAAAAATTAAATCTCAGACTATAAATAAAATTATGTTATTTTCTTTCAATCTGTAAAGCATCTGCCGATAATTATTGTCAACAGAAGGCGTCTGGCAGTATTGACAATTTTTTTACAATATTCCCTTCAACATACTTGCGTAAAAACGCAGCTCTCAGATTTTAAGTAAATTGAGTATTTTTCCACCTATATTTGCACCTGGTACCTGAGAATTCACTGTACTTATTAATACTACTCAATCGTATATATTTTGTCCATCAGAAAATAAGTAAGGTCTGGGGGCTCTGGGATCTTGGACTAATTGTCTACAAAGGTTCAGCAACTGCTATTAATAAATAACAGTTGGGACCGATGGTTACACGTGTCCCCCGTCGTCGTTGTCGTCATCCACTTGCTCCCGTTTTTCAGCCATCAGAGACGCTTCCACCTGGTCACGCGCATCTTGGAAATGCTTAAATAGACTTTGCACACATGTCGGCCGCAGCAAATGCCCATAAGTGAGTTTCAGAGACTGACCTGTTGGTCTAGTGGTTAGTAGCCCTGACTGCTATGCCGGAGGTCGTGGGTTCGATTCCCACACAGGACAAATATTTGTGTGATGAGCACGATCATTTTATGTATGCATTTAGAAATATATAAGTATGTTTATCAGTTGTCTAGTCTCATAACACAAGCTCTGCTTAGCTTGAGACTAGACGGCGTTGTGTGATAGTTGTGGAATATTATTATTATTATTATAGACGACTCCGACCTACACTGTGAGTACGATGTCTTCCCACAGACCACCATAAATACTACGCTACATGACCTGCCAACTGTACTTAGGAGGAGCTCATGATCGCCTCTAAGGAGGCAGTGCGTGTTGCAGAATACTAGGCCAACAAAATTTGAGTCGTTTTGCCGTCGACTCGCTAAGAAGAATAAGACTTGTCCCCCGAAGCACGGAGATGTTCCGATGAAAAAAAAAACTGACAATATTACCCATCTACAGATCGACCGTAACAAGCATAACCTCAATGATCGTTCGGCAACCAGAAGGTGCAACAGAGAGCAACCATAGGGTGCAACATACTACTAAAATCTTTTGTATGTTAGTTAAAATAATCAACCCATAAGTATCCCAGTGAAGGGCCAGTCTCTCCTCGTATAGTAAAAGATGAAGCATTGATCACCACGCTAGCGATACAGTTATAATGTTGTGGACATAAAAAAACGGTCGTGAGCAGGATGCAAATCGCGTCTCGGCCAATCTATCTAAGCCACCTCGATCTCTGCTCACCACTCTGAATTCTTCTTCCATATTTTAATACATCTTTTGGTGACGTCGTCGATATTTATTCAGTTCCTAAACAGTTGACAGGTAAATAAAAACATAATTCTCGAGCTCGCTACGCATGCATTAATGTGTTTCAAAGATTTATCTGTATAATATAGTTGTCTTGCTCGAACATTTTAGAAAGACGCACGCGTTGGACCGCAATACACTGCCATTTCGGGCTTGTTGCTAGTCAGAAGACGACCCACCTAAGTCCGTGGCCCATAGGCTCACAGTAGCCGCAGATTACGTCAATTTATCTGACATTCTTATAAATAAATCCCTATTTATATCCCTTGGATGGTTATTTACAGATACTGTGTATCTATTATTAAGCAAAAATGCAATGTGACCTACTTTGTACGAGTAATATTGAGGAGAGTAGGCTAAATTCGAAGAAGCATTGCAAAAATCGATACAGTTATGTTGGTATTACATAGACCAGGTACACATAACATCTTTTATTTATATTTCTCGAAGGGGTAGGCAGAGGTGTACACAGTTTTACACCTACATTTCAGAATTTTCCAAACCCATTATCACATCACTCGACCTGGGTACCGAACCTTGGATCTCACGCTTAGAACTTGCTGCACATGTGGCAACTACATTGAAGAGGCAATTTAGGCCCCGACGTAGAAACATAAAAGTGTGTGAATAATGTTCTTCTTATCATGTATGCGCTGAACAACTTAGTAACATAACATATAACATAGCATCACGCCCGTATTCCCCGAAGGGATAGGCAGAGGTGTACGCAATTGTGTACACACATTTCACCAATGCTGTTATTAAGTCCCATGTAATAGGTGGTGAACCTATTACCATCTACTGGGCACAATTCCAAACTACGGGCTGCTACTGAGAATTTCTAACAGAAAAACCTCAATAACACTTTGCCCGACCTGGGAATCCAACCCAAGACCTCATGCTCAGCAGTCGCGGTTGGGACCACTAGACTAACTTAGTGTCAGAGTTTAAACCAGTTTAGTTCTCTGACATGGCTTTACACACTAATGAGAACATCTCATTAAGGGTCCAAAATATATGACTATAAAGTACTATACTTGTTCCGAAGCTACGAACATAGCAGATTTTTTTATTGAGGAACTCGTCAAAAGTGAGTTGCCTTGAGGGTGCCTTGGTTTCAATATTTGGCCTTGCCAGTCCAATGGTCATATTACAAGGCTATTACTGGTTTATAAGGATAATAACACACATATTAATACATTTTATGCTTTTATTACTGTTTACTTACTTCTACCTAATATATTACGACATTAACACGTTGCAACAATACTCAATTATTATTTGTATTTAAACATAAAAACATTATTACTGAATATACACACAAATATTATTCCCATTTACAACTATTATTGCTCTTATTTATTTTATTATTATTTTAATTTACATTATATACAGTTATGCTAATTAATTATTAAAAGCGCTTTATGCATTATATTAAAGTAATATAATATATCAAAATGGAAAATGCATAAATAAATATGTGTATTTTGAAGCGCCTATTGTGAACTTAATAATCTCATATTTAAAAAAAAAATGTGACTAGAATAAAAAAGAATTAGACGAATACTAAATATATTAGTAATAAATATTGCAGTCCTGACTTTAAAAGTATCACGAAATGCACATCCAATAAAACGCCTATCAATAATTATAATAAAACAACTTTTAACCAAATTAATCGCGTGTATTATTGGTTTTTGTTTTTCCTAGCAAGTCCTCCTGCGACCACGATCGCTGCGAACTGTTCAAAACGTCAGGAATAACAAAAACCAATAATACACGTGATTAATGCGGTTTAAAGTTCTTTTATTATAATGTGTAGTGATCGTGAAAACCTAAGATATTACTAGCCTAATAATAAATTAAATCGGAAACATCTATCTAAACAGACCATGGAAATCCAATATTTGTCTTTGTCTAATTAATTATCATACATATCCATAAAAAAAGTAAATTTCAGCAGACTAAGCTTTCATAAAAACAAGAAATAACCTTAGGAAGCCCAACAAGCATGTATTCAGAAATAAAAAATTGACTGAAGTGGCAGTTAATAATGTAAATACCTATCACGTGTGATAAGATATATCAAGTATACCTTAACATTTAAATTAATAATGTTACAAAGCTACAAAACAGACAATACCTAATAGCAAATCTTCATTTTTTTTTACTATTTATATAATCTCGACACATTTATATACATACATTTAGTCTAAGATTTCTATAAAAAGCTTTCGTTTACAACCAATTTTATTAATAATAATAATTCTATATACAACTGTAAACCAACTTAATAGTAATAATTAATTATTAGTAACACTTATTATTTACGTATTTGTTTTCCCCTTTTGCAAACTTCCTACGAAGACCGGTTGCACCAAATTTAATCTTTCGTCACAACTTTGACCGTAGTTAATAGTCAAACTTCGTTAGTATTAATTGAATTTTCTTGTTCTCGATAAAGCGCTTGGGTAACAGTTAAACTTTCAAAACTAGCTAGTATAGTATAGTAGTATTATTGTAACCGACAGCAAAATCTTACATCTATTTTTTATGTGGCAATAATATAATGCAATTTTAGAATATTGTATTTCCCTGTGTACGAATTTAGTGAATTTAGAAATTGTAAGTGTCGGACACATGTTCTGCGATTTTCAATGCATAAAATTATACGAACGTAGGGAAAATTATTGCGAGTCAGAAATATCATGCATGCATTGCAGACATGTATTCAAAATCAAACGAGTGCTTGGGTCTCGTAGATACTATTCATAAAAATCCATATTGGTGTTAGTTTATTTAAGAGCAATTATATTATTTATTATTAAATAATAATTAACGAAGTGTGCGACTATGAAAAAGTTTGGTGTAACCGACCGTGAACGCCACTAAGATTAAAGTTAATCCACAGTTTAATCATATAAGCCTTGGCGTAAACTTTAGCCTCACTAAATAGAAGGTTACTGTGGTTTACAACACATACATAATTCTAAGACTTAATGAAAGTTAATTACGTTAATTTTCTATAAGTATTCGGTCGGAAGCAATAATTTAGAGCGAGGGAATTTTCAAATCAAATCAAATATTAAAAATTGCAACAATAATTAAAATAGCAAGGAATTTGGACGTCATGTCATTTAGTAAAAATTATTACGAATGCTACACTTTTTACATAATGATTATTGATAACACCAAGAAATACGTATTACATCAAATTATAGCATAATGATAGTACAAAAATTACGAAAATAAAAAATAAACTTCAATTTCTAAATACGCCTACCAATAATATCACAATCAATCTAATTAGTGACTAGATTATAGAAAACGAGTGCTTCAACATTTAATTCTAATAACAATTAAGAATATAGAGGGATGGTTTTAAGCGAAAGTTAACAAAGAGTTAAATATTTTACATGGTGTAAACAACTTCTACTAAGCTTTGCAAAACACATTTATCTGTACGATTACAATATATAATAAGCCTAATACAGTAGCAATATTTACAGTAAAAAATACGAGTATTTTTTTCAATAAAGTATTATCACATGATGTGTCAGAATACCAAAGATACGAAGTTATAAAACATTGTTCTTTAAACAATAACGTAAATGGTTTCGCTTTGTTTTTCACATCGCATAAAATAAATATCATCATTATTCAAGTCTATAAATAAATACTGCTGAATTTAAAGTTACCTAGATAAATCAATCATATTCAAATTGGGACGTACTAGTAGTATTTAAAATAAAATAATTGTATTATTTACATTGAGTCAACATAAAAGTATTGTTATAACATTTCAATCAAATCTTTGACCCTCGATTAATACATTATCTGCCTGTAAACAAGTTTCACGATGAGTATATATGCTCAGTGAGTGTACTCTGCAACTTAGCAGATTTTTTATTGATTATTGTATATCAACCATAGCTGGTTTCATCATATATCATCATATCACCTATCATTGATTTTATAATGCCAAAAATAAACATTTTTGCAGCGTAAAATTGAAAAATTGTGTATGAGGTTTGTCTATAAACGTACCTACGGTAAAGGAGGCTTTCTAGTAGGTATGAAGCAATGTTTCAAAAAAGAAAATAACAATAATAAGAAAAACGTGATCTTAAAGAGGCCTGGCTTTGAAACAAATTGGACTGAAGTTTTAACAAAATGTCTCTAAAATTCGTTCTTTTATTAAACTGACATCCTTAATCCCCTTAGACATAGACACAGGTGTTCTATCGCACACTCATTTCTAAAGGGTGTTAGAACGTAATCTGATAAGGGATCTTATTACCTTACGGGCACGATGCCAATCTTGGGTCATAATTGAGAATTTGTGAGAGAAATCGAGATTGCATTTTTAATTCAAAAGAATACGCCTTAATACTTCAGTGCAGCGAAGTCAAAAAAAAAATACATTTTAAACTCATGAGTTGAGTCCTAGTTGAAGTTGATTTAAAGTACCTACCTACTTAGTTAAACTAAAAAGTTTTAAATAAATTATTAAGAAAACGAAAATTCGACTGCACTGAATAGTTGGAAACAAGATGAAAAAAGAAGACCTTTCAGCTTTCTAGCTTTATCCAGATCGTCGCTATAGCGGTTCGAAAATACGACTAAAGGCTTCCAGAAAAGCCTCGTCACAGCCTAGGTGATTACAAATTCATATTTGAAACAGTGAACCTTACCAAGTCATAATTATAATATACATTTAGACAGCGCGGTTGGCGCAGTGGTCTAGAGACCGACTGCTGCGCTGCGTGTCGCAGGTTCGATTCCTGCACGGAGCAAATATTTGTACGATCTATAGATAATTGCTCCGGGTCTGGGTGTGTGTGCATGTGAGATCATATTTCTGTAAATGCACCTACGATACAGGAAGAAATTCCTAGGGAGGGGCAACGATATTTTTTTTTTTTTTTTATTAAATATTCGTGGATGACTATGGGGAGACCTTTACGTTTGGGAGAGTTGCTAGTGGTTAAACATAACAAAAATTTTTTATAAGATACTAATATCTGCAAGTGTTTTATAACGAATATGAATTTAAATCTTTTATTGAGTTGATCGATATCTACTGATTCAGATGCTCCAAAAAAAGTCTAAAAAAAATACCATCGAAATACCAAAAATAGTATTTTTTTTTTAATCTCCGACCCGTTAGGTTTTCTGTCCAGTACATTAGCCAATAGTAGTCCACCGCGTTCCGATTCACGCATCGGTAGTTGGGGCGCGATGGTGCGTTCTAGGTTCCATTGTCAGATCGCTCAACTACAACGGAACGTAACGTGAGGGAAAGATTGATTTATGGGCTGTGAAAATTGTTATTATATGCACTCGTTATAGATCGTTTTGAATGTGTTATAGGGTAAGATTTTCAATTTAAAGTGAGTCTAAATATCTAACTAATAATTTTTTCCGATGCTTACAACAATAATTTGTCTTAGGTTTAGAAATATAATACTTATCAAAGTTTATTTTTATTTTTTTATTGGTAATAATAAATTATGTATTGAATATGTTTTTTGTATGTGTTACAAGGTTTTATAATTGATTAATTAAATATGACAGCTATACGGTAGTACATATAGAGTATCGCTTCTTCAAAACCTGCCGTCAATTTATTATTTGGTAAATTTTCACACATGATGTTGATTGTTATACGCAATTAAACATCTACGATAGCTATGAGTCATGTTATAATTTTACTTTAAAACTTTCATGCGCCGATAATGAGACATAGTTAATACCCTTTAGTTATCAACCTCTAGAGGTCTATTGAAGCCCAATAAATTAAACAGCTCAATTATAAAAAAAAAATGTCTTAATCATTAAATCAATCCCTGACCAATAATTCCGACACGCTCTTAAATGTTGCTTTTGATCGAGCGATCAAATAACACATAACACCTTTTACACCTTAAACATAATGCTCCTCTCACCTACATTTATTTGACATATCGCCCAAATATTCACGGGCTATTAGCTTCCGTGTCGGCACGCTGCCATGCGTGAAACGGAATTTTTTAGACGCGATTCTGCTTATGGAGTCTCGGTACGTGAATCGGACCGCATGGGCGAACACAAATGATTTTTAACGGCGTTTAGATTTTTTCATCGCTGAATAAAAGTGGATAATGTTTGATGTATTAGTCCGGTTAGTGGAGTATGATAGTAGGATAATATCAGAACTTGGCGCATTGATAACATTTGGTATGGCTCGATAGAAGGAGACCGTATTGCTGGCGGTTAACACCAACCACAGCATTCCCAATGAGGGTTGACCTCAGGCAGGCGGCCGGTCATAAAACATAGCCAAGACTTTAGAAGCATTCCAGTACAAGTAAAGAGTATGTATGGAAGAAGAATACATGCTGCGCCGACCCCAAATAAATTGTAATGAGGTCAGGGGGATGCTGATGATGTTGAATATTTGGTGTATTGAAATTTTCCGTTAACATTTAATGTGTTTTATTTTGCAGTCACATGTAATGTCCATGCAGTATTATTACTGTCTTCGTTGCTTAAGTGTATCAATTTGATGTTATCGACAACAAATTAATTAAAACCGCGATTGATACCGAAGACATTATTTTTTTAAGACTGACGGGATCGCGGTTGCATTAGCCGTGTCGTTTTCAAGCGGTAGGAGACATCGTCTATGTAGGATTTTATATACTTAAAAAAATTTTTCATCACCTCCAACCACCCGAACCACGTACCGTCATATTTAAGTTAATTAATGTAAATAGAAATATTACGAACTCCGTTTTGCAATAACAGGAGGGTTTCTGGATTTATGCAAAAATATCAACATAAATAGAGGCCAAAGAAAATTATAACAAATATATTTATTATAAATAGCGCTGCATTTAAAAATAATGCATGGTTCACATAGCATGCTGGGGTTTTTATATGGCCCTTTATACTTTTAATGTTGATTGCGACAAGCGTAAAAAAAACCAGTATAACGAGCTAGATAAAATATAATTTTTCGTGTTTTTTCATACTAATCACGTAACATCGCATGTTGATAACCAGTTGAGTTTCCATACAAATAATTATGGTTTCTATTTGCGGTACAATTTCAGTTTTAGTTACATGAACGCCTATCTTAATGTCTTTAACCTCTGTAAATGAGATAATATAACGTTTTACGATGCCAGTTTAAAAGGATTTTAGTTACAATTTGTCAGATAACAGACGCATATTCTTTGAGAGCAAGAAACTCGAAATGTTAACTTTAAAACTATCGCGTTGCATGATATTATATTGTATAACATAAAATAGGATCACGCCTGTATTCCCCGAAGGGGGATATGCAGAGGTATACCTACACAGTTGTACACCCACAAGTGGTGACCCTATCAACCACAATGGCAATATGGCACAATTCGAAACTCCGGGCTGCCACTGAAAATTTCCTAACAGCGAATCCCAATAACACTTTGCCCGACCTGGTAATCGAACCCAAGACTCAGCTGTCGTGCTTGGGATCACTAGACCAACAAGGCAGTCATATTGTATATATAGCATATTGTTTAAATAGCATGCAATAGCTAGGTTTCGATATTTTTATCACTGGTATGGTGATAGACCATCCTCCCGATTGAAATTTTATGAGAAGAAAGAAAACATATAGGTAGATAAAGCAAAATCTACTACACCAATGATCGAGTCAACTCGCTGCATCAGTCTGCTTGTGACCACGATCAGTGCAACCTGATCGAAACGTCAAGCGAGTCAAGGGTATTTATTGCGCGTTAATTCCTGTTAGTATATATATGCCTAGCCCTTTCTCAATTACATTATTAATATATTTTTCTACCGTGGGAGAGCCATGCTCCGGCACGAATGGGCTGGCTCGACCGGAGTGATACCGCGGCCCCACAGAAAACCGTCGTGAAACAACGCTTGCGTTGTGTTTCGCCGAGTGAGTGAGGGTACCGGAGGCCCAAACCCTTTAAAAAGCCGGCAACGCACTTGCGACTCCTCTGGGGTTGCGGGTGTCCATAGGCAGCAGTAATCGCTAACCATCAGGCGAGCCGTCTGCTCGGTTGCCCCCTAACTTGATATCTCGTCATAGATCTTAATTGGACAACCGGGACCGACGATTTAACGTGCTTTCCGAGGCACGGGGGGGTCTCGATATGAAATGATGATCACACATCAACAGACCGACCGCGGCAAGCGTAACTTACCCTCTTAGATCGATTTGTGCGGCTCTTACTTAACCACGAGCTCCTTCTGATTTCAATTTCTCTGAATTAATGATAAATTGAAATCTGTTCTAGCAGTTCACAATAACATTAAGTACATTTTATACGGTTAGCGCGCGATTTACGTATATCTGCCTAGCCTTTTCCCAATTACATTAGGGTCGGCTTCCAGTCAAACCGGATGCAACTTAATACCAGTATTTTACATGGAGCGACTGCCTATCTGACCTCCACAACCTATTTATTGGATAACACGATAACTCGTAGTATCTAGTTATCAGACATTCAGGCCTCTGACTACCCATAACGACAGTCATAGATCTTAATTTGATAACCAGGACCGACGGCTTAACATGCTCTCCGAGGCACGAAGGAGTCTCGGTAAGAAATGATGGTCACCCATCCACAGACTGACCGCGGTAAGCGCCGCTTAGCCTCGATCGATCGATCTGTGCGGCTGTTACTTAGCCACGAGTACTTCCAAGCGCGCGATTTACGTACTTCTGTTAAAAAGCGCACACGGAGTAGCGTCAATATGAAGTAGTGAATTTTATAATACGGAACATTTAATTGTTATTATTAGTACACAGATACAAGGTATACTGTTGACATATTCTTGGAGTATCTCGAATTAAAATTCGATTACCTTTACTGAATCGAGTTTCGATCGTATCTATATCATTAATTCACGTAAAAATATTTATTTACAAACAGGCGTTTCTATAAACCAAGAACAAGCAAAGCGAGTAAAGAAAGTTCTACCTAACACTGTCACAGTAGGTACCTATGTACAATCTAATAACAATTATCTACACCTATTTTGTTTTAATATTAAAGAACTATTTCAGCTAAATTGCTTTAATTATGCTTATTGCCATCAAATGGACAATTTGAGCAACTATTATTTATTAATAGTACTATTTTTTATACCAAAATATCTACAAACATGATTACAATAACATTTAGTGGGGTCAATTTGACTCCTGTTGATTCCTGGAGTCAAATTGACACCCCATAATACAGGAGCAACTATAAAAAACAATGTTATTGCTACGTCACTGATAATACTAATTTATTTAAATATTGCACCCGTACTGCGAACTTGCGACACATTGCGACTAAGCGTTTCTCTGAACATAACCTTAAATACTATTCTTACGTCAAAATAACGTCTAGTTCAGACGATACAACATTACGATTTAGAACCGCATCTTTACCGAATTTAGAACTACCACTTTACCTAAAGAAGGACTTTTTCGTGTTATAACAGTTTATTCACACACTCGATACAATTTATATATTTAATATTGATAAAATAGGTGGCTGAAGGATCATCACTAGCCACGACCATTTTGCCTTAATGATTAACTATATTTCTTTATGAATCTGTATCGAACAAGATACAAACTTTGGCTTTAACACACGATAAATAATAAATAATTACAATCACCACCATTTTAGTCATATAAATTCCTTACAAAAAGCTTTAACTAAGGATGGCGTAAAGAAATAAAGGTACCAACATATTTACGTTGACTACACTTAAATATTACACACTTGAAATATAGTTCTCTTCGCGGCTCAATGTTCAAATAATTTCCATTCAAAATACAAACAAACACCTAAATAACTCCCCACCAAATGTCACTAAAATAATCGTACTCACAGAATAATTTCTCGAAAGATACAAAAAACTTCGACATGGCCGAATCCGCGAGCAAAAGCTTATTACATACATATAAAATTTAAGCAATATTCGATGCTATACCTACACACTACACACCAAACGTTCGTTCGTATGCGACTGCGATTTTTAGTCGCACCTCTGTAAGTACTACACAAACTGCGCCGTCCCCGTGTCCTTCCAGCAAGTGAAGCAGCAAGGCAGTGCGCACATAAGAGTGTTTTTGAAGGCGTCTCGAAAGTCACGGTTGAAATAGGCGTATATGAGTGGATTTAGCGCTGAGTTGAAATAGCCTATCCAGAATAGGACGCCGACCACGACCGACGGTGTTTCGCACGGCTCTCCACAAAGGTTTGTAGTAACGTACCTGTGGAAGATAATGTAATTGGTTAATGGTTCATGGAAAGAAAAACATAATAAAAATACAACGCTTGTATTCCTCGAAGAGGTAGACAGATGTATACTGTCGTACTAATAGTTTGACAAAGACTGTGATTGATTGACAATAATCCGAGATACGACAGAAGACAGACTCTTTATGTGACGAGCTTGTCTTCTGTCGTATCTCGGATTATATCAATATAATTAAAAATATAATATATATAAAACTACATTCAATTGGATCGCCTTTTTCATTATTTGGCAAGGGTGTTTCAACATCCATAACTGAATGCTTGTTTTGTATAATTTAATTATACGACCAGTTTTAATTTAATACAGCAAAAAACATTTAAAAATAAACATAATCTATACAAATAAAAATCAATGCGACATGTATGAAAGATTATCACTTGAGTACTTACGACCCGACAAATTTTGGCTGACCTATTTTTTGGGATGTTCGTAATTCTCAGGACAAGGTTTGAAGAAAGTTTTTTTTAGTCTACCCGAAAAGTCGGTAATTTTGATGGTATTTTTGTATAAATCGCATGCTAGCGAAACCGGGGCGCTAGTTTAATATCAAAGTACTTACCAAAGAAAAAACGGTAGCCAACATAACAAAAACGCGCCGACTATGATGCCGAGTGTACGCGCGGCTTTATGCTCTGCTCGCCAAGACTTGCCGGCTGCACGGAGAGACGCACCTGTTGGCAATATGGTAATATTATTAAATGGAAATACAAATACCTACTTAAAGAGCACGAAACCTATATTCCCCGAAGGGTTAGACAAAGGTTTATCTACTGTATTAAACATGTTGTAAAATTATATATTTTTATGGACAGAAAAAAATAATATAACAATTGCAGACTTTTCGGAATAAATCCCGTAATAGAGATGGGTAGGTCCGGATGGATAGAAATCCGCGGACCCGCATCACTCGTGTTAATGATGGATGTATTATCGCGGACACTCCCGCCTGACCACCACTAAGTTCATTTTCACTTGCACAAAAAAAATAGAAGCGCTTTTTAGCCCCGGCAAGGTCAAATTAGATCGTCCTTAAAATTCTCAAAAGTGAGTACACGTGATGCATCACTAAGCTGCGCAGTGCAGATTGCAACTAATTACGTTCTCACTTTCCTAATAGACGAATACTTTCAAGGGGCGTGACATGGCGCCGGCGCAGGATTTAGACGAAAAAAATTTTAAGTGGGCATGCGGAAAAGTCCGCGATAGTACATCCAATGGCAATCCGGATACCGATCGCCGGAGCCACACATTAATAATACACGGGAGCGGCAAAGAAATAGATGCAATGAGTGGAACTGAATCGGGGATAGCGGTCTGGGGACGGCGCATGACGGGCGGCCGGAGCGAGATGCACGGGGTTCGGTCCCCCGCGCTTTTCATATTAAGTTGAGGTTCTTCGTAATGCCCCAAACGGCTCTAAGAATAAGTTGTCAAATGATAGCGAATTATTATTATTATCTCTTTTTTTTTGTCAAAAACTTCATAATTGTACTATTCTGGTATCCGCTCGTACACATCATATACTCAAACTTTGTAATATTTTAATCTAAAACTATATAAATATAAGTCAATTGCCGCATGCTTAAATGTCACAGATAGATTGCAAAATCAGCTGTTTTACAAAATTGCTAGCTGATTTACAAAACAGTACTGTTATGTAAAACAGCTGAATGACGTTTAGCGGTTTTTCATAATGACTGAACTATAACACGCAGAATTGTATAAAAGTTTTGTGTTTATCAATGCAGCGGGTCAACGATCAGAGGTTATGCAAAACAGCGTGAAATGAAACGTCAGATTGTAGATTTTAGTTCTAAATGTTATATAATTGATATAATTATCAACATCGTCTGCCTCATTGGTCTAGCTTGAGGTCCTGGGTTAGATTCCCGGGTCGGACAAAGTGTTATTGGGTTTTCCTATTAGGAAATTCCCAGTAGCAGCCCGGAGTTTGGAATTGTGCCCAGTTGATGGGAATACGCTCACCACCTTACATAGGACGTAATAACAGCATTGAAATGCGAGTATTCAACTCTGTACACCTCTGCTTACTCCCTCGGGGAATACAGAAGTGACGCTATGCCATATCAAGATCATAACTTGTTAGCGGTTCGACCAATTTGTGAAATTCTTTGATTGTCGTGTTCGTCATTGTTAGCGCAAAGTTTGTATGAAGTCATTTTTTGGAAAGTACTCCGGAATAATTGGGTATGGATGTCATTTTTGTAAGTATAAAATGCATGCGTGCGAAGCCGGGGCGGGACGCTAGTAAAATATAAAGAACACCACAATAAAACAATATAAAATGTTTTTTTTTTTTGTGGACAGAGAATACGGTCGTGAGCAGGATTCGAACCTGCGCCTTTCGAATGAATATTCCAGGTGCACTAACTACTAAACCATCCCGACCTGTGCTCAATAACCCGAATTCTTCCACATTACGTCTTTTGGTGACGTCATTGCTATCTTATCCCCTTACAGGTGACTAAAGCGACATGACAAACTTTGCAGTTAATACAATGTCGCACAGATGCAATTACATTAACAAATACAAAAGCTTTAACGCATGCGGAGCGAACTCGAAGGAGAATTTTGGGGATACGAATTCTGCTCACGATCGTATTTTTCTTTCCACAAAAAATTATCACTTTTGTAAGATTTATTTGTAATACAAAGTGATTGTACAAACCACCGACTCTAAAAAAAATACGGACGGAGCGTTGCGTACAACATGTGAGAAGCATGCCTAGTCTTCCAATTTCGCTTGTCGTACACGAGCTAAACGCATTCAAATACTTAAAACTCATCCACTCGGCGCCAGTACGCTGCGTGTGTGTGTCGGTAATCTATGCTTCGCTTGTGACAAGGCAAGTTTACATCAGTTTTTATTTTTAGATCCGTGAGCTCGACATGATGCTCCACATTTATTTGTAATACAAAATGATTTTACAAACATATTGTGTCTCAGATGTTCCATTAAAATTTAATATTATGTATCAACAGAGACGCTACATGGAAAACTCATTACGTATGCAGCATTTCTTACGACTTCTTAACTCGGTAACAGGTGGTGTTACAGAACTGTGTCGAAGTTTTCTTGTTACGAGAAGATAATATTGTGGCGTGGCCTGGATATTAAATAAGATATTTTCTGATGTTATTGTGAAGCAATAAGGAGATGTGTGAAAGGCGTGAGATCTTGAGTTCAATTCTCGGGTCGAGCAAAAAATTATAAGGATGTAATATAAAGAGATTCTGACGAGCAACCTTGATTTTGGAACTGTGCCCGGTAGCCCCTTCTGATACAGGCGTGATGCTATGTAATTCTATTTTGTACAAGCTACCGGCCCCGGCTTCGCACGGGTAACACTACCACAGACTACTAAGAGAACTAAAGCACTACTTATTAGTACTGAAAGATGATTTAACCTACGTCACTTCTAGATAAAGTAACTCGTGAAAGAATGATTAAAATCGGTTTATCGATTATAAAGAATTAAACAAATCGTTTCTCTTATAATTTTAGTATAAATAAAATAGTTTTAAGACATCCATTTAAAATTAAAAGGCGTATAACCAAAGTTACCACTTCCAAAAGTAATGAGAAAGATAAAAATATGATGGATTGTTTCATTTTCCTTCACGCCCCATGCTGCGGGTACTAATGTCGTTTGAGATAAAATACATTTGAAGTAGCAGAACATTATTACGTCGTATTAAATTGGGAGGGGATTTTCTTCAATTCCATCTGTATGTGATAAAGACATAGAGTTTATTAGATTTTGTATGTAAATGCTTCATTGGCCAAGTAAACGTTTGAGCCCCTGCTGGGTGTTATATCCTACATTGAGGAGCCAGCTCAGCGGTCCAAAAACTTCTTATTTAATACTATATTCTCGAGCAGCATGTACTTTTCTTCGATACATCTCTATCAGCCGTCATATCGTCAGTCACTCCTTTTCTTGACTTTTATCTTTAAGACTATCCATCCATCGCTTCCTCGTTGATTTTCTACTCTTATAGCCATCTATATTCATACTCAAAACTTTCCTCGTCACATGATCCTCATCCTTCCGCATCACATACTTAACGATTTCCTCACAACTTCTCAGTCACTGGTGCCGTGATGGTAAGTTATGTCTGTAAGCAAGGGTTTTTGTATTTGAACTTGGATTTAAATAATTATGAAGGTTGTCCTGTCTGTTTAAACAACAGCAACCTAGTGTTCAAGACTCCTGTAGGACTTTGACGTGTCTTTCTGTCTTTACACACCATCGAGAACATCTCTTTGGTCTACTGGTTCCTCAGGATGTTTTTCTTTAACATTTTAAGTAAATGATAGTAAAGTGACGGTGCGTTGAGCGCAGTTGTTGACAGACCAGCTGCTGCAGCACGTGTCACGGATTCGGTCGGTTCTCGCATGAATGAAATATTTTTATGATCTATAGATAATTGTGTATTTGTTATTGCACCCACAATACAGGAAAATTTAAGGGCTAATTCTTCTTAAAAAAATAATAATGATGTTATAACAATTTTTACGCGTTTATATTGGTTTTTGTTTTTCCTGACGTCCGCCTGCGACCACGAACGCTGAAAAACTAAAACCAACAGTACACGCGATTAATCCGGTTAAAAGTTGTTTTATTATAATGTGTAGTGATCGCGAAAACCTAAAATAATACTAAAAATAATTATATTATTTATTTATTTATTGCTGATATATGATTTTAAAAGTCAGTTGTGTGCATCTTGAATTGGAACCAGAGACTTATGCCTTGTCAGTCTAACGATTATACGGTTAGGCGATCACTGCTGCTTTATAATACTGACACCTTTAAAAATTATGCAGATTTATTTTAGCATGAATTTTAATGAAAAATATATTTTATAATTTTCTGAAGGTAAGTCTGTTAGACGCTTTTGACGTAAATGCTCTCGCATCAATCTTTCATGACTTAATAGCTTCATAATGTGTTCGTCAATTTCCTTTAACGCTATCTATTCGGGTACAATCAGTTGACTATAATAGAATTTAGTAAATAATTGACTCATTATTTTAATGGTGTATTCGTCATAAATAAAAACTTAATTGATTTAAACCATAAAACTCGTATAATGCGTTGATAAATTTTGAAAACACCCTGGATTTATAACATAAGATGGCACCACTACTGTATTCGCCAAGGGGATGGGCAGAGGTGTACACTACTGAACACCCATGTTAAAGGTGGTGAGCCTATTGCCATTAACCGGACACAATTTCAAACTCCAAGGGCAACTGAGAGTCTCTTAACAGAATACCTGAATAACACTTTGTCTGACCCAAGAATTGAACCTTGGACCCCACGCTTAGCGGCCGCTCTTCTGACTATAAGTCCAACGAGGCAGTTTCTTTTTTATCCGTCGCTTGTATTCTCCGAAGGGGTTGGCAGAGGTATACATAGTTGTACATCCACATTCTACCAATGCTGTTATTAAGTCCCATGTAATAGGTGGTGAGCCTATTGCCATCTACCGGGCACAATTCTAAATTCCGGGCTGTTATCGAAAATTTCGTAATAGAAAAAGCCAATAATACTTTGCCCGACCCAGGGATCGAACCCACGTCATGAGATCCAGCAGTCGCGTTGGGACCCCTAGACCAACGAGGCAGTAATGCAACATATTATTACAAATAATAAAATTAAGCATAAAAGATTTGAATACCCTCTGAATATGAATAAAAGTAAACACTATTTTAATTAACCTTAATACACTTATCGCATTTGAAATCAGGGACCGATTCATTTAACTACATGTAGGTATTGAATGCCATGCATTTACTCCAGTGATTGGCACCCAATTAGGAATCCACCTAAGCAATTTGAAATTGGTGCTAGATTGTGGAGTATGTGTCTTGCGGAAGAGACGTAGGTATTAAAGTCAAATTCAAAGTCAAAAAGTCAAAATCATTTAGTCCAATTAGACCATATATTTCTTCGACTTTTGAAAGCAAAGAAATGCCACGTTCCAAAATGTAGATTCCTATGGAGAAGAGCGGGCAAGAAACTCCATAAGAGGGGAAATATTATGAAAAAAAAAAGTAAATATTAGAGAATAAATTTAGGCGGGATCGACATCAGTTATTATCACTACATATTATAAAACAAAGTCCTCCGCCGCGTCTGTCTGTCTGTTCGCGATAAACTCAAAAACTACAGCACCGACTTTCATGCTATTTTCACCAATAGATAGAGTGGTTCAAGTTTAGGGGTTTAAGGTTTTAGTATATAATTTTTTTCAAGATTTTATATATATTGGCTAAAATATATATATTTGTAGGAGGTGTCGGAAAAAATAACCCGTCTGAGAGCTTTCAACAAAAACGCTGCCTAAACCCTTTGAGATATAACAAAATGATGTATGGTGGAATTGTTTATCTTAAATAGGTCTACAGAAAAAATTGCGATGGCATATCTCTATCTTTTAAGGATAACATACTATATCCATTTAAATACATAAAAAAATGGGCAATTATAAAGCGGTAATTGAAAATCGGGAACGGAACAAAATTTCATGATTACATTTGGTCGCGAAAACATCCAGGCGGGCGAAGCCGCGGGCATCAGCTAGTTTTATAATAAAACTGACAATGAAGTGTTGAGGGTTATAGCTATATGGAGGTACCTGATTTTCTATCTAGCTTGACAGTCAAATGGAGTATTGATAAACTACCCTATACCACCAACGTTTCATACATAACAATTTTTATTTATAGGATCTCTTCAAATTTAAATTAGCTGGTCCATCAATTTGAAAAATAAAAAATGTTGATTCAATTGTCGAAATGAAATTCAAACATAGTTTTTATGTGATTGAAGTTCTGATAATGACGGTTGATAGAGCGGTATAGAAGAATAAGATGTCCTGGACTAGACTCAAATTGGGATAAGTGCAGGAAAATGATGCAATGATTCTCGATATCAATCATTGTTCACCAGTTACTACTCATGTGCATTTTTCTGGAATTGCCCGACTAGTTTCGAACTAGGACGGAGCCCTTAGTCATGAGCTGAGCCTGCGGCGATGTCAAAAATGCACGACAGTAGTAACCGATGAACAATAATTGGTGTGAATATATCCCGCGAAAGTAATTATACAAAAAAAAAAAACATGATTCTCGAGATTACAAATTCTACTCTATGAATATGTAGGTTCTCTAAACTCCAGATGAAGGTTCACTAAAACAGTTTCTTAAAGGACCACGAATACTGTTTAAATTGTCAATAACAGATGAAGAGGAAATGGATGAAACTCCTATATAATATTAATACCATTCAAATCAGGTAATCACCCAAAACATCGAAATTTACGCAAGATACACAATACCAAAACCGGATTAATCGCATTTTGTAGTCGCCGTTAAGTTTCTGCTAAGTACTGAGGTCCTAACGAACCTCAGTCGTAAGCAATTATACACAAATCTGATTGCATTAACTCAAGGCTGTACCAACCATCTTTGATATATATACTCCCGACCGAATTTCGGTCACAGCGGCCTATCTCCACAGGAAATTAGCCAAGTACGCAGGAGATATTATAGTGCATAAGTGTGTGTGCACTCCGTCTTTCTCCACTCTCATAGTCCGATGGGACGACAATCCGACCAGAAAAAAGAGAGATCGCAGGCCAACGGCTTTACGTGCTCTCCTCAACAAGGCAGTGTCACACCGCCAACTTCGTAACTCCACGGTGCGACTTTCCTAACAGAAAACTCCAATAATACTTTGCCCCACCCGGGAATCAAACCTGGGTCCTTACGCTCAGTAGCCGTGCTTGCGGCTACTAAACCAATGAGGAAATTAATAGACCAATCCTGGAGCAGCAAGGACGTCTCACATTTTAACGATTCCATGTAAGGGCCCAATATACGGGGCATAATTCCAAGCCAGGGTTACTACTGACAATTTCTAACCTGGAATATCGAACCCGGGACCTTATACGCGCACCAGCCGCTATCTTCATTATTCTTATCGTATGGTTGGAGTTTTAACCACTCGTGAGCCTCTGACATGGCTTTACACACTATCGAGAACATGTCTCAGGTGTACTGGTTCCCTTACGATGATTTACTTTACTGTTTTGAGCAACAGTATTGTTGAGAAATTCCAGCCAATAATAAGGCTAACAAACAAAAATATCATTATCATCCCCCTGCCCTTATTCCAATTCATATGGGGTCGGCGCAGCATGTATTCTTCTTGCATACATCTCTATTAGCTGTCATATCGTCAGTCACTCCTTTTCTAGCCATTTCATCTTTAACACAATCCATCCATCGCTTCCTCGGTCCTCCTCTACTGTTATAGCCATCTCATTCATAAAAAAAGTTTACAAAAGTTAAAGCTTGTATTTGCAATCCGAAACCCCCGAGCACTAAAGATAGAACACTCGGGAATAGTATCATTTGTTTCGACCGTCGCTCCGCCGTTGCTAGCAATCTGTCTGTCTTTCTATTTTCTAATTCCAACACTAAATGTGACTGAAAAGTTGTAACGCAATTAGTTTTATTGACGCTTAGGGAGTCCAAATACGTGACCAGCAGGGTTTATCTTGAAAATAATTCTAGAATGACATTGAAATTATGTTTTCTATTGCTGGATGCCAAATTGGTTTAAAAATAATTAAAGAAACAGGGCACGACTAAGCGTGCTTCAAAAATAAGATGTCTGTGATGTAAAGAAATTAATTTTAAGATAACCCGCTCTGTTAAAGCGTTTATTAATACTAGAATTGGATTAGGATTAAAATTAATTTCAATAGTAAAGTTACAAAACTTTTAACTACCTATAGTTGCTTATTATATGGATTGAAAGTACGTTTTTAATTATTATACTGAGTCGATTTCGATTTGGTAAGAAAGAGCGGATATTTTAGGTTATTAAATAAATGCTTATAATTTTCGGGCATGTTCCCTTTCGACATGTTGTAGTTTCAGAAGATATGAAAATAAACATAAAGAGTTATTTATGATACTATTGGATAGAATATCTCAATACTTAGAGGACCAGACGGGAGAGGCCTTCTGACTAAATATCGAACAAATTTGCTCGCCATTTTTGGCGGGGGGTGTGGTAACACACAAGCACAAAAGAACTTGTACTAAAGCGAAAATAGCTCTCGTCATTACAGCTGTTGCGTCAGTCATTAGCAGACACAATAGATTTTTATTGTTACAACGTACAGATCTGTACGTTACTGAGCCGAAAGGTTAACAGTATTAAAATACATAAAAAAAAAACAGAAAACAAAAAAATGTGTTACACACGATTAAAATCGTGTACTATCATTGTAAAATTACTGGTAAAAGGTACCTTTATATGATTGGGAATTATATGCCAGTGGCGAGAGGGGTACGCCCGCTAAAACTACTCCAGTACTAATTCCTTCAAGTCTCAATAATACTTTTGCTCAAAACGGTAAAGTAAACCATCGAAAGGAAACCAGTACACCTAAGAATTGTTCCTGATGATAGTGTGAAGCCATGTCAGAGACCCACGGGCGTTTTAAACTCCAAATATACTCTACTCTATACTAAAATAATAATACAAATAGCTGCTTCATTAGTCTAGTAGGTAGCTATTTGTCTAGTCCCGTGTGAACAAAGTCGTGGCCTAAGCTAGTTAATAATAATAGACAACACAGAAAGCTTCTGACAAAATGGTCATTAATAGTTATTTTGAAGAGATTTGTCAACTTTGTCGCTGTCACGTCTCTGATAGTTGACCGTTCTTTTGACGTCGATACTTCTCCATATTTTGAAGAGCTCTTTAGATCGGCTTTGTATTTCAAACAAATACTACGACACAAGAAGTCTGAATCATAAAATCTCGGATAGCTGAACAAATAACGGGTAAAGTTGGAACATTGTTCAAAATTTAGATCACTAAAATTTTGAATAGCTGTTCTAACTTTATTTTCCACAAGATAAATTATCTCGATTACATAACATAACATAGCATCAAGCCTGTATTCCCCGAAGGGGAAGGCAGGGGTGTATACAGTTGTGCACCCACATTTGATGACACATGACCACAGATGCTGTTATTAAGTCCCATGTGCGGTGGTGAGCCTATTGCCATCAACCGGGCACAATTACAAACTCCGGGCTGCTATTAATTTTTTTTAACAGATAATCCCTATAACACATTGCCTGAGCCGGGAATTAAACCCGATACCTCATGGTCAGCAGTCATGCTTGGGACCACTAGACCAATGATGCAGTCTCGATTCTTAGAACTTATCTGACTAAAATCGATACTTTATGAATAATACTAAAAGAAGTTGAGATGGATGTGTATGTGTTTGTGATGAGACAAGATGAGGTAAGAAAAGATTATGTGTTAGAGACAGAAAAGTTGAAGCGAAATTGTTTATCTTAGTTTGGGTGAGGTGATAAAACACATGTGATGAGTTTAGGGATGCAACATAGGAGAGGGAGACCAAAAAAATGATGGATAGATTGTTCTGAACTTTTTCTTGTCATATGGTTGATGAACAACCTAGTGTCAGGGTTTAAACAACCCGTAGGTCTCTGCCATGGCTATACACACCACCGAAAATATCTATTAGGTGTGCTGGTTTCCTCACGATGTTTTCCTTCACCGTTTTATGCAAGTGATAATCAATTTATAATACGCACATGCCTTCGAAAAGTCAGTGGTGCGTGCCTTGGATTCCAAATTGCAGCCTTAGGTTGTCAGTCCAACTGTCATACCACTAGGAAAACACTGCTATAGATTGTGATTGTAGATGAAAAGGGAGTAAACGATAAGGTGACACAAAGAGAAAAATATATAACTTGGCAGCAAGCCAGAAAATAACTAAAAGAAAGTGAAATCTTATATCCACGTTTCATCTAAAGTACGTACAGAAGTAAAAAGAGCTCAAAGGTTTGATAAAGTTGAAAAGTGATACCCGTGTATGTCAGGTCACACACTCAAAGTTTTGGTTACATAAAGGGAACGGAAGGAGGAGTTATAATAAAATCTTCTTAACAAAGTATCATCGAGCCGAGGTCAAGTAGGATCATTGGATTGGGGGCTTTGAGAAAACTTTGTATAAGGTATGGGGTATATGTCTCCTTGTTACGTTAATTTTTTACACGACTGCCCAATTAAGGAGTGTTTTAGGGTCTTAGGTTAGGTTTTAGGGTCCATGTATGTTAGTGAGTTTATTTATTCCACGATAAATTCTAAACGCCTGAACTGATTCAAATGTGTGGGGAATTGTTAGAATCTTTAAATTGTCCCGAGCAACATAGGCTAGTCAGATTAAATAAAAATGTAAAATAGTGGCCGTGGTTCACAAAAATGTGTAAAATAAATATATTTATTTCACAAATACGTGCGATTAAAGAATTCGGTGTAGTGAGCAGAAGCCGAAATATTTTACCGGGGGGCGCAGGTTCGAATCCTGCTCACTACCGTATTTTTCTTTCCACAAGAATTTATAACTTTATCATCCTAAGTTTCTCTTAGAAAAGAGAGAACATTTCAAGAAATATAAAAGAAATTAAATTCACGAGGTTGAGTAAATAATGAATAAAGGTTTCAGCTATCCAAACTACATGAGGTAATGTGGGTACTTTTATTTTATAGACCACTTAACAAGTTCAACGATAAACATTATTGTTATCTTCTAAAATTAGAATGGAGTTATAAAGTTCCCTACATTATTAATACTAAACAAAGAGGTTGTATAAAGCTTAACGCACATTCTTTACGACATTGTATTAACTGCAAAGTTAGTCATGTCGGTTCGGTCACCCGTATAGGGACTGAATTGATAGCAATAACGTCGCCATAAGACGTGTTAAAATATGGAAGAAGAATTTGCGGTTGTGAGCAGAGGTCGAGATGGCATAGTGGTCAGAGCGCCTGGAGTATTCATCCGAGAGGCGCAGGTTCGAATCCTGTTCGCAACCGTATTCTTTTTCCATTTGATATAATAACTTTAGAGTTCGCTAAGCTTGCGTTAATGCTTTTCAAAGATTTATCTTGAATTATTAAGGTAATTGCATTCTTTACGACATTGTTTTAACTGCAAAGTTAGTCGTGTCGGTTCGGTCACCAGTATAGGGACTGAATTGATTGCAATGACGTCGCCATAAGACGTGTTAAAATATGGAAGAAGAATTCGCGGTGGTGAGCAGAGGTCGAGATGGCTTAGAGGTCAGAGCGCCTGGAGTATTCATCCGGGAGGCGCAGGTTCGAATCCTGTTTGCGACCGTATTATTTTTCCATTTAATATAATAACTTTAGAATTCGCTATGCATGCGTTAATGCTTTTCAAAGATTTATCTTGAATTATTAAGGTAATTGCATTCTTTACGACATTGTGTTAACTGCAAAGTTAGTCGTGTCGGTTCGGTCACCAGTATAGGGACTGAATTGATTGCAATGACGTCGCCATAAGACGTGTTAAAATATGGAAGAAGAATTCGCAGAGGTCGAGATGGCTTAGTGGCCAGAGCGCCTGGAGTATTCATCCGGGAGGCGCAGGTTCGAATCCTGTTCGCGACCGTATTCTTTTTCCATTTAATATAATAACTTTAGAGTTCGCTAATTTGAGGTTTATTGTGAGGATCATCTCACACGAGTGATTTTCTATTTACATTACCGCAATCGTGCGGTAATAAAAAAAACTGCCTTTAGGATAAAAAAATACTAGCCAAGTTCGAGTAGGACTCGTGCACAAGGTTGCGTGCTTATCTACCAAATAAACTACATACTAAAGTTTTGTTTAGCTATGGATCTTTCCTACAATTAGAGGAACTTTTATGGTTGTATGCATCACCGAATTGAAGAAAGAACAAAAATAAGAAAAAAAAAAACGGTGTTTCATGTTATGTTCCCTTGGATTTTGATAATTATTTGTTTTATTATTTACTGCTATGGGCTGATATAACACTTATGTTGATTATTTTACTGGCTAGTTAATACGGATCAAATTATGCAGCTCTAAGACAGACGGCATGGGCTTAATAATACGGTCGCGTTGGGCTTTGAGTACGAAACCCTAAAAATGATTTATTTTCTCACAAGACCTGACACGCCCTAAAACTTCTTACTCCAAATAGTTGAAACTTCGGCCATTACAAGGGTTCACCTCTATCGAACAACTGTCAAAGTGATCATATCTTCGTGACAAACGGTAAAATTTAACTTTCCCACCCTTTAGTTAGACGATAAGGAGGCTATATAGTTCCGATCTGTTATCTTTACTAGTTCAGATGAGTCACTTTGCGTTGAGAAACTCGGTCTAAAATTGGTTGGGTAGAAATTAATAGCTTTAGAACTGGCTTGGATTAAAATGGCCAGAAAGTTTCAAATAAATGAAGTCAACCAGCTTATCTTTCTTGAAGAAACGAGGTACATATTTATTTGTGTCAGACGTGTGACATTTTTACTTCTTACTCTTATAGTGCGTTTGATAAACATCCCTGTACCTACCAAAGTTTAAATAATCCCTAAGCTTCTGACATGACTTTACATACATGTGCTAGTTTCCTCACAATGATTTCCTTCACCGTTTTATCAAGTGATAGGATTTTCCCAAACTGTGTACCGTTTCCGAATCTTACACTATCTCCACGATATAATATTATTTTGGAATCAAATGAATCGAGAATATACAAGAAAGGTAGATATAATAAAGACTCGATAATACTCATATTATTGCTATGTATTCGTTGAATGATACTATTGAAGATTTTAAGGGACCGATCCTAGCTTAGCCGCATATACGACCCTTTCTTGTTCGGAAGATCCTTCAGCTATATAATTGGACCCGAAAATCCGATTTGCTTTAGAATAGCCTGACCTACACACCGTATTATATATTTATTGCCAAAATGGTTGTTATAAAATTGAAGAAACTAAAAGGGAAAAGATTAATCAAGTCACTGGTGATTTGATCGAATCAGATACTAGCATTAGCCTCTAACGAATTAGAAAAGGAGTAAAAGATTTAAAACCCACCTTGTGCATTGAGTTCTGTAGCTGCTTTCGCCAGGTCTCTTGTCGCCACTGCAGAAGAACAGCTCGGTCTCCACCCAGGAGGAGGCTGTCCACTTGAAGATCTCTTATTAGATCCCCCGGAACAATACCCAGAACTCGCCGTATCACAGCTCACGTTCACTGACTTCCTCGGACTAGCTTCCTTGCTTGGACAAATGTCCCCAATAGCCATCATCACTTCTCCACCAAATTCAGTCTCTTCTGGTCCTACTTCCGTAAATGTGCTGTAGTTAGGACTGATGTCAGAAGGTCTTCTGTCTGGATGCAAGTAATGAGAGTGATGCGCTGAATGCGACGTGTGCTTCATATGGACAGAATTCAGAAGAATATTCGATGATGTTCTCGTTAAAGCTTCTCTTTGCCTAATAGCTTCTCTAAATATTCTACAGTACATCGAAATCATAACCAGACTTGGAATCCAAAATGAAACACTTGACGAAACGATAGCGTAAACCATATTTACTTTGAACATACAAACATCTGGGTGGTGTAATCTTTCTTGACGATGTTGCTCTGTCGTATACCAACCCATGAATATTGGCACAAAACTGATGAATGCGGGCCATAACCACACATTTGCGAGCATGAAACAAACAGTTCTATGGGTCATCGTGACCGGATATTCCAGAGGTCTGACTATGGCATAGTATCTGTCAACTGATATGCAGCAAAGATGAAGTATTGACGCGCTGGAGAAGTAAACATCGAGGGAGTTGAAGATATCACAGACTAAAGGGCCGAACAGCCATGTGTCGGTCAGTTCAGCGCTTGCATTGAAAGTCATCGCACATAATGCAACAAGCATGTCGGCTACAGCTAAACTGACGACGTAATAGTTCGTCAGGACGCGCAGTTTTCTGTGTCTGTGGACAGAGATGATGACGAGGGCGTTTCCGAAGAGTGCTCCGATGATGATGGTTGCGAAGATGAGGCCTTTGAGTATGAGTGAGAGGGTGTGCTGCCAGTCGTGGTCGGGCGCGGCAGGGGGCGCCAGCGTCGAGTGTAGCTCGCCAAGGAACGCTGACTCCGTACCGCGCCCGCGCGCTTCTACCTCATTCCTGAAGACGCCATCTGCAAAGAAAAAGAGATTATTGTATTTGTGTGTATGTATAATAAAGCTTTAGATAGGCCTATTTAAGAAAAATTATACATAAACAAATGAGTTTTCTCCATTGAGGCTGATAGAAATTACAGAATGCCACCTAACTAAGTCACGTGAGTAGTACTCGAAACCAATACGTGCGCTTATTTAGATGATAAAACATTCTTTTCAATATCAATGACACAAATATTTGAAACACTGTTTTAAAATGAACTATACAATATTTTTCTATTTTGCTGGCGCGACATAGTATATGAGTCAGGAGCGACTTGATAAAAAGTTGTTTAAGTTCAGTCGTGCTACTCCTCTAACTTTATTTGCTTGAGTCTTGTCTTCAATATTTCTTACAAATTTTTTACTGGATTTCTTCTAGCGGGCATGAGTTGACCGTCCACTTAAGATAAGTTTTTATAAATATAGAGTTGATTTTTTTACCCGGCGCATGGATAACATCTGGTGTGACATAGCTAGATAGAAGGAGACCGTATCGGTGGCGGTTAACACCAACAACAGCATTCCCAAAAAGGGTTGATGTCAGACAGGCGGCCGTTCATAAAACATAGCCAAAACGTTAGCAGCATGCCAGATATAAGTATGCTGCGCCGACCCCGAATAAATTGGGATAAGGGCAGGGGGGTGATGATGATGAATTTTGTATAATAACTTTCGTGAACTTGAACAAATTCTGATATCGCCGTCGACTTAACTCATAACTAAGGACTCCGTTCGATTTCGAAAATAGTCGGGCAATCTTGAAGAATGCACGTAAGTAATAACCGTTAAACAATATTTAATATAAATGTGTATCACGAAAGTTATTATACAAAAAAGAAGAAGAAGAGAATAATTAATAAGATAAACCTTTGAAATGCATTAACGCATGCTTAGCGAACTCTAAAGTTACAATATTAAATGGAAAAACAAACAAATACATATAGAAAAACAGGTTCGAATCCTGCTCGCGACCGTATTCTTTTTCCATTTAATATTGTAACTTTAGAGTTCGCTAAGCATGCGTTAATGCTTTTCAAAGATTTATCTTGAATTATTAAGGTAATTGCATTCTTTACGACATTGTATTAGCTGCAAAGTTAGTCGTGTCGGTTCGGTCACCTGTATAGGTACTGAATTGATTGCAATGACGTCGCCGTAAGATGTGTTAAAATATGGAAGAAGAATTCGCGGTGGTGAGCAGAGGTCGAGATGGCTTAGTGGTCAGAGCGCCTGGAGTATTTATCCGGGAGGCGCAGGTTCGAATCCTGTTCGCGACCGTATTCTTTTTCCATTTAATATTGTAACTTTAATTAAGAAGAGTTGATATTACTGAATGTTTTTGACTAAACTGTCATTTCTCGTCACCTAAACAAAAGATAGAATTTTGTTTTCTGAGAAAATTTGTAGATATTTTGATATTAATTTAGAATTTAACTATATATAATTTAGGATACGTATACCACTAATAGCTAGAGACGATAGAAACTACTAATATAGTTGTACTTCAAGATCAAAGCCTTCGAAGATCACGAGGAAGAACTTAGCATTTTAAATTCTAAACAGCAGCAAAGGTAACTTAAGCCGTCTTTCTTTGAATAGGTAAAGAAGTAGATGCAATAGAGTCTAAATTGGTATAAGTAAAATTTACATTAGTAGCAAAGTTAATTTAAATTATTCCATTTAGGATAAGTCTGGTTCTATCTATTGTGACGTAATATCAACATTGAATACAGATTTACTAAGTTGAGAATCTAGTCAGCAGTTAACTAACTTTGACAAAGTAACAACTCAATTAAAGTTGATCCACTGAGTTTGATAGAAACATAACATAAACTTCATACCTTCGTCCCCAAAGGTTTCAGAAAACATGTACTGAATACCATTTTTCACTCATGTAATACCTAGGTGTTGAGTCTATGGCCATCTCATCATCATCACCTTCCCCCTGCCCTTATCCCAATTTATTTGGGGTCGGCGCAGCATACCTGTATCTGGCATGCTGCTAAAGTTTTGGCTATGATTTATGACCGGCCGCCTGCCTGACGCTCAACCCTCTTTGGGAATGCTGTTGTTGATGGTAATCGCCACATATATGGTCTCATTCTATCTAGCTATGTCATAGGTTATCCATGCGCCAAGTTCTGATGTTATCCTAATATTACACTCCACTAACCGGGCTATGGCCATCTGCTGGGTACAATTCTAAATTTCAGGCAGCTGCTGAGAATTTCTTGGAATTGAACCTAGGACCTCATCAACCACTAGGCCAATATGGCAGTGCTATAGAGACTAAACTAAAACTCTAAACTAAATATTACACAAAACTTTTAATATACAAATAAGCCAGATGACTACATAGCATCATCACGCTTGTATTTCCCGAATAATTCACATTTCACCAATTCTGTTATTAAGTGTTTAGATATGTAGGTGGTGTGTCTATTGTCATCTACCGGACACAAATCCAACTTCCGGGCTGCTACTCAGAATTTCTATACAGAAAAACTCAATAACACTGCGCGACCTGGGAAGACCGAGACCCCATTCTCAGCAGTCGCGCTTGGGATCACTAGACCAACGAGGGACGATGCATTACACAATATTGGGAACCAACTAAATGTCAAATATCAATACACTAACATTACGTCACATTCTGATCATAGATATTTATTTTATGTCTAATTGTAAAATTAATACTAGACCCCGAGCCCTGAGATACAGACTCACTGTCTAGTTTGGGGTTCACAGTTTCTACTATTGTACACTTCTTTTATTTTAAATGTGTCATAGTTTATTTTATGCAAGCCTGTAAAACATTACTTTGGACAATAAACTTTCCTATTTAAATTTTTAAATTTTAAAGAGGGTCGTGTTAAATGGACCGATCACATAAAATACGTTTGTGACAAACTGCGAGCGATACTAGCGAAGTTTGTACTTATTAAAAATAAAATACCCTATAGCACCTTACTTACACTTTACAAATCGCTTGGTGAATCAATAATATCTTACGGACTAAGTAGCTACGGTCGCACCTATGGAACGCATCTAAATTTTATTTACCAGCTCCAACTACGCTTATTAAAAGCTATTGTGCCGAGAAAGACAAAGCTGCAGTTTCAAAATGACTACTTTGCTTTGTTTCCATACTGTCAACTCATTCCTATACACAAAAAAGTCAAATATACATTATTAACAGAACAATTTTTTTACGAAAATATACGAAAACATAATACGAAACATGATCCTACGCACTACACATAAAAAACTTATAACACCTAGTTTCTCAAATGTGTATGGAAAGTTACGCCTAAATTATATTGTACCTAAATTAATTAATAATATACCATCAAACATAAAAAAATAACACAAAACAATATAAAATCTAAACTTAAAAAATATTTCCTAGAGGAAGTAAAGCTTAATTCTTAAATTAAATAATGTAGAATATAAACACGCTTTATGAGTTTGTTATTGTAAATTCTAAATGAAATATAAAACTATGAGGGTAAACTGTTCTCGGTGAGTGCGGGCGCGATGCGCTATGTTCACCTACCTACATCTAATCTAAATCGATGAATCAGACGGTGTACAGAAAAACCTGAATTGGTTTTACACCTTCCTTTGTATCTTTTTGTGGTAATAATAAATAAATTAACTTTCGCGAGGCATATTCATATTAATTATTGTTCACCAGTTATTACTCACGTGCATTCTTCGGGTTTCCCCGACTAAATTCGAACTCGAACGGAGCCCATAGTCATGAGCCGAGTCCGCGGCAATGTCGCGAGTCAGACTGACTCGACTGTGAGTAGTAACCGGTGAACAATAATTAGTAACATTAACGCCGAGTAGCTTTTAAAGGGCATGCATGAATAAATTATGTTCACGAACGTTACGGTAGGCAATTATATTATGATCTTAATGTATTACATTTTACAATTTAATGAAATATTAATTAAATTTCCATCAAAGGTATGACAGAGATAGTCTTCATATTGAAAGTAATTTTAAATACAAAATTATTTCTGGGAACCTCGTGACCTAGTAAATGATATTATGAACAAAAAAAGTCAATTTTAGCCAATGGAATATTTATAGAGGTGGACTGTTTCGTGACGATTCCATCGGGTAGGGTTATGGGGGTTTTCAATCAGAAAAACTACTTATTAGACTGCTTCGTTGGTCTAATGGACCAAAGCGTGACTGCTGAACTTGGGTTCGATTCAAGAGACAGGCATAGTGTTATTAAGTTTTTATGTTAATAAACCCGTAGTTTGTGATTGTGCCTATTAGATGGCAATAGGCTCACCAACTATTACAAGGGACTTAATAACATAACCAATCCATTACTGTAGCACTATAGGGCAGGGGCCTCTTCTCATACATAGGATGCACGAGCATTCATCACCACAGACTTCGGACTTAATAACAGCATTGGTGAATCGTGGCTGTACAACTGTGTATGATGCTATGTTATGTTATGTACTACAGTATACCTCTGCTCATCCCTCTGGGTAATATAGACGTGATGTTATGTATGTAATCCCGTGGGTGTCGTAAACTCAATGCGATCACTAATCCGTTTTCCGGGATCGTTTTTGTACTGGTCTCTAAGGACATCCACAACAGACATTTCCAGAATTAAATAAAACCTCATTCGTTCCGTTATCGGATCAAAGCTTCAGCGTTCTCTATTTCATTTAATTTCACGAAAGCATACTCCATTACAAAATTAAATTAAGAGACTACAATTCCAATATTCGACCAGCGAAGCGTACTTAATGCAAACCTCATTTTATGTCATTATGAAAGTGAAGATTCAATGGCAAAGAACTTCCCCTGAGATTAAGCTGTTTGCTGACTTTCAAACTAAGATCCGAATCCAAGCTTTACTTGAATCTTTCAGTTTATCTTAGCTACTACTAGCTCAACAGTCTCAGGAAGAAAAGTATAAAAGACTTTAGAAACAATCCTAATAATTTAGAAATGTTTGTCCGGATTGAGATGTTTTTCAACCTTTTTGTAACATACATAGCGTGTCTGATTCTGAAAGAGGATTTTCAAAGGATTACAGAGGTGTGGCAGATTAGATTGGAGTTGTTTAATCCGCTTATCTTCCGCAGCTATAACATACTGCAGAGTCTGGGTAAAGCTTTGATTAAATACAACAGTACCAAAATGAATTTTGATGCTCCAAACAAAAATGTTCAGATTGGACTATGCAAAATTCCGAATCGTTTAATTCTCTCTGTCACACAATTCAATGTCGACAATAGTCCAATACACGTTGTGATTGGTTTGCCGCCATTTATTCGACTCAAATCCAATTTTGTTTTGTGAACTAAAAGCCAATTACGCTTTAGCATAAACCGGGGAGTACTGGAGAGCTCGCTTTTAAGGTTGGAAGTTTGTGATTATGTGTACGTGACGTCATCTTCTATACGTCACCGAATAAGGAGTTGTCGAACATTTGACTGCTATTATAATCACGATATAACATAGCATCACGCCAGAATTACGCAAAAACTTGAAGTGACTCCGTAAACCTATATTTCACTGAGACTAATGAAGGATACCGATGGAGAGCCAGATAGCAAAATTCCAAAGTGTGGGCTGCTACTGAGAATTTCTTAATAGAAAAACCCACTTACGAACACTTTACTCGACCCGGGAAGCATACCCAAGACATTCAACATCCGCAACCACTTGAACAATGAGGCAATTAATAATCACGACAATATAACTAAATTTTATTGGTAAACGAAGTCATTACTGATGTTCTGTGCAAAATTAGGGCACTGTTACCCAATGTCTTCATGTAATGCTTCTGATGCATTATATGCTGTTTTATAATTGGATAGTGAGTAAGTAGCTTATTCTTAACCGAGATCTCAGCATTACCAGGAAGAACACTGGATAACCCAATCAATAGAAGGCACGTGTCTACACTTCTTATTTTATTAGCACCAGCTGCGCACAGTTTAACGGAAAACGGGCAGGTAGCACGCACGTCGGGCAATAAAATTTAAATATGCACATGTTTACCCTTAGAATGGCGGCCTTAAGCTGGGTGCCAAAGCCTCATGTAACATTAGGGGGCAGGTTTCGAAATATCATCAATAGTATTATGTTTCCTGAGGGACTTCGTGGCTAATTAATATTTTTATCGGTCAACAAACGCTGGCCTTCGATTCGCTGGCTCCGCAATTTGTTGTTTTTTATTTATATTTAATTTAATCACTATTAATTTTATTACTATCTTTGTTTCAGCTTTGGCTTTTTGTATTAAAAGTGTTTAATTTCACATATTTTATACTTGCTTGTATGTAATATAAATCTGCCCTACCCAAAAAATACTCAAACTTGTATTACAATGTTTGCCTCGAGAATTTGTTTTGGGGTAAAAGCTGTTACCATTTTGTATATAATCTAATATGAAATTCCGTACGGACGCGTAGTTACAAAATCTGTTATCGATCGCGAACAACTGAAGGTCATTATCTGACCGTCATTTGGCAGACCGTCTTGGAACCGGGCCAAGAGTTGGTTTTGGACCGCATTCGGTAACGCGCAACAGGGGAGGGATGAAATTTTATTGTCTGAAATGTAGTGTAATTTTTATGAGGGGTTCTTAAAGAGTCAAGGGCGGGTAGGTTTTCGATTCGACCTTTCGAAGTTAAGTGGGGTGTCAGGTAATATTGTTTTAGTTTGCGCGTTCGACCGTCGTTAGGGGATGAAATAGGGAATATTAAGATGAAACTTATTGTTTTTGTGATATTATGCTGATGGCGGAGTAATAGAAAAATATTGAGGTTGAGAGCTTTCTATTAAAGCAGTTTGTGAGGAGATTGGAGGTACGAGAATTGCTTTTCTGTATTCTTAAATTTTTTTGTGTTGCTGAGGTTTAGCAATCATTCAATATACAAATGCAGTAAATTATAATCCCAGTGGTTTAAAACCGACAGGTTTTAGCCTGCATTCTTTGTTTGTGTAAAAAATATATTTTGACATTGTGCAACATACACTAACCGATTTTTGTTTAATAACTTTCATGAGACACGTTGATATGAAATCATTTTTCAACGATTATTACGAGTTAACTCGCGATATCGCCACGGATTTAGCTAATGAATGAGGGCTCCGGTCGAGTTTGAAACTAGTCGGGCAATACCGAAGAATTCACAGGAGTAATAACCGTTGATAATTTATAAGGCGTGTGAATTACTATTTTCATACTTTGAGATGTTTTAAAGTAAATGGAACATATAAGGCTGAGAAATTAATGTTAAATAATGTTACGATTTGAAGGCTGGAAAAACCAAATTTTATACAAAACGAGGTCTTTTTTTATTATTCGAGGTTTTTTCTATCCGCAGTCCCAAGCTTTTCCTTACTGCCACGTTTTATATTGAACCTCTTTATTCCGACTTAAGTAAACTTCTTTATAGGAATTCTTTCAATTTAGTACCGTTACCAAAGTCGGACTTTGTATTTAAAGTTTGCTTTATTCGGTAGGTATAAATAAACACCTAAATAAAGAAATGACACGAAAGAAATTCAAATTCAAATTGTGTATCTGTAAATAGGTCTTTACAAACTCTTTTACACGTCATTGTTTTTATTTAGAAGGTATTTCCTATCTGACTACCTCGGAGAACAAAACCCGAAACAACTCAGAGATCACTGTCTCTTTTAATGAAAAAACCCTTAAACTACAAAATGACCTTGTGTGTACGAAGAGTAAGTTAAGTTCTACACCTAAAATGAGAAACCTCTGAAAGTCTCTTAAAACATTCTGAATTATTATTATTTACTAACAAAGGACTGCTTCCGTTAGCTTGCATAGCTTAAACAAGTTATCACTGCAGCCAAATGTTTAAACCAAACAAGTAGCACATAATTTTTCAACGGTGCAAAATAAATTCTCGTACATTTCTCAAGAAAAACAAAAAGTGTGGAGCCAAGTGTGTTGTTAAATTAAGTGTGAAAGTTCACAAGCAGTTGAATTCCACTAAAGCTTACGTAGTACTTATAAATGGAAATTGTAGGCGCTCAAAGCCCGTTGCAAACTCTGAACAGTAAACGAGAGTTGAGGTTAAGCAACGCCTGGTGGGGTCTGTCAGACGATGGGTGACCAGGGGCATTTTTTGTTTGAGTGTTTTTATGCTTATCGTGGCCCGCCTCTCGAACCACTGGTTATGGGTTCAAATCTGGCATGTACCAATGTTTATTTTTCAATGATAGTAGTACTTTCTTAGTTAATTTAAGTCATCACAGACATACGGTAAAGGACGACATCGTGAGGAAACCTGGAGGTGATTAAAGATAAATATTTGAAAACGTATGCTTAGCGAACTCTGCTTAGCGAACTCTAAAGTTATTATATTAAATGAAAAAGAATACGGTCGTGAGCAGGATTCGAAACTGCGCCTCCCGGATAAATACTCCAGGCGCTCTAAACATTAAGCCATCCCGACCTGTGCTCATCACTGCGAATTCTTCATCCATATTTTAACACGTGGTGATGAGTAGATGCGTAGATGGCTCTACTAAAGTCAGAGTGCCTGGAGTATTTATCCGGGAAGCGCAGATTCGAATCCTGCCCACGACCTAAGGAGGCGAGCAAAAGGAGAAAATGCGGGTGAAACCACGGGGCATAGATAGTCTATACATAAAATACTTTCCCTCTACTGACCGTCCTTTTTTCCGCTTTATATATATTATTGTATGCAGTATAGTACGGATCGTTAACACCACGTGTTCCAGTGTATATCGGTAGCGCAATGCGTCGAATATATATATATATATATAAATATGTATATTGTATATAGCTACACTTTGCCATTTGCGGACTTTGAGGAATGTGATGTTGAGATTTTTCCTGTGATTGAGATTTTTTTTATTGTTTTTCCTGAGTGTAGAAACGAAGGAACTCAAAAGGTTGGCTTAATATTGCGAATGTTTATTAGAATATGATTTAAATTACCTATTACTTGCGATAAAAAATAATTAATACGGCGATCTAAGAATATGTTACTAAATATTTATGTACATTAATAAAAAGAAAAAAAAAAGAACTTAAAACTGTATTAATACAATACTATTTATTGTTTAACCACAAATTAAGTAAGCGGTAAGTAAGTAAATACTTTAACCTTCAAATTTGCAACGCTTGTAAAAGGCCGCTAAGTTTTAAGGTCCCATTAAATAAATAAGACCTATTATTTACACTTGGTTTGCGAATAAGTGTTTTGAGTTTGAGTACTAGCCTATTTTGTTAGCCTACAAGTCATGAGGCATATGACAGACATGTCCCACCCAGTCTAGTTTAACTGTGTCAGGCTTTAGTGTCTGTAGCTTTAAGTATCAGGCGGCAATTTAAGTTTTGGAGATTTGAACGATTATCAATTAAAAATATGACTGTTGAAGATCATTTGTGGCTGCTGGTCTCGTTACGTAGGTCAAACTATCGTATTCATAAAACTATTATTTGTATTACTCCTGTTGTATTTTATTCAATTCACAGCAACTAAAATCGGCAAAGTTCTATTTTAAATATTTCTTTTTGTAATCAGGATAGAGCTACGATTATTTCGTGTAATTCTGCATTCAGAAGACGAATTTGCCAGCGCGGTAAAATGAATTGGCAGTAAAAAATATACGGTAATGACAGCAAAAAGACGCCGTATTATTTGCAACGATTGCTGCAATTTCTTGCAAACGTTTTCTGCTAAATGGCGGTCCGCCAGACATAGCTCTCATTATAGCCTCATTGAGCTTGGAAAAGTATACTTTTTTTTTTCTTTCTAATTTAAATTCTGTTTGTTGCGTTAGCGCGATTAAGTTTTAGACTTTTTTTTGCATTAAGCTGTATTTTTATGGATATTTTTTGTACATCGAACTCGGACTCCATATGGTAAGAATTTCAGGTATTTTTGGAAATTAATCTTAGGTACCTACCGGATATTATCATATTAATTTACCTATTCATGACTGCTTCGTTGTTCTAGTGGTTCCAAGAACGCCTGTTGAGCATGAGGTCTTGGGTTCGATTCCCAGGTCAGTTAAAGTGTTATTGGGTTTTTTCTAAAACGGGAATAGGAAATTTTCAGTAGCAGCCCTGAATTCAGAATTGTGTCCGCTAGATGGCAGCAGGCTCACCACCTATTACATGAGTCTTAATAACAGCACTGGTGAAATGTGGGTGTTGTACAATTGTGTTTACCTATGCGTACCCCTTCGGGCTAAACAGGCGAAATACCATATGCTATCTTCAGTTATTCATAAATACCAAACATAACATAACATAACATATTATCACGCCTGTATTCCCTGAAAGGGTAGGCAAAGGTGTACTCAGTTGTTTACCCACATTTCACTAATGCTGTTACTAAGTCCCATGGTGGTGAGCCTATTGTCATCTACCGGGCACAATTCCAAACACCGGGGTGATACTAAGAGTTTTCTAACAGAAAAACTCAATAACACTTTGCCCAACCCGGGAATCGAACCTGAGACCTCATGCTCAGCAGTCGCGCTTGGGACCACTAAACCAAAGAGACAGTTCCAAACATGTTTAGAATAAATAATTATTTAGTAACAGTACGAAACATTTTTCAATGGTAGGTAAGCATCTGCCCCACAATGTTTTTTGTTTTTTTATTTTAGAATTTGTATAGTTATTCAATGCAATACAAGCTGATGTAACAAAAAATAACTCGGTCTATCTACTCAACGGATCTTTAACTTACACATTAGTTGCAGGCCAACCCCTGTTTGGGATTAATCTTGCGTAGAAAAAGGTCGGTTTATACCGACGCATGAAAGAAAACCTAAAGTAGAAAGAATGTGTTCTCTTGCTGGCTTCCTTGTGAAATAAATAAAGCTTAATATGACACTAATAGCAATATTACTGGTCACGTATGGAGCAGGGAACTTAAAGCCGACGCAAAAGTTCAGAACAAATCGTGCGACCTACACATTATTTTTACAAATTCTCTTTTCTATGTTTATTGGCTGAGTAAGATATCAAATCCCAAAAAAACGGTACTATTACGTAGGTAACTGAATGACGTATTGATAATTTATACATATTAAGGAATGGTATTAATACTTTCATGGATTTTTCGAAAAGTAAGCTTCCAAAAGTACCTAATTGCCTAGGGAAGCCAGTGTGACTAGAGATATTTTATTTACTTAAACCCTAAAGCACGCATTGATTTGCGACTTATTATAACCTTCGAACCTAGTGATTTATTATATTTTATAACCAGGTTTTTGAATCAGTTTGCTTTTAGTATTATTGAAAATTACTAATGACGGTCATATGGTGTTCTCCCAAAGCACTTGTGATTTTAATAAAGCATTTGATTAAGTTCATCAATATCGTCACAGATCTTAATCAACAAACACTCAGTATTTAACGAAGGCATGGATTGTCGTATTGTATTTATCGGTGACATTCTCTCATAGCGTAGCGGTTTCTATAGAACTGAACCGTAACGTATTTAATGAAATTGAAATGAATGAATAGGGTGTGGTAGGAAATAAAATCTTATTTGAACATTTCATTAAGATACGTTGTGTTGGGTTTCTTTGTGACAATAAGTGGTTTTGATCACGCATTTCCTCGAGAAAGGAAACAGCATTTCAATACGTTATTAACGTATTTTTGTAGATGGAAATACGGGTAAATGAAAACATTATGTAATAAAAAAACAGTATCAATTATTATTTTCAATTTATATGATAAATCAGCAACAAATTCAAATTTCATCCAAGGAATGTCGGGTATTACCAATAAGCAAGCATTGCACGAACAAAACGCGCTGACTAATCTTAAGTCTAAACATGTATTCCTACGCAAACGTATCGTCTCAATCCTTATTAATGTGTCTGCCTGCTAATCTTACTTTCTCAAGGTGACTCTTAGATCCAACAAACATAAAGAGATTATTTAAGGGATCAAGTGTCCAGTAACAATAAATGGACTGAAAACTTAAATTTATTTTGCGGATTACAGGGGTCCGGGATCAAGCTCCAGGTTATAGCGACTCTTTGACCTTTACAAACAGCCGGAATATTAGAGAATTTTATGATTTTGTCCCTGAAGCAATCAAGCTTCTGTGTATATTGTTAACAAAGTAATTATGAACTTAAAATCAAGTGTTTAATGATGTTCTAATTATGTAATTAATCTGTAAGCTGATTAAGTACAGTTTGACAAAGTTAACTTTAGTGTATTTTCGTCTCTTAGTAGGCACTTATAATTTCAGTGTGTTTAATACTGTGAACTGTGTATATTATGGTGAGTTTTTATCGCAAATTGTAGTCTTGAATCGGCTTGACCATTTAGGTTTAAAAAAAAACAACTAGAAATAAAATATCTTCACGGTCAGGGTCTAGATTGAAAATATTTTTAAATGCACGATTAGCTGTAGAAAAAAAGGAAGGAGAAGACATAGAGGAAGATAAGAGACAACAAATAAAGGAGCGAGTGAAATAACCAGGAGGCCAAATGAAGACAAAGAGGCTCTACAAAAAAAAAGCATAGTGCCACTTAAAGAAAGAACTGATAAACTGGCCTTGCAGTTGACATAATTTACATTTGCTTGCAGTCTACGTAAGTATATTTTCAGGGAGTCAGAGCAAGTCGCAATATTCCACAAATCCGAAGTATAATATCAAGAATGGTATAATATCAAGTAGTATAGATACTCCAATTATTACGGAAATCTCTGACCTCATTAAACTCAAGACCTAGAAGGCAAAGCACCAGATACACTTCCTTTCATCTTTTACAAAATTATGATGAATATTGAATGTTTAATTTGTTTTTTCTCTTTTGCAAACAAAATAATCCTCTTAAATGAAATATTGTAGGCTCTCATTAGGAAGATGGTATCAGTTACTTAAAAAAGATATTAGATTTTTTTTTATAAAACTTTATCTTCCATTAAAGCCTCAACTGGGAGTACATTATTCTTTAATCATCTCGACTCTTGGAATTTCTAAAGAATAAGTTTTATAATATGAAAATATTAATGGTTTTTATAATAATATTCTTATCTTATTCTGTTTGATGGTGTCTTGGGTAAAAAATTTCCAAAAAAATACTCTCTGAAAAATATTGATTGTGTTGTTCCTATAACCTTTGTGCCTGTTATCTTGTAGCATTTCCGTAAATTCTAGCTGTTCGTTGTCTGCCTCAATGGTCTAGCGGGTGACTGCCGATCATGAGGTCCTTAGCTCGATTCAAAGGGCAAAGTGTTATTGGGTTTTTCTGATAGGAAATTCTCAGTAGCAGCGTAGAGTCTGGAATTTTGCTCGGTTGATGGCTGTTCAAAATGAGAATGCTGTGGAGAATTTACAAAAACTTTTATTTTAAATATTTTACAACAGAGATTACATGCGTTCTTGAAGGTGGAAAAAACCAGAGAGAACAAGAATAATAGTGTTGCCAAAATAGTAATTTAAGATTACCATAATCATTTAAATAAACGACGACAATAAATCGACTTAGTCGAATTATATGTTTGATGTTGAATCGAACATAATTGCGCGGGCGAGAAGCTACAATAGATATAATTACAGAAACATATCTAAGATAGTTTACAGTTAGTTCACTTGAGTTAAGGAATCTATGCATAAGTTAGACTCTAATTTTACATAATATTTAAACTTAAAATAAATAAGCAAATAACCAGCCCATAACTGTCCCACTGTAGGGCATGGACCGCATGTTTGTGATGTCTTATATTAACCAAGAAAGAGAATACATATAACATTGAAAAAGTCACATTAGAATAAGTTCACACTAGAATAAGTTCACACGGGTTGAAATTATTTATTGAAATTTAATCTAGAGATAATTTTTCCAGATCTGGGTGTATGTGCATACGAGCTAATGATGTGTCTGTGAACGGAGGCGATGTTTTACATTAACTAAGAAAGTAGGTTACATATGATATCGAAAAAGTGACATTGGTACATGCCAGGTTTGAACCCACAACCTGTGTATCAGGAGGCCTTAACCATTCGGCCACCATGCATTGGTATAAAACTGAATATGGGTCTAAAACTGTATACACCTCCTCAAGGAATAAATGCGTATTGCTCTGTTAGGTTATCGTTGCATAAGAGCAACTCCTCAATATGGCATTTCCGCATAGAGGCAGTTTTTTTAAGAACAAATCGTTTAACTCAATAACCTGTTTCATTGAATACTATAAAGTAATATCGATTCCGTATTCATTTTCCTATATCGCAAAGTTACATCCGACTAAAATGTGTGTTCATTTCGGCGGTTTCAATTAGTGATGCGATACCCGATAGTTTCGGATATTTGGATCCCTTTGACCGTTCCGGGCATCCGATTAAATAAGGTATGAGGACAGCTCTGATTTATATGGGAAACTGGGTTTACCTACTAGGAAAATGGTACACATTATTTTAGCTATTTTAAGTCGATTGTGTATAAATATAATAATGCGATGCCATGGTGGCCGAACGGTTACGGGCCCCTCTGGAGCCACATACTGTGGGTTCAAATCTCGTATGTACCAACGTGGCTTTTTCAACGTCATACGTACTTTCTTCTTACGTCTTTTCTTTCTTAATTTAAGCGTTCACAGACATACGGTAAACGAAAACATTGTGAGGAGAGATGGAAATGTTTTTTTTTTTTCGGAATTAAAAACTGTTTTGGGCAGGCTTTGAACCTGTGCCTCCCGGATAAAGAGCAGCTGGCGCAATCTTGCTTACGCCTGTATTGTCTCTTCACAAAAATTTCGAACGAATTATTTAGAAGAAAAAGACAATTCATTCGTCGCCTTTTAGATGTACACGGGTGTATTCAGGGTGGAAATATTATTTACCAGGAACCACATGGTTTAACAGATTAACTTACAAATTATATTATAATAATTCCAAACAGATAATGCACACCGCACCCGCGCTTGACACGCTTTGATAACTTAATACTTACTTAGATTAATAACTTTATGTTTTCGTTAAGCCAAGTCTCTCACGCCAAAAGTAGAGAACCGTTGATTTAACTCTAAATTTAGGACAAATAACTTTAGCCTCTAAATCATAAAATATTTAAATAGAAACAATTTTACTAACAATATCCAAAATAACTCTTTTAAAACTTTTCGATTTGTGTAGGAGTATTTCAAAGTTACTCTTGTTTCAAATTTACTTTGTTTGTGTACATAATTCTCTATTTCGTGATTCAAAACTGTTGTTTAAAATCGTTGTGACGTCATTGTACTGAACTTAACAGACCTATATTTCATGGTTTTAAAATACAACCACTTATATATCGATTTTTCTTAGAAAGTCATTCGAGGACATAGCGGCCATGCATTCCTTAAGGTCTTATACGTAATTTAACATAAATATTGCATCACGCCTGTATTCCCCGAAGGGGTAGGCAGAGGTGTACCAAGTTGTACACGCACATTTTACCAATACTGTTATTAAATCCCATGTGGGATGGGTGCACAAACTCCGGGCTGCTACTGAAAATTTTCTAATAGAAAATCTCAATAACACTACACCACCTGGGAATCGAACCCTAGAGTCTAGCAGTCGCACTTGGGACCACTAGACCAAGGCAGTCGTACGTTATTTAAGTTATAAATAATAGCAATTTATATTTAAATTCAGGTGATCTAGGAGTATTTATCATTTAAGTGGTTTAAAGTTTTGACGTTCGCGAAAGATAAATCTTTTTTGTGCTTTTGAAAATTATGACATATTAATTACCAAAGTTTTTGATTGGAGTTGTGAAACTATTAATGTTATAAGTTTATTGGGCAGATAAATGTGATGAAATTTCATTTATTTTAACTATATAATAAAGGCCTCCGTACGGTGGTACATTTGAACTACGAAAATCGACGTTATTGCTAATGAGATAAAGGTGCTGTTATTGTTACTGAAGAACACGGATTGAAACTGCACAGACTGTTGTACTGCTTAACCTTTGCTATGCCGCATTTCCAGACCCAAGTAAAATTCCATCCGTTCCGCATTCTTTCGCGTGGATCCACGTTCCGGCAGACAACAGGTTAATGTGATATGACTTATAGCATTTTCTATATTTAATTGATTTCAAGATTGATATGTTTTGTTCTCCAGATAGATGGGTAGTTCTAAAGTTCAGCCATTTTTTTAATGTTGGATGTGTTCAGCGACTTTTCTCGCTCACCGACCAAGGAGAGACGGTTTTACTTCATCATCACACGAATACTCTCGAAATTGAAAAGTACCTACCAATTATTTACTATAACCTCAAATGGAACAGTTGCAGATGCAAAGACTTTATGGCCTTGGATTCTTAATGCATTGTATGGCTTCCTGAATTCAGATCCACAGTGTCGTATGAATATGTGATTGAACAGTTAGAATTTTTGTCACTAGTTTGAGGGTCTGAAAGAGATGTGAATAGTATTATTTTCTATTTATCCTTATTCCTTATACATAAAATATTAAGTTTTTTCTTTTGTACATTGAAATGTGTCTTTCAAATTCAAATAATTCATAGATTTAACAATACTGTTTTATATTACATTGTTCTTGAAGTCTCCTTTTAAGCAATTAATGCCTGTGTTAGGAGAATCTGTATAAGTGGTTTATGTATCATTTTATGCAAATTATTAAATACCTAAAAAAAATATGACAATCATTTTGTACTATCAAGTTCCTCAATAGTCTTCCCCAACAACCAATGGTATTGCTGAATAATATATGATCTTTAACCGTGTATCGATCATAAATTATGTAAGTAAGAATAAACTAATGTGACACACGTAACTTGTACAGATAAATCGTCAAAAAGCATTAACGCATGCATTGTGAACTCTGAAGTTATAAATATTTGTATAAGTTTATCACTTAACTTGCTTGAAAATTTTATACAATTTAGTGTCTCAATCGAAACTTGGACAAACTCGCCTAAATAAGTAAGTAATCTTATTGTAACCTAAATATTCTAAGGAAAAACTGTCATATTAGAAAGTTTTAAATTCTAGAAAGAGCAATAAGAAACCTTCCCCAGTAGCTACTATATTATTTGTACCAAAATTAAATAAAAATAAAACAGCCTATAACTGTCCCACTGCAGGGCAAGGGCCTCTTCTCGTACAGAGAAGGCACGACCTTAATGACCATGCTAGCTCACCGCGGGTTGGCGATTTCAGACTACCAAGTCTAGGTTTCCTCACAATGTTTACCTTCACCGTATGTCAGTGATGTCTTAGATTAACTAAGAAAGTACATATGACATTGAAAAAGTCACATTGGTAGATGCCAGGTTTGAACCCACAACCTGCGGCTCAGGAGGTGGGCCCGTTACCACTCGTACACCACGGCATTTCACAATTATCACCTCTAAATACTTTACCTTTTTCAAATGTAACCTGCCATTGTTTAGTAAGCCCTCAAACAATACAACAGTGTAATTCCCTTTAATCATTCGTATTTGTTCTCCGTTCATGACGTAACAGTCCTTCGAACTTCGGCCGTAACTTTAAAAGCAAACTTGGTAATTCTCACGGTTCCCACAAAATGGCGACCCGTAAAACATTACAGTAAGTTCCTCTGAAAGAATTGCTTTTGGAGCTTATGAAAATCGGTCCTTTTTTGGAGTGAAATATGCTATAATTTCTTTTTGATAATTCTTCTTTCTTTTCTGATTTTTGGCGAGGTGGCAGGTGCGAGTTATTTGAACGACTTAGGTAAAATAATGGCTCTAAAATGAAAAATTATTAAGTCTAAAAACTTTTATCGAGGCGAACTTGAGTTGTTCAACTAAAGTACCTACTTTAAACGCTTTTAAGGGTACATGTGGCAGTGATTTATATTCGAAAGTTGCAGTGCGTATAGTATTTAATACTAAATCAAATAACAATGCTTTTTGTGGTGTTGTGTTCCTAACTTCCGCCCGTGCTTTTTGAGAAAACATTACGTTGATAATACACAGGGGCCGTTTTTTATCCCCCGTATTGCCGGCACAGCGATTCCTCTTCCAGGGCCCGCTGCGCGCGTGATACAAGCAGCCATAGGCGATGGTACTGGCTTACCTTTAGGCAGGACGTGTAAATTGTTTAGACTACTACGTACTAGGAATTTCTCCTATATATACACACTCATCTTGCACACTTTCTGACCCAAAACAAATTATCTGTAGGTAATAGGTTTTTTTTTCATGTGGGAAACCAGACCGCGACACGCGGCGCAGTAGCCAATCTATCGTATACTGCGGCAAATTTTGTTTACCAAATAGAGAAATAAAAAAACATATACATTACATAAACATTGGACGTCCCTCATTTCGGGACCGAAAGGCTTTCAAAGACGTAATAAAGGGTACAGTCATCTACGTCGTCCTGTTCGTAATAGCACTCCACATAAAGTTACCGAGACATTAAGATAATGATAATGGTTTGTGCTAATTAACGTCAGTAATTACTTAGAACTTGAAGGAATCTCTGGTTTTCCTTTGTGGAATAGAAAGCTGCCAGCTGGCTTTTGTTTTAATTGAGTATTTTGATGTTTGGCTGTGGAATTTCTAAGAAATTTTAGACTAAGTATTGCTAGGTTAGTATGATGTCTTTGAAATTGAAGTCTATTGCTACTTTATTATGATGTGTGGTGACCGAAGGTGTTAAAATTGTGTGTGATGTGGGTTGAAGGCGCGAAAGGTGAATAATAACTTTTTAATTTATTGATTTTTATTTCCAGATACCTGTTTCTGCAAATTAGTTCGCGCAGCACATGGATAAATAGCACTTTAGTTTTATATCTTATAAAACTTATGACATCAGCTATCCATCAGTGAAAGTCCCGTCAAAATCGGTCCAGCTATTTCGGAAATTAACCGGGATAAACAGACACAAACGTATATCCTTTCATGTACATTTAGTAAAATGTATCATGACATTCATACGTGTCTTTAGAGGAGGCGTTTGTTTTATATTTGTGGTCCAATATTTGATTTTTAAAGTTTTTGAAGGGATCAATATCGTAACATTCAAGTGGGCATGCCGATAATGTTTTGTAAGGGCGTGTTCCGATTGTTATGACTACAATAAGTCTTTTGTCATGGCTTGTATTTCAATGGACTTGTTCATATATGGCACGGTAGGATTAACTCTTAATGCCCGCAAATAGTTTACAGTACAACACACTTAAGTAGCACCTATATATTCTCCGAAGAGGTAGGCAGAGATATACACAGTTATACACCCAAGGTGGGGAGCCTATGGCTTTCTGCTGAGCACAATTCCAAACTCCGGGCTGCTACTGAGAATTTCCTAAAATAAATACCCTATAACACTTTGCTCCACCTGGAAATCGAACAGCCGTGCTTACCTTTCCCGACGAGACAATTTACTCTAAGAGCATTTTGCTGTTACAAATTCAAATTGACATCTATTGCTGTCGTCATGGTTTTATCATCTTGACTTACTATGTTTCACTAATGAATATTTCTGACTGACACCCAGTGGACCATGGCGATCCATACATACAACCCAATTACGCCTGATCCCATTGGGGTGCTACGATTATGACACAACTCTTTCGCTTTATATGTTTAGTAACTTCTTTTCATGCATCTCGTCGGTTAAGGTTGCTCCTGCACACCTTAGCTTTTTTAAGAACGTCCGTAATTTGATTGTGCTACGTTCGGTCGACCTGCCCTGATCCTCCCATCCACACTTGCGTCATATACAAGTTTTGTTAATCCATTTTCATTCATCTTTTCATCACTGTCTTCGTGCCCAAACCATCTTAGCATACCTGTTTTAATTCTCTTCACTACATCCTTTTTCAGGTGGGGTGAAAGGAAACGTTCCTTAATCATGCATAACAGCGTAACCCCATACATATTTCTCAAAGCTCTCATCTCTACGACAGTTTCGACGATATAAAATCGTAAAGACACAGTAATAATGAAAACACACCCTCACAGTGAAATTATAGTAAACGAAATTAAAATTAAAATTGTGTCTCCACAAAGCCACTTAATTTGGGCTATTACCGCCACTTTTAATGTTGGCTTTTTTCTTTAATTGAATTGAACAATGGTTTTTGATGAGGCATTTTGATGAGGGATGTTTTTAATACAGTTCATTTTGTGAAGTACAATGGGCAGTTGATGGCTTTTCATTTTTAGATTGAAAATAATGAAAGTGATTTAATAGACATCACTTTTATATAATTTATAGTATTTACTTACCAGTGTAACAATAGGCATGATGACAGATTTTGACATCTACTTTTATAAGGTACACGTGTACTATTTCCGAAAATCACATTATTTCATCAATAAACTAAGTATTAATACCAATTATGGAATTTTAATCTATCTAATTTGGGTTGGGTGTCATGGCACCGCTTGTATGAGTTGTGACGTCACGCCTCTATAACATTTGATAAAAGTTCAAGCAAGTACATGTTTTACGGCGGTGATATGGTTGGTTGGTCGTTGATTGGTTTATATGTCGTTAGGCGTGACGTCATTCGCTGTGATTGACGTTTCAGTTAACTTGGCCAATTGCAGTATTTTATTTTATTGAAAATCTCATTAAACTGAATGTATTTTTACAAAAAAAAAAATTATTCTTTGTGTATATATTTTTCTGTAAAACCTTTAATTGTCATCATGCCTATTGTTTGTATTTTAAAATAAAAGCTTTTTGAGTAATCTGAGTATTCTTTTATCTATATTATTCTCAATGTCATTGACTGCTCATAAAGATAATATAATCTAAAGGATTATATTCTTAGCCATTTGCCAACTAATTTGCTGTCGGCTATCACCCGAACAGACAGCGACTGCCTATCTGACCTACACAACCTACTTACTGGGTAACAGGATATCTCGTGGTTGTTGGCTGTCAGACTCAGGTATATGATATGACTTTAGCGTAACGGCGGTCACTGATGTTCATTTAAAAATATTGAGACCAGATCAACGTGTTCACACAACGTGCATACACAGGGAGTCTATATGTCATTACGGTCACCTATTCTCGGACCAATCGCAGCTTAACCTCTATTGATGGACCTGTGTAACTTCTTATTTAGCCACGACCCCGCGTGTCGCGGGGGCGTATCCTGCTCAGGAAAATTATTTTTATGATATAACATCGTTTATCTATAGAGACAAACGTAGCAGGTCTATTTGTGTATGACTGTTAGATGTATGTCCCACGATTCATGAGAAATTACTAGGATAAGGAAACAAAAAAAAAAACAGCACGCAATTCCAGACTTTTGACTGTAACTAAAAATAGATTTAGAGTAAAAGCCAATAACACTTTGCCCGATCCAGAAATCGAACCTAAGACCTCATATTTAGTAAAGCATACGTCTATTAGATTAATGCGACAGACGCAACATCATCGCAACATAGTCTTAATATCATCTGATATTAAGACTATTTACAGAATGCTTAAAAGACGTCAAACGACAAAACGCTAATCAATGACGCCACCAATTCTTAACCAGTCAATTGAATTAATTAAAGGTTAACCTATATATACAAACAAATGGATTCAGACTAACGGTTGACGCTCCCTTGTTATCCATTGCTGTGTAACCACCAATTATTTCTCGGACTACTCTATCGACAAAGTAATGCTTAATGCTAATTCACTTGGGAATTTCGTTTTTTTTTCTGCTCGCAAACTTTGTATGGAGTACAATCATAGTCATGCTGTAGTAATCTTGGTTAGTTAATAACACATATTATCCAGACTATATTCTCCTAGGGGCAGGCAGAAGTGTATACAGATGTACAACCACATTTCACCAATGCTAAAGTTCTATAATTATATAATATATATATTATAATGCCAAAGTTCGGACTGGTATTGAGAACTAACTAACATAAAAACTCATTAACACTTTGCCTTTGACCTCATGCTCAGCAATCGGGCTTTCTTTTACATACATACATAAACTCACGCCTTTCCCGCATGGGGGTAGGCAGAAACTACAGAATGCCACCTGCTACGATCCTTACAATTATGCCTCTTGCTTCGTCCACGTTCATATATCTTGTCATACATGCGCAGCGGTTGCGAGTACTACGCACCTTACCTTTTTGGAGGATATCACTAATAAGGTCAGTGTATATCCTTCCAGGGCGTCCCTTTCCGGCATTTCCATTTATACCTGCCTCGTAGATACCTTTTGTTAGCCATCTTTCATTCATTCTCTCAATATGACCAAACGATCTAAGCATACTCTTTTCAATTCTCGTCACTACGTCATTTTTTATACCGCAACGTTGTCTTCTCACATCATTCCAAAATTTTTCATTCATAGCACACATACTTTGCAAGGAACGCATATTTTTCTTTTTTTGTATGAATTAAAGTCATTATTTTTTATATGGACTCTATTGGAGTTTTGCCAAGACAAGACTGTAATACGTGCAACCTAAATTAGAAATACTAAAATGCTGCCAAGGAAGCGTCGGAGAACATCGCTTAAAATTAAGTTATCCGTTTAACTTAGTCTGAAAAGATGAAACATATGTTAACAAAACTGTACAAGGTGCGAGACTTGTTCGTAATATTCGATGCTTAATTGGAACTTGTGCGTATGAGGATGGATGTTCCTGACGCAATATCGCGGCAACCGCAACCGACCCCCTAGGCCGGAATGGTTTGACCACTTTACAAGAATGGCCCCAACCCAGTGCTCCTATCCGATGCCCAGGGCGTTTGGCACAATAGTACGGCGATAGGTTGAAGTACAGTATGAAGTTCAGATGGTTGAAGAAACATTGTGTATCCGGCACATAGAGCTACTGTTACCTGCCTTCGCAGTTTCTCGATTCGTGAGGGACGCTTAATCTATAATTATAATAAAGCGGAAGAGATTTTTTGTGTGTTTGTTGAAACGCACTAGTCTCTGGAAAACTAGTCAGCCAGAGAAAAACTCAATAACACTATGCCTGATACGGCAATCGAACCCGAGACTTAATGCTCAGCAGCAGTCGCACTTGGGACCACTAGACAAACGAGGCAGTCTCACGAAAGTTATTATTTTAAACCTTATGATGATAATAATGACATCATTAATGCTAATAAGAGGCTGTTAGTTACAGCTACAACAGTTAACCTATTTCGGGGAGTTTAATTTTCAATGGAAACGTTAAGTACAGTTTTGAAGAAATGTGTTTATTCATCTCTTTATACATCGTTGATTTTTCAATACGGCTAACCAAATCCGCGGTATCTTATTAATATGCTCCCTTTTATTCCCTTAATGCAGTTAATATGGCGGGTTTAATAATAGACGTGAAAAATAATATGTGATTTTTTTAAATCCTTAATTGGCTTGCGCCTGACACCTCTCCTGATGTTAAGCGATGGTGTGGTCGACGATAAAACCCGCTTACCTAGCAGAAAAGCTTGCTTTATCTTATGTATTGCTAGAATTTGATCCCTCTAAGTCAGTGTTCCGTAAACTTTTTGTGTTCAAGGTACATCAAGGAAATCGAAAAATTTTGGTGGTACACCCTTAATGAAAAATCAATTATTACATAATATTAATCAACACTTATTATTATTCAACAAAACAATATTTATTAGTAATCAAAATACCAATATTTATTATTAACCAACAAACCTAAACTGTATATAACATATGGAGTGCAATAAAGTATTTAATGCAAAACATGAGCTTGTTTAATTAAGCATAGGCGGTCCAAATTTCGTCCAAAACGCTTCGCTCGTTGCGGCTGTGTACGTAAGTAAACAGCCACAACGAGCGTTCTCTTTCATCTGTCTATTTAACTCTAAGAGTTTTCTTCCATTTGTCTATTTAACTCTAAGATATAACCTTATTTTCCGAGGCACATCAACTAATGACCATGGTACACTAGTGTGCCGCGGCAAACACTTTGTGGAACACTGCTCTAAGCGACAATATTGGATGGTGTAATAAAGTTGTGTTTTTTTTTTCCAAAATCAGTAGTTTCGATTTTTGGCTAGGAATACTGATTTTTCCAAAACCATTGATGCAGTTTTAGTTTTCATCAACATTAGGGCTGAGACTCCTTTGAGTATTTTCGCTATTCCTTATAGTTCCGGATTAAAAATTCACATTGTTTGTTAAGATTATTTTTGATAACTAATGCTAAAGCCAATGTACAATGCTAAACGTTATTTCTAAAAACGGAAAACGATAATCAAGTTAAATGTAAGAATGACCCAACACCAAAAATATAAAAATATATTTCCCAATTCTTTCTTTAAAATTTAAGTTTTACCATATTTTTGCATGTTATTGTTAAATATTTGGTTTTCATCAGTCTGCTGAGCACGCAGCGCTAAAACCGCTTAAATTTCCGCTCAGGGAAATGAGGTGTGAAGATTGTGAGCTTTCTCGCGCTTGCAAGGCTTTAATACCTCTATATTGAGTTGAGAATTAAACAAAAATATTTAGTACTGAATGTTTAAAATATTATCTTACGTGTTTGAAATAGGTTATTAGTCTTTGAAGTTTGAAATAGCAATCATAGCATGTCGCCTCTATTTGCTAAAGGGGCATGCAGAGGTGTACAAAGTAAAACACCCACATTTCACCAATAATATGATTCTTCTTCTTCTTAGCGTGTCGATGACAATTTAAGTTTGAGTCAGCCCAAAATTTGGCGACGTATTTGGCACTTTCAATAGCGTCAGGTCCTGTGATGTGCAAGCAACAGGACAGGCAGGACACGATATCAGGTGTCCCCATCGTTTGTGGGGCAATACTGTGATTGATTCCCATAGTTGGTGAGCCTATTGCCATGAACCTTACAGAAAAGCACAATAACTCACATACTTAGCAGTCGCCCTTGTCTACTAGACTAATGAGGCCGTCAAATTTCTATAAATAATTATATTTCCATGCACTATAAACAATTTTTCACTGTAATCTATAAGCAGGCAGAGTAAACTTAATCTTTTAGTTCATTCATATTTTATGAAGATTCTATCTCTTCTTCTTGTAAGGAAAACAAAGTTGTTTAAACTCAGTTTGTTGATTTTATATTATAAATATTAAAGCAGGCTGTCTGTTTGTTTGATTTTTTCTTTCTTCGATGTTGCAATTATGCTTTTACATAGTAATTGAGGATTTTCCGAAGACATATGTTTGGTAATAATCTAAGTCAATAAAATAAATGTTTAAGCTCCATTTTTACGAGTTTTGTTTGTGTGATATCTTCTTCTCCGTGTGTGTGCTATTTTGTGTTTCTAATAAATTGTTTTCTTTCTTTCTTTTTATGTAAAGTGAACAAAAGAGATATGTATCCAGGGTCGTCAGATGTAGTTGAAGTTTTCTTAGAAACCGATGGATGTCTTCGATTGAAACTTAATTTAATTAATGAACTGTTTAATATATTTTTTAATGTAAATTACATTTAAAAACATCCATCGGTTTCTACAAGTAAAGTTTTAACTATATCTGACGACCCTAGATACTTATCTCTTTTGTTGATTGTACAATACAAAAATATATGATGTAAAATATAGGTAATTATTTTGTTAAAATGTATATTTTTATAGGAAAGTTTGAAAAGAGTGAGACCTTCAATAAAATAAATGAAAGTGAATACAGCCGCATTATTACTATGACTCACGAAAGTTATAAAGATTATGTTTTCGTATATAATAGTAAAATTGATTAACTAATACTACCTTGGAGATATTGTAATACACAAGTGTATGCGCGAAAAATGTTGCCCCACACTAGGAATTTCTTCCTGTATCATTTTGAGACACATAATCTTACATACATGCCCAGACCTGGAACAATTACCTGTTGAACATACAAATATTTGATCCGTGAAGGAATCAAAACTGTGACACGCGGCGCCGCAGCCGGTCTTTCGACCACTGCGCCGACCGCGCTGTCAATGAGGCAAGTAATTAAGTTAGTTAAGTACATACACTATAATTAATACACTGTAGTGTGAAAGGCTTTCAAATATCCCCAACTCTATATGAAATAGGCTGACAACTACATCAGTCCAAAACTAAATGTCTTTATAACATCTGTTATACCCAAAGTCACAACCAGCCTGCTACACAATAATTTAAATATCGAAACTTATTTAAGGGAGCTGTTTGTCGAATTGGACACAAAACAACAGTTGGCTCAAATGTTGGTTATTTGGTTATGTCAAGCGGCAACAACTGTTAGCTTTGTGATACTTAATATTGTTTTAACTGAAGAGCTGTTATTTGTTCACAAATCGATAATTATGTTTAACGTGTGCATTCAGCAATTGTATTACAGACTAGTTAGGTATTTTCATATAAATTACTGCCTGTACCCATGGCCTTGCTTACTATTTTAGCTTCGTTTATTTCAGTTATGCATACATACAAACTTACACCGAATTCCTATTGAGGTAGGCTGACACTATAGATTTTATCTTACGTACATGAGAAACGTATAAATTTTTTAAATTTATAAAATGAGTTCCATATTATAAACTATGGTTAATGTGTAAAACATATTATAATATTGCTGACAAGAGTTGATACTTAAAATATAAATTTAATATAGTATAGTACAACCAAACGGCGAAGTGGCAGACCCCGAAGAAGATGGCGTGATGAGCTAGAGGGATTTTATATAGAATGGATCACATTAGCACTAACCAGACAGACATGGAAGTCATGGGGGGAGGCCTTTGCCCAGCAGTGGGATGATACAGGCTGACAGTAACTGTTACAGTGACTATCTAGTATGGTATATACCAGAGATCTATAAGAAGAATTAAGACCTTTCTATGTGACTTTGTGTACCTGTAATAATAATAACTGATTTATGTACATTAATAATGAGTTAAATATTTCCTACTTACTTTATTTGGTGAACAATAAAATAACTACACAATCTGTTGGCACTACCGCCATTATGCTATCTTTCTCTGTCTCTTTCTCTCTCTCTCTTCAGCCAGGTCAACCTTCCCTATTTTTCTCTTCCACTTCGCTCTGTCCTTGATATCGTTATCGAAAACCTTACACTCAACCATGTCCTTTAGCATTACAGCCCCCCACCTCGTCTTGGGTCTGCCTCTTGCTCTCCAGCCATAGAGAGCTGTAGTGCCAAATTTCCGATGTAGTTTGGTGGTCATACCATCGCAGTCTACTCTCCTGCATCTTATCGGCAATGTCACGTACCCCCAGGCGTCCTCGCACGTACTCATTGCGCTATAGCAATTATGCTATATGATAATAAATTGTTTTTAATGCCTACGGGTAAAGCCATGTCAGAGGCTTACGACACACGATCACTACACAATTTATTAAAAAATCATTTAATCGGAATAAATGCGTGTTTTATTGTTCGTGTATTATGAAGTGATCCTGTGGCCAACAACGCTCCTCACCGTGGGAGAGCCACGCTTCGGCACGAATGGGCCGGCTCGACCGGATTGATACCACGGCCTCACAGAAAACCGGCGTGAAATAACGCTTGCGTTGTATTTCGCCGAGTGAGTGAGGGTACCGGAGGCCCAAACCCTTTAAAAGGCCGGCAACGCACTCGCGACTCCTCTGGGGTTGCGGGTGTCCATGGGCGGCGGTAATCGCTTACCATCAGGCGAGCCGTCTGCTAGGTTGCCCCTATTCCATAAAAAAAAAACGCTGTAAAGTGTTTGAAACGTCAGGAAAACAATAACCCATAAATACAAAGGATTATTCCAGTTAAACGTTGTTTTATTTCAACTCTGACATTAGGTCGTTTATCAAACACGCGATAAAAAGAAGAAGGTAAATGTAAGAGAAGAAAAGGGGCAATTTTCGGCACTTCAAATAAAGACACAACAAAAAGACACACCAAGACACTCCAACCAACTATTCAACAAACGAAAATACTCAAGTAAGCCATTACAATGGATTCCGACAATCTTTCCCATTAAAATAGCCATCAAAAATAGATCAATTGCACTTTACCCTTGGTGAACCAAGGTTATTTCGACCAAGGGCAGCCGTGGCGTGTTAGGCAGGGGTAATTTTACTAACCTTGCCACTTATGGGGGCCGATACCACCACCATTTTATTTCTCAAAGTTTTTTGATTACTTTGTGTTAGTTCGGCATGCGAAGTTCGATTTTTTGAGAATAGTTTGCAAGATTTATTTTTGTTAGGTGGCTTGCGATGTGTATTTTCAATTGTATACGTTATCATACTTGTATTATTGGAAAAGTTAGTAATATTTAGACTTTAAAATATTTATATTTTTGTATTTATATTATCTAAAAATGAATATATTTATTTCTAATTTAATATAAAAATACTAACAAATTCAATTACTTAACTATGTACAAGAAAATGATAATAAAAGTAAAATATATAATGAGTAAGTATTTCTGATTATGAGGAAATAAACAAAGTGTGTTGCTCTGCAAAGAAAGATTTATTTTGTTTTAATTACATAACTATCAATACACTTCCAGTTTATCCTGTTACCTAAATTTACCTGCAAAGAAAGAAACGACATTTATGTCCTTTCCTCTCTCTTGTATTTTCCTTATAATAGATCTCGTTAAATTATCTTGATCGCACGCCTTTTCCAAATAAAAATTCTATTCTCATAATTTTACATGATTGACAGTTGAACTGACACAATACGAATACAGATTATCAAGAGCGTGTGAATGATGAATAATCTACATCAGATTAAGAAATAGTATGTATTTCTTTACAAATATATAACATAAAAACCAGAGATTAGTTATAATATATTGAATACTTTAAAATTAAATACCAACGTTCCCGTTAATCGTTATCAGTTTCATTCATCAAATCAGTAATATTAGTTAAATATTTTGTGTTATGTCCATTTTAGTCGAAATTTGAAAATAATTCAAAACAAGTAACTTTTTCAATTTTTTTTTTGTTTTTTCTGATTTTATATGTATATATGTATTGGGTAAAAGGGTCTTTCTGTATAAAACCCTTCTTTCGGTAATTAAAATGTTGTGACGTATAACTAGTTGCTTAAAGTACTTAGCAGTTATTGATTGCAATCAGAACTTCACCAGCTGTTAGTATTAAACTAGGTTATAATATATGTTCGTTCCGTAATGGATAAGTATTGATCTCCGTGTTTTGTGTTTGTGGCCTTCGTAGAGGACACCGAAGAGAATCGATTGGCATTGTGGCTTAGCGATTGTTCGGTGGAGGTCGTAGGTTCCATACCTGGGTTGCGGTGAACACAACTGTGTGTCTCCCGTAACCCCGGTAAAGGTTACGGCGTTTGACAGTGTAGAAGATTTTTATAGTGTAAGGCGTAAAAATGAAGACCGGCAGCTATAGTCTATGGTGCTCCGTGGCGTCCTTGATCCCCGCACTACTTGTTTTCATTCTGACAATAGCGTTTTCGCGCGTAAACGTTGTGAAGTGATTGAATTGTTTTATAGTAATTTAATAAATGTAATTAGAACTTAAACCTGTTTAGATTTCACCTTCTAACAAAGGATATAATCATCACCCTGCTCTAATCCCAATTTATTTGGGGTCGGCGCAGCACGTTTTATTCTTTCATAATACTCTGTACTTGTACTGGAATGCTGCTAAAGTTTTGGCTATGTTTTATGACCGGCCGCCTGCCTGACGCTGTTGTTGGTGGTAACCGCCACCGATACGGTCTCCTTCTATCCAGCTATGTCACACCAAATGTTATCCATGCGCCAGGTTCTGATGTTATTATCCTACTATCACACTCCACTAACCGGGCCAGATATTTATAGATATAATATTTATAATTTTATATGCTTTAAGATGTGTGATGACATGTATACCTCAATGTATTGACTGGTTTTGTATGTTACGCATAAACAATATAACATTGTTTTTAGTATATGATTAACCTGAAAGTAGTTTGTTTAGAATCAGTGATAGAATCGAATGATATATTTTTTACCTCATGTTATATTTATAATCATTTGCTTAGCCTTTTTTCAATTACATTGGCGTCCACTTCCAGTCAAACCGGATACAGCTTTATACCAGTATTTTACATGGAGCGACTACCTATCTATCTTCAGAAACCATTGACTGGGTAACACGATATCTCGTGGTATGACTGGCTGTCAGACTTTCAGGCCTCTGACTACCCGTAACGGCTGTCATAGATTTAAACTTAACATGCTCTCGGAGGCAGGTTGTGAACCCGATCCCAATGAAATTGGGAAAAGCTAGGCAGATTGACTGATTGCCATAATAAGCAAGGTTGCGAACAAAAAAATAAATAATTTTTTGAAAGCCACTCTTTTCCAATTTAGTAAATAACGCTAAAAATGTAGCGGCCTGATTAATAGTGCCTTATTACTTAGTAACAAATTTGTATTTTCAATGTAATAATAATAACACATATGCTTTATTTACCTATGAAATAATTCTAACCACACTAAAGTATCGTATACAAAATTTTGGTCTGAATGAAACAAAACGTGAACCAACATTACAAACACGTGTTTTGGTATAACCTAAAATGCCTGCGTAATATTAAAGCTATTTCTTTCATACAAACCGCAATAACGACTAACGTTTCCTTTTACTATGAAAAAGAATTGCTTTCATTAATAATCTGTGGCAAAAATGCGTAAAAGAAATTCATGGGAGAAGTAGTGTACGAAGAAAATGAATGAACCACGTAATGTAGTCATCATGAGTTGACGGGTGTTGTAATAAATTGAGGTGTGGGGATGCTAAGGCCGTTTATATACATGCGACTGTAGTGAAGCCTCATTCTTTGTATGCCTTATAATTTGACTTATTTAAAAAAGGAGATCGATGTTTTTTACTTCTGTCGGCAGTCCGTAGTTATTATAATCAAATTCATTGATTTTGTAAGATGCAAAACTTTTAAGCATTGAAATCAATCCTTGAGGTAGCTTTCTTTTGTGAAGGTTACAGATTTTTTTTAACGTACTTACAATATAAAAAGCTTTTTCATTTTACCTAGTATTTTCTAAATGTGGTTTCTAAGATTTTAAGCATTACGACTTGAACAACTTGAATCAGGCTTGGATTAAATATTGATCAAAATACTTTGGTCTACTTATAGATTGTTTTTTTTTTCTGCGTACAAATCTTCAATCGGAAATCCCTTTTTCAATTTATCTTACGCCACATTAGGGATGTCGGCATCAACTGACACATTTGACACAAAATATGTCGTGCAAGCTCTCCTAAAATAAACAGACTATAGTAACTAACGTTCTGTTTGTAGCCGTCCTTAGTTATACGCAGTCAGCAAGTTTTTGAGTGGTACGAGTTCCGACATGTTCTACCATAAGTGATGTGGGCCACTTATCTTGGGTTTGGAGTTTACATGACCCCTATAAGCTTGGCTGGCCTTTAAGTATGCTGAATATGTGACATAAAAGGGAGGAAATTTTAATGCTGCATTTGTGGAATGTTGTGATGACATTGTAAAAGGAAAATTTTGCCTATATCGGCAACTTATGCAAAATAAAGGGAAATAAAGTAGAATTTCATTATAAGTCAATCAGCCTAGCCTTTTTTCCAAATACATTGGGCTTGGCTTCCAGTCAAATCGGATATAGCTTAATATCTGTATTTTGCATAGAGCTACTGAACAACACATCCCAGTTACTGGGTAACATGATATCTCGTGATATGATTGCTTGTCAGACCTCTATTATCCGAAACGGATGTCTGAATAGATGGCAATGACGTCACCAAAAGTCGTATTGAATATGGAAGATGTCGTGGTTGTGAGCAGATTGAGGTGGCTTAGCGGTCAGGGCGCCTGGATTATTTATCCGGAAGGCGCAGGTTCGAATCATGTTAACATGCATATATTTATTTCCACAAAAATATAGGTCATTTTGGTTTTAAACAAATTTATTAAATGTAGTTAAAAGGTTTTCTTACCAATTATGATAATAGGTAATTAAAGACATATTTATTCCTAATCATTTTACCTTTTAACATAATTATATACCAATCCATAATAATTATTTGTCAACATTAAGCTTCATATGAAGGCTTTACCTACATCGTCGCGACCCGGAAATGAAAATTGTGGTCAAAAGCACAACAAGCGAACGTATATTGAGGCAGCAACATTTATTTATTATTTGACCGTTCAAAAGCCGGCTTACCTCAATAACGACAGAAAATTGCGTTGCTTTTTAAACATAGCAATGGTAAGGTTAAAGATAAATGCCATATTCAAAATGGATGGTAAGCAGCTTTGTTAACATCCATTACGAAATTCCAATACATTTTTTAAATACATTTACGTTTGATAGGTGCGGGGCTCGTGGTTAATTAATAGCCGTACCGATCGATCTATAGTGGCTGCACTTACCGCTGTCGGTCTGTGGATGGGTGACCATTATTATATGCCTCGGAAAGCACGTTAAATTGTCGGTGCTGGTTGTCAAATTAAGATCTATGACAGCCGTTACGAGTAGTCAGGGGCCTGGTAGCCTAACAACCAGTCATACCACGAGATATGTGTTACCTAGTAATTGGGATGTGGATGTCACTTATTGTTAGTTGTCAAAATTAAAGCATCCACTACCATTAGTGTTTTATAATATGAAATCTGCAGAATTGATTAGGGAAATTCGGATTGGTTTCTGGGCAAGGATGTTATAAGAGAACTCAGTAAAACTTCTCCAATGATCTCTTTTCATCACAATCTAGAATAAATAATAGCATATAAATTATTATTTTATACATTTTAAGGACATGTAATGCATATATAATTATATTTTTTAATACATGTTGAGGCCATGTAATGCCTATATTAATTCTATTTTTCAAAGAAACATTGATTCTTTGAAAAATCGAATTGACATATAATGCCTTATAGTAATTATTAGTTTCAAAGGAAACATTGAAAAATAAGTCCCGACTTTTTGGCTACGGCATTGCTATATAGGTACTGAATAGATAGCAATGACGTAGCCAAAAAGACGTGTTAAAAATAGGGATGCAGAATTCGCGGTGGTGCGCAGAGGTCGAGATGGCTTAGTGGTCAGAGCGCCTGGAGTATTTATCCGGGAGGCTCAGGTTCGAATCATGTTCGCGAAAGTATTTTTTTTCCATTTAATATTGTAACTTTAATAATAATAAATTAAATTATACCGATGTCAGTTTCGTGGCGGGTTACGGTTATGGAAGGGTGATATGTAAAGAACTGTCACCCCTTCATTGACCCCGTCGAGTGCTACTTAATTAATATCGCAGATCGATTAATCATTCGGTCACAGGAAGTGCTTCATTTTCATATTTATTATTGATCTATAATTACCTATATGTACGTGAATGTAATGATGTGAGTGTGGATATGAGCCTACCTTTTGTGGTTATGGGCTCAAATCTGGTATGTAACAATGTGACTTACTGTCTTTTGAATAATAAACATTTTTGATAATTGTTTCAAAGTCAAAAATAAAAATCTGTTAAACAAGTTGTTGTTCTCTAACCGTGGCATATTAAAGAAAGTGACTATACTGCTAATACTGAATACGAATCAATAAAAAAAAACAATACCAAAAGCATTGATTTTGATTAATTGAATGGATTTGTTTTGATATCAAAATATCAAAACAAATCCAAATTCGTAACCTTGCTAGTCGTGCTTGTAGGATTGAAATTGTTAAACTTCTTAATACATTAAATTATGATGACACCGAAAAAATATTAATGATCACTACATAATAAACCACCAAACATACAACACGCACGCATTGATTCACACACACGCATGCACACACTCACACGCACGCACTCACTCACACACACGTACTGACACAACCACAAAATACTTCGTACTTCTTATAATATTATTACCTCCTATTAAAATTAACTACTTACAATTTTTTATTCAATCCATCATATCATTAGAATCAATACTGAATATCAAAACAATAGTAAAAAGTATACGTGTATATTATAACATATTATAATATTTAGCTGTAATATACTTTAGTTCTTTGACGAGTTTTATACTAACATTTAGACTTCTCAGAGCATAGGTACCTATGTTGCGTCTGTTATCTATAAACCGTACGTATACTATAAAAAAATATAATTCTACCTACATGTTTATTAAGAATCGCGCACAGTGTTTATTAGTTTACCGGCACATTGTATTGTATTTGAAAACAATTCTTAAATTTTAAATTGTATATGGTAAAATTGGCTACGTAATAGTGTTGAATAATATTGTGCTGTGTGTTACGCGGTCAATCTGCAAGCATAGCATCCACGCCGACAAACGTGACCGATCGAATATAACACCGCGCTTCCCACGTAACCGAGTGTCGTATGCGCCTTTTCCTTACCTAACTTCGGTGGAAACGGACATCTAATAATTTGATTATTTTATTGTTTAAAGATTTTCATACCTTTAAAATCTTTTGTGAAGTTCCAAATATATTATACACCAAAAAAGGACTTATTCATTGAAGAGTTTCCCGACACAAGCCCTCACACATATCTGGCGCAGTCGGAACTCGTCTTGGACTTAGGAATTCGTCGTGCGCATTGCCTAAAAATCAGGATATCGCCGCGTCGACGGTCTGGGCGAAGAACCTATTGGGATCTGTCGGAGAAGCTGCTGCCACGAGCTCAGGACATCCAAATATCGATCAATCGACGCTCGCCAGCAATGTTACTTATGTAAGTGCATGAATCCTTTTAATTGGTTGTTATATATTTAAAGCAGTGTACTATAATTATTCAAGATTTTTCACCCACGTAGTAATAGGAACCTTAGTCCTAGTAGGCGATTACAGTTTCGAATCGAGCGAAACGACGCCCATCGTAATTTAGAAGATAATATAGATAATTTAGAAATTATGGAACCAAGTGGCAGTTCCACGCCTGATAGAAATCAGATAGATTTGTCAGATCAGATTTATAAATCACTTAGATTAGTTCCCGAATTTAACGGAAATCCTAACGTTTTAACTAGATTTTTGAATTTGTGTGACCAGTTAGTGCTCGCTTATATCAGTCCAGAACCAGGTCGTCAGCTTTCAAACTTATCACTAATCAACGGAATTTTGAACAAGATTACTGGTTCTGCTGCTCGTACTTTGGCCACTAACGGAATTCCTAGTGACTGGCATGGTATAAGGACCACCTTAATTAATAGCTTTTCAGATCACAGAGATGAGTCTTCATTGTATACTGATCTTTCTCTCTTAGTTCAGGGCACTGATACGATACAAGTGTATTATGAAAAAGTTCAGCATTTATTATGCACGATTATTACTTATGTCGAATTACATGAATCTATAAAAACGACTGTAGAAGCAAAACGAACTCTTTACAAAAACTTGGCATTGCAGACTTTTATGAGAGGTTTAGAGGAACCACTGGGTTCTAGAATAAGGTGTATGAGACCTCCTACTCTTGAAAGCGCTCTCGAATTCGCTCAAGAGGAATTAAATGTATTATATTTGCAAAAAAGAAATAAAGTATTACCGACAAAAAAATACTTCCATAATTTTTACGAAGCCGCTCCTATAACTGACCGTGCACGGCAAAATTTTGCCAGTTCTACTACTCCTAATCATAGTTTAACATCCCAGGCATATATGAGACCCCAAATTCGGCCTTCTGGATATCAATATCCACCACAATTATACACACAATCCTCTCCGCTTGAGCAGTATAGACAACCATATCCGAGACCTACAAAGACTCAACAGATGTTTAGAGATCCACCTACCAATATGTCAACTGGATTTAGAATCCCACCACGTCAAGTACCTCAAAATAATAACCCAAAACCTATGAGTGGTATAAGTCATCCAGTTGCGCGTACTCTTCCACCTATCAATTACAATGGTCGTAACTTTGCACCGAAAAACTTTCCACCGATTAAAGAAGCGAATTATAACGAATTTTTAAATGAAAATGTTTGTGACCATGAATGTAATGCCCAGAACCATATTCTTATTTGTGGCCAGGATACGCCTGTTACTGATACAGACTACCTTAGTCATTTTAATCCTGCCTTTGACCTTGTTAATCAAAATTTAGGCAAGGATTCTGAAGGACAAAATTTTTACCTAGCTACGGACAAAAATGCCCCCGAATAGAATTGAATTTGCATAGTAAACGCCATTTGCCTTATATTCAAATATATGAACCACCACTAAAACTTTTAATCGATACAGGAGCAAATGAATCTTTTATTAGTCCGGGAGCTTACGAAAATTTTTATTCCCATATCCCACTTGACTATGAACCATTCTTAGTCACAAATACGCACGTCACTACCCAAAACTATTACTCGCTAACTGTTCCTTGTTTCAACGAATTTAATGACCGTATTCCGATAAAATTATTCCTATATAAATTTCATAATTTCTTTGATGGCTTGATAGGTTGCGAACAGTTGAAAAAATGGAACGCAAAAATCGACCTTTCTGCGCACACTTTAGAGACTAAATTCACTAAAATCCCTATTATTTTATATAATCCCGAATGTGTAAACTCTTCAACTACAACTCACCAAATTACCATACCTGCTCAAACTACTCAATTTATTAAGCTGCCCACTGATATTGCGCAAGGAGACATTTATATTGAAGAACAATCCATTTCTGGATGTTACATTAGTGAATGCATATCATCCGCCGAAAATAATCATACTATTGTACAAATTTCAAACCCATCGGATAATGATATAGTAATTTTTACAGCAAAACCTATCTGTGCACAAATTTTCAATGAACAAACAATACCAATAACTCGGGTAACAGACACCGCCTCCGGCACCGACGCGCGAACACGAGAAGTCTTATCGCATTTGCGTATAGACCATTTAAACGCAGAAGAGATAGTCAATTTAACTAACCTTTGCAAGGAATATGCCGACGTATTTTACCTTGATGATGAACCACTGACCTTTACCAACGAAATCAAACATCATATCAGAACCTTCGATGATAGGCCGGTATACAGTAAAAGTTACAGATACCCTTATGTACATAGGAAGAAGTACAAAGTCAAATAAAGTCCATGTTACACCAAGGCATTATTCAGCCATCCGCATCACCTTGGAACGCTCCAATATGGATAGTACCTAAGAAGAATGACGCATCTGGTAAGGTTAAGTGGCGTTTAGTTATTGACTTTCGACACCTCAACGCAAAAACTATTAACGATAAGTATCCGATCCCCAACATTAATGACATTTTAGATAAGTTAGGTAGATGTTTGTACTTTTCAACATTAGATTTAAAATCTGGATTTCTCCAAATTCAGCTTCATCCATCTGATATACCGAAAACAGCATTTAGTGTGGAGCAAGGGCATTTTGAATACGTGAGAATGCCCATGGGCTTAAAAAACGCTCCGGCTACATTCCAACGAGTAATGGACAATGTACTTCGCGGACTGCCAAATTGTACGACTTATATGGATGACATTTTAGTATTTTCAACATCCTTGCAAGAACACATAGTCAATTTGCGCGCCATTTTTGAACGTCTTAGAAATTCAAATTTAAAAATTCAAATGGATAAGTCGGAATTTCTCAAGCACGAAACGCCCTATCTTGGTCATATTATTACTACCGACGGTGTTAAGCCAAACCCTGATAAAATTTCAGCCATCCTGAAATACCCAATTCCGAAAACCCCTAAACAAATTAAAGCATTCTTGGGTCTACTTGGGTATTATAGGCGTTTTATACCGGATTTCGCACGAATTACTAAACCTTTCACTTCATGTCTTAAAAAAGGCGCCAAAATTAATTTAACTCCAGAGTATATAAGCTGTTTTGAACACTGTAAAACTCTCCTTACAAATGATCCTATTCTAATATACCCAGATTTCAAAAAAGAGTTTATTCTAACCACCGATGCATCGAACGTCGCTCTGGGAGCCATACTATCTCAGGGTCCTATCGGTTCAGACAAACCCGTTGCATACGCGTCTAGGACTTTAAATAGTAGCGAAATGAATTACTCCACGATCGAGAAGGAGCTGCTCGCAATAGTCTGGGCCATTAAATATTTTAGGCCTTACCTTTTCGGCAGAGAATTTAAAATAATAACGGACCACAAGCCTTTAATCTGGCTTATGAATCTTAAGGAACCTGGTTCGCGTCTTACTAGGTGGAGACTTAAGTTAGCGGAATATGATTATGCAGTTGTTCATAAAAAGGGTAAAATCACCAACGCAGATGCTCTGTCACGTATTCAAATTAACCAAATTGAAACCATGTCTTTGTTCGTTAATCATTCTGATACATCCTCTACATTGACAGCTGTTAGTGATAGTCCAATACATTCTTCATCTACTCTCACTGCCGCTTCACCCGTGAGTACAGAATTACACATTCCTACTCAACATTCGTCATCAACTCTCACTGCTGATGCACCCACGAACAGAGAATTATGTCACCCAACTCATCAATCATCATCCACGCTTTCCGCTCATTCAAATTATAATAGAGAATTGCATGACTCCTCAGATCAGGTACTTACAGCCTCACCACTCACCGAAACCATACACACTAGTTTAGAAAACCCTGTTCTGGAAATTCCAATATCAGATAAACCTTTAAATAAATTTAGGAGGCAGTTAGTCATTAATATAATAAATGGAAATCCCAGAACTAGACCAACAGTAACTGAACCATTTCAATCTATTCAGAAAACTTCTGTAGAAATTAACGAACTTGGTTTAGAAGGTAGTATTATAAACGTCATAAAGTCTCACGTTGATCCTAAAACTAGAACAGCCATTCTTGTAAACCCTGTCGATAAAATGTTAAGTATCATACCGATCTTGCAACAAACTTTTGAAAATTCATCCATGGACTTAGTTTTAGTCAAACATGAAGTATTTAATGTTATTAATCATTCATACCAATTAGAGATAATAAAAAAATATCATGAAGGCAAGACCAATCATCGCGGAATCACTGAAACTTATCTTTCTCTATCCGAACGTTATTTTTGGCCAAAAATGAAAGCGGATATTACAAAATTTATAAACGAATGTAGTATATGCAGATGCGCGAAATATGACCGTAATCCATTGCGCCCACAATTCAGAATTGTACCACCACCGACTAAACCGTTTGAATTAGCACATGCGGACGTTCTGACTGTTGACCATGACAAATACTTAACTATCATAGATTCATTTTCCAAATACGCTCAAGCATACCTTTTACCCGATTGTACGGCACCCAATATATTAAAAGCCCTTTTAATATACAGTACTCATCACGGTTTTCCTTTAAATTTAACTACAGATCAAGGTACCGAATTTAGTAATCAGATGATATCAGAATTTCTTCGTTTGCATAATATACAACATCATATGACTAGTGCATATGCACCCAACGAAAACGGTCTCGTTGAACGTTTCCACAGTACGCTATTGGAACACTTACGATTATATAAAAGTCAGTACAGGAATGAACCCACCCGAAATCTGATACCGTACGCGCTAATCGCTTATAATAGTTCTATTCATAGTTTGACTAAGTGTAGACCATTCGACGTAATTTCTGGACATTTCGATCCTAGGAATCCTATTGATTTAAATATGACGGACCGATATCTTCAAACCTATATTGAAGAACACCGTGGTCGAATGGAAACAGTTTATAAAATAATTCATGATTCAGCATTATCCGATCGCGAAGCTATAATGACGCGACGTAACGCTGATAGGGAATCTGTCTTAAATTGCGAACCAAATCAAGTGATACATGTACGCAATCCAATGGCAAGTAGACAAAAATTAGCACCTCGTTTTATTCAGGACAAAGTAGTTAAGAACTTACCTATACATATATATACTGCAAAAAGTCGGGGCCCAGTGGCAAAATCACGCTTAAAAAGACCACCAAAAAAATGACATTGTTCATTGTTTCAGGTACTTAATATCGCTGCCGGTTTTCCTAGTTGGTGGCCAAGACATACACCTTGATAATTTAGATAATGGACCGGGTATACTGCCATTTAATCTCGGCGCTACCAAAATTATATCTCACTACCACATATTCTTACAAGACATTAACCTTGAAGAAGTCGAGTCACATGTGAACACCATCAAATCTCAACTTGCCGATACTACATATAAACTATCACACAAGGACAGTACCCTCTTTAACTATCAAATTAAGCATTTATATGCAAAGTTAGATAAAGTTTTAGTGCAGCTAGATACATTTAGGCCGTCTAGAATTAAAAGAGGTTTGATTAATCCATTAGGCACAATTATCAAAAGTATTTCGGGTAATCTAGACAATGAAGACGCTCTGAAATTTGAAAATGCATTACATATTTTAAATAAAAATGATCAGCTTTTGTCGCAATCATTTAACAAATATATTACTTTAAATAAAGAAATGACGATACAGCAGAATCAGGTCCTCCGCAATCTTACGATAAATCAGATAAAATTAGAAAAAGCTCTTTCTTATGTCATGAATATGACTAATAATGATAATGAGCGAATCATTCACTACGCTCATCTTGTGCAACTTTTCGCTATATTAAACGAAAATGTACAAGAACTTCTGAGTGAGATTAATAAAATAGAAAATGTATTAGGTTTTAGTAGAAATAAATCAGTTCATCATTCAGTACTTTCTGTTAAAGATTTAAAAAATATGATAAACCAATTACAACACATTTATAGATCCGAACAAATAATTGACATAGATATCAGAAATTATTACGACATTCTTAGCTTATCTTCATTTTTTACCGAGTCCAAAGTTGTAGTAGTCATAAAGTTTCCTATTACATTTAGTACGGATTATCAGTTATATGAATTGTGTCCGGTTCCGAATAAAAATAGCGTAATTATAGTACCAACTGCACCTTATATAGCATCCAATTCTCAGGAATTTGTGTATATAGAGGCTGAATGCCCGAAGGTCAACTCATGGCATATATGCGAGCAGAAGATTGTTCACCAAGTTACGTCAAGACCAGACTGTATTCAAAAACTCATACAATCTCAGGAGATAGATGGAACGTGCAAAACCACGCCTATCTTTCTGACCAAGGAGGCTCTGATTGAGTTAGACAACCATCACTACATCATAACATTCCCCAACAGTACTAAAGTTAAATTATCCTGCAGCAAAGAAAGATATGAGATGTTACAAGGAAGCTTTTTGGTAACGGTCCCTCAGGGTTGCAAGATTAAAACCCCAGAACTAAGTATAATAAATTTGGATAACAAATTGGCCGGACAACCATTAGAACTCATGGCTCTACCCCACTATGAGATATTGGCAAAGACACGAAGCTTTACGTTGAAGACGACAGATCTGGGAAGTCTTCGTAAAATCCAGAATCAAATCTCCATGCAAGAAGAAATACGAGTTGAATCATCGGACGCAATAGGAATCTACCATACCACAATTCCATTCTACATACTTTTACTATTAAGTGCAGGTGCACTCAGTATTGTATATATAATTCGTCGCCGTCGAGCTGCCAAGATTAATATTACAACTCCAAGTATTGAATTATCAGAAGATGAGAGAAGAACCGCAACTTTTGGCGTCAAGGTCACCAAATAGTTGCTCATCTGACAGGGGAGGTGTTACGCGGTCAATCTGCAAGCATAGCATCCACGCCGACAAACGTGACCGATCGAATATAACACCGCGCTTCCCACGTAACCGAGTGTCGTATGCGCCTTTTCCTTACCTAACTTCGGTGGAAACGGACATCTAATAATTTGATTATTTTATTGTTTAAAGATTTTCATACCTTTAAAATCTTTTGTGAAGTTCCAAATATATTATACACCAAAAAAGGACTTATTCATTGAAGAGTTTCCCGACACAAGCCCTCACACATATCTTGTGTAACTAATGGTGATTAACAAGGATGAGGAAGACTATCTTGCCGTGATACAGTGTTTACCAGTACGAAGGATAGTGTTATGCAACCTTAAACAATCTATAACAAATCTAATTGTTCACACAAATCTACGTGTTAACCATCAAGTTTAAGTACATAATAAAATCCTTAGCTCACAACATAGTATTAATGTATGTACTCTCAAAATAGACGGTGTTTTAGTTTTACGGTCCGTTTTAGGTTAAGTTTGTATTTTTCTTGAAAGTAAATAAAACATTATTATTATTAATTATATTTTTTGTATGCCAACAAACTCGCCCTATATGCTGCGCTTGATAAAACCAAACCAACGTGTAAAACCACCAGTCTATAGGAATTAGCCGTCATTTGACAATGACCAACAACTTATTCTTAGAGCCGTTTGGGATTTATTCTGAATAATCCGAAAAAAATTTGAAGTGTAAATTAATTTGGCAATTTTGTAGAACTTATAAGGTCATTTGACATGAATAACTATATGTTTTTATCATTTTCCCTATAAATATGGAGGCTAAAATAATGTTGAATAAACTTTTATATCACCAATCACTTCAAGTGTGGCCCAGGTTACGGTGAGCCAAAGGTTGTGGGTTCAAACCTAGCATGTACCAATGTGACTTTTTCAATATCGTATGTACTTTCTTGGTTAATCTAAGTCATCACTGACATATGGTGAAGGAAAACATCGTGAGGAAACCTGGACTTGGTAGTCTGAAATCTCCAACCCGCAGTGAGCTACCGTTGTGATTAAGCTAGTGACTTCTCTGTATGAGAAGAGGCCCTTGCCCTGCAGTGGGACAGTTATGGGCTGGTTGTAATGCTGGCTGCAACCGGGAAACAGTTCGAAAACTCAGCCAAAAAAAAACTGTAATAACGATTAATCCGGCAAAAAAAATGTTTTATTCTATTGTGCAGTAATCACATAAACCTAAGATATTATTAATAACGTAGTTGTAGTAGGGACTGCAGTTAATTAACACCAAAAACTTTCACCAATCCGCCCTTTCATGAAAACCTGACCTAATTCCGGGCGTTCGCAAGATTAGTCCTATACCTATACATACTATACGGTCGGAAACTTCATCGTATAATATGTAGTGATTTATTAGTATGGCAACAAGCCAGCAACAGTAATGAAATTCCTCTCACTGTGTCCTAGTCTTAATGAAGTTGTTACATGATAATGGTATGTGAGTAATATATTCGCTTATGAGTAACCGTTATCACATAATCGGGGCGATACATTTTTAGATCGAAATTTCCTATACCCCAATTCACACTATTTTGTCCACAAAATGTCGTGTTGGGTCAAAGATCGACTTACACTAGAGTCCATGATTCTGAGTTTAAAGCTAAGTGTCAATAAAGAAAGGTCTTTAATAATCGAAAGCTACGACATAAATAATCGATCGATAATCGAACTATAGGCAAAATAGTTTTGTTGTACGTGCAAGTAGAACCTTTAACAATTTGTGTAAGCAGCATGATCTTGATCCATTTGTTACTAGTGTGTCAGCGGCGAGACGATGCATAAGCCATCAGTTCTTTAAATAAGAGTTAAAAATAAAAATAAAAATTGCCTATTTTTGTTCACATAGACATTAATTGCTATGCGATCTCCTATAAGCGAAGGCTTGTTATTGGCTCAATGTTACCCAAACTGTTTTTATCAAAATTGTATTTAGCTGTAAGCCTTCCATGCTGTATTTAATAAATTAAATAAATAAATAAAAAAACACATTAAGTCTCAATTAAAATTATTATTATTAACTAGCTGATGCTAGCTGGCCGCGTGGATGTCGTAATTATCAAATGTTCGACGTGATTCTTTAAAATTGGCATTACTATTTATTTATGAACCGATTGACATGAAACAAACACTAAATATTAAGTGAAGCTTAAAAAGCCCAATATATTAGTGAAAACCACATCTAAATCGGATAAACCGCTTTTGAAATAAGCGTGCACAAACGCACAGACAAACAGTCAAAAATTCTAACAATCATTGTTTTGGGTGCTATTTGCGTTGATAAAGGTCCCAATAATACTTTTTCTCATATATCTTCCATGTACAGACAGCGATCCGTTACATTTTTATTATATGTATTGATGATGATTGATGAGATTGCTATAAGTTTTATTTTTAACAAATGTTCCAATGCTTTTTTTATATACAAGTAATTTTTATTTTTTAAGGTGCTTCGAAAAATATTAGACACAAACGGGACGCGAATGGGACTCAAACTCGCGAACTTAGTCATGCCGTGATATTACTCTTCCAACTGAGCTATCCTGTCACTTTTATCGATTTATATGAGACGCTTGGTAATAAATAAGTAATAAGTATCGCCAGGCGTCTCATGCAAGACGTAAAAAGGGAACTTGAAATTAACTGAACTGTGAACAAGCAGTTGGAGTCCCATATGTGACAATGTTTGTTAGGAAATTATAAATATTTCTATTAAATTATTTTGAACCTGTAAATAAGATTCAGTGTATCAGTGCTTCCGAGGGTACGTTTACCCGTCAGTTTCAGCTGTTTTTAATTTATAATAGTCGCTAATTTAAGTGCGAGAAGCAAATAAATACAATAACTATACTCCGATTAAAATAAAATTAGACATTTAAATAAACCTTTTTACAGTCCGTTCAACTGATTTTGACTTCTATTGCGTTGGTGGCATGATAAATGGCAACTGTAGTAAACAGCTGGCATTGTAAACACTTTTTTGTTTATAAAGCCATCCTTATGCCGACGGAATAAATGTCAAAATCGGTTGAAAAGAGAATAAAAAAAGAGAAAAACGGTTTATTTAAATGCCTAATCTTATTTCAAATGGAATATAACTTCCACAATATGGAGGGTAGTTTATTATTATAGAGTGGTATTTTCTGAAATATGAAGGGGGAGTCCCTTATTGCTGAAGTAGCTAGATATTGTATTTATTTGCATCCATTGTAATGGACTACCGCAAAGTAACGCCCGAATCTATTTAATACTTAAATGCGAGCCGTATGGGCTTGGCAGTTTTATCATAAGGTTGGCTCATAACTACACGAAAAAAAATTCTTATAAATTACCAAATATAAAACCAGCAGCTAGGTCTTTGACCCTTCTAAGCAACGGACTATGTGACCATAATCGACTTTCGCCTAAAAATGTCCCAAAAGATTGATATAAATAAGTTTCGTATAATCAATGAATCTTAGGTCAACATGATGTACGGTTCATTAGCGACTCAATGGTTTGCAAGTAATTTGCGCACCGAAGTTGGTTATAGAAGGCAGCATTATCGTACTAATATTGTTAGTAGATATATATTATTTATTATATTGAGCAACATAGTAAGTATAGCTGAAAAATCCTTGAATTTGCGATTGATATAGCTAATTTAAAAAATATTGGATGAATGTTGATTCATTCATGGTCGTGGTAGCCGAGTGGTAATGGGCCCACCTTTTGAGCCGCAGGTTATGGGTTCAAACAAAAAAAAAACAACAAATGTTTATTTTTCAATGTCATAACTATTTTTTTTTGTACATCACAGACAGACGTAGAAGGAAAAAATCGTGAGGAAACCTGGACTTGATCAACTGAAATCGCCAACCCACAATCAAGTTATCAATGCTCGTGTCTTCTCTGTATGAAAAGAAGCCCTTTCCCTGCAGTGGGATAGATATGGGCTTGTTATGGTTACGTTGATTCATTTCTTTATCAACAAATAGGGATATTTATTAAGGATACGGTGAGATCGTATCTATGTCTCTGTAATAAGAATGGTACTTAATAGTTACAATTTCTGTTCCAATCACACATTATCATTAATATCCGTTTTGAGCGTTTTGGGAACCTAATTGAGTAACCTACATGCACTAAATTACAACAACAATAATAAAATCCTCTTGATTCACCTTAAATATTCACTGACCTTCACCAGTATTTATTCAGGAAGACGATACCCCCGTCCTCTGCCCAAACGACTAACAACATTGACACAGATGATTTAATTAACCCCACTTCCCAAATAATTCTCTCCACCGTCTTAATTTTAGTCACCCATCCAATTAGTGGCCAGCCTAACTGAGCCTTAACTTCGTTAACCTAATGACATGGGGTCGATGATTAAATTATGTAACGCTGTGTAAGTTGTCTTGGACAGCGGACAATCTCTATTGTTTTAATATTGTCAATTACAATTAGGAAAATATATGACTTAAGTTATATTTGCAAGACTATTTATGTACAGTCGAGGAAATTGAAACATTATTGACTTACGAGATATAAATACGTGAAGTAAAAACTTTGTACCTCTTTTTACGAAAACTACGGCCTACTCCTCCAGAGTATGAAATTTGGCAAAGTTAAAATTTATATGGAGAAGGAGTGCAGAAAGCTAATATTTTTATTTAATATGCATTAGACATACATTAAATAAAAAAACATTACACACACTAACACCCATGCATTTGTCTCTTTGACAATAGAGCTTTAAATAACTTTCAAATAATATTTGGGGTTATTTTTTTTACTTGGTGGTCCAGGATTGAATTTTCTCGATTGTATTATAATACATATTGTGCATTGATATGCGAGTGATGAAAAAACTGTTTCAATCGATTTTTATGAAAATAACTCATTTTACCCTTTTTTTTGTATAATAACTTTCGTGAGACATATTCATATCAATCATTGTTCACCGGTTACTACTCATTTTACCCTGTTCTGACTTGGACCACAAAAGCCGCAAATTGATATTGAGGGTTAATTATAGATTCTGATGAACAAGAGAACCTTTTGATGATGGTAAACGTAAATTGTACGAGTATTTGTGGCTATCGTACGAGAGGTCAACTATAATATGACAGTCAATGTAGTCTCAGGAAAAGTCTGCAGTCATCTGATAGCGAAAATGTTAAACTCACACCATAAAGCACATCTTTCTTTGCTTCCGATTTTCCTTCACTACTATAAGTAAGTGATACAAATACGCACACGATTACTAAGTCAGTGCCTAGGGATCAAACTTGTGAACACTGCTCGTTAATTCAACGGGCATATGACTAGGCTATCACTGTGTGTTTATATACTCTGCGTTGAGTAACATCTGGTTAGACTCAAAGCAACCCTAAAATAATAATGTCGTATAGAAAAGCCTAGGTTTTAACTCGAGTGAAATTATTATCTAGGGATTGCGCAACGAGGTTCTACATCCGAACATAATAAATATTTGTAAAGCCTGCAGTCATTTGTTCCCCCTGAGGGAGTTTTATGTGTTAGGTATGTCTGTAAACTTTTTCTGAGCTTGTTTTTTACTCCATTTACTTGTACCTATTACTAACAATCATTGGGGTGATAGGTATCTTGTGTTCTTTTTATGCCAGTCCCCCTCAAAATGATTGTTGTGGTTTATGAAAATAATATAAATATGTAGATTAATTAACATTTATGTTTGTATAAAAATAACTTAACACTGAAAATGGAAATCGATAGTGTCTTTATAGACCAGTGGAAAACAGGCGATTGTATATAGGTAAGTACTAAAGTTACTTTTTAACATAAAAAAATAGTAAAGTATTCTTCAACTTATCATAATATTAAAAAACAAATTTCGACTAGTTATTTTAAGTTAATCCAACAATTTTTCTGACTGTCGATGACATGACTTGACGCACGTTCTAGAAAGGGGTGACCAATTGGTGCAGCCGTGTGTACACCGCGTGTGTTTAATGAAGCTTTGGATATATATGTGGTAATTATATGTTACAGTATCTTTAATGATCATTACATTACGTTCGCACGAATGCAGTCGAGGTACCAAAGAATTTTCATTTACACAAAATCAATGCGGATACGGAAATTTACCGGTGAATATACAATACAATACAATACAATACAAATACTCTTTATTGTACTTACACTAAATCTATTATAAAACTTTAAATGAATTTACAATGTATGTACAATGGGCGGTCTTATCACTCTTGGCGATTTCTTCCAGACAACCTTAGGATGGACAGAAATTACAGTAAAAATAGAGGGGCAGTTTACAGTGTAAGTTAATACAAATAAAATATTTTACAAAAAAATATGAGCGTTTCAATGAGAGTTTTAAAAAACAGTCATACGGAAAATTGCAATCTTGTCTCGTTTGGCACATAATTTTCATGTTAACTTTTTATTAATTTTTTTGCCTCGCTCATGAAATATTTTTTCCTATGAATATCGTGAGTGCATTTATATCATGTACAAAAATATCGTATGCTCAAACTATAATATTATTTTGGACTAAAAATAATCAAATTAAAGTAAATTCAGTATTGGGACTTCGTATTAGTGCTAATTTATCGAACGTGGTAGATTTTGTCCCCAAGTTTTTTGTTCTTCATATAATATCACGTCTGTATTCCCCAATGCATTAAAGATTAGTGGTAACCTCACGGAGGTTTTAGTCGATAGGTGTCCGGCACGACGTTTGTAATGGGTTTTCTCTACAAACAACCCTCTGCTGCACAACCTAAATTTCATCAACATAATTCATAAACATCAGAAATTTATAGGGATCTTATCATATGTAATAAACTATATACTGAGCACAATTCTAAACTTTAGACTACTTCCAAAAAAATCCTAACATAAAAACTCAACCACACTCAGCAGTTTCGCTTGAATCAATGCGGTAGTAATTAGCAGGCGTGTATCTCCTGACAATCCTCTTGATGCCAGCTTCAAATCTTTAGTCGAATTTTACACATATGAGTTGCCAATTATAATTCCAACACCACGACTGTTGGAAGTCAATTATAATGCAAGTAGGCATTCGAGTCAACGCCTCTCAATTGCGTTATGTCATTATACAATCAATGCAGTTAACGTAGACACAATCAAATACATTGTGAATTGTACTGGAACAATTAGTTGTAATGGTTGTTTTCATGCAGTGAAAATGATTTTGTAGTTCGAAATTTTGTCGCATATGGCTCTGTGTGTCTTTTAACAACAATAACCTAATTTTATTTTACTTTTAAATCGGCTGCAAAAAACAGAGATGAAAATGTAGAATGACGTAAATACTAAACCACACACATAATAGTCGACAATAGATTGGGATTATGAAAGAAAATAAATTAAATTGATCCATGAGCGAGCGAAGCGAGCTCCGGAGTTCCGTGTACCCCGACACGGACAGGTTAGGTTCGAAGAGGAAAAATATGAAAAATAGGAGCCCCGCTATGCGGGGCTCCGTTGTCTCACCCACGGAAAAACAAATTACAATACAGTATCTTTTTTTTTACTTGATTGGTGACTATACATTTAATATATCTATACAATAAACAAATCTGTCCCACTGTAGATTTGTTATTCTGCATTACGTCTGAACGTGGGTAGCAGTTTAGTTAAACGTATCGCAATGGCAATCCAGCTGAACGTTGTTTAGCCGTTTTATAAAACAGTACTGTTTTTTAAATCAGCTAGCAGTTTTGTAAAACAGCGGATTCTACTATCCATCTGCGACATTTACATTTTACTACCTACCGAGGCGTTTATATCAGATTGCAATCTGTGGTTTGTAAACGATAGTAGAGTTTAAATTTTGATGAAAAGTATAATAAATATTTAATTTACTTAGCACTTATATTTCAATTTCATTTAAAAGTGTAACTTATACACATTGATAAAAGATTGATATTTACCAAATGCCTTGATCATTTTGAACCTTTAAATTCTGCTATATTTTGGTGCCGACTGTAGGCACATCAATACAGGTCCCTTGTCTCCTAACAAACCCATGGGAATCTTCAACATTTTACTAGGTAATGGAGAGCCGAACGATAAAGATAACATTATTATAGGAAGGCAAAGTTTACGAGTTTCTAAGTCGTAAATTTTTGTGCGTATATTGATACTGACAGGAAATGAGAACAGCTGTTACTTCCTTGAATAGTAGTAATGTGATTTTTGTTCATGGTTGTGATAAGAAAAGAACTCGTAATTTACTGTACATTATCACTGCTTGATATGATTTGTAAAAGGCGTGAGTTGAGAACTGCCATCTTCCAAATACTTATAATAACGTTTTTTTTTTTATAAATGTCTGGACCAGTAAAACCTATATTATTTTTTATTTTTCTAAAGTACATCGAAAAATAATGGTCACAAATGGGACTCGAAGCCGCAACTCTCGCCGTGTCCCGTTCGTGTTTGCCTCGCGACATTGCCGCGGACTCAGCCCATGACTAAGGGCTCCATTCGAGTTCGAAACTAGTCGGGCAAACCCGAAGAATACATATTAGTGAACAATAATTCATTTTTCAATGTTCTTCAATGTTTTCGACTTCATCAAAGCTGCGTCTTTGCTGTCGGATGCAATAGTAATATTGCCAGATTCCTGCATTGCGTTTCGGCGACTAATGCGATTGGTGACTTAATCGCCGATTGTTGACGCTCAAACTATACAGATCTTAGAATTTAATTACTGTATCGAGCTCCCGTAAAGCGTCTAATAGCTCCAAAGGTCCTAAGTAGAGATTTGATTAGAATTACGGTAATAATAAGTATATGTACGATAGTCACTAATGATTTAAGTAGAAGTAGATATGATGAGAAAAATACATTCTAAAACGGACATAACTTGGTCACAGCAGCATATTTTTTTTTTAATAAAGGTAGGTAAATCGACTATACTTTTCTTTGTGAAAATATGGGAAAGTTCGATGAGACCCGAGAAATCCCCGCATTAATCACCGCTGATTTTCAATCCGTCCACAGATTATAATGAGTAATCCCACTGACTCTATTAAAAAATTATCTCAAAAATCATAGGCCATTATGAAAACCCTAAGATATTGGAATTGCTACAGGTTAATAAAATATACAAGAATAGTACCTAGTATAATTTTGAAGCGAAGTGCAAGTTATTTGAATAAAAGTATAATTTACATACTTAAGTACCCGTAAAATTACGAAAACAAACAGACCAAGAAACAAGAGCCACCTTTGCATTTATATTATAGGTAAATGGATATAAATAACATGTTTTGATCCGCCGTTTACCGGAGAAAGTCAGGATTATTCTTATGTTTGGGGTCCCGTAGTCAGAGATACCTTTAAAATTCATTTATCATATCTCTTTATTCGATACAATTTTTTGGCTTGTTTTTCTTGATTTATATCTATAATATAATTTTTATGGTGGGAATCTCATCAAATATTTATTTATTACTAGGTATTTTATAATTTGTATAAAGTTGGGATGGTCTCTTTTCCACCCTGACCTGATTAGTTAGGTATTTAAACTCAAAGTCAACTAAAGGTTGCCTACCCCTCTATGTTTCGGAGAATTATCTTAAGAAACCATAGAAAAACAGGAAATAGTCATATTTTTTTGTGGATTGAAAAATACTGTCGTAAGTAGGATTCGAACCTGCGCCTCCCGAATAAATACTTCAGGCGTTCTGAATAACTAATCCTTCTCGCGGTCGTATTTTTCTTTCCGCAAAAATTTATAACTTTAGAGTTCACTACACATGCGTGAATAATGCGTCTGCATTTACAAGAGATAGTGATTGACCAAAAAGTTTACTATGTGAATTGTTAAATTATAATTTTAAGAACAATCGTGAATTAATTTGTAAATGTTATTGTTGAACTATGCACATTATATAGTCTGATAATGTCATCCAAGTCGTTTTCGACTACGGCGACAATGGTTTCTGCCCAAATGTATTATAAACGTTGGTGTGCTCTAAGATGGCTAAGAAAGCCAATTTTAGCTTTATAGGTACGTGTGCAGAGAGTGCATGTCAGGACAACTTTGACGTAATTATAATTTATATTGGAAGGTGTTTTGTTCTTAATACACGCTGCTGGTCGATTCGATTTCAATAAATCAATTTGCCTAGCCTTTTCCCAGTTACATTGGGGTCGGCTTCCAGTCAAACCTGCTGCGCTGCGTGTCGCAGGTTCGATTCCTGCACGGAGCAAATATTTGTACGATCTATAGATAATTGCTCCGGGTCTGGGTGTGTGTGTGTGCTTGTGAGATTATATGTCTGTAAACGCATCCACGACACAGGAAGAATTTCCTAGTGTGGTAGTGAGTCGTATCTAAAAAAAAACCGGATGCAGCTTAATTCCTGTGTTTTATATGGAGCGACTGCCTATCTAACCTCCACCTGGTTCAATATCATTAACTACTTTTAAAATAAGTCGTACGGAACCCTGTGTGTGATCCGACCCGCTCTTAGTCGGTTTTCTTCTAATACCGCGGCCTCCCCTGCGGTATTATAGTATTACACATAAAGAATATCAAATGAGCTTCGTGCTGTGTTCGTGTATACGGATTACCAATATACAGTAATAATAAAGAATACGGTTTCCTTAGCACTCGTTTTCCTTCTCAAAAAGAATACTATAATAAATATAAAATATTTTTATTTCAAGTAAAAATAACTCACATAGGGTTAGTAAAAATTTGCCTAAAACTATTTTAATATAAATATACAAACAAACATGAATAAATAATACAACCTTGACATTTACTTTGGATCACTGCTTCACGATTCCAGCTGACATGCTGGAGCAATGATTAATGATAAAGCAGTCCAGCCTACCAGCAATCAACTCCAGGAACAATCCCAAACTCGCTAGATAAATAAAAATAAAGAATCTGAGACCATCGATGTGTTTAATTCAACATTACCACTTTTTTTAAATTAATGTTTCACATAATAAAAAAAAAATCATCGAGAAGCACTTAATCTTTTCAAAATGGCGCCAGCTCAGACAAAAATATCTAATACTTAGTGATAAAATAAATGGAATTTTAGGAATTTTTGACATAATTATATAATATTTGTTTATTAATTTTAATACGCGCCATAAGGTTTAATAAAATCATACAGAGTTTTGACAAACTTTGGTACAGTCACAAGCAAAAACATATAAACACAAAGTTTTAAAGCTAGCGTGTATTACTAAGATAATTAGGTGTATAACACACATAGAAGAACCATTCCTTCTACATATCGACTTACTACTACAATATTATTCAGATAACTATTTATATTGAGTTTCAAAATGCAAATGTTGGACGTTTGTGCTAGTAACTGTACCAGATTCGCTTGTTTCTAAAACACACGAAAGTAGAATGACAAACTAACAGAAATATTTCCGTTACTGTCTCATTGATTTAACTGGAAGTAAGGGTTCTCTAGTTGGGCAAAGTGTTATTGAATATTTCTGTTAGGAAAGTCTTAGAAGCAGTCCAGAGTTAGGGATCGTGCAAAGTTGAAGGCAATAGGCTCACCTACTATCACGTGGAAGATTGGCTTGGATCATTAGATTGGAACTTAATATTTTTATCGGAAATGTATCTACGTTTGGCCACCAACCCGCCTGATTGTAAGCAATGGTGCCGCCTTGGATGGAGCACATAGATCCAGAACAAATCTATTCACTCTATTTACGCCTTGAATATGTATAGATTGTATTTCTCCGGTAACACGGAAGACGGCACGGAGTTCCATTCACGAGCCGTAGGTACGCCCGGTACAATGTGTAAAACAGTACACCTCTGTTTATATCTTGGAAGATTACAGTCTATGATCTGATAATGTATGTCCGTATTTTTATATTTGGTAAATAAAACTTCACGCTGATTCCATTTGTTAATTTTTTTTGTGACATTTCATACTATGCAACGTAACAAGTAGGTATTCAAGATGTCAATTAACAATTAACACAGCTCCATTCTGTTAACGATTGTCAGTGTTCGATTGTTTCAACATCAAACGAAGTCTGCTTATTACCGAGTTGTTTAATTTACAAAATGTTCCTCATCACATTTTTGTGCAGAATGAAAATTGTATCTGTATTTCGATGGCAACACATTGCTTAATTTATGTGAGTGAATGAGTATTTTTACAATTCAAAGGAGTGTTAATTGTGTGGTGATTCTGAGCCGTCTACCGAAAACAATTCCAAATTTCGCGATGCTACTGAAAATCATCAATGTTAAGAGAGATGTGTGGTGTGACGCGAATGGATAGAATTAGGAATGAGTACTTACGGGGAATCCTGAGAGTGCCGGTGATAGAAAAGTTATGTGGAAATCGTTTGAAATGGTATGGACACGTAATGCGGAAGAATGAAGATCATGTGACGAGGAAAGTTCTGAGTATGAATGTGGATGGCTACACAAGTAGAGGAAGACTGAGGAAGCGATGGATGGATTGTGTAAAAGATGATATGCCTAGAAAGGAAGTGACTAGCAAGATGACGGCTGATAGAGATAATATGTGAAAGAAAAAGACATGCTGCGCCGACTCTAATTAAATTGGGATAAGGGCAGGCGGATGATGATACTGAAAATCATCATCGCCCTGCCCTTATCCCAATTAATTTGGGGTCAGCGCAGCATATTCATATATCTGGCATGCTGCTAAAGTTTTGGCTATGTTTTATGACCGACCGCCTGCCTGACGCCAACCATCTTTGTGAATGATGTCGTTGGTGGTAACCGCCACCGATACGGTACGAGATGAAAATGTCGTCACACAAAAGTAGTCAGTAAATATATGTCCTATGTGAGAGGTCTTGAATTGAAGAAAAGAACAAAAGTCGATATTCAAATAGCAAGTAATAAGAGTCTTGTGGTATGACTGTTTGACTGACAAGTCAAAAGAGTCGTGAGGAGATCAGCACACCTGAAAGATCTTCTTGACAACTTGTAAAGCCGTGTCTGAGGTGTGTCAAAACTTTTATACTAGGTTGTTCATTAACCACGTGATAAGAAGATTAGAAAAAGCCACTGGTTGGGCAATTCTGATATTTGGTCTATAAATTAAAACTATGCCATATAATAATTTTTTGATAATAAAAAAAAGACGTTCTAGAAGATATTTCGAAATAGTTTAAAAGCAAGCTATTACAACAATTCCTTTCCTTCATACAAAGCCTCTAGTAGACAGCAAGAAATAAAATACTCGGAATATCTCTTCATCCGAAGGGAAGCCTGAATTAATCTTCGATTTTAATCTAACAAATATATTACTTTCCTCCTAGCCAGAGATCTTCATTACACATTTTTATTGAACAAGTAAACAACCTAAGTATAAACTGCTAAGGAATCTTATTCTTTTCGCAAAGAATTTATTTTGGCTATCTCATTTGAACGGTATGTTGAGTTGTTTGAGAATTTCATTATACGTGAAGAGCATATAAAACTACGTAATTATAATAATTCGTTTTTTACATGGCATTTCAAAGATTGTGTTCATAAGGAATAATCGGATGTCTGAAAATATAATGTTGATAATGTTTCCGAAATTAACAATTTCCCTGTCCACGAACTAAACACTTCAGATAAACAATGCCATGAGTCACATGTGAGGAATATGGAGATTTAAACTTTGATACAATTACAGTTATAAACTATCGCAAAGAGGACAACGTTATTTACGTACAATACTTGTTAGAAAAGAGACGAGTGACCAGATAAAACTAATCTAGACATAGTGAGTGTAGTGAGGTAATCAATATTAATTATCACTTACTAGTTAGTTGCACCTAAATTCTGACCTTTTATAAATGCATTTCATATGGGTGATATGAAATAAAAACTTTTGATCTTGACCTTGAATACATTAACTAAGTTAATGAACAAAAGCTAAGTAGTCAACCTAACATATCATAGCTAACATGCCTTAATTCTCCCAAGTGATATGCGGAGACGTACACCCACAATCCAATTGGTGGTGACCCTACTGCTTTACCACGGACGCAATTCCATCTTCCAAACTGTTGCTTGTAATTTCTGCAGAGATTTTTTGTCTATGCAGTAATCCAATCATGGTTTCGTCTATTAAACTAATGAGCTTGAAAGTAACACTAACACAGTAATAATAAATTGTATTTAGACAGCCTTCAGGTTTTATTATATAACTAGATGGCAGCATTTCATGTTAGACTACGTTTATGAAGAAACACTGAAAGAAATGCGGAGATCAAGGTCTTTTTAAAGATATCATTTTGAAGAATTATATGAGTGAAACCATGTAAAAATTTATCTGGAAAGACTTAAAGAAAGAGCCACAGCAGTTTTATTAAACTTATTTAAATTATAACTTAGTTATATTAGATACTACCATACGAAAATTAATGTCAGCCAAAAGAAATCTACCTAATACCGAAATTAGAGGCAAAATATAAAAGCAAGATACGGCCATACAGTAACATACAAAAAAAAGTCCTATCTCACCCCTAAACAAACCAAGCCCAAATAACATGAGAAGTGATAAAACTCCTCCGCCATATTTGAGTATCTGGCGTAATATATAAAAATAATACATAGCATGTTAAAATAACGTCCCAAAACAAATCAAGCCCAAACACACCATGACAAATCAAAATAATTCTCTCTATCTTTAGTTAATAGAGGCAAAATATGAAACCAATACATGGCAACACAAAATAATGTCGCCATATCTCGTCCCAAAACAAATCAAGCCTAAATCACACCATGAGAAGTTACACTACTTCTCGCCATCTTTGTGTATCTAGGGACACAACTGGAGTGTCGGACGTAGATGTCGGACCTTCATCTGTCAAAGATTGACTTCGCGAAGTGGGTACGAAACGTAATTTATTTGGCCTTCATATAAATATCGTTATATTTGTATGGAAACCAAATAAATTGAAGCTAGAACTTTTGGAGGATTTTGGTTATAAAGTTAGTGTTGTGGAAACTTAGAAAATATAAAAAGTCTATAAATTAATAGAGAAATGAATGAAATAAAATCAATATTTATAAAGACAATCTTTGTTATTAAATCAGGTTTGCAGGCGACTCCGCCAAAATAGGTATATATCAGTATATATCCTTGAGTATTTTATAAATTCTCATATAATTTCATAAAGTTCGCATAAGATGAGTAATTCAAGAAGGTTAAGCACGCTATTAACAACAATTTGTTCCGTTCAAATATTTAACGAGAGAAATATACATTCGGGCCTTAGATTTTTTCTACATATTGGTTTACCTTTTTTTCTTATCGTATGGTAATTAACAACCAAGCGTCAGAATTTAAACCACTTGGAGATCTATAACTTGGCTTTAAACACAATCGGAAACATCATGTATTCTGATTTCCTCACTATATTTTTCTTCAATGTTTCAAACAAGTGATTGTTCGATAAATTTGTATTTTTGCTGATTTACGATAAGCGACCTCTGACTTGCGGTCTCACCTCTAGGCCATCACTGTATTCTATAACTTTATAGTATGTCTAGTTATTGATTTAGTAATCCAATGCGTCTATCGACTGATCACGCCTATGTTCGATTACTAACCACATCTTAGAATAGTAGAAATATGAATTGGGAAATTTTATAGAAGATGTATTTTCTAGGTTCTACTGATAATGATGTAGACCTCTTCTACTCGATGATGGAGGTAAACATGCCTTAACATAATCATTTCAACATGTCAAACCACAAAGAGATATCCTCGTCATATTGAAGTTAGTTGTCAATACTCCCACATAACTACTTGATATTGGACACGTCATCAGCATAGTAAACACCCAGTCTTGAGAAGCTGATGAAGAGGAACCCGCTTTGTCTATCAATGACGCACTTAAAATCATAATAGATTAAAATTTTGTTTTAATCGTGTGAGTACAGAGTAGGATTTTGAAAACAATAAAATTATTTTGGACTGGACTTTGAAACATCATTTTACTACCTAAACAACAATTTTTTTCTTAACCTGATTCGAAGTCAGTATTTCTTTAACATTTTTCACTTTTCATTCCAAGGTCTGAACTCATTAAAAAAAATTATAACTAGAAACAGAGGGCAAAAGTTTTAGTAAAAAAAAAAACTAAAATTTTAAAGCTATATTTTTTTGTTGTCTATAGGGATTCGCTATGTAAAGAGACTGAATAGATAGCGATGACGCCATCAAGAGAACGACATAGCTAAGAGGTCAAATCACCTGGAGTATTTATTCGGGAGGCGCAGGTTCGAATTGTGCTTACAACCGTATTTTTCTTTCAAAAATTTATAACTTTATTATAATAAAACAACTTTTAACCGGATTAATCGCGTATATTATTGGTTTTTGTTTTTCCTGACGTTTTGAACACTTTGTAGCGTTCGTGGTCACAGAAGGACTTAATAACTTTATGTCAAAATAGCTTATGGTCTTCTGTGGTACAAGTTATATTAGCGCCATTAGTTGCCAACCCTATTATTCCGCAGACTGAATGTATACTAACTCTGAATACGAAACACCTCTTCATTTAGCCAAAGAATTACATCACAAATTCTCGGAACAGCCAGCCTCCATATCTGGCAAAGCTCCAATAGAAACGTAACTGAAAATTAAAATTCTGCCTACCTATTTTAATCAGAAATCCACGAATAAGTCCTATTAATACTATCGAAATTAATAACTTTCTCTCTTGAAAGGTGTCTTTTAAAAATCTAATCCAACTTCCATACTCAATATAACATCATGCCTGTGAGGCGGAGATGTACAGTCGACAAAAGAGGTAAGTATCCAGGGTCGTCAGATATAGTTGTTTTTTTTTTTAGAAACCGATGGATTATACCTATCTTTTATTCTTTTGTCGACTGTACCTCACATTGTTTCAAGGCCTTATTAATTTTGTTACTAGTAATGGTGGAGTATATTGTTGTCTCACAATTTTAAACTCCAGGCTGAGAATAGACTGAAAATTTTCTAACAGAAATACCTAATAACACTGCCCAAGCCGGGAATCAAGCTCGGAACGTCACGTCAGTAGTCGCGCTGGCGTCTACTAGACCATAAAAGCAGTTCATTCCATAGTTTATCATCATTATCTACATAGTACCCAATAACTTTGCTCTGTGAACTTAAAATACTCCCCAATCTTTATATAGAACCGAAAAACGCGGTTCCCCTAAAAAAAGCTTAATCCCGAACCACGCTAATTTTCTCCCATGACATCTGTCATAAGGCTTGACGTCAGGTAAAAACCAGTGGACCTTATCCCGTTGCAATAAGAGCTAAATCTGCTTAGCACACAGAGAGTAGAGTGGGGAAAAAGGTCATGATTTATTATGTTCGAGGGTATCCGACTGTGAATGAGTAGGGTGCACCTATTTCGATTAAATATAGAAATTTAATTTTATGGTGCTCGATTTTCGAGTTGCGAATATGCATACGTTTGGGAAATCATGAGAATTTTTGATAAAGTTATGTTATGTTCAGGGTTTTGCTTTAATTTCTTGATGGGCATCGCTTGTTTCTTTTGTATAGTAAGGCGGAGATGTTCAAACTATCCGGAGACCTCCGACTTGGTTTAACATTGCTATATTTTGAAAAAAACCAGGACCGATGGAATTATCGTACTCTCAAAACTATGGGCACGTAGAGATGATAGCGGCTTTTGTTGTCAATCATACACAGAATTACCGTTATGGACGTTGCTCAATGGTTGAAACTCAAACTAAATATTTGTCTTTGACAAATAGAGATAAATCTTTCATATTTACTAATGTATGCGTGGAGAACTCTAAAGTTTTTACCGTCGTGAGCAGTATTAGATTCAATTTTTTAGCAGAGGTCGAGATGGCGTAGTGGTCAGAGCGCCCGGAGTATTTATCCGGGAGGCGTAGGTTCGAATCTTGCTCATTACCTTCTTTTGTTTTTCATAAAAAGGAGAGCTTATTTTTTTTATATCACAGTACAATTAACCCTTGAATCTAACCTTGATAAATTATAAATAAATATTATAAATAGATATTTGCTATAAATATTATATATCGTTAGTGTTAAATTATAATAGATATTTACTATAGATATTATATATAGTTTACGTTAATGTGATTTTGGGATATTGACGCATTTCCATATCGACATCGATCGTTACAGCAATATCTACTCCCCATATTATCATATTATATATCGTACACCCAGGGCTCTGAATAGCCAAGTATTTAAAAGTCAATAATAATTATAATAAAATAATTTTTAACCGGATTAATCGCGCGTATTATACAAACACTGCAAAGCGTTCAAAACGGCAGAAAAATATAAAAACCAATAACACACGCGTTTAATCCGGGTAAAAGTTGTTTTATCATAAAATGTAATGATCGTGAAAACTCGCATACAATATTTTGACTGAGTAATATTAAGATATTACTCAGTCGAAATATTGTATGAAAACATCAAGAATTACTGAGCTCCAAAAATGTGAATAAACTTTTTAGACACAATATTTTTAGGGCAATTCATCACTTTAGCTAAGCGTTGACGTCAATTCACTTATTGATGTATTAGATTATATTCTTTATTTTGACACAATCACTTTGTGGACGGTATTACAGTAATTTTTGCTTGTTAGCATGACGAGTCAATTTTAAACCACGAGTTAGACGTGAATTTTTTTATGTATATTATTAGATGTTTTATTTTTTTAATGTTTTATTAATAAAAATAATATTGCAGGGGTTTGAATACCTTCACTGGTGCTTCATTAAAACAAATATACGAGTAGGTACATTGTGCTCTTTGAAAAGTGATTTAGGAGAAAGAAGATTTTTATGTTGTCTTCCTATTAATGCTAGATTTTATGAACTTTGTACATGCTTTGTGCATACTCGCCTTTGTACATGTTTCTTTTTATTTATTGTTTTGTATGTTCCTTGATTTTGTGTACAATAAAGAATAAGAACTTTATCTTATTTAATATAAAAAAGTTATTAGCAAGAAATGTATTTCATTAGTATTACTTACGTTTATCAGTATGTTTGCTTCCATTTAACCAATGAAGCACTAATACGAGCACAAACAAAAGCCCGTATAAACTCACACATCAAAATCTCTACAAGGTGTACTGATTGACGTAAACATGAAGTAATAAGCTCAGCGTGAAGTGAGCTTCGGTGTTAATTAGTTAAATTCTATGCAAATATGACGTATGATTATGAGAATAATAAACTTAGGCTGTAGACAGAGATAATTAAATAGACAGAAGTCAATTTTGCCAGGTTTTTGAAGTGACGAGTCCCATGCGCATGGTTACCCTGTGATGTTTTTAAAACGCGACGCTTTATTGACACTTTCCATCCCCGATCCTTACTAGTGCCGGCCCGTGACGATCCAGTAACTTTAAATACATCCCTAGCATGTCCTAGTGCTTAGCTTGCCCTCCAGTAATGCCTTAAGCCGAGGTTCGTATCTCACAGGGAACACCCTTAGTACTGTGTCGCTAAACTTGTAGCTAAACATGATCTGGTTGTAGGCATCAAACTGCCATCTGAATATTTTTTTGCTGGAATTACTAATTCCTTCGCCATTGTTTTTGCCCGGTTACACACATTAAACCTTCATGGGTTTCCTGCAAGAGACAAAGTCCAAAAAAAGGCGCCTGTCTTATAAACAAGCTGTAGCATATTATAGCAGTACTCATGGAACGTACGTTTAGGAACGCTGGTCAAAAATCGCGCACTGTAATGCACCAAATGTGTAATTACTGCTAAACATTTTCATATACGCATCTATTCAGAAAGTTTTATGGCTGAACCACTAAAATCTAACTAAGCTAACTTAAATTGTGCTATTGGAAAGTTTAAGAGAGTTCAGTTTGATTCGCGACATCGCCACGGGCTCAGCTCAGCAGACTAAGGGCTCCATTCAAATTTGAAACTACCTACTCTGGCGTATACGTAGTAATATACGTAGTCACCAGTGAACACTAATGACTAAGGCCAGGAAAGTAAATATATATGTATAAAAATATACGTAGTCACCAGTGAACACTAATGACTAAGGCCAGGAAAGTAAATATATATGTATAAAAATATACGTAGTCACCAGTGAAAACTAATGACTAAGGCCAGGAAAGTAAATATATATGTATAAAAATATACGTAGTCACCAGTGAACACTAATGACTAAGGCCAGGAAAGTAAATATATATGTATAAAAATATACGTAGTCACCAGTAAAAACTAATGACTAAGGCCAGGAAAGTAAATATATATGTATAAAAATATACGTAGTCACCAGTGAACACTAATGACTAAGGCCAGGAAAGTAAATATATATGTATAAAAATATGCGTAGTCACCAGTGAACACTAATGACTAAGGCCAGGAAAGTAAATATATATGTATAAAAATATAGGTAGTCACCAGTGAACACTAATGACTAAGGCCAGGAAAGTAAATATATATGTATAAAAGCCATCATTACACATTACACTAAAACAGTTTTTAACCGCATGAATCGCGTGATTTCTGTTTTATGATAAATTTTTTCTGACGTTTCGTACACTTTGCAGCGTGTGTAATTGCAAGATAATCTGGTAAAAAGTTGTTTTTTTATTATAATATAAAGCTATTTCAACTATTTGGGCGACGTTTATGAAGAAGGCTCTTGGAATCACACCAATTGTATATTTCAAAATTAATGTTCGCATCTATTCTGACACAGTTGAACAGACTGATTAAGATAATAAATTCCACTTACTAAGTGGAAATGAAGGCTTTTGTTTTTCATTATTTTATGTGTCTCAGTTGGATTTTTCTCTCACTTGGCACAGCTTCAATCCTTAACTGTTCAAGGTGCTACTTGAAAATTCTTCTTCATCTATTATTATAGAATCCTTCGCTCTGTTCTGAATATAGTATTGCACCCAAGAGGTAACTATACCATTTTGCTTCTTATGTAAAAAATCTACTATTCCACAAGGCCACAGCTTAACTCATGGCAGTTGTTTTTGTTTTGGAATAGTTGTTCTAGGTATGGATACTGTGAGTGACGTCTTAGATATAATTTCGGATGGTGAAATCATTTATAATATTATCATTGGTACAAAACTCGCAAAAATAAAAAATCACGTCATAAATTTGTGGTACGAAATTAAGCAACTTATGCTCAATTTATTAAACTTCATACTTATATATTAATTTACATCTATGATTATTATTAATTTTCATTTTTTTTTTTTTTGTATTAGTTTGTATTTATTTGTGTTTCTGTTCTCAGAAACTACGCCATGAATCCTCAAATACTGACTTCATGTAATAAACAAAATTGTATAAAATTATATGAAATGCAAGAAATTATTCACACCCACTGTAAAATTAACATACGCTGAGTTATATAGTTCACATTAATGTCATTTCACAAAGTACAGTCGCAAAGATAAAACTTAGCACACCTACAAAATCTAAACTATCAATCTTTGCAGTCATTAAAACTGTAATAAATTCAATCAGTTTTAGATTGAAACCATTAATTTCGTCTATACGACGTTAATTTGGAGTTGCTTCAAAGGGCTTATCTCAAAACTTTGAAGTTAAGACGTGTCTATTAAACGCTAAAGGAATTGATCCTCTGACTTAATTTTGATTTAAATTGAACTACTATTATACGCCACTAAATAATTACCGAAGAATTATATACATAATAGAATCTTTAATTAATAAAATTTACCACACACGGAAAATCAGAAATGAAAATGTAAACTAAAAATAATGGACATAGCAAGAAACAGCATTTTTATTAACTTGATTGGGAACGTAATACGGTATTTCACGTATTATCAGTAAATTTTACTTTGATGCGTCCACAATTTAGGCAAAGAAAATTTTGAAATTGAAGATTTTATGTTTTTGTTTTTTATTTTTTATTATATAGGTGTTCTTTGTCCGTTATTGCATCCATATTCTTTTTACAATTATCAACAATTGCAATGTATACTCGGCTCAGAGAGAGGTAGAACTTGGAAACAATAAACAATTAGATATATCTGCATTTATGACACATAAAGTCCTTTACCGGACAATATAGGTAAATATACCAAAAATTTTGCAACACAACATTTAACCATGGAATTTCTTGCCCGTTCTTCTCCGCAGGAATCTACATTTTGGACCGTGGCATTTTTTGACTTTTAAAAGTACCGTAACGTAGTAAATGGTCTAATTGTAATAAATTTGAAAGACTTTGGAAACTGGAGCTGCCCGACTAAGGAAGCTTCTTCATATTGTAGAACATAACACTCCTTTTTTGGGTAGTCGTGTAAATAGAAGTGACTACCGAGATGACGAAGAGCTGGCAGAGATGTATGGAAGAAAATGTAGGCTGCGCCGAACCCAATTAGATTGGGATAAGGGCAGGGGGGTGATGATGAAACGTTTATAATAGGCTACGTTAACTGCTTAATATCAGGTGGGTCGTATATTTATATGTTAAAATAATAAATAAATAATAAAACTAGCCTTTTCCTAAATACATTAGGGGTTGGCTTCCTGTCTAGCCGGACGCATCTTAATAACTGATGTATTTTACATGGAGCGAATGTCTGATCTTCACAACCCAGTTGTACGTTATCTCGTGGATTAAGACTGTATAACATAATCTGATTACCAGACACGACGGTTTATTTAAATTTCTTTTAAAAGCAGTAATTGAGGCTAATTAAAGCAATTTTGTTAAGAATTTTCACCATCAGCAATCTATGTGCAGTTAGAATTAAAAAAGCGTCTTAGAAAACTAGTCACATCTGATATTAATAAATAGGCACCAAAAATCCAAACCAAGGCAGTAATAGCCTCGTGGTATGACCTTTGGATTGACAAGTCAAAGGTCGCAATAATTTTAATTTGGTGTATCTTGTGTATCAGAGTTTATTAATAAAAAAATTAAGTTAAAAAACATCGAATTTAAAAGAGAGAATTAATTATAAAAGTTTGAATCCGAGGCACGCACCACTGAATTTTCATCAAAAGTCATGTGCGTATTATAAATTAAATAACCACTTGCTTAAAACGGTGAAGGAAAACATCGTGAAACACCTGAAAACTATGTCAAGACCTAAGGGTGGTTTAAACTCTGACACTAGGTTGTTCACCAACTACACGATAAGAAGAACTTATCAACAGAGCTGAGAAACGACTGAGCAATAATCTACTTTATGCAATTAGTTCATAAGTAAACTTGAGAATTGAAATTTTCAAATAACATTACAATTAAGGCCGTGTATGTTACTTTTAAATTTAATGAACTAGAAAACAACAAACAAAGGATAAAGGCGGTCAAAGCCTCATTTTATTCATTAACAGATTAAAAAATATACAGCGCTCAGCTAATTGCAATTACAGAAACAATGTTAATGCTTAATTAAAAACTTAAAAGACTTTTAGCATTGGCAAACTATCACTAATTACGAAAGAGGATTTCTATTTAACTTTCCTCTTTGATTCTAATTCTATATGAACCAAATAAATTTGGACTAGCTTTTAGATATGAATTAACTTGTAAATGCGAAAGCACTACATTTTCTATCTAAATTATATGAAAGCACTTTTGTGGGAAACTGTACGTTAGTTTGTATATAGGGTGGAAATTGGACTGGGATGTGGTGGGCAGTTTGTACATAACATCGCACCTGTATTCCCTGATGGGATAGGCAGAAGTGTACACAGTTGAACATTCGTAATTTTTATTACTCATTATTAAAGTTATTAACTCCCCGTGGTGAATTTATTACCATCTACCGGAGATTCCAATCTACGAGCTACAACAGATATTTTTCTTAATAAAACCTTGCCCGAGAATCGAATCTACCTAACCTCATGTAATGAGGCAGTCACTCGGATTTACTTCATTAAATTATCTACACGTTTGAAGCTATATCAACGTAAGCGTATATTAAACAAGCTGTTGATTTGTACTTATATACGTAGTTGATTATGCTATATTTAAGGATGTACCTATACAGAATACTAATTAAAAATAAAACTAAAAAAAAATATCTCTGACCAGGAGGATACCCAACAGATTCATAATACAAGGTGGCACCTGCATGGCATAACTTAGGTTTTCGCGATCACTACACATTATATTAAAATACGTTTAATCGTATTAATCGCGTGTATTATTGTTTTTATTCCTGTTTTTTTTATTTTTATAAAAAACTTCGTTGCCCCACTCTAGGAATTTCTTCCTGTATCGTGGGTGTGTTTACAGACATATAATATCACATGCACACACAAACCCAGACGGAACAATTAAAATATTTGTTCCGTGCAGGAATCGAACCTGCGACACGCGACGCAGCAGCCGGTCTCTCCACCACTGCGCTAACCACGCTGTCGAATATTCGAATATGTCGAATATGTCCAACCAATAATACACGCGATTAATCCGGTTATAAGTTAAATACAATATAATAATTATTATGATTTTCATACTGAAATGTTGTATTTCGAGGGAATCAAACTTACTATCTTCTATAAAATTGGCTTCGCAAAGTAGTATCTACTGACATTTTTCAGAAAAATGCAGAAATGTCAGCAATATATGAGATATATTCTTGAATATTTTTCACGTGTAAATATTCTTCGATTCCCGGTCTGCAAATTACGAGCAATGCAAACACTTCTATGTTCAGTTATACTGGTATATGTAGGAGTGGTTGGGGGAGAGGGAGAGGCGAATGATACGTAAACTTGCTGGTTCGAAGTTCATTTCTTAGTATCTCGTATTCATGATATATTCGAATAAGTACAGCTGCAATCTCGGAACCTCGCCAGAGGTTAGTCGAGTACCGAGTGGTTTAAATCAGTCTATGATCGATTTTTATATAATTTACTAGATGACCCGGTGTACCCCGTATCACCTCGAAAGTCAAATGTTTGACAGGAAAGTAGGTAGAACAGTTTATATGGGCAAATGAAATTGTTGTTTTTACTATCTTCCTCGCAATTTTTCTACATTTTCTCGCTCTTTAAACATTCCTTGGACAAACATTTTAAAACCAAAATCAGTTAAATCGGCCCAGCCGTTCTCGAGTTTTAGCGAAACAAACGAACAACAATAGATTTTTAAGATAAATCTTTTTGAAAAGCATTAACGCATGCTTAGCGAACTCTAAAGTTATTATATTAAATGGAAAAAGAATACGGTCGCGAACAGGATTCGAATCTACGCCTCCCGGACGAATACTCCAGGCGCTCTGACCACTATCTCGACCTCTGTCGGTTTCGATTCTTTTTCCATTTAATATAATAACTTTAGAGTTCGCTATTTTTATATATATAGATGACAGAAATATGCCTTCTATAGTATCTAAACTAATCCTACTAAAATTGAATAGATTCAGGCGTTACCTTGCGGAAGTCTATTACTATGGATGCAAATAAATAAGAACTTCCTCCACAATATTGAGGATACTCATGCTATTACTATTACTCTAGCTAAATACATAGTTGTTGATGTTAGTTGCAATTTTTGATCGCTTGCAAATATGCATATTGTAACAGAAGGGAACAGAAACACGTTTCAATAATCAAATCATATATTTTACTATCAACTTATACCGATTTGGGCAGAGTTCCGGCTACTAGTCAGTACAGAACAAGATTAATTCCAAAACTGAGCTCCCACCGTTATTTATAATTTAATCCCCACCTACTTTAGATAATACCGGTCGTGACGTCACAGCTGTCATGTATAGGGTTGCTAGTAATAGTGCGCTTATGTTAGCGGTCGTTGACTGCTTGGCTTGCATAGCTGAGCAGCTGGCATTGGCATGGCTGGCGAGGGTGGCATGAGTGGCTTGTCTGGCTGGCTGGCTGGCTGGCATGGCTGGCATGGCTGGCAGGTTCTGCCTAGACTTACGGCGTGGCGTAACAATATATTTGCGAGCGGGCGCTCGGTGCACATGTAATCCTACAATATTATAAATGCAAAAGTTTGTGACGATGAATGGATGTTTGTTACTCTTTCACGCCACAACTAATGAACATAGCAGACATGGCACCACGCCTGTATTCCCCGAAGGGGTGGGCAGACGTGTACACAGTTGTACACCCACATTTCAACAATGCTGTTATTAAGTCTCAGGTAATACGTGGTGAGCCTATTGCCATCTACCGGGCACAATTCCAAACTCCGGGCTGACCTCATGCTCAGCAGTCGCGCTTGGAACCACTAGACCAACGAGGCAGTTACAGAACTAATGAACGGATTTACATAAAAGGCATACAGATTGTTAATAACCTTGATTAACACATAAGACACTTATTATTATTTTCATGTTCCCTTTTCGTCTTAAGGAGACGCCTGGCGATTTTTATTTTACTATATTATATAATACTGTCGCGGGTTCGAGTCCTGCTCGTGTCAATTATTTTTCAATGTTTTCCTTAGAAAATAATAATAAATATAGGCATTACATGGCCTTAGCAAGTATAAAAAACCTTTAAAACATAGGATACTTTTTATCCCGGCTGGAGAATTCAGAATTGGGAATTCTACGCAGAAGAATTCGCTGGCAGAAGCTAGTTATTATTATAAATTTCAAAAGCTACTCTGTTTATTTCTTTGTTTGCTGCGTCTTAACGCTAAAACCTTTGAACCAATTTCGAACGATTTTGCTATGGAAGTAGATTTGATCTTGGAGAAGTGCATAAGCTAGCTTTTGTCACGCAGACAAAGTTGCGAGCACGAGATAATTGTATGTATTTTACTTTATAACACGCCAGTATCCGCATTATGTTATTGGTTCTTGCTCTGACGTTTCAATTACTTTGCAACGTTCGTCAAGTACTCACCACAACAGTCGAACAGTCAAGCAAAAACGATTGCGGTGGCTCGACAAGTGTGATATTGCCCTTAGAAACTTCAATAGCACGTCAGCAACACCTGCTTCCCACTATATGAATAACGGCCGCACAATGAGATGCTGAGCAGTTTGAATGGAGCATTAACTACTAACTCAACCATTGTTTAAAGGGTGGCTTGAAACTGCAATTTGTGGGGAGTAGAATATCTCAATTGTAGTGGCGTTAAAATTCTTAAATATATCCAAATTTTAAATAGAAATATTAAGATAACACAGCTTCACGCCTGTACTCCCCACGGGGTAGGGAAAAGTATACACAGCTATACACCCACATTTCAACTGTTATTAAGTCTAATGATGGTGAGCCTATTACTATCTACGGGGCACATATTTCAAACTCCGGGCTGCCAACGAGACAGTTTAGTCAACTGTACCAGGTCGTATTGGTGTGTTATATATATTTAATGATAAAAAACAAATAATAATAAAATTAATTCATTATTAAAGTTACAATATTAAATGGAAAAAGAATACGGTCGCGAACAGGATTCGAACCTGCGCCTCCCGGATAAATACTCCAGGCGCTCTGACCACTAAGCCATCGCGACCGTATTCTTTTTCCATTTAATATTGTAACTTAAGAGTTCGCTAAGCATGCGTTAATGCTTTTCAAAGATTTATCTTGAATTAATTCATTAATATTTTTTATTTCATTTCTTTTTGTGTGACATGTTTTTAACTCTTACCAGCCTATATTACCTGGGAATATGAAACATACCCTAAAAACGAAACACTCCCTTTTTTCGACAGTCGCGTAAAAACTAACAGCATCATGCTTGTATTTCCTAGTTGGCTAGACATTAGGTAGAGAGAGGTCTATGGTTGTACAACAATGTTGTTTTTATCGATGCCATGGCTTTTATAGTTACTTAATATGCATTTCTTTGTGTTGCCATTAGAACTTTTAGTAGATATACAGAGCATAGTTTATATTGACGTTTTATTAAAGTCAGTGTTCACAGTGCCAAGTAACCGGGTGCAAGCAATAAACACAGGAATTGTGTCCAAAGTTATGTGTGTTTAATGTATTATAAACTTTGTTCGCAGTTCTCCTAAACCTATTACGGAATACGCGTTCGTTTTAGTGTTTGTTTTCTGAATGGTCATTGGCTGCCTTGTTGGTTTTGTTGACGTCACGAGAGCATAGCTCGGATGCTGAGTGTAAAGTTCTAAGTTTGATTCTTGTGTTCAATAAAGTGTTATAGATATCTTCTATTAGAAAATTCTCAGTAGTAACCTAGAGTTTGGAACTGATTGTAATAATAGTTATATATTCCCGACCGATTTTTACGGTCATGGTAGCCTATCCCCACGAAGATTAGCCAAGTACGCATAAGGTATTATATTCCACAAGTGTATGCGCAAACACAGGCGCACTCTCTCTTCCTTCAATCTTATAGGCCAATGGATAGGCAATCCAACACGACTGGAGAGAGATCAGGCGCAGGATCGTCGGCTTTACGTGCTTTCCGAAGCCCGGGGGTGTCACACTACTATCGGGATGCTACTGAAAATTTTTGAATAAAAAAATCCAAAACACTACATGACTCAATCATCGAACCCAGGATATCACGCTCAGCAGCTGCGGTAGTCTAGAGGAAGTCTTCCGTTTTGTTTCCTATAGATCTTCTTGTAGTATTTGTTCTCAAACTGCACTTTTCAAATAACAATTTCTATGTTCTTAGAAAGATGATAAGGAATCAATACTCAATACGCAATCATTTATTACAATCATATGTTCTTACATACAGAAGTTAGTATTAATTAATTGTGATGACATATGACCCTATTTGGGGGCAGCAATATATATGTTACAAAAACGGACCGCTTCATTCCAAAATTACATAAGTTAAAAATCATTAAATTTAGTAAGCCAATAATTCGATTCACGTAGTCATTTATTATTATCAGGAGTCATTAATAAATTCACTTAAAATTTATTAATTAAAAACTTTTTTAAGCGGTTGGTAAAAATATTAAATTTAGCTCCGTATTTTATTTCGTCCGGTAAATCGCCGTGAAATATATTCTACACAACACTGCATAACACTTTCCAACTTCTCGTTTCTTTAGAATTTAAAACGTATAGAAGTAGTGCCTGTTCACAAGTACTTACAGGGACGTACAATAGATATTCTTAAAGTGTAAACTTGTGTCTTCGAAGTTGTAGGACGGCGTACAGGATTTAAGTTTTGTAATACGTTGTTTCAGTATCGGTATTTGTGTGTTTAAGATCTTTGTAAGCAACTGCGATAGGGGTAAATCGATATTATTTTAAAATATAGATAAAATTAATTCTGTTTAGGTACACGACTGCCCATAAAAGGAGAGTTATGTTTTTAGGGTTCATGAATGTATGTATGTTTGTGAGTTTATTTTTACTTTATTCCACCATAACTTCGCAACGCCTGAACCGATGTTGTTTTACTGGATGGGTATCGTTTGGATCCTTACATTATCCCGGGTAATTTAGGCTAGAGTTTTTTTTTATATAGTTGCTATTGTACAAAAAAGGCGTGAAATAAAAATATATAGGTAATTCACACATTGCAGGCGTGTTTTCTTTTTTTAAACTAGATGGTAACGCTATTTATAACTTACTATCTCTGAAAAGCAATGCCGAAAACAAAAAACTTAGAGGTCTCTTTTCAAATTCAAATTTTAAATTTGAATTGTTTAATCTGTAAATAGGTCTTTACAAACTCTTTTACATGTCAATTCTTATCTAGAAGGGGCCGGTATTTCCTATCTGACTACCTCGGAGAAGAAAAACTGAAACACACGCAGAAGTCACTGTCTCTTTTAAATTCTAGACGAGAATAAGGCTGGGATTGTCTGGAATAGTCTTTTGAGGAAAGAGCCACAGCAGGTTTGAGGTGACCCATCCTATCTGACGGCACGTATGCATCAGTCATCGTGTAGTTTACTGATAACTACGAGAGTTCAACCATTACGAACGTTAAATAATTATATATGGACAATGAAGCCTTTCTATAATTTCAACCTTGTTTTTTGTTGACTGCACCTTCGGTCGTGCAACTGTTAAAAGTAGCTTGAAGAAATTATTATATTAAGGCCTAGTCGCACCAACTGAACTTTATTCGTAAGCAACATATTACTGGGTTATTTTAACAGAATTTACGTTGAAAAGATATCAAAATAATAAAAGTACATATCGGATAATGGTTATTTTTATTATTAGAATTTAATATCAGTGTTGTAAAGCGGGCTTTTAATAATTTCCTTTGTTTTGTCTTGTTTTATAAAATAAGAAAAGGTTATTATAGCGTAATTATTAATTAAACATTAACTATTTTGATCGTGTTGTATTGATAATTCTAAAAGTGTTTCCTGTCGCAAAATCTGAGGTTTTTTAACGATATTTGTGAAATGTGGCTGTGCAACAGTGTGATCTCTGCCTACCCCCTCCAGGAGTAAAAGGCGTGATTCTATGTTGGTTTTTCGGGAATAATAATATGATAATTTTAAATAAAAATTGGGTCCTTGAATTTAATGACAACATTTCACTTGACAACTCGATCAACGACATCCTTATTTTCGGCAAGTTCATGAAACAATTTCGACATAAACTCCCGTCTATTTTTAACCTAATTTGTTACATTAAAATTCGTCCGCCCACGCCATAACAATTCAGCAACAATATTAAACGATTTAGGAAAAAAGCTAATTCGGCAATAAATTAATTTTAGGGGTCGCGTGACCAAAATGTCATGGGAGCGGTAACCGCTAAATACGAATCTATATTACCAGCGGAAGGTTATATTATATCACGGTTTATTTATATAGAACAAGATGAAATTAAATTATAAAGGACGCCTGACAAATGTGAAATTCATTTTTTAAATCACACCTTTTTGTTGTTTTTTTTTTCATCTAAATCGGCTCAGGCGCTTAGAAATTATGGTAGAATCAATAAACTCACAAACAAACACACATACATACATGAACTCTAAAAGCATAACACTCCCTTTTCTAGGCATTCATGTAAAAAGCAGGGTAGGTAAGTTCAGTCACTATATAGGGACTGCATAAATAACAATGACGTCACCTTAAGACGTACTAAAATGTGGAACAGAATTTGGTGTAGTGATCAGAGATTGGTATAGCTCAGTTGGGAAAACACCTGGAGTATTTATACGGGAGGCGCAGGTTCAATCCTTGTCACGGCTATAATTTTTTTTTGAGCAGTTTTAAGATTTCCCTACGCACTCGATATTGAGTTTGAAAGATTTATCTGTTTTTGTTAAAGCTATTAACTTATTCGTAATATAACATAGCATCACGCCTATATTCCCTGAAGTGGTAGGCAGAAGTGTACACAGTTATACACCCACATTTAACCAATGCTGTTAAATAACAGATAGAATAAGAGACTAAATAGTCTCATGTGCATAGGTGGTGAACATATTGCCATCTACCAGGCACAATTCCAAACTCCAGGATGCTACTAAGAATTTCCTAACAGAAAAATCTAATAACACTTTGCCCGATCTAGAAATTGAACCCAAGACCTTATGCTCAGCAATCGCACTTGGGACCACTACACCAGCGAATCATTACCATTTAATATAATCGCCTTAAAAAATGTACGGGTTCGCACTTCTGTAAGTACCTACTTAATCTATGGTCCTATGTTATTATAATCAGATCACTGTGTTCCGAATTTAATTATCGATATGCCCTCGTTTGGGGTTTTTGATAGTTTGCCGGAGTTATACATAATTACAATATAATTTGGTGTAAACTTTTCGGTTATGAAATACGGAAATTGATTTAACGAAATAAGTTTGGTTGTTTCCGGGAAATTGGGGTGAGAAATTGAGATTTAAATGCTGATGAAGCAAGTTATGGTTTTGATTAGTGAGATCCGACCTTTTTGTAAGTGAATTAGTGATTCAGAATAACGACTGAACTGTGAGTATTGGGCATTATTTGAGAATTGAGTTATGTATGGTTAGTGATACTTGCAATATGTCTTTTGGTGACGTCATCGATATCGAATTATATAACAGGTTCGAATTCTGCTCATGACGTATATTTCTTTCCACATTTATAACTTTAAGTTTGAAAAATATATCAGTATATTTTCTTTAATAAATTATACAATTTGACCCTGCAGGAGTTTTCGAAGTCATTCAAATTGTTTACCCAAAAATGGTTTTCTAATTGACAAAAATCTATATAGATACATTATGATCACTGCAATACAAAAACCCTTTACATTCTGGTAAAATTTCTTACATACACAATATGAATTATTTATCAAAGAACCTCCGTTTCATATAATACTTTTGTATACGGAACCCTTGGGTCCCATTTTCAGATGGGTTCGACTTGCCACGGACCGTTAAGAAGTAAATGTATATAGGTAAAAGTACATATTTCATTCATAAACGTGTACATTGAAAAAGATAATGTAGAAAATATTTTCGTTTCAATGCCCGATAGCGGCAGTATAGGTATTTATAGTTAGAAGCCCGAAGGGTAGGCAGAAGTGTACACAGTTGCACATCCTCATTTCACAAATGCTGTTTTTAAGACCCATGAAAGTGGTGAGCCTATTGCCATCTACCGGGCACAAATCCACACTTCGGGCTGCTACTGAGAATTCCCTAATAGACAAATTCAATAACAATTTGCCCGATCCGGGAATTCAACCAAGGATCTCATCCTTAGCAGTAGCGCTTGAGGCGTATACTAAGTAAGTTAAGTATTGTTTATGTTATTCACTTAAAATGTCAGTGATTTTGATACTTAGGAAAGTCTGTATAATAACTTTCGTGAGGCACACTCATATTAATTATTGTTCACCGGTTACTATTCACGTGCATTCTTCGGGTTAGCCCGACTAGTTTCGAGCGCGAACGGAGCCCTTAGTCATGAGCTGAGTCCGCGGCAATTTCGCGAGTCAGCTCATTAATAAGGCTCATTATTAATGGGGTCATCATATAACATCACTTGCAGGAAGGCTTAGTTAAGCTGCTTACGCAGTTAGAAAAATTAGGAAACTAACAGATATAGATACCGCGAGACTAGTGTACTTTAGCTACTTCCATAGCATCATGTCTTACGGTATTCTGCTGTGGGGACGGGCTGCTGACATCGAATCGATTTTTATAATACAGAAGAGAGCTGTCAGGGCCATATATAATCTACGTCGTCGCGAATCTCTTAGAGAACTTTTTAAGCAGATTAATATTATGACGGTACCTTGGCAATACATTTATGAAAATATTATGTATGTGAGGAAAAACCTGAATCTTTTTGTTAAAATATCTGATAGGCATAATTATAATATTAGAAATAAAAAAAAAAATGCCCAACCACGGTTTAGATTATCCAAAGTACACTCATCTTTCATGGGAAACTGTATTAAATGTTACAATAAAATTCCTCCTAATATTCAGGAACTAAATGAGAAAAAAATTAAAATCTATATAAAGCGCACATTATGCAAACAAGCATATTACAAATTAGGTGACTACATTGAGGATAAAAATGCTTGGAAGCATGCTGGTCCTGCTCCATAGGACAACTCAACCAGTACAGCCCATCTGCTTACTAATCTATCTCAATTTTGTCAGGCGTATACGCAATGCATGTTACTGTTAAATGTTATATATAAAAAGAGAGAAAAAACTCTTAATTTTTTTATTAGACTCATAACTTCTTTATTGTAAATGTGAGCACCATGCAGCCATTAACATTATTCTAGTAACGTGACTTGAGGTCTGGTAGTTTGAGATGTCATACTCACATAAATGTCTTACTGTGGTGGCGTATGTGTTGGGTCATTCTGTTCCCTTAAATATGGTTGAGCTGAGCGATGCGATGGATATGCGTGATACTCGTGAACGGGTGCCACAAGTTGGGACTGGTCAGCTCTAAACTACCAAGACTTGTAACTATTGTTGGTATTTTGTATCTTCTATTGTACCTACGTGTACAACTATATCTGCATCGTTATCACATAATGTCTTTTTATCAATAAATGTACCTAAATTATTGTAACACAACATTTTAAAAGAGTAACCATGGAGTTTCTTGTCCGTTCTTCTCCATATGAATCTACATTTTGGAACGTGGCATTTCTTGACTTTCAAAAGTACCTTTATATGGTCTAATTGGAATAAATGATTTTGACTTTGACTTTGACTTTGACGGTGAAGACATTTTTTGAGATATACATAATATGTGTATAGCATATGTATGTCCTTCTCCAATTTATCTCTAAAACAATATTTTATAATATTTGTTAAGTGGTTTACGGATGATAACGTACCTAACAACGTACCGACAGAATTACTTTTGTATATATAATATTATATACAGTTATAAAATTAAATGGAAAAAGAATACGGTCAGAATACGGTTAAGGTAATTGCATCTTTACTACATTGAATTAACTGCAAAGTTAGTCGCGTCGGTTCAGTCACCTGTATAGGGACTGAATTGATAGATAGCAATGACGTCGCCAAAAGACGTTAAAATATGGATGAAGAATTCACGGTGGTGAGCAGGGGTCGAGATGGCTTAGTGGTCAGAGCGTCTGGAGTATTAATCTAGGAGGCGCAGGTTCGAATCCTGCTCACGACCGTATTCTTTTCCATTTTATATTATAACTTTAGAGTTCGTTAAGCATGCGTTAATGCTTTTCAAAGATTTATCTTTACTTTTATATAGTATGAATACTGATATAGTTTAGTTCCGTCTAATTAAAAATAAATGAAAGGAAGACTTGAAAATTTTGAAAACGCTAACAATTTTTTATGTTGAATGTAGGCGCCATTTTGAAAGGAGCGTTGATTAAAATGGATTATTTTACCTTAGGGTTTTATAAAAGAATTGATGATCATTGAAATAATGTAAGTACTTAAACTATGTAAGAAACCACTAGAACCTTGTTTTAATATTAACCTTTCGGCTCAGTAACGTACAGATCTGTACGTTGTAACAATAAAAATCTATTGTGTCTGCTAATGACTGACGCAACAGCTTATTAGTCCATAAATATTATTTGTGTGGCAAAAACGAAGCTTTAATCTTTGCGTTCTATCACCATTGACTTTCATATCTAACTAAACTATAGGTAATTTTGAAAGAGAATTACAGTTATTAAGTTAAAAATTTATTGCTTCGCTAACTTATCGTCTGTCAAAACAACCCTAAGAAAATAACACTAATATTATTTAACTGCCTCGTTGGTCTAATGGTTCCAAGCACGACTGCTCAGCATGAGGGTTCAATTCCCGGGTCGGGCAAAGCGTTAGTTGAGTTGTTCTGTTAGGAAATTCTCAGTGTTTGGAATTGTGACCGATTCATGGCAATAGGCCCACGACCTTGACATGGGACTTAATAACAGCATTGGTAAAATGTGTACACCTCTTCAACCACTTCCAGGAATACAGGCGTGATGCTATGCATGTACTATAACTGCTACAGTAGTCATAATTTTCACTTAACTGGTTTAGACTCATCAGTCGCGCTTGGGACCACTAGACTAACCAGGCAGTTATTGTAACATAGTTATTTAGATGTTATGACTCATCTAATAAATCTAGAACTAGGTTGGGTAGACTGTTATTAATGGACACGCACCTGTAACAAGGAGGCAACCTATTCCATGCCGGAAACACACGGTCAATGGTTTTATGAAGGTTATGCTAATGGTGCCTTCATAAGCTGATACACTTTGAGATTATAAGTAGGTACGTATTTAGGGAATAGTACTGCCGTGTGAATGTAAGACGTTTAATTAATTAGGAATAATCACAGCAAAGTTCTGGATATTGTATTTATTTGCATCCATTGCTGTAATGGACATTTGACAATGCAAGGTAACGCCTGAATATATTCAATACTAACAGTTAAAAGAAATGTGCAATTAAAATTACTCACAAAAATCTTTCTATGATTCTAAAGTTATAGATTTCAAACCTGCACCACCTGGATAAATACTCCAGGTGCTCTGAACTGTCCTGCTGTCAGAGCGCCGCGCCGGGCGCCGGGCGCAGGTTCGAATCTTACTCACGACCGTATTCTTTTTCCACAAAAATGTATTACTTTAGAGTTCGCTACGCATGTATTGTGTTAATGCTTTTCGAAGATTTATCTGTATTTCTATAATTCGAATACCCAAATTTGTGCAAACCAGGTAAATCTAAAGTTGTCCCATTTGTAATATCTATACGAATCAATTGATTTGGCCCACAAGACGTATAAAAGTATTGATACTATCGACTTTACCCGACTACGTATTATTATGTACCAGGAACGGAAAACTTTCTCCTATCACACAGAAAAAGAGAACACACACGGCAATCCCTTAGAGATACGATCCATTTATTGAGGAACCCATCCCTTCTATACAATGTGGGTTTATTTTCTGTATCTATGTTAAAAACGATCAGCCGATGCGTTACGGCCGATTTTATTGTGTCGACGCACGAAACGCCCTTTCAGGGTTCCGTAAATGGATTACGTAAGCCCCTTATAATTGTTTGTTGTGGTTATTCAATTTTATGTCTGGTAATACCCAGGCCTAAAATAGAATAACGTATTATTTTGTTTGTGGTGTTCCACGATTATTATTTTGGGGGTTGTGTGTTGAGTGTATGATTATACGTTTTATGGTTTATGCTTAGGATGATAAAGTGCAATATAAATACATACAGAGCAGACACTATAGTATTTTAGCTTTTAGTAGCAGACATAAACTTATAGTATCTAAGATATCAAATACAAGGATATTTGCTAACCGAAAATTTAGTTATCAGTCTTTGTGCGGCATACTTCTGAAACTATGTATCTTATAAAATCTGCCAATATCGCTCAGTGTCCGCAGATACTTAACGATAAAAAATATTTTTTTATATTTTTCTATTTGGTCTAAATTTTGTATAAAAGTACCAATAGGGTTTTCGATGGTCAGACATCATCTGGCCCACGTAACCGCAGGCTTTCACTAATGAACGAAGGAGCTAGCCCACATTGCTAATGGGGGTACGAAACATAATTATTTACTTACATAAAATTAACGTATTTTCAAGACCAGAGGCTGACTCCACTAATGCACAATATTTATCGTTAGATTTTGTTTCAATAAAGGCTGTATTTCAATCGTCGTTTGCTTATTCCACTCACACACAACAATACTGTTGTGATAACATTTAAATAATTTTATTGTAATTCTGTTATCTCGAACATATATGTGTTATGTAATAACATTACACATATATGTTTTGTAACTTTTTGACGACAAAAAAGTAACAATCTCCTTGGCTAGCAACCCAAAGTGAGTCTGTACATTAGAATCAGTCCCAGGATAAGTTAACAATAATTTAGATAAAAATATACATTACATCAGCACAATTTTACATTATTTACAAACAAAATAGAAGCAGCATTGTACGACTGTTCAATTAATTTGAGTCTCCCCCTAAATGTTCAAAATTAAACGCGCGTCCCACAGCACAAACATATAAATCTAATAAATTAATTTCATGTATACAGAACCATTTCACATCACGAGTCGTACTAATTGTGTCATATTTATCGCTTGCCATGTACAGTCGACAAAATGGAATTATGACTTAGACTAACTGTAATTACGTATAGGCTTCCAAATTACTTTGTGAAGTGACAGTTTTGAAGCGGCATGCATCCAGTGGCTCCCAGAGGTTATCAGTACTTTCAATGCGGCCATCCTACACTATGTTAATAACAGCAACATTTTTTCAGCGACAATGTATCTTGGCATTGATTACCATGCCAATTATTTGTGATACTTCAAGGTCAAATATAATATATAATAGGCAACTATAATTTGAAGTTTATTTAAGTCAAGGCGTATTGATGAATCTTGTTTAGACAAAGTCGTGACTGTAGCAATCCTTTAAACATAAAGATTCTTTGATAATAAATTAAATAATATTATGTAGGTGGTTTATGATTCCGCTTTCTCGACTGCACAGTAGCGTATATTTAATAACCAAGGCTTGATTTATAATTGCGATAGTAATTCCCTCGTTGAAACATTCACACGTTAATGTTATAATAACACATAGGCTTAAGATTTCTCGGTATTTCGTTGTGTGTTTATGGAATACGATTTATTACAGATAAAATTACTACGGGGTTACATATTGGAATCTCATAAAATGTTTTCACTAGGGTGGGTATCTTCTTGATAATTTATAATGACCGCTAGGTCTTAGACGTCAAAATAATATAAAATATAATTTCTAACTGATTATTTTAATATACGTCCCTATTTTTGCTTGTCAAAAGTAAAATAAATTAAACTTTAGTATTGAGTCCTTTTAGAATAATAAGGAATTAAACAGAAAATCGCTAGTGTACACTTTATTCAATTTTTATTACATCTATCGATGTATACAATCTCGTACAAGAAGCACTAGTATAATTACCTCATTCGATTATCGTATTCAAGATTGTGGGTAGTTCTGGTTCTAGACCGCTAATTAAATCAACTAGACGGATATCCAATGCATGGGTTGATGGGCTAAATTGTCCGTGAATTGTGTCACAGTCCATGCATCAGTCGATTCCATAGCAGACAATTACGGAACTTGTGGATGATGTTAGTCGGGATTAACTTAGCATCGTCAGTGTTAATTTATAAAATTCGTGTGCAGGATTCAAGCCTGCGCCTCCTTAATCAATACTTCTAGTGCTCTGACTACTAAGCCTGCCCTCTGTTCACTACCCGGAATTCTTATTCCACATTTTAATGCATATTTTGGTGACGTCATCGCTGTCTATTCAGCCCCTGTACAGGTGACTGAACCGACATGACTAACTTTGCAGTTCTGTGCACTAAAATTTATAACTTTAGAGTTTGCTACGCATGCGATACGTTTAAAAGATTTATCTGTTATCGTCGGTGTTGTTTGGTATTGTATTCTTTTTTAAAGTGTATGTACAACATTTTATGAATTCTATTTCAGCCATTATTTTATTGAAAGCAGTTTAAAACTGAATGTACTATATCACTTACTATTCTTGGTCAGTCTATATTATGTTACTGCTAGGCATAGACCTCCACTCATGATTTTACTCAAGTATATGTATTTTATTTCTGTTCGTTTTTCAACTAATCGTTGGCAAATAGGACACTATGAAACAATATTTTAAAAATAATAAGGGGCCTAGTATGCCACCCTGTGATACACCATATTTGTATCTGTAGCAGAAGAACTGTGGAAGATATAAAATTAAGATATCCTAGCGTAGAGCTCAAGTGTAAATCGTTCCCTTTCAAGATGGCTGGAGGTTCCAGACCGCCAATTAAATCCTCTTTACAGATATCCAATGCATGACCAGCTAGACTAAATTGCCGTCTTCGGAATTGACGTATCAGTCGATTCAATGGCAGCCAATTACGACGCTTTGGATTGGATGAAGTTAGCTGCAGTTGTCTACCGTGATCTTTGTAAGAAAACTGGATTAATAAAAATACTGAAATAAATACGTATTTCGATACCTTCGAGAATGAGGTCGATATTTGTATTTCCTGTGGATAATTTTAATGTGGATTGTTTCTTCTCATATATGAGCGAAACTCTTGTTATCATTACTTACTGCTTTCTAACCAATACATTCATTAAAATCTCTTGAATGAAAGTGTACTTTCATATTTTTATTGAAATTTGTTCAGGTTTCAACTGTTCAATTGTTTCATAAGAAAAATTTAATAATATAAAAATGTTATAAATGTTATCAGCTGTATTCATTTTAATACTTCAATTGAACCGAGATCCAAAACACAAAACAATTTATTACTTTCTAATTTTATTACTTTCTTATCAAAATATTTAGGTATTCTGTTATTCAATGTCAATGATAAGAACGACCAAAATATTAACTAAACATTTTAGGTGAAAGAAAGAAAGAATGAAAATACTTCTTCACTTATTTTTTACCTACTTACACGAGTTTTTCTTTTTCATGTTTATCTTTAAAAAATAACCAGACCGATATCACCATTTTTATTTACAATATCTATTCGTCTTATTATATCACAATATATTTTATAAATAGGTACTGATTATGGCATGATTTTGACATTGTTATTAAGAATAAGAATTATTTATTTGCAAGAATACGAGTACAGAAAGTTGACAAAGTTCATAAAAGTAAGTTCCATCAAACTTTACCAGGTGACTAGTGCGCAAATATTACATTATAATGTGGTTAACATAATATGGAAATAATCAATTTATTATAGTTTAAATAATACATGGAAATAAAAATGTCAATTACGTATTTTAATTATAAAATTATTTTCTTAATTTTTATCATACCACGCCTATACAACAAAATCCTTTTCATTTAGGTTACATTTAAAACTAGACGAATCTTCTAAAGCATCGATAGGTATACGTATGTCTCTAACATAACGTATCAAAGTAGGAAATTGGAGTTATATTTGTGTGAAACTAGACATATTATCGATAGCTATAAATTATTTGTAACCATATCCATCGCTCTACTCAACGTTCCATTTTGTACGAGGACTGACATTTTCTCTGCAGTGCTTTATTACGACTATTATTATCTCCTATTTGTCTTTCAAGAACAAAACTGACTTTCTGGGTCTCCATGTCAAGTATTACTGGATATCTTGAAATTTCTCGGCGATGCCAATAGGCTCACCACATATTGTGGGAGCTAATGGAATAAGCTAATTTTGGCTTTATAACAGTACTTTACCCAAGTTAATGAATGTTATAAAACGACCAGCATTTTTTAACTTATCAAGCACGTAACTGTCCCACTGCAGGGCAAGGGCTTCTTCTCATACAAAGGAGGCACGAGCCTTGCACGCGAGCACGCTAGCTCACTGCGTGTTGGCGATTTCGGACCATCAAGTCCAGGTTTTCTCACGTTGTTTTCCTTCACCGTATGTCTGTGATGTCTTAGATTAACTAGGAAAATAGATATGATATTGAAAAAGTCACACTGGTACATGCCAGATTTGAAGTCACAACCTGTGGATCAAGAGGCCCGTACCACTTAGCAACCACGACACAATTATAATTAGATGGCATAAAATAATCAAATAACACAGATGTTATTCCTGTAAATTTCGTTTAACTGTATCCAGTAATTAACACTTAAAGTAACCCTTTTAAAATGTTCTACAAAATCCTTTTCACGCCATATTAAACACGGTTGTTTAATTTTAAACCGGTCATGTTAAACTGTTAAATATTCATTTCAAGTTATTAAAGCCTTTCTTGTGCGTTCCGGCTTAAGTTCTGGTTGATTAACTTAGTTGGGACTTACAAGTTGTTTGTTAATTTATTTGATAATAGACAGAAAATTGCGCCCTATGTTCCTCAAAGGATTAGGTAGAGGATTTCTGTTGTATATTTTACCAATGCACTTTTAATGCCCTGTGTACAATGAGCCGCATGTCCATGGTAACAATTTGAAATTGGCCTTTAAGTCGTAGCAGTATGGTCAATTTTCTTAGTTCCAGTGTTACCACTGATTGTGATTGACCGTACTAGGCGGTTAGTCTATTTCCATCCACAATAGGGTATTTGACACTGATGAAAATAAAATATGAAACTTAGCTATAATGATAGAATGTTTTTTATTAGAAATTTTGGTATTTTTGAAAATAATAATAATAACTCGTAAATACATTTAATTCGATAAACAAATTCATAATTTTTAATCTATGTGTCACGTGACTCGAAACTCCAATGATTGCGTGACGTCACTACTCAGAGGATTGATTGTCAATTTGCAGTCACTGTGACACATGACACAAAATAAATCGATGAATTTGTTGATATTTCGGAAGCCAGTTGCAACCACTTTCTCCGTATTTCAGTTCAATTTTCGAAATATTGGTATACTACGCACTAATGTTATGATTTACAAAATAGTTTCCTTTGTTTACAATAGTTCTGTTGCGTAATGACGTCACAAAATGGCGATCGTCATTATCGCGCCTTTTGGCACGACCTTTAAAATTTGAATTTTAAACAGCTATTATTTAATCAATAGGTACACAAAAAATTGCAAAATATTTTTTTTAGTTAATCTATACCATATTCTTTAAATTTAGGCCCTTTGTGAAATTTCGTCAATAACCCTATTGCAAACTTCGGGCTGCTATTGAAAATTCCCTAACAGATAAACTCAATTACTTTTTAATGGCTAATTGTCGCTTATTTTTTTTCTACTGTTGTTGTTTTAGCTTAGTCTTCCTAAAACAAATAAATAAATAGATAAACACTACGCCCGACCCGGGAATTGCCAGTGTTAAGTATAGTACCTATTGCTAGTGTTATTTTATTGTTCAATCGTTTAATAGAAGTCTGTTACTTCTATTTATCATCATCGATCATTGTTAGTTTTGGTTACAATACGAGCGTCGTTTTTTCTTGGTTTTGCCGGATGGATTAATGTTGAGGGATGTGACTCTTCCGCTAGTGTTGTCACTAGTTGATATAGTTTGTGGCGTGAACAACTATACATACTATACTAACAGGAATTGACGCGTATTAAATAGCTTTGATTCGCTTGCCGTTTCGATTAGATTACACAGATTGTGATCACAAGCAGACAAGCACATACGCAGGGTCTGTTTGTAACTACGTTGAGTGGAACTTGGTTGAAACATCAAGCAGTTTAAAAGTTTCAATCTGCCTAGCCTTTCCCAATTACATTGGGGTAGACTTTCAGTCAAACTGGATGCAGCGTAATACCCACAACCTATTTTCTGAGTAACTCGATATTGCGTTGTCGGACTTTCAGGCATCTGACTACCGGTAACGACTGTCAAAGATCTTAATTTAAAAATCAGCATCGACGGCTTAACGTGCTCTCCGAGGATCTCACTATGAAATGATGATCACCCATCCACAGACTGACCGTGGAAAGCGCCTCGATCGATCTGTGTGGTCTGTAATCTCATCTGTAACTTAGTCCCAAGTTGGTCCCAAGATATTTAGAGGTGAATTCCTGTTATTATTTATCGTTATATTATGCAACGCGATTGTTTAAAAGTTGGTAGTATTATAGTGAATGGAGGATAACAGCGTTATTGATGTGTATTCTCTTCAAGGACTTTAGGAAAATAGGACAGGGGAGGGGAACGCGTCAAGCATGCAACCTCAACAACACCTGTGAGTAATTCTCTAGACAGATTAATCCCACATAAGACCGTACCTCTAAGCTTGGATCAATTTTGTCGTCAGTCACGCCAGGCCTTTTTGGCGTTCCGTAGGGAATTATATTCTGACCCGTCGCTACACGGAGATTTATTTCGTAATGGACCCATATATGTCTGTCTAGCTTCAATCATGTCAAGGTTTATTTATTAAGCTGTCACTCGTGGTTATAGGAGAAAATAATTCAAAGAAATTGCGTTATTTCCTGGATGTAAATGTTTGTGTGTAAAATTCGTTTATAGAGAAGGTCTTAAAGGCGATTTGTTTTGATATAGTAGCTTCATGAGATTGCTATTGCACCTCTGACCGTAACTGACTATAGCATGACCCCTGTATTTCTCAAAGGATTAGACTAAATAAATAAAATAAAGTATGCTCTTTTCTCCTTATCAGTAACTGTTACTGTCAGCCTCCGTCATCCCACTGCTGGAGAAAAGCCTCCCCTCACGATTTCCATGTCTGTCTATCTTGAGCTGTTGTGTTCCATTTTATATTAAATTTGTATAGGTCACCTCGCCATCTTCTTCTAGTATCAGTAACATAAGTACTTTTTTTTATAGATATTTAATTTGGCATTTTCAGACATTCACGAGTTGAGAGTTGAGAGTTTAGAGGCTGATTTGACTCGAGCCAGTAATAGGAAAGAAGTCGCGAAAGATCATACAAAATGAAGTATTCTCTTTTCAGACGTTAAGACTAAATTAGGTGAGTCCGATATAATGTAGACAATTGCTTGTAGGCAATAGTAGAAAAACCACTATAAGTTAAAGTCTCGAAAATGTTGAAGAAGAATTCGGAGTAGTCAGCAGAGGTCGAAATGGCTTAGTGTTCAGAGCGCCTGGAGTATTTATCTGGGAGGCGCAGGTTCCAACCCTGCTCACGGGCGTGTTTTTCTTTCCAAAAAAAATTTAAAACTTTAGAGTTAACTACGCATATGTTAATACGTTTAAAAAGTTATCTCTATATAATATATTTTCGGGACACTAAACATAAGCCATTCTGATAAAGACGCCATCTTAACACCAGAACAAAACTTTCTAAAAAGCCCATTTATAATATTATTCAAGAATGAAAGGACACACTATATCTCACACAAGGTTTTCTAGAAAATGTTGGAAAAGCACATTTATTCATGTAATTTAAAGAAGTAATAGTGAGACACAAAATATATTTACATTACTAGGTGAGCATTCTACTGCATATATGTAACCCTGATGGCTCGTTTACATTGATATAGTGGAGCCTCGTTTATATTGTGCTGGTAGATTGTATGTATGTATGTTGAAACTTGGTCGTGCAGTTCTAGGGAAAGAATTGCCTTTATCCCATATTTCAGACTTAGTGGTTTAGTTTAGCTAGAAGATTCTGTTAAAAATATACTGCTATCACCAATCTGTTAACTGTCATTGCTCTTTCCTTATTATTATATTTTGATCTTCTCTGGTGGGGTTACTTGTGGGGTCTTGAAACTAAATTAACAATTCCAATCAAATTCCAATATTAACTAAACACCTTAAAATCTGCATTACAGTTACCTCAATTTTAAAGCATGTTGTCTTCATATTGTCTCGAATCTGTAATAATTTTTTAGACATTTTTGCATCTTAAAGTATGAACTGACATATTTCTAATGTCAATCAAGCGGTTTTATTTTCAAGAGTAAGCCTACTGATTATACTTTTTAACGGTCAAGGCTCATATGCAGTATTTGAGAAAATTGCTCAATACAGAATATAATTTTATATATATCAAGTTGCGTTACAGGACACCGTGAGAGAGTACGACAACGGTTTGAAAAGCAGTAGGTTTTTTTTTTTATACTATTGGTTTTATTTTACTGTTATGTAATGCCCATTTAAAATAATATCATTAATACAAAAGTAACTTTATCCGTTTGTTTATTAAGTTCTAGCTGAACGATTTTTGTTGAATTGTGTATAGAGATATAATTACCTTTTACGTTGGAAAAGAACATAGGCTATCTTTTATCGCATCGTATTCAATTATAATTTGTGTCTTATAAAACTGCACGTAAATGAACTTAGAATTGAATGGTTGCGGGCTGAGATACAATATCTGAGTTATTTATTTCCGTCGGCATGGCATGAAAAATGTCTCTCTTTCAAGCTTTTGCCGTACCCGTAGTATTTCAACGATTCCTTACAACAAATAATTTGCAAGTACTGTAGTCATCATCCATCAATCTCAGGAACACATTTTACAATCTTTAAATTTATTTTACTGAGTGTAAAACGAATAGTAGCAGTCGAGTTTCGTTAAACAAGAATGCCTCCAGTATTTACATTGCATTGTGAGTCAAAATTATTAAATATTTAATTTATGCAACGGTTATAAATCTGGGCAGCTTTGCTGTAAATAATAAAAATGAGGGCATTTGTATTTTTAAATAAAAAAGGTATAGCCTCTTGGTTTTTGTGGCCGGTTGATTAAAATGAAATGGCCATCTATTGAACTTAATTATCAAGGGAATATTATTCTATGAGCGTTCTATGAAGTGCTCTAAATTATCAAAACTGCAATGCTTGATAGGTAATATGGTTAGCACCATTTTTAAAATCAAATGATGATATGAAAAAAATAATTCAATCGTATTATTTGCTGCTGCTATTCCCCGAAGGGATAGACAGAGGTGTGCACAGTTTTACACCCACATTTCACCAATACTATTATTAAGTCCCATGTAATAGGTGGTGAGCCTATCGCCATCTACCGGGCACAATTTCAAACTCCGGGCTACTACTGAGAATTTCCTAACAGAAAAATTCAATAACACTTTGCCCGACCCGGGAATCGAACTCGAGACCATGAGGTCTGCAGTCGCCCTTGGGACCACTAGACCAACAAGGCAGTTCTTTGGCATTTTCTTGTTCTTTCTGATTCAGTTCAATTTTAAATAACATTACTCGATAATTATTTTATCCTTCTTCGATTCAAATCAATAAAGTGTAAAGTCATAACAATGATTTACCTACAGTAATTTGATGCACGATACTCGATTAACCAGGCTATCGTAACAGGCAAGTAGCTTGATAAATCGAGTATCTGTCTACGTGTCTAGGTGAATAGTTTACAATCGATGCTACATCGCCACGGCATTTTATATCGATCTATATGACTTTGAAAGCTTAGATTTCATATTTACAATGCCTCGATCTAGTGGACGTAAGAGGAAATTTTATAAATTTTATTTAATAAAATAATTGGGGGTAATTTCTCAATATGAAAGAAATAAATACTCATACATATTGTAAATACCCATGCTCTCATTAGCATAGTCTGGTGAGGATTGTACAACTTTAATACTAGTTAAGTACAAAGAAGATATTATTCTTTTATGTACTTAAGAACAAAACACAATTGTTTTTCTTGTAATTATAGAAAAAAATTAAGGAAAATAGGTAACTTTGCTTACATAAATATATTTAGAGCTCAGGCAGGGATATCCCTGCCCTATTCAGTCACTATACTGACTGATAGTGACTTATTAGTAGCGATGACGTCACCATAAGACATATCAATGTGGAAAGAGATTTCAAAATAGTGAGCAGAGGTCGGTATAACTTAGTTGGCAGAGCGCCAGGAGTTAATATCCGGAAGGCACAGGTTAAAATGTTACTTATGAAAGGTTTTTTTTGTTTCTTTCTGCAAAAAATAATAACTTGAGGTGTTTATATTGTGTAAAATTTTAATATCAGCGACTATACACGAACCTACGTCAATTAATTATATCCGTTATGATATTATCTGCGTGTTCCAAAGTATCCTTCCTGATGAGGGTCACTGTCAAGAACAATCTTATAACTCGTATTATGTTATGTCCAGTTAAGTAAACAATGTATTTGATGGAGAAAGGGCTTAGATATGTTCTGTTTGTCTTTATTTTGTTATTGCAAGTTTATGTAATTTTTTTCTTCTTCTATCCAATAAGACAGGGCTGGACGCGGGAATGTATAAATGCTTTTTTTGTATAGTAACTTTCGTGAGACACATTCATATTAATTATAGTTTAACGGTTATTACTCACGCGCATACTTCGGGATTGCCCGACTAGTTTCGAACTCGAACGGAGCTCTTATTCATGAGCTGAGCCCGTGGCAATGTCGCGAGTCAAACTAATGAATAAGAGCTCCGTTCGAGATCGAAACTAGTCGGGCAATCCCGAAGTATGCGCGTGAGTAATAACCGTTAAACTATAATTAATATGTATAAATGCTGCATTGGTCTAGTGGTCCCAAGCACGACTGCTGAGCATGAGGTCCGTGGCTTGAGTCTTGAGGCAATAAGAATGCAATACCATAAAAAATTACCATAACCAATGTATCAATTGAGTATCATTAAGTGGTGTGTCAATGGATTACTTAAATAAAAATAATTGGTCTTCAAATGACTTCACACTAAACTATCATTGAACTGTCATTTCTGGTGAAAAATGACAGTACTTGGTGGAGATGTCATTGAAGTTTTTGCAGACTACCAATTCAGTCACAATCGGGTGTGTGTCTAAATGGGGTGGCGCTTGGATGTGAATTGTATGTAATTTTATTTTAATTAGTAGACTCAGATCCTTGTATTGATTTACAGGTCAAGCAGTGTTATACGGAAATTCTTAGTAGTAGCCGGATTATGGAATTGAGTCCGGTAGATGACGATATGCTCACCACATGACTCAAAAACTCATTATCGCTTTGGTCAATTGAATCGAAAATCGAAAATTGCTCGAGAATCGAACTCCAGACCTCATGTTCAGTACCCTCCGAACTCAGCACTGCTGCAGTCGCCCTTGGTTAAACAAACGACGCAGTCAAATTACCAGATGCAATAGATTTGTATAGTAAAATTTTGTACTTCTCCGATCAAATGAGTTAAAAATACAAATAAATTTTTATTATAATTAGGTTTTATAAATACAACGCAAGGTAAGAGTCTCGTGGTGAATGCTGCTGATCCCGGGACCCCGGTAGAGGTTAGTGAAAGACCGTCTGGTTTTCAGGAGTACTGCACAGCGTCAAAAATAGATTTTCCACCGATAAAAAAAAAGTTAAAATACATACATACGTATAATTGTCATACAATCATTCCTGTTTCCCATTGGGGTAGACATCCATTTGCGACGATTGTGACACATCGTTTTTGCTTCACATATGTTCATTGACCTCTTCATGCATGCTCTTCGATTTAGGTGGTTCCTGATCTGACCTTTTTTGAGGACGTCCGAGATTTTATTGCGGTGGTCGTCGAGGTCGGCGTGCTCCGACTCTTCCATCCACTCACGCCTCATGTACTAGTTTTGTCAATCGTCTTTCATGCATCCTTCCTACATGCTCAAAACGTCTTAGCATGCCTTTCTCAATCCCCGTCACTACATCCTCTTTCATTCCACAACGTTCCCTTAACGCGCTGTTTCTCACTGTATCTTTCAAAAAAAGTTAAGGGCTTCATAAACCTTTGGAAAGAAACCAAAATAATTATTATGACATTTATTTATTACTGTTAATTTAGTAATGCCTAATAATTTGTTAATCTGTTTAACGTTACATAAACCAAGGTTTATATTGGATGATTTATATTATTTTGTAAATAGAAACGACATGAAATATTGTCGGCAAAACCTTTAGCGAGATCGCGTTCTATTTTAGTTAAAATTATCATAAATATTTGGGATTGTAAGAGCAAAGAGAATTAATTAATTTAGTTCCGCACTTGCTAATTTAGTGATGAATATTTAAACATAACATAGCATCACGCTTGTATTTCCCGAAGGGGTAGGCAAAGATGTACACAGTTGTACACCCACATTTCACGAATGTAGAGGTGGAAATCGTTGTAGCTAGTCTCTCCACCATTGCGCTAAACGCGCGGTCTTTTATATTAATAAATATATAGCATCACGCCCGTATTTCTCGAAGAGGTAGGTAGAGATTGTACAACCACATTTCACCAATGCTGTTATTAAGTCTCATGTATCTTATAGTTGGTGAGCTTATTGCCATCTACTAGGTACAATAACAAACTCTGGGCTGCTATTGGGAATTTTTACAGAAAATCCTAATAACATTCGGCCCGACTCGGGAATGGGACCCAGGACCTCATGCTCAGTAGTCACGCTTGGGGTTACTAAACTAACGTTTATTTTTTTTATTTATTTTTTTAAAAATGTTGCCCCGCACTAGGAATTTCTTCCTGTGTCGTGGGTGTGTTTACAGACATATAATCTCACAAGCACACACACCCCCAGACCCGGAGCAATTATCTATAGATCGTACAAATATTTGCTCCGTGCAGGAATCGAACCTGCTTCACGCAGCGCAGCAGTCGGTCTCTCGACCGCTGCGCCAACCGCGCTGTCAATTAATACATAATATATATTTATATTATTAGTAAATATGTTATGGACATGATCAGTAATACAAATATTTTAAGGTGTCTATCAATATGAAAAAAAGTCCGTTGGCGAATAACATGTCCAGCATATGTTATTCGCCAAGCAACTAAGAGTAAAATTTACTAGTATTATGCGAAATGTTTGTAGCATTTGTATAATAAAATGACAATGTACGCGTGTATTTGTGCTACATACATTTTTGTCCTTTGTTCCATTTCGGTTTCAAAGAATTATACTACGCATTAAAATAAATTAATTTATATAAATAATTTATAATTTCACTTTTGCATATGGCATATGTACTTTCTTAGTTAATCTAAGACATCACAGACATACGGTGATGGAAAACATTGTAACCCTGGACTTCATAGTCTGAAATCGCCAACCCGCAGTGAGCTAGCGTGGTGATCAATGCTCTGGACCACAGCGCCAACCGCGAGTGAAAGAAAAAAATAATGAAAAAGAAAACCATAAAAAAACAGTAATCTTAGATTAAAGGAACATTACACGTACTAAAGTAAGTACGATCAATAAATAGATCTTAAACAATTCTGTATTTTAACAACATTCTTCTTAATGTTAAGATTGTCATCCAAATCGAATTATAAGACGAGAATATACAATATTGATTTGATTAAAACCTTTTTACATAGAACCTGTAATTAACAAGGGTTGCGATTTCCTTTCAAAAAGACAAATTGCAAGCAATTCACGAAAGAGGCCCTTTCACAAAAATAAAAAGAAATTGATCTTCAAAATGAGAACGCGGGAATTTAAATTGAATTTAGACAAAGGACGGGTTTAATTAATTTAACGGTTAATCTTAATACAAACGGTACCGGAATCTGCTTGATAATGTTTTTGTTTAAACTTGCTATTAGTTAAAACAAAGTGTGGAATTCAAATAAATGGAACAAGATTCATGGTAGCAGTGATAGTTTAGTGGTCTGACCGTTGGACTTGCAAGTAAAACGCAGTGATAGCCTAGTGGTCTGACCGTTGGACTGGCAAGTAAAACGCAGTGATAGCCTAGTGGTCTGACCGTTGGACTGGCAAGTAAAACGCAGTGATAGCCTAGTGGTCTGACCGTTGGACTGGCAAGTAAAACGCAGTGGTAGCCTTTTAGTCTGACCGTTGGACTGGCTAGCAAAAAGCGGTGATAGCCTAGTGGTCTGACCGTTGGACTGGCAAGTAAAACCCAATGATAGCCTTGAAGTCTGACCGTTGGCCTGGCTAGCAAAAAGCGGTGATAGCCTAGTGGTCTGACCATTGGACCAGCAAGTAAAACGCAGTGATAGCCTAGTGGTCTGACCGTATAGCTGATTGTAATAAGTCTGTTGTTTGTTATAAATGCAGGAGGTTCTTAAGTCGAATCATATGTTTTTTAATGTCTTGTAAATTGAATTTGTACGGAGTAGTGTAATTTTGATGTTTTTTTATTGATGGGGCAATTTTTTTTTTACATTGGACGAATTTGGATTGCTGTAAAAACAGCCTATGGGTTGAAAAATAGGTATAAATTGATTTTTCGTTCACCTGTAAACAGATTCAGTGAAAACTTCGCACGCATATTACGTACGTTTAACTTATAAAAAAACCGGACAGACCAGGTATTTTAACCGGACATTTGGGTAAAAAGGCCGGTCACTCTTATTTTGCAGTAAAATAAGGGTTTTTATCATTCAACGTAAAATCTTCTGAATGTAAAAAAACCGACAAGCCGGACACCGTCTAATTTGGCCGGACACGCAACCAAAAAGCCTAACTGTGTCCGGCTTTATCTGGAGGCCTGGCAACGCTAACTATGCAGTGTATTTTGAAGTCGAATAATGATTGATAAGCTTAAACAGTTACCTATTAAAAAAAAAACTTTGCAGTAAAAAATACCAGTCTATTTCTGACCCACTGCAGGGCAAGGGCTCTTCTCATACAGAGAAGGCACGAGCTTAATCACCACGCTAGCTCACTGCGGGTTGGCGATTTCAGACTACCAAGTCCAGGTTTCCTCACGATGTTTTCTTCACCGTATATCTGTGATGTCTAAGATTAAGTAAAAAAGTTTATATGACAATGAAAAAGTCTCATTGGTAGATGCCAGGTTTTAACCCATAACCTGTGGCTTAGGAGGCGAGCCCGTAATCACTTGGCCACTATGACATTTTCTTATTTATTTATATAAAAATCATTTTTAGTTACATAACATAGCATTACGCCTGTATATCCGAAGGGGTAGGCAGAGGTGCACACAGTTGTACACCTACATTTCACCAATGCTGTTATTAAGTCCCATGTAATAGGTGGTGAGCCTATTGCCATCAACCGGGCACAATTCCAAAACTCAGGGCTGTTACTGAGAATTTCCTAACAGAAAAACTCAATAGCACTTTGCCCGACCCGGGAATTGAACCCGAGACCTCCTGCTCAGCAGTCGCGTTCGGGACCACTAGACCAAGAGGCAGTTGATATTATATTAATATTTCTTATTATTGCGTGTACTCAAATTGGTTATATCTTTGCATTTCTGTAAACTCCATGAATTTGAGCGATACCTCGGATGGAATTCACTGATGAATTTAATTGGTAATGAACAAACATTTTTTGGAAGGAGTCAACAAGTTACCTTAGAAGAGATTCATTTTTTAAATTAATGATTGCTAAATAGATATCCATATTTAATTACCAAATTGGCGCCTTCTGAAAATGAGAAGGGAATTTAAAATTTAATAGATACGAACATGCGACACGGTAGCTCAGTTGAAAGAACCATGACACGGTATATTAACAGACACGAGTTCAAGTCTCGTGTATATTATTTTTTAATATTTCCTTAGAAAATAATAATCAATACAGGCATTACGTGGCGACGTAACATGTATAAAAAAGCCTAATGATCTATGTTTAGTTGTATGAAAATTAATATTCTGATATAAGATTTTTCTTCACATTATTGTATATGCTACATATTTAATATTATATATATTTTTAAAGAAATATTTTTTTTATTTTAAAATTAGACGTACGTACTGTAAAACATATTCGCACGATATTTTCGTGGTGATTTTTTCTTATTAATTTTCATTGAATCGCATGCATGCATGCATGAACGATTTCCTGTGGTACAGAATTTTAATATAAATAACCCGCGATATTTTATTTCATTCCGGATTCAGCATCGTTTAAAAAATAACCTGAAAAAAAATTATACAAAAAAATTTATACGAATCGCATAAATAAATAATTTATTAATTATTACCCCTGCTTACCTTAAAAAGAGGTAAAATAATACAATATCTTTCGAAAAGAAAACAGCGTTGAGGTAAATAATAAAAGGAGCAAACGCTTCAGCTATTTTTATGTAAATTACATGAGCACGTGACTCGGGTCTAAAAAATATGAAAAAAAAAAGTTCATAGTTTTACCCGAACATGTTTGTATATTATGTAAAAAGTCGTCTAGTATTATCCTAAAAATACCGAGAGCAAACTATCAAATTTTTTTGGGTTTGTGATTTTACAATTTTAACTTATATTAATTTAAAGTATGTATTTTATTTTTATTTTTCAAGTTTTTTTTTAAATATTCCCCTCTAAATTTATTTCTGAAAGGAAAAACAATAAATTCGTAATACACATCCAACTTTACAACACGAAAATAAATTTGTTCAATTGAGTCCTCTTACAGACGTAAAATATTATTTCTAACATTTAAAAGACGAGCAGTATTTTTTAAGAAAAACTCCAAGACAAAAATAATTGATCACGGAAATAATAAAACAGAAAATAAAGTTTTTAAAAATTTAATGCTTTTCATACCATCGTCCAATCCGTACAAGCCGCTACCATTCGCTTTCACAATTATATTGTACGTTGAACTATCAGACAAAAACTTATCCACTTTTTACATAACAATATGACACACAATGAAAACCTGTACGCTTGCTACGAACACAAACATAATTCCTCTTAAGATACTCTATGGAAATTACGAAAGTAATTGCTCAACCACGTAGGCGCGCTACGACAGGAGTCTACGAGCGGACTGCCGTAGCTTTCAGCCCGTAGCTACGAAGCTACGATATCTTATGTCACCCGTCCCGCTCACTCGGTATTGTTTTTATATATCTGTCTTTGTCACTAAATACGGTATCTCAAATAAGAGTAGACTGTTTGGTGAAGGCTTGAACTAAAATCATTGTTGCCATTTTAATGCTAAGAATTTTTCTTTTTTATTTGCATGTGTGTGTGTGACTTTTGTATTGTTTGATTCTCGTATGCGAGGTGTGAAAAGGGTTTATGTAAATTGACAATGTAAAAGGGTTTTGTTTGAAGGTATTTTGATTTTAATACATGGGTTGTATGTGTTGATGACCCGAGTCCTGTCCTTTAAATGGATTAGTCCGAGATTTTTAAAACATTTTTATTTATCTAAAGACTGCTTCGTTGGTGTTGTGATCGTAAGCTCAGTTGCTGTGTGTGAAGTTCTGGGTTCAATTTCCGGGTCGGGAAAAGTGTTATTGAGTGTTTCTGTTAGGAAATTCTCAGTAGTAGCCCGGTGATAGGAATTCGAACCCAATTGGTGGCAATAGACTCACCACCTTTACATGAGATTTTTAACTGTATCGGCGAAGTGAGGGTCTGCAATTGTTCTCATTTGTCTAACTATTAAGTTTTTTTGATGTTTTAAAAGAGTTATTTCTTCCGAAAGCATCGCGCTGTTATTCTCTGAGGGAGTCTGTATTACCTCAGAAAATATCCATCAAACTATCTTGAGCACAACATTTACAATCTTGTAAAAAAAAAAAAAACAAAATATCAGCACCACAGTTGGTGCAGTTTTGGTGTGTGTTAATGGACTTCTGTATGTACCATAAACTTAGGCTAGAAAAAATATCCTAAGTCTATGTGCAGTCTACAATTGTACACTCTCGTTTCATCAATGCTGTTATGAAATCCCATGTAATAAGTGGCGAGCCTATTGCCATCTACCGAGCACAATTCCAAAGTCCAGGCTGCTAGTTAGACTTTCTTAGCAGAAAAACTGAATAATACTTTGCCAGACTCGAGAATCGAACTCGGGACCTCATGCTCAGCTGTTTCACTTGGAATCACTAGACCAACGAGGCAATCTGAATATTCGTTTGTATGTGTATATTTGGGTGCGCATTTTATGACGGTCATGATGTAGGGACGGCGAGATTATTTTTTATTGCTGCTAACTTGCGAAAGGTTTTGGATTCGGAATAGATAATAACAGTCATAACTTCTCAGGACTTTCTTTTATTATAAATTTTGTTTTATTCTGGAGTTGTCTTGCGTCATTTTATGGTTTGTTTGTAGGGTTCATGTATGTATGATCGTGATTTCTGAATGCCTGAACCGATTTCGATGTATGGGGTATCGTTGGAATCCTTACACTATCTTGGGTAACGTAGGCGAGTAAGATTTTAAATGGCAGGCGTGCTTTTTAATTAATTTCATTAATTCAAGTTATTTTTTTTATCAAAAATGGGTCTACGTTTGGCCACCAACTCGTCTGATGGCAAGTGACGGACCACAGTCCAGCATGGAGCACGTATATCCTAAATAAATGAATTTACTTTAAAGTAGAGTGGATAGATTTGGGGAGAACGATAGTTGGGGAGTTGATGCAATGCCCAGACCCGTCTCCCACAACGGTTGCACCGGACTACATCCCGAAACACGACTAGGTCGCTTCACGGCACGGCTTCGTGCAGTAGGTGGTAACCAGCCACGGCCAAAGCCTTCCACCAAAGTTGTGTTGCCTGTTTTGCCACAACCAGGGGGCCACGTGTATATAGGGATTCCATTTTAAGGGTGTACTCCTACGAACGCCATCAACTCAGCCCCCAAAAAAATCTAAATAAATCATACCTTTATTCCTCCAAAAGTGAGGTAAACATCATTAGCTTAATTCATCATAATTATTCTACTCCCTCGTTGACATAGTGGTCCCAATCGCGACAGCTAAGCACGAGGCCCTGGGTTCGATTCCCAGGTCGGGCAATGTGTTATTGGATTTTTCTGTAAGGAAACTAAACTTTCAGTAGCTGCCTGGAGTTTGGATTTGTGGCCGGTAGATGGCAATAGGCTCACCACATGTTATATGGGACTTAATAACAGAATTCGTGAAATGTGAGTGTACAATTGTGTAGGTACACCTTTGCTAACCCCTTCGGGGAATACATCATAATCGTGATGATATGTTGTTATGTTAAGTTATTATTCTACATATATTATAAATGCGAAAGTTTGTAAGAGGCCGGAAAAAGGAGTTGTAATATTTGTATTTTACAATTATTATTGTTAGCTATATCTTTTGAACTGCAGCTTTGGCTAAATTGTGTCAGAGTGAGGGTCCTGTGTTTGTGTCTCGGTTATGACAGTTTCTTCATGTTTTTCTATCTAGGAAAAGAAGCAGCTATATCTTACACGTTACTTAATAACGGCATTCAGTGAAATGTGTGTGTAATACAGTAATGTTAAGTATGTATATACGGATAACGGTAATGACGTCACCGAAGGACATTTAAAATGTGCAATAAGAATTCGGGCTGCATGAGCAGAGGTCAAGATGGCTTAGCGGTCGGAGTGCCAGGAGTATTTATGCGGGAGGCGCAGGTTCGAATCCTGCTCCCGACCGCATTTTTGTCTTTCCATGAAAATTTGTAACTCTCAAGGGTATATATTTTTAATATTTATTTTCTGTTTTTGCTTGTACTATTAAGAGTTCGGCCACGAGAGTGATATAAATACTTTATTTTTCTTTCTTTCTTTTATTAATTTAAATGTTAATTTTAAATTCTACAACGGTGTTATTTTTCTTGATGTTTGGTTGTCCGTTGTACGAGCAGTTATCGCCTTTCCAGTACTATGAATATTTCAAATTATTGATTGTTTCCACTGAACTCACTTAAGCCAAGAAGTACCTACGCTGAAGTGAATGTATTTGACTTATGTAAAAACCCTTTTAAACTAAGTCCCCTCATATTAGGACCATTTAATTATTATAAAGAAATCTTCACAAAACGCTTTAATGTTGCTGTCATTAGTTCAATTATGTACATACACGATTTTCATTGAAAAATGCATGCAGGTACTTATTTTGCCTTGTGTTTAATAAGCCACGTATGTTTGTAGTCGACTCGGCTAAGGTTAGGTTTTCATAAAAATGTCAAAGTTAAAATCTTGACCGTGACACAGATACTTCACAAAGACCCAATGTTGGCAGTGTTTGCTGTCGCGACGAAGTTTTGGATGCGAAAAGAGAATTTAGCCGGACAATGTGTTTGCTTTTATTTTGAAGTGTTTTTTTTTCGTTTCGTCAAAATTTTTTAACACTACTACATTGTTATAACCTTTTATGAGTGTAAAAATTACTTACTGGCTAACACCACATGTATAATATTCTAATTTAAATACATAAATGAAATTTACAACTAGCCACAGCAGTTTAATATCTTACCTAATTTGGTATATCATAACATAAAATGAATTTGGATTGTAATATTAAAATTAATTGATACTTGAAATTATTTTAATTTTTGTAATAAAAAAAAAATCTACGTGATAGGAGTGGCCCTATTCAGAAAATTTATATGGAAGAACGAAGTTTGCGGGGCACAGCTAGTACTTCTATATCATTCAGATAACTACATATATAAAATTATGTATTTTAAAAAGTGCATTGTATACATTTTTGTGCTCGTGATTGTACATAATACGAAATTGAAACAGTTACAGTTCCACAATGTGACTTTTTCAATGTCATCATATGTACTTTAGTTACATTTTGGACCTGAGCAGACATGCTGTTTTCAGTATCGGAGATTGGCAATTTGGCGATTGTATCAAAATTGCATCCCGTAATGGTCACTCGTTGAGTCCGGTGGCGGTAACCAAATGGCGCGATACATCGTTCATTCACAGTATTGGGCTTACAAAAAAATAAAAAAATACTAATCGTTAGGCCGCGTTAGGCCTTCCCAGACTTAGCTAGTCTTAGAAATTACAGACAGGTGAAGGAAAAGGTCTTTATTATCCCGTACGTGGGATAGTTATTAACACAAAAATGTATAACTTCAAAATTCTGAGTTCAAAATTCATATAGAAAAATGCTATAATTTAATTAATTATATATATATTAATTATAATTTCCTGTATTACTTTTGTAAATTATCCCATTGTTTCTGAATGATAATTGTTTCCACGTAAATAAACCGTTTCTCCAATACATTTCCCATTTTCCTAACTTCATCGTCGCAACTTACCCTTCGCATTATTTTAATTTAATTGAAATGTTTAACTAAATAAAAGTAGCTAAACTGCAAATTGAAGTGCTGGGAGACTTTCTTAACAGTCTGTCCTCACGACAATGCTTGGCCTGGTTCATTCTTGATTCATGAATTGGTTTTAGTCGCGAAAACGGGATTTCACCTAATAAATCTTTTCTGCTTACTGACTGTCTCGTTGGTCCACCTACCAACCAACTACCTCAATTCAACTCAGCAACTGAGCATGAGGTTTTGAGTGTAATTCCCAGATTGGGTGTAGTTTTATTGGGTTTTTCTTATTGGAAATTCTCAGTTATAGCCCAGAGTTTGGAATTATGCTCGCTAAATAGCAATAGGCTCACCACCTGGGACTTATTAATAGGATTGGTGAAATGTGGGTGTATAGCTGTTTACGCTCCTGCCAATTCCTTCGGGAAATACAGGCATGATGTAAAGTTATGTTTATCTTTAACATCGATCATGTGTCGTGTGGATTTAGGAGTTGGAATCAGCGTCATTGCTGGATAATCCACATATGAAAAAAAAAAGATCCGTTTTGAGCATGTGGTAAGTCCCTACATCCTCCATCTATCTGTCACTTGTTTGTATCTTTAAAACCATAACAGCTTCCCTGGAAATATTATACATTTGGCCAGTATTTTTTTTTATTATTAGTCTACGCACAGCGTGTTGGTCTTCGTGCTGAGCGTGAGATGCAGACAAGCATGGCGAGCAAAGCGGATGCGACAAGCGAAGTCAGCTCAGATGGCGGAGCGAGTGCAGCGAGGGCCGGGGTAGCAGCCCGTGGGCGCCGTATTGTGGTACGACTGACGCGCCGCGCGCTGCGCGACCAACTGCTGCAGAGCGCGCGCGTGCGGCGAGGAGCCACCACGGCCGATCTCGGAATAACCGCGCACCCGCGCCGCTTCTTCCTAAACGAGAGGCTCACTAAAACTAATAAGCACCTATTTTACCGAGTGCGTGAAGCTGGCAATCGTCTAGGGTGGCGATACACGTGGACGAAGTTCGGGCGCATTCTGGCCAAGCAGGGTGATGGCAAACACACTCATTGCATCCGCTCGGAGGAGGATCTCGTGCGTGTTTTTGGCTGTGAAGTGCCTACAGACAAGGTGGTTTAACAAAGCAGTCTTCAGTACATTCAAAAAGGCAATGTATAGAAATGACTACTTAATACTAAGTAATAACTGACTACGTAATAATAAGTTCTTCTATTCTTTTTCTGGTTTTAGTTTTTTTAGAAACTTCTGTGCTGGGCTGGAACTTTTCCTACCTCAGCATAATATATTGGTGCCATTATATGCCCCGTCAGCCCGAGCAATCGTAAACTATCAACACAATTTATTAATAGTACACTCGCCCACAATTTATTTTTACTATTTTGTCTATTCTGATGAGTTATTTACAATATCATACTTCATAATACAATCTATAATATATACAGAAATTCTTATATACAGAATATATATACTACATAATCTAACAGGTTCTTTATTACAAACTATATTTAAAACTAATTACAAAACTGACTGCACAAAAAATTATGCATATAATAAACATGAATAAAACGAAAAATCTCAAAATTGGATTATTTAATGCAGGTTCACTTGGTTCTCGTCATGACGAATTTCTAGTGGCTATGGAAAGTCTTGCATTGGACATTATGGCGATAAACGAGACCTGGCTCAGGGAGGGGGAGGGGGGCCGCGCGCCATTAGTGCCGGGTTATCGGCTCCAGCACGTGCCGCGCCCGACCAACATATGTGGCGGCCGAGGTGGCGGGGTTGGATTCTATGTACGCCGCGGTATTCGTGTACGTGCTGTACCGCATCCACCCGCACAGCAGGTTGAGCAGATGTGGCTGAAATTAAACATTAACACCCAGTCAGTTATCATTGGTACTGCCTACAGACCACCGTGGCTCGATGTGAACATCTTCCTTGATGCCATGACCGACTCACTCACTTCATTTGCTAGCACAGATAAAGTGGTATTACTTGGTGACTTCAACATAAATTTACTAAACCAAACAGGAAATAAAACTAAACTTCTTAACAATTTCCTACTATATTCTAAATTAAAACAAATTATAAGCAAGCCAACACATTTTACAGACCATAGTGAAACACTAATAGATATAGTATGCACTGATGTTCGCGTGTGTGGGGTTTCAGTATTACATATACCGGAATTGGGTCACCATGCCATAGTTTCTGCAGAATTTAATTTCAAATTAGAAAAACCTATTCCACATTGGATAACTTTCAGGCCACTTAAGGATATATTGTTGGACATTTTCTATGATGACTTAAACAAAATAAATTGGGAGATTATTGAAAGTCTGGAAGATGTCAATTCCATGGTAGCAACATTTAATTACTTTATGCAAAGATTATTTGACTTGCATGCACCTTATAAAAGAGTTTTAATAAAGGAGAAACCATGCCCATGGATAACAGATACTATTAAGGAAATGATTAAGTTGCGGGACAAGTGCCATAATAAGTCCAAGATCACACAGTCTGATCATCACATCAAGTCCTACAAAGACCTGAAGTACCTTGTTCGAGCCGCAATTGAGAGTGAGAAGTGTGCTTATTTTAAAACATTCATTAATAATAACATTAAACAACCTAAAAAGTTATGGAAGCATATCAAATCAACAATAGCCATAACAAACAAACAAGACCACATATTACCTCATCTGTGTAATGACCCTGATATTATTAATCAACACTTTTTGGATGTACCGGGTAGTGGTGGGGTTATGATTTCAGATTTAACTTATTTTGAGTTTAATAAATATGGAACTGCTGAGTTCCAACTTCAACCAGTTAATAAAGATGTTGTACTTCAACTTCTACGCAGCCTCAAATCAAATGCTCAGGGTTCTGATAACATCTCATTAGAGATGTTGATGATGACACTCCCTCGTACATTAGCAGCAATAACATGTATTATCAATAGATCCATAGCAACCTCTTCCTTTCCGGATCTGTGGAAAATGGCAATAGTTAGGCCCATACCAAAAGTTAATAACCCTACTGGTGCAAAGGACCTTCGTCCAATTAGCCTCTTGCCTTGTCTCTCTAAGATTTTAGAGAAGGTTGTGTCTAACCAGCTTAGGGAATACCTTGAGAAACATCAGATCTTACCCGCAGCACAATCAGGATTTCGTAAAGGGCATAGTACAGCAACAGCGCTCCTGGATGTAGTTGGGAATATTTTGGAAGCCAGAGACCAGGGTATGGGAACCATGCTAGTCCTTTTAGATTTTTCTCGTGCCTTTGATTCGATTAACACCTCACTCCTTCTATCTAAGCTGTCATACTATGGGTGCGATATTAATACAATAAAATGGTTTGATAGTTACCTGAGTCACCGGTCCCAGTTCGTTCAATGTACAAATGACAGAGAGGGAAATATGTTGTCTTCCGAACCGAGGGGTGTGAACAGGGGTGTGCCTCAGGGATCCATTCTTGGTCCACTTCTCTTCATTCTCTACAGCACAGACATTACCAACTGTTTGGTCAACACCAAATTTCACTTATATGCCGATGATTTGCAATTGTATCTGTCCTTTCACTCCCAGAAGACGGTAGAAGCTGTAAATAATATAAATGAAGATTTGGATAGGATTGCAGTATGGTCAAAAAGAAATTCATTGGTTTTAAATCCAAATAAGTCAAAGTTCTTGGTAATGGGGTCTAGGGAATGCATCAACAAAACACTTGCATACAATCTTAACCTCAAGATCCATGGCTGTCCCGTTGAACAAGTTCAGGAAGCTCGTAATCTTGGAGTTGTGTTTGATGGGCTGCTTAATTTTGAAACCCACATTTTGGAGGCTGTGCGCAACTGCTTTTATCGTCTCAGGCTTTTATACCGTATACGTCCCTACATAAGTGTGGATATGCGTATCATGCTATGTGAGTCACTAGTTTTATCCAAGCTGAATTACGCTGACACTGTGTATGGGACCTGCATCCTTGGTAGAACAGAAAAGATGATACAGCGTGTGCAAAATGCTTGTGCAAGGTTTTGCTTTCACGTCCCTCCGCGATCACATATCACTCCATTTTTAAATAATGGCAATCTAATGAAGATGTCAGCACGTAGACAACTCCATCTAGCCACCTTACTTTTTGATGTAATTTTGACAAAAAAACCGGATTATTTATACAGGAAACTGTCTTGGTCACGGGAATATAACAAAAAAAATACTAGGGCATCTGCTTACCGCTTGACAATCCCAAGACACAAAACTGCTGCGTTTCGTGGGAGTTTCAAATTCGCTGCCACTCGTTGCTGGAATGACCTGCCGCCTCCTTTTCGAGCCATAAAGACTCTAAATACCTTTCGTATTAAGTATAAACATCACTTGATGCATTATCAAAAGGAAAGCGCATAAACGTATTTTGGGTCTTCTTGTTATCGACAAACATCGAGTATGACAGCGTTGTTTCCTTACATCATAAGTATTAGCCAGCATGATGCAGCATTTCGTTGCAAATAGTTATATTCAGTAGATAGACACACAAAACCAATTTAACACAAAACACTGAAACAAATCTATTTTACACAACACTGACAAACAAAAAAAAAAAAAAAAAAAAAAACACAATATTATATTGACGAAAACCAACTCATTACATTTAATATTTTACTATTTAAACAATTCAATTTTTGTTTACACTTTAACATACAAATAAAATCAGTAAGTCAGACTCGGTGCGCACGGCCATAGTGTAGCGTCCCTTCGCTTCTCATTTCTGTAGGTTGTCAACCTGATAACTGTCATAGACAAGTGAAGTGGAGGCGCATAGAGGTTGGCGTATTACGGGTTTAAAAAAAAGAAATAAACGAGAGCTAAAAACGCGATTCTCTTCAATATTTATTTATATATATAATAAATAATTATAATATTTATTTAATATTTTGTATAACTATGTATGTATATAACATTGAATGCTAGTAGTTTTATTCATTTATCATATTTCTGTTAACACCCGTTCATATCAAATAAATAGTAGGTAAACTAATTAAGCTAAAGATGTGAAAGGTAGGTATGTTCGTTGGCTGTCCGTGGCATCACGTGAGGTCCTATCGGAACATCAGCGCTGCGGTATTTTTTAATTTAATGTCGTAGCATTATGCTGAGATAGGAGCCTTTTTTGGCCTGGCACAGGTTATTTCTTTTTAAGTACACGTATGTTGTTTCATGTTCGATTTCTATGGGTTTATTTTAAAATTTGTTTATAGTCTACTTTCTCTTTTGTAATTTCCTGTGCTAGTACAAAATAAAAACTTTTTCTTTCTCTTTCTCTTTCTTATTTCACCCAATCAAACTACTGCCATATTAAAAACATTTAACCCAAGGCTACTTCATAAAGAAAAACATTGTATGAAAGTATGATGGATTCAAGGTAGCATAATAAAAATGTATCGATATTCCATTATCGTATGCATTGCGAGCGCCGAAGATTATATGAAAATGCTTTAGTCTCAGAAAATAACCTTGGCGCGAAGGAGTTAATATTATTCATGTCACTTCAGCTACCTCTACTTTAGACATACGAACGTGTAGGATAGAAAGCAATTTACTTGATTTATTTACATAATTATATGATTTAACTTGAAAATAAAAAGAACTCGTTTAATGTAGTATGTATCCGGGAGCGTAGGTTAATGCATGTTAAGCATGTGATAGCTCATATGAAAAAAAAAGTGTATATATATTTTTGTGGAAATAAAAATTCGGTCGTGAGCAGGCTTCTAACCTGCGCCTCCCGGATGAATACTCCAGGCACCCTGACCAGTAAGTTAGATATAAGTTAAAAATATTAATAATGTTAGAGTTTGCCACGCATGCTTTAATTAATTTGAAAGATTCGACTAGGTTTCTGTGTTTATTTTTTTAATTTAACCAGGATTTTTTTGTACACATACATGGGTTTCGTAACGGTTGCTTACCGATTTACTTTACAGTGTGTAGTCATTATGAAAAGTGACAAAAAAGTACATCTCGACTTCTGCACCATGGTTCGCGATTTCGTTTCGCCCCGAACAAATATTTGTGAGCGTGTGTGATTTGTAATAATAATAGGATAATTACCTAATAGAGGGGAGATGTTTCACTTGAACTATATGAAAACGCTAAAAATACCATAGTAAATCTATTCCAATCTAAAAATTATCCCATCAAACTCAGTAAAATTTCATTTATCTTATTTTATGTTGTTAGGACTTCGGGAGCCTAATGTAAGAGTAGTTCAAGTCGCCCGCAGGCCTAACACTTGGCTTAGTGACTCCTTGTTCTTCCTACTCTAGTCCCCAATTCTTTGGAAGCGACGCAATATGTTTTTCTCTTCCATTCTGCTCTGTCAGACGTCATCTAATCGCTTACTCTCTTTTCATTCTTATCATCCTTTACACAATCCATCCATCTTTTCTTTGGTCTCGCTCTTTCTATCCATTCATATACCTATATTCATATTCATTACTTTCTTAGTCACATGTATTCACCCCTCCTCATCACGTGTCTATACCAAGACGAACATTGGGAGCTAAGTTGCCCGCGTCCGTAGGAGTGGATCCTACAAAACAGACAACACAACTCTGGTGGGAGGCTTAATCCGCAGCTGGTTACCACCCACTGGACGAAGCCGTGCCCTGAAGCGACCTAGTCGTGTTTCGGGATGTAGTCCGGTGCAACCGTTGTGGGAGACGGGTCTGGGCAGTTACATCAACTCCCTGTGCACCACAAGTTGTGCTTAACCTCAACGATCCTTACGTAACTTATCCTTACTTATAAGACCCTCAATGTTTCACACTAAATAATTTATTTTAGCCTAGTGTTAACATTAGCAAATCTAATTTAGTATTGAACGATGACCCGAGGCTAATCCCCAATAATTCGTAATTGAAACTAATGTAATACGATCAACTGTAATTGAACAATTAGAAAACGTGTTGGTTAACGGGCGGTTGAATTGAATATAGGGTTAGGAGGAGATATAAATTTTTCATAATAACAATAAGCTTAAAGTTATACATTTTAGGTCGTAAGCTCGGATAAATACTATAGATACTCTGTCAACTAAGCCATCTCCACCTCTGCTCATTACTCCGGATTCTTCTACCACATTTTAAGCGTCTAATAGTGACGTCATCGCCATCATATCTATTCAATCCCTTTACACTGATCATGACAATATTTTTCTTTAGACGAAAATTTTCAAATTTAGAGTTTGCTACGCGTGTGACAATGCATTTCAAAGAGTTATTACCTATAGCTTAATAACTGCATCATTAGACTATTAGCCGTAAGTGCAGCTGCTGAGCGTGAGGTCCTGGGACCGATTCCTGGATCGGACAAAGGGGTTGAGCTTTTCTGTTGCAGCAAATTCTCAGTAGTAGCCCAGAGTTAGGAAGTTGGCGGTGTATCAACCTCGTGCTTCGGAAAGCATGTAAAGCCGTCAGCGCTGCGCTTGATCTATCAAAGAGAACTGATGATCTTCTCGAAACCAACTGATAATCTTCAAACGGCTAATAACAGCTATTTTTAATCATGGCTAAGAAAATTCTCGATCAAGTTACGTTTACAACAAAAAACTAAATCAAAAACGCTCTATCCGTTTGGGAGCTACGATGCCACAGATAAATATGTTTGCATCGAGGGTAAGTAGGGTAATTAAATTCTTCTATCTGAAGCGTATATAGAATATTGTCGAACATTTTTTTATATATTTTCCCTGTACGTAATTTACACAGGAAGTTCGGAGCCGATGCTCGTATACAAAAATGACTGCTGCTAGTCAAAACTGGAAACTTTGAATAGTAACTGAGCCGATACTAGGTTATTCGTATTTTATTTTTTCCATTTACCGTATATTTAGGTTCGGTATTTCAATGGAAACGGTATACCCTTCAACTTTGCGCTCCAAAAGGATTCATAAACTTTGTTCTTTCATCATTTATCCGACGGGTTGCTATTCAGTATAAAGTATCATGAGTATATATAAAATTTCAATATCAATTTGGATCCTCGCTTTAATATATTGTGATAAAATGTTAGTTGGTCTTTAAAAATGAAAATGTTGTATTAAACATCTGATTATTTTTAATACGCGAAGCAAAATCTTTGTATCCCTTTTTAAGAAAATTACGCGGACGGAGGAGTTTTTTTGACACAGTTAAAGTTTATATGTAGAAGGAGCGCAGAAAGCTAATATTTGTATATAATATGCACTAGAAATACGTTAAATAAATAAAAAAAGTATAACACACACTACCATGCGTTTGACACACATACACATACTCATGTATTTTTGACAATTGAAATTAACACACACGTTTGACACAGAATCCAATTTTTTTTTAAATTTAAATTTGATTTTTTTTTAAGGTTCATTAATAACGTTCAAATTATGATCGAATTTCGGCCAGTGGGCGACCATCAGTTACTATTAATACCTGGAGAGAAAACTTTGCATCCCTTTTTAAGCATATTGCGCACATGAAGGCGTGTGAGAGACTTGGCACAGTCAACGTTTATTTGGAGAAGGTGTGCAGAAAGCCAAAATTTGCGTGTAATAAAAAATATGTTTTTATCAAAAAATAAAAAAGGTTTATTATATTTATTTTTACATTTCAGGAAAATAAATTTATACTATTTACAAGATAAGATTTGCCAAATTAGAATATAATTATGACAGTCGTTACAGGTAAAAATCTGACAACCAGTCATAACACGAGATATCGTGTTACCCGGTAACTGGATTGTGGAGGTCAGATAGGCAAGCGCTTCATGTAAAATACTGGTATTAAGGTTAAACATTAGGGATAAATCCTCACGTTTAGTTTTGAAATGCACTATTGAAATTAGTCATTTTATTCGACCGTGTGTCACCTCTACACCTACCCACTAAGAATGTTTGGATTATTTATTTCAAAACCCTAAGTGTTTGGTTGAACCAGCACTGCAAAATCAGCGAGTAAAATCATAGCGAATTTGTATGTCAAATGACACCATCAACATTTTCAACAATCAGTTTTGATTATAGTTTCATTTCTAAAAGTACAATTTTCTTTGCGAAATATTGGGTGAGATATTTCATTTTTTGCTGGCGTTGTTTTGAACTAAAATAATTGTTTGAAAGATTTGACTTTTGGTTTTAAGTTTCATTTGGGTATTTTATAAGAATTGTTCTTGAAGTCAAAGTCCTATCAGTCTGCGATAAAAATTAATAGTCTAATAATTATAAATCTGTCTATGATAGACAGATTTATAATTATTCTATATCTGAGCCGTTGGCTCGCTAATTAGCAGACACAATAGATTTTTATTGTTATGAAGTACGTATTTGTACGTGGCTGACCGGAAGGGTGATAAGTCACCCTTCCGGTCAGCCACGTGTGGAATGACAATCATAAATATAACAATACAAAACAAAAATACGTGCGTTCTATGATGGAGTGTATTCGCAACTAAAATTACATTAGCGGCTTCGACAGGAACCTTTTCCATACACTTGAAATACCTAGTAATTTTTACATTAGCAAATTTTCGTTCTTAATTTTATATAAGCATACATAGGTACATTAATTTACATATTTTTGGCATGGGTATAAGCAGAAACTACAGAATGCCACCTTTTTTTATGTGGAGAAATGCCCTTGCATACCGCTCTGACACGGGGAGACAGAGCGGTTATGTGGGACTCGAACCCACTAAAACTCCACAGTATACCTCCTCAGCTGCTTGAGGGTGGGACGCGGGAACGCTCTCGCACACAACCGCGAACCCGCCCGCAGCCGTCCGTTGCCGGACTCTCTCTCACGACACACCAAACGGATGGTGTGCCGCCACCACCATGGAGACCATGTGCAATGGGCACCAGACGACCCCGAGTCCGGACGCCCAAGGTCCCTGCGACGGGTCAGGTCTGTGGTCCCGCCACCTACCACTACGGCCGCAAAGGATAGGAAGAGTGGCATCTCGCTATACCGGCACTCCTCTTCCCCTGCGGCCCCAACGCGTCCGCCATCTAACGGTGGCGGCCCCGTCAAGGCCGCGGAAGGTAGGGAGAGCGGCGCATCGGCATACCGGCACTCCTCTCCCGCCGCTGACCCCATCTCTCAGCTGCGGTGCCGTCCATACGACACCGCAGCCCACCTCAGTTGCCGCACCCCCCATAAGGCCCGCAACCTACGCCGCTCCAACATGGGCTTGCAGGCAAAGCCCAGAGGAGCGGCCCGCCCCGGGTTCCTCTAGCTTCTCCGTGGGTGACCAAGCCACGGCTACTAGAGCCCCCCCACCACGACAAGGCGGAACCCCTGGGGGGTACAAAATGCCACCTGCTATAATCCTTACATAGTCCTACTGTTTTGTCTCAAGTTCATACATTAAGTCAAACACATTTTGCATTTCCCAGACGAGAAAACAAAAATATCCCCAAAATTCGTCGCAGAAGGTATTCAATACAACAATATATTCAACAAAACAGTACCTACCGGAATGTTACACCAGCGAAAAATACAATAAACATGTTATTTTTATTTCCCTTCTTTGTTTTATTTGTTTCGGTATGTTGTTCAGTTATACAGGACATGAACGTGAACACATTTTTATTTATTTTGACGCGCCATTACAAGGTTCGTTGTGAAAATATTTGCATTTGGACTTGTGTTTGTGCCTTTTTACATATTTCCTAGTAAGTGGAATTGAAAGTGTGAAACATATGGAAGATATTCTTGATAAATGCATTTAATATTGGACAGTAGGTACGAAGGTACTGTGTTGCCTACCAGACAGTTGCTATACAGTTTTGTTATAAATCTTCTATTATATAAAAATCTCGTGAAACGGTGTTTGTTAACGAACTCCTCCGAAACGGCTTGACCAATTTTTTATGGTTTTTTTTTTTATCGAAATTTTTATGGATATTTTAATTTATATTCGGTAGATCTGAAAATAGGTCATAGGCTATTTTTATACACCTAGCTGATAAGGATGGCCCTATCTAGAAAAAAGAAATATGGCAGAACAACGTTTGCGGGCCACAGCTTGTAATATTATATTTGAGGATCCGTTCATCTTCAAAGTTTCCGTAACCGATATAAATTCATTTTGTACAGGCATGCGTCGTCAGGTGGATCCTCCACCTAACGAACTTCTACCGATTAAAACCACACGGCCATCTCGTGACATAAAGAAGCGGCACCGTTAACTCGAGTAGATCAAACCAGTGCCCCCTTTGTGCCATGTCTATGGCTCCTCCGGGGAAACAGAACAGAAAATCCGCTGTATCCCCATGTAAACAAAATGAAAGCAATAAATAACTCTCTGTATTCTCGGTCAGACAATATTTTTAATATATTTTTATTCGTAATCTTTATTGCTGTAGAATGACACCAATACAATTACTTTTTCAATTAATCGAGTTTTAACTATTAAATATTAAAGTTGAAAAGTGAGAATCTGGGAAATTTAAAAATGTCAAAATTCTAACCTATTAGCATTGGCATTAAACATCGCAAACCTTACAGACTTCTGAGCATTTTACCAAATGACAGCGATGCCGAGGAATACTTCGAACAAATCCGCTTTGTTATATTCTATATTTATATTATTTTTTTGTACATAAAACGAGGAATTTGATAATTATTTACGGTTACATAACAAGTTAGAATGGCCCATAAAGTATTAAAATGAAAACCATTATTTCATGAGCCATGAAGTGTTTGCATAATAGTGCAATTAATGAATATTGGAAGTCCATTACTGCAATGTAGGTAAAATAAACTATCTATTATGTAAACGAGCATGAGCAAGTCATTCGGAACTGGTCGTTATACCCACATAGGTAAACATACACAATTGTACGCCCACTCTTCACCAATTCCATTATTAAATAGGTGGTGAGCAACACTGCCCGAGTCGAAAATACTGAATTTGAGATCTTGGATTCTATTCACGGGTCGAAAAAAGTATTATTGGGTTTTCCAGCTCGGAATTTGGAACTGTGGTAATGGTTATTACATGGGACTTCAAACCGGCATCGGTGAAATGTGGGTGTACAACTGTGTACATCTAAACCTGTCCTATTTATTTATTTATATACTCTATATTGTACACCAAATGAATAACAATATGTCCTATGTAGGGTATCATCAAAACATATAATAAAAATGTAACGGATCGCTGTCTGTACATGGAAGATATATGAGAAAAAATATTATTAACACAAATAGCACCGAAAACAATGATTGTTAGAATTTTTGTCTGTTTATCTGTTTGTCTGTGCGTTTGTGCACGCTAATCTCAGAAACGACTTATCTGATTTAGATGTGGTTTTCACTAATATATTGTGGTAAGCTTCACTTAACATTTAATGATTGTTTCATGTCAATCAGTTAATAAATAAAAAAAGTTATGCGAATTTAAAGAATCACGTCGAACATTAGTTAATTATGAATTTGTGTTCATACACGACATGGTGTTCATTTACGACATCCACGCGGACGGAGTCGCTGGCACAGCTAGTATAGAATATGAATGGAAAAAATAGGGGGAATGTTGGTTCTACGTCACTTACTTCGTCCCGTCCCGCTCTTATGGTAACTGTTGGTAGGAGATAACAATACTTAAATTTTAGTATAGTTGGGCTAGATTAAAATTGACATCAATATGCAATTTTCTATTTAATAAAAACCTTAAACCCATTAAATTTGTATTCAGGTTCTATATATTTAAAAAATAAAAAGCAAGTTGGCTAAAAATAAGCAAGCTTTAAATGTCAAACAATAGATTTAATTATAGAACAAGACACATAAAGTGAACCCTTCACTGAATGCAAAACCATTTTGGAATTTATATATTAAACAGACATTTCTACAGACATCAATATGTAAAATAAGGGAACAATGGATATAATAAAAGCTAGAATAAAGCGATTTAAGCTCTATCGCATTTATTTTGATTTACAGTCAACATTATTAAATTTATTCAATTTAGACTGATATTTTTATCACGATGCAGCCATAGCGATAGAAGGAGACGTCGAGGACGTCTTAGGAAGCGGTGGTGGGATGATCTCGACGCTTTCAACCGAGATTGGATGAAGGCGTCAAAGAACCGAGATCGTTGGAAAGATGAGGGAGAGACCTTTGCTAAGCAGTGGGACATATTAAGTAAAAAAAAAGATATAATTAGAAATTGTCACTCTGAGTAAATTCGCAAAAGTCCCAATATATGTAATATGTTACAATAATTAAGGAACACACTATTGCATTGGGAAAACCTGTAATGTTAGTGTTTTTGAGTGATTAATACATAAATAAGTATATACCAAATAGCAAGTGACAGACGGACAGCCGACAGACAAATGATAAGGGTAGTATGTACTACGAGAATTTCGAGTACTTTTAGTTCTCGAAGTGAGAAGTTGGTTTGATTTATTGGATGGAAAGGTCGATGATCGTTGAGGTGAACAAGTCAAGGATAGATGGGCTGCCAGCGGATTTTTGCATTTTGGCGTTCCGTAGAATTATTCACAGTGCTGATTTATGCTTTTAGTATCTATCCGGGAGGCGCAGGTTCGAATCCTGTTCGCGACCGTATTCTTTTTCCATTTAATATTGTAACTTTAGAGTTCGCTAAGCATGCGTTAATGCTTTTTCAAAGACATATCTTGAATTATGCTACTTTCTTTTTTATTATCATGTCTATTCCTTGATGGGTTATGTAGAATCGTACTATGATACACCCACATTTCATCGATGCCGTTATTGACTGTTACTGCCTTGTGGATCTATTGGTCCCAAGCGCGACTTCGGAGCATTGGGTCTTGCGTTCGATTCTTAGGTCAGGCAAAGTGTTATTGGATTTTTCTGTTAGGAAATTCTCAGTAGCAACCCAGTGGTTGGAATCGTGTCCGGTAGATGGCTCACCACCTATTACGCAGGACTTAATAAAAAGCAAATGGGCTAAAAATAAGCAAGCTTTAAACGTCAGACATTATAGAACAAGACACATAAAGTGAACCCTTCACTGAATGCAAAACCATTTTGAAATTTTAAATATTAAACAGATATTTCTACAGGCATCAATATGTAAAATAAGGGAACAATGGATATAATAAAAGCTAGAATAAAGCGATTTAAGCTCTATCGCATTTATTTTGATTTACAGTCAACATTATTAAATTTATTCAATTTAGACTTCTTAAGATATTTTTATCACGATGCAGCCATAGCGATAGAAGGAGACGTCGAGGACGTCTTAGGAAGCGGTGGTGGGATGATCTCGACGCTTTCAACCGAGATTGGATGAAGGCGTCAAAGAACCGAGATCGTTGGAAAGATGAGGGAGAGACCTTTGCTAAGCAGTGGGACATATTAAGTAAAAAAAAAAGATATAATTAGAAATTGTCACTCTGAGTAAATTCGCAGAAGATATATGTAATATGTTACAATAATTAAGGAACACACTATTGCATTGGGAAAACCTGTAATGTTAGTGTTTTTGAGTGATTAATACATAAATAAGTATATGGCTATATTTGGTACACACTTACTATTATATATTTAAACTAAGCATTTCGAGTATAAATTGGGTGCGTTTACAGATTTACCATACAAAATATTTACTACAGATAACAAATTATGGCCTTTATATGTATAGAATATTTTATCTACCAAATAATACGTGGAATCATACCATAAAATAACCAGCCTATAACTGTCCCACTGCGAGGCAAGGGCCTCTTCTCATACAGACAAGGTACGAGCATTGATCACCACGCTAGCTCACTGCGGGTTGGCGATGTCAGACTATGAAGTCCAGAGTTCCTTACGATGTTTTCCATCACCGTATGTCTGTGATGTCTTAGATTAAATAAGAAAGTACATATACCATTGCAAAAGTGAAATTTTTAATTTAATTTAATTGAATGCGTAATAAAATTCTTTGAAACTAAAATGGAATAACGACCAAAATGGATGTAGCACAAATACACATGTACATTGTCATATTATTATATTAATGCTACAAACATTTAGCGAAGGTATTACTAGTAAATTTTACTCTTAGTCACTTGGCGAATAACATATGCAGGACATATGTTATTCGCCAAGGGACTTTTTTTCATATTGATTACACCTTAAAATATTTGCATTACTCATCATATCCTTAACGTATTTACGGTTATTAATAAAAAAAACTATAAATATTACAAATATTGATTAATAGTAGAAATTGAACTTTCGACATATCACTTTTTAATTAATAACTTTCGTAAGTGATAAATATGCTAGACTTTAATTTGACTTACACCATTTTCAATCAATGCAAGCCATTAGAATAATATAAAAAAAAAACTTGTCACTCAAAAAACACCGAGTCATCCTACCCAGTAATAAACGCACAAAAGAACACTTCGATTAATAACAAACCTATCATACCCACTACTTCTAACACCTAAATCCGTAGATATGCAAGTCACTGTCGCACCATTTTTTATACACTTATCTACATGAACCAAATAGCAAGTGACAGACGGACAGCCGACAGACAAATGATAAGGGTAGTATGTACTACGAGAATTTCGAGTACTTTTAGTTCTCGAAGTGAGAAGTTGGTTTGATTTATTGGATGGAAAGGTCGATGATCGTTGAGGTGAACAAGTCAAGGATAGATGGGCTGCCAGCGGATTTTTGCATTTTGGCGTTCCGTAGAATTATTCACAGTGCTGATTTATGCTTTTAGTATCTATCCGGGAGGCGCAGGTTCGAATCCTGTTCGCGACCGTATTCTTTTTCCATTTAATATTGTAACTTTAGAGTTCGCTAAGCATGCGTTAATGCTTTTTCAAAGACATATCTTGAATTATGCTACTTTCTTTTTTATTATCATGTCTATTCCTTGATGGGTTATGTAGAATCGTACTATGATACACCCACATTTCATCGATGCCGTTATTGACTGTTACTGCCTTGTGGATCTATTGGTCCCAAGCGCGACTTCGGAGCATTGGGTCTTGCGTTCGATTCTTAGGTCAGGCAAAGTGTTATTGGATTTTTCTGTTAGGAAATTCTCAGTAGCAACCCAGTGGTTGGAATCGTGTCCGGTAGATGGCTCACCACCTATTACGCAGGACTTAATAACAGGATGGTGGAATGTGGCTGTACAACTGTATACACATCTTAATGCCCTCGCATACCCCTCTGACACGGGGGGACAGAGCGGCTATCTGGGACTCGAACCCACTAAAACTCCACAGTGTACCTCCACAGCCGCTTGGGGGCGGGACGCGGGAACGCTCTCGCAAACAACCGCGAACCCGCCCGCGGCTTTCCGTTGCCGGACTCCCTCATGGGGTTGGGTATTACACCCCCCCCGCTACGGCACACCAGACACATGGCATGCCGCAACCACCTCGGAGACCATGTGCAATTGGCGCCAGACGACCCCGTGTCTGGACGCCCTAGGTCCCCTGCGACGGGTCAGGTCTGTGGCCCCGCCGCCTGCCACTACGGCCGCAGAGGATAGGGAGAGCGGCGCCTCGCAATACCGGCACTCCTCCTCCCCTGCGGCCCCACCGCTTCCGACATTTAACGTTGGCGGCCCCGTCAAGGCCGCGGAAGGTAGGGAGAGCGGCGCATCGACATACCAACTGTATACACATCTACCTACGCCTTCGGGGAATACAGGCGTGATGCTATGTTATGCCATCCAAAACAGAAAAAAAAACTCGATTAAGATGCTATCATCACGAAAATCAGACAAGAGATTTGATGATCTTGGCACTTTGCATTCTATCTTCCCTATTACCAAGTTACTTCAAGTTATGTAGCGCGCAAAGATAAGAATATATTGTCTCCTTAGATAATACATACGGGACTGAAAAGTGTATCCGGTTTACAATCTATGGTTTTTTTTTTTATCGCTATGCCATAAAGACCCTTATATTTGTTGCATTTCTGCAACAAAATTACGGCGCGATATAAAGTGATGATATGAAGTGTGCATAAGCCTTACTGTAATTTTACGATCAAAAGCCGCAAAAAAACTTACAAACTTATATAATTTCGCCAAAACATTGGTTACGTTACAATAATTTTCTAAACACCACAACCTGCGCTGCTCCCTCAAATGGGACAGAGAAAACACATTACGCTACTTATGAGCAGTGTGGTAAGCAGACCTAGGCAATATACGTATATAAGTTATTCTGAATATTTTTTCTTATTTATTCTGAACATTGTACTGCTCCAGCATACTAAACTTCCATTTGACCCAATACCTTCAGATAAGAGAAGGAAGGATTTGGTTTGCATAAAGAATCAAACCAAATCCTCTTTTTCAAATAGATTTTATGTATTTTTGGGACCTTTTTTGTATAATAGGTTAAATAAGTTACTAAATATTTATAGTTTAAGTTATAGGAAATGTAGCATAACGCTATCGGAATTTTTAACAGAACTTAACTACACAGACACAGAAAAAATACTAGAAATTTTAAAATAATGTTAATATATTGATATTCTTAAGTATTTAATTTTGTATACTTGTATATTTAAGTATTTTAAATTAATCTCTAGATTGCTTATTCTCATAGACTTTAGAAATAAATTTAGTATTAGTTTTAGTAAACATAATTTAATGCCCTATTTAATTTGCGATGTAAGTGATTACCTGAGACACAGGTTTTTCTAAACCTAGTTCGGGCAGGTCGCAAAATATTAATCTAAGTAATTCCGAATTTACACTGTCAGCAACTTTTATTAGAATATTTTAGTTTTACATAAATAGTATTTAAGCAATAAGTAAACTTTTGTATGAGCCTACTCATTTCATGCAATTGCGGCAAACTGTAAAATATTGTATTGTAAAAAAACAAAGTACTCAATAAAAATTTATTTATTTATTTATAAGTAAAATATATATATATATATAATATATATATTTTTTTACTTATATAAGACCTAAGAGCCATCAAGAGACCGAACCGATTATTATGCGGTTTTGCCCACAAGCACAAAAGAACACTTCAAATAAGAACAATCTAACAGCATAATATAACATCACGCCTGTATTCCCGGACGGGGTAGGCAGAGGTCATCAATGCTGTTATTAAGTCCAGTTAGGCTGGTTAGTGAGCCTATGGGCATTATTTGAGCACAGTTCTAACCGAGCTGCTATTGAGAATGTCCTAATAGAAACACCTAAATGAAATAGCGTCCCATCTTTTATGCTATAAATTTAAATAATTATAGTCCTAACCAAATTTTCGGACCAGCCTCGTTGGTCTAGAGATCACAAGCGCGACTGCTGAGCAGGAGGTCTCGGATTCGATTCCCGGGTCGGGCAAAGTGTTATTGAGTAGCCTGGTTGATAGCAATAGGCTCACCATCTATTACCTACATGGGACTTAATAACAGCATTAGTGGAATGTGGGTAACTGTGTAAACCTCTGTCTACCCCTTCGGAGGATACTGGCGTGATGCTATGTTATGTTATGTCAGATTTCCGTCACGGAGGCCATCTCCACGAAGATTAGCTAAGTACACAGGAGATATTTTAGTCCACAAGTGTATGCGCAAACACAGGTACACTTAATCTTCCTTCACACTCAAAGTCTGATAGGACACGATTGGAAAGAGATCGGGTGTAGGACCGATGGCTTTACGTGGAATAAAACACATGTATTAGATATAATTAAACCCTTTCCCTTACAGGCTCTATAATTATATTTCTCTGTATAGGGTTCATTGTTTTACGTCAGATTTAAATGTAAATCTCCGAAATTTGAATAAGTTTTACACAAAAAAAAAAAAACTAAAATAAATCGTCGGCCATTTTAAATCCTAGTCACCGCAGACCCGAAGGATTAAGTTGTTTTATTGGACAGTTATAAGGCTGTATTCAGACAGAGTTAATACTATCATGATCCGTGAAAAGGTTTTAAGTAGGTATAGTTTCAAAAGAAATGTTTGTAATACTTTTATGTTGACATAAAAGGATATAGTGACCTTTAAATCTTATTTAGGGCACAACAAGTTTAGTATCGAATCGTCAAAATAAAGAAACATAAAAAAACGGATCCAGTAATAACTCCTTATTTCGTGTAGTAAGGAGCAGTCAAGTACAGGCAGTACCTAGAGTCAAAATAGTCCAAATTGCCCGTAGGCCAAATGCAATTCCATTTTTAACCGACAAAAAATGGTTCTCAAATCGATGATTATATATGTTTAAAAAAAGCTATCGAAGACTCGATTATGCCTTCTATTTCAGCCAACTGATCTACGGTGAGGGAAATATAAGAAAATATGGCTATACAATGAACATTGTTAAATCATAATGCCATTAATCTGAATTGTACAGCTCTAAAATTAAAAAAAGGAAACTAAGAAAAAAACCGTCATTTAAAAAATCTCAGACTTATTATTTCAAACACGTAGTTTACAAACAAATGTTTGGAGTTTTACATACATTTAATAATATCTGCAACCAGCCTTATGTACCTTTATTTGACAACGTCTAAGTTAAATTCAACCAAATCCCTTATTTTACTGCACCAACTATTTTAAAACAAAAGTCTTTAAACTTTCAGAATTTAAAAGCAATGATCATTCAATTTAAAAAAGTTATGGACTTTTATCAAAGCGTTTCACGATTAAGCTGATTGAGTAATGTAAGCGAATACATAGATTTTTATTTTCCAATCCGAAGCGATCATTTATGCATAGGATGTTGAAGTAGTCAAAAGAGAAATGCAATTTGTCGGTGAACTGGCGTCCTGGATTTTCTGATAGGTCTGTAAGATTTTTGCTGTGCGATTTCTGAATGAAAATTTATGATGACTCGAAAACAAAAATAAACATGCTTTCTAAGAATATTATTGCAATTTTATAATATAAGTGTATTCTTTACTTAGTTTCGAAATTATACCTTCATCATAATAATAATAATATAATTCATTCTTCGTCATAATATAAAATAATAATAATAATAATACTGGCAACACTGGGACGTCAAACGTATCTCTCTAAATATTTTTTCATACTTTTTCATAATATTATACAACGGAAATTTTCATTTCCTAATAAATCAATACCGCCTTATTTGAATCGAAAATTGAAACCTTCATGAGCCAAAATTAAAGAACAAATAATGAAAATAGACAAAAATATTAATGCCCGAATGGAACTGACATCTGTCAACAAAACAAAACTATAATTGTTAACATGAAAAAATATAAAAGAAGATGCTGACTCGAGCCAGAACTCGTCAGCTGGCACACCTACCACCCCCGGACTCGTCACTCAGCTCCGCCTCGCAGCCATCGGAACCCGAAACGCAAGTATCACCAGCAGCTGCAGTCGCGTCGAGCTCGAGTGACGAGTACTTCTCTCCGCCGACGACACCACCACCTGTGCGTCGGCGAGGAAGATCACGGCCACCTGCGAGCTTCGGGCCCCGAGGCCAACCGGCCACGAACAGGGCCCCCGCCGCTGGTGGAAATGTGTCGCGCATGCGATGGACTCAGTCTATTAATGAAAACGTAATGCGCGCATATTATGGGGCAACAGAGGGGGGAACTAGCCTCACTGCGTACCGAAATCGTATGCTCTCTCTGTTTCAGGTGCTTGAGCCAGCCGTCAATGTCTCGGCGCAACGTCTATCGGATCAGGTGCGCGTCATCCAACGTAACCATAGGTTGGATGATGCCTTACTTGAGCGGCTTCGCTCAGAAGTACACAGTAGCCGAGCTGCCTCATCCTCGCCACATGCTGTAGCGCAGCCTGAATCACTTCGGGCATCACGGCACACTCATAGTGAAGAGGAGGAGGATAGTGAGGCTATTGCTGTAAGTAGTAAGTGCAATGAACATCTGAGGAGTGCGCTGGTAGATGCGATTCACCAGTACCGGTCCATGCCCTTGGAGGAAAGACCGCGGCTACCGCGCTTGCCCATGAATAAAAAAAATATAGCTCTGGTGTGTGCCCTAGACTCATTGCTACCAGATTATTTTGGTGGGAGTGAGGACCTTGCCGATACCCATTCAATCCTATACTGTGCAGCTGTTGCGGCATGTCGTGTAGCTCACGTTAAATTTCAAAACAATGACAGGGCTACAAGACCGAAATCTGCCGTACCGGCTTGGCAGTGTAGGATTGAGCGACGTATAGGTGAGGCTAGGGCACTCATCGGCAAGCTTATTTGCTTCAGAGGGGGCAATACACGCCCAAGAGTGATGCGCTCAGTGAGACGAGCATTCTCGGGGACTGATATTCAGCCTCGAGAGTATCTTGCTCGGGTCACTGAGCGTATCGACTTTCTGAAGCAGAAAGTTTATGCTTGGGCAAGCCGTATCCGTAGGTATAAACGGCGAGTGGATCGCTATACCCAGAATCGCATGTTCCAGTGCGATCAAAGGTGGGTCTACAGAAATTGGGAGCGACCCGATCAAAATGTGAATGACGGACATCCACCGGATTTTGATGCCACGACTTCGTTTTGGCACAACATTTGGTCGATGCCCGTCGTTCACAACGAGGGTGCTTGGATGAGGGTGGTTGAGCAAGCGTGCGAACCACTACAGGAAATGGGGGACATCAACGTCGACCCCCAAGACGTAGCCAGTGCAGTCCGTCCGTTGCCAAACTGGAAATCACCGGGACCAGACGGACTGCACAACTTTTGGATCAAATGGCTACGCAGTTCTCACGCTTGATTGGCATCCCAATTCCAACATGCCGTTGAATCGGGATCGCTACCCCAATTTCTAACAACAGGGCTTACCCACCTGCTCCATAAGACAGGTAATACCGCGGAACCCAAAAACTATAGGCCGATTACTTGTTTGCCAACGGTCTATAAACTTCTTACGTCCATTTTGAGAGCAAAAATTTATAATCATATTGAAAATAACTCGATCATGTCTGCCTCTCAGAATGGATGTAGGAAGGGATCCCGCGGTACCAAGGAGCTACTCCTCATTGATATGACCATAAGCCAACAGGTTCGACGTACTCGCAAAAATCTGTCAACATGCTGGATAGACTATAAGAAGGCCTACGACTCCGTGCCCCATGCGTGGCTCTTGAGGGTGCTGGAGTTGTATAAAATTAATACAACTCTACGCACTTTCTTGAAGTCATGTATGGAGCAATGGAGAACGGTCCTTCGCTATCCAGGGTGCGGACAGATTCAAGGGAACGCTGAACCTATTACAATCAGGCGGGGTATATTTCAGGGTGACAGCCTGAGTCCCTTATGTTTTTGTCTAGCTCTGAATCCTCTTAGTACTCTCCTCGAGGATTCAGGACTGGGCTATCGGTTGCGAAGAGGTGGTCAGGTTATCTCTCACCTTCTTTATATGGATGACCTTAAATTGTTTGCGCCAACTAAATTGCAACTGATGGGCTTACTAAAGGTAACTGAAACCTTTAGTAACTCCATCAGGATGGAATTTGGAGTGGACAAATGTGCAGTCATGCATGTGAAGCAAGGTGAGATTGTGGAATCTGAGGGAATTCAAATCTCAGATTCCATAAAACTTCGATCACTCTCCTCAACCGAAACCTATAAATACTTGGGTATGTCGGAGGCTTTGGGCATCGGTGACACAAGCATGAGGCAATCGTTAAGGGAGCGCTTCTTTGGCCGCCTGAATAAAGTTCTGAACAGTCTTTTATCAGGTGGTAACAAGGTTCGCGCCTTTAACGGTTGGGTTATGCCAGTCCTGATGTACTCCTTTGGCATACTCAAGTGGACTCAGACTGAACTGGACGCCCTGGATAGAAAAGTCCGTACATTGCTTACTGCAAATCGGATGCATCACCCACGATCTTCGGTGATGAGACTGTACATACCGCGGAAGTGCGGGGGTCGAGGCTTTTTAAATGCAAAGACCCTCCACAACCGTGAGATGTGCAGTCTTAGAGAATATTTTCTCCAAACCGACGTGGGCATGCACCGAGATGTAGTGGCAATGGACAAAGGATTCACCCCACTTGGTTTGGCTAAGGAGAACTGGCGTAAACCTACCGTACTCGGTACCGATGACCGCAAGGTGGTATGGCAAGGTAAGGAGCTACACGGGCGATTTTTTCGGGCCCTTCATGGACCTGATGTAGATTTCCCCGCGTCGGTATCCTGGCTACGTTACGGTGATCTCTTTGGGGAAACTGAAGGGTTTGTCTGTGCAATTATGGACGAAGTTATTATGACGAACAACTACCGGAGGTATATTCTAAAGGATGGGACGGTTGACATATGTCGGGCATGTCATCGCCCCGGTGAATCCCTTAGACACATCATCTCCGGTTGTTCTCGTCTTGCTAACGGCGAGTACTTGCACAGGCATAATCTAGTGGCCAGGATTATCCACCAGCAACTTGCTTTGCACTACAACCTTGTGGAGTGTACGGTGCCATACTATAGGTATACACCCGACCCAGTTCTTGAAAATGGTCATATCACATTGTACTGGGATCGATCTATCATTACTGATAGGACTATTGTCGCCAATAAGCCTGATATAGTGGTGATAGATCGATTCGAGCGCCGCACAATGATTGTTGATATTACTATCCCTCATGACGAGAACCTCGTGAAAGCGGAGAAAGATAAACAAATCAAATATCTTGATCTGGCGCACGAGGTTGTCGACATGTGGAATGTGGACTCTGCAATCATTGTACCGATAGTCGTTTCCGCTAATGGACTAATAGCGAAGAGCCTTGATCAACACCTAAAAAGGCTCTCGCTAGGCGGCTGGATCAAGGGCCTGATACAGAAAGCAGTACTCCTCGATACGGCACGCATTGTGAGGAGGTTCCTTTCTCTGGAGCCCTAACCACCGGTAGCTTGGACCCTGCTCCCGATGCCGGTAGCCTACTATTTTTTATATTTTTAAATGTATATTGTTTTTTTTTTATGATATATAGTTAAAAATGTAATTAATATGTAAATTTGAAAAATAAACGAAGAATAATAATATTCCACAACTATCACACAACGCCATCTAGTCTCAAGCTAAGCAGAGCTTGTGTTATGAGTACTAGACAACTGATAAAATACTTATATATTTCTAAATGCATACATATTATAGATAAATTACACCCAGACACAGAACAAATGATCGTGCTCATCACACAAACATTTGTCATCATGAACTAAACTTTAATGTCGTGATTATCTAATGAATTATATACATTCATAAACTCCCGCCTTTCACCCATGGGAGTTAGCAGAAACTACCGAACGCCACCTTCTACGATCCTTACATATGCTTTTTGCTTCTATATCTAATAAATTTGTCAAGCTATTAATAAAAAGTAATTGCTTTAAGTATAATATTTTATATGCATTTTAATTATAATCAGCTAGTGATTGTATATTTATATAAAAAATATACGCCTTTTAAAGTAAGGGAATGGAAATTAATTATATGGAATTTTAAAATCTTACATTCATCTGTAGACCTTTTATTCAAATCTAGACTACTGCTTGTATTTATATTGTATACCAACCAAGCTATTGAGCGCTATAAATTATTCAATATCATTGTACCACTGGAGTGCTAGCATAAGTTTAATTTTAATGATTGACCGATTATGCACTCTCACTAATTTTAGTCTTAGATAAATAATTGACAAATATTTTGAAAGGCAAATACTAAGATAACGTCTATGACCTGAAGATATTTATACTTGTGAATTATTTATATTCTCTAGATTAAAATTATGATGTTGACTAAAACAAAATACGGGCTAAAATAATTCACTTTAAAGTTTTAGTTTGCAAATAAGGTGCCGATACTAATATTGACAAAATTTACTAAAATTAGAGTACAGCCACTAAAGAGTGAGACGGGGTTAATTAGAAGCCGTCAAATACGAATCGAGAGGCCAGTTTCCCATACAATTTCAGTTTGATGTCTTTATTTTTATTGGCCACTTACAAGTATGCCGTAAGTAGCCGACTAAAAGTCCAGAAAAGCTGGTGTAACTTAGATTTGACTAGTACAGGAGCATAGAAATTAGTACAAATAGAGAGGGGAGCAGTGGGTGATGTCGGGCTGTGGATTATGATTATGACAAATAAATCTTTCAAACGAATTTACGCATGTGGAGCGAACTCTAAAGTTGTACATTTTTGTGAAAAGTAAAATACAGTCAAACTAAAATTGTGTTTTACGGCTTCAATATTTTTTTAACGGTTTTATTTGTTGTTGAACTTCAAATAAAACCTTTAATTCTTTTTGATTCTTAGAAACACTAACAAACCATTCTCTACATTTATTTTAGTTTTATACAATATATATATTTTTTAATAAATAGTGCGGCACTTACGCCCTTCCGTAGGTTGCCAGCAGGTAGGGAGCGAGGGTTCATAAATGAATACAGCTGGAATATCTGTGATATCTATATATTTTGCCCAAATACACTTCCGTGGCCGCGTCACATCTCGATGAGAAAACAGATAGGGGGGTAGAAAGAGAACACTGGCCTGAACCGTAGCCAACGGTAGTGGTGGTGAACTGGAGTTCTCGGCTTCTTCCTTGAGTGCCTCGAGGTCTAGGTACGTCCAGGTCCAAGTTCTTCCAGTGCTCCGTCAGAAATGTAGTTAAGTTTTTAGTACCCCTCGAACGTCTAGGAGTTAGGTCCTGACGCCGGAATACAGGTAACCGAAGGGTTGTAAGAGGTAGCTTGAAATCCTGGAAATCCAGACAGAAGCATAGCGTAAGCGGCTGGTATAAATCCACGTAGGTGGGTTCAAAGGTCAGTGTCCCCGAGAAAGGAAATATAGCAAGTAAGAACTAGCATAGACGAGTATTCTAAAGTTTACAGACACCTTACAAGAAAGCACTTATATAGTAATGCATGGAAACTTACCCTAGAGGGATTTCGCGATGTGTAGATAGTTTAAAATATAATCCGCTCAGACTAAGTGACACAGCCGTCTCTTCAAGTGGTTTCAAAACGACTGCCGTTGAGAATTCCGAAGCCGTCCGAATGACCACTCGTCGGAGCAACTCGCGAAAGGTCGTATTAGCGATGCGCGGACGCAGAGACGCGAGAACCATTATCAATTAATACGTACTCGTGGTTCCGTATGATTTATTTTTAAGTAATTAATTTTAGTTTTAATTTACTGTTTTATAATTAATAGTATTTAACTAGTTATTAAGTTATTCGTTTTATTATGTAGTTAGCGTAATATTTTAAATGTAGATAAATAAGAATTAAGCCTTAAGGGACCTGTTACCGCCATCTATACACAACAATGCGACATACGAATGAACCCAAACATACTACGTCACACCATTCCTGCGTGCACCCATCGTCCAATCAACAACGTCGTCAAAAAATATTCGTTCGTGGTTGATCTACTTCAATTCGTTCGCTCATGAGACTTCATTTTTTTCCTTTACAATAATTTTAACTAATTTTTAATATATATTCTGTACTCTTCAAGAATAAACGTATTCATTGTAATTACAATAAAGGAATTCATTTTGCGTCTACGCCTACTTTCCTCTGAACCTGACAACCTGACAACGGACGTACGAAGCTGAACACCACGGTTCTAACATTGGTCCTTCGAGCCGGATCTCATCATCCTGGATCAGCAAGTAACGGTCAGGCCAGACGTTCCTTTTTTATTTTCTCCCATCCTCTGTGAATTGATGCTAATACCGTGCTTTTTTTGTTGTAATATTCCAGTTTTGAACGCAAGGTCGTTAATATTGCCGCCTTCCTACGTGTGCTTTGGCTGGTGGTGCTAACCGTGAGTTGCTTTGTTTCTTCATAAACCGTTAAAGATGAGTGACGAGGAGTATAGTGAAGCTGGTAGTAATACAACGAATATAGGTGGTCTTAAAAAACAAAGGGGTACCCTCAAGGGTCGATTAACTTTATTTGAAAAATACGTTAGTAGATTTGAAAATGTTTCTTTGTCTGAAAAACAGCAGGCAGAACTTGCATTACGTATGGAATCGGTGGCGACTATACTCAACTCTTTCACAAAAATTCAAGATAAAATTGAACAATTACTAGACGACACCGAATTAGTTAAACAGCTTGAGTATAGGGAAGCTTTTGAAGATCAATATTTTAATATAATGTCTGTTGCAAAATGTTTGATCGATACAAATAAAGTTAGAACAGAGAGTGATTTAGGTTGTTCACATACCCACACTAATTCTATCTCAATTAAATTACCCCAAATCAAACTTCCTTTATTCGACGGTTCATATGATAACTGGCTCGAGTTTAAAAATTCATATTCATCTATGATTCACAAACGAAGTGATTTAGACGCGATTCAGAAGTTTCACTATTTAAAATCTTCTCTTAGTGGTTCAGCACTTCAAGTTATTAGTGCATTAGACTTCACAGGCCCTAATTACACGCACGCATGGGAGTTATTGGAGAGTAGGTATCACAATAATCGTCTTTTAATCCATAATCACGTTAAATCTTTATTTACTGCGCAATCTGTTAGCAAGGAATCCTCAGTGTTAATCAGAAAATTAATCGATGTCGTTTTGCGTAATCTACGAGCACTCAAATCCCTAGACGAGCCCACGGACTCTTGGGATACCTTAATAATTTACATAGTGGTATCAAAACTAGACTCGTCTACGGAACGCGAGTGGGAGAAATTTAAAGGTTCAATTTTTTCTGATTCTCAACGACGAAAAATAAAACTGTAGGATTTGTTAGATTTCTTACGTAATCGCGCGGACATGTTAGATAGTATTAACAGTAATCATTCCTGTCCCAAACAAAACTATAAACCTAACAATACGTTGTATGAAAATAAAAAACGTACAATCCCCACCGCTCAATTAAATCAATCACATAGTTATGTGTCTACACGTAATAATAACTGTAGATCCGACAAATCAACAAGGGTATGTGTAATGTGCGGTGATAATCATGCATTATATGCATGTTATAAGTTTCTTAATTTGTCAGTTCCAGACAGAATTAAATTAAGTGATGAGAAGAATTTGTGTCGTAATTGTTTACGTCAGGGTCATGCAATTGCTGAATGCATGTACGGGCCGTGCAAGCAGTGTCAGAAAAAGCATAATAGTTTAATACATAACGATAACTATGTCAATGAATCCGTAGCGGGGACGTCAGTAGCGAGTGCGCATCATTCACAGCCAGCTGATAAGAAACCGGTCTCAGTCGTTTCGTGTGCATTGAATTCCGCAAATCGTGCGAATTCTAATCCACTAATCGATAAGTCGTCTTTATTACTGCTACCGCAGGTGTTATTATCCACTGCCCTAGTCGAGGTCTCGGACAATAATAACCAATATCATACAGCCCGAGCGCTGGTCGATAGTGGTAGTCAAAATAGCTTTATTTCGGAAAAGTTATGTAAACGTTTAGACGTAACAGTTATACAGTCCACTATACATATATCGGGAGTGGGACAATCGGTCTCACAATCGAATCAAGTATGCGACATTAATATGCGATCAAAAACAAATAACTACATTAAACAACTTAGGTGTTTTGTCTTGCCATGCATTACGTCAAGCTTGCCATCGAACCGTATAAATCATAAAACATTGCGCATTCCTGACGATATATGTCTTGCAGATCCTTTGTTCTATTTACCATCAGAAATCGATTTGCTGATAGGTGCAGACGTATTCTGGGACTTGTTAGACGAGGAACGCATACGATTATCAAACGGACCATACCTACAAAGATCAAAATTAGGCTGGTTAATTTCAGGTCCTATTTTTCCCAATAATTCACGCGTAAATAAGTCTCAGTGTAATTTCAGTCAACAGTCTAACGTAGACACACAGTTACGTAAATTCTGGGAACTGGAAGAAGTTGCAGGGTCGAATGCTATCTTCACTGATGAGGAACGTAAATGTGAAGAGTCATTTAACAACACCACTAAACGGGATAGTACTGGGCGGTTCTCGGTACGAATTCCATTTAAGGAGTCGGTTGATACTCTTGGTGACTCGTATGAGAAGGCCAAATCGCGTTTTTTATCATTAGAACGCAAGTTGGATCGGTCACCATCATACAAAAGGATGTATCGCGATTTTATGCGTGAATACGTTAGTTTAGGGCACATGTCTCCTATTAGTGCATACACATGGCCATACTACTTCCTACCTCATCATGGGGTGCTTCGAGAACAAAGCGCGACGACAAAATTAAGAGTAGTGTTTGACGCTAGTGCTACAACTACGTCAACCAAGTCACTCAACGATATACAAATGATAGGACCCCCTCTTCAAAATGATATATTCTCTATTTTACTTCGGTTTCGTCAGTACAAGTACGTGGCGTGCGCCGACGTGGAGAAAATGTACAGACAAATACTAGTACACCACGATCAGCGCAACCTACAATTAATTTTATGGCGGGAAAACACAGCTGACGAGTTAGGTATTTATCAACTTAACACTGTTACGTATGGAACAGCGTCGGCTCCGTACCTAAGCATGCGTTGTTTACGTCAACTCGCAAAAGAAACGGAAGATAAGGTCATAGCTAGGGTCATAAACGAAGATTTCTTCGTTGACGACTTGATCACTGGTGAAGACGATCCTCTAGTTTTAACTAACATATGCGAAAAAACCTCAGAAGTATTAAAATCGGCCTGTTTACCTTTACGAAAATGGACATTTAATCATGACGTAAACACTAAAATATCTAAAGAATTAGCGATCGGAGAACATTGCCAAAATAAAACACTTGGTTTAGGATGGCAAGTCGATACCGATGAACTTCACTTCACCACCAATTTAGAAAATAAGTCAAAGGTCACCAAACGTAGTATGATGTCTATTATATCACAAATCTATGACCCATTAGGTCTTTTATCTCCGACCATAATTATAGCAAAAATAATGCTTCAAAAATTGTGGCTAAGTAAAATTGATTGGGATGATGAGATTCCAAATGATTTAAATTGTATGTGGGCTCGATTCATTCAAACATTATCATGTTTACATAACTTACGTGTGCCCCGTTACGTCATGAGTGAATGTACACAAAATCGTGAGTTACACATTTTTACAGATGCGTCACAGGACGCATACGGCGCCTGCGCATACGTACGTAGTTGTAACGATGACTCATCCATAATAATAAATTTATTATGTGCTAAAAGTAAAGTCGCACCAGTAAAAACCGTTTGCACCATTCCGCGTCTTGAGTTATGTGGAGCTTTACTAGGCGCACATTTATACAGGAAAATTATTAAATCATTAAGACTAACGTTCACTAAGGTATTCTTTTGGACTGACTCCACCATTGTCATGAGCTGGATCAGAATGTCACCTCACAGTTTAAAAACTTTCGTTCAAAATCGTGTATCGCAAATAAACGATTTGACCGGTGATGCAGTTTGGTTACATATAAGCGGTAAGGATAACCCGGCCGATATCGTGTCGAGAGGTCTCACATTAAACGAACTTAAAGGTAATAACATGTGGTGGCACGGGCCAGAGTTCTTACAAGAACGCAAGTTTAACTATTCAACTAATATTACGATTGACCCCAGTCAGTTACCCGAATTAAAGAATCAAAATGTTAGTATGGTGTGTCATACAAATATTACAATAAGTCTAATCGACTTTAATAGATTCTCTTCATTCAATCGATTACGGCGAGCGGCAGCCTACGTACTACGTTTTATAGGTAACACCCGAGCGAGTAAACAACATCGCAAAACCGGTCCGTTATCTATTGAAGAGTTAGACGCTTCACTTACAATGCTTGCACGGCTCGCACAACAGCAATCATTTTACGATGAATATAATCACTTAATTAACCGATCAGTAATAAAAAATAAAAGAATTATCGGTCTCAATGTTTTCCTTGATAAGTTTAATTTAATACGCGTCGGCGGAAGATTAAGTAATTCACCACATTTTGATATCAATAAAAAACATCCGGTGCTATTGTGTAGTCAACACAGATTGACAATGTTATTATTTAGGCATGAACATAAACAATTGTTTCATGGTGGACCTCAGCTCCTGCTAGCATGTGTGCGTGAGTCTTGGTGGCCTCTTGGAGGGCGAAACTTAGCTAGGAAAACCGTACGTGATTGTGTCACCTGCACGCGCATTAAAGGGAAGACTTTACGGCCGTTAATGGGTAACTTACCGGCTGAACGCCTAGAACCTGGATTCCCTTTCATGCGGTGCGGTGTTGACTACGCCGGGCCAGTGATGATTTTGAGCCGTAGAGGAAGGGGAGCTGCTCTCATTAAAGGTTATATATGTTTATTTATTTGTTTATGTACACGGTCTATTCACTTGGAATTAGTCACAAGTCTTTCCACGAAAGATTATATACTAGCATTGAAACGTTTTATATCTCGACGAGGTAAACCAGCCGAGATCATCTCGGATAATGGAAAGAATTTTGTTGGGGCTGAAAAAGAAATAGTATCATGCCTTGAAAGTAATAGTCAAGATATTGTTAATTTCGCTACCGATAACAATATTAAATTCAGCTTTATTCCACCGTACGCTCCTCATTTTGGCGGTTTATGGGAAGCAGGAGTTAAATCGTGTAAGCACCACCTGCGACGCGTAGTAGGGTGTACTAATCTTACGTACGAGGAGTTCAGCACGGTATTGGCACAAACTGAAGCCATCCTGAACTCCCGTCCTCTCACAGCTCTGTCCACAGATCCGAATGACCTTCGCCCCCTTACCCCAGCTCATTTCCTCATCGGCCGGCCACTGACTGCTCCAGCCTGCAGAGACCTCACTGCCACGCCTAGTCACCGCTTGCTACGCTACGATTTGATCGAGCAGATGAGGCAGAGCATATGGAAGCGGTGGGCTAAAGAGTACGTATCAGAGCTGCAAACCCGAACCAAGTGGAAGACACACCAAGGCGACATCCCGCTCAACACACTCGTTCTAATAAAGGATGACAATCTACCACCACTCAAATGGAAGTTGGGCAGAATAATTTGCATTTATCCCGGGACTGATCGCATCTCACGAGTGGCTGATCTTCTGACTTCATCGGGCATCACACGAAGAGCTTTCTCCAAGATCTGTCCTCTACCAATACCGCCGACTGATACTGCTGACAACGTGCCATCCTGCTGACCTGTTGGAACCGGCTGCTTCCAAAGCCGGGCCCATGTTACCGCCATCTATACACAACAATGCGACATACGAATGAACCCAAACATACTACGTCACACCATTCCTGCGTGCACCCATCGTCCAATCAACAACGTCGTCAAAAAATATTCGTTCGTGGTTGATCTACTTCAATTCGTTCGCTCATGAGACTTCATTTTTTTCCTTTACAATAATTTTAACTAATTTTTAATATATATTCTGTACTCTTCAAGAATAAACGTATTCATTGTAATTACAATAAAGGAATTCATTTTGCGTCTACGCCTACTTTCCTCTGAACCTGACAACCTGACAACGGACGTACGAAGCTGAACACCACGGTTCTAACAGGACCTTTAATTTTGTAACATTTGAAGCATTATGATACAATAGGGGAAATAATTTAATTACAATTACTATACATATATCCTTTTATACATTTTAATTATATAATAAATATTAATTGAAATTAATTACATATAGGAAAATAGTGCAAAATCTAATACAATAATAAATAGTTAATAGTGCAATAATATTTTTATTTTTTTTAGTTAACAACAAAATAGAAGCAATAGTAATTTTTGTATGCAATAAATTAACCACTAGTTTAAACAAAGCATTAGTAAACACAAAATAAATATTAAAATGTTGAATTACAAAGCTATAGCGCTGCTCCTCTACTTAACGGTGCTGTGCCCGACAGGGTTCATAATTTGATCTCATAGTCTAAGCCTACCTACCTGTGTAACATTATAGAATGCAATAAAGTATTGAGTAGTGGGTACATGTCATAAATGCACACATCGTGTGCACAAAAATGAATTGCACTTTTACCGTCTCAGTAAATACTTTTAACCTGCGAATAAAATGCTCCTCAGAATAAATTCTTGCAATATCCACGGTAAGTCCGGAAACTTGAACTTGCATCAAGTTGAGCGTGACTACTCAAGGCCAAGTTAAAGCTAAGACCGTGCCGTAATTAAAGTTAGCATTTAGGTACGTAGGAGTATTAATATTACAAGTTATAATACTTTTTACAGATCAGTTTACTGAATAGCAAGAGTTTATAATGCTTTAGTTAATGCGTAGTTCCTCTTTCGGGTAAATTTGGCTTTATACTAGCGAAAGTAATAACATTAATTGTATGTGATATCGAAATAATGACAAAAGGTAGCCTATGTCCCTCTCTAAGGTCTAATCTATCTCCTTGTCAAATTTTATTACGATACGTTCAGCCGTTTAGTCGTGAAACGGTAACAAACAAACAAACAGAGGTGTTTTCGCACTTATAATATTAAAAGGTCTAAGGCTGAACGTGTTGGAACAGTTAGAGATTATCAAACATAGCGTTGATGGGACCATACTAAATGAGCAGCTTAATGTTTCCTCCTCCCCACTGTTGCGTATTTTTACATCAACAACCAATTAAATAAAATTATTATTATCTCTTAAATACCATAATTATTATTCTTAATTAATTCATTACATATTTCTTTACATCCATTTTTCTTTATAAAATAATTTATTACAGATAAAATTGTCAATAAACTGAATCAAGTTTAAAAAACCCATTCCGTAGTTTTCCGTTACAACATGTGGGGGGGAGAAGGCATAAATAGAGGTGTAGGGTGCGGTTTTGGCTTACTCGGTGGCGGACACTGCACGGTCTAACAGCTCCTGATGATGCCCCGTGGAGGGGCGAAACACGTGTAGAGTAGTTGGTGGTAGTCGTAGTTTTCACCGCTTGCGTATGTGCATATATTTGCGGGCGGGCGGGCGGTGCACAGGTAATGCATGACTTCCCTCAATTTTGTGGAAGTAGCTAGATATAGTATTTATTTGCAACCATTGTAATGGACTTCCGCAAAGTAACGCCTGAATCTATTCAATACTTATAATATTAGTATGGATGCTCTTTAAAATAACTTACCTAATAAATTAGGACGATATATATTCTACTAGCCGTCTATGTCAATAACCTTATGCTCACTATCTAATATATAAAATTCTCGTGTCACAGTTTTCGTTGCCATACTCCTCCGAAACGGCTTGACCGATTTTGATGAAATTTTTTGTGCTTATCCGGTATCTATGAGAATCGGCCAACATCTATTTTTCATCCCCCTAAATGTTAGGGGTAGTCCACCTCTAAATTTTATTTTTTATTTTTTAGACAAAATTTTTAATTTCTATTTTTTTATGATACAACATACAAAAATACATACAATCCTCAATTTTCACCCTTCTACGATCAACCCTTATTTTAGGAAATTATTTATATGGCTAAACAACGTTTGCCGGGTCAGCTAGTAGATCATAAAATTTAAACATATGTACATTAAAAAACAATACAAAACACTTCACGTCAGTACAAGTGCTCAAACATATATTAAAATAGACGCAGATAAATCTTTGAAAAGCATTAACGCATGCATAGCGAAGTCTAAAATTATAAATTTACATTAAACCTTTAGAGTTTGCTAAGCATGCGTTAATGATTTTCAAATATTTATCTGTATTTATATATTTATTGTATCTCGACTTCAGCTCACTACCAAGAATTCTTATTCCACATTTTATTACGTCTTTTAGTGACGTCAGTAGTATCTTTTCAGTCCCTGTACAGGTGACTGAACCGACACGACCAACTTTATAGATAATACAATGTCGTACATACGCAATTACTTTCACGAATACAGATAAATCTTTCAAACACTCTACATTATAAATTTAAGTGGAAAGACGGTTGTGAGCAGGATTTGAACCTGCACCTTTCGGATACAATAAATAAATTAATCAAAAATCACAACTTAGATCTTAGATCATCACACCAATTTGATAAATTGTTCAAATGTTACGCCGTGTAGTGTTTTTATTATAGAAAATAACAAATACCTCACTTGTTTTGTTCCACAATAAGACAACTGCTTTGCAAACATGTTTATCGGAGCAGACAAGTATAATTGTCTTCGCAAACACAAACATTTTGAGCTTAGTTCGGAGTTTCTTTTATAACGTTAGGTATAAGAATACAAGTGCTGTGTTCACTAGTGTGTTGTTCTAATGCTTACGTTTCTAAAAACGTGAGTGGATACTCTTGAAAATAATTCCGCTCTATTGACATTGGAAATATGTCACTTCGTACTTTTAAATGCCAAAATGTCCTAAAAAATAATTATAGATTCTAATATTATAATTGGATTGGAATTGGTATTAGTTTCAAGAGTAACCCCACAGGAGTTAATGTAACAGTTGTTTTTTTTTAAGCTGTTGCCTCAGTCATTAGCAGACACAATAGATTTTTATTGTTACAACGTACAGATCTGTACGTTACTGAGCCGAAAGGTTAAGGCCTCTTGCTTATCTCGGAGGGGTTTTGTCTGCGTAACCGGACAATATCTAAGGCGAGACAGTTTACAATTAAAGCTGCCATATTTTTTATTATGCACTTGGTAGGTTGAATCATTAAATTAAACCACCTTCAACTGTCCACTGCAAGATACTTCTCTACGATATGAGAAAATAATTTGGAGCCTCTTTTTAAGTAGATAACAAACACGCATTCACCATCAGATAAGCTCATTTCATGTCGATGATTTCAGATCATTATATATTGTACGGTGCAACCGTACAATAATTCCGTGTAAGCCGGATTAGAGCACGCGGCCCTAGTCGGCTCATAAGTCAGTTCGCGACTATCCACCAAACAAGCTCCACGGCTACTTACTTTGATCATTTTATAATAAAAGTTTGTCGAGCATCAAATTAACATCTTTTATTTGTTGACTTCATCGCACGGCCAACATATATAAATGACGGAAAATGGTTTGAAGAATAGGATTGGAAGTCTCTATGTCTATCAGCATTTTAAAGGTAGTAGTCAATAAAACCAACATTAAGACTCTTCGCCTCTGAGAGCACATTTACTTTGGGTTAGTGATTGGTTGTGAGTCACTTCATATTACAATGGACAATGTAGGTATTCAAATATCATTAAATCGGAGATAGATAAGTCAGGGTGTAGAGGTCCGTTCGCCACGGCTGCTCGCAAGAGACTAACGTTCTCTCTCCTCTCGCTGTAGTCGCCTACCACCCGTAGCGCTCGGTGTTGCAACACCACTAATGTAAAACAGTGTTGCCATCTCCGACTTATATGTATTTAAACAAGTTTCCAGTCTAGGCGAATGTCTAGGCTGATTAAAATTCCACCCTGAAAATTCTTTAGCTCCCAAATTTCCTGAAACTGCACAGGTATCTCTAATTATATTAATTTGTTTTGTTCAAGCTTCTTTTAAACAAGCGAACAACCCGGATATGTCCCAAACTTTGGGTAAACTCAACTAAGTACTAGGAGAGCATAAACACGAAGCGGTCGGACACAACGAGACACAAACAATGCAGGCGGGTGTTTGCTCCAAGTAAATTGCACGAGACTGTGTGATTTGTGAACTTTGTATTCCAAGATCTTTGTAAATACATGGATAAGTAAATATAAACGTTATTGTTTACAAGCTTATGTTAAAAGTGTAGTGTAGATTTTTCTATGCAGTAGATCACTCTGTGGCTGTTCTATGGAGACCCAACCTCATAAATCATGAAACTTTATTTTTATTAACATAACATTATAGCAAAGCATCACGCCTATATTCTTAAAGGCTAGAGTAGAGAAGTATCGTTATACCCACATTTCATCCAAACAGTTTTTTCCTCTGTAATAGGTCAACCGGGCATAATTCCAAACTTGAGCTGCTGATGAGATTTACTGAGAGAAAAACCTAATAAAATAATAATATTGTATCTTATTATTAGCTTATGGGGGCTTCCCTCTCTTTTAGAGAAACATAAAAGAGTGGGAAAAGGGTTAAACTCCTCTAGTTTCACATAACCCTGTAGAATTTTCTCCAGGCTGAAGTCTTCCACAACTGGAAGAGCAGGCACATTGAACAGGTTGCGGTGCAAAATGGTAAAATGAAAGTTATTTAAGAGAGAAAACGAACCAAGTCATTGTTTCAGGTCGAGATGGCTTAGCGATCAGAGTGCCTGGAGTATTTATCCGGGAGGCGCAGGTATGAATCCTGCTCATGACCGTATTTGTTTTTCCATAAAAATGTATAAGTCATTGATAACTACAAACCAAGCCCATAAACCCTGTTATATTATAAATGTGAAAGTTTTGTATTTATGACTCAGTAATTAAATAATTAATTGCTCTTTGCACACGGATAATGAATGAGTGGCGTATTGATCCTCTTAATAAATTAAAGGAATAATATTTATCCAGCATATAACTGTCTCACTGCAGGAAAAGGGTATCTTCTTATTTATTTATTGATTAATGATATACCGACAGCAGTACATAGGTAAGTACATTCTAAAACTATATAATAATACTCAAAAAGTCTGATGATATGCATGCCCATTATAGGTACACACAGCATTCACCATAAATAAAGACAACACTAATATTAATTAAAAACAAACCTTATCTTGGAAATGCCGGAAGGGGACGCCCTAGAAGGATATATACTGACCTTATTAGTGATATCCTCCAAAAAGGTAAGGTGCGTAGTACTCGCAACCGCCGCGCATGTATGACAAGATGTATGAACGTGGACCAAGCAAAAGGCATATGTAAGGATCGTAGCAAGTGGCGTTCTGTAGCTTCTGCCTACCCCCATGGGAGAAAGGCGTGAGTTTATGTATGTATGTATTTATCTTAGAAGTACATTAATTATCTTCTTATATAGAGAAGGCACAAGAATTGATCACACGCTCACTGCGTGTTTGTCCTTTAAATATATTAACTGAGAAAGCAGATATGATATTAAAAATATCACATTCCTATATCCCAGATCTAAATCCACAAAAATGTGACTTAAGAAGCGTGCTCGTAACCACTCGGTCACCACTAATGACGTTCGATATTATACAAGAACGTATCCGTAATCTCAGAGTTGCTTTACCAGTAATTGGTACTATTTAGAATGGGACCAATTTCTAGGTATCTTATTTACTACCCAATGAACGCGAATTACGTCAAAGCTCCAGTGAAATCCTTCAATCAGATCGCAATGAGGCTTTGAATCACGATATAATAGGTATTGCAGCGTTTATTACCAAAGATCAAACACCTGGAAACTCAAGAAGATCATTCTATGGCACAATGTTACCAGGTTTTCATGAAATAGGTAACGAAAAATTAGTTTTTACAGGCACTTGCTTACAGTAAATTACACAGGTATGCATGGGTGGAATTGTCAGAAATTGAATAATGATTCTTGTAGATTCCCTCGTGGTACATATAAAGAAAAATTATAAAAATTAAAGATTTAACACGCAAGGTGTTGGAGACATACGTAAGATAAAAACCTAATCCTTTTTTATTCCATTATGAGCAAGCCTTTATTGAAATTTAATAAAATTACAAAACTGTTTACTAATATACAGGCTGTGGTTCTAGACAGTGGCCAAATTGAAGGAGGTGGATCTATAGGTGTAAACGATTACAAAACAATTAAAAAAAGTATACCTTAGAAAATCGAATTAATTTCACAGTTTTACTGTTTTTTGCGTTTACGTCGTGTCACAGCCATCGCCGCGCCGCGTCGCGCGCAGTAGGCACAAGGACGGCACTGCGCGACGACAAAGCCCGTATACGAAAATTTCACAGAGAAGCGTTAGCTGTTACGAGAAGAATAGGACGTTGACCTCTTGGCTATAATTGTTTTAATTATTTTTATAAAACATATAATTTGTTGCCGTATATTTTCCTACAATATGGACACTGTTTAAAACCACAGCCTGTATATAGATCCTTATAGCATTAAGACTAAACTCATTAATACAGAAACGGCTAGAAATCTTTGTAGTACTTCTTTCGCGTATCACATAGGCCTATTTTGGAGATTTTCGCCTTTGTTAATTTGTCCTTCTTCAACATCCACCAATAGTCTGCAATCCTGCTAACATTCCAATTTCCTTGGTAATGTCTTTTCATCACCTTTATAGCTTGATGGAATTCCTTGTTCGTTACTGAAATCCTTAAGATTTCTGATAAAAGTTGTAAATTGACATTTTAGGCTCATGTTGCATCCCAATTTCCTGAATTATATTCTCATTCGCTAAGAATTTAGAATTGTGCCTGGGCGATGGTAATAGGCTCATGAAATGGGACATGAAACTTAATAACAGCATTGGTGAAATGTGGGTGCATAAATGTGTACACCTCTGCATATCCCCGCGGGGAATACAGACGTGATTGTACATTATAATTTGTATTGGTTACTGTTATTCTTTTTTTATAAAAAAAAGAAACGGTGTATTTTCTCTTCTCAAAATATTTGGTTTCAACGCAGTTTGAATAATTTACCAGAATTGCGGCATTCCATGAAACCATATAACAGACAGTACAAACCATTATTTTTATTAACAAAACTGATAATGTCCATTGCTTGTGGAATACATTTGATTCTAATCCTGATTTTATAAAATAGAATAGATACATATTATTGTATCGATAAACATCATTTGCGTCCAATATTTGCCGTGTTAAATTCATGCGCATTGTGTATATTTGAATTTTAATTTGGCGACCGTACGTTGTTTTAAATAACCCGTTTTACATTTAATTTTATGGATGCAAATAAATACAATATCTAGCTACTTCCACAAAATTGAGGGTAGTCATGCATTACCTGTGCACCGCCCGCCCGCCCGCAAATATATGCACGTACGCAAGCGGTGAAAATTCCGACTACCACCAACTACTCTACACGTGTTTCGCCCCTCCACGGAGCATCATCAGGAGCTGTTAGACCGTGCAGTGTCCGCCACCGAGTGAGCCAAAACCGCACCCTACACCTCTATTAATGCCTTCTCCCCCCCACATGTTGTAACGGAAAACTACGGAATGTGTTTTTAAACTTGATTCAATTTATTGAAAATGTTATCTGTAATAAATTATTTTATAAAGAAAAATGGATGTAAAGAAATATGTAATGAATTAATTGAGAATAATAATTATGGTATTTAAGAGATAATAATAATTTTATTTAATTGGTTGTTGATGTAAAAATACGCAACAGTGGGGAGGAGGAAACATTAAGCTGCTCATTTAGTATGGTCCCATCAACGCTATGTTTGATAATCTCTAACTGTTCCAACACGTTCAGCCTTAGACCTTTACTACAAGTATGTAAAACTTTATAGGAATGCCCTTCCGATAATCTATGACCGGTGTTTAATAAATGTTTCGCGAAATGTGATCTCTCTGGTCGGGCATTCCTACAAGCCGAAATGTGTTCTTTATAACGTGTCTCAAAACTGCGGCCAGTTTGACCCACGTACACAGAATCACATTCATCACATGCCAACCTGTACACCCCCGACTTCCTGCCAACCTCTGTCTTTTCTTTGCCGTTGCAAATGGCACGTCGAACGGAATTATTAGTTCTAAATGCCACATAAACGTCATTATTCCTTAAAAATTTTGAAATTTTGTCTGATATTTTACCCAAATAAATCATACTAGATCGATAATTATGAATAACGCGCTTATGTGGCACCGCGTATAAGAGCCCAGCCACCTGTTTGTTAATTTTGTCCCTAACCATGTTATATACCATCCGCCGATCATAACCATTTGCAACAGCAATTTCACAAATCGTATTTAATTCTTTTTTATAGGATTGATCTGATAAAGGGACTGTCATTAACCGATTTATATATGAATGAAAAGCAGCGAGTTTGTGTTGCCAAGGGTGACAGGAAGCCGCAGGTATAACAACATCCGTATGAGTAGGTTTCCTATATATTTGGAAAATGTGTCGACAATGTTCCCGTGTTATGGTTAAATCTAGAAAATTTATAGAATTATTTACTTCAATTTCCAATTTAAACTAAATCTTTGGATGTAAATTATTTAAATTTTGAACAAATGAATCTAATTCCTCTTTAGGATTGGTCCAGCATATGAGAATATCATCTACGTAACGATAATAATAAAGGATGCCACTATTGCCCACAATATACCTATTCTCAAAGTTGTCCATGAAGATCTCCGCCATCAAAGGTGATAACGGAGATCCCATGGCCAACCCTTCCTTTTGTTTATAATATCTACTATTGAACCTAAAATAATTTTGTTGCATGCAAATACTTGTTAAACTAATGATCTCATTTGCTTCCTCCGGATGCAGACGTCGCTTTTCTAAAATATCTGAAAGTATCTGCATACTTTCAGTACAGGGAACGTTAGTAAATAAGCTGTCTACATCTAGAGAAAGCAAAGTCGAATTAGAAGGCAAAGTGACATCCTTTATCTTTTGAATTAAATCTGTAGTGTTCTGAATACTATATTTAGGTGAAAAGGATGATTTTTGTTTAATAATACTATTTAATCTTTTAGCTAACTCATATGCTGGGCAACCCATATACGAAACTACTGGACGCACAGGAACATTGTCTTTATGTATTTTAGGTAAACCGTACAACACAGGAGCCTGTGGATTCATTGGGGCAATCTGCCTTGATGAGAACTCATTAGGGAAAATAAATATTGAATTATCAATTATGGATTTGACTTCTGTGTTGTACCGTGTGGTTGGGTCCGAGCGCAAAACAATAAAGTCATCGCTATTAATTACGTCATGAACTTTGTGAACGTAATCATCGCGGTCTAAAATAACTATACTATTACCCTTATCTGCTTTTGTGACTATTAAATTATTATTATTAATTTTGTGTTGTAATGACTTTATTATTCGTTGCTCAGCCCCAACGTTATTAGTTGTGTTTATGTTATTAAGTTCACTAGCTACTAATCCCTTCACCAAATTATCTTTCCTATTCATGATAATAGCTACTTCTGAATCTACCGCTAAACCCTCCACCAAAGATTGATTTAGTTTTGGGGGGATATTATATTTGAGGCCCTTTTCCAAAAGCGACATTTCGCTTTGGGAAAAGTGCACATCTGTTAAGTTTTCTACCCGGGAGTAAAAAGAATGACCACCACCACTACCGATACCACTATCCCTACTCCTACCCCTATCTCCACTACCACCACTATTACCATCACCGTGTTGGGCCATCACCAATCTACGTAACTTATTTGATTGGTTAATATATTTGTCTTGCACAGCCTGTGATGCGAAATCTCTAGCCTTGTGGTCTAAAAGGTCGAATTCTACGCTATGTAAGCTATGTGTTAACTCTGTATGTAACACTTTAATATGTAATTTTAAGTTGTCTCTAATAGTGAACCAACGGCGAGATTCCGCATCTAACCAGACTTTTTGTGCTTTACGTATGGCCAAACCGGCCGCATGACTGATGAGGCTGTGCAAGACAAATATATTAACCAATCAAATAAGTTACGTAGATTGGTGATGGCCCAACACGGTGATGGTAATAGTGGTGGTAGTGGAGATAGGGGTAGGAGTAGGGATAGTGGTATCGGTAGTGGTGGTGGTCATTCTTTTTACTCCCGGGTAGAAAACTTAACAGATGTGCACTTTTCCCAAAGCGAAATGTCGCTTTTGGAAAAGGGCCTCAAATATAATATCCCCCCAAAACTAAATCAATCTTTGGTGGAGGGTTTAGCGGTAGATTCAGAAGTAGCTATTATCATGAATAGGAAAGATAATTTGGTGAAGGGATTAGTAGCTAGTGAACTTAATAACATAAACACAACTAATAACGTTGGGGCTGAGCAACGAATAATAAAGTCATTACAACACAAAATTAATAATAATAATTTAATAGTCACAAAAGCAGATAAGGGTAATAGTATAGTTATTTTAGACCGCGATGATTACGTTCACAAAGTTCATGACGTAATTAATAGCGATGACTTTATTGTTTTGCGCTCGGACCCAACCACACGGTACAACACAGAAGTCAAATCCATAATTGATAATTCAATATTTATTTTCCCTAATGAGTTCTCATCAAGGCAGATTGCCCCAATGAATCCACAGGCTCCTGTGTTGTACGGTTTACCTAAAATACATAAAGACAATGTTCCTGTGCGTCCAGTAGTTTCGTATATGGGTTGCCCAGCATATGAGTTAGCTAAAAGATTAAATAGTATTATTAAACAAAAATCATCCTTTTCACCTAAATATAGTATTCAGAACACTACAGATTTAATTCAAAAGATAAAGGATGTCACTTTGCCTTCTAATTCGACTTTGCTTTCTCTAGATGTAGACAGCTTATTTACTAACGTTCCCTGTACTGAAAGTATGCAGATACTTTCAGATATTTTAGAAAAGCGACGTCTGCATCCGGAGGAAGCAAATGAGATCATTAGTTTAACAAGTATTTGCATGCAACAAAATTATTTTAGGTTCAATAGTAGATATTATAAACAAAAGGAAGGGTTGGCCATGGGATCTCCGTTATCACCTTTGATGGCGGAGATCTTCATGGACAACTTTGAGAATAGGTATATTGTGGGCAATAGTGGCATCCTTTATTATTATCGTTACGTAGATGATATTCTCATATGCTGGACCAATCCTAAAGAGGAATTAGATTCATTTGTTCAAAATTTAAATAATTTACATCCAAAGATTTAGTTTAAATTGGAAATTGAAGTAAATAATTCTATAAATTTTCTAGATTTAACCATAACACGGGAACATTGTCGACACATTTTCCAAATATATAGGAAACCTACTCATACGGATGTTGTTATACCTGCGGCTTCCTGTCACCCTTGGCAACACAAACTCGCTGCTTTTCATTCATATATAAATCGGTTAATGACAGTCCCTTTATCAGATCAATCCTATAAAAAAGAATTAAATACGATTTGTGAAATTGCTGTTGCAAATGGTTATGATCGGCGGATGGTATATAACATGGTTAGGGACAAAATTAACAAACAGGTGGCTGGGCTCTTATACGCGGTGCCACATAAGCGCGTTATTCATAATTATCGATCTAGTATGATTTATTTGGGTAAAATATCAGACAAAATTTCAAAATTTTTAAGGAATAATGACGTTTATGTGGCATTTAGAACTAATAATTCCGTTCGACGTGCCATTTGCAACGGCAAAGAAAAGACAGAGGTTGGCAGGAAGTCGGGGGTGTACAGGTTGGCATGTGATGAATGTGATTCTGTGTACGTGGGTCAAACTGGCCGCAGTTTTGAGACACGTTATAAAGAACACATTTCGGCTTGTAGGAATGCCCGACCAGAGAGATCACATTTCGCGAAACATTTATTAAACACCGGTCATAGATTATCGGAAGGGCATTCCTATAAAGTTTTACATACTTGTAGTAAAGGTCTAAGGCTGAACGTGTTGGAACAGTTAGAGATTATCAAACATAGCGTTGATGGGACCATACTAAATGAGCAGCTTAATGTTTCCTCCTCCCCACTGTTGCGTATTTTTACATCAACAACCAATTAAATAAAATTATTATTATCTCTTAAATACCATAATTATTATTCTCAATTAATTCATTACATATTTCTTTACATCCATTTTTCTTTATAAAATAATTTATTACAGATAACATTTTCAATAAATTGAATCAAGTTTAAAAACACATTCCGTAGTTTTCCGTTACAACATGTGGGGGGGAGAAGGCATAAATAGAGGTGTAGGGTGCGGTTTTGGCTCACTCGGTGGCGGACACTGCACGGTCTAACAGCTCCTGATGATGCTCCGTGGAGGGGCGAAACACGTGTAGAGTAGTTGGTGGTAGTCGGAATTTTCACCGCTTGCGTACGTGCATATATTTGCGGGCGGGCGGGCGGTGCACAGGTAATGCATGACTACCCTCAATTTTGTGGAAGTAGCTAGATATTGTATTTATTTGCATCCATTGTAATGGACTTCCGCAAAGTAACGCCTGAATCTATTCAATATTTAATTTTATGACTATTTGCTATGACGTTTTAAGTAAATAATAATAATGTTATTCCTAATATCTAGGTAGTTGGTTTGTCTTCCTTTCACGGAAAAAGGGGGAGAAGAAATTATATTTTTTTTTTTTGCAAATAAGAGGAGCTTCACATAGGTATGATAATCACGCCTGCTTTACCATTGGGGTATATTTAATCTCTTTTCCTTCCACATATTTCGTAATTTTGTTATGCTTCACTATAAAGCCCGCCAAGCCGTAAGCTAGTTCTGAGAACTTTTATATAAATTATTTGGTAGAAGTTTTCTCGGCGCGGCGTCCCCAATGAATTACATCATTCGGATGAAGGTGTGTCCTTTTTTGTTTTTGATCCGACACGACTGAAGAGTGATCAGGCGCAGGACCGATGACCAACGTGCTCTCCGAAGCACGGAGGCATCACTCTGCCAACTTTCTAACTACGGGTTTCTGAGAATATTGCTCTAATTTAATAACACTTGGCTCGACCCCAGAACCGAACCAAGGACCTCACGCTTAACAGCCGCACTTGCGGCTATTAAGCCAATGAGGAAGTTGGTTGAGGCAAATGAAATACTGACACCAAGAACATTTAAGCTTGGAACAGTCACACATCACAAATCGAATGATATACCACACACAACATATGAATGCACTTGTCTCTGTGAACATGATAATGATACTGGACAAACTTGTATGACGTTAAAATAGATGACCCGCATTCAATTGAATATTGTGGAGGCAGTTCTGATCTTGATCAGTGTTCTTTATGCATTGGTATTTCATTACTGACAAATCAAGTGTGATTTTTAATTTACAATGTACGTGTTTAAAGTAACTGCCTAATTGATTGCAAGGACGCCTGCTGACCGTAAGGTCCAATTACCGCATCGGGCAAAGTATTATTGGATTTTTCTGTAAGGATATTTTTAGTAGCAGTTCAGATATCTGGTTTTTGGAAATAGGCTCACTTGTATTTAAATTGTAATACTCACGAGATGCTATGCTAATGAACCTAGCTTTAGATATAAATGTGTGGCAAGAGGTATGATTAGTGGAGGGTAGTTTTAGTTGGTTAGGTCGGCTTTGTGCCGGATTCCTACCGACTGAAACGTGTAGTTTCTGGTCCACGTTCTTATTCTAAAAAGGGAAGTATGATGATAATAATAAAAAAAATGCCCAGAAGCTTAATAGCATAGAGCTACTACTATTACATAGAGGAAGTACTATTGACATAGAGGACGAGGACCCGGCTCAAAGGACCAATTACGAATCCATCGACATTCCCATAATAAGTAGAGATAAAACAAAAAATAAAAGAAACAAATGAAATAGGTAACTCAAAAAGTACATTTAATTTACGTAGTTAATTCACAGCCTTTTACTGGGGAGCAAATTTTAAATTGTAATTTGTAACACAAAACGCGAATGGTAAACAAAAATAAAGGGAAAAGTTTCTGTTCATTAATTAAAAAACACGGTGAGTGGTGTATTTTCAGTAAATTCTGACCTTTTGGCAGTAAGTTTTTCAATTAGGTTAACAATGGTAAATGGCAATGGCACTAATAAAAAAAGCCGCTACATTCGTATAATTTTTTCTCAAAATTGGCTCTACCTTTAGCCACCAACTCGCCTGATGGTAAGCGACGGTGTGGCCGAGGATAGAGCACGTAGATCCAGAAGAAATCTATTCACTTTAAGTAGAATAGATAGATTAGGGGAGAACGATAGTTGAGTTGATGGAACTGCCTAGACCCGTCTCCCAGAACGGTTGCACCGGACTACATCTCGAAACACGGCTGGCTACGTCCGGTGGTCGGTAACCAGCTGCGGCGGAAGCGTCCCGCCAAAGTTGTGTTGCTTGTTTTGCACCACCCAAGGGCCACATGCAGGGATTCCATTTTAAGGGTGCACTCCTACGGACGCGGGCAACTCTACCCCCAAGCCATCTAGTAGACGCAAGATTAGTGATTGATTGAAATTAAAGATTGGTTCGTGAGATTCTAAGTCTGAATTATGTGTTGGGAGAAATGTTATTGGGTTTCTCTCCCTATTAGCGAATTAGCAGCAGAACTTTTAAGCAAAACGATATTTTTGAAGCGTGTCTGTATACACTTTAACGGGAATGACAAATTAGCAAATGTAGATAGATATATTCTTTTGTACAATTATCTCACTTAAGAAGACGTTTTTAGGTAATTAAGTTCTGGATAAGCGAATAGAACAAAAAAGACACGTTCAGTGCATGTGTACCTATTGGTGATTAGTTTTTAGATCCTCATGTATTCTTGTTAAGTTATATTAAGGAAACTATATGTATTGTTAATTTTTTTTTTTGGATTTTCGTTAGTAAGATTTTGAATTAATATATTTTTGTCTTTTTTTGTTTGATTTTTTTTCTTTAGTGTGTACGATTTTGATATTTGAAATTTTTTCCTGTAGTAAGTAATATTTTTTATTTATTTAAGTTTTCTCAGCAACCTGAGACTGAAATAAATAAATATGTGTAAGGAAGTGGACTAAGGAAACACCCAATAGTCTGTACTGAGTATATTCGAAGAAACAACACTTCACAATTATACATAAGAAACTATATAAAGTGGGAATAACAAAAATTATATTATTTCACGAACACGTGCGAGAACCGGGCCGCCACCGAACTGTCACTCTCGCGCCCTCCGGTGGCGAGACCCCAACCGTGCCGGGCGCGGCGAGCGCCCCGATTGGCTAACGCGGATGCGTGTGTGTATCACACATGCGCGTAAGCGAGCAGCGACGTGCCGAGGAGTCAACGCGTTCGGTTTTATACGTACCTACCGAAATTAAAATCAACGCGCGCGCGTTACAACCTCCCCCTCTAGTCCAAACATCACGTCCTCGCGTTTGGAATAGGACAACCGAAGACAAAAACTAACTTTATACTACCCGTAGGATCTAATGTTTACGCGGGCGCCCCCTCTTACGTTTCTCCTGCAACGGAGGTTGCACCTGCCCAACAAAAGGCGTAAGCTGAGAGACATGGTACTTCCCCAAGACCTCTCCATTCACACGCTCTAGACCGTAAGTCGCACTACTCAATATCTCGCGTATTCTATACGGACCATCGCGCCTAGGAATGAATTTGGGAGTCTGCCCTCGACCAGCATCGTTGGACCCCTGGGTTTTAAGTAGTACCAAGTCACCTACCTTGTAGTCGGGTGCCGGACGGCGATGCTCGTCCGCGTACTTCTTCTGACTCTCCTGTGCCTTTTCGTGTACATCTCTCGCATCCAGAAGTACCGTAGACAACCTCTTTAAGTAGGGCGTCACGTTTGCAATAAACTTGTCGCCATCTACAATAGCGCGCATGTCATTAACAACATCCGCGGGGGCGCGCAAATCGCGCCCAAAAGTTAGCACAGCAGGTGAGTAACCTGTGCTATGAGTCACGGCAGAATTCATGGCAAACCTTACCGCTGCCAAATGGGAATCCCACGTCGAATGATCCCGACCCACGTGCATGGCAAGCTGTGGCTTCAAGTCGCGGTTTTTGCATTCGACGGGATTTGCCTCGGGATGATAATATGGCGTCAGCGACTGATCGATTCCGAAAACAAAACATACCTGTTGCATGACCTCGCTGATAAACTGCACACCATTGTCGCTAATCATTCGTTCACCAGGATCTCGGCGCAATCCATACTGGTGGCGACTTTCAATGGAAATAATTCTACCCATCGCGAACAAACGTCTTCAATAATCAAGATCCACTTGTTACCATCCTTCGTTTCAGGGAGCGGACCGAAAAGGTCTACAGCAATCACCTCGAAACGCTGCGTCACGGCCGGGGATTGAATAAGTCCCGCCGGCCTGCGGGTGTCCACTTTGTATCTCTGGCATGGGACACACTCCTTGACATAATTAGTAATAAACGCTCTCATACCTGGCCAGTAGTATCGTGAGGCGATACACTGAAGGGTGCGTTCGACACCTAAATGACCGGCGGTGGGTGCATCGTGATAGTCAGCGAGGACCTTTTGTCTCTCGCTCAACGGCACCACCAGGCACGCGTCATCGTTTTCAGTCGGCTCCGGACCATACCTATAAAGCACACCGTCGGAGATGACGTAGCCACGGTCGGCCCACGGTCTCCCCCTAAACGGTTCGTCCGCTGCCTCAAGATCTTCTATGATCTTGCGAACATCGGGGTCCTGCAATTGAGTTTCGCGGTAACCGCGAGTGCCTCTTGATGGGACGTCAACGACGGCTTGACATAGGTCGCAACTTACCACGTCTGTACAGGCTGGGCGCGAGAGGGTGTCAGCGATCACGTTGCATTTACCTGGGGTGTACTCGATGCGCAGGTTATACGACTGCAGAGTAAGCGCCCACCTGGTCAAGCGTCCACTCGGTGACTTAACGTTCATCAACCACCTCAACGGTTGATGATCCGACTTTACTACAATCTCAGAGCCCTCTATGTAGCCACGGAATTTCGTCACTGCCCACACTACTGCCAAGGCCTCCCTTTCCGTGGTAGTATAATTCCGTTCAGCCTGACTCAGGAGACGGCTGGCATACTCGATGGGGCGCTCATCGGGCCCCTCCCCCTGCATTAAAACCGCCCCAAGACAATAGCCACTGCTGTCTGTCCTTAGGGTAAAAGGTAAGGTCTCGTCAGCCTGACGTAATATAGGTGCAGACACTAACAATTGCTTTATACCTTCAAATGCAGCCTGTTGATCAGAAGACCAGTGCCAAACACTATCCTTTTTCAACAGGGAGGTCAGAGGCCTCGCTATTTCGGCATAATTGGGGATAAAGCGCCTAAACCAACTAGAAGTCTGAAGGAAACACTTTAAGTGAGTGAGGTTCTTAGGAACGGCCATATTATTAATAGCGGCGGTTTTATTCGGATCGACCTGGATTCCACCGGGAACAATGAGATGTCCTAAGAACTTAACTGAATCCCGGGCGAAAAAGCTTTTCTCGCGATTGATCCTGAGGTTAAATAACTCTAGCCGATCGAATACAGCCTCAAGGTCCCCGAGGTGCTTCTCAAAACTGTCAGACAGCACGATAAGATCGTCGAGATAGCACAGAAGGGACACGTCTCGAAGGTTCGACCTAAACCTGTCCATCAATCGCTGAAAAGTAGCGCCCGAATTGCGTAAACCCATGGGCATACGCTTAAAACGGTAAGTCCCCATCGGTGTGACAAAGGCTGTCTTGTCACGGTCCTCGTCAGCTACACAAACCTGGAAATACCCTGACCGAAGGTCAAGGGTCGACATGTAATTGCTCGTTTTGGCCGCATGAAGGACATCGTCCATCCGTGGGAGTGGGTACCTGTCTGGTTCTGTGACCGCGTTCAACTTACGATAGTCGATACAGAGCCGTGTACCTCCATCCTTCTTGGTGACCAAAACTACGTTGGCCGCCCAAGGGGACTCGCACTCCTCTATAACATCGGCACCTAGCAGCTTGTCTAACTCTTTCTCCAAAATCAGCCTCTTGGCTGGTGACATCCGGTAAGGAGCAGAAGCTATCGGGTCTTGCTTCTCTCCTACTTTAATGCGATGCGTCGCGAAAGTCGTGGGCTCGCCATCAGCAGCAAAGCGGCTCGACTTAGCAGCAATCAAGTTATTCAGTTGGGCGCGCTGGCTCTCTAATAAATTCGCGCCCTCATCCTCTCTCAAACTCAATTGAGATGCTTCGACACTCAAAGTCGCTGGCGCATCACCATGACGCTGGATGAAATCAAACCTCTTATCGGGATCATCGGCAAAGCACCAAGACCACTGCGGTAGGTTAAGTACAATACCTGCATCTGTTATAAAATCGCGCCCTAAAAGGGTCCTAGCCTCCGCTCCGGGGATCACTAGAAACGTGGTAGGTATGTTGCGGCCCTGCAATTGCACACAACAATCACACGTAAGTACAGCGCGCGTAGTACTAGTGCCATCCGCCAATCGAATGACGCGTTGGGCCTCCGTAAATCGGACGCCAGCATCCACTAATACGCGATGAAGTGACGGGCTGGCGAGGCAGTGCGAAGCTCCGGTATCGATAAAGGCCACTCCCTCGCTATTTCCTATAGTTACACTTACCAATGGTGAAGACTGGTCGCGGTCCAACTCGGCACCGAGGATCGTCACGTCAGCTGGCCTCTGCCGGTCCCCTAAACTACTAATGACACAATCATCGTCATAATAATATTGAGCAGTATACGCCCGTTCATCAATATTTTCAGAATAAGGGCGTTCGCAAATATTTGCAGAATACGGACGTTCGCAAAAAGTTGCAGAATAAGGACATTCTACGGAATAGGTATGTTTACTGGAATACTCGTACGTACGTTGCGAACTACGATCTTTGAAATATTTTTGATTACAGTCGGAATAATACCATTGCGACTCACAATCTCGATTGTGGGTAGGCAGAGGATAATGGTTTATTACGTTATCACTGTTTGACTTATTGCAATTAGTGTTATCATTGTAACCAATAATATCAAATGAGTTGAATTTCGATTCGCTCTGAGGTGCAACCTTCTTTACAGTTTGTAAACAATTACTGCATTTGGACCTAATAACGCCTTGTTGTCCGCACCCGTAACAGAATAAGCCCTTACTATTATTATTATTACCGTGTTTACGATATTTAACCGATTGCGAAGCGGAGTTTGGACTAGTTGAGGCGTGGCGTATTGGAACATTATCATTCGTAGTGTCCGCGGTATCACTTTTATTAGATTTGGGTTTACTCACGGTTTTAGGTATTTGTACCTCGGCCATTGACTCCTCGACGTGTCGTAGTTTACATATCATGTCGTCGAGAGACGTTAACGATTCCCGTGGTAAACGTTTACGGATCTTACGATCCAAAAGGCCGTACACAATGTCCACTTTCGCTTCTTCGCACAACACATACGGTAGCGTGCTTATAAGCGCGCGTATTTTGCACGCAAACACTTCGCTGCGCTGAGGAGCCGCATGCTCCTGCGCGAACATTTCACGGAACACTTTGTATGCCGGTTTGACGGAGCCGTACATCGCGCGTAGGTGGTTGATGGCGTCATCCCAGTCGCGTACGCTTCTCTTGATGCCTTGCCACCATACCGCCGCGTCGCCGACGAGTAGCATGGGCAGACCGCGCATCGCGTGCTCGTCGCTGACGCCGGCGCAGTCTTTATATACTTGCACCGCGTCGATGAAGGCCTCCAAGGCCTCGACGTCTTTCTTCTCGCCGTCGAAGCGGGCCGAGCATTTACTAAAGTTGCCTCCTCCGTATGAGTTAGTGGGCCCCAGGCCCGTCGTCGTGGCGAAGCCGTCAGCAGTCATCGGGGTAGACGACCGCGCATTCGCGAATGACGTAGATAATAGCGTCTCGATCAGTTTCCTATTGGCCTCCGCCTGAGACCGGGCGAAGGCTTCCATGAGCGTCGATAACTCGTTGAGCTGTGACGGTCCCGCCTCGGATGGCGGTTGCTGCTGCTGCGTCGGCGGCGCCACCCTGGGCGTTTCGACGCTAGCGACTTCGTGGACTTCGTCGTCCACGTTGCTCTGCTCCTGGTCATCGGCGTAGCGACGGCCTGCCGTACGTCTCGGCACGACCGGCATGATGCAGAAGTAGTAGCCCTGCGCTTTCACTAGCAGACAGTCGGGGATCGTCGCAGTTCGTGATCAGACTCTTCCTTTACGAGTCGAAACGAGATCGATAAGATGGCGGCGTCGGCGTCGGTTCTCGTGGCCACTAGTTGAGCGCCAGTGTAAGGAAGTGGACTAAGGAAACATCCAATAGTCTGTACTGAGTATATTCGAAGAAACAATACATAAGAAACTATATAAAGTGGGAATAACAAAAATTATATTATTTCACGAACACGCGCGAGAACCGGGCCGCCACCGAACTGTCACTCTCGCGCCCTCCGGTGGCGAGACCCGCAACCGTGCCGGGCGCGGCGAGCGCCCCGATTGGCTAACGCGGATGCGTGTGTGTATCACACATGCGCGTAAGCGAGCAGCGACGTGCCGAGGAGTCAACGCGTTCGGTTTTATACGTACCTACCGAAATTAAAATCAACGCGCGCGCGTTACATATGTTTCTTTCTTTCTAATTGTGTTCTACTTCTTTTTTAAATATTATTTTGTACAAACGGTCATTCCGTTTGTTTCATAATAAAATAAAATAAATCGGCATTAGCAGCTCGGAGTTTGAAACTGTGCCCGGTAGATGGTAATAGGGTCACCATTTTTGACTTAGTTCACTGTACAACTGTAGGTGAGGTTCTAAAGGCGTACACCTCAGCCAACCCTTTCGAAAAATATCTGGCGTGATGCTATGTTATGTTGCGAGTTGCCAAATTATTGCATATTGAAATGACTATATCTGCACAAGAATTTATTACGTAATTGGTGAAATATCTGCATAACCTTTCAGAAAATACAAAAGCAATGCTATGTATGGTTAATGGGGGGATTATAGCGTAACCATGTCAAGTAGGATTTAGGCAGTTAGTACGATTGTTACTGGTTCAGGAGTGGGTGTCGTAAAAGGTAAGGTTTGAGGCTTAGAGATTATGTTGAGGCCGTGGGCAGCAGACTTTTTAATGTTTTTCCTACCTATGAAGGTAAATTAAAAGGTAGGCTCCATAACTTCTGTTTAATGGCCAATTTATCCGAAAGATAGTAGTAGTCCGGTGCGACGTCTATGATCCCCCAAAGATGACGTGTTTGACTAAAGTCAAAGTCAAATTCACCCACACAAGACTCCAATCAAGTTAAAGGGCATTCCGAGATCGCAACTAAATTTTCCTTAACCCTAGCAACTTGCGACACTGTTGGCCAATAAAGATTTCCCAGTTCCTCCAATTGCTCCGTGTAAAAATATATTCAATTAGTTGCTCCATTTGGTTGTGAAATAACGAAAGATATAGAAACACACTTTTGTATTTATAACATTAATTAGCATAAAACAGGCAGTTATTTAATAATAATAAAAAAAAAACATACCGTTTCTATTTTTAAAAGCAAATGAACATCAAACATCTGAATGACTGCTTTGAACTAAATATTTTGCAGACAAAACGTCGAGAGTTCATTAAGACCACATGAAATACTCTCATTAGATAAAGTCTAAAAGGAGGAGTTCTAAAAGGAGTTTTGTATTCCATTCATGACGTCACTGATTTAAAAACATTTTTGTTTTCGATTCCGAGGAGTTTAAAATTAGAATTCTGGTAATTGTTTTGACTTGGCTTGGACATTGATTGCCAATTGGGGAATGGTCCTTGAGTCATTATACCTGGGATGAAAAAGTAATACCTATCATACGTAAGTAGGCTTACTCTTGAAAATAAATCCGCTAGATTGACATTGGAAATATTTATCGTACTTTTAAATGCCTAAATGTCTAAAAAATTATTATAGATTTGGGATAATATGAAGACAACATGCTTTAAAATTAAAGTAACTGTAATGTAGGTAAATTTATTTTAAAATTACGCGTTGTTTTAAGGCGTCTATTTAATATTGGAATTGGATTGGAATTGGTATTAGTTTCACACTGTTCACACTTTTAAATGCAATTTATTATTTTTTTCTAAAATGGATTTATGTTTGGCCACCAACTTGCTTGTTGGTAAGTGACAGTGTGGCCGAGGATGGAGTATGTATATCTAGAACAAATCTATCCATTTTTAAGTAGAGTGGAGACATTTTGGGAGAACGATAGTAGGGGAGTTGATGCAACTGCCGTCTCCCACAATAATATGTGTAATAATTAAAGATTCGGGATACTAATAAGCCAAGATTTTTTAAATTAAGATAACTATTATGTAGGTAAAAGTATTTTAACATTACACATTGTTTTAAGGTGTTGATTTAATATTAGAATTGGATTGGAATCGGTATTAATACCAAGTGTAACCACAAGGTATTTACAATCGATTTCAAAAAGGGAGGTTATCAATACGGTTGTATTTTTTTCTTATGTGTGTTACCTCAGAACTCTGTAATTTTTTATAATAACAATATTTTCCGTCTGAATTATGTTTCCCAAAGGATTTGATAAGATAAGACAACATAACATCACCCCTGCATTCCCCGGGGGGGTAGGCAGAGGTGTACTCGGTTTTACACCCACATTTCACCAATGCAGTTATTAAGTCCCATGTTATAGGTGGTGAGCCTATTGCCATCTACTGGGCACCATTCCAGACTCCGGGCTGCTACTGAGAATTTCCTAACAGAAAAACTCATTAACATTTTGCCCAACCCAGGAATCGAACCCGAGACTCTGTGCTGAGCAGTCGCGGTTAGACCACTACGCCAACGAAGCAGTTTGATAAAATACCGTATACTTTACTACTGTTTCTTTCCCCTCCCTCACTTTTCCCCCTTTCTTTCTTTCTTTCTTCCTCTCTCCTTTTTTCTCTCTTCCTGATCGTTAATTATGGTGGTGGGGTTCGCCTTCTATATTTGACTCCTCTAAAGATATAGCGAAGCTATATCTTTGAAATCTGTGTTGGAAACGATGCATGTCATTATATCCGTACTACTACATCCTTATACATTACCATAATTAATGGGAAAATCATGTACACAGTAATAATGATTGTAATCATTATTAACAGGACCTTTATGAAAATTCAAATTATTATGTTAATTCATATTAATTACCGTACGTAACTACGCAAAGTAAAATAATAACAAGTCTTGAATTATTCAAGCACATATTTTACACCTGAATTCATTAATGAATCTAATCTACCTACGCTTTCCTTCATTCATAAATCATTATATAAATACATAATTATTTTAACTCAAACGTAATGTGTCGTGATTGGAATACTTAGGCTAACGTGTTTTTTTTATATTGCCCGTTTAGCTTGAACTCTCAACCCACAATGACTAGATCATAATGAGGTCATCTATTAACCTCCTTCAAAAAGGAGGAGGTTCTGAATTCGAATGTATGTTTTCTTTGTATGCCATCAAAATCAATTCATACTTCCGCCAATTATTAATTGATTTTGATGATTTTTTTTATTTGGTAGGTCATACCAACTTTATTATCAAATTGAGGAATTTTTTATCTCTAAATTGGTACCTTGTTGTAGTTATAGTCTTAAAGTTTTTTTTTCTATAAATTAACTTTATTTGTATAGTATTTTGTCAATGTTCTTGGAAAGACGTTTTATTTTAATATGTACCAAAAAGTTTGTTATTTTAGTATAAGTATATATAATATTTTTTTGTAATCTTTAACAATTTCTTCCGTAGAGGTCCACCACCACCGTGTATCACTAGTGACTCATGGGACAGGTAAATAGTTAAGACAATATAACGAAAAAGTTGTACGGAACGACGCAATCCAAAAACATTTTTTTTTTCTAGTATGGGTGTGTTTTTGACGCGGCTGGTGGTGGTTGTTATAAGGCCTATAGGTCTTCACCTGATGTCACCACTTACCTTACGCGTTCTCATTTCATTGGCGAACATTGCTTCATCACAATGTTGTCTGTGACACAAGCCTTGGGCTTAGTCCAGAAACCGTAACTCATAGACACAGGAACGTAAATGGACAGACATACTCTCAAGACTTAACTATATGAAAGATATGTATGCTTTTGGAAACCTATTACCAAACTCTACAAGGAAGTAAAAATACCGTTTAGATTTTCTATGCATATTATTTGATCACTATCTAAAATTATTTTCTTTTATCATGATCAGATTTCTTTGAAAAAATTCTCTCTCTCCTTTATCCTATGAAACACTTCTTTTTTATTAGGGATTGAACAGTTGTTTAGGGACTTAGTACCGCGCTAATTACAAAGAAAATATTAAAATAATTAAATATTAAATCTACGTCATAATTACATATTTATATTTACACACATTCATTTAAATTAAATTCTCTAATAATAATCTCATTTTTCTCGCCGTTTTTGTTTGTATTTTATTTAAACGCGCTGACCTCTGGAACTAACAGTCGGATTTGAAAAATTCACAATCGGCGTAGAGATGCCAATATTAAATTGTCCATGCACAAACTTCCCGCACAAAGCAACCTCCACGGTCGATTATCGACCACAATTCGTAACAAAACTTGGTAGGTACGTCAGAGATTATTTAATTAGTTCAACAACTTGAAGTTGTCTTAAAAGCGTTTCATTGTTTCCCTTTCAACTTAGGTAACTAAATACGGTCGAAGGAAGAAAATTTACTGGTGTTTGTGGGTTGTTCGGAAATATTCCGTAAGTTTGACAAAAAGTTCTGGACTTTTTTTTTGTATACTCGAGAATTTAAATTGGACCGAGAAGGATACATAATTACTTGCTTTTAGTCATTGTTAGTCATCGTCCTCCTTGTCGTATCCGAAAACGGCGATCTTTGCTTTGTTATGTATTGTGTGTGAAATTTGGTTTTAAAGGTCTTGTTGCAGGGCGCACAGTGCAAGGGGCAGGCAGAAGTGGGTTTAAAGAGTTAACCATTTCTTAACAATTAAATCTATTTTCCAGACATCAAAACTTCAAGTTTTAGTTAGATTTACTATTATTAAATTTAATATTAATAGTTTGCCACCACTATCTTACTAATAATTCCAATGATGCCTGTTTTGATATAATTCCATTTGTTCGCTCATCCAGTCCGTCCTCATTGCTTTCTTTGGTTGTTATTTTATCTAGCTGTGGGTTTCCCAGGTTACGTTTGCCAATTCGCGGTTTCCACTTACAAATTTGTTTGGTCCTACTCCGGCAGACGTTTCCTTCATCATCACTACCATCTCCCCACGGTTGTATAAAGGCTTCAGCAATCAAAAAAATATAATAGAAATAGAGTTTGTAATGTCTGCGTTTCTTCTAAAACGTATTTGTATACCTCAATGGATAGACAGTCGGGTCAAAATATCGGTGCCAACAACTTTATAAAAGGCTTGTAAAAGATTATTTCAACGTTATAAAAACGGTATTGATAGAATAAACAATTAAAAGTCTTAATTATTGTTCAACGGTTATTACTCACATGCATTCTTCGGGATTGCCCGACTAGTTTCGAACTCGAACGGAGCCCTTAGTCATGAGCTGAGGCCGCGGCGATGTCGCGAGTCAAACTAGTCGGGCAATCCCGAAGAATGCAAGTGAGTAATAACCGTTGAACAATAATTAATATGAATTTGTCTCACGAAAGTTATTATACAATAAAAAGTCTGGAGGTGGCTTAGGGATCTTGAATTTAATTTTTAAATATACTAAAAGTCATTGGTTCGTTCTTTCCATTGTTTAAGAATATAAAGTTATGGCTGATAAAAATCAAATACGCTTGAGCCCTATTCCAAGAAAAGCTAACTACATTTTCAAAGAAATGCGACCTTTTAAAGTACTCTTCATATGATAGTATTATTTATTACTAGCTTGATGAAAAGCAAGCAGTGCACCACAAAGTTGCTTGTATCTTCATAACTTACTCGGTATACAAAAGGCAGTCCTATAAAATGTCTTGTTATAAACTTTAGTTAAAGCATAAAGATTTAACGAAGAGTTGACATAACAAGATTTTGAGAGGAAACTTCGAGAGTTTCTTAGAGGCTGAAATAACGCATTTGCGGTAAAAAAGTTTTTGTGAAAAGTTGATGCCGTTGGTTTCTCTTTAATGGCAAAAAAAATGTATCCAGAAGGTGAGATTTTTTGTTGCACTATATAAATAGTAAATCGTGGCGATAAAAGTTGGGCTGGTTGCCTTGCGTTGAATGCAGTTGTAATCGCGAAACTTCATTAAATGTTAGTAAAAGACCATGTAGGTCTGTGACATATGTCGGGGCTCGGCGTCACGAGTTGAACTAATCAGAAGTGTCTGACTCGCTATATCGCCGTTGACTGAACTCATGATAAAGGGATCCGTTGGAGTACGTACCAGTCAGGTAATCCAGGAAAGTGTACGTAAATAATAAGCACGATGAATGCGTCTCCCGAAAGTTAATAACTTTTATTAGTAGTATTTTTCATGTATAGTGAGTGCATTTACAAATAAAAATTTCACAGCACGCACACAATCTCAGAACTCGAAAGTTCAAATGTAGGCCGAAAAAATAATTATAATATGCGGGAATCGAAGCTCAGAAATCGATTTTTAGCCGACTTTCAAAAAAGGAGTTTTTTTATAAATAACTAGCTGGTGCCCGCGAATTCGTCTGCGCGACTAAACGTAGCCTTCTTCTCTCTTTCTAACTCCTTCCGAGAGGTAAAATCTATCTCCTTGTCAAATTGCATTACGATCCGTTCAGCCGTTTAGTCGTGAAAAGGTAACAAACAAACAGAGTTACTTTCGCAATTATAAGATTAGTACTGTTTAAAGAAAATTTTGGTCCAAAGATAAATCTTTAAAAAGCATTGACGCATGCTTAGCGAATTCTAAAGTTATAATATCAAATGGAAAAAGAATACTGGCGCGAGCAGGATTCGAAAATACGCTTTCATTCTAACACGTGTTTTTTGTGACGTCATTGCTATCTATTCAGTCCCTATACCGTCACCAAAAATACGTGTAAAAATGAAAGCGCAGGTTCGAATCCTGCTCGTATCCGTATCCTTTTCTCATTTAATATCATAACTTTAAAATTGTGGACAAAATTCACTATTTTTATACACCTACATATGGAAAACTGTCACCACCCTTTTAGAATCCGAAAAGATTAAAGGTCACACCAACATATCGTTACTTTACAGCCTCCACAAATTAAATTTACACATTCTCACCTTGATATTTAATTCAGAGCGAATCGGTGGGTATGTGAGGAGTGGAATACCCTCCGTGATATAAATTAATTTGCAGCCCAAGCTGCTTAGTAATGTGGGTTCCGTGCGGGTTCACGCTTATCTGTGTATAATATTGCGTCTGTTAATCCTTAAATGGGATGTTCTGAGATTAGGTAATGTGGACTGACGTAATTTATATATACATGTGGAATTCTGCCGTGGTGATATCGGTGCTGTCATATTCTCAGATGTCTCCATCGAACCACTGCTCTTTATTTTCTAAATGGTATGGGTAACAAAAAAAATTGAGTGGAAGAAATTTTTGAGTAATTTCAAATGACGTGGTGTTTATGGACAATGATCATGGACATGTAATGGCATAAAATTCTGAAGGTTATGAAAGGAAAAATCGTTTGTGATTATAACTACTTACTAAAATCATCAAACGTGGTGACGCCCATTGAGATGCCAATACCAGAAACAATATAAGTTTTATTGATATGTGTATAGATATACCTATACGCAATTAGCAATATTATCAAAATTGTCAAAAATACTGTATAGGGAGTCTTGGCGTTTACAATTCTTTTTTTTAACTACACGTTTGCTTACGAATGATTATAGAATTTAACTCATTGACGTCTTAAGTAGAAGAAACATTATTGTTGCAGCAGTGCGAAAGTCTTATTAATGTGTACTAAGGACCAAACAATATTTGTTTTTTGCTATAAACGTGGCGCTAGTGTTGCCAAACTATCGGTAGTTTTACTATCGATTGTTGACCTCGAAAATATAGGGACAAGGGCAGGGGGATGATGATAATGATGATTTTGACCTCGAAAATCAGTTAAAGTCGATAAGCTTATCGATGGTATTGATACTACCGATAGTGTAGAATGCATCAATACTATTGATAATTTACCTACTAAAGATAGTATTGTGTAAAAGTTATCGATACTATCGGAAGTAAATTCACTCAAAATATCGTTACCATCGTTTTGTTCTTGACTATCGATATGCTATTAATAGTCGACTATCGATCGGGTAACACTACGTGGCATTGAGGAGACGAAAACGTCGATAAGTGAGCACCGTTCAAAAGGTTTAACATAAACGTTGCTGCAAATAAATCACTAGTTAAAGGCTGTCTGTCGCCCCTTTGGCTGTGGTTCGTCGATGCCTTTTCAGTGAGCGGTCACTGTGGTAAAGGCTTACGGTAAAGGTAAGGTGGTGGCTTGAAATACTGCAGTACCGGCTAGGTCGGAATATTGAATAGGATTCTAGAACTATCCATTTTAGTTGTTTTGATTTAGTAGTGAACGAATGCTTTCATTGCTGAACTGTGGTTGTGGTGGGATTTCAGTACAAACACCGAGAAGCCTTTTAGTTAATTTGAATCTGGGTTATTATACATTTACATTAATTATAATGGCTTTTAATTAAAGAAGGCACAGGAAATGCGTCGGTTTAATAAATGTGTCTTTAATATTTATACAAAATAAAATATAGAACGGGAATTTTTGTAATTATATAGTACTGCTTGATATGGCACGCATTGTGAATAGATTATTGTTTCTGCAACCATAGGGTTAAATCTAAAATCTATCAGAGCTTGGACTCTGGTCCTGATACTGAGGACCTGTTTTTTTCTTTTATTACACACATTCTGATGCCTAGAGCTTCTTTTGGACTATGAAAGGTAGCCTGAGGTAAAAGATTGATTGGACCTTAGAGTAGGACATAACCTAATCTAAGGTCCAATCTATCTCTTACCGGGGTTGTGGTAAATGCAACTACGATCCCACGGGGCCACGGTAAAGGTTAATGGAGGTCCGTGTGATTTTTAGCCGGTAGGAGTCCGACACAGCGCCCATCATGGATTTTCCACACTTAAAGATAAGGTCCAATCTATCTCTGTATCAAAATTTATTAAAATTTGATAGGTGTGGAAACGTAACATACAATACAATCAATGCACAATGCTTTCGGAAGTGACCTTTAAGGAAAAACTGAAAGTACTGACAAACACCTGCCATTCGTTATTTGCCATTTGTTCCGTTTCAGGGAATCAATCGCCCTTTGGGCAAAGCCAGAAAGGTAATATAGTAATACGAGAAAAAGAGGACAACATGACGCAGCATTTAGTATCTGCGCATTTTCTTTACAACAAGTTTTACAGGAAACTGCGTTTACACTGCAGGACCATTCTTCGAGTTGGATTCTTTGCGTCATTTTCCTCGCTTTTATATATTTATCAAACTAACTTCGGAATAATACAATTTTCATGAATACAAGCTGATTATATATCCATGAACTTATATTAGTGAAAATTATAATATTTGGAAGTTAGTTTCATAAAAATATTTGCGCAAGGAAAATGACGCAAGTAATTCAACTTGAAGAATGACTCGCAACAAATTTGTAGATATAGGACTAAGAACTTAATTTCTAATTTCTAGCATGTCTTACTACTTTCTAGTGCGAACCCACTGATCTATTCTATTTCACCGTGGGAGAGCCACGCTTCGGCACGAATGGGCCGGCTCGACCGGATTGATACCACGGCCTCACAGAAAACCGGCGTGAAACAACGCTTGCGTTCTGTTTCGCCGAGTGAGTGAGGGTACCGGAGGCCCAAAACCTTTAAAAGGCCGGCAACGCACTCGCGACTCCTCTGGGGTTGCGGGTGTCCAAAATCTAAAACTTATTTATTACAAACAGTAGGTCTAAAGGAGTAAATTGTATACAATAACAGTGATATCGCAAATACTTAACTTCGGGTTTGCCCGACTAGTTTCGAACTCGAAGGGAGCCCTTAGTTATAAGCTGAGTCCGCGGCGCTGTCGCGAGTCAGACTCTGTAACCGGTGAACAATAATTAATATGAATATGCTTTACGAATGTTATTACACAAACTACTATATACAACAATATTTATACAAATATCCATTAATTGTATAAATTTAATTTATTTATTATTACACAAACTACTATATACAACAATATTTATACAAATATCCATTAATTGTATAAATTTAATTTAATTATCTCCCGTGCAAATTAACACTATTACAGCAAGGTAGGATGGTATGATTCTCAAAGACACACTGCCTCGGTGGTATAGCGGTCCTAAGTGTGGTTGCTGAGCATGACGTCTCGGGTCTGATCCCGGAATAGGCAGTGTTATTGAGTTTTCCTGTTAGGTAATTCTCAATGGTAGCCAGAGTTTGAAATTCTGCCCGTTAGATACCAATTGACTCACTACCTATTTACATGGGACTTAATATCAGCATTGGTGAAATGTGGGTGTACAGATGTGTACACCTCTGCCTACCGTTTCGGGAATACAGGCGTGATGCTATAATATATTATGTTATAAAGACACAATTCTACTGATGACATTTTGTGATTTTTAATTGATTACTTACAGTGTACAAAGTAGAGATTAGAATTAAATATAATTATATTTTTTTTATACATGTTGAGGCCATGTAATGCCTATATTAATTTCTATTTTTCAAAGAAACATTGAAAAAATAATAGACAAGAACGGGGCTTGAACCCGCGACCTTTGAAGTTCCGTGTCATCACTCTACCAACTGAGCTACCTTGTCGTGTTCAAACCTATTGAATTTTCAATCCTCTTTGTATACGTCTTAAGGAGACGCCTGGCGATATTTATCTAGTAATCATTTACAGATTTACTAAACTCGGCGTTACCACTTTGCAGTTGTAAATCGCCGAACAACATCCCAATCCTTTATAAATTAAATATAATTATATTTTTTTAATACATGTTGAGGCCATGTAATGCCTATATTAATTTCTATTTTTCAAAGAAACATTGAAAAAATAATAGACAAAAAACTATTGAATTTTCAATCCTAAATCAAATTTTAGTAAATCTGTAAATGATTACTAGATAAATATCGCCAGGCGTCTCCTTAAGACGAATACAAAGATTGAAAATTCAATAGGTTTGAACACGACAAGGTAGCTCAGTTGGTAGAGTGATGACACGGAACGTCAAAGGTCGCGGGTTCAAGCCCCGTTCTTGTCTATTATTTTTTCAATGTTTCTTTGAAAAATAGAAATTAATATAGGCATTACATGGCCTCAACGTGTATTAATAAAATATAATTATATTTAATTTATAAAGGATTGGGATGTTGTTCGGCGATTTACAACTGCAAAGTGGTAACGCTGAGTTTAGTAAATCTGTAAATGATTACTAGATAAATATCACCAGGCGTCTCCTTAAGACGTATACAAAGAGGATTGAAAATTCAATAGGTTTGAACACGACAAGGTAGCTCAGTTGGTAGAGTGATGACACGGAACGTCAAAGGTCGCGGGTTCAAGCCCCGTTCTTGTCTATTATTTTTTCAATGTTTCTTTGAAAAATAGAAATTAGAGATTAGAAGTTTGGGTTAAACCAAGTCTAGGTAGTCAATGGGAGTCGAGATTAAACAACACTTGATCAATCTACAAGTTGGTGACCGCTTCACTTGAATTTTTTGGCATTTATGAAAGCAGGTGTTTTTTTTTTGTGTCGCAGGTCAACCTAGGAGGTTGTCGACTGCTTAACCGGGCTTTCCTGTAGTTGCCTTAAGAAATTTAAGGCGCCTAGCCAGAGCCTTCAACTTATAAACTAAGCGATAACAAGCTAATGGCACCTGCGGGGTACGAGCCTCGGCTTAGGGCGTCGCTGGTGGGAGGACAGCCACGGACTGGCTGGATCGAATTCAGAACATTATTATTATTAAGGAAACAATTTAAAGCTACAGGCTCATCGACGCGGGCTGGCACGAGCAAGGGTCGGGGTGGTGAAAGCAGGGGTGACGTACAATCAATTATAATAGTAGTGGACGCCGCGTATGGATGGGTGGGGATCATATGCAGCCGATGCTATTGGTTAGCGACTATGTGGTTTTATTAATCTACCCTTACCCCTCACATACCATACCCTTTAATTACCCCTGTGACCAGTGGACGTAAAAGCCAAGTCCGGGTGGCTCGTAGAATTCCAACAATATTTTTGGGTTCCAGCAACACAAAAAAAGAATAGCGAAAAATTATATAGACTCAATGTACCGGGTATAGTCAAATGCAACAGCACGAATGTGTACCGTAGACATTTTTCAAAAATTCCAGCACTTTGCGGTTTCTATTCCTCTTTTCCAATATTCAATTTGTTCAGCGTTTCCGTCGGTAAAGCTAAATTGTGCAACAGTGTAATAGTTTCCACGAAAATCTGGGATATTCCATAGAATTCGGAATTCTATTCTTATTGTTGTATAAAGAAACTGGTTAGTTTGAAAGCCTTTAGGTAAACTGTGACAAAACAAATCAAATAATTTATTTGCTAGAATATGGTACAATTGGTCTTAGATTCTATGGTTCGCATATTCTGCCACGTATGGCGGGCAAATATATAGTCAACAAATATAATAATTATTAGAATTACTACTTAGTACATTAGTCAACACATTCTTAGACAGTTTAATTACACCATTTTATTAACTATCATCTAGCTTATCATCTAGGAGGTTATTAACATTATAATAGTTTTTATTGTTTAATATATTAAATAATTGGTTTTTAAACAATGTCAAGGGTAATTGAGTAAGGTTTTGAGGTAGATTATTAAATATTTTAATGCACATACAGTTGACATTAATTTCTCTTAAATATTTCTAATTTTATTTGGTGTAAATGATGTATTTTTATGTCTGCTTCGGCTGTTTACATTACCCCCGAGTCTTTCCAAAAGATAGGGGTATTTTTTTACAAATATAAACGTTTCTCAGATATATTGGCAGGGTAACGGTGTTACCGTTACCCTGCCAATATATCTTTAAGCTTTTTGAATAGCGGCTTGCAGCTATCTAAAAATTGTGCCCCACATATTGCACGAATGCATTTGTTCTGAGCTTTAAAGACTCTCTCGACTTCTACTGTTATTATAAATTTATATCGTGGGAGAGCCATGCTTCGGTACGAATGGGCTGGCTCCCGCCGTCACTCCGATAGTGATACCACGTCCTCACAGAAAACCGGCGTGAAACAACGCTTGCATTGTGTTTCGCCGAGTGAGTGAGGGTACCGGAGGCCCAAACCCTTAGAAGGCCGGCAACGCACTTGAGACTCCTCTGAGGTTGCGGGTGTCCATTGGCGGCGGTAATCGCTTACCATCAGGCGAACCATATGCTCGCTTGCACCTATCCCATAAAAAAGTCTAAGAACTGAAGATATATACGCATTATAAGCAGCCATTGCAGTGTCAAAGTTAACTGTTTGCCTAAGTATTTTTAATACGCAAACATATCGATCAATTTTATTCAGATATTCTATTGCCATCAACCGGGTACAGTTCCAAACTTCGGGATGCTACTGAGTTTTTTTTTAAACCCAAAATACGTTGCCCGACCCGGGAATCGAACCCAGGACCTCATGCTCAGCAGTCGCGCTCGGGACCATTAGACCAACGAGGCAGTAACATACACGATATAACAAGGACTAAAGATGAGTCATAAACAGGTTATCTATAATAATTACTGCACTAGGGTTATAACGCAATGAAAACTAAAAAAAATAGTATTGGACTGCGAGCGATGAGCGAGACATAAAATTAAGAATCATTATTGGTTTTGAGTAAGTTTTTGACGTGCATGTTCCTTTCTTTCTTTTCCTGTTGACGGTTATTCCAGTTTGATATATATTTTTATTTTTCTCCTCCGTTTCCTGACGTTGCCAACACCGATATCAAACACGAAGTTGTCTCTATTAACTGTGTTGGTAACATCAAATGACACCATAATTAATAATTTTGCTTAATCTTGACATGTACGAGTATGTATCATAGAGACAAAAGTTGGTCTTCTTTTCATCATTCTTAAATGTACTCTTTCTTTAAAAGTCTTCCTAGGTGCATATAAAACATTAGCGAAACGGAAAAAAATTAAGTCTTTATTTAAGTATGGATAATCAGAAGTTATGTTACATAAAAAGATTTTGATCAATAATATTTCGTTCTCACTATTACCTAAATATGTATTCACATATTGATTTTCCGCTAAAGCAGTTGACAAATAAACAGTTAGGTGAAAAGTTTCATATATATGTATATAACCATTATAAATAATTATATCATAAAAAAATGTTTACTTTATAACCAAGACTAAATGATTCTATTTTTCAAAGAAACATTGAAAAAATAATAGACAAGAACGGGGCTTGAACCCGCGACCTTTGACGATCCGTGTCATCACTCTACCAACTGATCTACCTTGTCGTGTTCAAACCTATTGAATTTTCAATCCTCTTTGTATACGTCTTAAGGAGACGCCTGGTGATATTTATCTAGTAATCATTTACAGATTTACTAAACTCAGCGTTACCACTTTGCAGTTGTAAATCGCCGAACAACATCCCAATCCTTTATAAATCATATATAATTATATTTTTTTAATACATGTTGAGGCCATGTAATGCCTATATTAATACTATTTTTCAAAGAAACATATTCTTGTCTATTATTTTTTCAATGTTCCTTTGAAAAATAGAATTAATATAGGCATTACATGGCCTCAACATGTATTAAAAAAAATATATATATAAGACTAAATGATATTTGAATAAATGTGTTGAGTTTGAACTACTTGCAAACATCATTTTTGAAGATGTCATTTTGATTTTGTAACCATATGCATACATTTACAAACCTACGAAATAACATGATTTCATTTATTAAGGAGTACTTAAGCAATAATATACTCAAAATATATGTCAAATTAAATATTTCCGTATTTGTTTTGTTTTTGTTTAATGATAAGTACACTTTGTCTGTGAACCATCGACATGAGACAAAATTAATACTGTGATTTTTTACTATTAAAATTGACTTTAATTACAAATTGCTTGCGTATATATAATTTTATAGATCTCCACTATTTCTGGACAGGTCGCGTTAATTGAAAAAGTCCTCAGTATGCTTGCAAGTGACGCTTATGGACACTTCAGTTGACTCTTTATTGGAAAATTTTGAACAAACAAATTAATTCCGAATTTATTGAACATGTACATTATTACTTGGAAAATATCTAGTTAACTGGTTGAAAATTATAAACCTGTTTGGCAGATTTCAACATTCCGTCGCCTAGCCTAAGGCAGATAGACTAGAGACATATCTAAGACATGGCGTCACATGGGGTGTCTATGCAAGGCAACTAAGGCAGGTCTGCACAAAGTTACGGAATTTGTCGTCGAATCCGATGGACCATAACATGTCCCATTATGATGGAAATGTAGTTGCAATCATACTCAGTGCTGCTCAATACTGTCTCTGGTCTGATGGCAAACTACCGAAGTCTGCTACCTTCGGGCCCACAAAATATTACACTTGGAGTTCTACTAAGATGATGATGCCCAGAATAATTTTAATAGCACGAAATTCTATAAGTAGAGCAGGTAGATGTCAACGTGTTACCAAACGTAGTCGAAGGTTTTAGAAAATTGAAGGAGAAAATGAGCATTGAAAATTTATGGAATTATGGAGCCGCCGTTGTTACAAGTATTTACAACATGTGTATATATTAACAGCTCGCAGGGTCAGGTATCTATCTATATTATACACAAATATTATTAAGAGGTACTGCCTCGTTGGTCTAATGGTCCCAAGCGCGACTGCTGACCATGAGGTCTCGGGTTCGATTCCCGGGTCGGGCAAAGTGTTATTAAGTTTTTCAGTTAGAAAATTATCATAGTAGCCCGGAGTTTGGAATTGTGCCCGATAGATGAAAATAGGCTTACCACCACCTATATGGGACTTAATAACAGCATTGGTGAAATGTGGGTGTACAACTGTGTACACCTCTGCCGACCCCTTTGGGGAATACAGGCGCGATGTTATGTTATGTTACGTTTTATGTTTATAAAGAGGTAAAGTTTGTCAGTCTATATGTACGGGTTAATCACCGGAATGAAAGATCCGATTCTGGAAATGGTTTCACTAATTTATAGCTATATTTTCATTGAGTATTTAGATATCATACAAATATATTATGTTTTAGCCGAGTCCTGGGAACCACTAGCAAACTTTTATGTTTAATGCAAATGGCAATCAAAAATATTTACGAAAAAAAAAAAATCCGGTATATCAGTAAGTCTAAATATCATAATAATATTATCATTTTTCTGAAACGATATCTCGTTTAAAAGAGATATCCTACTTGTATCACATTAAGTGGATTAGATGTGAAAGGAAACCAGTTTTTTTTCCTTTTATCATTCAAGTAACGGGTTCTGTATTATTGACCTATTAATTATTGTTCACCAGTTATTAATCACGTGCATTTTTCGGGATTGCCCGACTAGTTTCGAACTCGAATGGAGCTCTTAGTCATGTGCTCAGCCCGCAGCGATAGCACACGTCAAACAGGAGCTACATCGCGCCGCGTACCGTAGTTTTATTGAGTTATTTATCCACAAAAATTTAAAACTACGTTACTTACTGTTTGTAATAAATATTTTAGATATGGTCTGCCACCTGGTTTCACATGTTTTTGCAACGGAAATAATTATGTGTTGTTTTTATTGTGTGGTTGATGAACAAACAATGTCAGAGTTTAAACCACGCATATGCCTTTGATATGGCTTTACAACCTTTAAAAGGCCGGCAACGCACTTGTGAGTTACAAGTGCGTTGCCGGCTCTGGGGTTGCGGGTGTCTATGGGCGGCAGTAATCGCTTACCATCAGGTGAGCCGTCTGCTCGGTTGCCCCGTATACCATAAAAAAAACCATTGAAAACATTTCTGAGGTGTCTCACACTTGTTATTGTAAACACCTGATGAACATTATATTTATATAATATTTTTTATGTGGAGAAATGCCCTCGCATGCCGCTCTGACACGGGGAGACAGACCGGTTATGTGTGACTCGAACCCACTAAAACTCCACAGTATACCTCCTCAGCTGCTTGAGGGCGGGACGCGGGAACGCTCTCGCACACAACCGCGAACCCGCCCGCAGCCGTCCGTTGCCGGACTCCCGTTCTCACGACACACCAAACGGATGGCATGCCGCTACCACCATGGAGACTATGTGCAATGGGTGCCAGACGACCCCGTGTCCGGACGCCCAAGGTCCCCTGCGACGGGTCAGGTCTGTGGCCCCGCCGCCTGCCACTACGGCCGCAGAGGATATGGAGAGCGGCGCCACGCTATACCTGCACTCCTCTTCCCCTGCGGCCCCACCGCCTCCGCCATCTAACGGTGGCGGCCCCGTCAAGGCCGCGGAAGGTAGGGAGAGCGGCGTATCGGCACCTCGGCGTATCGGTATACTGGCACTCCTCTCCCGCCGCGGCCCCCATCTCTCAGCTGCGGTGCCGCCCATACGACACCGCAGCCCACCTCAGTTGCGGCACCCCCCATAAGGCCCGCAACCTACGCCGCTTCAACATGGGCTTGCAGGCAAAGCCCAGAGGAGCGGCCCTCCCCGGGTTTCTCTAGCTTCACCGTGGGTGACCAAGCCACGGCTACTAGAGCCCCCCACCACGACAAGGCGGAACCCCTGGGGGGGTTAATGGTATGGTCAAAACATTACATAGACATACGATAGCAGCAATCGCGGGTCATTTGCTGTTAGTTATTGAAGAGTACCCTTGTCTATCTAGGAAGATCTTCATCATATCCTAATATATATTTATACCTTTCATAAAAAATATGTATTTAAATAACAGAAACTCCATCCAAATTGGATTAGTAGTTTTTGAGAAAATCGTGAACATACATACTGGTCGAATACAGAACCTTAGTTTTTTGAAGTTGGCCAATAAGGTAGCTATGCAGTTTCATGCCCGTTCTTCTCCAAAGTAAACTACACTTCGGAACGCATGCCAACAAACTTAAAAGTCCCTGGTTTTAATAAACAAATTGGTGGACATGATACAATACAATTCTTTATTCATAACCCCATAGTTACATGTCATAGTCATTGTTATAGCATTATTATATTTCAAAGTATAAAGTAACATTTATGTTATCCTTTAATATATTCTGGTGATTGCCTATTACATGGGACTTAATAACAGCATTGGTGAAATGTGGGTGTACAATTGTGTACACCTCTGCCTACCCCTCCGGGGAATACAAGCTAGATGCTATGTTATGTTTATTAAATATATTCTTACTAATTAATATTTAAAGCATTACATTCAATAAATTCTTATTAGGTTAACTATTGTTATCATGAATATTGTTTTATTGTTTATAGGTATAAATTATACATTACTAACACCATAATTAGATTTGAAAACAATTCCCCATTTCAAAACAAGTATTAAATCACTCATCATCATACCGAATAGTAAGATCAGGCGTTCCACAAGGAAGTGTGCTTGGTCCACTTCTATTTATCATACACATAAATGACCTTCCTAAAGCCTCGAAGCATAACACAGTTCTATTTGCTGATGACAGCACAATACTTTTCACAGGAGATAATAAACCTAATATGGAAGCAGAAATAAACATGACTCTGGAGAATGTTATAAACTGGTTGACATCAAATAATTTACGTATTAATCTAAGCAAAACTAACTTAATGACATTTAGAAGTCTATTTAATAAAATAACTGGTATAAATATTCATTACCAGAACAATAAGGTTCAAGAAGTTAACGTAACAAGATTTTTAGGCCTGAACATTGATAATACTTTAAATTTTAAACAACATATTGATTCTAAAGTTACAATATTAAATGGAAAAAGAATACGGTCGCGAACAGGATTCGAACCTGCGCCTCCCGGATAGATACTCCAGGCGCTCTGACCACTAAGCCATCTCGACCTCTGCTCACCACCGCGAATTCTTTATCCAATTAAAATATGGATGAAGAATTTATTATATTATTTTCGTTATTTATTATCGTATTCTTTTTCCATTTAATATCATAACTTTAAATATGTTACTGCTTTTCTAATATAATTTCATACTGTATTCTATCCCGTTATCGCTATTAAACATCGTAACGCAACACAAAGTGCATTTCTAGTGATGAAAAAAGAAACCTACATTAGAAAAAAAACCCTTTGCTGTGCCTACTTGCATTTAACAAGGAACCCTAAACGTAAATCGCTGGTATTACTCGGACTTTTACAAGGTAATAGAAAAGTAATTTTCGATGATTAGTTTGAGTACCCAAAGACCCGTAAGCCAGGTGGCCTGGTTCAATTTCAAGGTTGCTATCAAATTTAGATTTACGTTATTTTAGAAGAACAAGGGATTGTTGTCCGAATAATGGAGGCTGACTATGTGACATCAGTGATGTTGTATGATATCCGAGATGTACATACAAGCTGTTGATATATATACCCTTGCCATATTTATAGAGCAAATGTATGGATGTGTGTCTGCCTGTGTGTGTGAGCGTGCGTGCGTGCGTACATGCATGTGCCTGTGCATGTGTGCGGAATTTGAAGGGATTTTGAGGGGAAAGCTTGACTGTTTTAGGAACGTAGATATAGATAATTAACATAGGTTAAGCGAAAGTAGTTTGTCAAAATCGTAGTAAGTGGAAATCGATAGTATCTGCCTACCCCAATGCGAAACAGGCGTGATTGTTTGTATGTATTTATTAATGAATCGAATGTTCGAAATAGCTACAAGTTATACCAAGGTCTGTAAGACAGAGAGATAGAATTGGACATCTAGATTCGACTATAAATAAGATTTTAAGGCTTTAAGGTTGAGAAACTAGCATCATTTTCATATGCCGACTATAAATAGAGTCCATAAATATTGAAATCGTGTACTATAGTTACATAAACTATTAATGAAAGTATTCAATGAGAGTTTCGGGATATTCGAATGATATCGGACATGCTGGGATTCTGATAATGTTGACGAGTTTTATGCGTAAGAGTTAAATTAAATTCTGATACTAGGCTATCACAGCTTACCTATATTATTTTATAATAATAAAATGCCATTGAAATATGATATAGTCCTCAGTGTATAGTAACCTAAACTATTTTGCTGTGCCTACGAATTCGCTTGCGCGGGACTTGTTCAAATAGCACTTTATATTTATATTCATATTGTCCATACCCTACAAGATATAGAAATGGAACATATACGACAATGTTATTAACAATTCGCATTTCAATCCCAAAAGTTTTCATTTATATCTGTTGAGCTATTTTAGAGCCTATTTGAGATTATGTTGGCAGAGAGATCGACCAAAATTCTCAAAACGGCAGTATAAGATTAGACACCGTTTAAATAGCAGTTTTCACAATACATAAATTCTGGCATTTATTTTGGAAACACAAACATACTTCTATTTTATTTATTGTCTTAGATTTAGGTGGCAGATCTAGAGATCTAGGTTATCTGGAATCGTAAAAAACATTATCGTAAAAGTAAATTTAGGGGTGCGCCCTTAGCAATTTGCATAGTTCGCGACCTTTTCGTCGAAATGTAGTTTAGTGCCCCAACAAAAAAAAAACAACATTTTACCCTTTTGAATTCTGAAGTTTTGAAATGTAGGTTCTACATAATTTACAAGATAATAACCCATTGTTTTGAGGTATGATTCAGAATTATTTAGTTGTCGATATTACCTACGTTTGACATCATCAAAGGTCATTGTCGGCGATCGGCCTTTTGAGGGTTAAAATGCCTTTGTAACGGTAAAAGTGAGAACAATTCTTGATTGTACTATGTTGTATATTCTTTTACTTGGTAAAGGAATGTAGGACGTATACACTGTTATTAAAGTGTTAGTTTGAATGAAGTGATTTGGCGGATACGGTGTCTTGGAGTTACTAAGTACTATAGTCAGGTTTGTGTCTAAGGTTATAATAGTTTGTACAACGGGAGTATTCAGATTAAAAATATTTTAATTCTCGACGTTCATCAGATCGATTATTTATCTAATATACAAAAATCTCGTGTCACAGTGTTTGTTATCGAACTCCGAAAGGCTTGACCAAATTTTATGTTTTCTTTTTGTATATATTTAGTAGGTATGAGAATAAGTCGTAAGCTATTTTTATACCCCTAGGTGATAAGGGTGGCCCTGTGCAGAAAAGTTGTTTGGCAGAACAACGTTTGCGGGGCACAGCTAGTATTTGAATATTCCTTGAGTGTTGGTAACTTCCTGATTATACTAGTCGCGGCGGCTGAGCGTGAAGTCTTGGGATCTATTCCTGGATCAAGCAAAGTATTATTGGGTTTTTATGTTAGGAAAACCTCAGTAGCAGGCTGGAGTTAAATAGTTGACGGTGTGACCCGGTGCTTCGGAGAACATGTAAAGTCTTCGGTCGTACGTCTGATTTCTCTCCGGGGCGTTTCGGATTGAAATACATCATATGGGGCTATGAGAGTGAAAGAAAAGGGAGTGCACCAGTGTATGCAAATAAATTTGTGAACTATAATAACTCCTGCGTACTTGGCTAATCAACCTGGAGATAGACTCCCGTAATCACAAATTCGGTCGAGAAATATTAATAATATATTTCTAGCTGTGCCCCGCAGTTTCACCCGCGTACAATTAAATTATAATTAGGCTACATTGCTCCTTATATAGACAGGTACCTGCCAGTAAAATCTAATCAGAATCGATCCAGCTGTTTCAAAGATTACCAGAACAAAAAGACAGGAAAAAAATTTAAAACCTCTTTTTTGGGCATAGGTGTCGCGTAAATAACTGTATGAGCTTAAAAAAAACTATTATTTATAGGCAAACTGACACTTCAATTTTATTTATTTGTGTCGATTAAGTAATGATGTTTCTATATTCCAAAATAATCTAATACCTTTGACCTTATTCAAAAGTAATCGGATAATACGAATAAGCGGATGTAAGCGGTAACCGTAAATAACAACTAATACAAAATAAATATGTTTAATTACCTCCTAGTAAGGAGCTTATCAAAGAAGACATTTATTTGTTGATCTCTTTGTCATTATTACGCAAAGAAACAGACCTCTCAGCTTGTCAAAATTACTTACCTACTAATGCGTTGGATTAAAGTTTGATGAAACCGGTGTCAAAAGATGCAACCTCTGAAGTTAATCTCAGAGATATTGCTTATCTGAAGTAATAGTTTAATATCATATGATCTGTTTTGGAAGTATAAACATTGGAAAATTTAATAGCTGTTTTCCCGTAACAGAACGATTTGCTTTCCGTAGATATCGAAACAGATCTAAACATATTAAAAAAAGAACATCACCTCGAATGCGTCGGGTAACGACCATGCGGCTAGCCGGGGCCGTCCACGCTGCGTGAAGCTCGGTATTACCTACTATTGGTTCGAGGTTGCTTTTGAGTTTTATTTTTCACGATTATTCTGATATTCTGATAATTTTTTTACACTAAAAAAATATTAATAAATATATGTTACTCTACTCTACTGCCAAAACATTTTTTTTTAAGGAAGGCCCTACTAATGATATGGACCTAATAAACAAAGTAGTTTATAAAAAAAATGGATTCAAATTATCGTAATGCGCAAGATATATAGTGAAAATCCTATTCAGAAAGTTTTACCAAAATAAACATTACAACACTTGGTAACAAAGTAAATATTTACTTTTACGTTATTTATAGCCACAGGGAAATAACGCAAATAACGGAAATAAATCCTTTGTTTGCTCCGTAAGTATCTCAGTAAAATTTCGTAATTTTCTTCCAAACTACAACAAAACTAATTAAATTCCTTACCTATTTTACCTAATCCTTTAATAATAGTAGTTTTTTTTTATGGGATACGAGGCAACCGAGCAGACGGCTCACCTGATGGTAAGCGATTACCGCCGCCCATGGACAAAAGTGCGTTGCCGGCCTTTTAAAGGGTTTGGGCCTCCGGTACCCTCACTAACTCGGCGAAACACAACGCAAGCGTCGTTTCACGCCGGTTTTCTGTGAGGCCGTGGTATTACTCCGGTCGAGCCGGCCCATTCGTGCCGAAGCATGGCTTTCCCATGGTGATTCCTAGCAACAAATGTTTTAAAATATTAAATTATATAAAATGTATACTCAGGAAAGTACAAAATTGTGCTTGATGACAATAATATTTCTATTGTGTCTGGTAATTAGATCAAGTCAACAGATTAAATGTGCTAATTATGAAATGGTTGAAAGGGAATGATTTTATTTAGGACATGATTGTCCTAAATATCACATTAAATTATATAAATTATTAAATTTATTTCAACGACGCAATATTTGAAGTACCACTCAATTTATTGCTTGATTAACGTTACCAGAAAGTTTTACAAAAATCAATTTTCATTGGAAATTTTTACATTAATTAATAAGCGTTGTAAAATTAATATGTTGACTTTTCATTAATACAGATAGGATCAGTGGTCGACGGTTGGAATGTTGAGTACCCTTGACTTTATTGAATCTCAATTTTAATTAATAGATTACCTTTATTATGTTTTTTTTTTATTTATATCTGCTGCGTCCTGTATCTATATAGCTATGTGAAATTTGTATTTGTTTTCTCTTGAAAATGGGCTAATGATCTGAAAAAACAATAACTGGAATAGGGGTCTGCGACTTTCAATATACATAATGATATTTATCCGTTGAAGAATCTTAAAACATGTGTCATTCAATTGTATGAAAAGTTGAAAAAATGTGTGACTACCGGTTTTATTAATTACAATGAGCACGATCCGCGGCTACTTTAATTCAGCCCCTGTAACACATTGGAAAGGGGTCTACAAATACTAGATACGCCTATGTGTATCAGTGGATGTGTGCGTGAAGATTCAGCGGAATTAGATCGACAATACGTGTAATATGTGGTGACGACGCAAATAGGTCACTGCACAGAGATTCATACCGAATTCGTAGAATATATTGTGCCCATTCGTCTTGAAACTCTTAGAGGAAACACATGTAGGAATTATAACCAAACTTGTAAGAGATATAGAGGATAATAATAATGAAAAAATATTAGCCAAAATGGGAGGTATCAAACCTAAATAAGTGTTAAAAGGTTTTTGTGTGATTGCTTTAAATTATTATTTTTTTTCAAGGAAAAAATATTAAATTGTCTTCAAACTTATGTTAAATATATTTAACTACACTCCGCCTGACTGTTTACAGTCAAGTAATAATTGCCCTCGGTTCGGCTTATGTATAGAGTATGAGTACTGTGTATATTTTAGTGGAAGTAAAATAATAATACTCTTACCGACCGTATTTCGGTCACGGCGGCCTATTTCCTCGGTGATTAGCCGAGTACACAGGAGATATTATAGTGCACAAGTGTATGCGCAAACACAGGTGCACTCCCTCTTCTTTCACTCTCATATTCCGATGGAACGACAATCCGACAGGACCATAGAGAGATTAGGCGCGGGACCGACGGCTTTACGTGCTTTCCGAAGCACGGGGGTGACTACTTCCTGACTCCGGGCTGCTACTGAGAATTTCCTAACAGAAATACTCAATAACACTTTGCCCGACCTGGAAATCGAACCCAGGACCTAACGCTCAGTAGCCGCGCTTGCGACCATTAGACCAACGACGCAGTCAGAAAGAAAAATACTCATGTAATAAAGCGTTTGAAAGATTTATTTGTAAGATTTTATATTCCAGAGTAGTTTCCAGGCCGATTCAGGACAGAATATTTATTTAGAAAGTTGCATATTAGGTTACTAACAGGCACATTTCTAAATATTCGCATCCACAACACGAGCGAAGTATCACCAACTTTTTATATTAAATAAGTCCCACCTTCGTGTCATAAATACTCTTTGACTGCACTGCACAGCGAGCTCCCCACAGAAATCAATACAGGGTAAACGACCGTGCTGAGCCCAGGCTGCAGAATAATGCCAAGGCCACCATAAGTGTATATCACGTTCATGGTACAGACCTTACTACACACACCCTTCACTTCCTGAATGTCGCCAAACGAACGCACACAGGCGTAATCCTTACATCTTGGACTTTTAACATAACATAACGAGTGAATCCCCTCACGTCCCTGCTGGATTCAGTGTCAGTGAAAGTTGCGTGTGTGTGCGCCAACTTGCAAAAAATTAAGGGAATGAAGTATCTGTATGATTTTATGCTTAAGTTATATCTTGGCTGCAGAAGTCGCGACATTGTGTCTAGCTTATGACCTTGTCTGGTATTTTTGTTTTCCTCTCTTCGGCACGTAGGTCACGTATTGAATGGGAAAGTCTTGGCAGTTATTTATGGTTGTTTTTCTTGCCAAGGTTCCTGTCAGAAGTCAAGGTGGACTATAGATTGGTTATGGAGGGTTGTTTGGGAAAGTTTTATTTATTTTTGCTGGACAATAGCTGTTTATGTAATATCTGCAAAGGGCTGAGGTTAGCTTACGGTTTCGAGACGTCTGACGACCATTGCCAACAGAGTCTTCAAAATTACGTAAATGGTAAAAGATTACTAGGCCCACTAATGCAGTGATACTGTGTTTACTAAACCCTTATATGTCCCAACAAAGAAACTGATATCTCTACAAAGTCATTATGGTCCTTACATTATTTTAATCTACTTACCTCTCAGCCCGAAGGATTAATTAATTAATTAACTTCTTTTACAGAACACCAGGAGTACTTCAAAGGTTATTTGAGGTTTGCCATGAATAATTTAATTAATTTTAATATTATTAAGTAAAACCTACCGCATGGTAAAGTCATGTACATATTTTGGATTAGACACTGAACATTTTTTTTATGTAAAACTTCCATGTCAGAAAATCCCAATTCGATAGAGCAGAGACATCACAGATTTAATAAAAAAGAAATATAATTTCTCTTAAATACATTTACAAATAATAATAATAATATATACAATTATACTCTTGCAGATTCGCTCAGTGAGCACGAGAATAAATTTTATTTATCCGCAATCAAAATAAGGCAATGATAAAAAAACATTACTAAGCAAGTATAGACATACTTTATTCTGAAGTCCTCGTAGACGAAGTCTCGGGCAGAAGTTAGGTTATAATAAAGTCAATATTAAGATAATCTAGAAAAGTTACTAATGGAATATTTTGTCCTCTTACAGTTTTACTGAGAAACCTTGAGAAACTTATTTAGTCTAAATAGTAGTTATTTAACGAAACAGAATTCCAAACTTTTATACCACTAACAATCAATCTGCCTAGTATTTTACCAATTACATTGAGGTCGGCTTCGAGACAAACTGGAATCACTATGGGTAGTCAGAGGCCTGAAATGCCGAAAACCAGTCACGGGTAACGGCGGTCATAGATCATAATTTAACAACTGGGACCCACGGCTTGACGTGCTCTCCAAGGCACCACTAACAAGCATTGAAAAAAGTATATCGATATGGCTTAGAGGAGGATAGCTAAAAATAGATTAATGTAACAATAATTACGAGACGTGAAAAACTGGAAGGAGTGAAGGAGCTTACATCAGCAAACGTGACGGACGTTCTCAAACAAGGACAGGTTAACAGCGAACGAAACCGACGAGCATACATTCCTCATTTATGTACGATAAAATTTATATCTCTGTTTTACTTCAATGGGAATCAGGGGTGAGTTTATATGTATGCATAATTCAAATCTTAGTTTGGCGTCAAGAGTACTTTGACGTGGGCAAAGCCACGGGTACAACTACTAAAGTTTATACTCAGACAATGTAGTTGTTTTGCATTTTCAATTACAATGAACTCAGAAAGCTGATTTGAATACTAAATACTTTATTTTATTTGGCACATCAGACGTGGACCTCATTTGAAGCATTATTTGAAGACTGTCATAATATCAAGTTAAGTTTTAATAAGTTTTTTGAACTTTGATCTTGACGAAATATTTGGTTGGACTTTTTTTATTACAGTATAATGCTTTTATTCCCCGAAAAGTTAAGGCAGATATGTAGGTACTGATATATTTATCTAAAACCCATTGACTTTTTGTGGGAAGATAAAACGGTCGTGATCAGGATTTGAACTTGTGATTCTCGGATGAATACTCCAAATACAGACGGAACAACACTACACCTTCAGAAGGCTAGATGACATCCCATTTTCCAATGCTGTGATTAAATCCACGATGCAATAGAAAACTGCCTGGTTGGTCTTGTGGTCCTAAGCGCGACTGCTGAGCATGAGGTCCTGGGTTCAATTCCCAGGTCAGGCAAAGTATAATTGAAATTTTTTGTTAAGAAATTTTCAATATCAGCCTGGAGGATAGAATTGTACCTGTTACATGACAATAGGCTTACCACCTTTTACACGGGACTTAATAACAGCATTGGTGGAATGTGGGTGTAACATTGTACCAGTCTGTCCACCCCTTTAGGGAGCATAGGTGTGATGTTATGTAATAGTTAATGAACCTTTTTACTTCCGGCCCAAAATTCTAAACCGGACTGCTATTTAAAATTTACTAACAGTAAAACTCAATCAGGCATTTTCGACCTCGGCATCGAACCTCATACTCAGCACTGCAGCAGCGCTTGGAACCAGTAAACCAACGAGGCAGTCACACTGAAACTACCTATGTTCTTCCTTTGTAAGCTGATTAAGTTGGTATCAAATGACACTCACACGCAAAAGGCAGATCCATTATTAATATCATATACCTTACTCCTTGTACTTCTTAATACAATAATATCAAGTTGCCGGGTGAAAGCAATTTACTTAATAAAATATGGTATCACAACTTTCTTTTTGGAACAGTAACAGATATCTGTCTCTTGTCCTAATAAGAACCGAATGAAAGTGGACAAAAATAAGGGCAAACGTAGGCATAAGGAGAAAATATATCTGATTCATAATATTATTTTTGTTCTAAGAACTTTTATTAATATCGTTCAGGTAAACTCCATCTTGGAACAGCTTTTGTTGGGTAATTCGTAAGTTTTGGCTATTGCAATCGAACAGAGGTATATATGATTATCGGAATTCGTGCTCTTTTCTGCCTAATGAGATTTGGTCTAGTGTGGTCCTGTGACTACCAACAATAAATACTGTGTTGCCTTTTTTTATTAAGATAGAAATCAGACTGAAATATCAAGGTCATAAACATTTATTATATATGCATATTTTCTACAAATGTTTTACTTTTTTATTGGAAAGTTAATGTTGTAATATCTTAGGTTTTCGCGATCACTACACATTATAATAAAACAACTTTAAACCGGATTAATCACGTGTATTACTGTTTTATGTATTTCCTAATATTTCGAACACTTTACAGCGTTTGATAAATGTTGTTTTTGATATATATGTATATATATTATCTTTAATCACGACTCAAACGGCAAACATTAAGAAAAAAAAAAAAATTGTTTATACGAATTATCACTTACAGATTGACTCATTAAAAGGAAGTTACAAATAAATTAAAACCCTGTTTCTCTGATTTTTTCGATGTTATATCGCAAACTAACGATTACAATAATATGTTTTCAATACTTACAGCTTGCATATTCACTCTTGCTCAACCGAAATCAAATAATGTTTCCCAATAATATATTACACATTTATTTTTCCCAATCAGTGAAATATTACCTAGTAAATATTAAAAGTATATTTTAAGTTTTATAGTCCGATTTCTCTTTTATTATAAAAGTGCGACGATTAAGTATATCACAATACACACTTTTATTGTGAAATACTTTTTCAAGCGCACTTCTTCATAAACCGGCTGTAATTGCACCGCTTTTAGGTTCATATTACAGCTTATTGTGCACGCGTGCTTTCAACTTCATATTACTGTGCTAGTGCGATGATCTGAGACTTCGACTGCCTCGTTGGTCTAGTGGTCGCAAGCGCGGCTGCTGAGCGTGTCGTCCTGGGTTCGATTCCCAGGTCGGGCAAAGTGTTATTGAAGTGTTCTGTTAGGAAATTCTCAGTAGCAGCCCGGAGTCAGGAAGTTGGTGGTGTGACACCCCCGTGCTTCGGAGAGCCGTCGGTCCTGCGCCTGATCTCTCTCTGGTCGTGTCGGTACTTGTGCACTATAATATCTCCTGCGTACTTGGCTAATTTCCGTGGAGATAGGCGAAATACGGTTCGAAGGAGTATATTTTAGTGTGATGATCTTTTTTTTTTTTTTTTTTTTTTTTATGTGGAGAAATGCCCTCGCATACCGCTCTGACACGGGGAGACAGAGCGGTTATGTGGGACTCGAACCCACTAAAACTCCACAGTATACCTCCTCAGCTGCTTGAGGGCGGGACGCGGGAACGCTCTCGCACACAACCGCGAACCCGCCCGCAGCCGTCCGTTGCCGGACTCCTTCACGGGGTTGGGTATTGCACCCCCCCGCTACGGCACACCAGACTAATGGCGTGCCGCAACCACCTCGGAGACCATGTGCAATGGGCGCCAGACGACCCCGTGTCTGAACGCCCAAGGTCCCCTGCGACGGGTCAGGTCTGTGGCCCCGCCGCCTGCCACTACGGCCGCAGAGGATAGGGAGAGCGGCGCCTCGCAATACCGGCACTCCTCTTCCCCTGCGGCCCCACCGCGTCCGCCATCCAACGGTGGCGGCCCCGTCAAGACCGCGGCAGGTAGGGAGAGCGGCGCATCGATATACCGGCACTCCTCTCCCACCGCGGCCCCCATCCCTCAGCTGCGGTGCCGCCCATACGACGCCGCAGCCCACCTCAGTTGCGGCACCCCCCATAAGGCCCGCAACCTACGCCGGCGCCGCTCCAACATGGGCTTGAAGGCAAAGCCCTGAGGAGCGGCCCTCCTCGGGTTCCGTTAGCTTCACCGTGGGTGACCAAGCCACGGCTACTAGAGCCCCCCCACCACGACAAGGTGGAACCCCTGGGGGGGAGTGTGATGATCTGAGAAAAAGCAGTGTAGCATCTATAATTGTGATTGTTACTTTATACACACTTATTATGAAGGATATATATTTGATCTTTATTTATTTATTTATTTATCAGGAACAATAAATTGTGTTTGATACATTACATACATTATAATTAATTAATCTTCTTAGTCACCTAAATCCCAAGGTTACATTCGCTGAAAGTCTAGTAACATAGTTATTACCTTCGATGGTCGTTGAAGTGATGCCAACATTCAGCATCGTGCCCACGAGCAGATTTATTTTATACTTTTCCATGTACATTAAGCTCTAGTCTGTGCCAACAAGATCAGGGTTAACAACTTCTTCAATGAGGATGAACTTGGTTTGTAATAATCTTTTTGAATGCGAATATGATAGGTAAGCTAATTTCTTTTAAAAAACCTTGCTTTGCAATAAAAAATTAAACCGTGTTGACAGATACAAATCCTTTATATATACAGCTAAAATTGCGGGAGAAATTAGATTGAATCAATTAAAGTTTAATCTTTGAAAAGCATTAACGCATACCTAGCGAACTCTAAAGTTATAATATGAAACGGAAAAAGAATACGGTCGTGAGCAGGATCGAACCTGCGCCTCCCGGATAAATACTCCAGGCGCTCTGACCACTAAGCCATCTCGACCTCTGCTCACCACCGCGAATTCTTCATTCATATTATAACGCGTCTTTTGGCGATGTCATTGCTATCTATTCAGTCCCTATACAGGTGACCAAACCGACACGATGGTGTGGTGGATCAATCAAAGATCCCTGTTTGAGGTCTGCCCTTCTGATACTTTTATGTCGTTAAGTTCTGTTCTGTTTCTGTTCGGTGGGCAGCCTCTGTCAATTTGGCCTTCCTTTGTGGCTAAATCCTGCTGAGTAATATTGTCTCTACTTGTACACATTACGTGTCCAAACTAGCCTAGACCGTTTACTCGCATTTTTGTTGAACGTTTAACAAATTGCCATTCCATTGAAGATTCGTGTTATTTTATTTATTTTTAAGTCAACTTGGCATTGAACAGTACGAATGGATATAATTCCAATATTAATCGCCCGAATTTATTTTCAAGAGTAACCCTACTATTATCTGTAATCGCTAAACACTAAACTTCCCTTTCAACTCATAATAACATCATTCTGTCTGCTATCTTGACCGATATTTGGCACAAATATAGGTGCTTTGGCAGTGGGTACTATGGAGGAAAAGAGCAGAATAACAAAATTTGCAATAACGTCTTTTAATATTTTCCCCGTATATGCAAAATGGGGACCAGCTTTCTATCTACAAAGAAATTCCAATAAGGGAAACAATATGTTTTATTTCGGAGTTGGGTAAAATTTTCCTTATATAATGAATAGTTACTATTTTACTTGATGACTATGACGTTAATCTAAGTGGATGTTTGAAAGTTTACTGTGAAACCGGAGTTTTTGCCAGTTTTTTTGCCATTTCATTACAGTCGAACACTTAATTAAACTCCTTCAGGGAATATAGGCCTGATGCTATAATATGCTTCTTGTAGTTTAAAACGCCAACAATTTAGTAATGTTTTTTGTAGGCTTTTATAACTACGTCCAAGTCACCTCTTGTTAGTTCTTCACTCCAGATTTCTCTTACCTTTAGGAACCGACTGAGTAGAAATTTTTGCGCAACGATCTGAGTTGCATTCTAGTAGACTTCTTCCCTATATACTTCTAGTAGACTTTTTCCCTATATACTTCTAGTAGACTTTAGGTCCTGAAGTGAACTGTAGAGTGGCAGGTGGTCCATAAGTTTTATGTTTATTGCCTTAATAATACATAATAAAGGCATAAGTAAAATAAATTTCAACTTAGTTACAATGTAACCAAGCTGTATTGAATTACGCTTGTGTGGTCAAACATAAACTTACCAGTTCTGTTAATTGTATGTGACATATGGTGACTTACGTTTGTTATTATTAAAATGCACGAAGAAGATAATGACCACTGATAGCAGATAGAATCAATAGTCTCTGCCTTTTCGAATTGGAAGAGGCAGTGCCTACCTCAAAAAATTACCTAAATACAACCTATATCACAGTTTACTGCGCCTACCTCAAAAACATACCTATATCACAGTAAACTGTGATAAAGGTTGTATTTAGGTAATTTTTTGATGTTGTTTTTTTTCACCGTTTTAATCAATTGATAATTAATTTCTAATATGAGCACATGATTCGAAAAGTAAGTGGTGCCAGCTTGGGATTCAAACTTGTCCTATGACTTCGAAGTCTAACGGTCATACCACTTGGTCATAAATTTATGGTATTATATTCCAATGTCCAAGTGGACGGAGTCGCGAGTACAGTTGGTATGACATAAAATCACGTTTACTCGTCGCAATGTCGCATCGTCGATCGCCGTCACCTTGGCGGCCGAGACGCTCTGGCGCCACAACGCCTTGCCAAATTATTCCAAGCCATGACTGTTATGAACCGTGAACTTGAAGATCTTGGCGCCAAACTTAGCCTTCAAATCTTTGAGACGAAGGCAACATTTATACAAAGTTATAGAGTTATATTTTTATGGTTAGAAAAATATGTTCGTGAGTGGGGTTTAAACCCGAAGCTCTTAGATTTTTACTCCAAGTGCGCTACCAACTTAGCTATTGACCACCACTAGCTAAATCATATATTTCCTCACGATTATTAATTGAACACTGCAATGGCTCTATACTTTTGAACCGACGAAAAAAGGGGAAGGGTCTCAAGTCATGGCGTATTTAAACAACTTGATAAAATGTAGGTGTCAACGCAATGAAATGATATATTAAAAATTACATTATTTGGTTATTATGAGCTGAGAACTAATTCTTCTTCTTCTTATCGTATCGTGTGGTTGATGAACAACCTAGTGTCTAGAAGAGTCAATTGACATCGAGCACCCCACGCTTATTTACGATAAAATGTTTTATTCATGGGGTGCTCGATGTCAATTGTTGTAAATATTTAATTGAAGTTATTATAAAATATCTTAAGAATCACCCCACGATTTTTTACGGTAAAATGCTTTATTCATAATCACTATTTTGTTTTTGCATTTATAGAAAATTATTATCTACTTTTTAGTTCGACTAGTTACAAAAGCGTGTTTCTTAGTTTTTTAAACTATTATTTAAATTCGAATTTACTTGCGTATTATAAATTAATGAACACTTGAAACTAGCACACCTGAGGAATTTTCTCGTTGGTGTTTAAAGCCATGTCAGAGCCCTATGGGTGGTTTAAACTCAGACACTAGGTTGTTCAAAAAGCGTGTTTCTTAGTTTTTTAAACTATTATTTATTTTTGCTTTTTTACTCTTATCCTTTTCGAAGATTTATCTGAATAAGATTTAGCTCGCCATTTTGGAGCGTCCACCATATTGAATTTAGTGTGACAACATTTTATTTTTCGTATTCTTCTCAGCAAACCCTTTCATTTGATACCCATATCACACAATTCTATAAAAATGACTAGTCCGCCATCTTTGGGAGTCCGCCATATTGGATTTAAAATGACGTCACTTAGCTCACCATACTCATCCAAACTTTCAGCTCAATCGGAAACCGGGAAGTGGGTCAAATTTAACTTCCAAGATTTTCTTACATAGTTAGTTAGTTACAGGTGAAGCTAATAATAGCGTGTTAATAATAATAAAAAACAGTGGTACGTGCCTTGGATTCGAACCTGCGACATTTGACTTGACAGTCCAACGGTCACAACACTAGGCTATCACTGCTAGAACTAATACGTAGACGCTAGAAATACGTAGCAAAACATTGATGTTACTAACTTTTTGATATCTCATTAAGCTTAATTCGGTATTCTCGTCTAAGCTTGATGTTGTGTTTGCTTAAATCTCCCATTCCAAGTTGCTCAGCTGGTTCATTTTATTTATTATAGTCAAATACAATTCTTGGAATTACTCTCTGGAACTCCTTCTTGAGAAGACTTGTTTTCTGGTATACAATGGAACACCCGCATCTGCCGTTTTTGTACTGGCTACTTATACGCAATACAGTCTCGTCAAGAAATAAAATATTCTTGCTTGGTTAATTTAGACCTATAGGACACGTCTAATAGTTTCAGAAATAAAATATATTGATAACGAGCTTCTGCCCACAATTTCGTTTGCGTCGATTTCAGAATTGCGTCCAGCCAAGATAAAAGTATACTTTGTGTTAAACCAAGTTATAAATTCTCTGTGTAGAATCTTACAAAATTTCATCCAAATCCGTTGGGTAGTTATTGCGTGAAAAAATAATAAACAGCCATCCAACCTGATATTTTTTTTTGTTTGTGGCATTTCGCAGTTCCACCTAGGAGGTTGTCTACTGCTTTACCGGGCTTACCTGTGGTTGCCTTAATAATTTTAAGGCTAGGTCAGGGCGTTAATCTTATAAACTAAGCGACAACACGCTATGGGCACCCCCTGCGGGGTACGAGCCTCGACTTAGGGCGTCGCTGGTGGGAGGACAGCAAGGGACTAGCTGGATCGGATTCAAATCATCATTATTATTTAGGAACGAATTCAAAGCTACGGGCTCAGCGACACGGGCTTGCACGAGCAAGGGTCGGGGTGGACAATTACGAAAACGTCGTGACGGACCTCGACGGTGAGGCCGAAATTACGGTGGTCTGTTTTTGTGTATTGTGCTGGTGGCCCTACTACTTTCTTGGAGGAGGGTTATAGCGTCGTCGGGATAAGAGAGTGAATGCCTAGGTCGGCGAATTCTATTGATCTGTGAGGGGTTATAACGGGCAGCTGCCATGACTAGAGGGTTAGGGTGCTTTGCAGCAGAGTCGAAATAACACTTAGAGATATGTTTAATGAACTGTTGGTTGGTGAAGATTTTTGAGGGCGAGGTGGAGGTTCTCGTAGCGAAAAAAGAATAGGGCTCCCGTGGCCTTTCGCAAGGAACGGTTCTAAATGGTCTGCATCCTATGGAGACAGCATGATTTTGCGTGTGAGAACACGACGCAGGCATATGTCATGTGATGGGGCGTATGCACGTGGTGTAAATGCGCAATTTGCACTTGAGGGACAATTTGCTACTCCTGAACGCATTCAGGATAAAATGAATCCTACCTAGAGCGAAGGCGGCGCGTGAACGTACCGTCCTTATGTGCTCACCGAAGGTAAGATTTTTGTCTAGAATGACATCTAGGTATTTGGCTTGCTTCTTCCAAGGGATCGGCTTGCCGAACATGGTAATCGGTCTTGGGTCAGGTGGCTTGATTCTATGCCGTTTAGAGAAGAGGACGACTGGATTTTTTTCGGTGTTGACTTTTCTCTATTTGCTGAACCAAGCGCCTAGTGCGTTTGCAGCAGATTGGAGGGAGAGAGCGATGTGATCTTGGCTACGAACAGAGTAATATATGGCCGTGTCGTCAGCGAAGAGACCTAACTGATAAAACCAAAAAACGCAAAGTTCAGAATCTAATATCGTCTACTAGCCCTGAAGAAATAATTTAACCTGAAGACGTAACTTTCGAAAAGCAGGTAAAAGGACTTTCTATGAGTTTTTATTTTATTTTATTTATTTGGCTCTTCAACAATGAGTACACTATTACATTTAAATAAAAATACATTCTTAACTTAAGTCTAAGCGTCTCACTATTTATATGCACTATAATACGCGCAAATACGCGTAGAAAAACATTTTAAACAAATTTATTGAATTTAAAAGTAGCCAACTAGATTTAGTAGATTATTGCATTAAAACAAATTAAAATAAAGTTAATAAATTTAAAATAAAAATAATCTGTTAAAACATAATAATAAATTACAATTCCATTAAACATATTATATTATTAAATTAGAGAACTATATAATATCAAAAATAAAATTAAAATACAAAAAAATACATACAAGCTTAACGATCAGTCAACATTAGTCTTTCTATAGCTGGTACAGAAGCAAGGAACAAATCAATATCTATGTCCAACTCTTTGTAGATGTTATACATTCTTGATAGTGAGCAGTGTTGCCTTAAGTTGGTGCGACTTGATGGCTGGCAGAAGAGCTTTTTATTGGTGTTTCTTGGAATGTATCGTGGCACATTAAAAGAGACCTTGCTCAGTAGTTGTGGACAGTCCAAAGAGCCAGTGATAAGTTTTTTTTAGAAATACTTTATCCAACATATCTCTGCGTTTCTCCAAGGATACCATCTTGAAACATTGCAACCTATCTCTGTAGGATTTTAGCTTTTTTCCCAAGTTGCTATTATATGTCAAATGCCATAAAATTTATCTGGAGTCTTTCTATACGCTTGATGTGCACGTTATATCTTGGTGACCAGACAACGCTGCAATATTCAATATGGCTTCTGACAAGGGAGTTATACATAATAATTTTTGTGGTTGAGTATTTAAAGATCTTACACTCTCTCATAACAAAACCTAACATGTTTGTCGCCTTAAGTACAATATTATCAATATGCTGAATAAAGATCAACTTTTTATCTAACCGTACACCCACGTCCCGTATCACATCAATTTCATCCAGTTGCTCGTTGTTTAATTTATATGCTGTGCATAGAACATTTTTATTTTTCGTAAATTTAATATGTTTGCATTTTTTGACATTTAGTGACATCTTATTCCGCTCACACCACTCACTCAACCTGTCGAGGTCACTCTGAAACAGCATTGAGTCAGCCAGTCAGTAGCCCTGATAGATTTTATGGCCTTAAGATCGTCAGCAAATAAAAAAAACTCTTAGAGTTTTGAAAGCATTTGTGGATGTCGTTGATGGAAAGGATAAAGAATTGTGGACCTAAATGATAACTCTGTGGAATTCCCGATGTTGCTATGTATATACTGCGTCCACTTGAATACGCGCATCCACTGAATCGACAATATCCTCAACATAGGCAACTAAGTTCGTAGCCGTAGACCTGCCCCTCACAAAACCGTACTGACTTTCAATTATCAATTGTGACACGTGCCTAGAGAGTACAGGACATATGAGAGCTTTGAAAACTTTTGCTAGTACAGATAAGATGGCAATGGGCCTATAGTTAGCCACGTCAGATTGGTTTCCGCTTTTAAAATGGGTACTATCTTGGTTTCCTTCCATACGATAGGAAAAACTTAAAGGTAATGAGAGCTTATCTGCTGCTCTATTTAAAAACAAAGAAGGTATATTATCAGGACCTGCACCTTTGTTAATGTCTAGTTTCCTAAGCTGGTGCTTAATTTGATCTTGTGTTATCACTATTTGCCCTAGAATACTGTTAGTCATCTGGCTATCTATATCACCCGGCTGTACGCACACTTGGTTATCACTGCACCAATACACTCTAGCAAAATGGGATGCAAAGTAATTTCATATCACATTAGTATCATCAGAACTGTCTTTTCCATCAGTCATAGAACTTGGAAAGTTACTGGATCCACCTCTCTTCATTTTTAGGTAACTCCAAAAGTACTTAGGGTTAGACGTTATTTTAGACTCTATATCAGCAATATATTTACTGTAGCAAGATGTGGCCATATGATCACACCTTTTTTTTAAGTAAATTTAAAGCAATTACATCAATATTAAATGGAAAAAGAATACGGTCGCGAACAGGATTCGAACCTGCGCCTCCCGGATAGATACTCCAGGCGCTCTGACCAACTAAGCCATCTCGACCATGTCGCCATGTCCGTGGCCATGTCGAGATGGCTTAGTTGGTCAGAGAGCCTGGAGTATCTATCCGGGAGGCGCAGGTTCGAATCCTGTTCGCGACCGTATTCTTTTTCCATTTAATATTGTAACTTTAGAGTTCGCTAAGCATGCGTTAATGCTTTTTCAAAGACATATCTTGAACAATTACATCAAGTGGATTATTATATTTTTTTACTCGTAATCTTAGTCGATTTTTTTCACTTAATCTTTTAATAAGTTGCTTAGAAAACCAATGCGGATACTTAGTTTCTTTTATAGTCACTCTATCAGTCTATGAGTTCACCTAAGAGAGGTTCCGACATGAAAAGCGTACGTAAAACAATGATTAACAAAAGCGTTCAAGTGACTGAGTCGGCTGATGAAGCATTAAGCATGATAGTAGATGTTTATTTATCAACACATCAATATGAGATAATACGCCAAAGGATAAATAAATTGGTTAAAAACTTATTGTCATCTTATGACCGAATTAAAGAGGCTAAGAAGAAATGTTATCCTTCCAATAAAACCGTAACAGAATCAACTGCAACGTGTGACCTGCAATCATTAGTTGATCACAGTATCGAACGACTTTGTGTATCTCAGAAAGAGGTTCTTGGGTCAATTGAGGTATTGCACAGTGGAGAAAAGGAACTGTCACTGTTAATTAAGTGGGGTTGTGACGGAGCACAACAAAAATCATATAAACAAAAAGCATTTCCATTTTAGCATATCCATGGTAACTATACAGTTAAGGTTGAATCTTGAAGAGAATATTATTATAGTATGGCAAAATCCAGCCCCTTCTTCAACAAGGTACTGTTGACCAATTAGACTTAACTTTGCTAAAGAGACTACTTCATTAATTAGAGAAGATGTTGACACGATACAACACCAAATCGAAATGTTGTCGGCCCTCGAAGTAGGTGTAGATAATTTTAAGATTTTTTAGATTACCGGAGTAAATTTAGTATTAATAACGAGGTCTCATTTTAGAAACACTCGGGTCTGGTTTTACAGTCGAGTCAGTATAGATTCCTTCAATAGTTACACGGAAGAAACCAGAAACCTGTATCTTAGGGAATACTCATGGTATAAGTGAGAGATGTGAGTGTGCACAAAGTTTTATATCATGGCCGCGATGTCATAGCTTCGTGTATTTTGCCGATTGGCCAGTTATCGGAAGAGGCACAAGAGGCTAGAAACAAAGATAACCGAAGATATACGGAATTCTTCACTAGAAAAAATGTCACTAATACACACCAATACCGACCTACTTAATAGGCTTCTTATATCATCAGACACTTTCATATCCAGCTTGAGGCTTATAATGAAGGGAAAACAGAGTCCTCTAAATCCTGATGTCCTAAAATTGCTTTCTGTACCCACCGTAAATGAGGCCGAAAGTGGAATTGGTGACTAAAATAACATAATTTATTAATATCGCATTTTTTAATACAACGTTATTTTCTATCACTATTTAAGTATTTTTATTTATTTGAATACCAATGAATGTAATTTTTTAACTTGGATCTTTATTTAATTCAATTTGGAATTAAATCCCCCTAGATTGCGAAATTCTCACACTGTGCTTCGGTGCGATAACGGAACGTGCGATTCGACAGATAGTCACGTAAGATGAGCACGAGACGGTCAGGCACTCGGAGTTGGTATAGCTTATATAATAAGCCATTGTGCCAGACTTTGTTGAAACCTTTCGCTATGTCGAAGAACAGCATGTCCGTCATCGAGCCGCGTTGAAAACCAGCGCTAATGTGCTCGACGATGCGGTGATCTTGTTGGACGCAAGAGTGTTGGGTTCAAAAACCAAACTGCTCGTTATGGATAAGACTCTTTGCTTCGGCATAGTCCTTGAGTCGCTTAAGGATAAGCTTCTCGTAGATTTTACCGAGACTGTGGGAAGATATTGTGACTCATGGTGCCATTGAAGATGGGGTCATTAGTATAATGAGAGAGGCGGGGAGGAGTTTAATAACTTTACTCGTGATGCCTTCTAAGCCTGGGGCTTTTAGTTTTAGTTTTTACTTTAGATTAGAAAATAACAACAATAATACGGTGGTAAACTATATCTAAACAAAAGTAGGAAACATTTATATAAAAAATAAAAAATCAGGCTGACAGCTGATTTACATTCTGCTACAATGACGTTTGGATATTTAGTAGTTCTCTGAATAAATGCTTTTTCAATGTTACTTGGGACATACTTTTACGTAGAGGCGGGGGTAAGTCATACCAGATCTTGGTAGCAGAATATTTAAAGCCGCCTTTATATTGAGCCGTTAATGATCTCCTGCACTTTGTAGGGAGTGACGGAGGGCAGAGGGTGATCAGGGTCCTCGAACGGTGGGAGTGAAACTCTACGTGCGACTTCGGCGACAACCTTGAAGAGGTGCCCTTGGTCTACCGGTTGCGATGCATCCATCCTCATAAGTGTTCGCATTTATAATAAAAGTATGATGATGAGGGATTTAGTTAATGGTGTACAAAATAAACACAGGATAAGACTAAACTTATTTTATGTTATAAAATCTTATGCAGAACTTAAAATTAAAATTATTTTATGTAATGTTAGTCACTATTTATGACTTTTACTCATATATATGTATATATAACTATCTATTATTAGCACTTTAGATTTTTAATATAGTCAAACTGTGACAATGTTAATGACGTTTGAAACAGCGCCGGCATATAAATATCGGTAGCTCCTAATATAGGAATAAAATAAGACTTTACAAGTTATCCCGTAAGTAATTTTTGATGAGTGAAAGTATTGTGTTTTGTTGCTATTATTCAGAAAATAATTAAACATGTCATGATATGACCAGTTTAACGATTGGCCTACGATATCTTTATTTTTATTTTTTTGGGTCCAAAAAATATAAAAAAAAAGGAAGTATTGTATTCTATAGTGAAATGTGTGAAATTTTATTGATTGATAAATAGCAATTGACATATAAAATAATACCATTTGAATGCGAATGGGAGAAGTATAAAATTATACTTCATAATTATAAAAATCTATTGTTTCTGGCAATTAGCGAGCAAACAGATTACATGAATATGTAAATAGAAGATTTCTGTGATCTGAATACGCACACAGCACGAACCAATGTTTAACTGACATTTACGGAGCTCAAAAATATATAATGTACATAAAATGTGTGAAATATAGATTAGGATCTTACAATTTGTATGGTCATAATGCGATATATACGCACATAAAGCAGCATTGCAGCGTGAAAAGGCATGCACACACACATAATGGGCAGGCGTATGCAGGTTTCACATGATTGGACGATGTTACGCCTGCATTTTATAGGTCCATGCAACTAGGTATAGCAGTTTTTTTCAGTCGAATTGATTATTTTTTACCCAACGGATACAAATCATTCTGCACTTGCCACCACGGGATGTAAGGATAATTGTTATAGCCGTCAAAAAACCAGCCTAAAATCATACCCCATTGAGGGTAAGCATATTCGTAATACTGGCCATACCAAATATATGCGTATACATATATAAGTTTTAGATAATAACGAAGATCAGTAAACACCATAATTCTGTCCTCATTGTAACGTATTTCAAAGCAACCCAGTCCTACAATGTTATCGAAATCAAACAATCCCCCCCCATTCGGTACACCTGCTACACTTGCCCAATTCTTGATGCAAATAAATTTTCCCCACCATTTGGGTAAGTACTTAGAACAGTCCACGACGTATTTTCGTGGTGCATTACCATAAAATATTTTGAAATTTTCTACAATATGTTTGAGATACTCATAACCAGATCCCGCGAACCATAAGTGGCCACCTAGGAATCTGTAACCTGTAGTACCAACAAATGCTCTAAACGCATAATGATATCTCCATGGACGATGTGACATAATGTAAATCATGTCCAGACTGTGAATAATAGTTACGTCATGTCTCGGCGAATGAATTCCTCTAGGCCCATGCCAATGTTCAGGGTTTAAACTTTTCGGAATCAATCTCGTAACTCTCCACACTCTGTATCTGTAAGGAGAATTTTCTAGACCACGTCTGCCTAGCGCCCAAATACGTAGATCCCTCTGCCGATTAAACCAAGGATCGAGGTAATTGGCAGATGTGATGAGAGTTCTTCTATTTAATATCGTAGCAGTGCCAAGGCACAGGAAATCTGAAAAAATAAAACTTTCAGTTAAAGTTGCAAATTTTAGTCCGCTTTCGCATTAAGATTGTAGTAAACTTGAACTTATTCATGTGATAATAAAACAACTTTTAACCGGATTAATCGCGTGTATTATTGGTTTTTGGTTTTTCCTGACGTTTCGAACACTTCGCAGCGTTCGTGGTCGCAGGAGGACTAGCTCGCTAGGAATACACGCGATTAATCCGGTTAAAAGTTTTTTTATTATAATGTGTAGTGATCGCGCAAACCTAAGATATTATTATTCATGTGATTTAAATGTAGATCAAATATTTTAATTTGTGATCTTCATTGCTGTAAAATTACACATTTTTTTTGTCTTTTCTCTTTACCACATTAATTACCACCACCTATGCATACACTTTGCGTGAATGGGGTGGTAAATAAGATAAGCCGCGTACAGATATTGATAACATATTAAACTATCGAACTAACCTATTGATATTCCGGCTACTACATTCAATCTTCTTCTCATAGTTATATCGTCCCAATCATAATAGTAGAACCACATTTTTATCCATAGTGATTCAGAGGCAACCCACTGCCATCTAAAGAAGCTCTGACGTGGTGTGGTGTCGGTTCTAACATATGTAACTGTTGTAGTCCCGGTATCCCAATACCCTGACACAAGCACTAAAAGACAGCATAATGTAGTAAAAAACAGAACCTTCATAGTAATTTTAAATTTATATTCTCCCAGCTGTTTATCACGACCACATGAGTGACTACCTACGAGATAACTGTCAATGAATGGAAGATTCAAAAATACTCAGCTTATAAAGAGTGATTTTATTTGTAAATAGTCCATGAGTGTAATATAAATAAATTAACCCAATATAAACAAACTTTAGTATAACATCGCTGTGTCAAATAATATTTTGTTCATATTGCACAGACATTCCTGAGGAATCAAGAAATGGATAGGAATAATAAGTTATTTGCGTAGAATAGCAGTATTAATATTATGAAGGGAAATTTGTTTGTTTGTAATCGGTAAACTTTGCAACTACTGAACGGATTTTAATAATTATTACACAGATATTATATAATACAATACTAATATCTATACGGTTTGGCTCACAGTGAGTCATTAGATAGTCATATTTCATCATCATCATCATCATCATCCACCTGCCCTTATGCCAATTTATTTGGGGTCGGCGCAGCATACCTGTATCTGGCATGCTGCTAAAGTTTTGGGCATGTTTTATGACCGGCCGCCTGCCTGACGTCAACCCTCTTTGAGAATGTATGATATGTATCGTACACTATTTAATGCTATATCTACAGAGTTTCAAAAAGCTTGCAAAGTGTAATCTGTAACGTTAAAAAATAAACTCATGTTTAGTGCCTGGGCTACCAAAGGTATAAGACGTAGCAGGGACGTCCTGTACGAACTGTATCACAAAAAGTCATACACATCTGATGTTAACTTCCACAATTATGTTAGAAAGTACTCGAAAATCTTCAAGGAAGCCTGTTTGCAAGCTAAGTCGGCGTACATTAGTGATCAAATACAAAATGCAAGTAATAAAATAAAAATGACATGGAAGATTATGAATACAGAAACTGGTAATAGTAGATAAGATAAGATAAGATAAAAATTTATTCAATACTTCAGTACATGCCTTAATATTAAAACTTAACAAGAGTTAATGTATTGACATATCGTAGTACACATTATAAAACAGACGGAGACCTCTAAACTAGGTGTTAGCCTGTATCTTAGGGGGCAGATTTGTGATACAATTTTGAATATTCATGGTGTAAATTGGTGTTGTTTGTTCTAAATGTTTAAGATTTATGTTTAGTCAAAGTCTCTCTTAAAGGAAAATACTATTTCCTGTGTCACTAATTTTAATTTCACTTTCGTTTTACAATACGATATATTTAAAACATTTAAAACTTTAACTGTTAAAAAAACCGAGCATTTTTGGGGATTGTCTATAAAAGCTATCGAATTAATAATAAATAAGATCGCACCGATGTTAGCATCAATAAATATATAAATATAGAAAATAAATATACTCACCTTACCAGCCTTGTACATATTTAGTAGCATAATGTATATTCGTAAAAATATGGTCGAATTTAATAAAAATAGTGATTATCACAATTTAAATACTCGTAATAAGCACAAGCTTATACTGCATATAGTACCTGGCTTTCGGCTTAGAAAGACAAGCAAGTCATTTATGGGTAACAGTGTTAGGTTCTACAATAAGATCCCTTCTATTATAACTGAACTAAACTGGAGACTTCGCCGCGGGCTCAGCTCATGACTAAGGGCTCCGTTCGAGTTCGAAACTAGTCGGGCAATTCCCGAGAAATGCACGTGAGTAGTAACCGGTGAACAATGATTGATATGAATATAACTGAACTGCCAGGTTTCAAGTTTAAGACTGTTATTAAACGCATATCCAAAGCGTACTATAGTACTAACCATTATATGGATGATAGGGATGCTCAAGATTTCTTCCTGCACACTGCGACCCACTGGCACCTTGCCTACATGATTATTGCGACATTTTGTTTGCTTTCAGTTTAAATGTTTCTATCCTTTTTTTCCTTTATTTTGACATTTTTGGATTTATTGTTTTTATTTTATACAATTTTTCTTCTTCCTATGAGGTTATCTATACAATAAAATAAATAAAGAATTAAATATCTTGCCTGACCCCAAACACACCTGTAAAAAAAGAAAACTATGTGGCTCAAGAACTTAGATTACGATAAAACTGAAGCACTCTTTATCATAATGCGTTGAAATTAGTCCTTCTTATGTACCACATACACACGCGCACACACACACACACATACACACACACACGCACACACACACACTCATACTCTCACACACACACACACACACACACACACACACACACACACACAACACACGCACACACATCACAAGTACACTCACCACGCACTAATCAACTCCTCACAAAACTCCCCACAATAACTACTTTCCACAAAAAATAAACATATATGTATATATATATAAATGATGTACCTATTGTCTTGGTACAGAATCTTGTAATTTAACTCGGGGTGGAGACCTGGTGGCCTGAAACACAGACTTCGGCCTAGCTTAGGCGCCAGTCTCCCACAATATTGTCACACGTACCTTAACCAAGCAATATGTATTTGATATATTTTCAAATATTGTGGTGAGAAAATATTTTTTTTATAATTTTTTATTATTATTTTATTATTATTTATTTTATTGACGTACATTTAATCCAATTGTATTATTATTTTGTTTAACACTTGGGTATGTAAATTTACATATCGATTATATAACTGCTAGTATCGAACCTACTAGTTTTAAATTTACATTATTATTTCTTTATGAAATTTTCCATAATATATACATTTGTAAAATGTGAGCATCATGTGGACATTAATGTTAGTTTTAATCTCATATTACATACATACTACCTTTTGTCAGGCATTACGAGTTTGTCATGCTCGCTAAAATGTCCTGCTGATGGTGTCGTCGTACATCGGGTCGTCGAGTTTTCTACAAAAATGGTTGAGCTAAGCGAGGCTGATGTGCACGTCATGCTCGTGAATGGGTGCTGTCTGTCGGGACTGGTCGGCTCCTAACTGCCTCGGCAATCATTTTAAAAGGCTATATGGGTTAGCTTTCCTTTCTTATTTTGCTCATTAACCTGCATTATTCTCACATTACCTTATTTATTGTTAAACCAATTTATTTTAAAAACAGTTACTGTGGATATTCTTGCCGGCTCTTCTCCATAAGATCAACGCCTCTGAACCGTGCACCTAGTTTTGATTCTTCATAAGTGCCTGTAATATGGTTTATCTATATATATCTATATTATTATTATTACTTATAATAAAATCGTAACTCGAAAGCCCAAAAATTTCAATATCGCTTTTTGGTTTTTTTTTCTTTCGTAATGTGTTATTTAATCGTTATCAAAGCCAAATCTGTTGTTTTTAAAATTTGATTATTTTTGTCTGTTTGTATGTCCGAGGTTGGCGTCCAAACCAGGAGACAGAAACAACTGGAAATTTGTAAAAAATATCGTCAAAAGCCGGGTCAACGGGCTATGCAAAATTGCACATTTCCTCAAGGGAGCTGAGCAGTGATGTTAAACATCTAACACTCAGAATCTAAGTTGGACGGATTTCAATATAAATGGCACTGTTTTATAGCTTATCAAAAATGATAAGCACTGCAAAAGGTATCATTGCGCTTTATGATATGGGGATCAAGCATTTATCGGTTTTGTATTTTGATTAGTAGATTGCGAATGCCTATTTTAGCAAAATTGCTAACTGAGTAATTAGTTGCATACCGTACATAGGCGACTGCTACATAATAAGTATGAGGATCGAATCCCGGTTCAAGAGATTCTTTTTGCATATTTTTTAATTTTGTTAATACAAGATTTCTGTTTATTCACAGAAAAACAACTTTATTTTAGTTTTGCGTGTCCGTTTGTAATATATGTCTATTTTTATGTGTTTCGCTTGCTGTCTTATATATTATCAATATGGTGAACCGCAGTGAAGATGTTACATATTAGCGTTATGTACAAGTTTTATCAATCAGATCTTACTATTTATCCTGGTATTTTTGGACATTCCGGAATTGCAAGAACTACAAAAACTTACAAAAAGGTCAAATAAGTAGTGCTCACAACCAGCACGCATGTATGAACAGATGTATGAACACGGAAGAAGCAAAAAGAGTATGTAAGGATCGTAACAGGTGGCGTTCTATAGTGCCTGCCTACCCTCACTGGAAATAGACGTGATTTTATGTATGTGTTTCTCTCCGGTCGTATGGGATAACCGTCCCATCAGGCTATATGAGTGAAGGAAGAGGGAGTGCACTCGGTAGAGATATGCCGGAAATTTTTGTCGGTAGTATTATGGGAAACACAAAAACAGCGTAAGAACATCTATGTTGCGTCTAGCTTTCAGCTGGTTGTAGTGCTGCTGTGGCCGCATAACCACAGACAAGTCGCGTCGGCTGTGGAAAAACGCGAGCAGGAATCTGATCCTAGACAACCACTGCTTGATGCTCAGCTCGCTCAGCACAACGTCTAAAAAACACGCACAGTTTTTAAGCCCATTCAAGGCTCACCGCAAACTGTGACTAGGGACTTTTCCACCACCCGCTAACTAAATTGAGCCTAAAGAGAACCTACTTGTTGGGCCAATTCCTGGCCTATATGACGGTCCCACATGCGACTTCGGACCGAAGTTGAATCAATATGAGCAAGTGGGGCTACATTGACGAAAAAGCCACGAGATGTAAGTGTGGAGTCGACCCACAAACAATGTCCCTCCTACTGTCTTGCACCTACCTCAGCACTGCCACTAATAACTTCATAGACGTGGCAAAATTTTGGGCACACCAAGTATGAATCTAGGAAACCAAATAATTAAAATTGTGTCACCGACACGAAGAAGAAGAAAAAGAAGAATCGTATAATAATTATATTGTAAAGTAATCCCTTCTAAATATAATATCACCATCCCCTTATCCCAATTTATTTGGGGTCGGCGCAGCACGTATTTTTGTATGTACTCTCTAATTGTACGGGCATGTTGCTAAAGTTTTGGCTATGTTTTATGGCTGGCCGCCTGCCTGACGGCAAGCCTCATCGGGAATGCTGTTGTTCGTGGTAACGGCCACCCATACAGTCACCTTCTATCTAGCTATATCACAGCATATGTAATCAATCCTTCTAATTATAATATGTGCACATGTTTCCCTATCGCTCTAGATCGCGGTGAAGATGTCATGTGCTGTTGTGCGCATTGAGGCTCAGGGAACAAGCCTTTACAGTTTCCCCAGGGTTGTGCCTTAAAAGACGTTGCACAGTAGGGGTTCCGGAGCTGGTCTCTTAAAAGGACCCAGAGCGCCCCTCTACGTTCTGATGATGACCACCGGGGTGGTCTCAGTAGTTTATTTTACTATTCACAATATTTTCCACTGTATCTGTATTGGGAAATTAGGCCAACGAGGATTTGTTGAAGAAATTGTTTGAATGCCTGGTCCTTCACAAACGATGGATGAGATGAGTGAACCTATAACGAACTCTGAAAGAAAAGAAAATGAGTGTACGTGACTAAGGCAACTGTCAAGTATCTGAAAAGTCACGGTTGGCTGTTCATGGGTGGCGTCAATGAGTATAGTTTCTGCCCACCTCAATGGGAATCAGGTTTGAGTTTGTATGTATGTATGAATAATTGAAATGTTTGGCGTCAAGATTACTTTGACGTGAGCAAAGCCACGGGTACAGCTAGTTTGAAATAAAAATATTTGAATTGCGTTGAATTGAATGCTGTTGTTGGTGACCGCCACCGATACGGTCTCCTATCTATATCTATATCTCCTCTTCTATCTAGCTATGTCACACCAAATGTTATCCATGCGCCAGGTTCTAATGTTATCCTAATATCAGACTCCACTAACCGGGCTATCATTAGATATTAATTCTATTTTAACGGTTATAACTCACGCGCATACTTCGGGATTGCCCGACTAGTTTCGAACTCGAACGGAGCTCTTAATCATGAGCCCGCGGCGATAAGTCGCCCGAACTTCAACAGAGACTGTGTTTGGACATTGCCGCCTGCCTGGAAGCCAGCTCTGAAGTCAACATCATACAGAAGTGAGTCAAGTCTGGAGTGCGACACAGTTAGCGCGGTATGCACAATCGACAACACGGACACGACGAATAACGGGAACACACGAACACACCCGACGCCGGCACCGAGTACATCATCGGCCCGCGCACAGCGCTATGCGATGCGGTGCAGCGCTAGTTTGTCTCGCGACATCGCCGCGGGCTCAGCTCATGAATCAGAGCTCCGTTCGAGTTCGAAACTAGTCGGGCAATCTCGAAGTATGCGCGTGAGTAATAACCCTTAAACTAGAATTCTATAGCACCACTCCAATAGGCAGAAACTATAGATTTTATCTTACATACGTGAAGAATGCATCCTCGGTGGTTCAGTTTGTTAACCTGCCTTTTTTGAGAAGGTTCGGTACTTTCGTTGATGTCAGACCCTCCACCCCTTCCAGTTTATTACGTCTCGTAATAATTGTTGTAATAATCTATTTTTGTCAATCTTCATTGACGCCAATTCGCCTGATTTTAAGCAATGATATATAAAACTTTTCACCAGATATATTTATTTTTACTGAGAAACCTAATCTTAGATAATAGAAAAGACCTATCCTTATGGAGTGAGATCAGGCGCAGAACTGACGGCATGACAATATGAGTAGGTCAAAATGATAATGTTACATAGATATGATACATACATAAATTCACGGCCTAGACTTCAGGTAGGCAGACACTATAGAACGCCACCTGCTAAGATCCTTACATGCTCTTTTTGCTACTTGCACGTTCATACATGCGTGCTGGTTGTGAACACTACTTATTTGACCTTTTAGTGAGTTTCGGTAGATCAGTTTAAATCCATTTAGGGATCTCAGAATTTCCACTTAGACCTGCCTTATCGATTAGGGGAAACAATATGTTTTATTGCGAAATTGCGAAAATGATTCCATAAATAATGTATAGTTTCTATTTTCCTTGTATGACGTTACTCTAAGTGGAAGTTTGAAAGTTTACGGTGAAACAGGAATTTTTGGGCCAGGTTTTTTGCCATTTCGTTTACAGTCGAACTGAATTCGACCTAGATTTTTTCCGCACTGTATGTAGAGTGTTTCATAGGAAATAGAATGGAGCGAAAAATCGTCGTCTGTCGCTTTACCTGAATAGGTTTTTTTATTTTTTTATTTATTAGTTATAGGCTTGCGTTTGACCGTTATCTCCCCTGATGTTAACTGATGCTGCGGTCTACGATGGAGCATGCTTGCCTAGAAGAAAACGATTCACTCGCGTCTTGAACACACCCGGATTGGAACTATCGGGGAAGACCCACTCTGGCAACGCATTCCACTGTTTCGCGGTTCTTATAATAAACGTGGAATCAAAACGATTCGTTCGGGTTCTTGGTATATCAACCATGAACCGATGGCGTATTTTCGTGCTTCTGGCCGTACGATAGAAAAAAGGGCAGGGAGGAATTAGATCATGCAGATCTGAAGCACACTCTCCGAAATGTATCCGATAAAAAACCGATAGACTATTAACTTTGCGCCGATGTTCTAGACTTTGGAGCTTAGTCTGAACAAGGGAATCGTTGCTGATGAGCCTCTTGGCACGCTTCTCAATGGACTCTAACGTCTCAAGCTGATACTTGGCTGACCCGTCCCAAAGGTGCGATCAGTACTCCATGCATGAACGAACATGTGCTTTTTACAATAAAAGCAACTGTTCCGACGAGAAGAACCGCCGCAACTTCGAGAGGATACCCAGCTTTTTAGCAGCCAATAGAGCTTTGGGCTATTGAACCCTAAATTTTGGCAATCCTATATTGATAGGAGCCAAAATTTAGGGTTGACGTCAGAGTAACGCCCAAAAGCTCAAAATCAGTCAGTTATTGGTACGGATACATCTTGAAAAGTAGGAGCCAGCTGGAATGGCTTCCTTTTCGCAGTGAATAGACACGCCTGGGTCTTAACTGCATTGAACTTGACCAGGTTGGCTTCGCCCAAATCAGAGACTGCCTTAAGGAACAAATTCAAGCGCTCGACCATGGCCTCTCTCAGAGACTGTATTTATAGTCCACTGGTTTGTATATTGGCTGTGTCGCTCTCAATCAAAGTGCTGTCATCTGCATACCCAATGGTTCCTGGCTTTAGCAGATCGTTGATATGCAGCAGAAAGAGCATCGCAGAGAGCACTGACCCCTGGGGGACACCGGCATTTATCACCATTTGATCGGACGAACAGCCATCAATGCAACCACAATCCACGCAACGAAACCAGTGGACAAGCCAAACGAAGGAAGCTTACGAATAAGGCTGTCATGTTAAACCCTGTCAAAAGCCTTCGAGATGTCTCGGGAAACAGTGAGAACCTCCCCATGTTTCTCGATGGCTTCACTCCATATGTGAGTGGCGTACGCTAGAAGGTCCCCAGTAGACCGGTTTCGGCGGAATCCATATTGCCGGTAACTAAGGAGGTCATTAGCTTCTAGGCACGCTAGGAGCCTGCTATTGAGGAGACGTTCCATACTCTTGCAGAGTATGGACGTCACCGAGATGGGCCTATAGTTGTCAGGGTCAGCAAAAAATCTCCTGGAATCGGAAACCGCTTAATTTTGTTTTTGGTTTTCCAAAATATAGGTACAGCAGAATTGAGGATTGATGCATAAGAAAAGCATTCACTGGAAGTTAACGAACTGAATACCGATTATTATTATCTGAATCAGGATTGATCAGAATTTTGTGTCAGAAAACCTAGAAAAAGCTTACTTCCTGACCTATAAATTGAAATATGATCATGACTCCACATATAATAAGTGTTACAGTATACATTGGGAATTGATTACTTACTAGCATTTATTTGATACCCATATTGTTATAAAAACAAGATATTTTTTTGACTGCATCGTTGATTTTGTGGTTTCAAGTGCGACTGCTGAGCATATGGTCTCGGGTACCATTCCCGAGTCGAACAAAGTGTTATTGTATTTCTTATAGAAAATTCTCAGTTAATCAAGCCGGAGTTTGGAATTTTGCCTGGTAGATGGCAATAGGCTTACCACCCATTACATGGGAGTTAATAACAGCATTGGTGAAATACGGGTGTGCAACTGTGTACACCTCTGCTGACCTCCCTTCGGGGAATACAGGCCTGATGCTATGTCATGCAATGTTATATTTTTATATTCTTCTTCTCTTTGTAGCTGTAAACGCCATATAAAAATTTTACATCTAATCTCACTCCCTCCAATAAAATTGTAACAAAAGGGGCTCGTGGCTAAGTAAAAGCCGCACCGATCTATCGATCGAGGTTAAGCTGCGCTTGCCACATTCTATCTGTGTATGTGTGACCATCATCTCATACCAAGATCCCTTCGTGCCTCGTAGAGCACGTTAAGCCGTCGGTCCCGGTTGTCAAATTAAGATCCATAACAGGCGTTACGGGTAGTCGGAGGCCTGAAAGTCTGATAACCAGTCATACTACGAGATATCGTGTTACCCAGTAATTGGGTTGTGGAGGTCATATAGACAGTCGCTCCACATAAAATATTGGTATCAATCCGCATCCGGTTAGACAGTAAGTTGATCCCGATATAGTTAGCCATGAAAATACTGGTATTAAGCTGCATCCGGTTAGACTGGAAGCCGACCCAGTGTAGTTGGAAAAGGCTAGGCAGATAACTAAAAATGTAACAATAAAAAACCTTATTTTTCTGGTAAATAAGATATATGGCTAGAGCATAGTGCGCAAAAATATATTAATTTAAGATATAAGTTTAAAAAAACTGGAACTACTCAAGTAGTTGAATTCGCAGCAAGTCGTAGGCATCTAATAACTCTGTTGTATTATATATTTTTATAGTGGCATTTTGGGAAGTAGATGGGTATTTCAGGTCATAACTGTGAGTGAAACGCCGCCTGCCTGACAGTAAGCGGTTACCGTAGATTTTGGGCGCTTGGGGTATCACATACGCGTGGCCGAAATCAAAGGAATCAGTCCAAGGAATTGCTGGGTTGCGGTAATATAGAGGATGGGGGACTAGGCTTATAGCCATATGCAAAAGTATTACTATAAAACACCTGGATGCGTAAAATGTACAAGTAAACATCGAAATTAAACTGCAAAAAACCAGCATAAGAAAAACAAAGTGCAACACATGAAGAACAAAATAAAAAGTATAACATTTCGAGGCAGCAACAGTTTTTTTTTGTATAACTGGTATATACTGCTAAGAAAACTGAACACTCACAAGTAAACTAGAACATTATCTAAGTTCTAATCGCAAGAAATAATGTACGCATGGATAATACACAAAAAGCACCAACCTAGAAAAAAAAATGTGATTTTTTTTATATTGTGACAGTGAACTTAAAATTAAAACATCTGAACAAAATGACTTCGCCCTAGGTGCCGCTAAGTGCGAATGGACATTTATTCTAAAAACAATATTATTGTGGAAAAGCTAAATACATTTTTTTTGGATTTATTTGCACCCATTGTAATGGACTTCCGAAAAGTAACGCCTGAAGATATTCAATACAATATTATTAGTTGTACGCTAGATTTTAACTATAATTTGGTACTAATTAAATAAGAACAATAGTAAAAAAAAAAAAAAATTTTAGTCTCATGTGTCCTACTGCCAAAAACCAGGCAAACTTTTGCTACTGAGTATTTCGTTATAGAAAAACTCAAAAACATTTCACTCGACCCCGAAATCGACCCCGAACCTCAGGATGCAGTCACGGCCAATATGTAGCAGTTATTCTGGAGGCGGGCTTTGACCGCGGCTGATTACCACCGACGACTAAGTCTGTTTCGGCATGTAGTCCAGTGCAACCTTGTGGATGACGGATCTGGGCAGTAGCATCAACTCCCCGTTCGTTTTTCCCAAATCAATCCTCTACTCTACTTAGACTGAATAGATTTCTTCTGAATCTACCTGCTCCAATCTCGGCCACATCGTGGCTTACCATCAGGGAGTTGGCGGCAAAACTTAGATCCATTTTTGATAAAAAAAGTAAAGATATTTCAGAAGTCTCCGGGCAGCTAGAGCAACTGATGCCAAGTCTGTTTCAATTTCAAACCACAAGGTGCTTTATTATTGACTTCTAGCCAGTGTAAATTCACTAGACAGGTTTGTACCACGTATGTAAATGTCATTGTAAGGGAAGTTTTTTTTTTCCCCTTTGGAGCTGATTCGTGTAATAAATATTCTTATTCAGCATAATATACTCAATATTAGTTCCAAGTAACTTAGCAAAGAGAGTTCCCCGTGGCGCTAGACCATCGGTAGCTCAAAGTTTGGCACGTTGCGTTCATCGGGCGACACGGGAAAACTCCTTTAGAGCTTGGGAGCAATTGCTTACCTTCCCTTATCGCATCCTTCATATTCAAAAGAATTTAGCAAGTACAAAAACTTTAACAACTCAAATTAAAGATAATTGTAATGTTTCGACCCTTACTTCAGATCTTAAATTACCGGCTCAAAATTTTCACCATACCCGCAAAGACGCATATCACCTTGTAGAAACAAAGATAAGTGAAGGTGACATAAGTGGAGCTGCCAGGATTCTTTTTAGTAGCGATGTGGTGGCGCCTTGCTCTCCAGAAACCTTTACAGCTCTGCAGAGCAAGCATCCAGCTCCAACGGATGACCTCTCTTTCCCTGACCCTCCCGATCCAAATACTGACACCCTTACCGTTTCAGGTCCTCAGTTGGTCGCAGCCGTGAGTTCCTTCAGAAGCGGCTCCGCCAGCGGTCTCGATGGCTTGTCACCACAACATTTAAAGGATCTGTTAAGTCCAAGTGCGGGAGCTGCTGGTGAGTCGCTCTTGAAGGAGCTCACGTCTTTGACCAATTTAATGCTCTCCGGCGGTGTGACTGATGCCGTCATCGATGTGTTGTATGGGGCTAATTTATGCGCTCTACGCAAAAAAGATGGCGGTATCCGTCCCATTGCCGTAGGGTGTACTTACAGGCGTATGGCAGCCAAAATTTGCTGTAAACGCTATAGCGAAAGTCTCGTCAGAAAATTCCAGCCCCTACAATTAGGGTTCGGCTCTAAAGGGGGCTGTGAGGCTGCCGTACATGCACTGTCTACCTATCTTCACAATAACAAAGGTGAGGTCATTCTTAAGGTTGACATAAAAAACGCCTTCAATTCTGTAAACAGGGACACTTTGTTGGCAGAGGCAAAAAAGGAAATACCCGAAATTTATAGTTTCCTTTGGCAATGCTATAGGCATCCATCAAAATTATCTTTTAAGGACAATCTCTTGGAATCTGCAGTCGGCTGTCAACAAGGTGACCCCCTCGGGCCAGTTATTTTCAGTTTGGCTATTCACCCAATTATCCAAAAACTAAATTCCAAATTCAATCTGTGGTATTTAGACGATGGAACACTAGGAGGTGATGTAGATACAGTCATAAACGATTTTGCTTTTCTAAAACATAACTTTCAATCTATTGGCCTGGACCTTAACACATCAAAATGTGAAATTTTCATTTCGGATACTTCAGATAGACTATCAATCATGCAAAAATTCAACACAATAGCTCCCCATATCAAAATTTTGGAAAAAAGCTCCCTTCACCTCCTAGGATCGCCAATTTTGGAAAATCTTTTTCTAGTTTTATTGAAGAAAATATAAAAAAACAGTATTTCCGAAAAGTTCCAAAAAATTAATATACATTCGGCATTTACCATAATTAGGTATTGTTGTTTCGGCCCAAAATTTATGTATATTCTTCGTTCCTCTCACTTATGGAAACATTACAATATTTTAGATAAAATAGACCAAATTATACGAAATAGTTTAACATCAATTATAAATGTGGCTTTGGACGACCGAGCTTGGCTACAAGTCACACTACCTATTCGGTTCGGTGGTCTCGGCGTCCGTAAAATTTCCAGTGTAAGTTTACCGGCGTTCCTGTCCTCGGTCCACAGCACTGAGAAGTTAACCAGGAAAATTTTAGCTTCCTCACTGATTGACTTCGAGGTGCCGTGCCTGTCCGATGCTGTGAATGCCTGAAAAATAGCTTGCCCGGATACAGTTTTGCCTGCCCACCCATCCTCCCAGAGGCAGTGGGATGAGCCGCTCTGCAGGTTGGTACGGAATAATTTAATTAATACGTCTACCAATGCTGCTGAGCGCGCCCGCCTTCTGGCTGTGGGAGAATGGGAGTCAGGGCTTTGGCTTCAGGCACTTCCGTCGCCCAATATAGGCACAATGTTGGACGATACGACCTTTCGGCTCGCTACATGTTTACGCTTAGGCGCTCCTAGTGTTGCTCCGCATCGTTGTCACTGTGGCGAAGCTGTCGACAGCCTCGGACACCACGGTCTTTCCTGCTGTAGAAGCGCAGGCCGCATAGCGAGGCACGCTAACTTAAACGACATCATCCGCCGTGGCCTCGCCACCGCCGGCGTGCCAGCTGTACTAGAACCCAATGGCTTGGCACGGGACGATGGTAAGAGACCAGATGGTATGTCGTTAGTGCCGTGGAAGATGGGTAGGCCTTTGGTGTGGGACGCAACATGTGTCGACACCCTTGCTCCATCTCACCTTCCAAGCTCGGCTGGCTGTGCGGGCGCCGCTGCCTCAGCCGCAGAGACCCTCAAACGGCGTAAATACAGTAATTTAGTCGGCTGTTACGACTTTGAGCCGTTTGGGGTCGAACCGCTCGGGACGTGGGGTCCGAGTGCACGACTACTGCACAAAGAACTTTCGCGGAGACTGGTCGATACTTCGCGTGACCAGAGGGCTGGCTTATATCTCGGTCAGAGAATAAGCATTGCCATACAACGGCGCAATGCTGCCAGTCTTCTGGGCACTTTTCCAGAAGACAGCGACGCGGAGGAATACTTTGACGCCTAAGTAAATTTTCTCATTTTATTTTAAACTTAGAATAGTATTTATTTTATAGTTGTATAGTGTATAGTACTTAGCAACTAATAGTTAGGGAAATCGACTTATGTCGCAATGGTAATGTTTGTATGCTTATTGGCATATTTCTACAACGTTCGAGATCAATGGAGAACGTTTGTCCGCTCTTTGTACTTAAAACTGCCTCATTGTTCTAGTGGTCGCAAGGACGACTGCCGAGCATAAGGTCCCAGGTTTGGTACCCGGGTCGGGCAAAGTGTTATTGAGTTGTTAGAAAATTCTGAAGCACTAGCCTGGATTTTGGAACTGTGCCCGGTTGATTGCATTAGGCATACCACCTTTTTATTACATGGGGGCAAATTCAAATCCTGCTCGTGACCGTATTCTTTTTCCATTTAATATTATAACTTTAGCGTTCACTAAGCATGCGTTAATGCTTTTCAAAGATTTATCTTTAATTGTTAAGGTAACTGCAACTTTACGACATTGTATTAACTGCAAAGTTAGTCGTGTCGGTTCGGTCACCTGTATAGGGAGTGAATAGATAGAAATGACGTCACCGAAAGATGTGTTAAAATGTGGAAGTAGAATTCACGGTAGTGAGCAGATGTTGAGATAGGTTGGTGGTCAGAGCGCCTTGAGTATTTATCCGGGAGGCGCAGGTTCGAATCTTGCTCGCGACCGTATTCTTTTTCCATATAATATTATAACCTTAGATTTCGCTAAGCATGCGTTAATGCTTTTCAAAGATTTATCTTTAATTTAATCTTGGTGTCAGATCTTTTGAATTGTTTACAGTTTCTCAGAACAAAGCCAAGCACTTCGAAACCATGTGCAACGTGTTCATGATATGTGTATAGAACCTGAGTGTGCTGTCCAGTTGGACATCCAAATCAACTGATAGTTTATCGATTTCAGCTGCTTTGATATGGTAATTATTGATTGCGGGATGTTTGTTACGGGTTAATTGGACGTAGTGACATTTATCTATGTTTAGATACATATTATTATCACCACTTGCCCAGTCTGTTCAAGCCATCCTACAGTAGTTGGGACTCTTTTTTATTTTGAACAGGCATCATGATTTTAAGTCGTCGGCGTATAGATAAAACCGCGAGTGTATGAAGCAACTAGTGATGTCATTAATGAACACGTTAAATAGTGTAGTTCCCAAATGCGATCCCTGAGGAATACCCAAAGTGGCCATATAGCTTATAGCAAGGGCCATCAGTACCAAGTTGTGCAAGTTTGTATATTAAGAGGCAATGGTCGACTTTGTCAAATGTTTTACTGAAATCGGTATAAATGGCGTCTCACTTTACCTTGACAAACGTCTGGGATACGTTTGTCAAGGTAAAGTGATAGAGCATAGGTGAAGCTCTAGAGGTTGGTGGTGGTCGATCTAGATTTTACAAAACCGTGTTGGTGTTCAGTTAGTTTCTGCTTAATATATCGTACTAATTAATTATTACTGAGCATTTCAAATACTTTCCCATATGTTACTAGAATTGAGATTGGTCTGTACTTTGCTACTAAATGTTTTTCACCAGATATGAATATGGGAACGACTAGGGCTTGTTTCCATTTATCTGGGAATATGCCTTCAAGTAATGAACGATTAAAAATCTCTTTAAGAGGAGTAACTAGAGCCTTAGAATAGCGTTTGATGAATACCGGAGGGATAGCATCACCACAAGCTCCCTTGCTTCCATCTAGTTCCCTTAAACGCCTGTAAATTTCCTTCTCCTCGAATGCTAAAGTAGTAAGAGCTATAGAAGAGTTAGTATGAGTAAGGTACATACTGTTTGTGAGCCCAGGAGTATTTGATGGAAGGTTGAACTCTCGGGGTATGCACGGCTACCCTTTCTTTTGTTTTTAATAAAATACCAAAAAGCTTTAAGGTTTTTAGCTATGCCGTTTTCTAGTATCGAGATATACGATTTATAGCAGCTCGCTCTGAGAGCGTTACAATCGTCTTGAAGTGTGATATTTAAAGGGAAAGTCTTCTTATCTGGCTTACATCGACCTTATACAGACAAATGACACATTGGTTATCTACATAGACCTTTAAATATATTTTATCAGAACTGGGGACACATACACTGCCTATGGAAGGCCGACCCATATTGCACTCTCACGAGTGAGTGACTCGATTTGACTAACCTAGGCTACTTTGCCACCATGTTTATAACTTACCGGAATACCAACCAAACGTTAGTGATGGTTACTTCCTATTGAATTGACCGACAGCATTATGCTTTACATGTTGCACTTGCTATGAGTGCACTCCCAGGGAGTGGGTGTAGGCTTTACCAAGTACCCCAAACTAGATGTATATAGTCGTTCGAGACAACGCTACGGAACCTGTCTCGCTAAAGACCCCGGCTATTGTAAGCCTATGATTTATAAAAGAGTTCCAGAATATTTAGCGAAACAGGAAATCGGTTGCGGCTGCTCAAGTACTGGCAGTTTAGCTCCACTTACTGGGTAGATTAAGAGAGTGTGAAGTGACGATAATAATATACCTCTCGGACGTATTTCATGTGCAGCTGTGAGGTATCGTGCAAACGACTGACAATACATTACGGTTGCACTAAAGTTAACCATTTTGTTAAAAGGGTAGATTTCACTAAGGACGTATTGTAAAATATTATAATCTTCCAGTACTACTGCAGTGGCGTGCATTGCATATAGGCAAATAGGCAGTGCCTACCTCAAAAAATGACCTAAATACAACTATATTACAGTTTACTATAACTGTTCATATTAATTAATTATTCAACTTACACAACCTTTAACTATTACTACATAAACAAATTAAATCAATTGTCAATAAACACGTAACTACTTTAATTCATATTTTTTTCTATGGTAATTTCGTACCAGATACTCCGCTAGGCACTCGAATTAATGCCTTTAAAATTCACGAACACTCAAGCAATTTAATGTTATTTATATACGCACACACACTATCATAAAATAAACCAACAAAAATTACTTCCCGATTTACCACGCGTAATAATACTCGCATTTGACATTCGCAATTTAGGGGCATATATAGGCACGAATATTATGAGACAGTAATACACTGTCTCTTTCTCTAAGTAGGTATTGTTCCATATGGTACTGAGTGTTACCAACTTAAACATACCTTTCAAATTAATAGGAAAATAATTAGGGAGGGAATTTTAAATGACAATATTCTATATCTATATCTATTTTAACTTATAATAAAATTGTAACTCGAAAGCCCGAAAATTCCAAAATCGCTTTTTCTTTTTTTTTCTTTCGTAATGTGTTATTTAATCGATAATACTGCCCAATCTGTTGTTTATAAAATTTGAGTAGTTTTGTCTGTTTGTATGTCCGAGGTTGGCGTCCAAACCAAGAGATAGAAACAACTGAAAATGTGTAAAAAATATCGTCAAAAGCTGGGTCAATTTATAGGCTATTCAAAATTGCGCATTTCCTCAAGGGAGCTGAGCAGTGATGTTAAACATCTAACACTCAGAATCTAAGTTGGAACGATTTCAATAAAAATGCCACTGTTGTATAGCTTATCAAAAATGATAAACACTGCAAAAGGTATCATTGCGCTTTATCATATGGGGACCAAGCATTTACCAGTTTTGTATTTTGATTAGTAGATTGCGAATGCCTATTTTAGTAACATTGTCAACTGATTAATTAGTTGCATACCGTACGTAGGTGACTGGCACGTCATAAGTATGAAGATCGAATCCCGGTACAAGAGATTCTTGTTGCATATTTTTTTAATTATGTTAATACAAGATATCTGTTTATTCACAGAAAAACAACGTTATTTTAGTTTTGCGTGTCCGTTTGTAATATATTCCCAATTTTATGTGTTTCGCTTGCTGTCTCATATCAATATGGTGAAGCATAGTGAAGACGTTACGCGTTAGCGTTATGTACAAGTTTTATCAATCAGATCTTACTATTTATCATGGTACTTTTGGACATTCCGGAATTGCAAGAAGGATAAACGATGAACTACAAAAACTTACTAAAAGGTGAAATAAGTAGTGCTCACAACCAGCACGCATGTATGAACAGATATATGAACACGGAAGAAGCAAAAAGAGTATGTAAGAATCGTAACAGGTGGCGTTCTATAGTGTCTGCCTACCCTCATTGGAAATAGACCTCATTTTATGTATGTCTCTCTCCGGTCGTGTGGGATAACCGTCCCATCAGACAATATGAGTGAAGGAAGAGGTAGTGCACTCGGTAGGGATAAGCAGCCGGGATAAACAGATATATCTGTCTGATGAAAACTTAGAAAGTGCGAGGTGAATGTACGCTGAACAAGAAGAAACGGCATCCCTGCTCCTCAGATTCCCAGCTCTAATCTAATATTACGCACGTATCAGCGTTTATGTGATCATGGCCAGTTCCAGCTTCCGAGTCATGCTAGAGGCAGAGGCCAGCCACCCCTGTCTATACGTTGAAGACGCCATACTGGATTATTTCCAGAGACCCGAGGGGGAGCACTCGGCAAGCAGCTCGTCGATTTAGTCTAAGCCAGTATGTGGTATGGAAACTACTTCATGCAGTAGACATGCATCCATACCATTTCCCACGCGTGCAAGCTTTGCATGCATCGGACCCCGGACCTCGCATAGAGTTTTGTCACTAGCTGCAGAACCATCCGCAAGCGAACATCTTGTGGGGCGATGAGTCCATATATAAGGTCCTAATTTATTAGGTAATTTCCTTTTAAGGGGTTGATGTGTAAGTCATAAGTATTCAAATGCACAAGGAAATAAATTGCCAAAGCACACTTTAAATTAATAATAATAAAAAATTATAACGTTTGATTATTGCTCTTTACTGATTATGCTGTCCCCGAGCTGCGCGGAGGGAACTACCGCGACATGCCCCCCCGCAAGCCCGCGCGCCCCTCCGCCGCCCCGTCTCCTCGTCGCGTCAGCTGTTACTACCTACTTCTCTCATCGTGTGGTTGCTGAACAACTTAGTGTCAGAGTTTAAACCACCCGTAGGTCACTGACATGGCTTTACACACCGAGCCGCGCGTAGGTAAATTACCTGAAATGCGCGCCGCGCGCCCCGCCGCCCCGCCACAGTATTTTACTACTGAGTACCTACTTATGCACGGCCTTTTCCCGCGTTACAGCCAAGCGACCCAAGTGACCCGGGGCTCTAGACTACTCTAGAGCTAGAAACTACATTACTAGGAAAGGCCACGAAAAAATTCAGAATACTTAAAGACAATGACGTTGCAACTTATCTTTACGATACCTTCTCGAATAAAAAAATTGCAAATGTTAAAATTTTACACGAAAGCACCTGAAGTTCTAAATTCCCATCACACTCAACCAGGCTTTGGATTAGACTGAAAAATAATTTTAACGATTAGGTACTAGAAAGTTGTTAATGATCAATTATTACGTTTAATTGATAGTATGCACTACGTAGGTATTAGCTTGCATTAATGTTATGGTTATAACAATAACTTGGCGTGTTTAACTGTTTGAATCATAAATACATAAGTACAACATACATAGCATCACGCCCGTATTCCCCGAAGGGGTAGGCAGAGGTTTACACATTTGTGCACTCACATTTCACCAATGCTGTTATTAAGTCCCATGTGAGCTCATTGTCATCTACCGGGCACAATTCTAAGCTGCAAGAATTTTCTAATAGAAAAACCCAATAACACTGCTCCATCTGGGAATCGAACCCGAGACCTCAGCAGTCGCGCTTGGGACCACTAGATCAACGAGGCAGTTTAAGTACAACTATTTTAATTTATTTTTTACCTACTTACCAATAAATTAAATTAAGTATTCACAAAAATTTTGAAAAAACCCTTGTCCTTGAGATCACTTCACTTACGTATTTACTCGAATGTACCTCTCTACGAGACACTTATTTACACAAACTCAGTAATAACAACACTGTTTGGTTGAAGACTTTAATGGGAATCACTTAGGTATTTTACAACTGTTACGAGATTATTATTTAGATATCACAAAATAGATCTGTTGCAACATACTGATTGTTCACCATATTCATCAATTATGTAATCTCCAAATATCGCAATTATTAGATTTTTGAACCTACGATTTTTTATCGATTGTACAAAAGCGTCGCGGTCATTCCGCTGCAACGTCACCCGTCACCGAACCATCGTACATCACCGCACCGCACCATGCAGCTGACTGAAATTACGAGGTACGGAATTATTTTTGAACTACTTGGTAGGCATGGTCTTTCTTATGCTTTGTTTATCGCCGACAGAACAAGCCGATATTCTTTGACGGTATCCGACACAAGCGAAATTAAATACTCATTTTAGTAGGTACGTAACCGTTAAAGAAGCCGGCGGTGACAGTTCGCACACATACTTCCCGGAAGGAAGAAAGAGTAAGCGTGTCGTCGATTAATACGAAAGGAAGAGATAGCACAACAGACGCTGACGCCGCCGCCGCTCCCCGCCGCCCGCCGCCCGCCGCTCGCCACCGCAGCCCGCTGCGAGTGATTGTATGCCTACAAAGTAATTCAGTCGGCGCCGGCGCGTTTGATGATCCGATGACGACAAAGCGTTGCACTTGCAGCACGGCGCTTTTGTACAATCTAAAAAATTCGTATGTTCAAAAATCTAATAATTGCGCTATTTGGAGAATACTTCTGTGATGATTATAGGGCTCTGCTACGTCACTACGAGCTTAGTGGAAAACAACAAGAACGCCGCAACAGATCTAAGAAGATACCTAAGTGATTCCGTTTTAAAGTCTCCAACCAAACAGTGTTGTTGATACTGATTTCGTGTAAATAAGTGTCTCGTAAAGCAGTAACAAGTGAATACGTAAGTGATGTGATCTCAAGGACAAGAGTTATTTACAAATGTTTGTCAAATCTTATTCTAATTTATTGGTAAGTAATTAAGTATTCAATTAATTAAAGTCGTTGTAGGTACTTATGTGTGGTTCAAACTTTTAAACATGCCAAGTTTCTGTAATGACCTTTACATTAATGCAAGCCTATGCCTACGTAGTACCTACATGCTATCAATTTAACGTAATTATTGACCATAGCATTACACTAATTTGTCAGTCCAAAGCCCGGTTTATGCGTGATGGGAATTTCGAATCACAGATGTTTTCGTGTAAAATTATAACATTTAATGATCCTGCAACTTTTTTATTAGTTAAGTGGTCATAAAGGATAGGTATACAACGTCACTGTCTGTAGGTTTTCTGAATTTTGTCGTGGCCTTCTTTTACCTAGTAATTACCTACGGTCTTGTGCCCCGGCTGCCCGGTGCGTTGGCTGTTAGCGCGGGAAAAGGTCGTGCCAACTAAGTAGGTAGTGATAGCCTAGATGTATGACCGTTGGATTGAGTCAAAGGTCGCAAGTTCGAATCAACGACCACTACCACTATCTTTTCGAAGTCATGTGCGTATTATAAACTCATTATCACTTGCTTTTAACGGTGAAGGAAAACATGTGAGGAAATCAGCACACCTGAGAGATGTTCTCGATGGTGTGTAAAGCCATGTCAGTAACCTACGGCTGGTTTTAACTCTGAGACTAGGTTGTTCAGCAACCACACGATGAGAGAAGTAGGTAGTAACAGCTGACGCGACGAGGAGACGGGGCAGCGGCGGGGCGCGCGGGCTTGCGGGGGGGTCGCGGTAGTTCCCTCCGCGCGGCTCGGGGACAGCATAATCAGTAAAGAGAAATAATCGAACATTATATTTTTTTATTATTATTAATTTAAAGTGTGCTTTGGCAATTTATTTCCTTGTGCATTTGAATACTTATGACTTATACATCAACCCCTTAAAAGGAAATTACCTAATAAAGTAGGACCTTATATACTCGCATTGGTATTTACAACGTGCATAATGAGCATTGGTGGATTTTTCAAAACCCACACAAAAATTGAAGAACATGCTCATCAAATTCGGTTCAGTGTGAACGTTTGAGCCGCGATTATTCGCGATTGCATAATTGGTCCAGTTTGGAGCGAAAGCCGATTGACGGAAATAACGTATCGAGAAATGATATGTTCCGTTATCAAAATAATGTTGGAAGACGTACCTTTGCTGTATCTACGTGGCATGTATTTCCAGCACGACGGATGTCCAGCTCACTACGAGCGACCTGTGCGTACGTACCTGGATAGTCAGTTCGGTGACAGGTGGATAGGTCGTGGTGGACCTGTGAACTGGCCGGCGAGATCACCAGACCTAACACCTTTAGACATTTATTTATGAGCTGAACTAAAACGTTTAGTGTACACTGAAGAAGCTCGTAGTGTAAATGACTTAAAACAGCGAATAATAGACGCGTTCAATATTCTTAAAAGGCTTCGAAGTTTATCAAACAATTTACAAAGACGTGCCAGTTTGTGCTTAGAAAAAAACGGTGGACATTTTGAATAATACTAATATTCAAAATGTAATATAATATAATAAATCTCGTCTGTTGGGCGCCACCATCTTGAAAATGGGCTTCTGTGGGGCCTCCCGGCGAGGTCACCACAGACACGAATTTGTGCGAACCTTGCGTCATTAATATCACGTTATCTTTGTTTTTTTGTATGACAGGCATATCTATGATGTATGTTTGAGTTAAACCTCATTAGATGTGCTACAATACTGTATTTATTGCTATACTAAAATTAATTATACTTAAATAGCATTTTGAATGTAAACACAAAAGTACCGTTTATTTACCTATTTTTGATTAATTTATATAAAAAAAATTGTTTCGTAATAAAAATAACTATTAACCATGATACTATATATCTATTTACATCAATCTAGCAAAGAATATTGATACCCGTACATACATATTCATTCTATAAACACGTAAACAAAATTTACGCGGGAAAGAATGCACGGCGCCGCTGTGGAATGTGGAATGTTTTGTTAAACAAAATTAGCCCGAATGGCTATATTGTTCATGTTATGCGATCTTGATAATCTAATATCATATAATTTCAATAATATAAGCTTATCAAAATAGGTACTCAACTCGCGAGCTACCTACAACTTTGTTGCAATACTGTTCGTTACCTATTATTACGTCATTCAAATGAATTGTTAATTCGAATACTTCATTTCATTACGAATGCATTATAAACAAAAAAAAGGGTACACATCAATAAAATTATAACAAAATACCGCCAACAATTACGCGGGAAGCGCGCGAAATGCCGTTATAAGTACCTACGTTTACATACGTAAATGCTGTTACTAGGTGGACTAAAAGTACCTACTATGTTATTATTTAATGACTTTAGTTCATCCTTAACACATATTAATAGGTCCCGAGTGGATTAAAACGGTATAAAATACATTTTAAAGCATAAATATGATACGAGTAATCGAAACCGCGCGGCAGTTAGCCCACAGACGCGCCATTTTTGTTAAAAACTGCCGTGCGGTTAGCCCACAGACGAGAGGCTCCGGAAACCCCTACTGTGCAACGTCTATTAAGGCACACCCCTGGGGAGAGATTCACGAGACATTTAGTAGACCAACCCCAAATCTTAGTTTGACTAAACAAAAAGGTAAGAACGCTCTTTGATATTTCAACTCAAAATATTATGCTAATGACTCGTGGTTAACAAGGTGCCGCCATTAAAATGTATTTTTTTTTATCCTTGTCTTTTATTTGTTAATATGAAATGTACATGGAATGATTCGGGATACGCTGATATAAAAACAATTTGATAAATCTATACCGAAAGATTAACCGCGTCGAGTTGTTATAGTATTTCCATTCTATAATCCCAGCAATGGCTTTTATAGCATACAATGTCGATGTATCAATATGGTAATAAACGATTCCAACTCCAATTAACGAGATAATTATCTCCGCTGTGCAGTTACAAAAAGAGATAGAAGAGGTAAGATTATTTTTATATATTAAATAAAATTGAGAATATGACATCTATTGTCCGTTTAGGAAACTAATTACCGACATAATTGTATCATTTATCAATGTTGTCATGCTGTGCGCTTAATATTTCACTAGATGTCGCACACATGTAATTAGTAATTTTTTATGACGGAATTGAATAAACTCGCATTTTCTTTCGTAAATATTGTTAATTATGTTAAATTATTCAGTACCAACGCGAGAGTTTGACATTAGCCACTTGTCTGTTGAGTGACTTTGCAACTTGTTTTATTAAAACTAAATTTCTATCAGGGCTCCAAAACTCTAATCAGATTCGACTTATGCTAATCGAACCGGGCGGTGTAGTGACTGCCTACCTCGTCGAAAATCCTATGCAAGCCACTATACTACTGGAAAGCATGTCTCGCTGGACAGCAGTTAGGCTTCGCAGGACTGTGTGTAGGGTTGAGTAAGACATGCTGCTTACGGGAACGTGTCCGTTAATTGTAGTGATAGCCTTAACGGTACACGGTTGACGTGTCAGCTGCAGTATGTCACCCCTCGTTACGATATGGGTCATTGTAATGAACGCTAGCGTTAAGTATCATTTGTAAGCCCCTTACATTCCTCTCTTTGTCTTTCTTACTTCTATTGTGCCGACATACTATTGTCGACAGTTTAAACTTAGAATAAGTAACGAAGTCCTCCACGGGGTGAGAGAGTGACCAGTCTGGGACGAGCTCTACAGGGCTGTGCGGAACTGGAGGAGCACAGCCTTTCTTATTTTCTCTAAGAGAGAGGGAAGCATTAATATAAGCATAAGCATTAATTAGGAAAAATGAAAATTTTATTAGCCTGGGTCTCTGTCGAACAGTCACACTACCACCGAACCATCTAAGATCAAGTTAATGACCCGTTTGTTTACAATTTTATTTAAAAATTTGTAACCGATATTGGAAATCTAGTTTGAAGAGACTATAGAGTGAGCGAATTGCAGAATAATATAAGTACCTATGTACGCAACTTTCCGAATTTTATTTCCGATTATTTTTGTGATTTCGATCATTTCTTAATACTTTTTGGGCTTAGAACCCTGCTGTACTTACCTAGTTAAATTAAATTACATTAACATATAATAAAACAAAAAACCAATAATACACGCGATTAATCCGGTGGTCGCAGGAGGACTAAGGTGTCAGGCGTCTCAACAGTTTATTTAAAATTATTTCAGTCGTAGTCGTAGTTCGTGGTCGCAGGGGGACTGTATAGCATATACTGAGGGGGGAGACGGTACGACATTTAAAAAAAAAACACGTATAACGTGTCACTTTCTCTGACCGTACACAAAAAATCATTAAAATCGGATGGATAGTTTAGCCACAGGAAATTATGTGGCATCTCGCAGGTCAACCTAGGAGGTTGTCGACTGCTTAACCGGGTTTCCTGTGGTTGCCTTAATAATTTTTAGGCCCCCAGCCAGGGCATTCAACTTATAAACAAATCGTCAACACTTTATGGGCACCCCCTTCGGGGTACGAGCCTCGGCTTAGGGCATAGCTGGTAGGAGGACAGCAAGAGACTGGCTGGATCGGATTCAAGTCATTATTATTATTTAGGAACGAATTTAAAGCTAAAGGCTCAGCGACGCGGGCTGGCACGTGCAAGGGTCGGGGTGGACAATTACGGAGACGTCGCGACGGACCTCGACGGCGAAATTACGGTGATCTGTTTTTGTGTATTGTGCTAGTGGCCCTACTACTTTCTTGGAGGAGGTTTATAGCGTCGCCGGGATAAGAGAGTGAATGCCTAGGTCGGCGAATTCTATTGATCTGTGAGGGGTTATACCGGGCGGTTGCCATGACTATATATATAAGGTTGGGGTGCTTTTCAGCAGAGTCGAAATAACGCTTAGAGATGCGTTTAATGGACTATTGGATGGTGGGGATTTTGAGGGCGAGGTGGAGGTTCTCGTTGCGAACAAAGAATGGGGCTCCCGTGGCCTTTCGCAAGAAACGGTTCTGAATAGTCTGCATCCTATGGAGACGGCATGATTTTGCGTGTGAAAACACGACGCAGGCGTATTTCATGATGGAGAGTATGCTCTTGGTGTAAATGAGCAATTTGCACTTGAGGGTCAATTTGCACTTGAGGGACAATTTGCTGCGTGCGTTCAGGATAAAATGATGCCTACCTAAAGCGAAGCCGGCGCGTGAACGTCCTTATGTGCTCACCGAAGAGAAGATGTTTATGTAGAATGGCTTGCTGAACATGGTAATCAGTCTGGGGTCAGGTGGCTTGATTGTATGCTGTTTAGAGAAGGGGACGGCTTGACTTTCGTCGGGGTTGACGTCTATTCTCCATTTCCTGAACCAAGCGCCAAATTGGAGCAAATTGGAGGGAGAGAGCGATGTGGTCTTGGCTACGACCAGAATAATATATGGCCGTGTCGTCGGCGAAGAGAGCCAACTGGGCCGCTGGGCTGTTTTTCAGAATGTCATTAGTAAAAAGCGTGAAGATGAGAACTGGAGTTGAGAGAACTCCAGCTCTAATAGAATGGGGGCGGATAGTGCGCCTTCGATGCGATAACGATACGTGCAATTCGTCAGATAGTCACGTAAGATGAGCACAAGACGGTCAGGTACTCCTAGTTGGTATAGCTTATATAATAAGCCATTGTGCCAGACTTTGTCGAAAGCTTTCGCTATGTCGAAGAACAGCATGCCCGTCATCGAGCCGCGTTGAAAACCAGCGCTAATGTGCTCGACGATGCGGTGACCTTGTTGGACGCAAGAGTGTTGGGTTCAAAAACCAAACTGCTCGTTATGGATAAGACTCTTTGCTTCGGCATAGTCCTTGAGTCGCTCAAAGATAAGTTTCTCGTAGATTTTACCGAGACTGTGGGAAGTTATTGTGACTCATGGCGCCATTGGAAGTTGCGGTCATTAGTATAACGAGAGGGGTGGGGAGGATTTTAATTAAACTTTATTCGTGATGCGTTCTAAGCAAGATCTCTTGCATTTCGTTGGGAGTGACGGGGGGCAGAGGGTCATCAGGGTTCTCGAATGGTTGGAGTGAAGCTCGACTTCCGCGTCAACCTTGAAGAGATGCGCTTGGTCTACCGGTTGGGATCCATCCATCCTCATAAGTTTTCGCATTTATAATATAAGTATGATGATTGATTTAATTAGGGATTTAGTTTATGGTATACAAAATAAACACAGGATATGACTAAACTTATTTTATGTTATAAAAACTTATGCAGAACTTAAAATTAAAATTATTTTATGAAATGTTAGTCACTATTTATGACTTTTACTCATATATATGTATATATAACTATCTATTATTAGCACTTTAGATTTTTAATATAGTTAAACTGTGACAATATTAATGACGCTTGAAACAGCGCCGGCACCTAAATATCGGCAAAAATGTTACAGCCTGAAATACAACAAGTATTGTATTACTATACACTAACAAAAATTAACGCGCAATAAATACATTTGAATCGCTTGACGTTTCGACCAGGTTGCACTGATCGTGGTCACAAGATAATAACAGCACAAGAAGATATGAGTGAAGTGATAGTTTAAAAATTTGTATAACAAGTATTGTACTCTTTATTTGAATTGATTATTTTTTACCCAACGGATACAAATCATGCTGCACTTGCCACCACGGGATGTAAGGATAATTGTTGTAGCCGTCAAAAAACCAGCCTAAAATCATACCCCATTGAGGGTAAGCATATTCGTAATACTGGCCATACCAAATATATGCGTACACGTATATATGACTGATATAATAACGAAGATCAGTAAACACCATAATTCTGTCCTCATTGTAACGTATTTCAAAGCAACCCAGTCCTACAATGTTATCGAAATCAAACAATCCCCCCCCATTCGGTACACCTGCTACACTTGCCCAATTCTTGATGCAAATAAATTTTCCCCACCATTTGGGTAAGTACTTAGAACAGTCCACGACGTATTTTCGTGGTGCATTACCATAAAATATTTTGAAATTTTCTACAATATGTTGGAGATACTCATAACCAGATCCCGCGAACCATAAGTGGCCACCTAGGAATTTGTGACCTGTAGTACCAACAAATGCTCTAAAAGCATAATGATATCTCCATGGACGACTTGACATAATGTAAATCATGTCCAGACTGTGAATAATAGTTACGTCATGTCTCGGCGAATGAATTCCTCTAGGCCCATGCCAATGTTCAGGGTTTAAACTTTTCGGAATCAATCTCGTAACTCTCCACACTCTGTATCTGTAAGGAGAATTTTCTAGACCACGTCTGCCTAGCGCCCAAATACGTAAATCCCTTTGCCGATTAAACCAAGGATCGAGGTAATTGGCAGATGTGATGAGAGTTCTTCTATTTAATATCGTAGCAGTGCCAAGGCACAGGAAATCTGAAAAAAAAAACTTTCAGATTAAGTTGCAAATTTTAGTCCGCTTTCGCATTTAGATTGTAGTAAACTTGAACTTATTGATGTGATTTAAATGTAGATCAAATATTTTTATATGTGATCTTCATTGCTGTAAAATGACACATTTTTTCTGTGTCTTCTCTTTTCCACATTAATGACCACCGACATAGGCATTAGACATCATTTATTTGTGAGCATAGGTAAAAAGCAAGACGACAGAAATATTTTAACAGTATCACTAGGTTCTGCCATATAGCTGGCGTACAAATCTATTAATAAAATTACTAATATTATATTAAATTAAATTGCAATTATTAAATTAAATAACAATTTCCAGGTTACACACTTTTACAAATACATTTTATGAGGATACGTTATTCAAATTAATTTATATTTTTATCATCCAGAAAATTAACCAAAGAATAATATGCTTTTTAACCGACTTCCAAAAAGGAGGAGGTTATCAATTCGGTTGTTTTTTTTTTTTTTTTTTATGTTTGTTACCTCAGAACTCCGTCATTTATGAACCGATTTGGAGGACTTTCAGATTGGTCCCATTTAAATTTTATGGAAATTGGTATAGTAGTTTGGTATTTAAATCAAAATAACTGAAAAATATTACGTCGTCGAAGTAAACGAAATGGTGTATTTTGCTTTCTTGTGACTTTCCGGTGGTGTTTACGGTCTCTAGAATAGTTCTAATGAACTAACTATTTTCCAGCTTCATCATCAGATGATGATGGTGATGAAACCGGAAGATAAGCATCGGAAATCCGTCATAATTTTTTTGCTATTTAATACTTTTTAGTGTAAGACCGCATTCTCAAACATCTCTTTTTACACGAGTGCTCAAAAAACGGAGTGTATTTATGTATGTATGTATGTAAGTATGTTTGTGAGCTTCTTTACCTATTCCACCATAACTTCTAAATACCTGAACTGATTTCGATATATGGGGTATCGTTAGACTCCTTATACTCTCCCGTGAGTAACATACGCTAGCCAGTTTTTTTTTTTATTAATTTGATCTTGTTTTACGCAGTTTATTACTCTCTTTTGAAATAGCCTCAGATCTAGATTTCCTACTTTGATATGGATATGTCGCAGATGGATTGTAGAATAAGCTGTTTTACAAAACTGCTAGCTGATTTACAAAACAGTATTGTTATGAAAAACAGCTGAACGACGTTTAGCGGTTTTACATGATTACTGAACTATAACACGCAGAATTGAATGAACGTTTTGCGTTTATCAATGCAGCGGGTCAACGATCAGAGAATATGTAAAACAGTGTGAAATCAACTGTCAGATTGTTGATTTTAGTTCGAAATTTTGTCGCTTATGGCTCTGTATGTCCTAACAATAATAACCTAACTTTATTTTACTTGCCAAAAGCAAAAAAAATATGAAAATTTTTAATGACGTAAATACTAAACCACTGCAATAGTCGACAATATATCGGGATTATGAAAGAAAATAAACGAAATTGATCCATGAGCGAGCGAAGCGAGCTCGGGAGTTTCGTGTATCCCGACACGGCCAGGTTAGGTTCTTAGTAGTTCTGTTTAGGTTTTTTCTAACCTTACGGACACAAAAATAGGAGCCCCGCTAAGCGGGGCCCCGTCGACCCAGCCACGGAAAGTCAAATCAAAATACAGTATCGCTTTTTTACTTGAATGGTGACTATCCATTTAATATACCTATACAATAAACAAACCTGTCCCACTGTAGATATGTCATTCTGCATTACGTCTAAAGCTGGGTAGCAGTTTTGTTAAACGTAATCGCAATGGCAATCCATCTGAACGTTGTTCAGATGTTTTATAAAACAGTATTGTTTTGTAAAACATCTAGAGATTTTGTAAAACAGCAGATTCTACAATCCATCTGCGACAGATATATATGAACAGCGCGTTGAGTAGGTCTACCCATATTCACTTCCGATAAATCAGTTATGGTACGCAAGATTCACTAAAAAGTAAGAAATAAAATATTTTTTAACAAAAAAAAAGAACCGACTCCAAAAATCTTTCTGTTAAGTAAAATTGCACTAAAAAGTTATAAAATAATTGCATTATTTACTTACTACAATTGATATAAAAAAAAAAAATTTAGAGCATTCTGAATAAATCAATTTATTAGGACAATAATTTACAATTATTATTATTTTTGGAGTCGGTGCCAGTAAAGGATAATAAACGTGTAAGTACATTCATGAAGTAGCGTATTACGTTCTCTTTAGGCAGTTGTTGTGTTCATTTGTAAATAGGTTCAATTAGGTATAATACATTATCGTAAAAATTATTAAGGTTAATGTATCTTTAAATATACTTTGCTAATTTTAGGAAACTTCCTTAATATTTTTAAAGTTTGTCTGGCACCGACTCCAAAAATAATAATAATTGTAAATTATTGTCCTAATAAATTGATTTATTCAGAATCCCCTAAAATTAAAAAAAAAAATATATCAATTGTAGTAAGTAAATAATGCAATTATTTTATAACTTTTTAGTGCAATTTTACTTAACAGAAAGATTTTTGGAGTCGGTTCTTTTTTTGTTAAAAATTATTCAATAAGAATATTTAACAATTTATTTTTAATAATATTAAGGTAATCTGAAAGTCTAATATATTATGGCAGTTTATTATATAATTTAGGAGCCATGACATATACACTTTTATGATACAGTGCAGTCTTACTAGCTACCAATTTAAGCGTACCAGCTCTTCGTAAACCTGTATAAATTTTTCTAGATTGCGTCGAACCTGCATACACTTTGAGTGAATGGGGTGATAAATAAGATAAGCCGCGTACAGATATTGATAACATATTAAACTATCGAACTAACCTATTGATATTCCGGCTACTACATTCAATCTTCTTCTCATAGTTATATCGTCCCAATCATAATAGTAGAACCACATTTTTATCCATAGTGATTCAGAGGCAACCCACTGCCATCTAAAGAAGCTCTGACGTGGTGTGGTGTCGGTTCTGACATATGTAACTGTCGTAGTCGCGGTATCCCAATACCCTGACACAAGCACTAAAAGACAGCATAATGTAGTAAAAAGCAGAACCTTCATGGTTTTTTTAAATTTATATTCACCCAGCAGTTTATGACGACCACGTGAGTGACTACCTACGAGATAACTGTCAATGAATGGAAGATTCAAAAATACTCACCTTATAAAGAGTGATTTTATTTGTAAATAGTCCATGAGTGTAATATAAATAAATTTTGGTTACCAATATAAACAAACTTTAGTATGAATATTTTGTTCATATTGCACAGACATTCCTGAGGAATCAAGAAATGGATAGAAATAATAATTTATTTGCGTAGAATATCAGTATTAATATTATAAAGAGAAATTTGTTTGTTTGTAATCGATAAACTTTGAAACTACTGAACGGATTTTAATAATTATTGTGTGTTGTTATTATAATAAAACAACTTTTAACCGGATTAATCGCGTGTATTATTGGTATTTGTTTTTCCTGACGTTTCGAATACTTTGCAGCGTTCGTGGTCGCAGGAGGACTGAAGTGTCAGGCGTCTCAACAGTTTATTTTAAATAGCCTATAAGTTGACCCGGCTTCTGACGATATTTTTTACAAATTTTCAGTCGTTTCTTTTTCTTGGTTTGGATGCTAACCTCGGATATACAAACAGACAAAAATACTCAAATTTTAAAAACAACAGATTTGGCAATAGTATCGATTAAATAACACATTACGAAAGAAAAAAAATCCAAAAAGCGTATTTGAAATTTTCGGGCTTTCGAGTTACGATTTTAATATAAGTATAGATTATTTCAGTGATACATCATCCGTACATATAATTGATAAATTCATAAAATTATTTTTGTCTCTGATACATATTTAAAACTTAATCGCGACGGTATTTCCTAAGACTATCCCTGAGAAGAAATACCGAAACAAAGTCAGAGGTCACAGTCGTTTTAAATTTAGAGATACAATTTTACAATTTTATCGAATTATAAACTAAAAGGTGTTCCGATGCACGCAGTAATCGCTCACAGTATCTTGATTTTTCTTGTGACTTGACTTTGTTTGGGACTTGATTATTTTCAGTACAGGGTTCCAAACAGGTGATAATTGCCAACCATCTTCTCTATTGAAATTTGGGTGTTTTTTAATTTCAATAGCCTCGCGGAGCATTCTCGGTATATATCGGTTTTCTTTCACGAGGATTTGGGGTTTATCGAAACGTAGAAAATGGTTGGGTTTGTCTGTTGTATGTTCACAGACTGCAGATTTTGTTGAGCGTCTATTCTTGACGTCAGCTATGTGTTCTTTCAACCTGGTACCAATGCTACGCTTTGTTTGCCCTATGTATGATAGCCCACAATCACAATCAATCTTGTAGACCCCTGCATCTTGTAAGGGAATTTGGCACTTCACCGGTCTGAGAAGTTGGCTGATCTTTCTATGTGGCTTGAAGTAGGTTTTGATAGAAGCATGCTTCAAGATGTGACCAATTCTATTGGTGACCCTTTTGATGAAAGGACAGCAGGTCGGCGATCAACTGTGGTGGGCTTTGGGCGGCTTCTGCGACGGGGATGTGGAGCTCGTAAGTTATTATGTTTGAGAACTTGCTTCACATGGTTGAGTTCCCCTGCTAGGTGGTCGGCGTCGCAGATGCCTTGTGCTCTCTGTAACATAGATTTGGCGACAGTAGCTAACTGACAAGGATGGTGGTGAGATTCACCGTTCAAGTATCTTTCTGTGTGTGTGGGCTTTCTATACACAGTCTGACTAACAGAATGATCTGGATTATGGATAAGTAATATATCAAGGAAGGCCATTGTCTTGGTTTTTTCTAATTCCATAGTGAATTGAATTTTATTATGTATGGAATTTAGGTGGTCTAAAAATGCAGGGACCCTATTGTGAGGCAAGATGGTGAAAGTATCATCAACATACCTCTTGAAAATCTTCGGCATAGCCGGGGCCGTCAGGGGGGCTCCTTTCAAAATCTTCCATGAAGATGTCGGCAACCACCGAGGAGACCGGTGAACCCATGACCACACCGTCGACTTGCAGGTAGAATTCATTGTCCCACAATAGGTAGCCGCTGGTAAGGCAGTGCTCGAGTAACTCTACATATGCTAGAGGCATGTCATGGTCACTCAACTGCTTCTTAACAATTTCCAAACAATCCTTAACTGGTAAGTTGGTAAATAAGACGATGTCGATGACGTTTGCAACAAACTAAGGAAATTAGCTTATGTTCTTTATATAAATAATATCACCGAAAGTGAACAATCATACATTTCTGGTAGCCTGTCACAGATAAGTTGCGTCGATATTACGGTTCGGAGTCATATTTTTGGGCAACTGTAGTGACAGGGAGAAATTACAGACAGTTGTGAACCTCTGTTTTAGTTTCTGAAGATACAGACGTTTCCACCACTCACTTCCAATAGGAAGTGGCAATTTTTGTGAGAACAAATTTATACTTATTTCCGTCACTAATAGACACTAGAAATCGCACAGTACCCATGAGACCCCAATACATTAATTTATTACACACTGGTAATTACAAGACCGCAATGTTTGGAAATAATCTTATGTCAATGGGACCTATTATAATTATATAAGTAATAAAATTTCTAAAAATTTTAATACAATGCGCAATTTCAAGTCTTAGTTGATTTAATTGCTATTGAAAAAAAAAAAATCTTTAAAGGGTTTTTAGATGATGATATTAGTGCCTAATTATTACCAATATTTCTGTGAATTTTCTAATCGTAATGTGTAATTGTAATCCTGTAAATTGTATACCTAAATTAATCTAAAAATAATTTAATTAGAAATTGTATATATAAATAAATATTAATAACTTTGTACGCCGTAAGGTACAATGTAGCTGATCCGACCTTTTTCATATTTATTTTTAGTATTAATTTCATTAATTTACATATAGAACATAGCATCACACCTGTATTCCCCGAAGGGGTAAGCAAAGGTGTCAGACAGTACACCCATATTTCACCAATGCTGTTATTAAGTCCCATTTAATAGGTGGTGAGCCTATTGCCATCTACCGGGCAGAATTCCAAACTCCGAGCTGCTACTGAGAATTTTCTAACAGAAAAACTCAATAACACTTTGCCCGACCCGAGAATAGAACCCGAGACCTCGTGCTCAGCAGTCGCGCTTGGGTCCCTAGACCAACGAGGCAGTTCATTCATTTAAGCGATTATAATAGCCCCTATTATGGAAGTTCACAAATAAAGTTGTTTACTTACCGCCTATTACATGGGACTTAATAAAACCATTAGTAACATGTGAGTGATTAAGCGTTTAACCTCTGTCTACCCTTTCGGCGAATACAGGCATAATGCTATGTTATGTTATAACTTAGTTACCCAGACTCACCCTTTTTTAATATCCCTTACATGTTTCCCATTTGTTTTGGCATTCAACTAGGTAGGTACAGTGAAAAATATCCATCATAAATGCGAAAGTTATTGTTTGTCTGTTACCTTTTCACGACTAAACGGCTGAACGGATCATAATGAAATTTGGCAAAGATATAGATTGTATATTAGGAAAGGATATAGGCTACAGGCTTAAATCGCGCAGACGAAGTCGCGGGCACCAGTTAGTTATGTATAAAACTTTCTTTTTTGTAGAAAGGAAAATACGGTCGTGAGCTGCGCTCCCTGGTTGAATATTTTAGGCGCTTTTACAACGACCCCGATTTTTGTTCACTATTTTGTATTAACTGAACTGACACAAATAGCTTCTGCAGTTAATTCAATGTTAAACATATCTCACCGTTACAAATCCTAACATTGATAAACACATTAATTAAATTAAAATTTGCTAGGTGACGTTCATTATCATCTGAGCCCTTATTTAAATTTATTTAGAATAGTCGATATGGCTTAGTTGGTCAGACCGCTTGGAGTATATATCCGGGAGCCGCAGGTTTTGAATCCTGCTCTCGACCGTATTTTTCTATATATAAAAAAATATAACTTTAATGGATCTACGTTTGGCTCCTGCCTGATGGTAAGAGACGGTATGTCCGAGGATGGCACACGTAGATCCAGAAGAAATCTATTCACTCTAGCCTTAAATTTGCTTAGATTGTTATTTCTTAGGAGTCACAGAAGATAAAATAATACTCCCAGCGTTCTGATCGCTAAGCTATCTCAACCTCAGCTCACTTCGCGGAATTCCTCTTCCACATTTTAATACGTCTTTTGGTGACGTCATCGCTATCTATTCAACCCTCATTCAGGTGACTAAATCGACACAACTATCTTTGCAGTTAATACAATGTCGTACAGATGCGATTACTTTAACAAACGCATTAACCCATGCGTAGAGTTCTTGCGCACTCTTTCTGCTGTTCCTTCATCACTTATAACTTTATTGTTTTCTACGCAGGCGTTTTAAAGATTAATCTGTATTCCTAGATCCATTGTTGATAAAAAATGTCAGACAAAGATTTAAATTGCTTTAAAACAAATATGATAACATTTAAAAGAATTTATGGAACACGAGTTACTTGTTTGATGTAACAGTGTAACTTTATTTACGACTGGGTTAAATTATCGAATGTTATTTACAAATACATTCAGCCTTTATAAGCTAAGGAAATCTTCATCTTATTACCATTGATGGTTTCTTCATCTACCAAGGCAGCCATTTAGGTGTGATAAAGTGCTAGTTGGATAAAAGTTTAACGGAGGAGATGAAATTTCTGTTTCCTTCAACGTTATGCTGTTTCTTAGTACAAGTTTCAGGATACTGGGATACTGGAACTACAACAGTTACATATGTCAGAACCGACACCACACCACGTCAGAGCTTCTTTAGATGGCAGTGGGTTGTCTCTGAATCATTCTGGATGAGATTTTGGTTCTACTGGTATGATTGGGAAGAACTCGGTATGAGAAGAAGATTGCATGTAGTAGCCGGAATATCCGTAGGTGAGTCCAACATTTTATAATGATGTCATTTTCTGTTCGCAGTTTCGATATTGCCTATTATCCATTTCGCATTAATAATAATATTCTGTCTATCAAACTTTCGGTCCACGAAGATTAGCCAAGTACGCAGGAGCTATTATAGTGCACAAGTGTATGCGCAAATACAGGTAAAAGCACGGGGGTATCACGTTGCCAACTTTCGGGCAGCTATAGAGAATTTCCTAACAGAAAAACCCAATAACCCTGCCCGACCCGGGAACCGAATCCAGGACCTCACGTAGCCGCGCTTACGGCCACTAGAGCAATGAGACCCTTCCGCAGTAGCTATATGATGAGGTGGGAGGTAAACAAGGAGAGAGGAAACACAAAATAAAATCTCGCTTTTATAACTATAAATGAATATTAACTAAGATCTTAAAGCGGAAGTCATTAATATTATACTAGCTTTGTCCACCACTCCATTCATGTGGATTTCAGAAAATAACATCATATCGAATAGAACATATGTCCGTGTAATTTTGCGTATTTTTTACTAACTGTAGCTAAGTCTTCCAAATAAAGATCCCCGTGGAGTTCAGTTATTTATTCCTGATGTACTGGGATGCATTCATCCTATCATATCACCGAGTTCCTTTTTTTGAAATCGCTGGATAATTTCTCTATTTTTATATGATCTTGATTTTGATATGATTAAGTTCAAGTCCTTTCATTCAAGTACTTAGAATGAAAGGTCCTTACAATATTGATTTGTTAACTTGTAGCTTGTCGTTTAACATCCTTTCATCTGAGTTTAGTCCTTTGCAGGATGGTTTTTGATTAAAAAGGCCTTATAGCATTTAAACTTTTCAGATTTCCTGTGCCTTGGTACTGCTACAATATTAAATAGAAGAACTCTCATCACGTCTGCCAATTACCTCGATCCTTGGTTTAATCGGCAGAGGGATTTACGTATTTGGGCGCTAGGCAGACGTGGTCTAGAAAATTCTCCTTACAGATACAGAGTGTGGAGAATCACAAGATTCATTCCGAAAAGTTTAAACCCTGAACATTGGCACGGGCCTAGAGGAATTCATTCGCCGAGACATGATTTATCTATTATTCATAGTCTGGACATGATTTACATCATGCATACTCGTCCTTGGAGGTATCACTATGCTTATAGAGCTTTTATTGGTAAGAAATATGATAGACTTAGCGACTATCTGTGGTACGCGGGATCAGGTTATGAATACCTCCAGCACATTGTAGAAAATTTTAAAATATTTTATGGTGTTCAATATGGCAAGTACATTGTAGACTGTTCAAAGTACTTGCCGAAATGGTGGGGAAAATTTATTTGCATCAAGAATTGGGCAAGTGTAGCAGGCGTACCGAATGGGGGGGGATTGTTTGACTACCACAATATTGTAGGAATGGGTTGTTTTGAAATTCGTTATAATGAGGATAGAATTATGGTGTTTACTGATCTTCGTTATTATATCAGTCATATATACGTGTACGCATATATTTGGTATGGCCAGTATTACGAATATGCTTACCCTCAATGGGGTATCATTTTAGGCTGGTTTTTTGACGGCTACAACAATTATCCTTACATCCCGTGGTGGCAAGTGCAGAATGATTTGTATCCGTTGGGTAAAAAATAAGTACACAAAGTGAATAAACAATTAAATACCATTAAAAACAAAATAGTTCGAGATTCTGCGAATGAAAAATGCTAAATTAAATTAAAGTTACTTTTTATTAAACTGAGTCCAATATGAAATTAGAATATATATCGTGTAGTTGCCAGTCTGAGGAATAATTGAGGCTGAACTCGATCAGACCTTAGTTCACGTGATCTAAACGAAGATTAACTAGGTAGTTTTATAGATACGTATGTATTGATCCAAACCGCAGACCCATGTTATATCAGTATTCACAATAAAAAATTTACAGTGGGCTGTGGTGATTTGTACAGTGGGCTGTGGTGATTTGTACAGTAGGCCGTGGTTACTTAGAGCCATCGCCACCTTTTCGTGGAGGTGATGCTAGAAAGGAACTGGCGGAAAGAGGTGGAGAAGCGAACCCCTCTCATCCCTTCTGCAGAGGATGCGCCAGGCGTCGGAGGGCACTTAATGACCTCCAACCACCGTGAGTCGTCGCCTGCAGGCCATAGTCTTGGAAAGACGTCGCCCGACCAGCAACAGGCCCGAGACGGCAGCGAGTAACACTTGTGCGCATGTCATACGTGTCTGTGCAGGCCAACTTTGGCCGGTCTGCTCAAATTCTAGGATCTGTTGACGGATCATAATCGGCTGCGGTGAATGAAGCTTTCATCCCGCGACCCGGAACTTAAGATTATAGCTGGACCGTGTGGTTTTAGTCGGCACGAGACCGGCAAAACGTCCGTGATGGATTTCCACAAATAAATAAAGCCTTGCTTACTTCTAGCAGTTTCAAAATGTAAATCGGGAAGGAATACCTATTTAACATGAAAACAAAACGAATTATTGAAATTTGTTTTTAAACCAAATGTGTTATAGGCTCAATAATCATTAATCATTAAGTTATATTATATAATAAATATACAATTAATGTGATCTCAGAACATTGTTAAAATAATAAAATGTAATTGCATATCAATTGTCGACAAACTTTGTCAGTAGAATAAATTTGTGTTTATTTATATTTTTATTGTTTTCAAGTGGTTTTAAATAAAGTTTTATTTCTTTTGTCTGTCAATATAGTTTTTTCTTTATTACACATTGTTACTAAAGATTCATTCTATACTTACCTATACTTTGATATTTAACCAGTTGCAAGTGTAATATTATGTAATTTACATTGTTTTTTAAGAAACTCTTAGGAAGGTACATATTTTTTTTACTTACCCCGAATTAAGTAGAAGCTACTTAATGAGTGGACTTTTAAATTTCAAACCTGACTTTTTCAATGAAAAATGCATGATTTATTCGTAAGTCAAAAGCATCACTGTTACGGTGACTCAAAAAATTTGTGTAATGGCATGAAAATTTGGGTAATTGTCAACGTTTAATAACGTGGTTATCAATTTTCAGTACTTTCTCAAGTATTCGCATTGCAGTTGTATATTAGATATTATTACATCGTGATGTTGACGTGCCGTGTGCCCTAGACCAATCATAATGATTGGTTTTAAAGTTGACAACACTGATACAGATAAATCTTCGAAAAGCATTAACGCATACATAGCGAACTCTAAAGTTATAAATTTTTGTGGATAAAGCGATCAGGATTCGAATATCAGTCGGAAGTTAGTAGTGTGGGTTCTGTCACCTGTGTATGTACTGATAGATAGCAATGATGTCACCAAAAGACGTACGTGGAACGAGGCAAATAGTTTTTTTTTACAATTCAAAAGTGCAATGGTCTAATTGAAATTAATGCTTTGACTTTGGCTTTATTGAAATATGGATGAAAAATTCGCGGTAGTGAGCAGAGGTCGAGATGGCTTAGCGGTCAGAGCCCTGGAGTATTTATCGGGGTTGCGGTGAATAGAGTCGCGATCCCGGGACCCCGGTATAGGTTAGGGTAGGTCCGGTGTGGTTGTTAGTCGGTAAGAGGCACAACGTCCATTAAGGATTTTCCACACTAGAAAAAATAATAGTGGCGCAGGTTCGAATCCTGATCGCGACCGTATTCTGTTTCCACAATTTTTTTTTAACTTTATACGTTTAACACTGATTTTTCATACACACAGGAGCGCAGCGGAGACCATCATTCATCTACGCTGAGAAGTTTGACTTTTGACAGGTTCGAATGACAGTAGAGTTCATTAATTGTATTATTTTCTACTTTATATCCACCGAGAAAAACTTTTTACTTGAAGTACGTTTAGTATATGGGAGGTCAACACATGTTTTGTATGAAGACTTGAGTTTCGTTGGGATCAGGGGTGTCCAACCAAATAATCTAGTGGAGGGCCAGGTTTGATAATTTTGTAACCGTAGCGGGCCAAAAGAAATGTCCAATGCCAAATTGAGCTTTAAATATAAATAAAACGGTTTTTTTCATAAAACTGATTTATTAAAAAAGAATGCCTCAGTTTTACCTACTAATTCATTTGCTTTTAATGCATAACTTATAAACTAATGAGATGACTGACATAGATCATCGAATAACTGACATTGGGAGAATTTGGGGATACATGGTGTTTTTCATTTCACTTTAAGTGACACATGACAGGGGTGCTTCTTTTTTTTTTTTTTTCATACTCTTTTGATTATTTTCAAATCTTACCAGCCTATGCTAATCGTAAAAATGCAAGAATTCTTTCGATACACCATCTAAATCGGTATTTCAGCATTTATGAGTTATAGTCGAATGAAGAAACTCATAAACATACATAAATACTTATATACTCTTTTTATCATACACTAACAAACATACTGAATATATCCAGAAATGTGTGTAAGACCTTAAAAATTAAATGGGCAGTTACTGCCGAAAGGTGCGTTATCATTGTACCGTGTGACAAATTACTTGACGTGGCCCAAGTTAAGGGAAACTGCGGGCAACAATTCCGATGTAGTCAACTAAATTAAAATCTGAACATTGCTGTCTTTTACTAATAGTTAATATATGAGCGAGAGGGGATGAATTTAGATTTCAAATTCAGAGATAGAATCTTATTAATAATAAATAACAATCAAAATCAACGTACATATTTCTATACAATTTTAGTTTGATGTGTCAAATTTTTGTGGCTACCGAATAGTGTACCGATTAATGTTCGGATATTTTAGTTAGATGCGTCTAAATTGGTTGTTTTTTTTTAATTCAATTTTACTCGCCTTAATAGTGATTAACCGCGTGTATTATCTATTAGTTTATGATTTTTCAGATGTTTCTAACACTTTGCAGCGTTTGTGTTTGCAGAATGTCTAACATCCTTGTACATAGTGATCATGAAAACCTAAGATATTACTGGAGCAATGTTCTAGTTTTAGTTAAGTTAGGCTATATCACAATTGATGCCAGTAGCGCATTTGACTTTCAATGGTAATAATGTTCATTTTGAAGTTCGACAATATACATTGCATGGATGTTAGTAGACAAGAAGGTGGTACAGGATATTTACTAAAGCATGCGATGCAACGTATGGAAAATTAAAAACTATTGGTGACTTAACAGCTAGTTTTACGCAACCACTCCCAAAAACCAAAATACGTATGATTCTTATTCTGCCTAATCATAAATGACTAATGGTTGTTCGAAAGCTTGTCTCGAAATGGCTCAACGGACTTACATGAAAATAGCAGGGATTTCAATAGGATTTATTAATTAAATTTTAGTGCATGTTATATTTCGATATCTTGCAGGGTTCACAAGATATTAATATACATAGTTTCGTAAATAAAGCATCGCGTTAACTCCGTTCACTAAATTAATTTTAATCAACTCTTAAAATTTGTCACGAGAAAGAGAGAGTGTCCATTGGCCATGAGTAGACAGTATTTTAGCCAATTTCGATCCGCCCCTCCCTTATACTTGCACCATTTGTAAACAGTCATAAACCAGCCACAAAGCCTCGGATGATTCCATGGGCACATAATTACATAATTTATAGAGGTGCGATGCCGCTTTATTATATTCAACAGCGGGAGATTACTGTTCGTAATGTTACAAGGATTATATCAGAAACAATTATGGGATGTCCTTGTTGTTCTTTATGTTATCTGTTGAGTCTAGTTCCCTAGTACCCTTTGTCCTAGCATAGTTGCATCGTCGCATCGAACATCGCAAAAATACCAAACGGTAAGCGGTAGGTATACACGAGGCTTACGTGAGACTAATGATTGTGCAGATCAATGATTATTGTAACAAATTATTAAAGTTAAACATTATTAATTATTGTATTAATATTAATGTAAAAAAGTCGAAACGAAAACGTCTTCTACAATATTTGATACCCAAGTAAGTTTCTCCCTAACAGATTGCTCTGCAATAGGTTGCGGTGCTGTCCTCGCAGCTAGCAGGGCTGGGAGGACAGCACCTCACCCACCGATTTGTGTAATATTATAACATGTACTCTGATAAAACAATCCTAATGTATAACTATGTACAAATCGTTTTTTTTGTAAATTAATTTGTATTGTATTGAAGAACAAAATGAGTCACAAAGCAGGTTTTTCCGCGATGACCACGAGCGCTGCAAAGAGTTCTAAATGCCACGAAAAAAAATCAATAACACATGCAGTTATTCTGGTTAAATGTTGTTTTAATGTAAGGTTAGTGATCGCGAAAACCTAAGAGTATAAGAAGACTGGATGGATTCTGTTGAAGATGACATGGCTAGAAAGGGATATGACAGCGGATAGAGATGTATGGAAGAATAGTACATGCTGCGTCAACTCCAAATGAATTGGGATAATAGCAGGGGGATGATTTGCTAAAATACAAATATTATGATGAGTACAACGCGGTGGCTAGGACACGTCACTGCGTTTCAAAGCACTGATCCACACATTGTCCTAGGTCATGTAACGCAATGCAACATTCAGCTAGGAAAAAGTCTTACAACAAAATAAATGTAATTTAGAAACTTTGTATTATTAATTTTATTAAGACGATTTTTTTTTAATCAAGTGGGTTGTCGTTAAATAAGTAAAAAGTTTTCCAAAATTTCATTAAACTCGAAACACTTGGGATGAATATTTATTATTTATGTAAGTACCTACTTTAGCAATACTTTACTACAAATTTCCGATTCATTGTCATTACAAAATCAGTAAAAGCAAAACTCATGAAAAAACAACGAAACGAATTGAAAGAAAAATCCTATTCCATTTTCAGTTCTAATGACGAACAAACATAAAGTTGACCGCGAATTCGCGAAAACTTATCGAGAGCCCCCACCCTAGGTTTGGCTGGCAAAACAAAAAACTTGATAACAATGGTTATACTAACAGTAGGCTCCGTAATTAATTCCATTGGCAGACATTTTAAAAAGTTTAAACAAAACCACATCGTAATAGGAGCCTTGTAGTGAAAAATATTAAATTCCATCTTGTCTGTAAAGTTTTTAGTTTGCTTGTAAAATACTGAAGACAGAGAAATATTACGAAAAATATTTTTTAAATAAGCTTTACAGTCTGCAGAAATTGAGTTTATTAGCAGACAGTGACTATACTCCATTTATTTTCACACTAAACAAATAAGGTCCACGTGGCCACGGAAATATGTGAACCCCAAATGCCATTTTCAACCAATAATAAATAGGGGGTTCCCAAGTCGACGCGTATATTTTTATTTTATGTACGTATGACCACGCGTAACTTCTTACAGAGTAGTTCGTTTTTTATTGGCGAGAAGTAACTTTAAATATGGTCCTATATAAATATGCAAAAAAAACAACAAGTTAACCTTAGGATGGATATAGATAAAGTAAGGAGTGACCAAATGTTCAACTATAATCCGATGCTGTTGATACTTTACATAAATATGTTACTGACACTACATCATAATGGAAATTTGGAGTTAACCTGAGATGAAAGACAGCTGAATAAACTCTTCAACGATTTACTACACCTACCTCGTGTTTGGGCTATTTCTTATTTCATCTTGATGAGAACTTTAGACCTGGCTGCGTTTTACAGAAAAACCCTACACTGTTTTAGCCAAAATTTGTCCGTCTCATTTTATCTTAGTCTTAATGACTAAGGTGAGGTTTCAAGCCGGGTCTTCCCCTTATGGGGTAAACGAGTATTCGGATGTCTAATTCTGACCTTTCAAAAGTGCCTTTATAGAATATTTGTTAAATCATTACTTTTAGCTAAGGTTCAAGAACAAAAGGTGCAAAACAACGATGGAAAGAGCTAAGAATGGTTATGGAGATTAGTTATATCCATAGAATTAGAATATTTTTGGTACCCCATAGAAGGACATAGAGCTCAAAAAAGTACAACCGATTTTGAATTGTCAATGTGTGCGTGCAATAGTAATGTACAACGGGGAAATATTGACACGATATCAATTATCGATAAACAATATTTCAGATGTAAAGAATTAAAATATTTTCAATCAAATTATGTTAATAAAACTAAAATCACAAGGGTAAGTATTATTTAATGCAATAAATTAATTAATTACATTATTATAATAAAAAAATCATGCGCTCACATTATAATTATATTTCATTGGTAATAGGTACTTTGTAAAAAAAGCAGCTTTTAAGGGCCCTGAGCAGTGTATAGAGTATGACTGATTGAGATGATGATTGACTGAATGATTTTTACCTACCTATCCTAATACCACTGCGGAGTTGGTCTGGACTCAGCGCAGCACACGTTTGAGGTGTGCCGTGCCTTGACCACTGAGCGGCGGAAACTAAGAGCCAGTATCGGGCAAGACCTGTCTCTGCCGGTAGTAGTGAGGGCTGGCAGATTCAGTGAATTGGAGAGAAATGGCTTCCTTTTGTGAGACTGTTGTCGTCCAGAAAGAGGCCGCCGAGCAGGATTGTGAGAGGGCCGATCCCGCTCGGAGAAGAAAGCGTCTAGGAGGAAACCGCCTCGGCGCCTAACAGCCGAAACCCCTCCTGTATGATTTAAGGCAGGCGGCCCTTTGGGGTCACAGATGCTTAGAGAGCGGACTTCGCGGTTTTAGTGAGGTAAGAATCCTATACACCCCAGTCTTATCCATAAAGGCCGGGCGCGTTTTTGAACGTTTGCCCCCGAAAAAAACATATTTGTATATCCTATTATCTTTTCTTATTTCTTCTTTTTCTTTATTTTTTTCTGCTTTATCTTTATTCTTTTCTTTATCAATTAGTCTCATCTATTATTCCTTTTCCTTAGCATCGATAGGAAACCTTTCAGTATAAAAAGTATATCATAAAATTGTGATATTCTCTTGAATTTGTACTAAAAAATATATAAACAACATACTCATTACGCTATCACATATAGGCTCAGTGCTCACCGCCTAAAGGTGATAGCGCAGGAATCAACAACTAGTGTCATTCGGGGTCTGTTTTTAAAATTAATATTACTAGCGCAGTTCCTTAGATCATTATTAACAACCGAGGTCCGCACAAAGTAGGTTGGCGGTTCGGATTCGAGCCACATTTGGGGACTACTGTAATAGCGTGATTACGTAACCTGGGCCACTAAGCTACGCTTAGCTTCTTATATAAAGTAAGTAAGTAAAGTAAAAACTTTTATTGATCCAAAGTTACAAAAACATAATGTTACCATAAAATTAGAGAAGAGTTTATGACAGAACATCAGTAACAATTAAAATCTACATTCATAGTTTGAATTTAGCGGTCCCCAAACTAGGCGGAGCCTGTATCTTGGGGGCCAGAGATGACATATGTTTTTTAATATAAATTTGTGTTAGCGTAAAAATACTTTGGATACAAAGGTCTAATTCTAAAACAAACAAAAATAATTATATCAAAAAATAATAAGTTTATGAGTGTGATATGTATGTCTGATTTTGTGTTTGAGTAGGTACGTGTAGTGTATGATATGTGTGTGTATAGTGAGTAATGTAATTGTGTGGGTTCCCGAGAGTTAAGACGTGAGGATTTCCTCTGAGTCCTCATATGAAAGACCTATCAACCATTGTTGAACAACCTTTCTGCAAGACGACACGGAGAGTTCTTTAATGTTACAAGGTATTTTGTGGTTGACCTTGTTATAAATAAAAGTGTGGAGATAAGCCGGGCAGCGTCTGGCGAGGAGAGAGATGGTTCGTGATACCGGGATTTGGTAGACTCGTTTGGAACTTATTGTATGGTAGTCGGGTCTCTTTTTTAGATTCTTGTGCGTGTTTAAGAGTGCATTGAGAATAAATAGTTGTCGGACTCGAAGAACTGCAAATTCTTTGTATAAAGAGTCAGTTGGATAGTAAAATGGCTTTTTTAAAAGGACTTTTATAACAGCTCTTTGTGCTCTTTCGAGCTCAATCAATGTCGTTTTTCCAGCCCCACCCCAGATTGATATGCCATATTGTGTTATGGACTGGCATATTGCGAAATATACCTATATGTTATAAGCGTTCGGGAAGACCCACCGACAAACAGACAGAAACGTTTCCAAACATTTAGGTTTCATCTTCTGTGTCGATAGTATTAGGTACTCCAATTAAAATTTTGGGAAAATAATCAATGTGCAGAGATACATCAACACTTTAAATAAATTCTGATATCGGAACTTTTTGTTCTAAAATTTCATCGACACTATAGTCGACACTGACAAGTCACTTTTTGTGTACAAGAAATGAAAATTTAAATTAAAACAACGTACTCAATATTACCTTTATGGCCATTGTTTTTTACTATAGAGAAAATTCACTATTTTCTAGATAGGATTTGGGTTTCCAAATAAATTTTGTGAAGATAGTTTTTTCCAAAATATGGCCATGAAAATATATGCTGTTGTTGACAATTTACCTGTGAAATGAATGTTTTTTTGGATTATTTTTATAAGAAACATCGCAGTCAGCAAAACAACAACTAGGCATCGCTTATAAATTTTAAAACTTTATAAAATATACAGGATTCACTGACAATACAGCAAATATAAGTTAGCGTGATTTTTGACAGTGACACTGGAGAAAACAACATCTGCCAATAGTGCTGACCGAACCTAAATATGCTTTCTCTTTCTAACATGTGATATTTCCGTAAGAGATTCCATACCCAAAGTAGGCTTTGTAGGTCTTTATCTATCCTACGTTTATATCTGTTTTACCGAAAAAAACAGCAATATTTTCAAAATAATATAAAAGATATAGCCCAGTGTCAGGCAGATAGAAAACAGTGGGCATCTATATATCTCTGTCATAGTATCACGCCTATATTTGCCGAAGGGTTAGGTAGGGGTGTTCTATTCTAAACCGACATTTCACCGATGGCCTAGTAGTATGACCGTTGGACTGACACAGTTCGAATCCAAGGCACGTACCACTGACCTTTCGAAGTAATATGCGATAATAAATAAATAAATTGCTTAAAACGGAAGGAAACCAGCACACCAGATAGACGTTTGATCATGTGTAAAGCCATGACAGAGACCTACGTGCTGTTTAAACTCTACCTAGGTTGTTGGTCAACCATACGATTAAAAAAGCAGATGGCCCATATCGTCGTTATAAAGGCCAATAGGTGATAAGCCTCTTACTGAGAAAATCCTACCAGAAAACTCCAGTATATTTTACTTCAATCTGACGAGAAACTGCCAAAAATAGAACCAAGCGGCGATCTCTTGTATCGGAGGCAAAGATTTGTTTTGGGTCACTGAGCCAACGAGCAAGCACTTTGCACCGTCCAAGAATTTAACCCAGGATTTCATACCCGGCAACCATGGTTCCAGCCACTAGACCAATGAGGCAGTTCTTTGTCACTGAGAAGTTTAGGTTCTTAAAATCAACCAACGCTTGTTGCCATACAAAGTGCAGATATGGAGAGAGCCACATATGGAGTACTGCTCACATCTCTGGAGTGATTCACCGAAGTACCAGCTGCAACTATTTGACTCTTTACAGAAAAGAACCGTAAGCCTATGCTCACTGACAAGCTAGAGCCCCTTAGCCTTTCGAGATTTAGGCTCACTCTGCCTATTTTATAGGTACTATAACGGGGAGTGTTCTGAAGCGCTGCTCAACCTCATTCCTTCGCGTTTCTTTCGTCTCGCCATCGCGAAAAGTCGTTTTACACGATTGTTTTTACCATGTACCTGCAAGATATGGAATGGGTTTCCTACTGAGGTTTTCCAGCGGGGCTAGGATACGGACAGCTTAAAAAAAAATGTTAATGAGAGTTCTCTTTGACTAAGGTTGGCAACGCATCTGAAATGCATTTGGTATTGCAGATGTCCATAGGCGGTGATGACCACTTACCATCAGGTGGGTCGCCAGATTGCTTGCAACTCCATAAAAATAAAAATAAATAACTGAACTCTATTCACAACTCCGCAGTCGAAATAAGTCCAGTGATCAATTGACTCTCCATTTTAAAGTGTTCGACACAATCAATTGCTTAAGTTTGCCGGAGTCTGTAGAGCCGACACTCCGGGGAAATCACTGGTATGGTGTAAAAATGTAGAGCTGTTGTCGCCTACAGTATTGATTTGTGCAAGTTTCGAGATGTAGCGGGTACTTTTAAGGAGTTTCCAAAGCCAGACGATCAATTCCTATTGGGCAGTGTCAATTTATTTTCACTGTACGTTGTTGTGTGTGTTTTTTGAGATATATAGGAAAAAATTTACTTTCCTTACTATAATAGATAGACAAGCTGTGCCCCACGGTTTCACCCGCGTATAATCTTCTGATATACAAAAATCTCGTGTCACAGTGTTTGTTATCGAACTCCTCCGAAACGGCTTGACCGATTTTTATGAAATTTTTTGTGTATATTTGGTAGGTCTGAGAATAGGTCGTATGCTATTATTTATTCCCCTAGGTAATAAGGGTGGCCCCATCCAGAAAATTTATATGGCAGAACAACGTTTGCGGGGCACAGCTATTTATATTATAATTAGCTACCCGCCAGTAAAATATTATCAGAATCCGTTTCGAAAATTAGCCGGGACAAACAGACATATAGACAAATAAAAATTTTAAAAACTGATTTTCTGGCATAGGTACCTATCGTGCAAATAACTGTATGAGCTTAAAAAAACTATTATTTTGACATTACAAACAGACACTTGTTGCTTAACCTCAACAAGATGTTTACCAATCAGCAGAGTTAGTCAAGAACTTTAATTCACTTGATTAACATTAACATACATAACATAACGTCACGCCTGTGTCTCCAAAAGGGTAGGCAGAAGTTTACACATTTGTACACCAACATTTCACCAATACTGTTATTAAGTCCCATGTAATAAGTGGTGAGCCTATTGCCATCAAACTCAATAACACTTTGCGCGACCTGGGAATCGAACCTGAGACCTTATGCTTATCAATTGCGCTTGGAACCAGACCAACGAGACAGTTCACTCGATTGACATTGGAAAATAAATTCTTATTTTTGAATGACAAATTGGCATAAATATAATCAAAAAAAGGTTTCTACTACACAAGCATATAAGTACAAGGGAGGTGTAAGTGGAAATGCCGGAAGAGGATGCTATAAAAGTCATATTGACCTTATTATTGATATCCTCAAGAAAGGTAAGGTGCGTAGGACTCGCAGCCGGCGGGCGTGTATGGCCAGACGTATGCCCGTTGAAGAAGCAAAAGGTTGCGGCAAATTAAGAAAAATTCATACATACGTGAACAGAATTCGAACCTGTGCCTCACAGATAAATACTCTAGGCGCTTTGACCGCTAAGACATTTCGACCTCTGCTGACTCCCTCGAATTCTTCTTCCACATTTTAATACGTCTTAATAAGTCTTTTGGTAAGGTCATTCCTATCTATTTAGTCTGAAAGGAATTAGAACTGGATTAGTTTTAGCGAGCGTACCCCTCTCGCCACTGGCATATGGTTCAATGACAATGTTTTATTGACTTGTCTTGACAATGATATCAATTATTCGCTTGAATTTACAAGTTTGACATTTCCATTATAGCACCATTGCACTGACATTGTATCTAAATTTATTAGTAAAGATAGTCGTTCCAACATCACCATATTATAAATGCGAGCTCAATGTAGTCATTAATGTTCTAGAACTTGAGTCTCCGAAGAAATTGCGTTAACCTGTGTTTCTATCACAGATGGCATTCTTAGTATCAGGGTTGATCAGTTTTTTTTTTTTATTTTTTTTTTATTTCACGCTTTAACCTACATTGCTCTCGGATATTTCTGAACACAAAAATGTAACAAAGCAAGACTGTACTTATTATTTATTTAAAAAGAGTGTCTATGGAGTTTCTTGCCGGCTCTTCTCCATATGATCAACTTTTTGGAACCGAGCAACAAGAATCATTTGACGTTTCTTAAGTGCATGTAATTTGCCTATTTGAAATAAAAACCTTTTGACTTTGACTTTTGACTTTGTTCCCAATCAAATACCTTAACACCTTTTACCTGTATGGTTACAATGATAGTACACGATTTTAATCGTGTGTGACACAAAGTTATGTTTTTTTTTAGATTTTTTTATGTTTTGATATTGTTTACGTAAAGACGAGAGCTATTGTTGCTTTAGTGCAAGTTCTTTTGTGCTTGTGTGTTACGTCACCCTCTGCCAAAATTTGTTCAATATTTAGTCAGAAGCCGTCTCCCGTCTGGTCTCCTAAGTATTCAGTCCCTATACAGGGAACTAAACCGATACTACTAACTTTGTAGTTAAAACCTTAACAAATACAACCGTATTTTCTATGCAAATACATACACAATTTTCCACGAAATCAATAAAATACACAGTAGGTACAACGGTTAACGGTTCCCGAGAGTTAAGACGTGAGGATTTCCTCGGATTCCTCATATGAAAGACCTATCAACTAGACATGGGCGTTTTTGGTATTTTCTTTAAACGGTTACATATCCGATATGGAGTTTTCATATCGATACGAAAAACCATTTTTAGATATCGATATGGAGAGTTTTTAGATATCAACAGCAAACGCTGAACGATATTCGCCTCGTCTCGTTTTCACACCCGGTAACGTCATCAGTTGGACAGAGAGACGGCGAATATCTAACCACGAGATAGATATGAATATGAGAAGTTGAGTAAGCTATGTAAACGGATACGGATATGGATAGTTCGTTTTTCGTTTAGTTCGATATTGTAAAAACGGTTTTTTGTGTGTGGCATATCGATACGATATTGTTAGCAGCGAAGTGACATTTCATTGAAGAAGAGATAACAAGTAGTGGGGGGTACGCCTATATAAGCCACTGTACGTTTTATTCGGGGGCATCTTTTCGGAGAGTTAACTTGTTAAAGAGAAACTCTGTCTGTTCGAAGACTCAATCTGCCTACTCTGATTCTCATTACTTCTGTTTTGCAGTGTAATTAATCCATTCTAACTGTAGTCCTTTTGTTTGTAATAAAAAAATATTAGATTGTAAAAGTAAAGTGCCTTTGTGTTTAATGAATAATGTTTTTTATTATTATTTTGATTAGAGGAAACTAAGATCAGAAGTGCGATACCATTTTCACGTGTCCTGATACGCTTTTGCTAATTAAATTCTGAAATAAGGCAGTTTAAAAAAAAAAACGGTTATTTTTATATCTTTTTTTTTACCAGTTACCTTACTTTAGCCACGTAAACATAATAATTTCATTTGTTTCTGTGTATAGACGGGTAAGTTTATGTAGTTAAGTATACGTCGGAAGAAATTTTGGTGAGTACGTTCCAATTTGTTTGTGATTGTGTTGTGTTGTGTGATTTTGAAAAGTGTATTTTAATGCGTTTGTGAGTAGACTTATAACGTGTTTGCTTGTTGTCAGTTTATAATTCTGAATCCTTGTCCAGTACAAACAGTGTACATTGGTTATTTTTAACCGACTTCCAAAAAGGAGGAGGTTATCAATTCGCCTGTTTTTTTTTGTTCGCTATCTCGTTTTGTACCTTCATTTTTTTTCTAAGTTATTGATAATTGTGACACGTTAGGGTAATACAACAAAGAAAGAAAAAAAAAAGCATGCCTAATAGAAGCCGTAAAAGTCGAAGCCATTCCAGGAATCGTGATTCGCGTTCTGGAGACCATAACTTGCGTTCTAGAAACCGTAACTCGCGTTTTAGGAACTATAATTCGCGTTCTAGAAGCCGTGATTCACGTTCTAGTTCTACCCACAGGCGCCGTAGCTCGCCTACTAATACATTAACTAATCAAATGCAACAAATACTCGATCGATTGACGTCACTGGAAGAGCGATGTGCTCCTTCACCGCGACCACTCGAGCCGAGTGCCGGCGCGTCCCTGTCGACGCCACTGCGACCGCGGAAGGAGACTGCGACTGCAGCAGAGCGACGAGAGACGGTGGCTCTATCGTCGCCCGAGCGTTCCGTAAGCGTTGTTATGAACAGCGACGCCAGCACAACGGATCGTATCATCGACGCGATACGATCAATCAACACATCGGTGAGATCTAACCAATCCTACTACATTTCTAATTTCGATCCTAGCATCAACGACATAGACACCTGGTGCGAAGAAGTAGACCGTGCTAAGGTTTTAAATTATTGGAATGATAATGAATGCCTTTCTCGAATTGGGAACTGTTTGAAGGGTGATGCTAGAACTTGGCTCAATGAGTGGGTCACTAATGACCGTAGCTGGAGTAACTTCAAAAAGGAATTTAAACCACTGTGTCCTAAGAAGCCGGATGTTGCGAATATTTTGTACGAGATCATGAGTAATAACTCTGATAAATACCCGACGTATGCCGACTATGCTCGCCGGTCCCTACTAAGGTTGCGTATAGTTAAAGGATTAAGTGACGATCTAATTTCAGCAATAGTGATACGGGGCATCACAGATCCGCAAATACGTGCTTCAGCTACTAATGCGAAACTAATGCCGAATCAGTTGGTAGAGTTCTTTTCAATTTATGTTAAATCGAATACAACAACGTTTAATAAAAAGAATAATATTAATAACAATACCTCAAGTAATGATCGTTTTCCAAAACCTAACCACGGTATGAACATTCGTAAACGAAGGTTTGAGGATAGTAAATGTTTTTTGTGTGGCCAACATGGACATAGACAATCTAATTGTACAAAGAGATTTAAACCTACTACTAGTAATGGCAATAATGATGGCAGTAGTCAGAAAAATAGTTCTGTTCATAGCTCAAATAAATCCGACCCATGTAGTTTCTGTAAAAAACCCGGTCATAAGGTTGAAACTTGTTTCGCAAAATTAAAGTCCGATTCTCGCAACACAAATAATGTAAATTTTTGTCAAGAGAACCCTGATAGTAGGAATAAAGACATCGTTGTGGCAATTATACAAGGGGTTCCCGTTGATATACTTATAGATAGCGGTTCAAACATATCTTTAATTTCCACATCATTATTAAAACATTTCAAGTGTGCGCGTAAGCCTGCTTTCAGAGTTTTAAGAGGTATTGGTGGTCAGGATGTTGAGTCGACCTACATTGTTACTTTGCCCATAGAGTTTAAAGAAATTGCTCTGGAGGTAGACTTGCATGCCGTGTCTCCTGAGTTCATGAGCATCCCTATTATTGTCGGTACCGATGTATTGAATAGAGAAGGCGTCACCTATGTCCGGACACGCAATCAGCAGTGTCTTACTTACGAGCCTTGTTTAATACATGATGTTATGTGTACTTTTCATTCAACGCAGAATCCGATTAAAACCTCTTTAATTGGCCAAGATTTGAAGAGACTTCTCGATGTGATTGACGAATTTTCAAATTTCTTTATTTTTGGGACGGCTTCTTCCACTGTCAAAACCGGTAACATGTCAATTAATTTAAATAGTGGCATACCTGTAAACTATAGGCCGTACCGGCTGTCATATTCTGAAATTTTGAAAGTTCGTGAGATCATAAGAGATCTTCTTGAAAAAAATATTATACGGGAGTCTGAATCTCCGATTCTGAGTATGCTAGTCCCATTCTCCTGGTGAAAAAGAAAAATGGATCCGACCGCATGTGCGTCGATTATCGCAAATTAAATGACATCACAATTAAAGATCGTTTTCCTTTGCCGTTAATAGACGATCACATTTTGGCAAACACAAATTTTTCACAAGTCTTGATATGGCTACGGGGTTTCACCAGATCCCCATGGACACTGACTCAATACCGCTCACAGGATTCGTTACACCAGAAGGACATTATGAATATTTAAAGATGCCCTATGGTCTTGCTAATGCACCTGTTATTTTTCAGCGAATAATGTCAAGAACTCTTCGTCAACACCTAGAGTCTGGTAAGGTCCTGGTATACATTGATGATGTGCTCATATTGAGCAATACAGAAGAGGAAGGTCTGTCGACTCTTCGTAGGGTTCTCCAGACTTTGACCGATTCAGGTTTCTCTATCAATTTAAAGAAGTGCTCTTTTCTGGCAACCAAGATAGAGTACTTGGGACGTACTATAAGTCAGGGTCAGGTACAGCCGAGTGAACAAAAGGTTCAAGCCTTAGATGAAGCACCTATTCCAAAGACTGTCAAACAGGTCCGTCAATTTTTGGGCCTAGCAAGCTATTTTCGTCGCTATATTGCTGGTTTTGCTACTAAGACTGCTCCTATCACTAAATTGACGAAAAAAGATGTACCTTTTGTCTGGGGTAGTGAACAAGAAGAAGCACGGCAAGATATAATTTCACAGCTTACAAGCGAACCTGTGTTAGCTATCTATGATCCCGACTTGCCTATTGAAGTCCACACGGACGCAAGTTCTATTGGTTATGGTGCGGTGCTTCTTCAGGTTTACGAAAAAGGATATAAACGAGTGGTTGGTTATTTCAGCAAACGAACTCAAGGTGCCGAGCCAAAGTACCACTCGTATGATCTCGAGACATTGGCTGTCGTTAAGGCCTTGCAAAATTATAGACACTATCTGGTTGGGGTTCATTTTTTAGTCGTAACCGACTGTAATGCATTGAAAGCTACACAGCAAAAGAAGGATTTGATGCCACGTGTAGCCAGATGGTGGATATACTTGCAGGATTTTAATTTCACTCTGGAATATCGTAGGGGTACTTCTATGTCACACGCTGATTATTTGAGTCGCAACCCTGTTAACGTCTGCGAAACACGCAGACAGCAGAACTGGGCTCAAATAGCGCAGGCTGCCGACGAAGAAACTCAACAGCTTCTTCAAAAATTGACAGACGGACAGTTAGACTCTGGGCATTACGTTCGAAAGAATGACTTGCTTTATTATAGGCATACTCCATTGGGTGAAGATCCTAGACTTTTATGCTTTGTGCCCAAAGGTCACAGACTTAGTCTGCTCAGAATTTTCCACGATGAGCACGATCATCCTGGAGTCGATAAGACATTGGAACTTATCAGGAAACATTTTTGGTTCCCTTCTCTTAAATCATTTGTTCAAAAATACGTGGGCCATTGCCTTATTTGCATTACTCATAAAAAGATCCCCAGGGCTCCTCATCAACTCATACATTCTTGGGAGAAGCCATGTAATCCTTTTGAGGTTATTCATGTAGACGCCTTGGGTCCACTATCTCAATCTAACGGATATAGATATGTACTAATTGTTATAGATTCCTTCTCAAAATATTGCCTTTTGTACCCCATGTTTGGTCAGGATGCTAATGAATTAAAAAAAGTTTTTACCAATGTAATTTCTTTGTTTGGCACTCCAAAATTAATTGTAGCAGACACAGGTCGTATGTTTCAAAGTTCAGAGTTTACAAAGCTTGTAACAGAGTTAGGCATTGACATGCATCTTATTACACCGGAAATGCATCGATCGAACGGGCAAGTTGAACGTTACTGAATATGGTTCGCATAGAATGTAACCATCGACAGAATGAATGGTCAGACGTTATGTGGCGGGTGCAGCTGGTTTTAAATATAACCAAGCAAAAAACCACCAGACTATCACCATTGAACTTGCTAGTTGGAATTGAAGCGGCTACGCCTCTCATTCGTCACCTCGTCCGAGATATCGCGTTAGAAAACTCGCATCCCAACCGCGAGGCACTGAGAGAGATGCATAGACACAGAGCATCTGAACGCTTGAAGATGAATAAAGACCAACAAGATGCAACTGTCAACGCTGGCCGGAGACCCCCACGATTATTTGAAACTAATTCACTTGTCTTTGTTATTAAACAGGCACAAGCGACTGGCAAGCTCGACTCAGGCATGCGCGGGCCGTACCGTGTGGTCAAGGCGCTTCCCCATGGTCGATATGAGCTGAAACTACTCGCAGGCTCCTATGGAAAATCGACCCAAGCTGCAGCAGAGTTTATGGTGCCGTGGCGAGGGGAGTGGACTCCCGAGACGTGTGCTGCCTTCTTCGAGAGTAAGTTTGTCCTACACTTGTATGATAAGCTAACGTCGTGCCTATGTCATACAAGGGTAAATGCCGCATGGTACGCAAACGTTGTGCCTATGCCATGTGTGCAAATGTAAGTGAACATGATATGCTAACGTCGTGCCTATGTCATGTGGGTGAATGCCACATTGTACGCTAACGTCGTGCCTATGCTATGTGTGCAGACGTTGTAAGAAATATGCTAATGACATGCCTATGTCTCTTACAGTGAGGAGGTGGGGAATGTCATGTTTCTTCCCTGGAATGGGTGAACATGGCCCATTATGGGTTGATGTGTGATGTAACTGAAGTGTCTGCAGCGGTTCTGTTGCATCACTATGGGTGTATTGATTGTGCGGAATTTTTTGAAAGCAATTTTCGGAAATTACGCATAATCTCTGAAAAGTGGAAGATATTTTTAAAATCAAATTTTGTTCATGATCTCAGGTACAGACTGCAACGATGACATTGCGGAGTCCACGCCTGAGCGAGCTGTCAGAACCGAAAATATGCCTTCTCGTGAGGTGTCGGTAGAACTTGTGCCAGGCACCTTCAGTGCACCAGAAGCCTTGCAGCCTGAGACGCAGGAGCACGAGGACGTTCTCCAGTCAGGAGAGGCCGTGTTAGCAGCGAAGTGACATTTCATTGAAGAAGAGATAACAAGTAGTGGGGGGTACGCCTATATAAGCCACTGTACGTTTCATTCGGGGGCATCTTTTCGGAGAGTTAACTTGTTAAAGAGAAACTCTGTCTGTTCGAAGACTCAATCTGCCTACTCTGATTCTCATTACTTCTGTTTTGCAGTGTAATTAATCCATTCTAACTGTAGTCCTTTTGTTTATAATAAAAAAATATTAGATTGTAAAAGTAAAGTGCCTTTGTGTTTAATGAATAATGTTTTTTATTATTATTTTGATTAGAGGAAACTAAGAATATGATATATGTGTATATCCGTTTTTAGTTACGATATGATATATGATATATCGGACTCATGTCTACTATCAACCGTCTTTGAACAACCCTTCTGCAGGACGACACGGAGAGGTCTTTAATGTTACAAGGTAGTAGTAGTGTTATTCTAATTCATTTGATATAATATTTTAACAGAAATACCACGTATTTATACTCAAAATGTATCAAGCAAAATATCGTCTCAAAATTAAAATGTGAGACGAGAATTCTGCAAAAGTAATCAGTGTCACAGATCGTTACAAAAAATGATAATATCTCCAGTAACTTACGCTGACCCGTCACATCTGCCGCTCGACGTTGTGACCTAAATTCGAGCCAGAAACCCTACAGAAGCATCTGTTTTAGCCGTTTATAGAAACGTCAACTTTCAGCCGATACATACAAAGTTCAAATTCACACGGCTATTGTTGGATGAGTTGTTTTGTTTTAACTTCTTGTTGAGTAGTTTCACGTTGAACAGTTTGTAAATTTTTAAGGTTATGAGAATTTTATTATGATGTCTTCTGATGGTTTGTGAAGTTTTAGGGTAATTCAGTTATAAAGTAATTTGTATTTTGATCAATTTGTGATGGAATTGGTTTTGGGATACCGATTTTTTTTTAAATTCTGTTTTTAAAATATTCAGACTTAACACGAAAACCATAATTATTGGTCTTACTCCGGCACGATGGCCATAACGGACCTTTGTACTGAAAATACGTTTTTCTTATTTCTTACGGGACGGGAAAGAGATGATCGTTTATTTCCTCTTTGTTCCAACTTTAATTTCTTGATTCGCAATATTTAGTTATGTCACTGCAGCTATATTATATACGTGTAGGTACGTCGACCCCGAAACGTGCCTACGCTGCTATTGTTGCCTGCAGCAAACCTACTGCACCACAGTCTGAGCGGCAGGAGGAAATAAGGGGTAAACAGAGCTGCTGTGAAGCGACCCACAAGGATCCGCCACAGCATTGTCCAGCGAAGGACAAGTGTGACAAGGATGGCTTCATCAAGGTGGAAAAGAAGAAGAAAAAGCCTCCTTATCGGGACCAGTGCGGCACCGCACCTACCGGACCGAACCATCTGCTGCGTCCGGCTGTACCAGAGTCGCCGCTTTATGTGTCGCGGCTGCATTACTCTACAAAGGTTGAGGAGATTGTAGAGTACATCAAAATAAAGACGAAGTTCACTCTGAGGGTCGAGCGGTTGGAGTCTCGTCACAATGTGAATTTCAATTCCTTTGTGGTGAGAGTGCCGACTGAAAATCTTTCGACCTTCACGAAGGAAGAATTTTGGCCGAGAGGTGTGCTGTTCCGGCGTTTTCGAGGCCGGATACCGGACACCGCGCGACACACGACGCCGACTCAACGTGTGAATTAGTGTTTAAGTTTATATTGTTATGTATAGTATTTTATGTTTTTATGTTCATTATCTTAATATATATAAATCTCGTGTCACAATGTTTGTCCTCAATGGACTCCTAAACCACTTAACCGATTATAATAAAATTCGCACACCATGTGCAGTTCGATCCAACTTGAGAGATAGGATAGTTTAAATCTCAAATTATAGTCGCGTGCGAAGCCAGGACGGACCGCTAGTAGTAATATATGTATTTTGTTATGGGCCTTGATGCCTGAAATAAATGGTAAATAATAATATTCTATTTTCGTGTTTCTTTTAATGTTTTTCGCTTCAGTTCTCTTTGGTAGATTCCATTAAGTTATGTTTCTGTATGGCCTACGAAGATCTATTTGAAGAATATCACCAACAAGTAATCAGACTAATGGCACATCAATAATAAGGTCTATGGATATAACTCTTTGAGGAAAACAGGTAGGGTTGATGTTTGGCAAGGGACTGGGTTTTGTCAAACCTTAATTAAAATAAATTGGAATAGGTATCTTACAAATTAAGTCAACCATTATACAAAATGGTAGACTTCATTTTATGTAAAGGGGGATTTGTATGGAAAATTCTAACCTTTGAGTACCTATATTGTCTTTATCACTGACAATCCTTCAGAGATGCTGTTACACTATCTAAAACCCACACGGACCTCCGCTAACCTTAACTGAGGTTTCGAGTTCAGAAATGCTTTCACCAAAACACCGGTAAGTTATAGTCTACCAAAGGTATCAGCGGGTCCCATCATTTATGCAGTCGGCTACAGTCAGTTAGCTGCTGGTCTGGAGTACTAAGCAGGTACGCCGCTGAAACGCGGTGTCGTCTCGGACACTGGTATTTTACACTACACTGATTACTGAATCGGGTAACAAACTACCCAAGTACCCAACTACGTCGATATCTATGGCAGGGTGGAAGGGATTTCGCCTCTTTCTGCCTTTCCGCCGCCTCCTGCAGCAGTATCATCTCCTCGCAAAAGGTGGTGACGGTTCCCTCAAGCCTTCTCCCGACTATAGTAAGCAGCTAGCCATAGTTGGCAACGGGTGAAAAGGTGTCGACTAATGATAGATTGTTGTGGTTGCGGGGTCTCAGAAACCCAGTAAAGATTAGAGGAGAAAGGGGAGTCTGGCACTTTTGGAAACACTACACATGAAAAGTGTTTTTTGGGCTTCTAATTGCCTCTAACAGCTGTCTAATATCCTATTTAGGTTTAATTATTTAAATGAAATAAAAAAAGGCATTTGTAGAACTCGTAATCCAAAGCAACGGCTTATAAATCTTGCCCACAAACCTGGATTTTTATGTGAGCCAGCTCCTCAATTCCTGTATCTTCTATCCATGACCTCCAAGGCGATATTTTTTTGTGGCTATAGTGTCACTTAGACCATATAAGGTCTATTGTGATCGCCACTTTTGCGTTTAAATTAGAGTTCATCCCTAAACCCTGCCGCTGTGATCAACTGTAGGATTTTCCTAGGGGTGAGCACATTTATTTCATCTGAGCTTAAAATATATTTCCCTAGATGAGTGTAGCGCTTATGTATTAGCAGTCCACATTCCAATGCGATAGTTAGATATAGTATACGAAAATATTTTTTTCTTGCACAAATTATAAGTCACCTTGAAAATGGAACATCTGAACTAAAATTAGGCATTTTGGTGCCGAAACCACTCTCATTTGATGGAGAGACGGCTACTCCCAAAATAGTCGGGGTCATCCTAAGCCCGACCTGGGGTATTTTCATTATACAAATCGATGCTAAAACAGAAAGGCCAGGGGGACACTTTGCATAAACCTTCTTAGACATACTGACAGGTTGCTGGGATGTTGGGATTTTTGATGTATGTTGGTGCAAATAAATGTGAATACTGTTAGTCAGATTATGAACTGGCGAAATTATTTAGAATTTCTTGTTTTTTTTATTTATATTCGAACACCTTTATAGAATCTTACATAATATCCAAAGCGATGCTATAACCAAAAATTTTTAAGAAGACTAAGGTAACTACTAACACTTATTATAACTTATTATTTTTCAGTATAAAATCGCTTTCCGCATGCATGGCTTTACACACTCTCAGGAGTACCAGTTTCCTTACGATATTTTCCTTCACCGTTTTAAGCAAGTGATAATAAATTTCTAATACGCACATAACTCGAAAATTCAATCGTACCTTGGATTTGAATTTGCGTCCTTTGACTTGCCAGTGCAACGGTCATACACTAGGCTATCACTACTGAGCAAGGGCCCTCTTCTCATACACAGATGCTCGTGATTTTAGAGTCGAGCATTAATCACCACGCTATGTCACTGCGGGTTGGTGATTTCAGACAATTAGGACCAGGTTAATGTTTCAAACGCATTAATGCATGCTTGGCAAACTCTAAAGTTATACATTTTTGATTACTACACTTTCCACATAAATTTATAACTCTAATTAAGACCAGGGTTTTTCAAGTGTATCTATGATGACTTAAATTAATTTAAAATTATTTAGAACCATGAAAAAGTCGCATTGGTGCATGTCAGATTTGACTGAGCACTAAACTAGCAAGACTACGAAGGGTGCTAAAATAAAAAGTTTCTCACGAATGTTTTCCCAATGTTTCCCTCATTAATATTACTTCCCCCGATTTGCAACCCAAACAAGGACTTTCAATCACCACAAACCTAGTTAAAAAGGGGACCAAGATAAATTAGTCAAGTTTGTGTAAACTGGCCGAACGGACGGCAGAGATAAGTGTTGAGTAGCAGTCTCGTTAATGCTGAGGGGGTGGATAGAAAGCCAAGTAATCAATTCTTCTATAGGGTATCGGAAAATGGGAAGAAATTACGTGACATTTAATTAAAAAGAGTGATTTGAATACCAGCTATTACAACCATTTGTAATTTATAACTATTTGTAAAAACTTTAATTGTACTTTTTCATAACTGTTCAAACACATCAACAATCAAGAAACAAAACAAATGATTAGTAATCCCATTTCTCTCTCGTTAATATGCAATGAATACGACTTAGATGTAACATTCTACTACCTTTTAGATCCTAAGAGTACGGTTACGATGTTTAGTTAAAATATTAAATATATTTATTGCTTTAACCATCGGCGCATACTATAATATGTTAGTACGGAATACCGGGATCCCAAATAGCGTCTCTTGGCCCCTGTGGTAAATTAGTTACTCATAATCAAACACTAGAAAACTTCTTAATATATACAGCACTAACATTTCATGATGTCACTGTTGCTATACTTTGAAGTAACAAAGACAGAGGAAAATTTAAGGGCTACTAGACTTGAAGTAAACAGCGTAATTGAACAGTGTTTTACTAGTAGGTCATAAGAACCATGTGAGAAACTCCACCTTTTTTGCAATGGCGCCTACTCATAACTTGAGAATTCTCGACAGGGCTCGTGGCTAAGTAATAGCCGGACAGATCGATCGATCGAGGTTAAACTACGCCTGCTGCGGTCGGTCTGTGGACGGGTTTCCATAATTTCACATCAAGACCCCTCCGTGCCCCGGAGAGCACGTTAAACGGTTGTCAACTGAAGATCTATGAGCGCTAGGGGTAGTTAGATGCCTGAAAGTCTGAACACCATTCTTACCCCGAGATCTCGTGTTACCCAGTAGCTGGGTTTTGGAGGTCAGTTGCTCATGTAAGATGCATCCGGTTAGACTGGAAGCCGACCTCAACGTAGTCAGGAAAAGGCTAAGCAGACTGTCTTTGGAACCAGCTTATTATGAGTTACTTATGGCTTATCAACAAGTACCTTAAATAACACAGTTGCCTGCGTCTGTAGGAGTGCACCCTTAAAATGGAAATACACGTGGCCCCTGGTTGGTGAAAAACTGGCAACACAACTCTGGTGGGAGGCTTCGGCCCTGGTTAGTTACTACTCACCAACCGATGCAATGCCGGGAAGCAACCTAGTCGTGTTTCGGGATGTAGTCAGGTGCAACCGTTGTGGGAGACGGGTCTGAGCCGGTGCATCAACTCCCTAACTATCGATCTCTCCAAATCTATTTAGAGTGAATAGATTTCTTCTGGATCTACGTGCGCTATGCTTGGCCAGATTGTCATTTATCATCAGGCGAGTTGTTGGGCAAACGTAGATCCATTTCTCGCCAAATAAAAAAGTTTTTATGATACCTAGTTCGGATTATCAGAATCATAGAAAACACGTAGAAATATCAACTCTCATCAAACTCCATATCCTACTTAATCCAATTACAGTCAATACGATATCCACCGCTATAAATTATATATATTTATCTCCATTACGCAAATCTGTTTTGAGCGCCCAAAAAGCGTTCATGCATCACTATCAAACAAGTAAATGTATTTTAAATTAATTCACAATACGCCGCTTATCTCTTTATTTCAGCTATTAATACTACGATAGTCCGGAAGCCAACGCCATTTATAAAATGAGGTTGCAATATACCAACTCAGCAAACATACAGACTTTAAAGCCTTGTAATAAAATTCTGGACATCATTTTTATCAGCTGGCTATGTCCATTTAGAGAGTATGTCAGTATTAAATTTCATGTACATAGCTTCGGGAAACCTTCAGAAAATATAGACGTGTGCCTGTGGCTGTGAGGTGCAGGCATAGGTATCACTGAACATCCACATTGCACCGGCGCCGTTATTAGATCCTATGGCGGTGACCCTATTGCCATCAACTTAACCAATTATTACAGTGAGAGAGCCATGCTTCGGCACGAATGGGCCGGCTCGACCGGAGCCATACCACGGCCTCACAGAAAACCGACGTGAAACAACGCTTGCGTTGTGTTTCGCCGAGTGAGTGAGGGTACCGGAGGACCAAGCCCTTTAAAAGGCCAGCAACGCACTTGCGACTCCTTTGGGGTTGCGGGTGTCCATGGGCGGCGGTAATCGATTACCATCAGGCGAGCCATCTGCTCGGTTGCCCCGTATCTTATAAAAAAAAAAACAGGCAAAAGTCTAAACTCCAGGCTGCTACAATTTTTCGCACAAAATACTCCAATAACAGTTTGCCCAACAAGTCAATTTGTACAAGAATTAAGTGAGTACGCCGAACGAGGTGGAGAAATGTACCCATGTATGTATGTGTGATGTACAAATCACAAACTCACGAAGTCAGCAAAAATCACGAAGCGTAGCCCTGTATAAATCTAGTGTGCCTCCTATATACAAAAATGATATAAATCAATAGTCTGTCAGTATCGTATCTACTCCACTTTGTTGATTAAAGCGCATTTGTCGCTATCCGATGTCCGAAAAACGTATTGATTGAGATATTTTTGGATGCTGTTAAATTTAATGGCAGCGTATGTGATGAATAGATGGTTTTCTGTTCACTTTTGTATTAGGTATATTAATACAGCTAATATCATATGGTTGAGTGGTGACGGGCCCGCTTCTTGAGTCACAGGTTGTGGGTTCAAAGTCATATGTATTTACTTAGTTAATCTTAGACATCACAGATATATGGTGAAGGTCGTGAGAAAACGTGTACTTAATGAGCTGAAATAGCCAATCTACATTAAGCTAGCGTGGTAAGCAATGAAAAAAACCTGATTTAATTACTGAAATTTTCATTAGATTTTTTGAGATTCATGATATTTTTGGCTCATGATGTTTTATGTTGCCACACCTTAGTAATTTCTTCCTCTTTTGTGGATGAGTTAACAGAGACTTAATCTCACATGCACACACACACAGACTTGGAAAAATTATCTACAGATCTTACAAATACTTTGCAAATATTTGCTCCACGCGGGAATGGAACCCGCAACGCGCGCATGGTGCAGTAGCCCTACTCTCAACCCCTGTTCTAAATGGAAATAAAATACGACAATCTTCTTCTTATCGTGTGGTTGATGAACAACCTAGTGTCAGAGTTTAGACCACCCGTAGGTCTCTGACATGGCTTTACACACCACCGAGAATATCTCTCATGTGTGCCGGTTTCCTCACGATGTTTTCCTTGGCCGTTTTAAGCAAGTGGTAATTAATTTATAATACGGACATGACTTCGAAAAGACAGTAGTGTTTGCTTTGGAATCGAACTTGCCACCTTTGACTTGTCAGTCCAACCATCATACCACTAGACTCACTGCTATAATATGACAATAAATCAGCTATTTGTCTGTTTGTCATCCGTTATAACACCATTTTCGAAAGAAATTATCATTTATCACTGCTGAACATTAATCTTTTTATAGACAGTTTTGACAAGCTGTTAATAAGAGATATTACTTTAAACACTACATTTTGGTGATCATAAAGCGTAGGAGCATGACATTATTCATTATTCAGATTTGAGCACATTGCTTCCCAAGATGTGGTTAATGTATTAAACTCATTAAATAAAAAGAATACTGGTGATTTTTGGGGAATTTCTATTAAACTTTTAAACCATATTATTGATATTGTTGCCCCCCACCTCTCTATTATTTTTAATAAATGTATTGATATAGGTATTTTCCCCGACCTAATGAAGTGTAGCAAAGTCATACCTTTATATAAATCTGGCAATAAAAGTGATATTGGTAACTTTAGGCCTATTTCTATATTACCAGCATTTAGTAAAATATTTGAAAAGTTAATTTTGAAGCAACTCTTGAGACATTTTAATTTGAAAAACCTCCTTCATAATAATCAATATGGCTTCACGAAAGGACGTTCAACAACAGATGCGGGTGTTGCTCTTCTGAAACACATTTTCAGTGCATGGGAGAAATCGCAGAATGCAATAGGAGTGTTCTGTGATCTTTCGAAAGCGTTTGATTGCGTCGATCATAGTACTCTTCTACGTAAACTGAAACATTATGGTGTGCAAAATTTAGCTTCTAGTGTTATTAAATCATATTTAAGTCAAAGGAATCAGTGTGTTGATATTAATGGCACTAAGTCATGCGGACTTTCAGTTCAATTAGGCGTGCCTCAAGGCTCAATTCTGGGTCCTTTTTTATTTTTGATTTATATAAACGATTTAACATACTATTTAGAGGGAATTTGCGATGTTGTACTGTTTGCAGATGATACATCTTTGATTTTTAAAGTAGATAGAAATAGAGAACTTTTTGACGATGTGAACAGTGCGCTCACACAGGTTACGCACTGGTTTACGACAAATAACCTGGTACTCAATGCCAAGAAAACAAAATGCATTATATTTACTATGCCCAATGTAAAAAATCTCGGACCAAACATTGTTATTAATAGAGAGGTACTTCAGGCAGTAGAATCCACAGTGTTTTTAGGTTTGACGGTTGACACCAAACTTCAGTGGGGTTCTCATATATCCAGTCTCGCGGGAAAGCTCAGTTCTGCAGCTTACGCCGTCAAAAAAGTCAGGCAATTAACTGATATTGATACAGCTCGGTTAGTCTATTTCAGTTATTTTCACAGCGTTATGTCCTATGGCATTCTGTTATGGGGCAAAGCTGCAGATATTGAAAGTATATTTGTTTTACATAAAAGAGCAGTTCGATCCATATATCAGTTAGGAGCTAGAGATTCACTTAGACATCATTTTAAAAACATTAGTATCCTTACTGTTGCTTCGCAATTTATTTTTGCCAACATTATTCACATTAGGCAAAATATTAATTTATTTGTTAAAAAGAGTGATGTCCACAACATCAACACAAGGAACAAGCACAAACTTTGCGCACCTATTCATAGACTTCACAAGGTGCATGAATCATTTGTGGGGCTCGCTATTCGCTTTTATAATAAACTACCTCTCTGTATATTAGAAATGCCATTCAATGCATTTAAATTAACAGTTAAATACAATCTTTCCCAAAGGGCATACTATACAATTAATGACTATTTAAATGATAAGAGTAGTTGGTCGCTGTGTTGAATGCAAGACAATCATATAATTTTTTAATTTTCCAATGTTTATTTTGGTTTTATATTGACAACATTATTTTTGAGTTGTTTAACTTCATGACATAATCGATGATAATAATTTTATTGTAATATCTCTAATGACAATGATATGTTAAAAACACATTGCCGTTAACTGGTGACCTCGGCTATTTAGTAATGGTTTTATTTTTGTTCATCTAAGAGGCAGCGAGTTCGTCATGCTCCCCTTGACGTCATTGCTTGCGGTAGCGTCATGGATCGGGTCGCCACCTTCCCTCTAAAATGGCGAGGGAGGCGATGGCTGATCTTTGCGTTATGCTCGTGAACGGGTGCTGCTTGTGGTGACTGGTCGTCTTGCTGATCGTAGTTCCTAATTTATTAAAATGCATTTATTGAATTAGCCAAGCTGGTCCTAGTTAATGTGCAGTTTCTATCTCTTGGCATGTGTAAGTGGGTACGACCTTCATCCGAAATAGTTTTAGACTGGACGCTTTCGGTAATTTTACATTGTTTCTCGATTCATTTAATATTTTTGCTCGTGCTACCTAACTGTGCCCAAGATATTTTATCTCACTAGATATAATTATTTCTATATAAATTCAATTTTAGATTTGTATAGAATCTATAAATAATTTTGATACAGATAGACGTGTTGCTGGGAAGTTTGTTGCGCCGCTTCTTCTTTCCAGCTAAAACACTAGGAAGCGGTGAAGGGTGGGCTTTTTTGGGGGCTGTCTTAATGTTTGACGTTCAAAAAGCGCCAATTTTTAGCCTAATTTGAATAAAGAAATTTTGATTTTGATTTTGATTTTGATTTTGATTTTGATTTTGATTTTGATTTTGATTTTGATTTTGATTTTGATTTTGATTTTGATTTTGATTTTGATTTTGATTTTGATTTTGATTTTGATTTTGATTTTGATTTTGATTTTGATTTTGATTTTGATTTTGATTTTGATTTTGATTTTGATTATCTTCTAAAACTTATTTCCTTTACCGCATCTACGGAAATAAATTTGATTTTATAATAAACTACAAGATGCATCTATCTTCCTTAAGTTACGTGATAGCTAATACATTTTAATCGGTTTATTAGAAATCAGAAAGTGGGTCAGACAAGTCGATCGATCAAAACTGAACATTATTGCAGTTTGACATAATTGATAATTAACCGTTGATACTGAACACAATGACTTACTCATTTTACTGACATCTTCATAAAAATGAGACATGAAAATCAAATTAAACTGGATATTCTTCAACCCAACAATTATTTCTTCTTCTCCATCCTAAGGTTGGTTGGAAGAGATAGCGGAAAGCGATATATAGGCCCATAGGTCACGGTCATCACTTACCATCAGGCTGATCGTAAAAGCTATGCCAATCCTGTCACCAAAATTGGCATTTACTTATCATCTTCTAGAAAATGACAACGTACCATTTTTTTGTGTCTTACTTTCGTGGGCATACAAATTCATATTAATTATTGTTCAACGGTTATTACGTACATTCTGCGGGATTGCCCGACTAGTTTCGAACTCGAACGGAGCCCATGAGCTAGTCATGAGCTAAGTCCGCCGCGATATCGCGAAACCAAACTGTTTGAGTTTGACTCGCGACATCGCCGCGGGCTCAGCTCGCAGAAGCTAGTCGGGCAATCCCGAAGAATGCAAGTGACTAATAACCGTGGAACAATAATTAACGTATCATTTACGTCTCCAGTTTTCATTGGCCATTTTTAGCAAGAGCAATAACATTATCCAATTTAGCGCTTCACTAGGGACAAGAGGATTGCATTATGTACCAGCGTTTTTTATTGTGAGATTTTTTTATATCTCTGAGGTAGCAAACAAGCATACGGCCTGCCTGATGTGAATCGGTTACCGTAGCTTAGCGATGCTTGCAATACAAGGAAAATTACTTGTGCATTTCCAGTCCAGCAAAATTCTTTAAACACCCATTCTGAAAAAAAAAACCTATGTTGTAATTGTTGAAAAACGTCGGGGAGGTCTTGTTACTACAATCTGAGCGTACGTGGGAGATAACTCATTCGCTCGGTACGGACTATTTTGGCTCTATTGTCGTCACCAGTCTGCAGTAGGCATCCCTAGCAGGTAGCAATAACGCCATACAACTAAGCGCTTCATACAGCGCAAGAGCTCTGCATTGTGTCGCCAGCGTTTTGTTACTGCGAGATTAAAGTAGGGAGCATTATGCGCTAAAGTAGCTGCATTTTAATATTCCTTTTGTTGCAATGAATTGTAATGATACTATGCTGAATTACTTGCGTGAATAGTGTGGAAGAATGGTTAATGACTTTGTTAAGAGGTGCAAAGATGAAGAATGAAAGTACAGATTGGTTAACAGTAACATTCAATAATCCCGAAAAATTATATCCTTCTAATACATATTATAAACGTGAAAGTTTGTGAGGATGGATGTTTGTTACTTTTTCACACGATAACTTCTGAACGGTTTGAAATTTGGCATACAGATAGTTTATAACCTGGATTAATACATAGAATACTTTTTATCCCGGCTGGAACCAATTCTGAAGTCCAAAATAGATATTATTTCTACTCGTGAAGGGCAAATCATTTCAAAATATTAATCAGTTCTGAAATTGCAATCCCTAAGAGGATCACAATTACAAGTAGGTAATCTGAGTATTATCTATGATAGTATAAGCATATTATCATAATTTTTTGTAGGAAATATTACAAAATGTACTGAAGATTTTTATTGCTTACTCCATCACTCTAGCAAAAACATTGCACGATAACTAAACTGAAAGCAAAACTTAGGCGAGTCGCATCGTATCAAGAGTTTAAAAAGAAAGTAAAAGATCAAGGAGAGTGGTGGTTGCTCCACTGACAAGAACGCAACTCTTAAATTGAATAACAATGAAACTGATATCGAATTGTATCGAAACCCTACACATCTACACAATACAAGCAACTAAGGGCAAATAAATACACCTTCAGCCGTAATATAACACGCCATGAGTAGTTTCAACTATCGTTCGAGCTTTCCAAGCTTTTGGGTATCAACAAAGATTCGGTGGTGAACAGTCATATCAGCTGATGAGACACTACAATTTGGAACATTTTCAACTCCACGGCCTTAAATTTACTTTTAAAATCTTCGCTTACGCTGTAGTCTATATGGTTGATAAAAGCGCCATCTCTGGGCAATTTACGAAATTTAACATCATCGTCTCCGTGAGAAAACTCTCGTCTGAATCGTGCAAGAGCAATTCATGGTAAGAACTAACTCACAGATATTACCTTCAAACTTTCAATACAAATACTACTAGATGGCAGGCTATATGTTTAGGGTACAACAACATCAAATAAAAATACTGGTGTCGCCATCTGTAGTGAGTTAGTTGAATAAAAAACGCGTTGCATACTGTGTGAACTGGACTTAATAATAATACGTCACGTTGATGTTAGATGACGCTGTTTCAAGTCGCCCTGTAAACAAAGTGCTATAAGACTAAAATCACATTTTATTTTACACTTTCCTTTAAACATTTTTTCGTGTAAAAGTTTTTATTCTTTTACAATATATTGATATTAGTGATCGTTTAACATACCCGATGACCTTACACTGTATTTATAGGTAAGGTATTTCTGCCTTAACTGTACTAAGATTAGCACCAGTAATTTACAGTAAGACAATGTTGCATAAAGTGAGGTTTAAATATTTCATGTTACGCGATCTATCATTCCTATGAAGATGATGAATGGCTTGCTTTGTTCCTTTATTTACTGGACTAGGCGATAATCTTTTAATAAAGGCTTGCTATCGTAGGTACAGTGTTTTTTAATATCTAGCTAGACATTAAATCATCATCCCCTGCCATTATCCGAAATTATTTGGGATCGGCGCAGCATGTGTCCTTCTTCCACTTTCAAATTATTTTTGAAATTGCATGCTGCTAAAGTTTTGGCAATGTTTTATGACCGGCCGGCTGTCTGACGTCAACTCCCATTGGGACTGCTGTTGTTCGTGGTAACCACCACCGATACGGTCTCCTTCTATCTAGCTATACCACACCAAATGTTATCCATGGGCCAGGTTCTGATGTTATCCTACTATCACTCTCCACTGACCGGACCAGCGTACGGAGATGATACATTAAATATAAAATATAATTTCTTCACTTTAGCAATAAATTGTTTATGATGAACTTTAGTCTACGGTTTCCTAAATAAGACATATGATGGACACATCAGTACAGGCATGCAATAAATGATTATTAATAGATTTTTAATAAATTTAAATCACCCCTAACATAAGATAAAGGAAAATATCGTAACGTAACCTGGAACTATGGACTGAAATCTTCAACCATAGTGAATCAGGTGTGGTGAACAGTGCTTACTCCTTCTCCGTATAAGAAGAAGCGTATACCGTCTAGAAACAGCAACCCAATAATCTTTGGCCCGATTCAAGAATCGAACTGAGACCCCGCTTGTGATCACAAGACAGGCATTAATATAAAAATTGTCGAGTAAAAATGTGGTTGCCTGCCTCGTTGGTCAGTGGTCCCAAGCACGACTGTTGCGCACGAGGTCTTGGGTTCGATTCCCAGATCAGGCACAGAAGCAACCCGGAGTCGGTAGATGGCTCATGTCGGTGGGCTCACCATCTATTTCATGGGACTTAATAATATCATTGGTGAAGTGTGGGTGTACAACTGTGTACACCTCTGCCTACCCCTTCTGGTAATACAGGCGTGATGCTATGTTTTTATATATATGTAAAAATTATTCCTTTTTATTTCATAGATATAAATTACATTTTCTATCCCCTTCACACTTCAGCACGGCTTATCTTTATTCCGAGACATTAACTCATGGTTAGATAAAAATATGAGCGTCAGATATTAGAGGGGGCGCACGTTAACGACTTAGGCGTGAGAAAATTTTATCCGAGTTATTATTTAGTATTAGAGGTAGAGTAAATCTGTTTTTGCCGTCTGGTTCCCGTTTGAAAGTTAGCATGATTTCCCGGGTTAGGAAGAATCCAGCTATGAAATCCCAGTAAAGATTTTTGGAGGTTGTATGTTGGTCGGCAAGAGTTACTGAGTAACACGATAATCTCGTGGTACGACTGGTTATCAAGTTTCAAGTCACTGGCTACCATAGATCTTTAATAGACTAACGGGACCGACGGTTTAACGAGCTCTCCGAGGCACGGAGAGGTCTTGATATGAAATGATGGACCCATCCACGGACCGACCGCGGCAAGCGCTTAACCTTGACCGATCGATAAGTTCGGCTGTTACTTAGCCACGAGCCCCCAACTGTTGATCTGATTTTATTTCAGATGTAGGTTTGTTAAGTCAAATCGTAAGACATAATCTTTACTCCGTACTTTGTCTTACAAAAAAATGCTGAAAGTTACACCGTCAGCACTCGCCCTAATCTTGGCTGACGCACACTTTAAGGGGTAGTTTCAACCCCATCTGCTATAAATAACATTTTTCCCTTTTTCGATCACATTCATTGAGTTCTTTAGTACTTCTTTTCAACTTTTATCACTTAGTAAGCAGAATATTCGGGACAAAATGGTCTTACATTTCGTTTTTTTATTAATTTCAGAGTACTGTATCATGTGTAATCAGAACGTTGTTCTTGGCACTTTTAAATAACTGTTATAGTCGACGAGATCTAAAAAGCCACATTTGACACATATCATTTGATTCAACTAGGGAAGTGAAGCGTTCAAATCGGTAACAAACTTAAACGATTTTAAAATAAATCGATTTAAAATTCTAAGAGTACTTAATCGTTTAAAACTAAATTTAATTAAAAAATCAATAAATTCATTCTGTTAAGGAATTTTTAATATAGTAGGCACCGAATATAAGAAATTAATATCTGTATCATCTTAGAGAAATAGAACATAATTTAATGTCAAAGTTTTATTTATTAACTTTTCTATGTAAGTATATAATTTCTTAAATCAATCTCATATTTGGATCGATGTTATCCATTTTTTTTTTGTATGTTTCAGCACATTCATTTTTCGCAGCTTTTTGCATAAATGTTATTTTTTTGTTGTAAATGGTGGCTTTTTTGTTATGATGTGCAGCATAACCTGTTAAAAAGTGCATCCTTTTCGATTCAGGTTTGACGTACTCATGTAGTTTCCAAACCGATTTGCACAATTTAGGAACTATTCAAAATTCATTTAGACAGTTTGAAAAAAATATAAATACCGGAACTATAAATTATTTAATACGTATATAATATGTATAAATTTATAATAAATTTGTATATATAATAAATTTGACAGTACATAAATACGTATTAAAAATATTTAAATGCTAAAACAATACGTTGGAAATTACATACCATGCTAAATAATACATGTCTCGAAATTTTATAATAATTTCATAATTATTATCAACTGTATACTCAAAATTATTTTTATTCTAGACCAATATTAATATTGTCAAGTTACATTCTATCCGTTTTTATATGTGTCAAATGTGGCTTCTTAGATCTCGTGGACTTATAGTAAAGGACCGCGTGTTTTAAATCGATTGAAGTCCGGCACAGCGTCTATGATGGTTTTTTGACACTGGAAAAAAGTACGGGTACCTAGCTACCCATGTAAGAAATTATTAAGTGTTTAAAGAACGTCTGTATAAAATTATTGATTAGAATAATTATCTCATTAATTCATCCATAAAATGACGTAAAGTCTTTCAAGAAAAATTAACCAATCTGCAGTTCCCTAATTTTTTGACCGTAATATACAATCAATTAAACCCGTTATGCCACGTATAAATACGTACTTCATAATAATAAAAATCTATTAGTCTGCTAATTAGCGAGCGAACATATTAATAACCAAGTGTAACTAATTTTGAGTGGGTGTCAATATCATGTTGCATATTGTTATTACTTTAATTTAGTGTTTTTTGTTGATTGTTTTGTTTGCGTTGTTTTTTCCTCAGTTTAAAAACATCGAGAACAAACTTGGACACCAGAGTATGCTGTCGATGGTGTGTAAAGGCATGGCAGAGGCTTGTGGTTTGTTTACACCGTGGATACGAAATTTTTCATCAATCTTAAGATAAGAAGAAGAAGACGTTACGTTTAAAACAAACTAAAATATCCTTTTTTTTTTTTTTTTTTTTTTTATGTGGAGAAATGCCCTCGCATACCGCTCTGACACGGGGAGACAGAGCGGTTATGTGGGACTCGAACCCACTAAAACTCCACAGTATACCTCCTCAGCTGCTTGAGGGCGGGAAGCGGGAACGCTCTCGCACACAACCGCGAACCCGCCCGCAGCCGTCCGTTGCCGGACTCCCTCACGGGGTTGGGTATTGCACCCCCCCCCCCCCCTACGGCATGCATGACCATGTGCAATGGGTGCCAGACAACCCCGTGTCTGGACGCCCAAGGTCCCCTGCGACGGGTCAGGTCTGTGGCCCCGCCGCCTGCCACTACGGCCGCAGAGGATAGGGAGAGCGGCGCCTCGCAATACCGGCACTCCTCTTCCCCTGCGGCCCCACCGCGTCCGCCATCCAACGGTGGCGGCCCCGTCAAGGCCGCGGCAGGTAGGGAGAGCGGCGCATCGACATACCGGCACTCCTCTCCCACCGCGGCCCCCATCCCTCAGGTGCGGTGCCGCCCATACGACGCCGCAGCCCACCTCAGTTGCGACACCCCCCATAAGGCCCGCAACCTACGCCGGCGCCGCTCCAACATGGGCTTGAAGGCAAAGCCCTGAGGAGCGGCCCTCCTCGGGTTCCGTTAGCTTCACCGTGGGTGACCAAGCCACGGCTACTAGAGCCCCCCCACCACGACAAGGTGGAACCCCTGGGGGGGAAACTAAAATATCCTAGGTTTTGGCGATCACTACACATTATAATAAAACAACTTATAACCATTCATATAATACACGCGATTAGTCTGATTAAAAGTTCATATCAAATCCACTTTAAAGTGTATCCAAAGATTTCAGAAAATCCCTTACGAATTAATTATACTTTAATTATAATTACGTGTACAATATTAAATACATTTTTAAAATGCTCAGGCTAACATTCAAAAAAAAAAAAAAAACAAGCACTACTATTAAGTTGAGCCAAGCTACTTAGCAAAATCTGGGAATCTCATAACAAATTTAGCAATTTACGTTGATAATCTTAATAAAATAATTTTAGATGGAGATGTCAAAAGAAAAACTAATCTGGAAACGAGACATAACTTCTGCAATACATAACATAACATAGCATCACGCCTGTATTCCCCGAAGGGGTAGGCAGAGATGTACACAGTTGTACACCCACATTTGACCAATGCTGTTATTAAGTCCCATGTAATAGGTGGTGAGCCTATTGCCATCTACCGGGCACATTTCCAAACTCCGGGCTGCTACTAAGAATTTTCTAACAGAAAAACTCAATAACCATTTGCCCGACCCGGGAATCGAACCCGAGACCTCATGCTTAGCAGTCGCGCTTGCGACCACTAGACCAAGGAGGCAATTCTGCAATACAGCAAGAAAAATCCAGTATGCTTTTGAATCTACTCGATTAGCTTACAAGCTTTCAAAGTTAAAATATCCGAAGTAAGCACTCAATCCTAGAAAGTTCAGCTAGCTACTGTAAAACGAACCTAGTTTGTACAAAACTAAATAGTTCAGATTATTCTTCGGATAACATTTTCAAACTTCTGCTTGCTGCAGAAAAAAGGAATAAATGTTACTTTCTCTGCTTCTGCAGTAATGTTGCAAAAGTTTGATTCGGATTTAAATTTTACTTCTATTTTTTTTGTTTTGCTGAATTCCGTCGTTTATAATGTTGGGCATTAAATAAGAGGCATTATGTAAATTAAAAATTGGATTTAGAAACTCAGTTGCATTGGCGAGCAGGTATGATTTTGTTGGATGATCATAATTTGAATACTTCCCGAAATCACGGCCCCAAAAAATAATGACTTAAAATAAACACCTAATGGGGTCTATCTGATGATGATCTGGAATCCTGGTAAAGGTTAGTCGAGGAATCTAGGATATGACATAAATAAAAAAAAACTACACAGCAAAAAGGAAAACGTATGACCATCCTGCTAATATTATTTATGCGAATATTTGGATGAAAGGTAAAAGGTGGTTAGCCTATTGCCATCAACCGGGCACAAATCCAGACTCCGCCTGCTACTGAGAATTTTACAAAGACCCAATAAAACTGCTCGACCTGGGAATTGAACCCAGAACCTCATGACTACTGAGTAGTCACGCTCGGAACCACTAGACCAACGAGGCAATCCGTTGTACTTTTTAAACTTTCGCGATTCCAACACATAATTATTGTATTCAAACGGGACTTAATCGCGCAAAAAATATAATATTAAACTTGATCGAAACGTCGAGGTAAATAAATATTATAATTTTAACACGATTAAGTCCTGTTTGAATTCAATAATTATGAGGCAGTCTGTGTTATTAAAAATGAGAAAGTACAAGTTCGTAGGCTTAGTAAGTTTCTTCGTTAAGGAATGGGGTGAAAAGTAGCTCGCAATGGTTCATGTAATATACGCATTAGCTGTGCATTGCTCATTTCTTCCTCCGTCCCGATGATAGGACCACTGTAGTTCAAGAGTCTAACAGACACACAAGCACACTCCGACGCGCTCGACCGCCTCGTTATAGACCTCACCGGCGAGGTCCCCGTCCGTCGCGAAATATCTCATCATGTCCGCCCCGACCCTTGCTCGAGCCGGCCCGCGCCGAGCTAGTAGCTTTTAATTCGACCCTTAATAATAAGGAAACTGATCTGATCCAGCTAGTCCCTAGTTGTCCCCTCAGCAACGCCCTAAGCCGAGGCTCGTGTCCCGCAGGGGACGCCCTTAGTGCTGTGTTGCTTAGTTTGTAGTACCTAATATAAAATATGCTCTGGCTGGAGGCATCAAATTGTTTCGCCATAGCTATTGTTCGGTTACGCAGATCAAACCCCTATGGGTTAACTGCAAGAGGACACGACCAAAAAAAAAGCTCATTTCTTACCAAACATGGCGGACACACTGCCGTGTGTTTCGAATGTAGAGAAAAATATGAAAGTAATATTTTCAAACCACTGTCTACGAACACAGGCGAATCGTAACCATCCGTATAGGTATCTAACTAACCGTACTAACCTAGTCTACGTATTGAATACAAATTCACGATAAACATTTCATTTTTCCTTTCACAATGTCATAACCATATTTACCTAGTTAGTTACATATGGGAATTTCTTGTGATTGCAATATTATTTTTAGGTTTATTTTATTTTAGTCTTAATAGGGGTTAAATAATCAGCACAGTTTTATAATTTTAATATATTATTTTTGATGTTTATCGTAGACCAATCTTTGATTATTGGGAGAGGGTTTTACATAATTATGATTCGATTTAAGATTTGTTATTTTGTTAACTAAAATTATAGTATAATAACTTTCATGAGACACATCCATATTAATTATTGTTCAACGGTTATTACTCACTTGCATTCTTCGGGCAACATGCAATGCGGTCTAGCGCCAGTTTGACTCGCGACATCGCCGCGGCCTCAGCTCATGACTAAGGGCTCCGTTCGAGTTCGAAACTAGTCGGGCAATCCCGAAGAATGCAAGTGAGTAATAACCGTTGAACAATAATTAATATAAAATTATAGTATTTCACTTAACATGAAAAACATGTTTATTTGGCGTCTTTCCTCGTTTAATATTTTAATTCTTGCTTAGTGGAGAGTAATGAAGAAGAAATAATGATTGAAAGAAAGAAAATTATTTCTATTAGTTTCACAGCGAATTAGTTACTAAATATGAACAATCTAATGCTTTCCACTGGCCTTTGCAAGTTGAAATAAAATTTGTATAGGTACTGAAAACATCACTTACCGCTCTACTCTCAAATAATAATGATTGTTTATATAAATACCTTCTTTACACTACTTTTGACACTTAACATTGTACTGTTTCTAACTCTATGTTAGAATTATTCAATATTTAACATTTTACATTTTATATGATTATTATTGTATTTAATTATTATTTCACATTCTAATTAAATTATTGGTTATATGACATATCTATCAACGCCATATAAATGTGAATGTGAGTATTGTGTAGAATTTGTTTAAAGTTATAATTTATTTATTTGTCAGGCGGTTTTGAGATCTTTCTGTGGCCTACGCAAATGTCCTGCCGATCTGGTATCTTGCGACGGGTCGTTGAGCTCCCTAAATTGTGGTTGAGCTACACGATGACTGATGCATACATACCGTTGGTTAGGACAGGTCAGCTCAAAACAGCTATGGCTCTTTCTTCAAAAGGCCATCCCAGACCTATCCCTACAAAATTACACTCATATGTTGAATAAATAATTAATATTAATTATATTTGGACTTTAAAAGAGACGTTGACCTCTGAGTTTGTTTCGGCATTTCTTCTCAGAGCTACTCAGACAGGAAATGCCGACGCCATCTACTTTAAAAAAATGTGACTTGTAAAAGTGTCTTTAACATATGTATTTACAGAAACAAATATAATTTATCATTTATCAATGTTTATTATTATTTTATCAATAGGTAATACATCTCTATCACTCAATCACAATTAAAAATTAGGTTTACTCGAAGTTAATAGGTAATTATTTAATGCAAATGATCTATCATTGGTTGGAAATGAGCTTAAGGTGATGTCATTGGTCATCAGTGAAATGAGGATGAAAAAGAAGAATTTTACATAACCAGCCTGTAGTCCTACCGCAGGCCAAAAGCCTCTTCTTATATCTTTAACCTTTCGGCTCAGTAACGTACAGATCTGTACGTTGTAACAATAAAAATCTATTGTGTCTGCTAATGACTGACGCAACAGCTTCAGCACGCTAGCTCATCGAGACTTGGTAATTTAAGAATTCAAGTCTAGATATCTTTAAAATATATTCCTTCATCATATGTTAGTGATATTCTTTATTTATTTATTGTTTCACAATGTAAAATCTAAAATCTGTTAAAAAATACATGATTCTTGTAAATAATAGACAAAATACGAAGCGTCGGCGCCGAACTAGGTGAAATACGTGTATCTCAGCGAGTAGCGCCGAATCCCACAGATATAATTATGGAGTTACATGTAAGTTTGTTAGAAATTGTGATACAAGCAGAGTATGTCTCGACCTGCAACCCCTTTAGATAATACAGGCTTATCCTGGTATGCGTGTGTCAGTACACAGTGCAGTGTGTTATTTATTGGATTATAAATGTCCAGGTAACGTGGTTGATTTTGCTACAAATGTTTCTTTCAGTTTATTTCATGCCTTATCTCTAATACAATACACAGATCCATTAAATAGAAATCCAAACAAAATTGTCCATTAAAACTCCAGTGAATTAACTCGACGTCGTATCAAAGTATTTGTCCAATTAAATTGAATCGAAGTAAAATATTATCAATGGCTTTGCTCTAGTACTGCAAACAGCTCTCTTTGAAGAGTCCTATAGGAAGCTCCAACTAATACTGTAAACGTTTACAGTGCTACTTCCTTTTTCCTTTTCAGTTTGTCTAAAGGTTCAGCCATATGTAAGGTTGTTTCTTTAATTAATTGTTAATTTACATTAACAGATCATAGACTTACTCTTGAAAATATTACCAGTCGATTGACATTGGTAATATGTCAGTTCATACTTTTAAATACCAAAATGTCTTAAAAATAATTAAAGAATCGGGGTACTAATAAACTGATATGCTTTAAAATTATGGTAACTATGATGTAGGTAATTTATTTTAACATTTATTATTGTTTTATGGCACTGATTTAATATTGGAATTGGATTGGAATTGGTATTAACTTCAAGAGTAACCCAGTAAGAATTTCATTGGAAGTTCAAGAACGCTACACGTACTGCAGTGACTGTGATGGGAAACCTATGGCCCACAGTAATAAAATAAAATAATAAAGGTGTTGATCTGAAATTTGATGAGCAAAGTCTAATAAAATTACGTACTTAAAAATTCTAAGGTTATTAACGAGTTTTTCAGAATCAACCCCCCGAACGGGTCTAAGAATAATTTGTTGGCATCGGCGTCAATTCTAATGTAGTAAACTAAACTAAATTTAGTTCATTGCTGTCTTTTACTAACCGTTACTACAAGAACGGGACGGGATGACGTCAAATTCAAATTTAATCATGTCAAACTACACTTGCCACACAATTATCGTTTGACATCTTTAATTTTAGTGGCTACCTAAAACTGTGCATCCTATAAACGTTTAGAGATATAAATTTGACGAGACTAATAATACATTCAAGAATGTATTATTAGTATTATCATGCAAGACGATAGTTTAAAAATTAGTATTAATCATAACAGCATCCCGCCTGTATTCCCCGAAGGGGTAGGCAGAGGTGTACACAGTACATCCATATTTCACCAATGCTGTTATTAAGTCCCATGTAATAGGTGGTGAGTCTATTGCCATTAACCGGGCACAATTCCAAACTCTGGGCTGCGACTGAGAATTTCCTTACAGAAAAACTCAATAACACTTTGTCCGACCCGGGAATGGAACCCGAGACCTCGTACTTGGCAGTCGCGCCTGGGACCGCTAGACCAACGAGGCATTTAAGTAGGTAGTAAGTTAGTATTAGACATGGACTTATACTGTTGCTACTGGTCTTGGACCAAAAAAAAAAAAAACAAAGTGCTTGAAAGTCTAAATAAACTAAGGAGACACTCTCCACACTAATTAATCAACGATGCTTAAAATGTAGTTAGAATGTGTGTTCTTCCGCTAGTGTGTACTAAGCTTTACCTTCCATGTTACTGGAATTAATCTAATTGAAAAACTTTGTTTGGTTTAGTGTGCATATCAGATGGGTATGTTTGTCCGTCCAACTGCGTGTTGAGAAACTTCTAGAACAATGTTAGATAGAACTAACAATGCAAGGAAAAGTTATTTAAAACACACGCAGGACTTTGTCGCAATGCAAATTTAAAAGCAACGTGTGTAATAAAGTATTACTATTTCATTATATGAATCTATATTTTTTCATAGCAGAATACACTTCAAACGAAAAATATTTATTTTTTGAATTAGACATAAAATAGAAGAAAATTCTTAAAACGTTTATAAAACTTAGACGTTAGAAACTATAACTAAGCAAGATTTTTCAATACCCTTCCTATTTCACTATGTAGGTGTAGGAATTGGAAGGCTTTGGGAAGGGTCTTTTTATTGAGGCTCTTGGCATCGAGGTCTGCTAACCGATGCTCTTCAAAAGCCGCCCCAGCCTTATGAACAGAACTGCGCCACTCTTGTCTCTGTTGTGTGTTATGTATGAATGTATGTAAAATTATTTTTAATAGTTAAAGATAAATCTTTGAAAAGCTTTAACGCATGCTTGGCTTATATTTTTAATACTTATATATTTCCAATACTTGTCAACAAAGAGTGTACTGTTTGCAGTTTTTTTAGGACCGTAAACATAGTATTGCTGTATACATCTTTCATCACTATCAGCAATCATCTGTCTTCATTTCCTTCCTATCCATATTATCTTTCATATAATTTATGTCCATAATAAGGAAAATTTCTTCTACAGAACCAATAAAAAGTTTACGAAGTATTTCTTAAAATCGAATTTCTTTTAAATTTTAAGAATCCAAATTGGACGGGCGTTGCCACGGGTGGAACTAAAGTGAAACTAAAAAACACGGACAAAGTAAGGAGGAGTGAAAATTGAACTCATTCAGAGTACCGTCTTCGTTGGAGATACGCTTTGCTTTCACGGATAAGGGACTTTGTACAATAGTAAGTACAAGAAGTTTTGGATCAGTTACTGTTGAACTTTTTAAATGCGTGACTAGTATTTTGTTTCGTTTGTGATATTCTGGTTTCGATTTATTTCTGAGTTAGTTCATTGATATGGGATAGATTTGATTGGTCTCCAAGAACTGAAATGTTTGGCAAAGCTATAATTGATTGTACAAGATTATAATAAGGCTTCTTAAACTATTTTCAAAACGTCATCATTTTCAAATATAGTTACGCCATTTTTTTTTTATTTAAAACACTTTATCATAGGGACTTAATGTCCCCTACATATTTCTACCACTGTTTTGATGAAGATCTTTCGTTACTCACCTTCTCAGAAAGGAAATGCCTTGGGAATAATTTATTGCGTGTCGCCGCCGGTTTTCCCAACTTTGACCTTTTCCTTAAGATATAAGGTCTATTTTTATTTGTTTGTTTCGAGTCCTACTTTTAACCAATCACCAATCATCTTTCCTTTTGTTCATCACGAACATTGCGAGTAACAATTCTTTGCTAACAAATAATATCAGATGCTAGAATGATAATCTTCGCTGTTTTATCTTTTCCGGAATAGATATCGAAAGAGTATTGAAGAGAATAGATTCCGTATTAGAGACGAATTAAAAATGTAGTTTACCTATTTGGCAGTAAAATGGAACACATTTATCTATTTAGTAATTTAATTACACATTATAACACCAATGACAGATATTAAAGTACATAAAGATTGAGAATCGAGATGATGAGACAAAAATTATCAATAATTGTGAACATTAGAAGAAAATTCAAATAGTAAGTAAATAAAAACACAAGTACATTTAACTAAAGTCTATCAAATCCATACATATTTTAGGGAATCTGCCTTTCACAAAATTCAAATTCAAATTTTTTATTCTGTAAATAGGTCTTTACAAACTCTTTTACATGTCATTTTTTAATCTAGAAGGCGCCGGTATTTCCTATCTGACTACCTCGGAGAAGAAAAACCGAAACAAACTCAGAGGTCACTGTCTCTTTTAAAGTCCAGACATCATCTTTATGGTTATGTGAGCGTAATCATGTAGGGCGTCTGGAAAGGTCTTTTGAAGAAAGAACCGTAGCAATTTTAAGTTGACCAGTCCTAACTGACGGCACACATGCATCAGTCACCGTAAAGCTCGAACCATAATTTAGGGAGCTCAACGACCTGTCGCAAGGCGATACCAGATCGGCAGGACATTTGCGTAGGCCATACAAATACTAAAAACTGCCAGACAGTTACAAATCTAAAAGAAAGGGAATATATAACCGACATGATGCTCACATTCACAAATTTCTATTATTATATTCAAAATGTAAAAATATATTATGATTTAATTAAAATGTCAAGTTAAATTTTATTACAATGTCAAAGTAATTGTTGTCAGAGATAAACAATGTCAGATTTAAACAAAGTCAAAAACAACCAATCTCAAAAAAATTTGAACATTATTAAATATTGTTCCATATCCATAATATTATTTTTAATAGCAGATCAATCCCATGCATTTTTGTCGTATAAATATTCCGAAATTGTGTAATACCCTTTTTTTAAAAGTTTGGTTTTGATAACATTTTTAAATTTATTTACAGGTAAATTTCGGATATCAATGGGTAATTTATTGTAAAAGCGTATACACTGACCCATGAACGAGTTGCTTACTATGTGGAGACGAGTACTATGAACGGCAAGGTTGTGCTTACTTCTAGTATTCACAGCATGGACATCTGACAATTTGATGAATTTTGTAATGTTTTTACATACATACATTAAATTTTCATATATGTACTGGGAAGCAAGAGTTAGAATATTAATTTCTTTAAATTTTTCCCTGAGGGAAACTCTTGGGCCTAAGTTGTAAATAGAGCGAATAGCCCTTTTCTGCAAGACAAAGATGATATTAATGTCAGCCGAGTTTCCCCAGAGAAGAATTCCATATGACATGATGCTATGGAAATAACTGAAATAAACAATCCTGGCCGTATCTACATCAGTTAAATGTCTGATTTTTTTAACAGCAAATGCGGCTGAGTTAAGTCTAGCTGATAGTTTTTCTATGTGCGGACCCCACTGTAATTTGCTGTCAATAGTGATTCCAAGAAACACAGTAGACTCAACAGGGTCCAACTCCAATCCATTTAATGTTACGTTAGATCGTACCTGTTTAACATTTGGCGTTGAAAATTTAATACATTTAGTTTTTTTCTCATTAAGGAGAAGATTGTTAACATTAAACCAGTGAACAACTTTGGAAAGTGCATTGTTTACTTCGTCATAATTGAGTAACTGTCGTTTAATTTTAAAAATTAAAGACGTGTCATCTGCAAACAGTACAATTTCATGATTTTCTTTAATGTAATTGGGCAAGTCGTTAATATAAATGAGGAACAAAAACGGACCAAGAATTGAACCCTGCGGAACTCCCATGGTGACCGCAGATCCTGAAGATTTTGTGCCATTAACATCAACCCTCTGAATTCTATTATTATTAAAATATAGTACACATAAACTATCATTAAATTAATCACATTCAAGTGCAGTGCCAACCAGTGGGGAATGACTACGGGACACTGTGCGCCACTGTGGTGCTGCGATTTTTTTTTGCCGTTGTGAAGGCCTGTGCCGTAAATAATTTTCGGGGACATATAATGTACACAAAATATTGTGTAGTTCAGGGGAATCTATTATGTTTGTGATTTTAATAGCAATAAAGATTTGATCTCTGGCTCTACGTAGGTTACATAAATTAATAGTATCCGTAATTTTTTTCTGTACAAAAACCTTTGGAACCTTTTTGGACTTGTTCAATGCCTAAAACATAAGAGGATTCATAGGGATTCCAGATGACTGCAGCAAACTCTAACTTTCTTCTAACAAGGGTGTTAAATAACAATCTAGTCGTGCTATTATTAAGGAAATCACGTGTATTGCGCCCGAAAAATGCTAGGCGCCTATACTTACAATTTTTCAAGTGTTTCCTTGAATTAAAAATAATAGACATTCCGTGTCATCACTCTTCCAAATGAGCTACCATGTAGTTTATCTTTATATTTATTTAGGAATCATTTACATATTTACTAAACTCAGCGTTACCACTTTGCAGTTGTAAGGCGCCGAACGACATCCCAATTGGTCAGTTTCCTTAAAAAAAAATGTAAATTATTTACTTAAGCATTAAATGGCCATATTAGACGTGTAAAAAAATAATAATTATATATTTCATTTATTTATTTCACAAAAGACATTTTACACGTTATGCTGAATTATATACATAATATATTAATCCCAGATAGATTTGAAGGATTAAATTAATTCTGAAAGTATGTAAAGTGGTTCACTATTCCAACAAGTACTTATGCACGTTTCTTTACTCAATTGGCAAAAGGCTACCTGCCTATTCGTCGTCACGTAAATACGACTCCTCTATTTGTGTTTCCTTCACTTTTTTTTTTTTTTTTTTTTTATGTTATAGGGGCAAACGAGCAGACGGCTCGCCTGATGGTAAGCGATTACCGCCGCCCATGGACACCCGCAACACCAGAGGAGTCACAAGTGCGTTGCCGGCCTTTTAAAAAGGAGTACGCTCTTTTCTTGAAGGTTTGAAGGTCGTATTGGTCCGGAAATACCGCAGGCGACAGTTCATTCCACAGTTTTGTTGTGCGAGGCAGAAAGTTTCTAGAGAAACGCACAGTTGTGGACTGCCAACCATCTAAATGATGGGGATGGAACTGCTGTCGCGTAGAACGATGGCGGAAAGAGGCGGCAGGGATCAGTCCGAACAATTCCTCGGAGCACTCCCCATAGTATAGGCGATAGAAGATGCATAGCGAGGCCACATCTCTACGCAGCGCCATGGGGTCTAGCCGGTTTGAAATATCTTGGCAGTCGAATATACGAATCGCTCTCCGTTGGATGCGGTCCAGAGGGAGAAGCTGGTACTGGGGTGCCCCTGCCCAAAGATGAGAGCAGTATTCCATGTGAGGCCGGACCTGCGCCTTATAAAGTAGTAGGCGGTGGGCCGGAGTGAAATACCGTCTCGATCTATTGAGTACACCAAGCTTCTTGGAGGCTAGCTTAGTCTTACCCTCTAAATGGCCGCGGAACTGGACTTCGCTCGATATGTCGACACCAAGTATTCCAATATAGGCTGAGGCAGTTAATGGGGTGCTCTCAAAACGAGGAAAAACAACGAATGGCAGTTTTTTAGCGGTGAATACGCAAACTTGTGTCTTTGTGGGATTAAATTGGACCAAATTAAGTCTACCCCAATCTGAGACTTTCTCCAAAGAGGTCTCAATTTCAGACACAAGTTTGTTTCGGCTCTCGATGACGTTTTCCCGAGAAATATTAGCGCCACCGGTATAGAAAGCATCGCCTGTGCTATCATCCGCATAACAATGAGTGCCGCTGATTTGCAACATGTCATTGATATGGAGGAGGAACAGAGTAGGCGATAGCACACAGCCTTGAGGGACACCAGCATTTACAAACATGGAGTCGGAGCATTCACCGTCAACTACGACCTTTATGCTTCTGTCTGCAAGAAAACTGGTGACCCATTGGCATAATTTCTCGGGAAGCCCATAGGAAGGGAGCTTCGAAAGAAGCGCTTTGTGCCAGACCCGATCGAAGGCCTTCGCCATGTCCAAACTGACCGCCAAGGCTTCCCCCTTAGTCTCAATCGCCTGTGCCCAACGATGTGTCAGGTATACTAGAAGATCACCAGCCGATCGGCCTTTACGAAAACCGTACTGCTGGTCATCAAGCAGCTGATGATCCTCTAAATATCGAAGGAGCTGGCAGTTGATAATGGACTCCATTATCTTCGAGAAAAGGGAGGTTATGGCTATCGGTCTATAGTTGGACGGATTTGAGCGGTCGCCTTTTTTAGGGATCGGGTGGACTAATGCTGTCTTTCCTATTGATGTCGGGATTATGCCAGAATAGTAAGAGAGCCGAAAAAGACGTGTTAAAACTGGTGCCAACTCTGGAGCGCACATCTTCAACACAATAGGAGGGATTCCATCAGGCCCATTCGACTTATGGATATCGAGGGATAGAAGTGCTAAACGCACTGCGCGTTGGTGGACCCGAATATCCGGCATAGAGCCCTCGAACCGCGGTTTGGTAGGCGGCTCTTGTCCCCCGTCATCCAAGGTCGAGTTGGACGCAAAGAGTTTGCCCAGAAGATCGGCTTTCTCCTTCGCGTCGTGGGCCAACGAATCATTTCCTATGTGTAGAGGTGGAAAGGATGGCTTACAGAAATTTCCTTCGATAGCTTTGGCGAGAGACCAGAACGCACGAGTTCCCGAAGGAAGGCGCTCAAGCCTCTCGCCAACTCTGCCGATGTGCTTAGACTTCGCCCTTGCAATTTCTCTTTTGAAGGACCTGGAGGCAAAGTTATACTCCTTTTTTAATGCGCTGGTATTTTCATCCCGTGCCACCACTGCATCAGCCCAGGCTTGGTAAGCTTCCTGCTTCCTGCAAGAAGCCTTTTTGGAAGATGGACCAAACCAAGGCCTAAATTTGCCACTCATGGGAACCACAGAGGATGGAATGAAAAGTTCCATACCCTGTAGCACCACATCAGCGACAGAATCAGCAACGGCGTTGGGATCATCCGGCGAGAAGCATATTTGTCTCCAGGGGTAGGACGCAAAGAAGGACCGCATCCCATCCCAATCTGCTGACTTGTAGTGCCACACACGGCGGCTGCGTGCAACTCGCGATCGCGGCGAGCACGTGACAGGCACAGTACTCCGGACAAGGCAATGGTCTGAGGAACCAAGTGGTGCGCCTACGGCTACGCGGTCCGGATGAGAAGTCAGCAGAAGGTCCAACAGTGAAGGCTTCTGGCTCTCCACATCTGGTATTCGTGTGGGCGTGGTAACCAGTTGTGTCAGGCCATATGCCAGGGCGAAGTCGTGAACAGATCTCCCCGCATGATCGGTCTTACTGGAACAGAGCCAGTCGGCATGGTGGGCGTTAAAATCGCCAAGCAAAACGATCTCTGCTGACGGGATCTGCTGCTGCACAAAGTCCGAAGCCATTTGGATGTGCTCAATCAGTCGGTCAGTTTCGGTATCACCGCTATGGGACCTATAAAGGCACGCATAGACGCGGGGATGGTCGTCACTATCTATACGAAGCCATAAGGTGGAGTGGTCCCTACCTTCAAGATTCCCGAGGCGACGAGAACTGATATCGTCTCTGACATACACGCACACTCCGGCTTTGGACAAAAAGGAGTGTTCAAGTCCGTACCCAGGGTAGGTAAGGTAGGTAGTGTCCACTGGAGACGATATCTGCGTCTCGGTTAGGAAGAGCAAGGCTGGCTTTACTGTCTCTAGATGGTGATGAACAGCATTAAGGTTGGTATGTAATCCCCTGATGTTGCAGAAGTCCACGGCTAGCGTGGCAGGGGGTGCCAAGGTATTTCTGCTCTTGCAACGGGCGTTTGTGAGCGCAGTTTTGCCCCCCCCAGAATACGAGGGGCGGCCTGGGCGTCCACGTTTAGGTGCGTTGTGTCCTGAACGCGGACGTCCAGAGAGGGATTCTCCAACGCTAGCGCAGTCGGTACCCTCCTGGGGTAGCAAACGATTTTTCAACTGCGCCATCATAGGGGGGGTTGGGGGTTTGGGCCTCCGGTACCCTCACTCACTCGGCGAAACAAAACGCAACAGTTGTTTCACGCCGGTTTTCTGTGAGGCCGTGGTATCACTCCGGTCGAGCCGGCCCATTCGTGCCGAAGCATGGCTCTCCCACGGTATAAACTTTTACGCTCTATAACTTTTAACGCTCGACTCTATCTCATTAAAGAGTGAAAAAAAATTGTTTAACGTACCTGGTTTGTTAGGGATAGTAAATGAAGTAACATTTTTTGCTTTATACGCATGTGCTAATAACGAAAACGATTAACTCATACAATAACTCATATCATTGGATAACTAACAATGAATGCAAAATAGTTCTTAACTTTTTCTTCCGCCTAAAAGCTAATTTCAAGCCGCTTGTATGCCTCTGGTTTGGCTTAAAAATTACTTTGTTATTATATCTAGAGGAATTAACGCTCTCTCGGTTAAGCTGTTCCTTACAATCAAAGTATTTCTAGAATAACTCTTTTTTATACTATTATTATATATATTATTTTCATTAATATTCTTTATCCTTTATATGGAAACTTAGAGTTCGCATCATCGTCAAAAAATTGTTTTCATGCCGTCAACTACCATATTTTAAAGGAAAAAAGTATTGTTGCTGTAAAGAAACTTTAACCATTTCATTGCAGTTAATTGTTTTTCTTTCAATGTGAGAGGGAACTAATATTATTTATTTAGGGATCGAGCTAAATTAACTTTGAGACTGTACAATTTCTATTTCCTAACAATAAACCTTTATAAATGTGATATTTTCTGTAAATAGATGTATCTTTTAAAAACGCTTCAGCAGTAAGATGAGCATTTCCTACTCCAAGAAAAGCATTTCCTAAAATTTTATGTAAATAACAATTTAGGAAATATTAATAGTCCATGGACAAAAAATCTGGACAAGAAATGTGAACCGATAAAGGTTAACATTTCTTGTCCAGATTAAGACACTACAGATACATTACACGATAGTTCGTTCAATATCTTTTCGTCTTCAAATACCCCTACTACATACCAACATTCGTGTACTCAAAACACCATATAAACGCAGAGGATTTAAATATATCATCAGCTACAAATGGAAGGAAAACATCAAGAGTTGAGACGACTCTATTGTAAATAAATTAATAATTTATTCTAAACGTGTTGTCCCTACGAATAGCGACATTTGCCGCCATGTTGCGCCTGAACCTTTACAAGATGGATACGGAATGTATAAATAATACAAGTCTGTTTGTTCTACTGCAGGGTACCACCGATACTGCTTAGGGGATACTCGGGAATGGGAGCATAAAGTGCAGCTATGTATCGAAGGGGGGTTATGGGAATCTGTACTTCCTCCCTCGAGTTATGTCAAAGCATGATATGGCATGATCGTCTGGAGTTCACGGTGTCCTTTTTCTTGTACGCTAAGGTGGGTGTGGTTTTAGAAGTTGTAGGCGTCTAGCAGGCCCCTCCGCCGTCGGTTAGAGGATATTCATTAGAGTCTTTTTATTTGCCCTTTAATGGAACAATCGAGGTTACACATATTGGATTATATATATATTCTTTTGAAATTATTAATGTACAGAAGTTAAAGATATTGATAAAACAAGCCATGAACGTGTAACCGATGCTCAAAAAGACTGTTTTTTTTTATTATTTATAGGCTTGCGTTTGACCGCCATCTCCCCGATGTTAAGTGATGATGCGGTCTACGATGGAGCATGCTTGCCTAGAAGAAACCGATTAATCCACTCTATATTTTATTTGCTGTAATCTCACATTTAAGTGTACCAAAAATTCAGCCATGTTATACCCTTAAAAATTGTGATATATGATTTATATTAATCAAAACAAATTCATAACATCATGTCAGACACATTATAAACCCTTGCTAGTACATCAAAAAGCGAATGAAAAGCATCCTGTAATTTCATATCATCTGATACGGGGAAGCCAAAAAAACATATTTTTTCTTTTCGAAAGTAATCTCCTTACGCCATGTATGGAACATACGAGCATTAGATATAACGTCTTCACAAAAATGAGATCATTTATGTAAATGTGTTCCTTCACGTAATGTGGGTAGGTAGACAAGCTGTAGAAATAACAAGGATATATTGTATTCCACCTGCTTTTGTATATGGGTTTTGTTTTTAATGTTGAATGCTTAAGCCTAGAATGTTTTGTATGATATAAAATATTTATACAGCGTTGCAAATCTCAATTAATGTATGGATTACGGAGTGCTTGGCATGGTCGATATGTAGATTGGTGACTTCCAGGAGGAATCATCTGTCGGTAATGGTCGTTAAGCTAAATCAGAGCCTTCCAAAGAGCCTGAGCAATTCTGTCACGTTTTAAAGTTACCTCTCAGTCAGAGGTCGAGATGGCTTAGTTGGTCAGAGCGCCTGGAGCATCTATCCGGGAGGCGCAGGTTCGAATCCTGTTCGCGACCGTATTCTTTTTCCATTTAATATTGTAACTTTAGAGTTCGCTAAGCATGCGTTAATGCTTTTTCAAAGACATATCTGTCACGTTTTCTCCTAATTGAGCTAAAGACAGAAAATAAAGATAAAAAATTAAAGTTATATACTTACAAAAAAAAAAACCCTTTGGCTCACCCCCGCACAAATACGTACTTCATAACAATAAAAATCTATTGTGTCTGCTAATGAGTGAGCCAACAGCTTTAAGCTTATATGTATTACCCGGGATAATGTAAGGAATCTAACGATACCTCATACGTCGAAATAGGTATTTAGAAGTTATGGTAGAATAAAGAAACTCACATTCATGTAACCCTAAAAACACAACACGCCTTTTTTGGGCGGTCGTGTAAAAAGAATAAGAATGTCTGTCAACGTGATTTTATTCACAGCCGCTATGCTGAGGGTAGTTCGTTGAAACCTGTATGTAGCTGTATCGTACATTAAACTGCAGTTTGTGTATATTAAAAAACCAACGCAATATACTTCGCTCTTTTACAGTTAAAACAGACACGTCAAAGACAATGCCGTTTGTATGGCTAAGTACTGGTCTAACAAAATATAAAATGCCATTGATTGACACGATAAAAAGCAGAAGACCCTATGATGTTATCGAGCACCTTCAAAATAGTCGCTTACAAATTAAAGGAAAGACAAAGGAATTTTTAGCGTTCCATTCTTTGTAAAAAGAGGTGTCTAGGTTTTGGGATTACTTTGTGTTTGTCTAGGAATTCAGTCTGGTGAAATGGTGGTTTGAATGGAGGACAAGGAATTTGATTTACCTAAAAGCTTTGTTGTATCATACGGCTTGTAACAGAAAGGGTAGACTTATCTATAAACACGAGATACCTGATTGATCTAGTATCCTCATGCTTGTATTCCTCGAACGGTAGGCAGAGGTACACTTACAGCTATTAAGTGACATGTAAAACGTGATAAGCGTATTGCTATCTACGTGGCACATTTCCAAAAATTGTTACTGAGTATTTCCTAACAGAAACATCCAATAACAGTCGGCCAAACCCAGGGCCTCATGCTTAGCAGCCGCGTTTGCAACCACTAGACCAACGAGGCAATCTAGATAAGACAACTCGGAAATTAATGGGTTTCAGTAATCACAGTGCCATTATTGCTTGATACATTATTTATGACTAGCTGATGCCCGCGACTTTGTCTGCCTGACAAGAATCTTATATAACTAGTTGATAATGTATATGTGTGCCAAATATCACCCAAATCCGTTCAGCCATTTTTGCGTGATTGAGTAACAAACATAAAAATGTAACTTTCATGATTTCTACATTAATTGATGTGAAAATAATGAATACACAGATTTCGCGATTGAAATAATGATGCGGTCATTAAATTTATACAAACTGCACTTAAAATTCGCAAAGCAGGAATTAATAAATTATTATGTGGTTTCCTTAATTATGGATTTTAATAGCCATTAGCATTTGTAGGATTGGCATTGGGTATTAATTAATAGATATTTTCGTAGTTGAAATATTATTAAATTATTAATGCACTTATTTTTAAATAACCACATACCTATATACATATATTTTTTTATGGGATAGGGGGCAACCGAACAGGCGGATCACCCGATGGTAAGCGATTACCATCCGCCCATGGACACCCGCAACCCCAGAGGTGTCGCAAGTGCGTTGCCGGCCTTTTAAAAGGTTTGTGCCTCCGGTACCCTCACTCACTTAGCGAAATACAAAGCAAGCGTCTTTCTGTGAGGCCGTGGTAGGTATCACTTCGGTCGAGGCGGCCCATTTGTGCCGAAGCATGGCTCTCCCACGGTAAAAACATATCTACTTTTTTAAATATTACTTAATTTATACAATGAAATAATGAGGGTGCTGTCGTGGTGGCCAAGTGGCTTGCCTCCTGAGCCACAAGTAGTGGGTAGAAATCTGTCATGTACCAATGTGATTTTTGCAATTTCATATGTGACGTTCTTAGTTATTCTAAGACAAACGGTATGTCCTGTCTGAAATCGCCCAACCGCAGTGACCTAGTGTGGTGCATAGATAATACACTAGTTTGGTTATCAATGCTCGTTCTCTGTTGAGAAGAGGCCCTTGCCTTGGTGTTGTTTGATTATGATATATTATATTCATAATTCAAAAGCCGTTTTCTTTTTCTTATTTTATCAATACTATTAAATAAATAAGTACGTCATTAATGATATTGATATGATAATTAACAAAATGAAAGTGAAGACTTATTTATAAACATCCCTAAATTTTCAAAATAAGTCCTATTGAGATTCTCACCTCTTCTTACCCCCGCAGGGAATACGGGCGTGATGTTATGTAATATTATGTTACGTTTATTATTATACGTAATTAGGTGCTAGTGTCCAAAGTGTGAAGTTGCGCATGAAAGACCCAAGGCGGCGACGTACTGTGCATGGGCGCACGCGCCTTGTTGTAGTATCTGTGCAGGCTAACTATGGCCGGCCCGCACATATGACAGTTTCCCTCGATACCATCGAAGGACCAGGGCCTTCCGAGGTGACGTTGAATGCAGTTGCTATCCCGGACCCCGGTAAAGGTCCCGCATAGCGACCATGATGGATTTTCCACACACATAGACACAAAAAAAAAAGAGTTGTCAGTGAAAGTACGGGATGCAGCTATGTATTTGGACATTTTGAAATAAACTGTTGCTAAAGTTATAATATTAAATGGAAAAAGAATACTATTAATATTATAACTTTAGAGTTCGCTAAGCATGCGTTAATGCTTTTTCAAAGATTTATCTTCAAACAGTTGCTAGTAATTCTCGGTATTCTAGCAACAAACAAACGCATCCAACTATTCCATTGTTAGTAAAGGTTCAAATGAAGCTAACAACACGTTTGGGAATTTCTGATTTATTGTAGTGTTGCAATTTTGTACTGTATTTAGTTTTGTTGCCGGAGATTAATTTCCTGCTTCTATTTCGTAATTATACCCAGAGGTGTGTTAGAGAAGCCACTAATGGCTGATATTTCAACGATGAGCAAAAGCTTTTGTATAAGTCGTAAATTGGTAAATAAATAATAAGGATGTCGAACATTGCCGACGCGATGATCTAATTTTGACTCATCTCGATTATGGTGTATCAATGTAGGTACTACAAAGTGTCCATCAATTCGGTTGGCAACCGAGATAGCGAATAGGTTCGCTGAAGCTGTAAATACTAGTTTTCATCATCTGGAAACACACTTCCTTAAACCTTGACCTTCAAATAGATTCTATATCTATATTTAGCACCATGGTGTCACCCATTCCTGCCAGGGTCACAGTAATTGCCGCAACGAACCCGGGACCTCGGTAAAGGTTATAGTAGGACCGTGAGGTTTTTAGTCAGTAGGAGTCCGGCACAACGACCACGGTGGATTTTCCACACTCAAAAAAAAGGGTGGTGCCCATTCGATAATAAAGAATTTTCATCAAAAAAAAATTGAGTGTTGCCCATTCGATTATTATGAATTTTCAAGTGACTTGGATCATTTTACCAAACTCAAACTTTCCAAGTGCTATAGGTGAAAAATAAATAACCAGCCAATAACCGTTCCACTGCAGGGCAAGGGCTTCTTCCCATACAGATAAGGCACGAGCTTAATCATCATCCCAGTGGTATGAAAATGTTATATTTTTCACAGCAGAAACCACAGAATCCATATTTGAACTCCTTCAAAGGACGGGTTATTCAAAGAGAGAAAACCACTCCTCTCTTAATTTTCCGATGCAAACCATTCGGTTCTCTTTTGAAAGCATATTACATTTGCATTACGATTTCAAAAGAGTTCAATTAAAATTATTGTCAAGTGCATTACGAGAATAATGGTGGAGGTTCCGTACCATGTATCTTTGATTAATGCAAGCAACGCCATGACCTCATTAAAGTAGTAGAGTGATCTCTGGGTTCATGCTCTGAACGGACACATACATAGTATCATGCCTATATTCTCCGAGGCGGTAAGCAGAGGTGTACATAGTTATCCGCCCACATTTCACCAATGCTGTTATTAGCTCCCATATAATAAGTGGTGAGCCGATTGCCATCATAATAGAACATAGCATCACGCCTGTATTCCCCGATGGAGTAGCTAGAGTTGTACACACTCGTGCACCCCAATTCACGGATGCTGTTATTAGGTCCCATGTGATAAGGTGGTTAGCTCATTGTCATCAACCGTGCGCAATTCGAAGCTCCGGCCTGCTACTGAAAATTTCCTACCAAAAAACCCAATAACACCTTGCTCGACCTGGGGACCAAATCCAGGATCTTATGCTCAGGGGTCGTTCTTGTAACCACTAGACCAATGAGGCAGTTTGACTAATGAACAGAGACATGGTGGGAACCGAGAGTGCATAGGACGCTGTCGCTGTTGGGTTGGCGTTTGTCACCCGTTGTGGATAAGGTGATGCCTTCTAGAGGATATATACTAGGAAACGCCCCTATCTTTCCTTATAATTTTTGGTTACTTAATAAACGGCTCTTTAATACACTTACATGCAAAATATCGTCCCAACTCTTTCCTAACCTATTACTAGCGTTAACTGCTTCGCTATCCCTTACTATTTAAAACCAATTTCGTTCTAGCGAGTCATACTGCCTCGTTGGTCTAGTGGTCCCAAGTGTGACTGCTGAGCAGGAGGTCTCGGGTTCGATTCCCGGGTCGGGCAAAGTATAATTGAGTTTTTCTGTTAGGAAATTCTCAGTAGCAGCCCGGAGTATGTAATTGTGCCCGGTTGATGGCAATAGGCTCACCACCTATTACATGGGACTTAATAACAGCATTGGTGAAACGTGGGTGTACAATTATGTACACCTCTGCCTACCCCTTCGGGGAATACAGGCGTGATGCTATGATGCTATGCTATGAGTCTTAGGGCTCACAAAAAGCTAGTTGTTGTAGTCACCGTTATCGAAACCTATAAGGAGAACTATATAGTCTTCCATATCGGTTTCGATGTTACATGGGAATTATTAATTGAATCCGTGTAATATGGCAGTGAATGCATTTGCGTTTCCTGGAACCTGGTTAATATTGGTTATTATAAACTGACTGGTTTTAAATTTAAAAATAATAATGTGGGTGTACAACTGTGTACGCCCCTGCCTACCCCTTCGGGGAATACAGGCGTGATGCTATGTTATGTTATGTTTGTTTTAAATCCGAGTATAGAGTAGGAGTCTCGTAGAACGTACGTGATGTATTTTCCAAACTTGAAAAAAGTTTCCTTAGGTAGATTACCGGAAACACCCAGGAAAGCGCTAAAAAAACGCGCAATTAAACCAATTAATAATAATCTAGTAATGGATTGTGAACAGTAAAGTATTGAATGTTCCTTTTAGACTAGATTATCATTAATTGGTTTAGTTGCGACTTTTTTGAACCCTTTCCGTGATCAAAACCCTTCCACTCAGCCACGTAGAAATACGTACTTAATAACAATAAAAATCTATTGTGTCTCCTAATCAGCGAGCCAACGGCTTAAAGACCCGTTGTCGATGGTTTTAAAAAGTAAAGGAAAAATGTCTTTTTGTGTCGATTGTCAAGATTTGAACAAGAAAGAATGCTTTTAGTTTAAGTTTCGATTTCGTAAAATATGTAGGTATATTGGCATAGTTACGTTTTGATTATGTTAAACAGATTTTTCTAGTTTGAACCCCTTGTTTGAAATATACTAGCTGGTGTTTGCGATTTTGCGTGTACGACAAAAGGTAGTATATGTCCTTCTTCAAGGTCAAATTTATCTCTATAACAAAGTTGGTTTAGCGGCTTAGACATGAAAATGTACCACTCAAAGAGACAGATAGTAATTTTTGCAATTATAATATTAAGTTTCGTTGTAAAATGTATATGTATTAGAACTATGTATAGGTTATATACATATGTATTTAGTATTGTTTAACGGTTATTACTCACGCGTATTGTTCGGGTTTAATAGGTTAGGAAAGAAAAACATCACCAAATATTATGATTTTCTTCCTGCCTGTATCATCATCATCATCCGCCTGCCCATATCCAAGTTTATTTGGGGTCAGCGCAGCATATATTATTCTTCCATTTTCTAACTATTTTTGAAATCGTATGCTGCTAAAGTTTTGGAAATGTTTTATGACCAGCCGCCTGCCTGACGTCAACCCTCATTGGGAGTGCTGCTGGCTGTATCGTGGCTGCATTTATAGTGACATATCTTACATGCATACAAACACACACACTCCAAGTCAAACCGAATAAGACACTGAGTTTTTATATTTGAAGCTTCTTCTAATACAATCATCTGTTCACTTCTTGACTTGTTCGCTTTCTTCCACTTCCTCCCCATTTTCCATCAAACCCAGTTCACTTATATTATTTCCATTTCATAGTTTAATTTGTACAAAGACCATCCAACACTATGATAGAAATAACTCCATTATCTTTTTTATTAATCAAATTGGTTGACAAAGCCATTGGACCAAAAAGATTTTATTTCCAAGCAACGAAATCCGTTTAAGGACTGAATTAAAAAAATGGCCAAAGTAAATACGGATCTCTGAAAAAGTCGAAGTTTTCCCGCCAGTGGAGGTCATTATAGCTTTTAAAATGGCTGCCGATAGAAGCCGCATCCCAATTAAGGAGAAGCCTTGACATTTGCGAGAATTAACAAAATTATGGAGGTGTTAATATTTTACCATCGCTGAACTGAATTTAATATAAACAGCCAGATTATGTAATTTTTATTTTCAAGCGGTAGGTGCAATCCCTAAAAAAAATTGAGAATTTGTTTAAGAGAGTTTTGCACAGGGCCTGTACAACCACAATTGAAGGCTGGACGCTTCAAGAAGGAATGTCATAGTGAAACTATTGTTTCTTATAGCGTTTATATAGTCTATATCCTTTGAATTCTTAAGGCCATCGGCGAAATTTATAAAAAAACACAATATTTTTAAGACGGTCAAGTTTGCGCAGGGCAAACTTGACCGTCACTGATTGGCGACTGCATCAAACGCAATGCAGCGTTTTGACGTTCAGTCACGGAAGCCACATTGCGGTTTTCAGCCGCTTCAGTCGCTGTATCAAGCTTTCGATTATTAACTATACTTAAACGCTGATAGCTGATTTTAAGACAAAAATAATTAAACATTACTCAGCACATGCTAAACATTATTCCTATCACAGTCACACAACTATCAAATCACAAGTGCACGAAGGGACAGGAATTAGTCATGTTTATTTATCATAGCCTAAAAAAGCGAGTCTATACAGCCTTTAAGTATCTTAAAAATAATCCAAGTTCATACAGGCAAGAATTTTATATAACAAAGAATTCGGGGTTCCTAATCAGTATTCTGGCAGCGTATGGTTTTAACGTGAACTCCAGGTACGCAATTTCATGGCTTATCTTACACGGTGTCTACTCCGTGTTTGTGTACCAAAAGAAAAGGGGACATTGAATATTAACGTACGTACCTAGGTAATCTGAAATCCGAGGCCAAGCTCGCATTTAACCGACTGATATTTTTAATACTTTAGGCAGTCACCAATAGAAGATAGTGTTCCTTGATCGGTCAAAGTCCCATACTTTGACTTTCGAATCAGAGGTTCGAAAGTCAAAGTCAAAGTACTGGGGAGGTTTTTGATTACTGTCGTCTGCTAATCAAAAACCTCCCCAGTTTGATCTCACTGAGCATAATCCCATATGCTAGAAAGATCACATCAATCTCACTATAATTATGTGCCTATGAATTACATTGTTGAGCGAACAAAAAGTCTTTAAAAGTTTATCTTCATCTGTTTGTCTTCTATGTTCTTTTTATATACAATGTATGTTTATATTCTTTAAAAGTAGAACGTCATTTCTATCTAATAATGTTTCAAGTTGTATGTCACATCCAAAGCAGTCTCTATTTGCACTGTTTCCGACATCCACGTGATTACTACGTTCAATTTGTTAACACTAAATTGGATGCGGTTTTGGATTGCTGCACCAAATAGCTAGGAGCAAACTCCCAACTGGTTTAAGCTGTAATTAAAACTCAGCAGGGTCCTGGTTTTATGGTTTAACATACTGAGAATAACTAGGAAATTTTGTATGATGTGAAAGCAGGTTTTGACGGGGATTTCATTTTTAAAAGGAATTGTTGAAAACTGGAGAAAATTATAACACGTTTATGACTTTGTTTTGAAAAATACTGCGTCATATTAGAGCCTGGAAATTAATTGTAATTACTTGTCATTAGGAAATATACTCATGCGGATTCTACAAAGGACAAACAAGAAGCAAGTTGGCTATTGTGCATTTTATCGTAATTGCGATTTTTTGGCACGATGTCATAAATAGCTTTGGTATGATTATTCCCAAATTATTCCAATAGCTACATTTGAGGGGCTCGTGGCTAAGTAACAGTCGCTCAGATCGATTGATCGAGGTTAAGCTGCGCTTGCCGCGGTCGGTCTGTGGATGGGTGAACATCATTTCGTACCGAGACCCTTCCGTGCCTCGAAGAGCACGTTAAGCCGTCGGTCCCGGTTAAATTAAGGTCTATGATAGCCGTTACGGATCTCTCTCTTCTTTGTAGCTAAACGCCATATAAAAATTTTACATCTAATTTCACTCCCTCCAATAAAATTGTAACAAAAGGGGCTCGTGGCTAAGTAAAAGCCGCACCGATCTATCGATCGAGGTTAAGCTGCGCTTGCCACATTCTATCTATGGATGTGTGACCATCATCTCATACCAAGACCCCTCCGTGCCTCGGAGAGCACGTTAAGCCGTCGGTCCCGGTTGTCAAATTAAGATCCATGACAGGCGTTACGGGTAGTAGGAGGCCTGAAAGTCTGACAACCAGTCATACTACGAGATATCGTGTTACCCAGTTACTGGGTTGCGGAGGTCAGATCGGCAGTCGCTCCATGTAAAATACTGGTATTAAGCTGCATCCGGTTTGACTGGAAGCCGACCCCAATGTAATTGGGAAAAGGCTAGGCAGATATATTCCAATAGCTACATTACACTTTAAAATAAATAATCATATCCAAGAATCTCGTACTGACTAAAAACTGCCCTCCATTAAACTTTACGGGGGTCCCGGTATCGTAGTTCTATTCATTGCGACTTCGGCAGGTGAGAATGTGATCCCTTTTATCCTCCGAGTGGTCTTCGCCATCGCAATAGTTTAGCTACATTGCAAGAGTACTTAGGTCAAGATAAGTAAAAAATATATTTATATTTATGCTTTAGCTATCACACAACTAATAGCTAATGCTTTTCAAAGATTTATCTGTATTTGTTAAGGTAATTGCATCTGTACGACATTGTATTAACTGCAAAGTTAGTCGTGTTGGTGCAGTTTCCTTTAAAGGGACTGAATAGATGGCAAGAAGAATTCGGGGTAGTGAGCAGAGTTCGAGATGGCTTAGCGGTCACAGCGCCTGGAGTATTTATCTGGGAGGTACAGGTTCGAATCCTGCTCACAGATAATAATGTATAACTTTATGTAATGTACAACTGTGAGACTACAATTGCAAACTAAAGACGGAGACAGAACTTAACCAAAGCACGTTCTAAGTAATTTTTATTTATCTCATGCCTCAGAGTATCGATCTATTAAGTGCAGGTTTAAACCTGCTCTTAACAGTAGTTCTCTATGCACAAAAAAGATGAAATTCATCAAATAATAATAATAATAAAAAGCATGCCTGCCACGTATAAATTATATGTTTTTTATTTGACACCTTTTAGTGTAGCATAGCCACTACATTTTTAATTCTTACTAGCCCATTTACCCGGGACAATACATAAATCGGTTCAGACATTTAGAAGTTATGATGAAATAAAGAAACTTACAAACATACATACATGAACCGGAAAAACTTAACACTCCTTTTCTTGTGTAGTAGTGTAATAAAAAATAACAAACTAGAATAGTGTATATAAAATAAATTTGTGTAGGATAAAAAAATCCTACAGTACTTCAGTTTTCCCGGGAGAGTCATTACAGTAAAGAAACTTTTACTCTAAATGAAAATAACTTAACAGATCTAGCATTCTAGCTGAAGCTGTATATAATAAGTTATTTTAAAATCAGTTGTGAATTTAAATAATTGTTCAGAGTGTGTTACATTAATGTGTTTAACAGACATTTGTTTGATTTACGGAATAAACAATTAATTATTTGATCCAGTAAGGCTAGACTAAGAAAGATAGACTAATAGTTAAGGAAAATACTCCAGGCATTATAACTAGTGGTCGGTGATTATGAGATATACTAATGAAATGTCTCGAGATATCTCGATTATAACAGACTAGTAATTACTAATTTTGTTAGGTCGACGCAGAGCAGAAAGATCGAAACACGATCAGTGGTGTTCTTATCTGTAAAACTAAATTATGTAAACTTTTATGTTAAATTACTCCACGAAAAGAGCCAAAAAGTGACTCTCGAGTCTCTTGACTTTTCACAACAGGATTAATAGTAGGTACAAATTAGTAACGTCATTCGATTATGAAAACATATTAGTAATTCGATTATACTAATCATTTATAATCGCCGACCACTAATTATAACGACTATGCTATCTCGACCTCTGCCCACTACCCCGAACTTTTCTTCCACATTTTTAATACGGTTTAGACTGAATAGATAGCAATGTCACCAAAACCGTATTTGTCCAGAAGGCGCAGGGTCGAATCCTGTTCCCGATCGTAATTTTATTTCCACAAAAATTTATAACATTAGAGTTCGCTCCGTATGCGTTAATGCATTTGAAAGATATATGTTTAATTTATTTATACTCTTTATGAGTTACCCAATCTAAAGCCAAATTTATTGGAGAATATTAACTTAAATTGGAAACAGGAATAGTTGTATGTAGGTAGGTATCTTTATATCTTAACCCACAACAAAATTAATATCAGAAGTAAACAAACGAAATATCAAATAATTTCGCAGAAACACACCCACGAAACTCTTGAACCATAATTGAAGTCAAAAGTCAAAGTAAATTACAATACTTACGACGATATACGACTGAGTTGATGAACTTAGTAATTCGTGCTTACGTCATCAAACTTTGAGTTTGTCATGTCCTGGGGCTGTGTTCTTGTTTTATGACAGTTCTCAAACTCCATTTTGGTTTGGATATCATACTAGTGAAGGATCCCGAATTTGGTTGAAATTTGATTAAATTGGCCTCTTAAAAGCGACATTTTGATAACATTTTAAGGAGAAAAAGACCGCGGTGATGTTCTGATGGTTGTGGATAATGACCAATTTAACTTACTTGTGTCATAATGTCCTATTCACGGACCTAAAAATAAACAACATTAAATGTATTAAAAAATTAAAAGGCACTGCTGCCGTATTTTAAAATCCTAAAGCCTACGTTACCTGGGATAATGTAAGAATACATGGATATTGGTTCAGGCATTTAAAAGTTATGATGGAATAAAGAACCTGACAAACCTACATACTCGTACATACGTACATACATGAACCCTAAAATCATAACATTCCTTTTTTGGGCAGTCGTGTAAAAATACGGACGTATCGTTGCATACAACATGTGAGAACGTATATATTCCCTGTAGCGATAAGCAGAGGTATACACATTTGTACACCCGATTTCACTAAAGCTGTTATTAAATCTCATGTAATAAGTGGTAAGTCTATTACCATCTACCGGTCACAATACCAAACTCCGGGCAGCCATGGAGAACTTCTACAATCTTCGAACTTCTTATGTGTGCAAAATCCATCATGGACGTTGTGCACATGGAGTCCGCCTAACGATTAAAAAACACACGGTCCTACACAAACCTTTGCTGGGGTCCCGGTATCACAAATGCATACACCGCAACACTTTGCCTGACCCGGAATCGAACCTAAGACCTCACGTTCAGCAGTCGCGGTTCGGACAAGGCAGACATCGAGCAAATTATCATATTTTCTTTAATAACAATTCCTAAGTAAACAGTTTTATCGAAAATATTATGTTGTGCTAGATTTTCTGTAGCAGATACTGCCATGATTAATGTTAGTACAAAATGATGGATAATAGCAACTAATGGAGTTATCGCACAACACCAACATGGTTCCATTTCCAGGCTCATTGCCGTTCCTAATTACTTTGTGTTACCATTCTATTATTGTTGTATATTGTATTAACGCTTTAGATAAAACAATACAAATATCTCGGTAACTTTTTATCGTGTTCTTATTTGTTATTACGCGACTGCTCAAAAAAGGAGTGTTATGTTTTTAGGCTTGTATGAATGTTTTTATGAGTTTCTTTATTCGACCATAACTTCTAAATGCCTGAACCGATTTAGATGTATGGAGTATCATTAGAATCTTTGAATTTTACCGAGTAACATAATACAACAAATCGCAAGTCAGTTAAAAAAATGTGACTTAGTAGCTATAGTACACAAAAAAGTATGAAATAAAAAAAAATAGCATCACGCCTGTATTCCCCGAAGCGGAAGGCAGAGGTGTACATAGTTTTACACCCACATTTCACCAATGCTGTTATTAAGTCCCATGTGATAAGTGGTGAGCCTATTGCTCTCAACCGGGCAAAATTCCAAAAATCAGGCTGCTATCGAGAATTTCTTAATAGAAATATCAATAACACTTTGCCCGACCCCGGAATCGAACCCAGGACCTCATGCTCAGCAGTCGCACTTGGGACCAATAGACCAACGAGTTAGTAAAAAAATATATATTTATCCATTTTTGGGTAGTCGTGTCAAATGCGGCGTGCATTTGACACGACTACCCAAAAATGGATAAATTTTATTATTTTAATCATTTTTAGATCATCTTTTGTTATCTACGTTTGGCCACCAATTTTCGAGTTTGGATTACATAGATCCAGAAAAAAAACATCACCATGATTGACAGCGCTGTTACAATATTTTTTGTCATGTTAAATTCATGATGGACGTTCTGTTGAATTCATATCGTGGACTTAAATAAACCACATTGATCTTCATCGGAGTTCCACAATTGCAGCTGCATTTGGTAATGCGTGGTATTTTTTGTAACACTGCTAAGTATAGGCTTCCCTTTTGTGCCATACTTCCCTGGTTTATATTTTTTTTCTGTATCTATAAAACTGTTATTATACATAATTTGATTTTTTATATAAATATCAATTACAAAAAAAAGAAATACGAACGCGTTCTAAATATTCTAAAATTGTTGCTTATATGGTTACCCATAAAACAGTATATCATATATATTAAAAAGGATTAACTAGATTTTTTATTGAAAACGAATAAAGTACAAAGTCGTAATCTTTGAAAAAAATAATTATAATTCAAGATATGTCTTTGAAAAGCATTAACGCATGCTTAGCGAACTCTAAAGTACAATATTAAACAATATTAAATGGAAAAAGAATACGGTCGCGAACAGGATTCGAACCTGCGCCTCCCGGATAAATACTCCAGGCGCTCTAACCACTAAGCCATCCACCAACATTATCCGGGAGACGCAGGTTCAAATCCTGTTCGCGACCGTATTCTTTTTCCATTTAATATTATAATATTGAAGGTAGACCTGTCATCAAGCCAAGCAAGAAACTCATACAAACACACAGATACACACATAGGAAATAACGCAATATTTCAGCAGAAGCGTACATTAAGTCGTTATTCGGAGTAATTGGAGAAGCCTGGTGTTTGCTCGCAGTAATTTGTTATATGTTGTAACTCGACGCGCCCTCATGGTTTGGTAGTCGTGTTTATTTACATCTACGTACTTACTTATCTTGTCGGTAAAGTAGATATTCCAGTGTTAGAGATGTTTTGCGTCTGGTGTCTTTGAAACTAGTGAAGGTTGTTCATCGGGATATCAGACTTCTGTCAGAGATTTTCTTTATACTGATGTTGGTTTTTAAGATTTTGGACCCTCGCTTTTTTGTGTCACTTTAGATCTTTGCAGGTTGCGGTGACTAAAGGACCCATAGCTGCTTTCTCTTCTCTCAAATATATTAATATTATTTAATTTTCTTTTCTTAAAGCAAATAGTCAAATAAATGCACCTATTTTTTTAAACTTATAAATATTTTAGTCGGCGGGGGCTGTTAAAATATTTTCTCCATTGTGCTCGTTAAAAGTTTTAGTAAGGTAGTCTTAACACAATTATTAAGAAAATCTTTTTAACCCGTACAAACCCGTACGTTTTTTTGGGTCTTGGGTCTTGCTCGTCTCATTTTCCACCACATGATTTAATCAGATTGTCTATCCATCTTGCATCGGATTGATGATTATTATGTCAGCTAATAATATCTTCCAAGCTTTCTCTGGAATGCTGACTCGAGATCAATGTAAATTTTATGTACACACGTGGGATGAAATGACAAGTAAACATGCAAATGTAATTGACCTCTTATGTAAACGTATTTAAGACGGTTAAATTATTTAAACTATTCGATTATCCGGTATTCAATAAGTATAGCACATCATATTTTACATCAGGTATATGAGATCTTGACTCGGTCTATGTGTACTTATATATTATATTGCGGGTTAACGGCATACACACATAACATAAATAAAGTCACGCCTATTTCTTATAGATAACTTTATTCTAGAAACTATAGAATACAATTATATGCTCTTGCTTCATCCACTTTCATACTTCTGGTCATTTATGCGCGGGTACTACGCGCTTGACTTTTTTGAGGACGTCACTAATAAAGATTAGTGTAATTATGCCCAGCTATAGCGTCACCTCCCAGTGTTTCCACTTACATCTATCCTGTTCACACCTTTTATTAATGACTTTCATTTATCCTTTGAAAATTACCAAACCACTCTTATAATACCAAATCGTAGAAGAACAAAATTGTATAATTGACTTTTGACTTTTTGTACTTCATAACAATAAAAATCTATCTAGTAATTAGCGAGCCAACAGATTACGCACACAATTTTAAAGATGTTTTCATTCCATCTTCTCTCAAACTATGTATAATTATAAATTATCACCAATCATGTAACCGGATTGAAGAAAAGTTGGCCTAAAACTGACATACGAGTACTTACATGCAAATTCTTAATCTCCTAATATAAACCTTTACATGTGTTAACTATTAATCTTTTTCACACCTACAATATCTTACTCTCAGTATACTCCCAAAATTATTACACCAATTTATGATCATTTAGATACCTCTGTTTTATTACCTGGTATACAACGTTATTTACAGTGTAAACATACGGAAACAAGGTGAAATGAATCAGATAACGTCAGGTTTTATGGCATAATCTTGTATAGGGGGTTTGAGATTACCTGCACTATGAATGGTGGTGTTGATAATATATTTTGGGTCGTCTTCTTTTGTTCTATTACTAAAAAACATTGTCAGGGTCTAACACAACTTAACCGTGTTCCATAGGATTTTAAGGTACAATTGGCCTAATATATCCTGGAAAAAAAACAACCGCTGTTTTTTTTTTCTTTTTGGTGGGAGTGAAATAGTAAAATGCGACTCCATAATTACCTATTACAATATCTAGAATATTTCGTTATTAACGTTAGATGAAAACTCTCTTCTTCTAACTTACCTAAATGTATGTCCAATGCACAAAAATACTATATATACCACTCTTCGTTAAAAGTCGCCATATATTTTTATTATTGTATAAAAACTTTCGTGAGACACATTCATATTAATTATAGTTTAACGGTTATTACTCACGCGCATTCTTCGGGATTGCCCGACTAGTTTCGAACTCGAACGGAGCTATTATTCATGAGCTAAGCCCGCGGCGAGGTCGCGAGTCAAAACTCAAAAAGTTTTGAGAAGAATGCGTGCGAGTAATAACCGTTAAATTATAATTAATATATTTTTATTGTTTATGTTATGTATTTTTCTGTAAGTAAATAAATTCTCAGTAACAGACCGGAGTAATAAATTGTGCCCGGTTGACGGCATTAGGCTCACCACCTATTACATAAAACTACTTGTGTCGCAAGGGAAGTCGCGGGCTGCTGGAAAAATGCCTGAACATCAATAAAAAAATGAGCAGCGTGTGTCTTTCATACCAAATGTGATGATTATTGTCATAACATAGACCCTGAATATCCTTCATAACGTGGAGGTTATAAAGAGAAGTCCTTTCTGAAAAGTATAAAGCAAAATCGAGAAGTGAACATTAAATCACTGAATCGCATTGATGCAAAAAGGCATCGAGTTATAGTGTTTGTTTTATGTTAGCAAAGGACCATATGGCCAAATAGCTATATAAATATTTTTATATTCTTACTAGTTCTTTATCCGAAATTTGTAAGCTTTACCTACAAAAAGTTTTATACAAAGATATAAAACAGTGTACTGGAAGCAATACGAAAATAAAATAATAATAAACGAAAGCACTTAAATAGCTCGTTGTAATCTCTGGTCGGTAATCGGTCGTTGAGGAAAAGCAACGCTCAACGTGATTTGTCTGTAGATGAGTCACCACACGTACAGGGTTATAATTATATTAAGCTCTTTCGGTAGTTTTACTGACCGCTGAACTGGTGAGACAAAGATCGTAAATTCGAAGCCAAGGAATGCACCACTGACTGTTCTAGTCATATCACTTGCTTTAAAGAGTGAAGGCGTTCTTGATGGCTTGATAAGCCATATCAAAAGTCTACGGGCGCTCGGATTAGCTGATGGTATGGAGATACGGTTGATGGCTTTGGTTGATAGCACACAAACAGATAGAAGAAGACTGACAGTTAGAATTAAAAGGAAATAGCAGACGTGGAATGAAATTACCTATTTTAGATTATTATTCATTTCACGTTTTATTTATGAGGCCTATCCAGTATCTCTATACATTCATTCACAAAAACCCGTAGGCTGAAAAAAACCGCTGTTACAGTCATTTATTATGTTCTTTGTGGCGTCCGTTTCGAGCAAATCTTATAATCGCGTGTACCGAGACTTGGATTAAAATGGCGGCATACTGATTCAATACTACTTTTTTATGTAAGTATACTCTTGTGTTTTTTGGATAGTAACGATAATATACTTAGCTTAGTAAGCACAAGTGCGCTTGGGTTGGGCAGTGGTATTCTTGCTGGAAACCGTTAATATGAGCCCGAAGTTTTCAAATAAGGCTACACTCGTCACTTATTAGGCGGTATCTCTCATATCTCTTTTTACATCTAGTAGGGATCTGCAATGTCTAGCTCTTCCTTTGCGAAGAAAAGCCGAAACAATTCAGAGGTTATAGTCACTTTTAAAGTCCAGTAATTACTGTTATATACCAGATATATTTCCAGATTCCAAGCTACTAAAACTATTTCACTAGAATTTTCCAACAGTAGATACCTAATAACACTTTGCCCAATCGTACAATCGAACCTTTCGCAGCAGTCGTGCTTGCGAACAGAAGACCTTTAATGGCAGGCATATAATAGGCATCAAGCTTCTATTACAAACTTATTTGTGAGTACTGTAAGATGATGTGAAGTCCCAAAGTGTTATCGAATAAAGGTTTAAATTACATAAAATATTTTTTAAAGATTGCTTTTCAGAACACGACGATGTGACTTGCCAATTCTTTTTGCTGCACCTGATATGCAGCGTGATGGATCATCACGCTGCATATCACCTTGATTTTAGATTGCTAAAGTGAAACTGAGGTATTTTGGTGGCCAATTTTCAAATATGAAGTTTCAGTCATCGGTGTATCTTGTCATAGAAATATGATCGCTATCACGTACAATTTTGTACATTCGAAAGTTACCAGATAAATCTATTTAACAATAATAAATAAATAAAACCCGTTGCTAAATTCCAAGTTTGAAACCGCAATTTGGAGCTTTATAAGCGGACCCTCAACCCTTGGAGCACCAACACCAGTTTTCCAATATATCTCCACAAATAAAAGATGCCAAGAAATGTATTCCCTATTCAAACATTCTTTGTGTAACACCACGCCCCAATTTAAACAGACATCAAAGTGTTTTCCATTTCCTATCGATACGTCTTCAATATACGTTCTTACAATATCCGAGCGAATGTGGCGAAGAACGTGTCCTGTCAATCAAATGAAGGAAATTGTGTCTTTATGTCTTCATAAGTTAATTGAGTTTAGATTTTGATGGAGAAGAGATTGGTAATGTGATTCAGAGTGAAGATTTTATAAATGATGATTTCGCGGTTTCCCTTTGATTTGTATGTCGGTATGGTTTCGTAGATACGTGACGGCAAAAGCTATTTTTTTGTGGATTTTTTCGTTTTTTAGGGCTTTCAGTAGGTATAGTATATATCTATTATATTAAAGAGTTTATGATGCACCTTAGTACACGGATTCAGAATTTGTAAATAGATGTATTACATGTTAACGGCAAATTACCAATAGCTCCTTACTATAATTTGTAATATTTATATCAAAACAAATTAAATGAAATATAACAAAAAATAATATTGTTTTAATATATCTACAATGGTGTAAACAGCAAAAAGGCTTATGCCCTGCACTAAGTTGTTAAAGTTGCAAACGATGATGATATTTACAATATTGAAGGTAGCTAAAAATCTCGATAAATGTCAGTCAGGAGGTATTGGAATTTCGCTGTCCATTCGTGTGTGCGTATTGAAATAGTCACCAATAGTTATTAATGGTAGTAATAGAGTCTGAAATATGATTATATTATTAGACCAATGAGGCAGTAGTTTAATCAACCAAAATGAATTTAACTTTGACTAAGCATCAACCTTACCAAAAAAGAAATTGACTATAATTATAAAGCAACAAAAAAAAAGGTTTTAGAATTTTATCTCGGTTTTACGGCTCATAAAGCGGACCTGTCTCAACATGAATAGCCATCTTTATCGCGTTAATAAGAGGGATTAATTTGGCTTGACATGTTAAATATGACTTCACGGGAGGCTTTTGTTCTTACGTCAAAATTAAGTATTTTATCTTGTAACGTAATACATACACAAGCTATACTAAGTTTTCTTGTTTATAATGTTATTGTTGTGTTAGGCGAGGTTTATGAAGTGGCTCTTGGTAATATGATAATTATTGCCTCGTCATTCTTAGCGTAGCAATTATACACATTTGCTATAATTATCACAGAGAATATTCAGTAAGTAGCTAAGCTGGTTTAATCTAGTTAATTTTAATGTAAGTGCTTGTGTTCTAGTATATTTTGTATCTCTTTTATTATTTTAAGTAGAACACTATTGAGATCACGGCTGATAGAGATGTATGGAAGAAAAATAGTTACTCTGTCAGTGACGACAACAAGCCACACGGTCGGCCAGTAACTTTTTCTTGGGTCCCTGGGTCACAGCTGCATTTACAACATTTTGAATAAAAACAGGAGAGTGAGACGAGCACTCATAATATAAAAATAAATGTATGATCATAAATAAATAAAAAATATGCGTCGACTTGAGAACCTCCTCCTTTTTACGTTGGTTAAAAATATTACCATAACTTACACAATGCTTGGAAAAAAGATCGTAGAAGATACCGTTCTAAAGTGAAATAAAGAAAAAGGTAGTAAAATTCTGTAGTTTCCACATAAGACATATTTGTTTTCGATATATTTCCAATGTTTGTTTTTCGATTGTTAAACTTTCACTATGAAATAAGCAGTGATAGCCTAGTGGTATGACCGTTGGACTGACAAGTCAAAAGGTGCAAGTCGGAATCCAAGGCACCACTGTCTATTCGAAGTCATGTGCGTATTATAAACTAATTATCACTTGATTATAACGGTAAAGGAAAACATCGTGAGGAAACCAGCACACCTTAGAGAGGTTCTCGATGGTGTGTAAAGCCATGTCAGAGACCTACGGGTGGTTTAAATTCTGTCACTAGGTTGTTCATGTTCATTAACCACACGATAAGAAGACTATGAAATCGATTCCAAGTTTCCTGTGAAACTGCTTCTGATATCAACACCAATATTAACAACACAAACGTAATAATCCTGTACACACTATCGGTAACCAAACCGTAACATAAAACTAAGCCTACACGATACAAGTTACAAGGTATGATAATCAAATGTAATCAAACGCTGGTGTGTACGGGATTATCGACGGACGTGTAAACTGCGGTTTATATTTGAGCACCGTTTGATACGAAAGCGAGTGAACTGGACTAGCCCGTGTTCTTGACTAGTCCGACAGCCTTAAGTCTTGTGGCTTAAGCCTTGTACACAACTGTTGAAGACACTTAAACGGGGGGAGTATGTTCAGGTCAACACAATGAACTACTCAGCACTGCGCTCCGCTAATGCTTAACACTCAGCCATGCTCACCCATAATATCATAATCATATCACGAAAATTATTATTTTACTAATCGTTCGTTTTATCCTGTATCCTTAATTTTCCTCGTCTTTTTTGAAAGAAAAAAAGAACGAAAGCAAGAAAGATAGAAATAAGTATTAATATTGATACCGCGAATATGTCATAGAAAAAATACAAGGATTACATTAGATATGGTTATAAATATTTGCGAATATATCTATATATAACTGCCTAGCCTTTTCCCAATAACATTAGGGTCGGCTTCCAGTCAAACCGGATGCAGCTTAATACCAGTATTTTATATGTAGCGACTGACTATCTGACCTCCACAACCCAGTAACTGGGTAACACGATATCTCGTGGTGTGACTGGTCGTCAGACTTTCAGGCCTCTGACTACCCGTAACGGTTGTCATAGATCTTAATTTGATAACCGGGACCAACGGCTTAACGTGCTCTCCGAGGCACGGAGGGGTCTTGGTATGAAATGATGGTCACCCATCCACAGACCGACCGCGGCAAGCGCAGCTTAACCTCGATCGATCGATCTGTGCGGCTGTCACTTAGCCACAAGCCCCTCCCCCTCACTTGCGAATATGTTATAGAAAAATACAAGGATTACATTAGATATGGTTATAAGTACTTGTGCCAATGAAAAATATGCAGTGTGGATCACATTATCTATCAGAACGAGATTATGCGGTTAGCAGTACCACGCTGATTTTGAGCAATACCTCGGTGGCTATCGAGTATTTCATATTACAGTTATCATAGTATACATGTACCTATCTATGCTCCACATAAACCGCATCGCTTGAATTATTGAATGCGATGTGACGGCGTTTATTCGAAACGTTGTCGCAGTGCGGTGTTTTGTACACTGACTCTTATCTCTCCTTAGCCTTTTCCTAACCATATCGGGATCGACTTACTGTCTCGCGGATTGATACCAATATTTTATGTGGAGCTACCTATCTGACCTCTACAACCCGGTTACTGGTTTCTTCTCTTGGAAAGACTGGTTGGCATATTTCCATACGCGACCGAAGCCTGTAATCATGGGCTGATTGATAATACGGTGGAATCGCGAACAAAGCAGTTCGATCTTCAGGTACCCCCTTAAATACACGTGAGCACAGCCTTCCCTAAAAGGGCTCCATCATTACATAACATCATCACGCTTATATTCCTTGAAGGGTTATATAGTTTATATTTCACTGATGCCGCTACATATTAAGTTCCATGTAATCAGTGGGTGATCCTATTGCACTCTACCAGGTATAATTCTAAATTCCAGGTTGCTACTGAGAATTTTATAACAGAAAAACCCAATAACACTTTTCCCGACCCGGAAATCAAACCCAGAACCTCGCATTTAGCTCTTGCATTGTGTCCACAAGACCAATGAACCATTTCCATCATCAGTACAGTGAAACTATAACCAAGTTCTATCTGAATATAATCTTAGAATTTGCACTCTTCTTATCATGTGGTTGATGAACAACTAAGTATCAGAGTTAAATCCCCTGTAGGTCTCTAACATTGCTTTACACACCATCGAAAACATCTCTCAGTTGTACCGGTTTCTTCACGGTGTTTTCCTTCACCGATTTAAGCAAGTGATAATTAATTTATAATACGCACATGACTTCGAAAAGACACTGGTGCGTGCCTTGGATTGGAACTTGCAACCTTTGACTAGTCAGTCCAACTGTCATAGGCTAACTAAGCTATTACTGCACTTGTTAACTCGACTAATTAATATACTAGTCAACTTTCCAGTGTAAACGAAGCATAGCAAATAGGTATGTGTGTGTTAGATGAGTACTTATTTACTGAAGCTCTACAAACATTAAATCAATGATACATTGCAAGATAGTTTTCATGTTTATATTCAACAGTTCAATAAGTTAATATGGGAGATTAAAATTATAATTTACTTCGTAGTATATTATTGCGTTTATTAATCCGTTCGTGTACGTTATTCTTTATTAAATAACGTGTATTGGCTGGGTTGTTTGGAGTTAAAGTGTAATCATTATGGCCGTTGATTTTAATTCAAAATGTACAATGTTTTTATTTTTATTTATTGCACACTACATATTCTCGAAGAATGGATTTTATTCAAATCATTCATCATCATTTCATATTTAATCGTACGGTTGAAGATCAATTTTATGACTAAATGAAATGAAAACCACTTGTAGGCCTCTGACATGGCTTTACATACCATTCAAAACATCTCTCAGGTGTGCCGATTTCCTCACGAGTGTTTTAAGATAATGATAATTGATTTCTATTACTCACATATTCGCAGGAAGTCGGTGAGGTGACCCTGGGTACAGACTAGTGACCTTGACCTTTGATTCGCCTATTAAACTTCGCGATCACAACTGTTAGGGACGAATATTAGGTTCAATAAACGATGGGTTCCATTATTAGTTAAATTATTCGCTTCGCCAGGTTTTCGTTTAATTTTATGTCTAAAAAAAGGGAAAGGGATATGTTGAACTAAAAGCACACGGTAGCTTCAGTACATAACGAGGAAAGATTTTACATTACAAGTTAAAGAGCACTACCTCTCTGCTTAACTGGTATGTTAGTATATAGATATATATGTTTTTATTGTATTAGTTTAGTTATATATATTAGTTTATTCTATTGTTTACAATATTTTTTGTAACTATTAGTTCTAGTTTCCTCTTCCTACACACTGTGTCTAATCGGATTTTTAAAACATTTATACTTTTTTGAAATAAGCTACTGCTTATTTCCTTTGTACTAAGTAGCCATTTTATGACTGTATATTTAAAAACTGTTGTGTGTACATAAATCATAAATAAATAAATAAAATTACCAGCCTATAATTTGTTCTAATGCAGGGCAAGGATCTCTTCTCATACAGAGTATTCATAATAATCACCACGCTAGCTCAATGCGGATTGGCATTCTAAGAACAATATAAATCCAGGTACCCATTCCTCGTGATATTTCCCTTCACCAAATGTATTTAATATTGATTATAGTTTAACGGTTATTACTCACGCGCATTCTTCGGGGTTGCGCGACTAGTTTCGAACTGCAGCTTATGAATAAGGGCGCCTTCCGAGTTCGAAACTAGTCGGGCAATCCCGAAGAATGCGCGTGAGTAATAAGAATGTGTTTCCCGAAAGTTATTATACAAAAATGTATTTAATGTCTTAGGTAAACTCAGAAAGTACCTAAGACATTATAACAGTTATAACTTGAAGATTTACAGCAATAAAAATACACTATGTCATCACAAGTAGTAAAATCAAGAAGAAAACAAGGTAATTAATCTGAAAAAGAGAAAATCTTACATAACGCCCTTTTAAACCACCATTAACCATAAAACAGTTTTATGATATGCCACTAAGTCTACCTTCCTTTAAGCAATAACCCGACCTTTGGGTGGTAAATGGCCTCTCAAGATAAAAGGCCTCAATTCTGACCAAAATAGGGCCAAACACGACCCAAATGTGGCCTCAGTTAACGAACGAGGCCTTAAGTAGGTACTCAAAATGCTGGAGTGGACGTTCTCAGGATCAAACCCTTAATGCTTAAGGGTCATTTAATCAATTTTTTTTGGCATTAAATTGGTTTTTTCGCGTTATAAGGAAGGTTTATTGGATTATGATTTATGAGAAGCCTTTGTTGATTGAGAGGTTCATATTTTGATTTGTTGTTCAATATTAATTTATGTTTATGGTTGGAAAAGTTTCCGTAAAATCCTAGTGTAACCTTAGAAGAACTTACTGCAAATTTCTCATTTTTTAAATCTGCCTAGCCTTTTCCCAATTGCATTGGGGTTGGCTTCCAGTCAAACCGGATCCAGCTTAATACTAGTATTTTACATAGAGCGACTGCCTATCTGGTCTCCACAACCTAGATAATACTGGGTAACATGATATCTCGTGGTATGACTGGTTGTCAGACTCTCAGGCCTCTGACTACCCGTAACGGGTGTTATAGATCTTAATTTGACAACCGGGACCAACGGCTTAATGTGCTCTCCGAGGCACGGAGGGGTCTCGGTATGAAGGGATGATCACCCATCCGCAGACCGACCGCGGCAAGCGCAGCTTAACCTCAATCGATGAACTGTGCGGCTGTCACGTGACAAGAGCATTTAAAAAAAAACTGTAATTTTTTTTTCGTAATAATTTTTTATTGACACAAAAAATATATAATGAATGCCGCTGGATGAACATTGGTGCATACAAGCAGATACAGGACAGATACATGACTTGTTAAATATTGTACAATAAACAGATTAATCTCCCAAAAGTATTAGTGCATGCATAGCGAACTCTAAGGAATCGAGATGGCTTAGCGGTAAGAGCGCCTGGAATATTTATCCGGGAGGCGCAGGTTCGAATCCTGCTCACGACCATATTTTCCTTTCCACAAAAATTTATATAGTATATTATATATTATACATTATTTTTACAGAAGTTAGCTAAAAAGGAGACAACGACGGTATCGCAACCTGTAAGTCACGATATATTACTTCTAAAAATATTAAAGAATTTCAAGGTATTCTAACCAAGCTGCGTAACTAATCTAAGTGGATGCAGCTTATTTATTTAGCTAGTATTTTACATGAAATGATTTCTATCTGACCTCCACAATCTGGTGGTAAAACTGGCTGTCAGACTATTGGGCATTTGATTGTCCGTAATGGCTGTCTTAGGGCGTTAGATACGCTAAACGTGCGCACTCCCCGGGTTAGTATTGAAATATATTATTAGCAGCACGGACCGTCGCGAACGCTTGCGACGGGTTTAGACGAGAACGGGCGCCCGCTCCGAGCACCCGCCGCACGCTGAACGTAGCGAACGCCCTTAGATCTTATTTTGACAACTGGGACCGACGACTCAACGCGTTCTCCGGGATACGGACAGGTCTCTAAATGACAATAATGGTCACCCATCCAACCGACTAACTGCGGCAAGCGCAGCTTAACCTCGTTCGATGGCGCAGCTTAACAAAGTTAGTCCAGTCAATACAAATATGGTTTTACAAAAAGTTTATCACCAAGCTAAAGATAGTAAAAACTAGATTTTATAAAAGGAAAATGGAAAGGAAAGTCGTATAGAGATCTGAGTCTGTCCGGTGTGCTCGTCCGGAATCGGTCGGACACTTATTGTTTCATTAGAAGCCGTGTCGGCACGCGGTTGGACAATGTATCTGATTTCGTTTGATCTCGTTTAGCCACGGGTTTGGAAAAGATACTTTATTGGGTCAGAGGGTGAAACTGTTTACACGTAATGTGGAATCAGACAGAAAATCAGTAGTGTTCACGATACTGGCAAAATACGTGATGGGCTTTAAGATCAAATAGGCAGTCGCTCCATGTAAAATACCACCTCAGCATAGTTGGATATAATTGACAGAGTGGATAAATAAATTATTTTTATCAATAAATCTCTCAACGTTAGCTTTATTGAACAAAACGACATTCAAATGGATAACACATTATCAATTAACAAAATAATAATAATAATAATAACCCCCCGTCGTATCTTTACGTTGACGTCGTGGTGGGGCTTGTGCGCCTCAATGAGGGCTAGGGCTATACCGGTAGAGACACTCGTGCCGGACAGGTCTAGGGTGAGAGGCCAGACAAAGAGGGATACAAATTTGCTCCTGGTCCACTCCCAGGCCAGGGGCATTTTCCTTATCCAAATTTCCTTTCCCTAACTCCTGTTCCCTAATTCCCGTCTTTACCTAGCCAAATCCCAATCCCCATTCCTTACCTAAGCTTCTAGCCTAACCCCATGCTAGAAGTTTTCCCGTTCCCCAATTTCTCGTAATACGTAACACATATGCGATGCGCCTAAGAAGTAGAATATTACCCCAGGCGGGTACCGGAGCCAACCGCGATGGAGAATCCCGCCCCGGGCCTTCCAGCTCGGGCTGCCCTACGTACTCTGGGGAGGGCACCGTATCGCACCAGTCTGCCCAGTCTCGAACTGATGCAGTCCAACATGGTAAATCGTCATCATGTTCTTCACCAATATCATCACTATTTTCATCCATCCCTTCATCACCACCTTCTTATCTTGATATTATTCAGGACTCAAGTTCACCTAATTCATCACCCTCACCATTACTTCAATCCACCATGGATGTTGTGCAGGAGGCTACCTCAGCTGAAGTTACTGCACCCGTCCAAGGTGTTATGCGCACACGTAAGACGTGGACAAAAGAAATGAATATTTTCATCGTGCGCCATTATTTCATCCTCAGTGAATTGGAATCAAACACAAAAACTTACCTTACACCTTTACATGCACGATTTATAGCAGAATTCCCTAAAATGGAAGTAGGAAAACAAAGAGTAGGAGACCAACGTCGCGCTATAATCCAGCGTGGGTTTCTAACAAAGCAAGAGATTGCAAATATTAAAGAGGAAGTAAGAGTTCTACTCCAAAATCAATCTCCATCAGACATAAACACACCAATACACCACACGCTAGCTCGGAGAATCAGATGGTCAGACAACCTTAACGAAACCATAATGAAAAGTTATTATCGACTGACAAAGCTAGAGACTGACTTAACCACATACAGGACGCTACTCCACCAAGACGTCACTTCTAAATGCCCTGAAATTGCCCACCTTTCTGCACAAAGAATAGCAGACCAACGTAGGTCTATTGTCAACAATCGGCTGCTTTCTACTGATCAACTGAATAGAATTCGAAAAGAAGTTCAAAATGAGCTAGGTCCTAGTATCACACACACCCCCGAAGACATAAACCAACACACAGAAGAGAATCTAACACTCAGTAGTATAGATCAGACACAGACAGTTACCAATGAGCCTAACTCAGATCCGGAAAAAGCCACAAACGAATCTCCGAATCTTCCAACAGAATTACACCTACAATTAAAAGAAATGTTCATAGAAACTTTTAGTAAATTTAAAAACACACACCCGACGACACGACCATACCTACCAAAACTTAAACCCTCTAAGAAACTAGCATCTATTATAAGTCACCTTAATTCTGATATACTTCCAGAAACACTCACTACTGACACAGATTTTCACACATTGCAAACAACTATCTACAGTGCGGCTTATACTTCAGCTAAATTTAACGGTGCTAGAATCTCAGAAGGTAATAAGACAAATAAAAAATCACAAAATGTACCCTGGTGGCAAAGACGCCTGCAAGGAAGGATTAATGATCTCAGAGCAAACATTGGGAGACTGACTGAATATACAAGGGGGGTCCGATCACACGCCTTACAAAATCACATAGATAAAATAATACAACAATATAAAATCCATACTCAACATGAAACCCAAAATACTGACATAGCACACTTCCTAGACACCTTAAAACAAAAACTGAACACCTTATCAAGTCGATTAAGAAGATACAAAGAAACAACACTTAGAAAAACACAGAACAAACAATTTTACAGCAATGAAAAACTATTTTACAGAAAGCTTACACAACAACATAATGCCTCACCAGAAAACAACAGAACTTTACCTACCCCTGAATCTTTACATACATTTTGGTCAAATATTTGGGCTAATCCCATTGAACACGAGCACAACCAATGGATTGAGGAAGATAGAGAGAGATTGAAGAATATACCGGAAATGGAATTTGAAGAAATCCATTTAGATCTCCTAAGAACCGTAATATCGAAAACACACAACTGGAAAGCTCCAGGGTCTGACAACATACACAATTTTTGGTATAAGAAATTCACATGCACTCACACACTGTTACTCAATCACATTAACGCATTCATCCACTCACCCGATACTATGCCACTCTACATCACACAGGGTATAACATATGTACATGCTACCGAAAGATTCATCAGACTCAGCGAACCCTGCTAAATATCGCCCAATTACTTGCCTACAGAATATTTATAAAATTATTACATCATGTTTAAGTGAATCCATATACAAACACACTCTTGAACACCACATCTTAGCCGAGGAACAGAAAGGCTGTCGGAAACATAGTCAGGGATGTAAAGAACAACTCACGATCGACGCCGTAGCTTCGAAGCAAGCAATTAGTCAAAAACGCAACATCCATACTATGTATATCGACTATAAAAAAGCTTTTGACTCTGTACCACACTCTTGGTTAATATATATTTTGAAACATTATAAAATTAATTCTGCTATCACCTGTTTTTTCGAAAAGATAATGTTAAACTGGAACACAAAACTTAAAATATGCAACTCTGACGAAAATTCCGAAACCGATTTCATCCCGATAAAAAGAGGTATATTCCAGGGTGATGCCTTGAGTCCCCTTTGGTTTTGCCTTGCACTTAATCCACTATCCAACATGCTCAACAAGAATAACATAGGATACAAAATTAAACACGACACACAACAAACAAATCTCACTCATCTCATGTATATGGATGACATCAAACTTTTTGGAAGCACGCTACACGAAATACACACACTTGCCGATGTCACTCAGACATTTTCAAACGACATTCGCATGGAATTTGGAAAAGACAAATGTAAAATTCAGTCTGTTAACAAAGGAATAGTAGAACCCGCCTCATATGAATTAGATAATCATGATGTTATAGACGCCGTAGACCCAGTGGAAGGTTATAAATACCTAGGATATCACCAGTCACAGGAAATTCACCACAAAGATACAAAAAAGATTTTACAACAAAAGTTTAAAAACAGATTACACAAAATACTACATACTCATCTTAATGCACGAAACTCCATTAAAGCCATCAACACCTACGCTATACCCATACTCACTTACTCATTTGGAATCATCCGCTGGACACAAACAGAGCTAAAGAACCTACAAAGAATAATTAATACTACAATGACTAAGCACAGGAAACACCACCCAAGAGCTTGCATTCAGAGATTAACCTTACCAAAACAAGAGGGCGGCAGAGGACTCATTGACATAACAAACTTACACAACAAACAAATCATATTACTCAGAAAGTTTTTTCATGACCACTCACAACAATCAACACTACATAAAGCCATATCTCAAGCTGACAAATTCACACCACTCTCTCTTGCGGATCACACCAAACAAATAAATATAAACACAAAACAACAAAAAATTGACACATGGACACAAAAATCACTCCATGGTCGTCATCGCCTCAACTTGACCGATTCAAATGTTGACAAGATAGCGTCAAACGCATGGTTAAAACGAGGTGAGCTGTTTCCCGAAACAGAAGGATTTATGCTAGCGATTCAAGACCAGGTTATAGACACCAAAAACTACAGGAAGTACATCATCCGTGACAGCAGTCTTAGTAGTGACCACTGCCGTCAATGCCATAAACAACCTGAAACAATCCAACACATCACAGGCGCATGCTCATCTATCACACAAACAGATTATAAACACAGACACGACCAGGTAGCAGCAATTATACACCAGATACTCGCACACAAACACAAACTCATTACAGAAAAAACACCATACTATAAATACACACCTCAAATTATACTAGACTCACCTAATTACAAAATGTACTGGGATAGAACTATACTAACTGACAAAACTATACACCATAACCGACCAGACATCACCCTACATGACAAGCAAAACAAAATTGTATACCTGATAGATATAGCAATTCCCAACACACACAACCTAACATCCACACACACAAACAAACTCTCAAAATACACAGACTTGACAAATGAATTAAAAACCCAATGGAGAGTAAAAACAGTCAAAACCATCCCCATCATAATATCCAGCACCGGCGTTATACCCAAAACACTTCATACAAGCCTTATAACATTAAATCTTCATCCACTCACATTTGTACTCCTACAGAAAGCAGTCATACTGAACACATGCAGAATCGTCAGAAAGTTTCTGTCGATAGACTAAATACTCAGTACCGTCATAGTTGTTTGGCCAAAAGCCCGCAATTTTGACGTAGTTCCCCAGAAATGGGAGAGATTAAAATTTAAACACAATATAATAATAATAATAAATTTATTTATTTCGAATAAACTTAGCCTATGTTTACAATTTTACTAGAACACTTATCATGTTAAAAGCGTACAAAACAAGTTTGAAATGTACAAAACAATGAGTACAAAAGAACAATTTTACAATTTATGATGGTAGGTATTTGTAACTTATTGGCTAGTTTTGTGACAGACAAATTAGTTAGCTACCCTCCGTACTAGTTATAAACTGTACGACGGCAGAGTAGTGCAGCCAGTTCGCTGTCTCCAATTTACATAGTATAAGCAAACTAAACAGATACACTGAAAGCTATGTTTATAATAATATTACATAATGTAGGTGATGCAATAAGTCTACTAGGCTTACATTGTTTACACAGATATACTTTTAATCCCTCAACATTACATAATTTCATGTCATATAATGCCTGTTGATCAAAAATACAATCAAGGTGATATAGTTTGACTTGACATTGTAGCTTTAAGACAAAAAGGAAAACAAATTTAATGCATCATGCAACATTAAGTTACGCACTTGTGTTAACGCTTTACACGTATTGTGATATTGTAAATTGTAAGAGACAAAAAAAAAAAAAAACTAATTATAACTATAAATATGTTTAAAATATTCTCTACAGTTACGTCAACCAGCACTTAATAATAATTTCTCTGTTGATTCGTAGTCCATATTTTTGAGATATTTATTTATAATACCTTTGCACACAAACTTGCTGCTTTTAGATATAGATACGGACTGATTAATTCGATTGTATACAAAAGGTCCTAGGTAACGAAAGAATTTCTGTGCAAAGCTTGTTCTACAGAAGGGCACAACGTAAACCATAAATTGTCGCCTTTTATATGATACTTGTAATGGTATCGTGTGTTGTTTTAGTATCATTGTCTTAATGAATAATTGCCTTATGGTTAGTACTGAGTATTCTTTATATAAATCTACTGTAGGAAACCTGAAATTTTTAAAAATAATTATTTTTATAATTGCGCGTTGCGCTCTTTCTACTTTAATAATGTGAGTTTTTGCCGCACCTCCCCATGCCATTATACCATAAGTAGCGATAGATTGAAACAATGCACAATAAACTGCCTTTACTGTTATATTATCATTTAAATGACGAATTTTTTTGATGAATTTTGACGAAATTATAATACTCATAAATTTAAATGAGATCACGGATTTAAATTGAATACAAAATATCAGTTTTATATTCCACTTACATTTTTAAGACCCCAAGACATCAGTATTTTATCAAATTCCTAAAATCTATTAAAATCTATTTAAAAATCAAATTCAAAATCAATAGAAATCACCCCATTGCACCCAAAATTAACATATATAATGCACCAGAAAATACTAAAATCATTTGCAAAGATGCAGCACTCAATAGCTGGTCAAATATCTTCCTGGAACTGCAATAAAGTGGGCTTGTCAAACAACTGGTTTCGCCAGTTATAGTAGCTTAAGTAAATGTCATTTAAATTGTGTTTCCAAAAGCCAGTTGTATGAAATTAATATTGCAAGAGTCAACGATAGCAATTTCCCTTCCAACCATAAAACAATTTATTTTTAATATCAAAATTAATACAATCATTAAACATTTCAAACATTTATTAAAGTAAATCTATATATATGTCGGAGATTGCAACACTATTTTACATTATTGGTTTGGTAACACTGAGCGCTGCAGGCAGTCGTCGACTATGGCGAGTGAAGGGAGAGTCTCTTGCGAGCCGCCGTGGCGAACAGACCTCTACACCCTGACTTATCTAGATATACCTCTGATTTCTTGATATTTGAATACCTACATTGTACATTGTAATATGAGAAGTGACTCACTACTAATCACTAACCCAAAGTAAATGTGCTCTCAGTGGCGGAGAATCTTAATATTGGTTTAATTGAACTTTGAAATCCTGACAGAAATAGAGACCTCTGATCCTAGGCTTCAAAACTTTCTCCGTCATATAATAGTAGTTATCTGCTAACTGTAAAACTTTTTTTTTACAATTTTTTTTAAATTTATATCTTACCTTAAGATCAACCTGGAAAAATGCAGCTAATTAATGTAAAAAAGAACGTAAAAAATCATTTGCAAAGACGCAGCACAAACAGTCAGGAGTGTGTACAATAGCTGGTCAAATATACCCCGGGAGCTGCAATGAAGATGGCTTGGCAAACAGCTGGCGCAAACAGGATCGCAAATACTACGCCAATGGCAACTAGGTACTAAAGGTTTGTCGAGTATTTTGGAAATTCGTGACTTTACTACGAGCTGCAAATATGTGAACATTTTTGGTTACGTGTTTGTTGGAGATTGAGTGAAAAAAATCGAAACCCCACTTTAAATTTGTTATTTGTAGACGACCCTAGCTTCTTTTAACCAGGATCTACAGTGTCCAGGAAGCAGAAACCAGTAAAAATAAAAATTTTGTTCAGCCAATCCCAGTTTCCCAGCCAAAACTGTTTGAAACATTCTCCAAATGGTTATGGAATCTGCAATATAAGGAAAAATATTAATCCCAACTTCATTATTTTGAGAGATGTATTGTTTAAAGAATCTGCTTAAAAATCAAATTGATTAAATAATAATTTACGAAGATTTGTTTGACAACTTTTTTACTATAGTTATTTTATGTTGGTTAACATATCTTTTGATATCACCTCGAACTTAAACCGATCGCCGAGTGGATTGAAGGCACTATTCTATTACAAACCACCACGTAGTGAACATTCCTCTCATTAGATAGTCCTCTGATTAAATTATAATGTTGCACCTACATTATAATCATTACTAACCATTAATCTAAATTAAACATTCTCTCAGAGGTCGAGTCTGTGTTGGTACATACAGATTTACAATGTAGATTCTAAAAAAAAAACTTTGTTACTTATATCTGGAAATTAAAGCCCCGACTTCGTCTCACAGGCTCTCTTCTCTTACAGAGAAGGCACGAGCATTGATCACCACGCTAGCGGGTTGTTAATATCCTTGTTAATCTCCTCACACTGCGGGTTGGCGATTACAGACCATTCACCGTATGTCTGAGGCGTCTTAGAAAAACTAAGAAAGTACATATGACAATGAGACTAAAGACTAGAAGCAAAAAAATATGACCATAAATTTTGTAGTGCCTACAAAAAATTACCCAATTATCACTTCTCCGTTTCGCGAACCAATGTTAGTAACTCGATTGAAGTTCTCAGCTGTACTGGAAGCTTTCACGTTTATTAAATAGACCGATGCATTAGTCGAACCAACTTTTCAGCCTCCAATTAGTTTTGATTAAAGTTGTTGAATGCACCTAGGCATTACAAGTGTACGGATAGGAATATTTTTTGTATTTACTTTTAAATCTTTCTCTGTTTGGAGGGGCTCGTGGCTGAGTAATAGCCACACAGATCGATCGAACGAAGTTAAGCTGCGGTTGCCGCGGGCACTCTGTGGGTGAGTGACCATCATTCCACACCGGGAGCCCTCCGGGCCTCGAAGAACAGGTTAAACTGTCGCTTCCGGTTATCAAATTAAGATCTATGATAGCCGTCACGGGTCGTCAGAGACCTGAAAGTCTGACAACCAGTCATACCACGAGATATCGTGTTAGCCCGTGTGACTTGGTTGTGGGGGTCAGATAGGCAGTCGCTCCATCTAAAATACTGTTATTAAGCCGCATGCGGTTAGAATGCCGATGATGAAGCCGATCCCAAACGGCAGATTTATTGACATTTGAATCTTTCTGACTCGTTTCACGTATTAGTCTATTAGCGTACACGTAGGTACCCCTAATTAAGGTTGAGATAAACCCCAAATCTGAAGATAGGGCAAAATCCAATCCAGAGCGAAGCAAAGTATACTGGAAATTTCTGATAGGAAATTCTTAATAGCACAGTTTGCTAGTGTGTCCCTTGTGAGAATGCCGTTAATGTTAACAGGATTATTAATAACAGCATTTTCGATCATTGTCTACTTACATCAGTATATCTCTCCATAACCCTTTTCGGAATACAAGCGTGAAATAACTGCCTCTTAATTTCAAAATCTAGTAGGTAGTGGCGTCAATTCTAATATAGCAAACTAAAACTAAATTTAGAGCATTGCTTTTCTATACTAATAGTTACTATAAGAACAGGACGGGATGAATTAAGGGACGTCAAATTCAAATTCAATCATGCTAACCTAAAATTTCCATTAATTGTTTGAGGTCTTTAATTTTACCTGCCTCGTTGGTCTAATGATCCCAGGTCCAAGTGCTAAGCATGAGGTTCTGGATTCGATTAATGGGTTGCGCAACGTGTTCTTAGGGTTTCCTATTAGGAAAATATCGATAGCCACGCGGAGTTTGGAATTGTGAACGGTAAATGACAATAGACACACCACATATTTATTACATAGGAGTTATAACAGCACTGGTGAACAAAACAACTGTGTACACCTCTGCCTATCCTGAATGATGATGCTATGATTCTAATTTTAGAGGTTATACAAAATAGTCTTCTAAAAGTTTTTAATTTGGCGTGCCGAAATTCAAATTTATTTATTTATTAACTGTTACTAAAAGAAAGCAATGTTCTTAATTTAGTTCAATAATAAAATATATATAATAATAAATCATTTATTTTCAGGCGTCTGTGGCCCATAGATATATACCTTACAGACTAACATATATAAATTAAATACAAAATTGTGTTAGTAAATAAAACTTAAAACTATGTTTAAGCAGGCTACATCAGAATTGATGCTACTATATAAATGACAAGAAGATAACTTCATTCTTATTAAAAACAGAACTTTAACATACCGCTATCAAAATCCGGTCCGTCATGAATACATTCTCTTCGTATGGTCAACATTTTGCATAAATTAACACGCTGCGGAATACTGAATGCAAGAAAAACATTCAATGTTTTAGCTTATATTACCGCATGTATTTAAATTGAGTTCAAAATTGCACTAATGTTAGACAAATGTCGGTGTCTGTTGGTATAGAGTGATTTTAGTTGAAGATTTTTTCATCGCGGTTTTTATCTGTCTGGTTTGTAGCCGTGATAGTGGTATGGTACCTTTGGATTAGAAATTTAAATTTGTAATAAAATCAATTAATAATTTTGTTTCATAACTTATTTTTCTACGAATATTGAATAATATCAGTCCCGAAGTCACGACTATTGTCATATTGTAAAATAGCTCTTCCACTGAGATATCGCGTCACTCGTTCATTTACAGATTACTAATATACATAAGCTAAGCATCATCAGACGTCTCTTTCACACGAAACGAAACGAAGGAACTTGAAATTTATTAGATTCGAACAGACGATACCATAGTTTAGTTGGAAGAGCTATGTTATGCCATGAAAAGGTTTGTTGGCTTGAGTATAGTCCGTACTAATCTAATATTTTTCAATATTCAATAGAAAAAGAAAATGTTATTCATAACATGATTATAACATATAAAAAATATGTCCATAAAAAGCACACCGTCGAGGAGTAGAGGGCAGACACCAGATTGTTCGCTAACCATTATATAAGAAGGAGAAAAAAAAAATACAACCGAATTGATAACCTCCTCCTTTTTGGAAGTCGGTTAAAAATAGGGGCACAAAGAAAACGCTAAAATTGTATTATAATATGTTTTATTATTAAAACTGTGTACCTTCCTTAGAATTGCGTTTTGTCATATCTGTACGTATATATTGCATATTGCACCTACCACATTTTCTCTTTGCATCACCCCAAGGTTGGCTGGTAGAAAACGCCTAAGGCATTAAGTCTGCCCTTGTACAACTTTTGTTGTTGTATAAAAATTTTCGTGAGACATATTCATATTAGCTATTGCAGCTCCAGTTTGACTCGGGCTCAGCTCATGACTAAGGGCTCCGTTCGAGTTCGAAATAAGTCGGGCAAACCCGAAGAATGTACGTGAGTAGTAACCGGTGAACAATAACTAACTTTTGTTTTGTGCATAGAGTACACAATATTGAGGGTAGTCATGCATTACCTGTGCACCGCCCGCCCCCAAATATATGCACATACGCAAGCGGTGAAAATTCCGACTACCACCAACTACTCTACACGTGTTTCGCCCTTCCACCGGGGCATCATCAGGAGCTGTTAGACCTTGCAGTGTGGTGGACTACCCTCAATATTGTGGAAGTGGCTAGATATTGTATTTATTTGCACCCATTGTAATGGAGTTCCGCAAAGTAACGCCTGCATCTATTCAAATAAAATGCTGCTGATGTCCATAACATATCCGCAGCGTTAACTACTCCCACGGGAAAGCGAAAACTCTTTCCATAAAATAACACGAAACCAACTCGGTACAATTTTACAAATTAAAAGTAAAATAAACTCTCATCCCAGCGTTTAATTAAATTATTTTAATTTTTCTCTCTCTGGCGCGCGGCGCGCGGTGTGAAACAAAAACAGTTTCTGACTCAGTATGTTTATCTTAATCTCGTAAATACTTCGCATTTTTAGGGTTAACTGGTTTTATGTGAATAATATACGTATTTCTGTGAAATTCCTTGTTTTCTCTGTAAGTGACTTGATCTGAGTTTCACATTTTTCAAGTATGGAAGATGATAATGTCCTCTGTGTCAGACTTCTACTGAATAAAACTACACGATCCTTCACAAATTTCTGGATCGCAGGTGCATTCCCCTCAATAAGCCACTGCCATCGTCACGCTAAGCATTCTACCCATTGAAACGAGTCTATCCGTTTACCAACATCCAGAATATTGCTGGCAAGATCGAAAGCATAGAACAGAGAGCATTTGCATAAGGGGAAAAAAGGCCTATACCCAGCAGTTTCAATGCTTATCGATACCAGGAGCTGAAGCTTGTTGTCAAGCCATCGTGGATACTGTGCGGAACTCTTTTTGCAGTCGGATAACTATAGCCTATCCCCAATCTATTGGGGGCTAAGTTGCCCGCGTCCGTATGAGTGCACCCTTAAAATGCATCCCTACACGTGGCCCCTGGGTGGTGTAAAATAGGCAACACAACTCCGGTGCGAGGCTTCGGCCGCGGCTGGTTACCACCTACCGGACGAAGACATACATTTCGGGATGTAGTCCGGTGCAACCGTTGTGGGAGACGGGTCTGGGCAGTTGCATCAACTCCCCAACTATCGTTCTCTCCCAATCTATGCACTCTACTTAACGAGTTAATAGGAATATTCTGGATCTACGTGCTCCATCCTCGGCCACACCGTCGCTTATCAGGCGAGTTGGTGGCCAAACGTTAATGGATCTACCATTTTTGATAAAAAAACTTCCTGTTCAAGTTACGCTTCTGAGAATATGAAAGTCTCTTCAAATAAAATGTTAATATTCTATCACTGATGATGAAACTTGGCTGTTGATTTTGACGTTAAGCAACGCCCATCTTGGGTAGTCGGTGATAGATGGCTGCTAGAAGTATTTTGTAACTAGTTTTCTTCGTAAGTCTTTATGGTTCGGAGAGCACGCTAATCCGTTCTTCAGTTCTTTATTATCGAAATTTGACAAGATTAAACTTCTAACCATACGAAAAAAGAACCGACAAAAAGAGATTATTTTTACAATTCAACAAAGTTATTATTACAGCTATCTTTGAATTTCAGTAAGTATTTGTTGCGTAAAAAAACGTAAAGAGGCATGCGACCAATACAAAACGAAATACCTACCTAAACTTAGATTAAGAAACCTCTCGTCCCCGTCCCCATTAATTCCCCATAACAAATAACTTTGCCCGGCTAATTTACGATGCCATCCAATTCACAAAGATACCTAGAAAGGAAACAAAAGTATTGGAAAAAAGATTACGTGGATAAGAAATGGAGCTAGGGCTGCCGTTACCTAAAATACAGTCGCCGGAAAAAGATAAAATCCTGGACATTTTGGTAAAATCTGTTTTAGTCCGAACATCCATGTAAAGTTAGCAAAGAGAGCAAGAAATGGGGCAACGATATATGCAAACTGAAGTGTGCCTGAAAGTATCGTAGAGATTTGATTGGATGAGTGTATTTTAACACAAAAATTTGTTGAAAATATATGGATTAACGTCACCAGCCAATCAGTCCATAAGTTCTGGTTTTACAGGACTCTTTCTTCAAAAGCTTTTCCAGCACAAATTTGGGCACACACATAGGGATGACAGCCCTAAATAGGGGTGAAATAAAAAGTTTCGTGCGAAGGAAAGTTCAAAGAATTCAATTGCGTTGCGTGAGTGATGAGGCAGGTTATATTAAATTATACAGAATAAATGGGAGACCATACTCGTATATTGTACAGTGAACTGTGAGTGCCTTGTTCTCTGAAACTTGAAATTTTAAGTAGAGTTTCTGTTATGAAATGACAAAGGTTTTACTGCGTGATCCTTTGGCCTAGATTTTGTGGATTTCTACAAATGATTACAAAGGTATTTTACCGCTTATTCTTCAGGTGAAATTTGGCCTTTGTAATTTAGGACCAGACGTACCTATTGATCAAGGCTAGGCTCTCAACCTAACTGCATGATTTACTTGTAATGTTAATAGAACGCCTCGTAGGTCTACTGGTCTGCAAGTGCAGGTGTGCTTGAATTATTGAATTTGAGTTTTGAGTCGGGTAGAGTGGTATTGGTATTTGCAAAGCGGGCTGGTTTCCGCAAACCTCGGCTCTGGTATTGTATTCTACGTCAGGGTTGGGAATTGATTATTTGATCCACCCAACTCCTCAAAAAACTCCAAAAATTTTTTCTAACAGTAAATTCAATTACACTGCCCGACCCGGGAATCGAACCCGAGATGTCATGTTCAGCAGTCGAACTTGCGATCACTAGACCGACGATGTAGCAGCTCACGAAAGTTATTATCCTAAAATTAGTTTCCTGTTACTGATTGACGTAATGAACACGGTTAAAATTAAAAAAAAATTAACTATTGCTAATTCGATTTACATAATTGAGTCATAGATAAAGCCAGCGTTTATGAAGATTCTACTTACATATATTTGAAATAAACGCTACTATTTATAATAAATTTAAAATTTGGCTCAATATTAAACATAATATTCAAAATACAGACGCTTGACCTTTTTGGGATCCTAAAATATAAATTCCGTTAATATAGCCTGGGGTAGTCAGACACAATTTTAAAAAGTACTACTGGTGCGCCTTTATAGATCTTAAGACTATACTCTCCAGTTTTATATTCGTGTAATACCATAAACCTACGGATATTACCTCCATTTACAAGCTAAAGAAAGCGTAAGCCTAAGCACATTATATTCTTCTAAAAACCTCTCTCGGCGTGGGTACTCTTTTCGATTCATTTTTTTCCCAAAGCATTTTGCAACGTTTCTAGTCAGATAATAAAAAGATATCGTTTTACTTAACGAGCAATGTTTTGTTTTCAGTTGTTCTCTAAGAAATATAACACGTAGAAAATAAAGGAATAATATCTTTTGGGTGGGCCACGGGCAGCGAGTTATGCTGGCCTAAATACGGCTGTGGCATGTTAATAGGATTTGCGGAGAGTAGAGATGAATGTAGCTGTTTTAGGGGGCTGAAGAAAACCTTATTCGAATACTAAGGTACGTAATCGAGTCAAAATACAAGTTGCAATACTTCAATCAAATAAACATAACATAGCATCACGCCTGTATTCCCCGAAGGGGTAGGCAGAGGTGTACACAGTTGTACACCCACATTTCACCAATGCTGTTATTAAGTCCCATGTAATAGGTGGTGAGCCTATTGCCATCTACTGGGCAATATTCCAAACTCCGGGCTGCTACTGAGAATTTGCTAACAGAAAAACTCAATAACACTTTGCCCGACCCGGGAATCGAACCCGAGACCTCATGCTCAGCAGTCGCGCTTGGGACCACTAGACCAACGAGGCAGTCATAGTTATTTATTGCTCAAGTGTGTACATGGTAGATGATTAACAGTTTTAGGTAGTTCTATACCCATATCGGGTACTGCAACAAACTACTAACTACGAAATATGATACGGTGTGGAAAGTAAGAAGACTTAATTATATATAATAGACAGCCCTATTGACCTGGAAAGTGTGAAAACCTGTGCAAGCGTGGCTTATGCAAAGTGTGTTATGTTACTTGTTAAGAAATTCTCGGTAGTACCAGTGTGGAATTGCGCCCGGTAGTTTACTACAGTAGATACATCTCTGTCCTAATCCTCCGGGGAATATAACTGAAATGCTATGATTATAGTAATATCTTAAGTTTTTGCGATCACTACATTATAATAATCTATTAACCGGATTAATCGCGAGTAATCCGGTTAAAATTTGTTTGATTATAATGCTATGATTATGTTAAACGATAAACTGGTTGAGTATAAAAACACTTATTTCTTTCCAAAGAAAAATTTAGCTTTTAATCTCACCCGCTCTCGCGTCCGCTGTCGCTATCACATGTCAACAAAACCTCACCTTTAAATTTTCACATAAAAAAATCTTAGCTACTATAAAAATTATTGCCACTTGTTTTTGTCGCCACCTTGCCTTGAAAACGAAAATTTTATTACTAGATTTTTGCTTTTACTTCATTTACCCGCTGTATTTTTACGTAAAAGTAGGCAAGAACAGGCTTAATATCGATCGAGCTTACGAGTTAATACTTTTTGTTTGTAAACGGTACTTTTTATTATAATTACTGCAAGTGAAGATAGGTACCTATAAATGAAAAAAGTAAAAATCAGAAACCCTATTTTAATCTATATATTTCGTCGTATGATAGCTGCTGCGTTATTACGCACATGTATTATTGGTTCATGTGAAATTAATGCGTAATTTGATTTTCTTGGAACTAGTTTCTCAATCAATATATTTATTTTAAATGAAAATAGCATGCATGCATTGGATGCCTGCTAATTATTATTATTATTCTAACTTATCTAACCTAAAATAATACCTATAACAAAATTATACACTGACCAAACCAAATCGCTAATAGTACTCTTTTGATAGAATCTTTTCAGCCCGTGTCCTATACATACAAAGGGTTTTATTTATAAACTGTATGAGTGTTTTATCCTTATAGTAGTTTTATCAGGCATCGTAAACTTGTCGGATAGAGACCGGAAGATTTGACATGATCCACAAAGGACACTTGTCCCAATAGCACCTACACGAATGGCACCGGAGCTATTCCTCAATGTACTACAGTCTAAAATATTGACAATCAACCCCCATTAAGGCTAAAATCCCTTGCATGGAACTTCAAACGCAGCGGTACGCACTTGTAAAGTAGCGCGAGTCATTCAAGGGACTTTGTTGGCAAAAGGTTAGACTATACATCTACGTCCCATAGCTTTCAGTGATGTAACCCGACAATGCTTGATGACATTATTTTGGAGAGGGCAAAAAAAATAATTATATTTTTCATATCCTTTAAACATATTTTTTTTTGCTAGGTAAAGTCACATTGCCAAACATACCTTAATATATTATATACCAATATTATACACTGACCAAACCAAATAGCCAATAGTACTCTCTCTGATAGAATCTTTTTGGCCCGCGCACTATACAAAGGGATTTATTCCTCTACTGTATGAGTGTTGTACCCGTGTAGTAGTTTTATCAGACATCGTAAACTTGTCGGATGGAGGCCCGAGGTTTGGCCTAAGTGAAAATATGGGATCTCGCGAGACTGCGGCGCTTGAAAAAATGGGGCAGTGATGAGATTGGAAGGTGTTGGAGAAGGCATAAAAAATATAATTCTTGATAGCGAAGAGTTCTTGCTTTAGAGGCTAATGCTGAAGAAGATGATGATGTCGATGATTTTTATGTAACGATGAAATAAAGGTGTTATCATTGCGTTTACGAAAAGGGTAAAAATTGCGTTAGTATTCTCAATATGTATCAAGTGGAACCAGCAACTAAATAATGATTTCGTGATGTGAGATAAAAATTGATTCTTGGTCTCAAGAGAAAGTTTATAGATTTACCTTAATGAGTAGCCTGAAGTAGGACCATCTATCAAGAGAGGCAAGTTAAGTGAGTATTACGACTTAAACGAATAGTGGGCACATCTTTCCCTGCCGTTTAAAAATATTACCTTCTCTATTCCCCTGTTTGTCATCCATGCAGTTCCTCGTACAAACTACGTATAAAATAGGAAAGCCTCCGAAACCCGACAATTTCGCCGCCCTATCTCTTGAACAGAGAGGCACGCTGTATTTTATTTAACCTTGATTTTTATAAGCTACTTGAAAAGTGTCGTGTACAAATAAATTGCTGAGCTTTTTTTATTGGTAATAATTTAAGAACGTTAATATGTAAAAGTGGCGCTTAAAAATTTGATGTACAGCGTATCGGAGCATAGAGTTTGAGGTAATTTTATTTTATTGTGTAGGCTTTACCTAAAATGTTTACATATATATAGAGATAAGTTGTTACCCTAAAACAATAGAAACTCTGAACGTATTAAATCAATACTCGAAATCATCGTTACGGGCAATTTTATCGGTAGACATATTTAGGTTTGAGTCTCCTCCAAATTCCTCCACTCCTGGTGGTTTTGAGTCCTTGCCAATGTTTGTAAGATCATCCCGTTGATCTTGTTTGCTGTCAAGGTCGATCCTACAGCAATATTCGTATGCATTTTTCTATGACCATTTAAGCAATGTATCCCACCGCGTCCATTTATGCTAGCCAGTAATGGACACTACGGCTTTGAATTTTAGTCTCGGCATGTGCCTATTTCTTCGTCTGAAATCAATGATATAGCTGACCAAATCTCTGATTAATAACTACACTAATGTATTGAGGCTTAACATGGATATTCCAGCTATTGATAGGTGCTCATATTATATTCTATTGATGTTCATCTAATACAAAATAATTGGCTTAAGCGGCTTATGTATACGTATAACGTTAATTGAATTTCAGTCTTTAGGTTATGGACTGGAGTGATTTGGTTTAAACCTTATTACCTATTTGTTGATTTATGTGTTTGTACTAAGGTAAGCTTTAGAATAAAGATTACAAGAAAACAGAAAACGCAGCCAATCCAATCAGATCTGATGTCGTTAAGTGCTGCCAGAAATGAAAAGCTTAGAAAAAGGCTGGAGTAAAGAACTACAAACGCAAGAAGAGGCGAAAGCCATGGCAATCTGTAGTGCAACCAGAAGCACCAGTCGTGGTCTCCAACCATACTGTTGAATAGCCTGCCTTCAAAGAACATCGCAAATTGCCTACCTTACCATCTCTTGCACAAATTTTAAGTTACAGATTCTCCCAAATATAATTGCGGGGTCCCCATCCATCTAGCTCATAGTGGAGAATAGTCCACTACGAATCATTTTACTCTTTCATCTTACAGACTGGCTACGGATGCCAAGGACTTACTAACGGAGTTGGATCTCAAGCTGCTGTGAGCACATTTTAGCTTCACATACTGCAGTATTGATATATGATTATATTAAACGAGCTAACGAAGTTTGACTTTGACTGTACTGGGTAATGATAGTCGATGCCTTTAGCATCGTTACATCAATCATCAATAATTCTCAAACGTTCGTCTTAGCGATTGACGTGAAATTAAATGCCTTCACATGCGTGGGACATGAATAATTAATACTGTTAGCATATAAGCAGAAATGTCACCTACAAATGTTTTGAAATATTGCAAGATAAATTGCTGAGCGTAACTTCCAGTTTGATTCCTAGATCAAGCAAAAGTTTTATTTGGTTTTTCTGTTGGGCAATTCTCAATAGCAGCCCCTATAATAATGTAATCGGTGAACTCTCCAGTCCTAACTAGTCAGCCTATCACTTAACATTGACTGGGTCCGTTGTAACTAAGAAGGTCTACAGCTGAGTTTCTGATAAATAGCACCGTTAACTTTCTGGGTGTATTAAGCTTGAAACATTTAACAAATAATATCATTTTGGAAGCTTTGTTTTGCGTAAGAATTTCAGAAATAATGTTTATTTTATTTTATTGTTCTTAAAATTTACCATAGCTTTACCATAGCATCACCCTGTATTGCCCTGTATTTCCGGGACGGAAAAAGGCAGAGATGTACACAATAATACACCCATATTTCACCAATGCTGTAGTTAAATCCCATGTAATAGGTGTTGAGCCTATTGCTATCTACCGGCCTCAATTCCAAACCCCAGGCGGCTCCCTAGAATTTCCTAACCCAATAACACTTTGCCCGACCTTGGAATCGCACTCAAGACCTCGCATGCTCGGTATTCGTGCTATAGTCCACTATACCAACGTAGTAGTCACTAGATCAACGAGGCAGCCTTTTTTAACCAACTTCAAAAAGAGGGAGGTTCTCAATTCAATCGGCATATTTTTTTTGGATATATGAGGAACTTATTTTTGTCTAAGAAACACCAAAAAAACATTTTCAAAAATAGCAATAGCGAAAGTTCATCTCTTTACTGTGCTACTGTCTTACTTTCAAGAATCTAGTTACAAATTTTATCTTTGTTCGTAATACAATAAGATTCCGTAAAGCTTTAAAACGAAAATTACCAAAATATGAAACAAAAAAATACGAACACACATAAAATTCGAACAAATAACGAATTAATACACGAAGTGGCGCGTTTGTTATATTTCAATGGGGTTTTAATTTCGCCCCTTGTGCCCCTTTCAACCTTTCCTCCATTGTACTGTTGCCATTACAACCCAGCCGAATTTTATTGTTCCGGCAGGTATATTAAGTTTAAATAACTGGGATTTAATGTATTCTTTGAATTTGATTTTTGGTTGTTTGAATAGCAGTCGTTAAGCCTAGTCAGAATCCCTTAGTTGCCTTAAACAACTCATTACATACCAGCGGAGCGAGCATGGTTCCTTTTGTCGACATGTTTGGCGATTTTAAACGTCAAATTTGACATAGTGTTGATAAAACGATACAATTCAATACATAAAAACTTTTATCGAGTCGACAAATTTGACAAAAAGATCCGTTCTCGGATGCCAGGTTTGGCTTCTGATTACACGACAGAACAAGAATCGAGATGATTATGATGTGGTGCGGAAGAAAGTATTCGTAGAGAAAATCACTGCAGTAATTACAAGAATCGAGTCTGGGGATGGATTTTCATTCAGATGTTAAAATCTATTATTGCTTTGTAAAGTATGAACTTATAGAGTATGGACAGTTGCCCAGAGGCCTGTAAGAGGGAGCGCGGGCGGTGTGCGACGGACAGGCTACTGGAGAAGCAGTGTGGAGCCGCGCTTGCGCTGACAGAGACAGTTGTGTGATTTCATTTATACTCAAGATAAATCTTTGAAAAGCATTAACGCATGCTTAGCGAACTCTAAAGTTACAATATTAAATGGAAAAAGAATGCCCTAAAATAGTTTGTAACACTACTCATAAGTTTATATATTATGTTTAATTATGTTATTAGTATGTTATACTATATTAATTGTAATAGTATTTATGTACACCGACAGCCCTTAATTTTTATTAATGTATCTTCTTTCCATCCTAAGGTTGCCTGGAAGAAATTGCCGTGTGCGATAAGGCCGCCCATTGTACTATCTCTATATAATAAGATTACCTACTTAATGTATGTTCATGGTGTACAATAAAGAATAAAATAAATAAATAAATAAATTAAGCCTCTTAGAGGTAGAGATGGCTTAATGGTCAGAGCGCCTGGAGTATTTATCCGGGAGGCGCAGGTTCGAATCCTGTTCGCGACCGTATTCTTTTTCATTTATATTTATTTATTTATTTATTTATTTTATTCTTTATTGTACACCATGAACATACATTAAGTAGGTAATCTTATTATATAGAGATAGTACAATGGGCGGCCTTATCGCACACGGCAATTTCTTCCAGGCAACCTTAGGATGGAAAGAAGATACATTAATAAAAATTAAGGGCTGTCGGTGTACATAAATACTATTACAATTAATATAGTATAACATACTAATAACATAATTAAACATAATATATAAACTTATGAGTAGTGTTACAAACTATTTTAGGGCAACGGTAAAGACAGATAATGTAACTTCAACAATTTCTTAAATATTGGAAGTGATTGGGCACGTCGAATAGAGACCGGCAATGCATTCCACAAACGCGCTGCTTGTATTGAAAAGGACTTGTCAATGAATTTTGTGGAATGCATTGGCATCTTCAGTCTTAGGTTCTCCGATGATCTCAGGACTCGTGTATGAGTATCACCTAGAAACTGGAAACGGCTTTTTAAATAAGAAGGAGTAGATGGAAGGAAGAGCACATTGTAAAGTAGAGAAAGAATATGAGTATTTCGGCGAAGGCGGATAGGTAACCAGTTGAGCTTAATACGGAAGTCTGAAACATGATCATATTTGCGTAGGCCAAATATGAATCTAATACAAAAATTTTGGAGTCGCTCAAGCTTATCTAATTGGTCTTCAGTGAGATCAAGGTAGCTAGCATCAGCATAATCAAGGATAGGAAGAAGAAGGGATTGTGCTAACGCAATTTTGGTGGTAATTGGAAGAAAATTGCGCAATCTTCTTAAAGACCCAGCGGAAGCAAACAACTTACGACTGGTTTCTTGCAGATGAGCAGTCCAGGACAAGTTTCTATCGATAATTAGCCCCAGGTTCTTAACATGTTCGCTAAACGGAATAAAAGTGTTATCAAAACAAACTCGAGGAAGCGTAGTCCAGTCAATCTTAGAAATCATCCTGGAACTGCCCACCACAATTACCTGAGTCTTTGCGGGATTGACTGTAAGCCCGTATCTTTTGCTCCATTGTGAGACTCGAGCCAGGTCCATATTTAAGGTGTTAATGGCCTCAGTGAGTTTTGTAAAGGGGGCTTTATTATAAATTTGTAGATCATCTGCATAAAGGTGGTAAGAAGAAAGTAGTTGATCAGATATGGAATTTATAAAAATTGCGAAAAGTAGAGGAGATAGAACGCCACCTTGAGGCACACCGACAGTATTATTACACCAAGAAGACGAAATTTCCTCAATGCAAATACGCTGCCGACGACCAGACAAGTAACTACGAAACCAGTGTATCGCCGATGGAGATACGTTAAGAGAGCATAGTATGCCGAGCAAAATATCGAAATCAACGGTATTGAAAGCGTTACTAAAGTCAAGCAATGCAAGTACCGTAAGATTACCGATTTCCATGCCCGACCTGATATCATCCGTAATATGAACTAAGGCCGTGGTAGTGCTGTGACCAACACGGAACCCGGATTGAAAAGGATTGAGTAGATTGTTCTTGCATAGGAAATTATTAATTTGGTTGTGTGTCAGGCGTTCAAGAACCTTGGAAAGGAATGGCAGGATTGAAATGGGACGGTATTCAGAAAAGGATTTAGGGTTAGATTTTTTGGGTAATGGAATAATCTGGGAGTCTTTCCAGCCACTCGGAAAATATCCAGTAGAAACTGAGGAATTAAGGATATGTGATATTATGGGAAGGATGACATCAAGGATAGGGATGATCATTTTACGGCTGATACAGTCACTTCCAACTGCGTTAGAAGTTATTGATAAGATGCTTTTCTTAACATCACATGCAGAGAATTCACTAAAGACAAATGGAGAGTAATTGGGAGTCGGGAGACTTGAAAGATATTGTAATGTTTTCAATTTTGTTGTCATGTCAAAATTGGACGAGGCAGTGAAATGATCGTTAAGTGAGTTTATATCTATGTCTTTAAGGAAAGTTTCTTGTTTACATTTCCCGACACCCATTGTTCTTAGAAATTTCCAAACCTTAGCTGAGTCTCCGTTTTGAACAGAAGCGTGAATGTGTTGGCGTTGTGCATTCCTACACACCTTGTTGCAGTGATTACGTATCATTACATATTTTGCCCTATTTGCGTCAGATGGGCGACACTTCAGTTTAAATTTCGCTGCAGCCTTCTTCTCTAAAAGATCCTTAATTGCTTTTGTAAGCCACGGTGATGGCAGATGCTTGACTTTTACCGGCCTTAGAGGTGCATGGCGGTCGTAGAGTTGAAGGAGATTGGAGTTAAATAGGTTGACCTTGTTGTCAACAGCCGTGGAAGTCAAAATAGGCATCCAATCAATGTTTTGAGCATCCTTACACAGATTCTCGAGGTCAATACCATCAAAATTGCGCAGCATGAGGATTTTAGGCTTAATCTTGGGTGGGCGGATTTTATAAGACAAGAAAATAAGGTCGTGGTGAGAGAAAGCGTCTGCAGAGCACTGACCATGCTTAGCGACATGGTTCAAGGAAGATACGAAAATCAGATCAAGAAGAGAAGGAGTGGAATTAGGAAAGTGGTGAGTAGGATTCAAAGGAAGTATTGCCATATTGCAAGATTGCACGACGGAAAGAAGGGAGGAAGAACGGTTATCGTTTTTGAGGAGGCAAGTGTTAAAATCTCCCATGATTATGCTGTGACCGTAAGAGGGAGAAAGGGTTTCCAAGATGTTTTCAAAGGAAGAAAAGAAGTCAATGCGGAGGGAAGGACAATAATAAACGCCTAAAAGTAGCTTGGAGTGATGCAACTCAACCTCCAGAAACAGATGCTCGCCAGCGTTAGAAGGTGGTGGCTGCGATGACACATTAAGAATTGTAAATTGAATGTGTTGTCGAAGGTATATTGCAACACCACCACCACCGCCAACCGAGCGATCGTTCCTAATAAGTCGAAAGCCGGGTAGAGAATATAAAGAAGAAGGAAGGCATGGCTTTAACCATGACTCAGAAATAAGAATTGCATGAATATTCTTACAGTCAAAGCTAGCTAACAAGTCGGGAAAATGAGCCGGAATACTCTGAGCATTTATGTGAACTACATTAAAGTTCCTGGGAACATCAGAGAACTGTGCTGTGATTGTGTCAGCAAGTGAAGGAACACTGACATAGCTGTCATCGTCGCTGGATAAAGAATAAAAACTATCACTGCCACTGGAATCAATAGTCAAACACTAATAAATACTTATATAAAAAATAAAGGTATATAAAAAAATATATGATATATACTTATATATAATATAACAAGTTTTTTAAAAAACAAACTTTCACCTGCCGGTTTGCGTGTTACAAGATAGAAAAAAAAAACATTGATTAATTTACTGCATTAGTCCGGGCATAAAGCCAGTGAGTCAAAAATAAAAAAGTTGATTAAATGCCATATCTGCTACTAATGAAAGAAACTAAACGCTACTACTGACAGCAGACAGTGACATTTGACAGATGTTTATTTTACACAATATGTCAAAAATAATAGAAATATTTGAAGGTGTATGATAATTGCAAGATAATAATAGAATACCTCACATAGGAGATGTAAGAAAAACAAATAATATACCCGGAATATGCATAGCAAATTGCAAGTGATGTGTGTCGAGATCAGTAGGTACAATCACTTCTTTGTTGCGGCTGCACGTCTTGCCTTCGTCGTGGTCGGCCTCTCAGCGATCACCGCCTTAATGGGATCAGGCTCTGCAGAACAGATACCTGTTACTTCCGGCTCAAGTACGCCCAGGTCCGCAAACGTCGCAATCTGGTGCCGCGTGCCATCAGGACCAAGCACGTACACGTTGCCAGCCTTAGTCCAGCATCGGGTGACACCATATTTTTCGCGCGCTGCAAGGAAGACATCATGCCGCCCTTTTGTGAGGAACTCCGACATGGTAATGCCAGTGCCCTTTAAACTCTTCTTGGCAAACCATAATTTATCCCGCACTGCAACACTCACAAGCTTGACCAGTATAGGCCGGGGCTTATTAGACATGGACCTCCCCATCCTGTGACACCGTCTTATATCAGCCACACCAAAATCCTTTATGAGAAGTCTGTCACGTACAACTGCTGCCAGCGCACTGTCTGTGTCTTCCTTGGCATCCTCAGCAACACCATGCAGGAGCAAAATCTTTCGCCGTCCCTGCATCTCCAAATTATCAGTGCAGCGAGCTAAGACTTCTACCTGTTGCTGAAGACTGTTGAGCGCCTGGATGATAAATGCTCGGAAAGCTGCAAATTCAGTTGCCAAGCTGGAAGTATTAGAGGGAGCTGATGGGGCCTTCTGCAAGTCCTCTTCAAAAGCAGACATTCTAGTCTGGAATGTTACCATCATCTCGCTTATGGACTTTTGTAGAGACTCCATTGTGTTTGTGATATGAAGTGAAGTGGTATTTATAAAAAAACAAAATAAGCAGGAAATAACACTTGACCTGCAGGTAAATGTATTCAACTTGTGATTTCAGTCATTAATATAATTAAGAATAAGATTACTATTTATTTTCAATATATAAAATGTAGAGAAAAAAAATATGTCTACACTTTGCAACTACCCTCAACCAAAAAAAAAAAAAAAAAAAAAAAAAAAAAACTATACTGTTTGTGATATCGTGGTGTCAGCCACAGTGCTATCTATAAGCTTCAGATTTTTTTTATTGTTTTTTTATTAATTTCTAGGTGTAAATCTGTTAGCTGGCTAATCAGCAGACACAATAGATTTTTATTGTTATGAAGTAATTTTGTCCTTCTCCCATTCAAAGAGTTAAGTTAAAAAATAACCAAGGACTAAACCTATTAGTTTTTCAGAATACACTTCTCTTTGGAAATATACAAGAATCTTGAGAATAGTCAGGAAAACTTATTGTGTAGATTCACCGTACCATATTTTCATAATAGGATGTGTATCATAATTTCTTGATATGTGACTTCTCTCATTTTTCTTTGTCTTAGATTCCTTATAATACGTCTCAATGTCAGACAAGTAAATATTATATTATTTCATTCTCATAAGAAATCAAAATGAGATATTTGCTCCTCTAATATAACAGTATAGTTAGAATAAAAAGTGCGTGAAATTATATTGCTTTAATTTCATGTTGACACGTATTTTCTTTCTTTATGTAATTACAATGAAGTGATTCTTTCATAGCTTGTTTTTAGGTTTGTTAGGTTTGCTTTCTTGGTAGAAAACTTAATGTTGAGTCAAGCTCGCCTTTACACATGTCGTCACAAACTGAATTAATGTTTTAACATTGCCAATACTTTAGTAGCTTGCAATTTCAAAAACAATTAGATACTAATTCAAGATAAATCTTTGAAAAGCATTAACGCATGCTTAGCGAACTCTAAAGTTACAATATTAAATGGAAAAAGAATACGGTCGCGAACAGGATTCGAACCTGCGCCTCCCGGATAAATACTCCAGGCGCTCTGACCACTAAGCCATCTCGACCTCTGCTCACCACCGCGAAATTCTTCTTCCTTATTTTAATACGTCTTATGGCGACGTCATTGCAATCAATTCAGTACCTATACAGGTGACCGAACCAACACGACCAACTTTGAAGCTAATACAATGTCGTAAAGAATGCAATTACCTTAATAATTCAAGATAAATCTTTGAAAAGCATTAACGCATGCTTAGCGAACTCTAAAGTTACAATATTAAAGTTTATCCGCGAGGCGCAGGTTCGAATCCTGTTCGCGACCGTATTCTTTTTCCACTTTAGAATAGAACTTTAGAATTAGATACTAATTGGTTTTAAAATTGCATGCTGCTAAGTGAAAGATTAATACATTCTGCGCCGACCCCCAAATAAATTGGCATAAGGGCAGGGGATGATGTTTTACAATAAAAAAAAGATAAAAAGTAAATTAACCTTAATTCTAAAGGATATTAGACACGAAGCAGATAAATACTTTTTAATCTTCCAGTATCTGAGGATTTAAAATATCGGTTTCTTCGACGTTTCTAGTGTTGGGTCAGTCAGTCAGTTATAAGGTGTTTACAAATCTTATGATAATAATAATGCCTATATTTATTGGTTCTTATCACACTAAACTGCAAAGCTATATTGAGTAAAGCATACGGTTGTGAGCAGGATTCGAACCTGCGCGTCCCGGATAAATATAATTCTTTCACCAAAAAATTATACAATTAGTGATCGCTACACATGCGTTATTTTGTTTGAAAGATTTATTGGTACACTAAAATGTTACAAAATGCACGTATGTTACTATAAAAAACATAAAATGTCCAAATAAATCTAGACAACAGTCTGTACTAAATATGACAGACCCCAAAGCTTTTTACATATTGTTTGAATTGTACCCAGTAGATTGCAATAGACTCATCACCTCTATATAGATAGGTACACGGGACATACATACATACATATATTTATAAATTTTTGTACAGCTCTGCCTACCTCTTTGGGGGCTGCAGGCGTACTACGTTAATTAGCAACGTCTCAGTGTCTAAAATTCAAGAAAAATCTTATTCAGAGCCAAGAACCGTAGCCTAATGGTATAACACACTAATAATAGCAATTAGCACTAGAAAATACTATAAACATTATTGAACTTTCGTTTTATTGCCCTTGTGAGTGTTTTACGCAATTACGCAGCCGGTTGGTATAATATAAAATGTTATACAACATTTAAATGATTTTCTTCTACATAGCTAAAGGCCATGTAATGCTTGTATTAATTATTATTATCTAAGAAAACATTGAAAAATAATGGAAACGGAACTCGAGCGGGTTCGAGTTACCTTTGACGTACCGTGTCATGGCTCTCCATGACTGAGCTACCGTGTTGCCTGTTCGTATCTATTGAATTTCAGGTTCCATTCTTCTCGTCTTAAGGAGACTAATGGCGATATCTATTTAGCAATCGTTTAAAGATTACTAACAGCATTTCGCCTGTATTCTACTACAGTTTAGAACTAGACGTAGGTTTATCATTAATAACACATACCTACTTGAAGGGTAGTGAGCCTATTACAATCTACCAAGTACAGTTCCGAACTTCAAGTTGCTACTTATAATTTAATAACAAAAAAAAAGCACAAAGCTATCCACATTCGAGACTCGAACATGGGAACATTCTATGTTCATTGTATGGGAGGTTCTGTGTGGATACTGAAAATGAGAAACTTGCGCTAACTAGACTAATAAGACAGTTATACTAATAAACCAGTTTCTTTTGTGTTTAACTATAAAATATTTTATTTTTTATACCTGCCTACTTCTTCAAATATACGAAACTATAATCCGATATTCCCTGAAATCAATCCCATCCCTATCCCCAAATTCTGGGAAAAACTCAACAAAACTTAGCCTTATCTGGGAATTTATGGAGTAGCTAGGTGAGGTGTCTTCCATTGAAAAGGGAGGATCATCCATCCAGGTGGATGATATTCCCTAGTGGTCTACGACCCAATGACTATCCTCACATCGTTGTATATATGCACGATCGTAATCAAACTCTGCATGTCCGGTGCAGAATTCGTGACGTCATCTTGGACTGCGGCTAGTCATCACACGTGATGACTAACATCGACGCTATAACGCTTTGCTTGCTCAATGCAGAATACGTGTCGTCATCAGTTCTGCGCATAGCACTCATGTAACATTGTAGATGTCGCTACAAATTGAACCCAAGACTGCTCGCTCAGCAGACCAACCAGACCAACGAGGCAGTCAAATATTCTGGAAGCTGTATCTATATATATGTAGTACAAAGCTGAAAATTCCCCAAAAGCCCGCTTTTGATAAAAAGGTAAATATCAGTTGACAAAAGACGCGAGTGTTCTCCAGTAAAACAAACGTTTGGTTTGAAGAATACTTTGTGAAACGAGACGCGAGCGCTTTTATGTAAAGTAGTATAGAAAACCAGCAATATATATGTAAAATGATACTATTTTGTCATTCAAATATATTTTCAGGTATACGACTTTTGAAATAGATTTAAACAAAATTAATAAGGAATTCTCTCATTAAATCTGCCAATTAAAATAAAATGATTATTTAAATCCATTACTTATTTACAGGCTCTCCTGTAGTTGATAACAACCTAGTGTTAGAATTTTCAAAATATCTGTCGGCCTTAGACATGGCATTACATGCTCCAGGACATCTCAAAAGTATGCTGGTATCAGTTTCTCAATGTATTCCTTCGCCGTTTTAAACAGTGATAATAATAAAACAAATTTTAACCGGATTAATCGCGTGTATAATTGGTTTTTGTTTTTCCTGACGTTTCGAACACTTTGCAGCGTTCGTGGTCGCAGGAGGACTAAGGTGTCAGGCGTCTCAACAGTTTATTTAAAATTATTTCAGTCTACCTTACATATAATTGATAAAATTCATACAATTATTTATGTCTCTGATACATATTTAAAACTAAAACGTGACGGTATTTCCTAAGACTATCCCTGAGAAGAAATACCGAAACAAACTCAGAGGTCACAGTCGTTTTCAACCAATAATACACGCGATTAATCCGGCAAAAAAATGTTTTATTATAATGTATAGTGATCGCAAAAACCTAAGATATTACTAAGTGATAATAAATTATTCTTCAACATTTCCAGGTACAGCAATTTGTAATTAGTTTTGCTCTTGGGATTTTTCAATAGGAGCCCGGATTTACGAACTGTGCCCGGTAAATATTTATTATTATTGAGTCCAGGGCTAAGGCTACGTACATGGTACGGAGAACGAATGTTATTGATGATTAGGTGCCTAATCAGCATTGCAGATATAATTGTTATTTATTGTAAGCAATGTACGTATGTATTTTTATCTTCAAACAAATGCTATAAAAATACTTGTTAATACGAACTTCTAAGATTTTTGAAGTGTTATAAAATTTAATTTTAAAATACATTTCCTTTTAATAAAAACTGCGAGAGCTCCATTATTACGTGAGCTCTAAACACTTGGGTAGAGTGCGACACTTTGTTCTAAGTAAATTAAATTTTCTCTTATTTTGTTATTAAGGGGCTCCTTATTTTTCCTCCGTTCAGAGATTGCTAGTGCTTCCTAAATAATATTATAGACTTTACGGACGCTGTAAATAAAATATTGCTTAGTCACTATCAACATTTTGCATTTGATTTTCGATGATAAAAATGCAATTAAATGCTGTTTATTTCAAAATTTATCACAAAATAATTTCGTCAACGAGTTACGCTAATAAGATTGGTAGCAGTATACTTACGTCTATGCTATAGATAAAATATAGAAAGAAAAAACCAATCGAGGCATATATCTAATTTTAAATCCTTTTCGACAAATATTTTGTTGGAGAACGGCTTCTCGAACCACTTCTATTTATGTACTTCACGGAACGCCAATCAGACCTTCGATACGCAATTATGTTACAATGACTTATTGGTCCATTTCTGCGCATACAGGTCACAATGCAGACTCCGGCGTCTTATTTGCTCCATGTTTTGTATCCAATGTGGACAAAGCACCAAAGCTTTTTGTACCGATGCCTTCATTCTTGTCCTTTGGGTTGCGGTAACAAAGAGGACTAATTTCAGTTTTATTAATGGATAGTTCTATTGTCCATCTGATCAATAAATTTGAGTCAAAATTGAGCCTTAGTTTTCCCGAGCCCCTCAAGACATTTTAGTAACGACTTTATCTTTATATTTATTAGTATTTTTTATTTGTTTTGTGACTAAACATCTATTATTTTATTTAAATTTTCTATATCGGATATGTAGATGAATTGTCATGTCTCTAATTTTAGTCTCTTTAAAAAAGCAATAAAATAAATAAGTGTAAAAGTATAACACACCCAACTGGATAATTATAATCAAATCCAAATCTTTTCCGTAACAGCATTGAGTAATCTGAAAAGTTAAGTAAAATATTTACACGATATAAAGTAAAGAGAGAAATTTTGTATAGCCTGAAAGCTATTACTTATATTTCTAAAATATTTCGTGGCCCTTTGTTAAACCCGTTTCAGGGTACACTTTAATTATAAATTCCTCGATAATTAGAATTTTCATACTGAAGCTATACAGTCTTTGAGGCTGGTAAAATTCTTCCATTAATAATCTTTTGTTAATTTATTGTTTCATCATATAACCGCAAGAGACAAACGCTCTCTATTTTATCTACTCAGACTATCGGTCTCTTGGTAGTTTATAAAACGCAGAAATTTGTTTAATCTTAATTTTCGTAGAAGCCTGCAATCTACGAATACAATAGTGAGTCCCAGAACTCTAGTTAAGGTTGGTGAAAGCTCTGTGTTTTAGTCGGTATGACTGGCATTATATTCACGTGATTATCTGCACATCCAAAATGCAAGAAAGCGACTCGGGGAAGTATTCCTTTCCAGATATCTTGCTGTCTGTATCACTGATGTTAGTACATCGTATTAAGTAATAACAAAACCGACTCTAAACAAAGCACATGTAACGAAGGACCAAATAATGATACATCAACTATTTTCTGTATATCATTAAAGTTTCAAAAACGTTTATTCTAATTAGACTAGTAATAGCAACCGTGCTCTCAAATCTCAAAAAGTCTCGTATCGCCAAAAATAGATACTGTATTAATAAAAATTCTCAAAATAGTAACTTTGTTGTGTACGAAGTAGTACGAAATAGTAACAACAGTTGTAAAAACTGTGCCATACCATCAAAACACATAGACATTTCTCAATTAGCAGAGCTGTTTTATGAATGGCTTGACTACAAATAGTTGTTGTTCCGTAAAAAGATACGGATGGCATTGATAAATGTCACAAGTACAATATAATATGTACCATTTAACACCACGATACGATACTTAATCTGATGAGATGAAAAAGTTAAGAAAAAAGCTTCTCACCCGTGTTACATTTCGTCGCTTAGAGTTCATTCAACAATTTTCCTAGATAAAGCCTCGTCATTGTAAACACAAATCATGAAGTCGAGGGCATTGGAGTACTGACTCCACTGAAATAGCTTCGTCTTGCAGAATACTGATGGGTAATGTATTTTATTTACAACTCAGAAGATTTTAGCGATTTCCTTCTTTCGTTTATTCTTTGAATATTTCCACTAAGAGTGTACCAAATTCTCTTGTCATGTTTGTGGCAGGATATGTGACTCTCGAAACGGTTTATTTAGCCTTCAAAAATACTGCCTTCCAGACAGTACACCACAAAGGTAAGTACACCATAAACCGTCTGGAATAGATGAAAAGGCCATTGATTGATAGATTGATTGTACTTCATAATGTTGTTACAAGTTGCTATTAAAATAATAAATAAATAAAAATAAATATTTATTGTGTTCAAACATTTTGCGCAATAGATTCAAACCCTAGCCCTCACACTAGGATTCCCTGTGTCGTTAGTGGGTGTGTTCGTGTGTGTGTGTGTGTGTGTGTGTGTGTGTGTGTGTGTGTGTGTGTGTGTGTGTGTGTGTGTGTGTGTGTGTGTGTGTGTGTGTGTGTGTGTGTTGTAGAGCCCTATTTAGGTATGTTTACAACGGCCTCAGTTTGCATATAATCCAAACTCAGTGACTTTTAGTAATGTGTAAAATATTGAAGGGACTCCTCCTAATTATAATAAAGTTGCTTGCCTAACACTGCGTGACACTCGCCTAAAGTTACTATCGGTTGTTCAATGCGTTTGTCCAAAATATTTTCACCATAATCTTTTCATCCGATTTTCTCAGTGTCAGATCCAACGCAAGAAAATATTCTATTCTTGAGTCGGAAAGATTCAAAGGTCGCATTTACATACACAATATTTATTTTATTAAGTCGCTTTATTCTTTAACCTTATTCCACACAACTAGGCTTAGTATCCACATTACGTATTTAAAGTTAAACATCAATTACTATTCAATCCGCTCTTCATCGGTTGTTATGGCTACAGATGAATATAAATAAATTGGAAAACTTTAATGGAATCCTATAATTAAACGGCGCTGGTTAATCATCGGTATGTTTTTCGGTAACAGCGTCAGCAGAGCGTCTAACAGATACTGAGTTGGTGGACACTGGCACTCGACTTCATTCTTCAAAGTTTACTAGTCTTTAATTTTTAATTTTAGATTTTAAAATAGTGTTTATTGTGCTGTCAGTATCCCCAATGTCATAATAATTTGAATAAACGCCTTTTTATGATTTTTGGATTTTGAAAAAGAGTAATGCTACATGAAAAACAAATGCTGTAATGTGTGAAATTGCCAAGTTATAAGTAGGCGCCATTTAGGAAGGGGTGGAACTTGTTAAATCATTTTTTTTATCAAAAATCGATCTACATTCGGCCACCAACTCGCCTGATGGTAAGCGATGGTGTGGCCGTGGATGGAGCACACTACATACTACATACACAGAGCTATTCACTCTAGCTTTCAAAATGTCAAGATTATATTTCGCAGGAAACAGAGAAGTGTTCCATTTAAGAGCAGTACGTATCATCAACGTGGAACCAAATCATTAAAATTTTCATGGTACGATCTCAATTAACAAACCAACGTTTTTCACCTTCTTTCAACGTTTTTCTTCCTAGTCTTGCCGCAGACTACAGGTTTATATTTAAATGTAACCTTACTGGAAAAAGGTGCCAAAAAAACTTTGATTTCATTTTCTTTCGTTATCGGTTGATTAAGAGCCAACTTAGTCTCAGAGCTGCTTAAGCCGCTCGTAGGCCTGTGACTTAGTTAGTGACTGCTATTAATTGGGACCGATGGTTTAACGTGCCTTCTAGAGCACGAAGGCGTTCAGATGAAAATACTCATATTGGTCACCCATCTACAGACTGAACGCGCCAAACGTTGCTTAACCTCAACGATCGAAAACCAACCACAATTTTCAATGGGCTATGAGTGCGTTCATGTATGTAAATTCGAGTATGTATCGAGGCTCGGCAGCGACAATGTTTGAAAATACCCAGGACTAATGAACTCACCGTAGGTATAGCAAATTTTCTAGCAGTTTTCTACGTTCTATTAACTAGCAGGTATTTTGCTAATCATTCTTAAGTTGTATTGTAATTTTTTACACGACTGCACAAAAACAAGGAGTGTTATTTTTAGGGTTATGTATGTATGTTTGTGAGTTTCTTTATTCTACCATGACTTCTAAAAGCCTGAACCGATTTAGATGTATAGGGTAACGTTCCAAATCTCCGTTCCGGGTAACATAGGAGAACAAGATTAAAAAAAAAAAAAAAATATTGTGGCTATGGTACACAACCTTGTGTGAAACCACAAAACATGAGGTGTGAAAAAATAAAATGATAATTAAAAATTCACACATGGTATGTCTGCTTTTTAATTTTTAGTGAATGTGTTCTTGTTATAGAGTCTGTTTGCGTGTATTTTTTATTATGTTAGCGTAAAAGTCTAGTTCTAAACACAAATGCATTTGTGTCTAAAAAAATGGTTTTATTTTGATGGCTAAGTCTTCCTAACACAACGTTTTGATATATTTGTGATCGATTACTCACCTTCCAAGAGAAATAACCTTCTTATATAGTATTACTAGATTTCTGGAACAGCTGGGCACTCAATTCATCATCCGTCACCATTAACTTGTGACTAAAAACCACTGGTTGTCATCTGAATTATTATTTAGTAACTATATTTGCGCGTCTCTTGATATTCCAGAGGCTTAGACCCAAATTTGGTCTAAGAATAAACACGCAATTATATACCTCTTCATAATAAAACCAATATTCTCTGAAGCCTAAAATCTCATCAAAGCAACGAGTAAGTCAATCTTTAAAGGTTCGATAAAGGAAATTTGTTCGGCGCTTTAATCCTGCGATACTTCAGTCAAGTTTGACCACGTCCTCCACTCCTATCGTTAATTAACGAAGTTTTCAACGATAACGGTATATTTTCTGTGCGGATCGTTGTTTTTGTAAATAATTAATTTGTTTTTTAAGAGGAAATTTAGAGGGTAATTTTCATAATAATCGACGGAAGAAAAGTTTAGTATTTTTAACGAACACTTGAAGAGAGTTTTTTATTATTGAATTGTATGTTTTGTTAAGCATTTTGATAATACTTAAGGAAGAAACTTACTCAATTTAGAACAGTTCTAACATTAAAGTTATTATATTAAATGGAAAAAGAATACGGTCGCGAACAGGATTCGAACCTGCGCCTCGTGGATAAATACTCCAGGCACTTTGACCACTAAGCCATCTCGACCTCTGCTCACCACCGCCACTTTTTCCATTTAATATAATAACTTTAGAGTTCGCTAAGCATGCGTTAATGCTTTTTAAAGATTTATCTTGATATGTTACGGTAATTGCATTCTTTACGACATTGTATTTATTAACTGCAAAGTTAGTCGTGTCGGTTCGGTCCCCTGTATAGGGACTGAATTGATAGCATTGACGTCACCATAAGACGTGTTAAAATATGGAGAAGAGTTCGCGGTGGTGAGCAGAGGTCGAGATGGCTTAGTGGTCAGAGCGCCTGGAGTATTTATCCGGGAGGCGAAGGTTCGAATCCTGTTCGCGACCGTATTCTTCGTCCATTTAATATAATAACTTTAGAGTTCGCTAAGCATGCGTTATTTGACTGATTCAGGCAAATTATAACTAGGTGACACATGATTTTGCCTTTGTGAAATTCTTCTATCAATCAACTAAAGAAAATATCCTGAAGAAACCAGCACACCGCAAGAAATGCTCTCGATGGCGTGGAAGACCATCAGCAACCAAATAATATCAACTAACTCATCTATCGCATTATAGATCTTGGACATAGACCTCTCCTACGTGGCGTTACAATACATAGTTTTCAGCAACTATAATATGAATAAGCTTCCAGGTAAAAGACAAAAAATGCAAAATTTGTAAGTAATATCTATATCTACATAATATGCTGCTACACATTTTGCGCAATGGGTTTCAAAATTCACTAAAACTTCTTTAACATAGCCATCACGCCTGCATTTTCCGAAGGGGTAGGAAGAAGTGTACATACTTGTACACCCATATTTCACCGATGATGTTATTAAGACCCATGTAATGGTGATCCGGGCACGATTCGAAACTCCGAGCTGCTACTGAGAATTTCCTTACAGAAAAACTCATTATCACTTTGCATGACCTCGGAACCGAACCCAAGATCTCATTCTCAGGAGTCGCGCTTAGGACCACTAGATCAATAAGGCAGCACTAAGCCAAAACTAATTTAATAAGTACCTATCCAAATTCCATTACATTGTTATACAAAACACTACAATGTTATTCAATACAGCTGCGAGTTCCCAACACGCTGCACAACAAAGTTAGTAACAAAGCGTGCAGAAGACACAGTTTAAATGTGTTTGTGTTACGTTGCACACAAATTGGCTTTCAGTCATTCTGGTTTATGTAACACATTGGAGATTTGAAGACAGGAATAATAGTGAAAGTATAAATATATATTTGTTCCTTGAATACCAATCCTAATAATATTACAAACGCGAAAGTTTGTATGTATGGATGTTTGTTACTCTTTCACACAATAACTACTTTTTCCATTAAATATAGTAACTTTAGATTTTCGAACTTTTGTTTTTGGTCTTACTGTGTCCTATGCCATCAGGTAATACATATAATGTTTTATTCCAAAATATCTATAGGCCTGTACTAAACCATTAGATTTATTTGCTACTTACACATTACAATAAAAAAATATTTAACCGAATTAATCGCCTCTTAACTGCCTTGTTGGTCTAGTGGTCCCAAGCGTGGCTGCTGAGCAGGAGATCTTGAGTTCGATTCCCAGGCCGGGCAAAGTGTTATTGAGTTTTTCTGTTAGGAGATTCTCATTAGCAGCCTGGAGTTTGTAATTGTGCCCTACCTATTACATGGGGCTTAGTAACAACAGCTTTGGTGAAATATGGGTGTACAACTATGTACACCCCTACTTACCCCTCTGGGGAATACAGGCGTGATGTTATGTGGAATTAATCACCTTAATTATTAATTTTATTAATATTTTTCCTGTCGTTTCTCATACTTTGCAGCGTTGGCTGGTGGTCGGAATTATTGTCATTCTTGCTTTTCTTTAAAGCTAACTCTACTGCGATTGTAAATATAATCGTGATACTATATAATTATCTATTTTATTATTCAGGCGTGACAAAAAAAACGTGGCAAAGACCTCTCCTAAAAAATATTTATGAAATAAAAGTCACTTAGAATTCTGCCTACTCTTTGCAAAACAAAGACTTAAGACTGCACCTGCCAACATTAACCTCTCCATTCAAAATTCCAACCCGTTGCATTACTTAACGGCAAACTTAAGTATCTACTTAAAAATTTAAGCACTTGACAAGTTTTCGGGCTCCCCAAACTTAACAGAACTCCTGCAAGTACTAACGAGGGTAAACGTGTTACTCACTTTGTATCATCCGATATATGCTGTGAAGGAGATGGGTAAATGATAAATTTAGTAAACTACGTCACGGATTAGTTAGTACAGTCACACACATTAGTTAACTAGTACAGTCACACACACACTCGGTAGTGTACTGTGTCGTGACGTCATTATACTGCATCGTGCAAGAGAAGTTCGTACTGAAATAATGCGTACGCATAATTTCAACGTTGATTGATCTAAAAGTGTGTTTGTTATTTTTTTTTTATATGTTGCTTCAGACCTTTTATCTAATAAACAGATTCAAATGAAATATTGCGGAACTTAAACATGACCGCTGGTTTTTTCCATAACTGTTACTATCTATAGGTAATATATAATAGTGTCGTGGTGGCCGAGTGGTTACGGACCCGCCTCCTGAGCCACAGGCTGTGGGTTCAAACCTGGCATGTACCAATGTCACTTTTTCAAAGTCATATGTAGTTTCTTAGTTATTCTAAGACATCACTGACATTAACGGTGAACAAAAACATCGTTTGGAAACCTGGACTTGGTTGTAGTTTGAAATTGCCAACGGGAAAAATAATAACAAAAATGTTTTTCTTTATTAACAACTGTGTTATAAAATTAGTTTCCTTAATAAAGTCTACGTCACATACAAGCGACGGTAGTTTTATTTAAATGATGAATTGAATTTCGTCATAATAATAATATAATAATAACTTAAGCATTTATTGGTTTGAACACATGATACAAAATAATTAATTCCACCAAACTGTGTGTCAGTTTGTCGGCGTTATGTTATCATCAATATCTGTTCAAAATTCATAATTCAAATTGTTAAAGAGTACAAATCCAAGCATTTCGAATATTTTTTACTATCTTTCTCGTTTTTTTGAGTAGGTATATACCTATATGTCAACATTTTAAATAATTCCTCGGCTTCGCTAGTTTCATTTTGTTACATAGCCTAAATAGCAAAGCTCTAAAGTACTGAACGAGTTAGTTAACTATATGACGTAGTTAGTACCACAGAATGCGGGCCCGTGAAGCGTGCTCGTTTTAATATATAGCCACACAAGTTAGTACAAAGTTAGAAATACGAGCACATGACAGTTATGTACTAGTGGGATTGTTGAGAATTTTATGTACATGTAATGTGATACACTTTATTACTGTAACTATTTAATACAATTAGTCTATTAGAGCTAAGAATGAGCCATTAAAAATAAGTATTGCTAGCTCGTGTTTTGACATTCCTGTCAATGTCACAGAACTGTCAAACCAATATAACTATCAAAAATGCAGGATATAGCCGGGAATACAGCTAAGTAAAAAAAAAGAGATAACTTGACGTACTACCTACGTTATTTACTTACTTGGTTAGTTAGTTACTTTTTGGTGTTGGCCTCTTGTAGAAACCCATGAGGGGTTTTGTCTGCGTAACCGGACAATAGCTGAGGCGAGGCAAACTAAGCAACAGCGCTAAGGGCGTCCCTTGCGGGACAAGAGCCTCAGCTTAGGGCGTTGCTTCGGGGATAAATAGGGACTAGCTGGATCAGATCAGTTTTCTTATTATTAATGGACGTATTTACAGGTACTGGCTCGGCGCAGGCTGGCTCGATCAAGGGTCGGGATGGGGTTATTTATTTTCACTTGAGACTAATAAGCAGTGATAGCATAGTGGTATGACTATTGGACTGGCAAGTCAAAGGTCGCAGTTTCGAATCCAAGACCATTAACTTTCGGATTAATGTGGGTATTATCAATTAATTATTACTTGATGAATACGGCAGAGAGCCTACCCCTTCAGGAAATACAGGTATGATGCTATGTGATTGTGTACTGGTACTAATAATACATTACGTTATGTTCTAAGGTACGAAACCTTCGGCCCAAATCGGACTTGGCTAATTATTCTCATTCCAAATTTCATGTCGCTCGCTCAGCTAGTTTTAAACCTTCAAATGTCAAACATCAGACATAATAAAAAAAAAGTGGTCGTGAATGGCCAAATCCGAAATTATAAGTGAAAAATACATAAAGGAGTCGCGGCCCCGACTAAAACTGGATTATTGGATCATCAACAATTCACTCTGTATATGTAATTAACTGGAAATACATTTTAGTATTATCTGTGTCAATTGCATTGTACAGTTTGCCTCCATGCATGAAATATCAAAGCCTGTTGGTACAATCAAACGCAAAGTTTGGTTACGACAGTACGAGGTTACATGACAGTATCGATATTGTACTCTAAACTTAGTCACAAGCTTTAGGTATTGTCGATGACAAAAGTGTAACGTTAGAATTAAATTTAAATGAAAGACATGGTCAAAACTTTTAATTTTACACAGGCAAATTACCTGAAATTCTAAATTTTATTTTTATTTTAGTTACGCAGTTCCAAAAAGTTGGTCTTAGGGAGACAACATTTTAAACCTACTGACTTGACGACACGTTTGGCGCTGTGGTCGAAAAAGATTGACTGCTACGCCCCGTGTCATAAGTTTATTTTCTAAACGAAATAAATATTTATATTTGTGTGATTCGTTTCTATCAAAAGACTCTTAATACAGTACAAAATTATAGTATGGCACCTAAAGTGTTATAAAAATTATTATTAGAACTGATTTTCTCTAAGGTGTTTTTAACAAAGATCTGTATGAAAGCTCTCATTCTTAAACTGACTTCAACACACCATCAATATATTTCTGTGTGGTTTGGTTACTTTTACCATAAGTAGGTACACAAACATATCGTAACGGGTTATTGCATACATTTTTATATCTTAAGAACCTCGTTTGGCAAAGGAATCGGTGATCACAGCATGTTTTTATTGCCCATAGTCTTAGGATAATCCCTTAGTTGGCGTTTATGGCGCATATTAAGACAAAATAATGTTTTCATAGAAAATAGAAGTAACTATTGCAAAAAATCAATATTTATTCGTCCAAAGAATGCATCTCATAATGATCCGTATGACGCCTGTAATCCTTGAAGGGGTTGGTAGAGATATACCTACTGGTATGTACACTCACATTTCAGCTATGCTGTTATTTGATCCATATGGGAGTGGAGGTGAGATCCGGGCTTCATAGAAGATTTTTTTAACTCAATATCTCTTTACCAAACCCGGAAATCGGACCCAGGACCTCACGATCACAACAATAACAATGCAGCTCTATCAAAACGCAATAAACATCAAAGGCAATACAAGTCAAATGAGTTCTGGCATGGTTTATAAAATTGAAAATTTTATTGGATACACTAGAATACTAAATTATTAAATAAAATGATTTGAGAACTACACACAATAACTACTTAAAAAATAAAAAATATTCCAAATATTGTTCAACTGTTATTACTCATGTGCGTTCCAAATAATGCACGTGAGTAATAATCGAGTTCGAAACTAGTCGTACAATCCCGTGGGATTGCCCGACTAGTTTCGAACTCAAACGGAGCCTTTAGTCATGAGCTGAGCCCATGGCGATGTCGCAAGTCAAACTCGTCAGGCAATCCCGAAGAATGCACGTGAGTAATAACTATTGAACAATAATTATTATAAGCCTGTCTCACGAAAGTTATTGTAATAATACCCCTCCTGACCGTATTTCGGTCACGGCGGCCTATCTCCACGGAAATCAGCCAAGTATGCTGAAGATATTATAGTGCACAAGTTTATGCGCAAAAACAGGTGCACTCTCTCTTCCTTCACTCGCATAGTCCGGTGGGACGGCAATCCGACACGACTGGAGAGAGATCTGGCGCAGGACCGACGGCTTTACGTGCTTTACGAAGCACGGGGGTATCACAAGACCAACTTTCAAACTCTGGGCTACTACTGAGAATTGCCTAACACGAAAATACAATAACATTTTGCCCTACCTCACGCTCAGAAGCCGCACTTACGACTACTAGACCAACGAGGCAGTCAGAAAGTGATTTTACAACAAAAAATTAATCCAAATAATAATATCTTAGGTTTTCGCGATCACAACACATTATAATAAAACAACTTTTAACCGGATTAATCGCGTGTATTATTGGTTTTTGTTTTTCCTGACGTTTCGAACACTTTGCAGCGTTCGTGGTCGCAGGAGGACTATGAATCCATTTAAGTCACATTATATCCGCATAATATATAAACTTTCAACGAATCACAAATACTTTTACCATAACAAGGGTTATTTTCCCGTAAATCATTACCACCATAGGACTATCGTAAGTTATAAAATATTACCCGAATGCTTGTGCAAACTACGCATCGATAGTCGACAAAAAAACTGTACTATCAATAGTGTAACAATAGTATCGATATTATTGATAGTGTTGCTCATTATTTATCAATAGAATTGATGCGTCCTTCGCTAATCCACAGGCTTATCGATAGTGTACCTAATTGATTTTCAAGGTCAATTATCGATAGTTCGACAACTACCCGGAGTGATACCACGGCCTCACAGAAAACCGGCGTGAAACAACTCTTGCGTTCTGTTTCTCCGTGTAAGTGAGGGTACCGGAGGCCCAAACCCTTTAAAAGACCGGCAACGCACTTGCTATTGTTCTGGGTTTGCAGGTGTCCATGGCCGGCCGTAATCGCTTACCATCGCAATCCGTCTGCTCGTTTGCCCCCTAACCAATAAAAAAAAAACATCAAATGCAGTACTTATTTGAAAGAAAGAAAGAAAGAAAGAAATTATTTAATATTTGGATTTATAAGTCACATTATATCCCCATATATAAGCTTTCAACGAATCACAAGTACTGTTATCATAAGAACCGTTGTTTTCCCGTAAAACATTACCACCATAGGACTATCGTAAGGCAGAAAATATTACCCGAAATCCCTTGATTTATACTACCACCAGTGAATATTGTAGGCATACTTTATGTGCTATTAAAAGGACAAAAGGACCACATTAGTTATTTATGGTCCTCTTATATTGGTGCTATTATGGTCTTTGTTCCCATACTGATTTGGGATTGAATAGGAAACAGAAAAGTTACTGAATGTGTGGGCTTGTCTGGTGGTTAATTGCTTAGTAGTTATTTTTTTGTCTTAGATTATTAAAGTATGTATCATATCAAGAGCATGTTATATCAATAACTGCCTCATTGGTATAGTCGTCGCACGGGCGTAAGGTCCTGGGTTCGATTCCCGGATCGGAAAAAGTGTTATTGGGTCTTGCTGTTAGGAAATTCTCAGTATCAGACCGGAATTTGAAATAGCGCCCGGTTCATAGCAATAGGCTCACTACTTATTTATTACATGGGGCTTCATAACAACATAACTTAGCATAGCATTACTGTATTCTCCGAAGGAGTAGGCAGAGGTGTACAAAGCTGTAAACTGATATTTCATCAATGCTGTTATTAAGCCCCATGTAAATAGTCCTGTTGCCATTTATCGGGCACAGTCCCAAACTCTAGGCTCCTACTTAATAACAGCATTAGTTAAATGTGGGTGTGCTGGTGTGTACAGCTCTGTCCACTACCTCGGGGAAAACGGGATTGATCATTTATAAATAATATTTCTATCAATACTTAAATAATATACCTGCTGTTTTTACTACATTGTGTTCAACACTCACCTTCGTGATTCTACTAGATTTATCATTAATACAGAAGAGATATCAATATTACAAAAAGACGGTAGTATGGCAAATAAATTGAAATACTGAAATGGCAGCCGTTATTGGCACAATTGTTCCATTGTCGGAAATGTTCAATATGTCGCCAGAAATATGCTTTTGAAGACATAAGTTCAATTCACGTGAAAAACGCTTTTCAGAATTGCAATTTTCTCTGTATTCAGTGCAATGAACATAGTTTAATATAAAATTGGACATGTTAAAATTGTTGTCATGGATTTGCTGAAATTTATATGGGAAATACTGAACTCTGAGAAGAATTTTCAAACAATGTAGTCTAAAAATACCTTGCCTATCCCATTCCCATTCCATCGTCCGATTATATTAAACAATTTAAACCTTAGATGTAGAAAATTTTACCATTTCATTTGATACCTAACTGAATGATCAGAATACAATACAGTTTTATAATTATTCTTTATCCACTAAATATAGGTTAATATATATTGACTGCCTTGTTAGTGTCGTAAGCGCGGCTGTTGAGCGTGAGGTCCTGGTTTCGAGTCCCAGGTCGGGCAAAATATTATGGGGTTTTCCTGTTAGGAAATTCTCAGTAGTAGCCTGGAGTATTAGGTATACTCACGTACATTTTATAGAGGGTTCCTGACAAGTTTGTATCGCTTCTACCACAATACCATAATTAAAGGCTACGTTCAAGTTCGGAACTAGTTGAACACCCCCAACAAAATGCAGGTGAGTATAGGCGTACCTTAATACTCATCATGAATACGACTCACAAAGAACATAAGTAGCAACTAGTATCCTTGCAAGTTCCATTAGAATTAATATTAAATTCTGATCAATCAGATTAGGTAATCAGAAAAATGAAGTTAACAGACAATGGTTTCAGAACAGAATTTCTTAGAACAAAAATATTGTTTGACGGTTATTACGGTAATCTCCGTACTAGGTTTTTGTAATGCTATATCTGGCCAGTTGTTCTATGTAGGTGTGAGGCTTAAAGGACCAAGGTAGACATCTGTTAAAAGCTGGAGGCATTTGAGATGTGGGCGTATTGTATGATAAGCATAAAAGAGACCCATCAAGTTACCAATACTGAGGTGCTTGGTCGTTTGTTCAAAAAGCTAGAAGTGGTGAGTGGTGAGATTAGAGAAAATTTGTCAACAGGGAGTTGGGAGTGAACAGGAATCAAGTCTGTTGAGGATTTCCTCAGACTTACAACTAATCGAGAAAAGCTCACAAAACTGACCGAAGAATTTTAACAATGAAAGAAAGAAATTATTTATTTTAGACTCAGTGCAGAGTAAACTTAAACTAAAACAGTACTCAATGTAAGGTACATGTGAGCACCATAAAATTAAAATATTATTTAATTAAATAATAGTACAGAACTTACATACTATGTACATGCTACATTAAGCTACCCGCACGAGACCAAAAAAGGTCCCTATCTCAGCATAAGCGGCTACACTGAAATGTGGCCGCGCTGATTTTCAGATAGGTCCTGAAAAATAGTGAAGCCACGGGCGGCCACGGCCTGGCGCGGCGTACGTAAATATGCAAACTAATGTGTGTAGAAAATAGATTATGTTATTATTACTTAAATAAAATACTAACTATACGTGTGAAGTGTATAACTCATAAAAAATAAAATTACCGTGTGCAGGTTGCGCATCTCCAAGGCATCACCGCCTCAGCGTCCACATCAATTGTCTATGTTGTGACAATTGAAGGGACGCCAAGGGGACGCGCAAAATTAATAATCTGTGCACGTCAAGCAGAACGATCGCTAAGATATTATTTTTAATTTTGTGAGAACGAGCGTTCTGTTTTATTTCTGTACCGAAAATACTTATCAAACATAGAACTACAACATTGAAATTATTATAATTGTGTGAGATCATCTTTGCTGAGTGTTAAATTATAAAAAAAAAAACTTATGTGAAAAAGATGAAAAACGAGTGTGTTTGTGTTCTGAAATTAAATTGTTGTACAATACATATTAAACATAATATCTGGATAAGGCCGAATTCAATGGAGAACCAAGATCCGATTCTAATTTGCCTACAAACAAGTTGATGAAGAGACACTACAAGAACAAGATTATTATATACTAGCTACGTACATTACTCAGGATTGCGCAACTAGTTTCAAACTCGAACGGAGCCCTTAATCATGAGCTCAGCCTTTGATATCGCGAGTCAAACTTTCGAAGATTATTCTTTTCCTACAGCTAAAGAGTTCCCAGAGACCAAACGTCAACTTGGTAGTTTCGCTTACACATACTGAGCACGTAGTTATGAAAGCCTTCGTGACAGAGTTTGGGCTTATGGGAGATATTCTTTAATGCTATTGTAGATGTGGAGTATCTTTACGTTGAACAAAGTACTTTAAAGACGTTAGTCACAGAACATGTCTGATAACATTGACTATTTGTGTAATTTTGGAGTATTACAATTTTCAATACATAGAAGTGTTGTTATTGTCCTAAAGAATGCTGAAACGAAAAACTCTTGGACGAGCCCAATATAATTGGCATATACTAAATCACATCGTCTGCGCTGGCTCGGCCATGGCACGTATGGGGGAGGGTCGAGGACTCAAGGGAGCGTATCTGTCGATCTACTGGATGAAGACCGGTGGGTCACCTCAGACACAGCTTGTTTTACATGGTGGAGGCTGATTTGTGTGAGTTTCTAGCCAGTACTGGGCGGGAAACCGCGTACGATCGTGCAAAGTGAAGGGTTCTCGTTTCAGAGACCAAGACTTATTTCGGGTCGTTGAGCTAGAGGAGTAATTTTATGTGTTGGTATTAGAAACTCGCATTCTCTAAACTCTCAAATGTGTTCAGTAAAATATTTTTTTACTTGTTTACGGCAGTAGGGTGACGGTGACTTGTAATATAGGCTTTTATTATGCCTACCTCAGGCACCAGTCTCAAACAAAGTTAATTTCCTTGTTTTAGACAATAATCTTTATTTTATAGAATAAGTCAACAAGAGAGAATAAACGAATATTTAGTTAGTTGTTAAATTTCCATACATCTTAAGATGCCTGACCCTGAGCTGATCACTAAAATTGTCTGAAAATTTTAGTTTCATATATTTTACGTTATCCCCTTTCGCTAATATAATAAAGGGAAACCTAGCAATTTTCATTTTTGTTTAGTTCGTCTGTATTAGAATCGATAAATACATTACTGTCTATCACATCGCTCAGTTTGTGAGGATTTTAGGAAGTTCATCCTTCACAGTGTTGTTTTGTAAATAAGTAATCGTAATGTATGAGTGTACTCTTAGGTCTACACATACACTACTATACTATATATGATCGCTTGCTGTTAACCTATGTGATTAATCTCTTGAGACGCTTCTTGAGTCATATGACTATGATATCTAAAGACCCATAAATTAAAATGACTATAGATTTATTCGTAAATGCTCTTTTTTAGGTTTAAGTTCCATAAGACATCTCTTAATATTCCGTAGGAAGTCTGGTTTACTACACTTAGTCAGCATTTAGAATTTTCATGATTACATTCCTTGACTCTTTCTTGACTTGAAAAAGAATAGTATTTTTTATATACGATTCGTACTACTAATAATATAATAATAATAAATCTTTATTATTACTATATTATCGTGTCCGTAGGAGTGAACCCTTAAAATGGAATCCCTACACGTGGCCCCTGGGTGGTGCAAAACAGGCAGAACTACTCTGTTGGGAAGCTTCGGCCGCGGCTGGTTACCACCCAGTGGGCGAAACCATGCCTGAAGCGACGTAGTCGTGTTTCGGGATATAGTTCGATGCAACCGTTGTGAGTGACGAGTCTGGGCAGTTGCAACAACTCCCCAACTGGCGTTCTCCCCAAATCTATCGATCAACTTAGAGTGAATAGATTTCTTCTGGATCTACATGCTCCATCCTCGGCCACACTATCGCTTACCATCAGGCGAGTTGGTGGCCAAACGTGGATCAATATTGGATAAAAAAAAATGACTTCATCATAAATTCTAACTACTTTCGGATTTCATTCAACTCATTAGTGATATTCTCCAAAAGGGTCAAAGGTGTATGAAAAGATGTATGAACGTGGACGAAGTAAAAGGCAAATGTAAGGATCGTAGCAGGTGGCATTCTGTAGTTCTTGCCTACGCCCATGGGCAAAAGGCGTAAGTTTATGTATGTATAAAGTTGTAGCAACTTTTTACATATCTACCATGTCTGTGGCGAATAAAGATAATATTTTATTCTATAGTTAAAACTCCATAACCAAAGCTGAATAAATAAATTGTGATTAATGACGACGTTAAAATATTAGTAATGTTAAAATAGTATGTGCAATGCAAAATGCAAATGTTAGTATCCAACTGGAAGAGCTTACTTATCTTAAATTTCTTATCACACCGTTACCTCTAAATAAAATTCTATCAAAATAGGAACAACAAAATCATTTACCTACATTTCACTATTTTTGGAATTTTCCATAGAACATTTTATTTAATCAAATAGCAGTAATTCTCTAAGTTTAATAACTTTAACATTTGCGTGTGACGTGAATTAAGTATCGGAGTGGACTGAAGTTTTTACTGAAAGACCTTTTAAAGAAAGTTGACATAAAAAATAAGAAGAAGCCATTTTTTGTATTAGAAGTTTTAGCCTAAGAAATTCTTATTTCTATATTTTAAGAGAAATTGTAACTTCAAAACTTTTTAAACCTCATATTATATAGTGAGAACATAGTTTTAAAAGACACGCTACCTTCCAGCTCCATCCTCGGGTTTTCGTCCAACAGGCCAAAACGACATATCTAATGAGCCCAAACTCGGTGGGTACTAGGAAAGTTATTCACATTCCAGCGTCATTAGCTTAATATTACCATATAATTGTTGTAGTTTTCAATAGCTACAACCTAGATTAGAAGTAGGTGAAATTTGTTATTCTTAGCATAATTACAAACTAACTTACCAGTCAGTCTAATAAGAGTGTTTTAATATTTAAAAATTAATGCACACAGAAACTGGAAACAGAAGAAAGATGCTTTACAGCTGGTTTGGGCCAAAGGACCGAAGTAATTGTTAGCCAAATCTTCACCTCGCTGCGAAGGGAATTTTAACTGCACCTTCGTAAGGTTAGCAGTCCACCAGCGTTATACATTTATGAACAACCTCTAGCGGGAAACTGCTCAATTTCCCTGATATATTTTACTACTAAATCGTGTCCTTAAAAAAATTTGAAAATTTCGCGAACGACGAGCAAGCTTATCAGTAGTTAATTTTCGTTTTCCTTTTACGGTCACAGACAGAAATAAGGTGAAATACATAAAAATCTCAGCACCGCAATATGCAGAGCATAAAACCATTTTATATTTGCCAAACGACCATTAAACACGATAGATACTGTCTGGTCTGGAGACATAGAATTTTAGAATTCAAACAATATAACTCACAAAACTTTTCACGTGTTCGACATACATTACGTAGCTTATATGTAAATAATGATGTACCATCAAGAAGTTGTTGACAAAAACTGGTAATGGAATAAAAATGAAAGTGGGGTTGAAAATATTCGCATGAGTTTCATAATAAATTCGTGTCACGAGGTAGTTTCAGTCGTGACGTATAAATTAAAACGCGTAAATAACACGACAGTGCTCACAAAACAATGCGAATTTAGTTCTGTATTTAGAATTTATGTTGAAGTCTCATATTATGAAATGTTCCTACTGTTGCTAGAATATATAATGTTCATGTGAATTATACGACTGAAACTTATACTAGAACGAATCGTATATAAAAAATACTATTCTTTTATTTCTGGTAACATCAAGTCTAGAAATTTTGTGACGAAAATTCGAATGCTGACTATGAGAACTAAATTTAACTTCCCATGTAATAATAAGGAGTTTCTTATGGAACTTACCCATACGAAAGCGAAAAAGGGTTCAAAATCATAAGAAATGTTTTTATCCGAACCAAACCTTTTACCCGACCCCAGGAATCGAATCCAAGACCACGCTCATCACGTGCTTCCGACCACTAAACCAACGAAGCAGTCTTAAGACACTTAGGTCATCATCATCCCCCCGCCCTTATCCCAATTTATTTGGGGTTGACGCAGCATCTATTCTTCCATACATCTCTATTAGCGGTCATATCGTCAATCACTCCTTTTCTAGCCATATCATCTTTAAAACAATCCATTAATCGCTTCCTCGGTGTTCCTCTACTCTTATAGTTTCTGCATTCATACTCAAAACTTCTTAAGACACTTTGGTAAAGCCAACACAATATAATAATAAGCTTTATTAATAACAGCCTAAAAATACTAAAACACAAATAATAACAAAGACCAAAAATCCTTCGAGCCTTACCTGAGATTATCGCAAACAAAAAGTAAAGATTTTCCTACAAAAGCAAGTACCTACCTATGTATAGAAGATTTACGGCATGAATATTTTCTAGAGTACAAAAGATAAGCCTCTCACATATTCTGAGGCAGAAAAAATACTTCTCTACTTAACAATTTAGACGAGGAAAGATATTCGGGAACTTTATCTTGAAACATTTGGGATGTACGAATCTGTGGAAACGGCGGGCAGTTGGGTTTAGTTTAAGGAAAAAAGTTAGCTCTCAATTGATTCGTATCACAGAGTTTTGTAAGCAGTGATAGCCTAAAGTGTATGCTTAGAGGGTTTGGTCATATTGAGATTGACCTTATTGGTGATATCCTCCATAAAGGTATGGCGCGTAGTACTCGCAACCGCCTTGCATGTATGACCAGATGTATGAACGTGGACGAAGCAAAAGGCATATGTAAGGATTGTACCAGGTGGCATGCTGTAGTTTCTGCCTATCACCATGAATTAAAGGTGTAAGTTTATAAAATGATAGCCTAGTACAGGGATCAACAAATGGCGGACCGCGGCTTGGATTCAGACCGCAGACCTAAGTCAGTTGCTAGTAATCTTTTACCAAACTGAGGCTGTTTGATAAACGATTACTATAAATTTGTTGGTCTAGTGATCCTAATCGCGACTTCTGAGCATGAGATCCTGGGTTCGATACCCCAGTCGGGCAGTGTTATTAAGTTTTTCTATTAGAAAATTCTCGATAGCAGCCCGTAGTTTGCCCGGTAGATGGCAATAGGGTCACCACCTCTTACACGGGACTTAATAACAGCATTGGTGAAATGTGGGTGTACAACTGTGTATTTCTGCCTACCCCTTCAGGGGATATAGACGTGATGTTATGTTATGTATACCAAACGGACCGCATATTATTTACAAAACGGACCCTAAATCAATCTTATGGGTAATCTCTGGGCCTAGTAGTTTGTCCTTAGGACTAGTAAGTAAAATATTTGAACACAAAGCACGCACAACTGATTTCGTAATCTTGTGCGAATTTAAAAGAAAAATTAATTATTACTTGCATAAAACGGTGACGGACAACATCGTGAGGAAATCATCAGCATAGCTGAAAGATTTTCCGATGGTGTGAAAACGATGTCCGATGGTGTGATGATGAAAGCCTACGCGTGGTTTCATCTCTGACATTAGGTTGTTCATCAACCATACGGTAAGATGATTGAGAACCCATTTTTGTCTGTTTCTAATTTCTAAGCCAGCAAGCTACACCGTCTGTTCCCTCAGGTCTCTCCTCTCATTGTGTGGTTGATCAACAACCTAGTCTCAACTCAGTTATATTATGCGAGTCTATTCGGAATTAAAAGTCCCACCAAAATAAATGCATGTAAAGTTGGTTGCAAAGACTCACAACACCATAATGTAATATTTTAGGTTTTCGCGATCACTATATATTAAAATGAAACAACCTTTAACCGAATTAATCGCGTGTATTATTGGTTTGTTTTTCCTGACGTTTAGAACACTTTGCAGCGTTCGTGGTCGCAGGAGGACTAAGGTGACAGGCGTCTTAACAGTTTATTTAAAATTATTTCAGTCTACCGTACATATTGTTGACAACTTAAAAAAATAAGTATATCGATTGCGATTAATCCGGTTAAAAGTTGTTTTATTATAATAATATTTGTGTTTCGTGATTGCAGAAAACTGTTCCTTATGGACGTCATGCAATGATTTCACGCCAAGCCATACTTTTTAACCTGATTATCGCGAAAACCTAAGATATTATCAGCTTAGATAGATAGCTTTTATCTAAAATCGTTGGTCTAAAATCTAGTCAGATGTTTAATGGTAGATCAATTTTTAAAGTCAATCATTATTCAAGATATGTCTTTGAAAAAGCATTAACGCATGCTTAGCGAACTCTAAAGTTACAATATTAAATGGAAAAAGAATACGGTCGCGAACAGGATTCGAACCTGCGCCTCCATCTCGACCTCTTAAGAGGTCGAGATGGCTTAGTTGGTCAGAGCGCCTGGAGTATCTATCCGGGAGGCGCAGGTTCGAATCCTGTTCGCGACCGTATTCTTTTTCCATTTAATATTGTCAATCATTATTTTGATCTTGTAGTGTAATTACATTACCTCCAGAAATAGATGATTTTCTACCACGAAATCAACAAAATCATACATGCGTGTACTGAAAGTAATATCAAGAGCACGCATGGATACCCACATAAAGGTAATTCATCAAAATTTTACTCCATACACACTTAGATGTCTTCACTCACCCTTGTACCAAATTCTCATAAGTATGAAGCTATTACTTTGCTTTCACATACAAAAGTTTCTTGTAAGCCCTTTGTTTTATGAAAGGGATTGTTGTTGAGTCGAACGAACGAGACCTGATAGGAACTTGTAACTTTGTTTGGAACAACTTATTTATTTTATGTACTAATAATAATACAGTTGAAGAAATACTTACTTTTATGTTATATTTTAGCGTGTATTTATAAGACTTGATGCTAGATTATGTACCTTAACTATATGAGTTACGGTTATGATGTGCAAAGTTGTATTTGTATGTTATTACCTAATTAACTTATAATTTGGTTACAAATGAATATTTTCATAACACCAACTTCCAGATTTATTTTATTCTTTACGTAAATAAAGTACAGATATTAATATAGAATATAATTAATATGTAATAACATAGCATCACGCCTGTATTCCTCGAAGGGCTAGGCAGACGTGTACACCCACATTTTACTACGTTATTAAGTCCCATCAAATAGGTGGTGAGCCTATTGCCATCAACCGGGTACGATTCTAAACTCCAGGCTGATACTGAAAAATTCCTAACAGAAAAACTCAATAACACTTTGCTGGACCGGGGATTCGAACCCGACACCTCCCACTCAGCAATCGCGCCTGGCACCACTAGACAAAAGATGTATTATATAACTTTACGAATATATCCCTTTACGACGCCTGAAAATGGAAACTAAGTTTATAAGTATCTATTTTTAAGTCACAGCATTATGTACACTTAGTTGGCAAAATAAATATCTTTTAGTTTTTGGATAAAAGAAGCTCAATTAGGATACATTATTCTGTATAGCAGTGGACTTATAGAGATAGGTGGGTGTTGTGTGAACGATGAGATATTGACTGGTGAGAGAATTGAAGAGGAAATCCTAATAACTTTACTCCAATAATTTGTGACAATATTTCAGGAAGAAGAAGTGTGGATTGTTAAAAACTGTTTGATACTAATGATGTAAGATTTAATGTTTTATCTCTGAAATATGTAATTGTTGTTGACCTTTATGGTTTAATTTTTAATCATAAGCATTTGCACAGGATGTAATAATTGGTTTAATTCTGCGTACAATTGGCGGCTGTGACCATCAGGCGATCCATCTGCTATATTGCCCCTAATGCCACAAAAAAAAAATTGTACACATCCATGATTATGAAATATCTATACAAAAATCTTTAACAGCGAACGTATTTATAAAACTTTTGTTTTAGGAGTTTCGTAGCTTCACAATCGTCAGTCGACACGCCTTTGGATTTGAATTTTTATTCGCCCAAAGCGTTTTTAAAGTAGGGTGGTGTTTGAATTAGCAAACGCACTTGCTTATCAAAACGTTTGAGAAGAGCGGTGTCGATTTGAAAGCTTTGACTATAAACTAGTATTAAGTTGTCACTAGAACAGTTTATATTCGAATTAGAAGACGTATGCACATGAAACTATAGTGAAGAGAGAGCCTCATTTGTCTGTTGCGAATGTGACTATTGAATGCGAGGTTCTGGATATAATTCCTGGGGTAGGAGCTATTGTTGGGTTATCTGTTAGTGAATTCGTTGAAAAGTTCTTTGTTAACTGCCAAACATTTAGAATTGTTTTTGTCTAATAACTTTCCTGAGACACATTCATATTAATTATTGTTCAACGGTTAATAGTAGCGAGTCAAACTCGTGACATCACCGCGGGCTCAGCTCATGACTAAGGGGTCCGTCCGAGTTCGAAACTAGTCGGGCAATCCCGAAGAAAGCAAGTGTGTAATAACCGTTGAACAATAATTAATTTAGAATTGTGTTCGATAGGTGACAATAAGCTCAGCATCAACATGGGTCTTGTAACGGCGTTGGTGAAATGAGTATGTTGGGTAATGCAGACGTGATGGTATATTATGAAGAGGGGATGACTTTGAAGATCTATAATTGAACAAACCTGTTTTAAAATTTGATTTATCACTTTAAATTTATGAAAAGAAAAATATCGTGTAAAATCCAGTACACCTGAGAGATGTTCACGATGGTGTGTAATGCAATGACAGATGGTTACTGTCAATGCACAAGTAAATGATACGGGTTGAAATTCCTAGTGCGGGGAAATGTCGTGAGTCGATATTATAGGGCATTTTTTTTACCTTTGCCGTTCGGGGCCCCTAGTACCCGGTGGCAGACATGTTGTTTTTGTTTCGGGTACCACGGTACCCCGCAGCGCTTAAGTGCGTCTCTCAACCATCCGATAACAAGAAGTTGCATTGTAGATATTCATCAATTACTAACATCATGGTTTTGGGCTGAGAAAAGATTAGGTATCATTTCATCTGTCAAAACCTATAAAATATTCTGTAGAATAAAATCCTAAAACAGTGAAAACCAGGCGTTAAAGGACGGATCTTTGTCGACAAACTTGTCAAGTCGATAAAAGTTTTATGTATTGAATATTATCGTTTTATCAATAAGTTACATCAAATTTGACGTTTAAAATAGACAAATGTGTCAACTAAAAGAACCGTGCTCGCACCGCACGTTTGATAAAACGCTACGTGATTTTGATATACCGTATTGGCTTACAATATGACTAAGAACTCAGCTAGTGATGTACTTTCTGAAGATCGATATATGTTTATATTCTGATTAGTAAAATACTATATACTTCGATCTCAAATTATATGGTACAAACTATGATACATGCACATTGCCCAAATGTTCATCATTTGCACAAACAACGATAAGATTTCTAAATAGCAATCTGTTGCCACTTGAGCGTCAATGATTATTTTGTATTCGGTTATTTGTAGGTGAAAACATATGGATGGAAATTTTGTATGAGGGCGCGACGTTTTATTAAAGAACTTCGACGCCTATTTAGGTACAACAACGGAAAAGCTTTCCAAAAAGTCATAAAACGCGAAAAAAATTTTTAGCCCTTCTGGTACTACATACCTACGTCTTTGATTTAGTTAAAATATTTTCAGTAGATGTGATTCATAATATGTTTTAGTATAAGTTTATAGTATTTCGGTAACCACCTATAAAAAATTCTAACAGCGTATCGACTTTTAAAATTAAGTTAAAGGCATATTTGATTCAACATCAGAGACAATACGAAAGTGTTCGAGCTACTTCATCAGCCATATAAGTTTGAATTGGATTGGAATCGTACCTATGCCATTGCTGAAGCTTGGTGCTGGCCCTTGATGTGGAATCTAATGAAATTTTCATAATCTAATAATATATTATATGGTAATAACAAATAAAAAATAAAACACAGTATGATAATGTATATCGGTATTTTATGTTATATATTAGTTATTTAATGTGAAGTATCTGTTGTTTCGATTTCGAGTGTATGGCACTCGTGGGTTGCAGCTGAAAACCAGCGTTAGGTGACCAGTATAACTGTCACCTAACATTATGCTGAGCTGTGGGCCCTTTGGCACATAAGCATTGTATATTGTTGTTAATGTATGTAGTAAGTATAATTTGCTGTAATTGTTTTTGTGTCAATAAACATTTTTTCTTTCTTTCTTTCATCAGATTATCGTGTATACCAATAAATAAAATTGGAAGTGATAACTATATAAATGCCATTATTTAAGTTAAAACTGCTACCATGTCACGTCATCCTGCGTCCACGAACGCTGCAAAGTGGTCGAAATGTCGGGAAAAACAAAAACGATTTATTTATTTGTCATGAATATTTCCAAAGACATTCTACAGAAATATTAAATGAGTATTGATCATAATTTTGATGACACTTATTAAAATAATGCTTTTAGTTGCGGTATAATTACTATTTATTTTAAAATTGTACGAGCAACTCAACCGATTTCGCACGGGTAGTAGAGCATAACGAATTATACATCTAAACCTTCCCCATCAATCACTATCTGTCTATTGGTGAAAACCGACACAGACAGACAGACGCGGCGGAAGACTTTGTTTTATAATATGTAGTGATCTTCCTGGGTTCAATTCCCGGGTCGGGTAAAGTGTTATTGGGTTATTCTATTAAGAAATGTGCCTGGTTGATAGGCTCACCACCTATCGCAGATGCGACTAAATAAATATTTGCATGCCTAATACAGGCAGAATATAGCGTGAACTATTATGCACCTTTGTTAAATCTGGTACCACCTGTGTTCTGTGCAAATAAATGTTTCTTTTTTTCTTTCGTTCTTTCTTAAATAACAGTGTTTGTGAAATGTGGGTGTACAACTACAGATTTCTAAACCTACATTTGTGACGTGTACAGACACCTCTGCCTACCCCCTCGGGGAATACAGGCGTGATACTATACTATGCATGGTATAATGTAAAATCAGCGTCCACTACCTATTTTAATTTTCAGTATGTTTTTATAGTTTAAACCAAGACAATTTGCATCCCAACGCTTCAACAATCTCATTTTGGTGCGAATTAATTTGTATAAAACTGACATTCCATTACCGCCCCCTTACCCACTTTTCACGAATAAAAATGTAAATAGAAAATGTGCGGAACCCAACGAATGGTCCGCCTTATGAATTATTGAAGCCACCGAATAAAATTAAGGCTTTACCTGGGTATCGCGGAGTTTACACTTTATTTTAACCAACCTCTACCTAACCTATCGTTATAATATTTACTAGTGGTCTACCACTGGCTGAAATTCGACCATAATACATAAAATAAATAAATTTGAACGTTATTAAGGTTCTATTGTCAAAGATAAAATGTGTGAGCGAGTGTGTCAATTGGGAATGCGTGAAAAAAATAAGGTATTTATTTTATTAATTTTTTTGAAAGCTTATCTAATTATGAGAAACTAATTTGGGTATTTTTTTTTTAGTTTTTTTTTTTATTTCTCCAAAGACGTAATGTGTTGAGAAATTTTTAACACACCTAGTTTCTAAACAAACTAAAACAAACAGCTGTCAGTTTCATGTCAGTTGGTAATGTCAAATGAAGGTCACAAACGTCAAACCAACAAGTGTTGCCAGCTCTAGTATTAAAATTTAGATATTTATTAATATAAAACGCATGTTTTTTAAGTTTTTGGGCATAGATCTATTTTTATATACTTGTAGAAATATACATAATAATCTCAGTTCAAAAAATAAAATAAATTCGTATCATGAAATGTGATTTTAGTTAAAATAGCTTCACTATAAAAATGCCAGAAAACATTTCCTTCTAGTACTCTGGCATCAGTAAGAATGACAAATTATATAAAATATGAACATGTGACGTCACTGCAAGTGACTTCAGGTCAAATGAAGGTTATTAGTTATTTTTGCCTTCTATTTTGTAATCTCTTACTTTTATGAGTGGAAATTAACAAAATATAGCACATAATCAAAAAATCTCTAAATGGTTTTTCCGTTAGCACGTCTTACGAAAAATCAGGCAAGCCCAATTGCCCATGCTTTAATAAAAAATAAATTACACACATTACTGTTTATGTGTGTATTCTTTTTTTTATGTATGTTTAATACATACTATATAAAATATTAACTTTCTGCACTCCTTCTCCATTTAGACTTTAACTGTGTCAAATTTCATACTCCGCCGTCCGCGTAATTTTCCTAAAAAGACAGTGTACAAAGTTTTTGCTTGATGTATTAGTAAAACATTTGTATGCATTTGTAAGGATTTTATTGGAAACTAGCTGTGCCCCGCAGTTTCACCCACGTATAATAATATTATAATTAGCCAAGTTATTCCTTATATAGTCAACTACCTGCCAGTAAAATCTTATCAGAATCAGTCTAGCTGTATCGAAGATTAGCCGTAAAAAACAGCAGACAGACACAAAAATGTTAAAACTGATTTTTAGGATCTTATCGTGCAAATAACTGCAGGAGATAAAATAAAAAAAAATTGACATTACATTTATTTATATGTATTGGTAATGTATTTTAAAATGAGAAATAATAGATGGCAACAGCTGTTCGTCTTTCTAGAATGGAATAGGAATAGGAATTAAGTCAATCTGCTTACGAATGCCTCTCTTTTTTTTTCGCTGTTTCCTACTTTACTTTGCATGAAACAAATGTAATAATATTTCCTTCTCATTTCTAGTAATGATTCTGTTATGATTTTTATGTTTTTTTTTTATTCACTATATTAGTAGGACTTCGTAATGATCTAAATGGAGTGTTGTAAGCCTTAAAATTGTTATTCACTAACATTAACTTCTCTTAATGTTTAAAATCTATCTTTACAGTTAACCCAATGCGATAGATCAGTTTTACATTTATTTCAACTGTCATGAATGTCATTAATAAATAAATTCAAATCAAAATCACTTAGCTATTCGTAATATTCAAAACTTGAATGTTATAAAACTATAGAATTTATAAAGTAAAGTTTATAAATATATGAGAAAATTTGGAAAATGTGAAACGCTTAGGACGTGGGAAAGCGTTATAAAAAAATTGTTATAGAAAATGTAATTTTGTTGAATTGAAATTTTATCGTATGACGGTTTACTGTGAGAATAGTGGTGTAAAAAAAATCCTAAAAATATACTTTATTATAAATGAATTACCAATTACATTAATTCTTAAATTATATATGAAAAATATGCGACTATCTTATCTACTTAAATATCAGTAGTATACAAACTACTATATAATAACACAACAAATTTTGTAGAGTGTCAAAAAATTACTATAATTAGTTATTTATTTATTAAAATATACTCTGAGAAGAATGTACTTTGGGATACTGCGCCGGCCCTTAATAACTTAAGATAAGGGTAGAAGAAACGGCAGTTCAAAATTATAAAAAATTTTACGTTCTTATATCGAGTAACTCTATTTCAAACCACGAAAATCAACGTTAATCTCATTGAGGCTTAAGGTCAAGATTTTACTAAAATCTCTCCCGAGAGATACAAACTTTGATAATTCTCTTCTAACACTTTGGTTCGTCAAATTTGTCTGAATAAAATAATCGAACTTTTACTGAACAGTCTACAGAGATTTGGTGGCGATGGAATTTTTGCTAGACCGCTCTTAATTATAGTAGAAAATTTTATAAAAGGTATATTTTAAAGATTTGCACTATAAATAAAACTAGCTGGACTCAAGAGGTCAAGAGAGAAAATTTATCTACTAAAACTGTACAACGTTATAATGCAGATGTACACCTTTACCGTAAAAATTTTTGAAGATACACTCTCGCAGGCAACATATTTTAAACGCGAAAATTTGGGAATACTGGAATGAGATTTTAGTTGGTAGTTACATTTTCACGAATAAAACGTCTTGCGGGAGCATTATTTTTATAGTTTACGAACCAATGGTTGAATCTTTTACTGTCAATGTAGTTAGGAGCCAATCTGTTGTCAGAGTTGCTCAAATCGTCCGTCCGTAGCATGAAGCAATTATAAAGAGGAGATGTTCTAAGGGCCTTGTCTAAAGGAACACTGCGTGACGATTTGCGGGGTGAGGGGGGCTGTCAAACGCCGAAAACGCCGCCCACTTCTGCATTCTATGCCTAGCGGTGAATAGGGAAAGCTGAAAGTTACAATTCATTCTTACGTAATTCAGCTAAATTACGCTAGATGTCTCTAGTGTCTTTAAACTTTATTAAGAAATAAGTGTTCGCACCGCTAAAAAAGAATTATATTTTAGTCGTGATAGTATTGAAAAAAGTTAATAAAATAACATATGTATTAAATGTTATGAAATATCATTATCAAAACATCGTAACTTACAGTACGACTCGGCTATTCAAGGATTGCCTTTTCTACACTGTAGATGGCGGTTATTGAATATTCTATCATTAGAAAATTTGAAATAATTATAATTCTTAATACGATATTTTTTTGGCAAACTTAGCTTTGTATAGAGTTAAATCTACTTTCATACGTTTAATTATCAACTGAAAAGTATTTTTCTAGGACAATTTTAGCTATTTAAATGATATTTAAAGGTTTCGACGTCTGGCGGCGAGTAGAAAAACTATAGAACAAATATGACGTTTCATAGATTTTTCTGGAACTTGCCTAATCAATTGCGTCTAAAATTACTTACGAATGAAATGTGATGCCTATCATGGCATCAGAACGTTTATCCGAGTCATTCTTGCAGGATAAAATACAACAGTTCTTTATTTCTCATAATAATATCGAAGGATATCAAAAAATACTATGTGATCGCGATCGTCGTATGCACAGGATGACTGCTGGCAGACTGAGCATGAGTGGGCGTGGCTTGACCGGGCCACACACAGTTGTTTGACGTCAGGACTCACTTGAAATCACGGTGCACAGTCGCTTAAGCCATGTCCTCTTTATAATTAGTCCATGGTCCGTAGGCTGTTCTTTGACTTGCCATAGCAACTGCCATTAATTAACAACAGGGATTGATAGTTTAACGGGTCCTACGAAGCACTGAGACACTTGGATGATAATGATCCTTGCTAGGAGTAGCTCCTGTCAGGCATCTAGACAGACTGACAGCACAAAGCTTTGAAATGACCACGTCAACGTGACCAATAATATCGCAGAAGAAGTAAAAGGATGTCAATATTAGTCCTGCAAGTTTGAGATTCAGTAGATCCTGCTCTTATAGACTTTTCCAACTACATTGAGGTCGGCTTCGATTCTACCAGATGCAGTTTAATACCAGCACTTAAGAACAACTGCCTGTTTGGCCTCAACACACAACAACCTACTGGATGGCTGGATATGTCATGGTAAGATTGGTCGTCAGACTTCCATATACCTGAGTACACGTGACGACTGTTAAAGATCTTCATTTGATAGCTGGGACCGACGGCTAAGCATAGTTTCTAAGGCATGGAGTATGAAATAAGATGAGAGAAAATGTACGAGAATATAGTACAAGAGCTTTCTACCTCAAAATAAATAATGTATATCGTCAAACACGTGACATTTAAGGTGATATCGACGGTGCTAACAGCCAGTCTGTATGTCATGCCTTTGACCTAGAGTAGGGGCGGATTCCCTTGAATATATTCAACCCCGGATTTAAAGTAGGGAGGTGAGCGGTGTGAAGTCGATGCTGGGAATGTGGCTCTTTAATATATATATTCTTTTTTTACACACCCAGTACATTTTTTGTATGTGTGATAAATCCCTTGTGTATGGTTTGCGGGACTCCTACCGCCAAAAAATCCCACGGTCCTACACAAACCTTTATCGTTGTTCCGAGATCGTGACTACATTCACCACTACTCCGGCAGGTTATAGTCCACCGAAAGTATCGACGATCGTTGCCCGTCATTTGGCAACTATATCTACTTGTGGTGGTTGAGCATTAATAGCTAATTCCTATCAACAACTTAAATTAAAATGAACTATTATTGTACTCAGCGTCAATTTCGACAAGGTATCAGCTTCAGTTGAGATTCGAACTCATAAAATCTCTCTCCTTAGTATATTATAAACCGTTGTATCTTTTAATAAAAAGTAGAGCTACTTTTGTGCCGTAACCGCTCTAGATACCTTCCGCAATAGAGCTAGGGCCGGAGGCGGTAGAGATTCAACGCGAATATTGCACAGATAAAAAATAGCTGTAATTTAAAAAATGCTAGCAATTATTTTGCGGTACCTACGACATCGTCTGTGGCATTCATTATGATGGTAAAAGATAGTTGAGATTTATTTGTTGTGTACTGAAATATTGTTTAGATTATAATAATAATTTCATTAAAACAACACATTCACTGTGTTTCTGCCAGAATTTCGGCCAAACAAAAATGGATAATATTTTCACGGCGCCGTCACGGCGACTGCACGGTGTGAGGCCGAATAGGTCAAAAATCAAAACAAAGTCTGTCAAATCGGCACGTGCCATCTCATGGAAAATGAGGAATTGTCATAATCATCAGTTTTAACACATGTATTGGTGGTATATTTTCCCCAAGTTTGTTTTAAAATGCATGTATTGATACATTTTTAACAAGGGTGGCCTATTATTTTACGTTACAGTCGTTTAATAGGAACTTTTACTTCTATTTACTATCAATATCTTCTAATTAAACCGTCATTATGCATCATACATTCAAAACTGTCAACTCATTCAACAATGCATCTCAATGCAATGCCTTACGTATTTTTAAGTACTCATCCCCACACTATACGTATAAATATAAGACAAAAACAAAATATGACAGTCGTAAACACACAGCTTTCTAGTTTAAGTATAAGATGGGGTCGATTCTGATGGTAAAGAAACGAAGTAACAAAATAAAATTGCAATATTTTGAGGATTGCTATCTTTTACTATAACATTTATAACAGTTTCTATAACAGCTAGATGGGATGAAATAACGGATTTCGAATTAAAATTTCTACACAACTTTAGAAACCACCGAGAGTGCCGACTAAAAATATTTCCAATTTTAGTTAGCTTTTTCTTAATTTGTCCTTTTTCGCTCTATCAGGCGTTACCCATAACTGTCAGCCCCTACTGAAGCTGCCTCTTCCTCTACAGCAAAGGCATACCTACATAAATCACCAATTTGGGGGCTGAGTCGCCCGCGTCCGTAGGATTACACCCTTAAAATGGAATGCCTACACGTGGCCCCTGGGTGGTGCAAAACAGGCAATACAACTCTGGTGACCGGATGAAGCCATGCCGTGAAGCGACCTACTTCTCTGGCAGTTTCCGCCACCGAGTCGGCACGGTCTAACAGCTCCTGATGATACCCCGTCGGGGGGCGAAACACGTGTAGGGTAGTTGGTGGTAGTCGCAATTTTCACCGCTTGCGATTGTGCATATATTTGCGGGCGGGTGGTGCACAGGTAATGCATGACTACCCTTAATATTGTGGAAGTAGCTAGATATTGTATTTAGTCACATCTATTATAATAGACTTCCGCAAAGTAACGCTTGTATCTATTCAATATTCTTACTTTACTTAGTCTACAACAGAATCAACGCCTATATCAGTATTCTTCCCGAAATTCGCAACTTACATACAATGTAGTTTATTATGAGTATATCTTGGATATATACCTTTATGGCACTTCTTATGATTCAGCTGCAGGTAACAACCCAGTTTATGGGGCTCGTGACTAGGAACTTGTAGTAACTAGTACCTTATGTTACAACTTTTTTCCTTATGAACGAGAATAATACGTTATTTTTCTGTAAGTTATTCCCTTACCTTACTTCATTTTCTTTCTTAGCCGGGAATGTGAATCTACTTTCTTCCTATGACATTTTTATTTCATTTTACGTACCTAATTATTTTATTGACAGAGTAATATCTTAGGTTTGCGCGATCACTACACATTATAATAAAACAACTTATAACCGGATTAATCGCGTGTATTATTGGATTTTTGTTTTCCTGACGTTTCGAACACTTTGCAGCGTTCGTGGTCGCAGGAAAAACAAAAAACCAATAATACACGCGATTAATCCGGTTAAAAGTTGTTTTATTAAAATATTTTATTGACATCTCTTAATTTAATTTCATACGATTTTGTGATATTTTATCTTTATATAATTAGTTTATTTTTTAAAATATGTGTGATTTTTTTGTTCCTACTATTAGTTAGTATTGTGTATGCCTTCTGGTGGTTTTTTTTTTGGTGAATAACTTTTGTAGACTCTGTCCTCACAAAATAAAAGATTGTAAGCTGCTGTAGAAAATAGAAAAATGATTTTTATTTTATTAAGCAGATACTACTTTTTCCTATTAATATTATAAATGTGAAAGTTGGTGAGGATGGATGGATATTTGTAACTCATTCACGTAATACTTACTTTATTTATTTTATTTTATTTTTCTTTATTCAGAAAATCAACAGCGATACATTAAAATATTACAGAAATATAAAAACAATTTGTAGGGCTAATAATAGGTTTCCCTGTTTAACATAAATGTGTATAAACCATGCGAACGGACTCTAGACAGTATGTACTTAGATAATAATTTAAAGAATTTAATTTACATAAACTACTAAACGGATGTTGATGAAATTTGGTACAAAGTTAATATATAACCTGCACTAACACATAGGATTTTCTCCCGCCTGGACTTAATTCTGAAGAAAACGCAGACAAAATCGCAGCCACAAGCTAGTATAATATAAAACTGTTTTCAAATTCCGTTACGCTACCTGCCACCTATATCGAAGCGCCGAGCGAGCTTCACGCGGCGCCATGAGATCATGTCAAATATTGGAAAAACCATAAGTGTTTCACAAACTCCCCATACGTTGGAGAACATGACTTCTATTTCAAACATTCGTAGCTATACTCTCATATATATAAAAGATTGTTTGTATTAAAAATACAGAGACAATATGATGAGTGGATTTTTTTACTTTATTTGTGTACTACTAATATTTTTGCCACAAACTTCTATTTACCAAATCGTAAAATAGAGGTCTACTGTAACAAATCATCTTTTCACCGTTATTAAGCCCATGTCATGGGTATTGAGACACAAATCTAAACCAAGAATCCCGATAAGTTCTGAAAACTTTAACAGAAGAACCTCCTCCTTTTTGAAGTTGTTAAAAATATAAAACCTTTGGGCGACCTGCATGTATATTGGCTATCTTGCTTGGCATCAAATTCATGGTTATTTTGTACATTGCGTCGTAAGTTTTTAATAATTTTCCTCATCATAGACAAGCTGTAACACACGACGCAATGTACTACAAAGTGACTATCAATTTGGTTGGTAACCGAGATAGCGAATAGGTACGCTGAGAATCGAATGCCCATGCTTAGCAGCCGCAATTGCGTCCATTAGATCAATGAGTTAATATTATATACACTAGACTTATTTATCTTTGTCTGTTTTTCCTTAGATAACATTATTCTTTCCTTCTTTGGGGGAGCTCGTGGCTAAGTTAAAGCCGTATAGATCGATCGATCGAAGTTAAACAGCATGTATAGCGATCGGTCCATAATTACATATCAAAACCTCACTATGCCTCGGGGAGCATGGTAATTCGTTGGTCCGGTTTGTCTATGAAACCTTGCCTGAAAGTCTTATAACCAGTCTTACCACGAGATATGGCGGAACCCACTGGGTTGCGGAGGTCAGATAGGCAAAGGCTCCATGTAAAATACTGGTATGAAGCTGCATCCGGTTAGACTGGCCGACCCCAATTATGTTGGGAAAAGGCTAGGCAGATTGATCGGTAATCCCTTCTTCAGTTTAAACCTACAAAATTAACCGTTATGTGCGTTTCAAAGTCATCAATAATAATAATAAGAATTATCTGTTTAAACTTTGTCGTAAACAACGCACGTGTTTATAATTACTAGATAGTGCCACGTACACTTGGCATATACCACGTATTTACTGCTAAACTCACGGTAACCGCACTAAATCTGTGTCAAGACACGGCATACGTGTTTGTAATCTATACCTACGGGTAGGGTGAGGTTAGGTACGTGTTTCAAACTCATCCGATTAGATACGAAGATTTTCTGTGTTTGTGTGTGTATGAAGATTTGTTTTTTTCAAAGATACAAGAACCGCTTTCTATGGAGTGGTGAAAACAATACATAGACATAGGATCGCAGCAATCGTGGGTCTTTTGCTGTTAGTTATCGAACAGTCCCATTGTCTATCTCCGAAGATCTTCCTCAGATTATACTGAAACCTTCCCCGAAAAATATGTATTTAAATAAAGAAAACTCCATCCAAATCGGATCGTTAGTTTTTGAGAAAATGGCTGAAATACAAACATACATAATTATTTAAACATACAGTTCGAATACAGAATCTAGTATTTTTAAAATCGCTTAGTAATGTTTAGCTTGTTCTAATAATCAGAATTTTATGAGATGAAATTGTGTATTTAGGTGAGTCTTTTTATGTTGGTATTTTTGTATTATGAAAGAGTGATTTTTTCTATCATAGATGTACATAATAAGTCTTCAGCAAAAGCTTTTGTTAAGCCTGTTTACTTAAGAAATAAAGTTGTTATGAAAATAGTATGTGTAGTGGCCTACATAGTAGCATACGTGCGGCCGGGACGGAGCGCAGCCGCGCACTGAGACAGCTACGGCGGCATGCGATGTCCAAGGTGCACCGGCCTGCGCGCGCGCCGTCCGCGACAACGTCCCTGCGCCGAGTCATCTTAGATACTAAGCAGGGAAGCTAACAAGTAGTAATTTATAACGCGCCTGTTTGAATACGCGCAAGCGTTGTCCAATTACGAACGTTACGATACTGCACCGTGATTGGCTGTTCCTCGTTTTCTAAATCGCAAACTAGCCACCACTTGAATATGATATAAATGTATATCCGTAGGAACATTTTTGAATAAATAATGGTTAAGAAATCGTACACCAAGAGTTTTATTACATTGCGTCCGAGATCCTTAAAGTGGTGACCCCGCGTTGGAAAATGTTGAGCGAAGAAGCTGTTGAAGCGATCAGCATCAAGTCCCGCATTCCGCAGTTTTGGCGTGACAAGCCTCGCCTTTGGTTTGCTCAGTTTGAAGTGGTGATTGCCAATCAGAAGCTTGGAGATGAAGGAAAATTTGGACTTGTGGTCGCGAATCTTACGAAGCCTGAAGTGGAGCAAATCAGTGATATCATCATGGCTCCTTCAAAAACTGGAAGATACGAGGAAGTAAAGCAAAGGCTGGTGTCAGTATTCGAGGAATCCGAAGGAAAACAGCTGCAACAACTGCTAAATGAAATGGAGCTCGGCGACCAACGGCCATCTCAGCTATTGCGCCGAATGCGAGACTTATCGGGAGACAAGATGCCTGATGCTACGCTTCGCATGTTATGGATTGGACACCTGCCAGCTTCAACTCGTGCTGTATTGGCGGTAAGCGAAGAATCCAAACTAGATTCGTTGGCTACCATGGCAGACAAGATGCACGAGCACATGAAGGAAGTAAACTCGGTGTGTTCCTGCCACAGTCAGCCTTCAACGTCACGGCAGCCAATAACGTCAGACCAAAATATCATCAGCATGATTGAAACCCTGACCAAGGAGGTAGCTGCGTTAAGAATGGATCGTGCAAGTCATTATGGTCGTCGACCACAACGTTTTAGGAGCCAATCACGATCCAAATCTAGGGATCGAGGAAATGGTTTGTGTTACTTTCATCGGAAATTTGGCAATCAAGCTTATCGATGCAGAAGTCCTTGCAGTTTTAAAAACAATACTCAGCCGGGAAACTAAAGAAGACTCAAGCTGTGGCGGTGGCTGAAGTCGATAACCTATCTACATACCGCCTATTCATAAGAGACGTTACAAGTGGACTACGATTCCTCGTCGACACGGGCGCAAATGTTTCTGTTCTACCCGCCAGTGCGAGTGAAAGAAAAAACCGGACTCCGAGCAACTACTTGTACGCAGCTAACGGAACGCAAATACCTACATTTGGCGAGCGAACTGTTGTTTTAAATATCGGCATAAGGCGTCCGTATAAGTGGCAATTTGTAATTGCGGCGGTCAGTAGGCCAATATTAGGCGCTGATTTTCTGCATCATCATGCACTCATGGTGGATCTTCAGGGACGACGACTGGTGGACCAGAAAACGAACATGTCAACAACCGGTATCATATCACGTACTTCTGAAGGAAGCATACGCACAATCGACGACAATCTTCCATATCACGACCTACTAGCCAAGTATCCTGATATTACAAGACCTAGTTCGGGGAAATTGTGCAACAGTGAAGTCGTACATTACATCGAGACTACTGGCCCACCGCTGTACGCGAAAGCTCGTCCTCTTGCGCCACACAAATATAACGCTGCCAAGGAAGAAGTACAATTGATGATGGACCAAGGCATCTGTCGCCCTTCGAATAGTCCATGGGCAAGCCCACTGCACATGGTATTAAAGAAAGATGGGAAATATAGGCTGTGTGGCGACTACCGCAGACTCAATGCGGTAACAATACCGTACCGCTATCCGATTCCACGACTGCATGATTTCACTTATAATCTGAAAAATAAGAAGATCTTCTCAAAAATTGATCTACAAAAAGCGTATTATCAAATAAGTAATAGAGAAGAAGATATAAAGAAAACAGCCGTTATCACTCCATTTGGCTTGTATGAGTTCACGAGAATGTGCTTTGGGCTAAGAAACGCCGGCCAGATCTTTCAACGTCATATCGACAATGTGCTGCGTGGTATTCCTGTTTTTCCATTTGTCGACGACATTTTGATAGCCTCTATAAACGAAGAAGAACACAGGAGAGATCTCAAAGAAGTATTTCAGCGACTCAACGACAATGGTTTGCAAATTAACGTCGCTAAGTGCATTTTCGGTCAACCCAAACTCGATTTTCTGGGATACACAATAAGCTCAGAAGGCATCAGTCCGACAGAGGAAAAGGTCGAGGCGATCAAATTGTATCCACTACCAAACACCGTTCAAGATCTTAGACGATTTGTTGGGATGTTAAACTTTTACCGTTCAAATATACCGCATGCGGCTGAACATCAAAAGGAATTGAGCAAATATTTTCACAACGCCAAAAAGAACGACAAAACAAGGATTGAATGGAGCGAAGCGGCGAAAATAGCTTTTAACCAGTGCAAACAAGATATACAAAACGCAGTCCTTATATCATACCCATCACAGAACGAGCCATTCGCCATCATGACAGACGCGTCGAATACTTGTGCTGGCGCAGTGATTCAACAAAACATTGATGGAAAATGGAAACCACTGGGATTTTTCTCCAAGAAATTCAGTGAGGCTCAACAAAAATACAGCACGTACGACCGAGAATTGCTGTCCATATATATGGCGATACGACATTTTCGTCGTGTGTTCGAGGGACGCGAATTAATCATTTATACGGACCACAAGCCACTGATTCATGCACTTACAGCGACCGGCAACAATGAAACACCACGACGCACAAGATACCTCGAATACATAGGACAATTCACATCCAATATTCAACACATCACTGGCAAGGACAACCAAGTCGCAGACGCACTCTCACGAATAGAAACAATAACTTGTCCAACACCTATTGACTACGACCAGTTATCAAAAAAACAATCCGAAGACAATGAGTTGAAAATATTGAAAAATACCGGAAAATATGTTTTCAAAAGTATCATCGTACCTAATTCAACCACGCAGATAATATGCGAGATGTCAACAAATTCTGCTCGTCCATATTTACCTCATGAATTCCGAAAAACTGCATATCAAGCGATTCACGACCTTAGTCACCCTGGAATAAGGGCCACGAGGAAGCTAATCACTGCCCGCTACTTTTGGCCTTCGATGAATAGCGACGTAAACAACTGGACTCGAGCCTGCGACCCGTGCCAGCGAGCGAAAGTACAACAACACACAAAATCACCTATAGCCAGCTTCAAACAAACGAATCGACTGGAGCATGTTCACATCGACATCGTCGGCCCGTTACCTACATCTAATGAATATCGATACTTGTTGACGATGATAGATCGGGCTACCAAATGGCCAGAAGCTTGCCCTCTGGAAGAAATTACCGCTGAAAAAGTCGCTAGTACATTCTACGAATTTTGGATAGCTAGATTCGGTTGCCCAGTAACGATAACTACCGATCAAGGGAGGCAATTTGAATCAGAATTATTCAAGAAGCTAATGTATCGTATGGGAATACATCGAACTCGGACCACTGCTTACCACCCACAATGTAATGGGATGATAGAACGTTGGCACCGAACGCTCAAGACAGCACTCACCGCAAGACTTCAAACATCGACATGGTCACAAGAATTACCTACTGTGCTATTCGGATTGCGAGCGTCAATTAAAGAAGATATTGGGGCGAGCTCAGCTGAATTATTATACGGTCAAGCATTGCGATTACCCGGAGAATTTTACGAGGAATCATCAAGATCTAATGATACGACTTCAAGCATTATGCATAAGTTAAGAGAAGCATTTAAGAAAGCACAGGCGCAGCGGAAATCTAATGACCATCGAGCCACGTTTATACATGATGAGTTACATAAATGCTCACATGTATATGTACGTAATGATGCATTGACCAAGCCTTTGACACCAACATACGACGGGCCGTACGAAGTTCTCAATCGCAAGGATAAATATTATACTATACAGCTACGTAACAGATGTGCTAATATAACCGTCGATAGATTGAAGCCTGCATTTCGATTGAACATGGAGTCAGAAGCAGCAACGGATACATCAGCACCTACGCGTACATCACCAAATCAGGAAGAATATCCAAACCCACTGTACGCTTCAGCTAGCGGGGAGTAATGTAGTGGCCTACATAGTAGCATACGTGCGGCCGGGACGGAGCGCAGCCGCGCACTGAGACAGCTACGGCGGCATGCGATGTCCAAGGTGCACCGGCCTGCGCGCGCGCCGTCCGCGACAACGTCCCTGCGCCGAGTCATCTTAGATACTAAGCAGGGAAGCTAACAAGTAGTAATTTATAACGCGCCTGTTTGAATACGCGCAAGCGTTGTCCAATTACGAACGTTACGATACTGCACCGTGATTGGCTGTTCCTCGTTTTCTAAATCGCAAACTAGCCACCACTTGAATATGATATAAATGTATATCCGTAGGAACATTTTTGAATAAATAATGGTTAAGAAATCGTACACCAAGAGTTTTATTACATTGCGTCCGAGATCCTTAAATATGAAAGGAAATGTTCGTAAAGTTACTCGTGCTTTAAGTCTCAGATAAATCTTTGAAAAGCATTAACGCATGCATAGCGAACTCTAAAGTTATAATTTTTTTTGGAAAAAGAATACGGTCTCGAGCAGGATTCGAACCTGCGCCTCCCGGATAAATACTCCAGGCGCTCTGATCACTAAGCCATCTCGATCTCTGCTCACTACCGTGAATTCTTTTTCCACATTTTAACACGACTTTTAGCGACGTCATTGCTATCTATTCAGTCTCTATACAGGTGACCAAACCGCGTTTATCCGTGAGGCACAGGATCAAATCCTGCTCGCGATCGTATTCTTTTTCCACAAAAGTGTATAACTTTTAAGTCTCAGTTGTCGACAACAACGAAAAAAATAAAAAAGCCAATAAGTTATTTCTAGTCGTATTTCCTTCACTAAGTTTATCTGTCGACACAACAAGAAGGATAGGGCACAAATACTTTCCAATACACCACAGAACTTTGATTAACCCATAAGAAAAATACAGCTGACATAGCCTTACCCTTAAAATAACGAAATATAAGAGCAACCCTAATAAAAAGTCCCAACAAACTTCCCCTTGGAGACTCGACGCTATAAATCAAGCCTTTTGTTATATACGACTGCTTTTGTTTTCTACGAACGATGACTGTGAAGAAGAGGGGCTCGTGGCTAAGTAACAGCCGCACAGATCGATCGATCGAGGTTAAGCTGTGCTTGCCGCGGTCGGTCTGTGGATGGGTGACCATCATTTCATACCGAGACCCCTCCGTGCCTCGGAGAGCACGTTAAGCCGTCGGTCCCGGTTGTCAAATTAAGATCTATGATGGCCGTTACGGGTAGTCAGAGGCCTGAAAATCTGACAACCAGTCATGCCACGAGATATCGTGTTACCCAGTAACTGGGTTGTGGAGGTCAGATAGGCAGTCGCTCCATGTAAAATACTGGTATTAAGCTGCATCCGGTTTGACTGGAAGCCGACCCCAATGTAATTGGGAAAAGGCTAGGCAGAAACGATGACTGTGAAGAAAATCATGGAAGTTCAGTTAGGATTCAACATTGAATAGCATCATGCCTGTCTTAATATATTTTATTTCACATTTTTATAGGCCATAAAATTGTCTATAGTCTGATGAAAAAATAATTAAAATAGCTTTAGTAATTTAGGAGGATTAGGAAAATTTATACGTGAATCATAGGTAACTGTGGATGTTTTTTCTGTAAAAACGAACCTAATAAAAAAATAAAATAAACTTAAAAATTATAGTTTTTAGATCAAAATTATGATAAATTTTTTTGGAAGCATTTTTTTCATCCGTTTAGGAGGAGTAAGCCTTCAAAGATATGCAGATGGCGTAACTAATCGCCTTAATAACACAAGCGATAGAAAATTCCGACTACCACCAACTACTCTACACGTGTTTCGCCCTCCCACGGATGATCATCAGGAGCTGTTAGATCGTGCAGTGTCCACCATCGAGTACATCTAGTCCTCTCCCTGCTTCGTTAGTCTTACGATTCCAAGCGCGACTTCTGAGTATGAGGTCCTGGGTTCCTGGGTCGGGCAAAGTGTTATACTTTTAGTTATTCTTTTGGGAAAATCTCAGTAACAGCTCAAAGTTAGGAATAGTGCTCGATAGGTGGCAATAAGCTCCCACCTTTTATATGGGACTTATTACAGCATTAGTACAACTTTGGGTTTACAACTGTGTACACTGCCTAACCCCTTCGGGGAATACAGGCGTGATGCAATATGTTTAAGTTATAAATTGTTAGCCTATTATGCGTCTTGGCGTCCGCTCTAATCATTGCAAGCGTTTAATTATAAATAAATAGGACAAAGTTATATTTTTCTTTAAAGGTCAATTCAAAGGTCTCTGTTACCATTATAATAAAATGAATATAACAATGCACTAGAATTTCGATACAGAATATAATATTCAACATGACAAGTGACAAGTGGCGCAATATATCGTCGCCGTCGTATCCTGAGCATTCGCGTTTAGAATTTATTATCTGTTGAATTTCCTCGATATGTTGCATTGCACCTTACCAGTTCAATTTTGGGCGAGAATCTATATTGGAAACTTGTAAGTTACCAATTTCTCTTTGAGTGCTGTGACTGCGAGTGTAAATATTAAATGTTGTCAAAAGGATTCAGCAGTTATCCTTGAAGGTCGCAACTGTGTCGATGGAAAATCAATTTATGAACACATTTACATTGTTTCCATTTAATGTCCTTTGAATCTAGCAATGCAACGTAGAATTAGTTACCAGTTTTTTTTTAAACAAATTTTATGTGTGTCATGCCATGCCTTTTTATACCAGTTTTTCTCCATAGGAAACTTAATTAATTTAATTAAGAAGTTAGCAATTCTTTATTTTCAAAAGTACATATTTAATTGATTTATTTATTTTCTATTTATTTATTTCAGGATTTTTGTAGTAATTACGATAATAGTAATATCTTAGGTTTGCGCGATCACTACACATTATAATAAAACAACTTTTAACCGGATTAATCGCGTGTATTATTGGTTTTTTGTTTTTCCTGACGTTTCGAACACTTTTCAGCGTTCGTGGTCGCAGGAGGACTGCAGGAAAAACAAAAAACCAATAATACACGCGATTAATCCAGTTAAAAGTTGTTTTATTATAATTACGATAATGTCAATTTTATCGTACTTTTTATACACGGTAACCTTACTCTCGCTAAAAAATTAAATTTAAATTGATCTACCATATATAATAGGGAACCATACAATCATTTTGCTGCCTCAAATGTCGGCTTTGCCATAATACCACGGACACCTCCTCAATGGATGTTGTCCATTGCAAAAGTAGGTATATTAATTCATTAATTGGAATCAATTCCTGACTTCTACTAAGAATTTCCTATCAAAAAAACCTAATAACAAAAATAAAACCCAGGACCTCTTAGCAGCCGTGGTTTCAACCACTAGACTAACAGGCAGCTATCATATGCACAAATAGTAAAACTATTTCCAATTTAATTATATGAGGGAAGATGCAGGCAACTGGTGCATCTAAGTAGAAAAGCGGGGTATACACTAATCTCCTAGCTCTCAAGTTCTATTGCTGTGTAGTAATCGCATTTTAAGGCGATGTGTACACCAGCGTTTTAAGTTACATAATTTTTTAATCAATTTTGATGTTTAGTTGCGCAATTGTCGTTCGATGGCAATAGTATTTATTTCAACAATAAATACATTGTCAAAGGACGGCGCGGTTGGCACAGTGGTCGAGATACCAGCGTCGCGTGTCGCAGTTTCGATTCCTGCACGGGGCAAATATTTTTATGATCTACAGAAAAATGATCCGCGGCCGGGTGTGTGTGCATGTGAGATTATATGTCTGTAAACGCACCCACGATACAGGAAGAAGTTTCTAGTGTGGGGCACGCGGCACATCGATCTTAGAAGACGAAGTGGTGATATAGGATTTTTACGTTTAAGCGGCGCTATGTAGGAAAATGAAATGAAAAGTATGATTTTTTCATATATGTATTTCTAACCCGACCTAATGTTACCCGGGACAATTTAAGGATTCTAACAAAATGCCACACATCTAAATTGGTTCAGGCGTTCAGATGTTATGGTGGAATAAAGAAACTCACATACATACATGAACCCTAAAAACTTAACACTCCTTTTTGGGCAGTCGTGTAAAAAATAACCCAGTGGATGAGATTAGTACTGGTTTACTAGGAGATACTCTTGAGTGTTAGTCAGTTCTCCGTTCTCTCTCAAAAACCTTTTATATGTGACGCAAATAAAATAAAATAACGTTGCATACCTATTGTGGAAAAAATAAAAGCTATCACTCGATAGGACATTTTATTTATCTAGTCGCGATTTTAATCCACCATCGAAGAGAACGTGATTTTAAATTGGAATAGATATTTCAATATAATTTCACAAACCCTGTAGGTATTTTGCAAAAGATACCTGCGCTTAAAATATATGCATCAGAACTGTGAAATAATCAGGGCAAGGTAGTCGCGGAGCAGCAGATATTAACAGCACCGTTTCTTGAAGAGAAGGTTTGGGTTTAAAAATCTAGCCAATCAATGCAATTTATATGCGTATTCATAACATATAAATCCACTTTACTGTACACCAAAATACAGATAGGTACATAAAACTTTACAAAAACAAGTACAATCGGCGGTCTTATCGCGATTTAGCGATCTCTTCCAGTCAACCATAAGGAAGTAGTTTGAGTTTAATACACAGGGCAGCACACGGTATACAGATGCAAAACTACAAAATATATATCTACTAAATTATATTTATATATATACTATATATGTATATCAGGAAAAGGAAATTGATAAATAAGAAGAAATATTGAGTAAAAATTTGTGATTAAACACATGATCCTTTAAAACTAGGTAAGGTTTATGCCCGTCTTATTGACACTGGCAATGAATTCCACAGACGCACAGCTTGTATGAAAAAAGATTTGTCAAGAAATTTCGTGGAATGCATTGGGTATTTTTAATTTGAGGTTTTCCGATGATCTTAAGAACCTCGAATGAGTATCATGAAGGAACTCAAAACGTGCTTTAAGATAATGTGGGGAAGCAGGATTGTAAAGTACATTGTATAATACATAGTGAAAGCATTAATGAATAATTAGTAATTAGATAAGCGGCATTCATACTCCGTGTAAAATCTGAACTTAATAGTCCGAAAACAGGAGAATTGCTCACCACGCTGAAACGCTCCACGCAGACCATTAAGTCCAGGTTTCCTCAAGTGGTTTTCCTTCAACGTATATATGTGATGTCTTAGATTAAGTAAGACAGTATCTATATATGAAATTGAAAACGACACAATGGAACATGACAGGTTTAAAACAACAAACTCTGTGTCAAGGTCCCTAACCACTCACCTACCACGACTATACGAGAAATGACATTTTCCTTGCAGAGGGACAATTATGGGCCGGTCATGAATAAGAATAAGAATAATTATTTTGTGAAGCATAGGTGGAATCGTTGGTAATTACAAAATTTTCCGTCCTATGTTCTGCCGTGACGCGTACAAATTTTTAAGCTTATTATTATGACATAGTATCATCAATATTGATGATTATTGTATTGTGATAAATCAAAATCAAGTGAATAATATAATACATCATCATATAATATAGGTACCAACGGTAATGTGATGGTGGTAACCGTAATATAACCATAGCAAAATGTAATGGTGTTATATTACCAACCACCATTGAGCGAGTATACTGATCAATCATTCCGCTCGTTTCATCTCAGTAGTATGTACTATAGACCCTTTAGTGGGGTAGTAAAAATCCAGTTGTCATGTTAAGATATGACATAGAAATCAGTCGTTGTTGGTAGTGTGTTGAAATCAATTGTCTCTGTCTATCCTAAGGATAAACAAGCGTGATGGTTTGTATGTTAAGTATGTATGAAAAATCCTCCAAGCTCATAGTATCATGTTCAACATATGTTTACATGCGCGCATGCATAGCGCCTGGAGTATTTATCCGGGAGGCGCAGGTTCGAATCCTGTTCGCGACCGTATTCTTTTTCCATTTAATATTGTAACTTTAGAGTTCGCTAAGCATGCGTTAATGCTTTTCAAAGATTTATCTTGAATATGTTTACATATTATACTGGATAAAACCAAGGAAAATTGTATAGGAATTTGTGCAAGGTACCTCGTACTTGGGCTATGTATGAAGTTGATACAATATCATAGTAAATTAGATGGCTGTGCGACATTATTGCGTCGCGACGCTATCTTCAAAGAAAATAAGAGTCTTAAAGGAAATTGTTTGTATTTTCTGGTAGTTTTCTTTTTTTTATGTAGCATGGCATTTCTAAGGTGTAGTGATTTGTTTCACTGATATTTAGACCTTAAATGATGCGCTCAAATTTGATTTTTAATACCAGCATTTTACAGGGGCGACTTCCTATCTGACCTCCACAATCCAGTTACTATGTAACACGATATCTCGTGGTGTGACTGGTTGTCAGATTTTCAGGCCTCTAACAGCTGTCATAGATCTTAATTTACAACCGGGACAGACGGCTTAACGTGCTCTCCGAGGGACGGAGGGTTCTCGATATGAAATGTTGGTCACACATCCACAGACCAACCGCGGCAAGCGCAGCTCAACCTCGATCGCTCGATCTGTGCGGCTGTTACTTAGCCACGAGCCCCTAGTACACGATAATAAATGGTAAAAATAAACGCAGCGTTTAAGCCGCCAGTGTGTAGGAACCAATGTATTCCAAAGTATATTAAGACGGTATAGAAACTCTGTAAATACATCTGCAATGAAACGCAAAGAATAGTATTGTACTGAGAAAGTTGTTTAAAAGTTCTGTATAAAGAATTGTTAGTCTGTTGTTTGAGGTATTCTTTCTGTTTATACGACAAGACATATAAATATGAAGAGATTTTAATGTCATATTCTTAAAATCCATTAACGTATGCGAAGCTAACATTACGTTAAAGAAAAAAAACTTTTGTATTTCTTATAAGCAGGAGAAATAAATATTTCTGAGAATACCTTTGATACAATTACTCGTAAGTCTAGTTGATTGTGCAGGATCAGAGAAAGCTAAAAAATAATAGAATTAACTAGGCGTAGATAGAAATGGTAGTTGCTTAGAAAATCGTAGCCAAATAACACTTCTGTTATGTAGTGTTGTGTTCTTAGCGGTAAGGTTGCTAATGCTCGTTGTGTTAAAAATGTTTTGTAATATAGGAAATATAGGAAATTGCTGGCGCAGTGATTCCTCTCACCGGGCCGGCAATGTGAGAGTGATACCCCTAGGGGTTTCAAGCATCCATAGGCCACGGTAACCGCTTACCATTAGGCTGCCGCGCTGACCAAAATGTTAGGGAGGGAGGGAAGAAAACAAATTAATAAAATCTTATGGATCCAAGTAGTGTAACTAAAGAGGTACATTCAAATGGTACATAAGATACGACAGTGCTATACGAGACAAATTGTACTAATTAATTAGACATTTTGAACAAAACCCCTTAAGTTTGATGTTGCAGTGTTCTGTGTTGTGTAAATATATGGTCTAAGTTACAAGCGATTTGATGTCTCCCAATAGAATGAAATAGTTACATCTAAAAACTACAGATATGGAATTGAAATAGAAGATAGGCTGTTATTAGGCAGAGAGGCTCTTTTAGTCTGCCGTAGATTGATTTTTTATCAGAAATGAATCTACGTTTGGCCACCATCCCGATAAAGCGACGGTGTGACCGAGGATGGAGTACGTAGATTGCATTTCTCAGGATTAAATTTGGATCTAAATAAATTCATTCCGTATAATATTCCTAATCGATCCGAGACGGCTGGGGAGAGATTAGGCGCAGGACCGATGGCTTTACGTGCTCTCCAAAGCACAAGGGTGTCACAACACCAACTTCCTGACTCCGGGTACTAAGAACTTCCTAACAGAAAAACTCAATAACACTTTGCCCGAGCTGGGAATCGAACCGAGGACTTCACGCTCAGCAGCCGCGCTTGCGACCACTAGACCAACGAGGCAGTCAATATTACAGCATTAATTAAACTTCGGTACGCTTCCTACTTTAATTTATACTGCCTGACCTAAATATAACACCTGACACCAATGCTTGACACAGATAAAGTTAAATTTGCTTTGTTCTAATTCATAGATATTCTGATATTTAATTTTCAATTGTGTGTTTCAGTTGAGGTTTCATGCGACGCTTGCAGTATTTCTAGTGTAATTAAATTTTCAGGATTTACAGTAGCTGTCTCTTGGGTCCAATTGCAAACTAGGTTTTGTTTTATGTAACAACTTGAGGTTGGAAATGGTTACCTTAATATTTAGATACTTTTATTTCATGGAAAAATTAAATAAAACTTAACAGCGTCGCACCTGTATTCCCCGAATGTATGTATGTGTCGAATGTGTGTAAACATAAAGGTTTTGTGTACACACAACACATACATGAAAAATCGAGGTATAAATTGTATGTGTGTGTGTGCCTAAAACATTACGACTTAATAGGCTATTCAAAAAAGAAACTACGGTGGACGGTGGATATTTAGCTACTGATTATAAGAATACTCTGAACCATATTTTATTAAACTCTATCGGTGTTACTATTATAATTATTATTATTCCGGTTATCATGAGCCCGTTATGTCCACCTCTGACTATGTTTTTTGGACTATTGCAAACTTAAGCTAATCCTTCAGGTACCGTGCTTCGGAGGGCACGTAAAGCCGTCGGTCCTGCGCCTGATCTCTCGCCGGTCGTGTCGGATTGCCGTCCCATCGGACTATCAGACTGAAGGAAGAGGGACTTCACTTGTGTTTACGCGTACACTTGTGCACTATAATATCGATCTATCACTACGGCTAATCACCGTGGAGATAAGCTGCCGTGACCGAAATACAGTCGGGAGGAGTATTAATCCTTCAGGTAGGAGTTTTATAAAGTTTAACTTTTTTATGACGTCTATTGACGTCGTGTGACCTGAAAGTGCTAATGTTAGAAGAAAATTAAGTTTACTTAGTGCTTGCATGAATAATCTCGCCATATGCTTTTAATTTATACCACAAAACTTGCTTAACGCTTGAAGCACATGCTGGTGGTCAACCGACATTCTCTTTGTCGTAACTTCACAGAAATTGGGGCATTCAGTTTACTAGTGTGCAGCTACGTGCAAAATAGTGACGGTTCCCCTCACTAGCTGGGCTGAAATCGAGCCTGTTTCTATGAAAGTAGATTCAACCTAAATTCAGGGTACTATGTATGTATGAAAATCCCCTGCTTTTCTCAATATAATCACACTGTAGGTCTACGAATGATAAAGAATATGTTTAGTTGTAAGACACAACTCCATATGCTCCTGAAAGAAAAATATTACTATCAAAGAATATTTGAACGATTAATTTATTTTGTGATGCATGGAATCGTCATTATTACCGCGTCAGACATGTTTATTTCATTTTTAATTTTTTGTAAGTCTTGCTTGGCAATCTATGGAAGAAGGACTTTAAAAACTATAACTTGACATCCTTAAGGTCACTAACTTGCAGATAAAATGATTTGATATGATAAACTGTGACCCATTGTAGAATCAGTTCAGAAATAACCATAATTATATTTAATTTAATATACACCAAAACTTCAACTAAAAGTTCAAGTACTCGTAAATTATGGTTCATCGTTTGTTTAGTCTATATATATAAAGTATGAAACTGACTGACTGACTGATTCACTGACTGAATGATTGATCAACACACAGCTGAAATCGCTGGGTCTCGAAGTATCAAATTTTGCACAAATTTAATGTTCCTTAGATGACGTAAGTGTGCACTAAGAAATGATTTTTGGAAATTCAACCTCTAAGGTGTTTTTTTTTTTTTTATTATTTATTATTCGTTTTTTACAAGAATAACAGAAAAAAACATTCTAAAGATGCAAACATAAACTCATTCGAGTTTTACCGTGCATCAGTATCATCGACTATTATAGGTACATCAAAAATAACAAATAAACATCATAAAAAAGAAACAAAGCTTTTAACAGATAAGCGAGGGTAAAAGTAAATAATTATTGTGCGTATTGTATAGAAATAAGCGAACATCGGTGACCGCACTGGCCGTCATTTTGACTTATTATCTAAGTAGTGGTCGAAAGTACTTGATCTACAGCATGTTGTTAAAATAGGGGATGAAAGTTTGTATGAAACTTCGTAATTTTTGACGTTAGAAATGTAGAAATTGATATATGAGCACTTTGTGGGAGAAAAAAGTTTATAGTATCACTATTTTTGTGAAAATTCATTCGTTATGGGGGTAACCCCTATTTTACCCCCTAAAGTTTGTATAAAACTTCTTCATTTTTGAAGTAACAATTGTAAAAATTGCTAGATATGCTAATGCACGAATAGAAATAAAAGTGTAGTTCTAGCATAAATTTTTTTTAACCCTAAAAATGCCGGAATTTCATAGAAACTTTCATCCGATACATAACTCTATTTATAGGTCCATAAAAATATATAAAATTGAAATGTCGGTTTGTAATGTTCAATAATAGCTTTTTATTTACTAAATGCTTATGAAAGTATATACGATACCTACTTATAACAAAAAATCGGTTTGTTCCGATTAGTCTTCAAAACGGCTGAACCGATTTTGACGGGGCTTTCCCTGGTGGATAGCTGATGTTGTAAGGTGTAACGTAAGAAAACGAATTAGGGCAGCGCACAAAAAAAAACTGTTGCGCAGACGAAGTCACGGGCTCGTCTATCTATATAATCACCAATCTGGACTAAGCTACAGGGGCGATTAATGCTTGTTCCTTATGTAAAGAGCCTTTTGCCTTTATCTCTGTCAGTTACAAGTTAGCACTCGTATAACTACCCTCATCTCTGTCAACATGAACCTAATACAACTTTAACTAGATTCAAGACACATAATCATGTAACACCATTACCATACCATCCTGCCAACGCCCTAAGAGCAACGTAAAGGTAACTAATATCTAAGAACGCGTAATTAAAGTGAGCGGTGACACAGAAAATTAATTCTGAAGACGTTCCGAGCCGGCTTGGGGAAGTAGTCAACCATCCATGAGGAAGAAATGGAAATGTGAATGATATTGGAGCGAATTTTCGGTTTGGTTGTGTCGGCGATGTGAGAGGGACTCGTGGCCAAGTAACAGCCGCACAGATCGATTGGTCGAGGTTTCGTTGCGCTTGCCACGATCGGTCTATGGATGGGTGACCATAATTTAATATCGAGACCTGTCTGTGCCCCGGAGAGTACGTTAAACTGTCGGTATTTGTTGTCAAATTTAGATCTATGGCAGCCGTTACGGGTAGTCAGAAGCCTGAAAGTCTGACAACTATTCTTGCCACGAGATATCGTGTTACCCAATAACTGGATTATGGAGGTAAGATAGGCAGTCGCTCCATGTAAAATTCTAGTACTCGACCCCAACGTAGTTAGGAAGAGGCTTGATTTGTTTCGGCAATGTGAATTGTAATACTCGAACATAGGTGGAGACTCCTTAACAGTCTCCCCAGGGATGAAGCTTAATAAGCGCTGCATAGCGGAGGTACTGAAGCTGGTCTATTAAAAGGGTCCAGTGCCTCCCTCCATATGCTGATGATGACTACCAGGATTTTTTTAGTGAGATAGGAATCCCACACTCCCCAGTTTTATCCCCAAAGGCCGAGGGCTCTTAAAGGTACCTACAACAGATGAACATTGTGCCTAATATTATTATATTCGATTGAGATTATTTTTGAATCTCAGTTTGTAAGATAAAATAACACCTATTAGATAGTACGTTAATACATTATTATTTACTTACCTAGTACTAAATAGTCTAGTAAAAAAGGAAGAATAGGAGTACCTCGAGTAGGTACCTCGTTTTAGAAATCATTGTATAAGCTCAACATAATATCTATATTGCTCAAGCAATTGGCTTAGTTGGAGCGGTTTGTAAAGTGAGGTGGGTTCTCTAATTTACTGACAGAAGATGGAAGAATAAGAAAAAAAGATCTGAATTGCATTCCTTAAATGGTTTTGTGTATAAAACATTGTAATATAAACTTTACCTCATTAAAATTTGCAAGTTAAATAAACGTAGGTGTACATAATTCATACAGTAAAAGCATCAGCATATATTTATTTCTGAAATGCTATTATGTGGGTAGAAATAGGTGGGTATATAATTATAATACTGTAACCGAAACAGAGTCTTTATTTAACATCACTACAACTTATTTCAGATTGCAAGAAATTATCCTAATATAACCCCAAGAGCAACCCACCAAAAAATACAAAATTAATTCCAAGATTTAATTAATTAGCGGCTGGAATATATTTCATAGCAATAACACTCACGGATGCGCGCTAACCGCTGCCTCAGGCGCTTCCTAACAACCGTTTACGTTATAATTTATGGTATATTTAAATTTTAATTAACAGGATTCCCATTTTGACACCAAAACGACCAGTTACTGACGGCCCACCATTGTAAACGTTCGTAGCGCAAATTATTACGTGAATTTGTGATTTATTAAAGGCTTTGCATTAATTTTAGTGCCTTTACGGCTTTTTTCAGTAAATTTTGGGCGGAAAATTGCTTACGATGCATTTGTAAATGTAATGGTGGTTTAATTTTTGGCGGTGAGAATTCTTTTGAAATATCTAGGTTGAATAATGTTTCTAGATCAACTCAGAACCCTTTTAATTAATTAATGTTAAATACACAAATAAAACCTAAATACGTTATTCACGTTGATTAGAATATTTAAATACGTACAAGAAAAATATAAAAAATAACTTTTTTTCCAGCTAATCTCCGAAACGGCTTTACCGATTTTGACGATACTTTCACTGTCAGATAATTGATGTTATAAAGAGTAACTTAAGCTACTATTATAACAACATTTCGGCTTGAAAATCAACGTGGGCGAAGCCGTGGGCACATCTAGTTATTTATAAAATTAACATAACATAACATAGCATCACGCCTGTATTCCCTGAAGGGGTAGGCAGAGGTGTACACAATTGTACACCCACATTTCACCAATGCTGTTATTAAGTCCCATGTAATAGGTGGTGAGCCTATTGCCATCAACCGGGCACATTTCCAAACTCCGGGCTGCTACTGAGAATTTCCTAACAGAAAAACTCAATAACACTTTGCCCGACCCGGGAATCGAACCCGAGACCTCCTGCTCAGCAGTCGCGCTACGGACCACTAAACCAACGAGGCAGTCTTTTTAATTTTTTTCAATTTATAAAATTACCTACTCTTATTATGCTAATTCGGTTTTAAATGTATTTAAAAGATAGCTGGAAGTAAGTATGTGTTGAAAATGTTTTATTACTTCGCACTTGTGCTTTATACTACTAGCTTTCAATGCTATATAATTTCATTTGGATAATCTCCAGTAAATCTTGTTAATAGCATAATATTACGTCGATTAAAATTCAGTTATCACTGCCAATTCAAAACTCCAACTAAAGCAATTCGTTTGAATAAAAAAATCTTTGAAGAATGAAACTGTGATCAAACATTTTCCTAATTAAAGACAAACTCGAAAGCAATTTGAATCTCTTCAACCAGATTTTCAATAGATTACTCATTAAACATTTGGCACTAAAATGTATCCATGCATCTAACGTCTGTTGTGAGGCCAATTTGATATTATAATGATTCATGAGTAAAGTTAATACTATTTCTGTAGAACTTCAGCAGATTACAATGATATACTTGAAACTACTACATTTGTAAAGTTATAATTTAAATGGAAAACGAATAAGGTCGTGAGCAGGATTCGAACCTGCGCCTCCTGCATAAATACTCCAGGCGCTGGAACTGAAAATATAGCAATGATGTCACCAAAAGACGTGTTAAAATATGGATGAAGAATTCGCGGTGGTGAGCAGAGGTCGAGATGGCTTAGTGGTCAGAGCGCCTCGAGTATTTATCTGGGAGGCACAGGTTCGAATCCTGCTCACGACCGTATTCTTTTAGAGTTCGTTAAGCATGCGTTAATGCTTTTGCAAAGATTTATCTACTACATTTGTGTCTAGTACGAACAGTATCGGAGGCACAAATATTTAATAGTTTCATTGTTATTTGCATTATATAATTATATTTATTTAATTATAGCATTGGGTTAGCATTACTCCTGTAATAATTACTTTAAGGGCTTTTACGTTGTACAAAGCTAACACAATTCAAAACTTCGAGGTGCTACTGAAAATTTACTAAGAGCATAAAAAAACAATATCAATGCTCGGCCCTTGAATCAAACCCAGGACCTTATCAGGACTGCATACTTTGTGTGGTTTTGAAAATCTGCCTTACCTAATTTTTATTGTAACTTTGAAGTACAGAGTAGTATTAATTGATTAATATTATTTACTGACAAATGCAAAATTTTAATCAGAGGGGCTCGTGGCTAAGTAACAGCCGCACAGATCGATCGATCGAGGTTAAGCTGCGCTTGCCGCGGTCGGTCTGTGGATGGATGACCATCAGTTCATACCGAGACCCCTCCGTGCCTCGGAGAGCACGTTAAGCCGTTGGTCCCGGTTGTCAAATTAAGATCTATGACAGCCGTTACGAGTAGTCAGAGGCCTGAAAATCTGACAACCAGTCATACCACGAGATATCGTGTTACCCAGTACCCAGGGTTGTGGAGGTCAGATAGGCAGTCGCTCCATGTAAAATACTGGTATTAAGCTGCATCCGGTTTGACTGGAAGCCGACCCCAATGTAATTGGGAAAAGGCTAGGCAGATATATATATGCAAAATTTTAATCCACGTTTCAGAAAAAAAGCATGTTGGAATTGAGTATTATTGAAAATAGTCATACAATTACAATCTTCCATCGTAACAATGCGGCTACCAACGCGCCTTCGTTATCCTATATTCAATAAATATCAAGCTTATTATCAAAATAACAATATCAAACAAGCCTTAAAAACTCCACAAAAGGAGAACAAAGTCAAAATAATTACAGCAAACAAAACACGAGATGAGAAGGATCAAATTCCAAATACACGTTACATTTAATAAGTTGATCAATTATCTGCTAAACAAGAGTATATGTACAAAGCAAGTAAACAAACAAAGTTTGAAGTTAATCACCAGGACGTGGGAACTTCAAATGTCGTTGTTAACGTCTTGTTAAACGAGAATTAAGTCAATGTAGAACTTTAACTTGTTTATCCCCCTTTGACAGAATCAAAAACGGCCAATTAAATAAAATTAAACTTTGCAAGTGTAGCTCGAAGAGCAATTAGCGTCAAAGAAAGGCTTTCCAACAGTTGTGGTGGACTGGAGGTGTTGAAGTAAGTTTACTAAAGGTACAGTTTGGTTTTCTTGTGGAAACTTTTTGTTGAGAAGGGATTCAGGTAGCCTTTTGGCAAGTTTAAACTGAGTTTGTTCAGTTGAACTAACTAAACAAAAGTTAAGCAAAATTCAAGCTTAAACATGAGAAATAAATAATATTATGCAGCAGAAATGGGTCAGCCGAGAAAAAGCTGAAATTATTACATACAAATATAACACATCACGCATGTACTACCAAAAGGTTAGGTAGAGGAGTGGGCGCTTTTGTACAGCCACATTTTATCAACGCAGTTACTACTAAAAATATCAGTAACATTTTTATATCGGCTTGGAATATTAGAAACTTTATCCATATATCTTAACAATCCTCAACAAATACGTGTCCAAAAGACGTGTCCTGAACTTTGCTCTCCACAGCAAAACAACTTTAGGTATCGCAATATTACTAATATTGTAAATGTGAAAGTTTGTGAAGATATTTGCATGTTTGTTACGCAATCAGGCAAAAATACTGAACAGAATTAGATGAAATTTGGCATAGAGATAGTGCATAGCCTTGATATTGGCATAGAGATAGTGCATAGCCTTGATTAATATATAGGATACTTTTTATCCCGGCTGGACCCAATTTCGCAGTCCACGCGGACTACGTCGCGGGTAGAAGCTAGTCTTTTAATAAACTATATGAAGATTAATTAATAGTTTTTGTCGGACAATATTGGATTATCGTATTGTATGCATTGTCTGAGCTCTACATTCAGTGTTACACAGCATAATGCAGGTAGGACATTTAAACCACTTTTGGGTAGAAACCTTTCTTTCATTACTTAGGCACCTTTATGTAGGCTCTTTTAGTTTTCCTTTTAGCTACTTGACATAAGGATCTGACTTTTTAATCTTACTTCACTCAAAATTTTACTAAACATAAAATATTCGAATTGTAACTGAAAAACTTTTTGTTTATATTATTAGATTTCTTACAAAAACTTAGTTTACTGTTTCATAATGATTAAATTAAGTATAGTCACAAAGTAACTCCTAATTTCTAATAAGAGATGCGATGAGACATTATAACGATAAACAAATCCATGTCAAAAAGCCTTCATGTTGACTAATACAAATGAGAAATGGTACGGAACACACAAAAAGCCGCAGCTTCAAAACTTATAAAACAAAACATCCCACCAATCCGACCACACCTAATACACGCTCAACAAATACCAATTCCTCAACATTAATTAACACTGCCATTTGAACATCTGAATAAACAATTCAGTAAATAAAGTAATCCTGTAGACGCCACGCGTCAGACTCAGCACTTCATCAAACAATTGTGACAATCCGGAGTCACAATAATGCAATTGTAGGTACACTATTGTACATTTGTTGGAGATAAGAGAATCCTCCTTGAGGCTAGCTCGGGGAACACCCCTGATTGCTACGACGCAGCTGTATTTGTGTGACAAACATTTGCCGTACTATTGAATGCTAAGTCGGAGAATTGTCACTTTGAATTGTTAAAATATTATTTACTCATTCTTACCATGATCACGCCTTTATTCCCCGACGGGTTAGGTAGAGGTGTACTGTTGTACGCCCACATTTCACGCACGTCTGAGCCTCTGTTGCCATCTATTGGGTACAATACCAAATTGAAGGCAACTGTCGGTCTCGGTTGTTGACAAAAGACCGTTGTCTTCAAGCCAAGTCAAAGACCTTAAAGCAGCTTGAATAATTATCAGAAAATGATTTTAAAGTTAAATATTTCTTGGAAATATAAATACGGTAAAAAAATACTCGAGCATGACTCGAGCCTGCCTCTCGAGCCTCCTAGATGAATACCCCGTTGGTCTAGTGGTCTCAAGCGCGGCTGCTGAGCTTGAGGTCCTGGGTTCGATTCCCAGGTCAGGCAGTGTTATTGGATTTTTCTGTTAGAAAATTCTCAGTAGCAGCCCGGAGTCATGAAGTTGGTGGTGTGACACCCCCGTGCTTCGGTCAGCACGTAAAACCATCGGTCCTGCGCCTGATCTCTCTCTCTGGTTGTGTTGGATTTCCGTCCCATTGGAACATGAGAGTGAAGGAAGAGGGAGTGCACCTGTGTTTGCGCATACACTAGTGCACTATAATATCTCCTGCGTACTTCGCTAATCTCCGTGGAGATAGGCCGCCGTGACCGAAATACGGTTGGAAGGAGTATTTATCTATTCAGTCCCTATACAGGTGACTAAACATATTTCTAACTACACGAACACAAAAAGAACCAGTCTTTAAGTACGAGTTATTGAAAGATAAGGTTAAATTCGGAACTCTTTTTATTGTGTGATTGCTGAGCAATGTAGTACGGAGACCAAACAAGGTATAGATATGAAGGTACGCAAACTTAAACAAAGTGATTGATGTCTATGTTGTTATTAATTAAGCAGGGAGACAAATGATCCTTCTTAGTCCAATTGACATTTTATTTACGCCGTAATGACAGTGGTGTGGTCCGATCCTTATTTACGAAGATGCTGGTGGCTTTTACCATTAATTTCTTTTCTCCACTTAAACAGATGCAAAATAAAATAAAGATGGTCAAAAGCCCAATTCAGTAATAAAAAAAGAATCCAACTAATATATAACTATACTAGCTGACCCGGCAAACGTTGTTTTGCCACATAAATAAAAAAAATTGGGGTGGACTACCCCTAACATTTAGGGGGATGAAAAATAGATGTTGGCCGATTCTCATAGATACCGGATAAGCACAAAAAATTTCATCAGAATCCGTCAAGCCGTTTCGGAGGAGTATGGCAACGAAAACTGTGACACGAGAATTTTATATGTATAGATAAATGTGAAGTTTGTATGTTTAGATGTTTGTTACTTAACCACAGCTATACGGCAAAAACGGCTGAACGGCTTTGGATGGAATTCGTTAGTAATAAATAAAAACGTTATAATGCTAGCCAGTTTTAGTGGTATTTGTGTTTTAATTAAATTTGGGTGTATACATTATGCATGCGTTATGAGAGCATCTACAGCAAATGAAAGGATACCAGAACCAGGTTAGGTTTGAATGTTGCTCACCTAGATTATATTAATAAGATAGAATTCATTATTCTTTGATTGTAATACGGCGTCACAGAGTAAATAGTGACTGCCTTCAGTTCATAAATCATAATATTTCCAGCCTAGACTAATTTTGAAAGCAGCATCTTGTGAAATTCTATATTCTAGACTAATGGTCCCATTTAAAAGCGTCTTCTCATGAATTGTTCGTTTATTATACTTTGAAACAATTCTAGGAAACCAACGTTTAACAATGTAAAGACAAGACCGAAAAGTGCACTTAATAATTTACATACAATCTATGTAGGTGGTGCGTAGCCCGAAGCGAAACGTAAGATTGAGGCGGCCATATTTATGAAAAGTCAATGCGGAACAAATGTTGTCTAAATAGAGAATAGACACTGCGAGCTTAGGTAGGTAACAAAAAAAAATTAGAGCTATCATATAATTAAATACCGTATTATTGGTTCTACGGTATTATTGCCGCTCTCTATTGACCTTGACTAATTTTGGTCTATGAATTTTCTTTAACTTTTGCCACTCACATTTACTGCTTACATAATTGCGCTTTAAATATACCTACTATCTAGTAGTCTATTAGACTTGAAAATCTACGAATTAGGTAACAGCTATTGGTAGGCGGGACGTGCGGGACGCATTAGACATTTTGTAGAATTATTTCAATAATTAAAGTTATTATATTAAATGGAAAAAGAATACGGTCCCGAACAGGATTCGAACCTGCGCCTCCCGGATGAATACTCCAGGCGCTCTGACCACTAAGCCATCTCGACCTCTGCTCACCACCGCGAATTCTTCTTCCATATTTTAACACGTCTCAAGGCGACGTCATTGCAATCAATTCAGTCCCTATACTTTAACCCTTTACGTTTAATATACTTTAGAGTTCGCTAAGCATGCGTTAATGCTTTTCAAAGATTTATCTTGAATTTTAATAATTATTACAAAACGGGACTGCAATTGCCATTACGGGACGGTCCCGTGGAATGCGGTACGGTTGGCCACCTTACGTAAGATTTACCTTTTGCAATATATTTTTGCAGTTTGTTTTTACAGTGTGGGTTTTGAGCAAGAAAAACCTGAATAAGGTTTATTTTTGGCTAACATAAAACTTATGTAAATATGATACAAATATATAGTGATTTTATAAAGGCTAAGATAAAGACTGTTATAAATGCTTTTGTACGATATCAACAAAGAAAAAATTAACACCTTGAAAGCAGAATTTTGTTCGTTAATTACAATAAAATTGCGGACGTTCTCAAATAAAAGGAGGTCTAGAGCCATCTAAACTAATGATTTGATGAAGAGGTTAATGAAAATAGAAACGGAAGAGATATGTCAGAATCGTTGCACATGAAAATCAATAGTCTCTGCCTACTAGAGTAGACTTACATGTGCGAAATAGCCGTGACTATATGTGTATTGTACTTAATTTTAACATAAACGACTTTCCAAAAGTAACTAAATCAAGTACAGTTTTTGTTGAATAATTATTTATAAATATATTAATATATAATTATATATATATATATATATAATAAATATAATAGAATAACTATTTTTTCCTTTCTTTCTTTCTTTCTTTCTTTCTGTCAACATTATCAGACACTAGATTCTTAGTATAAGATTAGTAAATCTTAAACTGACTGAAAGAAAATATGATATAACATGAAACTTTCGAGTTACCTAAAACCAATGGTAACTTTACAAATGTGCCACTCCAAGCTATATAAACGTTTATTTTGCAAACAGCTTTGTGTCAAAGACATGAATGAAATGTAAATTGCTTAAACAAGGATCCGGCGTATGATTTCCCATGTCGGAGCTCAGATCTAGTCGGAACATTACTCTATGTAGACTGTACGCATATATTTATATGATTTTATAGCGGGAAAGAATCGAGTTTTTCATGTTTTTGATTTTCTATCTCGTGATCTATGAATACAGTAACAGTTAAGTCTATTAAATTTCGTTAAAGTAATTCATTTAGTATAATTGTGTAACTTTTATTGTTCAACACGTTAGAAGGACAACACTTTTTTTTTAATATGTAGATGCTAAAACTTTACACACTATTTTTCCGAACTTGTGCCCGTAATTGAAAAATAATAATGTGACAGTTGATCTTTCTGTATACCGGGAAAAAAATATTAATTTTGTCAATTGAAATTTACTGCAGTGTCTACAACACTGCGTTGCCTTTCGGGAAATACAGGCGTGATGTGTATGTATGTTATAAGTACCAGCTGTATAATAATAAGAAATTCGATTTATTCCGCTTTCTTGCTATCTGTTTGTAAAGTACGGTAAATATTAATTTCCTAAACAAATACTTTGTCAAGCTTGCGGGTAAACTTAACCATATTAGTATAAATCCTTGTCTTCGTTTTCCTCTCTGTTTAACCTACAGCAAAAATTGGCGGTGTCCAAAAAAACCACGGCGGCCATGACAGATGGATGTTTTCCTCCCAAAAGAGAATGTTGGCGGTTTCCTAATGCCACGGTCATTTGTTCGGACCAAGTTCTGTTTAGATGGAAGTCACCGGAATGTATGATAAGTATTTCGTTATTTCAGTATGTAAGTGAATATTAGGTAATTTTAAATACATACTGTGACTACGTCTACTTAAATGTCAAATTTAAATTATGAATTTAATTACACTTCAGTTCAACAAAGTCTAAAAGCATCAAGTATTTAACTCGCATGTTACGACTGTGCAATATGTTGAGTTGGTACCATTTTAACTTTCAAAGTTATTAACTTGAGATACATAAGCATGAAATTTGAAACACTAACTATGATCGTAAGTATGTAATGAAGTATAAATACTAATGAGTTTCAAGTTTAAAATTATTTGATAACTTTGATTTAGTTGTCTCTCCAACTACGTGAATGAATCAAAAAATATTTATGCTGAAATAAAATAAGGTCGTTGCAAGCTTTAAAACTGTGTCCATGCATAGAACTAGCGATCCACCTCAGCTTCCCACGTGTGTAATCTATACAAAAATCTCATCCAAATTTGGGACCATACCGATCGATAAAAAAAAATCTTATATACAAACATTGTTCTGACAATTACGAACATAACAAAAAACAAACAGTCGAATCGGTCGAACCGTTTTTAAGTCATGATCTTTCATACATGCGGCTTAATTTTTACACAATAAAGCCAAAAAAGGATTGCCAATTTCAATTTAAATACATGATATCAGAAATATTTGAAATTATCTGATTTCAGAAATATTTGAAATTATGTAATTTAAAGGTATTAGAGGATTTTTAAGTTATAAATTTTCGTGAAAAGAAAAAATACGGTCGTAAGCGGGATTTTGCGCCTACCGGATAACTAGTCCAGGCGCTCTAACCACTAAGTCAAGATGGCTTAGTAGTCAGAGCGCCTGGAGTATTTTTCTTTCCACAACAATTTATGACTTTATAGTTCGCTATGATGTATGGAACAAGAATACATGCTGCGCCGACCCCAAATAAATTGGGATAAGGGCAGGGGGATGATGATAGTTCGCTATGCATGCGTTAATGCGTTTGAAAGATTTATCTATATTTTATAAAGCAGTGAAATAAACTAACAACAGAAGCAAAATTCTGTACCAAAAGAAACATAATTATTAAGAAGACATAACGTTCAAAGTTCACTTTTATTATCCTCTCAAAGTACTGGCCGAGGGAGGACTTAATGGATAACACTTAATTAATCTTAGCGCCAATGAAACTCCGGTAGTTGTCCTAATGACGACTATATCTCACTGTGTTCAGCTATTTCGGTCTCATCTAGATGTCACTTTAGGTGATTTATAGTGTAGAGTTTATGTGAGATTCGAAATTAAGATGATTGTACATTCAAAGTAAACACTTCAATTAATTTATTGACTGTATACACGAACTGTACACAAGATATACAGCAGTAATAAAATAAATTCAAAATTTGTGAACATCTTTATGTGACGATCAAAAAGCAACAGCGACGGTAATTACAAAAATATTTTTAATCTTAAGATGTTGTAACGTTGAGAATAAAGAAGATGGTTAAATCAATAAATTGATTTTAATTAAATTCGACCATTACAATGATCATAATAAACTTTATTTTAGAGTTCGAAAGCATTTCTCTGCAAAACCAACAAACAAAAAGTTATCTTAGTAGACGGTAAAAAATTGCTTAATTCGATATGAAAAAGCAACATTTTCATCGCGACCTAGTAGCCACAGACCTAAAATGGTGTGAAAAAACTGCTAACACCGCTGAAGTCGACGCAATCTCCAGTTGAAATCAAAATGTAATTTATTCAACAAATACGCCTCAATTGGCTCTTACAAAACGAAAAATTTTAGGAAATGAACCGAATTGAATATTTTAATAAAAACGTCTTTCTTTTGATGGATACTGCCTTTGAAGAATTGCGTGTTCATGATGGTTTGGAGATAGATGAGAAATTAGATGATCAAGTTTATCTGAAGTTAGTGTAATTATTATTTAATACCTAAAAAAACTTTAGAAGGTTTGATTCCAAAAATGACAGGTTCACATTACTCACAGAACGTTGGCTTCAAAATAAGACTATATTTATATTCTGTCTCGTATTTTAAATTGTTTTGCCGCTTACTTTTTACATACACGCTTATTTTTTACATATTTCAGGAGAATCTTATTTAAAAACAGTTATAAATAAGACGGACTGCGGTATTTCCGGACCAATACGACCTTCAAACCTTCAAGAAAAGAGCGTACTCCTTTTTAAAAGGCCGGCAACGCACTTGTGACTCCTCTGGTGTTGCGGGTGTCCATGGGCGGCGGTAATCGCTTACCATCAGGCGAGCCGTCTGCTCGTTTGCCCCCTATAACATAAAAAAAAAAAAAAATACATACCGTAACCAGTAACAAAGCCGGAAGGAAATTAAACTGTTTACGTACCTAGATATATTTTTTCTGTTAACATCTTCATTATACACTAGTGCTTGGAAATAATCTGTAGAGCTTTTAAGACCAACCGTTACTCCATTTTAAATACCCCCACCAATATTCTGCTTCTCTGTCACCTGTATGCGAAGTAACAGTGATAGCTCTATATTAATGAGAGCTTCTTAGAACTGATTATTAGATATCGTAACATAACATGGTTCTCATCATTTCCTATTTTCCGTTTTACTTAGTAACCGATAGGGCTACAACTTATATTTCCTTGGTGTTTCATGTCGGAACATTTATCAACAAAATTTTCTGCTCTGACCAGACAAATAACATCAATAAATAATAAATCTTATCTTTACTAGTCAGTCCCCAAATCGATCCTTTCAAACAAATTGTTTCTTCACTAAATCGTGTTATTACAAAATTTTATTTGCGTCTTTCGTGGTCCCTGTTTCTATTGCAATAAAGTTTATTGTTCCATATACGTGTCTATTTTTTTTTGATATTTCTGATAGACTTTCTGGCTTTCAGCCAATGTTTGTGTCAATCATTTATTAGTTCTCCCCATTGGTTGTTTGATGGTAAAACAATGTTTGGTCCTCCAAAAATGACCAAGCCTGTTTTGTTTGTATGTCTGCTTATTCTCCAGTTTGACATAACAAAAAACAAATACTTTTATAAAAACGTTAAAGCCCTATTGTATCCATTGTTAATATAATATTATCTATTTTTTGCTTTAAACAAATTAATTATAATTATTAATTCCCGTCTCCACCTACTCTTGGAGAGCTCTATCCTATATATTTTTTTTTTACTATTTAGGTAGGAACGTGTATACATAAAATATATTTAAATTTAAACTACGGACCAATTGTCTGAGTTTTGCTCATAACTTTTCAGGAATAAGCTAATATTTATAACATAGCTGTGAAATTCAGTGCTATGTTAAAACCTTTTTGTGAAACTTTTTTATATTCAGCCGTTTTTCCTCATTGAGAAAATAAAGCCTTCTAAAACTTTCTTCTTATATGCTTTATCTGCAATAACTTGGCAAGTGAACTTAAGCCTTTAAGCATAAAAAAGCACACTGGCTTGTAAAGCCACGCGGATTATTACCAACTACCCTCTCCTCCACTATCTGCGTTATTACCGCCATAACTGCACTTTAAACATGGCAATAACAATATGTAAGCCTAAACTAAGTGCCAATTAAGGTAGCATTTAATGCCAAGTAAGAGAGCAGTTAAACAGTACAAAGTGGCGTATTAAAGTGAACTTATGACTTTGTGAAACGTCTTGTGAACACGTGCCTGAAAAGTGAACCGATTTGTGTACTACTATTGTTATTAAATTTGTTGGTAAAGAAATTTGAGTCAACAGTGTTCAGGATGCGAATAAATACAATAATGCACATACAAAAGCGTTGCAAAATCTTCTTTAAATTTGCTACTACGAACTTTTGAGTAATTGTTAATAGTTGCGATCTTGCATCCATTGTACTGGACTGCCGCAAGGTATCCCGTTGATTCTGTTACCTACAATAATAATGCTAAGGTCGAAGAAGTAGATACTCCTACACCCAAATAATTCATCATGATTCTAGTTATAAATAATAATAATACTCCTCCCGACCGTATTTCGGTCATGGCGGCCTATCTCCATGGAGATTAGCCAAGTACGCAGGAGATATTATAGTGCACGAGTGTATGCGCAAACACAGGTGCACTGCCTCTTCCTTCACTCTCATATTCCGATGGGACGGCAATCCGACACGACCGGAGAGAGATCAGGCGCAGGACCGACGTCTTTACGTACTCTCCGCGGCTCGGGGGTGTCACACCACCATGTCCCTGACTCCGGGCTGATACTGAGAATTTCCTGACAGAAAAACCCAATAATACTTTGCCCGACCTGGGAACCAAACCCAGGGCCTCATGCTCAGCAGCGGCGCCTTCGACTACTAGATCAACGATGCAGTCAATTTATAGTTATACGATTCTAGTTATAGGGTATTTGAAAAAAAATCTACATACATTTCAACGTAACTTTACACGAGCAAAAGGTAAGTCAAGAATAAAAAAAGATAGTTTATTGTAATTTATTTATTAGACACAACTAGTAATATCTTAGGTTTTCGCGATCACTACACATTATAATAAAACAACTTTTAACCGGATTAATCGCGTGTATTATTGGTTTTTGTTTTTCCTGACGTTTCGAACACTTTGCAACATTCGTGGTCGCAGGAGGACTAAGGTGTCAGGCGTCTCAACGGTTTATTTAAAATTATTTCAGTCTACCGTATATATAATTGATAAAATTCATAAAATTATTTTTGTCTCTGATGACACAACTACATTTACAACAAAAAAAAAACAATCATCATACAATTCCCAATAAAAGACAAGATTCTTATTTGCAATTTAAATAGAAACAAACTGCTGTTACATACTATCATCAGAAAATCACCTCTAATGCCATCATCACAAAAAATATTAGGTAGCTTATTCATTCAGCCAGATAGGGACCATAATGTCCTTAAACAAATTTCCGTCGCCTGGTCTCCATTCACGCATATTCTATTCAGATTTTTGGATATTAGGCAAATCGGAAAGTCGCCTACGCGTAAAATTGAACTGTCTCTGGTATTTCTTACATTATCGGCACATTTTACAGTAGCAAAACCTTTATGTATTTTGGAGACTGTAATATAATACCTCTTACAAGGTAATGTAATTTACACTTAAACGTTATTTGTTTTTAACTTAGGATTACAGTTTTTCATAACTTTTATTTATAAGCGCTCTAGTATAAAAACTTAATTAAATAATGATTTCAGTCGGTTGGTTATCAGAAGTATTCTCTGGCATACAATTGATATTTATTGTTATTTTATTTTTCTCCACTTTATATAAACAATATTAATTATTTAAATTGGGTGATATAGCCGCTCAGCGACAAAACCCATCAATAAATTTTAAGTAATAATATATATATTTTTTACATTGAACTACTAATTATAATACGTACAGCGAACCAATCGTCCATGGTAGCATTTTAACATAGACAGCACCTTTATGTCATAGCAATAAGGACGGGTTTCGTACATCAAGGTTGACCATACCTATTACTATAATCAAAAAAACAAGACAAGTTTCCATTACAAAATCCTTTCAAAACACACCTGCACCCATACGAACTTTTATTAATAAAGATTTTCCAATGTACGACATGATATGTACGACCTTCACCAGTAATCTACACAAAGTATTCCTTTAATTTCGGGCACTGAAAAAGAAAATAACATAACCTGGTGAAGCCAACCCTATCGGTGTTCAACATGTCTAGCAGTGAAGTATTCTGTGAATGGTTCATTTAATTTTTCAGTGAAATCGATTTTACGAAACTGTAGCTGCTTACGTTTTCCTTGAAGTTGTACTATTGATTTCAATTTAAGATTGCGACAAAAATATCATTTTTGGATACATTTTAGGCTTTTCTGGATAACTGTTTTCTGATTCAGTTTTGTAATTAGGTCATATTTTATTTGTCGTTTTAGTAAGCAGTCATTATTATATTGCGCAAAATTAAAGTTGTAGATACCTAATATGTGTCTGTTGCAATAATTTTATTAATCAAAATGGTTACACAACAAATACAAATTATTATATTTTATAAAAATCCATCTTAAACAAACCCGCAAAAAGTTATATCGCAACGTTATTTTTGATACTGTAAGTTATAAAAATGTAAATCTCTGAATAGATTCTAGAGAAATGAATGGAGACATGCCTACCAGCCTTGTGCGGTCAGGAAAACTGCGATTGAGAGAGCTCAGATTCAACAGGGACAATTTATTTTGTGGTGCATGCAACGGATTGCTAGGATTTTCTATTTAGATAACTCATGTCTCTTTGCTTGATAATGCGCGTAACATTACAAAACTTGTAAATTTTCTGAGGATCATAATAACGGTTTAAATTGTAAACAGTCAGAATCCATTTATTATAGTGGTGTAATGTGATGCTGATAGCTAACCGTAATGGTCTCAATATCGATACCCAATATACGTAAATATTATAATTCAAATATTAGTAAGTAAGTTTATTTGCGAGAAAATACATAGGATACAAAGGAAAGATCTTTAAGCCTAAAAGTCCCTGTATTTAAAATTATTTAATTATTAAAATGCAATTAATATCTATATAATAAGATACAATTATTATACATTCATTAACCAAATTCATTCATTATAATTACCCTCAACATTAATTTTAAAAATCTATAAATTCCTTATTACAATAAAAACACTTATTTTGGAGCCACTCTGTCAACTTTGATTTAAAAAATTACCCTGTAGCAATTTTAATTCATTAGGAATATTAATATAAATCGATATACACATGTTAAATACATTTCTCTTATAAATATCTTTGCGATTAGGTGAATGGTATAAAAGGTTACGAAAATGTTATGTTAGTATTATATTGGCTTCTTCTTTCTATTGTGGTCGGAATCCATTTCCATCAAAACAAACCTAACGTCATAGTTATTCAAGCCATTGAACTGATTTAGTAACTGTTATTAAAAATAAGAACAGCTGGAATCAATGGTTTAATCATGTTGGTTTGGTTGGTTTGGTTAATGGTTCAATGGCATCCCCCGAAGCACGAAAACGCCAAAACGAAATGCACTTTTTAAAAATAACATAACATAGCATCACGTCTGTATTCCCCGAAGGGGAAGGCAGAAGTGTACACAGTTGTACCCCGACATTTCACCAATGCTGTTAAATCCCATGTAATAGGTACCTATTGCCACCTACCTATTCTAACAGAAAAACTCAATAACACTTTGCCCGACCACAGAATCGATCTCAAGATCTCATGCTCAGCAGTCGCTTTTAGGACCCCTAGACCAACGAGGCAGCTATTATGCACTTTTTTTTAAATTAAAATATTATTTTTGCTCCATCGGAATTTTAAAATCGTTTGTTTTATAGCCTATCGTCGCCGACACGGTTCACTAACAAGAAAAAGTACTTTCGAAATTGGGTATCAAAAGTTTTCTAACGCTGCCTTTGATGTATTCGCTGTTAACGTTTTGCTTACCTACAGAAATGTTCCTGGTGCAATCCTTTCCTAGGAAATACTATTTCCATACTGAAGAAATACTTTTCAAGTTTTTGAAAGGAAAACTCGACTCACTCCACTCGATATAAGTTGAGAATCGATTGAGCTAGTTTACATAGTTTCAGTCTCATGTCTGTTTTGTGAACTGATTTTTTGACTTAGATGTAAATGTTGAAAGCCCAATCATTGTGTAAGTCTGCATATGAACAAGCATTTATATTGAACTATTACTGCCAGCCTGTATCATCCTACTGCCGAGTAAAGATCTCCCACCATGATTTACATGCGTTTTTAAATCTTAACTGAATAATTAATTAATAATCTAGCTGCAATAGCTATTAATTTCGGTGTAATAAACGTAAATTCCTTAATAATGTCCAAATTTTTATTTCAGGTATTTTTATAATACCGTAGTGAATTAAATTGAAATAATTTTGTCCTTCGTAATTTTGTAATCCGAATCACGCGTAAAAGCTTAAGCCAGTAATTTACACTGTCACCAAACACAAATTAAACTTTTAAAATCGGCCCAAAACAGACGTTGTGCATTGCTCGAATATTCGTGGAACTTGAAAATTCCTGTTATCTGGATCGAAGTTATTAAGTCTCATAAATGTCAAGCCATAAGTCGCGGTATCTTGTTCCAACTCGTTAAATTTATGTTCTATCTTTGCGTACGTATGACTTTGATTCATTGTACAAGGCTGAGTTTTGCGGGGATTAAAAATGACTTTGGAATTTGTTTTGGACTTGCAATTTGCTTTTTATCAAATATAAATGGAAACATTGTAGTTGAAATTGAGTTGTAGAATTTCGATTAAAGTCAAGGTGAATATTAAGTATGTTATAACAAAAGTTATTTAAGTAAAGTATATAATTGTAAGTGCAATTTTGCATTTATCAAAAAAAGTTTGCTTAGATGTTTTAATCTTTTGACTACCACAAGACGGCTATTGTAGACTAGACTTTTTCGTGCCACCAGATCCACTTTTAAATACTTTGTACCAAAGTTTATACAATATTTACTCTATAAGCTAAGATCACGAAAATATTACCAAGTTCGTGACGTTCAAATGGTCAATCATAATCATACATACGCGGTGCTAAAAAAATTGTTAAAAATTTTACGATAAAACAAGTTTAGACTTCAAAATAATTATTTAAATTGACTATCCAATTTTATATATTAACATTACAAGATTTATTTTCGCTATTCAAAATTATTATTTTTTGTATAAATTTTGCTCTGATGTAAAACAATTGATCTTAATATAAAGCTCAAACCAGTATTCCTTATATCGTGTACTACTGTAATTTATGTTTTGCTCCAACTTTACATTACTTTGATTTATTGTGAAGGCTAACAAGCCACAAAAGGCTTAAATTCCTTCAGTATTTGTTTTCAAGTTTATTATTCCGAGCAAGTGAGATTTGCTTTTAGCTGATTGTGGGCATGATAGATTGTGATTAATGGTGCTTTCACATATGCGATGACCAGAACTTGTTGTGATAACTCACTAAAACTTACAGTACATTTTTTTACTGTAATGTGTTCAGTTTTATAAAGTTATAGTAATTTTCTACAGCGAGTTGGAAAACTCTCTTTAAAATCATATATCTTATTTACTTCATATGATTTATCGTGTTTTGAAAAGAAAAAGCTAAAAACCTAAGATAAAAAAAAACTGTGTCTTTAATTGGATTAATATATTTTGTTGTTCAAATAGTTTTAATTTCAACTTGAGATGCGATTTAGTTCGCGCTCAGACCCGCCTTAAAATTATTGTCATACTTGACCTCTATATATAAAATTATGTAAAATAATACTAACCTTCTTTTATCTACAAAATCTCTAACTGGGTACGTGCAAAATCCAAGAAATATTGAATATTCTTGTCCAAGACTTCTCAGTAGCAGCCCGGATTTGGGAATTGTGCTTACCATCTATTACTTAATTAGAGTATTAGTGAAATGTGAGTGTACAATTGGGTACACTTCTGCTTACCCCTTCGATGAATACAGGCATGCAATACAGCTATGTAATATTTTCAAAGAAACCACGATTACCAACTTAATACGATTACCAGGTAATTCAAAGAATTTAAATTTTCACCTCATTTCTTTTTTAAAACGCGTCAAGTACTTAGTAGTTTGCTTAAAAATTACTGTAGTACATGCGTAAAATACGTTACAAAATTAATAATAGCTTAAAAGTTTAATAAGCTTTAAAGTTTAAAATCTTTCGTAAGAGGCGTTTAATTTGATGAAATTAGTTGTCACATAAATTAGTTCTTAGCATTTCTAACGATTGACATTTAATTAAGGTTTACTTTACCTGTAAATCTCAACCATAAAAGCTATATTACCTTAGCAACGGTCTTAGGTTAATTTTAATCCAATAGACTCTTTACTTTCAGTTTAGGCATTCAAACATTCTTCTTTGTGCTACAATAGAATAAAAATCAAAGAACTATTTGTCTCTATTTGCAAGCACACACCTAAACAAGTTTCCTTCAAACCCAATTTAAACGAGTTACACCATAAAAGATTTTCCCCTTGGGTTGTTGCAAAAGGTTAACCGTATTACACTCCCCTTAACCGTACAACTTACGCCCCGAGATTAGTTTCCCTTCAAGGGATAATTTACACTTACGTGTCGTTGCTGTTACGTGCCTGGGAGCAGACAATATATTATGGAATTAACTTTCACACAATATATTATATTATAATAATTCTAGTGGTAAATCTTGTCGTAGTCTTGCATGTGTTTGAAATTAAATTTCACAGAAAGTCCAGTTTATCATAATAATCATAAGTGATTTCTTTATGCAATTTCAGCATGGGAAAGAGTGATTGAATCAAGCTTTGCACAGACAGCATATTTCTTATTCTCTTCGGATAAGACTACCCCACTTCTTTTTGTGCTTGTCACAAGACGCGGCTAAAGTAAGATAGATGGGCTGCATTTACTCATGCATTTTTATAAAGCACTGTGAAAATCTAATTACTTATAAGATGTGGTATAAGAAATTGTATAAAAAGTTGAAATAGGAATTGTTAATTGAAATTGAAGCGCTGCACTGCTTGAAACAGACAAGTGCCACAATAAAAAACCAAAAGATTTTCGCTACCCACTAGCTATAAATTTATATTTTATCACTAAGTCGACTTGCGTGTTAATTGTCATTTTGACACCTTTTTTATTTAAGCAGAGATGTTTATGTTACCAAGTACTACCTATAACCTTATTTGCCTGGCTAATAAGCGTGAGTTGAAAAAATACCTCGCTTTGAATTCCATATCAGTCTCCAAAATTTATTGAAAAATATACTCGTTCGTAAACCTTTACTCTTAGGTACTTTGATTTGCTTTCAAATAAGATCTTAACATAGAAATATGTATGTAAACTCGATACAAGTAGCCAGACCTTTCTCAATCTATAAAATACTTATTACATGTTATTCCTTTAACATTTTTCTAATAAAACCGTGTTAGGGTCCTGAGGGTCAGTTTGTCAAGTGAGTTATGACAGCGTCAGAATCACACGCGCTTGGGTTTAATTGGGCCCCACATCAATGTCAGCCCACGCCGGATGCGTGTTGGCAATATATTTGACTCTTTTGGAATGGTTTCCTACGCTCTGTTACCGGGAGTGCTTTGATTTTTGGAGTTAGAGGTCGTATTTGGTGTATTACTTACATATATACATATAATAATCAATGCCTGTTTCCAATTGGAGTAAGCAGAAACTGTCGATTTCGACTTTTTATTATTCTGACACACCTTTTTTGTTTCATTTATGCTCAATTTGATTACGGTATCTTCGTCGAGGTCAACTATATAAATATTTTAAAGGGTTAGGCGTACAAAATTGTAGGTACTTTTGCACATTTTACCGATGCTGTCATTGAGTACGACGGTAGTGAGCCTATTGCCACCTAACGGGAACAATTCTATACTCTGGGCTGCTACTGAGAATTTGCTAACAGAAAAACTCAAAGCTCGACCTGGGAGTGGAACCGCGCTTGGGCTCACTAGACAAACGAGGTAGTTGAATATAATAGTGAGATAGGCAATTTTCTTCTAAAATATATCGAAGTGAGATAATATATTCTTTGTTTTGATAGTTTTGATAAACAATGGGAGTTGTTTATCAAAACTATAATTTATTTCCATCATATATATACATAGTAGTAAGGAACGACATTGGTTTATAACGTAAGCATTGGACATTATCCAAATACATTAGAGTTTCCAGTTGCCACTGTATTTTAATAGAGATATAAATAGTTTATCATGAAGTCTATATATTTTGTGGCTAGACGCGATGCGTGGTTTTACTTGACGTAATAATTATTTTTGTGGCACTCATTATAAGTGAAGGGCAGATATGAGTATTTGTAATATACCTATGACGGTGTGTTTTATTTTATAATATTGCTCAAAAAACTAAACAAAAGCTCTTTTTCTATGCCTTTAGCTCTTTTTATGTCCTTTACGTAGGAAATATCTTCGAAAATCACATGTGGAATCAACAAGAGTTCTTATCATTCTAGACCCTTGACACCTAACAATAATAGCATACAGAGCACTTTAATAGTAATTTCGTTTTTTACTTGATTTTATAAGCTTGCTTGGAATTTATGTAGTTTTTATTTGTTTGCTACGGGTGAAAGAAGCCTAGCTTTTTAAAAGATTTCATCAAGATCAATTTAGCAGTTTTCGAGATGAAACTGCAAAATCGATAGTAGTAGGTTACTGAAGAACAGACCGACACATTTTCCGATCTAGATATATTTAACGTGAATTATATATTTGTTTATAAACAGACACACAAGCTAACAAACATGCTATTTATATTATATTGATGACGTCATCGCCTTATTTACGCGAATGAGCGGCTTCTGTCTACTTTGATTTCGTAATGGACGGAAATTCATTCCAGAATGTACTCTACTAATGTTATGTTGTATTGGAAGTCGTATCTAAACATTATAGTTTTGGTACCTATGTTAATGCTTCCTGTTTCTGTATATAAATCAAGATAGGATTTATTTTAAGCCCTATATAAATTTTTATTGCAATACTCATTGAATTTCTAGATAAGTTTCCTGAATTAGTATCATTCTTCTCGTCTTATCGTATGGTTACAACCATATTGTTAGTACATATTTAAAACATACGGGTGGCCTCTAATATGGCTTTACTCTACTTTTAGTTTTCTCACGCTGGTTTTGTTTAATTAATTTCTAATATGCACACGTTTTGTGCATATTAGAAATTAATGAATGCACAGTTAGTGGTGCATGTGTTGAATTCGAACTGGCGACCTTTGACTTACCAGTGTAATGGTCATACAAATAGACTATTACTGCTATGGGCTTCAATTTTTTCCATATTGAATTATTTCTCATGTGACTACCTAAAATACAATAATCCGGGTTCTTCTTCTTCTTCATGGGCTTGCGTTTAATCGCCACCAGTTAAAGTTTAATTACCGTCCGAAAGTAAATTAGAACTTTCGATTCTGTTTTGTTCGCAAACAAAAGTAGCTCTTATGGTAAATCAAGCTTAGTCTACAACCAGTATATGACCAGTTTATGAGGAAGAAAGGTAGGGGCTAGGAGGTTAAAGTTCTTTTGTTTGATCATATTTTTGTGTAGTTAGATTTGTCTACTTTTAATCACGTCGACGGTAGGATTGTCACGTACGGTGTTTTTATAACATTTTTCTCATATCCTGAATCGTGATTGCTTAAACAAATAGCTATCACTTGCATATGGTTTTTCTGTATGTTAAAACTGTTTTTTTTTTTTTAATATAAATGGTTATATCTCGTGCTATCAAAGAGTTCAGGGACTTTTACCCACGACTCCTTCAACTCTACACTAAGCTCTATAATATACACAAGTAATAGCCGCGCTTGCCGCGATCAGTTTGTGGATGGGTAACATAAATATACCGTGCCTCGGCAACCAGGTTAAACCGTTCATCACAGTTGTCAAATAATGATCTATGACATCTATTACGGGTAATCAGAAGCCTGAAAGTCTGACAACCACGAGACATCTTAAGTAGTAAGTAACTGGGTTGTGGAGGTCGCTCCAAGTAAAATACTGATATTATGCTACATCCGGTTAGACTGGAAGCAAAGCCCAACCTAATTGGGAAAATGTAAGGCAGATTGAAATAGCGAGAGTTGTAAATAAATACGAGTCTAAATACATGTCAAATAAAACAAATCAGTTTGTTTTTATTTTCATTCTTATACAACATTTCAATCTCAAAGTTACTTTCTCCTGAAATCGGACGACATTTTTCCAGAAATTTTCAGACAAAATTACTTTCACATTATACTTGTGTGTTGCTAGGGGGCAATCGAAGTCTGATAAGTGATAAATGTCTAAAAGAGGAACAGTCTCGTAAAAACGGGCGAGAATTTGCAATTCTGAAATTTTCATTTCCGCTTCTAATGTAGAAGTAATAAGGTTCATGTTAGTTACCGAAAGTAAAATTTGGGAAGACTGTTTTAAAGATTTATGGGTTTCCGAAATTTATGCCGATGGTATGGACATTTCTTTTTGTATTGCTATCTACATAGCCCTGCCGTTTGATTTATATTGGTTGGGATTTTAAGTTGAAATTAAACGGTATCCTAAAATAAATGTTGGTTTTAAATTTATTGAAATGTGTTGTTGCCCAAGCGATTCGGTATTGAATTTGATTCGAGGGCCTGGCAGTGTTAGGCAATTTTTGGAGGTATTGTGCCCGGAGTTTAAAATTTTATCCAGTAGATTCCTATACGCTAACCACCATTATGTAAATTTCGGTGTACTACATCACATCTCTCTTAATTGGCCCATATTTTGATACTCTTGATGTTTTATGAATAGCTTAAGTTCACTGAATCACATCTATAATACTTACGATGCAACTGTGTGTGTTTTTAAAAAGAAAACAGAAATAAAATAAAAACTTATTATTTTACTCGATTTAACAAAAGGTTCAGAATAAATAGTTAAAAACTAAACGTTTTAGTTAAGACTCATAACCCATAAAAATGTATGTAAATCATTTGCACGGATCGTTACTCATTTATAAGTTATCATGAATAAAATCACAATTTACTAACATAATCTTTATAAACGAGTTCTCACCTCGGAGTGCCACATGGGACTATTCTAGGTCACTTACCTATTCATATACATCCAAATAAAGATATTTGGCGCCATACACAAAATCTCTATTTGGAAACCCTTCACGTCCCCGAATTGATATTTTTATCACATATTGTTTATTTGCCAACCCTTTTGAAATATAAATGGGGCTTATAATATTTTAAGTAGGGCCGAAGAGGGGTTTTGTGTACTTTTTTAATACATAAATTTTTGTTGCCAGCATTTATTTTTAACTGGTTACCTCTTGTTATTTTAAATTGAACACTTAGGGGTATGATCCAAGCATAAATTGAATGAAAATTTGAGGATTTAAATAATAAACAATGCTTATCGGCTTAGCAATGACTATCTTCAATATTTGGTAATAATATTTTGGTACGAATTTCTGCAAGAATTATAAGTAATATACCAAATATTTATCACGGTGTCTTCAAAACGCCGCTGCTGAGTATCATCAAAGCGTATCGCGGTCGTAAATGATCTTCAGGTATCTGTTCGAAACGCTACTTTTGCTATGCCGCGTAGTAAATATGGCGGGCTCAAGTTTAATAATATGTTTTTTGAGATTTATTTATGTACCTATAAACAAAGAAAATCTATATACATAAATAAAGTCAATTCAAGTCAAAAAAAGAATAAGACTTGAGACTTGAAAGCGGCTCGACCAATTTTGCAGATTTTTTGTTGTTGTTTTCCTAATTGTCTGGGCAAGGTTTATATAAAAGAATATTTTTAGATAACAAGTTTAAATACGTACCAAAAAAATACTGTTTTATCCATATATAAACTTTTTAAAATAAAAAACGCTTTTATATTCTATATTATATTTGTATTCTATATTTCACCGTTCTTACTTGAATGTCGGGCAACAATTTGAAACTGCATTAAATGGACTTAATGTGGTTACTTACGTTAATACGTTGGCGGTCATTAAGTGCTCTTTGTACTGTGTTTGTTGTGTTCCCATAATAATATACGTTGTGAACATGTTCGTTGTAACAGCTTGCAGTTTGGATTACTTGTGTATTCAGTGAAATATTCAGGAATTCGGTTATTCGGTCATAATTTGGAATAACTTTTTTTTGTACCTTGATTTCGTACCTCTAAAGGAAAAAACGGAACCCTTCTAGGTCCACTTTGTAGTCCGTCTGTCAAGACCCTTTATCTAGGAAATTTGTGGAGTTTCGTTTTGTTATCGAGTTATCGAGTTGAAATTAAAACCATATACTGAGGTCTACAGTCCTTTAAGGCTGATAAAATAAAACTTCTTGGTTAACGTAAAAAAATAAGATACGGCCGTTGATGCCGCAAAAACGTATATTTCGACAATCTCTAGGGAATCAAAATTTATATGGTACTATGAAACCTAAACACCGGGAAAAATCTCAAAACTAGATAGATAGAGTATTATTAATATTATTGCACACAAAGAGGAAATACAGAGATATACATATAGACAGAAGAATAGTACAATTGGCGGTCTTATCGCTAAAAAGCAATTTCTTACAGACAACCATTGGATGGACAAGAATTGTTTATGAAAAGATAACGGGTAGCTAACGGTGTACAGTATAATAAATAAACAAATAGAATTAGTTTAATTATACATACATTTTATACATATTTTATTGTATAAATAATTATTAATTATACCCACATATTTCCATATATATTTATATACTACTAGTATATATATATTATATACTATTATAAATTTTAAAATATATTTCTTTGCATATAAATTTAGATACAATATATATTGTTACAATAACGATTACATACTTAATGAATATAAAAACACGATTTAAAAATTCAGGTAATGATCTTTCACCATTTTCCTAAAGCTTGCCAATGACTGTGCACGTCTTATAGATACTGGCAATGCATTCCAAAGTCGAATGGATTGAACAGTGAAGGAGTTGTCGTAGAAGTTGGTGGAGTGCAAAGGCATTTTCAACTTTAAGTTTTCTGATGACCTAAGGGACCGCGAATGTGTATCACAGACGAACTCAAAACGCTCTTTAAGATAGAAGGGAGTTGTATCCTTCCTAGGATGTATGGAATAGAACAATATAAAGTAAAGAAAGACTATGAGTATTCCGACGAAGGCGAATTGGAAGCCACTTGAGTTTATTGCGAAATTCGGACACATGATTGATTATACAAAAATTCTGAAGTCTCTCCAGCTTTTCAAATTGGTCATGAGTAAGATCGAGATAGCTGGCATCGGCATAGTCAAGAACGGGAAAAAGGAGAGATTGAGCGAGCGCTATCTTAGTGGCAGTTGGAAGAAAATTACGCAGCCGTCTCAAAGAGCCTGCTGACGCAAACATACGACGACTGGTTTCTTGCAGTTGTGGTTCCCACGACAATGTGCTATTCATAAATATCTATTCATTTATAATGAAATCATAAACAATATAGTCTTTATTTAAAGTACGTACCTAATCAATCATCGAGGCTAAGCAACGGTATGAACGATGATTGATTAGGTACGAAATAAATTCAAAACGACTCGATTTCTGAACTATTTACCTACAAATTTGGCAACGGTGTGGCAGAGGATAAAGTGCGTAGATCCAGAAGAAATATATTCATTCTAGCCTTGAAAATACCAAAAAAAATCCTAATAGCCTGTTTCATCAGATAATTAATTTAATTAGAAGCAGACCTAACTTATCTAAATAAACGATGATTGGGAAGTTTATGAGCTTCATCATATTTTTTGCCCCAGTGGTTTAATATAGGCAAGATAATTAATGTTAATAAATAATATTAAATCAAGCTCAATAAGAGAATGCTTTTAGTATAATATTCAATCTTTAAAAATATAATTGAGTAAATTATACTAACATACGTGAATGTGAGAGGAATGTGAAAAATTGAAGAAAGGGGAGACCGAAAAAAAGTTGAGTGGATAGTGTGAGGGATGATATGATTGAAAAGGGAGTAAACGATAACCGGACGACTGAAAGAGGAGAATAAAACAGAAAAACTTATTGTGCCGACCCCAAATAACTTATGACTTGAACCAGAATAGGAAGAAGACGAAAACAAATGTATCAACATAACATAACATAACATAGCATCACGCCTGTATTCCCTGAAGGGGTAGGCAGATGTGTACACAATTGTACACCCACATTTCACCAATGCTGTTATTAAGTCCCATGTAATAGGTGGTGAGCCTATTGCCATCAACCGGGCACAGTGCCAAACTCCGGGCTGCTACTGAGAATTTCCTAACAGAAAAACTCAATAACACTTTGCCCGACCCGGGGATCGAACCCGAGACCTCCTGTTCAGCAGTCGCGCTTGGGACCACTAGACCAACGAGGCAGTTGTGGAATGTATTAACAATATACCTATTATCAGATTTTCTAAAACTTTACAATTCAATTCAAAACTGCAATGCTAACTTTGAAATATAGTTTTGAACAACAGCCACAAGAGCCCGAGGCTTACGTCAAAACAGATAAAACCGTCTTAAACATGAGTAATGCAGCTATAAAGTTTACTGTCTAAGTTTTAAAGGCTAAGCTAAAAGTTAGGTCTTAAATTCGGATTATCCGTCAAAGTTTGTCCACTTCAGTGGGTTTCATTAGTATGTCAAGGTTAATATAAAGATGGATGGGTTGTTATAATGTTTATGATTTATGGTTAAACGGTTCTTCATCTTCATAATTATGGTTTGAACAACTTAGTGTCAAAGTTTAAATCAGCCGAAAGCTTCTGACATGGTTTGACAAACCATCGAGAATATTTTTCAGGTTCCTTCACCATTTTAAGCAAGTGGTAATTTATTTTCTAATATGCCCATGGATTGAAATGTCAGTGGTGCGTGCAAATATTCGAACTTGCGACCTTTACATGCCAGTTCAATGGTCCTACTTCCAGGTTACCACTGTTTTATAGAATACTTAATGCCGATTGTCCGAAATTCGTACAAAGCTGCGCGATTTTGAATTTTCAGATTTTTATTTTAAATATAATAACTAACCCATAACTGTCCCACTGCAGGACAAGGGCCTCTTCTTATACAGAGCAGGCTAGAGCTGAATCACCACGCTAGCTCACTGCGGGTTGGCGATTTCAGACTACCAAGTCCAGGTTTTCTCACGATGTTTTCCTTCACCGTATGTCTGTGTTGTCTAAGATTAACTAAGAAAGTACATTTGACATTGATACATGCCAGGTTTAAACCCATAACCTGTGGTTCAGGCAGCGGGCCCGTAATCACTCGGCCACCACGACACGTATTTCAAAAGCTGTCGGGTATTCTAATTTATTTCTCTGACAAAATTTATTTAACGGTGCTAGAGTCGGCCGTAAGTAGATTTCATTATAATATGCATATTACATACTAGGTGTTCCGTATCGACACATAGTATGTGTGATAAGGTATTTGCAACTGGAATAAACAATAGCACCATCCTGTGATACTTTTTATTCAGTTGTCGCGATAAAAAATATCCTACGTGTATATCCGTATATGTACGTCTATTTTTTTTTTCTAAAACACTTTGCCTTGCCATATTAAAAGTTTTTTAATATATCGTTGGTGCGTTTACAGATACTCAATCTCACATACATACCCAGGCCGGGTACAAATAACTGTACATCAATTATTTTATCCGTGTGACGCAGCAGCCCCTCTCCCTTTCGACCACTTGCGCCAACCTCCCACCGCGCCGTCGAAGTTGAGTGGTCTTTAAAGTTGGTTCCAGATTTTGTTAAAATTGGTTCAGTAGTTAATGCGTCAAGAAGTGACGAATATACCGACTGACAAACTCTAATCTAAAAGACTAGCTTCTGTCTGTGACTTCGTCTGCGTGTAATTCAGAACTGAGTCCAGACGGGATAAAAATCATCTTATGTGTTAATCCAGGGTATAAACTACCTGTATGCCAAATTTCATCCAAATCCCTTCAGTAGTTTTTGCGTGAAAGGATAAAATTCATCCTCACTAACTTTCGCATTTATATTAAATATTAGTGGAATAAGATTGGTAGTATACGTTCCTATGGAAGAGAAATAAATAAAAAAAAAACTAGTTGGTATCTGCGACTTTGTCTGCGCAATAGTATTTTTTTACGGAGAATCATATCTTTTTTTCTTAAATAAAAGTATCTTTAGTTACTCTACATAACATTAGTTATTTGTATGTCTTGTTAACTGCCTCGTTGGTCTAGTGGTCCCCAAGTGCGACTGCTGAGCATGAGGTCTTGGATTCGATTCCAGAATCGAGCAAAGTATTTTTCTGTAAGGAAAGGCTCAGTAGCAGCCCGGTTATTGGAATTATGCCCGGTGATGGCAATAGGCTCACCACCTATGGGACATATATGGGACTTAATAACAGCATTGGTGAAATGTGGAATTACATTTGTGTACCTACACCTCTGCCTACCCCTTCAGAGAATACAGGAGTGATGCTATGTTATGTTATGTCTTTTTTATTATAAGTTCCGTTAAACCTTTATGTATATTGAATTTTATAGCCTATTGTTAGAAATTAACTGAGCGCAGATAATGTATCTATTTTCAGATATATAATTTTACTAAGAATATCTCTGCCCATATATTTCTATAACTTTCCTATTGTAGTGTAAGGTACTTAAAACCCAGCTTTGAACCGGCTGACCACAATACTTCAAAGGGTATGTACGAACTAATGGTTTTCCGATCGGAAGCCGGCGCGACGACGCGCGTCTTCGGGAAATAAATCGACTATTTATAAAATAACTTTTACAGTATTGTGGTTTCTGTGATGTTTAGAAAATACCGTGATATCTAGATCAAGGATAGTATGGAAGTTTACTTTTAACATTAGAAAATATATTTTTTATATAGTAATATCTTAGGTTTGCGCGATCACTACACATTATAATAAAACAACTTTTAAGATATATGCTAATACATTATTTAAAAATATAAAAAAAAATGTTGTGTGTTCCTGTTCCCGATGCCGGTGGCCTACGGTATCGGGAACAGGGTCCAAGCTACCGGTGGTTAGGGCTCCAGAGATAGGAACCTCCTCACAATGATTGCTGTATCGAGGAGTACCGCTTTCTGTATCAGGCTCTTGATCCAGCCGCCTAGCGAGAGCTTTTACCCTATTGTTATTATTATTATGGTTGCCATTTTCGCATTACCACTCAAACTCAATTTTAACTCATTTCCCAGCTCTGGATGGACTGTAGTCATATTGCGTGACTGCGGAGCGTGAGGTCCGGGGTTCGGGGTAGCAGGTCGGAACTTGGAATAGTGCTCGGTTGATGGCAAAAGGCCCACCATCTATTACATGAAGTTAAGTAACTGCACCCTGTCAAACCGTTGTTCATCTCTGTTCATTCCATCGAGATTTCAGGTATCATGGTATGGTTTGAAGTTATAAAGGGTAACATAAAATGTTATGTCATTTTATGTGACTAATTTTGAGGCATATATTAAGGAAAACGACACAATATTATATACGAAATAATTTTCGTTTATTTTTGCAAAAAGCATTTGATTACACGCACATATTAGGTAAATACCTAAAGGTTAAAGTCGCACCACGCATCATCATTTTTTAAATAATTTAAACAATTTTATAATAGCAATAATAATACATTAATTAATTTAATTACATATTTTTTTCTATATATTATCACGTATGGCAATAAACAGAATATTTACAACTTTACAAAATAAAATTAAGAATATGCTTTTAGTAAAATCTCGATAAAACTAGATTAAACAAATATCAAAATAATAGGATTTGTGATGTAATATTTTATTAAAAATTACGAACGATGATTCAACTATCACAGTATCATAGGATACAACATGTAAAATATATAAAACGAGTTTAAAACTTCAATAAATCTCTAAATTAACAAAAAACTTTAAAACATATTTTACTATCAGCCACCATTTGCATCGAAAACCCATTCAAATCAAATAGTTAAGATGCAAAGGTATCAGAAGATGAATGAATCTATTCTATACACAGACCTACTTATTATTAATATACGTAGTTACTGGTTTCTTTAAATTACAATGTAATATTGCTGTTTTTTATCTAGTTCACTGTTACTACTAGTGGGTTTCATCTATTTCGTAAAATAAATTCTAATATACTTGTATAATATCTACACTTTTAAACTTACAAACATTGAATTTTATTTACATATTCTCAGAAATTTCACATTGATATTCGTCTACGAAATTCTAACACATAATATTTTTAGAAATCACAACAAGCTAACAGGCTTTATCTACTTGAAAACAGATCACAACAAAATACAACAAAAAGAATGGACGGATCTCAAAAGAAAAATAGATGTAGATAATTTTAAAACCACAGAAATACTCTAATAATTATTTTAGTTAATGGTCATATCATAAGAACAACATTTAATACGAGTACAGAATGGGATCTACTTTGTACGTATCCAAAACGTCGCGTTATTAATACCTACTTCCCTTACCAGCACGCTACACCTCGATGTCGTCCCACGGATACCGCCAGGGCTGCCACCTTAATTAACATTGAAGTATTTAAAGTTATTATATTAAATGGAAACAATTACGGTTGTGAGCAGGATTCGAACCTGCGCCTCCCAGATAAATACTTCAGGTAATAATAATATAATAACTTAAGTGTATTTTTTGTATTGAATTCCATTAAAGTTCTAATCAGGAAATGTTTTATTGTAAAACTGACAGAGACAGAGATATAAAATATATCATGGGATGGTGACGCGCAGAGACGCAAGCCCTGGCTTATCTGCGCGTTAAGAGTTTCACTAAATTAATGCGACACGAAAAGTTATTAAAGTGACCTTTAACGCGTCTGGCGCAACTTTCATTTATTTACTCGAAATATTTGTTATTCTTATGATTATATCAAAATTGTACGACAGATTAGATTTTTAGGGAAAAGAACAGAATATTTTATGAAAAAAAAATACATGATTCAGATATGATTAATATTGTTAGATAGTTAGTTGTAATATCTATAGAAGTCACAACCATTTATTATTACTTTTTTTACAATTACAGCCCGTATGCGCTCTTTTATCATTTTACACATACTATAACACTAAACATTTGCTATATAGTACGTTTTACTAAAAAAAATTACCCGCTAATTTCATTTAGTATTTTTTACATATACTTTGAGCCTATATTACTTATTCAAAAGGAAGACACATTGAATTTACAATAGCGAATATTGAAATTGCTGTTTGAATAAAATAAGTGTTAAAAATTATAATGTATAATATACATTTTTAGTACCTATTACCACGATATTGATTTTCTTAAGACTTAACAAAGATTTTTTGGCTTCTAAAATGGTCTAGCACCCTCTGTTTTTGAGATACATTATTAGGTTTTTTAATGAATTAATTTAAATAATACAATTCAGTATGTTTTGTATAATTAAATTAAATTAGAGGTACCAAAGGTATATTTATATTTATCTGTCTGCGAATCTTTGTAATTAGTAGTATGTCCAAAGGCAAACGTGATTTTTATTTTCGTTTTTATTTCAATGAACGCTATAGAATATTTTTTATTCAATTAAGGTATTGTACATGTTGCCAGATACACTAAAATAATTATTCCAAAAAACCCTTATTTCAATCTTATTTTTTTCAAACAACAATTCCCTTACCATTTATGAGAACGCGGAAATACAAGCTAATCTGGTTAATATGAACATTGACGAGACAGAAATGAATATTAGATATATTTGGACGCAAGAGGAAATAATAAGTGCCCAGTACCAATTTTATCAAAGGTTTTGGAGAGAAAATATTGTATTTCTTTATTTTATTTTTGATTATTTTTCTTTTCTGGAGTCTGTATAAATAAGTTATGAATAACCAAAAAAATAATTTAAAAGATTAAGAACGATTTCATAGACAAACCATACCTTTCTAGGTATAAATATTAATTTATTAATCTAATGACAATAAATACAGTCACAAAATTTAAAATATACCTAATTATTAGAAATCAGAAAAAAAAAACACCAAAGTCTTTGATAAAGTCGAAAGTACTGCATAAGCGGACAGTGCCATTACAAGTCAAGTTAGTAATCCCATATAACTATATATATTTAAAACGATGAGTTTTGACACAACACTGACACATCAAATCTAACAGGTTTGTTATTTACCGTAGCACATCAATAATAATTATTTTAAAAATCCTTTTTTTTTTCTCTATTGAAGCGTTATTTGTCCCCATTATAGTATCTTCCTATTTTAATTTAAATAAAATCATTATCATTAATACTATATGACTGATATAACTATATTAAGACTAAACTATCTACAAGACTGACTATTAATTAGATTCTATTTACAAAAATGTCTAGTTACAATTCAATTACAAAATTAAATTACATCATCTAATTAAATTCTTTAAAAATGAAACTTATTTTCAAAATAAATATCGTAATGTTACAAAAACATATAAATATTATGTAATCCTAATAAAAATTAAATTGAAATACCCAATATTGATCTTGACATTATTAGGACTACTTACATATTAGAGTAGACACTCATTGATTAAAAAATGAGTTGTTTCGTGTGATTATGAAATAATTATACAAATTATTATACCAAACAAAATCAATAATTAGGTATTTGACTGTGTTATATTACTATATTTTATAAGTTTACTCAATACCTACTAGTTACCTAATTAAAACTTAAAATAATTTAGTTTATTATATAAGTATATAACTAATATTTACAATACTTTGGCCTCTTTAAATAGTAAAATCTTATACTTAGGCCCGTAAATATAAAACCTCCTACATTATGTATATAATTAGAAAATGACTTTAAAATGTTTTATGGAATGATTCTATTTTATAAAATTTTTGGATGGCCGTAATGCAAAAAAAAAAAAAACTTGCAAATTTGAAAAGGCGTGTGTAATAACTTAATTATTTTATACAAAATCTGAGGTACTAAGTCATAAATCTGTATGAAAACTGCTCTACTTTGTATCATAATTATGTACAACTTGATCCTATCATTATTTTATATGAACAGCTATTTGCAAGAATTCTCGGTGTACGACACAATTTCAAATAAAATGAAGCTTCAGAAATTTAAATCTGTACTATTAAGTCTCTTAAATTATTACGTTCTCGATTTTTTTTTTATGATTTTCTTGCCTATTTAAATTGATTACTGAACTTATATTAACTCAAAATACAAATAATATAGTAATGATTCCAAAAGTGTGTTACCTATGCATTTTATTAAAATGATAAAGGAAACATATCCGTGTGTGCTAGAAAATACCTGACCCTAAACCAGAGACATTTTCGAAAGTAGAAAAATAATTTTCTTTGGTTTAGTTAATTGATAATAACTATGTATTATCAAAGTTATTGAATTAAAATATCTACCTATGCATATCGATTTTGCAAAAATGAATCCCTTTACTTTTGGTGTGTATTATTCTAGAACTCTAAAGTACTAACATATTAAGATTCATTTCTGCAAAATACATAAATAATTTATCCTTAAATAGGTACGACACTTATGTACGTATAATTCATATACAAATTACATTTATTTCACGACGATTCTAAATAAATCACATCAACCTTGGGAATAAGTACACGTATGTCCTTAAATACTTCGTTGGCTACTAGGCCTCTCAAACTGCTGTCCCTTCGCACTTTGGCGATATTCAAAGGGATGCTAAGTCTGAAGTTCTTCTTGAAGGTAACGGTACCCTCAGTTGTGCTGAACCTCTCCTATCTAACCTCTCCAAGGCATCCAAATCTGATGCACTTCTTCTACAAAAACTACAGAATGCACACGCCAAAGTGTTCTTGAACGCATTACGAAAATCTCTATTGAAATACGCATAAATAATTGGGTTCAACGCTGAGTTGAAGTAACCAGTCCAAAACATGATCACGGTCACAACTTCAGGGCACCTGCAAGAGTCACACAATGACGTTGACACGTAGAACAGGAAGAATGGGAGCCAGCAGAGGATGAAGGCACCCATAATGATGCCAAGAGTTCTGGCTGCTTTATGCTCCCTTTTCATTTTGAGGATATTTCTATCTTTTGTAGGAGTCGTTGCATTGATATGTAAGGCGCCATTTTTGTCGCCAACTTCTCGCGAGTGTCTGTGCATGAGCATGGCGTTTCCAGCCCTGGCATGTAAATTTTTCTCTTGTCGATTCGCTTCTCTGAATATGGCGTAGTAGGTGAACAACATTATGGTACATGGTATCCAGAAGGAGATGGAACTCGATATAACTGCGTATGGTTTGTTTACGATGAACTCGCACGCATCAGCTTTTTGCACTTTTAAATGGTCGCTAGTGGTGTACCAGCCCATGAATATTGGTACGTAAGATATCGTAATCGGACTCAACCATGTCGCTGCTAACATGATGAATGCCATCTGAAAAGAAAAATGAAATAAATGTACCTATATTTTTCATTACCATGTACCTATATTTCTTAAAACGTTCGCTTGAAATTAACACTAAATTATTGTTAATCATTACTTGACTACAAAAACGTGAAAAATAATTTCATTAATAATTCTTTCTTTTTTTCTTTTCATTATGGGTAGTAACTTAAATATTTTTTTCATTTTAATTATTTACTGCTTGCTGTCTGAAATATGATTTTCCAATATGAGTTCCAAATTATAATTATCGTCGGTAATTACCAATCTTTATGAATTCACATTTTATATTAATCTTGATTATTTAAAATATGGATGTATAGCTTAATAGTAAATATTTAAAGTTATTTTTATTTGAGAGCTCTTTAACGAGCCTTATTCAGTCATGATTTATTACTATTAATTCAACGAAAACTTAACAAAATTAATTACAAAATCGGATTGAAACTATATTGAGGTAATGGAAAATATTTCACAAAAAAAAAAAATTTACACAGCTCTATGTGACTATAATTTCACATAATATTAAATTAGCCATAGTACAATTACCTATTCAGTTTTATGCTGAAATTTGGTTCTCAAAACATAAACGACTTGCACCCAAAGACAGTTTCTTGTTGCGATGTTCGACAAACAGATGCTAGTTAGATTGTACAGTTAGCAAAAGAAGCGGATCAAAATTGCATCCCCTACTGTCAGTTTCATGGATAATTTTAGTGCTTAATTGTTTTATAAATTTTGATGTGTTTAATTAATTTTATTGGCGGATCAAAGTTGCATCCCCTCCTGTCAGTTTGATGGATAATTATAGAGCTTAACCGTTTTATAAATTTTGATGTGTTTAATTAATTTTATTGCTGAACTTACTCGGTACACAGTTCGTTGCAAAGCGCTGAACTTAGGCTATACGCAAAATCGAAGCATGACAACATAAAATACATCAGCCTTTCTTAATACTTTTCCACTGTATGGCAAAAGCCTCATCATATATAAATAAGAGTAACACAAAAAACGGCAAATATCAATTAACAAAGTAAATCAACACCAACCTTCTTCGTCATCTTAATAGGATACTTCAGTGGCTTAACAATAGCGTAATATCTGTCTACTGATATGCAACACAGATGCAATATCGACGTCGATGTGAAGTAGACATCTGAGGAGTTCCAGAGGTCACATATGGTGGGTCCGAATAGCCAGCTGTTGTAGAACTGGACGCTGAAGTTGAATGGCATTACAACCATAGCGACCAGGATGTCGGCGAACGCGAGGGAGACGACGAAATAGTTGGTGATGACTCGAAGTTTCCTGTGGAAGAGAAATTGATTACTAGGACTACATGTTTGCTTACGGCCCGCTTGATGTACTGTCTTCTATGAAGGCTTACAATACCAGGGTTACAACTAGCACGTTATCAATTCTAATTGCTTCTTCTTCTTATCATGTAGTTGATGAACCACCGATATTCAGAGTATAAGCCACCCGTAGGTCTCTGACATGGCTTTACCCACCATCCAGAACATCTCTCAGGTGTGCTGATTTCCTGACGATGTTTTCCTTCGCCGTTTTAAGCAAGTGATATAATTAATTTGTAATACGCACGAGACTTCGAAAAGTTAGCATATCATGGTTTCGAAACTGCGACGATTGACTTGACAGTCGAATGGTTGTACCACTACAATATAACAGCTCCATAGCATTCTGATAGCAAAACCTCTGCAATGTTATACTTGGGATAACTGTCCTACCCTACGGCCTAATACAACTTCTTCAAGGAGTAATGGAGAAATAGTAATTAATACTTTAATTTATCTGATTTTTATTTAAATTATTTAACACTATTGTATAAACTGCCCAACGGATCTGAAAAAAATACGGATGTAACCTTGCCTTGTTATAAGGGAAGCATAGATTACGCACGCACACACGCAGCGTACTGGCACCGAGTGGATGTGTTTTAAGTATTTGTATGCGTTCAGCTCGTATATGACAAGCGAAATTGGATGACATGCTTCTCACATGTCATACGCAACGCTACGTCCGTATTTTTTTATGGTCATACTGTTTAATAAAGTCCTAAATCCTCCACTGAATTTGTCCGTCTGTGCACACTTCACACTTTTCTCCGTAACTGCTGAATGTATTTCATTTTTGTGACACTAATGAATAGACTGTTTCAAGAGAGAAAAAGCTAAAAATTTGGGATATTCGTTTATTACTGTTAACATTGTGTATAATCGTCAAACTTTTAATGCTGAAAATGTGCTTTCTCTTTATAGCTCTCATGATAATAGAAGGAATGACCGTCCCTTGAATACCCGTGGGCGTACTAAGAAACAAATAAATGTAATGCAGCTGGTACTCATTTATTTGTTATAATCGGTCCTTATGAGACCCGTGAGGAGGTACAGGTTCATTCTTTATCGAAGCCTACACAAAGGTTTAATTCGAATCAATAATTTTTACTTCAAAGTCAAAATATTTGGAGTGTTTGAAAAATATGAGTTTCTTGACCGCTTCTGCTTAGGGATTTTCTTTTTCGAATGTAGCATTCCGGTCCTTGTCACACAACTCTCAATTTACCAATGTAAGGTAGAGATGGGAGCATAGCTAATTCGAATGACGTCCTAAGTGATGGTTATTCATCTTGGTCTAAGACAATGCTCTGTGGCTATGCTCTAACAAACTAAGCCAACGTATCGCCCCAAACTATCAAACTTCAAATTGCTTACAGCAATCTCTGTAATTATCGTTGAGGTTAAGCAATGCTTAACACGGTCGCATTTGTAGATGGGTCGCCAAGTGTATTTACACGACTGCCCAAAAAAAGAAGTGTTATGTTTTTAGGGTTGATTTATGTATGTATGTTTGTGAGTTTCTTTATTCCACGATGTATGGGGTATCGATAGAATCCTTACATTATCTCGGATAACATAATGTTACCCAGGACATTAATATTTTCTAAATTCTTAGACTTGCATACATGAAACCTAAAAACATAACACTCCTTTTTTCAGCATTTATGTAAAAAGGCTGACGATTACCATTATCGTGAAAGATTCGTTTCAAAGCAGAAAAAATTCTAACTCGAATTCTTAGAATATTTCGAAAGCGTCGGGTCAAATGTCCGAGAATAATAAAGACATTTGTCGAACCATTCCGGCGACTAGTACTTTATCAGAATATACTGATGTTAAGTAGAAAGGGAACTTTTGATTGCTTGAACGAAAGTTCTAACGACTTGACGACGGGTTGGTTCACACTACGCGAGAGGCATTTTAAGGGTTATTTTATGTTGGGTAGCGATATAAGTTTCAGTTAGTTTTTGGAAGCAAAATTATATTTTTTGGGTAGAGTTATTAATAGAGAATTTTCAAATTCACTACACGTGTGTTTGTAGATTTTTTTATAGATTAAGGTATACTTCCCATAAAGTTTCTATAAAAATATATTCAATGCAGTTTTTTGGCCTCATTAATCTAGCGGTCGCAAATGTGACTGCTGAGCGTGATCCTAAGTTCGATTTCTGGATTGAGCAGTTATTATCAATCTACTCGGAAATTCAAAGTAGTAGCCGGAACAATATACCCTACCACTTTACTATTTCACTTCTTTTTACTGTTACTTTTGCTAGAGGAACTCGTGGCTAAGTAACAGCTGCACAAATCGATCGATTGAGGTTAAGCTGGGCTTGTCGCGGTCGGCCTGTGGATGGGTGACCATCATTTTATACCGACACCCCTCCGTGCCTCAGAGAGCATGTTAAAACGTCTAAAACGTTAAAATTTGTGTGTGTGTATGCTTGTGAGATTATATGTGTGTAAACGCACCAACGATACAGGAAGAAATTCCTAAGCGGCAAAGTATTAAAAAAAAAAAACAATTTACGAGTCGATCCGGTTGGATTCACGATATCGTCGTGAGCTCAGCTCATGACTAAAGGCTCCGTTAGATTCCGAAACTAGTCGGGAAATCCTGAGTAATAACCGTTGAACAATAAATAACTTAATTTGACTTTGATGGTTCCTTAAATGATGATGGCTAACAATTAATCATCTTTAAGTTATACTTATTAGCCTAATTAGAAAAAAAAACTTTTGCTTTATAAAAGAATATTAAAAGATTCCTCGGAATTAACGATCGACTTAATCAGACTTAATTTTTAGGTCAATGGCTAGCAATGATCTTAAAGGCTCGCGCGGTGTACGGCTTTCCGGATAATTGCGAAAAGCTTTAGTGTTTCAAAAAATAATGGTACTTTTATTGAGAGAGATGAAACTTATATAATTAATGTTAAGGAAAATACAGATAAATCTTTCAAACGCACGCGTAGCCAATTTTAAAGTTATAACTTGTGGAAAGATAAATACGGTCGTGAGCAGGATTCGATTTTTCTTTTTTGGTCATGGCCTCTTACAGTTTACCAAACCCTTATGGTTTGATCTGCATAACCGAACAATAGCTATAGCGAGCAATTTGATGCCTCCAGCCAGAGCATATATTATAATACCACAAACTAAGCAACACAGCACTCAGCGCGTCCCCTGCGGCACAAGAGCCTCGGCTTAGGGCGTTGCCGGGGGGACAAATAGGGACCAGCTGGATCAGATCAGTTTCCTTATTATTAAGAGTCAAATTTAAAGCTACTGGCTAGGCGCGGGTCGGGGCGGACATGAGATATTTCGCGACGGACATGGCAGGATTCGAACCAGTGCCTCCCGGGCACTAGCGGTACCCGTGTTTTTGCTCACGTCAAAGTAATATTGACGCTAAACTAAGATTTCAATTAATCATACATACCAACTCACACCTGATTCCTATAGATTTTATCTTACATACATGAGAAATGCATGCTCGGCGGTTCAGTTTGTTAACCTATCGTTTATTGAAAAAGTCCGATACGTTCATTGATGTCAGACCATCTACCCCTTCCAGTTTTTAGCCGACTTAAAAAAGGAAGAGGTTGACAATCCGGTTGTTTACGTCTCGTGATTTTAACTTTTTAGAGCATGCGTAATGTATGGCAAATTGATATGTATTGTCATTCAGTTCCGCAATTATGGACTTGATAGTTTAACTTGTCACCTTGCAGAGTTAGCGTACTAAGTAACACTTGTATCTTCTCTGTATGAAAAGAGGCTCTTGTCCTGCAATGGGTCATGGGTTGGTTATGGAAAATCCATGCTTTTAAATAAATATAATTATATCTATATATTATATACTCCCCCCGACCGTATTGTGTTCACGACGGCCTATCTCCACAGAGATTAGTCAAGTACGCAGGAGGTATTATAGTGTACAAGTGTATGCGAAAATACAGGAGCACTCGCACTTCCTTCACTCTCATAGTCCGATGGGACGGTAATCCGACACGACCTGAGAGATATAAGGCGCAGGACCGACGGCTCTACGTGCTCTCTGAAGCACGGGGGTGTTACACCACTTACTTCCTAACTCCGGGATGCTACTGAGAATTTCCTAACAGAAAAACCCAATGACCCTGTGATTCGAACCCAGGACCTCACGCTCAGCAGCCGGGCTTGTGTTCACGAGAGAGTCAATATATAATTATAGTAGATACGGCACCACTATTTCCATAAAGAATATAACTCATAGATATTTTATATTCTTGTTTGCTCTGTTTTACATTCGTATCAAAGTTTTATTTCATGAGGGTATTGATAGCTCATAAATATTTACTTTTATCAATCGCAAAGTGAATTTTAAGTACCGTTGATGTCAAAGTTAAGGCCCCATAATGTATTTTTTTATGTCTGTATGGATCAATCATAGCTTGTTCAATGTTGTTTATGTTATTCTTTATATATCATAATAAAGTGATGGTTAAATGCTATTAAAATTTATGCTTGTGTGAAAAATTTATATGAGCTAAGTATTATACCATAATTTTTTTTTGTGTTACATTATTCTGTCACTTTGTAAACATGCATATTACTAACATATTTTGTGATTAAAAAGTAATGTAATAAGTAAATAATTACCAAAGAATCATGTTTCTAGTGGACAAAAGCTTGAGGTCCTAGGTTTAATTCCCGGGTCGGTCAAAGTGTTGCGGGTGACGGACTTGGGTTAGTTCGTCACCCGACCAGCAACAAGCTCGAGACGAATCCGCGCCTTGCTTAGGCTCGCACACCTTTCGGCTTGCACTGATCCCAATGTCCGTCGATGCTTTCAACGGATCATAGCCTACGGTTGCGGTGAATGCAGCTGCGATCCCCAGCCCCCGCAAATTTTTTGTGAAATACCGTATTGTTTTCAATTAGGAAACGTCCGGCACAACGTCCATTATGGATTTTCTACACATAAAAAAAGGTTCGGGCAAAGCGTTTGTTAGTTTCCTAGTAGTTTGGAGTTTTGCCTGATACTTGGCCAGAAGCCACTTATCGGTGAATTGTGAATGCTCTAACTTTCCATCTCCGATATAATTGCTATGCTATGTACGGAATACCCAAATAAAATTAAAGAAGACATACACTAATAGGAAGATATACCAAAATACTAACCTGTGCCTCATGACACTGACGATGACAAGTAAGTTCCCGAGCACCGCCATGATGACTATGAGCAGCAGCACCGACATCCTCAGCTTGAAGAATATACTTTGAGTGAGGTCATCGTCTTCGGCGCCCGCGACTGTGCCGTTGCCACTCGCGTTGACCGTCGCGTTCCATGGCGCGTGGTGAGTTAAATTTTCGCGATCCATATGGGGTGGCCTGTAAAATGGACATTAATTTTATTTTTGGATATTTAGAGAAATCTGCCTAGCCTTTTCTTTTCACCTTTCTAGGTTGAGGTAAGCTTTTACTATAACTGTATGCAGGTTATTACAATTATTTTACATCGAGGTATTGCTATAGCTGCGAATCTGCATCGGTAAAATGTAGGGGTACAACAGGTCTCCTTTGCTTAACCTTTCAGAGAATACCGACGTGATACCATGTGCTATAAAAACAATTTTCGCATTCTTTCAATTCACGTTGAATTAGATTCCCTAAAGAAGTTTACACTAAGTTCAGCGCAGCATGTCTTTTTCTTCCACACATCTCTGTCAGCCGTCATCTTGGTATTCATTCTTTTTCTAGCCATACCATCATACAATGCATCCATCGTTTGCTCTGTCTCCTCTCCTCTAAGCTTACAAAGAATATAACAATATCAATTTTATAAATCAACATTTTTTTTATTTAAATATTTAACAAAAACAATCTTAATTGTCAAAGTTATAAAAGATCTTTCAATTGTTTTGTTTATAAGCTTTCCCCATAAAAGAGATTTATGCGTTACTTTATGAATGATAAAAAATACGGAAGAATGGAATTAAGTATTAAGCCTGTCATTTTAAAATCATGTTTTTTTTTGTTTCTGTAATATAAATAGTATGAGTGTTTTATACGTATTTATTTAAATAAACAAATACATTATTTGTATATTTTATTACCAGCCATAGCATTCCACTGCAGGGCAAAGGCTTCCCTTATCCCTGACTACTGCCACTTGTTACCAATTATCTGGGCAAGAGTTCAATTCATCCCATCATCTCCATCTGGGACTGGCACGTTGTCATTTGTTGCTCTAGGAAATCTAGGAAATTATGAACTGCCGTTGCAATTTTGAAAGCTACCCTTTCTGGTGGTTTTAATGCTACAAAATAACCTGATACAAAATTCAAACATAATAATCGATAGAAACACAAAGAATATTAGTGAATCTATAACAATGAAAATGGAACGTCTGTCTAACAAACAAAGTTATTGTTAAATCAGAAGTGACGTCTTGCAAAATATATTTTATTTCCTTTAAGTAAGGCTGATTTTAAATTAAAGTACATAATAAGGCATATTACTTTAATAGTCGTACCGTAAATGTGTTTTACTTGAAATATAATATACTTTTACTCATAGATATACTTAATATATTTTATCCTAAAGTCATCCCAACGGTTTCGAGGCTAAGATTCAATTTTAATCTTAAAATTTATGACTGTAGGCAGACTCATAAACTCTAAAATCGAGATGCTAGTAAAAAAATTATGAAAATGATAATTTTTTAAAGCCACCTAATATTTTAAATAGCTAAAGAAGAAGGTTCAATTTCTAAAAAAGATAAAAGATTAAAAAATATGTCCTAGTTTTTATTAACAACACTGGATCTAATAAAAAAAAATAAGTCAAATAAAATAAAATGGCGGCTTAATTAGTTAAGTTCTCAAGAAAAAATGCCTTCGAGCAATACTATAATATTCACACTTAAAATGTTAGAAATTCGAGATATCTCGCCTTCCAAAGCAAAAAGGAAGAGCAAGCAAAATAAGAACAAAAACGGATAATTTAAAAATGACGACCAAATTAAAAGTGAGTATTTACGTAGCAGCTCATAATTTTCTTGTAAAATTATCGTTTATTTTAGAAATACGAAGTATTATAAGGATTTTCTTTAGTAGAAAAGCAACAAAGCTAAAGGAAAAACGGTGTTGGCTAACGTTTTTATGTATTTGCGAATTTTATACTACTTACGTAATTTTATATTTTTTTATAACGACAAACTACCGACATATTTATCCAAATAAATATGTTACACAGTTGTATACCTATTCATTCATTTCTAAATTTTGATAAGGGTTACACATACATACAAACAATAACGCCTGTTTCCCATTGGACTAGGCAGACACTACCGATTTCCATTGCCTGCGATTCTCACACACCTCTGCCCGTTCATCTATGTTCATTTACTTTTTCATGCTTGCTCGTCGGTTCAGTTTATTTTAGACCTGTCTTTTTTGAGTACGTCCGCAATTTGCTTTCGGTATGTTAGCCGAGTTCGGCCTGCCTTGACTCTTCAATCCACACTTGCCTGGTATACCAGTTTTATCAATCTTGTTTTATCTCATGTCTAAATGCTCAAACCATTATGATTACACTTACTATATCTACATTTATAATATCTACTGAATACTTTTGTATTTTATGGATTAGTCTCAATCTCAACCACCAACGTTATAAATTACGTAACAGTATAGATTATAACTACCTATACAAAACGGACCTAAAAATATACAAACTTAATGTTGCAGAGAAAATGCGTGAACCATATTTAGGTCCCTCAAATTTTGCCTACTACACGTTCACAAATACATTAAGTAGAGAAAAATTTTTGAAAAGCATTAAGGCTTGCTTAGTGAATTTAAAAATTATAATTTATTGTGGAGAAAGAATACGGTCGTTAGCAGGATTCGAACTTGCGCCTCCCGGATAAACACTTCAGACGCTCTGACCGCTAAGCTATCTCGACCTCTGCTCACTACCGCGAATTCTACATCCACATTTTAATACGTTTTTTTTTGGTGACGTCATTGCCATCTATTCAGTCCCTTTACAGGAAACCGAACCTACACGACTAACTTTGCAGTTAATATAATGTCGTACAGATAACCTTAACAATCTTTTATCTGTTTATTGTCCAACAACAACGCAAACAGCGACAGTACTACGCATCGCAGCGCGTAAAATACGCATACACTTAAAGTCCCCGGCCATTTACAGGCTTCACCCATGATTAGACGATGTTAAGTTCGTATATTTAGTAGGTCCCGGCGTCATAGAAGATTTCTTACCTTTATCTCGCCCGTTTTATCTCCGTGTCAGTTACAATCCGACCGCCAACCTTACACGCGGTGTGTGCCAGTGTCTCTTTATCTTCGCACATTATTACTATAAACTTATAAACTGTCTACAATAACACATTTCAATGAAATGTTATCGTACATTTTCTTCTTGACCGTCTCGTCTGTGAATTTTATAAGCGAAATTTCATTACGCATCTTCGATTGTCCTCAATTCTTCATTTTCTTTAAAGGATTTCTTTCGTTTTTGTCAGGTCATCGTTGTTCTGAAACAAAAGAAGGGGTGCTTTAATACGATGAAGCATTTTAATAATTCTTATGACGGACAGATGTTCGAAATTTTAGTGTATTATTTTGGTAAAAACTTTTTTAAATCCTCCGTGAAAATGGTATATATATTTTATTTTACATATAATTATATTTATTGACATGGTTCAGCACTTAATGTGAAGTAAGTTTGAGAAGCTTTCGAATAAAAGTGTTCATGAATATCACTCAATATACTTATATTCTCAATATATTTTTAAATAATGTAAATCGTCTTCGCTGTTTCTGAATTATTTTAATAATAAAGTTAACACTGAAGGCTGTGTTGAATTTATTATTAAAATATCTGGCAGAGCTTTCAGAGAAAAATAAAATAAATTCACGAAAAAATATTAAAGTTTATGGAACCGTTTTTACTAGCTATAATAGTCGTAGTCCATTTTAGATTGATTGATTCATTATGTACCTAGACACACATAAGATATTTAACATAGCATTACGCCATTGCTCAGTTGCTACGACTTTGAGCCGTTTGGGGTCGAAACGCTCGGGTCATGGGGTCCGAGTTCGAAACTCCTGTTTAAAGAGATTTCTCGGAGACTGGTCGACTCTTCGCGTGATCAGAAGGCTGGCTTGTTTCTAGGTCAAAGGATCAGCATTGCTATCCAACGTGGCAATGCTGCCAGTCTTCTGGGCACCTTCCCGGAGGACAGCGATGCGGAGGAATACTTCGACGCATGAGTTTTTTTTTTTAATTTTAATTTTAGAATCGTTTTGAAGTTATTGTATACCTACATGTAGATTAGTGTAGTTTGTAAATAATTAGATTTAATTTTATTATTTAAGTTTTAGATTATGTAAATACAAACAATAATAATTGTAAATTATTGTCCTAATAATTACGCCTGTATTTTCCGAAGGGTTAGATTGAGGTATGCTGTTGTATTTCCGTATTTCATTGACCCCGTTATTAAGTCCCAGTGACTTAGCGAGTCTTTAAATGACTATCTGTAAAAAATATAATATGAATACAGAATATTCAATGTGAAAATTACCGCCTCTTTGGTCTAGCGGTTTTGGGTTCGATACCTAGGTCGGGCAAAGTGTGACTGGTTTTTTTTGGACTTATAAAATAATTTTTAACAAAAAAAAAAACCGACTCCAAAAATCTTTCTGTTAAGTAAAATTGCACTAAAAAGTCATAAAATAATTGCATTATTTACTTCCTACAATTTATATATATATTTTTTTTAATTTTAGAGGATTCTGAATAAAATCAATTTATTAGGACAATAATATACAATTATTATTATTTTTGGAGTCGGTGCCAGACAAACTTTAAAAATATTTAGGAAGTTTCCTAAAATTTGCGAAGTATATTTAAAGGTACATTAACCATCATTATTTTTACGATAATGTATTATACCTAATTGAACCTATTTACAAATGAACACAACAACTGCCTAAAGCGAACGTAATACGCTATTTCATGAATGTACTTACACGTTTATTATCCTTTACTGGCACCGACTCCAAAAATAATAATAATTGTATATTATTGTCCTAATAAATTGATTTTATTCAGAATCCTCTAAAATTAAAAAATATATATATATAAATTGTAGGAAGTAAATAATGCAATTATTTTATGACTTTTTAGTGCAATTTTACTTAACAGAAAGATTTTTGGAGTCGGTTTTTTTTTTTGTTAAAAATTATTTTATTTTTTACTTTTTAGTGAATCTTGCGTACCATAACTGATTTATCGGTAGTGAATATGGGTAGACCTACTCAACACGCTGTCCATATATATATCTGTCGCAGATGGATTGTAGAATCCGCTGTTTTACAAAATCTCTAGCTGCTTTACAAAACAGTACTGTTTTATAAAACAGCTGAACAACGTGCAGCTGGATTGCCATTGCGATACGTTTAACAAAACTGCTACCCACCTTTCGACGTAATGCAGAATGACATATCTACAGTGGGACAGGTTTGTTTATTGTATAGGTATATTAAATGGATAGTCACCACTCAAGTAAAAAAGCGATACTGTATTCTGATTTGACTTTCCGTGGCTGGGTCGACGGAGCCCCGCTTTGCGGGGCTCCTATTTTTGTGTCCGTTAGGTTATTATTGTTAAGACATAGAGTACCATATGGGACAAAATTTCGAACTAAAATCAACAATCTGACAGTTCATTTCACACTGTTTTACATAATCTCTGATCGTTGACCCGTTGCATTGATAAACGCAAAACGTTCATTCAATTCTGCGTGTTAAAGTTCAGTAATTATGTAAAACCGCTAAACGTCGTTCAGCTGTTTTTCATAACAGTACTGTTTTGTAAATCAGCTAGCAGTTTTGTAAAACAGCTTATTCTACAATCCATCTGCGACATATCCATATCAAAGTAGGAAATCTAGATCTGAGGCTATTTCAAAAGAGAGTAATAAACTGCGTAAAACAAGATGAAATTAAATAAAAAAACAAACTGACTAGCGTATGTTACTCACGGGACAGTGTAAGGGTTCTAACGATACCCCATATATCGAAATCAGTTCAGGTATTTAGAAGTTATGGTGGAATAGGTAAAGAAACTCACAAACATACTTACATACATACATATTTATATACACTCCGTTTATTGAGCACTCGTGTGAAAAGAGATGTTTGAGAATGCGGTCTTACACTAAAAAGTATTAAATAGCAAAAAAAAAATGACGGATTTCCGGTGCTTATCTTCCGGTTTCATCATCATCATCTGATGATGAAGCTGGAAAATAGGCAGTTCATTAGAACTATTCTAGAGATCGTAAACACCACCGGAAAGTCTCAAGCAAGCAAAATACACCATTTCGTTTACTTCGACGACGTATTATTTTTGAGTTATTTTGATTTAAATACCAAACTACGAGACCAATTTTCATAAAATTTAAATGGGACCAATCTGAAACTAAATCCTTTCAAATAAAAAAATAATTTTCCAAATCGGTTCATAAATGACGGAGTTCTGAGGTAACAAACATAAAAAAAAAAAAAAAAAAAAAAAAAAATACAACCGAATTGATAACCTCCTCCTTTTTGGAAGTCGGTTAAAAACAGCATGGATTAAATATGAGTTTGTAACTGTGGACGCCTCTGCCTAGCCCTTCGGGGAATACAAGCGTAATGCTATGTTTATGAAAACGTTATTTCAGCCTACAAAGAAACAAAATCTAAATAAATTAAGTTAAATCGGTGTGTTTTGTTTAAATCTATTGTGCCATCAATATTAATTGCATTTATTATTCTTTTACATTTACAATTTGCAGCCAATGAGAAATGTAAACAAAATTATTTTAGTTCTGATTACAAAGCTGTGAAAATATAGTGGGATGAATTGTACAATAACTAGAATTCATGATTCAGTATTAAATAAATATTTATGTTATCATAGCTAACGATTACGGTTTTATTACGGGTTGCCATTTTTTTCATACCAGAGTTCTTTGGCCTCTTAGAATATTATAAACTCGCTTTTTTATGAGTAAGCTAGAGATCTCTGGATTTTGGTTTTAATTGTTTATCTCAGCTCGTAAATGTCTATTCTGAACATAGGCCTAATGGCCGCTACAATGAAGGTCAGAGATAAAGTACTACTGTCACTAAGAAGCCTGACAGACGGATTTATTTATTTATTTATTTATTTATTTATTGCACTATGTAGTTTACAGCATACACATTACATAATAATAGTATAAACTTTTACAGACATAGACCCTGTAAGGGCGTTGCAAGGTAACTTAATATCTAGGTTTCTTAAATTCTAAAAATGTATCTTCCATAAATTCCTTTATAGAATAGTAAGATTTCTCAACTAACATACGTTTTAACTTAAATTTAAATATGTTTGTTGTTTTTGTGTTTTTTATTTCATCGGGTAATTTATTATATATTTGGATAGATCGATACTGGGGGCTATTTTTATACATTTCTATTCTGGGTACTGGAAGAGCTAGTTTATTTTTATGTCGTGTGTTTGTATTAAAATTGAAAAGGTTGATATTTTTCTTTACAAAAACGGCAGTTTCGAGGATGTATATAGATGCTAGGGTGAGGATTTTTTCTTTAATGAAATGGGGCTTACAACTTGTTCGTGGTCGGATATTGTAAATTATGCGAAGACATTTTTTTTGGGAGATGAATAAGTCGTGGGCGTCCGTGCTATGACCCCACAAGATTATGCCGTACCGTAGCCAGGCATACGCGTAAGCGTAGTATACAGATAGGGCACATTTTGCATTTGTGTTAGTTTTAAGTACACTGAGTCCGTATATAAACTTAGATATTTTTGATTTAATTATTTCTACATGCATCTTCCAATTTAGGTGTGTATCCAGGGTTAGTCCTAATAGAGTGAAATGATCTACTTGTTCAATGTTAATGCTTTGTGTAATCGTATTTAGGTTTAGGTGCTGTTTTTGGTAAGGTTTAAATTGAATTACTTTTGTTTTCTTGTTGTTCACTTCTAGATTGTGGTTTTGTAGCCAGAGTTTAACTGTATTGTAGGTGTCTATTATAAGATTGTCATTGACGTTAGTTGTAGGTGACTTGAAGAGAATCGATATGTCATCAGCAAACATCACACACAGTTGGTCGTTTAGTATTTTTGGCAAGTCATTTATGTATACGAGGAAGAGTATGCAACCTATGACACTTCCTTGGGGTATGGACCAGTTTGTGGTTAGGGTGTCCGATCGCACGTTTTGAAGTTCGTTGGTGTCCTCGTCTAAATGTTCAATCTGAACACATTGGCGTCTGTCCAGGAGGTAGGATCTCAGCCAGTCGTGTGATTCTCCTCTAATCCCTACTCCTTCTAGTTTTGTGAGCAGGATGTCATGGGATACCTTATCGTAGGCTTTGGTCATATCCAGCATAAGGCCGATTGCATAGTTTTTGTCTCTGATGTAAGTGAGAATTTCTTGTGTATATCGGTATACGGCTAGAGTGGTCGAGCGATTTTCCCGAAAGCCAAATTGATTAGCGTCAAGGATATTATATTTCTCAAGAAACTTGCACAAACGGTTAGTCATTACTTTTTCATATATTTTTGAAAATGCTGGTAGAACGGCTATTGGTCTATATTGACTAAGATCTTTAGGCTTGCCACCTTTCTTCAATATAGGTTTGATTATTGCAGTTTTTAGGAGGGATGGAAAAGTTTTTTCTGTTATTGATTGGTTAATTAAAAATGTGAGGGGGGCAGTTAATTCTTTAGCGCAAGTTATTACTAATTTGGGTGGTATCTCGTCGATTCCACAGCTAAGTTTGTTAGGTAAGTTTATTATAACTGTGTATATTTCTTTTCCTGTGACTGGCTCTAAAAACATGGAATTGACGGCTGGAGAGATGACTGATATATTAGTTGGTGGGCAAGGGTTGTTTTGGCTTTGTGTTGGTTTTCCCACGGATGCAAAGTAGTTATTGAAAGTATCTGCAACAGCATAAGGACATTTGATCGTAGAGTTGTTTAGGTCTAAACTGAAATTTTTAACTTGGGTTTTACGAGACTTTTGGGTAATTGTTTTTATGATATCCCACATTTTTTTAGTCTTGTTTTTTGATTGGTCCATTTCTTGTGAGAAGTTGTTCTTCTTTAGCGATTGTACACATCTTTTTAGGATTTTCGAGAAGTTTTTGTAATGGTTTTTTAATGGTTTGCTTTTTGATTGATTTACAAGTATTTTGAGAAGTCTTTTATGTTTAGTGGAAATTTTTACACCTTTTGTAATCCAATTATTTTCTTTTTTTATATTTGTTATTTTTATTCGTTTGAGGGGTATAATTAAATTAATAAGATTTTTTAATTTGGTATCGAATAAATTGTAGTTAGTGTTTACGTCGTTACTCGATTGTAAAATAGATTCCCAATCAATTTTCCTTAATTCTAGTTTAAATGGCATAACGAATTTTGGGTTGTTTATTGGGCGAATATTCTTGTATATTGGCTTTTGTACTTGAGAGTAATGGGAAAAACTGTAAGTTAAGGATCGGTGGTCTGATATGCCTTTATCGTCAACAGATATTGAAAAGTGTTTATTATTCGTAAAAATTAAGTCTATGCTAGAAGAAGATGTACAGGTTTCTCTGGTGGGTTTATTTATAATTTGATGTAAGTTATATTCTAGCATTGCTGTTTCTAGCATTTTGTAGTGTTTTGATTTTACGTTTGCATTTATATTGAAGTCTCCGCCGATGATAATATGTTTTTTGTAGTGGTGTGATTTAAGTTTGTCAAGTAATAGTTCAAGGAAGTTAAAAAATATGTCTATGTTACGGTCGGCTCTATATATGTTAATAAGTAATATGTTCGGTTTTAGCACTACTGCGCAGCATTCGACTACATATTCCACTGATAAGTCGTTTAATTCTCGTTTCTCGGTAAATTGTGTTCCTGTTGGCAGCAAGATAGCGACGCCTCCTCCTCTGCGCTGACGGCGGCAGTATGCTGCGGCAAACTCGTAGCCATCAATATGTACGTAGGGCCGTTGGGTTTCGGTTATCCAGGTTTCAGTTAGGCATACGGCGTCATATTTTTGTTCTTGTAAAAGATTTTCAAGTAGGTGAATCTTGTTTTTCAGACTTTGTACATTTTGGATAATAATATTTGATTTAGTTACGAAAGGAATTATTAGGTATATCTGAATTTCTTTCGAGCATGTTGTTGTCTTTGTTGTTTATATTTATATTAGTGGTATCCTGGTCTTTCGTGTTGTACGGTATCTGGCTGGGTTGTGTTACAGAGTTTTGTTCATTTTGTTCCTTGTCGTTTTCCCTATTGGCGTATATGTGGCCGTTAATTATAAGTTTCTCATTTCTTATAACTGCGTGATGTCCTTCTCTCCGCGCATCGTAAAGCATTTTTCTCAAGACATTATGTTTACGAAGAGCGTCATTTTCTAGATAGTTGCCTATAGCTAATCCCGATCTTAGGAAGAAGTGTTTATTTTGCAGTAAATATTTGGTCATTTTTTTGCTTATTAATTCAATCTTAATCGGTCGACGGTACCCTGCTTTGCCTAGCCTTGTGAGTTCTTCAATATAACCTTCCAAGTTTACATTGAAGGCGTCGTAAAATATATTCAGGATTCGGTCTTGTAGCTGGTCTTCTGTCTCCGAGTCGTGTTCTTCTAATCCGTATAACACTAGCGTTTTATGTTTGTCTTCACTGCAGAGCGATTTTTCGTCTTGATGGTGTTTTTGTATTGTTTTTATTTGGGATTTTAATTGGTTTTGTTCTTCTTCCAAAAGTCTGATTTTGCTTGTTAATTCAGAGATTTCGTTATTCATTTTATTATTCATTTTATTATGTTCTGTTGTTATTGTATCAAATCGGTTTGTTGTTTCTGTATTATACATTTTAATAGCATTTTTTATTTCCTGTTGTATTATTGTCTTTAGTTCACTCTTTATTAAGGTGACAATTTTCTTTTCATTATTTTCGAGTTTATTATCCAGTAGTTCACTGAGCTGTTCTAGGGTTATACCTGATACGCATTTGGGTTCTTGGCTGATGGTAGTTTTGTTATGAGAGATAATTGTATCTCCCAAATAACTCGCCTCAAAGTTCGATAAATCACATATTGAAACGTCGGCGCTGTTTATTCGATCGAGCGATGAATTACTAGTTTGACTGAGAGGTTTCCTAAGTGTTACATTTGGATCTTGAGAAGGTATCAAATTAGTGGATGATCGGATAGGTGTATTAATATTGTTTCCTTTCGGTCGCTTAGCGGTGCACACTGGACATATCCAATCTTTGTAGTTAGTTTTTTTATCAATGTTCGCACATTCTTGATCAAATAACAATCTACATTTGGAGCATGATATGATATGTTCATTTGTTATTTCCTGTTGGCAACCTTCGCAATGTGGCTTCATTTTTATTTTCTGTTCCGTAAACGTATTATAAATTATAATACCGTTTTTGTTCTTATTTTTGTATTTACTATGCACACTTTAGCGTGGACAAATCAATTTTCAAACCACTTTTTTGCTTAATAATCTAAGTTCAAATATTAAAAAAAAAAAAAAAAAAAAAAAAAAAAAAAAAAAACTTTTTTTTTTTTTTTTTTACTATCGTAGTTGGTTGTTATTATTAGAGAAGAGGATAATTTTACCTCTTTCTTACTCTTAATGGTCGGCGAACATCTGATTTCAAGCAAAAAGAGAACGTTTATTAATCGTATACACTATACATATTTAAAACTTCTCTGTAATTAGGTTTTTTATTAACTATACACTGAGAGCATTTTAGCTAGATAGAAGGAGACCGTATCGGTACCACCAACAACGGCATTCCCAAAGAGGGTTGACGTCAGGCAGGCGGCCGGTCATAAAACATAGCCAAAACTTTAGCGGCTTGCCAGATATGCTGCGCTGACCCCAAATAAATTGGGATAAGGGCAGGGGGATGATGATGATACACTGAGAGCATTTCGTAAGTCTTACTATAAGACGCTTGTGCGAGTGTCTCGCACTGACTCTTACTCCCCTGATGCAAAGCGATGGTGTAGCCGAGGATGGAGCACGTAGATCCTGATTGATCGCGTTTAAAATACTTGCCGTGATGATCTGTGGATGGGCGACCATAATTTCATATAAACTGGTATTAAGCATGTTTCTGTTAGATAGTATGCTGATACGGAAAATGCTGACGCAATGTGGGGCGTTCTAGGGAGTAATAATAATAAGTCCTGTCAAGGTTGATGTCTATATTATACTCACTAACTTAGAACTAACGATTACAATATATAGGAAGAAGGCGCGTCACACACTATACTGAAAATATTTATATCCACTGAGGTATCTTCCTGACTCTGGCTTTACTAAAGTTCCAAATATTACTAAACCAGTTTCCAATAAGCCATAAAATAGTGTACCCGCTACTATGTTACTACACTGTATTCCCTCGTATACCTATATATTTTGTTACAAATGTTTTATAGCACCCATTAATTTTATATTTTACAAGCAACGCTCCCGTTTCGTTGTACGGGAGCTTCAACGAAACTACGAGTATATTGACCGTTTAGCGTAAAGTTGTGCCATGACATAAATTTAATGGCACAGCTTTACACTATGTTAATAATTTTACGCATGTTAATAATTTTAAAGACAGATTTAAGGAGCATCTGCTGTATAATCTTTGGACTCGGTGGAGATTGACTGTCATCAGTAATCGGTGGACTTTTGAGTCAAAGATCACGGGAACCTAAACGATCAGGGACTTTTTCTAATCTGTATTTGAAATTAATCGTAATAAATTGTAAAAAGGTTAGGTCACTCTGCCTCGTTAATCTTCACACCTATTACATGGAATTGAATGATTACTGGATCGATGAAATGTGGGTGGATTTATAGTAGACATTTACCTAACAATTTGGGGAATATAGGCGTCATTCTATATAACTATATGCGTAAGTTTAAAATTCGCCCTCCCGTTCAGAGGCCTACGATTTTTCAAGAATTTGGTTCTGCAATTAAAGTAGCTGGTGTAAACATTAAAAAGTTACACTACCGTTTGAATGAAAAGGTCCAATATCAGTCGTTATTTTTTCATGACAAATTATGATAGTTTACGTAACACTTTAAGTAATGGTATCATGATAAATTGATAACAATAATAAGATCTTGTGACCTATTGCTTTGAAAACAATAAAATCTGCTTACGTAGCCGCCAGTATGGTACTGTTGTTCTTCTAAAATCGCGGAATAATATCTTAACTTCGATTACAGGACCTAAGTACTCAGCCCCTTCCTCAGACTTAATCTAATACCGTTAGAAAAAAACAGAATTCTAGTTAACGTATCTAAGCCGGGCCATTAAGCCAAGTGATTTATAACTTAATCTTCTGATAGTACATGATACCGTTCTAGAGGTCTGTATTTTATTGCCTAATTTTGTTGAAAAAACCTAAAATAATACCGTTTTATGGAGCACTATAAATTATTTTGATAAAGTAGAGAAAAATAATTCGTTGTGCTAACCTTATCGATTTCTTGAATTGGTCCCTTATTATCATTCTAATAGGTTTCTTAAGTTACCCGACTATATTTCTTTTATCTTGCTTATATAAATAGCTTTATTTTTCTTTCTTGCGTGTTTAAGTTATTGACTATCTCGATGGTCAGTTCGAAGTACATTGCGTTGAATGTTTTATAATTCGTTTGCTCTTAATAGGTGAGCTAAAACATTTACAAAGATTTACAAAGTGAGTATGATTTTGATGTCCACCAAGTTAGCGAACACGATTGCTGGAAAGTAAATTATAGAATTTTTGATATTGATTGTTAATTGATTTTAGTCATATTACATACACTCAAAAACGTCTTTTTCTAATGGGGGTCGGCAGGAACTATAGAAGGCCACCAGCTACGAAAAGAGTATGTAACTCTTTTTGCTTCATCCACATTCATACATCTGGTCATAGACGAGAGCTGGTTATGAGTACTACGCAGGCAAATATTACTGTTTTGTTAATTCTTACTTATTTGTATTTTTATAAGGAACATTGAAAAAGAGATAAGTTCGAGGCAAATCAAGGAACAAGCGAAGGAATCTGCACAATAACCCTTAATTATCATGTTAACTACCTGTTATTCAACCCTACAGGCCTAAATTTTGAAATTAAGTTAATAATTCAACAGATTAAAAAACGTTGAGCTGCGTTAATTACTAGAAATCTTATTATTTCATCACCAGTCTTTGTAAATAGAAGAGGGGCTCGTAGATAAGTAACAGCCGCACAGCTTGATCGATCGAGGTTAAGCTGTGCAGTCGGTCTGTGGATGGGTGAACATCATATCATACCGAGACGCGTCGTGCCTCGGAGCGCATGTTGAGCCGTTGGTCCCGGTTTATCAAATTTAGATCTATGACAGCCGTTACGGGTAGTCAGAGGCCTGAAAATCTGACAAACAGTCATATCACGAGATATCGTGTTACCCAGTAATTGGGTTGTGGAGGTCAGATAAGCAGTCACTCCATGTAAAATATTGGTATTAAGCTGCATCCAGTTTGGCTGGACGCCAACCCCAATGTACTTAGGAAAACCCTAGGCAGATTCTGTCTTTGTAAATAAAAATAATAACCCAAAGTTCAGAACATCAACATGATTATTCCTAGATATACAAGTAATCAGAAAAACAAAAGGCCACATCAACAAAACTCCACAACAATATAAGAGCAATCTATTAAACGACACTCCACTACACAAACAAGAGGACAAACTTCTATAATAATCTACAGAGAATAATTGAACTTCTAAACAACAATTTTCTGGGCAAAATTTCATAACTTATCACTAAACTGTTAAAGTGCAAAATCCCGTGAAAAGGTTATACGTGTATGCCATTTTGGGAACCGCTCCCTTGGGTGTGATAATAGCCAGTCTGCTAAACGCCTATTTTAGCTCAAGGACGGACCAATTATTATGTAAAATAAAACATGCATGTCCTTCGTCACATATAGTGCCATGATTTCGGATTATTGGCCACCTTGCTCGTTAAATTAAAAATATCGTGAGTTTAAAATAAACTATGAAACTAACTACTAAGTAAGTTTGACTTAAATGATTTTTGTATTGTTGTTATTTTGACGGTTAACGACAAAGAACTCATTATGGGTACATTTGAACAAATACGTATTTTAAGTTAGTTGGAATCGAGCTTAGAAACCGAGAGGTTGTCTTCAAAACAGTGGTCCATATTTCAATGTATTAAACAACTGTAGGTATGTATTCAAAGTTTGTTATTTGCAGGATAGAAAATACAGAAATATTGTAAACTGAGGAGGCGTATTCATTTTGGAAGTAGGATTTTTTCTTTATAATAGCACCAGCTAGTGCACGCGACTTCGTCTGCGTGACAAAATGTAGCCTATGTCCTTCTCCAAGGTCCAATCTATCTCCTTGCCAAATTTCATTACAATCCGTTCAGCCATTTAGTCGAGAAAAGGTAACAAACAAACATACAAACAAACTGAGTTACTTTCGCATTTATAATATTAGTATGGATTACGCCTGTATTCCCCGAAACTGTAGGCAGAAGTGTACATATTTCCCCGATGCTTTATTAAGTCTCACGTTATAATTAAGTGGTGACATAAAACGTATTTGAATAATGCGTTCGAAGGATTCGGTATAGTGGGCAAAGGTTAGGAGAGCTCAGTTGGCAAAGCGCTTGGGTTATTTATCTTGGAGGCGCAAATTTTGGTCAGGACCGTTCTTTTTTTCCACAAAAAATTACGACTTTAGTGTTCGCTACAGATGCTTTTTTTTTTATTATTTAACTAGTTATATACACGCTGATATATGATTAAAACAGGTGAAATAGGAAAGATAAATAAAAAGGTGGCTGCTTATTTCATAAGAAATCTCTTCCAGTAACCATGCGAGACAAGAGATGGAAAAAGAAAGTAGACTTAAGTGTGTAAAGAAGTAAATTAAACTATTGACAGTGTAATAATACCAACTTCTGTATTTGTTAAGGTAATCGCATATGTACGACGTTGTATTATGTGCAAAGCTAGTCATGAAAATTCTCGGGACAGACAAGGGTTTTCTTTTAGAAATTTTTCAGTATTAGCTCGGGGTTTGTGGATGTTAATAGGTTTACCACTTTTGGGACTTAATTACAGCGTGATGATATTGTCCGGAAAGATTTTTTACCAAACATTCCTTATTATTTTGGACTCAATAGATACTGATGTATCAAAGTACATAGTGTATATAAGAAAGACTGCCAGAAAGACTGCGTCAATGGTCTTACGCAACTGCTAAGCATGATGACCTGGGTCGATTCCTATATCGGCAGTGTTATTGAACTTTTCTGTCAGGAAATTGTCAGCCTGAAATTTGGAATTGTGTCCGGTAAATGGCGATAGAGGCAGCACCTATAAGTACATGTGACTGAATAACGGAATTTGTGAAATATGGGTATGCAATTGTGTATACTTCGGCCTTCGGCATACAGACGTGATGATATGTTGTTATAAGAACGTCTGTAAGGTACATTTATGAATAGGAAAATCTTGGTAACATTTTCAAATAGAAATACTTTATGCTTTACTTAAAACAGAAGCTTCTAGAAACATAAAGAATGAAAGGACTCATTAGCAAGCGCTAGACAAGGTACCCAAGGCTACATTGCTTAAAATAAACGTGATATATGCAAAATTTTGCTACCTTCTACAGGCTTTAGTTCTTTCGAAAAACTTGATTAATATTTTCTTAGTTATTGTTAATTACATCATCGCTTATATATCTCCTAACTCGAACTACCTACTTCCAAGTGAATTACACATTTACTAACTGGATCAACGTCGAAGTATATCTTAAAGTAGTACACATTTGTTTTGGCTGTAGAAGTTTATGTCATAATACATAAATAAGCATTACATCTTAATTCCCAAAGGGATAATCAAAGGTGTATAATAATAACAATAATTGAGCGATGTTGTCGATGTCAAAACCATGTCAGAGACCCACGGGATGGTTTACACTCTGACACAAGACCTCACGCTCGGCAGCCGCGCTTGCGACCACCAGACTACCGAGGCAGTTATCTATACATATAATAAAAATATTCTGAGATAAAATATTATTGCGACCTTTATTAACGCAAATAGCACCCAAAACAATGATTGTTAGAATTTTTGTCTGTTTATCTGTTTGTCTGTGGGTTTGTGCACGCTCATCTCAGAAACGGCTTATTCGATTTAGATGTGGTTTTCACTAGTATATTGTGGTAAGCTTCACTTAAGATTTAGTGTTCGTTTCATGTCAATCAGATCATAAAAAAAAATTATGCCAATTTAAAGAATTACGTCGAACATTTGTTAATTATGAATTTGTGTTCATACACGACATGGTGTTAATTTACGACATCCACGCGGACGGAGTCGCAGGCACAACTAGTCTATAATATATAATTATATAGTTATAATTATCAAAGGTGTACTGAGTGTACATAGTCCTCCTCATTGGTTTCGATAACGTCGACCCCAACAGCTATTTGCCTGTCGTGAACCCTAATATGACTCGCTAGGCGAAACTTGGTGTTGAATGACCAGAACAAACAGCATCATCGACACAAAATTAAAGTGAACAAGCGGTTGCGCTGGAGCGATTCTGCTCTCTCGTCCTGCGTCCAGTGGTCCAATTAACTGGCAAAACAGTACGGTAGACAGAGTAACTTATTTTAGAGAATCCCCTTTATATATCCCTTAGTCGCCTCTTACGAGACCCGGCATTCTCGCATCAACGCTCGCCGCGCACGGACGTGTTACTCCGCGTAATTCGCTCGTGTTGTGTCAGTGATCGTTGTCGCTACGCTCTGCCGTAGCATTCTCCGTAGCTGCTCGCTAGCTACGCCACTACAATTCAAAAGTTGCCTCTTTCGAGGCGGCGGCTGATATCTGTCTTTTTCAAAGTACAGTCAAAACGTGTGTTGTGTAAATTCCCCTTCTGGGAAAATCCACAGTTTCGTGGTTCTCGGTGGAAACCTCACGGTGTCAACGAAACCGAGAGGGTGTGGACCCGATACACCCAGCTGAAGCCCCTTCAGGGTTAAGCTACAAATCGGACGGGAGCTAGAACAACCGGCCTTGGGGGATCTCCTAGTCGACTCTAGCTCTGGTTTCCCTTACAGCAACACACCTAGTGTCGGTCGGGTGTGTCTACACCCTTCGCACTAGACTGGTTCAGGGCCCCGTACGCACATTAAGACTGGCGACGGGTAAAAAGCAAGCTTAGGGCTCACCATTAGGTCACTCACCTCCCTGCCTATACCCGGCGGGGAGGGTTACGCATCCCCGGGCTATCCTCCCGGGGAGTTAGGCCTGTTAGGCATATATTATAAAATAGGTAAATAATTTCTTTTTAATATGGACGCGCTTCTCGCGTTCGTTAAAATCTTAGTCAGGGACCCCGACATTCAACGTCGGTACGGTACCCAAATAGCCGACCTGCAGCATGTCAACCCCGCAATAAATTGCGTAGATAGCCCTCTCTCTCCGCCGCCCGCTGAAATAGGTATACCATGCCTCGTATCCTTACCCACCATCGACCCTCTCGTAGAGGCTCCCTCTACTTCGGCCATCGCGCCTCCTACGACCGCCGTCACTGTCTCGGAAGACATGGACGTGTGCGTCAACCCCTCTCCCTGTCTCTCGGATGCCACTGCCTCCGACTCCGAGACTAGCTCGTCCTCTCCCTCCTCCTCCTCCTCCGAAGACGACTACATCCAGGTCGGCAAAGGAGGCAAGAGGAAGAAGGGGAAAACTTCCGCCCCGGCCAGCAAGGCCAAAAAACCTGTAACCTGTTAAGGCCAGGGACGTCTCGTTCCATACATACTCTCTCCCCGAGGAGAAATCTACCAGGGTCGTCATAAGACGCATCCCGAAGGAAATCCCCACAGAGGACATCCTCAGCGACCTTCAGTCGCAGAGAGTCCCAGTATCCCAGGTGCACCGGATGCACCGACCCAGAGGTGGGGCCGCCTACGACATGGTGCTAGTCGTATGCGATCCTACCGAAGGACACCACCCGATCTTCCAGGTCACAGCGATCTGTAGCCTTTCCGGCATCATTATAGAGAAGCCTTATAAAACAGGCGTAATAGGGCAATGTCACCGTTGCCAATTATACGGTCACGCTCAGACCAACTGTTTCGCCACACCTAGATGCGTCAAGTGTCTAGGTGACCACGGCACTGTAGACTGTCCCCGACCCAAAGATCGCGCACTCTGCACCGACCCTCCCAGTTGTGTGCTCTGCGGCGAAGCCGGTCACCCCGCTAACTATCGCGGCTGCCCTAAGGCACCGAAATCAACCTCGCCCAAGCTCGTTAAGCGGGCCAACGCCCGTCAACAAAAGGAAAGCCCTTCGGTGGCAATCCCCTCTTCTCAACTCCCCGCCCGCCTCAGCCCTCAGAGACCCAGTCCGTGGGCTCCCCTCAACAACCTCCAGCAACAACGAGCTTTCCCAGCTCTCAAAACCACCTCTACGCCCACGATCGCAGCCCTAATGGCCTCGCCCATAGCTGCGCCCCCCTCTCTATCGCCTCCGACTAACGCGTCCTTACCGGCTAACGCCGCCGCCTCTCTACCGGTCGTAAACGACGACCTCGCGTTTGACCCCGCGGTCGTCATTCTCAGCACATTCAGCGTATTCTCTTCTGATAACGCTCACGCTATGGCCAGGGACATCATCGCCTGCAAAGGCGACCCTATGAAGCTACTCATGGTGTACAACACCTTTCCCAAGATTACGCAAGCCCTGCGCAATCTAGCTCATAATAAATAAAATATAAAATCTTTAATGGATAATAAGAACCAAAACTAAAGTAACAGACGATATCAGATTGGCCATGGAAAATAAGTTACTAACTGTACTAGTCTTGTTAGACTTTAGTAGTGCCTTTAATTCAGTTGACTTTGACATCCTCTCAGGAATCCTATCCTCTCTTAATATCTCTTCTTCAGCAATTGCTTGGTTTAATTCCTATCTTCGTGGTCGTTCGCAGTCGATCCGCGTTGATGAGGCTTCCTCAGGATGGTGTGATCTTGCTGCGGGCGTTCCGCAAGGTGGCGTCCTTTCTCCGCTTCTCTTCTCCGTTTTTATTAACGCCATCACAAATGTTATATCTTCTCATTATCATCTCTACGCAGATGACCTGCAGCTATATCGTCACTTTAAGGTTGGCAAAATTGACGAAGCTATTGGTGCCATCAATAATGATTTGGAAAACATTAGTAAATGGGCTAAATCTTTTGGGTTGCTTGTAAATCCAGCAAAATCACAAGCTATTATTATTGGTGGTAGATACATGATTAATAAGCTAGATCTCAGCTCACTCCCACCAATTGTGTATGATTCCGTCTCCATCTCGTACTTGAAAAGTGTAAAGAATCTAGGAGTTCTCATAGATCCTAACCTCTCTTGGAATGTTCACATTGCGGCGGTGAGCAGGAGGGTATTTTGCTCTTTTCATTCTCTCAAACGTCTTCAAAAGTTTTTACCTCTTCATACAAAGATTACTCTTGCCCAATCTCTTCTACTTCCTCTCTTAGATTATGCAGATGTCTGTTTCCTTGATGCCACAGAGGAAAACTTAAATAAACTTGAACGCTTGCAGAATCTGTGTATCCGCTTCATATTTGGTCTTCGAAAATACGATCATGTATCGGAATTTCGAGCTATATTGAAGTGGCTACCGATTCGACGGCGTCGAGACTCTCATATCCTTTTCCTTCTTTTTTCTATTCTTCATAATCCGCACTCTCCTGTTTATCTTCGTGAACGCTTCGAGTACCTTATTCCGAGAGGTCAGCCCTGTCGCTTAGTTTCCTCACTTCTACTTCGAACTCCTGGTCACAGCTCAAGTCGTTACGACGGCTCTTTCACAATTCGTGCTGTGCGTTTATGGAACTCTCTTCCTCACTCTATTCGCGCCAGCCCTTCTCCTTATATCTTTAAGAAAAGAGTTAAGGAACATTTCCTGTCTTCATGATATATATATATATATTTAAATATATATTTGTATATATATATATATAATATTATATTTAAGTAATTGGATTTTATTATTGTACACTTAACTTTCCCACTCTAATGTCTTCTTAATTTCTTTTTCATCCAAAAGGTTTGCTGGAAGAAAACTCATTCTGAGTTAAGCTCGCCTTTGTACATTATTATCATAATTGTATTTGTGTATGTTCCTTGATTTGTGTGCAATAAAGAATATATAAGAACCTATGTAGAACCAAACCGCGCTCCCTAAAAATAGGTTTCTTCAACGCTAACGGCATCACCAAACAACGCGACGAAATAACTACGTTCCTCCGCGACCAACAATTAGACGTTCTCCTCGTACAGGAAACGTTCTTAAAACCTCACCGTCGGGACCCGAATATCGCCAACTACCGTATAGTTAGGAACGATAGAACTAGATGTCACATGGGCGGCACCCTTATTTATTACCGCAAAACGCTCCACTGCATCCCGTTAGACCCACCTCCTCTCTCACTTTTCGAGGTATCGATCTGTCGGCTAGCCATGACCGGTCACCAACCCATCACTATCGTCTCTTCCTACATCCCTCCCGCCGCCACCGATGTGGGGGAAAAACGCGAAATCCTATCCCACGACCTTACTGCCCTCCTCGGCTTGAGTGACTCCGTTATCATAGCGGGCGATCTCAATGCCAAACATCCCGCTTGGAACAGTAATACGACGACCGCGAGAGGCAGGCAACTGTTCGGCCTGTGTGCCACTCTCAACTTCGACATTATTGCTCCGATGCATCCCACCCACTATCCGCACAACACCGCGCACCTTCCCGATATTCTCGATGTGGCGCTTCTAAAGAACGTAAACCTTCGTTTACAGTCTATAGAGACGCTACACGAGCTCAACTCCGACCATCGTCCCGTGATCATGGCACTGGCACCTCGCTCGGGGCCCTCTGATCCTTCCCGACCCCCTCCCACCCAAACGATCACGGACTGGAAGAGAGTAAGCGAAAGCCTACAATCGACCAGCTCTCCGCACTTAGACTCTATTCCCGACGTCATCGCCTCGGTCACTGACACTACGAATGCGATCGATTCGTTCACCGGTCACGTACAATCCGTTTTGAACAGTTGTTCACGGGAAGTTCCATTGATGGACAACCATCACTGGAAACTACCGGCGGACGTACGCGAACTGGTAACGGAAAAGAACGCATCCGTACGTGCCTACAGCGCGTTTCCCTGCGACGCGAACAAAGCTCACATGCGCTATTTACAGCGTGCTGTAAAGAAACGCATCGATGAGCAGCGTAACGCGCACTGGGATAAGACGCTGAGCGACTTAGAGCCCACTCACCAAGCATTCTGGCAGCTTCAAAGGAGACTCCAATCCGATGGAGTGGCCACCATGCCCCCTCTCATCCGCCCCGATAAGAGCATAGCCTTCGACGACATCGAAAAGTGCCTGGCCGACAGTCTAGAAGCGCAATGCACTCCTAGCACCCAACCGGTCGACCGAGCGCACCTCCTCAAGGTAGACGCAGAAGTAGAACGCAGAGCCTCACTCCCGCCGTTCGAAGACCCCGACGACCCCCTGCCCCCCGTCACTCCCGACGAGGTGCAAGAGGTCATTAAAAATCTCAAACCCCGCAAAGCCCCCGGCATAGACGGCATCACTAATAAAGTCATGAAACTTCTCCCCGCCCCGTTCATTATACTCATGACCGCCATCTTCAATGGCGCCATGAGTCACAACGTCTTCCCTCAATCGTGGAAAGAAGCCACCGTCATAGGTATCCCTAAGCCGGGAAAACCCGCGAACGAACCCACCAGCTACCGACCGATCAGCCTCCTCAACGTACTCTGTAAAATCTACGAGAAGCTTATTTATAAGCGACTCAAGGACTTTGCCGATGCGAAGAGCCTCATCCCCAACGAACAGTTCGGTTTTCGTACCCAACACTCGTGCGTACAACAGGTCCACCGCATCGTCGAGCACATAAGCGCCGGTTTTCAGCGCGGCACGATGACAGGCGCGCTCTTTTTCGACATAGCGAAGGCTTTCGACAAAGTCTGGCACAACGGCTTATTATACAAGCTGTACCAACTCGGCGTGCCCGACCGTCTCGTGCTCATCCTACGGGACTTTCTCTCGAATCGCACTTTCCGCTATCGCATAGAGGGCGCACTATCCGCCCCCCACTCTATCCGCGCCGGTGTCCCCCAGGGCTCCGTGCTCTCGCCCCTCCTGTTCACGCTCTTCACTAGCGACATCCCCAAAAATAGACAGGCAAAGTTAGCTCTCTTCGCAGACGACACTGCCATTTTTTACTCCGGTATCGTGCGCGACCGTATAGCTAGCACTCTCCAAACTTCCGCCAACGTACTAGGCGCTTGGTTCAGGAAATGGAGAATAGAAGTCAACCCCGATAAGAGTCAAGCCGTACTCTTCGCGAAAAAGCGTAGGATCAGACCCCCCGACCCCAAACCGATAACCATGTTCGGCAAGCCGATCCCTTGGGAGAAGCAAGCCAAGTACTTAGGAGGCATCCTAGATAGACACTTGACCTTCGGTGAGCACATAAGGACGGTGCGCTCGCGCGCCGCCTTCGCTCTGGGTAGGCTTCACTTTATTATGAACGCACGCAGCAGATTGTCCCTTAAGTGCAAACTGCGCATTTACACCACGTGCATACGCCCCATCATGACCTACGCCTGCGTAGTGTTCCCACACGCGAAATCTTACCGCCTCCATAAGATGCAGACCCTCCAAAACCGTGCCTTACGTAAGGTCACGGGAGCCCCCTTCTACGTTAGAAACGAAAACCTCCATCTCGACCTTAAAATTCCCACTATCCAACAGTTTATAAAACGCATTTGCAAGCGTTATTTCGAATCTGCTGAAAAGCACCCCAACCCTCTTATCGCGGCTGCCGCCCGATACACCCCCTCCCAGATAAGTAGAATTCGCCGTCCTAGGCATTCACTATTGTACCCCGATGACGCTATAACCCTGCTCCAAGAGAGCCGTAGGGCCACCAGCACAGTACACAAACACAGACCGCCGTCATTTAGGCCTCGCCGCCGAGGCCCGTCGCGACGTCCCCGTAATGCACCTAATGCATCACCTCCCCGACCCTTGCTCGTGCCAGCCCGCGTAGCCGCTGAGCCTGTAGCTTTAAATTCCCCTGATAATAATAATTATGATAATCCTTGTTCGATCCAGCCAGTCCCTTGCTGTCCTCCCTCAAGCGACGCCCTAAGCCGAGGCTCGTACCCCGCAGGGGGTGCCCTTAGCGTTGTCACTTTAGAATAGAATTAATTTAGTCGTATGCCCCTGGCTGGAGGCCTTAATAATAGTTTATTATTAGGGCATCCACAGGAAAGTCCGGTTAAGCAGTCGACAACCTCCTAGGTTGACCTGCGAGATGCCATTACCAAAAAAAAAAAAAAAATCTTACGAGACCCATGGATCTTAGTGTGGTGCCGGAAAAGAATAGATCACCCCATTATTGGGACAGAACAGCTGATAATTAGTCTCTGAGATATGATCATTAGGCGGCCGGAAATTATTAGAAAAAAAAAAAGTTTATCGATTGACGAAATAACAAGAACGACAAGTCTCTACACACAAGGGCACAGTTCTAAACTCTGGTCTGCTACTAAGAATTTTCTAACAGAAAAACCTCACAATTTACCCGACCCGGAAATCAAATCCCGATCCTCAAACTCAGTAGCCGCGCTTGCTTCCACTTGAGCAATGAAGCGGTTTTCAAAAAAAAAGTTAATCGTGAAAATAAATGTTGCGTAGTGAGCTGTAAAGTTATACATTTTTGTGGAAAGACGTTTAATATGTACAGGATTCGAACCTGCGCTTCCCGGATAATTAATTAAGAAAGAAGTTAACTGTGCATTAAAAAATACATCTTTATTGCACAAAAATGTTAGCGTTCCCAAAAATTCTACAATCACATACACAATATTCACGTAGTTGATTTATTTAGATCGCATCAGACACTAAGTGGATGCCAACTGATATAGGAACAGCACAATATAGAACAAAACACTGCAGACAGGAAAAGCCTATTTAAACTAGTGCGGTTGGTCACCAGCTGGTGTTTAGGATATAGGTTACTGGAAGTGCTATTTAATTTATTCAGAATATTCGTATAAGGATAGGCTGTTTATATTTAATCGTAATTGCAGTTTTATTTACTGTGTTTTTCGGAGATTTACCTGGTATCATTATCATTAAGTACAAGCGCGATAACTGAGCATGAGGTCTCGGGTTCGATTCCAGGGTCGGGCAAAATATTATTGAGTTTTTCTGTTAGGTGGTGGTGTACCAATTGTCAGTAAAAATTTACTATTTTAAACGTTATTACAATATTTATTTATTCAAATGACTGATATCTTATTGCTATCAGACAAGTCCTTAGACAATAAGCGACAAAGATTATAAAATTATTGTTATGTATTACTTATATTAAAAGGTAGGTAGAAACTTGTAGAAATAATATGTCCCTTCTATTAAAATAAAACCACTGATCACCACATCCAGTAAACCTAGTTCTGAAACGAAACAATGCCCGTGCGCCGGACGCGTTGTAATATTTAATTTCCTTTGATATTTCGTCCAATCGAAACTTATTGTTAAATGGCGGGAAAACCATAAAAACGCCGCCATTTTAAGTGGCATGTGTGTGTTATTATAATGATTTATTGCCAACGTAAAATATTGTGGGTTGATAAATGGCCTAGATTAAAGGCTATTAATATCGTGTCGTCAAAATATAAGTTTCCTTTGAAGTTGATTTGGGGTCGTTATTTTATAACAGGTCGCGTTGATATTAGTTCCGGACCAGAAATCTGGGTTTTGATATGCCATACGTTCAGTTTAATTAAGGATCGCTCTATTTTGGGTCGAAATACCGGGTTTGCCCGTAACTTTGAAGGATTACTTGCAAAGCAGTAATGAAATACATATAATTATTAGACATTGTATGCTCGTATTTCTTAGATTTGAGAATTGTTTGTATAAAGGTTATGTCATTTAAGAACATTATCTTGTTATAGAAAACAAGAATTTATAATGTTATAGTTTAGAAATATTATTAGTTATTTTGGTAATCTCTATTCACTAAGAGTTAAGAAATACATAACTCACCTAGCTTCAAGTAAATAACGCAATTATGCATGATAATAAACTATAACATCATCAGATGATATAAAGACTAAACGCGAGCGTTGAATAAAAAATCCTTTTCAACATCTCGTCCCGGACAGCATGTTTAAAATTCGTACATCACTGCTTACAATAAAACTCAAAGTAGATCCATTCTCCAAAGCCCGTATTGAATCCAGGTAGAGCGAAAACGTTGAGTTTTTCACTCCTAGTTCACAATTTCCATACCGGACAATAAGTTTTAAACTGAGCGCGTAAAACATTTTAAACGAACATTGAAAAATAATTTAACTTATTCTGTGGAACAGTTGAGCGTTTTTTAGAGTGAAATACAAAATTCTGCTTTTTTTTTGCTTACCAGTTGAAAATAGAGCTTTACAGCTCTGTTGCTTCATGAGTGTAGATAAAAGATGGAATAATTATACCAAAAATGTTGGAAGTTGGTATTTACGAGAATTTGTTAAAGAACATTTACGATGTTGAACCATCGTGTGTTTTACCCACTAAAATTATGTTTTGGGATAGAACATTTATTTTAATAATTGCCTCATACTATGCATTTTGACATTTCATGTCCTCTGTGGTGCTTGCATCATTACACAGCTCTTAAACAGTCAAATTTAGGTCATAAATACAGTTTTGGCCCTCACTCGCTTTATAGTCAACTCAGATACTACGTCAGTCACAAAATTTTTGAAGAGAGCTTAATTGAAATTGAAAAGTACGATATCAGCATCCTCATATCAGCCATAGGACATCCACGGCTGAACATAGCCTCCCCTATAAATTTCCAATAGGACCGGTTATAACCCTACGGCTCCATCGGCCATCAGTTCTGTGCGCTATGTCCCTGCCCAACTTCAACTTGCTAATCCATTGGGTAATGTCGGTAACTTTGGTTTGTCCACCTCCTCATTCCTGATTCGACGTCGCAGAAAGACTCCAAACATAGCCCTCTTCATAGCTCGATGGGCTATTTAGAGCTTCAGCGGTAAGGCCCATAGTAAGAGACAAAGTGGTATCTTACAATGGGTGGTATCTTATAGCTGTGGAGGCTTGTTATAAGCAACTAGTTTATATATTTTTAATACCATACCCTTTACTTCCTCAAAGAAAATTACAATTTATACTGGTCTGAACATAGGTATTATATTAATTGGATCTACGTTCATACTTTACTTTAACCTTTCAGTCATCGATTTTTCAAGGGTCAGACGTATTCAGGACACTGCAATATAAATATTAACGTCAAATGTCTATAAGTAGGCTAGGGTCTTGTTGTTAAGAACCCGATTTTGCCAAATATAATATTGATTGGGTTCGATGTTAATAAAAGACTTTAGGTACTAGACCTAAGGTCTGTTCTTGATGTCTTGTTTTATGTGGAAAGTGTTACTGTAGTATCAGCTGTGATCCCGGAGCGATTTTTATTATTTTTTAACTAGATGGTGCCAGCGGCTTCGGGTCATCGACAAAAGATACTTTATGTAGTATTCCAAGGTCTATCTCAATGTAAATTTTTTAAATTTGGTTCATTTGTTTAAGCGAAAATGTAAAAAAACAAACGTACAAACAGGGTAACTTTCGCATTTATATAATTATTTAAGTTTGTATTAACCGAACAGACGGATCGCCTGATGGTAAGCTATTACCGTCGCCCATGAACACACCAGAGGAGTCGCAAGTGCGTTGCCGGCCTTTTAAAGGGTTTGGGCCTCTGGTACCCTCACTCACTCGGCAAAACACAAAGCAAGCGTTTTCTGTGAGGCCGTGGTATCACTCCGGTTGAGCCGGCCCACTTGTGCCGAAGCATGGCTCTCCCACGATAAAAATATATCCGCAATCGGGGAAAACCTGTATCCCCTGGAAAGGTGACGTCACTGTAAGACTTATTTAGAGGTGGTGCAATTGCTTAGTTGAAAGAGCACTTGAAGTCTGTTGTAATATGTCGAAGGCAGAATGGCACAAGATAACACAAACGGATTGCCTTCACGTTGGCACTGAACGACCGAAGAACGGAAATGTAATTAATTAAAACTACCGAAGCGACACAGCCACACGTACCCACATAATCTAATTTTTAAGCAAAATTTGTTAAATATTCCGGTGAATTTTCTTAAACATAAAAATTATAATTGAATGATATAGGTAGGTTACGCTACCTATGTCACCAAGTGCATTATTAAATGTACTCGTACTATTTAGGAATAACATAATAAGATGGAAACAGATTCACAAAAAAAAAATCAGTTAAGAGACAAGAATCAGACAATACTTTCAGACATAATTGCCTTGTGGCCCCAAGCACCATTGCCAAGCATGAGGTCTCGGATTCGATTCTCGGGTTGGGCAAAGTGTTATTGAATTTTTCTGCCAGTAAATTCTCAGTAGCAGCTCGGAGTTTGGAATTATGCCCAGTAGATGGCAATAGGCTTACCATATATTACATGGAACTTAATAACAGCATTGGTGAAATGTTGGTATATAACTGTGTACACTTCTGCCTACACTTTCGGGGAATATAGGCGTGATGCTATGCAATCTTATAGTTGGCATTATCAACCCGTATCTATCTCATTGGAACGCCAAGCAGAAAAAGTACAAAATTAAAGTAAAGAATACATCCAATTTTTTTTTATTGTTTTTCTCTGAAACCATTTACCTAACTATGGGGAGTACAAAATAGAACAATCTTGTCATCAAATAAACGTAGAAAATACAAGAAGTCATTCCACATTAACCAGTACTTCATTCGGTTCAGTTTCGATACGTAATAATCGACTTATGTCGTTGACAGTACAAGTTGTTTACCGTGTCCATTAAGTCTAGATTTCCTCGCTATGTTTTCTTTCATCTTAAGTCTGTGATGTCTTAGATTAAGAAATTCTAAATGACATTGGAATGGTCACATTTGTACATGATAAGTCTGAAACTCATAACCCGTTGCGACCTTCTACTTTTACAAAAACCAAACAGTTGGAGAATACTTTAAAACGTTTTATTGTGTTCCGGCCCATAATACGAGTAAGTCCCTATACTTTATGATTAGTATATGTGTTAAATTAACGCCTACAAATTATAATTACGAGTGTAATAAGGACACACCATGTTGGCCACTGACATAGTCCTGTCGCAACAAATTGGCTGAATTAGGAAATATTGCCAGTTTATCATATTGAACATTATTGTTTTAATTAAAACGATACATAATACTGTTGGTACGTGTTTTGTATAGTAAATGCTAATTAATGTTAATTAATTCTATGATACGGGCGTGTTTCGTTTCTTATTGTTTCGAGAAGGCGTGCTGGATTCTTGAATTGGTCGCAGTTGTTATTATGAAGAGTAAATACATCAAAATGATATAGACAAAGATTCTAAAGTAAACAAACTAAAACTAAATCAGAGAATCGTTATAGCTTACTTACAGCCATTATATGAGTGAGAGATAATGAATTAATATATGACAAAGTAAAAATCAGACACGTCGAACAAAAATTTCCAAATATTTTTATGTGGCATTTAATTAGACGTCCAACTCGATTTCTATGGAAATTTTGTGTTGTTAATTTTAAACTCGTCCAAGAATTCAAGATACTTCTCTTCTTTGGTCAAAATTCAGGATGGATAAAAACTTCTATTTAAAGAAAAAAATTGCATTTATTCTGACCTTAGCATTTTGTCAAGGTCAGAGTCGAGTAATTCCTCTTAATAAAAATATCTGGAATTTTCTTTTTTATGAACTCAAAGCCTCATTATTTCTATTATATTCATATCATATCATCACGCTATTCGATTCACTATAGAAGAGACAATGAATACAAAAGATTTCAACAAACAAACCCGAGGAGAACTATCATTTCGACCTTAATAAAAATATACGAAGTGGTCCATTTAAGCCGACCTTCCCCTCAAGGGCGGAATGTTCCTATTGTTATGTGGGGAGCACGGCGATTTACGAGATATGCCAACGGTCTGGAAGGGTAGAATGGGGACACTACGGGAAGGAGGATTGATTGCTGACCCGCTTTTGAAAGATTACGAATGTTTTTCGTCACCGAATCTTGAATAAATCTGCGTTGGTCCTATCCGGAATTGAGGAAATGGAACCTTTTTTATAGGGGCTAGTTTTGTAGAAGCTTTTCAAAGTAAACGGAAGTTTGACATAGTTTTTATGTTGATTCTGGTGTACTGGAATAAATAGCGGAGCAGACGCTTGATTCTTTACACCAGTACACACACACATTGATTGAGAATTTAAGGGGAAGTAAGGGGGCTCACTCAGTACCACCATCTATATTTTTTGGTTGATTTTGTTTATGGCGTTAGAAGGTACATCATAAAAATTTTAGTGTTGTATTGTCATGAATCTTGACATGTTTGTACCGGCTTCTGCTGTCTCTGTTAAAAGTATCCTCTGAGAAACTACTATCTACTAACTTAAGTATACAAATATTTGACGTTGTTACAGTATTAATTTTAATTCTGGTGACGTAGGGGTGTACCTTATTGAACATCATGCCTGTATTCCCCGAGGTTTGGCAAAGGTACAATGTGTTTCATGTAATAGTTGGCGTGTCTATGGCATCTATCGGGCATACTCAAACAGATACTTGTCTCCTAGGTACTGAGAAAGTTTCTTTAAATAAGAACCCACTGATACGAAAACCCAACAACGCTTTACCGTACACGACAATCGTACTCAGGACTTCACGCTCAGCAGCGGTGACTGCTACCGCTAGAGCTATAACGCAGTCTAAAGATAAAAGGGTATTTAGAACAATTAAGAATTCTTTAACTTTAATTGCAAGAGTGACTTATGTGGTTTTGATGTGGATCCGATGGTTTGGATACTTGACAGAAAAGGGCTTTTCCACAACTCAGTCTAAAAGCCTCTTACAACTAACTAAAAACATTATAATGTATGTGTTATTATCATAATTTCTCTCGTACTAAGCAGTACCTGAAAATAGTTTGTGAAGTATTCAAATTTAAAGTTGTTCAGGGTTTGAATTTTGGGTAACCATCTACCTTGCCTTTCCTCAATTACATTGGGGTCGGCTAGTTAAACATTCAATATTAAGCTTGGTTTTACCTTAATTATTGTCTATGCGGCTATTACTAAGCGACAAACATCTCTACTTAATAGTTTGACAGTCCCTAACCAAATAATTTAAAAATTGAATTACGTAAATTATATTACCTAATAACTGCCTCGTAATCCAACTGTGGCTCCAAGCGTGAATGCTGAGGGCCTCCAAGCGGCAGGTCTTAAACGCTAGAATCGAACGACCTGTCTCTGCTAGCAGAAGTGAGGGCTATGCTGGCGGAGAGAGAGAACTGGAGACAAGAGGTCTCCTTCTGTGAAACTGTTATGGTCCAGAAGGAGGCCGCCGAGCGATATCGTGGGAGGAACGATCCGGCTCGGAAGAAAAGGCTTCAAGTAGGCAACCGCCTCGGCGCCTAACAGCTGAAACCCGCATGCATGACTTATAGCAGGTGGGCCTTTGGGTTCACGGGTGCGAGGAGAGTGGACTCTGTGCCCCAATCAAGTTACCCCGAAACTCGTGCCACCGTCTGGCACAGATATCACGTGCTGCGGTGCACAGTGAGGCTCAGGGGGACCCCTTTACAGTCTCCCCAGGCATGTGCCCTAATAGGCGTTGCACAGGGAGGGTTCTAGAGCTGGTCTCTTAAAAGGAACCAGCGCCCCCCTTTCATGTGCAGATGGTAACCATTGGGATGTTGTTAGTGAGGTAACAATCCCAACTCCCCGGTCTTATCCCCAAAGGCCAGGCTCCTTTTTGAAGTTTTCACCCGACAACAAAAAAAAAAACAGAATTTTTTGGCATTAATTGTCTTCAAATACTTTTCCGGCTTCCGATCAACGACCACCTATCATAATGAGTACCTATGATGAAACCAGAATTTTAATGCACTCATATTTTGATAAACACAATGTTATATCGCAAATCCTATTAATATTCTCAAGTGGTTGTACAAACGTTAATGGATTCCTAACAAGTGTATTAATATAACAATTAATTGTAACAAGTTAATTAACTAAGGGCTGTTACCAATTATGTTGCCGACGTATCGAGCCGTGAAATATCAGAGTTATAGTACTTGTGTTATTTTCGTTATTGTGGAGTGAAATAGTTTCGGCTTTGTATTCAAATCCTTACAAAATATGGTAGGTTAGAGATTAAGTTTGAGATTTATAACGTTTTTTATACTTATTTTCGTATACTGTTAAAAGGGGCACAGTTTTCTTTATTTATCTCTCAATCAGGTGGGTAATATAAATCTGAGTTTGCTATCGAAACTTTTCTTGCGTGATGCAGGATTCCTGAACGTTGTCTTAGCATTTAATTTTATTGAGTATACTTAAAATGTGTAGTATTTATGTAACACCATATGCTACTGTTATCATTGACGTAGCTTAAAGACTATAATTTGGAGAAACCTTTGCTTAATTTGAGTAATTTGATTACTGACAGCTATAGAAAGGTTCTAGTAAAAGTAGTTGGAACACTCGTTAGTACGAAAGCATTTCGTTAGACTATAATTATAACATTAATGAATGCCTCATTAAAAATATTTTTATATGTAAATGTTGCTGTGATTTTTCCGAGCAGGAATTCCATAACTAAATGTAAGTTGACGTTGAAAATATTAACATGGTAAAATGGCTTTACCTGGCATATAAAGTCACTTAGATTAAATTCTGCTTTTTATCTTGTGGTTGATGAACAACCTAGTATCCGAGTTTAACTACTTGGATATCGTGATTTCCTTTGTCAGTAGTACCTAGCTTAGTTTGAAATTGTGCCCGGTAAGATCACCACCTCTACGGGACTTAATAACAGCATTAAATCACCCGTAGGTCTAATATGGCTACACCATCGAGAACATTTCACAGGTTTGCTGGTTTCCTCACGATGTTTTCATTCAGCGTCTTAAGCAAGTTATATTTAATTTCTAATACGTACCTACATGACTTCGAAGAGTTAGTGGCGTGTACCTTAGGTTTGAACGTGTAAATTGTGACCTGTAAATCCAACAGTTTTAAAAACACACTATCACTGCTATTAAATTAATGAAAGTATGCTATGTAAATCTCAATTTCAGATTTTTATAAAAATAAAAAAATATATAAAAACACATGTTTCCAAGTGTTCCATAGGATGCAAATCTCAAAATTAATGCGAAAATCCCGCAAAGCAAAAAAGGAAAAAAAGGAAATCGTTCTAAATGAAAACTCTCTGAAGTAATAAAGAGGGGTAGGCAGTGAGGTATTTGATGAAATGAACAATAATAAAGGGAAGAGAAGAGAGGACGACAAAATTGTGCGGAATCCCACTTGCCGACGGAATTTTAGGGAGTTTTACCTACCTTTTTAATCCATTAGCATCGTTTGGAAGGTGAAAATATTTTAAATTAGGACATTAGGACTGATAAGTGAATATTCAGTGTAAAATTTTATTGTTTGGAAAACGTTGGTTCTTACTTTTTACGAGGACTGGAATTGTTTTATATATCTCTTGCTTTTTTATGAAATTTTTGTAATTGCTGAGCGAAACCTGTTTTTTGCCTCTGTTTTGCCAATGGTGCTTATATGGCTTAATTCGTTTTTTACTATTTTACAAGTGTTATACACTACGCTGAAATTATTCATATATGTCATCAGCCAAAATCTCTTGTTCCATTATCTGTATGTATATTGTGTCCTTATACTTCTTCTCCATCTTCTTTTGTTTGGTAAGGTTTCGAAAACACTCCTTCTATGTTCTCTCAAACCTTTCTATTCTATACTATTGCAAATGATTACTTTTCCGAACAATTTCTCTAAGCTAGATTGTATTATTGACTAACACTGCTAAGCATGAGCAGCTCGGACAGAGTTATTGTTTTTTTTTGTGTTAAAAAGTTTTCATACGCAGCCCGGAGTTTAGAGCCCGGTAGATGGGAATAGGCTCATTATATATTGCGACTTAATAACCACCTTATCTTAATCTTTTGTTTGATCTACTATTCCGCAAACACGTACAAACCTTTATGCTTACCTAAAACGTATAAATGGTAATGACCTTGACTTTACGAAAGATAATCTTAGTCCCATCTGTTTGGCAGACATGACTATCCAACCATTCCTAGCTATTTTCCTCAACAACCATTTCATGAGATGCATAAATCAATGAAATTACTTCCTTTACCTTACAACCATCTGACTACATATCAACAAAATAAACAGTTAACTAGCGTGAACTATTAACACTGCAGTAAAACAGTTTCAAGAGCCAAGATCTAAGACCACAGTTTAACCTCGACTTGCTCTTTGGTCGTCCGGCATACATTATGCAGTTTATGAGCAATGAGTAACGGCTGCATTAGTAGCGTGAAGGCAATTTATTTTAGGTGCATAAGCATGTGCACGATGATAAGTTGTCTACTTCCCAAAGAGATATTGTAGAATTCGTGTTTTTGTTCATTTGACAACAAGGATTGAATGTGTCTTCGGTCAGATAGGCAGTGGCTCCATGTAAAATACTGGTATTAACCTGTATCCGTTTATCCCAATGTAATTGGTCATTAAAAATTAAAATTTAATGTTTTTCGAAGGCACGGACACCTTTACGTGATATCTTATGAAAAACAACTAGGGAAATTGTGGTCGAAAACCGCAGACCAACTGCGCTAAGGGTAGCTTAACCTCGATAATTCTTTCTATACAGCCGTTACTTAGCCATAGACTCCACTTCTACCTTATTGTAGTAACCTAAATCAGTCTATTAACATTTCCAGAATTTCAGATTATATTCTGTTTCTCTTTGTCAATACATATTGTCTGTTCACGACAGATTTATTTCTAAAGGGATTGTTCTTATTATTCACTTAGTGAAGGTCCTTTTTATCTTTTACCATTATCATCTATTTTGGTCCTGAGATCTCTTATTTCCACTGACCTGGTTACACGAGTAAACATAAATTGAATTCTAGTTTATCTCTTTAATTCTGGTCTTGGTTTATTAAATTCGATTTGTTGATGAACAACTCGCGGAAGAAATGATTTTCCGATGAGATATCTTCCACACCGAGGAATGTAATCACTGGATTGAGTTAAAAGTATTACGGATTTTAAGCAAATTGAAAGTTGTGAAAGTTTAAATGGATGAGATTTCGTTAATGAAAATAAAATGGTATTCTTATTTTTTCTTGGCTATTTATCGATTTTATGCAGTGGAGATAGTGGCCGTTATGTTTATGAATTAAATTTCTACATTTGTTTGTTTATAAATTCGGCTGCCTTTGATTTATTTTGTATTGTTATTATAGAGTTTAGTTTGTAGCTAGTTTTAAGCGTTCCAATCGTTCAGTTTATGGAACGTTTGATATGATCAATCTATGAATAGGTAAACGGTCGGGACACTTCCATGTGAGCATCTCTGGTTTAAGACATTTATTTCTCATAATAATACAATTATTAATTTATCTGAGAAACACAAGTTTACATTATATAATAACAAAAATCTAAGTGGACTAAGTTATTATCTTTCAAAGTATTTTTTTTTTATATCTAAAATCGAGATATCGAATTCGAGGCAGCCATCACTACCACTGTGATATCTACCAATAATTTTTAAGCAGTAAATTTTGGATTAATTTGTTATATATTTGTATTTAGTTCGTTGTTAATAAGATATAGTGTTACATCTCCATTTGGAATCTGCAATCCAAATAAGTATTGAGAAATTTAGACGTTACTTTTTAGGTCATATCTCAATAACAGTTAATTAAGTATTTACAAAACATGTATTTACATTAATATTATTTGCTCAATGAGTTTGACAAGTAACTTATGATCATAAAAAAACCCGATAAATAATATTTTTGTGAAGGTAAAGGTAAAAGTTTACCTAAGAAAACAACATCGCACATGAAAGACCCTGTTTACCTAATGATTAATGATTCGGAAGGGACCAATAAATAAGAACTGTTTCATCGTACAGATGTAGTCATTACAAATATAATTATTAACTTCAGCAAATAAACAAACTCTGTTACGCTTCAAAAGACTAGGAATGAGCGAGGTAAAGAGAGGGTATATCGATATCGAGTTTTTCTATATGTATGTTTATTTTGATTTTGTGCTGTTGCAAAGTAAGAGAGACAGGCATTATAGTGATCTAAGTTGAATTTTGCATTCGATATATTATTTTATTGAAGAATTTTTATATCATCATCATTATTTGGATAAATTTATTGGTGACAAAAATGCACACTGTTGCACACTCTCATTTCACCAATGTTATTAGGTTTTGTATTATAAAATTCTCAATAGCAGCCCGGAATTTTCAATTGTGCCTAAATGATAACAGACTTACCACCTACATTGGATTTTATCACGGCGTAGATTAAATGTGGATGTTCATTAAACAGCTTAGTCATTTGGAAATATAAAGTATGATGTCTGTGTTTTTTTAAATCATTACCCTTCCTTTTGGCTTTGCCGTAGTCGGGTAATAAGATATTGAGCCAAAATCCCTCCAGATTTGCAAACTCAATAAATTGAGATCGTATGAAAAACTTTTCCTATAATATTTTACTGACAATCTGATCTTCCTTTCTCCAGAGAAATCGTTGGATCCATCCATTATCGATATCTCTGTCTACAACGTACAACCCTTCGATAAGGAAAGGTTCAGTAAAAATTCTCAAAGCGAATATAAACATGAAGATATATCAAAACTGTAAAGGGATATTTTAGTGTCGCAACGGAACTGTGATAATATTTTGTTGTACGGTCTTTTGGTTAATATTTTATTAGGTAGTTCAAAAATAACAAAATATTCTGAATTGAAAATAGGTTTATAGACATAAGTAGCTAGATGATGGGCTAAATCAATGAAAATACTTTAGATTTTTAACAGCAATAAAGTACAGTGTTCAAAAACTCAGTATAAAATAGATAACAAAACCATACCCACAAAAACAAACTCCTGTAACCAACATAATAACAAACAAATCACTATATTTGCTAACGATAACACCAATACGATTATTAAATACCATTTGGGAACCATAAAAACGTCAAACAGCGTTACGGTGTGATAGCGTGCGATGCAAATGTTCCGGGTCACGCAGAATGGTGGGTTTTATCCACTTTTACACCACAGTATAATAATGCTTGTGATTAATATTAGGATATTGGATAAGCGGGTAGGTACAGTTACGATATGAATGATAAGTTAATCGGTAAACAATCTGTGGGGTCACTCCTGAAATTAATACCAATTCCAATCCAATTCCAATATTAAATAGACGCCTTAAAACAACCCGTAATATTAAAATAAATTTACCTACATTACAGTTGCCTCAATTGGCATGTTGTCTTCATATTATCCCGAATCTATAATATTTCTTTAGACATTTTGCCATTTAAAAGTACGAACTGACATATTTCCAATATCAATCAAGCGAAATTATTTTCAAGAGTAAGCCTACTGGTCAAAGCTCAGTTTAATAATACGTTTAATGATAAAAATAATCATGATATCCGTGGTAACTGAGGTCTTAACTTATTTCGTCATTCAATAAATCTTAATTTCAGTTGTTGCTTTCCTGAATTATGTGCAAGTATAAATACAACTTAATACTACAACATCTACTACTGATATGGAGAGCAAGTTATCAGCTCATATTGAATCCAAGCATTTGTATTATGTCAGGAAATTAATTCAACTCTACAAAAAAACTATAAAAAGTGTAATGAATCACACGTTCATATTTTCTGAAACCCACAAAATGATATAAGAACATAAAATTAAAAAGAAAGCAAAACAGACGTGGGAGAACCAACATCTGATACAAGTGCTTAATATCTCACGCAACTATAAAAGTCGCGCGAAGGATTTATTGCGTGTTGCAATGAAGCGAATAGAAATTGTTTATTGTTTATGCGCACTTAACAAATCGTTAATGCAATATGCACCTGCTATAAGAGGCTTGGGACAATCAGAACTATGCATGCAGAACCTAATATAGATCCAGTACATAGTAAGAGCTCGTGGCTAATGTTTGCAGCAGATCGATTTATCTGAACTAGCAAAGTGGTCAAGGCTTTTGATAGCCGATTGTTTTCTGAACTACTTCAATTCTTCGAAGTACATGTAGATCTCCTCTGTTATCAGCTTGTAGAAGCAATATCTGACTATTATTAAGATGATCACGATGATCTACGAGAATAAATTATGATGACAAAATAAGTACCGGTATTATCCACTAAATGGGCTTAGGAGAAAGATATGTGGCATTATTAAAATTGATAGTGCATTCGTGATTAGCCCATTTATTCTACCCGTTTCCTTTGACTTCGATTTTATACTATGAACATAAACTTATATTTTTCATACTTACCGGTTTTATGTCCGTGGGTTATACGGGCATAAGCGATTGATGACCAAAATTCATAGTGGGTTTTGGAATCAAACGGACCCTAATAATGAGGTAATCTAGAAAAAGAAATATGAATGAAATAACGAAAATATTTCATCTCGTTTGCATAGTAATTTGCATTACGCAACCCACTATAGTGGTTTAAAAAAATAATTTGTTAAAGTAGACAACATCAGCTCGCCATTAGAAAATTATTGACTGCACTTTAGATAAGAAGTTCTATTAAAATAAAATAAATAACAACAAAAACGATTTTTGTATTTTTATCTGCGATGTTACTACAGTTTATTTTAAAAGGAGCTATAAATATTTCAGATAGATTGATTGGTTTTAGTAGAATTATTTTTACTTAAAAGGATTCAGTTTTTTTTTTTACCAATTAAATTAGTTTGATCCATAAAAAATATATTTTTATAGATATTTGTGATTTATTTACCCTGAGCGGGATAAGATAATTTTTTTTTGTGTAATGTATATTAAAAGTATCGTGAAACCCGTGAAGATTATCGACTATATATAATTTTGATCAATACCTAATTTATGATTTTAATATCAAGTCGGCCAGTATTTTTTTTTTATTTTAAACTCTATGGCTGATATTTTTACGACGAAAATGCAATCATGAGGTTGGAAATACTAAATAAATTAAATTATACTGAACTCTTTGTGGTCCCGAATAAAAATAAATGAACGAACAACGTTTTCAATTATTTAAAAACAACCACAATTAGGTACTATTTAATCTTTTTCATCAGAAAATTTATATAACCCTAAATTATCACTTTGTGAGTTTTCAGGTTGGATTTATCCAGTTGCCCAGTTTGATAAATGAGATATTGAGTGGCCCATATCAATCATATGAGGACGGACGGGTAGATCTGAAAACAATTTTGCTTGTAATCCCATTTGACCCTATTTCAGCGGGTAGATTTAAATTTTAATTAACATTAGCTGAAAAATGTGTTAGAAAAAGTTTATATTTTAAACTGGGCAGTCAGAAATATTGCATGTTAAAGGAAAAAAAAGTCCCTAATGCTAAAGATCGACCCGGTTCTAGCAATATAATAAAGTAATATATGCCTCGGCGCTTGGGACCACTAGACCAAGTGGTCCCAAGCGCCACTGCTGAGCAGGAGGTATCGGGTTGAATTCCCGGATCGGGCGAAGTGTTATTGAATTTTTCTGTTAGGAAATTTTCAGTAGCAGTCCGGAGTTTGGCATTGTGCTCGGTTGACGGCAATAGGCTCACTACATATTACGTAGGACTTAATAACAGCATTGGTGATATTTGCGTGTACATCTGTGTACACTTCTGCCTACTCCTTCGGGGAATACAGGCGTGATTCTATGTTATGTTATGTTTAATATATCGAAAAATTTAATGTTAATATTATTATCGTCTGTGGGCTAACCGCGCGGCGGTTAGTAACAAAAATGGCGCGTCTGTGGACTGACCGCCGTGCGGTTAGTTGACGTCATCGATTACACGTATCATATTTATGCTTTAAAATGTATTTTATATCGTTTTAATCCACTCGGGACCTATTAATATGTGTTAAGGATGAACTAAAGTCATTAAATAATAACATAGTAGGTACTTTTAGTCCACCTAGTAACAGCATTTACGTATGTAAATATAGGTACTTATTAACGGCATTTCGCGCGCTTCCCGCGTAATTGTTGGCGGTATATTGTTATAATTTTATTGATGTGTACCCTTTTTTTTGTTTATAATGCATTTGTAATGAAATGAAGTATTCGAATTAACAATTTATTTGAATGACGTAATAATAGGTAACGAACAGTATTGCAACAAAGTTGTAGGTAGCTCGCGAGTTGATTACCTATTTTGATAAGCTTATATTATTGAAACTATATGATTTAGCGTTATTATGAGTTATCTATCGTTTAGATTAGATTATCAAGATCGCATAACAAAAACAATATAGCCATTCGGGCTAATTTTGTTTAACAAAACATTCCACATTCCACAGCGGCGCCGCGCATTCTTTCCCGCGTAAATTTTGTTTACATGTTTATAGAATGAATATGTATGTACGGGTATCAATATTCTTTGCTAGATTAATGTAAATAGGTGTATAGTATCATGGTTAATAGTTATTTTTATTACGAAACAAAACTTTTTATATAAATTAATCAAAAATAGGTAAAAAAAACGGTACTTTTGTGTTTACATTCAAAATGCCATTTAAGTATAAACAATTTTATCATAGCAATATATACAGTATTGTAGCACATCTAATGAGGTTTAATTCATACATACATCATAGATATGCCTGTCATACAAAAAAACAAAGATAACGTGATATTAATGACGCAAGGTCGCGCACAAATTCCTGTCTGTGGGGACCTCGCCGGGAGGCCCCACAGAAGCCCATTTTCAAGATGGCGGCGCTCCACGGACGAGAGGTTGTAAACACTGAATTGTATTGCATTATCCCTCTGGCTGGAGAAAATATCTAATGGTAATGAAATTGAATTAACATAATACCATCTACAGTATATGACACAGCCTCTCTCATCTTATCTAAATTAAAATAAATTTTATTTATTCATTAATTTTTATCAGAACTCATGAAGGTTCTACATTTATATACAAATTATTTTAACATTATTGATGTACTGTATACCGATCCAACTCAAATCTTCGATACTTAATATATATTTCAAATGAAATCACTTCAAGCAGAAATCGAGCATTGATTTGATTGTATATAATGTTGAGGAGAATCATAAGTGCCCTAAACATGGGATATCGTCAAATGCTTATTGAACTTACGAACCAGAATTATTCATGAATATAATGTTAAGCTACATAACCTAATTAATGTTCCATAATTGTATATATTTAAGAGACAAATAACGAACAAGGTTTGGTTATTTTAGAAGGTTGTTATTGTCTAGTTACTACTTCTTATTTTTTTTTTATACATGGATGATTTCAGATTGTATTAAAAAAATCCTCGTACCTTTACATTTTGATTATCATCAGATTCATTTTCAAAAATTGAATCTCTACTTATATATACACTATAAATTGCAGCTATTTGCACCTCAAGTGTTAAATAATTACTAAGTACATAACAGTCGGCTTGCCTCTGTTAGGACTTTTAAGCGGAGTAAAAACCTGCTATTACCTGTAATTAACACTCCACGGTGTTTACTCCATTCTCTAATTAGAAAATATTTTCTTCTTTTATTTTGTAAGCTTGGCTATTTTCATTTAATCTACAATTATACGACTTTGTTACTAAGTTCTACAAAGTGTATTTTTTTCTGTAATTATAATTTAAACAGCGATGATTTTTGAACCATTTGAAACAGAACCTACGAATAGAAATCTCGAGATTTCATATCTATCTTCAAATCTCACCCATTTTTAAAAGTGTGAACATCTTAGGAGATACCAAACAAATAACTAAAATATTTCAGGTCCCTGAAAATGTAGTTACGTTTCCTCAACTTCAAGCAAATCCTAAGTCAAATGCACATTCAGCAGTCGAAGCGCCTTTTCATGCAATCTCTGGATACAATGAAAACTTTTAAAAGACCATTCGTTCCTTGTGGCGCGTTGAAAACCGTTTCTTAAAATTCTTTTCCATGAATACCGCTGTCTTTCCGTTAAGCCTTTGAGTTTAAAACGTTCATTTTTTTTTCTTTCAGCATCGTGTTTAAGTAATATTTTCTTTTAATTATTTATGTGCGTCTTTTTGTTTGTTTTTATTGTCTTTGTGTAGTATCGTCATGCCATTGTGGCTTAGATTACCTGTTCGTATGAGTTGAAGATGCCAATTTAGAGAAGACAAGAGAATGCTGGGTAGTCATCAGGATCAGTAGCATTTTTATTTGTTTTGCCAAACGTTAGTATAAATTTAAGCTCCTACATAATTGAAAGATTAATATTATGTTCAATACTACTTATAAAAATGTTTGTAGTAATAATATCATTATTGCAAAAGGATAAGTACCTAAAGTTACAATATGAGGCATGCGTTAATGCTTACAAAGATTTATTTTCAAAGAGTATTTAGTAAATTTTAATTGCATCTTGTCAATAGATAATTGAAAAAGTATGAACTATAAAAGCCTGTCTTTCATTCAAAGAAGCAATGATAAAGGTTTACAGACTCGCAGTTAATTAGCAGGTTACAAGCGGCTGGTATGAGATCTAGGGCATCTGCAATCCATAGCTTTATAAAACAAGCTCATCAAGAGGAATAACAACGAGTTTGTTAATGTACCTTGTCACAGAAACATTTCAGTGTATAGTCAGCTATTTGAGCGTGTGTACTGCTAAAGCTAACAATATAGTTCTTTTTTTTTTTAATTGATTTCTATTGTGATTTTAAACATTTCCCCAATTTGTAAACGATTGTATTTTTCGTTTCTAATATTTGTATTTGTATGGATTTCAAATTTTTATTGGCTATTTATAGAAGTTTTAGCCTATCCACAATGAAATAATTGCTATTGTACATCGTTTTTATTTTGCATTCGTTACAAGCTTGGTTTAGATACTATTTTTAGTTATTGAGGTAGTACTGCGTTATTGCGCTAACATTTGGACTTTTAGCACTTTGGATTTCATCGCCATCGATCACATAAAATATTATTTGATTACTCGTTAGATATTTCACTGATAATAGTATTTCGTACATAGGTTACACCGTTTTAGTTCATAGAAGAACGTTTAGTCTTGACACTACCGCAAAGTGCTTTTAGTAGAGAAGGGTTATTGCTTACACATAATTCATTTACAAGCCATCTCACTGATGGTGGCATTAAATATTAAATATATTACATGGTAGGTAGTAAACGATATTGGATTTTACTACTGTTATTTTTTAATGTTCATGTATTTCATTCATATGTATTATTTCGTCATCGTATTGGTTCAATAGGTGTATGGGCATTGTAGACTGTAAAACAATTTCAGTATAAGCTCTTTTCCTTTAACATGTTATTGCTGTCTTCCGGAGGCTTCTGACGTGGCTTAACAACAGCAGTTATTTATTGATAACAAATGTGAGTAATGTGACTTTTGAAATATGGAGTTGCTTAGATGAAAATTGTTCTAGCGGTGCAATCCATAGACTAACTGCACTGACTGTTATTTAACTTCAACTATTCTTTATCAATCAAGATTGTTACGTGTTATAAGCGACATGGTTTATGATAGCATCATGAAGTAATAAAAGAGCATAAAATTAATAAGAATATTAATAATGCAGAAGGGGAGAACTCAGACAATAAGTGCAGTAATAAATTTAATTTTTAATTGTATGGAATGATATAAGTGCCCCCATGATAATTAGAAGAATAATTATTAAGATACCTACCTACTTACTCATTTAAAATGTTAAGGGACAATCAAAAGAAAATGTACTATTATGGTATTTTGTAAATTCGTTACATTCACCAAACGTTTTTTTTTTATATAAAATATTAAAACTAAAATTGTATTTTATGTTATTGAGCTTGGCTTTGAAATTTTGTATAACATTCTGCCCACAGTGCTGATGATAAAAGCAAGCTGAACACCACCAAATTGATATTAGATGTTTCTTAACATTAGGAAACTACATAATACAGATAAATCTTTGAAAAGCATTAACGCATGCTTAGCGAACCTTAGAGTTATACATTTTTGTGGAAAAAGAATACGGTCGCGAGCAGGATTCGAACCTGCGTCTCCCGGATAAATACTCCAGGCGCTCTGACCACTAAGCCATCTATATATGTATATATCGTATTCTAATATTTTAAAAACTACGTAAAATATTTATTTATTGCTTAGGGTTATTTATGTGAAATCAGAAATATTATTTCATTATATTTGATTACTAACTAGCCATTAACCAAGTCTTCGATTGGACCAAAAAGTGGCGAATAAAACTGAACGCTCATCGAATACATGGACATAGTAAGGAGACTGAAACGGACCAAACCACATGAATTAGTGTAGTGAATTGTGACAGACAAAAAAATTGTGATAAGTGCTGACTAAGAACACATGAAAAAAGTGTCTTAGAAATTAGATACTAATAATAATATTAGAAACTAAGAATAGTTATTGGACGTATTCTTAGAACCTATTATGATAACGTAGCAATTTAGGTTAAAATCTCATTAGCCTAGTTTAGGCTGGATTTTAATTAAAATAAAGTATTGTCATGGTAGGTACTTTATAATAATAGATAAATTGACAAAGTTACTCATTTATTTTGGTAAAATTTGATTATACTATATTAACATTGCAATAGAGCGTTTTAACACAGAAATTTACTCTCTGACTCCGCTATTAACAAATTTACAAAAAATTTAGATTTAATAATTTTATAATTTTTTACTTAATATTTTATACTTTTTTTTAATTTTATTACTATAACGTCCTTAATTGTTTTACGGTAATTAATAAAAAATAGTGCTGTATGAAGAAACAAAAGGACCTCCACATTTAGTTATTTTGCTTTTCAAATAAGTTTTATTTTGTGTAACCCAACTTATATATAAAAATAATTAAGTACTATTTGAAAACAGTCTGACAGTAAACAAACAGCAATTAGTAACTAAAAATAAATAACGAGCCAGCAGTACCAACAGACTTTAATTTCGCTCCCAAAATTAATAACTTAACATCTTTAACAACGTTTTTAATTAACGTTACCCAAAAATGAATGATTGAGTAACCTAATTTTATTAGCAATAAAATACCATTGTGGCCGTGTCTGAGAACCAAGTGTTAGGTGCAAACCTGTTCCTTTATCAATTAATAGGTATACTTTTTTTGACAACCTAGGACACTTCTGCCACCACATCTATAGAATGTGACGGTTTTAAAATGCTTTTAAAGGTATGTTATATTTTTGTTACTTTTTATATTTTAGAGACATACTAATTAATGCTTTATTATTCATCCAGTCTAAATAAATAAAGAAAAAAAATCATGCAATTATAATAAATAAAATAATAAAATCATTTAATTCAAGTATCACTGACTCATAATAGAAACAATACATTTACACAGTCACATTACATACACAATATTTAAAAACAATTTCATTTACTTACTTAATTCAATAATTACATTATAATAAGACTACACTAAAAATAAAATAAAAATAACTCAATTAACATTCATAATTCATATAAAACCAGGTCTGTTAGTCGCATCAGCCTGCCACATGTCGCTTACAACAGTGGGATATGATGGAGCAATCAAGCCTTCCCGCGAGCGCGGCCAGCATGTTGTTAGCGCTCCCCCGCACTCGCCGCACCAGCGACGTGGCTCTCTTGCGCATAGTGGCGTGGAAGCAATCCACGCGCGCTTCTGCAAACATAGTCGATGCGCTGCAAAAGCGGGGGAGCGCCAACATCATCCTGAACGCGTCATTGAACTGGACACGAAGGGCGCTGTAAGACTTTTGCGTATAGTCAGTCCACAAGCTGCACGTGTACAGTGTAGTGCAGTAGGCTCTAAAAAGAGTTATTTTAACATCTTTAGAGCAACGTGCAAACCTGCGGATAACCATGTTCGCTCTGACCGACAGCGCCCGCCGCTCCCGCTCAACGTCCGCGTCATCTTTCAAGGTAGGAGTCAATAAATGTCCTAAGTACTTAAAAATGTCGACCCTTTCCAAGGGTACGCCATTCAGCTTTATGGGTGGCATATCTCGCACTTTCCTGGGCCCACCTTGAAAAACCATGCATTGACTCTTCTTGACATTATAACGCAGCCCGTGATCAGCTGCGTATTCCTCACATATACTCATCAGCCTCCTGAGTCCACAGACCGAGGCGCTCAGCAGCACCATATCGTCCGCGTAGCTGATGTTATTAAAACAGACGCCATCTATGTGACAACCGATATGCTGCTCGCTGAGCGCCTCGATCAGTCCATTCACATACAGGTTAAAAATGGAGGGAGAGCTCAACCCCCCCTGCCTCACCCCACATTCCAACCTATAGGGGTCCGACAAAGTGCCTGCCCACTTCACGTTGTTCACCTGGTTCCCGTACCAATACTTAAAGATGTTAATAAGTTCATACGGTATCTGGGATGATCTCATCTTGTTCCACAAGATATCATAAGAGACCAGGTCAAAGGCTTTGGAAAGATCGAGGAAGCAAGCGCCCACAGATGTTGATCTCTCGGTGTAGTATCTAACAGCACTCTTAAGACACAATATTGCAGCTTCTGTAGACAGTCCCGGCCGAAACCCGAACTGATTGTCATGTAGCTTTATGTATTTGTTTAATTGTGTATTAAGAATGCTGTCAAACACTTTTGCAACTATTGTAGCTAGAGAAATAGGTCTATAGTTAGATATATCCGACAAATCCCCTGCTTTGTTTTTAACTACAGGCACTACGATAGTCCTCAACATGTCAGCCGGCAGGTATGAGTGTGAAATACAAAAGCTGTAGAACATAGCCAACACCCTGCACATATGAGGCCCAGCATGCTGTACATGTTCCACACCCAAGCCGTCATGACCAGGTGATTTCCCATGGGAAATCGATTTTACTGCCAATGAAACATCCCTGGCTGATATTCTGGTATTAACATATTCCCCACTCACCCCACCCCGCCCCAGTGAAGAGGACAATCCCAACGGTGATCTTACAATAAAGTTGTTTTTAAATTTGTCAGCTATACCCTTCAAATCACTCGTCCCATCAACACTCACGGGGAGACCAGGGCGTATCCTCAAACGGTTAGTACTTTTCCAGAACCCCTTAAAATCCTTCGTGCTATGTTTAGCTGCCAGAACATCCATTTGTAGCTGGTTTTGATGGTTCCGACACCATTTTAAACGCGACTTAAATATTTTTCTGGCCTCACACATTTTAGCAAACATAACACCAGTAGTCGGACTACCACACAACCGCCATTCCCGAAAACTCGACCTGGCCGCCCCGTGACTGTCGCTCACAATTTTACTCCATCCAACAATGGTTCTAGGTGGACGTTTACTCTGCTTACGCTTGCCCCCCCGGTCCCCCACCGCAGCCTGTGATACCGCAAGCACGATGTCGGAGTACATTTTGTCAATAACTGAGCTGTGAGTCAGGTCATTACAGTACTGATCACTACACCTTCGAAATTCATTCGGAAAATCAATAAGTCTAAGACGTTTATGACATTCAGTTCGATATTGTGTGATGTCGTCTGCGGTTTTTTCTCCCCACATGACCCGATTGTCAGTAACATATGACGTAATTCTAAGAGGAGTCAAACGTTCTAGTTTACATTCACATATCACGGGAAAATGGTCCGACCACAGCACGTCATAATTAACGTACACATTGCACACAGAGACAACAGCTGATTGCGACATAACACAATGATCAAGCCAGCGCTTAGACCCACAGGCTTGATCTATGTAGGTAAATGTTTCCGAGGTCAATCCTAACATATTAACATCACAAATTACCCAATTAAAATCATCACATAAAATATTCAACTCATTAAAAACATTAAAATTATGACATGTCTGATTATATCACGTGTTCTGAAATCGACAAGCAGCAGTGAGCTAGCGTGATGATCAATATTGGTACGTTCTGTAATATGCAACTTTTTTGCTCTGCCAGGGGTAAATTTTTAGGCTGGTTGTGTGAGAGAATCCCGAGTCGTCAATGTTCCGATTCGTCATTAAAAAAATACATATCCCGATTCGTTATTGTATAAATAAATATTTTATAAGCCTAGCCCAGACTTGTCATCAACATTTATCTAGACAAAAGTACAGACGGAAAGAAAAGCCGATTTGACTAAATTTTTTTTTAATTTGAACATGTTTTGCTAATAAATATTTCATTGTAACAACCCTATGATCTACAATTTTGAAAAATCCCGATTTACTCCTTCGAAAAAATCTTTACAAAAAAAAAAGTTTTTGTAGAAATTCTTATCTCCACTTAGGTTCTATTTTTTACAACACAAATATTATGAACTCACTTCACCCCATTCACATCACGCTTGCGTCATACAATAGACAACATACCTACCCTTAAATTTCTTAAGACCTCGTAAACAAGAGACAAGTTAGCTTCATTTGGCACATTGCAGTAAATTTTAGCACTAGACATTAAGTAGAGGAGTTAGTAGGTCGTTATTCGGATCGTAGTAATTTTATTTTGTCTTCAATTTATTTGTGCTATCCGATATTTTCTTCTTTGCCAATCGATATTTGTACTGTCACTTCACTAGTCTCTACCTATAGTGTGAAAGTTGTTTATCGGCCTTGTATAAAAAGCTAGAGAAGTTATATTCATTTAATATTGATGATTATGTTTGAAGTCTAACCATTTGTCTGAAGAAAGTTGATTAACTATGTGCGCTGTATGTAACACGTTCCCTGTTCACGAAGCAGACACAATAATTAAACAATCACCATATACAACATGTGGGTCATTGGACAGTGAAAGAGTAAGATATAAATGAACTGCTTTTATTTTAAGTTTAGTTTGAGACAGCCGTCTTTTTTTTAAGCGCTAGTCTTCACACGTCTTTAAAAAATGTGTAGCCCATTCAATTGGAAAACGTGATTGCTTCAACTTGAAATCTGAGAAGTAATTTTCCCAAAGAAAGACAATCAATTTAAGAAATTTAACACACCTAAAAAGACAATAAAAGTTAAGTAAAAATCTTACAAATCAAAAAGCTCATTCAAAGATAAGTGTGTTTATTAACTTATACAGTACTTCGCAGAATTCTGATAGAAAATTCGTCCCTCTTGCAAACAGGAAAATAAAATGAACAAAATACTTTGAAAAGGACAAGTGACAGGCCTTTATGAGCCTTTAGATCCGAAGCCAGAATTTTTATAGCCGCAAGTTATCCTTAAGGTTACGCTATACAGTAAGCGGTAGCGATTACAGTGCGATGGGTGTCGTGTCAATTGTAAATTAAACAATACACTTTCAAAATCCAGCACAGTGTATATAGTATAGTTACTTTTGATACTAATTTCAATCATAATTGAATTCTAATGTTGATTCCACACCTAAAGACAATGCGTAGTCTTAAAACCAATTTTGAAGCATGCTTGCATGTTAATTAGATATGCAAAAATTGCTATGAAAGGTTATGTTTATTCAAAAATACTCCAATCAAATTCAATATGGTTTGTTAGTCTGATTGATTTAAAATTAGTCTGGAAACATAATAAGCCACCAAACATTAAATTAATATTTGGTATTTTTAATTGTATGCACGCTGACAACGCTGCTACGTATCACATAATATATTTTAGTAGCTAACTCGGCCTCCACGTAAAAGAGTGTGCATTTTTAAGGGTAATTACATAAACACTGTTACAGTCGCGCCGCTTTCAATGTAGCGGAGCCTTTACTTTGTAAGAGAAAACTTTTCTCGCACAAATATGGAGAATAAAAAGGCGGTAAAATAATACGGCGGCGCTACCAAATTTTTGAGGAAAAAGAAGAGACGGCAGGAATGCTTGCCTGTCTTAGAAGCGATGGCTTTGATATTAAATTGCAAATTGTTTCCATGCTCAACCGGTAAAAAAGTATTCTTCACATATTCTTACATATTTCGAAGATAATTTCACGAGCGTCTTGTAATATGTACTTGTGGTTAGACATTAAGTAATAATAATTTAATAATAAATATATATATGTGAGGTATCTGGGTATTTAATTTTGTTGCGGTGATTGGAACTGCGATCTCTAGACACCAGTAGAGGTCTATGAGGGATCCTGTGGTTTTTGTTGAATAAGTCCATGATGAATTTTCTAAACATAAAAAGAGGGTACCTAAACTTGTTGAGTTCAATTTTGTATTAAGACAAGACAAAGAAGCACATAGGTGCTGAGTTACTTAAGCATTACGGACTAGGTAAACCAGCTCTCAGCTTGATAAATTCGTACCTAAATAATAGGCAACAGCAAGTTCAAATAAATGGCGTAAACTCAATAGGTTTAAAAGTGAAAATGGGGGTTCCACAGGGTTCAATTTTGGGCCCTTTTCTCTTTTTAGTATATATAAACGATTTACCGCATTTACTACAGAACCAACCAGATATGGTGTTATTTGCTGATGACACATCATTAATTTTTAAAATAGATAGACGTGCTGAAAATCTTGACGACGTAAATTCCGCCATAATTCGGGTCCAAAATTGGTTCACTGCAAACAACCTTGTACTAAACGGAAAAAAGACGAAATGTTTGAGATTTACGTTACCAAATGTCAAAAGTACTGACTGTGACATATTATTAAACAATGAAAAACTAGAAATTATTAATCAAACTGTTTTTCTAGGAGTTACGCTAGATTCAAAACTTCAATGGGGTGCTCACTTATCATCTCTAGCAGGACGGTTAAGTTCAGCTGCATATACAGTGAGGAAAATACGGCAGTTGACAGACGTAGATACCGCGAGACTGGTCTATTTTAGTTACTTTCATAGTATTATGTCTTATGGTATTCTATTATGGGGACGGGCTCCAGGCGTAGAATCTATTTTTGTCCTACAAAAGAGAGCTGTCAGGGCTATATATAATTTACGCAGTCGGGAGTCTCTTCGAGAAATATTTAAGCAAATCAATATCATGACGGTGCCATGTCAATACATTTACGAAAATATTATGTATGTTATGAAAAATTTACATCTATTTAATAAAAGATGTGAAAAACATAACTATAGTACTAGAGATAGAAACAAACTAGTTCAACCACGGTTTAGATTAACAAAGGTACACACATCGTTTATGGGGTACTGTATAAAATGTTATAATAAAATACCTCCAAATATACTTCAAATAAACGAAACACAATTCAAAACTTGCATAAAACACACACTATGCAAGCGAGCATATTATAAGTTAGAAGACTATATTGTTGATAAAAATGCTTGGCACAATGCTGGTCCTGCTCCACAATAACCCTAAAGAATTTCTCAAGAATTTGTAAAAATCAGATCAAATATATATTTTGTAATTAGAAATATATCGGACATTCCATTAAATAAGTTCAATTGTGACATGCTCCTGATGAATCCTGACTATATCGCTGATATTAAAAATAATATGCCATAATATTAATTGATTTGTAAATTAATACTGTATTTTTATTTTTCAAAATGAATTAACTTGCTCTGTATAATTAAAATTCATTTTATAATAAATAACAATAAACTAGTACCTAAATATAAATATTGTAAATGTGAGTGCTACGTAACCATTTTACTAAACTTTCTATTTTGTTTGTTGTCTGGCAGTTGGGAGTATGTCATGCTCACTAAAATGTCTCGCTGATGGTGGCGTGTGTGTTGGGTCATTCGATTCCCTACAACATGGTTGAGTTGGGTGATGCTGACGCATGCGTCATGTTCGTGAACGGGCGCCGTCAGTTGGGACTGGTCATCTCTGGACTGTCATGACAGGAAATTTGAATTGTTAAACTACACTCTTTTAGTATTATCTTACATTGTTCTCACATATTTAAAATTTTTTTTTTTTTTTTTTGCAACAGAGTCAGTGTAACCAATACCTGCTATTGTGTAAACCTATTTTATAAAAAGAGTAACCATGGAGTTTCTTGCCCGTTCTTCTCCATAGGAATCTACACTTTGGAACGTGGCAACTAGCTTCTGACAATTCAAAAGTGCCTGTAAAGGGTCTAATTGAAATAAATGATTTGACTTTGAAGAATTAAGTAATAATTTTTCCTATATTTTTTTGTTCTTTTTCAGAACATCAATTCTCAAATCTAGTTGATCTTTGCCTTTGATCTTTTAATTCTCATAAAGCTAACATCACATAGTAATCGAAAATACTTCAAGACCGAATGGATCCAATATGGCGTATGTCAATACCTGTTCTACTGAATAGGCAGTAGGTTATATGGAGGGCAAACTTTTTTAATTTGGACCTCTGCCAATGGTTTCGGTACTCTATCTTGAATGGTACGTAGAAGTAAAGTTCAGTTGTCGAGCAGAGTAACCGGTTGAATCATTTATGAGGAACGTGTATGTTGATTGGTTTCTGTAAGAGAACTTGAAATACATGCCTTCATCAGGGAAAAAAAAATTACATACAGACAGATTACATTTATTTATCATTTTTTTTAAAGAAAGATTAAATGTAGGTACAGATTATACATAAGCAATGAGTGTTAAAATAAAGTATCACGATACATGCTAAATTGCATTACGTTATTGAAAAAAGGCTTCAGTGAAAGTGCTAAATACTCAATTATGATAAATTATATGTGCCCTGCGGTTTCAGCCGTCCCGCTAAAAACTTTAGGAAAGATTTAAAAAAAAAACTCTTTTAAAAACCTCGTCTTGACAATGACGTTCTCAAGTTATGACGTGAGCAAGGGAAATAGGGATTAATTTTTATGTATATAATTTTGACCACAACCAATGCAACTTAATAGTTATCTACAGATAAATCTTTCAAATTTATTAACGCATGCGGAGCGAACTCTAAAGCTATTTTTTTTTGGAAAAAATTAAAACTGGTGTAAGCAGGATTCGAACCTGCGCCTCCTGAATAAATACTCCAGGCGCTCTGACCACTAAACCATCGCGACCTCTGTTAACTCAACCCAACAGAAAGAATCTGTTCGATGTAGGAAAACTTAATAATTTTGTATAAATGTCGCTAAATAACTTATAATATGTTTTACTAGCTGATGCCCGCGTCTTCGCCCGCGTGGATGTCGGATATCGCGACCAAATCTAATCATGAAATTTTGATCCCGGTCCCGCTTTCCAATTACCACTTCATAATTACCCATTTTTTTTAGTATTAAAATGGATGTAGTATGTTATCCTTAAGATATAGACATATGCCATCGCGGACTTTTCTGTAGAACTATATAAGATACACAATTTCACCATACATCATTTTGTTATATCTCAAAGGATTTAGGCAGCGCACGCCAGAATAGCTCGCAGATGGTAGATTTTTTCCTACTTACTTGACACTTATCGTCATATTTTGGACAATTCACACAATATCTTTATAAATTGTAGAATAGGCCACATAGGTGTTATTCTGATGTATAAGCTATATTATTGTAAAGTTTCATTAAAAAACATTTAATAGTTTTTACGTGAAAGAGTAACAAACATCCATCCATCCATCCACACTTACAAACTTTCGCGTTTATAATATTACTAGGATTATTATTTTATTCGTATCATCACTTCATAAAATAGAGTATCAATCAGAAAAAATCAAAATTGGAATTTACAGCAGCTCAATTTAGGGTATCAGAACCGAATATTATCATAACTCGTCCATACTCAAAAATAAATTGAGGTGAGTACAGAATTTCGTAACAAATATCGTGATAGGTTAACCTATATTAATCTGTTAGTGACAGATTGTCGATACCTACATACAATTTGACCTAGCCAATTCTTAGCGTGAATAATGCAGCAAGCCGCCATGACATTTAACTTGCTGCAAGCCGTAAATAGATTAATCAATCGATCACCCAGTGTTCACACTCCCACACTCACTTGTTATTCTCTGGTTTCTTTAACGAATCTATAATTTGCAAAATATGGCATTTTTATCGTGATTTGAAATAGTAAAGGAAATTGAGGCATGAAGCATTTTGTAGAGTAGGAAATTATTTGTGACAAAAGTGAAATAAAAAAAAAAAACAAGTAATGTGTGTAAAGTGTTGTTACCAACAAAACAAAACAAGTTTAGTATGTTTAAAAAATATGAGTGTACAGTCTTCAACTGTCCATATTTCACTGACGCAAGGTTTGGGACAAGCGTGCGTCACTTAACATAATATAAATTCACAATATAATTAATTAATAGTCAGTGTGCGTTTACTAATAACTAAGTAAACAACGTAACAGAAAGGAATCGCCAACTGTGTTTATATTGTACGAAACTTAAGTGCATTAAACCTTATTACCGTGACAGTAACTGAGTGATCTTTTCTCTCCACACTCCAACAACAACCTCAACTATTCTGCAAGTGTACAAACTGTACAATGAGTATATAGTTAAAAAACAATAGATTTCCCATACAATCATCGATCAATTAAAAGAAAAAATAAACCCTATACAACACCCTATATGGCTTTTGAGCCAACTTGAACTTTCAGTTTTTTTTTTTTGTTTTTCCAGTAGGTCAAGAAATACATAGCAAAACAAAGCTGAAGGGAAAAACAGCGAACGCATCTAATATGGATACATACACATAAATGTTCATTTTTCTTTATATTTTGACGTTTGCAAATCGCTTCATAGAAGTTGTACTGGACTACTGTACATCACTAAGATTTTTCGGGATTTCGGGATTGCAGCTGTATTCACATTTTTTACATTTCTGGTAACAAAAAATGAGTCTTGAAGAAAGAAATTGGCTACTTAAAGTAATTATACTATGCAAACACACCAGGAAGTGTTTTTATATACAAACGAAATTCACATGATAAGAGAATCGTTTAAAAAACGAGTGACACGTTTTTTCAAAGAGACTATACACACGCATGGGTGAAGTACTAAAGAGCGCAGTCAGTTCACGGATGGGTAACCTTTCCTCATCGAAACCCCTCTATACTCTAGAGAGTACGTGAAAACGCCGGTATCGATTTTCATACAAATAGGTATCGTTGTATGAAAGCCATTATGGCAAGCTACTAATTGGTCTATTGGTCTAACTGCCTCGTTGGTCTAATGGCCCCGAGTGCGACTGCTGGGCATGAGGTCTTGGGTTCGACTCCCAGGTCGGGCAGTGTTATTGGGTTTTTAGAAAATTCTCTGTAGCGGTTGACGGTAATTGGCTCACCACCACATGAGACTTAATAACAGTATTAGTGAAATGTGGGTGTACACCTCAGCTTTTTCCCTCAGGAATACAGGCGTGATGCTATGTTATGTTATGTAAATCTTCATAATATATATAAATCTCGTGTCACAATGTTTGTCCTCAATGGACTCCTAAACCACTTAACCGATTATAATAAAATTCGCACACCATGTGCAGTTCGATCCAACTTGAGAGATAGGATAGTTTAAATCTCAAATTATAGTCGCGTGCGAAGCCGGGACGGACCGCTAGTTACCATATATTTTTTTATCACGTTCATTTTTGTATTCATGAAACTCAAAAGTTTTTAACTTAGATGGAACCCACACACACCAATAAAACTCTTTCCACCCACATAGTTAAACCTAAAACAGACAAACAAAGCCGAAAACAGTCATTAAACATAACTTAACTGTAATGCTATTCGTGACAAATTGTCAGCGAAGTTTGGTTCAACTTTAACTACGGTAGCGATTAAAATGTGATCAGTGCTCACAAATTTAACCTTATATGTACCTACCTATTTTGGAGTTGAGTTTAATTAATGGATATTATTAATGCATATATAAATATTGGTAGTGCTGTATCATTAACAGAATTTGATTTCGTTTGATGATAAAAATTTAATGTGTATGGAAAATAGGGAACAATTTATATTTATTTATACAAAAAGCCTTAGGTAATTGTCTCTTCCGCCGATTACAGGCCGTCCTAGATCAACAAAATTCGCCGATCACGTCACGCTCTCCTCAGACCCGATGATAGGATCACTGTAGCTCAAGAATCGAACAAATTCACAAGCACACTCCGACGCGCTAGACTGCCTCGTTATAGACCTCACCGGCGAGGTCCGCGTCCGATGCGAAATATCTCATCATGACCGCCCCACCCTTGCTCTTTTCATTCATCCCTTAATAATAGGGAAACTGATATGATCAAGCTAGTCCCTAGTTGTCCCAGCAACGCCCTAAGCCGAGGCTCGTGTCCCGCAGGAGACGCCCTTAGCGCTGTTGCTTAGTTTGGTTTGTAGTATTTTAAAATATGCTTGGGCTGGAGGCATCAAACTGCCTCGCCTAAAATATTGTCCGGTTACACAGACAAAACCCCTCTGGGTTTCGGCAAGAGGCAATTAAAAAAAAAAGATAATTGTATATACATTCTACATATTGGTTCCGTGTGATTCACAGGCGAAGTAAATGCCACCTACCGCCCCTGGAAAGCATTATATAAAGGGCAATGTAGGACTGGATAAATATACGTTGGATATAATAGTAGCAGTGATAGCCTAGTGGTATGACCGTTGGACTGACAAGTCAGAGGTCCCAAGTTCGGATCCAAGGCACGCACCACTGACTTTTAGAAATCATGTGCGTATTATAAATTATTAATTATCACTTGCTTATAACGGTGAAGGAAAACATCGTGAGGAAACCAGCACACCTGAGATATATTCTTGATGGTGTGTAAAGCCATGCCAGAGACCTACGCGTGATTTAAACTTTGACACTTGGTTGTTCATAAAGCACATGATAAGAAGAAGAAGAAGATATAATAGGATGCTTCTAATAATTTTTACAAATAAGTAAATATTTCTGTAGCCAATACAATCAGGTCATTTGTCCTGTCACGCGTATCAATTTGGTTTACATCTGAATTATATTACAAATTTTGGATATTTAATAAGATTGTCCCGTCTCAAGGCTAACGCAAGGCATCCCGTATGCCGATGTCATAAATTTTATCTGCATGCGTCACGGGACGGAACACAGGGCGAGTGCATCCCGCATGCGGGGAATATGCGTAAGAATAAAGCCTATTGAATAAATACTAATCACATGTAACAAATAGGTACCTGATGATTTTCATCTAACACAATACTAAAGATAATACAATAAATAATACTGACCTTTTAAGTTAAATGATTTACTTATATTACCTGAGTGTTGGGTGACGATATTAGTTAATAAATAATGCTATACACCGCTAAAATAACTTGATTGAGCTCAGTTCATTCCACCGGCAAATAACTTCCAAAATGGTCACGTTGGAAATTTATTTGCCGGTGTTATTAGTTAGCATTAAAGATTTACAACATAAAAGGATTGTAGGTAATTGAACAATTGAAATTGTATACTCTAAAATTTATTTATTTTTGGGTTTATATCATTGTTAGTTACATTGTTAGGTTCTACGGTGTTTACAATAGCATTTAATTAGTTGATATACACAATCAGGCGTATATCAAATAATATAATATTGTGGGTTTATAATTGTATTCCTGTATCAATTTCAGGTTGACGACACTCATCTCCCAGTATGTCCGAGGAAAGAGATTTAGTTAGAAAGCGAGGTAGCTTTAAGGGTAGTCTGACTTCTTTCACCAACTACCTGGACTCACTTAAGGACAAAGCTTTATCAGGTTGTGATGTTTCCGAGTTGCAGTTGCGCATGGGTAAGATCGAGTCGTTGTACGAACAGTATAATGAGGTACAGTTACGTCTGGAATGCATTGTAGATGATCCCAAATTACAATATTCTGAGCGTTCTGATTTCGAGTCTCTTTATTATAAATCCTTATCCAGAGCCCAAAATATTCTTACTGATTTTAATAAGGATACTAAATCAATGGTAAGTTGCAAGAGTTCTCATGCTAGCATGTACAAGCCGGTTAAATTGCCTACGATTCAGTTGCCAAAGTTTAGCGGATTATATAGTAATTGGCTAGAATTTCGTGACACCTTTACTAGCCTAATTCATTCCAACGATGACATTGACGAAATCAACAAGTTTCACTATTTGAGAGCATCTCTTGAGGGAACTGCGGCCATAGTAATTAAATCTATTGAGTTTTCTTCGAGTAATTATTCTGTGGCGTGGAAGTTATTACTTGAGAGATTTGACAATAAAAGGTTGCTAGTACACAATCATGTATCGGCATTGTTTAATATTCAGTTTATCTCAAAGGAATCTTCAGTTGCATTAAAGGATTTAATCGATCAGTTAAATAAAGACTTGCGAGCATTACACTCATTAGGAGAACCCGTTAAGCAGTGGGACACGCTTTTAATTTATATTGTTACTCGCAAGATTGATCAGAAGACTTACCGTGAGTGGGAAGAGTGCAAAGGTAGGATAGACAAGGATAGCACGATTACGTTTGACGTATTTATGCAATTCTTACGTAACCGAGCCGATCTAATCGAGACCTTAGAACTAGCTCGCAATAATTATTCCCAAACGGCAGGTAAGTCAGGTCCTAAGATCAAGTCTATGGTAGCTACTCAATCTCCTAACAGTTCTAATACTGATGTGACGCCTAAAGTATGTCCTAAATGTAATAAAAATGACCATACTTTAAATAATTGTCCACAATTTCTCGCATTAAGCAATGACGCTCGTCTAAAATTACTACCTACTTATAAGATTTGCTTCAACTGTTTTCGTTCGGGTCACTACGCTAACAAATGTAAAAAACCAGGTTGTAAACAATGCAAACGTAGGCATAACACACTAATTCACATAGATTCTAAGGGCACACATAGTGATAATTCGATTCCTCATTCATCCAATAACTTGTCTGCTTCGTCTTCTTTACCGTTAGCTACCACTGACACAAACAATGTAGCTTTGTCAGCCAATATTACATTGTTCCGTGGTCGTAAGCAGCGAGATGTGTTGTTGTCCACCGCCTTGATCAAACTGCGGGACCATAATGACTGTGTACATCTCGTTCGCGCGGTTCTTGATAGTGGTAGTACTTCGTCATTCATAACGGAGAGGTTGTGTAAACAACTTAATTTGATAACCAGCCAGGTAAATAGATGTATACTTGGCATAGGCAATGTCACTTCGCACGTAGGCAGAACTTGTCGCGTTAAAATGATGTCATTGGATGATAGTTTTGCGTTCGAACTTAATTGTTTTGTTTTGCCATACATTACGAGTAATGTACCGTGCCGTGAAATTAATATTTCTGATTGGGACATTCCGTCAAATGTTACTTTAGCTGATCCTACCTTCTACAAGCCCGCTGATGTCGATATTTTAATAGGTGCTGACCTATTTTGGGAATTATTAGGATCGCAAAGATTAAAGTTAGGTACCGGGAAACCAATGTTATGTGAAACCCGTTTAGGTTGGATAGTTTCCGGCCCAATTACACAAAATTATATTTCATTGCTGTCCAATGATTTAAAATGTAACTTTTCTAAAGCGGTTTCCGATAACGACAGTGACTGGGAAACACTTAGAACCGATTTAACAAAGTTTTGGCAATTAGAGGAGGTGAACGCGATATCTTCTATTTCTTATATGCCAGAAGAGAAATTGTGTGAGGATCATTTCGTTAAAAATACGACACGAATGTCTGATGGGCGTTTTTGTGTTCGTATACCCCTTAAAAAAGATCCTTCGGTTCTAGGCGAGTCTTTTAAGAAAGCTACACACTGTTTACAGTCTTTAGAACGTAGGTTAAAGGTTAAGCCTGAATTTAGTAGTATGTATCAGGATTTTATGTTAGAATACGAGTCACTAGGTCATATGACTAAAATTAATCGATCAAATTTGTGTTCTGGTTATTTTATTCCGCATCACGGAATATTACGTGAGTCGAGTAGCACAACCAAACTTCGTGTTGTCTTCAACGCCAGTTGTCCTACTTCGACGGGAGTGTCCTTTAATGACCTACAGATGGTCGGGCCAACTGTACAGAGCGACCTGTTGTCTATACTTCTTCGGTTCAGATTCCACAAGTATGTTTTATCTGCGGACGTGGAGAAGATGTATAGGCAAATAGTCGTCCACCCGTCGGATAGGTATTTACAACGGGTTGTTTGGCGTGACGATGTTTGTGAATCTATTAATGTTTATGAATTAAACACCGTCACGTACGGTACGGCTAGTGCGCCATTCCTTGCAACACGATGCCTTAAACAAATAGGTCTCGATCATGGGAATCCTAAAATATCAGAAATCATTAGACATGATTTTTTCGTTGACGATTTGTTGACCGGGAGTAATGACTTAGATGAAGTAAAGTTCATTCGTACTGAAGTCACTAAGGCACTTGCGTCAGCATGTATGCCATTGAGGAAATGGAAATCAAACAACCCAAAAGTGGTGTCGGATGACGTTCCTGCCTCATTTGACTTAAACGTTTCATCTAATGAGCCTGACAAGTTGCTTGGTCTCAATTGGCATGTGATTTCTGATGAGTTAGGGTTTCCTATGACTCTGAGTAGGTCATCAGCTGGGCACACTAAACGTGATTTATTATCCGTGATTGCGCGAATTTTCGATCCCTTAGGTTTGTTGTGTCCTATTGTTGTTACCATGAAAGTATTATTACAGAAAATGTGGTTAAATAAATTATCGTGGGATCAACAACTACCTAGTGATATTAGTAAACATTGGGATATTATAATAAAGTCTATGCCTATTTTAAATAATTTACGTATTCCGCGAGTTGTAGTCTGCAATTCGTATAGGGAGTTAGAACTCCATATTTTTACTGACGCGTCTGAGTCCGCATATGGTGCGTGTGCCTACATTCGTAGTGTTAATGCCAATGGTGAGTATTCGGTTTGTTTACTAATGGCAAAAAGTCGAGTGGCTCCCATAAAGCCCACAACTATCCCACGGCTGGAGTTGTGTGGTGCGGTAATTGGTTCTCGTCTTTATGAGAAAATAATGAGCTCACTTCGAGTGGAGGTCAATAGGGTCTATTGCTGGACTGATTCGACCATCGTGTTGGGATGGTTACAAATGATGCCTACCAAACTTCAGCCATTCGTACGCAACCGCGTTGCTGAAGTTTTGGATAAGACGGGTAATTGTACCTGGAGGCATGTCCCAACAGACAAAAACCCGGCAGACCTAATATCTCGTGGTGTGGATATTTGTGTTCTGCAGGGTTTAGATCTCTGGTGGTCTGGACCAGGTTTTTTAAGACTGGACCCGTATGAATGGCCTTCGAACGTAAAGTATTTAGGTCAAGAGACATTGCCGGAGACTCGACCTAATATGGTGTTAAGTGCTGTTATCAATGACTCTAAAAATGAGCCCTTAATTGATTTTAGTCGCTTTTCCAATTACTCACGGCTGGTGCGTTCTGTAGCCTATATGTTGAGATTTATTAAATCATGTAGGAAACATTATCCAAAAACTCATTATTTGTCACAAGATGAGTTACAAGATGCACTAAATATTATTATTATTAAAAGTCAGTCTGAATCATTTCCTGAGTACGAATTACTTTTAAATAAAATGAGCTTACCTAAAAGGAGCGCCCTCCTAAAATTCAATGTTTATTTAGACGACAAAAATGTAATGCGAGTAGGAGGACGTCTCAATAATTCTAGTTTTGTTTATAGTAAAAAGCACCCTATTCTTTTACAGTCCACTAATTATTTCACAAAATTATTATTTAATTTCGAGCATAGAAGACTAATGCACGCTGGCCCACAGTTATTACTAGCTTCTATTAGGGAATCTTACTGGCCAATAGGAGGTCGTAACTTGGCAAAGGCCTGTTACCATAAGTGTGTTCTATGTCACCGTATGAAGGGTAAGGTAGTAGCTCCCATAATGGGTAACTTACCACAAGAACGCCTTCGTCCAGGTTATCCCTTTGAGAGCACCGGTGTTGATTATGCCGGCCCTATCATGTGTGCTAGTCGACAGGGTCGCGGTTGCAGGCTAGTAAAGGCGTACATTGCAATTTTTATCTGTTTTACGACAAAGTCTATCCATTTGGAGCTCGTTGGCGATTTAACTAGCAATAGTTACTTACTGGCTTTGTATCGTTTTATTTCTCGAAGAGGTAAACCCGTTGACATCTTTTCCGACAACGGTACCTCATTTGTCGGTGCGTACAACGACCTTTCTAAATTCTTAAAATTAAACTGTTCGTCCTTGGGTGAAAGTGCAGCGAACGATGGAATAAATTTTCATTTTATTCCTGCTTATACCCCGCATTTCGGAGGTCTCTGGGAGGCGGGTGTCAAGTCAACAAAGTACCACCTTCAAAGAGTGTTGGGAAATTGTAATTTGACTTTTGAGGAGCTTTACACCGCACTGACTAAGATTGAAGCCATATTGAACTCTCGTCCACTGACGCCGTTGTCTTCAGATCCAGCCGATTATACACCTCTCACGCCGGGACATTTCCTTGTTGGGCGGCCTCTTACTTCCTTGCCGCAACCTGATTACCAGGATTACTCTGGCAACCATCTGTCTCGCTTTCAAAGGATCGAGCAAGTTCGCCAACATTTTTGGAGCAGATGGACCAAGGAATATGTTGCCGAACTACAGATGCGGACTAAATGGCGAACCTGCAAGGATGATTTGAAGATGAACTCCTTGGTCGTGATTAAGGAGGATAATCTTCCTCCTCTGAAGTGGAGACTTGGACGAATTGTCGCCGTTCACCCAGGAACTGATGGCGTCGCTCGTGTAGCTGATATTCAGACGTCCACTGGGGTCATTCGGAGAGCCTTTAATAGAATTTGCCCATTACCTGTGTCTTCAAAATCTGGTTGAAACCGTTGTTTTCAACGCCCGGGGGTATGTTGGAGCGCCTTATATATTTTTCATGGCAGCATGTTGCTGTGCGTCCGGGAGGACTTATTAATTAATGTTTTCTATGTTCCGTCTTTTACACTTGCTGTACTTAACTCGTGTAGTTAACATCAAATAAAAATTGATTTCTTGTTTCTGAGTATTCAAAGCAGTTGTTATTTCACCAAATCCGTTCTGATCCAAGACATGATCCGGCTCGAAGGACCATGTCTTGGAGCAGAACGGATTTGGTGAAATAACAACTGCTTTGAATACTCAGAAACAAGAAATGAATTTTTAATGCGATGTTAACTACACGAGTTAAGTACAGCAAGAGAAGTGTCAAAGACGGAACATAGAAAACATTAATTAATAAGTCCTCCCGGACGCACAGTAACATGCTGCCATGAAAAATATATCAGGCGCTCCAACATACCCCCGGGCTGGCGCCAATGAACTGAGCTCAATCAAGTTATTTTAGCGGTGTATAGCATTATTTATTAACTAATATCGTCACCCAACACTCAGGTAATATAAGTAAATCATTTAACTTAAAAGGTCAGTATTATTTATTGTATTATCTTTAGTATTGTGTTAGATGAAAATCATCAGGTACCTATTTGTTACATGTGATTAGTATTTATTCATCAGCGTGGTTAAGTTTAAAATCATACTTAATATAGTATAGTTAGCTTATTTGCTACATTATTTAAACTTAATTTATCAAGCTGTAACTAATTCACGTAATTATCTACATATCAATGGTTGTTAATTGTTAGCAGGTATCTTAACATAGTACATTTGATTTGATAGTGTTTGATATTAGTGCAAGTCATTGTTAAATTCAATTAAGTTATTAGTGTTTAGAATCATTTTATGTGTATAAAAAAGGTTAATGCTAACTAACTAATTAATGAGCACAATTAAACACTAACCTTTTTTATACACATAAAATGATTCTAAACACTAATAACTTAATTGAATTTAACAATGACTTGCACTAATATCAAACACTATCAAATCAAATGTACTATGTTAAGATACCTGCTAACAATTAACAACCATTGATATGTAGATAATTACGTGAATTAGTTACAGCTTGATAAATTAAGTTTAAATAATGTAGCAAATAAGCTAACTATACTATATTAAGTATGATTTTAAACTTAACCACGCTGATGAATAAATACTAATCACATGTAACAAATAGGTACCTGATGATTTTCATCTAACACAATACTAAAGATAATACAATAAATAATACTGACCTTTTAAGTTAAATGATTTACTTATATTACCTGAGTGTTGGGTGACGATATTAGTTAATAAATAATGCTATACACCGCTAAAATAACTTGATTGAGCTCAGTTCATTCCACCGGCAAATAACTTCCAAAATGGTCACGTTGGAAATTTATTTAATCCTTCTTCGATAATAATCGCTGATCTTCTCAATATGTTATCCGTTATCCGGCTCGATATGGACCATGTCTTGGATCAGAACGGATTTGGTGAAATAACAACTGCTTTGAATACTCAGAAACAAGAAATCAATTTTTATTTGATGTTAACTACACGAGTTAAGTACAGCAAGTGTAAAAGACGGAACATAGAAAACATTAATTAATAAGTCCTCCCGGACGCACAGTAACATGCTGCCATGAAAAATATATCAGGCGCTCCAACATACCCCCGGGCGTTGGAAACCGTTGTTTCCAACGCCCGGGGGTATGTTGGAGCGCCTGATATATTTTTCATGGCAGCATGTTACTGTGCGTCCGGGAGGACTTATTAATTAATGTTTTCTATGTTCCGTCTTTGACACTTCTCTTGCTGTACTTAACTCGTGTAGTTAACATCGCATTAAAAATTCATTTCTTGTTTCTGAGTATTCAAAGCAGTTGTTATTTCACCAAATCCGTTCTGCTCCAAGACACCTATGATGTAGACGAATCTTTCAAACGCAAAAGAAAACTACGGTCATGAGCAGAATTTGAACCTACGCCTCTCGAATAGTTACCAAATCCCAAGTGCTCTCGGACCTCTGAACTGAGAAAGAAGAATTTAGGGTAGTGAACAGAGGTCGAGATGGTTTAGTGGTCAAAGCTCCGCGAATCCTGCTCCCGACAGTCTTTTTCTTTCACAAAAAATTATAACCTATGATGCATTTAGCACACACACGCATGAATAATATATTATTTGTTCCAACAGCAATATATTAATGCCTCATCATTAATTTGATTCTGTATATTCGTATTGGTCAGTAATATTTAGTCTAACTAGACGCTAACTAGTGCTAAACCACCGTTCCAAACCGCGTTTGATGTTTAGGATTATACATTGATAGAACCACAAAGCCTTTATGTAGATACTGTACCCGAGCCATATTATTAGATCAAATAATAAATAAAAATAATAAATAAAAATAATTAAAACATTTAAAGTGTGGATGTGTGGATTACATCTTTATTTAAATTATATATAAAACATAACACTCCTTGTTTTGGGCAGTCGTCTAAAATAACTTTAAATATTCTATGGTTATTAAACTGGTTCACAGTCCCATGCACCACACGTGGTTCATGTCGAATGTTAAATTATTGTGTCTTGGTACATTTTTGCCTGTGAACTTATCAGTCTATTGTAGCCAAATTTTGACTTCGAAACATTAACGAGTTTTATTAGGATTAACCCCGTAGTGCCCCGAACGGCTCTAAGAAGAACCTGTCGGCATTATCAAATGACAGAAAATTACCGTCTATAGTTTTTTTTTGTGGTAGGGCACGGGTTTTTCGCGTTTCATGGAGTTAATATTATTTAATTTAAATAATATTAACTCCATGAATAATTTAGCTTATAACGGTGAAGGTAAACATCGTGAAGAAACCAGCATACCTTAGAGATGATCTCGATGGTGTGTAAAGCCATGTATGAGACCTACGGACAGATTAAATGCTGGCATCATGTTCATCAACCACACGATAAGAAGAAGCGGTGACCCATTTCCATCATCCCAGACCTCTGTGATCGTTTACAAGCCACTGTTTACAACAGCCACTGTTTACAACAGGCGCCTCAAGTATATCAATTAAATGAAAAGCACTCGAATTACGTTGATGATATCTATATTTACTTCCTTACTACTGATGGCTATAATCACCAATAGATGTGACTCTAAAATTCTTGACGTGGCGTCAAAAAATTTATCAGAATCCTTATTCACACCGAAGTTAACGCGTTCAATAATACACGATTTGAAATTCGAATAAGCTTTTCTAAGCATCATAAATTTAAATATTCAAGACTATTCCCATAACTCTTCATTTGTCTGTAAAATTGTTGAATTGGAAAAATGGAATTTTTACACCGTCATGTAAAAAGTTTGTTAAATTCAATTCAATATTTTTTTCTTTTATATTTATCGAATTGTGGAATAATTTTAAGTTATCTGTAAATTCTTCGTTTAAGCAAGAAGACTTATTAAAAGTTTTGCTATTACTCATGAAGTTATCTATCTAATACTTTTACACGAGCAATTATTGTTTATATATATAATCTGAATCACGGAAATGGCTCCAACGATTTTGATGAAATTTTGTATGCAAGGGGTTTCGAGGGCGATAAATCGATCTACCTAGGTTTCATTTTTAGAAAACGTCGTTTTACCAAAATGAAATCGATAAAAGAATTCGAAAGGTCATCCAGGTACTGATAATTTATAAAGGCCAAGTTTTCAATCGTCCAGTAATTTTTGTAACGGGAATAGTTTAGAGATTGGGCAGCTTTTGATTACAAATATAATTTTTATCTGAAATATTTCCAAATTGCCATTAGTCATGACTTAATTTCCCAAAGTGTTCGTGACTGGCTATACATATAAGAACTTAATTATATTCTTTCGAATATATTATTTATGTATCGAACGTTTGTGAATTTAAAACATTTTAATGTCATATGTACCTATTGTAGTTTTGCAATTAACTATGACTCATGAATGTAGGGTTTGGACTTGGTTATCCGTAACAAAGGGCTTTTAGGCCAGTCTCTCGCAAACAATCTTTTCTACTTGCACTAATGATAAACAACTCATTTACTCAATCTTTTGTGGAGAGAGAAATATAATAATACTATTCTTCTTCTTCTTCTTAGCGTAAAGATGGCAATTCCAATTGTATCAGCCCAACACCCTGCTACGATAATCACATTGTCAGTACCGTCCATGAGGTCATTTAACGTGCAGGTATCAGGGCACACAGGGCACGAAGTCAAGTGATCATTTTCGGAACAGCACCACACCTGCACTCCAGGTTGGAATCTTTCATGTATCCCCATTAATATTTATGTACCTGACCAGGTTTTTTTTACTTCGGTCAATCTGGGTCCGAAGTCTATTCAAAGACTTCTAGGTCAGCCAAGGCAACTTATGTCTAGGTGAGAGATTTTCTGATTGTGGGACGAATGGGGTCGGCAACGAAGCACTGTCATGCCACAGCTCTAGTCTTGCATGTGAGTTTTTAATAGGTAGTGGCAGGACATGTTTGACAAAACTGTTGCGACTATTCAGTCTCTGTGTCACCGGGGAGTAGTCGTGAAGATGGTGCCTATCGTCTTCCATTTTAGCTCTCTCACTAGAACTTGCTATCGCTCTATGGACCGCTGGTGGCGTTAATCCAATAATATTATTTGTATAATTTAATAGCTCATCCACAATAATTTCACAAGTAAGATTCATCGTAATCGTAGTCATTTGTCCTATTCCATCTTTTTATGTATATATAGATACCTACCTATTTTTTGTTACACAAGTGTATGATTATTTAAACACCACGGTGTGATACTGTCCATTATACAACCCATACCATTCACACGATAAAGGGCGATAAGCCATAAACGTAATGGCTCGCGAGAGTCGTAAACATCACGAATTGGACAAATTGACGGCCTGACCAGTCGTAATTGGACAATTATAAGGCTGGGAAAGCTATAAATTTTATACTGAACAGCTATTATTATGATTGACAATTTACGCGGTACTACAAACGTATTTGAGAGAACTTTTTATTGTAAATTATTGAGGCTAATTTGAAATCGGTAGGGTTTTGCAATACAATTTCTATCCCAATCCTAATTGCAAAGTCAGTAGTCTTGAAATCAATGCGAAGGGGGCCTTAGCCCAAAACAGGGACACCATGCATGTAGACAGCAAAAAAAAACAAAGAATTATTCCTACATCACAGTCAACTCAATTTACAAACACGAATGCATACTGTTTTTTGTTATTATCTTTAAGCTAATTTGAAATTTTAAGACTACGTATCGGTTCTAGTGGAATTATTTTCTACCTAGAGTAACTCTGCTTATCAGTCAGAATTACTAGAAATGTTACAATATTAAATGGAAAAAGAATACGGTCGCGAACAGGATTCGAACCTGCGCCTCCCGGATAGATACTCTAGGCGCTCTGATCAACTAAGCCATCTCGACCTCTCGATAGATTTAGATTAGAGGTCGAGATGGCTTAGTTGGTCAGAGCGCCTGGAGTATCTATCCGGGAGGCGCAGGTTCGAATCCTGTTCGCGACCGTATTCTTTTTCCATTTAATATTGTAACTTTAGAGTTCGCTAAGCATGCGTTAATGCTTTTTCAAAGACATATCTTGAATTACTCGAAATCTTACTGGTTAAAATTATCATAATAAATAACAGTATAAGTGAAATGTGAGTGCACAGCTGTGCACACCTCTGCCTACCCCTTCGGGGAATGCAGGCGTGTTGCCATGTTATGTTACATTCATTTGACAACCGGGACCAACGACGGTAAAACGCCACAAACATTCAGAAATTTTAATATAGATTTGAATCATCTTTTACCCAAACATAACACACGTAACTTGCACATAACATAAGATTATAGTTCAACCACATGGAATGGATCGACCACAGGATCGCCACATAGGAGCTTGCTAACATGAAGATTGCAGAGACAGTGACCGCAAACTGTGGTTCTTGAGCGCTGCTCACGGATACTGTAATCTTGTTGATGGGTTTTCCAGTCTAAGTTGAAGTCAAACATATTGGATTGAAGATATACAGTGAATTTGAATTTGATATTTAAGACCGCTTCGTTGGGTAAGTGAAAGAAGAAAGAAAGAATGAAAAAGAATTTATTAAATCACACAAAACTACAGAAATCTTAGGGATAACGCGTAACAAACAATTAAATAAATAAAAGCAGTAAACAACCAAACACGAAACATAAACAAAATAAACGTGTCACCTATACTCACACAGTCATGATGACGCGCACCGCTTCATCAAGTTGTATCGCACTAGGCGACCGGCATACGTCATTCATTATGGGACAAGCCATGGTCCGAGCAGCAGGCGTCGGGAGTTGCAACGCTACGGCTACCTACACCATGTGATTGCAGGTGCGATCATGGGTTCGCCTAACGGGCTGGGTTTTTTTTTATTAGGTTTTTCATAGAGGAACGTGTGGTATTCTGCCACTGAAAAGAAGAGTCCTTCAACCAGACTGATGATATTGCCTGGCGGGCCACGACCTAACGCAAATATCGGGAGATGGTATATATGGTCAAACAGTGCTTGTGCGATGAAGGATTCGTGACGTCATTGTAATGTGTGCGTAGTATACTTTTAGCGAGGTAGAGAGTAGAGAGGTCGCTACAAGTTCATTTTCTTCTTCTAGTGCCTCTCCAACTAGTAAGTAAGCCACCAGATCAGTGGTCTTATTTATTTCTCTGCTCTGCCTTGTTGTTCAAGTGGTCCCAGCGAGGTTGCTGAGGGTGAGGTCCTGAGATCGATTCTTAGGTCGGGTAAAGTGTTATTGGATTTTTCTATTAGGAAATTCTAAGTAGCAGCACGGAGTTAAGAAGTTGATGGTATGACACCCCTGTGCTAAGGAGGTCACGTAAAGCCGTTGGTCCTGATCTCTCCGGGCGTCGGATTGCCGTCTAATCGGACCATGAAAGTGGAGGAAGAGGGAGTGCACCTGTTTTTGTGCATAAACTGGGCATGCACTCATATAATCTCTCCTGCGTATTTGGCTAATCTCCGTGGGGATAGGCAACCGCGACTGAAATACGGTCGGGGGGAGAATTGACATTGTATTCTATATTGCATATGCTAGGTGTAGCCGATGAAGAAGTTTTCCCAAAATACATAAAGTAAGCTACTTATTTAAACAGTAGCTCTAGCACCTATTTTTAATACAAAATACATAATAGGAGCTTAGAACATCTTCACATAAACCCACTGAATCTATTCTTACTTAACGGCGTGTTTAATGGTCCATAAAATTATTTATAGACATTTAGTTCGGTTTACATTTACATGCAGTGTCCGTGTAGCCTTGAACTAGGTGCAGAATTTAGTGGGCTTTCATTACTGTGCAGTCAGTAATACATTGTAAATTAATCGCTAATTTGGGACTTTATTAGGGTGCACGCGGAAGTAGTTTATTTAGACACGAGAGGTTTCCTTTTAGTAAAAATTCAGTTTTGTAAACCTTAGGTATTATTATTGAAATACAGTATCCATGCAATATATGATCAATAAAAAATTAAAACACTTTATTAATATATGACTTACTTCATATATTAATTGTTTGACATTTTTTTGCAGCACATATATATATTATATTAAATGGAAAAAGAGAGTTAGAGTTCGCTAAGCATGCGTTAATGCTTTTCAAAGATTTATCTTGAGATATATATATATATTTATATGTAAAATCGACGATCGACGAAAATATGAATTGTTATTTAGTTTATATTTTACTTGTTTACGTATTTAAAGGTAAAATTCAATATATTAATGATTCATTAAAATATTCTGTCCATTGAACTGGCAAGTCAAAGGTCGCAGGTTGGCCCCAAGCTACGCACCACTGACTATATGTAATCGAGTGCGTATTATAAATTATTGATCTATCGCTACCTCAGAGTTAGTATCTATGGTGTTTAATGATAAACGGTTAAAATATGACACTGGGTTGTTTAAATCAGACTTATTGGAAAAATTTACTGTCTCGTTGGTCTAGTGGTCATAAGCGCGGCTCCTGAGCGTAAGATTCTGGGTTCGAATCCGAGGTCGGGAAAAGTCAGGAAGTTGGCACTGTGACACCCCCGTGCTTCGGAGAGCACGTAAACCCGGTCACACCTGCACCTAAATTCACTCCGATCGTGTCCGATTGCCGTCCCATCGGAATATGAGAGTGAAGGAAGAGGGAGTGCACCTGTGTTTGCGCATACAATTGTTCATTATAATATCTCCTGCGTACTTGGCTAATCTCCGAAAGTGACCGAAATACGGTCGGGAGGAATATATATTGGCAAAATTTTAGTAAAAACTGCTATCTACTCGTAAGTATACGATGCCAAATCATAAATGAATGTTTTTACAATTTTCCTCTGCCTTAAAGTTTGCCATTTATAGGCTCCGGAACAGTTCAATGGATTCAAATGTTTTATTATTATTGCAATAAAAAAAAAGTATTTAAGCTTAAATTTTCATGTTCTTTTTCAGTATTTTGCAGGGTTCGGAATAAATGAGTATAAATATAAAGTGAAAAATGCTATCTATGTAATGATATAATTATGTAAAACTATAATTGTCTAAGTACCGAGCGCACGATTTCCAGACACAGCTAGTCAACTATAAGATATTACTATGATAATTATTATCGCTACAGATTTTTATGACCGCTAGAATCCTGACAGACAGATAAAGGTTCACTAAAATATGTACCGTGGTGTGGTAAATCCATCAAGGACGTTGTGCTGATCTCCTATCGAATTTAAACGACACAGTCTTACACTAACTTACCGTTACTCGATCCGGGGATCGCAATTGCATTCACTGCAACTCCGGCAGGTTACAAAACTACCCTGCCACCTCAACGATCGTACAATATTGCACCCAACTTAATTATATTATATATAAATATAATCTATAATAATTAATCTATGTTTAATTAATAAAATTTTCTTGTATCTGTATTAATTGATTCATATTGACTGTAGTTCAACAAACAAGATCAAAATCGTTTATACTTTAAACAAACACACTACATGCTCAGTTAATTCTATGTTAATATTTGATTGACATCTCATTGATCATGAAACATAAAATGACATAGACATAGCTTGCGTTGTGTTTCGCCGAGTGAGTGAGGGTACCGGAGGCCCAAAACCTTTAAAAGGCCGGCAACGCACTTGCGACACCTCTGGGGTTGCGGGTGTCCATGGGTGGCGGTAATCGCTTACCATCAGGTGAGCCGTCTGCTTGGTTGCCCTTATTCCATAAAAAAAAAATAGATTTCCGACATTATGATAATTTTAACCAGTAAGATTTCGAGTAATTCAAGATATGTCTTTGAAAAAGCATTAACGCATGCTTAGCGAACTCTAAAGTTACAATATTAAATGGAAAAAGAATACGGTTGCGAACAGGATTCGAACCTGCGCCTCCCGGATAGATACTCTAGGCGCTCTGATCAACTAAGCCATCTCGACCTCTCGATAGATTTAGATTAGAGGTCGAGATGGCTTAGTTGGTCAGAGCGCCTGGAGTATCTATCCGGGAGGCGCAGGTTCGAATCCTGTTCGCGACCGTATTCTTTTTCCATTTAATATTGTAACTTTAGAGTTCGCTAAGCATGCGTTAATGCTTTTTCAAAGACATATCTTGAATTACTCGAAATCTTACTGGTTAAAATTATCATAATGTCGGAAATCTATTTTTTTTTATGGAATAAGGGCAACCAAGCAGACGGCTCACCTGATGGTAAGCGATTACCGCCACCCATGGACACCCGCAACCCCAGAGGTGTCGCAAGTGCGTTGCCGGCCTTTTAAAGGTTTTGGGCCTCCGGTACCCTCACTCACTCGGCGAAACACAACGCAAGCTATGTCTATGTCATTTTATGTTTCATGATCAATGAGATGTCAATCAAATATTAACATAGAATTAACTGAGCATGTAGTGTGTTTGTTTAAAGTATAAACGATTTTGATCTTGTTTGTTGAACTACAGTCAATATGAATCAATTAATACAGATACAAGAAAATTTTATTAATTAAACATAGATTAATTATTATAGATTATATTTATATATAATATAATTAAGTTGGGTGCAATATTGTACGATCGTTGAGGTGGCAGGGTAGTTTTGTAACCTGCCGGAGTTGCAGTGAATGCAATTGCGATCCCCGGATCGAGTAACGGTAAGTTAGTGTAAGACTGTGTCGTTTAAATTCGATAGGAGATCAGCACAACGTCCTTGATGGATTTACCACACCACGGTACATATTTTAGTGAACCTTTATCTGTCTGTCAGGATTCTAGCGGTCATAAAAATCTGTAGCGATAATAATTATCATAGTAATATCTTATAGTTGACTAGCTGTGTCTGGAAATCGTGCGCTCGGTACTTAGACAATTATAGTTTTACATAATTATATCATTACATAGATAGCATTTTTCACTTTATATTTATACTCATTTATTCCGAACCCTGCAAAATACTGAAAAAGAACATGAAAATTTAAGCTTAAATACTTTTTTTTTATTGCAATAATAATAAAACATTTGAATCCATTGAACTGTTCCGGAGCCTATAAATGGCAAACTTTAAGGCAGAGGAAAATTGTAAAAACATTCATTTATGATTTGGCATCGTATACTTACGAGTAGATAGCAGTTTTTACTAAAATTTTGCCAATATATATTCCTCCCGACCGTATTTCGGTCACTTTCGGAGATTAGCCAAGTACGCAGGAGATATTATAATGAACAATTGTATGCGCAAACACAGGTGCACTCCCTCTTCCTTCACTCTCATATTCCGATGGGACGGCAATCGGACACGATCGGAGTGAATTTAGGTGCAGGTGTGACCGGGTTTACGTGCTCTCCGAAGCACGGGGGTGTCACAGTGCCAACTTCCTGACTTTTCCCGACCTCGGATTCGAACCCAGAATCTTACGCTCAGGAGCCGCGCTTATGACCACTAGACCAACGAGACAGTAAATTTTTCCAATAAGTCTGATTTAAACAACCCAGTGTCATATTTTAACCGTTTATCATTAAACACCATAGATACTAACTCTGAGGTAGCGATAGATCAATAATTTATAATACGCACTCGATTACATATAGTCAGTGGTGCGTAGCTTGGGGCCAACCTGCGACCTTTGACTTGCCAGTTCAATGGACAGAATATTTTAATGAATCATTAATATATTGAATTTTACCTTTAAATACGTAAACAAGTAAAATATAAACTAAATAACAATTCATATTTTCGTCGATCGTCGATTTTACATATAAATATATATATATATCTCAAGATAAATCTTTGAAAAGCATTAACGCATGCTTAGCGAACTCTAACTCTCTTTTTCCATTTAATATAATATATATATGTGCTGCAAAAAAATGTCAAACAATTAATATATGAAGTAAGTCATATATTAATAAAGTGTTTTAATTTTTTATTGATCATATATTGCATGGATACTGTATTTCAATAATAATACCTAAGGTTTACAAAACTGAATTTTTACTAAAAGGAAACCTCTCGTGTCTAAATAAACTACTTCCGCGTGCACCCTAATAAAGTCCCAAATTAGCGATTAATTTACAATGTATTACTGACTGCACAGTAATGAAAGCCCACTAAATTCTGCACCTAGTTCAAGGCTACACGGACACTGCATGTAAATGTAAACCGAACTAAATGTCTATAAATAATTTTATGGACCATTAAACACGCCGTTAAGTAAGAATAGATTCAGTGGGTTTATGTGAAGATGTTCTAAGCTCCTATTATGTATTTTGTATTAAAAATAGGTGCTAGAGCTACTGTTTAAATAAGTAGCTTACTTTATGTATTTTGGGAAAACTTCTTCATCGGCTACACCTAGCATATGCAATATAGAATACAATGTCAATTCTCCCCCCGACCGTATTTCAGTCGCGGTTGCCTATCCCCACGGAGATTAGCCAAATACGCAGGAGAGATTATATGAGTGCATGCCCAGTTTATGCACAAAAACAGGTGCACTCCCTCTTCCTCCACTTTCATGGTCCGATTAGACGGCAATCCGACGCCCGGAGAGATCAGGACCAACGGCTTTACGTGACCTCCTTAGCACAGGGGTGTCATACCATCAACTTCTTAACTCCGTGCTGCTACTTAGAATTTCCTAATAGAAAAATCCAATAACACTTTACCCGACCTAAGAATCGATCTCAGGACCTCACCCTCAGCAACCTCGCTGGGACCACTTGAACAACAAGGCAGAGCAGAGAAATAAATAAGACCACTGATCTGGTGGCTTACTTACTAGTTGGAGAGGCACTAGAAGAAGAAAATGAACTTGTAGCGACCTCTCTACTCTCTACCTCGCTAAAAGTATACTACGCACACATTACAATGACGTCACGAATCCTTCATCGCACAAGCACTGTTTGACCATATATACCATCTCCCGATATTTGCGTTAGGTCGTGGCCCGCCAGGCAATATCATCAGCCTGGTTGAAGGACTCTCCTTTTCAGTGGCAGAATACCACACGTAGTTCCTCTATGAAAAACCTAATAAAAAAAAAACCCAGCCCAGTAGGCGAACCCATGATCGCAATCACATGGTGTAGGTAGCCGTAGCGTTGCAACTCCCGACGCCTGCCGCTCGGACCATGGCTTGTCCCATAATGAATGACGTATGCCGGTCGCCTAGTGCGATACAACTTGATGAAGCGATGCGCGTCATCATGACTGTGTGAGTATAGGTGACACGTTTATTTTGTTTATGTTTCGTGTTTGGTTGTTTACTGCTTTTATTTATTTAATTGTTTGTTACGAGTTATCCCTAAGATTTCTGTAGTTTTGTGTGATTTAATAAATTCTTTTTCATTCTTTCTTTCTTCTTTCACTTACCCAACGAAGCGGTCTTAAATATCAAATTCAAATTCACTGTATATCTTCAATCCAATATGTTTTGACTTCAACTTAGACTGGAAAACCCATCAACAAGATTACAGTATCCGTGAGCAGCGCTCAAGAACCACAGTTTGCGGTCACTGTCTCTGCAATCTTCATGTTAGCAAGCTCCTATGTGGCGATCCTGTGGTCGATCCATTCCATGTGGTTGAACTGTAATCTTATGTTATGTGCAAGTTACGTGTGTTATGTTTGGGTAAAAGATGATTCAAATCTATATTAAAATTTCTGAATGTTTGTGGCGTTTTACCGTCGTTGGTCCCGGTTGTCAAATGAATGTAACATAACATGGCATCACGCCTGCATTCCCCGAAGGGGTAGGCAGAGGTGTGCACAGCTGTGCACTCACATTTCACTTATACTGTTATTTAGTCCTATGTAAAATTGGTGAACATATTGCCCTGTTACGCGCACAATTCAACATTTTGGACTACAGATAATTCCTAACAAAATAACCTAATAATCCGGACCTGGGAATGGACCTTAGGACATCCTCATGCTACGTAGTCGCACTTGGGACCACTAGACCAACGAAGCAATTGACAAAAATGAAGATCTTATTACGGGTAATCAGATGCCTGAAAATGTGACAACCACGAGATCGATACCTTATTGGTATGACCGTTCGATTGGAAAATTAATAAAACCACTGACTTTTTGTAGTCATGTACGTATTAGAAATTAATTATCACCTACTTAAAATGTTGATGGAAAACATCGAGAGGAGACCAGCACACCTAATAGATATTCTTGATGGTGTGTACACTGTCAGAAACCTACGGGTGGTTTAAACTCTGACACTAGGTGGTTCGTCAACTACACGATAAGCTATAGCATATCTTGATTCATGAAATTTTGAGGACCAGTCTTACTGCGAGATATTGTGTTAACCAGTAACTGTGTTGTGTTGATCTGATACGTACTGAGTTCAGCTCGGATACTAGCTATTATTATGGAAGAGTAGGGTGATTGTATTATTAGTCTAACTAATCTTTTAAGTTCAAGAAGAAGAAAACACGTGCCTAACGTATGCTCACAGTTTCCTATACATTTTTCGCATGGTTAACCCAAAAAGTTATTGGTATATGTTCTTACTTCAGAGCCTTTTGTGCGTGCTTAGAATTCTGCTTATCTTAAAGTAGCCGTAAAATCTAATACGAAGAGAGTTTATAAATATTTTTTCCATAAAAGGTGAGCGTGTTATATTAGGTTGAATGTGTTGTTGGTTAATGTGGAGAATTGCATTAGTTTTACTTCTGCCACTGTCTAAGCTGTTGATATCAGTAATAAAAAACAATACCACAAACTTTTTACAATTGAATATGTTATATATAAACAGAAAAATTCGGAGCTTAATCTCGATCGATCGATCTGTACGACTGTTACTTAGCGACGAGCCCCTCTTAAAACCGAACGCCTGAAAAAACCACCATATAAATATATATATATAAGAATTCACAGTACTTTTAAAATGCCTACAAATTATTGTTAGCTGTTCGGGGTTTATTCCGAAAATCCCGTTAATGTTTCGAAGGGCAAAATTGAGCCTAAATAATCATAGAATTTTACACCCAATATGTACACAGTTTTACACCCACATTTCACCAATGCTGTTATTAAGTCCCATGTAATAGGTGGTAAGCCTATTGCCATCTACCGGGCACAATTCCAAACTCCGGGCTGCTACTGAGAATTTTCTAACAGAAAAACTCAATACCACTTTGCCCGACCCGGGAATCGAACCAGAGACCTCATGCTCAGCAGTCGCGCTTGGGACCACTAGACCAACGAGGCAGTCAGTACATGATTAAGCAAATATTTTATAATTTTTCCTTAAAATATGGCACCCATTTGTGTATTTTGCACGGAAAATAAATTACATACAGGGTTACCTTACCCTGTGAAAGGGTATGTATTAAAATACCATGGTTTACTTGTTCTAATAAGCATAACATAGCGTCTCGTATGTAGGTACGCATTCCTCATAGGGTTTGGTTAGATACATACATTTCACTTGTGCCGCAATTAAGTCCCATGTTCTCGTAATAGGGAGTTAATACCAAATTCTATTGAGACGGGTCGTTGAGCTTCCTTAGTTATGGTTGAGCTACACGATGACTGATACATACGTGCCATCAGACAGGACAGGTCACCTCAAAGCTGCTATGGCTCTTTCCTCGAAAGACCATTCCAGACGATCCCTGCATGGTTACACGCACATAGATATGTGCAATTATATCTGGACTTTAAAAGAGACGTTGACCCCTTGGTGTGTTTTGGCGTTTCTTCTCAGAGATATTCAGAAAGGAAACGCCGGCCCCATCTAGTTTATAAAAATCACTTGTAAAAGTGTCTTCAAAAGACCTATTTACAGATATAAAATTATAATTCGTGATTAAGGGCTCCATTCGAGTTCGAAACTAGTCGGGCAATCCCGAAAAATGCACGTGAGTAGTAACCGGTGAACATTAATTAATATGAATATTTCTCACGAAAGTTTGTATACATCTATCATTTATCTAGGCTGCTAATGAGAGTTTGGTGTACCATACTGATCTAGTCGTTGCAAGTGCAGCTGCTGGGTTCAATTCCTGTTCTGGCGAAGTGTTATTGGGTATTTCTGTTAAATTCTCAGTAGCACCCCGAAATCTGCAAAAGGCCCTCGTTAATGGGAATAGAGTCACTACCCGTTATATGAAATTTAGTGGCGGCATTGGGAAAATGTGGCTTTAAATCTTTGCCTACCCCTGCAGGGAATACAAGTGTGATATTATTTTATGTTATAAATTATAAATCATTAACATACCTTTCGCGCCTCACCACCAAAACCTGAAACAATGGATAATTTGATTATTAATATGGTTTAGTTGCAACATTGTGTTTGAGTAGGGTTGGTCAGAAAAAAAGTTACTGATGTAAATAGTAGGTATAATAATAGATTGGAGTGTGTTTCATCGGGTCGTATGCACATACCAAATATGTACCTAAAGTAGTTCAGTAAATAAGGCGTGAAAAAGTAGCTATCGATCAAAGAGGCACACTTAAAAAAAAATTTGTAGTAAAGATAAAGATACCTATGAACTATCCTAAAAGCCTGATGTGGACGCAGATTTACTTGGTAAGATACCAAAATACAACACAAAAACCGGAATTTCTTACTCAGTGTAAACCTTCAACAAAAAACTAGGCGCTGTCCGTGGTAACTATTGTCAGTCGTAATGTCAGACCCTCGTCATCAAGCGCAGGTGATGTTGACGTTTTCTCCTCTAAGGTATTTAGATAAGCTGATGCCGTCATGGTAGAGGGGCTCGTGGCTAAGTATCCGCCATAGATAGATCGATCGAGGTTAAACTGCGCTTGCCACGGTTGGTCTGTGGATAGACCATCATTTTATTCCAAAACCCCTCCGTGCCTCGAAGAGTACGTTTAACCGTTGGTCTTGGTTGTTAAATTACGATCTATGACAGCCGTTATAGGTAGTTAGAGGCCTGAAAGTCTGACAACTAGTCAGACCACTAGATATCGTTTTGCCCAATAACTGGGTAGTGGAGGTCAGATAGGCAGTCGCTCCAGGTAAAATACTGGTAAGCTGAATCCGGTTAGACTGGAGGATCTACTTAGCCGAACCCTATATGTTAGGAAAAGGCTAGACGCATGGATTTTGATATTGTGATGGTGGCCCAGTGGTTACCGGCCCGCTTCTTGAGCTGCAGGTTGTAGGTTTAAACCATGTACCAATGTGACTTTTTCTATGTCATATGAACGTTCTTAATAAATCTAAGACATTACAGACATATGGACAGAAGGAAAACATCGGTAGGTAACCTGAACTTAATGGTCTGTAATCGCCAATCCGCAGTGAGATAGCGTGGTGATCTATGCTCGTGTCTTCTCTATATGAGAGGCTCTTGCCTTGCCCTGGGACTGTTATGGGTTAGTTATAGTTATGGATGCTAACGTACATTCTTATTTCTATGATGCTAACAAAAAACGGAATGTCTGAATGCAGATATATTATGACATTTGTATATCCAGAAGCGTTAGGTAGTCGTGTAATATTGAACAGACAAATGTTACTAATGCCAAGTGATAGATGGTGAGCCTATAACCAAATACAAGACGGAAGGAATTCCCTAACATAAAAACATAAAATACTCATCCCGGGAATCGAACATTTCTATGTTCGATTCCCGGGATGCTCATCAGAAATAATATCGTTAGAAAACCAGCCCACCTGACAGATGTTCTCGATGGTGTGTAAAGCCATGTCAGAGACCTACGGGTGGTTTAAACTCTGACACTAGGTGGTTCATCAACCACACGATAAGAAAAAGCGCAAATAAACTTAAAGAAAGCAATGTCACCTCAACGCATTTAATAGTCATACAATGTAAATACTGAAGATATGTAATGCTGAGAGTAACCGGCGTATTTCCGATTGTTATTCTATACCACAAGTAGATGAATGAAAATAGGTTTATATTTCCAACAATCGCTTTCTCATTTACCAAAGACCTCGATACAATTTGTTAATTAATTAATTAAAGAAAACAAATTGAACGCTTTACAAAAGCAATCGGGCGAGCGTGAAATGAAATAATTATCTGGCAGCCCTACATGTTTAACGTCAAAGAATCAATTGAAACACATGTGCGTATGTGTGTGTATTCACATATAAAAGAAAATATACAGAAGATCCATTTCATATCGTGGGTGATAGTTCAATACCGCATAACTAGCCATGGTAAATACAGCTACGTGTAGTTCAGCTTTCTGCTAAAACGAACTTCGAGAAATAAAAATAAAAAGAAGACAAGAAGAATTTCATGGAAAGATTTTGTTTAGTAATAAGTAAGAGTTCACCTTGAGACTAAAATAAATATTTTTCTTTCTTTCTTTCTTCAAAGGAAAAATATGTCTGCGAACAATATTTGAAGTATATACTTGGAAAACGCGGGTCGAAATCCTGCACACGACCGTATTTAGCTTGCAACAGAATTTTATCTTTAAAAAAAACGAATTTGTAGTGGAACTTCTTTATTCTCTTTATTGTTGTGCACACAATGAAAGTACTTTAATTAATATTATTATTTTAAATTCAATTCAAATTGTTAAAGGTCACTGAACTATGACTGGGACATTTTTGGCTTCCCAATAGATGTTAATTCCCGTACCAAATTTTATATTTTCGCTATAGGCTACGCGAATATAAATCTAATTTATATTCAATGCTCTAGGGCAGATGGGATTTCATCCGATGTATTAATTCACGAGTAGTTATCAAAACGAATGTTGCTAGCTTAATAAAGCCATAATTATTAATATTAGTAATATAATGGTATTGTCAAATCAATTTGCCTAGATTTTTCCCAACTACTTTGAGGTCTAACCTGATGAAGCTTTAATACCAGTAACTAGGTAATACTTTAATACGTGGTAAGACTGATTTTCACACTTCTAGGCATGTGACTTAATCGGCTGTCATAGATTTTCAACCTTCAACGTATGCTCAAATTAAACGGTTTGGTATTCAATGAAAATCTTTGATACTACATTTCATGCCAATAAGACGCAAACTAGGCTACTAAGCATGAAGTCCTGGGTTATATTCCTGGGTCAGGCAAATGTTTTGGGTTTTTCTGTTAAGAAATTTCAGTAGAAGCCCGCAGCTCAGTATTGTTCATGACACTTAATAACTGCATCAGTGAAAAGTGGATGTTCAATAGTATACATTCAATAGTATATATGCGTGATGATTTCTTATGTATAAATGCTCTGTAGATTTCTGGAAAAGATAAGACCATCTGTTGTTTAAGCGTGAATGTTTTTATTGGCGACTAAGAACTTCTTTATGAAGAATGCATCATGTTTGATGGATAGATTAGTAAGCCTTACTTAGCTGCAATCAAACTGCACACAGATTGCAGTGTGAACACTATTCTAAATACTACTTATTTAGGTATTTAACTTTTTTTTGTTTTTATGGAATAGGGTCAACCGAGCAGACGGCTCGCTTGATGGTAAGCGATTACCGCCGCCCATGGACACCCGCAACCCCAGAGGAGTCGCGAGTGCGTTGCCGGCCTTTTAAAGGGTTTGGGCCTCCGGTACCCTCACTCACTCGGCGAAACACAACGCAAGCGTTGTTTCACGCCGGTTTTCTGTGAGGCCGTGGTATCAATCCGGACGAGCTGGCCCATTCGTGCCGAAGCGTGGCTCTCCCACGGTGAAAATTTTTATTGTACACCGATACAAATAAATGAAATAGGATGTTATAAATTTAAATAGAGCAATGGGCCGGCCCTGTCGCACCTGGCGATTTCTTCCAGGCAACCTTTGGAAGGATGTGTGTGACATGGAGAAGAATATGGGGTTTTCTGTGGTGTACAAAAACATACATACGATAACGTTACTATAGTTAATGTATGTTAGATACATACATAATAATTATTAAGAATATATAAACTACATATCAATATTTATAAGTATAAACATAACATCACGCCTGTATTCCCCGAAGGGGTAGAAGAAGGCAGAGGTGAACACAGCTGTACACATTTCACCGATGCTGTTATTAAGTCACATGTAATAGGTGGTGAGCCTATTGCCGTCTACCGGCCACAATTCCAAACTCCGGGCCGCTATTGAGAATTTCCTAATAGAAAAATTCCATACCACTTCCCTTGACACGGGAATCAAATCTGAAACTCATGCTCAGCAGTCACGCTTGGGACCGCTAGACCAACGCAGTCATGTACTCGTACATGTCGCAGATGGATTGTAGAATCAGCTGTTTTATAAAACTGCTAGCTGATTTACAAAACAGTACTGTTATGAAAAACAGCTGAACGACGTTTAGCGGTTTTAAATCATTACTGAACTATAACACGCAGAATTGAGTGAACGTTTTGCGTTTATCAATGCAGCGGGTCAACGGTCAGAGATTATGTAAAACAGTGTGAAATGAACTGTCAGATTGTTAATTTTATTTCGAAATTTTGTTTAATGTCTTAACAATATTAACCTAACTTTATTTTACTTGTCAAAAGCAAAAAAAGATGAAAATTTTGAATGACGTTAATACTAAACTACTATAATTGTCGACAATATATCGGGATTATGAAAGAAAATAAACGAAATTTATCCATGAGCGAGCGAAGCGAGCTCGGGAATTTCGTGTATCCCGACACGGACAGGTTAGGTTCGATTCGTGTTTAGGTTTTTTCTAACCTTACAGACACAAAAATAGGAGCCCCGCTAAGCGGGGCTCCGTCGAGCCAGCCACGGAAAGTCAAATCAGAATACAGTATCTCTTTTTTACTTGAGTGGTGACTATCCATTTAATATACTTATACAATAAACAAACCTGTCTCACAGTAGATATGTCATTCTACATTACGTCTAAAGGTGGGTAGCTGTTTTGTTAAACGTATCGCAATGGCAATCCAGCTGAACGTCTTTCAGCTGTTTTAGAAAACAGTACTGTTTTGTAAATCAGCTAGCAGTTTTGTAAAACAGCGGATTCTACAATCCATCTGCGACATACATATCAATTATAATAAGTATTAAAATATATAATGCCTCATACCTTTACTTATTGGATGTGTAATTGATATATCTTATTGATATAACAACTAATGGAAAATCCACATATAAAGACTAATATTGGGAGACCATAGTTTTACGCCAAAATAATTCATCTCTATATTTTTATATATTTTTTGTTTTTTCAACCCATTCCAGTTGTCAGCCGTTTTTCCAGGAAGCCATATTCACGAAATAAATTATGTACATAATCCCATATACTGAGGGTGCGTAATAAAAATTAAAAATACGCATTATTTCTCCTATAAAGCCGCTTAGCGAAGCTTAAAAGCCTGCCAATATTTTTTAAAAGGTGACAAAATATAATTACCTGGTTTAGCGCTTGTAAAAATATTGAATTTCATACGGAGGGTTACAAAAACTTTGGTAGATTTTATTGGTTCTCTTTTAGTACAGTATTTTGCAAGAAAAATTACCCTAAAATGTATTTTCGGGTTCTTTATTTTACATAAGGTGATATAATAACATGCATCGTGCATGTATTTCCTGGATATATATAGCTAGAGGTGTACACGGCTGTATACCGACATTGCACAAACGATTACCTTAATTCCTATATGGTGCTGAGTCTATTACCATCTGCCGAGCACGAATCCAAACTAGGCGACTACTGAGAATTATGTTAAAAATAAATCAATGACATTTTAACAGGCCCGGAAATCGAGTCCCAAACGTCCCAAGAATAGGACCTCACGCTTAGACTAATGAGTATTAACTTAACTAGACTAAGGAGTCAGTCAATCTTTATATGTTTAAATAAATAGTTGCACTACTAGGTGTCTTTTCTTTCTGAATCGCGGGTGCTTTTACAGACTGCAGTATGTGTAACAAAAATAACCTTCAGATTTGAAAACTCATTTACAAGACATGAAGGCCCCTAATATACCTCTAACGACTTGTCAATTTGTCACCCATTCACGGACTGCTACGCCAATTGCCGTTTAATCTCATACACCGATAGATCTACACGGGTTAAATTTATTCTTTATGCTTCTACAAAATGGACGAATTTGTTGATTTTGAATATTGAAATTGTGATTGTTGATTGTTGTGGAGTCTTTAATGAAATAACATTTGTATTATTATTTGTCTTATTTAATTGCTTTATTTGTATCTATCTATGTATCTACGTATGTATGCAACGGAAACTTTGAACGTGACTTTCACCCACCTTAAAACGTCGGCTGGAATTGAAACTTCATACAATTATCAAGGACCTATTAAAATACAATAATTTTATAATTATAAATAAATTTAATTAAAAAATAAATAAACATGTCCAATTCTCCTGATCTTTAGGGTTAACGATTTAGGTACTAAAAAAGCAAAAAAAAATAGTTCAATAGTTTTTTTTTTATAAATTCAACAAAGAAATATAAAGTGATTAAGTATAGAAATAATTTTATCGTAAAAAAAGCGTGGGGTGCTGCTTAAGATATTTTATAAGGACTTTACTTTTACCAATATCTGTCAATAATATATTTACAACGACTGACATCTAGCACCCCACGCTATTTGCGATAATTTGTTTTTTTGTAACCAGTCTTTTTTTTAAACTTATTAATCCATATTTTAAAATTATTTATGTTACATTTAAACATTATCAAAAAAAACTACTGTCTTTGACTTTTGACTTTCTGTTTATCTATTTGTCTGTGCGTTTGTGCACGCTAATCTCAGAAACGGCTTATCTGATTTAGATGTGGTTTCCACTAATATATTGTGGTAAGCTCATTTAACATTTAGTGGTTGTTTCATGTCAATCGATTCATAAATAAAAAAAGTTATATGTATAATGTATAAATATATATGTTTATTTACGACATACACGCGGACGGAGTCGCGGGCACAGCTAGTACCTATACAGGCGGATAGATGGATAAGTATTTCCTATCTCTCGTGTAATGCGCCTGTATTGGTGACATGGCCTAGATTCTTGACATATTGACATTTTGAGCGACAGTATTTCAATTCGATGCACCTTAAGGCATTTCATTGAATCTCTGGAATGGAACTAAATGATAAAATGTACTTACAGCAAAGTAAACTAGAGTTGTTTTTAAGTTGTCGATTGAAGTATAGTATATGATAGCAGGTACAGCTTCAAGGCCAGCATGCCTGTACTCCCCGAGGGGGTAGGCAGAGGTGTACTTACTGATTGTTCACCCACATTTCATCAAACATGTTATTACGTCCCATGTTATAGATGGTGAGCCCATTGCCGGGCAACGATTCCAAAATCCGGGCTGCTATTGAGGATTTTCTAACAGAAAAACCCAATAACACTTTGCCCAACACGGGAATCGAATCGAGGACCTCATGTTCGGCAGTCGCCCTTGCGATCACTAGACCAATCAGGCAGACTAATGAGCGTCAAAGTCTTTTGAATGAACATTATAACTTTTTAATTTCATAACTTAGTCAAACCCATTCAAATATTGGATTCATAAAATTTAGATTAACGCTATCTATATACAATCCCCATAATCCCGAAACCTTTCAAACTTAGAACAAAGTAAATAACTCAATCCTCCCCCTACCATTTCCTCGCATTTATCAAACTGCACGCGAACGATTGCGTGTCATTTCCCCCCATTCCATAATATAATGACAGGCCAATAAATATTGGTATTGTTCCTCAAAATTATGGTTCAGTGTTAAAGCAAATAGTTCTAAATTCAATGCTTTGATTCCGTCCTTTCATTTGTTTTGATTTCATCTTGTTGTTTTATTATTACGAACTGTGGGCTTACTCTTGACAATAATTCCTCTCGATTGACATTGGAAATATGTCAGTTCGTATAAATGCCTAAAATAATGTCTAAATGTGTAAATAGATTCGGGATAATAAGAAGACAACATGCTTTGAATTGAAGCAACTGTAATATAGGTAAATTTATTTAATAATAAATATAATAAGATTTCCCCGCGTCGGTATCCTGGCTACGTTACGGTGATCTCTTTGGGGAAACTGAAGGGTTTGTCTGTGCAATTATGGACGAAGTTATTATGACGAACAACTACCGGAGGTATATTCTAAGGGATGGGACGGTTGACATATGTCGGGCATGTCATCGCCCCGGTGAATCCCTTAGACACATCATCTCCGGTTGTTCTCGTCTTGCTAACGGCGAGTACTTGCACAGGCATAATCTAGTGGCCAGGATTATCCACCAGCAACTTGCTTTGCACTACAACCTTGTGGAGTGTACGGTGCCATACTATAGGTATACACCCGACCCAGTTCTTGAAAATGGTCATATCACATTGTACTGTCTATCATTACTGATAGGACTATTGTCGCCAATAAGCCTGATATAGTGGTGATAGATCGATTCGAGCGCCGCACAATGATTGTTGATATTACTATCCCTCATGACGAGAACCTCGTGAAAGCGGAGAAAGATAAACAAATCAAATATCTTGATCTGGCGCACGAGGTTGTCGACATGTGGAATGTGGACTCTGCAATCATTGTACCGATAGTCGTTTCCGCTAATGGACTAATAGCGAAGAGCCTTGATCAACACCTAAAAAGGCTCTCGCTAGGCGGCTGGATCAAGGGCCTGATACAGAAAGCAGTACTCCTCGATACGGCACGCATTGTGAGGAGGTTCCTTTCTCTGGAGCCCTAACCACCGGTAGCTTGGACCCTGCTCCCGATGCCGGTAGCCTACTATTTTTTATATTTTTAAATGTATATTGTTTTTTTTTATGATATATAGTTAAAAATGTAATTAATATGTAAATTTGAAAAATAAACGAATATAATAATAATTAATTAAAATTACGCGTTGTTTTAAGGCGTCTAATTAATATTGGAATTGGTATTAGTTTCAAGAGTAACAAAACTGATAGTTTACTAAGTTTATTTGGCCACTGCTAAGAGATAATGTTCAATGTAACGTTGCGAGCGTCGGTGAAAACTTAGCAAAAAGTATTTGTGCGAGTAATTATTACCACTGCTCATTAATTCACGATGTCTACCAAAAATCTGGTCAAGTTTTAAAATTTGGTATTTTATTATTGACTATTATATAAAACTATAATTTTGTTCATAATAGTTTTATTATCACTGCAGTTGGCTAAGTCATTGATAGACTGATCAATTAGTATACAAAAATTTATAACATAAACCCTATCTCTAAATAATGTCTAATAAAAATTATCGCATACACGCGTTATTTGTAAAAATAAATTAACGTTTTTTTTTCTTCCATTTTAATACGTGGCATACCTCATCACCCGGCTCATTTGCTAATTACTCCACGTAACACATAAATTGTGCCAAACTTTCAAGGCAGGGGTGTCAAAATTTATAACACCTGCTTTGTTACAACGACGTTATAAACCAAATAAATTTTGATTATGTGTATTCCTTTTTGTTTATAACACAAGGGTATTGTAATATTTCTATTGTTGGAGGACCGTGGGTATTTAAGGTTTAGTTGGTTATTGTATTTTGAGATTTACTCATTCATAATACAGTGTATTTAAGTGGTATATTGCAACAAAAGAAATTACCTACTTTAATTCAGGTTTCACGTATATATGAAAGAAAATTCATATGTTACAAAGAATTCTGTATCCTTGGGTAAACCCTACTTTTATTTATCATTTATAATAGGTACATAATTTCACATCACATAAAGTTTTCGTACAAAAGGCTTGATGATAGCAGAACATTATAATTCCTCTCCAAAATGAGATCCCAACGTTTTAGCGCAGATTACATACTATTTATTTCGGTTGTAGTTCTTAATAAGTTTTTCTGTAGTATATTCTCAGTTGTACCCTGGAGTTTAGAATTCAAATTCAAATTCAAATATTTTTATTTCACATAGACCAGTTAACAGGCACTTATGAAACGTCAAACTAGGTTTACATAATTGTGCCCCATAGATGTCAATAGGCTCGCCACCTATTAGAATGGGACTTAGAAACAGTATTGGTGAAATGTGGGTGTGCAACTGTGTACACTATAATACAGGCACAATGCTGCATCGTAACCGGCACTCTATGACTAACCCCACAACTTTGGCCTTATCGTGCTCTCCGAGGAACAAAGATTGTTATATTTGATTCTTACAATTAAAGTGCCAGTATATCTCCTAAAATAAAAACTGTTGTTTCACAAAATCTTTTTTATATTATCATCCTTCACATAAATTCAAAGACAGCACATTTTCCGTCCCACGCCCACCTAATAACTGTCGCATGATTTCGCCAAACATCCACTATCGCGCTGTTTATAGCAATAAAGATATACCTTCCAGCATAAAAGCAAAGTCTAGTAATGATAGGGTCGTACCCATTGAATTAAATCTATAACTAGAATAGCACATCCACCAGGGGCTGGTTTCGGGAGAAATACTGTAATCAGTAATTTCGTAATTATCTCACTGAGTCCCGTCCATTGATCACGTGATTTTATGTGTAGGTTATTAATTTTTGTATTATAATTAAATATAAATCTTTGAGAAACATTAACGCATGCTTAGCAAACTCTAAAGTTATAATATTAAATGGAAAAAAGAATACGGTCGTGAGCAGGATTCGAACCTGCGCCTCCCGGATAAATACTTTGTATAATAACTTTCGTGGGGAACATTCATATTCATTTTGTTTACTAGTTACTACTCACAGGCACTTTTAGAGATTGCTTGACCAGTTTCAATCTCAAACGGAGCCCTCCTCAGTCATGTCAGTCAGTCAGTCAGAGCTCGCCGCAATGTCGGGTATCTAACTGGGGAGTCAAAGTAAGTGCTCCATTCGAGTTAAAAACTAGTCAAGCAAGCCCGAAAAGTACACATGAGCAATAACCAGTAAACAAATCAGATTATTAAATTTCCTCACGATGTATTCCTTTAGCATCGTAGGTAAAGCTAAGGAAACGTCTTCCATTATTGTTGTAATGTTAAGTTCCTAAGGGTAAATAAGGTCCCCAGTGCTGGAATTATTGTGTTGGCAGTTGTGGGGCACTGTTTTCTATATTGCCAGCGGCTGATTCCCTTTAAAGAGTTGCCAACGCGCAAGTAATACCCCTGGAGTTGAAAGCGTCCATAGCTTATGGCAATTGCTTATCACCAGCCACCATGATGCTATATTATATGCACAATCCAGTACAGAGATATCGTTGGTAGCCCTACATTTCCTTGATAAATATTCCCCTGGCACCCGCTAAAGTTGGTCGTTTGTACTATAATAACAACATCAGCCACGTCCGTCCCCTAGGAGACCTTTACGATGAAAAACAATAAACGGTAACCTGTCCCCTGGCAGTTTTTCGTACGTGGTTTGTATGATCAATCGTTCTGTCGTGATCAATTTTGTTTTTTTGTTTTAAGTTATTTTCTATTTTGGTATCAAGACGTTGCCATTATAACGTACAGATTATTTTTTGAGTTTATGAATTTTTAAGAGAAAACTGAGATACTTTCATTAGCCAAAATGGCGGATATTTACAGCCGCTGTTTCCTGAAAAATACAACCTAGGCATATTCAAGGCTAGCAAGAATCTATCTTCTGGATCTACGAGCCCCATCCTCAATTATACTGTCGCTTACCATCAGGTGAGTTGGTGGACAAACATAGATAAATTTTTGATAAAAGAAATAGGATCCAGCGTAAGACTAGTGACGTTGACCCTTGGCACAAACAGCACAATTTACTGTTACTGTTTTTAAGGGCTATGTGTATGTCTATTGTGGTGTTCCTATAACCATCTTCGAGCTGCTGTTGATCATATCCCAGAAACTCCCACAACCTTACTCTTGCGACCACCACCAGACCAATGAGTTCTGGCTCTGAAGCCAAGTTTGAACTATTATAAGTACCTCATCAGTAGTCTAACATAAAAAATACGTAAAGTTTCTGTACGTTACGTTGATAACAAAAACTTCAAGTAATTCAAGATAAATTTTTGAAAAGCATTAACGCATTCTTAGCGGACTCTAAAGTTATTATATTAAATGGAAAAAGAATACGGTCGCGAACAGGATTCGAACCTGCGCCTCCTGGATGAATACTCCAGGCGCTCTGACCACTAAGCCATCTCGACCTCTGCTCACCACCGCTAATTCTTCTTCCATATTTTAACACGTCTTATGGCGACGTTATTGCTATCAATTCAGTACCTATACGGGTGACCAAACAACACTTCAAGTAATGTTTAACTAATTTATTGTAAAAATCAGCTCAAGTAACAAATTTTTAAAGATTACGATAAAATTTAATTTAAAAAGGGCAAAGTGTTATTGAGTTTTTCTTGTTATCAAATTCTTAGTAGCAGTTCGGAGTTTTGAATTGTGCCCGGTTGATGGTAATAGGCTCACCATGTAATAACATGGGACTTTATAACAGAATTAGTAAAATGGGGGTTTACAACTATGTACATCTCTGCCTACCCCTTCGGGAAATACAGGAGTGATGCTATGTTATGTTATGTAAATTTAAAAATAGATCGATTGTATCTACGAAGCCATAGAAATGTTTTAATTAAATGCTCGTAAATTAGATGTCTTGAAATTCAATTTACCCTCACTTTATTTATAGCACAATAAGGATTCCTGTTACAATTTCATTATGATCACAATGTATTTACTTATCTTCAAGTTTATCTTTTGAGATACATAGCTGTTATAATTGAAATTCTAATATTTTAGTATCTATTTTATCTTTATTAGAAATTGATTTTCCCCGTCTTTTACCGTTCATGTCGTTATTCAAGCATCCACGTGGATCCAATAGTGAAACAAAGGAATCGGCTTAGAATAAATCAGTAACATAAAACGTCTTCATCTTGTCATTCTACTGTAGGTATATTTTTAAGGAATTTGAGCCTAAAAAGCGGATTATTCATATTTTAGCAATTATCTATGTCTCTGTTTTATTCCGAAATTGAGACCATTAATATGAATACTTCTGATTTTAGGTACATGAAGGATTTTTTCATAACATAACATAGCATCACGCTTGTATTAGATAAAAAATAAAGATCTTTTATTCGCTAAGGATATGGTACAAAAGTTCCTAATACGGTATTTCACGAAGGAGTAGGCAGTGGTGTACATAGTTAAATACTCACATTTCACCAATTCCATTATTAAGTACCATGTAATGTAATACATCGTGAGCCTATTGACATCCGCCGGGCACATTTCCACGCTGCACCTGAGAATTTCTTAACAGAAAACCCCAATAACACTTTTCCAGGGAATCGAACCTAAGACATCATGCTCAACAGTCACACTTGGGACCACTAAACCAACGAGACAGTCAATATTGATCTTTCTCTATTATTGTTATAAAAACAGATTTGCAAAGACCCATTGACAATGATCCAGGGCACATATAATTGATTGTTATTTGCTCTACATCCGCAGTCTCCAAAATGGTATATTCCGAGTCTATCCAATATATTGCTGATAACATCTTCATCATCACTAATATTGCATGGGTTTTATTCGAGCTTTCTAGCATCCTTCTCTAATGTCACTGTCCAAACCAGCATAATATAAAATACTGCGTATAAGAGAAGTAAATATATCCACATTTATTTAACACAATGTTTCGTCTCCATACCAGTTCATGTAGATACAGTAATTCACAACAGATTTTTGCAACCCTTCCATTAAAACATCCCTGATATCTGTGCTTGCTAATAGTAAAACTGACTGCGTATTTTCCGTAAATGAAAGACATTCTCCAACTTTAATTGCTACACATGGAACAATGTGTCCGCTTGCCGCCATTTTGCCGACCTTTGTTTTTCAGTTTATTTCGGCGCGCAAAGGTATTTGTGTATTCAGCCAATTTTCGGGGAGAGGTCTCGTGGCGATGTATGTGAATTGGTTCACTGTCTTTTTTTACTGTACACGTTTATTTTAAGAGATTGTGCACTTTTTTTAAATAATGGTTTGTATAAAAAATAAACGTAATGTTTCAAGGACTTCAAGAAGTTTTGTAATAATAATATAATATAGATTATTTGTAGTGTTGAAATTATTTCCACAACCATTCTAGCAGAATGATGGATCAGCTAGCGTATTATCTATAGCAGTAGAGTAGATTTTATGAATGACATATTTTATGCTGAGCGATACACATGTCCTTATATAATCAAATTATCGTTCTTTTGTGAATAGCGCATCGAACTGGTAACAACACATAGATTTAAAGTCAGGCTGAGCCTAAAAACAAAATTTTAGGTCGGCAACGCAACGCATCGGATTTTTTGGTGTTGCAGATGTTCATCGGGAACCATGAACAGTTAGGAACACAACACTACAAAAAGCAATGTATTTTAAAGTTATTATTTTTTTATAACGCCTTGCCATACACTAGAAATTTTTTACTGTATCGTAGGTGCGTTTACAGAGACATAATCTCACATGCACACACACCCAGACCCGGAACAATTATCTATAGATCGTACAAATATTTGTTCCGTGCCGGAATCGCACCTGCGACACGCACGCTGACATTTTTATATACGCCACCGTTATATGGGAACAACTTTCTGCAAGGTGCAGTTACAGTCACTGTAATATACATATTTATAAAATTCCTTTGTTCAAAAACTGACCATCATAATATCTTGAGTAGACAAAAATAATTTCATCTATCATCAGCACTACAGTCGGTGCAGTTTTGGGGAGTGTTAGTCGTCTTTTGATGCTGACTGTACCTTCTTCGCCAGTTGGCTAACTCCAAATTTTCCGAGCCATACCTCCCTAAAAAGTTCAAAATAATATCTCCAAGGAGATGGGGAAAGATAACTAGTATTGTTTTTAAAATGATTTTTTCCCTATATGTTAATATAGTATGTACCTCATCTATTTACTTGATATTTTAATTTGTTTCGGGATGATGGTTTAGCGCAAATGTATAGTAGTAATGTAGGAACTGATAAGGATTATATATTTTTTTTCCCGGGGGAGAGCCATGCTTTGGCACGAATGGGCCGGCTCAATCAGAGTGACACCACGGTCTCACAGAAAACCACCGTGGAACAACGCTTGCGTTGTGTTTCGCCGAGTGAGTCAGAGTACCGGAGGCCCAAACACTTTCAAAGGCCGGCAACGCACTTGCGACTCCTCTGGGGTTGCGGGTGTCCATGGGCGGCGGTAATCGCTTACCATCAGGCGAGTCGTCTGCTCGGTTGCCTCCTATCCCATAAAAAAAAATAGTATGGTTTACTTTTCTGTACTTATTTTTCATATATTACCTATAGCTACTTTTTTTCCAAATTCATGTTCCAAATAAATGCCCTTAAGTGTGTCTCTTTGTTACAAAAATAAACCGCTCCATCTGTTCGTACCTAAATAACAAACAGTATGACAATTAATGTTCACCGGTTACTACTCACGTGCATTTTTCGAGATTGCCACGGGATGCACGTGAGTAGTAACCGGTGAACATTAATTGATATGAATATGTCTCACGAAAGTTTTTATACAAACAGTATGACGATGTTAAAAACGATCAAAACACCTAATTATAGCTTGAATATTCTTTTTTACTCCAATGAGACAATATTGAATGATAAATGTTGTGGGATGAACAAACGGACGAAAATAAATCTTATAATTTGTTTCTGAGAACATTTTCAATGGATCACAAAATATCGTACCTACCTTTAATTATTAAGAGCAAGCCGACTCGCCAGACTATCTGTCTATAAAATAAATCTGGTGACCTTTAGACTTACTCTTGAAAATAAAACCGCTCGATTGACATTAGAAATATGTCAGTTCATACTTTTAAATGCAAAAATGTCTTAAAAATAATTAAAGAACCGGGATACTAATAAACCGACATGGTTTAAAATTAAGATAAGATAACTATGATGTAGGTAAATTTATTTTATCATTAAAAATTGTTTTTTTGCACTGATTTGATATTGGAATTAGATTGGAATATTAGATGGATAAATAATAAATAAAAATATTTACAAAATAAAACCTATATTATATTGACTACACTACTACGAAAAGAAAGAGAAAAAAAAACCAATAAGTGCTTCATATTTGGTACAACTAAGATTTTTTTAATTGTTTTATAACTTTTAATATCAATTATATAATATTAATATCAATTATTGTTCGAGTTTGAAACTAGTCGGGCAATCCCAGAAAAATGCATGTGAGTTACTACTCACTAAACTTTAGTTTTATTTGCTACACAGTATAGAAATCATCATCAGCCTACCCTTATCCCAATCTGATTGGGGTTGGCGGAGCATGTCTTTTTCTTCCACAGTGGATTAGCCCCTGAATAACCCTATTCGTAGTTCGCAGGAAGACTCCACTCTCCAAACCCAAGTATCCATACACAACAAATATAGGCATATTGCATAAAAAAATATTTTATCCATCGCCAAAGTAATCTCATCTCCCACAACAGAATCCTCTAAATTGTATCTTACCTATTCAAACCAGCCAACAATGACGAGGAAAACTGACGTCTTATCAAGACATCCATATTTATTATGGGTCCCTATCTATTCGGTAATATTAAAACACAAATACCGTATTTTGGGATTACTTTAATGAAAAACCGGACTAGCATATTGAAGGTTATATTCATGGTGGTTCTATTGGAATATTTCTCTCCATTTCGTCCATTGACAGTCGGGCGGACGGATGCCTCAAATATACTTGATATTAGGGTGTGTCTTGTGTGCCAATGAGGAGCGATTAGAATAAAACAGATTTTTGTAGTTCATGACAGCGTATTTGGAAAAGTAAGTTGTTAAACTGCGTGAAAAATGGTTCAACCATTTTTCACACAGCCGTCCCTTAGAAATCGTATTGCTAGCAATAATATATAATTGAGTTTGATTGTTTTGTATTCTCTTGTCTACTGAAGATATGTATGTAATTTTTATTTGTCTTTATTCTCTCCGGACGTGGCGCTTATATCTGTGATACACAATTGAACGATAGTGGCCTCATTAGTTAAAAATAACTAATGAGGTCACTATCGTTAAATTTTTAATGATTAAATTCATTATGGTTGCCATTTTCCATATCCAACTTGGATATTGAGTATTCCTTGGAGTTTAGGTAAATACACTGCTCACGCGGATCTCTGGTAATTACTAAATAATGAGTTGATTATCTGAGTAATATCGCATTAATGTCAAAATCTGATTTAAAAAAAAACCGAGATACAGTAATTGCTAGATTTCTGTCCACCGTATAAATTCGATCCCCGCTTCCTTCTAACACTATAAACACACTCTAAAGCGGATTATTAAAGAACTCCACGCACACAGACCAAATAAAAATGTACCTATCACAACGGAATACGAAAGAGATGTCAGTAATATATGGAGAAAAATTGGTTTTTACGCTTCAAGATTTATGACATCTGCCTGAAGATTGTATACTGGGTGTCTCATTTCCATGCCACCACACGAAGGGAAAGTACTAAAAATTATATTGTTTTTATATATTTTTTGATTTATTTAATATTAGAACTTAATTGTTGCCAGTTAACTGCTTTCTTAGGAACATCAGTCTACACTAGTTACAGAAATTAGTTGCTTAGGCACATACGTACTGAATTTGTCAAGCAAAATGTATCTATGCATGCAAAACTTCTTAATTTAAAAAATATTTTTCTTGACTTCTTCAGCAAAAATGATATACATATTTTCAATATACAAGCCTAATTTTCCTTTGTGAGGCCATGAAATGGGACACCCGGTATACGTTACTTTGGGATAATCTGGGCTTGAAGGGTTTTTACGGTATCATATTATTTGGAAGCGTGTTATATCATTTGCGAATCTTGTTAGATATTACAGGGCTATTTAATCAAAAATGTAGATGAGATTTCTTCTATGAAAAATGTATTAGTGTAATATTATAATAGTTACTCCTTGTTTTCCTATATATTAAAAGTGCCTTTGAGACATTTTATGATGTATATTTTAAGCAATTAACATCGTCACGTAGTATTTTTATAATAGCTATATAATAATTTGGTAATTTAAATAGAATATTAAAATATTTCTACAACCCTCAGTAACCTGGTAGGAAGAAGAAAATGATTCACTGTAGCCGATTTTTACGCAGAGAAACTCAAATTATATATTTTAACGCAGGGAAACTCAAAATATATATTTTACGCAGGGAAACTCAAATTATATATTTTAACGCAGGGAAACTCAAATTATATATTTTAAATGCGTTCTGATTTAAAACTATGTCTATTTATAGATCTATGTTGAGATCATATTCATGCTAACAAGTATCTTATTTAAAAGAACTTGTTCATGAAGTCGACTATCTATAGCGACTAGGAAAAATAGTGGGATACGTCTTCTTAGACTGAACAAACTATACCATATCATTGGAAGTCTGAACCAGTCTAAACTCTCGAATAAAAAAAGACTACGTAGTTTCTCATCTTATTCTGTAGGATGAACGAAAGGAGCGTTCCTGTAGTAGTAGTTTTCAACCCCTCAAAACTCCAGCGCTTGGATCCCTAGGAGGTAACGCAGAGTCTAGTTAACTAATACCTTTACCGCGATAGTACGAAATATTCCATTTCTCGTAACAGGCACCACATAGTTGAATTAAAAGATGAATATGCAACTGCAATGCTCAATGTCTAAAAGCAGTCTACACCCAACTCCTCCTAACAGAATGTCAAGTAAATTGAATACGTTCTGGATTGTCACTCCTAGCACTATTAAGATCATGAATAGTAATGGAACATAACAGGGGACAAATTGTACCATCTCCTTCAATTTGCAATCTAGGTTAACCTTACTCACGATATAATTGTTCTGAATATTTAGCTGGATTGGTTGGAATTTATTTAAATCGTAAGGAAAGCGAATTAAGATGGGCGACAGCTTTGCTAGTTTGTTGGGGTTTATCTATACCTTCGAAGGACGATATCCTGGTTGCGGGTCGCGGTGAATGAGACTGTGATCCCAGTATCCTGGTAATGTTTTGACTGCCTCGCTGGTCTAGTTGTTGCAAGCGCGCCTGCTGAGACTGAGGACGAGCAAAATGTTATTGGATTTATCCTCGGTTGGGAGGGCTTAGTGATCAGAGCGCCTGGAGTATTTATCCGGGGGGCGCAGGTTGGAATCCTGCTCACGACCGTAATCTGTTTCCATTTAATATATTGACTTTGGATTTATCCTGTTAGGAAATTTTCAGTAACAGCCCGGAGTGAGGAAGTTGGCCGTGTGACACCCCCGTGCTTCGGAGAATACTTAAAGCTGTCGGTTTGCGCCTGATCTCTCTCTGGTCGTGTTTGATTGCCGTACCATCGGACTGTGAGAGTGACGGCAGACGGAGTTGTGTTTGCGCATACATTTGTGCACTATCTTATCTCCTGCGTATTTGGGTAATCTCCATGGAGGTAGGCCGCCTTGACCTAAATGCAGTCTGGATGAGTATTATCATCGGTGAAAATTCAAATAAAGGGGTATTTTTTTGCCCTTTTTATGAAAGGAAAAACCATCATAGGCGTTGTTCCAGACTCTTACCGATTAAAATACCACACGGACTTTGACAAACTTTTACTGGGGTTCCGGAATCCCCTAGCCTCTGTTCCTATTTAGGCAATAATGGACATCTACAAAAGAGCTGATAATCAATTATTTACTACATTTCATGTCATGATCACGGACCTTAAAAAATACGGACATAGCGTTGCCTACGACATGTGAGAAGCATGATGATATGAATTTGATGACTAAGCGTCATCCAATTTCGCTTGTCATTCACGAACTAAACGCATACAAATACTTAAAACGGATCCACTCGGCGGTAGGCCATTACGCTGCGTGTGTGCGTGAGTAATCTATGCTTCGTATTTTTTTTCAGATCCGTGGTTATGATACACTCCTTCTTTTCCGATTTTATGATGTCAAAAAAGCGGAAAATAGGGAACTCCGAGGGTGAAACTTTAGTATGCAAAATATACCTACTTAAACCAAGCTCAAATCTCACCCTTTAATTGTAAAATATAAAGAAAAGCATAAACAAGTAATCCTTACAAAATAATATCGATTGAAAGAACTCCATTGACTTATTTCCTCTCTCAATTTCCTTAATTGGCTAAATTGGCCGGAGGAAAGTGCTTGAGGATAATAGCCGGGTAATCTTCGGTACTTATTGCCTTGATATGTCCCCCATGCACGTTTATACGAACGACGAAGTCTTGGCAATGGGTTTTGATATTTTATTTTATTCAATATAAATATTATTTAATATCATAAGCTGATATCATATATACATATAATAGCTGTGATTGCCTAGTGTTATGACCGTTGAACTGACAAGTCAAGGGTCGCAAGTTCAAATCCAAGGATGACCACTGACTTTACGAAGTCATGTGCGTATTATAAATTAATTATCACTTGCTTAAAACAGTGAACGAAGACATTGTGAGGAAATCAACACACTTGAGTAATGTTCTTGATGGTGTGTAAACTGGTAAAGCCATGTCAGAGACATAAGGGTGTTCATTAACCATACGATAAGAAGAATAAGAAAATTATAATTAAGACGCGTCGTCCCAAAAAAAATGTGGGATGCTATCCGAACCGTGACCGATACCCAGCGCGCATCTCCCACACCCACCGAATTGCTAAAAATAGAAGACTGCCCTTTGAAATCTCTGAACTCTGTTAATAATTTCTTTGCGAACGTGGGTAAAAATCTGGCCAATAATATCCCACATAACTTAAGGTCTCCCCCAATAAACACAAATAACAAACGCTCTATGGTCAACTCGCTAGGTCTCTTAAAGACGGATGAGGAAGAAATCAACTGTATTATTAAGGAGCTCCGTGCAGATAGTGCATCTGGTTGGGACGGTATATCCCCTAAATTACTTAAATCCACCAGCAATGTCTTAAAAACACCTATAACACATATTTGCAACCTTGCCCTATCTACGGGTACCTTTCCAAAGGCACTTAAGAAAGCTATAGTACACCCTATCTACAAGTCTGGAAATAGAGACAGTGTCAACAACTATCGCCCAATTTCTGTCTTACCAGCTATCTCGAAAATATTGGAAAAAGTTTTATACAAAAACCTCACAAGATACCTTGATAAATATGAAGTAATCTCCAAAAACCAGTTTGGATTTAGGAAGGGTTTGTCTACGGAGGATGCTGTGTCTGCTTTACTGGATGTCATAGTGGACCAAATAGACAATAAACGTAAATGCCTCGGCATCTTCCTGGATCTCTCTAAGGCTTTCGACACTGTCTCTATTCCCATCCTACTTACCAAGTTGGAGACTATTGGAGTGCGCGGTGAAGCCTACAACATCTTCAAAGACATTTTAGTGGAACGAACCCAATGTGTTAAAATAGGGGACTCCATTAGTAATGAAGAATACATAGATTACGGTGTTCCACAGGGTAGTCTTCTTAGTTCTCTTCTCTTTCAAATTTACATGAATGACCTCTGCACCCTCTCCTTACCCTCCACCCATATAATAGCATACGCAGATGACACGGTCATTTTAACACATGACAATGATTGGGATACTACAAAACGTAGTGCCGAAAAAACATTACGCGAGGTGACTAGGTGGCTCGTTAGTAATAGTCTTACATTAAATATAAATAAAACCAAGTTCGTCACCTTTGGTGTCAGATCCTCTCTCTTGCCTCCCGAAAACTCAGTGATAATTAAAGCACACGTGTGCACGCCCGACATTTCTCAATGTACATGCCCCCCTGTACCACGAGCTTCAGTCGTAAAATATCTCGGTCTACAGATTGACGCTTGCTTATCCTGGAACTATCACCTGGAAACTCTATCCGCGCGTGTTAGAAAACTTATATTCCTCATTAAAAAACTAAGAATTTCCGCGCACAGGGATGTTCTAAACATGGTTTACTGTGCCCTAGGCGAATCCATTTTAACCTACTGTATCACAGCTTGGGGAGGGGCAGCGAAGACTGCAATGATACGGGTCGAACGAGCTCAAAGAGCAGTAATCAAAGTGCTTCTTGGAAAACCCTTCAGATTTCCCACTCAACAACTATATATAGACTATAAGGTGTTAACAGTCCGTCAGCTTTTCATCTATCGCGTGTTAATCCGAAAACACTCAAACTTACCACTTGTAGTCAGTGTGAATCCCTCATTAAAAAGAAGACCAGAACCGGTATGCCCTACAAAAAACACGTCCACAACATTTTGCTACACGACATTTCCCTTATCTTAGCACCCTGCTTTACAATAAAATAAATAAACTTCTGAATATTCATTCACATAATTTATATAATATTAAAAACAGGACACACAATCACACATGCACACCACTCACCCGCCCACTTGCACTACAGACCTACATTTTCACACCGCACCTCACATTGCCTCACATACACACACACAAACACAAAGGCACACCCACACACCCGCATTCACACACGTACACACACTCACACTTACGCACGCAGACACACACATACACACACCCGACATACATTTCCTATTTTGCATACCTTATTTTTATTTATTAATTTGAAGCTCCTTATAATTTGTTTTGTTAATACTACTTACTTACCTATCTGTAATCCTATATGATGGACGGATAGATGACCCCTGTAACACAGGACTCTCCTAGCACGGGGGTCATTGATCAATATATTGTAACATAGAAGTAAGGTGTAATGTAAATGTTGCACATTTTGTACTATTTTGAAAATAAAAAAATATTATTATTATTATTACTGTTTCGTTGGGTTACTGGTCGCTTGCGCAGCTGCTAAGCGTGACATCCTGGACGAAAAAGTTTTTCTGAAAAGTAATTCTCAGCCGCAGCGTGGAGCAAGGAATCATATTCACCACCTATTAGTTCCACGCGGGACCTAATAACAGCATCGGTTAAATGTGGGTGACAACGATACTCCTCGTAAACCTTTAGGGCTACATAGGTGTGACGGTTTGTATTTCTATAGAATTTTTTGTATAGGATTTTTTAAATGCTTTGTTAATGTCGGTATTAATAAGAGTCAATAATTTATCAATAAAAAAATATATAGGGTTGTTGTGGAACAGCCTAGTGTCATAGTTTCAATCCCCACATTATTTACACACTATCGAGAATATTAGACTTCAAATGTGCTGGTTTCATCACCATGTTTCCCTTCACGATTTCAAGCTGATTTATCATATTTAGCAAATTTCATAAGGCTTTTATTTTAAAAGATCTTAGGTACATTTCGTGACAGCAGACATTCAGCTTTAGTTGTTTATAGTCAACGAATTAAGTGGAAAATACTACAGAAATTTTAGTTATTTTTGGGATAAATAACTAACCACAAACATTTCAAGATATACTATAGCAGCTATTACTGAAATCCAGTAAACAATATATAAATTATATCCTTAATATTATCTTTTTACGTCATCACTGGGCGAACTGCCCTGTTTCTTAGCTCAACGCATTATTAAAGCCACTAACCCAATCTATTTGTTTAACTTTTCCGGTACTATTATTAATCAACTCACGATGCAGTACTTTGTTTCATTTAAATAATTTATGTGCCTTACAAACTATATTTGGACATCATAATCCCAGTATACTGATGTGATACACACGGTCATCGCCGCCAACGAACGTGTTGGCGAGCCAAATGCTCAACGATTGTCAAATGACATGCCGTGCGTATCTCGTATTGTAATTTGTAATGTCAGGCATAGCTTTAAATAACGTGCGCTTTGTAAACAAAATGGCGACAATACAGCGTTCTGTTTTTGAAATGTTTTATGCGAAACGAATGTTGACATTTGTCATTTTTATTGCGGTCAAAATTAGCTAAGGATTTATTGATGCTGATGAAATTGGAGAAATAAGTGTGAGACAAAATATTTTTTAAGAAAGTATCTTGTACGTCAACACACTTTTGGAATTCATTTTTATTTTACTCGTATGCATAATTTCTATTAACATTTATATTTACATTTCTTTGTTCTTATAAATTTTATAAGTTATTTTTAAACATAATTTAATTAATAAATTTTTTATAAGTGGAAACTTCGTTTTCACACAGATGTGTATTCCGGGATTTTTCTCACAACTTACCCACTTCTTTCATATCCTACTAATATTATAAACGCAAAAGTTTGTATGTATGGATGTTTGTTACTCTTTCATGCAATAACTACTGTATAGATTTGGATGAAATGTGGCACACACATAGTTTATAGCCTGGATTCATACATAGGGTAGTTTTTATCTCGGCTGGACCGAATTCTGAAGTCTACGCAGACGAAGTCACGGGAGAAGCCATTCTTAATATATAAAAAGGAAAGTAAGCGTATCAAATAAACAATAAACATGCGAGACCCCACCCCAACTCCTGTCTACTGCCATGGTCGATCTACTGTCGCTTAAATTGGGTAATTTAGAACAATATTTAGCTTTAAACAACTGAGCTAATAACATGTTGGTTGCCTTCAACCGCAGTGTGTGTTAATCCTCCGGTGTGTTCACACGCAACAATAGCGCGCGGCGGTCATTACGCGGTAATATCCGCTCGTGTGTCCGCCGCACTAACACGTGGGACAAGTCATGCGAATTATTTATTATTTAATGTCGTGTGTTCTGGTTTAGATAGAGTAGGGTTATTCTTACAGATAAGTCTTTAAAAATGACTCGAGACTGCCTCGTTGGTCACGTGGTCCCAAGCGTGTTGTGTCATTTTGTGGGGTGAATTTATTCCACATAATATTACATGAGGTCTGCATTTTCCGAAGGGCTAGTCACATTTTACCGATGTCGTTATTTAATTTGTGGTGAGCTGAATTGCCATCTACCAGGTACAGCGTCTTTAGTAGGTACCTGTTCACCTGCATTTTATAGTCTTTAGGGAATAAGACTATAAAGAAAATTGTAACCGCGTGTTATTGCGTGACTGCTTACATACATACAATTTTTTTTTTTTTTTGTGTCGTTTGGAAATCCTCATGGATGCCTTGCACCTGAAGGCGAGGGATATGTCAGAATCCTACTGACTAAAACCACAAGGCCATCTCAGCGCATAAAGAAGGAGCACCGTTAACTCGAGAAGATCAAACCAGTGCCCCTTCTGTGCCATGCCTTTGTCTCCTCCGGGGAAACAGAACAGTTTCCCCAAAACCCTTACAGCGTACGACTACATGTGAGCACGTACACTACAGGGTCGCTGAGACACAGAAATATAGATTATTTAAAGATTACAATTTTTGAAAATAATACTTTTTTTTTGTGTAGTAGTCTATCGTGGACGTTGTGCCAACTTAACTGATTAAAACCACACGGCCTTACTCTTTTTTTTTGTATGCCGCGCTGGAAGTCCTCGTACATGCCATCTTGGAGAAGGCGGAAGGGTCTGTCGGAGCATGGTCTACCTAACCTAATCTAACCTAAATTTCGGGGGGTTCGTGTTCCCGCAATCGCAACTTCATTCACTACAGCCCCAATAGAAAATTATTTTAATATGTATTAATAAAAAATAAAAAAAAGCACAACGTAAACTTCCATTAACTAAACTTTACAAAAAAATACCAACTTGAGAATATAAAGTGAGTACACACGAGCCGATTCGTCCATTATTAAATTAATCTATTACTACAGCGACAGCGTCCTTTGTTCGCACAATGGGAAGCGGCGGTCATTACGCGGTTATATCCGCTCGTGGGACCCGCACTATGTGTGCTCATATGAATAACTAATTGTATATTGTTTCTATTGTAGATTGAGTACTGTGTATTTGTGCGGTAATGAGTCATCATAAATATCTCTAGTGTAGCAGTGATAGCCTAGCGGTATGACCGTTGGACTGACAAGTCAAAGGTCGCAAGTTCGAATCCAAGGCACGCACCACTGTCTTTTCGAAGTCATGTGCGTATTATAAACTAATTATCAGTTGCTTAAAATGCTGAAGGAAAACATCGTGAGGAACCAGCACACCTAATGTAAAACCATGTCAGACACCTACGCGTTAATGTATAGTGATCGCGTGTGAGTTTTATTTCGTGTGTAAGATTTTGATTTTGGTAGTAAGTAATATTTTTGTATAATTTTTAATTTTTTCTTTGCTACATAACCTGAGACTAAAATAAGTAGATATTTTTCTTTCTTTCTTTTAATACTTTGTTTGGAATTGAGAGGTATAGGCGGTCATTGAAATAAAGGACACTTTACCTTTCTCTGGCGACTTGTACTATGCAACGTCATGTAGGCTAACCGTCTAAGTGGACGTGACCTTTACGGTATTGCAGATGCTAATACTCACATGAGAATCACCTGCGAGTATCTCACAAATCGTTACTAACATAACATACCTATCTTATACAGATAAATCTTCGAAAAGCATTAACACATGCATAGCAAACTCTAAAGTTATATACATTTTCGTGAAAAAGAATACTGTCGTGAGCAGGATTCTAACCTGCGCCTCCCGGATAAATACTCCAGGGAATCCGGGAGGCGCAGGTTCGAATCCTGCTCACGACTTTATTTTTTTTCCACAAAAATTTATAACTTTTAACAAAATTTTAGATTCAGGTAATTTTAAAACAAAAAACAATAGTATACTTCATATTCAGAATAAATATAGCAGAACAGTAGGAAAACACATTTGTAATTCTCTCAATGTTGCAATATAAATTAATTATACTGCCCACTCTTGTGTATGGAACCGAACAACGCATTAATTTTAATATTCATGTAAAGATTTCATTGCAGCTGTTTTTTTTTGGGTATGCAGGGCACCTGTGTCGTGGCAAATGTAGTTAGAATACCGGTATCGAAAAAAAAATATGGAGAACAGTTCGAAAAAGGATTACATTCCCTAAAAAAGGGGTAAGCAGATATTATGTGTAAATTATATAAGAAATAAGTATTTACTAACATTTTATAAGAAATCATTGATTCACTCATATACGACATATTAAAGCTGATGATGGAATCGAGAAAACCTTTGCCAAATAGAGTTACGGGCCGATAGAATATTTATAATTTACTATGTAGTTATTTTTGTTTGTCTGAGAATTTTTCCTTTCAAATAACGCACATATATGTCAGCGCCTTCTTGTGTGATTTTCATTCCTACCTTTCATTTTAAAGATGGCGGCCCCACGTTCGAGATGTTAATAAGTCTTCAGGGAAAACTAAGATTTTTTTGCATACTGTTGGACAATTACAAAATATCGGTAGCAATTACGTATGTTGATAACATTTTTGATTGATTCTATATTCTTTAGTTTTTTTCCACGGCTGTTACAAAAAGACGTGGTTAACAATTATTTAACATCTTCATGTAATGGCTTTTTTGTATAATAACTTTCATGGGACATTCATAATAATTATTGTTCAACGGTTATTATACTCACGTGCATTCTTCGGAATTGCCCGATGATTCTTGATCTCGAACGGAGCTCTTAGTCAAGAGCTGAACCCGATGCGATATCGCGAGTCAAAAAAGTTTGACAAGCGAGTAATAACCGTTGAACATTATGGCAAATTTGTTTATACGTAGGTACAAATACCATATGTTTATTTAGAATACTTGTAAGTACTGAATTTATCACCACAATCTTGTTAATTAATGTTTAAAGATAATCCCATGACAGACAATAGAATTGTTGTGACATAACACTATTTATGTAGGATGTTGTTAATTAGTTACTTTATAGTACTTAAACACTTGTCGTTCGTTTACAGTGTATATGTGTTAAGTATAGTTGCGGCACGTGGTTGCTCATGTGCGGATTGGAAATTCATTGTCACTTGTTAAAACCGTGAAGGAAATCGTCAGGAAGCAAGCACACCTGAGAGATGTTCACGATGGTGTGTAAAGTCATGTAAAAAGCCTACAGGTGGTTTAAAATGAATATTATAAATAATGTACATGTGAGCACTATGCCCATTATGCCTATAACCATTTACAATGATATTATCCGTTTATTTTTTATTGCTGTCTGGCAGATAGAGCATGTCATGGGAGAGGCTCGTGGCTAAGTAACAGCCGCACAGATCAATCGATCGAGGCTAAGCTGCGCTTGCCGCGGTCGGTCTGTGGATGGGTGACCATCATTTCATACCGAGACCCCTCCGTGCCTCGGAGAGCACGTTAAGCCGTCGGTCCCGTTTGTCAAATTAAGATCTATGACAGCCGTTACGGGTAGTCAGAGGCGTGAAAGTCTGACAACCAGTCATACCAAGAGATATCGTGTTACCCAGTAACTGGGTTGTGGAGGTCAGATAGGCAGTCGCTCCATGTAAAATACTGGTAGTAAGCTGCATCCGGTTTGACTGGAAGCAAACCCCAATCTAATTGGGAAAAGGCTAGGCGTTTTTTTTTATAAACTGATAATTGTTCCGGCTCTGGGTGTGTGAGATTATGTGTTTGTAAACGCACCCACGATACAGGAAGAAACTCCTTGTAAGGGACTACGTTTTAAAAAAAAAGAAAAACACTTATGTCACAGGCCACACAATGCTTCCGGCCACCGTGAGCTGTGGCCTGCGGGTGACGAACTTGGGTACTTCGTTGCCCGACCAGTGATAGGCTCGAAACGGCGGCGCGCCGCGATCTGGCGCGCACAACTCCGTGGAGTGTTTAGCAGGCCAACCGTGGCCGACCTATACAGGCAATGGGGTGACGAGCCATAACCTGCCGGGGTTGCGGTGAATAGAGTCGCGATCCCGGGACCCCGGTAAAGGTTAGAGTAGGACCGGTGTGGTTTTTAGTCGGTAGGAGTCCGGCACAACGTCCATTATGGATTTTCCATACTTGAAAAAAAAAAAAGGCCACATAATGCTTTATGTTTTCTTAAAATTCATTAAAGCAAAGTCACAGGTTAAAACGACACGTCACAGTTAACAAGCTAGTTAATAGTACTTCCATAAATAACGTTACTTACTACAGAAAATACTCATGTTTCAAAGTGTCCGATTGTCGCACATATTCTTCGAATTCATCCACTTAATTATGACAACATTAATTGGAGGCACCGAATGTATTAACCGAATATGTCAACAGCGAGAAATTAAATCGTTCAATTGTTTAAAGAGTTGCAGTTTATGTATGTTTGGTTGGTTTTGCATAACTGAAATTTCCGTTTTAATATCACTGTTGTGTCATTTTAACAAGGCATTACGTCTGCAGGGTTAAGGTAGAAGTGTTCCCTCATTTTACACTTACCTACATTTTACCGGTGTTGTTATAATAAATAGGTGTGGAGTCTTTTACCATCTAACGGGAAGTATTCCAAACTCCAAACTGTTAATGAGAGTCCGACCTGCGTACCTATTCGCTATCTCGGTTGCCAACTGAAATGATGGACACTTTGTAGTACATTGCGTCGTAAGTTTTTACCATTGTTGTTCATCATAGAAAAGCTGTAACACACAACGCAACTACAAAGTGTCCATCAATTCGGTTAGCAACCGAGATAGCGAATAGGTACGCTGGGAATCCAACCAAGGATCTCAAGATCAGTAGCCGCAATAACGCCCACTAATTGAATGAGGCAGTTTTATGTGGTTTTCTGTGAGGCCGTGGTATCACTCCGGTCGAGCCGGCCCATTCGTGCTGAAGCATGGCTCTCCCAAGGTAAATTTAGCTGTGCCTCGCGGTTTCATCCGTTAGTTTTCCTTTAACTCAGCTCCTAAGGGTTAATTGGAATATCAATTACGAAAAGAGTTTCAAATCTAACTGGTAGTTCAAGAGCATAACGGGTTCAAACAAAAAAAATACAAACTCAGCTTTATTATATTACTTGTGAGCCCGGCAGACGTTATCTTACCTTAAACCCGATTGCAGCGTCACCTACCAAGTCCAATTGTAAATCTAAATCAAATTGGGACTCACTCAAACACACTAAATTTTATTAAAATCGGTCGACCTATTTTCAAGTTTTTGATAGACTAATGCAAGGCAAGTGATTTTTATATTCTAGAATTACATAGATAGATATGTTTTGTGGGACTGTTATTTTAGTAGAACAGATAGGACAATTTATTCAATTATTTGGACCCGAATGTCAGTTTATCTTCACGGTTATTGTGGCATCTTCTTTGAGGGTACCTAATTGTTTTTGTATTCAGGGGAATCGATTTTAGACTAATGCCTGTCCAAGGACATCCGGTTGAACGAAAATCCGGATAATCTTTTCGCAGGAAATTAAGTAAAATAAGTCAAAGAAGGCATTTGGGAATCAAATGGAGATCGAGTTTTTGTTTCTCAATGTCCGCATTATATAATTAAAAAGCTATTATGTAACAAATGTTTTAATTATTATTGCAAACTTGGCCGCTGAGCGAGTTACGAGTACGAGTACGAGAGGTACGAGTTCAATTTCTGGGTTAGTTAAAGTTGAATCTTCAATTAGAAAATTCTCAGTTGAAATTAAAATTTGGTATAGGCATTTGTAAGTACTAACTACAAACCTTTTTGGCCTACATATTATCTAGGTATTGGGCACAATTTTAGTTTTCACTTTTCATTCAATTCAGAAGTACCTAAAAGAAAAAAAAAATGTGAAATCCTAAATCCAAAGGTACCGGATCACTTTTTTATCTATTGGTATGATGGATGCAAAAGGTATAAGAGACGTGAGTTCTTTGGTTCGATTCCACTGGGTAACAGAAAGGGACAATAGTAAAATTTTGAAAGTAGTAAATTGAGTTATAATTAATTTAAATTACTAGCTTATCCCTTACTTATAGGTACTGAAATTAGCCATGTCTCGAATCATTAAAAATTATTTATTTAAAAATCATTGCTGGTACCTGTGATACAGTGTTTTATATTAGTACAGGCACCAATGTAACACCATTACTGACAAGGCCCTACAAGTAAAAGCAATGTTGCTACCCTATTTACATAACGAACAGCAGTATTCCTTAAAATTGATTATCTTCTTGTTTTTATGTAGTTTTATCCATCAAACATTGTTGTAGTTTTATTCTCAGGGATAGTCTTAGGAAATACCGTCGCGATATAGTTTTATATATGTATCAGAGACAAAAATAATTTTATGATTTTTATCAATTATATGTAAGGTCAACTGAAATAATTTTAAATAAACCGTTGAGACGCCTGAAAACTTAGTCCTCCTGCGACCACGAACGCTGCAAAGTTTGAAACATCAGGAAAAACACTAAACCAATAATACACGCGATTAATCCGGTTAAAAGTTGTTTTATTATAATGTGTAGTGATCGCAAAAACCTAAGATATTACTATAATTCTGAACTTCTGCATTCTGTATGTTGAATTTGATTTTTGTTTTTTCTTCTTTAGTAATAACGTTGTAAAACATGCTGTGAGATTACGTTATAGTATCAATCTGTGTAAAACCTAATTTTTTATACCCACTTACATCATGTGATTGTTACTTGTTGTAATTGCCTTATGAAATAAATAAATGTATCCCTAAATTGTTTTTTAAACCATGCAACTAGATGATTATTATTAAATGAATAAATGATTATTGACGATGACTGATGCATACGTGCCGTCAGACAGGACAGGTCACCTCGAAGCTGCTATGGCTCTTTCCTCAAAAGGCCATTCCAGACGATCCCTGCATCGTTACACTCACATAGATATGTACATACTATTATGTCTGGACTTTAAAAGAGACGTTGACCTCTGAGTTTGTTTCGGCGTTTCTTCTCAGAGACAGTCAGATAGGAAACGCCGGCGCCATCTAGTTTAAAAAAATGACTTGTAAAAGTGTCTTCAACAGATCTATTTACAGAAATAAAATCATTTATCATTTATCATTTATTATTATTATTTATTTTGGTCATTAGACACAGCCTTCTCACTACAGGGGAATTAAAAACGGCAACGAATGATAAGTGTTTAAATAATACACTTCTGTCTTACCTATCCAGGAATACAGGCGTAACATTATTATGTTATGTCCTATAATATCAAAGACTTCAGAACGAGTTTTATGATTAATTCAAATCGCTTTAGTACCAAAATACAACCACTTCACAGTTTGACTGCTGGGTTTATGACTATAATAAAATTACAAATAATTGTAACTTCAACGATTGAAATGTCGATGACCTTTATAGGACCAGACCATACAAAATTATAAATACTTTCAATTTACTCTTGTATAGTAACTTTCGAGAGACATATTTTTATAAATATTTTTCACCGGTTATTACTCACGTGTATTTTCTGGGACTGCCCGAATAGTTTTGAACTCGAACCCTTGCCCTTAGTCATGAACGGAGTCCGTAGCGATGTCGCGAGTCAAACTAGTCTGGTAATCCCGAATTGATTGACTTTTTCAATATATTTCTTTTTTTTTATACTCCATTTTTAGAATATCCTCTGTGTTAGGGTTGCGTGATTGATTAATAAATAATTCTAGATAAATCTTTGAAAAGCATTAGCGCATGCTTAGCGAACTCTAAAGTTATTATATTAAATGGAAAAAGAAAACGGTCGCGAACAGGATTCGAACCTACGCCTCCCGGATAAATACTCACGGCGCTCTGACCACTAAGCCCCTCGGCGCTCGACCTCTTAGAATACGGTCGCGAACAAGTTCGAATCCTGTTCACGACCGTATATTAATGGTTTTTTAACATTTAACACCACAATCTGTCCTTTAGAGTCTGATTTTCGTGCTGGCCATAGTACTGTTACCGCACTTATTAAGGTCACAGATGATATTCGCTGGGCTATGGAGAATAAGTCCCTCACATTACTAGTATTACTTGATTTCAGCTGTGCTTTCAACTCAGTAGACTTTGATATCTTACTGGGAATTCTCCATTCTATTAATTTCTCTCCTTCTTCTTTAGCTTGGCTTGATTCATATCTTCGAGGGCGCTCACAGTCTGTCCGCGTTGAAGAGACTTTCTCTGATTGGTGTGATCTCACTGCTGGTGTACCTCAGGGTAGCGTTCTCTCTCCTCTCCTTTTCTCCATTTTCATCAACACTGTTACTAAGGTTATCTCTTCAAATTTTCATCTTTATGCAGACGATTTGCAGCTTTATCGTCATTTTCTTTTAGCAGACGCTGATTCTGCAATTGCTGCTATGAATAGCGACCTGGATAGAATCAGTGAGTGGGCAAGGTCTTACGGCCTTCAGATCAATCCCAATAAGTCGCAGGCTGTGATAATTGGCGGCAGATATGCACGACATTCGCTGAAACTTTCAACCTTACCAATATTGCGTTTAAATGGCTCGCCAATTGCCTTTACTGAAACTGCTAAGGACCTTGGCATTCTAATTGACTCGAATCTATCGTGGCGTGCTCAAGTCAATGAGGTTAGTCGAAAAGTGCATTTTACTTTCCACTCATTAAAATGTCTCCAGACCTTTTTGCACTTTAAAACTAAAATTTCCCTTGCCCAATCCCTTATTCAGCCGATTATTGACTATGCAGATGCTTGCTATTTGGATGTTACAGAGGAGCTGTTAAATAAACTTGAGCGCTTGCAAAACCTTTGCATTCGTTTTATTTTTGGTCTTAGGAAATAAGACCCCGTCTCTCACTTCCGCAAGGAACTCAAGTGGCTCCCTATCTGACTTCGCAGGAACACCCGGATCCTATGTCTCCTCTTCAATATCCTACATAACCCTACTTATCCCTCCTACTTGCGAGAGCGCTTTTCGTATACTCGCCCTTCCGATGCCCCGTGCAGGTCCCACCTTAGAACTCTTCTTAAATTCCCATCCCACAAATCCGACTTTTACGTCCTCCTATTCCTTTTCCGTTCATGCTGTAAGATTGTGGAACTCACTTCCTCCTAGCATTCGTGACTCCAGAACCGTTTCCATCTTCAAGAAACGTGTCAAAGAATACTTCCTCTCTACATTACCGTGATTGTCCTTGTGTATATATATTTATTATAATATATATGTAGAGCATATGTATGTAGTTTGTTATATTTACTTGTATGTATGTAGTATATTTAATTTTAGTTAGTTATTTGATTAATTTTTCATGATTTTATATTTATTTTTGGTAACACACTGTGTCTACATCTTTTTTTTGTTAAACTCTCCAGTCACAGGTCTGCTGGAAGAAATTTCTTAATGAAATAAGCAGTACCTTTGTGCTCCACTTCACTTTGTACAATGTTAAATTTTAATTTTCACTGTGTGTACATAAATAAATAAATTAATTAATGATCAATAAATATCCAAATTATTAACAATTGCAATCAACGCGACGGCTTATTTTGAATAACGGAGACGATCAGATGCCCCAATCGGTCACCCATCTAAAAGCAGAACGTGCTAAGCGTTGCTTAACTTCAACGATCTTTTATCACCCACAAAGTTATGAGTAAGAGGGAGAAATGACACAATTTTTTAATATATTGATTTATTGCTATCATAATAAATATGTTTTCTTAAAGAACTCTTTATTCAGTACAATTTGTTACAAGTACCTATTACGTGTATTTCTAGATAATTTAGTTTGAATTATAAGCAACGTGGGCGCACAATATATGAGATATGTAGATGAATATGACTAGCGTCACGAAAAAAATATTTATAAAATCGTAGGAAACCGTATTAAAAAATTAGTTCAATGTTGTATATTTGAATGTTTTAGAAATAAATAATGAGTATCAGCTGTTTATTTATTATTTGAAATGCCAGAGGGGACTGTTTGTAGAATTTTTCCAATATTACTCCATTATACACAATCTTGTATTTTGTTTTGTCAATTTTGTGTTATTTTATAAATAAATCGTTTTTGCGTGATAGATACAACTAACTCAAAGTAAATGCAAAATTACGGTTACAAAATGGCTTCTTACACTGGACTATGACACGACTGAAAATTTAATCTAAAAAAAAAATGGATCCCCTTGATACGTACAGATACAAATCTCTACTTACATATTTATTATACCACCACATAATTTACACATCCTCAGGTGTAACATTCAGATACTCTTGAATAGATTCAGGCGTTACTTTGCGGAAATCCATTACAATGGATGCAAATAAATACAATATCTAGCTACTTCCACAAAATTGTGGGTTGTCATGCATTACCTGTGCAGCGCCCGCCCGCCCGCAAATATATGCACATACGCAAGCGGTGAAAATTCCGACTACCACCAACTACTCTACACGTGTTTCGCCCCTCCACGGGGCATCATCAGGAGCTGTTAGACCGTGCAGTGTCCGCCACCGAATACTCGGGAATGACCACACGCTCACGCAGCTGCGCTTGCGACTAGTTTACATCAAGCATAAAACAACATATTTTAAAATACTAAATACTCCCGTATAATTCCTACGACATCTATTTTATTAGCGAAGTACAAAAATGTGATCTAATGATACATAATGTTGTATGTACAAAAAATATTCTCATTTCCCTTAGGCCGTGGGTGTATTTTGGCGCCACACAAAACTCACAAACATTTTGCGAAGCAATTTAACGTGTGTCTTATATTTATTTTTGTTAGTCATTCATTAATTTTGTGCGGTATTAGTTAATGTCGTACTCATTATGATCGGTAGTTGAATGTCCAAGGTTACCACTGTCAATGATCTGTTAAACGTTTGTTGTTTTAAAAACAAAACCGACGTTTAAAGAAAACTGACTAACTGATTGACAAATAAATGGGGATATGCGAAGTCAGGGTCTAGGTTTTTATACCAATTTTTTAATGGCTATTCAATTGTTCTATTAGCCTCATGTTGAGTAAGCAGCGATCTGTGTAAAACATATTATTTTATACCCACTTACATCATGTGTTTGTTACTTGTTGTAATTGCCTTACGAAATTAATAAATGCATAGTTAAATTGTTTTGTAAACCATGCAACTAAATTATTATTATTAAATGAATAAATTATTGTTATTAATTCTGGTCAATAGACACAGCCTGCTCAATAAAGGGGAATTAAAAACGGCAACGAATATTATGTATTTAAATAGTTCACTTCTGTCTTACCCATCAAGGAACACAGGCGTAACATTATTGTTATATCTTCTAATATCAAAGACTTTACGTTTTATGATACATTTAAATTGCTTTAGTACCAAAATACAACCAGTTCCCAATTTGATTGCTGCGTTTATGACTATAATAAAATTAAAAATAATTGTATCTTCAACAAATTTTTTAATGACTATTCAATTGTTCTATTAGCCTCATGTTGAGTAAGCAGCGAAGGACACTGTCATTATCTTAAAGCTACTAGGCGGCTACTTTGTCTGTGTGTATGCATGTTATATTCTTTTTAACACACTTGCTCGTTAAGTACCTCATATAACACTGTCTTTGGTTTCATAACATAGATTTAGATTTTAAATTATTACATACACATGTGTGCTTTCTACTTTACATTACTAACGCACTAGTGTAGTAATGGCATAACACTCTCGGTTGCATTACAAGTCTCGCCTTCGGCTCAGGCTACAATTTAGGCTCGGGTGTAATGATCAACTAAGCTTACTTGTACATGATGTACTATTACTTTAGAAAATATCAGAGAAGTAATTCTTTTAGCACTAACTGACTGCAAAGCAGATACAACAGTGACACAGTCGCCAGCCATGCATTATAAGTAACTTTTAACCAGATTAATCATGTGTATTATTGGTTTTTGTGTTTCCTGACGTTTCGAACACTTTGCAGCGTTGGTAGTCGCAAGATGACTGTCATCCTGCGACCACGAACGTGGTAAGTTAGTGATAGTGTTAAAACTGTAGGTCAAACTGCTTCTTCTTCTTCCACATATAGGTGAGTTTCAGATTTACTAATTAATCCAATTTCGACGAGAACTCCACCACTCCTTTTGTAAGGTCGTTGGCTTCTTACAAGTCGCCTAGGGTGCAGGTACACAGCGAGCAGGTAAGGTGAGACATCGTCTGTGTAGAGCCATAATCATATCAGCCTATCGCCGTCCACTGCTGAACGTAGGCCTCCCCCAAAGAGCGCCAACCATCCCGGTCTTGGGCAGCCCGCATCCATCCGCTGCCAGCCACCTTCTTAAAATCGTCGGTCCATCGTGCCGCAGGACGTCCTACACTACGTTTGCCAAAACGTGGTCTCCACTCCAACACATGTCTGCTCCATCGACCGTCTGTCCGTCTGCAGACATGGCCATAATAACATTGCCAATTGGTCAAACTACTGAGAGGACTTGTTTCCATGATAGAACTTTTTATTTAATTGAAGGGCTGCGTCGCTTAGCGACCATAGCGCCCAGTTAAACCTAACCCTTAACTAAACACATACATAAAGTAATTCACCTTACTGCTAACATATAAAAAAGTTTCGCTTTGTCCGACAATGGAAAAGCAAGAATGGAATTGCAAAAGCCAATGTCAAATATTGTCACGTCTTAATACATTGACTCTAATATATTCATTTCGGACAAATTCCGTTTGGACATGGACATGGCATAGAGCTAAGCTATAAACTATAAATTTAAGATCTCGTTCATAAGTTTACTTGGTAAACATAATCTATAAAGTCTAGGGTTTAAATTTATAACTACAAACTATCGAGGTAAACTTTATCTTAAACGTAGTTGAAGAAGTACGTAGTTCTTGAAAATTAGTTAAGTGTTTACTTAGGGTAATTTTAGCGTATATTATTACTTAGTTTATGCTATAGGAGTAGAGCTGCTTAGAACCTAAGCTTTATGAGCTGAGGTTTTTGATTTGATTGCCTTAATCAAGTAGGTATTAAATAAATAAATCGGTTTGTAAGAAAATAAATACTTTTCCCCACATTACTGATTTCTTCTCTATCATATTAGTTTCGTGCAGGGATTGAATCCACGAACTATCACACAATGCACAGCAGCCGGTCTTTTGGCCATAATGTGCCAATTGCGCCATAAAAAAATATGATTTTAGAAGTTAAATTGTCTCATAAGTGCGCCTGTGTTATTAATTACTGGCAAAAATTAAATTGCCTCGGTAGTCTAGTATTCTCTAGCGGGACTGCTGAGCATAAGTTCCTAGGTTTAATCAGGCAAAGTGTAATTGTGTTTTTCTGTAAGGAAATACTCAATAGCAGCCCGGAGTTTAGAATTGTGCCCGATAGGTGGCACATAGGTCGCATTGGTGAACAGTGGTTGTACAAGCAATATAGACGTGATGCAATGATAAGATAAAAATTCAACAAAATTTCAAATATGCGGAAGAGATTTGACAGTATTCTTCAAATGATAATCCATGACCGTGGGGACTGCAATATAGATGTGTTGTGGCATTGTGTCCCGACACGAGTCCTAAGGTTACCAGTACATTAAAGCGTAGCATACTATTATAATAAGAACATAGGTATCTACATTTATTACTTTAGACATAAGAAACTCCATTTAATATAATAACTTTATAAGATACTCGCTTTCACTTTTAAATTAACTACTTTCCTGTCCGCGAAGTTGACAATCGCTATGACTCACATTTGATATATAGAACAGGGACATTATCAAATATTATTTGGAATTGTACTCATTCATTTTTGTTAGATAATTACCACGATACTTGCACATAGACGGTTAAGGTTACAGATAAATACAGTAAAAACTATCCATACAAATAATTCAAATACATTTGATTTGATTTGATGATAATAAAAATAAATAAATAAGTCTGAAACCACCTATAAATATACTTTTAAAGGAAGCAACTAAGAAGAGTTCATATATTGTGTATACATATTTTCGTTACACGCATTGAATATAGTACATAAATACACTTTATACATTTTCATAACCAAACCGCTTCATCCGCACCCATACCTTAATAGAAAAAAAAAAAGAAAAAAGCCCTCTCACACAAACCTCGCTCACCTTACATGAATACTGTTTCGTCCATTTTAGATATTCCGGACCGGTTTTATTTACGGATATTGGGATCAATGGTGCTTTAGAAATAGTGCGCTGAACCGTAAAATGATGCAAACGCGTTTCACACTTTGCTACGCCCCAAGAGGAAATTTTACTTTCTTTGGAACATTATGTGTGAAGAATGTGTTTATTGAATACAAATATTGAGTTTTGCTTACTGTGTATGTAAATCGGAGATTTGGTAAAGGGTTTCAAATGTGATTGATTTTGGGGTACTTAAGGCTGGCTTCCACAGTAGTGAACGCTAAAGATAAGGTAAAGTAAGGTAGAATAAGGTACCTACATAAGTTACTGACTTACTTATGTTAGGAAAATATTAAAGGGGTACTTGTTGATGTGGGTGACAGATTATCAAGTAAATAAAAGCACCTTATTTTAGTGTCAGTAAAACACCTAAAGCAAGGCAGAGCTATTTCTTCTTATTTTTAAACGACTGCCCACAAAATGATTGTTAAACTTTTAGCGTTCATGTATGTATGTGAGTTTCTTTATTCCACCATAATTTCTAAACGCCTGAACCGATTTGGATGAATCCTTACACCTTTCTGGGTAACATAGGCTATTAAGATTAAAATAATGTAGTAAAATATAGTAACTATGGTACGCAAAAAGATATCAAATAAAAATAACGCCTGATAAAAGTGAAAAACAATATATTGAAAAAATTTCTTCGCAGTTGGGGGACCCATATAAGGAAATGTTCCACAGTAGGTATTTTCCTCCAGCTGCAATGAAAATTCTTCAGCACCTTATTTCTCACTCTTAATTCAGACACTGCAGGCATTTATTTACATGACTGGCCAAAAAAAGGAGTATTAAGTATTTAATAAATTTTTTTCCTTTTGTTGTTTTCCCCGTAAAGCTTGATAGGACGTTGTGTATCGAGTTATTACCCTGGCATTAGATTTATAATAATACTTTAACATAATACCATTATTAGGTAGCTATTCAGATTACCAAAGTCTATGAAAATAAATAAATAAAAATACGAATAGACGACCAATGGAAATATTTTTTGAGAGATATTTTAATTATTCCAATAAATTGTTCGAACCAACAGCTGATACGCCATATTTTACCCCATCATAACATCATGAAAAACACCATCTACAACAACACTCTTTATAGCTTCCTGTGTCCTCACATTGAAAAATTATTCGTTCAATATCAAAGAAATATTTACGTTACGCCTCAGTGGTCGGCCACGTTAACACTAACCAACAATTTACTGTATTTATAATACTGACATGACATACGACATAGGACTGTTGTAATTTCCTGGAAAGTATCCAAAATGCGAATCTGAAATAGAATGTATACTGGATAGAATTGAATAGAAAAATGTATAGTACCGTAGACGAAGTGAGTTATGATCGGCGAATGGTGTTTCTTATAGGTGGATTTGTGAGCGATTTGTGTTTGTAAATTGATAGTTGTATGTGTCTAATGTGATAGTAGCCTTAATATCAGGTAAAATAATCGACTATTAGTTGATGATACTATCTCGAAGTGTGATTTAAATTGTGTTCTCTTTTTTTTATAATAATTCTTTTTTTGTAATTAATTCTTATTAACTTTTGATTTTTCATTTCTTGCGTGATAGTTAGTGTGTTGTTTTCACTTCATTAGGAACTAAGAAGCTTTTATATAAAAAGGTCATCTAAAATTGATTTACACACTTTTATTGGTTTAGTAGGGGCTCGTGGCTAAGTAACAGCCGCACAGATCGATCGATCGAGGTTAAGCTGCGCTTGCCGCGGTTGGTCTATGGATGGGTGACCATCATATCATACCGAGACCCCTCCGTGTCTCGGAGAACACGTTAAGCCGTTGGTCCCGGTTGTCAAATTAAGATCTATGACAGCCGTTACGGGTAGTCAGAGGCCTGAAAGTCTGACAACCAGTCATACCACGAGATATCGTGTTACCCAGTAACTGGGTTGTGGAGGTCAGATAGGCAGTCGCTCCATGTAAAATACTGGTATTAAGCTGCATCCGGTTTGACTGGAAGCCGACCCCAATGAAATTGGGAAAAGGCTAGGCAGATATATATTGGTTTAGTGTGAATGTTGCTCAAAGTTGGATTTTTACCACTGATATGGCAAACAGACTACGGACCACTTAATAGTATGGGGCTGTAGCAGTAGTCTATGGACGCTTGCAACAATAGCGTACGTAGTAATATCTAAGGTTTTGGCGATCACTACACATTATGATAAAACCACTTTTAACCGGATTAATCACGTGCGGAGGTCAGACCTCCTACGACCGCGAACGCTGCAAAGTGTTTGAAACGTCAGGAAAAACAAAAACCAATATTACACGTGATTAATCCGGTTAAAAGTTGTTTTATTATAATAGCGTACGTATTGGCTATCTCTGTTACCAATGTATTGATAGTCACTTTGTAATACATTGTACCGTATGTTTATAATATTTTTGCATCATAAGAGACAAGCTGGAAGATACGACACTACAAATCGATAAAGATAGACACTAGATTACCTGGACATCATCTGCTCGTTGCCGTACCTGTAAGAGCAATCATTGCACTGCACTAGATTTGCCAAAAAAAAAAAACAGTTTCTCTAACTCTATTACCAACGCAACGATTCCACTTTACCTCGATTAACTGCGCATTACTCGAATAACTGTGCGGGCTAACTTTGGCCAGCATCCACAAACCTTGGAGTGTCCGTTGCACCCTTCAAAGGGCCATAAACTACCGGGGTCGCGGTGAATGCTGTCACGAACTGTCAGTAAAGATGGACCATGTGCTTTTTAGTCAATAGGAGGCTGAATACCCAAGAAGGTAATTCCATACACAAAAAAAGCCTTACGCTTGTATGCTACCTCAGTGCTTTAAACAATATAAATCCATAAACAATAATATAATATTCTAACTCTATGTACTCTGATAACTCGGCGTATACAATTACGTTCTGCTTCACAGCGCATGTAAAGATTGACACGCTTTAGTGACCTCGTAACTGAAGCAAAGGTTTAGTTATATAATAAAACAATGTAGTTCTCAATACTGGAGAAATTATTTAAAAAAAATGCGTGGTTATTGGCCATAATCCCGCAAAAAGGGTATTGTTGTCTTCTGCTTAACGTGTGGTTGATAAACAACCTTGTGTCAGAGTTTAAACCACCCTCAAGTCTCTGACGTGGTTTTACACATAATAGAGAACATCTCTCAGGGGTGCTGGTTTCTTCTAGATTTAGTTCCTTCACCGTTTTAAGCAAGTGATTATTAATTTATAATACGCACATGACTTCAATGAATCAGTGGTGCGTGCCTTGGATTTGAACTTGCAACCTTTAACTTTTCAGGCCAACGGTCATACCACCAGGCTATCACTGCTACTAACACACTAATTAAGTAGTAAGGTCACGTTATTCCTAGTTTAACCACGAAGCTCTGTGGTATTTTGTTTTATTATTAAATTGCAAATTCATATATTAAAATAATAAAATGTTAGTTAGAGTAAGAGATCTCCTGATATCTTAGTCTCCGTACGCAGGGAGGGTAGCAAAGTGTCCGAAACTTCAGGAAAAGGAATAGTCAATATATAACGTGTACTGCTTGCGAACACCTGAGATATAACTATTGGAAGGAGGTGGCGTCCTCTATACTGGAAAAAATCTCACACGACACCAAAGTACTAATAGCATAATGATCAAGGTTATAGCTAAATGAGATTAAGTACTAATTATCGCGCTTCGATTATTTAAGTTGATTAAGGGCCGATTCCATCGCCATGAATCCAAAATTCGTATCCCAACACTATTAATTATCCCAAATCTATCAATACAACGTGTATGTCACTGTAAAGAATCTTAGTTTATAGATCCTAATGTCTCCTAATTAAGCATTATTATTGCTGTTTTACAAAATATTTATAGTGAATGATTTAGTGGTTACATTTGGAAGATGGTAGAGAAATCTCCAAAATTAATTAATCTAATCATTATTATGTCAACTTCTTAAAATAACGGTGTGTTTAATTCACTTTTTGTGTGTAAAATGATGATAATTGAAGTACGTAATTTATATTATAACGTACTTAGTAGTGTCAAAAAACAAATCTGTATTGAACAAACGAACATTTCATCAAATTGAATTCAAAATTAATATATTAAGTTTTTTGTTCCATTAGTCGCAAAATAACAATGCATTAAGAAGATTTTCATATATTAACTGCTATTTTCTGAGTAAAGTAGATTGCCAAACTCTGAAAAAAATAAACAAAACAAAAACTCTTAATTTTTTTCTGCTCAAGTTCAATGTTTTTTTCATATTTGACATTCACCTTATAAGACACTTTTGGAAGCACAATAAATTAACATTTTTGGCAAGCTTCCAATTCGTAAATTAAAATATATTCTGATGCAAACTGGCACTGAAACTCCATACCCCTTAATCATGCTAATTATTTTGCAAAAATCATATTCGAAGCTCATAAACTTCTAACAGAAAACGAACAGGATGACATTATGTCAACAATATAATAAATATTCAGATTCAGTACAATAGATGTCAGGTATGAGTGTCATGTGTCAGGGCTGTCAGCAAAAGCGTCAGTATTTGAATAATGCGAGGTGTGAACAATTTGTTTGGTTATTTTTGGGGTTCCCTTAATGCTTGTGCAAGCCCTGATGATTTGAAGCGATGCACGCAGCCACTGTCTATTAAAAGGTGATTTAAGATAAAGTCCACACATTGCTTGAAGAAGTGATGGCAGATGGGGCAATATCCAGACATAATTACAGGTGAGACAAGGAAGAGTGATTGTCGGATGACCTGCAGCAAGATGTTCAAGTCTCTCTGAATGTAGGTGGAATATAATAGTGAAAGTCTTTGCTATAGCAGTATGTGCATTCTGAATACTTAAGCCACTATAAACAGCCCATAACTATCCCACTGTGGGGCAAGGCCTCTTCTCATACAGAAAAGGTATTGGCTTTGATCACCACGCTTGGTCATAAGGGGTTGGCGAATTTACGATGTTACGATTTAGGTATAGTCAAGTCTCATGCCACTTCATAAAAGTTTTGAATGTTAAAATCAAATCAAAATCAAAATCATTTATTTCAAATAAACCATTTACAGGCACTTTTGAATTGTCAGAAGTTAGTTGCCACGTTCCAAAGTGTAGATTCCTATGGAGAATTACGGGCAAGAAACTCCACGGTTACTCTTTTTCATCATATAGGTTTTTACAATAGTATTGGTTACACTGTTTTTGTTGCAAAATAGTATGTGATAACAATGTTATATAACGCCAATACTTTAAATCTTAATACCTTTTTAACCATTAACGTAACGGGATTGAGATCAATACATGTATATGTAGGTACTAAATAATAGTGTTACAAAATTGGCATACTCTGAATATTTTGGACAAAAAGATAATTGACCAGCCAACCTGGCGTCAATGTGGCTGCTCACCTTTTAAATCCATGATAAAAATGTTCGAATACGTAGATATAAATTATTGATTAATAAGTAAATAAACAATTTCATTACATAGGTTATTAAACACTTAACTTTTCCACTCTAATGTCTTCTTAATTTCTCATTCTTCCAAAAGTTTTGCGGGAAAAATCTTATGTATATTTTTATCATAATTGTATATGTGTATGATATACGATATAAGATTCTTAAATATTAGAATATTAGTACTATATTATACCATAATATTATAAACACAGCATTTTAGTCAACATTTTAATGCTGGATGAGGCAGAGTCAACGAGTCAATAAAACGAATACAAATGAAAAGAAACCGTATTATTAAAGGATCGGAATTCCACCGCACTGAAATGGACTGCACGTTTCTACAAGTTCCCAATAATAGGCAATAAGGCCTCTTTATAATAAACAAAACTGTCGTTCGAATTTGTCATAACAACGTAAAATTTTCTTCTAATGTTTTAAAATAAGAACGTTACCGGAAATCGGCTATTAGAGAATTCTAAATGATGGCAAGTTGTGGCCGTTACAACGTGTTTTTTTTGTGTGTGCGTGTGTGTTCACGTCACGCCTGTATTTCCACGGGGTAGGCAGAGGTGTACACACCAGTACCTAGTTATACACCCAGGTTTAACCAATGCTGTAATTAACATCGATGGAATAGGTCATTAACCGGGTACGATTTAAAATTCAAAGCTAGTACTGAGAATTTCCTAACAAAAAAACTCAATAGCACTTTGGTTGACCTAGGAATTGAACATAGGACCTCTAGACTAACGAAGCAGTTTGTGTCTATAAATACAAAATATATAAAAATATGGGACAACGTTTTCCTAAAACCAAAGAATTTTGAAGAAGAATTCGGAGTAGTGAGCAGAGATCGAGATGGCTTAGTGGTCAGAGTGCCTGGACTATTTATCCGGGAGGAATATGAATCCTTAATCCTGCTCACAACCGTTGTTTTTTTTTCTACATAATTTTATAACTTTAAAGATAGCTACGTATGCGTTAATTCGTGTCAAAGATTTGTCTGTAGAAGGCCTTACGTTCTTGATCTAAATTATTATTATTGGTCTATTTCTGCCTCTACACATGCACGAGTATAGTAGAGTAAGCCCCACGGGAACTACCTGTGTTTTCCCCAGTTTTGAAGTAGCTACCTATTTGTTGGGCCAAATCCATTAAGCCTCATAAACTTCGATCAAACTTTACGGTACTTCCAGAAAGTTTACGAGTAATGTTCGAAGTACAAATATTAAACGGAGTTTTCAACAAGAGAATTTAAATCATTTTACACTTGAATTAATAATGAAATTAGATAAAAATAAAAGATTAAGAATTAATTTTGATATATATATTTATAAAGGATTAATTCATGCGCAAGTAAGTTATTGTTTATGGAACTGGGGTATCCGGAAGTGCTGGTTCAAATGCTGCCCAATAAATAAATATATAAATAACCAGCCCATAACTGTGCAGGGCAACGGCCTCTTCTCATACAGAGAAGGCACTAGCTTAATCACCACGCTAGCTCACTACGGGTTGGCTATTTCAGACTACCAAGTCCAGGTTTCCTCGCGATTTTTTCCTTGACCGTATGTCAGTGATGTCTTAGATTAACTAAGAAAGTACATATGACATTGAAAAAGACACATTGGTACATGCCAGGTTTGAACCCACAACCTGTGGCTTAGGAGGCGGGCCCATAACCACTCGGCCACCACGACATTTTCTTTTGATAAATAAATATTTATTTTGAGATTACCAGTGCTTTAAACGTTTACTTAATTAGCTCAAATAGGCAAAGAATTGGGAATATATCCTTTAATCTGTTGACTCGCGTTAACATAATTACCAGACACAATAGATTTTCATTGTTATGAAGTACAATTTGTACTTACTATTGTTACAGTAAAAATGATTTACAAACCCTAACATATTTTTGCTAATCAAATAATTGGCAATAAATCATAGAATATATCTCGCAAATAATAAAATTAGCGGAAATGTGGTCCAAAAATACAAAAATAATGTTGTTCACATAGTTTTTAATGAAAACTAAATAATTTATTTTCAAAAACGCGCATAAAAATAACCCAAATCAAAGATAACATTTCGACACTAATCCGACCATAAATACACTGAAACTAGACGGTATGTCAGTATCTTACACAAAATTATGTCACTGCTGAAACTAAAACATAAACATCTATAGATTAACCAATTTATTGCTATAGGGCCATTTATTTAAAGCAACACACTTTCCGACATCAGCACTCACATACAATAAATTTTAAGTACTATCTACTAAAGCAGGCCCTTTATATTAAAGACTATTCTACACGGGGGACGGCGACGTTGCGATACTATTCATGGTGTATTAAAACGCTCGTAATACAAACTTGCTTTGGTATTTGTTTTTCGTCCGCATCACAATACATCTTGCAAACATTTGTTTAGATGCAATGCTAGCCCCGAGCGAATAGACCGATATTGTTCAAATCCATATATCAGTAGACACAGACGCCTCGCCTACTATGTTGCCAACACTCATGAAATATAATAAATATATGTAGATAAAATTGAAACAATTAAAATAATTTTATATGCTAGTATTTATATGAAACCTAACCATCTATATGTTCCCCCGCGGTTGCACTACTAAGATTTCTTATTGAAAATGTGCCTTCGGGCATGCAGTATGCTGCAAAGTAGTTACGCGTCTGAACTCGTCTGTGTGGGAAAGCCTTTATGTAAGTCTTGTAAACCCACACACTGACTGTCACTTGTATAGTTGTTTAACATCAAAGAGCTGTTTTGTTCAAAGAAAAATATACTAAAGGTTGATTGTCACGAGTGGATCTCAAAGAAAATTATGGAATAAACTGCGTATGTTTTTATACAAGACATCATGTATTCAACATTGTCACACACTACTAGGTTCTTTGTTTATGAAAGTAGACGCTGGCACAAGTAATAATAGGCACCTAATCTAAATATTATTTATTTTTCTGACACCAAGTTCTAAATACAAATTAATCTTTCTTCGAATTGTAATATAACAATTACTTCCAACTGGATTGGTGGCGTATTTTTTTTGTTTTCTTTACTTAATTTGTTAGTATTGCTAGAACATACATACATAAACTCACTCCGTTTTTTCCCAAGGGGTAGGTATAAATTACAGAACGCCACCTGCTACGATCCTTACACACTTACTTTGCGTCGTCCACACCCACGTCGCGCCGGTCGCAATTAGGTAGTACGCACCTGACATTTTTGGATGACATCACCAATAAGGTCAGTGTATATCCCTCTTGGACGTCCCCTCCCGGCCTGCACCGGACTACATCCTGAAACACGACTAGGTCGCTTGACTACATGGCTTCATCCGGTGGGTGGTAACCAGCCGCGGCCGAAGCCTCCCACCAGACCCGTAGGGATTCCATTTTAAAGGTGCACTCCTACGGACGCGGGCAACTCAGCCCCCAATATTTCACATACATATAAGAATACTTACTAATGTTATGGAAATGCAAAAGTTTAGAGGTTCATTAGTCCATCACGCCTTAACTGCTTATCATGTTTGGATACAATTTTTGTTTTGTGATTAGTTAATTTGTGTGTTGTATTACTGATTTACATTATAACTTAAAAATAAAAACAATTCACGGTAAAACTAGTCCTAAATATTAAGATATTACAGAATTAAAAACATATAGGCATAAACTACGGCAAAGTTTCATTCAGCATACCTTTGCATTGAAAATATTTATTTTTTATATTTTATTGAGCAGGATTTAAACCTGCGTCACGCGAATAAATACTCCAGGCACTCTACCAACTGAGCTATCCCGACCACTC